>OX451741.1:468767204-473570825 GCA_948472305.1 Vicia faba | reverse complement strand
GAGTTGGATTAACGTCATCCTCATTCTTGGACAGCTACAACCTTGGTTCTATTGGTGAATTGGCAGTATTATAATGCTCCATATCAAACCTCTTCAATATCTCATGAGCATACTTTCTTTGATGCATGAGTAGTCCAAACTTTGACTTGTGAAACTCTATGCCAACGAAGTATGTCATGATACCAAGATCGCTCATCTCAAATTCTTCCAAAAGCTCACCTTTGAACTTGGAAATAAACTCCTCATGTTGCCCGTAATCAAAATATAGTCCACATATAAGCAAAGTAAAATCACACCTTTGCTTGCATCTGACTTCACATAAACACCATGTTCGGATACACACTTCTTGAAGCCAACTTCAATAAGAAAAGTATCTATGCATTTCTTCCAAGCTCTAGGTGCTTGTTTCAAACCATAGAGTGCTTTCCTCAACTTGTAGACTCTTCCCTTTTGGTTATTTTTCACAAAACCGGGGGGCTGCTCTACATAGACTTCCTCCTCAAGTGGACCATTCAAAAATGTGAATTTCACATCCATTTGGTACATCCGGCAATTTTTGCTATTAACGATACCAACAACCAACCGTATGGTCTCCAATCTAGCTACGGGAGTAAATACCTCATCATAGTCTATGAATTCTCGCTGCAAAAATCCCTTTACCACTAGTCGAGCCTTATGCTTGACAATTTCTCCTTTAGGATTTGCCTTCACCTTATAGACACACTTTACTCTGATTGCCTTTTTTCTTTCCGGTAAATCAACCAGCTCCCAAGTACTATTTTTCTCAATTGATTCCAGTTTTTCTTTCATCGCACACACCCACTTTGTATTGCTCAATGCCTTTTCTATACTCACCGGTTCGGATTTGGCCATAAGTGCAAAGTGAACGAGATCACCATCACTATTGATCTCATTACCTTTGAACACTTCACAATCTTAGAGCCGTTGAGGTAGACCTCTGCACCTTGTCGGTCTTCTACTGGACTAATCATTTCCATCTTCAATCGGAATCGGAATAACTTCTACATTCTGCTGCTGTGTTGATTTTCTGCATTTTCTGGTGGAAACCGGTTTCCAGCATCAGGGGAACCGATTTCTGCATCCAGAAATCCAATTCCAGACCCTTCAGATTGCAGATTTTGTGACAGAAACCAGTTTCCTTATGTTGAGAAACCGGTTTCTGCTGCTGTCTTTAGAAAAATTATACTGTCAAACAGCCTCAGTTCATCCACCACCACATCTCGACTAATTACAATTTTCTTGCTACTCACATCAAACAGTTTGTAGCCTCCAGTAGGGTGATATCCGACAAGTAACATTACCTCTCCTTTATATCCAACTTCTTTTGAAGTTGACACGGAATGTGTCAAAATGCAATCGAACCAAAAACTCTCAAATGTAACTATACATCAAGCTTCGTAGTATAACACATATTTAACAAATAGGCTGTTGTAGAAACCGCTTCTCCCCAAAAATCCTTCGGCAAGTTCTTCCCTTTAAACATGCTACGAACCATGTTCATAATTGAGAGATTTCTCCTTTCGGAAATTCCATTCCGTTGAGGCGTATAAGGTGGAACAACCTCACACACTATACCCTCATCATCACAATAATTCCCAAATTCACTTGAGGTATATTCACCTCCCCCATCCGTTTTGAGAATTTTCACCTTGTGACCGCTTTGCCATTCCACCATGGACATAAAACGCTTGAACACATCAAACACGTCATCCTTCCTCTTTATGAGGTAAATCCATAGCTTCCTACTAAAATCATCAATAAAAGTGACAAAGTGCCTATTTCCACCATACGAGTCGACTTGCATTGGGCGGCACACATCGGAATACACCAACTCAAGGTGCTCCTTGGTCCTATCATTAACATCCTTGATGAAATTATTCTTGTGTTGCTTCCCTTGCACACACTATCACACAACTCAGCTGGAAAATTAATCTTGGGCAGCCCAGTCACCATACCATTCTTTTGCAACGCGTCGAGGTCTCTAAAATTGAGGTGTCCAATACGGTAGTGTCATAACCAATCATCACGACTTGCCTCTATAGCAAGACACTTGTGTTCCATTACTTTCAACTCTATTTTGAAGGTTCGATTTGCAGCTATAGGTGCTCTAAGGATTAAAACAGCTTTTCGGTCAAAACGCGCAAAACCTTGTTTTCCATCCGAATTGTGTAATTCTTCTTGAGTAATTAGCCAATGCTTAAGAGATTACACCTAATTCTAGGAATCTACAACACATCTTTGATCAAGGAGTGACTTCCATCTTTCTTCTTGATCAATACATCACCCACACCACCGACCGCTAAAGTGGTGTCATCCGCGAATCTCACTCTATTCTTCGTGGCTTGATTGATTTTCACAAACCAATCCTTTCTACCCGTCATATAAGTTGAACAAACTGAATCCAAGTCCCACTCATCACTACTTTGGACTCCTCCTCGAACCGTCACCATTGCGTTTCGTTCCGAACGCATTTGTGCAGAAAATTCTGCACTGTTAGAGTTATTGTCCAGCCCTCGACACACTATAGAGTTGTTGTACAGCCCCTCTTTGCAGCCATTGTTCTCCTCCGTGATCATAACAAGAAGTTTATAATAATCCTCTACCTCTTGTCTAGAAACTTTGGCCTCATCTCCATGATTTTCCTTTGATTTCGCATTACATTCTTTTGCAAAATGGCCAAACTTTTGACAATTGAAACACTTCACATTACTTTTGTCACCTTTCTTGTAGTTATTCCTTGACCACTAATCTTGGAGCTTCTCTCTCCTCTTTGAGCCATGGAACCTCTTGAATTTTGGGAATATTTTCCACCACAATTATGGAAATTTTCTTTGCCCTTCGGAGACCACTTTCCTTTTGATCTCTTGTTCTTCTCATTGAACCTTGCGTACAACGCAATTTCCACCTTGGCCTTGTCATTTCCTCTTTCATCAAATCTTTGCTCATGTGCCTCCAATGAGCTTTGAAGCTCCTCTTTGCTCATAGTGAGAAGATCCTTTGACTCTTCTATGGCTACCACTATGTTGTCGAATCTTGCCGTTAACGAACACAAGATCTTAGCCACTATATTTTGCACCGTAACAGTTTCACCGCAAGCCTTCATTTGATTCACCAAACGCGTTATGCGCGTAATGTAGTCATTGATCGATTTATTCTTTTCATACCCCAATTTTTTACCTAAGATACCAGCTCATATCATTCACATATGCATCATTGCATCACTAACAAATTTCAGAACAAGTTAGCTTGTGTGTGCTCCTTGAGTTAAATTAGGGTTTTGAATCAAAACTTTCATTTGTTTAAGATGTGATCAATTAGGGTTTGAGTATCCACTCACCACTAATGATCTATATTCATCAATCATCAACATTTGATCTTCAAATTCCAATATTTCCTCAAGATCTATCTTGAATCGACCAAATTAGGGTTTTGATCGAGGATGGTGTATCATTAAATTTTTGCTCAATGAATGACCTAATTGCTTGGAGCATGATCTCAAAATAAAAAAAGCAATATCTTTACCTAATTTCATGATTCAAAAAATCTCCGCGCCATGGTTGATCATCAGAGAAATTCTGAATCATCTGACAAAAAGTCAACTGTCCAGATCAGTCAAACTTTGAATTTTTGGTCAACTTTTGAAATTAATTTTTTTCAATCATTAAAGAATTTCAAATTATCCATAATGATCATCAAAAATAAAAAATGTGTGAAAAATTCAACAAAAAGTCAAAACTTGATTTTTCTAAACACTTAGAAAAAATTTCAAGTGTTTTTATCACTTTTTCCATCATTTTCATGGCCATTTTTCACCTAGATCCATTTTGATTCAAGAAAAACTTCCCACATGAAAATTGTAGATCTTGTCCCAAGCTTAAAAAAATGTCCAAGAACATGAAAAAATATTTTGTGGAGCTATGGTTTTGAAATTAGAACTTATAGGTCCATAAACATGAATGATAGGTCATTTTTCACCAAGTTTTCAAGTGATCTTGCCAAAAAACGCATCTCTTTCTCTTCTACAAGCCTTGTCATCACCAAGGGATAAGTTTTATCCCAAAATATCTCAAGCCAATGATTGAAAGAAGGATAGAAACACTTGAGTGAATTAACCATGGTTTAAGAAATTAACCATGTGCATTAAATGCAAATATTCCTTCCTTATCACCTAAGCCAAGTTGCAAAAATCTCCAATCTTATCTCCAATCTTACACGCGTTTCAAATATACGAAAAGTTCATTAACGTCATCCTCATTCTTGGACAGCTACAACCTTGGTTCTATTGGTGAATTGGCAGTATTATAGTGCTCCATATCAAACCTCTTCAATATCTCATGAGCATACTTTCTTTGATGCATGAGTAGTCCAAACTTTGACTTGTGAAACTCTATGCCAACGAAGTATGTCATGATACCAAGATCGCTCATCTCAAATTCTTCCATAAGCTCACCTTTGAACTTGGAAATAAACTCCTCATGTTGCCCGTAATCAAAATATAGTCCACATATAAGCAAAGTATAATCACACCTTTGCTTGCATCTGACTTCACATAAACACCATGTTCGGATACACACTTCTTGAAGCCAACTTCAATAAGAAAAGTATCTATGCGTTTCTTCCAAGCTCTAGGTTCTTGTTTCAAACCATAGAGTGCTTTCCTCAACTTGTAGACTCTTCCCTTTTGGTTATTTATCACAAAACCGGGGGGCTGCTCTACATAGACTTCCTCCTCAAGTGGACCATTCAAAAATGTGAATTTCACATCCATTTGGTACATCCGGCAATTTTTGCTATTAACGATACCAACAACCAACCGTATGGTCTCCAATCTAGCTACGGGAGTAAATACCTCATCATAGTCTATGAATTCTCGCTGCAAAAATCCCTTTACCACTAGTCGAGCCTTATGCTTGACAATTTCTCCTTTAGGATTTGCCTTCACCTTATAGACACACTTTACTCTGATTGCCTTTTTTCTTTCCGGTAAATCAACCAGCTCCCAAGTACTATTTTTCTCAATTGATTCCAGTTTTTCTTTCATCGCACACACCCACTTTGTATTGCTCAATGCCTTTTCTATACTCACCGGTTCGGATTTGGCCATAAGTGCAAAGTGAATGAGATCACCATCACTATTGATCTCATTACCTTGGAACACTTCACAATCTTAGAGCCGTTGAGGTAGACCTCTGCACCTTGTCGGTCTTCTACTGGACTCATCATTTCCATCTTCAATCGGAATCAGAATAACTTCTACATTCTGCTGCTGTTGTTGATTTTCTGCATTTTCTGGTGGAAACCGGTTTCCAGCATCAGGGGAACCGATTTCTGCATCCAGAAATCCAATTCCAGACCCTTCAGATTGCAGATTTCGTGACGGAAACCAGTTTCCTTATGTTGAGAAAGCGGTTTCTGCTGCTGTCTTTAGAAAAATTATACTGTCAAACAGCCTCAGTTCATCCACCACCACATCTCGACTAATTACAATTTTCTTGCTACTCACATCAAACAGTTTGTAGCCTCCAATAGGGTGATATCCGACAAGTAACATTACCTCTCCTTTATCATCCAACTTCTTTTGAAGTTGACACGGAATGTGTCGAAATGCAATTGAACCAAAAACTCTCAAATGTAACTATACATCAAGCTTCGTAGTATGACACATATTTAACAAATAGGCTGTTGTAGAAACCGCTTCTCCCCAAAAATCCTTCGGCAAGTTCTTCCCTTTAAACATGCTACGAACCATGTTCATAATTGAGAGATTTCTCCTTTCGGAAATTCCATTCCGTTGAGGCGTATAAGGTGGAAAAACCTCACACACTATACCCTCATCATCACAATAATTCCCAAATTCACTTGATGTATATTTACCTCCCCCATCCGTTTTGAGAATTTTCACCTTGTGACCGCTTTGCCGTTCCACCATGGACATAAAACGCTTGAACACATCAAACACGTCATCCTTCCTCTTTATGAGGTAAATCCATAGCTTCTTACTAAAATCATCAATAAAAGTGACAAAGTGCCTATTTCCACCATACGAGTCGACTTGCATTGGGCGGCACACATCGGAATACACCAACTCAAGGTGCTCCTTGGTCCTATCATTAACATCCTTGATGAAATTATTCTTGTGTTGCTTCCCTTGCACACACTTTCACACAACTCAGCTGGAAAATTAATCTTGGGCAGCCCAGTCACCATACCATTCTTTTGCAACGCGTCGAGGTCTCTAAAATTGAGGTGTCCAATACGGTAGTGCCATAACCAATCATCACGACTTGCCTCTATATCAAGACACTTGTGTTCCATTACTTTCAACTCTATTTTGAAGGTTCGATTTGCAGCTATGGGTGCTCTAAGGATTAAAACAACTTTTCAGTCAAAACGCGCAAAACCTTGTTTTCCATCCGAATTGTGTAATTCTTCTTGAGTAATTGGCCAATGCTTAAGAGATTACACCTAATTCTAGGAATCTACAACACATATTTGATCAAGGAATGACTTCCATCTTTCTTCTTGATCAATACATCACCCACACCACCGACCGCTAAAGTGGTGTCATCCGCGAATCTCACTCTATTCTTCGTGGCTTGATTGATTTTCACAAACCAATCCTTTCTACCCGTCATATAAGTTGAACAACCTGAATCCAAGTACCACTCATCACTACTTTGGACTCCTCCTCGAACGATCACCATTGCGTTTCGTTCCGAACGCATTTGTGCTGAAAATTCTGCACTGTTAGAGTTGTTGTCCAGCCCTCGACACACTATAGAGCCGTTGTACAGCCCCTCTTTGCAGCCATTGTTCTCCTCCGTGATCATAACAAGAAGTTTATAATAATCCTCTACCTCTTGTCTAGAAACTTTGGCCTCATCTCCATGATTTTCCTTTGATTTCGCATTACATTCTTTTGCGAAATGGCCAAACTTTTGACAATTGAAGCACTTCACATTACTTTTGTCACCTTTCTTGTAGTTATTGCCTTGACCACTAATCTTGGAGCTTCTCTCTCCTCTTTGAGCCATGGAACCTCTTGAATTTTGGGAATATTTTCCACCACAATTATGGAAATTTTCTTTGCCCTTCGGAGACCACTTTCCTTTTGATCTCTTGTTCTTCTCATTGAACCTTGCTTACAACGCAATTTCCACCTTGGCCTTGTCATTTCCTCTTTCATCAAATCTTTGCTCATGTGCCTCCAATGAGCTTTGAAGCTCCTCTTTGCTCATAGTGAGAAGATCCTTTGACTCTTCTATGGCTACCACTATGTTGTCGAATCTTGCCGTTAACGAACACAAGATCTTAGCCACTATATTTTGCACCGTAACAGTTTCACCGCAAGCCTTCATTTGATTCACCAAACGCGTTATGCGCGTAATGTAGTCATTGATCGATTTGTTCTTTTCATACCCCAATTTTTTACCTAAGATACCAGCTCATATCATTCACATATGCATGATTGCATCACTAACAAATTTCAGAACAAGTTAGCTTGTGTGTGCTCCTTGAGTTAAATTAGGGTTTTGAATCAAAACTTTCATTTGTTTAAGATGTGATCAATTAGGGTTTGAGTATCCACTCACCATTAATGATCTATATTCATCAATCATCAACATTTGATCTTCAAATTCCAATATTTCCTCAAGATCTATCTTGAATCGACCAAATTAGGGTTTTGATCGAGGATGGTGTATCATTAACTTTTTTCTCAATGAATGACCTAATTGCTTGGAGCATGATCTCAAAATAAAAAAAGCAATATCTTTACCTAATTTCTTGATTCAAAACATCTCCGCGCCATGGTTGATCATCAGAGAAATTCTGAATCATCTGACAAAAAGTCAACTGTCCAGATCAGTCAAACTTTGAATTTTTGGTCAACTTTTGAAATTAAATTTTTTCAATCATTAAAGAATTTCAAATTATCCATAATAATCATCAAAAATCAAAAATGTGTGAAAAATTCAACAAAAAGTCAAAACTTGATTTTTCTAAAGACTTAGAAAAAATTTCAAGTGTTTTTATCACTTTTTCCATCATTTTCATGGCCATTTTTCACCTAGATCCATTTTGATTCAAGAAAAACTTCCCACATTAAAGTTGTATATCTTGTCCCAAGCTTTAAAAAATGTCCAAGAACATGAAAAAATATTTTGTTGAGCTATGGTTTTGAAATTAGAACTTATAGGTCCATAAACATGAATGATAGGTCATTTTTCACCAAGTTTTCAAGTGATCTTGCCAAAAAACGCATCTCTTTCTCTTATATAAGCCTTGTCATCACCAAGGGATAAGTTTTATCCCAAAATATCTCAAGCAAATGATTGAAAGAAGGATAGAAACACTTGAGTGAATTAACCATGGTTTAAGAAATTAACCATGTGCATTAAATGCAAATATTCCTTCCTTATCACCTAAGCTAAGTTGCAAAAATCTCCAATCTTATCTTGCCTTGCTTGCCAAACATCTTGGCCTATAAATAGTGGTCTTTCCTTATTTGGAAATCACACCAAAACAACCATAAGCTTGTTTTCTCTTTCTTTTCTTAAGTTGCAAGTTTCAAAGTTCCAAACACTCTCCAAATACTATTAGGAAGTTGTTTGGCAAATACTATTAGGAAGTTGTTAGAATCATCAATCCATCACAAAAACTATTCAAACTCAGAATCATGTTTAAACCTCTATAGGTGCATAACTTGATCCTTAAACCTCCATCTCTCAATCCACTCGTGCATCTTCTAATTTTTCACTTAAAACACCATCTATAGATCACATATGAGTTATCCAAACACTCATCCCTGGCCTGTAACATGAGAATCACAAAAATTAAAGTTCACTCCAAGCAATTGCAGTTGGACTCGGGCAGGCTATCCTAGGTGTTTTCAAATCATTCCAAGCATCCAAGCACGTTCCACAGTCATCACTAAAGTTTTCCAGATCAAGAAAAAACTTCTGGAATCACTCTTTCGAGGATTTCTATTTCAAATTAAAGAGGTAAGTTGCTCAACTTTGAACTTTATGATTTCTGAATTCCAGTTCAAAAATTGCTATGCTATTGTGTTTCTGCATGTGTGGGGATCATAAACCCTTAATCAATTGCTTGATTTGATGCACATACACGGTTTCACAATCATTTTCAGAATTAGGGTTCTTCGTGTTCATGCAAAAATTAATCACCTTATTCTTAAAATAAATGAAATTAATTGCCACCATCGTGTTCTTGGTGAAATTTTGAGCAATTTTAACGTTTGGGTCATTCAATTTCATTGAGAAATGAGAGAGATATGAATCAAGGATCTTGAGGAAGAAGATGAAGATCCTCGCGCCATTTTCTGGTTTTTCTAAAATTCAAATTTTTGTTTATATATATATATATATATATATATATATATATATATATATATATATATATATATATATATATATATATATATATATATATATATATATATATATATATATATATATATATATATATATATATATATATATATATATATATATTAGTTGTTGTTTTATTCACGGATGAAACAGCCACCCTAGTGGCAGAGCGCGCACCTTTCATGTCATTTCCTTGCTTAAGGTTAAGGATTCAAATCCCCCTGAGACCTTTTTTTCCATTCTTTTCACTTTTCTTCCAAATTTCAACTATTTTCAAACCATTTTCCAAACTTATTTTTAAATATAATCAAATCAAAGCCTTGTTTTAACAAGCCACATGTTTGGCCCAATGGTTAACCTTTTGAAAACTTACAAGCAAAGGTCATGAGTTTTTTCAACAAACTTCAACATTTTCAAAAACCAATTAAAACTTCTCATTTTGAGATGATTTTTGGCACACTTGTCATTTAATATATCTATTTTATGATTATGTCAAAAGATGCCAAAAATATTTTCTTTTGATATATTTTTATTAGGTTAAAAATAGACGATTTTAAGTATTTTAAAGTACTTTCAAAAATGTTTTCTTTTTTATTTTTCAACCTAATCTTTTCCAAAACTCTCTTGTGAATAATTATCACTTTTCAAAACTTTCAAAAATGTTTTAATTAACTTACACCCTTCTTTTTCATGATCGATTCGATTAATCTTTGAAAGTACAAACCGAACTAGGTTTTTTCTATAAAAATCTTTCGAGTTCAAAATCAAATTGATCATGGGCCTCCCTAACGGTGTAAATCCCAACCCTCATATGTACATACTTAGTTTCCTTGTACATATCCACCCTTTTGCGTACATATTCAATTTCCTTGTAGATATTCAACTCTTTTTGCAAATATTCAAGTATAAACTAGTATCGTTCGCTAGTTTTATTCCGCTTGTTTATACACCATTTCCACTAGTATTAAGAGTAGTATTATTCTCGGTGAAAATGCTCTTAAACCAGTGGGCTTCCCTTAAGGTGTAAGTCCCACTCTCTTGTATATATTCAAGTATCAATAGCTTATCCGCTTGTTTTAAACACTTGTTTATATATTGCTATTATAAACTCCTTTGTATATATCCAAGTTACACTAGCTTTAATTGCTTGTTTTAAACACTAGTTTATATATTTCCTTCATAAACTCCTATTGAAATTCTGGTATCAGATATAAGATGTCGAATGTCATTTCATGACACTTAAATCTGCTATGGACACAAACACACAACACAGAGTTGCAGAGTACATAAAATAGTAAAGGACACAGAGAATTGATAACCTAATTTGGCTCTCAATAACCTACGTCTGGGGGCTTCCAAGCCAGGGATGAAGTTCACTATTAGTAGTATTAATTCAGAGCTAAAACTTACTCGTTTACCCCTCCTCACTTAATAAAACTACCCAGTTATCCTTCTACCTAAGATACCACACTTAGATATGAGAATCCTCCGTTCACTCTCTCAGTACCACTACCCGTGATACTAAAAACTAATAAAGATTGAAGATACTCTTCAAAGACACACAATAACACTTGCTTCAAAGCTTTTGGTGATTGAAAACTAACAGCCTAGAAACGTCCTTCTCAAGTAACTTACAAGAGAGGCTCACAATTGATAACTTAAACCAAAACAATGCACAAGGAAATTAAAATCTAGAATCACTAAATTTGGAATGGCCAACTGCAAAAGTAGGATTGCAGTCCTTTAAATAGAGTGAAAGCAACCAGGGTTGCTTGACTCACAAGTCTTCACGCATCATTTCTTCTCTCCATGAAACCAGGATAATAAATCTCCAAAACAATTGTTGAGGACGTTTTTTCAGCTTCCTTAATCGAAGCACATAATTAATAACAAACTTACTTCCTAAAAATTCTGCATGTAAGTCAGTTGCACATGTCAGGACATCTGCTGTGACATATGCTACTTTAGTAAACTTCAAGACATTTCTTAGCAGAATATTTTACCAAAATTATTGCCAATAAATTGAACCAACAAACTCCCCTTTTGGCAAATTTTGGCTAAAACATTATTTGGGGTGCAAACCATACATCAAAATAGTAACACAACTAACATAGGCATTAAAGCACACATTCATCAAAGCAGCACCAACACAGTAAAAGGAGCATCACAATCAAAACAGAGTTAGCAGCTGTTATACCCCAAAATTTTCTCTCCTATTTTTCAAGGCAGTCCACATCTCCATACTCAAGAATTTCTCAAGGGTTGACCAGATGAACCCTCTCCTAAGCAATCAACCCACAACTAGGGTTTTGATTCTCTCAAGTCAAATATGGTTTCTATTTCCTCAAGTGATCATCATGTCTCCTCATATGTCTCAAGGGATCACCATGTCAAGTTTCAAGCCTCAAAGCTCAAGTTTGCTCAGTCAATTGCTCAAATGGTTGAACATCAGTTGTATTGGACAAAAAGTCAATTGTGGTCAACATACAATCAAACTTCATCATTTTTGGTCAACATAAATATTTTGATGTCACATTCATCATTTGATCAAGGGTTGATCATGATTCATCAAGAAAATTCAAGATTTGATTAAAAGTCAAAGTTTCCAAATTAGGGTTTTTGGACAAAACGTCAACAGAACTTTGACCAAGCATAACTTTCACATACTTTATAAGAAATTTTTCCACCAAAGCTCATTTTGAAGAGAATTCAATTCTATACAACTTTTTGTCTCACAAGCTTTGGCCAAAATTGCTTCATTTGAGAGTTATGGATCAAGACATTATAGGTCCTTCTAAAAGTCAACAAAAAGTCATCTTTTTGCAAAGAAGGCTACATGAACATGGAAGCTTCAATGAAGATGAAACCAAAAGGAGTGTTTATAGGACATATTGAGCTTTCTAAAAAGTCCAAGAACACTTCAAAATATTGAAAACTGAGCGAGATACAACTTGTACAAGTTTGGGAAATTTGAAGAAGTGCACGAAGAGAAATACTTAGCAAAATCAATTTTTTTCTAAATGGGCCTGAGTTTTTGTGATCCAAACTTGTTCCTAAGATTATCCATGACTCCTAAATCCAATTACACGCCTCTTTCCCATTTATTTGATTTATTTTTGAATTAAAACATTAAAATTCAATTTAAATTAAATAAAATACAAAAATTACAAGCAAGGTGTGTTGGGCTTATGTTTTAAGTATCTTGAGGACCAAGGAAGCCCATGCTAGATGGCCAAATCGTGCAAGGAAATAATGGCATGATATTGAGCAATTTTAGAAACATTACATTTGATTTTTCAATCAAATATTTTCCATTGAAAGAATATATTTTCTCTTAAAGTCTTGACCTATTTCTACTCCTCTATATATACTTAACACATTTAGAAGCCAATGACAAGGATTGCATGATTAGAAAACCCTAGCCAAAGCTTCCAAAATTTCCAACTTTGAAGCAAATTTGAATTTCAATTTCCAACAATTCTCAAGCCAAGCCAGCCATTCATTCATCCTCCTGAGCCTTCAAGCAGTTGATTCAAGTCCTTACACGAGGCCAAACCACCCCAAAACGTGTCAACCAAGTCTCTCCGATTTGGTATAGTTCTTAAATTCGTTTTTTTAATTCATGCATTGTTAATGGTTTTTGATTGTTTGTATGATCTTAAGAGGTCCATTAGAGCAGGTTTGATGCATTAGATAATAGATTTAAAGTTTAAACTGAAAGACACCATGACTAGAGCATAAGCTTGATGAAGCTTCATATCCATAGTTATAGGCAGTTTTAGAACAAACTAATCCCACCATCTTGTTCGCAAGGGTTTAATTAGTGGATCTAGGCACTTTGTTTCCGTTTTTCTGTTTGATTTCGCAGGTTTGGAATTTGGCTTGGCAAGAGAAGACGACCGGACTGTCGTCGAGGGCGGCGCTGACACAGGTCAAGGGCTGACGTGTATGCGTGGCACCATTCGTCCTTTCGATTGGCTTGCATAGTAAAATGGGTCCCACGACTTGACTTGTTTTAAAAATTCAAAATGAAACGTGGATGTCATATATAATCATATGGGCGTATTTCAATGAAAACTAAAACGCGCAGCTCAGATGGTCAAGGAATTGGGTAAAACCGGGGGGTCCTAGGTTCGATCCCTGCAGACCCCTTTTTCCAATCTTTTCTCTTTTTTTCTTTTCAATTTTCTAAGATTTTTATAAATTTTATTTCTTTTCTTATTTAATTTCTTTTCAAAATTAATTAAAACTATTTTCAAAAATCACAAAAATATACTAATTTCAGAATTAGGTTAATTAAATATTTAATTAATTTTTGACATAGAAATAATTTATTTTTCTCACAATTTAAATTATTTTCATAATTAGTTAATAATTAACTTAGGAATTAGGTTTTATTAACTAAAATCGATTTCAAAAAATATCAAAAAATAGTTTTCTTTTACAATTAGGGTTTAGATGTTCTTTCTTATCCTTAAACATTTATCTTTCAATTTATTTGCCTACAAATAAGTGATGATCGTCCCTTCGAATTGCTAAGGTATCCCTACAATGTTGCCTTCAATGACCATACGATGACGCTACGATTGTCCCTTCACGTTCAACGGATAAAGTTACCTACCAACTAATGGTATGGATAGCGCTATCCTAAAGGAGAAGGAAAAATAACAAGAAACGACCAATCCTAAAGTTTCCCACCTCACTTTTCAAAAACTTTTCAAACACTGTATATATTCCAACGAGAATCATTACAAAGTTAAAACATTTTTGAACACTTTGTATACATTCCAACGAGAATCATTATGAAGTCAAAGTGAAATGTCTTTCAAAATACTTTTTCAAAATTACACACAAGCACAGAAAGCAAGTTTTCAAAAGTGAGCTAAGCAATTAAGAGCCCGTAGATAACTACGGATGGAAAGGGTGCTAACACCTTCCCTTTTCATAACTGCCTCCCTTACTCAGAATCTAACGAAGGACTTTTCCTGTTCTTTTCACCTTCCCTTTATTGGATAAAAGAAAATTCGGTGGCGACTCTTTCTATCCGCAACATTTGCGATAAAACGTAAAACAAACAAGTCAGTTCTCTCACCCTATTACAGAACTGGCGACTCTATTGGGGAAACACCCAAAGAGAGGTTACCTTAGGGATTTAGATCACTTTTACTCGTTTTCTGTTTGCTTTGTATGTTTTACTTTTAAGGGTTGCTTGGGTACTATATATGTGGGGGATTGTAAGTGTTTTTGTGTTGGCTGTAATTTTTGGTAAAACCAGATTGATGTGTCAATGTCTTGACTGATGTCATGACATTCTGGATTGAAGACAAATTCTGCAGAAGGAGTGTTTTACAGGTACAACTCAGAATGTTTGCATAACACAATGATTGTGCAATGATCAGATGTACTGGATTCTGCAAGATTAGTATGCAGGATGTGTGATGTCATGCTAATGTTAAGACATCCTGTACTGAATAAATCATTGTGCAGGTTTTTATTTTCTGAGAGTTTTCAGGATTCTGTTGGGGATGTTCTGAGCTGGATTATTATGTTTAGATCATATGCTCACGTGGATATTAGGTTAACATTGCTTAACCATAATTTGTTATGTTGTAAGCCCAAGACCAAGTCTTTAGGTTAACTTTAGTTAACCCTAGCTACTTTTGTGGAAGCCCAAAGATGAAGTCTCTACTGCTTATATATTATCTCATGAATCCTGATTGTAATAGCTGCATTTTTTTTAGAAGAAGAACAAGGCTGATTGTAATCGTGATAGTAGTAATTCTTGTGAGCCAAGCAATTATCTTTTGATAAGTGCCTTGAAGTAGGATTTGATTGTACGTGTAGTTTTATCACTCAAACCTTTGAAGCACGAGTGTTGTGTCTCTTGATTAAAGCTTTGAAGGAGAATCAAGCATGTGTATTGAAGAATGTCTTCACAATTCTATTAAGTATTAGGTTAGTATCACTGTTGTGATTGAGGGGGAGTGAGTAGGTTCTCAGGTATAAGTAAGACTTAGATTGAAGTTGCATTGGGTAGGTCTTAAGTGAAGGAGATAAACTGTTGTTTTATTCCAGAATTAATACCTCTTATAGTGGATTTCCTCCCTGGCTTGGTAGCCCCTAAATGTAGGTGTAGTTACACACTGAACTGGGTTAACAATTGATTATCTTCTTTGCTGCTTTTGATTTATTATTCAGATTGTTAAATAGTTTGTCAGATACCAGTGTCATAATATTCACTTTGACATCAAGTATTTGTTGCCATAATTTCAATTGGCATCAGAGAAGGCACCCTGCCTGTTTTTTTGGGTGAGATCTAGGGTTATTATTTTCTGGCGCTATGGACAAAGAAGGAGGATTTGGGAGCAGACCACCCATTCTGGATGGATCAAATTATGACTACTGGAAACCTCGTATGGTTGTCTTCTTGAAGTCACTGGACAATAAAGCTTGGAGAGCTACTGACAGAGGATGGAAACATCCTATCAAGATTGAGAAAGATGGGACTACTAGTCTGAAACCTAAGGAAGAATGGAGCAAAGAAGAGGAAGAGTTAGCTCTGGGAAACTCTAAAGCATTGAATGCCTTGTTCAATGGAATTGACAGAAACATTTTCAGACTAGTACATCAGTGTGAACTGGCCAAGGATGTTTGGGACACTCTCAAAACCACTCATGAGGGTACGTCCAAGGTAAAAATGTAAAGACTTCAGATGCTCACTGTTGTACCCCAAAATTTGCCCTCCCATATTCTTCAAGAAATTGCCAAGTCAAGCTGCAAAATTCTCCAAGGGTTGCACAGTGCAAGGGCCTCCTAAGCAGTCAAAATTAGGGTTTTGATTCTGATCAAAAAAATGAAGTTTCCAAGGTTTCAATCAAGTCCCACATGCCTATAAATATGGTCAAGCATCCTCATACCAAGTTTCAAGACTTTCAGCATAAAATTGCACAGTCAAAACCCTAATTGCACTACAGTCAACTGCAGGGGCAAAATGGTCATTTGGCAGTCAAAAGTTCAAATTTTTGGTCAACATCTCATTTTGAAGCCACAAACATCATTTGATCAATGCTTGATCATGATTCTCAAAGCTTGGCTCAAAAATCATCAAGATGCAAAAGTTTCCTTATTTGGACAGTTGAAAAAGTCAACTGTAAATTGACCAGGGCATAACTTTCACATGGATTATCAGAAAAATTCCATCCAAAGCTCATTTTGAAGAGAAAGAAATTTCCTACAACTCATCTTCATACTTCAAGTCCAAGAAATGCTCTCACAAAAAGTTATCAATTTCAACATTATAGGTCATTTTCAAAAGTCAACAAAAAGGGACTTTAAGTCAAAAGCCATAACTTGAGATTGGTGAATCAAAATTACATGGGACCAAAGACTTTGGTTAGAGGACTCAAAGACCTTTCCAAAATGTCCAAGAACATGAGCAAAGCTTAAAAATTGAGCAAGTTATGCCTTGTGGAAGTTGGGAAATTTTTGGATATTTTGAAAAGTCAACTTTGCTTCAAATGACCTAAAATTGCTAATGGGCCTATTTTTCTTCCACAATTCACTATCCAAGGCATGTGCACGACCACTTGGCCCAAAGGGAAGTTTTTATTCATTTTTTATTTATTTATTTGGATTTTTATTAATAATAATTCATTTAAATTAAAATAAATACATGAAAAATGCTAAACCTAGTTTTTCAATCTTTTTGTGCACCTTATATCCTCAAGATTTCGTGCCTAACCATATATGGAAAGAATCAATTGGATTGGTCATGATTTGGTAGCAAAAGCATGTGAAAAAAGATTTGAAAATCATGGTGGAAAAATCAAATATTGCATTCATGAATGCAAAGGATTTGGATTGTTTTTCTTGACCTAATTCACTCATACTTATACAAAGAACACAACCCTAATGCAAAGGACCACTAAGCTGCGCTACCGACTCAGAACAAAACTTGAGTTTTTGGTTAAAAATTTGAAATCTGAAAACAAGGTTAGAGGGCGATTCAAGCTGAGATATTCATCTCATCACCTTCCTGAGACCTTCAGCAACGTGCCTGAATAGATTTCCACGTCCCTAACGCCTTGAATCATTGTACAGAAGTCACACTTTTCCACTTTTTTTTCATAATCGTGTTTTAACATCTATGCATTTTCATGGCATTTTAATTGTGGATTCATACTAAGTGAAGCATTCTGAAGCTAACCCTATCATTTAATTGAGCTTTCATGTGTTATTGGAGATTTCGCCATTATCGTTTTTTAGGGTTACAGGAATTGCAATTTGGGGCTTTACACTCAAAGAAAAATTGAGACTCGAGACCTGGACCATTGGAATCAGCATGTCTGGACGATCAAGAATCCACCCTCGCGCTCAATTTATGAGCGTCCTAGAGCTATTCGTTATTTTCTGGAAAGGGACCTTTTAGAACGCTTGCAAAACCGTTGCTTATTGCCTTTATGTTTCAAAAAAAAAAACACAACGAAGAAGATGATTAAGTGGCTAGAGCTAATTGGTTCATTTAAAAATTCGCGCGGAAATACGCATTAGCTTTTGTTTTATTTTATAATGTTTGTTGTTTATTTGATTAACAAAGTGATTCAGTGGCGCAGTTGGCAAGGAAGTGAATTGATAACCTTCAGGACCTGGGTTCGATCCCAGGTCCCCATCCCCTTTCTATGTTATTTTCCTTTTAACGCTTATGTGCAGTTTCCATGTTGGAGTCCACCATACACCCACAATCACAAGCGTGTCACGCGTCCAAGGGCATTCAATCAAAGGTCAAGATTTGAGGAACACGATGCATTCCAGTCAACACGTATGCACACTGGCACGAAAGTCAAACAGACCTGAAGCAAATGGGCCAGATTTCTAAAGAATAACCTCCATATTAAGGGGCAGACCCCCTAGGTTTGCAAAGTTCATATTTTCTTTATTGTTTTTTTATTATTATTATTTATACTTTTCTTTAATTATTGTTTATTAATAATTTATTATATTTTCATAAAAAACGCAAAAACCATAAAAATCAGAAAAGAGAAAAATGATAAATATTTTCTTATTTTAATATTTCTTGTAAATAAATTCATAAATTAATTAGTTTTAAATTAGGTTTTAATTTTAATTCTTTTAATAAAAATCTAAAAAATATAGAATTAGGGTTAATTAATTTTCATCCTTTTTTTCTTTTATTCCATAATAATTAAATATTAGATATTTATTTTTATTGCATATAAAAATTAGGGCTAATTTTAGGTTAAAAACTTCAACATTTTTTATAATAAAACAAAAATATTAGAATTAGGGTTAGCATTTATTTTATTTAATTCTTTTTCATTAAAATTACAAAATACCAAAAAATACCAAAAAGATAATTTCTTTTCCTTTAATTTTAATTAATTCATCGTTTAATTTAATTTTGCAAAAAGGGTCCAACGCCCTCGTTTAATTCTTATTTAATTCGCGCATTTATTGTTTATTTCTTTTAATATTTATGTATCTCTCCCAAGGCCTTGTAATTAATTTCTCGCATTTTTAATTCCTTATTTTCTTTTAATTCTTTATTTTTTCTATCAAATCGGGTTCGAGAAATTTTGGCGATGTGGACCCGCGCCTTTTGTAATAGCTTTAGACTTTTACTTTTCCCGCAATTTTTAACTGTTAAATAAATACATGCAAGAATGAATGACTAAAATAAAAACAAACGCATAGATCACTTTGACAAAAGACAAAAATAAATGAAAACGACACACAAATCACACACCACCCCTAGGGTACGCCTCACTGTTGCCTTGCCTCGAAAGGTGATCGTCGAGTAGAGGATGTTTTAGTAAGTCCTCATGATCCGGGAACCTGGCATGAGGGTAGCTTCTAAGGTATCTTCCCATTGCTCTGGTGATCACCACGTCCCGAACCTCGAATTGACCCGAACAACTCCAACGGTGGTGCTACCTACCTCTCAATGGTGGGATGGCACTACTTTAAAGGGCATCTACACAGACGAATTCCTTAGGGTAGGTAGACAACTCTAGATACTTGCTCTAATTTCAAAACAAATTCAAAAATACTTTTCACACCGACACCTTTTCAAAAAGCTTTCAAAAGCAATTTTTCAAACACTCTTGAGGACCGATACAAGAGTCGAACTGAAATTTTCAAAGAAACTTTTTAAAACCCACATTGAAAAGCAAACAAACCTTTTTGAAAACACAATGAGCAAGTATCTAAGAGCCCATGGATAACCATGGATAGAAAGGGTGCTAACACCTTCCCTTTTTATAACCTACCTCCCGAACCGAGAGCAATCTCTATAAGGAATTTTTCTGTGCTTTTGTCCTTTCCATTTGGAGAAAATAAAAGACGGTGGCGACTCTTGCTTCCGCGACATTTCGCGAACCAGCGTTAAACAGTCAGTTCCAGATCCACCGATCACAGAACTGGCGACTCTGCTGGGGACTTAAACTTAAAGTGAGGTGTACCTTAGGGCTAGTTCATAAACTGTGTTTTCAATTGTATTGATTTGCTTGCTTTACTATTATGGGTTGCATCGGAGTTACATAGATCCTAACCCGGATCTGGGGATACCCTGTTTAGGTAGCATAAGCTGTGAGGGACCTGTCCGGCGTAGACCGACACGGGTGAAGCAGTGGCTACGTTGGTGTTGCACCTTGGTCTGTACCGATATCCCTTGTGTCGCAACGAGGAGAATATGGGTCTTCTAAGAAGTCATTAAGCACCAACAACCTTAGAACCTTAACTGACACAACTTGGCCTTTAGAACAGTAGCAGTATGCTACGCCCATTGAGGCTAAACTCTCGTGATGGTTCTGGCCGCAAGAAAAGATTACGACGCTGGAGTTATGACCAATTGAGGGTAGTCAATGATATTGGGATCCTCTAAGAACCCGGTTACTTTTGATAGGACAGGTATGAACCAACAAACTGAAAGAGGGTAATACCTAGACCTCATGCTGGCCTAAACTCTAAGGGCTCTTTTGTGTGACTTGTGTGCCTTCGTACTTGCCTACTTGCATGCTTGTTAACTGACACATGAACTACTTGCAGGTTTTGTTTTAGTCCTTAACTAGGACTCATAACAGGGCTTACTAAGTTTCTTGCAGATTTTGGTTTGCAGTCCTTAATTAGGACTCATAATAAAATTTACCAAGTTCTTGCAGGTTTTGGTTTGCAGTCCTTAATTGGGACTCATAACAGGGTTACTCACATTATCCCATGCATACCATAACATCATACCATTGCATACATCTTAACCCATTTCAAGGATCTCGAGGGCTTGTGATGCAGGTCAGGATAAATCAAACATCCAGCAAGGGGCAAAGAGGATTTATTTTCCTCTAGCCAGAGTCGTCAGGGGCTATGACCCACTTGATATGGCGAGCTCTGACTCTTGAGGAAGGTTCCCCTAACCAAAGTTGTTTGGAAACCAAAACCAGACATGATGACTAAAAGTCAGGGGCTATGACCCACTGGATATGGTGAGCCTTTGACCCTTAAAGAAGAATCCTCAACATGGGTTTCCTTCAATCAAAGCTACCAATTCCGATGCTAACAATTTTCTTGTTTACCCTGCGAGGTCCTTGAAAACATTGCATGCATATCATACATATCATTGCATTGCAGGTATCCCTTTTACAGGTTGCTCACCCTCTCGCTGTTTATTTCAGCAATGGCTTCACAACAAGATAACCAGGGACCTCGTGCTCAAGAGACTCAGTTCAGGGAGATCTTCTTAAGCCTATCCAAGGGGCAGGAAGAGTTGAGGACACTCCTCATGGGGAATCTGATCAGAAAGAGTCCTGAAGATGACAAGGACGAACAGCTGAAACGTCTACAAGCTGAGGTAGACACATTGAAAACCCAGATGCTGGGGCAAAGGGTCCTCATTCAAGGTTTATCTCAGGAGCAAGGAGAGCTGAGAGCCATGATCAGCCAGCTTCACCAAGACATGAAGCAACCAACCCAAATCAGGGACCAGGTCATAGAACGGCTTCCAAGAAGGCAAAGGCCGGGTCCAATGAATAGACCTCTCCGAGTTGCTACTACTTCCCAGGTCCAACAACGACCTCGCCCAGAACAACGGGCTGATCAGAGCAAGCCAGACAAGTCCAGGAGGCAATTCACCCCGCTCAACATGTCACCGTCTCAAGCTTTACAACAACTGTTGAGGTTGAATCTGGTGACGTTAAGGGACCCTCCTAAGCGTCTCAATACAACCTCCCTAAAGTACAATCCTGGGGAAAGATGTGCATACCATTCTAACAGTCCAGGACATGACACCGACGACTGCTGGGCTTTGAAGAATAAGATTCAAGATCTGATTAATGAAAGAGCTGTGGATTTCACCCAGATGGGCCAGGCTGAATGCTCCTGCCATCCCTACAAGATGCACCAGCCGAAGTAATAAGCCCTGAGACTGGAAGACTTGTGTTTATTAGAATTTTCAAGTTGTAACCTTCTTTTAACTGTTCAAACATTTATTCATGATTAAACGTTGTTAGTTCATTAATGCATCGCATATGTCTGTTTTGAAGCAATATATTCGCATTCACTATATGCAAACTGTTTTCATATTTTTTCTGATGTCAACTCTTGATCTAAAAATTCTAAAGTCTCTTGAGGGAGGATGACGAAAACGATACCGCAATCTACAGTATGCTTTTGAACAGACCCCGCTGATGAGGTACAGGCATTGTTTCAAATCCCTAAACACTGGAGTTATAAGGATGATAATCCCTCTTCAACCCCTCTGAGCCAAAGAAGTAGGAGTTTTTCTTTTCGAAAATTAAAACCCTTAACCATAACCCGGGGCAGGGTAGTTTCTCAGTTGATCCAAGTGCATAACGAATGGTACCAAAGAGATCCTTACGAAAAAGACAGTGATGGTTCCGAACAATCGTAAAGACAGGCAGTCATTATCAAAAAATTCATAAATGAAAAGCCCAAAAAGTCAAAACCTATAAAGGAGGCTTACGAAACTGGGGCATCCCGCTGACTGTAATTCCAAAAAAGGAAACAGTTCAGGCAAAAAAAAGAAAGGGATAACAAAAAAAAATCAGACAAGAAAGAGGTCATATAAACCCTCAACAATAACAAAAAAAAATGATGACTGCCTATTCAAATAAACGTTCAACATCCGAACCGTCATTGGAACATCAAGGCAAAGACTCAAACAAGGTCTAACGTATGATCAACTGAGTTTAGGTTTGGAGAACATCACGAAGAGTGGGTGGGTACAAATAATTTGAGCCTTTATCCTTTGTTTCTTAAACCGTGAACCAGGCCACGTTATAACCCTTAAAAGTCCTAGCTGAAGCATGGGTTAGTTCGAAAGCATACTGTTACGAAAGGTATCCTGACTCCTGAAGGCTCGCTGTAAAATCTTGAGTTGACATCACATTGTTTTACGACAAAATGCATTTTTAAAATCTTCAAGACAGACATGAGCTTTGCATTTTTAACATAACTTTGTTTGCATATGACTTTTTGTTTGAACAGCAGGGAAATTCGCACGAGGAATACCTAGTGAACAAAAGCACTTCCAACCAAGGGGCACGGTATGATCATGGTCCATCATTTGGGGCAACCCAGTCAAGATTCGGAGAATCTCTTAAAGGCTAAATAGCCTGGGGCAAATCTCTGCCCGAGTCACTTGGGGCATTCCAACAACGAATCTCGCCTGATCAAACACCTCCTGGTGACATGACAAAACACTTCTAACAGGGGCAACTCCCTACATTCTGAAAGCATGGACATAGTCGAAAAGATACTACGCAAAATCAAAGACCCGCTAGGTTGACATACCTAGGAAAAAATAAGGGCTTCCCGGCGAACCAAAAGGGTTCGGGCAAAATGAAGGAATGAAATGAAAAATCTGTACACCCGACAAGTCGAAAACCTGAAAAGGCGGCTTGGGCAAAAATGGGTATCCCGGTGGACCGAAAACCCGAAAGGGCGGTCCAGGCAAAAGTTAGGGATCAAAGCGTACGACTGTGTCCTATCATCTTATTACCTGCCTACCAGAAGAAGGTTTGTCCATCAACGACTATCAGCACCTCACAGGTCCTCCTCTCCCTACATCAGAAACATGGGCAATATGAGTTGTCTAAAGCAATCTAATTGTTCGGTCCTCCAGGGTATCGAGGTAGGTTCAGCGGAAGAACGTAACCAGATATCTTAATCCCCCAGAGAGTGAGCCAGCAAGTCAGTGCACTCTCCCCAAGCGAAGCTATAGTATCAAACTTAAGGAAGTTGGGTGTCCTCCAGCAGATCTCAACATTCCCCAGCAGCATATACATATTCTTAACAAGCATCCCCGGCAGTCTTGGTCTAAAGATTGCTCCCCGGCGGTATATCAAACATTCAGCGGAGTTGCTTCCAATACATCTCAAAACTTCCCCAGGAGAGTCCAATCCAGATTTCCCCAGGAAAGTTGGAATTCATCTCCCCAGGCAGCAAGCTTATCCCCAGTAGATTCTGGAAGCTTGTCCCTCCAAAGCACGAACACGTCTCCCGGCTTTATTCAAAGAGTTATTTCCTTAACAGGATATAACTGGGTTATCCTCAGCCAAAAGCCACGGAAAGGTCGTCGTCAACACAGTTCTTTCTTATCCCCAGCGAAGTCTAGTAACACTCCCAACGCAACAAGGGCATCCTCAGCAAGTTACTATCAACACACAACAAAGTATCTCTCTCCCTGCAGAGTATTGCTTCCCAGCAAGATCGTTAGAGTACTTTCCTCCCCGCAGAGTTATTCCATTCGCCAAGTTTATTCCCCAACGGAGTTATCTGCTCCTACCGGTATTCTTGCAACTATCATCTCCAGCGGAAGCAAAAGCTTATTCTTCAACATCAGCCCAGGAGTGACTTCCCGGCACCCGTCAAGGATTTACTTTCCTAGACGAAACATACATTTGTAAACATCACATACATCAATATAGCATGCATAGACGCATCATATCTTACAAATCTCATTTATGTTGAGAACATCATTGCTTGATCCATATCATGCATTGCATATGACTGACCTTTACCTTTCAGGAAAGATTCAACTAAATTCTCAATCATCTTTCAAGACCTAGACCAGTTCAGTTAATCGACTCCAAAGATTTCTTATCCAATCCAAGGCCTTCTCTAGTCCAGCTAAATCGACCCCAAACAGATTTTTCTGATGAAGACTCAGTAGAAGTTATCAGGTTTTTCTCAAACGTCCGCTTTTGAGATTATAATTTCCTATGGTTCTCTCCCCAATGTTGCGGAGATGATAATTCCATTCCAGGTTTTTCTCAAACGTCCGCTTTTGAGATTATAATTTCCTATGGTTCTCTCCCCAATGTTGTGGAGATGATAATTCCATTCCAGGTTTTTCTCAAACGTCCGCTTTTGAGATTATAATTTCCTTTGGTTCTCTCCCCAATGTTGTGGAGATGATAATTCCATCCCAGGTTTTTCTCAAACGTCCGCTTTTGAGATTATAATTTCCTATGGTTCTCTCCCCAATGTTGCGGAGATGATAATTCCATTCCAGGTTTTTCTCAAACGTCCGCTTTTGAGATTATAATTTCCTATGGTTCTCTCCCCAATGTTGTGGAGATGATAATTCCATTCCAGGTTTTTCTCAAACGTCCGCTTTTGAGATTATAATTTCCTATGGTTCTCTCCCCAATGTTGTGGAGATGATAATTCCATCCCAGGTTTTTTTCAAACGTCCGCTTTTGAGATTATAATTTCCTATGGTTCTCTCCCCAATGTTGTGGAGATGATAATTCCATTTCAGGTTTTTTTCAAACGTCCGCTTTTGAGATTATAATTTCCTATGGTTCTCTCCCCAATGTTGTGGAGATGATAATTCCATCCCAGGTTTTTCTCAAACGTCCGCTTTTGAGATTATAATTTCCTATGGTTCTCTCCCCAATGTTGTGGAGGTGATAATTCCATTCAAGGTTTTTCTCAAACGTCCGCTTTTGAGATTATAATTTCCTATGGTTCTCTCCCCAATGTTGTGGAGATGATAATTCCATTCCAAGTTTTTCTCAAACGTCCGCTTTTGAGATTATAATTTCCTATGGTTCTCTCCCCAATGTTGTGGAGATGATAATTCCATCCCAGGTTTTTCTCAAACGTCCGCTTTTGAGATTATAATTTCCTATGGTTCTCTCCCCAATGTTGTGGAGATGATAATTCCATTCCAGGTTTTTCTCAAACGTCCGCTTTTGAGATTATAATTTCCTATGGTTCTCTCCCCAATGTTGTGGAGATGATAATTCCATCCCAGGTTTTTCTCAAACGTCCGCTTTTGAGATTATATTTTCCTATGGTTCTCTCCCCAATGTTGTGGAGATGATAATTCCATCCCAGGTTTTTCTCAAACGTCCGCTTTTGAGATTATAATTTCCTATGGTTCTCTCCCCAATGTTGTGGAGATGATAATTCCATCCAAGGTTTTTCTCAAACGTTCGCTTTTGAGATTATAATTTCCTATGGTTCTCTCCCCAATGCGGAGATGATAATTCCATCCTAGGTTTTTCTCAAACGTCCGCTTTTGAGATTATAATTTCCTATGGTTCTCTCCCCGAGATGATAATTCCAACCCAGGTTTTTCTCAAACGTCCGCTTTTAAGATTATAATTTCCTATGGTTCTCTCCCCGATCTTGCGGAGATGATAATTCCCACCAAGATTCTCTCAACAATTGCTGTTGAAGCTGAAGTCATCCAAGGTTCTCTCACCGTTCCTGCTGAGGTAGTAACCACCCCTGGGTTATTCATTCATCGCCGTTTGAAGCTCCAGATTCAGCTCCTGTAACCAGTCAGGACATATCTACACAAAGCATCTGAAGACCAGATCCTGCAACATGTCAGGTACTCATTTTTCTTTTGCAGGTACGCAAGTTCTCGCTAAGGAATCTCTTACGCGATCAACATCCAGATGGCATCTATAAGCCCACCATCCTATCCATCATCTCCAAATGGCATCCATAAGCCCATTCCCATCATCACACTGCTACTATGTGAGCGCAAATTTCTGGGCACTCTAGTGTTCAATCATCTTCCACCTTCGGATTACGAAAGGCACGTCAGCCAATCTGCATCCTCAGGTCTAAGAAGATTGAACAGGGGCAACTGTTGTACCCCAAAATTTGCCCTCCCATATTCTTCAAGAAATTGCCAAGTCAAGCTGCAAAATTCTCCAAGGGTTGCACAGTGCAAGGGCCTCCTAAGCAGTCAAAATTAGGGTTTTGATTCTGATCAAGAAAATGAAGTTTCCAAGGTTCCAATCAAGTCCCACATGCCTATAAATATGGTCAAGCATCCTCATACCAAGTTTCAAGACTTTCAGCACAAAATTGCACAGTCAAAACCCTAATTGCACTACAGTCAACTGCAGGGGCAAAATGGTCATTTGGCAGTCAAAAGTTCAAATTTTTGGTCAACATCTCATTTTGAAGCCACAAACATCATTTGATCAATGCTTGATCATGATTCTCAAAGCTTGGCTCAAAAATCATCAAGATGCAAAAGTTTCCTTATTTGGACAGTTGAAAAAGTCAACTGTAAATTGATCAGGGCATAACTTTCACATGGATTATCAGAAAAATTCCATCCAAAGCTCATTTTGAAGAGAAAGACATTTCCTACAACTCATCTTCATACTTCAAGTCCAATAAATGCTCTCACAAAAAGTTATCAATTTCAACATTATAGGTCATTTTCAAAAGTCAACAAAAAGGGACTTTAAGTCAAAAGCCATAACTTGAGATTGGTGAATCAAAATGACATGGGACAAAAGACATTGGTTAGAGGACTCAAAGACCTTTCCAAAATGTCCAAGAACATGAGCAAAGCTTAAAAATTGAGCAAGTTATGCCTTGTGGAAGTTGGGAAATTTTTGGATATTTTGAAAAGTCAACTTTGCTTCAAATGACCTAAAATTGCTAATGGGCATATTTTTCTTCCACAATTCACTATCCAAGGCATGTGCACGACCACTTGGCCCAAAGGGAAGTTTTTATTCATTTTTTATTTATTTATTTGGATTTTTATTAATAATAATTCATTTAAATTAAAATAAATACATGAAAAATGCTAAACCTAGTTTTTCAATCTTTTTGTGCACCTTATATCCTCAAGATTTCGTGCCTAACCATATATGGAAAGAATCAATTGGATTGGTCATGATTTGGTAGCAAAAGCATGTGAAAAAAGATTTGAAAATCATGGTGGAAAAATCAAATATTGCATTCATGAATGCAAAGGATTTGGATTGTTTTTCTTGACCTAATTCACTCATACTTATACAAAGAACACAACCCTAATGCAAAGGACCACTAAGCTGCGCTACCGACTCAGAACAAAACTTGAGTTTTTGGTTAAAAATTTGAAATCTGAAAACAAGGTTAGAGGGCGATTCAAGCTGAGATATTCATCTCATCACCTTCCTGAGACCTTCAGCAACGTGCCTGAATAGATTTCCACGTCCCTAACGCCTTGAATCATTGTACAGAAGTCACACTTTTCCACTTTTTTTTCATAATCGTGTTTTAACATCTATGCATTTTCATGGCATTTTAATTGTGGATTCATACTAAGTGAAGCATTCTGAAGCTAACCCTATCATTTAATTGAGCTTTTATGTGTTATTGGAGATTTCGCCATTATCGTTTTTTAGGGTTACAGGAATTGCAATTTGGGGCTTTACACTCAAAGAAAAATTGAGACTCGAGACCTGGACCATTGGAATCAGCGTGTCTGGACGATCAAGAATCCACCCTCGCGCTCAATTTATGAGCGTCCTAGAGCTATTCGTTATTTTCTGGAAAGGGACCTTTTAGAACGCTTGCAAAACCGTTGCTTATTGCCTTTATGTTTCAAAAAAAAAACACAACGAAGAAGATGATTAAGTGGCTAGAGCTAATTGGTTCATTTAAAAATTCGCGCGGAAATACGCATTAGCTTTTGTTTTATTTTATAATGTTTGTTGTTTATTTGATTAACAAAGTGATTCAGTGGCGCAGTTGGCAAGGAAGTGAATTGATAACCTTCAGGACCTGGGTTCGATCCCAGGTCCCCACCCCCTTTCTATGTTATTTTCCTTTTAACGCTTATGTGCAGTTTCCATGTTGGAGTCCACCATACACCCACAATCACAAGCGTGTCACGCGTCCAAGGGCATTCAATCAAAGGTCAAGATTTGAGGAACACGATGCATTCCAGTCAACACGTATGCATACTGGCACGAAAGTCAAACAGGCCTGAAGCAAATGGGCCAGATTTCTAAAGAATAACCTCCATATTAAGGGGCAGACCCCCTAGGTTTGCAAAGTTCATATTTTCTTTATTGTTTTTTTTATTATTATTATTTATACTTTTCTTTAATTATTGTTTATTAATTAATTTATTATATTTTCATAAAAAACGCAAAAACCATAAAAATCAGAAAAGAGAAAAATGATAAATATTTTCTTATTTTAATATTTCTTGTAAATAAATTCATAAATTAATTAGTTTTAAATTAGGTTTTAATTTTAATTCTTTTAATAAAAATCTAAAAAATATAGAATTAGGGTTAATTAATTTTCATCCTTTTTTTCTTTTATTCCATAATAATTAAATATTAGATATTTATTTTTATTGCATATAAAAATTAGGGCTAATTTTAGGTTAAAAACTTCAACATTTTTTATAATAAAACAAAAATTGTAGAATTAGGGTTAGCATTTATTTTATTTAATTCTTTTTCATTAAAATTACAAAATACCAAAAAATACCAAAAAGATAATTTCTTTTCCTTTAATTTTAATTAATTCATCGTTTAATTTAATTTTGCAAAAAGGGTCCAACGCCCTCGTTTAATTCTTATTTAATTCGCGCGTTTATTGTTTATTTCTTTTAATATTTATGTATCTCTCCCAAGGCCTTGTAATTAATTTCTCGCATTTTTAATTCCTTATTTTCTTTTAATTCTTTATTTTTTCTGTCAAATCGGGTTCGAGAAATTTTGGCGATGTGGACCCGCGCCTTTTGTAATAGCTTTAGACTTTTACTTTTCCCGCAATTTTTAACTGTTAAATAAATACATGCAAGAATGAATGACTAAAATAAAAACAAACGCATAGATCACTTTGACAAAAGACAAAAATAAATGAAAACGACACACGAATCACACACCACCCCTAGGGTACGCCTCACTGTTGCCTTGCCTCGAAAGGTGATCGTCGAGTAGAGGATGTTTTAGTAAGTCCTCATGATCCGGGAACCTGGCATGAGGGTAGCTTCTAAGGTATCTTCCCATTGCTCTGGTGATCACCACGTCCCGAACCTCGAATTGACCCGAACAACTCCAACGGTGGTGCTACCTACCTCTCAATGGTGGGATGGCACTACTTTAAAGGGCACCTACACAGAAGAGTTCCTTAGGGTAGGTAAACAACTCTAGATACTTGCTCTAATTTCAAAACAAATTCAAAAATACTTTTCACACCGACACCTTTTCAAAAAGCTTTCAAAAGCAATTTTTCAAACACTCTTGAGGACCGATACAAGAGTCGAACTGAAATTTTCAAAGAAACTTTTTAAAACCCACATTGAAAAGCAAACAAACCTTTTTGAAAACACAATGAGCAAGTATCTAAGAGCCCATGGATAACCATGGATAGAAAGGGTGCTAACACCTTCCCTTTTTATAACCTACCTCCCGAACCGAGAGCAATCTCTATAAGGAATTTTTCTGTGCTTTTGTCCTTTCCATTTGGAGAAAATAAAAGACGGTGGCGACTCTTGCTTCCGCGACATTTCGCGAACCAGCGTTAAACAGTCAGTTCCAGATCCACCGATCACAGAACTGGCGACTCTGCTGGGGACTTAAACTTAAAGTGAGGTGTACCTTAGGGCTAGTTCATAAACTGTGTTTTCAATTGTATTGATTTGCTTGCTTTACTATTATGGGTTGCATCGGAGTTACATAGATCCTAACCCGGATCTGGGGATACCCTGTTTAGGTAGCATAAGCTGTGAGGGACCTGTCCGGCGTAGACCGACACGGGTGAAGCAGTGGCTACGTTGGTGTGGCACCTTGGTCTGTACCGATATCCCTTGTGTCGCAACGAGGAGAATATGGGTCTTCTAAGAAGTCATTAAGCACCAACAACCTTAGAACCTTAACTGACACAACTTGGCCTTTAGAACAGTAGCAGTATGCTACGCCCATTGAGGCTAAACTCTCGTGATGGTTCTGGCCGCAAGAAAAGATTGCGACGCTGGAGTTATGACCAATTGAGGGTAGTCAATGATATTGGGATCCTCTAAGAACCCGGTTACTTTTGATAGGACAGGTATGAACCAACAAACTGAAAGAGGGTAATACCTAGACCTCATGCTGGCCTAAACTCTAAGGGCTCTTTTGTGTGACTTGTGTGCCTTCGTACTTGCCTACTTGCATGCTTGTTAACTGACACATGAACTACTTGCAGGTTTTGTTTTAGTCCTTAACTAGGACTCATAACAGGGCTTACTAAGTTTCTTGCAGATTTTGGTTTGCAGTCCTTAATTAGGACTCATAATAAAATTTACCAAGTTCTTGCAGGTTTTGGTTTGCAGTCCTTAATTGGGACTCATAACAGGGTTACTCACATTATCCCATGCATACCATAACATCATACCATTGCATACATCTTAATCCATTTCAAGGATCTCGAGGGCTTGTGATGCAGGTCAGGATAAATCAAACATCCAGCAAGGGGCAAAGAGGATTTATTTTCCTCTAGCCAGAGTCGTCAGGGGCTATGACCCACTTGATATGGCGAGCTCTGACTCTTGAGGAAGGTTCCCCTAACCAAAGTTGTTTGGAAACCAAAACCAGACATGATGACTAAAAGTCAGGGGCTATGACCCACTGGATATGGTGAGCCTTTGACCCTTAAAGAAGAATCCTCAACATGGGTTTCCTTCAATCAAAGCTACCAATTCCGATGCTAACAATTTTCTTGTTTACCCTGCGAGGTCCTTGAAAACATTGCATGCATATCATACATATCATTACATTGCAGGTATCCCTTTTACAGGTTGCTCACCCTCTCGCTGTTTATTTCAGCAATGGCTTCACAACAAGATAACCAGGGACCTCGTGCTCAAGAGACTCAGTTCAGGGAGATCTTCTTAAGCCTATCCAAGGGGCAGGAAGAGTTGAGGACACTCCTCATGGGGAATCTGATCAGAAAGAGTCCTGAAGATGACAAGGACGAACAGCTGAAACGTCTACAAGCTGAGGTAGACACATTGAAAACCCAGATGCTGGGGCAAAGGGTCCTCATTCAAGGTTTATCTCAGGAGCAAGGAGAGCTGAGAGCCATGATCAGCCAGCTTCACCAAGACATGAAGCAACCAGCCCAAATCAGGGACCAGGTCATAGAACGGCTTCCAAGAAGGCAAAGGCCGGGTCCAATGAATAGACCTCTCCGAGTTGCTACTACTTCCCAGGTCCAACAACGACCTCGCCCAGAACAACGGGCTGATCAGAGCAAGCCAGACAAGTCCAGGAGGAAATTCACCCCGCTCAACATGTCACCGTCTCAAGCTTTACAACAACTGTTGAGGTTGAATCTGGTGACGTTAAGGGACCCTCCTAAGCGTCTCAATACAACCTCCCTAAAGTACAATCCTGAGGAAAGATGTGCATACCATTCTAACAGTCCAGGACATGACACCGACGACTGCTGGGCTTTGAAGAATAAGATTCAAGATCTGATTAATGAAAGAGTTGTGGATTTCACCCAGATGGGCCAGGCTGAATGCTCCTGCCATCCCTACAAGATGCACCAGCCGAAGCAATAAGCCCTGAGACTGGAAGACTTGTGTTTATTAGAATTTTCAAGTTGTAACCTTCTTTTAACTGTTCAAACATTTATTCATGATTAAACGTTGTTAGTTCATTAATGCATCGCATATGTCTGTTTTGAAGCAATATATTCGCATTCACTATATGCAAACTGTTTTAATATTTTTTCTGATGTCAACTCTTGATCTAAAAATTCTAAAGTCTCTTGAGGGAGGATGACGAAAATGATACCGCAATCTACAGTATGCTTTTGAACAGACCCCGCTGATGAGGTACAGGCATTGTTTCAAATCCCTAAACACTGGAGTTATAAGGATGATAATCCCTCTTCAACCCCTCTGAGCCAAAGAAGTAGGAGTTTTTCTTTTCGAAAATTAAAACCCTTAACCATAACCCGGGGCAGGGTAGTTTCTCAGTTGATCCAAGTGCATAACGAATGGTACCAAAGAGATCCTTACGAAAAAGACAGTGATGGTTCCGAACAATCGTAAAGACAGGCAGTCATTATCAAAAAATTCATAAATGAAAAGCCCAAAAAGTCAAAACCTATAAAGGAGGCTTACGAAACTGGGGCATCCCGCTGACTGTAATTCCAAAAAAGGAAACAGTTCAGGCAAAAAAAAGAAAGGGATAACAAAAAAAAATCAGACAAGAAAGAGGTCATATAAACCCTCAACAATAACAAAAAAAAATGATGACTGCCTATTCAAATAAACGTTCAACATCCGAACCATCATTGGAACATCAGGGCAAAGACTCAAACAAGGTCTAACGTATGATCAACTGAGTTTAGGTTTGGAGAACATCACGAAGAGTGGGTGGGTACAAATAATTTGAGCCTTTATCCTTTGTTTCTTAAACTGTGAACCAGGCCACGTTATAACCCTTAAAAGTCCTAGCTGAAGCATGGGTTAGTTCGAAAGCATACTGTTACGAAAGGTATCCTGACTCCTGAAGGCTCGCTGTAAAATCTTGAGTTGACATCACATTGTTTTACGACAAAATGCATTTTTAAAATCTTCAAGACAGACATGAGCTTTGCATTTTTAACATAACTTTGTTTGCATATGACTTTTTGTTTGAACAGCAGGGAAATTCGCACGAGGAATACCTAGTGAACAAAAGCACTTCCAACCAAGGGGCACGGTATGATCATGGTCCATCATTTGGGGCAACCCAGTCAAGATTCGGAGAATCTCTTAAAGGCTAAATAGCCTGGGGCAAATCTCTGCCCGAGTCACTTGGGGCAGTCCAACAACGAATCTCGCCTGATCAAACACCTCCTGGTGACATGACAAAACACTTCTAACAGGGGAAACTCTCTACATTCTGAAAGCATGGACATAGTCGAAAAGATACTACGCAAAATCAAAGACCCGCTAGGTTGACATACCTAGGCAAAAATAAGGGCTTCCCGGCGAACCAAAAGGGTTCGGGCAAAATGAGAGAATGAAATGAAAAATCTGTACACCCGGCAAGTCGAAAACCTGAAAAGGCGGCTTGGGCAAAAATGGGTATCCCGGTGGACCGAAAACCCGAAAGGGCGGTCCAGGCAAAAGTTAGGGATCAAAGAGTACGACTGTGTCCTATCATCTTATTACCTGCCTACCAGAAGAAGGTTTGTCCATCAACGACTATCAGCACCTCACAGGTCCTCCTCTCCCTACATCAGAAACAGGGGCAATATGAGTTGTCTAAAGCAATCTAATTGTTCGGTCCTCCAGGGTATCGAGGTAGGTTCAGCGGCAGGACGTAACCAGATATCTTAATCCCCCAGAGAGTGAGCCAGCAAGTCAGTGCACTCTCCCCAAGCGAAGCTATAGTATCAAACTTAAGGAAGTTGGGTGTCCTCCAGCAGATCTCAATATTCCCCAGCAGCATATACATATTCTTAACAAGCATCCCCGGCAGTCTTGGTCTAAAGATTGCTCCCCGGCGGTATATCAAACATTCAGCGGAGTTGCTTCCAATACATCTCAAAACTTCCCCAGGAGAGTCCAATCCAGATTTCCCCAGGAAAGTTGGAATTCATCTCCCCAGGCAGCAAGCTTATCCCCAGTAGATTCTGGAATCTTGTCCCTCGCAAAGCACGAACACGTCTCCCGGCTTTATTCAAAGAGTTATTTCCTTAACAGGATATAAGTGGGTTATCCTCAGCCAAAAGCCACGGAAAGGTCGTCGTCAACACAGTTCTTTCTTATCCCCAGTGAAGTCTAGTAACACTCCCAACGCAACAAGGGCATCCTCAGCAAGTTACTATCAACACTCAACAAAGTATCTCTCTCCCCGCAGAGTATTGCTTCCCAGCAAGATCGTTAGAGTACTTTCCTCCCCGCAGAGTTATTCCATTCGCCAAGTTTATTCCCCAACGGAGTTATCTGCTCCTACCGGTATTCTTGCAACTATCATCTCCAGCGGAAGCAAAAGCTTATTCTTCAACATCAGCCCAGGAGTGACTTCCCGGCACCCGTCAAGGATTTACTTTCCTAGACGAAACATACATTTGTAAACATCACATACATCATTATAGCATGCATAGACGCATCATATCTTACAAATCTCATTTATGTTGAGAACATCATTGCTTGATCCATATCATGCATTGCATATGACTGACCTTTACCTTTCAGGAAAGATTCAGCTAAATTCTCAATCATCTTTCAAGACCTAGACCGGTTCAGTTAATCGACTCCAAAGATTTCTTATCCAGTCCAAGGCCTTCTCTAGTCCAGCTAAATCGACCCCAAACAGATTTTTCTGATGAAGACTCAGTAGAAGTTATCAGGTTTTTCTCAAACGTCCGCTTTTGAGATTATAATTTCCTATGGTTCTCTCCCCAATGTTGCGGAGATGATAATTCCATTCCAGGTTTTTCTCAAACGTCCGCTTTTGAGATTATAAGTTCCTATGGTTCTCTCCCCAATGTTGTGGAGATGATAATTCCATTCCAGGTTTTTCTCAAACGTCCGCTTTTGAGATTATAATTTCCTTTGGTTCTCTCCCCAATGTTGTGGAGATGATAATTTCATCCCAGGTTTTTCTCAAACGTCCGCTTTTGAGATTATAATTTCCTATGGTTCTCTCCCCAATGTTGCGGAGATGATAATTCCATTCCAGGTTTTTCTCAAACGTCCGCTTTTGAGATTATAATTTCCTATGGTTCTCTCCCCAATGTTGTGGAGATGATAATTCCATTCCAGGTTTTTCTCAAACGTCCGCTTTTGAGATTATAATTTCCTATGGTTCTCTCCCCAATGTTGTGGAGATGATAATTCCATCCCAGGTTTTTCTCAAACGTCCGCTTTTGAGATTATAATTTCCTATGGTTCTCTCCCCAATGTTGTGGAGATGATAATTCCATTTCAGGTTTTTTTCAAACGTCCGCTTTTGAGATTATAATTTCCTATGGTTCTCTCCCCAATGTTGTGGAGATGATAATTCCATCCCAGGTTTTTCTCAAACGTCTGCTTTTGAGATTATAATTTCCTATGGTTCTCTCCCCAATGTTGTGGAGGTGATAATTCCATTCAAGGTTTTTCTCAAACGTCCGCTTTTGAGATTATAATTTCCTATGGTTCTCTCCCCAATGTTGTGGAGATGATAATTCCATTCCAGGTTTTTCTCAAACGTCCGCTTTTGAGATTATAATTTCCTATGGTTCTCTCCCCAATGTTGTGGAGATTATAATTCCATCCCAGGTTTTTCTCAAACGTCCGCTTTTGAGATTATAATTTCCTATGGTTCTCTCCCCAATGTTGTGGAGATGATAATTCCATACCAGGTTTTTCTCAAACGTCCGCTTTTGAGATTATAATTTCCTATGGTTCTCTCCCCAATGTTGTGGAGATGATAATTCCATCCAAGGTTTTTCTCAAACGTCCGCTTTTGAGATTATAATTTCCTATGGTTCTCTCCCCAGTGCGGAGATGATAATTCCATCCTAGGTTTTTCTCAAACGTCCGCTTTTGAGATTATAATTTCCTATGGTTCTCTCCCCGAGATGATAATTCCAACCCAGGTTTTTCTCAAACGTCCGCTTTTAAGATTTTAATTTCCTATGGTTCTCTCCCCGATCTTGCGGAGATTATAATTCCCACCAAGATTCTCTCAACAATTGCTGTTGAAGCTGAAGTCATCCAAGGTTCTCTCACCGTTCCTGCTGAGGTAGTAACCACCCCTGGGTTATTCATTCATCGCCATTTGAAGCTCCAGATTCAGCTCCTGTAACCAGTCAGGACATATCTACACAAAGCATCTGAAGACCAGATCCTGCAACATGTCAGGTACTCATTTTTCTTTTGCAGGTACGCAAGTTCTCGCTAAGGAATCTCTTACGCGATCAACATCCAGATGGCATCTATAAGCCCACCATCCTATCCATCATCTCCAAATGGCATCCATAAGCCCATTCCCATCATCACACTGCTACTATGTGAGCGCAAATTTCTGGGCACTCTAGTGTTCAATCATCTTCCACCTTCGGATTACGAAAGGCACGTCAGCCAATCTGCATCCTCAGGTCTAAGAAGATTGAACAGGGGCAACTGTTGTACCCCAAAATTTGCCCTCCCATATTCTTCAAGAAATTGCCAAGTCAAGCTGCAAAATTCTCCAAGGGTTGCACAGTGCAAGGGCCTCCTAAGCAGTCAAAATTAGGGTTTTGATTCTGATCAAGAAAATGAAGTTTCCAAGGTTCCAATCAAGTCCCACATGCCTATAAATATGGTCAAGCATCCTCATACCAAGTTTCAAGACTTTCAGCACAAAATTGCACAGTCAAAACCCTAATTGCACTACAGTCAACTGCAGGGGCAAAATGGTCATTTGGCAGTCAAAAGTTCAAATTTTTGGTCAACATCTCATTTTGAAGCCACAAACATCATTTGATCAATGCTTGATCATGATTCTCAAAGCTTGGCTCAAAAATCATCAAGATGCAAAAGTTTCCTTATTTGGACAGTTGAAAAAGTCAACTGTAAATTGATCAGGGCATAACTTTCACATGGATTATCAGAAAAATTCCATCCAAAGCTCATTTTGAAGAGAAAGACATTTCCTACAACTCATCTTCATACTTCAAGTCCAAGAAATGCTCTCACAAAAAGTTATCAATTTCAACATTATAGGTCATTTTCAAAAGTCAACAAAAAGGGACTTTAAGTCAAAAGCCATAACTTGAGATTGGTGAATCAAAATGACATGGGACCAAAGAAATTGGTTAGAGGACTCAAAGACCTTTCCAAAATGTCCAAGAACATGAGCAAAGCTTAAAAATTGAGCAAGTTATGCCTTGTGGAAGTTGGGAAATTTTTGGATATTTTGAAAAGTCAACTTTGCTTCAAATGACCTAAAATTGCTAATGGGCCTATTTTTCTTCCACAATTCACTATCCAAGGCATGTGCACGACCACTTGGCCCAAAGGGAAGTTTTTATTCATTTTTTATTTATTTATTTGGATTTTTATTAATAATAATTCATTTAAATTAAAATAAATACATGAAAAATGCTAAACCTAGTTTTTCAATCTTTTTGTGCACCTTATATCCTCAAGATTTCGTGCCTAACCATATATGGAAAGAATCAATTGGATTGGTCATGATTTGGTAGCAAAAGCATGTGAAAAAAGATTTGAAAATCATGGTGGAAAAATCAAATATTGCATTCATGAATGCAAAGGATTTGGATTGTTTTTCTTGACCTAATTCACTCATACTTATACAAAGAACACAACCCTAATGCAAAGGACCACTAAGCTGCGCTACAGACTCAGAACAAAACTTGAGTTTTTGGTTAAAAATTTGAAATCTGAAAACAAGGTTAGAGGGCGATTCAAGCTGAGATATTCATCTCATCACCTTCCTGAGACCTTCAGCAACGTGCCTGAATAGATTTCCACGTCCCTAACGCCTTGAATCATTGTACAGAAGTCACACTTTTCCACTTTTTTTTCATAATCGTGTTTTAACATCTATGCATTTTCATGGCATTTTAATTGTGGATTCATACTAAGTGAAGCATTCTGAAGCTAACCCTATCATTTAATTGAGCTTTCATGTGTTATTGGAGATTTCGCCATTATCGTTTTTTAGGGTTACAGGAATTGTAATTTGGGGCTTTACACTCAAAGAAAAATTGAGACTCGAGACCTGGACCATTGGAATCAGCGTGTCTGGACGATCAAGAATCCACCCTCGCGCTCAATTTATGAGCGTCCTAGAGCTATTCGTTATTTTCTGGAAAGGGACCTTTTAGAACGCTTGCAAAACCGTTGCTTATTGCCTTTATGTTTCAAAAAAAAAACACAACGAAGAAGATGATTAAGTGGCTAGAGCTAATTGGTTCATTTAAAAATTCGCGCGGAAATACGCATTAGCTTTTGTTTTATTTTATAATGTTTGTTGTTTATTTGATTAACAAAGTGATTCAGTGGCGCAGTTGGCAAGGAAGTGAATTGATAACCTTCAGGACCTGGGTTCGATCCCAGGTCCCCACCCCCTTTCTATGTTATTTTCCTTTTAACGCTTATGTGCAGTTTCCATGTTGGAGTCCACCATACACCCACAATCACAAGCGTGTCACGCGTCCAAGGGCATTCAATCAAAGGTCAAGATTTGAGGAACACGATGCATTCCAGTCAACACGTATGCATACTTGCACGAAATTCAAACAGGCCTGAAGCAAATGGGCCAGATTTCTAAAGAATAACCTCCATATTAAGGGGCAGACCCCCTAGGTTTGCAAAGTTCATATTTTCTTTATTGTTTTTTTTATTATTATTATTTATACTTTTCTTTAATTATTGTTTATTAATTAATTTATTATATTTTCATAAAAAACGCAAAAACCATAAAAATCAGAAAAGAGAAAAATGATAAATATTTTCTTATTTTAATATTTCTTGTAAATAAATTCATAAATTAATTAGTTTTAAATTAGGTTTTAATTTTAATTCTTTTAATAAAAATCTAAAAAATATAGAATTAGGGTTAATTAATTTTCATCCTTTTTTTCTTTTATTCCATAATAATTAAATATTAGATATTTATTTTTATTGCATATAAAAATTAGGGCTAATTTTAGGTTAAAAACTTCAACATTTTTTATAATAAAACAAAAATTGTAGAATTAGGGTTAGCATTTATTTTATTTAATTCTTTTTCATTAAAATTACAAAATACCAAAAAATACCAAAAAGATAATTTCTTTTCCTTTAATTTTAATTAATTCATCGTTTAATTTAATTTTGCAAAAAGGGTCCAACGCCCTCGTTTAATTCTTATTTAATTCGCGCGTTTATTGTTTATTTCTTTTAATATTTATGTATCTCTCCCAAGGCCTTGTAATTAATTTCTCGCATTTTTAATTCCTTATTTTCTTTTAATTCTTTATTTTTTCTGTCAAATCGGGTTCGAGAAATTTTGGCGATGTGGACCCGCGCCTTTTGTAATAGCTTTAGACTTTTACTTTTCCCGCAATTTTTAACTGTTAAATAAATACATGCAAGAATGAATGACTAAAATAAAAACAAACGCATAGATCACTTTGACAAAAGACAAAAATAAATGAAAACGACACACAAATCACACACCACCCCTAGGGTACGCCTCACTGTTGCCTTGCCTCGAAAGGTGATCGTCGAGTAGAGGATGTTTTAGTAAGTCCTCATGATCGGGAACCTGGCATGAGGGTAGCTTCTAAGGTATCTTCCCATTGCTCTGGTGATCACCACGTCCCGAACCTCGAATTGACCCGAACAACTCCAACGGTGGTGCTACCTACCTCTCAATGGTGGGATGGCACTACTTTAAAGGGCATCTACACAGACGAATTCCTTAGGGTAGGTAGACAACTCTAGATACTTGCTCTAATTTCAAAACAAATTCAAAAATACTTTTCACACCGACACCTTTTCAAAAAGCTTTCAAAAGCAATTTTTCAAACACTCTTGAGGACCGATACAAGAGTCGAACTGAAATTTTCAAAGAAACTTTTTAAAACCCACATTGAAAAGCAAACAAACCTTTTTGAAAACACAATGAGCAAGTATCTAAGAGCCCATGGATAACCATGGATAGAAAGGGTGCTAACACCTTCCCTTTTTATAACCTACCTCCCGAACCGAGAGCAATCTCTATAAGGAATTTTTCTGTGCTTTTGTCCTTTCCATTTGGAGAAAATAAAAGACGGTGGCGACTCTTGCTTCCGCGACATTTCGCGAACCAGCGTTAAACAGTCAGTTCCAGATCCACCGATCACACTCACTACCAAATTTGAGAATCTGAGGATGAAAGAAGATGAGACCATTCATGAGTTTCACATTAACATCTTGGAGATTGCCAATACTTCAGGAGCTTTGGGAGAGAAGATGTCTGAAGAAAAGCTGGTGAGAAAGATTCTCAGATCTTTGCCTAAAAGGTTTGCAATGAAGGTGACTGCAATAGAAGAAGCTCATGATATCTGCAACTTGAAGGTAGATGAACTCATTGGTTCACTCCAGACATTTGAGATGGGAATCAGTGAAACTGTTGATAAGAACAAATGCATAGCCTTTGTATCTAATGCTGAAGAGGAAAGCAAAGAAAGTGGTAATGAAAATCTATCAGAAGCTATAGCTATGCTTGGAAGACAGTTCAACAAAATCATCAAGAGAATGGACCAGAAGCCAAGGACAAATGTCAAGAACATTTCCTCTGACACTAGCAGGTCAAATGACTCAAGCAGAAGAGCTAAACCTGAAGAAAAGGGTAACCAAAGCAGATGGATTCAATGTCATGGATGCGAAGGATATGGACATATTAGAGCTGAATGTCCCACCTTTCTAAAGAAACAGAAGAAATGAATGTTTGTTACTTGGTCTGATGGTGACTCAGAAAGTGAATCTGAAGAAGAATCAGCTAAACTTATTACTGCACTAACTGGTGTTTGTAACTCTGACAATGATTCAAGTGATGAGGAGTTGACATTTGAAGAACTTGCTAACTCCTACAAGAAGTTGTGTATCAGGAGTGCTAAAGTATGCCAACAAAATGAGAAACAGAAGAAACTCATAGTGAAGTTAGAGGCTGAGAAAAAGGTAGATATGGCAACTATAAGTCACCTTAAAGGTGAAGTACTTGTGTTGAACTCCAAACTAGATCAGATGACAAAGTATGTCAGAATGTTAACAAGTGGAACTGACAAGTTGAAAGAAATACTTCAGACTGGACAAAATGCATGAAACATGTTTGGTCTAGGATTTGTAGCTGCAATGGAATCTGCTTTTGACATGAAGAAACCTAGGCCTGATAAACAAATGTCAAAACAGATGTCACAACATAGGACTCAACATCAAGGACAAAGAAACCTGAAGAGAAAATACCAAAGATGAAGATGTCATTATTGTGGAAGGTTTGATCACATAAAACCATTCTGTTTCAGATTATATGGATATCCTAACCAGATTCCACATGTCAAACCTAAGACTAACAGGACACCAAATAATCAACAGTGGATGAAAAAGACTGCAGCCTTGATAGCTCACACCTCTCTTAGAGTCTCTGCCAAAGAAGGCTGGTACTTTGACAGTAGGTGTTCTAAACACATGACTGGAATCAAGAATCTACTGAGTGATATCAAACCTCATACTACTAGCTACGTTACTTTTGGAGATGGAGCTAGAGGAGAAATCAAAGGTGTTGGAAAACTGGATTGCCCTGGAGTTCCAAACCTGAGTGAAGTGTTACTGGTAAATGGGTTAACTGCTAACCTCATCAGTATCAGTCAACTATGTGATCTAGGATTCAAAGTAAACTTCACCAAGTCTGAATGCCTTGTTACAAAATGAAAAACAAGAAGTTGAAATGAGAGGAGTCAGATCAAAAGAAAACTGTTACTTATGGGAGTCTAAGAACACTAACTACTCTTTTATGTGCTCCCTAGCCAAAGAAGAAAAGGAAGTGAAACCGTGGCACCAAAAACTTGGTCACCTACATCTTAGAGGGATGAAAAAGATCATATCCATGGAGGCTGTTAGAGGTATTCCAAAGCTTCAGATTGATGAAGGAAGAGTCTATGGTGAATGTCAGGTTGGGAAGCAAACTAGGATGTCACATCCAAAGACAAGACATCTAACCACCTCCAAGGTTCTAGAGCTTCTACACATGGATTTGATGGGTCCCATGTAGGTAGAAAGTCTTGGTGGGAAGAGGTATGCCTATGTTGTTGTGGATGATTTTTCCAGATACACCTGGATAAACTTCATTAGGGAAAAATCTGATGTGTTTGATGTCTTTAAAGAATTGTACAAAAGACTTCAAAGAGAAAAGGAAGGATGCATTGTCAGGATCAGAAGTGATCATGGAAAAGAATTTGAAAATAGTAAGTTTGATGATTTCTGCTCTTTAGAAGGGATCAATCATGAGTTCTCCTCACCTATAACTCCTCGGCAAAATGGAGTTGTGGAAAGAAAAAACAGAACTATACAGTAATCTGCTAGGGCAATGATACATGCCAAGAAACTTCCTATACACTTTTGGGTTGAAGCTATGAATACAGCCTACTATGTCCATAACAGGGTCACATTGAGAAAGGGAACATCATCCACTCTGTATGAAATATGGAAAGGGAGAAAGCCTACTGTGAACCACTTCCATGTCTTTGGGAGCAAATGTTATATTCTGACAGATCGTGAGAAAAGGAGAAAAATGGACCCTAAGAGTGATGAAGGAATATTCCTGGGATACTCTACCAACAGCAGAGCATATAGGGTGTTTAATTCCAGGATCAAAGTTATGATGGAATCTATAAATGTCATTGTTGATGATCACCATGAGGAAGCCAATGTCACATATGATGTTGATACATTCTTTGAAACTCCCACTCAAGTGTCTACAAAAGTTGATAACTCTAACTCTACTTCCTCAGATTCTGAACCAAAGGCAGCTAACAAAGAACCTTCCATCAGAATTCAGAAAGACCATCCTAAAGAACTCATCATAGGAGATCCTAATAGTGGAGTCACTACAAGATCTATAGAAATCATCTCAAACTCTTGCTTTGTGTCCAAGATTGAACCAAAGAATGTTAAGGAAGCTTTGACTGATGAATACTAGATTGGTGCCATGCAAGATGAATTGAACTAGTTAAAACGTCATGAGGTATGGGAGTTAGTTCCTAGACCTGAAGGAACAAATATCATTGGGACAAAATGGATATACAAAAATAAGTCTGATGCTAAAGGGACTGTCACCAGGAATAAGCAAAGGCTAGTTTCCCAAGGGTACACTCAAGTTGAAGGGGTTGACTTTGATGAAACTTTTCCTCCTGTAGCTAGGCTGGAGTCAATCAGACTACTCTTGGGAGTTGCCTGTCTTCTGAAGTTCAAGCTGTTTCAGATGGATGTGAAAAGTGCCTTTCTAAATGGGTACTTAAATGAGGAAGTATATGTGGAACAACCTAAGGGGTTTGTGGATCTAAACTTTCCTGATCATGTATACAAATTGAGAAAAGCATTATATGGACTGAAACAAGCTCCTAGAGCTTGGTATGAAAGGTTGACTAAATTCCTCACTGACAAAGGGTACAAGAAAGGAGGATTGGAGAAAACTCTTTTTGTGAAGGACGAAGGAGGAAAAATTATGGTGGCTCAAATTTATGTGGATGACATAGTGTTTGGAGGAATGTCAGATAAGATGGTTAAACATTTTGCTGATCAAATGCAAGCTGAATTTGAAATGAGCCTCATGGGAGATTTGACCTATTTTTCTTGGGCTACAAGTCACACATATGGAAGATTCAATTTTCCTCTCTCAAAGCAAGTATGCCAAAAATCTTGTCAAGAAGTTTGGGATGGAGAATGCCAGACATAAAAGAACTCATGTTCCTACTCACCTAAAGTTGTCCAAAGACACAGGTGGCACCAGTGTGGATCAAAGCTTGTACAGAAGTATGATAGGAAGTCTGTTATACTTGACAACCAGCAGACTTGATATAGCTTTTGCAGTTGGAGTATGTGCAAGGTACCAGGCTGAACCCAAGGTAAGTCACATAAACCAAGTGAAGAGAATTCTAAAGTATGTGGAACCTACAACTATGGTATGCTGTACTCTCATGTATGTGATCATATCCTGTCTGGTTATTGTGATGCTAATTGGGCTGGAAGTGCTGATGACAAAAAGAGTACCTCTGAAGGATGTTTCTTCTTAGGGAACAACCTTATTTCTTGGTTCAGCAAGAAGCAAAATTGTGTTTCTCTATCCACTGCTAAGGCTGAATATATAGCAGCTGGTAGCAGTTGTTCCCAAATGGTCTGGATGAAACAGATGTTGACTGAGTATAATGTCACACAGAATGTCATGACATTATACTGTGACAACCTGAGTGCTATTAACATATCCAAAAATCCTATACAGCACAGCAGGACTAAGCATATTGACATTAGACATCACTTCATTAGAGATCTTGTTGAAGAGAAAGTGATTACATTGGAGCATGTTGCCACTGACCTACAGCTAGCTGATGTTTTTACCAAGGCCTTGGATGCAAATCAGTTTGAAAACTTAAGGGGCAAGCTGGGTATTTGCCAATATGAAGAGTTGTAGCAATTAACTTTGCTTAATACAAGGGTTGAGAGAGAGATTTTTTTAAAGTTAATTTTAATTGGGCAAATAGCAGGTTTCCCTCTTTCTTTCCAAATATATCATAAGAAGAATAGACACATTTATACTCTCTCTCTCTCTCTCTCTCTCTCTCACTGTTTGGACTATCACTCTCCATTCTCACAAAAGAAAGTTTAGTCCTTGCCTACGTCTGTCTTCGTTTTTCATCAAGATGTCTCAATAATCCATATCATCATCATCCCAGAAGACTACCTCTTCATCATCCACTGACACGAATTCTAGGGAAAACATGAATCCCAACGATGTTCTTGAGATAACACCACTCTGTGTGATGGCAGTTGATCCTACTAGAGTGAAGAAGATGCGCACTCCACATGCAAGAAGATCGCAGGCTTCATCTTCTGGTAAATTTGCTCAAACTTCATCCTCTGTTCCCCCTAAAATAGCTAACAGAGAGGGTACTGCTTATGTCCACTAAGCGATTTCTAGGTTAGTTACTAGAATCCTAAATGAAAACCATGTTGTCCCTGGTGTTTCTGTACCCCTGAATCAAGAAACCGATAGCCCTAGCATAGGGAGTGATCACAATGTCACTCAAAATGTTGAGACAAAGGATGACAACATTGAGAAATCTCCTACAAAATCTGATGATCATCAGACTATTGTTGATAAGGCTGATGATACGCCTATTATAGATGTTGATGAGGACTTTTCTGATAATGATTTGATTGCTAATGTTAATCCTAGCATAGCAAGGAGATTGATGACTAGAAAAGAGAAACAAGGTGTTGTTCAAAGCCTCTCCAAAGGGAAGGCTGCTGAAGGTCATTCTGAAAAGATTGTGCCTAAAAGCAAGGCTGGTGTAGGTGCTGCAAAGAACCAATCTGCTGGGTCTTCCAAAGGAAAGGGTAATGTGCAATCAAAGGGAGCTGCTGGTAGCCCTTCAAGACCCTTGAGCAAATTCGTGTCCAAGAAGAGGAAAACCCCTGCATCCTCTGGAACTGATGAGAGTTCTGATTTTGACTTTGATATTGAGAGCAATGTCCCAAACATTCCTCTCAGGAAGAAGCCCACATCAAGCAAACTGGCTAAGGTTCCTGATGTGCTTGTTGATAATATTTCCTTCCATCATCCTAAGAGTGCTAGCAGGTGGAACTTAGAAAGAGAGATGACCAGCAATGCTCTTGATTGCAAGGATGTAATGGACCTCATCCAGTTTGCTGGATTGATGAAAACAGTTGTCCAATTTCCTAGATGCTATGAAATTCTTGTCAAATAATTTATTGTGAATTTAACTGATAGATGTGCTGATGGCAAATCAGAAGAGTTTAGGTGCGTATATGTTAGAGGAAGGAAGGTTCATTTCTCACCTACTGTGATCAACAAGTTTTTGGGAAGACCTGATGAAGCTCAGCCTGAGCTAGAAGTCACTGACAACCAAGTTTGTCAAGTAATCACTGCCCAGCAAGTAAAGCACTGGCCGTTGAAAGGGAAGTTGTCTGCCAACAAGCTCAGTGTGAAGTTTGCTATGCTGCACAAGATTGGAGCAGCCAACTGGGTCCCCACCAACCACAAATCTACCATCTCTACTGGATTGGGGAGATTTATTTATGCTGTTGGAACCAGAACCAAGTTTGATTATGGCAGCTACGTCTTTGAGCAAACAATGAAGCATGCTGAAAGTTATGCTATTAAAGGTCCTATAGCTTTTCCCTCCCTCCTACGTGGTATAATCATTGATCAGTATCTTGACATCCTGGTAGAAAAAGACTTAATCTACAAAAGAGCCCCTGCACTTGGATTTCATTATAAGTTGTTTCATGGAACACATGTCCCTGATATTGTTATGACATCTGCTGAGACATCAGATGTCAAAACTAATTCCAAGAAAGCTGATGTTATTGTTGTGCTGAGAAAAACCTGCAGAGAGCTTGAGGATAGAAAAAGGTCACTTGAAGAGTTGATCACTAACCTAGAACAAGAAAAAGATGACATAGAGGTTGAGGATGAGAGGCTGAAGAACAACTTGATGGCTCTGCAAGCAGCTCCACGGAAGATGCTGCTAAAAACAGTGCTTCCTCAGAAGATGACAGTGCTTGAAGTTCCTGGTTGCTGCTATGTGAAGATTGATGTTGATGCTCTCTGTTGCAGCTAGTCTTATTCTGTTGTTTCCAATTGTTTTTTTGTTAATTTGGTTGGTTGGATTACTGTTGTTTTCTGCTACTTGTGTTGCTTATGAATACTGGGATTTTGTAATGGCTCCTTTGGCCCCTTTATGGCTAAAAAGGGGGAGAAGTAATTAGGTTGAATTTGTCTTACTTGGGTGTTTGATAGATTTAGTTTAGTTGTTTTTAAACTCTGCTGCTTTAGTTGATCTCTGATAGTTTTAGTTGTTTTAGCCAAAAATTTGCCAAAGGGGGGAGTTTGTAAGTGTTTTTGTGTTGGATGTAATTTTTGGTAAAACCAGATTGATGTGTCAATGTCCTGACTAATGTCATGACATTCTGGATTGAAGACAAATTCTGCATAATGAGTGTTTTACAGGTACAACTCAGAATGTTTGCATAACACAATGATTGTGCAATGATCAGATGCACTGGATTCTGCAAGATCAGTATGCAGGATGTGTGATGTCATGCCTAATGTTAAGACATCCTGTACTGAATAAATCATTGTGCAGGTTTTTATTTTCTGAGAGTTTTCAGGATTCTGTTGGCGCTGTTCTGAGCTGGATTATTATGTTTAGATCATATGCTCACGTGGATATTATGTTAACATTGCTTAACCCTAATTTGTTATGTTGTAAGCCCAAGACCAAGTCTTTAGGTTAACTTTGGTTAACCCTAGCTACTTTTGTGGAAGCCCAAAGATGAAGTCTCTACTGCTTCTATATTATCTCATGAATCCTGATTGTACTAGCTGCGTTTTTTATAGAAGAAGAACAAGGCTGATTGTAATCGTGACAGTAGTAATTATTGTGAGCCAAGCAATTATCTTTTGATAAGTGCCTTGGAGTAGGATTTGATTGTACAGGTAGTTTTATCACTCAAAGCTTTGAAGCACGAGTGTTGTGTCTCTTAATTAAAGCTTTGAAGCAGAATCAAGCATGTGCATTGAAGAATGTCTTCACAATTCTATTAAGTATTAGGTTAGTATCACTGCTGTGATTGAGGGGGAGTGAGTAGGTTATCAGGTCTAAGTAGGACTTAGATTGAAGTTGCATTGGGTAGGTCTTAAGTGAAGGAGATAAACTGTTGGTTTATTCTGGAATTAATACCTCTTATAGTGGATTTCCTCCCTGACTTGGTAGCCCCCAGATGTAGGTGTAGTTACACACTGAACCGGGTTAACAATTGATTGTCTTCTTTACTGCTTTTGATTTAGTATTCAGATTGTTAAATAGTTTGTCAGATACCAGTGTAATAACATTCACTTTGACATCAAGTATCTGTTTCCAGAATTTCAGGGATCCTACACCCAGACCTAGGTTTCCTTAGGTAAGTAGCAATAGATTATCGCGACTGTCCGGCGTAGACCAAAACGGTTAAAATGATGGCTACGGTTAGTGCGACACTTTGGATGTCCTGATGTTCCTCTTGTTCAGTTGAGGAAATATTTGGCATCTGCGTGGTGTCATCAAGCACTAACTAAACTTTTAGAACCCTAATTGAACCATCTTGTCCATCAGAAGGTAGTGAGATAGCCGACTTCAGTGCATACTGAGGTTGGTTGATACTCGATGCTACGCTCATTGAGATTCGACTTTCGGGATGTTTTGGTCGACCATTTGGTAGTCGTATTGAAATAAAGCCTGCGAGAAAGATCTATGATATGAGGTTCCTAGAACCTAGTTACTATTGTAGGACAGGTTGAACCAACTTAAACTCCAGTGAAGGGTAGACACCTATACCTCATGCAAGCCTTAAACCTAGGGCTATTGTGTGAATTATTTGTGCTTTCTATTTAAACATGACATCATGACATCATAACATCATATCATCATAACATTTCTAACCATTTCAAGGACCTAGTGAAACCACCCGGCTGAACTTCCGACTGATAGGGTGTATCAATGGAGTCGCCATCGAACGTATTTTATCTTACGATGGAGAAAGGAAAACATCGAGTAAACCTAAAGGGAGAAATCGCGGTCCTATGACCAAGAGATCAAGAGAATCTAGGTAAGGGAGTTAGTTACGCGAGGGGAAGGGATTAACACCCCACACGTCCGTAGTACTCTACGGTATCCACTTCTATTTTCTAGCTAAAAGGGTGTGTTATATCTATCTATGCTTAATCGCTACAATGCATGCAAAAGAAAGGAGAAAATAAAGAAACCACAGGGAAAAGAAGGAATTAGTTACAAAGTTTGCTCGATCGAGCCCCGTGACAAGATGTCTACGTATTCCCGCGTGCAATGGGAAAGTCAGAGCGTCGTAGTTCGGCTCACTTGTTTTGGTGGGTTTTGTGTTTTTTACTTGCGAAAAAGGTTTTAAACAGAAAAGAAAAGTGCGCACGAGGGCGAAAAGAGTTTGTGTTGGTTGGTTGCTTTTACCTTGAGAAAGGAGTTCAAACCATTATTAAGTGTTTTATTTTCAAAAGAAAAGAAATCAAGTTTTAGTTTTATTACATGCATGGATGCAAAAGAAACTACCAAAACAAAAGGGGATACTAGCTAAGTACTAACACTAATGTTGTCATGCAAGAGTTGGACCTACGGTTGAGGATGTAGGGGAATCTCTACCTATGTTAACATGCAAAGGATGTGAATCCTAATGTCTAGGCCAGAGAACCTATCCTAACCGAGCAAACCTAGGGGGGAAATCAAACAAGCAATCAAGCACAGTCCACAAGTAGAATCGCCCTAAACGGGTATTTAAATAAACCAGAGGGGTTCCTGAACAAGCTCTAACTACGGAAGCCCCATCATGCATCTCTATTCCTACTTCTCATGGAAAAAGAAAGCTGTAAAGCCCTACTTCTCATGATATCTAGGAAAGTTGTAAGACAATGCGATAACTGGTGTAGAAACTACCACACAGATATAGAATCCGAAGAGCACTGCAAGCTAAGGAAATACTCTGGAAAACTTCAAGTACTGCAGCCATGCAATATGAGTAAACCAGTGAGAATGGTTCAAAGCATAAAAAACAAGCGGAATACGTGTCGATATGTATCCGAAGTGATAACGCCTGCAAGAACAAGATTAGACCGAACAAAACAAGATAGGAGGGATGCACACATGGGTGTACAAGCACACAACACCTGCAAGAAGGGAGGTAGACCCAAAAAGCAAGCAAAAGAATGTATACGTGGGTATACAAATGCAAAACATCGGAGAAATGTGTCGTATGTATATACAACGCATGCCCCTGCATCAAACACAACTCAAATAGTGGTCAAGAAAGCCAGAGCGCTTGCTGTTTGCAGTTAGAATCAAGAAAGAACAGAAAAATACACCATTACAGGTCGCGCTAAGCCGGCTATACTGCGCTAAGCGCGATCCAAACAAAAGCCACCGCGCTTAGCCTGCTATGGACCGCGCTAAGCGCGACCTGCAAAATAGAGGTCAGTAAGTTTGGCGCTTAGCACACTCCTGGTGGCGCTAAGCGCGGTCTGCAACCTGCAAAAATGTTTTTTTTGGCCCGGATTACCTGTCCATGATGTTCTCATGCCGAAAATCAATCCATATAGTTGGGCCATAGTCCCATAGCAGATAAAAGTCAAATGAACACGCGAGGAATGCAAATCTAAACGATAAATCCAATGTTCATAAATGAAGAGCACGTGCATGAACATGCGAGGAATGCAAATCGAAATGATAAATCCAATGTTCATAGATGAAGAGCACATGCATGAACATGCGAGGAATGCAAATCAAAACGATAAATCCAATGTTCATAGATGAAGAGCACATGCATGAACATGCGAGGAATGCAAATTGAAACGATAAATCCAATGTTCATAGATGAAGAGCACATGCATGAACATGCGAGGAATGTAAATCGAAACGATAAATCCAATGTTCATGCGCAAAGTTATAATGAATGGACATGTTTGGAGTGCAAGTGTAATTTACAATTCAAACATTCGTGTACAAAGTTGCAATGCATGAACGTATTAAGAACACAAGTGAAAATTCACAACTCTAATGCTCAAGTGATAAAGAAACATATGAACATGTCAAGAATGCAAGTGAAATTCACAATTCTAATGTTCAAGTGTAAGATCAATACATGAACATGCCAAGAATGCAAGTGAAATTCACAATTCTAATGTTCATATGAAGATAAACGATGCATGAACATGCTAAGGATGCGAGTTACGATAACAATAGTAATGCTCATGTGATGATAATCGATGCATGAAAATGCTAAGGATACAAGTTAGAGTAATAATCCTAATGTTCAAGTGTAAGATCAACAATGCATGATCATGCCAAGAATGCAAGTGAAATTCACAATTCTAATGTTCATATGTAAAGAAATAATGCAAGCAAGTAATACCACCTAGAGGTATTAGAAACTTTCATTCAAATCTAGGTTATGCATTAACACAAACACTTGGGAGGCATATGCAATGGATTTATGTACAATGCATTGTGTGCCTAATGATCAAAATTCTTTGAAACCTACATGTCGACGCACTTCAAATGCAAATTATGCTTCAAGTCATCATGAACCAACGCAATCCAATCAAACTATATGTCCTCTAATGCATGAGCATGTGATAGACGATGCAATATGCATGAATTTGTGACTTATATGCAAGGAAGATACAAATGCACAAGAGTATATGCATGCTATGTACAAAAATCCTCACACCGACACAAATAAGGCTGTCAAATCCAATTCAAATCGAAGAACTCAAAAGTAAAAGTTCAAGAATCAGAATCTATATTGAATTTGCATGCAATTTCAGTACTCAATTTCCAGAAAATCTGAAAGTCAATAACAGCTTAAAATAAGGGCTTAATTGAACCTAACACTTACTTGAACTTGAAGTTTGAATCAAATTAAAGAGGAATTCCTTGTGCTCTTCAAAGAAAATACCAAATCAGCAACGAATTGATGATAATCCTTGAAATTAACCTTGAATTCTTGAGGAAAACTTGAAATCTTCAATGGAGGATTGAAGAAGATGAAGGAGAAATCCTTGAATCTTGAGATTGAAGAGAAATCAAGATGAAACAGTTCCTTCTATGTCAAATTCGAGCAGAAGAAGGAGAAGAAGATTGAGATTCGATAAGAGAAGCTGCGATGAAAGAAAACCAGAAATCGCAGGGCGCGCTTAGGGCGGTCTGTGGCTGAGACAGGTGTCAGGCGGAGGTCCGGTGGTGGCCTGTGGTGGTTGCTTGGAGGAAAAGTTGAAGTTTGAACTTTGTTCTTGAGTTTTTGCTTTGGATTTTAGAGAGAATTGGAGTGTGATTGGTAGTGAAAAATTAAGCAAATTAATGTCCTTTTTTTTTGTGAAGAGGAAAATCTATGTATAGTTTTAGGAGTTGGGCCTAAATCCATAATCAAGCCTAAATCATGATTATCCGAATAATTTTTGTAATTAATCCAAAAAAGCCAAATCCGTGTGGAATTTGAAGTTGGAATGTAAACGAAAAGTGTCTGGAATGCAATTTTGCTTGAGCAAATCAAAATATCGACTTGATCCGATGAAACGTCAAGGAAATACAAATTTTTGAAGTTTCAGCACAATTTTTAGGCAATTGACACATGCAAAATTTTATTTGCACTCTTCCGAGATAATGCCTCGAACGAAGGTCTTCTGATCAGAATTTGCAAATGAGTATTTCTGAGCCAATCGGAGCTCACGAAATCTGTGAACTTTTGGCACTGGTCCCACCTTGTTTCAATGAAAATCGAGCGAGATATGATTTTTCAAACTTCGCGTATCAGATGAAAATTGTTTAGTTCAACCCAAAATCGCCTTCAAAGAATAAAATTATGGTATTGATCAGTGAGGAATCAGCTCCCGAGTTGCAAATGAAAGTTGTAGAGGGCTCCGATATGGAATTTTAGAAATCGGCCCCACTCAGTTTCGAGTTTCCAGCTGGAAAATAGAGGCTATTTACTGGGCAGAACGCACGGTTCAGCACTAAAATTCAGTCTAATCCACTGGAGGAATCAATTTCTTTGGGAACCTTCCTCACGTAATTAACTTTCGGCTCTGAAATGAAAGTTTTAGATAATAATGAGAAGGAAATACCAGTCGAAAATCATCAGAAAATACTCGCCAAGCTGAGAGATACGTCTTCTGGAGTGCCCAAAATGCGCTGAAAACCCAAAATTCACTTTATTGAGAAAATAAGCGAATAAACTCTTTTTGTTTGCCATTTGGAATACCTTGAACCTGGTAATCTCACAATCAATGCTTATGCATGTGAATACATGTATGTTTATGCAATCGAATTATAAGCCAGGGATGCGGAAAAAGAAGAGGGTAAATTTTTGGGGTACAACACCTAGGGATTTATCTTTGCTCTTTGTTGTAGGGGTTATTGCTTCCAGGAAGACTATCTGAATCAACTTTGTGAGTATAACTTCTCAAGTCAAGGAGTTAGTTTCAAAATTTCCTGATCACGCTTAGTTCATCAAGAGGCCTGGTTATCTAATGGACTTGGATATGATGAGCGTCGTATTCCAGTTCCCTAATTTGAAGCATCATTGCTTTACATTCCCAGATTATCAGTTGGTACATACAATGGAAGAGTTATCTAAGCTACTTGGGATACCCATTCTTGATCAAATACCTTTCACCGGTTCAGAAAAAGTTTCGAGGTTTGAAGACATTGCATCAGCTTTACACCTTAAGTGGTCTAACATTGAAGCTAATTGGGAAACGAGAAGTGGAGTTAAGGGTTTGCTTGCTAAATTTCTGATAAAGAAGGCTCGAAAATTCTTGAAGGCTATGAGTTTCCATGCTTTCGAAGACATTTTGGCTTTGCTAATCTATGGTTTGGTGTTATGTCCTAATCCGGACCAATTCATAAACGTCAACGCCATCAAGATATTCCTCACTCATAATCATGTGCCTACCTTGCTCGGAGACATTCTGCATTCTCTCCACACTCGTACCATGAAAAGACAAGGAACTCTCATGTGTTACATAACGTTATTATCCAGGTGGTTTATTTCGCACTTTCCTCGATCACTAATGAAGAATGAACAAGGTTTGAAATGGTCTCAAAGGTTGATGTCACTCTCTCATACAAATATATGTTGGTGTCTTTACTCTCAAAAGGACTTCACTATCATTGAGCGTTGTGGAGAATTCCCTAATGTACCACTCCTTGGCATAAGGAGAAGTATCACTTATAACCCTTCTCTAGCGCTACGACAGTTTGGTCACGCTCGAAAAAATGGTCCTCATGACATACTCATCCAAGGCATTATGTTTGACTATGACAACGACCTCCAAGGTTACCATTGAAGATTTGCACACGCATGGGGCGTGGTAAAGAAGACTGATACCAAGATTTTGGGGCACAAATATTTTATTCCTTGGGAACCTTACCTCAAATGGCTACGAGCTCACACTCAAAACCTCATGATGCCATATACTGCTATCCTGTCTGATTATGGAACCTATTGTTGAAGGTGACGAACCCTATACCATTCTCCATCCAGACATGCCTACTAATTTCGAAGAATTGACGAGATCCTGGATTCAACTCAAAGAAGAAAGGGATACATTCAAAGTTCAATGCTATGCAAACGAGAAAAGAGTATTATAGCTGACGAAGAACCGTGATAAAGGTGATCGCAATTAATCTGTGGGGGCAGTCTTGATCTTAAATCCCACGCCATTGCAACTTCAACAAGACCACACACGTAGATAGAATGCACCAAGAAGACAACTCACGAAGATCAACATGTCGTTGTCTCAAGCACTACAACACATGCTGAAAGCATAGCTGATTACTTTGAGGGATCCTCCTCAGCACGTCAAGACTTCCTCTCTAAAGTACAATCCTAATGCAAGGTGTGCATACCACTCCAATAGCCCAGGGCACGACACGAACAATTGTTGGGCCCTGAAGAACAAGATCCAATACTTGATTGAAGCCCGGGAAATTAAATTCGACACTCTTGTCGAAACCCTGAATGTGATCAACACACCAATGCCTGACCATGGCAAAAGTGCCAATGCCATTAACAATGACTCTTATGTCTTTGATGTGAATGAGCTGACCATTCCCCTGATGACTATCAAGAAAGATTTGTTACAAGCCGATTTATTTCCAGGATGTCCTGACAACTGCCGCTGGTGTGCATCTGAATCCAACATACGTGCTTGGTTAAATAGACGTGTTCAATGCATGATAGACACCCGAGAAGTGTTATTCCTAAAAGCTCCATCTACAGAGAGTCTGTGCGAAGATGTTTTTAAAAGTTTGAAGCTCGAAGACGTAAGCGAAGCCGTACCAGAAGTCTGGGATACGTTGGGGCAACCAAGTGGGAAGTTTGATTTCATGGTGAAGTATACCGCTCCTAAAAGCTACAAGATTGCAATCGAAGACATCAAGGCAATCGGATGGGGAGATGATGACTATCCCGAAGAATATGCTGATGTGAACACAATAAGGATCACCTCTGTCGATCCTGCACCTAGAGTGACACCTATGATTATTACCTTGCCCAGATCAATTCCATATTTCTATGACAAAGATATACCTTGGAATTATGGATCCGAAGTCTACTATTATGGCATCAGGCCAGAGCCATTAACCATTAAAGACAATGTAGTTGAAGCTACAAATCCTGACATTGACAATATCACCTGATCAAGCAAAGTAACCAGAACCGGAAGAGTGTTTTCTCCATATATCTCTCCTACGAAGGATACTACTACCCCAGTTCGCATTACTACTATTGAACCAACTCCCGAGGCTCGAGGGAAAGAGAAAGCGACTCAACCTGCTCAAACGGAGGTACCAAAGGAAGTTGCTGAAGATACCTCCAAACAAGAGATGGAGGAAATTCTGAAAATCATTAAGAAGAGCGACTACAATATCGTGGAGCAGTTAGGACAAACCCCGTCCAAGATTTCCATGCTAGCTCTGTTATTATGCTCTGAGGCTCATGCTAAGGCCTTGGTGAAATTGCTGAAGAGTGATCACATACCGCAAGATACTTCTGCTGACCAATTCGAAAGTTGTATTTCTAGCCTGACTGCAAACAATGGTTTGGGCTTTTCTGATGCTGACTTAACTCCTACCGGAAGGAAACATAGCAAAGCCTTGCACATTTCTATAGGGTGTAAAGACATTAATTTGTCTCACGTATTAGTGGATACTGGCTCTACTCTAAATGTCTTGCCGAAGAGTGCTCTAGACCGACTTAATGTTGAATAAGTGGTCATGAAACCCAGCGACATAATCGTAAGAGCTTTTGATGGTTTAAAGAGAATAGTACTTGGAGAGCTTAACCTACCGATCAAAGTGGGTCCCTAGACTTTTGACTCTACTTTCTTTGTGATGGATATTCGTCCAACTTATTCTTTCCTACTTGGACGCCCTTGGATACATGGGGCAGGCGCTGTTACCTCTAATCTACATCAGAAGCTAATATACCCAGCGAAAGGGAAGATTGTTATAGTATGAGAAGAAGAAGAATATATGGTAAGCCATCTGCAGTCATTCCGATACATCGAAATGGAAGGTGAATTCGTTGAAACTCCCTGTCAAGCTTTCGAAGTAGTTCCATGAGTCATTCCTGTCGACTCTCCCGTCAATCCAAAAGTTACTAGAGTTCCACCGAAGATGGCCTCACTGAAGGATGTCAGAGTTGTAGTTGAAGAAGGAGGTTGTACCGTTTGGGGTCAGCTACCCGAGTTTCCATTCAAATCTGACAAGACTGTTTTAGGCTTCACTTCTAAAGGTGAGAAGATGATATGCCACGAATGTGCCGGTGGATCTCCATTCCACATCAACAAGAATGGAGTTCATGCTATAGAAGACGATGATGATGACTTCGACATCAACAATTGTATCTTCCCAACTCTTGACGATGGACGACTGAAGATGTTATACCAATCTCCTTTAGACAGGAGTAATTTCTTTTTCTATTTTATGCTTTTATGCTTTATAGTTTCGAACAATAAACTTTAAGCCTAGTGCCTTGCCCGGGGCACCACGGTTTGTTTGTGAGGGTTATTATTTATCATTCGCATATTTTCATTCAAATATTATGCTCTCTGTCTTTCTTTTACTTTATCACCTTTTTCAAAAAGCTATGTGTTCTTACACACACCCACGTAATAAACTGTAGATCCACATTCACTTCGGATCTCATCGATAACGACTCTACTATTGCTAAATATGACTTTGATAATCCTATCTACCAAGACAAATACGAAGGTGAGGAAGATTGTGAAGTGCCAGGAGAACTTTCCAGACTACTACATCAAGAGGAAAATGCTATACAGACGCACGAAGAACCGATCGAAGTTGTGAATCTAGGTACCGATGAAGACAGAAAAGAAATCAAGATAGGAGTGGGTCTTGAGAACAATGTTAAAGAAAGATTGATCCAGATGCTGCGAGATTACATCGAGATTTTTGCTTGGTCCTACGAAGACATGCAAGGTTTAGATATCAATATTGTGGTACACCGACTACCAACGAAAGAAGGTTTTCTCCTTGTGAAGCAGAAGGCTCGTCGTATGCATCCTGAGATGTATGAGAAAATTAAAGCCAAAGTTATGAAGCAGTTCAATGCCAGATTCTTAGTCGTTACTTCTTATCCACAGTGGGTCGCGAACGTGGTACCCGTACCTAAGAAGGATGGCAAAGTGTGCATGTGTGTAGACTACCGAGACCTAAATAAGGAAAGCCCGAAAGACGATTTTCCGCTTCCACATATTGATGTTATGGTCGACAATACCGCTCAGCACAAAGTTTTCTCTTTATGGATGGTTTCTCTAGTTACAATCAAATCAAGATGGCTCCCAAAGATATGGAAAAGACTACTTTTGTTACACAGTGGGGCACTTTTTATTACAAGGTCATGCCGTTTGGGATGAAGAATGCTGGCGCCACATATCAGCGTGCTATGGTGGCTTTATTCCATGATATGATCCATCACTAAATAGAGGTCTACGTTGACGAAATGATAGCTCAATCACAAACCGAAGAAGAACATCTTAATCATATGCGTAAGCTGTTTGATAGACTGAAGAAATATAAATTAAGACTAAATTCGAATAAATGCACCTTTGGAGTCAGATCTGGAAAACTACTGGGATTCATCGTCAGTCGTAAAGGTATTAAAGTTGATCCCGCCAAGGTCAAAGATATTCAAGAAATGCCAGCTCCCCATATCGAGAAGGAAGTCAGAGTTTTCTTGGGACGACTGAATTATATTGCCAGATTCATTGCACATCTAACCGCTACTTGTGAGCCAATCTTCAAGTTACTGAAGAAAGATCAAGTAGTAAAATGTAACGATAATTTCCATATATATTTTGATAAAATCAAGGAGTACCTACTTCTACCTCCTATCCTGATGCCACTAGTTAAGGGAAGACCTCTAATTATGTACTTAACAATATTAGAGAATTCAATGGGGTGTGTGTTGGGGCAACATGACGAGTTTGGTTGAAAAGAGTATGCGATATACTACATTAGCAAAACGTTTACCGGCTGTGAAACAAGATACTCACAGCTTGAGAAAACTTGCAGAGCTTGGGCTTGGGCTGCTCGTCGACTAAGACAGTATATGTTGACTCACACTACCTTGTTGATCTCTAAGATGGATCCGATAAAATACATATTCGAGAAACCTGCTCTCTCTAGAAGAATAGCAAGATGGAAAATGATCTTGACCGAATACGACATCCATTATACTACTCAAAAAGCGATCAAAGGAAGTGTAGTATCTGATCATTTGGCTCATCAAGCTATAGATGACTATCAGTCCATGCATTTCGAGTTCCCATATGAGGATATTATGTTAGTCACCAATTACGAAGAGCCTAGACCGGATGAAGGACCTGAGCCAGGATCCTGATGGACCATGGTCTTCGATGGAGCTTCCAACGCACTTGGCAATGGTATTGGCGATGTAATTACATCTCCTAAAGGCGGTCATACACCTTTCACCGCCAGACTATGTTTCGACTGCACCAACAATATGGCGGAATACGAAGCATGCATCATGGGTATCAAAGCTGCTATTAACTTGAGGATCAAATTCTTGCAAGTATACGGAGACTCGTCTTTGGTGATTAGTCAGATTAAGGGCGAATGGGACACGAAGCATCCAAATCTCATTCCATATCGAGAACATGTGTTGAATTTGATCCCCTACTTCGAAGAAATCACTTTCGAGCATATCCCACGAGAAGAGAATCAGTTGGTAGACACGTTAGCTACCATGTCATCTATGTTTAAAGTCAGATGGGACAACGAAGCTCCTCAAGTCACTATTGAAAGACTAGACGAATCGGCGTACTGTTGTGAACTTGATACCGAAGGAGTAGAAGAGAAACCTTGGTTCTACGAAGTGAAGAGGTATCTCAAGGCTCAAGAATACCCTAAAGGGGCATCTGTCAACGATAAGAAGTTTCTAAGGAGGTTTGCCGCCAAGTTCTTTCTCAGTAACAACATCTTATACAAACACAATCATGACATGGCCTTACTCTGATGTGTAGATTAGAAGGCAGTCGAACGAATTATCGAAAAGTTACATGAAGGCACATTTGGTACTCACTCCAGTGGACATACAATGGCTAAGATGATTCTGAGAGCAGGTTACTATTGGTCCACTATGGAAGCTGATTATTATCGCTATGCTCGATCTTGTCATAAATGTCAGATATACGTAGACAAAGTACACATACCTCCAGTTCCATTGAATGTTATTACCGCCCCGTGGCCTTTCGCGATGTGGGGAATTGACATAATTGGAGAAATCAAGCCGACCGCTTCTAATGGGCACCATTTCATCCTTGTTGTTATCGATTACTTTACCAAGTGGGTAGAAGCAGCCTCTTCGCATCTGTTACCAAGAATGTTATGGCTCGATTCATCAAACATAATCTCATCTGCCGATACGGAATCCCCGAAAGGATTATCATAGACAATGGTACCAATCTCAATAACAAAATGATCACCGAACTCTACACGCAGTTCAAGATAAAGCATCACAACTCTTCTCCATACCGGCCAAAGATGAATGGCACAATGGAAGCCGCCAACAAAAATCTTAAGAAAATCATACAAAAGATGACAGTGACGTATAAAGATTGGCATGAGATGTTGACATTCGCTCTCCACGGTTATCGCACTTCAGTACGAACATCTATAGGGGCAACCCCGTTCTCTCTCGTGTGTGGTATGGAAGCAGTTCTAACTATCGAGATTCAGATATCCTCACTCAGAGTACTAAAGGACGCAGAGTTAGACGAAGACGAATGGGTCCAGACTCAACTTGACCAGATAAACTTGATCGATGAGAAACGGCTCGCAACCATCTTCCATGGACAGATATATCAGAAACGCATGATCAAAGCCTTCAATAAGAAAGTCAAGCACCAAATGTACCAAGTTGGAGATCTAGTAGTCAAGCGCATCATACTACCATAAGGTGATCCCATGGGCAAATGGACTCCCACTTACGAGGGACCATTTATAGTCAAGACAGTATTTTCCGGCTGAGCCATGATACTAAGCACTATGGATGGAGAAAACCTCCCGCACCCTGTGAATGCAGACATAGTCAAAAAAATACTACGCATAAACGAGACCCGCTAGGTCGAATGGCCTAGGCAAGAATAAGGGCGTCCTGGCGAACCAAAAGGGTTCGGGCAAAAGTTAGGGACATATATATATATAAAAGATGTACACCCGGCAAGCTGAACACCTACAAAGGCGGCTTGGGCAAAAAAGGGTATCCCGATAAACTGAAAACCCGAAAGGGCGGTCTAGGCAAAAGTTAAGGATTAAAGCGTACAACTATGTCTTGACAAGATCATCTACTTATAAACTACACTACTATCAGCTTCAAATGGGGCAGATCAATCCAATCACCTTCTTCTGGCAGCGAGAAGATGAGATAGTCGAAAATATATGAGCAACAGCAGAATTGAAACTCGACGAGATTGTTTCCACATAGCTTTTACTATTTTCCAAATGTTTTCGACAATTTCCTCTTACTAGGATATTTGTCTCTATGAATACGAACTGTCTGTCTATAGGCCACTTTTCAAAATTAATACAATCCCCCTTTTCCAGTTTTAAACTTTTACTTTTATCTGTTGGTTTGCATAAAGTCCAATGATTGCTTTGAATGATTATATGCATCTGACAATAAATATTTGTTCACAAATATACGAAAAGCGAACATAAAAAGCAATTACTACAGACTCTAGGAACTGAGATGACAATTAAAGTCACTAACACATCCCGACAAAGTCATTTTCACAAAGGTATATTCCCACGAGAATAATATCCACAATCCCCACAGAGCCATCGCTCCCTCAACAGAAACAAATTTCCCAACAAGACTACTACTTTATCATCTTCTTCCAACAGTGTCCAACACTTCTACTCATCACATTAGTCCCCAAACAGTGATCCTATCAATTCATCACATTAGTCCCCGAGTAGTGATCCTATCAACATCATCACGTTAGTCCCCGAGCAGTGATCCTATCAACTTCATCACATTAGTCCCCGAGCAGTGATCCTATCAATTCATCACATTAGTCCCCGAGCAGGGATCATATCAACTCATCACGTTAGTCGCCGAGCAGTGATCACCTACATTGTTACATCAATCCCCACGCAGTGAACGTCTTGTTACATTGGTCCCTGAGCAGTAACCAATCATCAATTAACTTATTATGTCAGTCTGTGAGTAGTAATAGGTTATACAAGATCACATTATTCCCCAGCCAGACTCGTACACGAGATATTCATCCCCAGCAGAGTGTCTCTCAAGGATTATCATTCCCCAACAACATCAACATCCAGACCTAAAACTTGGTCAGATAATGCATCGGAGGAATCTACATCTCTTTTATCCTCAGTCAGGATCCTCATCCCCAAGGAGAAATCAAAGATCCCCGACAGAACATTCTCGTCTTCTTCAAGATGGATATGTTTTGAAATACCATAACATCTATATGATGACATGTTTCAATCCAACAGTCGATTTTAAAAAATATTAATCTTATGTGAATTTTTGAGCGGTGTAATTCTTCGGATTTAACTTTTATAAAAAAAATATTTATTATGTTAAAATTTTTAATAATAGATATTTAAATTAATAGATTTCAAAACTATTTTTTATTTATAATAAATTAATTTAAAAAAAAATAAAAAAATAAATCAGCATAATGCCAGTAGCGAGTGTCAAAATAATTATTAATTTAAAATAAGTTTTATCAATTTCCTCTAGTCTTCGATTTAGGTACATATTAAAATTTCTGAAACATTAATTAACAAATCATCAAGCGGAAAAAACTTATACTACCAAAACTTTCTATATTTGCATAAATACGACACTTTCTTTTAATGAAAAATGTAAAGTAGGAAAGTTGCAAAAAAAAAATATAAAGGTTTGGCTCATATCTTAAAGTTGAGTAATACGTCTTAACTTATATGGTTTGGAAATATACTCATCGTTCAATCTCAATCAATTATAATTAAGCCAAAATCATAATTAATGACAAGACGCAACTAGTTTTGATTTGTATACAAACTGAAAGCATTTTCTCTTATATATCACATATTGAATAGTTATTGTATACTTTATTATTGTTAAGTAATCAAATCATATGAATAATCTACATAAGGCTCCTAATGTATATTGCAATAAGCCAAACATGTCACTGTTTATACGGGTGATTATGGACCTCACACTAATTAAGCAAGAACATTAGAGGGGTTAATACGGTATTATTTAAAGTTTTTGCTATATGCATGGTAGGTGATTGATGGTGTCTAATTGTCCCAATAAATTAATTTGTTTGGTTGTGATTAATTCATGATTTAATACAAAACACTGCAATTTGGATTTCACAACTTAATTAAATAAAATGCTATTTGCGAACACCAACAGTCGGTATGAGAGGAAATGATAGCTTAGTAATTTGATTAAATATAAATATATATAATTAATCTCTATAAATTATTTGTTATTTATTTTTTAGATTATAAATAAAAGTAATTTTATTCTTTGATGTTAGGTAGACATGCATTTTTGAATGATTTATTTCAAACATCCTTACAACATCATAAAAAGTTACATTTAACAAAAAAAAAAAATTCCAAGAACTTAAGATAAAACTGAAAATTTTGCAATTGGAATTCAATTTTCTTTTAAAGAATAATAATTACGGAAACTTTGTATAATATTTATAATATGTCTCCAAAAACAATCATTCAAGAATATGTAATTTTAAAGAAAAAACATTCAAAATATAATATAATAAGTTAATTTATGAATTTTTAATTTAAATAATCAATGTTTTCAGTTAAACTCTCCAAGGTAACTATGATTTTATCCAGTGGCGGAGCCATAAAAATTATAGAATATAGGCAAAAAATTTAATACTGCAATATATAAATTGTCATCAATCAAAATAAAAGAGACTTGTTATTTTGTCAACAAAAATATAGTTTAAAACAATCTTACAATAACAACTTAAATAAAATTACGAGGCAAATGCCTTTTCCGAGACTTCTTTGCGGTGAATTTTCGAATGATATCAATATCATCAAGTGACTTGAATATCTCCCGCTCAGTGTAAGATACCATCAAGTCATTAAACCACACATCGTTGATCTTATTGCACAATTTAGACTTGATAATCTTCATTGCTGAAAAAGCTCTTTCAACGGATGTTGTCAACACCGACAATATCAAAGTCAACTCAATAAGTTTATAAACCAATGGAAATACCAAATGTTTCTCGGTTTGAACCATCTTCATAATCAAACTTTGAACATCTTCACAAGTGGAAAATGAAGCAATTCTTCTCACTTGAAGAACATAAGTGTCAAGTTGATCCCTAATTGTTCCTCGGTCATCATCAGAAAAGTCTGCATGATAAATATCAGCAAGACGATCAAGCTTATCAACATCAAACTTGGAGAAAGAGTTCTTGAGGGAAATACATGAGAAGCAATCAAGTATAATATTACTTCCTTCACTAAAGCGGTGATCCATCTCCACGCATATTTTGTCAATAGCAACATAAAAAATCTCTGCACGGTAATGATCAAGATTAGTGATAGTCCTCCCTTCTAATCTTGAACGACCCTGAACCGGTATTTCGTCATCCATATTTGGCACCGGAATACCTTTAACAACACAAAATTCTTGGACATCGACAAAAAAATTATTTCAACAACTCTCTCTCATAGCGGTCAACCGAGCTTTGACAACATCAACTAATTCCATGGCATTCACAATATTAAGATCTTTTCTTTGCAAGACATTTGAAAGATCGTTTGTGATACCAAAAAACTTTAACATTAACCTCAAATAAAAGCAAATTTAAAGCTCTCCGTTTTTTCTATCAAACTCGCTGCTTGAGATGGTCCACGTCCATCTTCATCAACCATACTAAGCATATTTAACATGGAGGACCACGTTTGATCCAAACGAAGCAATGTAGTATAATGTGAACCCCGTCTAGAATCCCCGGGTCTAGTGAGACTAGATGATTGGTGCAAGCCCCTTCCTCTAGATATATTACCACTCTCAAGTTTATTTAAAATATCATGGTGTTGTGCCTCTATCAAAGCATCCCTCCTCTTACAAGATGCACTTGTTGTGTTCACAATCAAGGTGATGTACACAAAGAAATCATGAATAGATGAGCAACTACTAGTAATAGACACAACAACCAATTGCAAACGATGATCATCACAATGGACATAGAAAGCAAAAGGGTTTTCATCTAGAATTTTTCTTTGCACACGATTAAATTCACCTCTCATATTTGAAGCTCCATCATATCCTTGTCCTCGTATCCTTGAAATAGATAACATGTACTTATGAGGAATACCATAAAGAGCATCATTTAATGACTCAAATGTAGTATTTGTGACATGATGTAGAACAATAAATCGTTTCACAATATTCCCTTTGTCATTTAAAAACCTAAAACAAATTCAAAAAGTTTACTTGGCAGCATAGAGAATAATCAGTAATGAAAATTAGAAATTGGAAAATACAACTACTAACCTCAACATCACCGCCATTTGCTCTTTGACTGATATATCACGACAACAACTTTACACCACACCAAGTCAACATAGAGACAAGATAACAACTTTATAATTTAATTGATGAATTTATTTGGTGGTTCTTCCATGCGGCCAGGAGGGGTAACCTTAACATCATCGCCATTTTCTCTTTGACGGATACATGCATTTTATAATAGGCATCGTCAATTGAATATGTGGAAATCGGTTTCCTCTTTGCAAAACAACTTTTTTGCTTCAGCAGTAGAACAACTTTTCCACTTAAGTTGTTTCCAGAATAGATTCTCAAGCTTCCAAACTGCACTTGACTTATACATTGCTTCCAATACACCACCTTAAGTCAAGTGCTCCATATTACTCAATCTCAATTTCTTCACAAGCCTCTTAAACACTTCATTTGTTACCTCCTTCGTCAATAAATCTACAAGTTGTTCTTCACTTCGACAATGAGCTAGCTTCAGTTGTCCTTCACACACCAACTCCCTCAAGTAATGAAACCTCATCTCTATGTGTTTGCTCCTCTCATATGCTATAGGATTCCTTGCAAGGTTGATAGGCGAGAGGTTGTCAACAAAGAGTGTGACAACTTTTACCTCAATGTTGTCCAACTCTTTAAGTAGATTCATTAGCCACACAGCTTGACACGCACACATCGATGTAGCAATATACTCGACCTCATAAGAAGAGAGTGCCGCCACGAGTTCCTTTTTAGAGCACCAAGAGATTGGAGCTCCGTCGAACATAAAGACATAACCAGACATAGACTTCCGATCATCGTTATCTCCGCACCAATTGGAATTCGTATAACCGAGCAACTCGCACATGCTGCCCGTATCAGCTGCGGGAAAGATAATTTCGCAGCCAAGAGTACCTTTAATGTAACGAAGGATCCTCTTAACTGCTGCCAAATGAGACACCTTTGGTCTCTCGATGAATCTACTAGAAATACCGACACTAAATGCCAAATCCGGCCGCGTATTGCACAAGTAATATAATGATCCAATCAACCTTCTATATTGAGTTGGATCACATCGCCCTCATCCTCATTCTTGGAAAGCTGCAACCTTGGTTCCATTGGTGAGTTGGCAGTATTACAATGCTCCATATCACACATCTTCAATATCTCAAGGGCATAGTTTCTTTGATGCATGAGTAGTCCCAATTTTTACTTGTGGAACTCTATGCCAAGGAAGTATGTCATGATACCAAGATTGCTCATATCAAATTCTTCCATAAGTTCACCTTTGAACTTAGAAATAAACTTCTCATTGTTGCCCGTAATCAAAAGATCGTCCACATATAAGCAAAGTATAATCACACCTCTGCATGCATACATTTTCACATAAACACCATGTTTGGATACATAATTCTTTAAGCCAACTTCAATAAGAAAAGTATTTATGCGTTTGTTTCAAGCTCTAGGTGCTTGTTTCAAACCATAGAGTGCTTTCCTCAACTTGTAGACTTTTCCCTCTTGATTCTTTATCCCAAAAACAGGGGGTTGTTCTACATAGACTTCCTCCTCAAATGGACCATTCAAAAATGCGGATTTTATATCCATTTGGTATATTCTCCAATTTTTGCTATTGGCGATACCAACAACTAGCCGTATAGTCTCCAATCTAGATACCGGAGCAAATACCTCATTATAGTCTATGCCTTCTCGCTGCAAAAATCCTTTCGCCATTAGTCGAGCCTTATGCCTGAAAATTTAGCCTTTGGGATTTGCCTTCACTTTATAGACCCACTTTACTCCGATTGCCTTTTTTCGTTCCGGTAAATCAACCAGCTCCCAGGTACTTTTTTTCAATGTATTCCAGCTCTTCTTTCATCGCACACACCCACTTTTCATTGCTTATTGCCTCCTCTATACTCACCGGCTCAGATTCGGTCATAAGCGCAAATGTATGAGATCACCATCATTGTTGATATCATTATCATGGAACACTTCACATTCTTGGAGCCTTTGAGGTAGACCTCTGCATCTTTTCGGTCATCTACTGGATTTGACATTCTCAACTTTGATCGAATTCGGGACTGGCTCTGCAATTTGTTACAGTTCTACATTTTCTGCATTTTCTGGTGGAAACCAGTTTTTAGGATCGGGGGAACCGGTTTCTGCTTCCAAAAATCCAATTCCTGAGCCTTCAGGATGCAAATATCGCGAGGGAAACTGGTTTCCTTCTATCGAGAAACCGACTTCTACTTCTGTTCTCATAATTTTTCTGCTGTCAAACAGCCTCAGCTCATCCACCACCACGTCTCGACTAATCACGATCTTCTTGCTACTCACATCAAACAGTTTGTAGCCTCAAATAGGGTGATATCCGACAAGTAACATTACCTCACCATTATCATCCAACTTCTTTTGAAGTTGACCCAGAATATTCCGAAATGCTATCGAACCAAAAACTTTCAAACACGTCAAATTCGGTTTACGACCAGACCATACCTCTTCCGATGTAACCTTGTCCAACTTCTTAGTAGAGCACCTATTCAACAAATAGGCTGTTGTAGAGACCACTTCTCCCCATAGTTCTTTTGGAAAGTTTTTCCCTTTCAACATGCTACGAACCATGTTCATAATTGAGTGATTTCTTCTTTCGGCGATATCATTTTGTTGAGGCGTATAAGGTGGAACAACTTCACGCACTATACCCTCATCATCACAATAATTCCCAAACTCACTTGAGGTATATTCACCTCCACCATCCGTTTTGAGAATTTTCACTTTGTGACCACTTTGTCACTCCGCCATGGAATTAAAACGCTTGAATACATCAAACACCTCATTCTTCCTCTTTATGAGATAAATCCATAGCTTCCTACTAAAATCATCGATTAAAGTGACAAAGTACCTATTTCCGCCATATGAGTCGACTTGCATCGGACCACACACGTCGGAATACACCACATCAAGATTTTGCTTGGTCTTATGACCTACATCCTTGCTAAAAGTGTTCTTATGTTACTTCCCTTGCACACATTCTTCACATATCTCAGCTGGAAGATTGATATTGGGCATTCCGGTCACCATACCATGCCTTTGCAATGTGTCGAGGTCTTTAAAATTAAAGTGTCCAAGATGGTAGTGTCACAACCACTTATCACGATTTACTGCTGTAGAAAGACACTTGTGCTCCATTACTTTCAAATCTATCTTGAAAGTACGATTTGCATCCATGAGTGCTATAAGGATTAAAATGTCGTTTCGGTCAAAAACACACAAAATCTTGTTTTCCATCCGAATTGTCTAATTCTTCTCGAGTAATTGGCCAATGATCAATAGATTACACCTAATTCCAGGAATGTACAACACATCTTTGATTAAGTAATGACACCCATCACTCTTCATGATCAAGACATCACCCACACCGTCAACCGCTAAAGTGGTGTCATCCGTGAATCTTACTCTATTCTTCTTGGCTTGATTGATCTTCACAAACCATTCCTTTCTACCCATCATATGAGTAGAACAACCTGAATCAAAGTACCACTCATCACTACTTTAGACACCACCTCGAATGGTTACCATTGCGTTTCGCTCTGAACGCGTTTGTGCAGAAAATTCTACGTTGTTAGTGTTGTTGTCCAGCCCTTAACACACATTGTTGCTGCTGTCCAACCACTTTCTATTGCCACTGTTCTACTCCGTGATTATAACAAGAAGCATATCATCATCCTCTACTTCTTTCCTTTCAACTTTGGCCTCATCCCCTTGATTTTACTTCGATTTTGCATTATATTCCTTTGCGAAATGGCCAAACTTTTGAAAATTAAAGCACCTCACATTGCTTTTATCATAAGTCTTGTTATTATTTCCTTGACCAGTACCTTTGGAGCTATATTCTCCTCTTTGAGCCATAGACCCCTTTGAATTTTGTGGATATTTTCCACCAAAATTCCTGAAATTTGCTTTACTCTTCGAAGGCCACTTGTCTTTCGATCTCTTGTTCTTCTCATTGAGCCTTGCATGCAACGCAATTTCCGCCTTGGCCTTGTCACTTCCCCTTTCATCCATTATTAGTTCATGTGCTTCCAATGAGATTTGAATCTCCTCATTTCTCATAGTGAGAAGATCCTTTGACTCTTATATTGCTACCATTATGTTATCAAATCATGACGTTAAGGAACGTAAGATCTTAGCCATTATATTTTCCACCGAAACGGTTTCACTGCAAGCCTTCATTTGATTCACCAAATGTGTTATATGCGTAATGTAGTCGTTGATCGATTCCTTTTCTTCCATTTGCACCAACTCGAACTGCCTCTTGTAAGTTTGTAACTTCACCACCTTCGCTTTATCGGCACCTTCATAAGCTTTCTTCAAGCTCTCCCAAGCTTGTTTCGCGGACGTACAATCACCAACTTTCTCAAAGTTATCGTTGTCAGTGCAAGAGTGTATCGAGAAGAGAGATTTGTAGTCTTTCTTCTTCTCTTCCTGAATATAGCTTTTTGTGCAGCTGTAGCCTCTACAACAAGTGGTGTAACTCCATTATTCACCACTTCAAGTACTTCTTGATACCCAAACAAAACATTCATTTGTTTGCACCATTTGTCATAATTCTTGGAAACAAGAATTGGGAGGTTTGTAGGGATTCGATCGGTGGTTGTCATATTTGCAGCGGATTAACGGATCAAAACCAAGGCTCTTGACGCCCGATGTTGGAACATACACTTTTGGTGTAGGGTGAATCAATGGTGAAAATAGTTAATTGGGGAAGATGAAGTTTAGAGAGAAAATTGGGAATTGAGAGAGCTTAATTGAGGAGAAAATGTTTGTGTTATTCACAATGGCATTACATCATTACACGAGGGTTACACTATTTATAGTGTGTCACAAAACAAAACCAAAACAAACTAACAAAATGTCACACTCACAGCAGTGCAGAAAAACAAAATATCGAGGCAGAAACCGGCTTCTCCAAATGTGAAAACTGGTTTCCTCTTTGCAAAACATCTTTTTTGCTTCAGCAATAGAATAACTTTTCCACTTAAGCTATTTCCAAAATAGCTTCTCAAGCTTCCAAACTTCACTTGACTTATACATTGCTTCCAATAAATATGTGGTGTCTCATCATTTATTTGGGATGAGTGTTTGAACTTTAGGATGTATATGTTTCTCCCTCAATGATATCGTTCTGATATATTATGGTCGCATTTTTTGTGTTCAGGTTCTCTTCATTAGTTTTCATATTATTTTTACCTTTTTTTTCTTCTGTAATTAAATTTCTTATTTGTTACAAAATAGTTTTAATGTGTGCTTGAGGTGTAAAACATGTTAATTTATATGTATTAAAAATTTGTTGCTAATGTTGTGTTTTATTTGTTAGACTTCTGAATCTCTTTCCAAGTTTTTGATGTCAAGTGCTAACTTTTATATTTGATTATAAATTTATTTCATGATGCAATGGAAATCATGTCAGTGTTAAACAAAAATATCGAAAACAGACTACCTACCATAATGATAATGCTACCATCCATTGGAATAACAAAAATCTCGACAACACACTACCTTCGATAATGACAAAGCTGCCATCCATTGGAGTAATAAAAATATTGACAACATAATACCTTCCATATGACAAGGCTATCATCCATTTGAGTAACAAAAATATCGACAACTGACTACCTACCATAATGACTATGCTACCATCCATTGGAATAACAAAAATCTCGAACACAAACTTCCTTCCACAATGGCAAGGCTACCATCCATTGGAGTAACAAAAATATCAACAACAGACTACCTTCCATAATGACAAGGCTACAATCCATTGGAGTAACAAAAATCTCGAAAACAGACTACCTTCCATATTGACAAGGCTACCATCCATAATGACAAGGCTACATCCATTGGAGTAACAAAAATATCGACAACTGACTACCTACCATAATGACAATGCTACCATCCATTGGAATAACAAAAATCTCGACAACAGGCTACCTTCCATAATGACAAGGCTACCATCCAATAGAGTAACAAAAATATTGACAACAAACTACCTTCCATAATGACAAGGCTACCATCCATTGGAATAACAAAAATCTCAAAAACATACTACCTTCCATAATGACAAGGCTACCTTCCATTGGAGTAACAAAGATATCGACAACACACTACCTTCCATAATGACAAGGCTACCATCCATTTGAGTAACAAAATTCTCGACAACAGACTACCTTCTATAATAACAAGGCTACCATCCATTGGAGTAACAAACATATCGAAAACAAAGTACCTTCCATAATGACAAGGCTACAATCCATTGGAGTAATAGAAATCTCAATGACAGACTACCTTCCAAAATGACAAGGCTACCATCTATTGGAGTAACAAAAATCTCGACAACAGACTACCTTCCATAATGACAAGGCTACCATCCATTGGAGTAACAAAAATCTTGACAACAAACTACCTTCCATAATGACATGGCTACCATCCATTAGAGTAACAAAAATATCGACAACAAACTACCTACCATAATGACAATGCTACCATCCATTGGAATAACAAAAATCTCAATAACAGACTACCTTCCATGATGCCAAGGCTACCTTCCATTGGAGTACCAAAGATATCGACAACATACTACCTTCCATAATGATAAGGCTACCATCCATTAGAGTAACAAAATTCTCGACAACATACTACCTTCTATAATAACAAGGCTACCATCCATTGGAGTAACAAAAATATCGAAAACAAAGTACCTTCCAGAATGACAAGGCTACCATCCATTGGAGTAATAGAAATCTCAATGACAGACTACCTTCCATAATGACAAGGCTACCATCCAATGGAGTAACAAAAATCTCGACAATAGACTACCTTCCATAATGACAAGGCTACCATCCAATAGAGTAACAAAAATCTCAACAAAAAACTACCTTCCATAATGACAAGGCTACCATCCATTATAGTAACAAAGATATCTAAAACATACTACCTTCCATAATGACAAGGCTATCATCAATTTGAGTAACAAAAATATCGATAACTGACTACCTACCATAATGACAATGCTACCATCCATTGGAGTAACAAAAATATCGACAATAGACTACCTTTCATAATAACAAGGCTACCATCCATTGGAGTAACAAAAATCTCGTCAACAGACTACCTTCCATAATGACAAGGATATTATCCATTGGAGTAACAAAAATATCGACAACAGACTACATACCATAATGACAATGCTACCATTCATTGGTATAACAAAAATCTCGACAACAAACTACCTTCCATAATAACAAGGCTACCATCCATTGGAGTAACAAAAATATCGACAACAGACTACCTACCATAATGACAATGCTACCATCCATTGGAATAACAAAAATCTCGACAACAGACTACCTTCTATAATGACAAGGCTACAATCCATTGGAGTAACAAAAATCTCGACAACAGACTACCTTCCATAATGACAAGGCTACCATCCATAATGACAAGGCTACCATCCATTGGAGTAACAAAAATATCGACAACTGACTACCTACCATAATGACAATGCTACCATCCATTGGAATAACAAAAATCTCGACAACAAACTACCTTCCATAATGACAAGGCTACCATCCATTAGAGTAACAAAAATATTGACAACAAACTACCTTCCATAATGACAAGGCTACCATCCATTGGAGTAACAAAAATCTTGACAACAAACTACCTTCCATAATGACAAGGCTACCATCCATTGGAGTAACAAAAATATCGACAACAAACTACCTACCATAATGACAATGCTACCATCCATTGGAATAACAAAAATCTCAACAACATACTACCTTCTATAATGCCAAGGCTACCTTCCATTGGAGTAACAAAGATATCGACAACATACTACCTTCCATAATGATAAGGCTACCATACATTAGAGTAAAAAAATTCACGACAACAGACTACCTTCTATAATAACAAGGCTACCATCCATTGGAGTAACAAAAATCTTGACAACGGACTACCTTTCATAATGACAAGGCTACCATCCATTACAGTAACAAACATATCGAAAACATACTACCTTCCATAATGACAAGGCTACCATCCATTAGAGTAACAAAAATATCGACAACAAACTACCTACCATAATGGCAATGCTACCATCCATTGGAGTAACAAAAATATCGACAATAGACTACCTTTCATAATGACAAGGCTACCATCCGTTGGAGTAATAAAAATATTGACAACAGAATACCTTCCATAATGACAAGGCAATCATCCATTAGAGTAACAAAAATATCGACAATTGACTACCTACCATAATGACAATGCTACGATCCATTGGAATAAAAAAAATCTCGAGAACAGACTACCTTCTACAATGACAAGGCTACCATCCATTGGAGTAACAAAAATATCGACAACAGACTACCTTCCATAATGACAAGGCTACAATCCATTGGAGTAACAAAAATCTCGACAACAGACTACCTTCCATAATGACAAGGCTACCATCCATAATGACAAGGCTACCATCCATTGGAGTAACAAAAATATCGACAACTGACTACCTACCATAATGACAATGCTACCATCCATTGGAATAACAAAAATCTCGACAACAGAATACCTTCCATAATGACAAGGCTTCCATCCATTAGAGTAACAAAAATATTGACAACAAACTACCTTCCATAATGACAAGGCTACCATCCATTGGAATAACAAAAATCTCAAAACCATACTACCTTCTATAATGACAAGGCTACCTTCCATTGGAGTAACAAAGATATCGACAACATACTACCATCCATAATGATAAGGCTACCATCATTTGAGTAACAAAATTCTCGACAACAGACTACCTTCAATAATAACAAGGCTACCATCCATTGGAGTAACAAAAATATCGAAAATAAAGTACCTTCCATAATGACAAGGCTACCATCCATTGGTGTAATAGAAATCTCAATGACAGACTACCTTCCAAAATGATAAGGCTACCATATATTGGAGTAACAAAAATCTTGACAACGGACTACCTTCCATAATGACAAGGCTACCATCCATTGGAGTAACAAAAATCTCGACAAAAAACTACCTTCCATAATGACAAGGCTACCATCCATTGGAGTAACAAAAATATCGATAACAAACTACCTACCATAATGGAAATGCTACCATCCATTGGAATAACAAAAATCTCGACAACAGCCTACCTTCCATAATGACAAGGCTACCATCCATTGGAGTAATAAAAATATTGACCACAGAATACCTTCCATAATGACAAGGCAATCATCCATTAGAGTAACAAAAATATCGACAACTGACTACCTACCATAATGACAATGCTACGATCCATTGGAATAACAAAATCTCGAGAACAGACTACCTTCCATAATGACAAGGCTACAATCCATTGGAGTAACAAAAATATCGACAACAGACTACCTTCCATAATGACAAGGCTACAATCCATTGGAGTAACAAAAATCTCGACAACAGACTACCTTCCATAATGATAAGGCTACCATCCATAATGACAAGGCTACCATCCATTGGGGTAACAAAAATATCGACAACTGACTACCTACCATAATTACAATGCTACCATCCAATGGTATAACAAAAATCTCGACAACAGACTATCTTCCATAATGACAAGGCTACCATCCATTAGAGTAACAAAAATATTGACAACAAACTACCTTCCATAATGACAAGGCTACCATCCATTGGAATAACAAAAATCTCAACAATAGACTACCTTCCATAATGACAAGGCTACCTTCCATTGGAGTAAAAAAGATATCGACAATATAGTACCTTCCATAATGACAAGGCTACCATCCATTGGAATAACAAAAATCTCGAAAACAGACTACCTTCCACAATGACAAGGCTACCATCCATTGGAGTAACAAAATATCAACAACAGACTACCTTCCATAATGACAAGGCTACAGTCCATTGGAGTAACAAAAATATCGACAACAGACTACCTTCCAAAATGACAAGGCTACCATCCATAATGACAAGGCTACCTTCCATTGGAGTAACAAAGATATCGACAACATACTACCTTCCATAATGATAAGGCTACCATCCATTTGAGTAACAAAATTCTCGACAATAGACTACCTTCTATAATAACAAGGCTACCATCCATTGGAGTAACAAAAATATCGAAAACAAAGTACCTTCCATAATGACAAGGCTACCATCCATTGGAGTAATAGAAATCTCAATGATAGACTACCTTCCATAATGACAAGGCTACCATCCAATGGAGTAACAAAAATCTCGTCAACAGACTACCTTCCATAATGACAAGGCTACCATCCATTGGAGTAACAAAAATCTCGACAACAAACTACCTTCCATAATGAAAAGGCTACCATCCATTAGAGTAACAAAGATATCGACAACATACTACCTTCCATAATAACAAGGCTATCATCCATTTGAGTAACAAAAATATCGACAACTGACTACCTACCATAATGACAATGCTACCATCCATTGGAGTAACAAAAATATCGACAATAGACTACCTTCCATAATTACAAGGCTACAATCCATTGGAGTAACAAAAATCTCGACAACAGACTACCTTCCATAATGACAAGGCTACCATCCATTGGAGTAACAAAAATATCGACAACAGACTACCTTCCATAATGAAAAAGCTACCATCCATTGGAGTAATAAAAATATTGACAACAGAATACCTTCCATATGACAAGGCTATCATCCATTTGAGTCTCAAAAATATCGACAACTGACTACCTACCATAATGACTATGCTACCATCCATTGGAATAAAAAAAATCTCGAAAATAGACTACCTTCCACAATGACATGGCTACCATCCATTGGAGTAACAAAAATATTAACAACAGACTACCTTCCATAATGACAAGGCTACAATCCATTGGAGTAACAAAAATCTCGACAACATACTACCTTCCATAATGACAAGGCTACCATCCATAATGACAAGGCTACCATCCATTGGAGTAACAAAAATATCGACAACTGACTACCTACCATAATGACAATGCTACCATCCATTGGAATAACAAAATCTCGAGAACAGACTACCTTCCATAATGACAAGGCTACCATCCATTGGAGTAACAAAAATATCGACAACAGACTACCTTCCATAATGACAAGGCTACAATCCATTGGAGTAACAAAAATCTCGACAACAGACTACCTTCCATAATGACAAGGCTACCATCCATAATGACAAGGCTACCATCCATTGGAGTAACAAAAATATCGACAACTGACTACCTACCATAATGACAATGCTACCATCCGTTGGAATAACAAAAATCACGACAACAGACTACCTTCCATAATGACAAGGCTACCATCCATTAGAGTAACAAAAATATTGACAACAAACTACCTTCCATAATGACAAGGCTACCATCCATTGGAATAATAAAAATCTCAACAACAGACTACCTTCCATAATGACAAGGCTACCTTCCATTGGACTAACAAAGATATCGACAACATAATACCTTCCATAATGACAAGGCGACCATCCATTAGAGTAACAAAATTCTCGACAACATACTACCTTCTATAATAACAAGGCTACCATCCATTGGAGTAACAAAAATATCGAAAACAAAGTTCCTTCCATAATGACCAGGCTACCATCCATTGGAGTAAAAGAAATCTCAATGACAGACTACCTTCCATAATGACAAGGCTACCATCCAATGGAGTAACAAAAATCTCGACAACAGACTACCTTCCATAATGACAAGGCTACCATCCATTGGAGTAACAAAAATCTCGACAACAAACTACCTTACATAATGAAAAGGATACCATCCATTAGAGTAACAAAGATATCTACAACATAATACCTTCCATAATGACAAGGCTATCATCCATTTGGGTAACAAAAATATCGACAACTGGTTACCTACCATAATGACAATGCTATCATCCATTGGATTAACAAAAATATCGATAATAGACTACCTTCTATAATGACAAGGCTACAATCCATTGGAGTAACAAAAATCTCGACCATAGACTACCTTCCATAATGACAAGGCTACCATCCATTGGAGTAACAAAAATATCTACAACATACTACTTACCATAATGACAATGCTACCATCCATTGGAATAACAAAGATCTCGACAACTGACTACCTTCCATAATGACAAAGCTACCATCCATTGGAGTAATAAAAATATTGACAACATAATACCTTCCATATGACAAGGCTATCATACATTTGAGTAACAAAAATATCGACAACTGACTACCTACCATAATGACTATGCTACCATCCATTGGAATAAAAAAAATCTCGAAAATAGACTACCTTCCACGATGACAAGGCTACCATCCATTGGAGTAACAAAAATATTAACAACAGACTACCTTCCATAATGACAAGGCTACAATCCGTTGGAGTAACAAAAATCTCGACAACATACTACCTTCCATAATGACAAGGCTACCATCCATAATGACAAGGCTACCATCCATTGGAGTAACAAAAATATCGACAACTGACTACCTACCATTATGACAATGCTACCATCCATTGGAATAACAAAAATCTCAAAAACATACTACCTTCCATAATGACAAGGCTACCTTCCATTGGAGTAACAAAGATATCGACAACATACTACCTTCCATAATGACAAGGCTACCATCCATTGGAGTAACAAAAATATCGACAACAGACTACCTTCCATAATGACAAGGCTACAATCCATTGGAGTAACAAAAATCTCGACAACAGACTACCTTCCATAATGACAAGGCTACCATCCATAATGACAAGGCTACCATCCATTGGAGTAACAAAAATATCGACAACTGACTACCTACCATAATGACAATGCTACCATCCGTTGGAATAACAAAAATCTCGACAACAGACTACCTTCCATAATGACAAGGCTACCATCCATTAGAGTAACAAAAATATTGACAACAAACTACCTTCCATAATGACAAGGCTACCATCCATTGGAATAACAAAAATCTCAACAACAGACTACCTTCCATAATGACAAGGCTACCTTCCATTGGAGTAACAAAGATATCGACAACATAGTACCTTCCATAATGACAAGGCGACCATCCATTAGAGTAACAAAATTCTCGACAACATACTACCATCTATAATAACAAGGCTACCATCCATTGGAGTAACAAAAATATCGAAAACAAAGTTCCTTCCATAATGACCAGGCTACCATCCATTGGAGTAAAAGAAATCTCAATGACAGACTACCTTCCATAATGACAAGGCTACCATCCAATGGAGTAACAAAAATCTCGACAACAGACTACCTTCCATAATGACAAGGCTACCATCCATTGGAGTAACAAAAATCTCGACAACAAACTACCTTACATAATGAAAAGGATACCATCCATTAGAGTAACAAAGATATCTACAACATACTACCTTCCATAATGACAAGGCTATCATCCATTTGAGTAACAAAAATATCGACAACTGGTTACCTACCATAATGGCAATGCTATCATCCATTGGATTAACAAAAATATCGATAATAGACTACCTTCTATAATGACAAGGCTACAATCCATTGGAGTAACAAAAATCTCGACCATAGACTACCTTCCATAATGACAAGGCTACCATCCATTGGAGTAACAAAAATATCTACAACATACTACTTACCATAATGACAATGCTACCATCCATTGGAATAACAAAGATCTCGACAACTGACTACCTTCCATAATGACAAAGCTACCATCCATTGGAGTAATAAAAATATTGACAACATAATACCTTCCATATGACAAGGCTATCATACATTTGAGTAACAAAAATATCGACAACTGACTACCTACCATAATGACTATGCTTCCATCCATTGGAATAAAAAAAATCTCGAAAATAGACTACCTTCCACAATGACAAGGCTACCATCCATTGGAGTAACAAAAATATTAACAACAGACTACCTTCCATAATGACAAGGCTACAATCCGTTGGAGTAACAAAAATCTCGACAACATACTACCTTCCATAATGACAAGGCTACCATCCATAATGACAAGGCTACCATCCATTGTAGTAACAAAAATATCGACAACTGACTACCTACCATTATGACAATGCTACCATCCATTGGAATAACAAAAATCTCAAAAACATACTACCTTCCATAATGACAAGGCTACCTTCCATTGGAGTAACAAAGATATCAACAACATACTACCTTCCATAATGACAAGGCTACCATCCATTTGAGTAACAAAATTCTCGACAACAGACTACCTTCTATAATGACAAGGCTACCATCCATTGGAGTAATAGAAATCTCAATGACAGACTACCTTTCATAATGACAAGGCAACCATCCAATGGAGTAACAAAAATGTTGACAACAGACTACCTTCCATAATGACAAGGCTACCATCCATTGGAGTAATAGAAATCTCAATGACAGTTTACCTTCCATAATGACAAGGCTACCATCCAGTGGAGTAACAAAAATCTCGACAACAGACTACCTTCCATAATGACAAGGCTACCATCCATTGGAGTAACAAAAATCTCGACAACAAACTACCTTTCATAATGACAAGGCTACCATCCATTGGAGTAACAAAAATATCGACAACAAACTACCTACCATAATGGCAATGCTACCATCCATTGGAATAACAAAAATCCCGTCAACAGACTACCTTCCATAATGACAAAGCTACCATCCATTGGAGTAACAAAAATATCGACAATAGACTACCTACCATAATGACAATGCTACTATCCATTGGAATAACAAAAATCTCGACAACAGACTATCTTCCATAATGACAAAGCTACCATCCATTGGAGTAACAAAGATATTGACAACATACTACCTTCCATAATAACAAGGCTATCATCCATTTGAGTAACAAAAATATCGAAAACTGACTATCTACCATAATGACAATGCTACCATCCATTGGAGTAACAAAAATATCGACAATATACTACCTTCCATAATGACAAGGCTACAATCCATTGGAGTAACAAAAATCTCGACAACAGACTACCTTCTATAATGACAAGGCTACCATCCATTGGAGTAACAAAAATATCGACAACAGACTTTCTTCCATAATGACAAAGCTACCATCCATTGGAGTAATAAAAATATTGACAACAGAATACCTTCCATATGACAAGGCTATCATCCATTTGAGTCTCAAAAATATCGACAATTGACTACCTACCATAATGACTATGCTACCATCCATTGGAATAAAAAAAATCTCGAAAACAGAGTACCTTCCACAATGACAAGGCTACCATCCATTGGAGTAACAAAAATATTAACAACAGACTACCTTCCATAATGACAAGGCTACAATCCATTGGAGTAACAAAAATATCGACAACTGAATACCTACCATTATGACAATGCTACCATCCATTGGAATAACAAAAATCTCGACAACAAACTACCTTCCATAATGACAAGGCTACAATCCATTAGAGTAAAAAAAATATTGACAACAAACCACCTTCCATAATGACAAGGCTACCATCCATTGGAATAACAAAAATCTCAAAAACATACTACCTTCCATAATGACAAGGCTACCTTCCATTGGAGTAACAAAGATATCGATAACATACTACCTTTCATAATGACAAGGCTACCATCCATTTGAGTAACAAAATTCTCGACAACAAACCACCTTCTATAAAAACAAGGCTACGATCCATTGGAGTAACAAAAATATCGAAAACAAAGTACCTTCCATAATAACAAGGCTACCATCCATTGGAGTAATGAAAATCTCAATGACCGACTACCTTCCATAATGACAAGGCTACCATCCAATGGAGTAACAAAAATCTTGACAACAGACTACCTTCCATAATGACAAGGCTACCATCCATTGGAGTAATAGAAATCTCAATGACAAACTACCTTCCATAATGACAAGGCTACCATCCAGTGGAGTAACAAAAATCTCGACAACAGACTACCTTCCATAATGACAAGGCTACCATCCATAGGAGTAACAAAAATATCGACAACAAACTACCTTCCATAATGACAAGGCTACCATCCATTGGAGTAACAAAAATATCGACAACAAACTACCTACCATAATGGCAATGCTACCATCCATTGGAATAACAAAAATCTCGTCAACAGACTACCTTCCATAATGACAAAGCTACCATCCATTGGAGTAACAAAAATATCGACAACAGACTACCTACCATAATGACAATGCTACTATCCATTGGAATAACAAAAATCTCGACAACAGACTACCTTCCATAATGACAAAGCTACCATCCGTTGGAGTAATAAAAATATTGACAACAGAATACCTTCCGTAATGACAAGGCTATCATCCATTTGAGTAACAAAAATATCTACAACTGACTACCTACCATAATGACAATGCTACCATCCATTGTTATAACAAAAATATCGACAACAGTCTACCTTCCATAATGACAAGGATACCATCCATTAGAGTAACAAAAATATCAACAACAGACTACCTTCCATAATGACAAGGCTACAATCCATTGGAGTAACAAAAATATCCAAAACAGACTACCTTTCATAATGACAAGGCTACCATCCATAATGATAAGGCTACCATCCATTGGAGTAACAAAAATATCGACAACTGACTAACTACCATAATGACAATACTACCATCCATTGGAATAACAAAAATCTCGACAACAGACTACCTTCCATAATGACAAGCCTAACATCCATTGGAGGAATAAAAATATTGACAACAGAATACCTTCCATAATGACAAGGCTACCATCCATTGGAGTAAAAAAATATCGACAACTGACTAGCTACCATAATGAAAATGCTACCATCCATTGGAATAACAAAAATCTCGACAACAGACTACCTTCCATGATGACAAGGCTACCATCCATTAGAGTAACAAAAATATTGACAACAAACTACCTTCCATAATGACAAGGCTACCATCTATTGGAATAACAAAAATCTCAAAAACATACTATCTTCCATAATGACAAGGCTACCTTCCATTGGAGTAAAAAGATATCGACAACATACTACCTTCCATTATGACAAGGCTACCATCCATTTGAGTAACAAAATTCTCGACAACAGTCTACCTTCTATAATAACAAGGCTACCATCCATTGGAGTAACAAAAATATCGAAAACCAAGTACCTTCCATAATGACAAGGCTACCATCCATTGGAGTAATAGAAATCTCAACTACAGACTACCTTCCAAAATGACAAGGCTACCATCTATTGTAGTAACAAAAATCTCGACAACAGACTACCTTCCATAATGACAAGGCTACGATCCATTGGAGTAACAAAAATCTTGACAACAAACTACCTTCCATAATTACTAGGCTACCATCCATTGGAGTTACAAAAATATCGATAACAAACTACCTACCATAATGACAATGCTACGATCCATTGGAATAACAAAAATCTCGACAACAGACTACCTTCCATAATGACAAGGCTACCATCCATTTGAGTAACAAAATTCTCGACAATAGACTACCTTCTATAATAACAAGGCTACCATCCATTGGAGTAACAAAAATATCGAAAACAAAGTACCTTCCATAATGACAAGGCTACCATCCATTGGAGTAATAGAAATCTCAATGATAGACTACCTTCCATAATGACAAGGCTACCATCCAATGGAGTAACAAAAATCTCGACAACAGACTACCTTCCATAATGACAAGGCTACCATCCATTGGAGTAACAAAAATCTCGACAACAAACTACCTTCCATAATGAAAAGGCTACCATCCATTAGAGTAACAAAGATATCAACAACATACTACCTTCCATAATAACAAGGCTATCATCCATTTGAGTAACAAAAATATCGACAACTGACTACCTACCATAATGATAATGCTACCATCCATTGGAGTAACAAAAATATCGACAATAGACTACCTTCCATAATGACAAGGCTACAATCCATTGGAGTAACAAAAATCTCGACAACAGACTACCTTCCATAATGACAAGGCTACCATCCATTGGAGTAACAAAAATATCGACAACAGACTACTTTCCATAATGACAAAGCTACCATCCATTGGAGTAACAAAAATATCGAAAACAAAGTACCTTCCGTAATGACAAGGCTACCATACATTGGAGTAATAGAAATCTCAATGACAGACTACCTTCCATAATGACAGGGCTACCATCCAATGGAGTAACAAAAATGTTGACAACGGACTACCTTCCATAATGACAAGGCTACCATCCATTGGAGTAATAGAAATCTCAATGACAGACTACCTTCCATAATGACAAGGCTACCATCCAGTGGAGTAACAAAAATCTCGACAACAGACTACCTTCCATAATGACAAGGCTACCATCCATTGGAGTAACAAAAATCTTGACAACAAACTACCTTTCATAATGACAAGACTACCATCCATTGGAGTAACAAAAATATCGACAACAAACTACCTACCATAATGGCAATGCTACCATCCATTGGAATAACAAAAATCTCGTCAACAGACTACCTTCCATAATGACAAAGCTACCACCCATTGGAGTAACAAAAATATCGACAACAGACTACCTACCATAATGACAATGCTATTATCCATTGGAATAACAAAAATCTCGACAACAGACTACCTTCCATAATGACAAAGCTACCATCCATTGGAGTAACAAAGATATCGACAACATACTACCTTCCATAATAACAAGGCTATCATCCATTTGAGTAACAAAAATATCGACAACTGACTACCTACCATAATGACAATGCTACCATCCATTGGAGTAACAAAAATATCGACAATATACTACCTTCCATAATGACAAGGCTACAATCCATTAGAGTAACAAAAATCTCGACAACAGACTACCTTCCATAATGACAAGGCTACCATCCATTGGAGTAACAAAAATATCGACAACAGACTACCTTCCATAATGAAAAAGCTACCATCCATTGGAGTAATAAAAATATTGTCAACAAAATACCTTCCATATGACAAGGCTATCATCCATTTGAGTCTCAAAAATATCGACAACTGACTACCTACCATAATGACTATGCTACCATCCATTGGAATAAAAAAAATCTCGAAAACAGACTACCTTCCACAATGACAAGGCTACCATCCATTGGAGTAACAAAAATATTAACAACAGACTACCTTCCATAATGACAAGGCTATAATCCATTGGAGTAACAAAAATCTCGACAACATACTACCTTCCATAATGAAAAGGCTACCATCCATAATGACAAGGCTACCATCCATTGGAGTAACAAAAATATCGACAACTGACTACCTACCATTATGACAATGCTACCATCCATTGGAATAACAAAAATCTCGACAACAAACTACCTTCCATAATGACAAGGCTACCGTCCATTAGAGTAAAAAAAATATTGACAACAAACCACCGTCCATAATGACAAGGCTACCATCCATTGGAATAACAAAAATCTCAAAAACATACTACCTTCCATAATGACAAGGCTACCTTCCATTGGAGTAACAAAGATATCGACAACATACTACCTTTCATAATGACAAGGCTTCAATCCATTTGAGTAACAAAATTCTCGACAACAAACTACCTTCTATAATAACAAGGCTACCATCCATTGGAGTAACAAAAATATCAAAAACAAAGTACCTTCCATAATAACAAGGCTACCATCCATTGGAGTAATAGAAATCTCAATGACCGACTACCTTCCATAATGACAAGGCTACCATCCAATGGAGTAACAAAAATCTTGACCACATACTACCTTCCATAATGACAAGGCTACCATCCATTGGAGTAATAGAAATCTCAATGACAAACTACCTTCCATAATGACAAGGCTACCATCCAGTGGAGTAACAAAAATCTCGACAACAGAATACCTTCCATAATGACAAGGCTACCATCCATTGGAGTAACAAAAATCTCGACAACAAACTACCTTCCATAATGACAAGGCTACCATCCATTGGAGTAACAAAAATATCGACAACAAACTACCTACCATAATTGCAATGCTACCATCCATTGGAATAACAAAAATCTCGTCAACAGACTACCTTCCATAATGACAAAGCTACCATCCATTGGAGTAACAAAAATATCGACAACATACTACCTACCATAATGACAATGCTACTATCCATTGGAATAACAAAAATCTCGACAACAGACTACCTTCCATAATGACAAAGCTACCATCCATTGGAGTAATAAAAATATTGACAACAGAATACCTTCTGTAATGACAAGGCTATCATGCATTTGAGTAACAAAAATATCTACAACTGACTACCTACCATAATGACAATGCTACCATCCATTGGAATAACAAAAATATCGACAACAGTCTACCTTCCATAATGACAAGGATACCATCCATTAGAGTAACAAAAATATCAACAACAGACTACCTTCCATAATGACAAGGCTACAATCCATTGGAGTAACAAAAATCTCCACAACAGACTACCTTTCATAATGACAAGGCTACCATCCATAATGACAAGGCTACCATCCATTGGAGTAACAAAAATATCGACAACTGAATACCTACCATAATGACAATGCTACCATCCATTGGAATAACAAAAATCTTGACAACAAACTACCTTCCATAATGACAAGGCTACCATCCATTGGAGTAAAAAAAATATCGACAACTGACTACCTACCATAATGACAATGCTACCATCCATTGGAATAACAAAAATCTCGACAATAGACTACCTTCCATGATGATAAGGCTACCATCCATTAGATTAACAAAAATATCTACAACAAACTACCTTCCATAATGACAAGGCTACCATCCATTGGAATAACAAAAATCTCAAAAACATACTGTAGGTGTTTAGGTATTGGCTTGCATTTTTGGTAAATTCCAAGTGTATGTGTGAATGTCATGACTGATGTCATAACATTCTAGTTCAGGTTGTACTAACTCATTAGGTACATGTGCAGAAAAATATTGTAATTCAAATACTGATGTTTATAAGTGTGTATCTGAGCATGTTTGCAAAATGATCACATTTTGCTAAATCAGTAGACAGGTTTTCTCAGATGTCATAACAGATGTTATGACATCCTGTTCTGAACTAGCAGGATTGCAGGATTGGATAAGTCTGAGTTTTTTCAGGAAATAACTCAGTCCTTCCTAAACAGAATCCTGTGTTTTCTGAGGAGTAACCTAGCTCAATCCTAACCTGATCAATAAAGTACTGTGACCTGGTCTTTAGGTCAAACGGAATCAACCCTAGGTTTTTGGAAACCCTAACTGAAGTTGCAGCTGCTATATATTCAACAGAGCTGCGGTTTTTCAAGCGATCCCTGCTGATTGATTAGAAGATCAATTTTGTAATCTGTATAGATTTGTTTATTGTACTCCAAGCAATTATCATTGTGATAAGTGCCTTGGAATAGGTTTCAATTGTAAGGGTTGTGTAGCACTCAAAGCTTTGAAGCAAGAGTGTTTGAATGTCACTTGACTAAAGCTGTGAAGCAGAGTCAAGTTAGTCGTGTACATCACTCAAAGCTGTGAAGTACGAGTGATTCTGTTACTTGATTAAAAAGCTGTGAAGCTTAATCAAGTGTGTGTTATTGAAGAGTGTCTTCATCAATTCTTAAGTCAAACTGGTTTATGTATCACTGCTGTGATTGAGGGGGAGTGAGTAGGAACTCAGGTTTAAGTTGTACTTAGATTAGAATTGCATTGGGTAGGTCTTAAGTGAAGGAGATAAACTGGTTGGTGTATTCCTGAATTAACATCTCTTATAGTGGATTCTCTCCCTGGCTTGGTAGCCCCCAGAGTAGGTGTTGTTGCACTGAACTGGGTAAACAATTGACTGTGTTATTTACTGCTTTTGTATTTACTGTCATATAGTAAGTCAGATACGGTGTCATAACATTGGACGTGACATTGAGTATCTGCAGCCAGAATTTCAATTGGCATCAGAGCAGGCACCCTGCCTGTATTACTGGGTGAGATCTAGGGATATCACTTTCTGGCACTATGGACAAAGAAGGAGTTTTTGGAAATAGACCACCCATTCTGGATGGAACTAATTATGACTACTGGAAACCTCGTATGATTGCCTTCCTAAAATCTCTGGACAAAAAGGCTTGGAGAGCTGCTGACAAAGGATGGATTCATCCCACCATAACTGAAAGAGATGGGACAATCAGTCTGAAGCCTGAGGAAGATTGGAGTAAAGAAGAAGATGAGTTAGCTCTGGGAAATTCAAAAGCCTTAAATGCCTTGTTCAATGGAATTGATAGAAACATCTTCAGATTAGTACATCAATATGAACTGGCCAAGGAAGTTTGGGACACCCTCAAAACTACTCATGAAGGCACTTCCAAAGTCAAAATGTCAAGGCTTCAGATGTTGACCACTAAGTTTGAGAATCTAAAAATGATGGAAGATGAAACCATTCATGAGTTTCACATGAACATCTTGGAGATTGCCAACACCTCAGGAGCACTGGGAGAAAAAATGTCAGAAGAAAAACTGGTGAGGAAGATTCTCAGATCCTTGCCTAAAAGATTTGCAATGAAGGTAACTGCCATAGAGGAAGCCCAGGACATTAGCAAGTTAAAAGTGGATGAACTTATTGGGTCTCTTCAGACTTTTGAGATGGGGATCACTGATAATGGTGACAAGAAGAACAAAAGCATAGCACTTGTATCCAACACTGATGTTGAATACAAGGAGGATGAAGAAGAAAACATATCAGAAGCCATTGCCATGCTTGGAAGACAGTTCAACAGGCTCATCAAAAGAATGGACCCAAAGTCAAGGTCTAATGTTCATAACATTCCTTCTGACATTGACAGTTCCAGCAGAAGACCAAGGTCAGAAGATAAGGGAAACCAAGGCAGAGGTATTCAATGCCATGGATGTGAAGGATATGGACATATTCGAGCTGAATGTCCTACCTTTCTTAAGAAGCAAAAGAAAGGAATGACTGTTACTTGGTCTGACTATGATTCAGAAAGCAATTCTGAAGAAGAATCTGCCAAACTAGTTACTGCCCTAACTAGTGTTTGTACTTCTGAAAGTGACACCAGTGATGAAGAAGTAACATTTGAAGAACTGGCTGATACCTACAAGAAATTGTGTATCAGAAGTGGTGAAGTCTGTGTGCAAAATGAGAAACAATCAAAACTCATTGTAAAGCTGGAGGCTGAAAAGAGGGCAAATCTTGAAACTATAAGTCATTTAGAAGGAGAAGTTCAACTGCTGAACTCACAACTGAATCAAATGACCAAATCTGTCAAGATGTTGACCAATGGAACAGACAAATTGGAAGAAATCCTTCAGGCTGGACAAAATATGGGAAATAAATCTGGCCTAGGATTTGTGGAAACAAAGAAATTTGGTACCGGGAAGCAAATGTCAAAATGGATGTCTCAACATTACTCTCAACATCAGGGACAGAGACATATGAAGAAAAGGTACCAAAGATGGAGATGTCATCATTATGGGAAATATGGTCACATAAAGCCCTTCTGCTTCAGATTACATGGATATCCTAATCAGAACTCAGATGTCAAACCTAAGTCTAAAAAGGTACCACACGCTCCTCAATGGAAGAAAAAGGCTACTGCACTGATAGCACACACTTCCCTGAAGATCTCTGCAAAGGAAGATTGGTACTTTGACAGTGGATGTTCCAGACACATGACTGGATTCAAAAATCTCCTCAATAATGTTATGCCTCACACCACCAGTTTTGTGACCTTTGGAGATGGTGCTAAAGGAGAAGTCAAAGGAGTTGGTAATTTGGACTACCCTGGAGTTCCAAGTCTGAATAAGGTACTGCTGGTAAAAGGGTTGACTACTAATCTCATCAGCATCAGTCAATTATGTGATCTAGGATTCATGGTCAACTTCTCAAGATCTGAATGTCTAGTGTTTAATGAAAAACTAGATGTTGTAATGAGAGGAATCAAATCCAAAAATAACTGTTATGTGTGGCAGCCTGAGAACACTGATATCTCCACTATGAGTCAAATCATCAAAGAAGAAAAAGAGATGAAACAGTGGCAGCATAAGCTTGAAAGAATGAAAAGAGCTATTCCTATGGAAGCTGTCAGAAGAACTCCTAAACTACAGGCTGATAATATATGTGATGTGGCAAAGAACAAGTCTCATAAATTCTGTTCTCAAAACATCTGGTCAAAACAGATGCTACCTGAGGACAATGTTACACAAGATGTTGTGACATTGTGGTGTGATAATCTGAAAACATTCAACATTTCCTTGAACCCTATTGACTTTGAAGAGAAGAAGTCATTTGAACTGGAACATAGTTTCTCTAAGCTTCAGCTAACTGATTCTTCTACCAAGGCGCTTGTTGGAAATAAACTTGAAAATTTGAGGGACAGATTGGGTATTCACCAACATGAGAAATTATAGCAATTAGTTTTGCTGAAAACAAGGGTTGAAGGGATTAATTTTATTAAGGCTATATTTAGTGGGTTAATCATATTCATTCAAAATTCCTTTAAAAGTCTTAAGAAGTTGAAGAGACTCCCTTTTACTCCCTACCTCTCTCATCCTTGCAACCTGTTTCCTCCTCCCAATCAAAGAGTTTTCTCGAACTGCTACTATTACTCAAAGTTAAACAAAATGTCTCAGACATCGTCTTCCACCATGGCGGCTTAGTCTCCCTCATCATCATCATCATCTGATCAAGATTCTAGGGCAATCACTACATGCATAGAATCTGAAGTTCTTGAGGTCACTCCTCTCAGGGAAATGGCAACTGACCCAGCCAGAGTCAAAAAGCTCAGAACCAGACATGCAGGAAGAGCTCAAGCTACAGTCTCTGGTAATTCTTCTCATCCTTCGTCTTCTATACCTAATAGAGAAGGATCAGTTCAAGTACACCAAGCTATTGCTAGGCTGGTTACTAGCATTCTGAGTGGCAACCAATCTGTACCGGGGATTTCTATCCCTTTTGAATCAATCAGAAAGTCCAAATGTGGAAGGTTCTGAAAATGTAGATGTCACTGAGGATGTTGTGACACCAAAAGACAACATTCAGAACACCTCTGAAAAGGCTGCTAATCCACCTATCATTGATGTGGATGAAGATTACTCAGATAATGAACTGATTGCTAATGTGAACCCTAGCATTGCTAGGAGATTGATGAAAAGAAAGAGTAGTATGAATGTTAAACCTGATGCTAAGAAATCCAAGGCTGAAGGGATGACTGAGAAAATTCAGACAAAAGGAAAGAAGGCACAGGTGCAGACTGCTAGACAACCAATCTCTAAGAAAAGTAAAGAACCTGAAACTTCTGATTCTGATGATGAATCAGAATTTGAGATTGATATTGAAGATGCTCCCATCAGAAGAAAGCTCCCTTCCAGCAAGATTGCTAGAGTGCCTGAAGTGCCAACAGACAACATCTCCTTTCATCATCCTGACAATGCAAACAGATGGAAGTATGTCTGCTTGAAGAGAATAGCCTTGGAGAGAGAACTCAACAATGATGCCTTGGAGTGCAAGGACATTATGGATCTGATCAGGAATGCTGGGCTAATGAAGACAGTGATGAAGTTTAACAAATGTTATGAAAATCTGGTTAAGGAGTTTGTAGTGAACTTGTCCAATGATTGTGCTGATGGGAGGTCAGCTGACTTTGAGAGTGTGTTTGTTAGAGGAAGAAGGGTCAAGTTCTCTCCATCAGAAATCAACAAGTTTCTTGGAAGAACAAATAAGGACTGTTCTGATCTAGAGGCAACTGACAATGAAGTGTGTTTAACCATCACTGCCAGGCAAGTAAAGTGCTGGCCATTGAAAGGGAAGCTGAATGCTAGTAAACTCAGCATGAAATTTGCCATCTTGCATAAAATAGGTGCAGCAAACTGGGTGCCTACAAATCACAAATCAACCATCTCCACAGGATTGGGGAGATTTATCTATGCTGTAGGAACCAAGACTGCCTTTGACTATGGAAGGTACATCTTTGAACAAACCTTGAAGCATGCTGGCAGTTATGCTGTCAAAGGACCAATTGCTTTTCCCTCCCTCCTTTGTGGAATCATCCTTGCACAATACCCTGACATCCTTGTAGCAAGAGATACAGTCTACAAAAGAGCTCCTGCCCTTGGCCTGCACTACAAACTGTTTCAGGGATCCCATGCTCCAGACATTGTCATAACATTAGCTGAGACATCGTCTGCAAAGACCCAGTCCAAAACATCAGATGTCATAGCTGTTTTAAAAGAAACTTGCAAAGATCTGGATGCTAGAAAAAGGACCCTAGAAGCTCTAATTGCCAGGCTAGAAAAGGAGGAAGCTGAAGAAAGCAGAAGGGAAGAAGATGAAGGACAGCTCAACATTGAAGAAATTGGCTCCTCTGAATCTGATGACAGTGCTTGAAGGTTGATTGCTGCTTGGTGGTGTTGCTGGTGGAGTTTGGTAGTGTGTTCTGCTGTTGTCAGCTGCTGATCTCATTATTTTGTTTTGGATAACTGTATAATTTTATGAACATGTATCTTTGGCCCATTTGTGGCTAAAGAGGGGGAGAATATTATTGGTACTGCTTTATTAGTACTTGACACTATATTTTTCTGCTGTCACTTCTGTCACTTATTTCTGCTGCTATCTATCTATCTCTGATTGTTTAGGAACTTTAGCCAAAAATCTGCCAAAGGGGGAGTTTGTAGGTGTTTAGGTATTGGCTTGCATTTTTGGTAAATTCCAAGTGTATGTGTGAATGTCATGACTGATGTCATAACATTCTAGTTCAGGTTGTACTAACTCATTAGGTACATGTGCAGAAAAATATTGTAATTCAAATACTGATGTTTATAAGTGTGTATCTGAGCATGTTTGCAAAATGATCACATTTTGCTAAATCAGTAGACATGTTTTCTCAGATGTCATAACAGATGTTATGACATCCTGTTCTGAACTAGCAGGATTGCAGGATTGGATAAGTCTGAGTTTTTTCAGGAAATAACTCAGTCCTTCCTAAACAGAATCCTGCGTTTTCTGAGGAGTAACCTAGCTCAATCCTAACCTGATCAATAAAGTACTGTGACCTGGTCTTTAGGTCAAACGGAATCAACCCTAGGTTTTTGGAAACCCTAACTGAAGTTGCAGCTGCTATATATTCAACAGAGCTGCGGTTTTTCAAGCGATCCCTGCTGATTGATTAGAAGATCAATTTTGTAATCTGTATAGATTTGTTTATTGTACTCCAAGCAATTATCATTGTGATAAGTGCCTTGGAATAGGTTTCAATTGTAAGGGTTGTGTAGCACTCAAAGCTTTGAAGCAAGAGTGTTTGAATGTCACTTGACTAAAGCTGTGAAGCAGAGTCAAGTTAGTCGTGTACATCACTCAAAGCTGTGAAGTACGAGTGATTCTGTTACTTGATTAAAAAGCTGTGAAGCTTAATCAAGTGTGTGTTATTGAAGAGTGTCTTCATCAATTCTTAATTCAAACTGGTTTATGTATCACTGCTGTGATTGAGGGGGAGTGAGTAGGAACTCAGGTTTAAGTTGTACTTAGATTAGAATTGCATTGGGTAGGTCTTAAGTGAAGGAGATAAACTGGTTGGTGTATTCCTGAATTAACATCTCTTATAGTGGATTCTCTCCCTGGCTTGGTAGCCCCCAGAGTAGGTGTTGTTGCACTGAACTGGGTAAACAATTGACTGTGTTATTTACTGCTTTTGTATTTACTGTCATATAGTAAGTCAGATACGGTGTCATAACATTGGACGTGACATTGAGTATCTGCAGCCAGAATTTCAATTGGCATCAGAGCAGGCACCCTGCCTGTATTACTGGGTGAGATCTAGGGATATCACTTTCTGGCACTATGGACAAAGAAGGAGTTTTTGGAAATAGACCACCCATTCTGGATGGAACTAATTATGACTACTGGAAACCTCGTATGATTGCCTTCCTAAAATCTCTGGACAAAAAGGCTTGGAGAGCTGCTGACAAAGGATGGATTCATCCCACCATAACTGAAAGAGATGGGACAATCAGTCTGAAGCCTGAGGAAGATTGGATTAAAGAAGAAGATGAGTTAGCTCTGGGAAATTCAAAAGCCTTAAATGCCTTGTTCAATGGAATTGATAGAAACATCTTCAGACTAGTACATCAATATGAACTGGCCAAGGAAGTTTGGGACACCCTCAAAACTACTCATGAAGGCACTTCCAAAGTCAAAATGTCAAGGCTTCAGATGTTGACCACTAAGTTTGAGAATCTAAAAATGATGGAAGATGAAACCATTCATGAGTTTCACATGAACATCTTGGAGATTGCCAACACCTCAGGAGCACTGGGAGAAAAAATGTCAGAAGAAAAACTGGTGAGGAAGATTCTCAGATCCTTGCCTAAAAGATTTGCAATGAAGGTAACTGCCATAGAGGAAGCCCAGGACATTAGCAAGTTAAAAGTGGATGAACTTATTGGGTCTCTTCAGACTTTTGAGATGGGGATCACTGATAATGGTGACAAGAAGAACAAAAGCATAGCACTTGTATCCAACACTGATGTTGAATACAAGGAGGATGAAGAAGAAAACATATCAGAAGCCATTGCCATGCTTGGAAGACAGTTCAACAGGCTCATCAAAATAATGGACCCAAAGTCAAGGTCTAATGTTCATAACATTCCTTCTGACATTGACAGTTCCAGCAGAAGACCAAGGTCAGAAGATAAGGGAAACCAAGGCAGAGGTATTCAATGCCATGGATGTGAAGGATATGGACATATTCGAGCTGAATGTCCTACCTTTCTTAAGAAGCAAAAGAAAGGAATGACTGTTACTTGGTCTGACTATGATTCAGAAAGCAATTCTGAAGAAGAATCTGCCAAACTAGTTACTGCCCTAACTAGTGTTTGTACTTCTGAAAGTGACACCAGTGATGAAGAAGTAACATTTGAAGAACTGGCTGATACCTACAAGAAATTGTGTATCAGAAGTGGTGAAGTCTGTGTGCAAAATGAGAAACAATCAAAACTCATTGTAAAGCTGGAGGCTGAAAAGAGGGCAAATCTTGAAACTATAAGTCATTTAGAAGGAGAAGTTCAACTGCTGAACTCACAACTGAATCAAATGACCAAATCTGTCAAGATGTTGACCAATGGAACAGACAAATTGGAAGAAATCCTTCAGGCTGGACAAAATATGGGAAATAAATCTGGCCTAGGATTTGTGGAAACAAAGAAATTTGGTACCGGGAAGCAAATGTCAAAATGGATGTCTCAACATTACTCTCAACATCAGGGACAGAGACATATGAAGAAAAGGTACCAAAGATGGAGATGCCATCATTATGGGAAATATGGTCACATAAAGCCCTTCTGCTTCAGATTACATGGATATCCTAATCAGAACTCAGATGTCAAACCTAAGTCTAAAAAGGTACCACACGCTCCTCAATGGAAGAAAAAGGCTACTGCACTGATAGCACACACTTCCCTGAAGATCTCTGCAAAGGAAGATTGGTACTTTGACAGTGGATGTTCCAGACACATGACTGGATTCAAAAATCTCCTCAATAATGTTATGCCTCACACCACCAGTTTTGTGACCTTTGGAGATGGTGCTAAAGGAGAAGTCAAAGGAGTTGGTAATTTGGACTACCCTGGAGTTCCAAGTCTGAATAAGGTACTGCTGGTAAAAGGGTTGACTACTAATCTCATCAGCATCAGTCAATTATGTGATCTAGGATTCATGGTCAACTTCTCAAGATCTGAATGTCTAGTGTTTAATGAAAAACTAGATGTTGTAATGAGAGGAATCAAATCCAAAAATAACTGTTATGTGTGGCAGCCTGAGAACACTGATATCTCCACTATGAGTCAAATCATCAAAGAAGAAAAAGAGATGAAACAGTGGCAGCATAAGCTTGAAAGAATGAAAAGAGCTATTCCTATGGAAGCTGTCAGAAGAACTCCTAAACTACAGGCTGATAATATATGTGATGTGGCAAAGAACAAGTCTCATAAATTCTGTTCTCAAAACATCTGGTCAAAACAGATGCTACCTGAGGACAATGTTACACAAGATGTTGTGACATTGTGGTGTGATAATCTGAAAACATTCAACATTTCCTTGAACCCTATTGACTTTGAAGAGAAGAAGTCATTTGAACTGGAACATAGTTTCTCTAAGCTTCAGCTAACTGATTCTTCTACCAAGGCGCTTGTTGGAAATAAACTTGAAAATTTGAGGGACAGATTGGGTATTCACCAACATGAGAAATTATAGCAATTAGTTTTGCTGAAAACAAGGGTTGAAGGGATTAATTTTATTAAGGCTATATTTAGTGGGTTAATCATATTCATTCACAATTCCTTTAAAAGTCTTAAGAAGTTGAAGAGACTCCCTTTTACTCCCTACCTCTCTCATCCTTGCAACCTGTTTCCTCCTCCCAATCAAAGAGTTTTCTCGAACTGCTACTATTACTCAAAGTTAAACAAAATGTCTCAGACATCGTCTTCCACCATGGCGGCTTCGTCTCCCTCATCATCATCATCATCATCATCTGATCAAGATTCTAGGGCAATCACTACATGCATAGAATCTGAAGTTCTTGAGGTCACTCCTCTCAGGGAAATGGCAACTGACCCAGCCAGAGTCAAAAAGCTCAGAACCAGACATGCAGGAAGAGCTCAAGCTACAGTCTCTGGTAATTCTTCTCATCCTTCGTCTTCTATACCTAATAGAGAAGGATCAGTTCAAGTACACCAAGCTATTGCTAGGCTGGTTACTAGCATTCTGAGTGGCAACCAATCTGTACCGGGGATTTCTATCCCTTTGAATCAATCAGAAAGTCCAAATGTGGAAGGTTCTGAAAATGTAGATGTCACTGAGGATGTTGTGACACCAAAAGACAACATTCAGAACACCTCTGAAAAGGCTGCTAATCCACCTATCATTGATGTGGATGAAGATTACTCAGATAATGAACTGATTGCTAATGTGAACCCTAGCATTGCTAGGAGATTGATGAAAAGAAAGAGTAGTATGAATGTTAAACCTGATGCTAAGAAATCCAAGGCTGAAGGGATGACTGAGAAAATTCAGACAAAAGGAAAGAAGGCACAGGTGCAGACTGCTAGACAACCAATCTCTAAGAAAAGTAAAGAACCTGAAACTTCTGATTCTGATGATGAATCAGAATTTGAGATTGATATTGAAGATGCTCCCATCAGAAGAAAGCTCCCTTCCAGCAAGATTGCTAGAGTGCCTGAAGTGCCAACAGACAACATCTCCTTTCATCATCCTGACAATGCAAACAGATGGAAGTATGTCTGCTTGAAGAGAATAGCCTTGGAGAGAGAACTCAACAATGATGCCTTGGAGTGCAAGGACATTATGGATCTGATCAGGAATGCTGGGCTAATGAAGACAGTGATGAAGTTTAACAAATGTTATGAAAATCTGGTTAAGGAGTTTGTAGTGAACTTGTCCAATGATTGTGCTGATGGGAGGTCAGCTGACTTTGAGAGTGTGTTTGTTAGAGGAAGAAGGGTCAAGTTCTCTCCATCAGAAATCAACAAGTTTCTTGGAAGAACAAATAAGGACTGTTCTGATCTAGAGGCAACTGACAATGAAGTGTGTTTAACCATCACTGCCAGGCAAGTGAAGTGCTGGCCATTGAAAGGGAAGCTGAATGCTAGTAAACTCAGCATGAAATTTGCCATCTTGCATAAAATAGGTGCAGCAAACTGGGTGCCTACAAATCACAAATCAACCATCTCCACAGGATTGGGGAGATTTATCTATGCTGTAGGAACCAAGACTGCCTTTGACTATGGAAGGTACATCTTTGAACAAACCTTGAAGCATGCTGGCAGTTATGCTGTCAAAGGACCAATTGCTTTTCCCTCCCTCCTTTGTGGAATCATCCTTGCACAATACCCTGACATCCTTGTAGCAAGAGATACAGTCTGCAAAAGAGCTCCTGCCCTTGGCCTGCACTACAAACTGTTTCAGGGATCCCATGCTCCAGACATTGTCATAACATTAGCTGAGACATCGTCTGCAAAGACCCAGTCCAAAACATCAGATGTCATAGCTGTTTTAAAAGAAACTTGCAAAGATCTGGATGCTAGAAAAAGGACCCTAGAAGCTCTAATTGCCAGGCTAGAAAAGGAGGAAGCTGAAGAAAGCAGAAGGGAAGAAGATGAAGGACAGCTCAACATTGAAGAAATTGGCTCCTCTGAATCTGATGACAGTGCTTGAAGGTTGATTGCTGCTTGGTGGTGTTGCTGGTGGAGTTTGGTAGTGTGTTCTGCTGTTGTCAGCTGCTGATCTCATTATTTTGTTTTGGATAACTGTATAATTTTATGAACATGTATCTTTGGCCCATTTGTGGCTAAAGAGGGGGAGAATATTATTGGTACTGCTTTATTAGTACTTGACACTATATTTTTCTGCTGTCACTTCTGTCACTTATTTCTGCTGCTATCTATCTATCTCTGATTGTTTAGGAACTTTAGCCAAAAATCTGCCAAAGGGGGAGTTTGTAGGTGTTTAGGTATTGGCTTGCATTTTTGGTAAACTCCAAGTGTATGTGTGAATGTCATGACTGATGTCATAACATTCTAGTTCAGGTTGTACTAACTCATTAGGTACATGTGCAGAAAAATATTGTAATTCAAATACTGATGTTTATAAGTGTGTATCTGAGCATGTTTGCAAAATGATCACATTTTGCTAAATCAGTAGACAGGTTTTCTCAGATGTCATAACAGATGTTATGACATCCTGTTCTGAACTAGCAGGATTGCAGGATTGGATAAGTCTGAGTTTTTTCAGGAAATAACTCAGTCCTTCCTAAACAGAATCCTGCGTTTTCTGAGGAGTAACCTAGCTCAATCCTAACCTGATCAATAAAGTACTGTGACCTGGTCTTTAGGTCAAACGGAATCAACCCTAGGTTTTTGGAAACCCTAACTGAAGTTGCAGCTGCTATATATTCAACAGAGCTGCGGTTTTTCAAGCGATCCCTGCTGATTGATTAGAAGATCAATTTTGTAATCTGTATAGATTTGTTTATTGTACTCCAAGCAATTATCATTGTGATAAGTGCCTTGGAATAGGTTTCAATTGTAAGGGTTGTGTAGCACTCAAAGCTTTGAAGCAAGAGTGTTTGAATGTCACTTGACTAAAGCTGTGAAGCAGAGTCAAGTTAGTCGTGTACATCACTCAAAGCTGTGAAGTACGAGTGATTCTGTTACTTGATTAAAAAGCTGTGAAGCTTAATCAAGTGTGTGTTATTGAAGAGTGTCTTCATCAATTCTTAAGTCAAACTGGTTTATGTATCACTGCTGTGATTGAGGGGGAGTGAGTAGGAACTCAGGTTTAAGTTGTACTTAGATTAGAATTGCATTGGGTAGGTCTTAAGTGAAGGAGATAAACTGGTTGGTGTATTCCTGAATTAACATCTCTTATAGTGGATTCTCTCCCTGGCTTGGTAGCCCCCAGAGTAGGTGTTGTTGCACTGAACTGGGTAAACAATTGACTGTGTTATTTACTGCTTTTGTATTTACTGTCATATAGTAAGTCAGATACGGTGTCATAACATTGGACGTGACATTGAGTATCTGCAGCCAGAATTTCACATACTACCTTCCATAATGACAAGGCTACCTTCCATTGGAGTAACAAAGATATCGACAACATACTACCTTCCATTATGACAAGGCTACCATCCATTTGAGTAACAAAATTCTCGACAACAGTCTACCTTCTATAATAACAAGGCTACCATCAATTGGAGTAAAAAAAATATCGAAAACAAAGTACCTTCCATAATGACGAGGCTACCATCCATTGGAGTAATAGAAATCTCAATGACAGACTACCTTCCAAAATGACAAGGCTACCATCTATTGTAGTAACAAAAATCTCGACAACAGACTACCTTCCATAATGACAAGGCTACCATCCATTGGAGTAACAAAAATCTTGACAACAAACTACCTTCCATAATTACTAGGCTACCATCCATTGGAGTTACAAAAATATCGATAACAAACTACCTACCATAATGACAATGCTACGATCCATTGGAATAACAAAAATCTTGACAACAGACTACCTTCCATAATGACAAGGCTACCATCCATTGAAGTAATAAAATTATTGACAACAGAATACCTTCGATAATGACAAGGCTATCATCAATTGGAGTAACAAAAATATCGACAACTGAATACCTACCATAATGAAAATGCTACCATCCATTGGAATAACAAAAATCTCGACAAAAGACTACCTTCCATAATGACAAGGCTACCATCCATTAGAGTAACAAAAATATTGACAACAATCTACCTTCCATAATGACAAGGCTACCAACCATTGGAATAACAAAAATCTCAAAAACATACTACCTTCCATAATGACAAGGCTACCTTCCATTGGAGTAACAAAGATATCGACAACATACTACCTTCCATAATGACAAGGCTACCATCCATTTGAGTTACAAAATTCTCGACAACAGACAACCTTCTATAATAACAAGGCTACCATCCATTGGAGTAACAAAAATATCGAAAACAAAGTACCTTCCATAATGACAAGGCTACCATCCATTGGAGTAATAGAAATCTCAATAACAGACTACCTTCCAAAATGACAAGGCTACCATCTATTGTAGTAACAAAAATCTCGACAACAAACTACCTTCCATAATGACAAGGCTACCATCCATTGGAGTAACAAAAATCTTGACAACAAACTACCTTCTATAATGACAAGGCTCCTATCCATTGGAGTAACAAAAATATCGACAACAAACTACCTACACAATTACAATGCTATCATCCATTGGAATAACAAAAATCTCGACAATAGACTACCTTCCATAATGACAAGGCTACCATCCGTTGGAGTAATAAAAATATTGACAACAAAATACCTTCCATAATGACAAGGCCATCATCCATTGGAGTAATAAAAATATCGAAACCTAACTACCTACCATAATGATAATGCTACCATCCATTGGAATAACAAAAATCTCGAAAACAGACTACCTTCCATAATGACAAGGCTACAATCCATTGGAGTAACAAAAATCTCGACTACAGACTACCTTCCATAATGACAAGGCTACCATCAATAATGACAAGGCTACCATCCATTGGAGTAACAAAAATATCGACAACTGACTACCTACCATAATGACAATGCTACCATCCATTGGAATAACAAAAATATCGACAACAGTCTACCTTCCATAATGACAAGGATACCATCCATTAGAGTAACAAAAATATTGACAACAAACTACCTTCCATAATGACAAGGCTACCATCCATTGGAATAACATAAATCTCAACAACAGACTACCTTCCATAATGACAAGGCTACCTTCCATTGGAGTAACAAAGATATTTACAACATACTACCTTCCATAATGACAAGGCTACCATCCATTAGAGTAACAAAATTCTCGATAACAGTCTACCTTCTATGATAACAAGGCTACCATCCATTGGAATAACAAAAATATCGAAAACAAAGTACCTTCCATAATGACAAGGATACCATCCATTGGAGTAATAGAAATTTCAATGACAGACTACCTTCCATAATGACAAGGATACCATCCAGTTGAGTGACAAAAATCTCGACAACAGACTACCTTCCATAATGACAAGGCTACCATCCATTGGAGTAACAAAAATCTCGACAACAAACTACCTTCCATAATGACAAGGCTACCATCCATTGGAGTAACAAAAATATCGACAACAAACTACCTACCATAATGGCAATGCTACCAGCCATTGGAATAACAAAAATCTCGTCAACAGACTACCTTCCATAATGACAAAGCTACCATCCATTGGAGTAACAAAAATATCGACAACAGACTACCTACCATAATGACAATGCTACTATCCATTGGAATAACAAAAATCTCGACAACAGACTACCTTCCATAATGACAAAGCTACCATCCATTGGAGTAATAAAAATATTGACAACAGAATACCTTCCGTAATGACAAGGCTATCATCCATTTGAGTAACAAAAATATCTACAACTGACTACCTACCATAATGACAATGCTACCATCCATTGGAATAACAAAAATATCGACAACAGTCTACCTTCCATAATGACAAGGATTCCATCCATTAGAGTAACAAAAATATCAACAACAGACTACCTTCCATAATGACAAGGCTACAATCCATTGGAGTAACAAAAATCTCCACAACAGACTACCTTTCATAATGACAAGGCTACCATCCATAATGACAAGGCTACCATCCATTGGAGTAACAAAAATATCGACAACTGACTACCTACCATAATGACAATACTACCATCCATTGGAATAACAAAAATCTCGACAACAGACTACCTTCCATAATGACAAGCCTACCATCCATTGGAGTAATAAAAATATTGACAACAGAATACCTTCCATAATGACAAGGCTACCATCCATTGGAATAAAAAAAATATCGACAACTGACTACCTACCATAATGACAATGCTACCATCCATTGGAATAACAAAAATCTCGACAACAGACTACCTTCCATGATGACAAGGCTACCATCCATTAGAGTAACAAAAATATTGACAACAAATTACTTTCCATAATGACAAGGCTACCATCCATTGGAATAACAAAAATCTCAAAAACATACTACCTTCCATAATGACAAGGCTACCTTCCATTGGAGTAAAAAGATATCGACAACATACTACCTTCCATTATGACAAGGCTACCATCCATTTGAGTAACAAAATTCTCGACAACAGTCTACCTTCTATAATAACAAGGCTACCATCCATTGGAGTAACAAAAATATTGAAAACAAAGTACCTTCCATAATGACAAGGCTACCATCCATTGGAGTAATAGAAATCTCAATGACAGACTACCTTCCAAAATGACAAGGCTACCATCTATTGTAGTAACAAAAATCTTGACAACAGACTACCTTCCATAATGACAAGGCTACCATCCATTGGAGTAACAAAAATATTGACAACAAACTACCTTCCATAATTACTAGGCTACCATCCATTGGAGTTACAAAAATATCGATAACAAACTACCTACCATAATGACAATGCTACGATCCATTGGAATAACAAAAATCTCGACAACAGACTACCTTCCATAATGACAAGGCTACCATCCATTGGAGTAATAAAAATATTGACAACAGAATACCTTCGATAATGACAAGGCTATCATCAATTGGAGTAACAAAAATATCGACAACTGAATACCTACCATAATGACAATGCTACCATCCATTGGAATAACAAAAATCTCGACAAAAGACTACCTTCCATAATGACAAGGCTACCATCCATTAGAGTAACAAAAATATTGACAACAAACTACCTTCCATAAGGACAAGGCTACCAACCATTGGAATAACAAAAATCTCAAAAACATACTACCTTCCATAATGACAAGGCTACCTTCCATTGGAGTAACAAAGATATCGACGACATACTACCTTCCATAATGACAAGGCTACCATCCATTTGAGTTACAAAATTCTCGACAACAGACTACCTTCTATAATAACAAGGCTACCATCCATTGGAGTAACAAAAATATCAAAAACAAAGTACCTTCCATAATGACAAGGCTACCATCCATTGGAGTAATAGAAATCTCAATGACAGACTACCTTCCAAAATGACAAGGCTACCATCTATTGGAGTAACAAAAATCTCGACAACAGACTACCTTCCATAATGACAAGGCTACCATCCATTGGAGTAACAAAAATCTCCACAACAGACTACCTTTCATAATGACAAGGCTACCATCCATAATGACAAGGCTACCATCCATTGGAGTAACAAAAATATCGACAACTGACTACCTACCATAATGACAATACTACCATCTATTGGAATAACAAAAATCTCGACAACAGACTACCTTCCATAATGACAAGCCTACCATCCATTGGAGTAATAAAAATGTTGACAACAGAATACCTTCCATAATGACAAGGCTACCATCCATTGGAGTAAAAAAAATATCGACAACTGACTACCTACCATAATGACAATGCTACCATCCATTGGAATAACAAAAATCACGACAACAGACTACCTTCCATGATGACAAGGCTACCATCCATTAGAGTAACAAAAATATTGACAACAAACTACCTTCCATAATGACAAGGCTACCATCCATTGTAATAACAAAAATCTCAAAAGCATACTACCTTCCATAATGACAAGGCTACCTTCCATTGGAGTAAAAAGATATCGACAACATACTACCTTCCATTATGACAAGGCTACCATCCATTTGAGTAACAAAATTCTCGACAACAGTCTACCTTCTATAATAACAAGGCTACCATCCATTGGAGTAAAAAAAATATCGAAAACAAAGTACCTTCCATAATGACAAGGCTACCATCCATTGGAGTAATAGAAATCTCAATGACAGACTACCTTCCAAAATGACAAGGCTACCATCTATTGTAGTAACAAAAATCTCGACAACAGACTACCTTCCATAATGACAAGGCTACCATCCATTGGAGTAACAAAAATCTTGACAACAAACTACCTTCCATAATTACTAGGCTACCATCCATTGGAGTTACAAAAATATCGATAACAAACTACCTACCATAATGACAATGCTACGATCCATTGGAATAACAAAAATCTCGACAACAGACTACCTTCCATAATGACAAGGCTACCATCCATTGGAGTAATAAAAATATTGACAACAGAATACTTTCGATAATGACAAGGCTATCATCAATTGGAGTAACAAAAATATCGACAACTGAATACCTACCATAATGACAATGCTACCATCCATTAGAATAACAAAAATCTCGACAACAGACTACCTTCCATAATGACAAGGCTACCATCCATTAGAGTAACAAAAATATTGACAACAAACTACCTTCCATAATGACAAGGCTACCAACCATTGGAATAACAAAAATCTCAAAAACATACTACCTTCCATAATGACAAGGCTACCTTCCATTGGAGTAACAAAGATATCGACAACATACTACCTTCCATAATGACAAGGCTACCATCCATTTGAGTTACAAAATTCTCGACAACAGACTACCTTCTATAATAACAAGGCTACCATCCATCGGAGTAACAAAAATATCGAAAACAAAGTACCTTCCATAATGACAAGGCTACCATCCATTGGAGTAATTGAAATCTCAATGACAGACTACCTTCCAAAATGACAAGGCTACCATCTATTGTAGTAACAAAAATCTCGACAACAAACTACCTTCCATAATGACAAGGCTACCATCCATTGGAGTAACAAAAATCTTGACAACAAACTACCTTCCATAATGACAAGGCTACTATCCATTGGAGTAACAAAAATATCGAAACAAACTACCTACACAATTACAATGCTACCATCCATTGGAATAAAAAAAATCTCGACAACGTACTACCTTCCATAATGACAAGGCTACCATCCGTTGGAGTAATAAAAATATTGAAAACAAAATACCTTCCATAATGACAAGGCTATCATCCATTGGAGTAATAAAAATATCGAAACCTAACTACCTACCATAATGACAATGCTACCATCCATTGGAATAACAAAAATCTCGAAAACAAACTACCTTCCATAATGACAAGGCTACAATACATTGGAGTAACAAAAATCTCGACAATAGACTACCTTCCATAATGACAAGGCTACCATCCATAATGACAAGGCTACCATCCATTGGAGTAACAAAAATATCGACAACTGACTACCTACCATAATGACAATGCTACCATCCATTGGAATAACAAAATTATCGACAACAGTCTACCTTCCATAATGACAAGGATACCATCCATTAGAGTAAAAAAAATATTGACAACAAACTACCTTCCATAATTACAAGGCTACCATCCATTGGAATAACAAAAATCTCAACAACAAACTACCTTCCATAATGACAAGGCTACCTTCCATTGGAGTAACAAAGATATCGACAACATACTACCTTCCATAATGACAAGGCTACCATCCATTAGAGTAACAAAATTCTCGACAACAGTCTACCTTCTATGATAACAAGGCTACCATCCATTGGAGTAACAAAAATATCGAAAACAAAGTACCTTCCATAATGACAAGGCTACCATCCATTGGAGTAATAGAAATCTCAATGACAGACTACCTTCCATAATGACAAGGCTACCATCCAGTGGAGTAACAAAAATCTCGACAACAGACTACCTTCCATAATGACAAGGCTACCATCCATTGGAGTAACAAAAATCTCGACAATAAACTACCTTCCATAATGACAAGGCTACCATCCATTGGAGTAACAAAAATATCGACAACAAACTACCTACCATAATGGCAATGCTACCATCCATTGGAATAACAAAAATCTCGTCAACAGACTACCTTCCATAATGACAAAGCTACCATCCATTTAAGTAACAAAAATATCGACAACAGACTACCTACCATAATGACAAGGCTACCATCTATTGGAGTAACAAAAATCTAGACAACAGACTACCTTCCATAATGACAAGGCTACCATCCATTGGAGTAACAAAAATCTTGACAACAAACTACCTTCCATAATGACAAGGCTACTATCCATTGGAGTAACAAAAATATCGACAACAAACTACCTACACAATTACAATGCTACCATCCATTGGAATAAAAAAAATCTCGACAACAGACTACCTTCCATAATGACAAGGCTACCATCCGTTGGAGTAATAAAAATATTGACAACAAAATACCTTCCATAATGACAAGGCTATCATCCATTGGAGTAATAAAAATATCGAAACCTAACTACCTACCATAATGACAATGCTACCATCCATTGGAATAACAAAAATCTCGAAAACAGACTACCTTCCATAATGACAAGGCTACAATCCATTGGAGTAACAAAAATCTCGACAACAGACTACCTTCCATAATGACAAGGCTACCATCCATTAGAGTAACAAAAATATTGACAACAAACTACCTTCCATAATGACAAGGCTACCATCCATTGGAATAACAAAAATATCAAAAACATACTACCTTCCATAATGACAAGGCTACCTTCCATTGGAGTAAAAAGATATCGACAACATACTACCTTCCATTATGACAAGGCTACCATCCATTTGAGTAACAAAATTCTCGACAACAGTCTACCTTCTATAATAACAAGGCTACCATCCATTGGAGTAACAAAAATATCGAAAACAAAGTACCTTCCATAATGACAAGGCTACCATCCATTGGAGTAATAGAAATCTCAATGACAGACTACCTTCCAAAATGACAAGGCTACCATCTATTGTAGTAACAAAAATCTCGACAACAGACTACCTTCCATAATGACAAGGCTACCATTCATTGGAGTAACAAAAATCTTGACAACAAACTACCTTCCATAATTACTAGGCTACCATCCATTGGAGTTACAAAAATATCGATAACAAACTACCTACCATAATGACAATGCTACGATCCATTGGAATAACAAAAATCTCGACAACAGACTACCTTCCATAATGACAAGGCTACCATCCATTGGAGTAATAAAAATATTGACAACATAATACCTTCGATAATGACAAGGCTATCATCAATTGGAGTAACAAAAATATCGACAACTGAATACCTACCATAATGACAATGCTACCATCCATTGGAATAACAAAAATCTCGACAAAAGACTACCTTCCATAATGACAAGGCTACCATCCATTAGAGTAACAAAAATATTGACAACAAACTACCTTCCATAATGACAAGGCTACCAACCATTGGAATAACAAAAATCTCAAAAACATACTACCTTCCATAATGACAAGGCTACCTTCCATTGGAGTAACAAAGATATCGACGACATACTACCTTCCATAATGACAAGGCTACCATCCCTTTGAGTTACAAAATTCTCGACAACAGACTACCTTCTATAATAACAAGGCTACCATCCATTGGAGTAACAAAAATATCGAAAACAAAGTACCTTCCATAATGACAAGGCTACCATCCATTGGAGTAATAGAAATCTCAATGACAGACTACCTTCCAAAATGACAAGGCTACCATCTATTGGAGTAACAAAAATCTCGACAACAGACTACCTTCCATAATGACAAGGCTACCATCCATTGGAGTAACAAAAATCTCCACAACAGACTACGTTTCATAATGACAAGGCTACCATCCATAATGACAAGGCTACCATCCATTGGAGTAACAAAAATATCGACAACTGACTACCTACCATAATGACAATACTACCATCCATTGGAATAACAAAAATCTCGACAACATACTACCTTCCATGATGACAAGGCTACCATCCATTAGAGTAACAAAAATATTGACAACAAACTACCTTCCATAATGACAAGGCTACCATCCATTGGAATAACAAAAATCTCAAAAACATAGTACCTTCCATAATGACAAGGCTACCTTCCATTGGAGTAAAAAGATATCGACAACATACTACCTTCCATTATGACAAGGCTACCATCCATTTGAGTAACAAAATTCTCGACAACAGTCTACCTTCTATAATAACAAGGCTACCATCCATTGGAGTAACAAAAATATCGAAAACAAAGTACCTTCCATAATGACAAGGCTACCATCCATTGGAGTAATAGAAATCTCAATGACAGACTACCTTCCAAAATGACAAGGCTACCATCTATTGTAGTAACAAAAATCTCGACAACAGACTACCTTCCATAATGACAAGGCTACCATCCATTGGAGTAACAAAAATCTTGACAACAAACTACCTTCCATAATTACTAGGCTACCATCCATTGGAGTTACAAAAATATCGATAACAAACTACCTACCATAATGACAATGCTACGATCCATTGGAATAACAAAAATCTCGACAACAGACTACCTTCCATAATGACAAGGCTACCATCCATTGGAGTAATAAAAATATTGACAACAGAATACTTTTGATAATGACAAGGCTATCATTAATTGGAGTAACAAAAATATCGACAACTGAATACCTACCATAATGACAATGCTACCATCCATTGGAATAACAAAAATCTCGACAAAAGACTACCTTCCATAATGACAAGGCTACCATCCATTAGAGTAACAAAAATATTGACAAAAAACTACCTTCCATAATGACAAGGCTACCAACCATTGGAATAACAAAAATCTCAAAAACATACTACCTTCCATAATGACAAGGCTACCTTCCATTGGAGTAACAAAGATATCGACGACATACTACCTTCCATAATGACAAGGCTACCATCCATTTGAGTTACAAAATTCTCGACAACAGACTACCTTCTATAATAACAAGGCTACCATCCATCGGAGTAATAAAAATATTGACAATAGAATACCTTCCATAATGACAAGGCTACCATCCATTGGAGTAAAAAAAATATAGACAACTGACTACCTACCATAATGACAATGCTACCATCCATTGGAATAACAAAAATCTCGACAACAGACTACCTTCCATGATGACAAGGCTACCATCCATTAGAGTAACAAAAATATTGACAACAAACTACCTTCCATAATGACAAGGCTACCATCCATTGGAATAACAAAAATCTCAAAAACATACTACCTTCCATAATGACAAGGCTACCTTCCATTGGAGTAAAAAGATATCGACAACATACTACCTTCCATTATGACAAGGCTACCATCCATTTGAGTAACAAAATTCTCGACAACAGTCTACCTTCTATAATAACAAGGCTACCATCCATTGGAGTAACAAAAATATCGAAAACAAAGTACCTTCCATAATGACAAGGCTACCATCCATTGGAGTAATAGAAATCTCAATGACAGACTACCTTCCAAAATGACAAGGCTACCATCTATTGTAGTAACAAAAATCTCGACAACAGACTACCTTCCATAATGACAAGGCTACCATCCATTGGAGTAACAAAAATCTTGACAACAAACTACCTTCCATAATTACTAGGCTACCATCCATTGGAGTTACAAAAATATCGATAACAAACTACCTACCATAATGACAATGCTACGATCCATTGGAATAACAAAAATCTCGACAACAGACTACCTTCCATAATGACAAGGCTACCATCCATTGGAGTAATAAAAATATTGACAACAGAATACTTTCGATAATGACAAGGCTATCATTAATTGGAGTAACAAAAATATCGACAACTGAATACCTACCATAATGACAATGCTACCATCCATTGGAATAACAAAAATCTCGACAAAAGACTACCTTCCATAATGACAAGGCTACCATCCATTAGAGTAACAAAAATATTGACAAAAAACTACCTTCCATAATGACAAGGCTACCAACCATTGGAATAACAAAAATCTCAAAAACATACTACCTTCCATAATGACAAGGCTACCTTCCATTGGAGTAACAAAGATATCGACGACATACTACCTTCCATAATGACAAGGCTACCATCCATTTGAGTTACAAAATTCTCGACAACAGACTACCTTCTATAATAACAAGGCTACCATCCATCGGAGTAACAAAAATATCGAAAACAAAGTACCTTCCATAATGACAAGGCTACCATCCATTGGAGTAATAGAAATCTCAATGACAGACTACCTTCCAAAATCACAAGGCTACCATCTATTGGAGTAACAAAAATCTCGACAACAGACTACCTTCCATAATGACAAGGCTACCATCCATTGGAGTAACAAAAATCTTGACAACAAACTACCTTCCATAATGACAAGGCTACTATCCATTGGAGTAACAAAAATATCGACAACAAACTACCTACACAATTACAATGCTACCATCCATTGGAATAAAAAAAATCTCGACAACAGACTACCTTCCATAATGACAAGGCTACCATCCGTTGGAGTAATAAAAATATTGAAAACAAAATACCTTCCATAATGACAAGGCTATCATCCATTGGAGTAATAAAAATATCGAAACCTAACTACCTACCATAATGACAATGCTACCATCCATTGGAATAACAAAAATCTCGAAAACAGACTACCTTCCATAATGACAAGGCTACAATCCATTGGAGTAACAAAAATCTCGACAATAGACTACCTTCCATAATGACAAGGCTACCATCCATAATGACAAGGCTACCATCCATTAGAGTAACAAAAATATCGACAACTGACTACCTACCATAATGACAATGCTACCATCCATTGGAATAACAAAATTATCGACAACAGTCTACCTTCCATAATGACAAGGATACCATCCATTAGAGTAACAAAAATATTGACAACAAACTACCTTCCATAATTACAAGGCTACCATCCATTGGAATAACAAAAATCTCAACAACAAACTACCTTCCATAATGACAAGGCTACCTTCCATTGGAGTAACAAAGATATCGACAACATACTACCTTCCATAATGACAAGGCTACCATCCATTAGAGTAACAAAATTCTCGACAACAGTCTACCTTCTATGATAACAAGGCTACCATCCATTGGAGTAACAAAAATATCGAAAACAAAGTACCTTCCATAATGACAAGGCTACCATCCATTGGAGTAATAGAAATCTCAATGACAGACTACCTTCCATAATGACAAGGCTACCATCCAGTGGAGTAACAAAAATCTCGACAACAGACTACCTTCCATAATGACAAGGCTACCATCCATTGGAGTAACAAAAATCTCGACAATAAACTACCTTCCATAATGACAAGGCTACCATCCATTGGAGTAACAAAAATATCGACAACAAACTACCTACCATAATGGCAATGCTACCATCCATTGGAATAACAAAAATCTCGTCAACAGACTACCTTCCATAATGACAAAGCTACCATCCATTTGAGTAACAAAAATATCGACAACAGACTACCTACCATAATGACAAGGCTACCATCTATTGGAATAAAAAAAATCTCGACAACAGACTACCTTCCATAATGACAAGGCTACCATCCGTTGGAGTAATAAAAATATTGACAACAAAATACCTTCCATAATGACAAGGCTATCATCCATTGGAGTAATAAAAATATCCAAACCTAACTACCTACCATAATGACAATGCTACCATCCATTGGAATAACAAAAATCTCGAAAACAGACTACCTTCCATAATGACAAGGCTACAATCCATTGGAGTAACAAAAATCTCGACAACAGACTACCTTCCATAATGACAAGGCTACCATCCATAATGACAAGGCTACCATCCATTGGAGTAACAAAAATATCGACAACTGACTACCTACCATAATGACAATGCTACCATCCATTGGAATAACAAAAATATCGACAACAGTCTACCTTCCATAATGACAAGGATACCATCCATTAGAGTAACAAAAATATTGACAACAAACTACCTTCCATAATTACAAGGCTACCATCCATTGGAATAACAAAAATCTCAACCACAAACTACCTTCCATAATGACAAGGCTACCTTCCATTGGAGTAACAAAGATATCGACAACATACTACCTTCCATAATGACAAGGCTACCTTCCATTGGAGTAACAAAGATATCGACAACATACTACCTTCCATAATGACAATGCTACCATCCATTGGAGTAACAAAAATATCGAAAACAAAGTACCTTCCATAATGACAAGGCTACCATCCATTGGAGTAATAGAAATCTCAATGACAGACTACCTTCCATAATGACAAGGCTACCATCCAGTGGAGTAACAAAAATCTCGACAACAGACTACCTTCCATAATGACAAGGCTACCATCCATTGGAGTAACAAAAATCTCGACAATAAACTACCTTCCATAATGACAAGGCTACCATCCATTGGAGTAACAAAAATATCGACAACAAACTACCTACCATAATGGCAATGCTACCATCCATAGGAATAACAAAAATCTCGTCAACAGACTACCTTCCATAATGACAAAGCTACCATCCATTGGAGTAACAAAAATATCGACAACAGACTACCTACCATAATGACAATGCTACTATCCATTGGAATAACAAAAATATCGACAACAGACTACCTTCCATAATGACAAAGCTACAATCCATTGGAGTAATAAAAATATTGACAACAAAATACCTTCCGTAATGACAAGGCTATCATCCATTTGAGTAACAAAAATATCTATAACTGACTACCTACCATAATGACAATGCTACCATCCATTGGAATAACAAAAATATCAACAACAGTCTACCTTCCATAATGACAAGGATACCATCCATTAGAGTAACAAAAATATTGACAACAAACTACCTACCATAATGGCAATGCTACCATCCATTGGAATAACAAAAATCTCGTCAACAGACTACCTTCCATAATGACAAGGCTACCATCCATTGGAATAACAAAAATCTCACCAACAGACTACCTTCCATAATGACAAGGCTACCTTCCATTGGAGTAACAAAGATATCGACAACATACTACCTTCCATAATGACAAGGCTACCATCCATTAGAGTAACAAAATTCTCGACAATAGTCTACCTTCGGTAATATCAAGGCTACCATCCATTGGAGTAACAAAAATATCGAAAACAAAGTACCTTCCATAATGACAAGGCTACCATCCATTGGAGTAATAGAAATCTCAATGACAGACTACCTTCCATAATAACAAGGCTACCATCCAGTGGAGTAACAAAAATCTCGACAACAGACTACCTTCCATAATGACAAGGCTACCATCCATTGGAGTAACAAAAATCTCGACAACAAACTACCTTCCATAATGACAAGGCTACCATCCATTGAAGTAACAAAAATATCGACAACAAACTACCTACCATAATGGCAATGCTACCATCCATTGGAATAACAAAAATCTCGTCAACAGACTACCTTCCATAATGACAAAGCTACCATCCATTGGAGTAACAAAAATATCGACAATAGACTACCTACCATAATGACAATGCTACTATCCATTGGAATAACTAAAATCTCGACAACAGACTACCTTACATAATGACAAAGCTACCATCTATTGGAGTAATAAAAATATTGACAACAGAATACCTTCTGTAATGACAAGGCTATCATACATTTGGGTAACAAAAATATCTACAAGTGACTACCTACCATAATGACAATGCTACCATCCATTGGAATAACAAAAATATCGACAACAGTCTACCTTCCATTATGACAAGGATACCATCTATTAGAGTAACAAAAATATTGACAACAAACTACCTTCCATAATGACAAGGCTATAATCCATTGGAATAACAAAAATCTCAATAACAGACTACCTTCCATAATGACAAGGCTACCTTACATTAGAGTAACAAAGATATCGACAACATATTACCTTCCATAATGACAAGGCTACCATCCATTAGAGTAACAAAATTCTCGACAACAGTCTACCTTCTATAATGACAATGCTACCATCCATTGGAGTAACAAAACTATCGAAAACAAAGTACCTTCCATAATGACAAGGCTACCATCCATTGGAGTAAGAGAAATCTCAATGACAGACTACCTTTCATAATGTCAAGGCTACCATCCAATGGAGTAACAAAAATCTTGACAACAGACTACCTTCCATAATGACAAGGCTACCATCCATTGGAGTAACAAAAATCTCGACAACAAACTACCTTCCCTAATGAAAAGGCTACCATCCATTAGAGTAATAAAGATATCGACAACATACTACCTTCCATAATGACAAGGCTATCATCCATTTGTGTAACAAAAATATCGATAACTGACTACCTACCATAATGAGAATGCTACCATCCATTGGAGTAACAAAAATATCGACAATAGACTACCTTCCTTAATGACAAGGCTACAATCCATTGGAGCAACAAAAATCTCGACAACAGACTACCTTCCATAATGACAAGGCTACCATCCATTGGAGTAACAAAAATATCGACAAAAGACTACCTACCATAATGACAATGCTATCATCCATTGGAATAACAAAAATCTCGACAATAGACTACTTTCTATAATGACAAAGCTACCATCCATTGGAGTAATAAAAATATTGACAACAGAATACCTTCCATATGACAAGGCTATCATCTATTTGAGCAACAAAAATATCGACAACTGACTACCTACCATAATGACTATGCTACCATCCATTGGAATAACAAAAATCTCGAAAACAGACTACCTTCCACAATGACAATGCTACCATCCATTGGAGTAACAAAAATATCAACAACAGACTACCTTCCATAATGACAAGGCTACAATCCATTGGAGTAACAAAAATCTCCACAAAAGACTACCTTTCATAATGACAAGGCTACCATCCATAATGACAAGGCTACCATCCATTGGAGTAACAAAAATATCGACAACTGACTACCTACCATAATGACAATGCTACCATCCATTGGAATAACAAAAATCTCGACAACAGACTACCTTCCATAATGACAAGGCTACCATCCATTGGAGTAATAAAAATATTGACAACATAATACCTTCCATAATGACAAGGCTACCATCCATTGGAGTAACAAAAATATCGACAACTGACTACCTACCATAATGACAATGCTACCATCCATTGGAATAACAAAAATCTCGACAACAGACTACCTTCCATAATGACAAGGCTACCATCCATTAGAGTAACAAAAATATTGACAACAAACTACCTTCCACAATGACAAGGCTACCATCCATTGGAATAACAAAAAACTCAAAAACATACTACCTTCCATAATGACAAGGCTACCTTCCATTGGAGTAACAAAGATATCGACAACATACTACCTTCTATTATGACAAGGATACCATCCATTTGAGTTACAAAATTCTCGACAACAGACTACCTTCTATAATAACAAGGCTACCATCCATTGGAGTAACACAAATATTAAAAACAAAGTACCTTCCATAATGACAAGGCTACCATCCATTGGAGTAATAGAAATCTCAATGACAGACTACCTTCCAAAATGACAAGGCTACCATCTATTGTAGTAACAAAAATCTCGACAACAGACTACCTTCAATAATGACAAGGCTACCATCCATTGGAGTAACAAAAATCTTGACAACAAACTACCTTCCATAATTACAAGGCTACCATCCATTGGAGTAACAAAAATATCGACAACAAACTACCTACCATAATGGCAATGCTACCATCCATTGGAATAACAAAAATCTCGACAACATACTACCTTCCATAATGACAAGGCTACCATCCATTAGAGTAATAAAAGTATTAACAACAGAATACCTTCCATAATGACAAGGCAATCATCCATTAGAGTAACAAAAATATCGACAACTGACTACCTACCATAATGACAATGCTACGATCCATTGGAATAATAAAAATCTCGAGAACAGACTACCTTCCACAATGACATGGGTACCATCCATTGGAGTAACAAAAATATCGACAACAGACTACCTTCCATAATGACAAGGCTACAATCCATTGGAGTAACAAAAATCTCGACAACAGACTACCTTCCATAATGACAAGGCTACCATCCATAATGACAAGGCTACAATCCATTGGAGTAACAAAAATATCGACAATTGACTACCTACCATAATGACAATGCTACCATCCATTGGAATAACAAAAATCTCGACAACAGACTACCTTCCATAATGACAAGGCTACCATCCATTAGAGTAACAAAAATATTGACAACAAACTACCTTTCATAATGACAAGGCTACCATCCATTGGAATAACAAAAATCTCAAAAACATACTACCTTCCATAATGACAAGTCTACCTTCCATTGGAGTAACAAAGATATCGACAACATACTACCTTCTATTATGACAAGGCTACCATCCATTTGAGTAACAAAATTCTCGACAACAGACTACCTTCTATAATAACAAGGCTACCATCCATTGGAGTAACAAAAATATCAAAAACAAAGTACCTTCCATAATGACAAGGCTACCATCCATTGGAGTAATAGAAATCTCAATGACAGACTACCTTCCAAAATGGCAAGGCTACCATCTATTGTAGTAACAAAAATATCGACAACAGACTACCTTCCATAATGACAAGGCTACCATCCATTGGAGTAACAAAAATCTTGACAACAAACTACCTTCCATAATTACAAGGCTACCATCCATTGGAGTAACAAAAATATCGACAACAAACTACCTACCATAATGGCAATGCTACCATCCATTGGAATAACAAAAATCTCGACAACATACTACCTTCCATAATGACAAGGCTACCATCCATTAGAGTAATAAAAGTATTAACAACAGAATACCTTCCATAATGACAAGGCAATCATCCATTAGAGTAACAAAAATATCGACAACTGACTACCTACCATAATGACAATGCTACGATCCATTGGAATAATAAAAATCTCGAGAACAGACTAACTTCCACAATGACAAGGCTACCATCCATTGGAGTAATAAAAATATCGACAACAGACTACCTTCCATAATGACAAGGCTACAATCCATTGGAGTAACAAAAATCTCGACAACAGACTACCTTCCATAATGACAAGGCTACCATCCATAATGACAAGGCTACAGTCCATTGGAGTAACAAAAATATCGACAACTGACTACCTACCATAATGGCAATGCTACCATCCATTGGAATAACAAAAATCTCAACAACAGACTACCTTCCATAATGACAAGGCTACCATCCATTAGAGTAACAAAAATATTGACAACAAACTACCTTCCATAATGACAACATAGTACCTTCCATAATGACAAGGCGACCACCCATTAGAGTAAAAAAATTCTCGACAACAAACTACCTTATGTAATAACAAGGCTACCATCCATTGGAGTAACAAAAATATTGAAAACAAAGTACCTTCCATAATGACCAGGCTACCATCCATTGGACTAAAAGAAATCTCAATGACAGACTACCTTCCATAATGACAAGGCTACCATCCAATAGAGTAACAAAAATCTCGACAATAGACTACCTTCCATAATGACAAGGCTACCATCCATTGGAGTAACAAAAATCTCGACAACAAACTACCTTCCATAATGAAAAGGCTACCATCCATTAGAGTAACAAAGATATCTACAACATACTACCTTCCATAATGACAAGGCTATCATCCATTTGAGTAACAAAAATATCGACAACTGACTACCTACCATAATGACAATGCTACCATCCATTGGAGTAACAAAAATATCGACAATAGACTACCTTCTATAATGACAAGGCTACAATCCATTGGAGTAACAAAAATATCGACCATAGACTACCTTCCATAATGACAAGGCTACCATCCATTGGAGTAACAAAAATATCGACAACTGACTACCTACCATAATAACAATGCTACCATCCATTGGAATAACAAAGATCTCGACAACTGACTACCTTCCATAATGACCAAGCTACCATCCATTGGAGTAATAAAAATATTGACAACAGAATACCTTCCATATGACAAGGCTATCATACATTTGAGTAACAAAAATATCGACAACTGACTACCTACCATAATGACTATGCTACCATCAATTGGAATAACAAAAATCTCGAAAACAGACTACCTTCCACAATGACAAGGCTACCATCCATTGGAGTAACAAAATATCAACAACAGACTACCTTCCATAATGACAAGGCTACAATCCATTGGAGTAACAAAAATATCGACAACAGACTACCTACCATAATGACAATGCTACGATCCATTGGAATAATAAAAATCTCGAGAACAGACTACCTTCCACAATGACAAGGCTACCATCCATTGGAGTAACAAAAATATTGACAACATAATACCTTCCATAATGACAAGGCTACAATCCATTGGAGTAACAAAAATCTCGACAACAGACTACCTTCCATAATGACAAGGCTACCATCCATAATGACAAGGCTACAGTCCATTGGAGTAACAAAAATATCGACAACTGACTACCTACCATAATGGCAATGCTACCATCCATTGGAATAACAAAAATCTCAACAACAGACTACCTTCCATAATGACAAGGCTACCATCCATTAGAGTAACAAAAATATTGACAACAAACTACCTTCCATAATGACAAGGCTACCATCCATTGGAATAACAAAAATCTCAACAATAGACTACCTTCCATAATGACAAGGCTACCTTCCATTGGAGTAACAAAGATATCGACAACATAGTACCTTCCATAATGACAAGGCGACCACCCATTAGAGTAACAAAATTCTCGACAATAGACTACCTTCTATAATAACAAGGCTACCATCCATTGGAGTAACAAAAATATTGAAAACAAAGTACCTTCCATAATGACCAGGCTACCATCCATTGGACTAAAAGAAATCTCAATGACAGACTACCTTCCATAATGACAAGGCTACCATCCAATGGAGTAACAAAAATCTCGACAATAGACTACCTTCCATAATGACAAGGCTACCATCCATTGGAGTAACAAAAATCTCGACAACAAACTACCTTCCATAATGAAAAGGCTACCATCCATTAGAGTAATAAAGATATCTACAACATACTACCTTCCATAATGACAAGGCTATCATCCATTTGAGTAACAAAAATATCGACAACTGACTACCTACCATAATGACAATGCTACCATCCATTGGAGTAACAAAAATATCGACAATAGACTACCTTCTATAATGACAAGGCTACAATCCATTGGAGTAACAAAAATATCGACCATAGACTACCTTCCATAATGACAAGGCTACCATCCATTGGAGTAAAAAAAATATCGACAACAGACTACCTACCATAATGACAATGCTACCATCCATTGGAATAACAAAGATCTCGACAACTGACTACCTTCCATAATGACCAAGCTACCATCCATTGGAGTAATAAAAATATTGACAACAGAATACCTTCCATATGACAAGGCTATCATACATTTGAGTAACAAAAATATCGACAACTGATACCTACCATAATGACTATGCTACCATCAATTGGAATAACAAAAATCTCGAAAACAGAATACCTTCCACAATGACAAGGCTACCATCCATTGGAGTAACAAAATATCAACAACAGACTACCTTCCATAATGACAAGGCTACAATCCATTGGAGGAACAAAAATATCGACAACAGACTACCTACCATAATGACAATGCTACGATCCATTGGAATAATAAAAATCTCGAGAACAGACTACCTTCCACAATGACAAGGCTACCATCCATTGGAGTAACAAAAATATCGACAACAGACTACCTTCCATAATGACAAGGCTACAATCCATTGGAGTAACAAAAATCTCGACAACAGACTACCTTCCATAATGACAAGGCTACCATCCATAATGATAAGGCTACAGTCCATTGGAGTAACAAAAATATCGACAACTGACTACCTACCATAATGGCAATGCTACCATCCATTGGAATAACAAAAATCTCCACAACAGACTACCTTCCATAATGACAAGGCTACATCCATTAGAGTAACAAAAATATTGACAACAAACTACCTTCCATAATGACAAGGCTACCATCCATTGGAATAACAAAAATCTCAACAACAGACTACCTTCCATAATGACAAGGCTACCTTCCATTAGAGTAACAAAGATATCGACAACATAGTACCTTCCATAATGACAAGGCGACCACCCATTAGAGTAACAAAATTCTCGACAACAGACTACCTTCTATAATAACAAGGCTACCACCCATTGGAGTAACAAAAATATTGAAAACAAAGTACCTTCCATAATGACCAGACTACCATCCATTGGACTAAAAGAAATCTCAATGACAAACTACCTTCCATAATGACAAGGCTACCATCCAATGGAGTAACAAAAATCTCGACAATAGACTACCTTCCATAATGACAAGGCTACCATCCATTGGAGTAACAAAAATCTCGACAACAAACTACCTTCCATAATGAAAAGGCTACCATCCATTAGAGTAATAAAGATATCTACAACATACTACCTTCCATAATGACAAGGCTATCATCCATTTGAGTAACAAAAATATCGACAACTGACTACCTACCATAATGACAATGCTACCATCCATTGGAGTAACAAAAATATCGACAATAGACTACCTTCTATAATGACAAGGCTACAATCCATTGGAGTAACAAAAATATCAACCATAGACTACCTTCCATAATGACAAGGCTACCATCCATTGGAGTAAAAAAAATATCGACAACAGACTACCTACTATAATGACAATGCTACCATCCATTGGAATAACAAAGATCTCGACAACTGACTACCTTCCATAATGACCAAGCTACCATCCATTGGAGTAATAAAAATATTGACAACATAATACCTTCCATATGACAAGGCTATCATACATTTGAGTAACAAAAATATCGACAACTGATACCTACCATAATGACTATGCTACCATCAATTGGAATAACAAAAATCTCGAAAACAGAATACCTTCCACAATGACAAGGCTACCATCCATTGGAGTAACAAAATATCAACAACAGACTACCTTCCATAATGACAAGGCTACAATCCATTGGAGTAACAAAAATATCGACAACAGACTACCTACCATAATGACAATGCTACGATCCATTGGAATAATAAAAATCTCGAGAACAGACTACCTTCCACAATGACAAGGCTACCATCCATTGGAGTAACAAAAATATCGACAACAGACTACCTTCCATAATGACAAGGCTACAATCCATTGGAGTAACAAAAATCTCGACAACAGACTACCTTCCATAATGACAAGGCTACCATCCATAATGACAAGGCTACAGTCCATTGGAGTAACAAAAATATCGACAACTGACTACCTACCATAATGGCAATGCTACCATCCATTGGAATAACAAAAATCTCAACAACAGACTACCTTCCATAATGACAAGGCTACATCCATTAGAGTAACAAAAATATTGACAACAAACTACCTTCCATAATGACAAGGCTACCATCCCTTGGAATAACAAAAATCTCAACAACATACTACCTTCCATAATGACAAGGCTACCTTTCATTGGAGTAACAAAGATATCGACAACATAGTACCTTCCATAATGACAAGGCGACCACCCATTAGAGTAACAAAATTCTCGACAACAGACTACCTTCTATAATAACAAGGCTACCATCCATTGGAGTAACAAAAATATTGAAAACAAAGTACCTTCCATAATGACCAGGCTACCATCCATTGGACTAAAAGAAATCTCAATGACAGACTACCTTCCATAATGACAAGGCTACCATCCAATGGAGTAACAAAAATCTCGACAATAGACTACCTTCAATAATGACAAGGCTACCATCCATTGGAGTAACAAAAATCTCGACAACAAACTACCTTCCATAATGAAAAGGCTACCATCCATTAGAGTAATAAAGATATCTACAACATACTACCTTCCATAATGACAAGGCTATCATCCATTTGAGTAACAAAAATATCGACAACTGACTACCTACCATAATGACAATGCTACCATCCATTGGAATAACAAAGATCTCGACAACTGACTACCTTCCATAATGACCAAGCTACCATCCATTGGAGTAATAAAAATATTGACAACAGAATACCTTCCATATGACAAGGCTATCATACATTTGAGTAACAAAAATATCGACAACTGATACCTACCATAATGACTATGCTACCATCAATTGGAATAACAAAAATCTCGAAAACAGAATACCTTCCACAATGACAAGGCTACCATCCATTGGAGTAACAAAATATCAACAACAGACTACCTTCCATAATGACAAGGCTACAATCCATTGGAGTAACAAAAATATCGACAACAGACTACCTTCCAAAATGACAAGGCTACCATCCATAATGACAAGGCTACCTTCCGTTGGAGTAACAAAGATATCGATAACATACTACCTTCCATAATGATAAGGCTACCTTCCATTTGAGTAACAAAATTATCGACAATAGACTACCTTCTATAATAACAAGGCTACCATCCATTGGAGTAACAAAAATATCGAAAAAAAAGTACCTTCCATAATGACAAGGCTACCATCAATTGGAGTAATAGAAATCTCAATGACAGACTACCTTCCATAATGACAAGGCTACCATCCAATGGAGTAACAAAAATCTCGACAACAGACTAACTTCCATAATGACAAGGCTACCATCCATTGGAGTAACAAAAATCTCGACAACAAACTACCTTCCATAATGAAATGGCTACCATCCATTAGAGTAACAAAGATATCGACAACATACTACCTTCCATAATAACAAGGCTATTATCCATTTGAGTAACAAAAATATCGACAACTGACTACCTACCATAATGACAATGCTACCATCCATTGGAGTAACAAAAATATCGACAATAGACTACCTTCCATAATGACAAGGCTACAATCCATTGGAGTAACAAAAATCTCGACAACAGACTACCTTCCATAATGACAAGGCTACCATCCATTGGAGTAACAAAAATATCGACAACAGACTACCTTCCATAATGACAAAGCTACCATCCATTGGAGTAATAAAAATATTGACAACAGAATACCTTTCATATGACAAGGCTATCATCCATTTTAGTCTCAAAAATATCTACAACTGACTACCTACCATAATGACTATGCTACCATCCATTGGAATAAAAAAAATCTCGAAAACAGACTACCTTCCACAATGACAAGGCTACCATCCATTGGAGTAACAAAAATATCAACAATAGACTACCTTCCATAATGACAAGGCTACAATCCATTGGAGTAACAAAAATATCGACAACAGACTACCTACCATAATGACAATGCTACGATCCATTGGAATAATAAAAATCTCGAGAACAGACTACCTTCCACAATGACAAGGCTACCATCCATTGGAGTAACAAAAATATCGACAACAGACTACCTTCCATAATGACAAGGCTACAATCCATTGGAGTAACAAAAATCTCGACAACAGACTACCTTCCATAATGACAAGGCTACCATCCATAATGACAAGGCTACAGTCCATTGGAGTAACAAAAATATCGACAACTGACTACCTACCATAATGGCAATGCTACCATCCATTGGAATAACAAAAATCTCAACAACAGACTACCTTCCATAATGACAAGGCTACATCCATTAGAGTAACAAAAATATTGACAACAAACTACCTTCCATAATGACAAGGCTACCATCCCTTGGAATAACAAAAATCTCAACAACATACTACCTTCCATAATGACAAGGCTACCTTTCATTGGAGTAACAAAGATATCGACAACATAGTACCTTCCATAATGACAAGGCGACCACCCATTAGAGTAACAAAATTCTCGACAACAGACTACCTTCTATAATAACAAGGCTACCATCCATTGGAGTAACAAAAATATTGAAAACAAAGTACCTTCCATAATGACCAGGCTACCATCCATTGGACTAAAAGAAATCTCAATGACAGACTACCTTCCATAATGACAAGGCTACCATCCAATGGAGTAACAAAAATCTCGACAATAGACTACCTTCAATAATGACAAGGCTACCATCCATTGGAGTAACAAAAATCTCGACAACAAACTACCTTCCATAATGAAAAGGCTACCATCCATTAGAGTAATAAAGATATCTACAACATACTACCTTCCATAATGACAAGGCTATCATCCATTTGAGTAACAAAAATATCGACAACTGACTACCTACCATAATGACAATGCTACCATCCATTGGAATAACAAAGATCTCGACAACTGACTACCTTCCATAATGACCAAGCTACCATCCATTGGAGTAATAAAAATATTGACAACAGAATACCTTCCATATGACAAGGCTATCATACATTTGAGTAACAAAAATATCGACAACTGATACCTACCATAATGACTATGCTACCATCAATTGGAATAACAAAAATCTCGAAAACAGAATACCTTCCACAATGACAAGGCTACCATCCATTGGAGTAACAAAATATCAACAACAGACTACCTTCCATAATGACAAGGCTACAATCCATTGGAGTAACAAAAATATCGACAACAGACTACCTTCCAAAATGACAAGGCTACCATCCATAATGACAAGGCTACCTTCCGTTGGAGTAACAAAGATATCGATAACATACTACCTTCCATAATGATAAGGCTACCTTCCATTTGAGTAACAAAATTATCGACAATAGACTACCTTCTATAATAACAAGGCTACCATCCATTGGAGTAACAAAAATATCGAAAAAAAAGTACCTTCCATAATGACAAGGCTACCATCAATTGGAGTAATAGAAATCTCAATGACAGACTACCTTCCATAATGACAAGGCTACCATCCAATGGAGTAACAAAAATCTCGACAACAGACTAACTTCCATAATGACAAGGCTACCATCCATTGGAGTAACAAAAATCTCGACAACAAACTACCTTCCATAATGAAATGGCTACCATCCATTAGAGTAACAAAGATATCGACAACATACTACCTTCCATAATAACAAGGCTATTATCCATTTGAGTAACAAAAATATCGACAACTGACTACCTACCATAATGACAATGCTACCATCCATTGGAGTAACAAAAATATCGACAATAGACTACCTTCCATAATGACAAGGCTACAATCCATTGGAGTAACAAAAATCTCGACAACAGACTACCTTCCATAATGACAAGGCTACCATCCATTGGAGTAACAAAAATATCGACAACAGACTACCTTCCATAATGACAAAGCTACCATCCATTGGAGTAATAAAAATATTGACAACAGAATACCTTTCATATGACAAGGCTATCATCCATTTTAGTCTCAAAAATATCTACAACTGACTACCTACCATAATGACTATGCTACCATCCATTGGAATAAAAAAAATCTCGAAAACAGACTACCTTCCACAATGACAAGGCTACCATCCATTGGAGTAACAAAAATATCAACAATAGACTACCTTCCATAATGACAAGGCTACAATCCATTGGAGTAACAAAAATCTCGACAACATACTACCTTCCATAATGACAAGGCTACCATCCATAATGACAAGGCTACCATCCATAATGACAAGGCTACCATCCATTGGAGTAACAAAAATATCGACAACTGACTACCTACCATAATGACAATGCTACCATCCATTGGAATAACAAAAATCTCGACAACAAACTACCTTCCATAATGACAAGGCTACCATCCATTAGAGTAAAAAAAATATTGACAACAAACCACCTTCCATAATGACAAGGCTACCATCCATTGGAATAACAAAAATCTCAAAAACATACTACCTTCCATAATGACAAGGCTACCTTCCATTGGAGTAACAAAGATATCGACAACATACTACCTTCCATAATGACAAGGCTACCATCCATTTGAGTAACAAAATTCTCGACAACAGACTACCTTCAATAATAACAAGGCTACCATCCATCAGAGTAACAAAGATATCGAAAACAAAGTACCTTCCATAATGACAAGGCTACCATCCATTGGAGTAATAGAAATCTCAATGACAGACTACCTTCCATAATGACAAGGCTACCATCCAATGGAGTAACAAAAATCTCGACAACAGACTACCTTCCATAATGACAAGGCTACCATCCATTGGAGTAACAAAAATCTCGACAACAAACTACCTTCCATAATGACAAGGCTACCATCCATTGGAGTAACAAAAATATCGACAACAAACTACCTACCATAATGGCAATGCTACCATCCATTGGAATAAGAAAAATCTCATCAACAAACTACCTTCCATAATGACAAAGCTATCATCCATTGGAGTAACAAAAATATCGACAACAGACTACCTACCATAATGACAATGCTACTATCCATTGGAATAACAAAAATCTCGAGAACAGACTACCTTCCATAATGACAAAGCTACCATCCATTGGAGTAATAAAAAAATTGACAACAGAATACCTTCCGTAATGACAAGGATATCATCCATTTGAGTAACAAAAATATCTACAACTGACTACCTACCATAATGACAATGCTACCATCCATTGGAATAACAAAAATATCGACAACAGTCTACCTTCCATAATGACAAGGATACCATCCATTAGAGTAACAAAAATATTGACAACAAACTACCTTCCATAATGACAAGGCTACCATCCATTGGAATAACAAAAATCTCAACAACAGACTACCTTCCATAATGAAAAGGCTACCTTACATTAGAGTAAGAAAGATATCGACAACATATTACCTTCCATAATGACAAGGCTACCATCCATTAGAGTAACTAAATTCTCGACAACAGTCTACCTTCTATAATGGCAATGCTACCATCCATTGGAGTAACAAAAATATCGAAAACAAAGTACCTTCCATAATGACAAGGCTACCATCCATTGGAGTAAGAGAAATCTCAATGACAGACTACCTTCCATAATGACAAGGCTACCATCCAAAGGAGTAACAAAAATCTTGACAACAGACTACCTTCCATAATGACAAGGCTACCATCCATTGGAGTAATAAAAATCTCGACAACAAACTACCTTCCCTAATGAAAAGGCTACCATCCATTAGAGTAACAAAGATATCGACAACATACTACCTTCCATAATGACAAGGCTATCATCCATTTGTGTAACAAAAATATTGATAACTGACTACCTACCATAATGACAATGCTACCATCCATTGGAGTAACAAAAATATCGACAATAGACTACCTTCCATAATGACAAGGCTACAATCCATTGGAGTAACAAAAATCTCGACAACAGACTACCTTCCATAATGACAAGGCTACCATCCATTGGAGTAACAAAAATATCGACAACAGACTACCTTCCATAATGACAAAGCTACCATCCATTGGAGTAATAAAAATATTGACAACAGAATACCTTTCATATGACAAGGCTATCATCCATTTTAGTCTCAAAAATATCTACAACTGACTACCTACCATAATGACTATGCTACCATCCATTGGAATAAAAAAAATCTCGAAAACAGACTACCTTCCACAATGACAAGGCTACCATCCATTGGAGTAACAAAAATATCAACAATAGACTACCTTCCATAATGACAAGGCTACAATCCATTGGAGTAACAAAAATCTCGACAACATACTAACTTCCATAATGACAAGGCTACCATCCATAATGACAAGGCTACCATCCATAATGACAAGGCTACCCTCCATTGGAGTAACAAAAATATCGACAACTGACTACCTACCATAATGACAATGCTACCATCCATTGGAATAACAAAAATCTCGACAACAAACTACCTTCCTTAATGACAAGGCTACCATCCATTAGAGTAAAAAAAATATTGACAACAAACCACCTTCCATAATGACAAGGCTACCATCCATTGGAATAACAAAAATCTCAAAAACATACTACCTTCTGTTGTACCCCAAATTTTGACCTAAGATACCGTCTTCCATCTGCATCATTCGCATTGCAAGAGTTTTGACCATTTTTATCAAATTTTCAAAGCAGTTTAAAAATTCATAACTTTTTCGAGTCGGGAGCTGTTTATTTGTTGAACGCTAAATTTATTAACTGATCAAGATTTAAATGACGTTTATTAATTATTTATTATCTTAAATTTAAATAATTGGAATTTATTTTTCAATTGTTATATAATTTAAAGACTTATGAATAATGAAATAAGCATTTGAGAATGAGTTTATTAATTGGTCAACAATGATTATTTAATTCTTTATCATTTTTAGATTAAATAATTAAAATTCTATTTTTAATTATTATAATTTGGAATTTTACGAATAATGAATTAAATAGTTGAATTTGTTGATTAGTCGATGATGTTTATTTATTTGTTTGTCATTCTGAATTTAAATGATTGGATTTGATTTTCAATCATTATATGATTTAAGGAATTATAAACAATAAATAAATAATTGGAAAGAAAAGGAATTAATTGGGAAATAATAGAATTTTTATTCACTTTATTCTATTTATTACAATTGTTGTTTAAATACTATTGTACAAAGTATTTATAATAACCATTACATAAATGCTTAAAGTAAAATAAAACTATTTTCCTAAATTCTAATTCTAATCTTCTGTCCAATACTCTTTGTCTGCTCATTTAAATTTTACCTGCAAAAAAACGATCAAAAAGAAAGAAATTAGAATTCGAATAAATAATTAAAATGCAAAAAATAAATTCAATGTTCATCATTAAAAGCAATGGCCGGAATCAGTTACTCTTTTTTGCAAATCACGGGATTTCTCCCGGTTCACAAAAAAGAGAGGAATTTTTAAATGAATGCACAATTAAAAAATAGCACATTTCAAAATCAATTGCATTTTATCAAAAAAAAAACCCACTGCATATTTCAAATATGCATAAATTTCAAAACTGCATAAACCATACAAACAACATGTTTAGTTCACAAATAACAAGCCAACGTTAACCTGCAAAAAAAACAATATGAAATTTCCAGCATGTGCAATTTTAAAACTATGTATGCAAGCAACCTATATTCCTCTTTTCATCATTTTTCCAGCCTATTGCTTTTTCAGACAAAATGTACAGCAGATCACATTTATATATATATCATTTCTGTACTTGGGAGAGAGAGAGAAGAGGTTCAATTTTGCAGGTTTTGGCCTAAGCATGAATTGGGAATAAAGTCAACCTTGTAGCAGCATATGTAAAAAGCATCAGAAAAATATATTAATATACTAAAAACCTGAGCCATCTCAAAGAGAAGCAACGGCTATTTGAAATCCCTTAAAAAGGGAATCATAACCAGCATAACACACATCACTGCTCCTAGGCAAAAAAAACCATCTTCCAAACATATTGCCAAACCATACTGCATGTTTCATAACCTGCATATTCTAAAAACCTGCATGTTTCACATCCTGCATATTCTAAAACCTTAGCATATTTCAAACATCCTGCATATTCTAAAAACCTGCATGTTTAACATCCTGCATATTCTAAAAACCTGCATGTTTCAAAGCCTACCATTCAAAAAACCAGAATCACTACAAAACTACCAAAAAAATATATTCCACTTCCACACCATAACCATCACTTGCTTAAGCATTTGCAAAAAACCTGCTACTGCTATCCAAGACCATAGTCCACTTTGGCAAAACCATAAAAAAACAGTATAATTCAAAAACATCCAAAAACCATTTATTCATATTTCAACCAGTTTTTTTTAGACAGAGAAGAAGAGAAGAATTAATGGCAGAAAGCAAAGAGCGAGGAGTCTTCGGAGCTTACCTGACGTCGCCGGAATCGTAACTGTCGGACTAGCTCCGACCATGTGAGTTTTTCTTCAGTTTTTTTCGCATAAAGCTTTATACCGCTGCGTTGCCTTTGTCTCACTTAATAATACTCTCCTTAATTTCCTGAAATCATGTAAAACAGCTATTTAATATCTTTGCGAATCATCAACACATTAAATCCCTATTTTAACACAGACAATAATTTGATTGATAAATTTCAAGATTCATAATGTTGCGAAACCGGCACAATCATACTATTAATTTAAAGCCAATTTGAGGTAATATAGGAAATTCGCAAACCTTTTTACACAAACCATGATATTTTTTTTAAGTTCAAATCACAAGTAAAAAAATACAAACCACACAAAGCAGCCATTAATAACGTTAGTATTTACAACACATCATAGATCATCACTCCATTAGAAAATGTCAAAAAGAAGAATAACTGCATAGGCTGGTGGTAAACCTGAACTGGCCTGGACACCAACTATTGTCAAGATTCTAAAGCCAATGGGATATTCAGCTTCTCTATCCTCCTACGTGCAGGATGTTTCCATTACCTTTATGGCTATGAGGTCTGATGGAACAGAAGTGATGGTGGATAACAAATATCTCAAGACAAACAATCCTCTTTTGCTGATTAATTTCTATGAGCAGCATCTCCGATACAATCCAAGTTCTTAGCTGGATGGATAGTATTGAAGGTGGTGGTTTTGTGTGTGATTAGACCTTCCGTTGTTTGCTCTTAGTTATATATATCTATAATAGAATTGTAGATGCAGGGGATCCTAAAGGATTAGGAAGTACGGTGTTGGTTAGCATATGTCTATGTAACCAAATCTTGAGACTTGTTCTAAACTATAGCGATGCGATTCTACACCAGGTTTTATCCCCCTTTACGCATGATAACAGACCATGTTCAAACAATGGCAATACCAGAAATATACATACAATTCCAGAATACACTGAGAAATGAAAAGTAGAAGAAGAAGAGAGAGGAAAGAAATCGAATGCTTACCGTTAACTACTTCTCGACCGCAACTCGCCGCGACTTCCAAAATCTCCTCCGCGCAAGCCTTTCTTCGATTCCTTCATAACAGCGGAATTACCATCATCTCTGTCACCGTCCCGCTTCCCTTTCTTATCTCTACCGTCCCCAAGCCATGTTCAATCGAAGTTCCTTTACATTAACCCAACTTAAATCGTTTACCGAGTACGAATAGGTCCTCAAATTCACACGAAAGCAAACCACAGGACTGAATTGAAAAGCTCAAGTTTGAAACCTTAGATCCATAATCTTCACGAATTCCAAGCTTGGCTCGATGCCTCAGGAACCTCAGTACGTTTGATAACGCGTGAAAGGAGGGCGAGCATTGAGACTAGAAGGAAGGGAACGCGTGGAACGATCTAGCGATTTCAGGTCCGGCGGCGGCCACGGCATCAGCATTCCTAGGTTTTGGTCGTTACAACATTGGGTTCTTCTTCCTGGGTCCTCCCACAACCTGACCCGCTCCATCTCTTCTCAACCCAGCTCAGTTTTTTGCTTAAGCCCATGTGCTTTGTTCTTGCTACTTAAGCCCATCTTTTATTTCCCTTTAGTTAAATTCTAGTTATTTTCTTAAACTAATTAATCTAGACTAATTAATTTCTTAGAAATAACATATAGTTTTAATTAAATAATGTCTAATATTTTGTCCAAATCTTATTAGTTTAAGTTTTAATTTAGTAAATCAAAATAAAAGATGTAACTTAAAACTTTTTTTAATATTTGACTAATTTTATTAATTTAAACTCTTAGGATTTAATTTAATAATCTTAGTATTTTTTTTTTAATTGAGACTTAAGTTAGTAGCATTAAATTTTAATTTAATTTAAAGAATTCTTAAAAGTAATACTTTTTATTTATATAATAAAAACATAAAAAAATAGAAACATATAAAACCTAAAAAATATTTCTATTAATTCTCATTACCTTTTATCATTGAAAATGCGTAAAAAAAGTGAAATCAATTAACTTTTTTCTTTTCGCCTATTAAACAAAAAATCATATAAAATGCATGTTCACATTTAATCGTTGTGTATCATTTTCTGTCAATTATTTCATTGTACTTGATTATTCTGTTTGTGCCAATCCAAAGGGAATAGTCTAATTTTTTGTTGACTTCATGTCCTCAAAAAACGATCGAGCGAGTACCCTCATTTCATTGAAACTTAGGATAATTTTTCCAAATATCCGATTTATCCAAAACTCACACCTTTTAAGTCAAAACTTCGACATTAGGTCGTCGTGTCTTCAAAAAACCGTCCGTATCCCTTTTTCGGCCAAAACGATTCATTTTTAATCAAGCGATCAATTTTAAATAAAACAGATATTTCAAAAGGTTCCTATAGAGTACTATAGATGCATTGGGTGCTAATACCTTCCCATTGTATAACCAACCCCCGAACTCTCGATCTCTTTTCAAAAACGCTTTGTATTTGTATTTTTATTTACATCGCATATTTAGGGTTTTATTTCGCTCTTTTCCCTTTTCCTTTGGAAACAATAAAGCGCGGTGGCGACTCTTGCTTTTTGCGAGACGAATTAATCAATAATTCGATCTCCGATTTACCCCGCTACATTTTTTATCGCTACAGAATTGGCGACTCTGCTGGGGAAAGATTGACCTCTTGCTGGTCCATCCCTAAGTGGGTTAAGCCTAACTTGTCTTATCTGTTTTACTATTATTCGATTTGCTTGATTACGTGTTTAAATTTGGGGTGTTTGGGTTTTTGCAAAGGACGAATCCTATACCCGGATTAAGTAACACTTAAGGAATAGGACGGGCGGTATAGTCATGTTAACTTTGAGGGAGTAATCCCGAAGAAGGAGGCATGAGATCCCCCACTCAATGGAAGGCCCTCTTGAACTTAATATTTGTTTACCGAGTAATCGGGAAGACGTTATTATTTTCGACCTAGGAGCCCGAGAAGTTGAGGACCGTAGAACCCTAACCCATCTTGGCCTTTTTAGGTGTAGCGCGGAGACTATAACGGAGTAATTCGGAAGTAGTTGTTACGTGATGCTACGCTCGGACGAGTTTCTCTTGAGAATATTGCTAATTATCGAGTAATCAAGACGTTGGCAATATCCGAAGGAGGAATGTAGACTCTGGGAACTCTTAGAACCATGTCTTACAGGTGCGATTGAACCGTTAGTACATACCTTTGGGTGGGCTTTACCCTCGACTCCATGCGGGACGTTGAACCTTTTAACCCCATGTTTTTGACCTTGCTTGTGGTTGTTGCATCGCCATGCATTCATGCATCCATAAAACTCTTTTCACTTGACTTTGAAGGAGTTTGGAGGTCTTTCTTTGTAAACATCACTAGTTTCGTCAAACTCAATGGATCTTGGGTGTCGATAGGGCGAAAACCCTAATCCACCAAAATGGATGATTGATCTTGACGATGACTTGATCAATGTTTGGAGCCAATTTAAAATTCATCTGTTATCTTCATACTTGGATGTTTATAACTTGATATCTTGAGTTCCTTGAAAGTCAAATAAAATTCTCTTTTGCATACCACACATCATTCTACATTTTTCCTTTGTCTCACTTTCAAAGGTCTTTTTCCGAGTCTTATTTTTCCTTTGGTCTCACTAGTACAACACTCGCGCTAAGAGGATAATGGAGAATATCAAGCAAGAGGTTTCTGAACTCCGCAGAGAGGTGACTATTTTGAAAGCTGGTTTGGATCACTTAACTGGTTTGGTGGAAATTCTGCTTGCCGCCCAAGTCAATCCGTCTAGGAGGGAGGAAGCAAGGATAAAAGTCTTCACGGAGACTCTAAAATCTTTTTCTCATGAAAAGGTGACGGTTAATGCACCTGATGACTTTCCTGACAAGGTGAATGTGGGAGTGCGTATAGAAGATGTCGGAAAAGGATGTTTATATGAAGTGGGTAGCTCAGTTAATGGTGTGAAGAGGTTTGATAATGACTTTTCCAAGAAGAGAACCAGAGGAAGAGATAATCATCATCAGAATCATCATGTTCATCAACAGAATCAGCGAGTTCCTAATCAGAGGAAAACCCAGTTTGATTCAATTCCAATCACCTATACAGAGTTGTTCCCTATCCTGATGCAGAGGAATTTGGTTCAGACCCGACCTCCACCGAAGGTCCCTAAGAAGATACATTGGAACTACAAAGCTGATTTGGCTTGTACTTTTCATCAAGGTGCTCGTGGGCATGACTTGGAGGGTTGTTTCGCTTTGAAGAGTGAGGTTCAGAAGTTGGTCAGAAGTGGTATCTTGTCATTCAAGGACGTTGGTTTTGAAGTTCAAATCAAACGGGCGCCGAAGAGTAAACACGATTGAGGGTGACTTTGAGTTTTGAAGATGTTTTCGGTAGTTCAAGTGGAAAGCCTTCCCAGATTATTAACTTGTTTCTGCTTTTGTAGCTTTTCTTATTTATCGAAACATTGTTTGCATGAAAGAACTTGTTTGAGTCTAAATGGTTATTTTAATACAATGAGTATGTTTGTCTTGAAGAAATTCATTCGTTTCACTCATATTTGCTCTCAAATTTTAAATTTCTTTTGCATTATGATACCAACATGTGGCCCATTCTCTTGCCTAGGCAGAGATTGAAGGGGGGATGATGATCTAAAGAACACAAAATCTTTGGTTGCATGCTTTTGAATAAAATCTTGTTGATGATGTACAGGCATTGTTTCAAATCCCTAAACACCGGAGATATAAGGAAGATAATCCCTTGCTAACCCCTTTTGAGCCTTTGAAGCAGAAGTTTCTTTTCTATACGAAAAAACCTTGAATTTTAACCTGGGGCAGGGTAGTTTTCAGTTAATCTGATTGAGTGTTCAAAATTCGCAAGGAAGATGTTACCGTCACAAAATCCTTTGAGAGATGAACACTCATGTTGAATTAACCGAACATAGAGTTGGAGAACATCATGAAGAATGGGTGGGCACCAAATATTTTGAGCCTTAAAATATTTTTCTAAAAAACCCATGAATCGGACCACATTACAACCTTCAAAAGTCCTAATTGAAGCAAGGTTATTTTGAAAGCATATTTCAATGAGATAGTGTTCCTGACTCCCATGAATGTTCTAAATAGTTATGTTGGTATCATATGTTTTTCCTATACAAAAATAAATGATGCTCTAACTCGCAAAATTTGTGCGATATCTTTTCAAAATCTTCAAGACTTACATAACTGTTGCATTAGAATTTGCATTCTCATTGTAAACTTTTTCTAACTGCAAAACATTTGTTTGATATCAAGGAAGCTCACATAAACACCAGTGATGAGTTTACCCTTTTAAGGCTTGAAACTATGTTGAGTATTTGGAGAATCAATCCAAGAAAATCATATACAGGGGCATGTCAGTTGAAGACCTTAAGCACGGACAGGTTGCTTCTCCTAGTTATTGCTTTTCCCAATTTGTTTGCTCGTCTGGGGCAAAAATTCGAAGACTTTGTTGTGCCGACTACAGTCAATCCGGGGCAATCACGTCAAGAGTGGATGATTTCCTCTAAGAGCTTGAAGATGCCAGAGCATGGTGAATGCCAGGTCTTTTGTAAACTCTCTTGAGACGTTTTTCCTCATCAACCAGATAGCTTGGGGCACTTTGGAGAAGTGCAGCTATTCGCAAGAATCGTCGTGCATCATGCAGCTCATCAGCAGTAATTTGGGGCATCCAATATTGGTCCCAGGGGCAATCTAGACTTGTCAGGATGTGTGTTAGGTATCGCACGCTTTATCAGAGGGTAGTGTCCCCAGTATCTCCAGCTAAGCAAGACTCTTTCCAGCTGAAGCTTTGTTCGTATTATTATCTTTTCAATGGGTTGTCAGCAATAGAGACTGGATTTTGGGTTTTCTACCTAATATTTTCCTCTCCAAAGAGATTTAAGCCTTGTAGAAGGATTTTACAGCGTTGTTGGCTTTTGTCTTCTATCTCCAGTGATGTTCCCCTCCTGTTGAGATTAGCCGAGCATCGGGTTGTACTGTGATGTCTTATCATCTTCTGTCCATCTCCCCCGTCAGTTTTGTCAGCATATACATGGCATTCATTTATTCATTTACACTTGCATCATGCACGCACAATTGTATTTGTTTATGTCATTGAGTTCGTACACCTTGGTTGTGTCTTTTCAAATAGCACATTTGATCTTTCCAAATAGAGTGCCAACTTAAGCATAAAATGGGCCTCCTTTCTAATTCCCCAACTGAGCTAATCCTCGTGGATGATTTTTGATTTAGCTTACCTTGTCCATTTCTGGATAGGATAATTTCCCCAATCGATTTACTTTCTCATTGGGAGGAGTCTTGTTTGACTGTTTTCTCTCTGGTTATTCCTGGATGAAGTTGTTGCCTCTTGCATAGGCTAGCTCATTGATTTTCCCCAGTGAATTTGCGACCTAGACGGCCGGTGCATTTATTTTGCACGTTAAAGCATATGATCTCCTCGGGAAGGATTGATTCAGGGTTCTCTTTGATGAAGATTTTATTTCTCCACCAATATCATCGCAGTTTCCTTCTGAATTATGTTGGAAAACGACAAGCGTTAGCTCTTCACGAGCAACTTGTACATTACTTTTTCGAAAGCGCCGAGCAGCAGTTCTTCATGAGCTACTAGTGCGTCATTTTATCTTTTTCGAAAGCGCCGAGCAGCAGTTCTTCATGAGCTACTAGTGCGTCATTTTATCTTTTTCGAAAGCGCCGAGCAGCAGTTCTTCATGAGCTACTAGTGCGTCATTTTATCTTTTCGAAAGCGCCGAGCAGCAGTTCTTCATGAGCTACTAGTGCGTTATTTTTTTTTGAAACGCCAGCAGTTCTTCATGAGCTACTAGTGCGTCAGTTATGACTTTGTGAAAACGCCAGCAGTTCTTCATGAGCTACTAGTGCGTCTCTTATCCTTTTTGGGAAACGCCGAGCAGCAGTTCTTCATGAGCTACTAGTGCGTCATTTTGTCTTTTTCGAAAGCGCCGAGCAGCAGTTCTTCACGAGCTACTAGTGCGTCATTTATTTTTCTGACAGCGACAAGCAGCAAACTCTTCATGAGTTACCAGTACGTTATTACCTTTCTGGACGACAGCAAGCGGCAGCTTCTTTATTTGAGCAGCTTGTTTGTTATCGGTATTTTCTGGAATATAGCAAGCGGCAGCTTCTTTATTTGAGCAGCTTGTTTGTTATCGGTATTTTCTGGAATACAGCAAGCGGCAGCTTCTTTATTTGAGCAGCTTGTTTGTTATCGGTATTTTCTTTGGGCATACAACAAGCGGCAGCTTCTTTATTTGAGCAGCTTGTTTGTTATCGGTATTTTCTCTGGACGCCAACAACTGACAATTTTCTTTATTTGAACAACCTTCGTATCTACAGTCTCATTACCTCAGCATTAATGAGTATACCTCCGAAACCTCGCAGAGAAGTCTGGTACGAATCTGTACCTCCAGAAGTCGGTAATCAGTTATCCGCAATTTGATATTCTCTGTCTACCGTCGACCTTGAGTTGCGAACTCACTGTTTTGGATCAAATCTGTTATGGCCTATGCAAGATACTCTCTTCGTTAGGGATAGAGGTCGTATTCCCTCAGTTTTATTCGTTGTCAGGAGTCTGTCGTTTGAAGTCGATAGCTCGTTTTCCCCAGTAGCGTATAATTCATGTCTCTGTGTTTTGTTGGTGTTCGATTCCTCCAACATTGTCTTGTTTCATACAATATCTTTCTCGGTGAATTCATGCACTACATTCAACACTGCATGATGACGGCATCATAGGACAAAATTTGCGTAGTTATGTATTTAAGTACCTTCAATCTCGTCGAAACGAAGATTTCAAATCTTCATATCTCCGGATAGAAGGAACTTAAATAGGGGCAGCTGTTGTACCCCAAATTTTGACCTAAGATACCGTCTTCCATCTGCATCATTCGCATTGCAAGAGTTTTGACCATTTTTATCAAATTTTCAAAGCAGTTTAAAAATTCATAACTTTTTCGAGTCGGGAGCTGTTTATTTGTTGAACGCTAAATTTATTAACTGATCAAGATTTAAATGACGTTTATTAATTATTTATTATCTTAAATTTAAATAATTGGAATTTATTTTTCAATTGTTATATAATTTAAAGACTTATGAATAATGAAATAAGCATTTGAGAATGAGTTTATTAATTGGTCAACAATGATTATTTAATTCTTTATCATTTTTAGATTAAATAATTAAAATTCTATTTTTAATTATTATAATTTGGAATTTTACGAATAATGAATTAAATAGTTGAATTTGTTGATTAGTCGATGATGTTTATTTATTTGTTTGTCATTCTGAATTTAAATGATTGGATTTGATTTTCAATCATTATATGATTTAAGGAATTATAAACAATAAATAAATAATTGGAAAGAAAAGGAATTAATTGGGAAATAATAGAATTTTTATTCACTTTATTCTATTTATTACAATTGTTGTTTAAATACTATTGTACAAAGTATTTATAATAACCATTACATAAATGCTTAAAGTAAAATAAAACTATTTTCCTAAATTCTAATTCTAATCTTCTGTCCAATACTCTTTGTCTGCTCATTTAAATTTTACCTGCAAAAAAACGATCAAAAAGAAAGAAATTAGAATTCGAATAAATAATTAAAATGCAGAAAATAAATTCAATGTTCATCATTAAAAGCAATGGCCGGAATCAGTTACTCTTTTTTGCAAATCACGGGATTTCTCCCGGTTCACAAAAAAGAGAGGAATTTTTAAATGAATGCACAATTAAAAAATAGCACATTTCAAAATCAATTGCATTTTATCAAAAAAAAAAACCCACTGCATATTTCAAATATGCATAAATTTCAAAACTGCATAAACCATACAAACAGCATGTTTAGTTCACAAATAACAAGCCAACGTTAACCTGCAAAAAAAACAATATGAAATTTCCAGCATGTGCAATTTTAAAACTATGTATGCAAGCAACCTATATTCCTCTTTTCATCATTTTTCCAGCCTATTGCTTTTTCAGACAAAATGTACAGCAGATCACATTTATATATATATCATTTCTGTACTTGGGAGAGAGAGAGAAGAGGTTCAATTTTGCAGGTTTTGGCCTAAGCATGAATTGGGAATAAAGTCAACCTTGTAGCAGCATATGTAAAAAGCATCAGAAAAATATATTAATATACTAAAAACCTGAGCCATCTCAAAGAGAAGCAACGGCTATTTGAAATCCCTTAAAAAGGGAATCATAACCAGCATAACACACATCACTGCTCCTAGGCAAAAAAAACCATCTTCCAAACATATTGCCAAACCATACTGCATGTTTCATAACCTGCATATTCTAAAAACCTGCATGTTTCACATCCTGCATATTCTAAAACCTTAGCATATTTCAAACATCCTGCATATTCTAAAAACCTGCATGTTTAACATCCTGCATATTCTAAAAACCTGCATGTTTCAAAGCCTACCATTCAAAAAACCAGGATCACTACAAAACTACCAAAAAAATATATTCCACTTCCACACCATAACCATCACTTGCTTAAGCATTTGCAAAAAACCTGCTACTGCTATCCAAGACCATAGTCCACTTTGGCAAAACCATAAAAAACAGTATAATTCAAAAACATCCAAAAACCATTTATTCATATTTCAACCAGTTTTTTTTAGACAGAGAAGAAGAGAAGAATTAATGGCAGAAAGCAAAGAGCGAGGAGTCTTCGGAGCTTACCTGACGTCGCCGGAATCGTAACTGTCGGACTAGCTCCGACCATGTGAGTTTTTCTTCAGTTTTTTTCGCATAAAGCTTTATACCGCTGCGTTGCCTTTGTCTCACTTAATAATACTCTCCTTAATTTCCTGAAATCATGTAAAACGGCTATTTAATATCTTTGCGAATCATCAACACATTAAATCCCTATTTTAACACAGACAATAATTTGATTGATAAATTTCAAGATTCATAATGTTGCGAAACCGGCACAATCATACTATTAATTTAAAGCCAATTTGAGGTAATATAGGAAATTCGCAAACCTTTTTACACAAACCATGATATTTTTTTTAAGTTCAAATCACAAGTAAAAAAATACAAACCACACAAAGCAGCCATTAATAACGTTAGTATTTACAACACATCATAGATCATCACTCCATTAGAAAATGTCAAAAAGAAGAATAACTGCATAGGCTGGTGGTAAACCTGAACTGGCCTGGACACCAACTATTGTCAAGATTCTAAAGCCAATGGGATATTCAGCTTCTCTATCCTCCTACGTGCAGGATGTTTCCATTACCTTTATGGCTATGAGGTCTGATGGAACAGAAGTGATGGTGGATAACAAATATCTCAAGACAAACAATCCTCTTTTGCTGATTAATTTCTATGAGCAGCATCTCCGATACAATCCAAGTTCTTAGCTGGATGGATAGTATTGAAGGTGGTGGTTTTGTGTGTGATTAGACCTTCCGTTGTTTGCTCTTAGTTATATATATCTATAATAGAATTGTAGATGCAGGGGATCCTAAAGGATTAGGAAGTACGGTGTTGGTTAGCATATGTCTATGTAACCAAATCTTGAGACTTGTTCTAAACTATAGCGATGCGATTCTACACCAGGTTTTATCCCCCTTTACGCATGATAACAGACCATGTTCAAACAATGGCAATACCAGAAATATACATACAATTCCAGAATACACTGAGAAATGAAAAGTAGAAGAAGAAGAGAGAGGAAAGAAATCGAATGCTTACCGTTAACTACTTCTCGACCGCAACTCGCCGCGACTTCCAAAATCTCCTCCGCGCAAGCCTTTCTTCGATTCCTTCATAACAGCGGAATTACCATCATCTCTGTCACCGTCCCGCTTCCCTTTCTTATCTCTACCGTCCCCAAGCCATGTTCAATCGAAGTTCCTTTACATTAACCCAACTTAAATCGTTTACCGAGTACGAATAGGTCCTCAAATTCACACGAAAGCAAACCACAGGACTGAATTGAAAAGCTCAAGTTTGAAACCTTAGATCCATAATCTTCACGAATTCCAAGCTTGGCTCGATGCCTCAGGAACCTCAGTACGTTTGATAACGCGTGAAAGGAGGGCGAGCATTGAGACTAGAAGGAAGGGAACGCGTGGAACGATCTAGCGATTTCAGGTCCGGCGGCGGCCACGGCATCAGCATTCCTAGGTTTTGGTCGTTACAACATTGGGTTCTTCTTCCTGGGTCCTCCCACAACCTGACCCGCTCCATCTCTTCTCAACCCAGCTCAGTTTTTTGCTTAAGCCCATGTGCTTTGTTCTTGCTACTTAAGCCCATCTTTTATTTCCCTTTAGTTAAATTCTAGTTATTTTCTTAAACTAATTAATCTAGACTAATTAATTTCTTAGAAATAACATATAGTTTTAATTAAATAATGTCTAATATTTTGTCCAAATCTTATTAGTTTAAGTTTTAATTTAGTAAATCAAAATAAAAGATGTAACTTAAAACTTTTTTTAATATTTGACTAATTTTATTAATTTAAACTCTTAGGATTTAATTTAATAATCTTAGTATTTTTTTTTTAATTGAGACTTAAGTTAGTAGCATTAAATTTTAATTTAATTTAAAGAATTCTTAAAAGTAATACTTTTTATTTATATAATAAAAACATAAAAAAATAGAAACATATAAAACCTAAAAAATATTTCTATTAATTCTCATTACCTTTTATCATTGAAAATGCGTAAAAAAAGTGAAATCAATTAACTTTTTTCTTTTCGCCTATTAAACAAAAAATCATATAAAATGCATGTTCACATTTAATCGTTGTGTATCATTTTCTGTCAATTATTTCATTGTACTTGATTATTCTGTTTGTGCCAATCCAAAGGGAATAGTCTAATTTTTTGTTGACTTCATGTCCTCAAAAAACGATCGAGCGAGTACCCTCATTTCATTGAAACTTAGGATAATTTTTCCAAATATCCGATTTATCCAAAACTCACACCTTTTAAGTCAAAACTTCGACATTAGGTCGTCGTGTCTTCAAAAAACCGTCCGTATCCCTTTTTCGGCCAAAACGATTCATTTTTAATCAAGCGATCAATTTTAAATAAAACAGATATTTCAAAAGGTTCCTATAGAGTACTATAGATGCATTGGGTGCTAATACCTTCCCATTGTATAACCAACCTCCGAACTCTCGATCTCTTTTCAAAAACGCTTTGTATTTGTATTTTTATTTACATCGCATATTTAGGGTTTTATTTCGCTCTTTTCCCTTTTCCTTTGGAAACAATAAAGCGCGGTGGCGACTCTTGCTTTTTGCGAGACGAATTAATCAATAATTCGATCTCCGATTTACCCCGCTACATTTTTTATCGCTACACCTTCCATAATGACAAGGCTACCTTCCATTGGAGTAACAAAGATATCGACAACATACTACCTTCCATAATGACAAGGCTACCATCCATTTGAGTAACAAAATTCTCGACAACAGACTACCTTCAATAATAACAAGGCTACCATCCATCAGAGTAACAAAGATATCGAAAACAAAGTACCTTCCATAATGACAAGGCTACCATCCATTGGAGTAATAGAAATCTCAATGACAGACTACCTTCCATAATGACAAGGCTACCATCCAATGGAGTAACAAAAATCTTGACAACAGACTACCTTCCATAATGACAAGGCTACCATCCATTGGAGTAACAAAAATCTCGACAACAAACTACCTTCCCTAATGAAAAGGCTACCATCCATTAGAGTAACAAAGATATCGACAACATACTACCTTCCATAATGACAAGGCTATCATCCATTTGAGTAACAAAAATATCGACAACTGACAACCTACCATAATGACAATGCTACCATCCATTGGAGTAACAAAAATATCGACAATAGACTACCTTCCATAATGACAAGGCTATAATCCATTGTAGTAACAAAAATCTCGACAACAGACTACCTTCCATAATGACAAGGCTACAATCCATTGGAGTAACAAAAATATCGACAACAGACTACCTACCATAATGACAATGCTACCATCCATTGGAATAACTAAAATCTCGACAATAGACTACTTTCTATAATGACAAAGCTACCATCCATTGGAGTAATAAAAATATTGACAACAAAATACTTTCCATATGACAAGGCTATCATTCATTTGAGTAACAAAAATATCGACAACTGACTACCTACCATAATGACTATGCTACCATCCATTGGAATAACAAAAATCTCGAAAACAGACTACCTTCCACAATGACAATGCTACCATCCATTGGAGTAACAAAAATATCAACAACAGACTACCTTCCGTAATGACAAGGCTACAATCCATTGGAGTAACAAAAATCTCCACAACAGACTACCTTTGATAATGACAAGGCTACCATCCATTGGAGTTACAATAATATCGACAACTAACTACCTACCATAATGACAATGCTACCATCCATTAGAATAACAAAAATCTCGACAACAGACTACCTTCCATAATAACAAGGCTACCATCCATTGGAGTAATAAAAATATTGACAACAGAATACCTTCCATAATGACAAGGCTACCATCCATTGGAGTAACAAAAATATCGACAACTGACTACCTACCATAATGACAATGCTACCATCCATTAAAATAACAAAAATCTCGACAACAGACTACCTTCCATAATGACAAGGCTACCATCCATTAGAGTAACAAAAATATTGACAACAAACTACCTTCCATAATGACAAGGCTACCATCCATTGGAATAAAAAAAATCTCAAAAACATACTACCTTCCATAATGACAAGGCTACCTTCTATTGGAGTAACAAAGATATCGACAACATACTACCTTCCATTATGACAAGGCTACCATCCATTTGAGTAACAAAATTCTCGACAACAGACTACCTTCTATAATAACAAGGCTACCATCCATCAGAGTAACAAAGATATCGAAAACAAAGTACCTTCCATAATGACAAGGCTACCATCCATTGGAGTAATAGAAATCTCAATGACAGACTACCTTCCATAATGACAAGGCTACCATCCAATGGAGTAACAAAAATCTTGACAACAGACTACCTTCCATAATGACAAGGCTACCATCCATTGGAGTAACAAAAATCTCGACAACAAACTACCTTCCCTAATGAAAAGGCTACCATCCATTAGAGTAACAAAGATATCGACAACATACTACCTTCCATAATGACAAGGCTATCATCCATTTGAGTAACAAAAATATCGACAACTGACAACCTACCATAATGACAATGCTACCATCCATTGGAGTAACAAAAATATCGACAATAGACTACCTTCCATAATGACAAGGCTATAATCCATTGTAGTAACAAAAATCTCGACAACAGACTACCTTCCATAATGACAAGGCTACAATCCATTGGAGTAACAAAAATATCGACAACAGACTACCTACCATAATGACAATGCTACCATCCATTGGAATAACTAAAATCTCGACAATAGACTACTTTCTATAATGACAAAGCTACCATCCATTGGAGTAATAAAAATATTGACAACAAAATACTTTCCATATGACAAGGCTATCATTCATTTGAGTAACAAAAATATCGACAACTGACTACCTACCATAATGACTATGCTACCATCCATTAGAATAACAAAAATCTCGAAAACAGACTACCTTCCACAATGACAATGCTACCATCCATTGGAGTAACAAAAATATCAACAACAGACTACCTTCCGTAATGACAAGGCTACAATCCATTGGAGTAACAAAAATCTCCACAACAGACTACCTTTGATAATGACAAGGCTACCATCCATTGGAGTTACAATAATATCGACAACTAACTACCTACCATAATGACAATGCTACCATCCATTAGAATAACAAAAATCTCGACAACAGACTACCTTCCATAATAACAAGGCTACCATCCATTGGAGTAATAAAAATATTGACAACAGAATACCTTCCATAATGACAAGGCTACCATCCATTGGAGTAACAAAAATATCGACAACTGACTACCTACCATAATGACAATGCTACCATCCATTAGAATAACAAAAATCTCGACAACAGACTACCTTCCATAATGACAAGGCTACCATCCATTAGAGTAACAAAAATATTGACAACAAACTACCTTCCATAATGACAAGGCTACCATCCATTGGAATAAAAAAAATCTCAAAAACATACTACCTTCCATAATGACAAGGCTACCTTCTATTGGAGTAACAAAGATATCGACAACATACTACCTTCCATTATGACAAGGCTACCATCCATTTGAGTAACAAAATTCTCGACAACAGACTACCTTCTATAATAACAAGGCTACCATCCATCAGAGTAACAAAGATATCGAAAACAAAGTACCTTCCATAATGACAAGGCTACCATCCATTGGAGTAATAGAAATCTCAATGACAGACTACCTTCCATAATGACAAGGCTACCATCCAATGGAGTAACAAAAATCTTGACAACAGACTACCTTCCATAATGACAAGGCTACCATCCATTGGAGTAACAAAAATCTCGACAACAAACTACCTTCCCTAATGAAAAGGCTACCATCCATTAGAGTAACAAAGATATCGACAACATACTACCTTCCATAATGACAAGGCTATCATCCATTTGAGTAACAAAAATATCGACAACTGACAACCTACCATAATGACAATGCTACCATCCATTGGAGTAACAAAAATATCGACAATAGACTACCTTCCATAATGACAAGGCTATAATCCATTGTAGTAACAAAAATCTCGACAACAGACTACCTTCCATAATGACAAGGCTACAATCCATTGGAGTAACAAAAATATCGACAACAGACTACCTACCATAATGACAATGCTACCATCCATTGGAATAACTAAAATCTCGACAATAGACTACTTTCTATAATGACAAAGCTACCATCCATTGAAGTAATAAAAATATTGACAACAAAATACTTTCCATATGACAAGGCTATCATTCATTTGAGTAACAAAAATATCGACAACTGACTACCTACCATAATGACTATGCTACCATCCATTGGAATAACAAAAATCTCGAAAACAGACTACCTTCCACAATGACAATGCTACCATCCATTGGAGTAACAAAAATATCAACAACAGACTACCTTCCGTAATGACAAGGCTACAATCCATTGGAGTAACAAAAATCTCCACAACAGACTACCTTTGATAATGACAAGGCTACCATCCATTGGAGTTACAATAATATCGACAACTAACTACCTACCATAATGACAATGCTACCATCCATTAGAATAACAAAAATCTCGACAACAGACTACCTTCCATAATAACAAGGCTACCATCCATTGGAGTAATAAAAATATTGACAACAGAATACCTTCCATAATGACAAGGCTACCATCCATTGGAGTAACAAAAATATCGACAACTGACTACCTACCATAATGACAATGCTACCATCCATTAGAATAACAAAAATCTCGACAACAGACTACCTTCCATAATGACAAGGCTACCATCCATTAGAGTAACAAAAATATTGACAACAAACTACCTTCCATAATGACAAGGCTACCATCCATTGGAATAAAAAAAATCTCAAAAACATACTACCTTCCATAATGACAAGGCTACCTTCTATTGGAGTAACAAAGATATCGACAACATACTACCTTCCATTATGACAAGGCTACCATCCATTTGAGTAACAAAATTCTCGACAACAGACTACCTTCTATAATAACAAGGCTACCATCCATTGAAGTAACAAAAATATCGAAAACAAATTACCTTCCATAATGACAAGGCTACCATCCATTGGAGTAATAGAAATCTCAATGACAGACTACCTTCCAAAATGACAAGGCTACCATCTATTGTAGTAACAAAAATCTCGACAACAGACTACCTTCCATAATGACAAGGTTACCATCCATTGGAGTAACAAAAATCTTGACAACAAACTACCTTCCATAATTACAAGGCTACCATCCATTGGAGTAACAAAAATATCGATAACAAACTACCTACCATAAGGACAATGCTACCATCCATTGGAATAATAAAAATCTCGACAATAGACTACCTTCCATAATGACAAGGCTACCATCCATTGGAGTAATAAAAATATTGACAACAAAATACCTTCGGTAATGACAAGGCTATCATTCATTGGAGTAATAAAAATATCGACAACTGACTACCTACCATAATGACAATGCTACCATCCATTGGAATAACAAAAATCTCAACAACAGACTACCTTCCATAATGACAAGGCTACCATCCATTGGAGTAACAAAAATCTCGACAACAGACTACCTTCCATAATGACAAGGCTACCATCCATAATGACAAGGCTACCATCCATTGGAGTAACAAAAATATCGACAACTGACTACCTACGATAATGACAATGCTACCATCCATTGGAATAAAAAAAATATCGACAACAGTCTACCTTCCATAATGATAAGGATACCATCCATTAGAGTAACAAAAATATTGACAACAAACTACCTTCCATAATTACAAGGCTACCATCCATTGGAATAACAAAAATCTCAACAACAAACTACCTTCCATAATGACAAGGCTACCTTCCATTGAAGTAACAAAGATATCGACAACATACTACCTTCCATAATGACAAGGCTACCATCCATTAGAGTAACAAAATTCCCGACAACAGTCTACCTTCTATGATAACAAGGCTACCATCCATTGGAGTAACAAAAATATCGAAAACAAAGTACCTTCCATATTGACAAGGCTACCATCCATTGGAGTAATAGAAATCTCAATGACAGACTACCTTCCATAATGACAAGGCTACCATCCAGTGGAGTAACAAAAATCTCGACAACAGACTACCTTCCATAATGACAAGGCTACCATCCATTGGAGTAACAAAAATCTCGACAATAAACTACCTTCCATAATGACAAGGCTACCATCCATTGGAGTAACAAAAATATCGACAACAAACTACCTACCATAATGGCAATGCTACCATCCATTGGAATAACAAAAACCTCGTCAACAGACTACCTTTGCATAATGACAAAGCTACCATCCATTGGAGTAACAAAAATATCGACAACAGACTACCTACCATAATGACAATGCTACTATCTATTGGAATAACAAAAATATCGACAACAGACTACCTTCCATAATGACAAAGCTACCATCCATTGGAGTAATAAAAATATTGACAACAAAATACCTTCCGTAATGACAAGGCTATCATCCATTTGAGTAACAAAAATATCTACAACAAACTACCTACCATAATGACAATGCTACCATCCATTGGAATAACAAAAATATCAACAACAGTCTACCTTCCATAATGACAAGGATACCATCCATTAGAGTAACAAAAATATTGACAACAAACTACCTACCATAATGGTAATGCTACCATCCATTGGAATAACAAAAATCTCGTCAACAGACTACCTTCCATAATGACAAGGCTACCATCCAATTGAATAACAAAAATCTCAACAATAGACTACCTTCCATAATGACAAGGCTACCTTCCATTGGAGTAACAAAGATATCGACAACATACTACCTTCCATAAGACAAGGCTACCATCCATTAGAGTAACAAAATTCTCGACAACAGTCTACCTTCGATAATAACAAGGCTACCATCCATTAGAGTAACAAAGATATCGAAAACAAAGTACCTTCCATAATGACAAGGCTACCATCCATTGGAGTAATAGAAATCTCAATGACAGACTACCTTCCATAATGACAAGGCTACCATCCAGTGGAGTAACAAAAATCTCGACAACAGACTACCTTCCATAATGACAAGACTACCATCCATTGGAGTAACAAAAATCTCGACAACAAACTACCTTCCATAATGACAAGGCTACCATCCATTGGAGTAACAAAAATATCGACAACAAACTACCTACCATAATGGCAATCCTACCATCCATTGGAATAAGAAAAATCTCATCAACAGACTACCTTCCATAATGACAAAGCTACCATCCATTGGAGTAACAAAAATATCGACAACAGACTACCTACCATAATGACAATGCTACTATCCATTGGAATAACAAAAATCTCGACAACAGACTACCTTCCATAATGACAAAGCTACCATCCATTGGAGTAATAAAAAAATTGACAACAGAATACCTTCCGTAATGACAAGGATATCATCCATTTGAGTAACAAAAATATCTACAACTGACTACCTACCATAATGACAATGCTACCATCCATTGGAATAACAAAAATATCGACAACAGTCTACCTTCCATAATGACAAGGATACCATCCATTAGAGTAACAAAAATATTGACAACAAACTACCTTCCATAATGACAAGGCTACCATCCATTGGAATAACAAAAATCTCAACAACAGACTACCTTCCATAATGAAAAGGCTACCTTACATTAGAGTAAGAAAGATATCGACAACATATTACCTTCCATAATGACAAGGCTACCATCCATTAGAGTAACTAAATTCTCGACAACAGTCTACCTTCTATAATGGCAATGCTACCATCCATTGGAGTAACAAAAATATCGAAAACAAAGTACCTTCCATAATGACAAGGCTACCATCCATTGGAGTAAGAGAAATCTCAATGACAGACTACCTTCCATAATGACAAGGCTACCATCCAATGGAGTAACAAAAATCTTGACAACAGACTACCTTCCATAATGACAAGGCTACCATCCATTGGAGTAATAAAAATCTCGACAACAAACTACCTTCCCTAATGAAAAGGCTACCATCCATTAGAGTAACAAAGATATCGACAACATACTACCTTCCATAATGACAAGGCTATCATCCATTTGTGTAACAAAAATATCGATAACTTACTACCTACCATAATGACAATGCTACCATCCATTGGAGTAACAAAAATATCGACAATAGACTACCTTCCATAATGACAAGGCTACAATCCATTGGAGCAACAAAAATCTCGACAACAGACTACCTTCCATAATGACATGGCTACCATCCATTGGAGTAACAAAAATATCGACAACAGACTACCTACCATAATGACAATGCTATCATCCATTGGAATAACAAAAATCTCGACAATAGACTACTTTCTATAATGACAAAGCTACCATTCATTGGAGTAATAAAAATATTGACAACATAATACCTTCCATATGACAAGGCTATCATCCATTTGAGTAACAAAAATATCGACAACTGACTATCTACCATAATGATTATGCTACCATCCATTGGAATAACAAAAATCTCGAAAACAGACTACCTTCCACAATGACAATGCTACCATCCATTGGAGTAACAAAAATATCAACAACAGACTACCTTCCATAATGACAAGGCTACAATCCATTGGAGTAACAAAAATCTCCCCAACAGACTACCTTTCATAATGACAAGGCTACCATCCATAATGACAAGGCTACCATCCATTGGAGTAAGTAAAATATCGACAACTGACTACCTACCATAATGACAATGCTACCATCCATTGGAATAACAAAAATATCGAACACAGACTACCTTCCATAATGACAAGGCTACCATCCATTGGAGTAATAGAAATCTCAATGATAGACTACCTTCCATAATGACAAGGCTACCATCCAGTGGAGTAACAAAAATCTCGACAACAGACTACCTTCCATAATGACAAGGCTACCATCCATTGGAGTAACAAAAATCTCGACAACAAACTACCTTCCATAATGACAAGGCTACCATCCATTGAAGTAACAAAAATATCGACAACAAACTACCTACCATAATGGCAATGCTACCATCCATTGGAATAACAAAAATCTCGTCAACAGACTACCTTCCATAATGACAAAGCTACCATCCATTAGAGTAACAAAAATATCGACAACAGACTACCTACCATAATGACAATGCTACTATCCATTGGAATAACAAAAATCTCGACAACAGACTACCTTGCATAATGACAAAGCTACCATCCATTGGAGTAATAAAAATATTGACAACAGAATACCTTCCGTAATGACAAGGCTATCATCCATTTGAGTAACAAAAATATCTACAACTGACTACCTACTATAATGACAATGCTAACATCCATTGGAATAACAAAAATATCGACAACAGTCTACCTTCCATTATGACAAGGATACCATCCATTAGAGTAACAAAAATATTGACAACAAACTACCTTCCATAATGACAAGGCTACCATCCATTGGAATAACAAAAATCTCAATAACAGACTACCTTCCATAATGACAAGGCTACCTTACATTATAGTAACAAAGATATCGATAACATATTACCTTCCATAATGACAAGGCTACCATCCATTAGAGTCACAAAATTCTGGACAACAGTCTACCTTCTATAATGGCAATGCTACCATCCATTGGAGTAACAAAACTATCGAAAATAAAGTACCTTCCATAATGACAAGGCTACCATCCATTGGAGTAAGAGAAATCTCAATGACAGACTACCTTTCATAATGACAAGGCTACCATCCAATGGAGTAACAAAAATCTTGACAACAGACTACCTTCCATAATGACAAGGCTACCATCCATTGGAGTAACAAAAATCTCGACAACAAACTACCTTCCCTAATGAAAAGGCTACCATCCATTAGAGTAACAAAGATATCGACAGCATACTACCTTCCATAATGACAAGGCTATCATCCATTTGTGTAACAAAAATATCGATAACTGACTACCTACCATAATGACAATGCTACCATCCATTGGAGTAACAAAAATATCGACAATAGACTACCTTCCATAATGACAAGGCTATAATCCATTGGAGCAACAAAAATCTCGACAATAGACTACCTTCCATAATGACAAGGCTACCATCCATTGGAGTAACAAAAATATCGACAACAGACTACCTACCATAATGACAATGCTATCATCCATTGGAATAACAAAAATCTCGACAATAGACTACATTCTATAATGACAAAGCTACCATCCATTGGAGTAATAAAAATATTGACAACAGAATACCTTCCATATGACAAGGATATCATCCATTTGAGCAACAAAAATATCGACAACTGACTACCTACCATAATGACTATGCTACCATCCATTGGAATAACAAAAATCTCGAAAATAGACTACCTTCCACAATGACAATGCTACCATCCATTGGAGTAACAAAAATATCAACAACAGACTACCTTCCATAATGACAAGGCTACAATCCATTGGAGTAACAAAAATCTCCACAAGAGACTACCTTTCATAATGACAAGGCTACCATCCATAATGACAAGGCTACCATCCATTGGAGTAACAAAAATATCGACAACTGACTACCTACCATAATGACAATGCTACCATCCATTGGAATAATAAAAATCTCGACAAAAGACTACCTTCCATAATGACAAGGCTACCATCCATTGGAGTAATAAAAATATTGACAACAGAATACCTTCCATAATGACAAGGCTACCATCCATTGGAGTAACAAAAATATCGACAACTGACTACCTTCCATAATGACAATGCTACCATCCATTGGAATAACAAAAATCTCGACAACAGACTACCTTCCATAATGACAAGGCTACCATCCATTAGAGTAACAAAAATATTGACAACAAACTACCTTCCATAATGACAAGGCTACCATCCATTGGAATAACAAAAATCTCAAAAACATACTACCTTCCTTAATGACAAGGCTACCATCCATTTGAGTAACAAAATTCTCGACAACAGACTACCTTCTATAATAACAAGGCTACAATCCATTGGAGTAACGAAAATATCAAAAACAAAGTACCTTCCATAATGACAAGGCTACCATCCATTGGAGTAATAGAAATCTCAATGACAGACTACCTTCCAAAATGACAAGGCTACCATCTATTGTAATAACAAAAATCTCGAAAACAGACTACCTTCCATAATGACAAGGCTACCATCCATTGGAGTAACAAAAATCTTGACAACAAACTACCTTCCATAATTACAAGGCTACCATCCATTGGAGTAACAAAAATATCGACAACAAACTACCTACCATAATGGCAATGCTACCATCCATTGGAATAACAAAAATCTCGACAACATACTACCTTCCATAATGACAAGGCTACCATCCATTAGAGTAATAAAAGTATTGACAACAGAATACCTTCCATAATGACAAGGCAATCATCCATTAGAGTAACAAAAATATCGACAACTGACTACCTACCATAATGACAATGCTACGATCCATTGGAATAATAAAAATCTCGAGAACAGACTACCTTCCACAATGACAAGGCTACCATCCATTGGAGTAACAAAAATATCGACAACAGACTACCTTCCATAATGACAAGGCTACAATCCATTGGAGTAACAAAAATCTCGACAACAGACTACCTTCCATAATGACAAGGCTACCATCCATAATGACAAGGCTACAGTCCATTGGAGTAACAAAAATATCGACAACTGACTACCTACCATAATGACAATGCTACCATCCATTGGAATAACAAAAATCTCGACAACAGACTACCTTCCATAATGACAAGGCTACCATCCATTAGAGTAATTAAAATATTGACAACAAACTACCTTCCATAATGACAAGGCTACCATCCATTGGAATAACAAAAATCTCAACAACAGACTACCTTCCATAATGACAAGGCTACCTTCCATTGGAGTAACAAAGATATCGACAACATAGTACCTTCCATAATGACAAGGCGATCATCCATTAGAGTAACAAAAATCTCGACAACAGACTACCTTCTATAATAACAAGGCTACCATCCATTGGAGTAACAAAAATATCGAAAACAAAGTACCTTCCATAATGACCAGGCTACCATCCATTGGAGTAAAAGAAATCTCAATGACAGACTACCTTCCATAATGACAAGGCTACCATCCAATGGAGTAACTAAAATCTCGACAACAGACTACCTTCCATAATGACAAGGCTACCATCCATTGGAGTAACAAAAATCTGGACAACAAACTACCTTCCATAATGAAAAGGCTACCATCCATTAGAGTAACAAAGATATCTACAACATACTACCTTCCAAAATGACAAGGCTATCATTCATTTGAGTAACAAAAATATCGACAACTGACTACCTACCATAATGACAATGCTACCATCCATTGGAGTAAAAAAATATCGACAATAGACTACCTTCTATAATGACAAGGATACAATCCATTGGAGTAACAAAAATCTCGACCATAGACTACCTTCCATAATGACAAGGCTACCATCCATTGGAGTAACAAAAATATCGACAACAGACTACCTACCATAATGACAATGCTACAATCCATTGGAATAACGAAGATCTCGACAACTGACTACCTTCCATAATGACAAAGCTACCATCCATTGGAGTAATAAAAATATTGACAACATAATACCTTCCATATGACAAGGCTATCATACATTTGAGTAACAAAAATATCGACAACTGACTACCTACCATAATGACTATGCTACCATCCATTGGAATAACAAAAATCTCGAAAACAGACTACCTTCCACAATGACAACGCTACCATCCATTGGAGTAACAAAATATCAACAACAGACTACCTTCCATAATAACAAGGCTACAATCCATTGGAGTAACAAAAATATCGACAACAAACTACCTTCCAAAATGACAAGGCTAACATCCATAATGACAAGGCTACCTTCCATTGGAGTAACAAAGTTATCGATAACATACTACCTTCCATAATGATAAGGATACCTTCCATTTGAGTAACAAAATTCTCGACAATAGACTACCTTCTATAATAACAAGGCTACCATCCATTGGAGTAACAAAAATCTCGACAACAGACTACCTTCCATAATGACAAGGCTACCATCCATTAGAGTAACAAAAATATTGACAACAAACTACCTTTCATAATGACAAGGCTACCATCCATTGGAATAATAAAAATCTTAAAAACATACTACCTTCCATAATGACAAGGCTACCTTCCATTGGAGTAACAAAGATATCGACAACATACTACCTTCCATTATGACAAGGCTACCATCCATTTAAGTAACAAAATTCTCGACAACAGACTACCTTCTATAATAACAAGGCTACCATCCATTGGAGTAACAAAAATATCGAAAACAAAGTACCTTCCATAATGACAAGGCTACCATCCATTGGAGTAATAGAAATCTCAATGACAGACTACCGTCCAAAATGACAAGGCTACGATCCATTGTAGTAACAAAAATCTCGAGAACAGACTACCTTCCACAATGACAAGGCTACCATCCATTGTAGTAACAAAAATCTTGACAACAAAGTACCTTCCATAATTACAAGGCTACCATCCATTGGAGTAACAAAAATATCGAAAACAAACTACCTACCATAATGGCAATGCTACCATCCATAATGACAAGGCTACAGTCCATTGGAGTAACAAAAATATCGACAACTGACTACCTACCATAATGACAATGTTACCATCCATTGGAATAACAAAAATCTCGACAACAGACTACCTTCCATAATGACAAGGCTACCATCCATTAGAGTAACAAAAATATTGACAACAAACTACCTTCCATAATGACAAGGCTACCATCCATTGGAATAACAAAAATCTCAACAACAGACTACCTTCCATAATGACAAGGCTACCTTCCATTGGAGTAACAAAGATATCGACAACTTAGTACCTTCCATAATGACAAGGCGACCACCCATTAGAGTAACAAAATTCTCGACAACAGACTACCTTCTATAAAAACAAGGCTACCATCCATTGGAGTAACAAAAATATTGAAAACAAAGTACCTTCCATAATGACCAGGCTACCATCTATTGGACTAAAAGAAATCTCAATGACAGACTACCTTCCATAATGACAAGGCTACCATCCAATGTAGTAACAAAAATCTCGACAACAGACTACCTTCCATAATGACAAGGCTACCATCCATTGGAGTAACAAAAATCTCGACAACAAACTACCTTCCATAATGAAAAGGCTACCATCCAATAGAGTAAAAAAGATATCTACAACATACTACCTTCCATAATGACAAGGCTATCATCCATTTGAGTAACAAAAATATCGACAACTGACTACCTACCATAATGACAATGCTACGATCCATTGGAATAACAAAAATCTCGAGAACAGACTACCTTCCACAATGACAAGGCTACCATCCATTGGAGTAACAAAAATATCGAAAACAAAGTACCTTCCATAATGACAAGGCTACCATCCATTGGAGTAATAGAAATCTCAATGACAGACTACCGTCCAAAATGACAAGGCTACCATCTATTGTAGTAACAAAAATCTCGACAACAGACTACCTTCCATAATGACAAGGCTACCATCCATTGTAGTAACAAAAATCTTGACAACAAAGTACCTTCCATAATTACAAGGCTACCATCCATTGGAGTAACAAAAATATCGACAACAAACTACCTACCATAATGGCAATGCTACCATCCATTGGAATAACAAAAATCTCGACAACAGACTACCTTTCATAATGACAAGGCTACCATCCATTGGAGTAATAAAAGTATTGACAACAGACTACCTTCCATAATTACAAGGCTACAATCCATTGGAGTAACAAAAATCTCGACAACAGACTACCTTCCATAATGACAAGGCTACCATCCATAATGACAAGGCTACAGTCCATTGGAGTAACAAAAATATCGACAACTGACTACCTACCATAATGACAATGCTACCATCCATTGGAATAACAAAAATCTCGACAACAGACTACCTTCCATAATGACAAGGCTACCATCCATTAGAGTAACAAAAATATTGACAACAAACTACCTTCCATAATGACAAGGCTACCATCCATTGGAATAACAAAAATCTCAACAACAGACTACCTTCCATAATGACAAGGCTACCTTCCATTGGAGTAACAAAGATATCGACAACTTAGTACCTTCCATAATGACAAGGAGACCACCCATTAGAGTAACAAAATTCTCAACAACAGACTACCTTCTATAATAACAAGGCTACCATCCATTGGAGTAACAAAAATATTGAAAACAAAGTACCTTCCATAATGACCAGGCTACCATCCATTGGACTAAAAGAAATCTCAATGACAGACTACCTTCCATAATGACAAGGCTACCATCCAATGGAGTAACAAAAATCTCGACAACAGACTACCTTCCATAATGACAAGGCTACCATCCATTGGAGTAACAAAAATATCGACAACAAACTCCCTTCCATAATGAAAAGGCTACCATCCATTAGAGTAACAAAGATATCTACAACATACTACCTTCCATAATGACAAGGCTATCATCCATTTGAGTAACAAAAATATCGACAACTGACTACCTACCATAATGACAATGCTACCGTCCATTGGAATAACAAAGATCTCGACAACTGACTACCTTCCATAATGACAAAGCTACCATCCATTGGAGTAATAAAAATCTCGACAACAGACTACCTTCCATAATGACATGGCTACCATCCATTGGAGTAACAAAGATATCGATAACATACTACCTTCCATTATGATAAGGCTACCTTCCATTTGAGTAACAAAATTATCGACAATAGACTACCTTCTATAATAACAAGGCTACCATCCATTGGAGTAACAAAAATATCGAAAACAAAGTACCTTCCATAATGACAAGGCTACCATCAATTGGAGTAATAGAAATCTCAATGACAGACTACCTTCCATAATGACAAGGTTACCATCCAATGGAGTAACAAAAATCTTGACAACAGACTACCTTCCATAATGACAAGGCTACCATCCATTGGAGTAACAAAAATCTCGACAACAAACTACCTTCCATAATGAAAAGGCTACCATCCATTAGAGTAACAAAGATATCGACAACATACTACCTTCCATAATAACAAGGCTATCATCCATTTGAGTAACAAAAATATCGACAACTGACTACCTACCATAATGACAATGCTACCATCCATTGGAGTAACAAAAATATCGACAATAGACTACCTTCCATAATGACAAGGCTACAATCCATTGGAGTAACAAAAATCTCGACAACAGACTACCTTCCATAATGACAAGGCTACCATCCATTGGAGTAACAAAAATATCGACAACAGACTACCTTCCATAATGACAAAGCTACCATCCATTAGAGTAATAAAAATATTGACAACATAATACCTTTCATTTGACAAGGCTATCATCCATTTGAGTCTCAAAAATATCTACAACTGACTACCTACCATAATGACTATGCTACCATCCATTGGAATAAAAAAAATCTCGAAAACAGACTACCTTTCACAATGACAAGGCTACCATCCATTGGAGTAACAAAAATATCAACAACAGACTACCTTCCATAATGACAAGGCAACAATCCATTGGAGTAACAAAAATCTCGACAACATACTACCTTCCATAATGACAAGGCTACCATCCATAATGACAAGGCTACCATCCATTGGAGTAACAAAAATATCGACAACTGACTACCTACCATAATGACAATGCTACCATCCATTGGAATAAAAAAATCTCGACAACAAACTACCTTCCATAATGACAAGGCTACAATCCATTAGAGTAAAAAAAATATTGACAACAAACCACCTTCCATAATGACAAGGCTACCATCCATTGGAATAACAAAAATCTCAAAAACATACTACCTTCCATAATGACAAGGCTACCTTCCATTGGAGTAACAAAGATATCGACAACATACTACCTTCCATAATGACAAGGCTACCATCCATTTGAGTAACAAAATTCTCGACAACAGACTACCTTCAATAATAATAAGGCTACCATCCATCGGAGTAACAAAAATATCGAAAACAAAGTACTTTCCATAATGACAAGGCTACCATCCATTGGAGTAATAGAAATCTCAATGACAGACTACCTTCCATAATGACAAGGCTACCATCCAATGGAGTAACAAAAATCTTGACAACAGACTACCTTCCATAATGACAAGGCTACCATCCATTGGAGTAACAAAAATCTCGACAACAAACTACCTTCCCTAATGAAAAGGCTACCATCCATTAGAGTAACAAAGATATCGACAACATACTACCTTCCATAATGACAAGGCTATCATCCATTTGAGTAACAAAAATATCGACAACTGACTACCTACCATAATGACAATGCTACCATTCATTAGAGTAACAAAAATATCGACAATAGACTACCTTCCATAATGACAAGGCTACAATCCATTGTAGTAACAAAAATCTCGACAACAGACTACCTTCCATAATGACCAGGCTACCATCCATTGGAGTAACAAAAATATCGACAACAGATTACCTACCATAATGACAATGCTACCATCCATTGGAATAACAAAAATATCGACAATAGACTACTTTCTATAATGACAAAGCTACCATCCATTGGAGTAATAAAAATATTGACAACAAAATACTTTCCATATGACAAGGCTATCATCCATTTGAGTAACAAAAATATCGACAACTGACTACCTACCATAATGACAATGCTACCATCCATTGGAATAACAAAAATCTTGAAAACAGACAACCTTCCATAATGACAATGCTACCATCCATTGGAGTAACAAAAATATCAACAACAAACTACCTTCCGTAATGACAAGGCTACAATCCATTGGAGTAACAAAAATCTCCACAACAGACTACCTTTCATAATGACAAGGCTACCATCCATTGGAGTAACAAAAATACCGACAACTGACTACCTACCATAATGACAATGCTACCATCCATTGGAATAACAAAAATCTCGACAACAGACTACCTTCCATAATAACAAGGCTACCATCCATTGGAGTAATAAAAATATTGACAACAGAATACCTTCCATAGTGACAAGGCTACCATCCATTGAAGTAACAAAAATATCGACAACTGACTACCTACCATAATGACAATGCTACCATCCATTAGAATAAGAAAAATCTCGACAACAGACTACCTTCCATAATGACAAGGCTACCATCCATTAGAGTAACAAAAATATCGACAACTGACTACCTACCATAATGACAATGCTACCGTCCATTGGAATAACAAAGATCTCGACAACTGACTACCTTCCATAATGACAAAGCTACCATCCATTGGAGTAATAAAAATATTGACAACAGAATACCTTCCATAATGACAAGGCTACCTTCCGTTGGAGTAACAAAGATATCGATAACATACTACCTTCCATTATGATAAGGCTACCTTCCATTTGAGTAACAAAATTATCGACAATAGACTACCTTCTATAATAACAAGGCTACCATCCATTGGAGTAACAAAAATATCGAAAACAAAGTACCTTCCATAATGACAAGGCTACCATCAATTGGAGTAATAGAAATCTCAATGACAGACTACCTTCCATAATGACAAGGTTACCATCCAATGGAGTAACAAAAATCTCGACAACAGACTACCTTCCATAATGACAAGGCTACCATCCATTGGAGTAACAAAAATCTCGACAACAAACTACCTTCCATAATGAAAAGGCTACCATCCATTAGAGTAACAAAGATATCGACAACATACTACCTTCCATAATAACAAGGCTATCATCCATTTGAGTAACAAAAATATCGACAACTGACTACCTACCATAATGACAATGCTACCATCCATTGGAGTAACAAAAATATCGACAATAGACTACCTTCCATAATGACAAGGCTACAATCCATTGGAGTAACAAAAATCTCGACAACAGACTACCTTCCATAATGACAAGGCTACCATCCATTGGAGTAACAAAAATATCGACAACAGACTACCTTCCATAATGACAAAGCTACCATCCATTAGAGTAATAAAAATATTGACAACAGAATACCTTTCATTTGACAAGGCTATCATCCATTTGAGTCTCAAAAATATCTACAACTGACTAACTACCATAATGACTATGCTACCATCCATTGGAATAAAAAAAATATCGAAAACAGACTACCTTTCACAATGACAAGGCTACCATCCATTGGAGTAACAAAAATATCAACAACAGACTACCTTCCATAATGACAAGGCAACAATCCATTGGAGTAACAAAAATCTCGACAACATACTACCTTCCATAATGACAAGGCTACCATCCATAATGACAAGGCTACCATCCATTGGAGTAACAAAAATATCGACAACTGACTACCTACCATAATGACAATGCTACCATCCATTGGAATAAAAAAAATCTCGACAACAAACTACCTTCCATAATGACAAGGCTACAATCCATTAGAGTAAAAAAAATATTGACAACAAACCACCTTCCATAATGACAAGGCTACCATCCATTGGAATAACAAAAATCTCAAAAACATACTACCTTCCATAATGACAAGGCTACCTTCCATTGGAGTAACAAAGATATCGACAACATACTACCTTCCATAATGACAAGGCTACCATCCATTTGAGTAACAAAATTCTCGACAACAGACTACCTTCAATAATAAGAAGGCTACCATCCATCGGAGTAACAAAAATATCGAAAACAAAGTACTTTCCATAATGACAAGGCTACCATCCATTGGAGTAATAGAAATCTCAATGACAGACTACCTTCCATAATGACAAGGCTACCATCCAATGGAGTAACAAAAATCTTGACAACAGACTACCTTCCATAATGACAAGGCTACCATCCATTGGAGTAACAAAAATCTCGACAACAAACTACCTTCCCTAATGAAAAGGCTACCATCCATTTGAGTAACAAAAATATCGACAACTGACTACCTACCATAATGACAATGCTACCATCCATTGGAGTAACAAAAATATCGACAATAGACTACCTTCCATAATGACAAGGCTACAATCCATTGTAGTAACAAAAATCTCGACAACAGACTACCTTCCATAATGACAAGGCTACCATCCATTGGAGTAACAAAAATATCGACAACAGATTACCTACCATAATGACAATGCTACCATCCATTGGAATAACAAAAATATCGACAATAGACTACTTTCTATAATGACAAAGCTACCATCCATTGGAGTAATAAAAATATTGACAACAAAATACTTTCCATATGACAAGGCTATCATCCATTTGAGTAACAAAAATATCGACAACTGACTACCTACCATAATGACAATGCTACCATCCATTGGAATAACAAAAATCTTGAAAACAGACAACCTTCCATAATGACAATGCTACCATCCATTGGAGTAACAAAAATATCAACAACAGACTACCTTCCGTAATGACAAGGCTACAATCCATTGGAGTAACAAAAATCTCCACAACAGACTACCTTTCATAATGACAAGGCTACCATCCATTGGAGTAACAAAAATACCGACAACTGACTACCTACCATAATGACAATGCTACCATCCATTGGAATAACAAAAATCTCGACAACAGACTACCTTCCATAATAACAAGGCTACCATCCATTGGAGTAACAAAAATATCAACAACAGACTACCTTCCATAATGACAAGGCAACAATCCATTGGAGTAACAAAAATCTCGACAACATACTACCTTCCATAATGACAAGGCTACCATCCATAATGACAAGGCTACCATCCATTGGAGTAACAAAAATATCGACAACTGACTACCTACCATAATGACAATGCTACCATCCATTGGAATAAAAAAAATCTCGACAACAAACTACCTTCCATAATGACAAGGCTACAATCCATTAGAGTAAAAAAAATATTGACAACAAACCACCTTCCATAATGACAAGGCTACCATCCATTGGAATAACAAAAATCTCAAAAACATACTACCTTCCATAATGACAAGGCTACCTTCCATTGGAGTAACAAAGATATCGACAACATACTACCTTCCATAATGACAAGGCTACCATCCATTTGAGTAACAAAATTCTCAACAACAGACTACCTTCAATAATAATAAGGCTACCATCCATCGGAGTAACAAAAATATCGAAAACAAAGTACTTTCCATAATGACAAGGCTACCATCCATTGGAGTAATAGAAATCTCAATGACAGACTACCTTCCATAATGACAAGGCTACCATCCAATGGAGTAACAAAAATCTTGACAACAGACTACCTTCCATAATGACAAGGCTACCATCCATTGGAGTAACAAAAATCTCGACAACAAACTACCTTCCCTAATGAAAAGGCTACCATCCATTAGAGTAACAAAGATATCGACAACATACTACCTTCCATAATGACAAGGCTATCATCCATTTGAGTAACAAAAATATCGACAACTGACTACCTACCATAATGACAATGCTACCATCCATTGGAGTAACAAAAATATCGACAATAGACTACCTTCCATAATGACAAGGCTACAATCCATTGTAGTAACAAAAATCTCGACAACAGACTACCTTCCATAATGACCAGGCTACCATCCATTGGAGTAACAAAAATATCGACAACAGATTACCTACCATAATGACAATGCTACCATCCATTGGAATAACAAAAATATCGACAATAGACTACTTTCTATAATGACAAAGCTACCATCCATTGGAGTAATAAAAATATTGACAACAAAATACTTTCCATATGACAAGGCTATCATCCATTTGAGTAACAAAAATATCGACAACTGACTACCTACCATAATGACAATGCTACCATCCATTGGAATAACAAAAATCTTGAAAACAGACAACCTTCCATAATGACAATGCTACCATCTATTGGAGTAACAAAAATATCAACAACAGACTACCTTCCGTAATGACAAGGCTACAATCCATTGGAGTAACAAAAATCTCCACAACAGACTACCTTTCATAATGACAAGGCTACCATCCATTGGAGTAACAAAAATACCGACAACTGACTACCTACCATAATGACAATGCTACCATCCATTGGAATAACAAAAATCTCGACAACAGACTACCTTCCATAATAACAAGGCTACCATCCATTGGAGTAATAAAAATATTGACAACAGAATACCTTCCATAGTGACAAGGCTACCATCCATTGAAGTAACAAAAATATCGACAACTGACTACCTACCATAATGACAATGCTACCATCCATTAGAATAACAAAAATCTCGACAACAGACTACCTTCCATAATGACAAGGCTACCATCCATTAGAGTAACAAAAATATTGACAACAAACTACCTCCCATAATGACAAGGCTACCATCCATTGGAATAAAAAAAATCTCAAAAACATACTACCTTCCATAATGACAAGGCTACCTTCCATTGGAGTAACAAAGATATCGACAACATACTACCTTCCATTATGACAAGGCTACCATCCATTTGAGTAACAAAATTATCGACAACAGACTACCTTCTATAATAATAAGGCTACCATCCATTGGAGTAACAAAAATATCGAAAACAAATTACCTTCCATAATGACAAGGCTACCATCCATTGGAGTAATAGAAATCTCAATGACAGACTACCTTCCAAAATGACAAGGCTACCATGTATTGTAGTAACAAAAATCTCGACAACAGACTACCTTCCATAATGACAAGGCTACCATCCATTGGAGTAACAAAAATCTTGACAACAAACTACCTTCCATAATTACAAGGCTACCATCCATTGGAGTAACAAAAATGTCGATAACAAACTACCTACCATAATATTAATGCTACCATCCATTGGAATAATAAAAATCTCGACAACAGACAACCTTCCATAATGACAAGGCTACCATCCATTTGAGTAATAAAAATATTGACAACAAAATACCTTCGATAATGACAAGGCTATCATCCATTGGAGTAATAAAAATATCGACAACTGACTACCTACCATAATGACAATGCTACCATCCATTGGAATAACAAAAATCTCGACAACAGACTACCTTCCATAATGACAAGGCTACCATCCATTAGAGTAACAAAAATATTGACAACAAACTACCTTCCATAATGACAAGGCTACCAACCATTGGAATAACAAAAATCTCAAAAACATACTACCTTCCATAATGACAAGGCTACCTTCCATTGGAGTAACAAAGATATCGACAACATACTACCTTCCATAATGACAAGGCTACCATCCATTTGAGTTACAAAATTCTTGACAACAGACTACCTTCTATAATAACAAGGCTACCATCCATTGGAGTAACAAAAATATCGAAAACAAAGTACCTTCCATAATGACAAGGCTACCATCCATTGGAGTAATAGAAATCTCAATGACAGACTACCTTCCAAAATGACAAGGCTATCATCTATTGGAGTAACAAAAATCTCGACAACAGACTACCTTCCATAATGACAAGGCTACCATCCATTGGAGTAACAAAAATCTTGACAACAAACAACCTTCCATAATGACAAGGCTACTATCCAATTGAGTAACAAAAATATCGACAACAAACTACCTACACAATTACAATGCTACCATCCATTGGAATAACAAAAATCTCGACAACAGACTACCTTCCATAATGACAAGGCTACCATCCGTTGGAGTAATAAAAATATTGACAACAAAATACCATCCATAATGACAAGGCTATCATCCATTGGAGTAACAAAAATATCAAAACCTGACTACCTACCATAATGACAATGCTACCATCTATTGGAATAACAAAAATCTCGAAAACAGACTACCTTCCACAATGACAAGGCTACCATCCATTGGAGTAACAAAAATATCGACGACAAACTACCATCAATAATGACAAGGCTACCATCCATAATGACAAGGCTACCATCCATTGGAGTAACAAAAATATCGACAACTGACTACCTACCATAATGACAATGCTACCATCCATTGGAATAACAAAAATATCGACAACAGTCTACCTTCCATAATGACAAGGATACCATCCATTAGAGTAACAAAAATATTGACAACAAACTACCTTCCATAATGACAAGGCTACCATCCATTGGAATAAAAAAAATCTCAACAACAGACTACCTTCCATAATGACAAGGCTACCTTCCATTGGAGTAACAAAGATATCGACAACATACTACCTTCCATAATGACAAGGATACCATCCATTAGAGTAACAAAATTCTCGACAACAGTCTACCTTCTATAATAACAAGGCTACCATCCATTGGAGTAACAAAAATATCGAAAACAAAGTACCTTCCGTAATGACAAGGCTACCATCCATTGGAGTAATAGAAATCTCAATGACAGACTACCTTCCATAATGACAAGGCTACCATCCAGTGGAGTAAAAAAAATCTCGACAACAGACTACCTTCCATAATGACAAGGCTACCATCCATTGGAGTAACAAAAATCTCGACAACAAACTACCTTCCATAATGACAAGGCTACCATCCATTGGAGTAACAAAAATATCGACAACAAACTACCTACCATAATGGCAATGCTACCATCCATTGGAATAACAAAAATCTCGTCAATAGACTACCTTCCATAATGACAAAGCTATCATCCATTGGAGTAACAAAAATATCGACAATAGACTACCTACCATAATGATAATGCTACTATCCATTGGAATAAAAAAATCTCGACAACAGACTACCTTCCATAATGACAAAGCTACCATCCATTGGACTAATAAAAATATTGACAACAGAATACCTGCCGTAATGACAAGGCTATCATCCATTTGAGTAACAAAAATATCTACAACTGACTACCTACCATAATGACAATGCTACCATCCATTGGAATAACAAAAATATCGACAACAATCTACCTTCCATAATGACAAGGATACCATCCATTAGAGTAACAAAAATATTGACAACAAACTACCTTCCATAATGACAAGGCTACCATCCATTGGAATAACAAAAATCTCAATAACAGACTACCTTCCATAATAACAAGGCTACCTTACATTGGAGTAACAAAGATATCGACAACATACTACCTTCCATAATGACAAGGCTACCATCCATTAGAGTAACAAAATTCTAGACAACAGTCTACCTTTTATAATGGCAATGCTATCATCCATTGGAGTAACAAAAATATCGAAAACAAAGTACCTTCCATAATGACAAGGCTACCATCCATTGGAGTAATAGAAATCTCAATGACAGACTACCTTCCATAATGACAAGGCTACCATGCAATGGAGTAAAAAAAATCTTGACAACAGACTACCTTCCATAATGACAAGGCTACCATCCATTGGAGTAACAAAAATCTCGACAACAAACTACCTTCCCTAATGAAAAGGCTACCATCCATTAGAGTAACAAAGATATTGACAACATACTACCTTCGATAATGACAAGGCTATCATCCATTTGAGTAACAAAAGTATCGACAACTGACTACGTACCATAATGACAATGCTACCATCCATTGGAGTAACAAAAATATCGACAATAGACTACCTTCCATAATGACAAGGCTTAAATCCATTCGAGTAACAAAAATCTCGACAACAGACTACCTTCCATAATGACAAGGCTACCATCCATTGGAGTAACAAAAATATCGACAACAGACTACCTACCATAATGACAAAGCTACCATCCATTGGAGTAACAAAAATCTCGACAATAGACTACTTTCTATAATGACAAAGCTACCATCCATTGGAGTAATAAAAATATTGACAACAGAATACCTTCCATATGACAAGGCTATCATCCATTTGAGTAACAAAAATATTGACAACTGACTACCTGCCATAATGACTATGCTACCATCCATTGGAATAACAAAAATCTCGAAAACAGACTACCTTCCATAATGACAAGGCTACAATCCATTAGAGTAACAAAAATCTCCACAACAGACTACCTTTCATAATAACAAGGCTACCATCCATAATGACAAGGCTACCATCCATTGGAGTAAGAAAAATATCGACAACTGACTACCTACCATAATGACAATGCTACCATCCATTGGAATAACAAAAATCTCGACAACAGACTACCTTCCATAATGACAAGGCTACCATTCATTGGAGTAATAAAAATATTGACAACAAAATACCTTCCATAATGACAAGGCTACCATCCATTGGAGTAACAAAAATATCGACAACTGACTACCACCCATAATGACAATGCTACCATCCATTGGAATAACAAAAATCTCAACAACAGACTACCTTCCATAATGACAAGGCTACCATCCATTAGAGTAACAAATATATTGACCACAAACTACCTTCCATAATGACAAGGCTACCATCCATTAGAATAACAAAAATCTCAAAAACATACTACCTTCCATAATGATAAGGCTACCTTCCATTGGAGTAACAAAGATATCGACAACATACTACCTTCCATTATGACAAGGCTACCATCCATTTGAGTAACAAAATTCTCAACAACAGACTACCTTCTATAATAACAAGGCTACCATCTATTGGAGTAACAAAAATATCGAAAACAAAGTACCTTCCATAATGACAAGGCTACCATCCATTGGAGTAATAGAAATCTTAATGACATACTACCTTCCAAAAATGACAAGGCTACCATCCATTGGAATAACAAAAATCTCAACAACAGACTACCTTCCATAATGACAAGGCTACCATCCATTGGAGTAACAAAGATATCGACAACATACTACCTTCCATAATGACAAGGATACCATCCATTAGAGTAACAAAATTCTCGACAACAGTCTACCTTCTATAATAACAAGGCTACCATCCATTGGAGTAACAAAAATATCGAAAACAAAGTTCCTTCCGTAATGACAAGGCTACCATCCATTGGAGTAATAGAAATCTCAATGACAGACTACCTTCCATAATGACAAGGCTACCATCCAGTGGAGTAAAAAAAATCTCGACAACAGACTACCTTCCATAATGACAAGGCTACCATCCATTGGAGTAACAAAAATCTCGACAACAAACTACCTTCCATAATGACAAGGCTACCATCCATTGGAGTAACAAAAATATCGACAACAAACTACCTACCATAATGGCAAAGCTACCATCCATTGGAATAACAAAAATCTCGACAATAGACTACTTTCTATAATGACAAAGCTACCATCCATTGGAGTAATAAAAATATTGACAACAGAATACCTTCCATATTACAAGGCTATCATCCATTTGAGTAACAAAAATATTGACAACTGACTACCTGCCATAATGACTATGCTACCATCCATTGGAATAACAAAAATCTCGAAAACAGACTACCTTCCATAATGACAAGGCTACAATCCATTAGAGTAACAAAAATCTCCACAACAGACTACCTTTCATAATAACAAGGCTACCATCCATAATGACAAGGCTACCATCCATTGGAGTAAGAAAAATATCGACAACTGACTACCTACCATAATGACAATCCTACCATCCATTGGAATAACAAAAATCTCGACAACAGACTACCTTCCATAATGACAAGGCTACCATCCATTGGAGTAATAAAAATATTGACAACAAAATACCTTCCATAATGACAAGGCTACCATCCATTGGAGTAACAAAAATATCGACAACTGACTACCTCCCATAATGACAATGCTACCATCCATTGGAATAACAAAAATCTCAACAACAGACTACCTTCCATAATGACAAGGCTACCATCCATTAGAGTAATAAATATATTGACAACAAACTACCTTCCATAATGACAAGGCTACCATCCATTAGAATAACAAAAATCTCAAAAACATACTACCTTCCATAATGATAAGGCTACCTTCCATTGGAGTAACAAAGATATCGACAACATACTACCTTCCATTATGACAAGGCTACCATCCATTTGAGTAACAAAATTCTCAACAACAGACTACCTTCTATAATAACAAGGCTACCATCTATTGGAGTAACAAAAATATCGAAAACAAAGTACCTTCCATAATGACAAGGCTACCATCCATTGGAGTAATAGAAATCTTAATGACATACTACCTTCCAAAAATGACAAGGCTACCATCCATTGGAATAACAAAAATCTCAACAACAGACTACCTTCCATAATGACAAGGCTACCATCCATTGGAGTAACAAAGATATCGACAACATACTACCTTCCATAATGACAAGGATACCATCCATTAGAGTAAAAAAATTCTCGACAACAGTCTACCTTCTATAATAACAAGGCTACCATCCATTGGAGTAACAAAAATATCGAAAACAAAGTTCCTTCCGTAATGACAAGGCTACCATCCATTGGAGTAATAGAAATCTCAATGACAGACTACCTTCCATAATGACAAGGCTACCATCCAGTGGAGTAAAAAAAATCTCGACAACAGACTACCTTCCATAATGACAAGGCTACCATCCATTGGAGTAACAAAAATCTCGACAACAAACTACCTTCCATAATGACAAGGCTACCATCCATTGGTGTAACAAAAATATCGACAACAAACTACCTACCATAATGGCAATGCTACCATCCATTGGAATAACAAAAATATCGTCAATAGACTACCTTCCATAATGACAAAGCTATCATCCATTGGAGTAATAAAAATATCGACAAAAGACTACCTACCATAATGATAATACTACTATCCATTGGAATAAAAAAATCTCGACAACAGACTACCTTCCATAATGACAAAGCTACCATCCATTGGAGTAATAAAAATATTGACAACAGAATACCTGCCGTAATGACAAGGCTATCATCCATTTGAGTAACAAAAATATCTACAACTGACTACCTACCATAATGACAATGCTACCATCCATTGGAATAACAAAAATATCGACAACAGTCTACCTTCCATAATGACAAGGATACCATCCATTAGAGTAACAAAAATATTGACAACAAACTATCTTCCATAATGACAAGGCTACCATCCATTGGAATAACAAAAATCTCAATAACAGACTACCTTCCATAATAACAAGGCTACCTTACATTGGAGTAACAAAGAAATCGACAACATACTACCTTCCATAATGACAAGACTACCATCCATTAGAGTAACAAAATTCTAGACAATAGTCTACCTTTTATAATGGCAATGCTACCATCCATTGGAGTAACAAAAATATCGAAAACAAAGTACCTTCCATAATGACAAGGCTACCATCCATTGGAGTAATAGAAATCTCAATGACAGACTACCTTCCATAATGACAAGGCTACCATCCAATGGAGTAAAATAAATCTTGACAACAGACTACCTTCCATAATGACAAGGCTACCATCCATTGGAGTAACAAAAATCTCGACAACAAACTACCTTCCCTAATGAAAAGGCTACCATCCATTAGAGTAACAAAGATATCGAAAACATACTACCTTCGATAATGACAAGGCTATCATCCATTTGAGTAACAAAAGTATCGACAACTGACCTCCTACCATAATGACAATGCTACCATCCATTGGAGTAACAAAAATATCGACAATAGACTACCCTCCATAATGACAAGGCTACAATCCATTCGAGTAACAAAAATCTAGACAACAGACTACCTTCCATAATGACAAGGCTACCATCCATTGGAGTAACAAAAATATCGACAACAGACTACCTACCATAATGACAATGCTACCATCCATTGGAATAACAAAAATCTCGACAACAGACTACTTTCTATAATGACAAAGCTACCATCCATTGGAGTAATAAAAATATTGACAACAGAATACCTTCCGTATGACAAGGCTATCATCCATTTGAGTAACAAAAATATTGACAACTGACTACCTACCATAATGACTATGCTACCATCCATTGGAATAACAAAAATCTCGAAAACAGACTACCTTCCATAATGACAAGGCTACAATCCATTAGAGTAACAAAAATCTCCACAATAGACTACCTTTCATAATGACAAGGCTACCATACATAATGACAAGGCTACCATCCATTGGAGTAAGAAAAATATCGACAACTGACTACCTACCATAATGACAATGCTACCATCCATTGTAATAACAAAAATCTCGACAACAAACTACCTTCCATAATGACAAGGCTACCATCCATTGGAGTAATAAAAATATTGACAACAAAATACCTTCCATAATGACAAGGCTACCATCCATTGGAGTAACAAAAATATCGACAACTGACTACCTCCCATAATGACAATGCTACCATCCATTGGAATAACAAAAATCTCGACAACAGACTACCTTCCATAATGACAAGGCTACCATCCATTAGAGTAACAAATATATTGACAACAAACTACCTTCCATAATGACAAAGCTACCATCCATTGGAATAACAAAAATCTCAAAAACATACTACCTTCCATAATGATAAGGCTACCTTCCATTGGAGTAACAAAGATATCGACAACATACTACCTTCCATTATGACAAGGCTACCATCCATTTGAGTATCAAAATTTTCAACAACAGACTACCTTCTATAATAACAAGGCTACCATCTATTGGTGTAACAAAAATATCGAAAACAAAGAACCTTCCATAATGACAAGGTTACCATCCATTGGAGTAATAGAAATCTTAATGACATACTACCTTCCAAAAATGACAAGGCTACCATCTATTGTAGTAACAAAAATCTCAACAACAGACTACCTTCCATAATGACAAGGCTACCATCCATTGGAGTAATAAAAATATTGAGAACAGAATACCTTCCATAATGACAAGGCTATCATCCATTGGAGTTACAAAAATATCGACAACTGACTACCTACCATAATGACAATGCTACCATCCATTGGAATAACAAAAATCTCGACAACATACTACCTTACATAATGACAAGGCTACCATCCATTAGAGTAACAAAAACCTTGACAACAAACTACCTTCCATAATGACAAGGCTACCATCCATTGGAGTAACAAAAATATCGACAACAGACTACCTACCATAATGACAATGCTACCATCCATTGGAATAACAAAAATCTCGACAATAGGCTACTTTCTATAATGACAAAGCTACCATCCATTGGAGTAATAAAAATATTGACAACAGAATACCTTCCATATGACAAGGCTATCATCCATTTGAGTAACAAAAATATTGACAACTGACTACCTACCATAATGACTATGCTACCATCCATTGGAATAACAAAAATCTCGAAAACAGACTACCTTCCATAATGAGAAGGCTACCATCCATTGGAGTAACAAAAATCTTGACAACAAACTACCTTCCATAATGATAAGGCTACCATCCATTGGAGTAACAAAAAGATCGACAACAGACTAGCTTCCATAATGAAAAGGCTACAATCCATTAGAGTAACAAAAATCTCGACAACAGACTACCTTCCATAATGACAAGGCTACCATCCATTGGAGTAATAAAAATATTGACAACATAATACCTTCCATAATGACAAGGCTATCATCCATTGGAGTAACAAAAATATCGACAACTGACTACCTACCATAATGACAATGCTACCATCAATTGGAATAACAAAAATCTCGACAGACTACCTTCCATAATGACAAGGCTACCATCCATTAGAGTAACAAAAATCTTGACAACAAACTACCTTCCATAATGACAAGGCTACCATCCATTGGAGTAACAAAAATATCGACAACAGACTACCTACCATAATGACAATGCTACCATCCATTGGAATAACAAAAATCTCGACAATAGACTACTTTCTATAATGACAAAGCTACCATCCATTGGAGTAATAAAAATATTGACAACAGAATACCTTCCATATGACAAGGCTATCATCCATTTGAGTAACAAAAATATTGACAACTGACTACCTACCATAATGACTATGCTACCATCCATTGGAATAACAAAAATCTCGAAAAAAGACTACCTTCCATAATGAGAAGGCTACCATCCATTGGAGTAATAAAAATCTTGACAACAAACTACCTTCCATAATGACAAGGCTACCATCCATTGGAGTAACAAAAAGATCGACAACAGACTACCTTCCATAATGACAAGGCTACCAACCATAATGACAAGGCTACCATCCATTGGAGTAACAAAAATATCGATAACTGACTACCTACCATAATGACAATGCTACCATCCATTGGAATAACAAAAATATCGACAACAGTCTACCTTCCATAATGACAAGGATACCATCCATTAGAGTAACAAAAATATTGACAACAAACTACCTTCCATAATGACAAGGCTACCATCCATTGGAATAACAAAAATCTCAACAACAGACTACCTTCTATAATGACAAGGCTACCTTCCATTGGAGTAACAAAGATATCGACAACATACTACCTTCCATAATGACAAGGCTACCATCCATTAGAGTAACAAAATTCTCGACAACAGTCTACCTTCTATAATTACAAGGCTACCATCCATTGGAGTAACAAAAATATCGAAAACAAAGTACCTTCCATAATGACAAGGCTACCATCCATTGGAGTAATAGAAATCTCAATGACATACAACCTTCCATAATGACAAGGCTACCATCCAGTGGAATAACAAAAATCTCGACAACAGACTACCTTCCATAATGAAAAGGCTACCATCCATTGGAGTAACAAAAATCTCGACAACAAACTACCTTCCATAATGACAAGGCTACCATCCATTAGAGTAACAAAAATATCGACAATAGACTACCTTCCATAATGACAAGGCTACCATCCATTGGAGTAACAAAAATATCGTAAACAAACTACCTTCAATAATGACAAAGCTACCATCCATTGGAGTAACAAAAATATCGACAATAGACTACCTACCATAATGAAAATGCTACTATCCATTGGAATAACAAAAATCTCAACAACAGACTACCTTCCATAATGACAAAGCTACCATCTATTGGAGTAATAAAAATATTGACAACAAAATACCTTCCGTAATGACAAGGTTATCATCCATTTGAGTAACAAAAATATCGACAACTGACTACCTACCATAATGACAATGCTACCATACATTGGAATAACAAAAATATCGACAACAGTCTTCCTTCCATAATAACAAGGATACCTTCCATTATAGTAACAAAAATATTGACATCAAAATACCTTCCATAATGACAAGGCTACCATCCATTGGAATAACAAAAATCTCAACAACAGACTACCTTCCATAATGACAAGGCTACCTTCCATTGGAGTAACAAAGATATCGACAACATACTACCTTCCATAATGACAAGGCTACCATCCATTAGAGTAACAAAATTCTCGACAACAGTCTACCTTCTATAATAACAAGGCTACCATCCATTGAAGTAACAAAAATATCGAAAACAAAGTACCTCCCATAATGACAAGGCTACTATCCATTGGAGTAATAGAAATCTCAATGACAGACTACCTTCCATAATGACAAGGCTACCATCCAGTGGAGTAACAAAAATCTAGACAACAGACTACCTTCTAAAATGACAAGGCTACCATCCATTAGAGTAACAAAAATCTCGACAACAAACTACCTTCCATAATGACAAGGCTACCATCCATTGGAATAACAAAAATATCGACAATAGACTACCTTCCATAATGACAAATCTAACATCTATTGGAGTAATAAAAATATCGACAACTGACTACCTTCGGTAATGACAATGCTACCATCCATTGGAATAACAAAAATCTCGACAACAGACTACTTTCCATAATGACAAGGCTACCATCCATTAGAGTAACAAAAATATTGACAACAAACTACCTTCCATAATGACAAGGCTACCATCTATTGGAGTAATAAAAATATTGACAATAGAATACCTTCCGTAATGACAAGGCTATCATCCATTTGAGTAACAAAAATATCGACAACTGACTACCTACCATAATGAAAATGCTACCATCCATTGGAATAACATAAATATCGACAATAGTCTACCTTCCATAATGACAAGGACACCATCCATTATAGTAACAAAAATATTGACAACAAACTACCTTCCATAATGACAAGGCTACCATCCATTGGAATAACAAAAATTTCAACAACAGACTACCTTCCATAATGACAAGGCTACCTTCCATTGGAGTAACAAAGATATCGACAACATACTACCTTCCATAATGACAAGGCTACCATCCATTAGAGTAACAAAATTCTCGACAACAGTCTACCTTCTATAATAACAAGGCTACCATCCATTGGAGTAACAAAAATATCGAAAACAAAGTACCTTTCATAATGACAAGGCTACCATCCATTGGAGTAATAAAAATCTCAATGACAGACTACCTTCCATAATGACAAGGCTACCATCCAGTGGAGTAACAAAAATCTAGACAACAGACTACCTTCCATAATGACAAGGCTACCATCCATTGGAGTAACAAAAATCTCGACAACAAACTACCTTCCATAATGACAAGGCTACCATCCATTGGAGTAACAAAAATCTCGACAACATACTACTTTCCATAATGACAAAGCTACCATCTATTGGAGTAATAAAAATATCGACAACTGACTACCTTCCGTAATGACAATGCTACCATCTATTGGAAAAACAAAAATCTCGACAACAGACTACTTTCCATAATGACACGGCTACCATCCATTAGAGTAACAAAAATATTGACAACAAACTACCTTCCATAATGACAAGGCTACCATCCATTGGAATAACAAAAATCTCAAAAACATACTACCTTCCATAATGACAAAGCTACCTTCCATTGGAGTAACAAAGATATCGACAATATACTACCTTCCATTATGACAAGGCTACCATCCATTTGAGTAACAAAATTCTCGACAACAGACTACCTTCTATAATAACAAGGCTACCATCCATTGGAGTAACAAAAATATCGAAAACAAAGTACCTTCCATAATGACAAGGCTACCATCCATTGGAGTAATAGAAATCTCAATGACAGACTACCTTCCAAAATGACAAGGCTACCATCTATTGGAGTAACAAAAATCTTGAAAACATACTACCTTCCATAATGACAAGGCTACCATCCATTGGAGTAACAAAAATCTTGACAACAAACTACCTTCCATAATTACAAGGCTACCATCCATTGGAGTAACAAAATATTGAAAACAAACTACCTACCATAATGACAATGCTACCATCCATTGGAATAACAAAAATCTCGACAACAGACTACCTTCCATAATGACAAGGCTGCCATCCATTGGAGTAATAAAAATATTGACAACAGAATACCTTCCATAATGACAAGGCTATCATCCATTGGAGTAACAAAAATATCGACAACTGACTACCTACCATAATGACAATGCTACCATCCATTGGAATAACAAAAATCTCGACAACAGACTACCTTCCATAATTACAAGGCTACCATCCATTAGAGTAACAAAAATATTGACAACAAACTACCTTCAATAATGACAAGGCTACCATCCATTGGAATAACCAAAATCTCAAAAACATACTACCTTCCATAATGACAAGGCTACCTTCCATTGGAGTAACAAAGATATCGACAACATACTACCTTCCATAATGACAAGGCTACCATCCATTTGAGTTACAGAATTCTCGACAACAGACTACCTTCTATAATAACAAGGATACCATCCACTGGAGTAACAAAAATATCGAAAACAAAGTACCTTCCATAATGACAAGGCTACCATCCATTGGAGTAATAGAAATCTCAATGATAGACTACCTTCCATAATGACAAGGCTACCATCCAGTGGAGTAACAAAAATCTAGACAACAGACTACCTTCCATAATGACAAGGCTACCATCCATTAGAGTAACAAAAATCTCGACAACAAACTACCTTCCATAATGACAAGGCTACCATCCATTGGAGTAACAAAAATCTCGACAACAGACTACCTTCCATAATGAAAAAGCTACCATCTATTGGAGTAATAAAAATATCGACAACTTACTACCTTCCATAATGACAATTCTACCATCCATTGGAAAAACAAAAATCTCGACAACAAACTACTTTCCATAATGACAAGGCTACCATCCATTAGAGTAACAAAAATATTGACAACAAACTACCTTCCATAATGACAAGGCTACCATCCATTGGAATAACAAAAATCTCAAAAACATACTACCTTCCATAATGACAAAGCTACCTTTCATTGGAGTAACAAAGATATCGACAATATACTACCTTCCATTATGACAAGGCTACCATCCATTTGAGTAACAAAATTCTCGACAACAGACTACCTTCTATAATAACAAGGCTACCATCTATTGGAGTAACAAAAATATCGAAAACAAAGTACCTTCCATAATGACAAGGCTACCATCCATTGGAGTAATAGAAATCTCAATGACTGACTACCTTCCAAAATGACAAGGCTACCATCTATTGGAGTAACAAAAATCTCGACAACAGACTACCTTCCATAATGACAAGGCTACCATCCATTGGAGTAACAAAAATCTTGACAACAAACTACCTTCCATAATTACAAGGCTACCATCCATTGGAGTAACAAAATATTGAAAACAAACTACCTACCATAATGACAATGCTACCATCCATTGGAATAACAAAAATCTCGACAACAGACTACCTTCCATAATGACAAGGCTACCATCCATTGGAGTAATAAAAATATTGACAACAGAATACCTTCCATAATGACAAGGCTATCATCCATTGGAGTAACAAAAATATCGACAACTGACTACCTACCATAATGACAATGCTACCATCCATTGGAATAACAAAAATCTCGACAACAGACTACCTTCCATAATTACAAGGCTACCATCCATTAGAGTAACAAAAATATTGACAACAAACTACCTTCCATAATGACAAGGCTACCATCCATTGGAATAACCAAAATCTCAAAAACATACTACCTTCCATAATGACAAGGCTACCTTCCATTGGAGTAACAAAGATATCGACAACATACTACCTTCCATAATGACAAGGCTACCATCCATTTGAGTTACAGAATTCTCAACAACAGACTACCTTCTATAATAACAAGGATACCATCGATTGGAGTAACAAAAATATCGAAAACAAAGTACCTTCCATAATGACAAGGCTACCATCCATTGGAGTAATAGAAATCTCAATGACAGAATACCTTCCATAATGACAAGGCTACCATCCAGTGGAGTAACAAAAATCTAGACAACAGACTACCTATCATAATGACAAGGCTACCATCCATTAGAGTAACAAAAATCTCGACAACAAACTACCTTCCATAATGACAAGGCTACCATCCATTGGAGTAACAAAAATCTCGACAACAGACTACCTTCCATAATGACAAAGCTACCATCTATTGGAGTAAAAAAAATATCGACAACTGACTACCTTCCGTAATGACAATGCTACCATCCATTGGAAAAACAAAAATCTTGACAACAGACTACTTTCCATAATGACAAGGCTACCATCCATTAGAGTAACAAAAATATTGACAACAAACTACCTTCCATAATGACAAGGCTACCATCCATTGGAATAACAAAAATCTCAAAAGCATACTACCTTCCATAATGACAAAGCTACCTTCCATTGGAGTAACAAAGATATCGACAATATACTACCTTCCATTATGACAAGGCTACCATCCATTTGAGTAACAAAATTCTCGACAACAGACTACCTTCTATAATAACAAGGATACCATCCATTGGAGTAACAAAAATATCGAAAACAAAGTACCTTCCATAATGACAAGGCTACCATCCATTGGAGTAATAGAAATCACAATGACAGACTACCTTCCAAAATGACAAGGCTACCATCTATTGGAGTAACAAAAATCTCGCCAACAGACTACCTTCCATAATGACAAGGCTACCATCCATTGGAGTAACAAAAATCTTGACAACAAACTACCTTCCATAATGACAAGGCTACTATCCATTGGAGTAACAAAATTATCGACAACAAACTACCTATACAATTACAATGCTACCATCCATTGGAATAACAAAAATCTCGACAACAGACTACCTTCCATAATGACAAGGCTACCATCCGTAGGAGTAATAAAAATATTGAGAACAAAATACCTTCCATAATGACAAGGCTATCATCCATTGGAGTAACAAAAATATCGATAACTGACTACCTACCATAATTACAATGCTACCATCCATTAGAATAACAAAAATCTCGAAAACAGACTACCTTCTACAATGACAAGGCTACCATCCATTGGAGTAACAAAAATATCGACAACAGACTACCTTCGATAATGACAAGGCTACAATCCATTGGAGTAACAAAAAAATCGACAACAGACTACCTTCCATAATGACAAGGCTACCAACCATAATGACAAGGCTACCATCCATTGGAGTAACAAAAATATCGATAACTGACTACCTACCATAATGACAATGCTACCATCCATTGGAATAACAAAAATATCGACAACAGTCTACCTTCCATAATGACAAGGATACCATCCATTAGAGTAACAAAAATATTGACAACAAACTACCTTCCATAATGACAAGGCTACCATCCATTGGAATAACAAAAATCTCAAAAACAGACTACCTTCCATAATGACAAGGCTACGTTCCATTGGAGTAACAAAGATATCGACAACATACTACCTTCCATAATGACAAGGCTATCATCCATTAGAGTAATAAAATTCTCGACAACACTCTACCTTCTATAATAACAAGGCTACCATCCATTGGAGTAACATAAATATCGAAAACAAAGTACCTTCCACAATGACAAGGCTACCATCCATTGGAGTAATAGAAATCTCAATGACAGACAACCTTCCATAATGACAAGGCTATCATCCAGTGGAGTAACAAAAATCTCGACAACAGACTACCTTCCATAATGAAAAGGCTACCATCCATTGGAGTAACAAAAATCTCGACAACAAACTACCTTCCATAATGACAAGGCTACCATCCATTAGAATAACAAAAATATCGACAATAGACTACCTTCCATAATGAAAAGGCTACCATCCATTGGAGTAACAAAAATATCGTCAACAGACTACCTTCCATAATGACAAAGCTACCATCCATTAGAGTAATAAAAATTCGACAACAGACTACCTACCATAATGACAATGCTACTATCCATTGGAATAAGTTAAATATCGACAACAGTCTACCTTCCATAATGACAAGGACACCATCCATTATAGTAACAAAAATATTGACAACAAACTACCTTCCATAATGACAAGGCTACCATCTATTGGAATAACAAAAATCTCAACAACAGACTACCTTCCATAATGACAAGGCTACCTTCCATTGGAGTAACAAAGATATCGACAACATACTACCTTCCATAATGACAAGGCTACCATCCATTGGAGTAACAAAAATATCGAAAACAAAGTACCTTTCATAATGACAAGGCTACCATCCATTGGTGTAATAGAAATCTCAATGACAGACTACCTTCCATAATGACAAGGCTACCATCCAGTGGAGTAACAAAAATCTAGACAACAGACTACCTTCCATAATGACAAGGCTACCATCCATTAGAGTAACAAAAATCTCGACAAAAAACTACCTTCCATAATGACAAGGCTACCATCCATTGGAGTAACAAAAATCTCGACAACAGACTACCTTCCATAATGACAAAGCTACCATCTATTGGAGTAATAAAAATATCGACAACTGACTACCTTCGGTAATGACAATGCTACCATCCATTGGAATAACAAAAATCTCGACAACAGACTACTTTCCATAATGACAAGGCTACAGTCCATTAGAGTAACAAAAATATTGACAACAAACTACCTTCCATAATGACAAGGCTACCATCCATTGGAATAACAAAAATCTCAAAAACATACTACCTTCCATAATGACAAGGCTACCTTCCATTGGAGTAACAAAGATATCGACAATATACTACCTTCCATTATGACCAGGCTACCATCCATTTGAGTAACAAAATTCTCGACAACAGACTACCTTTTATAATAACAAGGCTACAATCCATTGGAGTAACAAAAATATCGAAAACAAAGTACCTTCCATAATGACAAGGCTACCATCCATTGGAGTAATAGAAATCTCAATGACAGACTACCTTCCAAAATGACAAGGCTACCATCTATTGGAGTAACAAAAATCTCGACATCAGACTACCTTCCATAATGACAAGGCTACCATCCATTGGAGTAACAAAAATCTTGACAACAAACTACCTTCCATAATTACAAGGCTACCATCCATTGGAGTAACAAAATATTGAAAACAAACTACCTACCATAATGACAATGCTACCATCCATTGGAATAACAAAAATCTCGACAACAGACTACCTTCCATAATGACAAGGCTACCATCCATTGGAGTAATAAAAATATTGACAACAGAATACCTTCCATAATGACAAGGCTATCATCCATTGGAGTAACAAAAATATCGACAACATACTACCTACCATAATGACAATGCTACCATCCATTGGAATAACAAAAATCTCGACAACAGACTACCTTCCATAATTACAAGGCTACCATCCATTAGAGTAACAAAAATATTGACAACAAACTACCTTCCATAATGACAAGGCTACAATCCATTGGAATAACCAAAATCTCAAAAACATACTACCTTCCATAATGAGAAGGCTACCTTCCATTGGAGTAACTAAGATATCGACAACATACTACCTTCCATAATGACAAGGCTACCATCCATTTGAGTTACAGAATTCTCGACAACAGACTACCTTCTATAATAACAAGGATACCATCCATTGGAGTAACAAAAATATCGAAAACAAAGTACCTTCCATAATGACAAGGCTACCATCCATTGGAGTAATAGAAATCTCAATGACAAACTACCTTCCAAAATGACAAGGCTACCATCTATTGGAGTAACAAAAATCTCGACATCAGACTACCTTCCATAATGACAAGGCTACCATCCATTGGAGTAACAAAAATCTTGACAACAAACTACCTTCCATAATTACAAGGCTACCATCCATTGGAGTAACAAAATATTGAAAACAAACTACCTACCATAATGACAATGCTACCATCCATTGGAATAAAAAAAATCTCGACAACAGACTACCTTCCATAATGACAAGGCTACCATCCATTGGAGTAATAAAAATATTGACAACAGACTACCTTCCATAATGACAAGGCTATCATCCATTGGAGTAACAAAAATATCGACAACATACTACCTACCATAATGACAATGCTACCATCCATTGGAATAACAAAAATCTCGACAACAGACTACCTTCCATAATTACAAGGCTACCATCCATTAGAGTAACAAAAATATTGACAACAAACTACCTTCCATAATGACAAGGCTACAATCCATTGGAATAACCAAAATCTCAAAAACATACTACCTTCCATAATGAGAAGGCTACCTTCCATTGGAGTAACAAAGATATCGACAACATACTACCTTCCATAATGACAAGGCTACCATCCATTTGAGTTACAGAATTCTCGACAACAGACTACCTTCTATAATAACAAGGATACCATCCATTGGAGTAACAAAAATATCGAAAACAAAGTACCTTCCATAATGACAAGGCTACCATCCATTGGAGTAATAGAAATCTCAATGACAGACTACCTTCCATAATGACAAGGCTACCATCCAGTGGAGCAACAAAAATCTAGACAACAGACTACCTTCCATAATGACAAGGCTACCATCCATTAGAGTAACAAAAATCTCGACAACAAACTACCTTCCATAATGACAAGGCTACCATCCATTGGAGTAACAAAAATCTCGACAACAGACTACCTTCCATAATGACAAAGCTACCATCTATTGGAGTAATAAAAATATCGACAACTGACTACCTTCCGTAATGACAATGCTACCATCCATTGGAAAAACAAAAATCTCGACAACAGACTACTTTCCATAATGATAAGTCTACCATCCATTAGAGTAACAAAAATATTGACAACAAACTACCTTCCATAATGACAAGGCTACCATCCATTGGAATAACAAAAATCTCAAAAACATACTACCTTCCATAATGACAAAGCTACCTTCCATTGGAGTAACAAAGATATCGACAATATACTACCTTCCATTATGACAAGGCTACCATCCATTTGAGTAACAAAATTCTCGACAACAAACTACCTTCTATAATAACAAGGCTACCATCCATTGGAGTAACAAAAAAATCGAAAACAAAGTACCTTCCATAATGACAAGGCTACCATCCATTGGAATAATAGAAATCTCAATGACAGACTACCTTCCAAAATGACAAGGCTACCATCTATTGGAGTAACAAAAATCTCGACAACAGACTACCTTCCATAATGACAAGGCAACCATCCATTGGAGTAACAAAAATCTTGACAAAAAACTACCTTCCATAATTACAAGGCTACCATCCATTGGAGTAACAAAAATATCGACAACAAACTACCTACCATAATGACAATGCTACCATCCATTGGAATAACAAAAATCTCGACAACAAACTACCTTCCATAATGACAAGGCTACCATCCATTGGAGTAATAAAAATATTGACAACAGAATACCTTCCATAATGACAAGGCTATCATCCATTGGAGTAACAAAAATATCGACAACTGACTACCTACCATCATGATAATGCTACCATCCATTGGAATAACAAAAATCTCGACAACAGACTACCTTCCATAATGACAAGGCTACCATCCATTAGAGTAACAAAAATATTGACAACAAACTACCTTCCATAATGACAAGGCTACCATCCATTGGAATAACAAAAATCTCAAAAACATACTACCTTCCATAATGACAAGGCTACCTTCCATTTAAGTAACAAAGATATGGACAACATACTACCTTCCATAATGACAAGGCTACCATCCATTTGAGTTACAGAATTCTCGACAACAGACTACCTTCTATAATAACAAGGCTACCATCCATTGGAGTAACAAAAATATCGAAAACAAAGTACCTTCCATAATGACAAGGCTACCATCCATTGGAGTAATAGAAATCTCAATGACAGACTACCTTCCAAAATGACAAGGCTACCATCTATTGAAGTAACAAAAATCTCGCCAACAGACTACCTTCCATAATGACAAGGCTACCATCTATTGGAGTAAAAAAAATCTCGACAACAAACTACCTTCCATAATGACAAGGCTACCATCCATTAGAGTATCACAAATATCGACAATAGACTACCTTCTATAATGACAAGGCTACCATCCATTGGAGTAACAAAAATATCGTCAACAGACTACCTTCCATAATGACAAAGTTACCATCCATTGGAGTAACAAAAATATCGACAACAGACTACCTATCATAATGACAATGCTACTATCCATTAGAATAACAAAAATCTCGACAACAAACTACCTCCCATAATGAGAAAGCTACCATCCATTGGAGTAATAAAAATATTGACAACAGAATACCTTCCGTAATGACAAGGCTATCATCCATTTGAGTAATAAAAATATCGATAACTGAGTACCTACCATAATGACAATGCTACCATCCATTGGAATAACAAAAATATTGACAACAATCTATCTTCCATAATGACAAGGATACCATCCATTAGAGTAACAAAAATATTGACAACAAACTACCTTCCATAATGACAAGGCTACCATCCATTGGAATAACAAAAATCTCAACAGTAGACTACCTTCCATAATGACAAGGCTACCTTCCATTGGAGTAACAAAGATATCGACAACATACTACCTTCCATAATGACAAGGATACCATCCATTAGAGTAACAAAATTCTCGACAACAGTCTACCTTCTATAATAACAAGGCTACCATCCATTGGAGTAACAAAAATATCGAAAACAAAGTACCTTCCATAATGACAAGGCTACCATCCATTGGAGTTATAGAAATCTCAATGACAGACTACCTTCCATAATGACAAGGCTACCATCCAGTGGAGTAACAAAAATCTCGACAACAGACTACCTTCCATAATGACAAGGCTACCATCCATTGGAGTAACAAAAATCTCGACAACAAACTACCTTCCATGATGACAAGGTTACCATCCATTAGAGTAACAAAAATATCGACAATAGACTACCTTCCATAATGACAAGGCTACCATCCATTGGAGTAACAAAAATATCGTCAACAAACTACCTTCCATAATGACAAAGCTACCATCCATTGGAGTAACAAAAATATCGACAACAGAGTACCTACCATAATGACAATGCTACTATCCATTAGAATAACAAAAATCTCGACAACTGACTACCTTCCATAATGACAAAGCTACCATCCATTGGAGTAATAAAAATATTGACAACAGAATACGTTCCGTAATGACAAGGCTATCATCCATTTGAGTAACAAAAATATCGACAAATGACTACCTACCATAATGACAATGCTACAATCCATTGGAATAACAAAAATCTCGACAACAGACTACCTTCCATAATTATAAGGCTACCATCCAATAGAGTAACAAAAATATTGACAACAAACTACCTTCCATAATAACAAGGCTACCATCCATTGGAATAACAAAAATCTCAATAACAGACTACCTTCCATAATGACAAGGCTACAATCCATTAGAGTAACAAAAATCTCGACAACAGACTACCTTCCATAATGACAAGGCTACCATCCATAATGACAAGGCTACCATCCATTGGAGTAACAAAAATATCGACAACTGACTACCTACCATAATGATAATGCTACCATCCATTGGAATAACAAAAATATCGATAACAGACTACCTTCCATAATGACAAGGCTACCATCATTTAGAGTAACAAAAACATTGACAACAAACTACCTTCCATAATGACAAGGCTACCATCCATTGGAATAACAAAAATCTCAAAAACATACTACCTTCTATAATGACAAGGCTACCTTCCATTGGAGTAACAAAGATATCGACAACATACTACCTTCCATAATGACAAGGCTACCATCCATTTGAGTAACGAAATTCTCGACAAAAGACTACCTTTTATAATAACAATGCTACCATCCATTGGAGTAACAAAAATATCGAAAACAAAGTACCTTCCATAATGACAAGGCTACCATCCATTGGAGTAATAGAAATCTCAATGACAGACTACCTTCCAAAATGACAAGGCTACCATCTATTGGAGTAACAAAAATCTCGACAACAGACTACCTTCCATAATGACAAGGCTACCATCCATTGGAGTAACAAAAATCTTGATAACAAACTACCTTCCATAATGACAAGGCTACCATCCATTGGAGTAACAAAAATATCGACAACAAACTACCTACCATAATGACAATGCTACCATCCATTGGAATAACAAAAATCTCAACAACAGACTACTTTCCATAATGACAAGGCTACCATCCATTGGCGTAATAAAAATATCGACAGCTGACTACCTACCATAATGATAATGCTACCATCCATTGTAATAACTAAAATCTCGAGAACAAACTACCTTCCACAATGACAAGGCTACCATCCGTAGGAGTAATAAAAATATTGACAACAAAATACCTTCCATAATGACAAGGCTATCATCCATTGGAGTAACAAAAATATCGACAACTGACTACCTACCATAATGACAATGCTACCATCCATTGGAATAACAAAAATCTCGAAAATAGACTACCTTCCACAATGACAAGGCTACCATCCATTGGAGTAACAAAAATATCGACAACAGACTACCTTCCATAATGACAAGGCTACCATCCATTGGAATAACAAAAATCTCAATAACAGACTACCTTCCATAATGACAAGGCTACAATCCATTGGAGTAACAAAAATCTCGACAACAGACTACCTTCCATAATGACAAGGCTACCATCCATAATGACAAGACTACCATCCATTGGAGTAACAAAAATATCGACAACTGACTACCTACCATAATGACAATGCTACCATCCATTGGAATAACAAAAATATCGACAACAGTCTATCTTCCATAATGACAAGGATACCATCCATTAGAGTAACGGAAATATTGACAACAAACTACCTTCCATAATGACAAGGCTATAAACCATTGGAATAACAAAAATCTCAACAACAGATTACCTTCCATAATGACAATGCTACCTTCCATTGGAGTAACAAAGATATCGACAACATACTACCTTCCATAATGACAAGGCTACCATCCATTAGAGTAACAAAATTCTCGACAACAGTCTACCTTCTATAATAACAAGGCTACCATCCATTGGAGTAACAAAAATATCTAAAACAAAGTACCTTCCTTAATGACAAGGATACCATCCATTGGAGTAATAGAAATCTCAATGACAGACTACCTTCAATAATGACAAAGCTACCATCCAGTGGAGTAACAAAAATCTCGACAATAGACTACCTTCCATAATGACAAGGCTACCATCCAGTGGAGTAACAAAAATCTCGACAACAGACTACCTTCCATAATGACAAGGCTACCATCCATTGGAGTAACAAAAATCTCGACAACAAACTACCTTCCATGATGACAAGGTTACCATCCATTAGAGTAATAAAAATATCGACAATAGACTACCTTCCATAATGACAAGGCTACCATCCATTGGAGTAACAAAAATATCGTCAACAGACTACCTTCCATAATGACAAAGCTACCATCCATTAGAGTAACAAAAATATCGACAACAGAGTACCTACCATAATGACAATGCTACTATCCATTAGAATAACAAAAATCTCGACAACTGACTACCTTCCATAATGACAAAGCTACCATCCATTGGAGTAATAAAAATATTGACAACAGAATACGTTCCGTAATGACAAGGCTATCATCCATTTGAGTAACAAAAATATCGACAAATGACTACCTACCATAATGACAATGCTACAATCCATTGGAATAACAAAAATCTCGACAACAGACTACCTTCCATAATTATAAGGCTACCATCCAATAGAGTAACAAAAATATTGACAACAAACTACCTTCCATAATAACAAGGCTACCATCCATTGGAATAACAAAAATCTCAATAACAGACTACCTTCCATAATGACAAGGCTACAATCCATTAGAGTAACAAAAATCTCGACAACAGACTACCTTCCATAATGACAAGGCTACCATCCATAATGACAAGGCTACCATCCATTGGAGTAACAAAAATATCGACAACTGACTACCTACCATAATGATAATGCTACCATCCATTGGAATAACAAAAATATCGATAACAGACTACCTTCCATAATGACAAGGCTACCATCATTTAGAGTAACAAAAACATTGACAACAAACTACCTTCCATAATGACAAGGCTACCATCCATTGGAATAACAAAAATCTCAAAAACATACTACCTTCTATAATGACAAGGCTACCTTCCATTGGAGTAACAAAGATATCGACAACATACTACCTTCCATAATGACAAGGCTACCATCCATTTGAGTAACGAAATTCTCGACAAAAGACTACCTTTTATAATAACAATGCTACCATCCATTGGAGTAACAAAAATATCGAAAACAAAGTACCTTCCATAATGACAAGGCTACCATCCATTGGAGTAATAGAAATCTCAATGACAGACTACCTTCCAAAATGACAAGGCTACCATCTATTGGAGTAACAAAAATCTCGACAACAGACTACCTTCCATAATGACAAGGCTACCATCCATTGGAGTAACAAAAATCTTGATAACAAACTACCTTCCATAATGACAAGGCTACCATCCATTGGAGTAACAAAAATATCGACAACAAACTACCTACCATAATGACAATGCTACCATCCATTGGAATAACAAAAATCTCAACAACAGACTACTTTCCATAATGACAAGGCTACCATCCATTGGCGTAATAAAAATATCGACAGCTGACTACCTACCATAATGATAATGCTACCATCCATTGTAATAACTAAAATCTCGAGAACAAACTACCTTCCACAATGACAAGGCTACCATCCGTAGGAGTAATAAAAATATTGACAACAAAATACCTTCCATAATGACAAGGCTATCATCCATTGGAGTAACAAAAATATCGACAACTGACTACCTACCATAATGACAATGCTACCATCCATTGGAATAACAAAAATCTCGAAAATAGACTACCTTCCACAATGACAAGGCTACCATCCATTGGAGTAACAAAAATATCGACAACAGACTACCTTCCATAATGACAAGGCTACCATCCATTGGAATAACAAAAATCTCAATAACAGACTACCTTCCATAATGACAAGGCTACAATCCATTGGAGTAACAAAAATCTCGACAACAGACTACCTTCCATAATGACAAGGCTACCATCCATAATGACAAGACTACCATCCATTGGAGTAACAAAAATATCGACAACTGACTACCTACCATAATGACAATGCTACCATCCATTGGAATAACAAAAATATCGACAACAGTCTATCTTCCATAATGACAAGGATACCATCCATTAGAGTAACGGAAATATTGACAACAAACTACCTTCCATAATGACAAGGCTATAAACCATTGGAATAACAAAAATCTCAACAACAGATTACCTTCCATAATGACAATGCTACCTTCCATTGGAGTAACAAAGATATCGACAACATACTACCTTCCATAATGACAAGGCTACCATCCATTAGAGTAACAAAATTCTCGACAACAGTCTACCTTCTATAATAACAAGGCTACCATCCATTGGAGTAACAAAAATATCTAAAACAAAGTACCTTCCTTAATGACAAGGATACCATCCATTGGAGTAATAGAAATCTCAATGACAGACTACCTTCAATAATGACAAAGCTACCATCCAGTGGAGTAACAAAAATCTCGACAATAGACTACCTTCCATAATGACAAGGCTACCATCTATTGGAGTAACAAAAATCTCGACAACAAACTACCTTCCATGATGACAAGGCTACCATCCATTAGAGTAACAAAAATATCGACAATAGAATACCTTCTATAATGACAAGGCTACCATCCATTGGAGTAACAAAAATATCGTCAACAGACTACCTTCCATAATGACAAAGTTACCATCCATTGGAGTAACAAAAATATCGACAACAGACTACCTACCATAATGAAAATGCTACTATCCATTGGAATAACAAAAATCTCGACAACAGACTACCTTCCATAATGAGAAAGCTACCATCCATTGGAGTAATAAAAATATTGACAACATAATACCTTCCGTAATGACAAGGCTATCATCCATTTGAGTAACAAAAATATCGACAAATGACTACCTACCATAATGACAATGCTACCATCCATTGGAATAAGAAAAATATCGAAAATAGTCTACCTTCCATAATGACAAGGATACCATCCATTAGAGTAACTAAAATATTGACAACAAACTACCTTCCATAATGACAAGGCTACCATCCATTGGAATAACAAAAATCTCAACAACAGACTACCTTCCATAATGACAAGGCTACCTTCCAATGGAGTAACAAAGATATCGATAACATACTACCTTCCATAATGACAAGGCTACCATCCATTAGAGTAACAAAATTCTCGACAACAGTCTACCTTCTATAATAACAAGGCTACCATCCATTGGAGTAACAAAAATATCGAAAACAAAGTACCTTCCATAATGACAAGGCTACCATCCATTGGAGTAATAGAAATCTCAATGACAGACTACCTTCCAAAATGACAAGGCTACCATCTATTAGAGTAACAAAATTATCGACAATAGACTACCTTCCATAATGACAAGGCTACCATCCATTGGAGTAACAAAAATATCGTCAACAGACTACCTTCCATAATGATAAAGCTACCATCCAATGGAGTAACAAAAATATCGACAACAGACTACCTACCATAATGACAATGCTACTTCCATTAGAATAAAAAAAATCTCGACAACAGACTACCTTCCATAATGACAAAGCTACCATCCATTGGAGTAATAGAAATATTGACAACAGAATACCTTCCATAATGACAAGGCTACCATCCATAATGACAAGACTACCATCCATTGGAGTAACAAAAATATCGACAACTGACTACCTACCATAATGACAATGCTACCATCCATTAGAATAACAAAAATATCGACAACAGTCTACCTTCCATAATGACAAGGATACCATCCATTAGAGTAACGGAAATATTGACCACAAACTACCTTCCATAATGACAAGGCTACCATCCATTGGAATAACAAAAATCTCAACAACAGACTACCTTCCATAATGACAAGGCTACCTTCCATTGGAGTAATAAAGATATCGACAACATACTACCTTCCATAATGACAAGGCTACCATCCATTAGAGTAACAAAATTCTCGACAACAGTCTACCTTCTATAATAACAAGGCTACCATCCATTGGAGTAACAAAAATATCGAAAACAAAGTACCTTCCATAATAACAAGGATACCATCCATTGGAGTAATAGAAATCTCAATGGCAGACTACCTTCCATAATGACAAGGCTACCATCCAGTGGAGTAACAAAAATCTCGACAACAGACTACCTTCCATAATGACAAGGCTACCATCTATTGGAGTAACAAAAATCTCGACAACAAACTACCTTCCGTAGTGACAAGGCTACCATCCATTAGAGTAACAAAAATATCGGCAATAGACTACCTTCTATAATGACAAGGCTACCAACCATTGGAGTAACAAAAATATCGTCAACAGACTACCTTCCATAATGACAAAGTTACCATCCATTATAGTAACAAAAATATCGACAACAGACTACCTACCATAATGACAATGCTACTATCCATTGGAATAACAAAAATCTCGACAACAGACTACCTTCCATAATGAGAAAGCTACCATCCATTGGAGTAATAAAAATATTGACAACAGAATACCTTCCGTAATGACAAGGCTATCATCCATTTGAGTAACAAAAATATCGACAACTGACTACCTACCATAATGAAAATGCTACCATCCATTGGAATAACAAAAATATCGAAAACAGTCTACCTTCCATAATGAAAAGGATACCATCCATTAGAGTAACTAAAATATTGACAACAAACTACCTTCCATAATGACAAGGCTACCTTCCAATGGAGTAACAAAGATATCGACAACATACTACCTTCCATAATGACAAGGCTACCATCCATTAGAGTAACAAAATTCTGGACAACAGTCTACCTTCTATAATAACAAGGCTACCATCCATTGGAGTAACAAAAATATCGAAAACAAAGTACCTTCCATAATGACAAGGCTATCCATTGGAGTTATAGAAATCTCAATGACAGACTACCTTCCATAATGACAAGGCTACAATCCAGTGGAGTAAAAAAAATATCGACAACAGACTACCTTCCAAAATGACAAGGCTACCATCCATTGGAGTAACAAAAATATCGACAATAGACTACCTTCCATAATGACAAGGCTACCATCCATTGGAGTAACAAAAATATCATCAACAGACTACCTTCCATAATGACAAAGCTACCATCCAATGGAGTAACAAAAATATCGACAACAGACTACCTACCATAATGACAATGCTACTTCCATTAGAATAAAAAAAATCTCGACAACAGACTACCTTCCATAATGACAAAGCTACCATCCATTGGAGTAATAAAAATATTGACAATAGAATACCTTCCGTAATGACAAGGCTATCATCTATTTGAGTAACAAAAATATCAACAACTGACTACCTACCATAATGACAATGCTACCATCCATTGGAATAACAAAAATCTCGACAACAGACTACCTCCATAATGATAAGGCTACCATCCATTAGAGTAACAAAAATATTGACAACAAACTACCTTCCATAATAACAAGGCTACCATCCATTGGAATAACAAAAATCTCAATAACAGTCTACCTTCCATAATGACAAGGCTACAATCCATTAGAGTAACAAAAATCTCGACAACAGACTACCATCCATAATGACAAGGCTACCATCCATAATGACAAGGCTACCATCCATTGGAGTAACAAAAATATAGACAACTGACTACCTACCATAATAACAATGCTACCATCCATTGGAATAACAAAAAGATCGATAACAGACTACCTTCCATAATGACAAGGCTACCATCCATTAGAGTAACAAAAACATTGATAACAAACTACCTTCCATATTGACAAGGCTACCATCCATTGGAATAACAAAAATCTCAAAAAATACTACCTTCTATAATGACAAGGCTACCTTCCATTGGAGTAACAAAGATATCGACAACATACTACCTTCCATAATGACAAGGCTACCATCCATTTGAGTAACGAAATTCTCGACAACATACTACCTTCTATAATAACAAGGCTACCATCCATTGGAGTAACAAAAATATAGAAAACAAAGTACCTTCCATAATGACAAGGCTACCATCCATTGGAGTAATAGAAATCTCAATGACAGACTACCTTCCAAAATGACAAGGCTACCATCTATTGGAGTAACAAAAATCTCGACAACACACTACATTCCATAATGACAAGGCTACCATCCATTGGAGTAACAAAAATCTTGATAACAAACTACCTTCCATAATGACAAGGCTACCATCCATTGGAGTAACAAAAATATCGACAACAAACTACCTACCATAATGACAATTCTACCATCCATTGGAATAACAAAAATCTCGACAACAGACTACCTTCCATAATGATAAGGCTACCATCCATTGGAGTAATAAAAATATTGACAACATAATATCTTCCATAATGACAAGACTATTATCCATTAGAGTAACAAAAATATCGACAACTGACTACCTACCATAATGACAATGCTACCATCCATTGGAATAACAAAAATCTCGAGAACAGACTACCTTCCACAATGACAAGGCTACCATCCATTGGAGTAATAAAAATATCGACAACAGACTACCTTCCATAATGACAAGGCTACCATCCATTAGAGTAACAAAAATATCGACAATAGACTACCTTCAATAATGACAAGGCTACCATCCATTGGAGTAACAAAAATATCATCAACATACTACCTTCTATAATGACAAAGCTACCATCCATTGGAGTAACAAAAATATCGACAACAAACTACCTACCATAATGACAATGCTACCATCCATTGGAATAACAAAAATCTCGACAACAGACTACATTCCATAATGACAAAGCTACCATCCATTGGAGTAATAAAAATATTGACAACAGAAGACCTTCCGTAATGACAAGGCTATCAGCCATTTGAGTAACAAAAATATCGACAACTGACTACCTACCATAATGACAATGCTACAATCAATTGGAATAACAAAAATCTCGACAACAGACTACCTTCCATAATGACAAGGCTATAATCCATTAGAGTAAAAAAAATCTCGACAACAGACTACCTTCCATAATGACAATGCTTACATCCATAATGACAAGGCTACCATCCATTGGAGTAACAAAAATATCGACAACTGACTACCTACCATAATAACAATGCTACCATCCATTGGAATAACAAAAATATCGATAACATACTACCTTCCATAATGACAAGGCTACCATCCATTAGAGTAACAAAAACATTGACAACAAACTACCTTCCATAATGACAAGGCTACCATCCATTGGAATAACAAAAATCTCAAAAACATACTACCTTCTATAATGACAAGGCTACCTTCCATTGGAGTAACAAAGATATCGACAACATACTACCTTCCATAATGACAAGGCTACCATCCATTTGAGTAAAGAAATTCTCGACAACAAACTACCTTCTATAATAACAAGGCTACCATCCATTGGAGTAACAAAAATATAGAAAACAAAGTACCTTCCATAATGACAAGGCTACCATCCATTGGAGTAATAGAAATCTCAATGACAGACTACCTTCCAAAGTGACAAGGCTACCATCTATTGGAGTAACAAAAATCTCGACAACACACTACCTTCCATAATGACAAGGCTACCATCCATTGGTGTAACAAAAATCTTGATAACAAACTACCTTCCATAATGACAAGGCTACCATCCATTGGAGTAACAAAAATATCGATAACAAACTACCTACCATAATGACAATGCTACCATCCCTGACTACCTACCATAATGACAATGCTACCATCCATTGGAATAACAAAAATCTCGACAACAGACTACCTTCCATAATGACAAGGCTACCATCCATTAGAGTAACAAAAATATTGACAACAAACTACCTTCCATAATGACAAGGCTACCATCCATTGGAATAACAAAAATCTCAAAAATATACTACCTTCTATAATGACAAGGCTACCTTCCATTGGAGTAAAAAAGATATCGACAACATACTACCTTCCATAATGACAAGACTACCATCCATTTGAGTAACAAAATTCTCGACAACAGACTACCTTCTATAATAACAAGGCTACCATCCAATGGAGTAACAAAAATATCGAAAACAAAGTATCTTCCATAATGACAAGGCTACCATCCATTGGAGTAATATAAATCTCAATGACAGACTACCTTCCAAAATGACAAGGCTACCATCTATTGGAGTAACAAAAATCTCGACAACACACTACCTTCCATAATGACAAGGCTACCATCCATTGGAGTAACAAAAATCTTGATAACAAACTACCTTCCATAATGACAAGGCTACCATCCATTGGAGTAACAAAAATATCGATAACAAACTACCTACCATAATGACAATGCTACCATCCCTGACTACCTACCATAATGACAATGCTACCATCCATTGGAATTACAAAAATCTCGACAACAGACTACCTTCCATAATGACAAGGCTACCATCCATTAGAGTAACAAAAATATTGACAACAAACTACCTTCCATAATGACAAGGCTACCATCCATTGGAATAACAAAAATCTCAAAAATATACTACCTTCTATAATGACAAGGCTACCTTCCATTGGAGTAAAAAAGATATCGACAACATACTACCTTCCATAATGACAAGACTACCATCCATTTGAGTAACAAAATTCTCGACAACAGACTACCTTCTATAATAACAAGGCTACCTTCCAATGGAGTAACAAAAATATCGAAAACAAAGTACCTTCCATAATGACAAGGCTACCATCCATTGGAGTAATATAAATCTCAATGACAGACTACCTTCCAAAATGACAAGGCTACCATCTATTGGAGTAACAAAAATCTCGACAATAGACTACCTTCCATAATGACAAGGCTTCTATCCATTGGAGTAACAAAAATATAGATAACAAACTACCTTCCATAATGACAAGGCTACCATCCATTGGAGTAACAAAAATATCGACAACAAACTACCTACCATAATAACAATGCTACCATCCATTGGAATAACAAATATCTCGACAATAGACTACCTTCCATAATGACAAGGCCACCATCCATTGGAGTAATAAAAATATTGACAACAGAATACCTTCCATAATGACAAGGCTATCCTCCATTAGAGTAACAAAAATATCAATAACTGACTACCTACCATAATGACAATGCTACCATCCATTGGAATAACAAAAATCTCGAGAACATACTACCTTCCACAATGACAAGGCTACCATCCATTGGAGTAACAAAAATATCGACAACAGACTACCTTCCATAATGACAAGGCTACAATCCATTGGAGTAACAAAAAATTTGACAACAGACTACCTTCCATAATGACAAGGCTACCATCCATAATGACAAGGGTACCATCCATTGGAGTAACAAAAATATCGACAACTGACTACCTACCATAATGACAATGCTACCATCCATTGGAATAACAAAAATCTCGACAACAGACTACCTTCCATAATGACAAGGCTACCTTCCATTGGAGTAACAAAGATATCGACAACATACTACCATCCATAATGACAAGGCTACCATCCATTAGAGTAACAAAATTCTCGATAACAGACTACCTTCTATAATAACAAGGCTACCATCCACTGGAGTAACACAAATATCGAAAACAAAGTACCTTCCATAATGACAAGGCTACCATCCATTGGAGTAATAAAAATCTCAATGACAGACTACCTTCCATAATGACAAGGCTACCATCTAATGGAGTATTAAAAATCTCGACAAAAGACTACCTTCCATAATGACAAGGCTACAATCCATTGGAGTAACAAAAATCTCGACAACAAACTACCTTCCATAATGACAAGGCTACCATCCATTAGAGTAACAAAGATATAGACAACGTACTACCTTTCATAATGACCAGGCTATCATCCTTTTGAGTAACAAAAATATCGAAAACTGACTACCTACCATAATGACAATGCTACAATCCATTGGAGTAACAAAAATATCGACAATAGACTACCTTCCATAACGACAAGGCTACCATCCATTGGAGTAACAAAAATCTCTACAACAGACTACCTTCCATAATCACAAGGCTACCATCCATTGGAGTAACAAAAATATCATCAACAGACTACCTTCTATAATGACAAAGCTACCATCCATTGGAGTAACAAAAATATCGACAACAAACTACATACCATAATGACAATGCTACCATCCATTGGAATAACAAAAATCTCGACAACAGACTACCTTCCATAATGACAAAGCTACCATCCATTGGAGTAATAAAAATATTGACAACAGAATACCTTCCGTAATGACAAGGCTATCATCCATTTGAGTAACAAAAATATCGACAACTGACTACCTACCATAATGACAATGCTACAATCAATTGGAATAACAAAAATCTCGACAACAGTATACCTTCCATAATGACAAGGCTACCATCCATCAGAGTAACAAAAATATTGACAACAAACTACCTTCCATAATAACAAGGCTACCATCCATTGAAATAACAAAAATCTCAATAACAGACTACCTTCCATAATGACAAGGCTACAATCCATTAGAGTAAAAAAAATCTCGACAACAGACTACCTTCCATAATGACAAGGCTACCATCCATAATGACAAGGTTACCATCCATTGGAGTAACAAAAATATCGACAACTAACTACCTACCATAATGACAATGCTACCATCCATTGGAATAACAAAAATCTCGACAACAGAATACCTTCCATAATGACAAGGCTACCATTCATTAGAGTAACAAAAATATTGACAACAAACTACCTTCCATAATGACAAGGCTACCATCCATTGGAATAACAAAAATCTCAAAAATATACTACCTTCTATAATGACAAGGCTACCTTCCATTGGAGTAAAAAGATATCGACAACATACTACCTTCCATAATGACAAGACTACCATCCATTTGAGTAACAAAATTCTCGACAACAGACTACCTTCTATAATAACAAGGCTACCATCCAATGGAGTAACAAAAATATCGAAAACAAAGTACCTTCCATAATGACAAGGCTACAATCCATTGGAGTAATAGAAATCTCAATGACAGACTACCTTCCAAAATGACAAGGCTACCATCTATTGGAGTAACAAAAATCTCGACAATAGACTACCTTCCATAATGACAAGGCTTCTATCCATTGGAGTAACAAAAATATAGATAACAAACTAACTTCCATAATGACAAGGCTATCATCCATTAGAGTAACAAAAATATCGATAACTGACTACCTACCATAATGACAATGCTACCATCCATTGGAATAAAAAAATCTCGAGAACATACTACCTTCCACAATGACAAGGCTACCATCCATTGGAGTAACAAAAATATCGACAACAGACTACCTTCCATAATGACAAGGCTACCATCCATTAGAGTAACAAAAATATTGACAACAAACTACCTTCCATAATGACAAGGCTACCATCCATTGGAATAACAAAAATCTCAAAAATATACTACCTTCTATAATGACAAGGCTACCTTCCATTGGAGTAAAAAAGATATCGACAACATACTACCTTCCATAATGACAAGACTACCATCCATTTGAGTAACAAAATTCTCGACAACAGACTACCTTCTATAATAACAAGGCTACCATCCAATGGAGTAACAAAAATATCGAAAACAAAGTATCTTCCATAATGACAAGGCTACCATCCATTGGAGTAATATAAATCTCAATGACAGACTACCTTCCAAAATGACAAGGCTACCATCTATTGGAGTAACAAAAATCTCGACAACACACTACCTTCCATAATGACAAGGCTACCATCCATTGGAGTAACAAAAATCTTGATAACAAACTACCTTCCATAATGACAAGGCTACCATCCATTGGAGTAACAAAAATATCGATAACAAACTACCTACCATAATGACAATGCTACCATCCCTGACTACCTACCATAATGACAATGCTACCATCCATTGGAATTACAAAAATCTCGACAACAGACTACCTTCCATAATGACAAGGCTACCATCCATTAGAGTAACAAAAATATTGACAACAAACTACCTTCCATAATGACAAGGCTACCATCCATTGGAATAACAAAAATCTCAAAAATATACTACCTTCTATAATGACAAGGCTACCTTCCATTGGAGTAAAAAAGATATCGACAACATACTACCTTCCATAATGACAAGACTACCATCCATTTGAGTAACAAAATTCTCGACAACAGACTACCTTCTATAATAACAAGGCTACCTTCCAATGGAGTAACAAAAATATCGAAAACAAAGTACCTTCCATAATGACAAGGCTACCATCCATTGGAGTAATATAAATCTCAATGACAGACTACCTTCCAAAATGACAAGGCTACCATCTATTGGAGTAACAAAAATCTCGACAATAGACTACCTTCCATAATGACAAGGCTTCTATCCATTGGAGTAACAAAAATATAGATAACAAACTACCTTCCATAATGACAAGGCTACCATCCATTGGAGTAACAAAAATATCGACAACAAACTACCTACCATAATAACAATGCTACCATCCATTGGAATAACAAATATCTCGACAATAGACTACCTTCCATAATGACAAGGCCACCATCCATTGGAGTAATAAAAATATTGACAACAGAATACCTTCCATAATGACAAGGCTATCCTCCATTAGAGTAACAAAAATATCAATAACTGACTACCTACCATAATGACAATGCTACCATCCATTGGAATAACAAAAATCTCGAGAACATACTACCTTCCACAATGACAAGGCTACCATCCATTGGAGTAACAAAAATATCGACAACAGACTACCTTCCATAATGACAAGGCTACAATCCATTGGAGTAACAAAAAATTTGACAACAGACTACCTTCCATAATGACAAGGCTACCATCCATAATGACAAGGGTACCATCCATTGGAGTAACAAAAATATCGACAACTGACTACCTACCATAATGACAATGCTACCATCCATTGGAATAACAAAAATCTCGACAACAGACTACCTTCCATAATGACAAGGCTACCTTCCATTGGAGTAACAAAGATATCGACAACATACTACCATCCATAATGACAAGGCTACCATCCATTAGAGTAACAAAATTCTCGATAACAGACTACCTTCTATAATAACAAGGCTACCATCCACTGGAGTAACACAAATATCGAAAACAAAGTACCTTCCATAATGACAAGGCTACCATCCATTGGAGTAATAAAAATCTCAATGACAGACTACCTTCCATAATGACAAGGCTACCATCTAATGGAGTATTAAAAATCTCGACAAAAGACTACCTTCCATAATGACAAGGCTACAATCCATTGGAGTAACAAAAATCTCGACAACAAACTACCTTCCATAATGACAAGGCTACCATCCATTAGAGTAACAAAGATATAGACAACGTACTACCTTTCATAATGACCAGGCTATCATCCTTTTGAGTAACAAAAATATCGAAAACTGACTACCTACCATAATGACAATGCTACAATCCATTGGAGTAACAAAAATATCGACAATAGACTACCTTCCATAACGACAAGGCTACCATCCATTGGAGTAACAAAAATCTCTACAACAGACTACCTTCCATAATCACAAGGCTACCATCCATTGGAGTAACAAAAATATCATCAACAGACTACCTTCTATAATGACAAAGCTACCATCCATTGGAGTAACAAAAATATCGACAACAAACTACATACCATAATGACAATGCTACCATCCATTGGAATAACAAAAATCTCGACAACAGACTACCTTCCATAATGACAAAGCTACCATCCATTGGAGTAATAAAAATATTGACAACAGAATACCTTCCGTAATGACAAGGCTATCATCCATTTGAGTAACAAAAATATCGACAACTGACTACCTACCATAATGACAATGCTACAATCAATTGGAATAACAAAAATCTCGACAACAGTATACCTTCCATAATGACAAGGCTACCATCCATCAGAGTAACAAAAATATTGACAACAAACTACCTTCCATAATAACAAGGCTACCATCCATTGAAATAACAAAAATCTCAATAACAGACTACCTTCCATAATGACAAGGCTACAATCCATTAGAGTAAAAAAAATCTCGACAACAGACTACCTTCCATAATGACAAGGCTACCATCCATAATGACAAGGTTACCATCCATTGGAGTAACAAAAATATCGACAACTAACTACCTACCATAATGACAATGCTACCATCCATTGGAATAACAAAAATCTCGACAACAGAATACCTTCCATAATGACAAGGCTACCATTCATTAGAGTAACAAAAATATTGACAACAAACTACCTTCCATAATGACAAGGCTACCATCCATTGGAATAACAAAAATCTCAAAAATATACTACCTTCTATAATGACAAGGCTACCTTCCATTGGAGTAAAAAGATATCGACAACATACTACCTTCCATAATGACAAGACTACCATCCATTTGAGTAACAAAATTCTCGACAACAGACTACCTTCTATAATAACAAGGCTACCATCCAATGGAGTAACAAAAATATCGAAAACAAAGTACCTTCCATAATGACAAGGCTACAATCCATTGGAGTAATAGAAATCTCAATGACAGACTACCTTCCAAAATGACAAGGCTACCATCTATTGGAGTAACAAAAATCTCGACAATAGACTACCTTCCATAATGACAAGGCTTCTATCCATTGGAGTAACAAAAATATAGATAACAAACTAACTTCCATAATGACAAGGCTATCATCCATTAGAGTAACAAAAATATCGATAACTGACTACCTACCATAATGACAATGCTACCATCCATTGGAATAAAAAAATCTCGAGAACATACTACCTTCCACAATGACAAGGCTACCATCCATTGGAGTAACAAAAATATCGACAACAGACTACCTTCCATAATGACAAGGCTACAATCCATTGGAGTAACAAAAAATTTGACAACAGACTACCTTTCATAATGACAAGGCTACCATCCATAATGACAAGGGTACCATCCATCGGAGTAACAAAAATATCGACAACTGACTACCTACCAAAATGACAATGCTACCATCCATTGGAATAAAAAAAATCTCGACAACAGACTACCTTCCATAATGACAAGGCTACCATCGATTAGAGTAACAAAAATATTGACAACAAACTACCTTCCATAATGACAAGGCTACCATCCATTGGAATAACAAAAATCTATACAACAGACTACCTTCCATAATGACAAGGCTACCTTCCATTGGAGTAACAAAGATATCGACAACATACTACCTTCCATAATGACAAGGTTACCATCCATTAGAGTAACAAAATTCTCGACAACAGACTACCTTCTATAATAACAAGGCTACCATCCATTGGAGTAACAAAAATATCGAAAACAAAGTACCTTCCATAATGACAAGGCTACCATCCATTGGAGTAATAAAAATCTCAATGACAGACTACTTTCCATAATGACAAGGCTACCATCTAATGGAGTATTAAAAATCTGGACAAAAGACTACCTTCCATAATGACAAGGCTACCATCCATTGGAGTAACAAAAATCTCGACAACAAACTACCTTCCATAATGAGAAGGCTACCATCCATTAGAGTAACAAAGATATCGACAACATACTACCTTTCATAATGACCAGGCTATCATCCTTTTGAGTAACAAAAATATCGAAAACTGACTACCTACCATAATGACAATGCTACAATCCATTGGAGTAACAAAAATATCGACAATAGACTACCTTCAATAACGACAAGGCTACCATCCATTGGAGTAACAAAAATCTCGACAACAGACTACCTTCCATAATGACAAGGCTACCATCCATTGGAGTAACAAAAATTTCGACAACAGACTACCTACCATAATGATAATGTTACCATCCATTGGAATAACAAAAATCTCGACAACAGACTACCTTCCATAATGACAAAGCTACCATCCATTGGAGTAATAAAAATATTGACAACAGAATACCTTCCGTACTGACAAGGCTATCATCCATTTGAGTAACAAAAATATCGACAACTGACTACCTGCCATAATGACAATGCTACCATCCATTGGAATAACAAAACTTCTCGACAACAGACTACCTTCCATAATGACAAGGCTACCATCTATTAGAGTAACAAAAATATTGACAACAAACCACCCTCCATAATAACAAGGCTACCATCCATTGGAATAACAAAAATCTCAATAACATACTACCTTCCATTATGACAAGGCTCCAATCCATTGGAGTAACAAAAATCTCGACAACAAACTACCTTCCATAATGACAAGGCAACCATCCATAATGAAAAGGCTACCATCCATAATGACAAGGCTAGCATCCATTGGAGTAACAAAAATATCGACAACTGACTACCTACCATAATGACAATGCTACCATCCATGGAATAACAAAAATCTCGACAACAGACTACCTTCCATAATGACAAGGCTACCATCCATTAGAGTAACAAAAATATTGACAACAAACTACCTTCCATAATGACAAGGCTACCATCCATTGGAATAACAAAAATCTCAAAAACATACTACCTTCTATAATGAAAAGGCTACCTTCCATTGGAGTAACAAAGATATCGACAACATACTACCTTCCATAATGACAAGGCTACCATCCATTTGAGTAACAAAATTCTCGACAACAGACTACCTTCTATAATAACAAGGCTACCATCCATTGGAGTAACAAAAATATCGAAAACAAAGTACCTTCCATAATGACAAGGCTACCATCCAATGGAGTAATAGAAATCTCAATGACAGACTACCTTCCAAAATGACAAGGCTACCATCTATTGGAGTAACAAAAATCTCGACAACAGAATACCTTCCATAATGACAAGGCTACCATTCATTAGAGTAACAAAAATATTGACAACAAACTACCTTCCATAATGACAAGGCTACCATCCATTGGAATAACAAAAATCTAAAAAATATACTACCTTCTATAATGACAAGGCTACCTTCCATTGGAGTAAAAAAGATATCGACAACATACTACCTTCCATAATGACAAGACTACCATCCATTTGAGTAACAAAATTCTCGACAACAGACTACCTTCTATAATAACAAGGCTAACATCCAATGGAGTAACAAAAATATCGAAAACAAAGTACCTTCCATAATGACAAGGCTACCATCCATTGGAGTAATAGAAATCTCAATGACAGACTACCTTCCAAAATGACAAGGCTACAATCTATTGGAGTAACAAAAATCTCGACAATAGACTACCTTCCATAATGACAAGGCTTCTATCCATTGGAGTAACAAAAATATAGATAACAAACTACCTTCCATAATGACAAGGCTATCATCCATTAGAGTAACAAAAATATCGATAACTGACTACCTACCATAATGACAATGCTACCATCCATTGGAATAACAAAAATCTCGAGAACATACTACCTTCCACAATGACAAGGCTACCATCCATTGGAGTAACAAAAATATCGACAACATACTACCTTCCATAATTGCAAGGCTACAATCCATTGGAGTAACAAAAAATTTGACAACAGACTACCTTCCATAATGACAAGGCTACCATCCATAATGACAAGGGTACCATCCATCGGAGTATAAAAAATATCGACAACTGACTACCTACCAAAATGACAATGCTACCATCCATTGGAATAACAAAAATCTCGACAACAGACTACCTTCCATAATGACAAGGCTACCATCCATTAGAGTAACAAAAATATTGACAACAAACTACCTTCCATAATGACAAGGCTACCATCCATTGGAATAACAAAAATCTCAACAACAGACTACCTTCCATAATGACAAGGCTACCTTCCATTGGAGTAACAAAGATATCGACAACATACTAACTTCCATAATGACAAGGCTACCATCCATTAGACGAACAAAATTCTCGACAACAGACTACCTTCTATAATAACAAGGCTACCATCCATTGGAGTAACAAAAATATCGAAAACAAAGTACCTTCCATAATGACAAGGCTACCATCCATTGGAGTAATAAAAATCTCAATGACAGACTACCTTCCATAATGACAAGGCTACCATCTAATGGAGTATTAAAAATCTCGACAAAAGACTACCTTCCATAATGACAAGGCTACCATCCATTGGAGTAACAAAAATCTCGACAACAAACTACCTTCCATAATGACAAGGCTACCATCCATTAGAGTAACAAAGATATCGACAACATACTACCTTTCATAATGACCAGGCTATCATCCTTTTGAGTAACAAAAATATCGAAAACTGACTACCTACCATAATGACAATGCTACAATCCATTGGAGTAACAAAAATATCGACAATAGACTACCTTCAATAACGACAAGGCTACCATCCATTGGAGTAACAAAAATCTCGACAACAGACTACCTTCCATAATGACAAGGCTACCATCCATTGGAGTAACAAAAATTTCGACAACAGACTATCTACCATAATGATAATGTTACCATCCATTGGAATAACAAAAATCTCGACAACAGACTACCTTCCATAATGACAAAGCTACCATCCATTGGAGTAATAAATATATTGACAACAGAATACCTTCCGTACTGACAAGGCTATCATCCATTTGAGTAACAAAAATATCGACAACTGACTACCTACCATAATGACAATGCTACCATCCATTGGAATAACAAAACTTCTCGACAACAGACTACCTTCCATAATGACAAGGCTACCATCTATTAGAGTAACAAAAATATTGACAACAAACCACCTTCCATAATAACAAGGCTACCATCCATTGGAATAACAAAAATCTCAATAACATACTACCTTCCATAATGACAAGGCTACAATCCATTGGAGTAACAAAAATCTCGACAACAAACTACCTTCCATAATGACAAGGCTACCATCCACAATGAAAAGGCTACCATCCATAATGACAACGCTACCATTCATTGGAGTAACAAAAATATCGACAACTGACTACCTACCATAATGACAATTCTACCATCCATGGAATAAGAAAAATCTCGATAACAGACTACCTTCCATAATGACAAGGCTACCATCCATTAGAGTAACAAAAATATTGACAACAAACTACCTTCCATAATGACAAGGCTACCATCCATTGGAATAACAAAAATCTCAAAAACATACTACCTTCTATAATGAAAAGGCTACCTTCCATTGGAGTAACAAAGATATCGACAACATACTACCTTCCATAATGACAAGGCTACCATCCATTTGAGTAACAAAATTCTCGACAACAGACTACCTTCTATAATAACAAGGCTACCATCCATTGGAGTAACAAAAATATCGATAACAAAGTACCTTCCATAATGACAAGGCTAACATCCAATGGAGTAATAGAAATCTCAATGACAGACTACCTTCCAAAATGACAAGGCTACAATCTATTGGAGTAACAAAAATCTCGACAATAGAACACCTTCCATAATGACAAGGCTTCTATCCATTGGAGTAACAAAAATATAGATAACAAACTACCTTCCATAATGACAAGGCTATCATCCATTAGAGTAACAAAAATATCGATAACTGACTACCTACCATAATGACAATGCTACCATCCATTGGAATAACAAAAATCTCGACAACAGACTACCTTCCATAATGACAAGGCTACCATCCATTAGAGTAACAAAAATATTGACAACAAACTACCTTCCATAATGACAAGGCTACCATCCATTGGAATAACAAAAATCTCAAAAACATACTACCTTCTATAATGAAAAGGCTACCTTCCATTGGAGTAACAAAGATATCGACAACATACTACCTTCCATAATGACAAGGCTACCATCCATTTGAGTAACAAAATTCTCGACAACAGACTACCTTCTATAATAACAAGGCTACCATCCATTGGAGTAACAAAAATATCGAAAACAAAGTACCTTCCATAATGACAAGGCTAACATCCAATGGAGTAATAGAAATCTCAATGACAGACTACCTTCCAAAATGACAAGGCTACCATCTATTGGAGTAACAAAAATCTCGACAACAGAATACCTTCCATAATGACAAGGCTACCATTCATTAGAGTAACAAAAATATTGACAACAAACTACCTTCCATAATGACAAGGCTACCATCCATTGGAATAACAAAAATCTCAAAAATATACTACCTTCTATAATGACAAGGCTACCTTCCATTGGAGTAAAAAAGATATCGACAACATACTACCTTCCATAATGACAAGACTACCATCCATTTGAGTAACAAAATTCTCGACAACAGACTACCTTCTATAATAACAAGGCTACCATTCAATGGAGTAACAAAAATATCGAAAACAAAGTACCTTCCATAATGACAAGGCTACCATCCATTGGAGTAATAGAAATCTCAATGACAGACTACCTTCCAAAATGACAAGGCTACAATCTATTGGAGTAACAAAAATCTCGACAATAGACTACCTTCCATAATGACAAGGCTTCTATCCATTGGAGTAACAAAAATATAGATAACAAGCTACCTTCCATAATGACAAGGCTATCATCCATTAGAGTAACAAAAATATCGATAACTGACTACCTACCATAATGACAATGCTACCATCCATTGGAATAACAAAAATCTCGAGAACATACTACCTTCCACAATGACAAGGCTACCATCCATTGGAGTAACAAAAATATCGACAACAGACTACCTTCCATAATGACAAGGCTACAATCCATTGGAGTAACAAAAAATTTGACAACAGACTACCTTCCATAATGACAAGGCTACCATCCATAATGACAAGGGTACCATCCATCGGAATAACAAAAATATCGACAACTGACTACCTACCAAAATGACAATGCTACCATCCATTGGAATAACAAAAATCTCGACAACAGACTACCTTCCATAATGACAAGGCTACCATCCATTAGAGTAACAAAAATATTGACAACAAACTACCTTCCATAATGACAAGGCTACCATCCATTGGAATAACAAAAATCTCAACAACAGACTACCTTCCATAATGACAAGGCTACCTTCCATTGGAGTAACAAAGATATAGACAACATACTACCTTCCATAATGACAAGGCTACCATCCATTAGAGTAACAAAATTCTCGACAACAGACTACCTTCTATAATAACAAGGCTACCATCCATTGGAGTAACAAAAATATCGAAAACAAAGTACCTTCCATAATGACAAGGCTACCATCCATTGGAGTAATAAAAATCTCAATGACAGACTACCTTCCATAATGACAAGGCTACCATCTAATGGAGTATTAAAAATCTCGACAAAAGACTACCTTCCATAATGACAAGGCTACCATCCATTGGAGTAACAAAAATCTCGACAACAAACTACCTTCCATAATGACAAGGCTACCATCCATTAGAGTAACAAAGATATCGACAACATACTACCTTTCATAATGACCAGGCTATCATCATTTTGAGTAACAAAAACATCGAAAACTGACTACCTACCATAATGACAATGCTACAATCCATTGGAGTAACAAAAATCTCGACAACAGACTACCTTCCATAATGACAAGGCTACCATCCATTGGAGTAACAAAAATTTCGACAACAGACTACCTACCATAATGATAATGTTACCATCCATTGGAATAACAAAAATCTCGACAACAGACTACCTTCCATAATGACAAAGCTACCATCCATTGGAGTAATTAAAATATTGACAACAGAATACCTTCCGTACTGACAAGGCTATCATCCATTTGAGTAACAAAAATATCGACAACTGACTACCTACCATAATGACAATGCTACCATCCATTGGAATAACAAAACTTCTCGACAACAGACTACCTTCCATAATGACAAGGCTACCATCTATTAGAGTAACAAAAATATTGACAACAAACCACCTTCCATAATAACAAGGCTACCATCCATTGGAATAACAAAAATCTCAATAACATACTACCTTCCATAATGACAAGGCTACAATCCATTGGAGTAACAAAAATCTCGACAACAAACTACCTTCCATAATGACAAGGCTACCATCCACAATGAAAAGGCTACCATCCATAATGACAAGGCTACCATCCATTGGAGTAACAATAATATCGACAACTGACTACCTACCATAATGACAATGCTACCATCCATGGAATAACAAAAATCTCGACAACAGACTACCTTCCATAATGACAAGGCTACCATCCATTAGAGTAACAAAAATATTGACAACAAACTACCTTCCATAATGACAAGGCTACCATCCATTGGAATAACAAAAATCTCAAACACATACTACCTTCTATAATGAAAAGGCTACCTTCCATTGGAGTAACAAAGATATCGACAACATACTACCTTCCATAATGACAAGGCTACCATCCATTTGAGTAACAAAATTCTCGACAACAGACTACCTTCTATAATAACAAGGCTACCATCCATTGGAGTAACAAAAATATCGAAAACAAAGTACCTTCCATAATGACAAGGCTACCATCCAATGGAGTAATAGAAATCTCAATGACAGACTACCTTCCAAAATGACAAGGCTACCATCTATTGGAGTAACAAAAATCTCGACAACAGACTACCTTTCATAATGACAAGGCTACCATCCATTGGAGTAATAAAAATATTGACAACATAATACCTTCCATAATGACAAGGCTATTATCCATTAGAGTAACAAAAATATCGACAACTGACTACCTACCATAATGACAATGCTACCATCCATTGGAATAACAAAAATCTCGAGAACAGACTACCTTCCACAATGACAAGGCTACCATCCATTGGAGTAACAAAAATATCGACAACAGACTACCTTCCATAATGACAAGGCTACCATCCATTAGAGTAACAAAAATATCGACAATAGACTACCTTCCATAATGACAAGGCTACCATCCATTGGAGTAACAAAAATATCATCAACAGACTACCTTCCATAATGACAAAGCTACCATCCATTGGAGTAACAAAAATATCGATAACAAACTACCTACCATAATGACAATGCTACCATCCATTGGAATAACAAAAATCTCGACAACAGACTACCTTCCATAATGACAAAGCTACCATCCATTGGAGTAATAAAAATATTAACAACAGAATACCTTCCGTAATGACAAGGCTATCATCCATTTGAGTAACAAAAATATCGACAACTGACTACCTACCATAATGACAATGCTACAATCAATTGGAATAACAAAAATCTCGACAACAGACTACCTTCCATAAAGACAAGGCTACCATCCATTAGAGTAACAAAAATATTGACAACAAACTACCTTCCATAATTACAAGGCTACCATCCATTGAAATAACAAAATCTCAATAACATACTACCTTCCATAATGACAAGGCTACAATCCATTAGAGTAAAAAAAATCTCGACAACAGACTACCTTCCATAATGACAAGGCTACCATCCATAATGACAAGGCTATCATCATTTGGAGTAACAAAAATATCGACAACTGACTACCTACCATAATGACAATGCTACCATCCATTGGAATAACAAAAATCTCGACAACAGACTACCTTCCATAATGATAAGGCTACCATCCATTAGAGTAACAAAAATATTAACAACAAACTACCTTCCATAATGACAAGGCTACCATCCATTGGAATAACAAAAATCTCAAAAATATACTACCTTCGATAATGACAAGGCTTCCTTCCATTGGAGTAAAAAAGATATCGACAACATACTACCTTCCATAATGACAAGACTACCATCCATTTGAGTAACAAAATTCTCGACAATAGACTACCTTCTATAATAACAAGGCTACCATCCAATGGAGTAACAAAAATATCAAAAACAAAGTACCTTTCATAATGACAAGGCTACCATCCATTGGAGTAATAGAAATCTCAATGACAGACTACCTTCCAAAATGACAAGGCTACCAAATATTGGAGTAACAAAAATCTCGACAATAGACTACCTTCCATAATGACAAGGCTTCTATCCATTGGAGTAACAACAATATAGATAACAAACTACCTTCCATAATGACAAGGCTACCATCCATTGGAGTAACAAAAATATCGACAACAAACTACCTACCATAATAACAATGCTACCATCCATTAGAATAACAAAATTATGGACAACAAACTACCTTCCATAATGACAAGGCTACAATCCATTGGAGTAATAAAAATATTGACAACATAATACCTTCCATAATGACAAGGCTATCATCCATTAGAGTAACAAAAATATCGATAACTGACTACCTACCATAATGACAATGCTACCATCCATTGGAATAACAAAAATCTCGAGAACTTACTACCTTCCACAATGATAAGGCTACCATCCATTGGAGTAACAAAAATATCGACAACAGACTACCTTCCATAATGACAAGGCTACAATCCATTGGAGTAACAAAAAATTTGACAACAGACTACCTTCCATAATGACAAGGCTACCATCCATAATGACAAGGGTACCATCCATTGGAGTAACAAAAATATCGACAACTAACTACCTACCATAATGACAATGCTACAATCAATTGGAATAACAAAAATCTCGACAACAGACTACCTTCCATAATGACAAGGCTACCATCCATTAGAGTAACAAAAATATTGACAACAAACTACCTTCCATAATAACAAGGCTACCATCCATTGGAATAACAAAAATCTCAACAACAGACTACCTACCATAATGACAAGGCTACAATCCATTAGAGTAAAAAAAATCTCGACAACAGACTACCTTCCATAATGACAAGGCTACCATCCATAATGACAAGGCTACCATCTATTGGAGTAACAAAAATATCGACAACTGACTACCTACCATAATGACAATGCTACCATCCATTGGAATAACAAAAATCTCGACAACAGACTACCTTCCATAATGACAAGGCTACCATCCATTAGAGTAACAAAAATATTGACAACAAACTACCTTCCATAATGACAAGGCTACCATCCATTGGAATAACAAAAATCTCAAAAATATACTACCTTCTTTAATGACAAGGCTACCTTCCATTGGAGTAAAAAAGATATCGACAACATACTACCTTCCATAATGACAATACTACCATCCATTTGAGTAACAAAATTCTCGACAACAGACTACCTTCTATAATAACAATGCTACCATCCAATGGAGTAACAAAAATATCGAAAACAAAGTACCTTCCATAATGACAAGGCTACCATCCATTGGAGTAATAGAAATCTCAATGATAGACTACCTTCCAAAATGACAAGGCTACCATCTATTGGAGTAATAAAAATCTCGACAATAGACTACCTTCCATAATGACAAGGCTTCTATCCATTGGAGTAACAACAATATAGATAACAAACTACCTTCCATGATGACAAGGCTACCATCCATTAGAGTAACAAAAATATCGACAACAAACTACCTACCATAATAACAATGCTACCATCCATTGGAATAACAAAAATCTCGACAACAGACTACCTTCCATAATGACAAGGCTACCATCCATTGGAGTAATAAAAATATTGACAACAAAATACCTTCCATAATGACAAGGCTATCATCCATTAGAGTAACAAAAATATCGATAACTGACTACCTACCATAATGACAATGCTACCATCCATTGGAATAACAAAAATTTCGAGAACATACTACCTTCCACAATGACAAGGCTACCATCCATTGGAGTAACAAAAATATCGACAACAGACTACCTTCCATAATGACAAGGCTACAATCCATTGGAGTAACAAAAAATTTGACAACAGACTACCTTCCATAATGACAAGGCTACCATCCATAATGACAAGGGTACCATCCATTGGAGTAACAAAAATATCAACAACTGACTACCTACCATAATGACAATGCTACCATCCATTGGAATAACAAAAATCTCGACAACAGACTACCTTCCATAATGACAAGGCTACCATCCATTAGAGTAACAAAAATATTGACAACAAACTACCTTCCATAATGACAAGGCTACCTTCCATTGGAGTAACAAAGATATCGACAACATACTACCTTCCATAATGACAAGGCTACCATCCATTAGAGTAACAAAATTCTCGACAACAGACTACATTCTATAATAACAAGGCTACCATCCATTGGAGTAACAAAAATATCGAAAACAAAGTACCTTCCATAATGACAAGGCTACCATCCATTGGAGTAATAAAAATCTCAATGACAGAATACCTTCCATAATGACAAGGCTACCATCTAATGGAGTATTAAAAATCTCAACAAAAGACTACCTTCCATAATGACAAGGCTACCATCCATTGGAGTAACAAAAATCTCGACAACAAACTACCTTCCATAATGACAAGGCTACCATCCATTAGAGTAACAAAGATATCGACAACATACTACCTTTCATAATGACCAGGCTATCATCCTTTTGAGTAACAAAAATATCGAAAACTGACTACCTACCATAATGACAATGCTACAATCCATTGGAGTAACAAAAATATCGACAATAGACTACCTTCAATAACGACAAGGCTACCATCCATTGGAGTAACAAAAATCTCGACAACAGACTACCTTCCATAATGACAAGGCTACCATCAATTGGAGTAACAAAAATTTCGACAACAGACTACCTACCATAATGATAATGTTACCATCCATTGGAATAACAAAAATCTCGACAACAGACTACCTTCCATAATGACAAAGCTACCATCCATTGGAGTAATAAAAATATTGACAACAGAATACCTTCCGTATTGACAAGGCTATCATCCATTTGAGTAACAAAAATATCGACAACAGACTACCTACCATAATGACAATGCTACCATCCATTGGAATAACAAAACTTCTCGACAACAGACTACCTTCCATAATGACAAGGCTACCATCTATTAGAGTAACAAAAATATTGACAACAAACCACCTTCCATAATAACAAGGCTACCATCCATTGGAATAACAAAAATCTCAATAACATACTACCTTCCATAATGACAAGGCTACAATCCATTGGAGTAACAAAAATCTCGAAAACAAATTACCTTCCATAATAACAAGGCTACCATCCACAATGAAAAGGCTACCATCCATAATGACAAGGCTACCATCCATTGGAGTAACAAAAATATCGACAACTGACTACCTACCATAATGACAATGCTACCATCCATGGAATAACAAAAATCTCGACAACAGACTACCTTCCATAATGACAAGGCTACCATCCATTAGAGTAACAAAAATATTGACAACAAACTACCTTCCATAATGACAAGGCTACCATCCATTGGAATAACAAAAATCTCAACAACAGACTACCTACCATAATGACAAGGCTACAATACATTAGAGTAAAAAAAATCTCGACAATAGACTACCTTCCATAATGACGAGGCTACCATCCATAATGACAAGGCTACCATCCATTGGAGTAACAAAAATATCGACAACTGACTACCTACCATAATGACAATGCTACCATCCATTGGAATAACAAAAATCTCGACAACAGACTACCTTCCATAATGACAAGGATACCATCCATTAGAGTAACAAAAATATTGACAACAAACTACCTTCCATAATGACAAGGCTACCATTCATTGGAATAACAAAAATCTCAAAAATATACTACCTTCTTTAATGACAAGGCTACCTTCCATTGGAGTAAAAAAGATATCGACAACATACTACCTTCCATAATGACAAGACTACCATCCATTTGAGTAACAAAATTCTCGACAATAGACTACCTTCTATAATAACAAGGCTACCATCCAATGGAGTAACAAAAATATCGAAAACAAAGTACCTTCCATAATGACAAGGCTACCATCCATTGGAGTAATAGAAATCTCAATAACAGACTACCTTCCAAAATGACAAGGCTACCATCTATTGGAGTAATAAAAATCTCGACAATAGACTACCTTCCATAATGACAAGGCTTCTATCCATTGGAGTAACAAAAATATAGATAACAAACTACCTTCCATAATGACAAGGCTACCATCCATTGGAGTAACAAAAATATCGACAACAAACTACCTACCATAATAACAATGCTACCATCCATTGGAATAACAAAAATCTCGACAACAGACTACCTTCCATAATGACAAGGCTACCATCCATTGGAGTAATAAAAATATTGACAACAGAATACCTTCCATAATGACAAGGCTATCATCCATTAGAGTAACAAAAATATCGATAACTGACTACCTACCATAATGACAATGCTACCATCCATTGGAATAACAAAAATCTCGAGAACATACTACCTTCCACAATGACAAGGCTACCATCCATTGGAGTAACAAAAATATCGACAACAGACTACCTTCCATAATGACAAGGCTACAATCCATTGGAGTAACAAAAAATTTGCCAACAGACTACCTTCCATAATGAGAAGGCTACCATCCATAATGACAAGGGTACCATCCATTGGAGTAACAAAAATATCAACAACTGACTACCTACCATAATGACAATGCTACCATCCATTGGAATAACAAAAATCTCGACAACAGACTACCTTCCATAATGACAAGGCTACCATCCATTAGAGTAACAAAAATATTGACAACAAACTACCTTCCAAAATGACAAGGCTACCTTCCATTGGAGTAACAAAGATATCGACAACATACTACCTTCCATAATGACAAGGCTACCATCCATTAGAGTAACAAAATTCTCGACAACAGACTACCTTCTATAATAACAAGGCTACCATCTATTGGAGTAACAAAAATATCGAAAACAAAGTACCTTCCATAATGACAAGGCTACCATCCATTGGAGTAATAAAAATCTCAATGACAGACTACCTTCCATAATGACAAGGCTACCATCTAATGGAGTATTAAAAATCTCGACAAAAGATTACCTTCCATAATGACAAGGCTACAATCCATTGTAGTAACAAAAATCTCGACAACAAACTACCTTCCATAATGACAAGGCTACCATCCATTAGAGTAACAAAGATATCGACAACATACTACCTTTCATAATGACCAGGCTATCATCCTTTTGAGTAACAAAAATATCGAAAACTGACTACCTACCATAATGACAATGCTACAATCCATTGGAGTAACAAAAATATCGACAATAGACTACCTTCAATAACGACAAGGCTACCATCCATTGGAGTAACAAAAATCTCGACAACAGACTACCTTCCATAATGACAAGGCTACCATCCATTGGAGTAACCAAAATTTCGACAACAGACTACCTACCATAATGATAATGTTACCATCCATTGGAATAACAAAAATATCGACAACAGACTACCTTCCATAATGACAAAGCTACCATCCATTGGAGTAATAAAAATATTGACAACAGAATACCTTCCGTACTGACAAGGCTATCATCCATTTGAGTAACAAAAATATTGACAACTGACTACCTACCATAATGACAATGCTACCATCCATTGGAATAACAAAAATTCTCGACAACAGACTACCTTCCATAATGACAAGGCTACCATCTATTAGAGTAACTAAAATATTGACAACAAACCACCTTCCATAATAACAAGGCTACCATCCATTGGAATAACAAAAATCTCAATAACATACTACCTTCCATAATGACAAGGCTACAATCCATTGGAGTAACAAAAATCTCGACAACAAACTACCTTCCATAATGACAAGGCTACCATCCACAATGAAAAGGCTACCATCCATAATGACAAGGCTACCATCCATTGGAGTAACAATAATATCGACAACTGACTACCTACCATAATGACAATGCTACCATCCATGGAATAACAAAAATCTCGACAACAGACTACCTTCCATAATGACAAGGCTACCATCCATTAGAGTAACAAAAATATTGACAACAGACTACCTTCCATAATGACAAGGCTACCATCCATTGGAATAACAAAAATCTCAAACACATACTACCTTCTATAATGAAAAGGCTACCTTCCATTGGAGTAACAAAGATATCGACAACATACTACCTTCCATAATGACAAGGCTACCATCCATTTGAGTAACAAAATTCTCGACAACAGACTACCTTCTATAATAACAAGGCTACCATCCATTGGAGTAACAAAAATATCGAAAACAAAGTACCTTCCATAATGACAAGGCTACCATCCAATGGAGTAATAGAAATCTCAATGACAGACTACCTTCCAAAATGACAAGGCTACCATCTATTGGAGTAACAAAAATCTCGACAACAGACTACCTTCCATAATGACAAGGCTACCATCCATTGGAGTAATAAAAATATTGACAACATAATACCTTCCATAATGACAAGGCTATTATCCATTAGAGTAACAAAAATATCGACAACTGACTACCTACCATAATGACAATGCTACCATCCATTGGAATAACAAAAATCTCGAGAACAGACTACCTTCCACAATGACAAGGCTACCATCCATTGGAGTAACAAAAATATCGACAACAGACTACCTTCCATAATGACAAGGCTACCATCCATTAGAGTAACAAAAATATCGACAATAGACTACCTTCCATAATGACAAGGCTACCATCCATTGGAGTAACAAAAATATCATCAACAGACTACCTTCCATAATGACAAAGCTACCATCCATTGGAGTAACAAAAATATCGATAACAAACTACCTACCATAATGACAATGCTACCATCCATTGGAATAACAAAAATCTCGACAACAGACTACCTTCCATAATGACAAAGCTACCATCCATTGGAGTAATAAAAATATTGACAACAGAATACCTTCCGTAATGACAAGGCTATCATCCATTTGAGTAACAAAAATATCGACAACTGACTACCTACCATAATGACAATGCTACAATCAATTGGAATAACAAAAATCTCGACAACAGACTACCTTCCATAATGACAAGGCTACCATCCATTAGAGTAACAAAAATATTGACAAAAAACTACCTTCCATAATTACAAGGCTACCATCCATTGAAATAACAAAATCTCAATAACAGACTACCTTCCATAATGACAAGGCTACAATCCATTAGAGTAAAAAAAATCTCGACAACAGACTACCTTCCATAATGACAAGGCTACCATCCATAATGACAAGGCTACCATCATTTGGAGTAACAAAAATATCGACAACTGACTACCTACCATAATGACAATGCTACCATCCATTGGAATAACAAAAATCTCGACAACAGACTACCTTCCATAATGACAAGGCTACCATCCATTAGAGTAACAAAAATATTGACAACAAACTACCTTCCATAATGACAAGGCTACCATCCATTGGAATTACAAAAATCTCAAAAATATACTACCTTCGATAATGACAAGGCTACCTTCCATTGGAGTAAAAAAGATATCGACAACATACTACCTTTCATAATGACAAGACTACCATCCATTTGAGTAACAAAATTCTCGACAATAGATTACCTTCTATAATAACAAGGCTACCATCCAATGGAGTAACAAAAATATCAAAAACAAAGTACCTTCCATAATGACAAGGCTACCATCCATTGGAGTAATAGAAATCTCAATGACAGACTACCTTCCAAAATGACAAGGCTACCATCTATTGGAGTAACAAAAATCTCGACAATAGACTACCTTCCATAATGACAAGGCTTCTATCCATTGGAGTAACAACAATATAGATAACAAACTACCTTCCATAATGACAAGGCTACCATCCATTGGAGTAACAAAAATATCGAAAACAAACTACCTACAATAATAACAAAGCTACCATCCATTGGAATAACAAAAATCTCGACAACAAACTACCTTCCATAATGACAAGGCTACCATCCATTGGAGTAATAAAAATATTGACAACATAAAACCTTCCATAATGACAAGGCTATCATCCATTAGAGTAACAAAAATATCGATAACTGACTACCTACCATAATGACAATGCTACCATCCATTGGAATAACAAAAATCTCGAGAACTTACTACCTTCCACAATGACAAGGCTACCATCCATTGGAGTAACAAAAATATCGACAACAGACTACCTTCCATAATGACAAGGCTACAATCCATTGGAGTAACAAAAAATTTGACAACAGACTACCTTCCATAATGACAAGGCTACCATCCATAATGACAAGGGTACCATCCATTGGAGTATAAAAAATATCGACAACTAACTACCTACCATAATGACAATGCTACAATCAATTGGAATAACAAAAATCTCGACAACAGACTACCTTCCATAATGACAAGGCTACCATCCATTAGAGTAACAAAAATATTGACAACAAACTACCTTCCATAATAACAAGGCTACCATCCATTGGAATAACAAAAATCTCAACAACAGACTACCTACCATAATGACAAGGCTACAATCCATTAGAGTAAAAAAAATATCGACAACAGACTACCTTCCATAATGACAAGGCTACCATCCATAATGACAAGGCTACCATCCATTGGAGTAACAAAAATATCGACAACTGACTACCTACCATAATGACAATGCTACCATCCATTGGAATAACAAAAATCTCGACAACAGACTACCTTCCATAATGACAAGGCTACCATCCATTAGAGTAACAAAAATATTGACAACAAACTACCTTCCATAATGACAAGGCTACCATCCATTGGAATAACAAAAATCTCAAAAATATACTACCTTCTTTAATGACAAGGCTACCTTCCATTGGAGTAAAAAAGATATCGACAACATACTACCTTCCATAATGACAAGACTACCATCCATTTGAGTAACAAAATTCTCGACAACAGACTACCTTCTATAATAACAAGGCTACCATCCAATGGAGTAACAAAAATATCGAAAACAAAGTACCTTCCATAATGACAAGGCTACCATCCATTGGAGTAATAGAAATCTCAATGACAGACTACCTTCCAAAATGACAAGGCTACCATCTATTGGAGTAATAAAAATCTCGACAATAGACTACCTTCCATAATGACAAGGCTTCTATCCATTGGAGTAACAAAAATATAGATAACAAACTACCTTCCATAATGACAAGGCTACCATCCATTGGAGTAACAAAAATATCGACAACAAACTACCTACCATAATAACAATCCTACCATCCATTGGAATAACAAAAATCTCCACAACAGACTACCTTCAATAATGACAAGGCTACCATCCATTGGAGTAATAAAAATATTGACAACAGAATACCTTCCATAATGACAAGGCTATCATCCATTAGAGTAACAAAAATATCGATAACTGACTACCTACCATAATGACAATGCTACCATCCATTGGAATAACAAAAATCTCGAGAACATACTACCTTCCACAATGACAAGGCTACCATCCATTGGAGTAACAAAAATATCGACAACAGACTACCTTCCATAATGACAAGGCTACAATCCATTGGAGTAACAAAAATTTTGACAACAGACTACCTTCCATAATGACAAGGCTACCATCCATAATGACAAGGGTACCATCCATTGGAGTAACAAAAATATCAACAACTGACTACCTACCATAATGACAATGCTACCATCCATTGGAATAACAAAAATCTCGACAATAGACTACCTTCCATAATGACAAGGCTACCATCCATTAGAGTAACAAAAATATTGACAACAAACTACCTTCCATAATGACAAGGCTACCATCCATTGGAATAACAAAAATCTCAACAACAGACTACCTTCCATAATGACAAGGCTACCTTCCATTGGAGTAACAAAGATATCGACAACATACTACCTTCCATAATGACACGGCTACCATCCATTAGAGTAACAAAATTCTCGACAACAGACTACCTTCTATAATAACAAGGCTACCATCCATTGGAGTAACAAAAATATCGAAAACAAAGTACCTTCCATAATGACAAGGCTACCATCCATTGGAGTAATAAAAATCTCAATGACAGACTACCTTCCATAATGACAAGGCTACCATCCATTGGAGTAACAAAAATCTCGACAACAAACTACATTCCATAATGACAAGGCTACCATCCATTAGAGTAACAAAGATATCGACAACATACTACCTTTCATAATGACCAGGCTATCATCCTTTTGAGTAACAAAAATATCGAAAACTGACTACCTACCATAATGACAATGCTACAATCCATTGGAGTAACAAAAATATCGATAATAGACTACCTTCCATAACGACAAGGCTACCATCCATTGGAGTAACAAAAATCTCGACAACAAACTACCTTCCATAATGACAAGGCTACCATCCATTGGAGTAACAAAAATTTCAACAACAGACTACCTACCATAATGATAATGCTACCATCCATTGGAATAACAAAAATCTCGAAAACAAACTACCTTCCATAATGACAAAGCTACCATCCATTGGAGTAATAAAAATATTGACAACAAAATACCTTCCGTACTGACAAGGCTATCATCCATTTGAGTAACAAAAATATCGATAACTGACTACCTACCATAATGACAATGCTACCATCCATTGGAATAACAAAACTTCTCGACAACAGACTACCTTCCATAATGACAAGGCTACCATCTATTAGAGTAACAAAAATATTGACAACAAACCACCTTCCATAATAACAAGGCTACCATCCATAGGAATAACAAAAATCTCAATAACATACTACCTTCCATAATGACAAGGCTACAATCCATTGGAGTAACAAAAATCTCGACAACAAACTACCTTCCATAATGACAAGGCTACCATCCATAATGACAAGGCTACCATCAATAATGACAAGGCTACCATCCATTGGAGTAACAAAAATATCGACAACTGACTACCTACCATAATGACAATGCTACCATCCATGGAATAACAAAAATCTCGACAACAGACTACCTTCCATAATGACAAGGCTACCATCCATTAGAGTAACAAATATATTGACAACAAACTACCTTCCATAATGACAAGGCTACCATCCATTGGAATAACAAAAATCTCAAAAACATACTACCTTCTATAATGAAAAGGCTACCTTCCATTGGAGTAACAAAGATATCGACAACATACTACCTTCCATAATGACAAGGCTACCATCCATTTGAGTAACAAAATTCTCGACAACAGACTACCTTCTATAATAACAAGGCTACCATCCATTGGAGTAACAAAAATATCGAAAACAAAGTACCTTCCATAATGACAAGGCTACCATCCAATGGAGTAATAGAAATCTCAATGACAGACTACCATCCAAAATGACAAGGCTACCATCTATTGGAGTAACAAAAATCTCGACAACAGACTACCTTCCATAATGACAAGGCTACCATCCATTGGAGTAATAAAAATATTGACAACATAATACCTTCCATAATGACAAGGCTATTATCCATTAGAGTAACAAAAATATCGACAACTGACTACCTACCATAATGACAATGCTACCATCCATTGGAATAGCAAAAATCTCGAGAACAGACTACCTTCCACAATGACAAGGCTACCATCCATTGGAGTAACAAAAATATCGACAACAGACTACCTTCCATAATGACAAGGCTACCATCCATTAGAGTAACAAAAATATCGACAATAGACTACCTTCCATAATGACAAGCCTACCATCCCTTGGAGTAACAAAAATATCATCAACTGACTAACTTCCATAATGACAAAGCTACCATCCATTGGAGTAACAAAAATATCGACAACAAACTACCTACCATAATGACAATGCTGCCATCCATTGGAATAATAAAAATCTCGACAACAGACTACCTTCCATAATGACAAAGCTACCATCCATTGGAGTAATAAAAATATTGACAACAAAATACCTTCCGTAATGACAAGGCTATCATCCATTTGAGTAACAAAAATATCGACAACTGACTACCTACCATAATGACAATGCTACCATCCATTGGAATAACAAAACTTCTCGACAACAGACTACCTTCCATAATGACAAGGCTACCATCTAGTAGAGTAATAAAAATATTGACAACAAACCACCTTCCATAATAACAAGGCTACCATCCATTGGAATAACAAAAATCTCAATAACATACTACCTTCCATAATGACAAGGCTACAATCCATTGGAGTAACAAAAATCTCGACAACAAACTACCTTCCATAACGACAAGGCTACCATCCATAATGACAAGGCTACCATCCATAATGACAAGGCTACCATCCATTGGAGTAACAAAAATATCGACAACTGACTACCTACCATAATGACAATGCTACCATCCATGGAATAACAAAAATCTCGACAATAGACTACCTTCTATAATGACAAGGCTACCATCCATTAGAGTAACAAAAATATTGACAACAAACTACCTTCCATAATGACAAGGCTACCATCCATTGGAATAACAAAAATCTCAAAAACATACTACCTTCTATAATGAAAAGGCTACCTTTCATTGGAGTAACAAAGATATCGACAACATACTACCTTCCATAATGATAAGGCTACCATCCATTTGAGTAACAAAATTCTCGACAACAGACTACCTTCTATAATAACAACGCTACCATCCATTGGAGTAACAAAAATATCGAAAACAAAGTACCTTCCATAATGACAAGGCTACCATCCATTGGAGTAATATAAATCTCAATGACAGACTACCTTCCAAAATGACAAGGCTACCATCTATTGGAGTAACAAAAATCTCGAAAATAGACTACCTTCCATAATGACAAGGCTACCATCCATTGGAGTAATAAAAATATTGACAACAGAATACCTTCCATAATGACAAGGCTATCATCCATTAGAGTAACAAAAATATCGATAGCTGACTACCTACAATAATGACAATGCTACCATCCATTGGAATAACAAAAATCTCGAGAACATACTACCTTCCAAAATGACAAGGCTACCATCCATTGGAGTAACAAAAATATCGACAACAGACTACCTTCCATAATGACAAGGCTACAACCCATTGGAGTAACAAAAAATTTGACAACAGACTACCTTCCATAATGACAAGGCTACCATCCATAATGACAAGGGTACCATCCATTAGAGTAACAAAAATATCAACAACTGACTACCTACCATAATGACAATGCTACCATCCATTGGAATAACAAAAATCTCGACAACAGACTACCTTCCATAATGACAAGGCTACCATCCATTAGAGTAACAAAAATATTGACAACAAACTACCTTTCATAATGACAAGGCTACCATCCATTGGAATAACAAAAATCTCAACAACAGACTACCTTCCATAATGACAAGGCTACCTTCCATTGGAGTAACAAAGATATCGACAACATACTACCTTCCATAATGACAAGGCTACCATCTATTAGAGTAACAAAATTCTCGACAACAGACTACCTTCTATAATAACAAGGCTACCATCCATTGGAGTAACAAAAATATCGAAAACAAAGTACCTTCCATAATGACAAGGCTACCATCCATTGGAGTAATAAAAATCTCAATGACAGACTACCTTCCATAATGACAAGGCTACCATCTAATGGAGTATTAAAAATCTCGACAAAAGACTACCTTCCATAATGACAAGGCTACCATCCATTGGAGTAACAAAAATCTCGACAACAAACTACCTTCCATAATGACAAGGCTACCATCCATTAGAGTAACAAAGATATCGACAACATACTACCTTTCATAATGACCAGGCTATCATCCTTTTGAGTAACAAAAATATCGAAAACTGACTACCTACCATAATGACAATGCTACAATCCATTGGAGTAACAAAAATATCGACAATAGACTACCTTCCATAACGACAAGGCTACCATCCATTGGAGTAACAAAAATCTCGACAACAGACTACCTTCCATAATGACAAGGCTACCATCCATTGGAGTAACAAAAATTTCAACAACAGACTACCTACCATAATGATAATGCTACCATCCATTGGAATAACAAAAATCTCGACAACAAACTACCTTCCATAATGACAAAGCTACCATCCATTGGAGTAATAAAAATATTGACAACAAAATACCTTCCGTACTGACAAGGCTATCATCAATTTGAGTAACAAAAATATCGACAACTGACTACCTACCATAATGACAATGCTACCATCCATTGGAATAACAAAACTTCTCGACAACAGACTACCTTCCATAATGACAAGGCTACCATCTATTAGAGTAACAAAAATATTGACAACAAACCACCTTCCATAATAACAAGGCTACCATCCATTGGAATAACAAAAATCTCAATAACATACTACCTTCCATAATGACAAGGCTACAATCCATTGGAGTAACAAAAATCTCGACAACAAACTACCTTCCATAATGACAAGGCTACCATCCATAATGACAAGGCTACCATCAATAATGACAAGGCTACCATCCATTGGAGTAACAAAAATATCGACAACGGACTACCTACCATAATGACAATGCTACCATCCATGGAATAACAAAAATCTCGACAACAGACTACCTTCCATAATGACAAGGCTACCATCCATTAGAGTAACAAATATATTGACAACAAACTACCTTCCATAATGACAAGGCTACCATCCATTGGAATAACAAAAATCTCAAAAACATACTACCTTCTATAATGAAAAGGCTACCTTCCATTGGAGTAACAAAGATATCGACAACATACTACCTTCCATAATGACAAGGCTACCATCCATTTGAGTAACAAAATTCTCGACAACAGACTACCTTCTATAATAACAAGGCTACCATCCATTGGAGTAACAAAAATATCGAAAACAAAGTACCTTCCATAATGACAAGGCTACCATCCAATGGAGTAATAAAAATCTCAATGACAGACTACCTTCCAAAATGACAAGGCTACCATCTATTGGAGTAACAAAAATCTCGACAACAGACTACCTTCCATAATGACAAGGCTACCATCCATTGGAGTAATAAAAATATTGACAACATAATACCTTCCATAATGACAAGGCTATTATCCATTAGAGTAACAAAAATATCGACAACTGACTACCTACCATAATGACAATGCTACCATCCATTGGAATAACAAGAATCTCGAGAACAGACTACCTTCCACAATGACAAGGCTACCATCCATTGGAGTAACAAAAATATCGACAACAGACTACCTTTCATAATGACAAGGCTACCATCCATTAGAGTAACAAAAATATCGACAATAGACTACCTTCCATAATGACAAGCCTACCATCCATTGGAGTAACAAAAATATCATCAACAGACTAACTTCCATAATGACAAAGCTACCATCCATTGGAGTAACAAAAATATCGACAACAAACTACCTACCATAATGACAATGCTACCATCCATTGGAATAACAAAAATCTCGACAACAGACTACCTTCCATAATGACAAAGCTACCATCCATTGGAGTAATAAAAATATTGACAACAAAATACCTTCCGTAATGACAAGGCTATCATCCATTTGAGTAACAAAAATATCGACAACTGACTACCTACCATAATGACAATGCTACCATCCATTGGAATAACAAAACTTCTCGACAACAGACTACCTTCCATAATGACAAGGCTACCATCTAGTAGAGTAATAAAAATATTGACAACAAACCACCTTCCATAATAACAAGGCTACCATCCATTGGAATAACAAAAATCTCAATAACATACTACCTTCCATAATGACAAGGCCACAATCCATTGGAGTAACAAAAATCTCGACAACAAACTACCTTCCATAATGACAAGGCTACCATCCATAATGACAAGGCTACCATCCATAATGACAAGGTTACCATCCATTGGAGTAACAAAAATATCGACAACTGACTACCTACCATAATGACAATGCTACCATCCATGGAATAACAAAAATCTCGACAATAGACTACCTTCTATAATGACAAGGCTACCATCCATTAGAGTAACAAAAATATTGACAACAAACTACCTTCCATAATGACAAGGCTACCATCCATTGGAATAACAAAAATCTCAAAAACATACTACCTTCTATAATGAAAAGGCTACCTTCCATTGGAGTAACAAAGATATCGACAACATACTACCTTCCATAATGATAAGGCTACCATCCATTTGAGTAACAAAATTCTCGACAACAGACTACCTTCTATAATAACAACGCTACCATCCATTGGAGTAACAAAAATATCGAAAACAAAGTACCTTCCATAATGACAAGGCTACCATCCATTGGAGTAATATAAATCTCAATGACAGACTACCTTCCAAAATGACAAGGCTACCATCTATTGGAGTAACAAAAATCTCGAAAATAGACTACCTTCCATAATGACAAGGCTACCATCCATTGGAGTAATAAAAATATTGACAACATAATACCTTCCATAATGACAAGGCTATTATCCATTAGAGTAACAAAAATATCGACAACTGACTACCTACCATAATGAGAATGCTACCATCCATTGGAATAACAAAAATCTCGAGAACAGACTACCTTCCACAATGACAAGGCTACAATCCACTGGAGTAACAAAAATATCGACAACAGACTACCTTCCATAATGACAAGGCTACCATCCATTAGAGTAACAAAAATATCGACAATAGACTACCTTCCATAATGACAAGGCTACCATCCATTGGAGTAACAAAAATATCATCAACAGACTACCTTCCATAATGACAAAGCTACCATCCATTGGAGTAACAAAAATATCGACAACAAACTACCTACCATAATGACAATGCTACCATCCATTGGAATGACAAAAATCTCGACAACAGACTACCTTCCATAATGACAAAGCTACCATCCATTGGAGTAATAAAAATATTGACAACAGAACACCTTCCGTAATGACAACGCTATCATCCATTTGAGTAACAAAAATATCGACAACTGACTACCTACCATAATGACAATGCTACAATCAATTGGAATAACAAAAATCTTGACAACAGACTACCTTCCATAATGACAAGGCTACCATCCATTAGAGTAACAAAAATATTGACAATAAACTACCTTCCATAATTACAAGGCTACCATCCATTGAAATAACAAAAATCTCAATAACAGACTACCTTCCATAATGACAAGGCTACAATCCATTAGAGTAAAAAAAATCTCGACAACAGACTACCTTCCATAATGACAAGGCTACCATCCATAATGACAAGGCTACCATCCATTGGAGTAACAAAAATATCGACAACTGACTACCTACCATAATGACAATGCTACCATCCATTGGAATAACAAAAATCTCGACAACAGAATACCTTCCATAATGACAAGGCTACCATCCATTAGAGTAACAAAAATATTGACAACAAACTACCTTCCATAATGACAAGGCTACCATCCATTGGAATAACAAAAATCTCAAAAATATACTACCTTCTATAATGACAAGGCTACCTTCCATTGGAGTAAAAAAGATATCGACAACATACTACCTTCCATAATGACAAGACTACCATCCATTTGAGTAACAAAATTCTCGACAATAGACTACATTCTATAATAACAAGGCTACCATCCAATGGAGTAACAAAAATATCGAAAACAAAGTACCTTCCATAATGACAAGGCTACCATCCATTGGAGTAATAGAAATCTCAATGACAGACTACCTTCCAAAATGACAAGGCTACCATCTATTGGAGTAACAAAAATCTCGACAATAGACTACCTTCCATAATGACAAGGCTTCTATCCATTGGAGTAACAAAAATATAGATAACAAACTACCTTCCATAATGACAAGGCTACCATCCATTGGAGTAACAAAAATATCGACAACAAACTACCTACCATAATAACAATGCTACCATCCATTGGAATAACAAAAATCTCGACAAAAGACTACCTTCCATAATGACAAGGCTACCATCCATTGGAGTAATAAAAATATTGACAACATAATACCTTCCATAATGACAAGGCTATCATCCATTAGAGTAACAAAAATATCGATAACTGACTACCTACCATAATGACAATGCTACCATCCATTGGAATAACAAAAATCTCGAGAACATACTACCTTCCACAATGACAAGGCTACCATCCATTGGAGTAACAAAAATATCGACAATAGACTACCTTCCATAATGACAAGGCTACAATCCATTGGAGTAACAAAAAATTTGACAACAGACTACCTTCCATAATGACAAGGCTACCATCCATAATGACAAGGGTACCATCCATTGGAGTAACAAAAATATCGACAACTAACTACCTACCATAATGACAATGCTACCATCCATTGGAATAACAAAAATTTCGACAACAGACTACCTTCCATATTGACAAGGCTACCATCCATTAGAGTAACAAAAATATTGACAAAAACTACCTTCCATAATGACAAGGCTACCATCCATTGGAATAACAAAAATCTCAACAACAGACTACCTTCCATAATGACAAGGCTACCTTCCATTGGAGTAACAAAGATATCGACAACATACTACCTTCCATAATGACAAGGCTACCATCCATTAGAGTAACAAAATTCTCGACAACAGACTACCTTCTATAATAACAAGGCTACCATCCATTGGAGTAACAAAAATATCGAAAACAAAGTACCTTCCATAATGACAAGGCTACCATCCATTGGAGTAATAAAAATCTCAATGACAGACTACCTTCCATAATGACAAGGCTACCAACTAATGGAGTATTAAAAATCTCGACAAAAGACTACCTTCCATAATGACAAGGCTACCATCCATTGGAGTAACAAAAATCTCGACAACAAAACTACCTTCCATAATGACAAGGCTACCATCCATTAGAATAACAAAGATATCGACAACATACTACCTTTCATAATGACCAGGCTATCATCCTTTTGAGTAACAAAAATATCGAAAACTGACTACCTACCATAATGACAATGCTACAATCCATTGGAGTAACAAAAATATCGATAATAGATTACCTTCCGTAACGACAAGGCTACCATCCATTGGAGTAACAAAAATCTCGACAATAGACTACCTTCCATAATGACAAGGCTACCATCCATTGGAGTAACCAAAATTTCGACAACAGACTACCTACCATAATGATAATGCTACCATCCATTGGAATAACAACAATCTCGACAACAAACTACCTTCCATAATGACAAAGCTACCATCCATTGGAGTAATAAAAATATTGACAACAGAATACCTACCGTACTGACAAGGCTATCATCCATTTGAGTAACAAAAATATCGACAACTGACTACCTACCATAATGACAATGCTACCATCCATTGGAATAACAAAACTTCTCAACAACAGACTACCTTCCATAATGACAAGGCTACCATCTATTAGAGTAACAAAAATATTGACAACAAACCACCTTCCATAATAACAAGGCTACCATCCATTGGAATAACAAAAATCTCAATAACATACTACCTTCCATAATGACAAGGCTACAATCCTTTTGAGTAACAAAAATCTCGACAATAAACTACCTTCCATAATGACAAGGCTACCATCCATAATGACAAGGCTACCGTCCATAATGATAAGGCTACCATCCATTGGAGTAACAAAAATATCGACAACTGACTACCTACCATAATGACAATGCTACCATCCATGGAATAACAAAAATCTCGACAACAGACTACCTTCCATAATGACAAGGCTACCATCCATTAGAGTAACAAAAATATTGACAACAAACTACCTTCCATAATGACAAGGCTACCATCCATTGGAATAACAAAAATCTCAAAAACATACTACCTTCTATAATGAAAAGGCTACCTTCCATTGGAGTAACAAAGATATCGACAACATACTACCTTCCATAATGACAAGGCTACCATCCATTTGAGTAACAAAATTCTCGACAACAGACTACCTTCTATAATAACAAGGCTACCATCCATTGGAGTAACAAAAATATCGAAAACAAAGTACCTTCCATAATGACAAGGCTACCATCCATTGGAGTAATAGAAATCTCAATGAAAGACTACCTTCCAAAATGACAAGGCTACCATCTATTGGAGTAAAAAAAATCTCGACAATAGACTAACTTCCATAATGACAAGGCTACCATCCATTGGAGTAATAAAAATATTGACAACAAAATACCTTCCATAATGACAAGGCTATTATCCATTAGAGTAACAAAAATATCGACAACTAACTACCTACCATAATGACAATGCTACCATCCATTGGAATAACAAAAATTTCGACAACAGACTACCTTCCGTAATGACAAGGCTACCATCCATTAGAGTAACAAAAATATTGACAACAAACTACCTTCCATAATGACAAGGCTACCATCCATTGGAATAACAAAAATCTCAACAACAGACTACCTTCCATAATGACAAGGCTACCTTCCATTGGAGTAACAAAGATATCGACAACATACTACCTTCCATAATGACAAGGCTACCATCCATTGGAGTAATAAAAATATTGACAACATAATACCTTCCATAATGACAAGGCTATCATCCATTAGAGTAACAAAAATATCGATAACTGACTACCTACCATAATGACAATGCTACCATCCATTGGAATAACAAAAATCTCGAGAACATACTACCTTCCATAATGACAAGGCTACCATCCATTGGAGTAACAAAAATATCGACAATAGACTACCTTCCATAATGACAAGGCTACAATCCATTGGAGTAACAAAAATTTTGACAACAGACTACCTTCCATAATGACAAGGCTACCATCCATAATGACAAGGGTACCATCCATTGGAGTAACAAAAATATCGACAACTAACTACCTACCATAATGACAATGCTACCATCCATTGGAATAACAAAAATTTCGACAACAGACTACCTTCCATATTGACAAGGCTACCATCCATTAGAGTAACAAAAATATTGACAATAACTACCTTCCATAATGACAAGGCTACCAACCATTGGAATAACAAAAATCTCAACAACAGACTACCTTCCATAATGACAAGGCTACCTTCCATTGGAGTAACAAAGATATCGACAACATACTACCTTCCATAATGACAAGGCTACCATCCATTAGAGTAACAAAATTCTCGACAACAGACTACCTTCTATAATAACAAGGCTACCATCCATTGGAGTAACAAAAATATCGAAAACAAAGTACCTTCCATAATGACAAGGCTACCATCCATTGGAGTAATAAAAATCTCAATGACAGACTACCTTCCATAATGACAAGGCTACCATCTAATGGAGTATTAAAAATCTCGACAAAAGACTACCTTCCATAATGACAAGGCTACCATCCATTGGAGTAACAAAAATCTCGACAACAAAACTACCTTCCATAATGACAAGGCTACCATCCATTAGAGTAACAAAGATATCGACAACATACTACCTTTCATAATGACCAGGCTATCATCCTTTTGAGTAACAAAAATATCGAAAACTGACTACCTACCATAATGACAATGCTACAATCCATTGGAGTAACAAAAATATCGACAATAGACTACCTTCCGTAACGACAAGGCTACCATCCATTGGAGTAACAAAAATCTCGACAACAGACTACCTTCCATAATGACAAGGCTACCATCCATTGGAGTAACAAAAATTTCGACAACAGACTACCTACCATAATGATAATGCTACCATCCATTGGAATAACAACAATCTCGACAACAAACTACCTTCCATAATGACAAAGCTACCATCCATTGGAGTAATAAAAATATTGACAACAGAATACCTTCCGTACTGACAAGGCTATCATCCATTTGAGTAACAAAAATATCGACAACTGACTACCTACCATAATGACAATGCTACCATCCATTGGAATAACAAAACTTCTCAACAACAGACTACCTTCCATAATGACAAGGCTACCATCTATTAGAGTAACAAAAATATTGACAACAAACCACCTTCCATAATAACAAGGCTACCATCCATTGGAATAACAAAAATCTCAATAACATACTACCTTCCATAATGACAAGGCTACAATCCTTTTGAGTAACAAAAATCTCGACAATAAACTACCTTCCATAATGACAAGGCTACCATCCATAATGACAAGGCTACCGTCCATAATGATAAGGCTACCATCCATTGGAGTAACAAAAATATCGACAACTGACTACCTACCATAATGACAATGCTACCATCCATGGAATAACAAAAATCTCGACAACAGACTACCTTCCATAATGACAAGGCTACCATCCATTAGAGTAACAAAAATATTGACAACAAACTACCTTCCATAATGACAAGGCTACCATCCATTGGAATAACAAAAATCTCAAAAACATACTACCTTCTATAATGAAAAGGCTACCTTCCATTGGAGTAACAAAGATATCGACAACATACTACCTTCCATAATGACAAGGCTACCATCCATTTGAGTAACAAAATTCTCGACAACAGACTACCTTCTATAATAACAAGGCTACCATCCATTGGAGTAACAAAAATATCGAAAACAAAGTACCTTCCATAATGACAAGGCTACCATCCATTGGAGTAATAGAAATCTCAATGAAAGACTACCTTCCAAAATGACAAGGCTACCATCTATTGGAGTAACAAAAATCTCGACAATAGACTACCTTCCATAATGACAAGGCTACCATCCATTGGAGTAATAAAAATATTGACAACATAATACCTTCCATAATGACAAGGCTATTATCCATTAGAGTAACAAAAATATCTACAACCGACTACCTACCATAATGACAATGCTACCATCCATTGGAATAACAAAAATCTCGAGAACAGACTACCTTCCACAATGACAAGGCTACCATCCATTGGAGTAACAAAAATATCGACAACAGACTACCTTCCATAATGACAAGGCTACCATCCATTAGAGTAACAAAAATATCGACAATAGACTACCTTCCATAATTACAAGGCTACCATCCATTGGAGTAACAAAAATATCATCAACAGACTACCTTCCATAATGACAAAGCTACCATCCATTGGAGTAACAAAAATATCGACAACAAACTACCTACCATAATGACAATGCTACCATCCATTGGAATAACAAAAATCTCGACAACAGACTACCTTCCATAATGACAAAGCTACCATCCATTGGAGTAATAAAAATATTGACAACAAAATACCTTCCGTAATGACAAGGCTATCATCCATTTGAGTAACAAAAATATCGACAACTGACTACCTACCATAATGACAATGCTACAATCAATTGGAATAACAAAAATCTCGACAACAGACTACCTTCCAAAATGACAAGGCTACCATCCATTAGAGTAACAAAAATATTGACAACAAACTACCTTCCATAATTACAAGGCTACCATCCATTGAAATAACAAAAATCTCAATAACAGACTACCTTCCATAATGACAAGGCTACAATCCATTAGAGTAAAAAAAATCTCGACAACAGACTACCTTCCATAATGACAAGGCTACCATCCATAATGACAAGGCTACCATCCATTGGAGTAACAAAAATATCGACAACTGACTACCTACCATAATGACAATGCTACCATCCATTGGAATAACAAAAATCTCGACAACAGACTACCTTCCATAATGACAAGGCTACCATCCATTAGACTAACAAAAATATTGACAACAAACTACATTCCATAATGACAAGGCTACCATCCATTGGAATAACAAAAATCTCAAAAATATACTACCTTCTATAATGACTAGGCTACCTTCCATTGGAGTAAAAAAGATATCGACAACATACTACCTTCCATAATGACAAGACTACCATCCATTTGAGTAACAAAATTCTCGACAATAGACTACATTCTATAATAACAAGGCTACCATCCAATGGAGTAACAAAAATATCGAAAACAAAGTACCTTCCATAATGACAAGGCTACCATCCATTGGAGTAATAGAAATCTCAATGACAGACTACCTTCCAAAATGACAAGGCTACCATCTATTGGAGTAATAAAAATCTCGACAATAGACTGCCTTCCATAATGACAAGGCTTCTATCCATTGGAGTAACAAAAATATAGATAACAAACTACCTTCCATAATGACAAGGCTACCATCCATTGGAGTAACAAAAATATCGACAACAAACTACATACCATAATAACAATGCTACCATCCATTGGAATAACAAAAATCTCGACAAAAGACTACCTTCCATAATGACAAGGCTACCATCCATTGGAGTAATAAAAATATTGACAACATAATACCTTCCATAATGACAAGGCTATCATCCATTAGAGAAATAAAAATATCGATAACTGACTACCTACCATAATGACAATGCTACCATCCATTGGAATAACAAAAATCTCGAGAACATACTACCTTCCACAGTGACAAGGCTACCATCCATTGGAGTAACAAAAATATCGACAACAGACTACCTTCCATAATGACAAGGCTACATCCATTGGAGTAACAAAAAATTTGAGAACAGACTACCTTCCATAATGACAAGGCTACCATCCATAATGACAAGGGTACCATCCATTGGAGTAACAAAAATATCGACAACTAACTACCTACCATAATGACAATGCTACCATCCATTGGAATAACAAAAATCTCGACAACAGACTACCTTCCATAATGACAAGGCTACCATCCATTAGAGTAACAAAAATATTGACAACAAACTACCTTTCATAATGACAAGGCTACCATCCATTGGAATAACAAAAATCTCAACAACAGACTACCTTCCATAATGACAAGGCTACCTTCCATTGGAGTAACAAAGATATCGACAACATACTACCTTCCATAATGACAAGGCTACCATCCATTAGAGTAACAAAATTCTCGACAACAGACTACCTTCTATAATAACAAGGCTACCATTCATTGGAGTAACGAAAATATCGAAAACAAAGTACCTTCCATAATGACAAGGCTACCATCCATTGGAGTAATAAAAATCTCAATGATAGACTACCTTCCATAATGACAAGGCTACCATCTAATGGAGTATTAAAAATCTCGACAAAAGACTACCTTCCATAATGACAAGGCTACCATCCATTGGAGTAACAAAAATCTCGACAACAAACTACCTTCCATAATGACAAGGCTACCATCCATTAGAGTAACAAAGATATCGATAACATACTACCTACAATAATGACAATGCTACAATCCATTGGAGTAACAAAAATATCGACAATAGATTACCTTCCATAACGACAAGGCTACCATCCATTGGAGTAACAAAAATCTCGACAACAGACTACCTTCCATAATGACAAGGCTACCATCCATTGGAGTAACAAAAATCTCGACAACAGACTACCTTCCATAATGACAAGGCTACCATCCATTGGAGTAACAAAAATTTCGACAACAGACTACCTACCATAATGATAATGCTACCATCCATTGGAATAACAACAATCTCGACAATAGACTACCTTCCATATTGACAAAGCTACCATCCATTGGAGTAATAAAAATATTGACAACAGAATACCTTCTGTACTGAAAAGGCTATCATCCATTTGAGTAACAAAAATATCGACAACTGACTACATACCATAATGACAATGCTACCATCCATTGGAATAACAAAACTTCTCAACAACAGACTACCTTCCATAATGACAAGGCTACCATCTATTAGAGTAACAAAAATATCGACAACAAACCACCTTCCATAATAACAAGGCTACCATCCATTGGAATAACAAAAATCTCAATAACATACTACCTTCCATAATGACAAGGCTACAATCCATTAGAGTAAAAAAAATCTCGACAATAAACTACCTTCCATAATGACAAGGCTACCATCCATAATGACAAGGCTACCGTCCATAATGACAAGGCTACCAACCATTGGAGTAACAAAAATATCGACAACTGACTACCTACCATAATGACAATGCTACCATCCATGGAATAACAAAAATCTCGACAACAGACTACCTTCCATAATGACAAGGCTACCATCCATTAGAGTAACAAAAATATTGACAACAAACTACCTTCCATAATGACAAGGCTACCATCCATTGGAATAACAAAAATCTCAAAAACATACTACCTTCTATAATGAAAAGGCTACCTTCCATTGGAGTAACAAAGATATCGACAACATACTACCTTCCATAATGACAAGGCTACCATCCATTTGAGTAACAAATTTCTCGACAACAGACTACCTTCTATAATAACAAGGCTACCATCCATTGGAGTAACAAAAATATCGAAAACAAAGTACCTTCCATAATGACAAGGCTACCATCCATTGGAGTAATAGAAATCTCAATGACTACCTTCCAAAATGACAAGGCTACCATCTATTGGAGTAACAAAAATCTCGACATTAGACTACCTTCCATAATGACAAGGCTACCATCCATTGGAGTAATAAAAATATTGACAACATAATACCTTCCATAATGACAAGGCTATTATCCATTAGAGTAACAAAAATATCGACAACTGACTACCTACCATAATGACAATGCTACCATCCATTGGAATAACAAAAATCTCGAGAACAGACTACCTTCCACAATGACAAGGCTACCATCCATTGGATTAACAAAAATATCGACAACAGACTACCTTCCATAATGACAAGGCTACCATCCATTAGAGTAACAAAAATATCGACAATAGACTACCTTCCATAATGACAAGGCTACCATCCATTGGAGTAACAAAAATATCATCAACAGACTACCTTCCATAATGACAAAGCTACCATCCATTGGAGTAACAAAAATATCGACAACAAACTACCTACCATAATGACAATGCTACCATCCATTGGAATAACAAAAATCTCGACAACAGACTACCTTCCATAATGACAAAGCTACCATCCATTGGAGTAATAAAAATATTGACAACAGAATACCTTCCGTAATGACAAGGCTATCATCCATTTGAGTAACAAAAATATCGAAAAGTGACTACCTACCATAATGACAATGCTACAATCAATTGGAATAACAAAAATCTCGACAACAGACTACCTTCCATAATGACAAGGATACCATCCATTAGAGTAACAAAAATATTGACAACAAACTACCTTCCATAATAACAAGGCTACCATCCATTGAAATAACAAAAATCTCAATAACAGACTACCTTCCATAATGACAAGGCTACAATCCATTAGAGTAAAAAGAATCTCGACAACAGACTACCTTCCATAATGAAAAGGCTACCATCCATAATGACAAGGCTACCATCCATTGGAGTAACAAAAATATCGACAACTGACTACCTACCATAATGACAATGCTACCATCCATTGGAATAACAAAAATCTCGACAACAGACTACCTTCCATAATGACAAGGCTACCATCCATTAGAGTAACAAAAATATTGACAACAAACTACCTTCCATAATGACAAGGCTACCATCCATTGGAATAACAAAAATCTCAAAAATATACTACCTTCTATAATGATAAGGCTACCTTCCATTGGAGTAAAAAAGATATCGACAACATAGTACCTTCCATAATGACAAGACTACCATCCATTTGAGTAACAAAATTCTCGACAACAGACTACCTTCTATAATAACAAGGCTACCATCCATTGGAGTAACAAAAATATCGAAAACAAAGTACCTTCCATAATGACAAGGCTACCATCCATTGGAGTAATAGAAATCTCAATGACAGACTACCTTCCAAAATGACAAGGCTACCATCTATTGGAGTAACAAAAATCTCGACAATAGACTACCTTCCATAATGACAAGGCTACTATCCATTGGAGTAACAAAAATATAGAGAACAAACTACCTTCTATAACGACAAGGCTACCATCCATTGGAGTAACAAAAATATCGACAACAAACTACCTACCATAATAACAATGCTACCATCCATTGGAATAACAAAAATCTCAACAACAGACTACCTTCCATAATGACAAGGCTACCATCCATTGGAGTAATAAAAATATTGACAACAGAATACCTTCCATAATGACAAGGCTATCATCCATTAGAGTAACAAAAATATCGACAACTGACTACCTACCATAATGACAATGCTACCATCCATTGGAATAACAAAAATCTCGAGAACATACTACCTTCCATAATGACAAGGTTACCATCCATTGGAGTAACAAAAATATCGACAACAGACTACCTTCTCTAATGACAAGGCTACAATCCATTGGAGTAACAAAAAATTTGACAACAGACTACCTTCCATAACGACAAGGGTACCATCCATAATGACAAGGGTACCATCCATTGGAGTAACAAAAATATCGACAACTGACTACCTACCATAATGACAATGCTACCATCCATTGGAATAACAAAAATCTCGACAACAGATTACCTTCCATAATAGCAAGGCTACCATCCATTAGAGTAACAAAAATATTAACAATAAACTACCTTCCATAATGACAAGGCTACCATCCATTGGAATAACAAAAATACCAACAACAGACTACCTTTCATAATGACAAGGCTACCTTCCATTGGAGTAATAAAGATATCGACAACATACTAACTTCCATAATGACAAGGCTACCATCCATTAGAGTAACAAAATTCTCGACAACAGACTACCTTCTATAATAACAAGGCTACCATCCATTGGAGTAACAAAAATATCGAAAACAAAGTACCTTCCATAATGACATGGCTACCATCCATAGGAGTAATAAAAATCTCAATGACAGACTACCTTCCATAATGACAAGGCTACCATCCAATGGAGTATTAAAAATCTCGACAAAAGACTACCTTCCACAATGACAAGGCTACCATCCATTGGAGTAACAAAAATCTCGACAACAAACTACCTTCCATAATGACAAGGCTACCATCCATTAGAGTAACAAAGATATCGACAACATACTACCTTTCATAATGACCAGGCTATCATCCATTTGAGTAACAAAAATATCGAAAACTGACTACCTACCATAATGACAATGCTACAATCCATTGGAGTAAAAAAAATATATCGACAATAGACTACCTTCCATAACGATAAGGCTACCATTCATTGGAGTAACAAAAATCTCGACAACAGACTACCTACCATAATGACAATGCTACCATCCATTGGAATAACAAAAATCTCGACAACAAACTACCTTCCATAATGACAAAGCTACCATCCATTGGAGTAATAAAAATATTGACAACAGAATACCTTCCGTACTGACAAGGCTATCATCCATTTGAGTAACAAAAATATCGACAACTGACTACCTACCATAATGACAATGCAACCATCCATTGGAATAAAAAAAAATTCTCGACAACAGACTACCTTCCAAAATGACAAGGCTACCATCTATTAGAGTAACAAAAATATTGACAACAAACTACCTTCCATAATAACAAGGCTACCATCCATTGGAATAACAAAAATCTCAATAACATACTACCTTCCATAATGACAAGGCTACAATCCATTAGAGTAACAAAAATCTCGACAACAAACTACCTTCTATAATGACAAGGCTACCATCCATAATGACAAGGCTACCTTCCATAATGACAAGGCTACCTTCCATTGGAGTAACAAAGATATGGACAACATACTACCTTCCATAATGACAAGGCTACCATCCATTGGAGTAACAAAATTCTCGACAACAGACTACCTTCCATAATGACAAGGCTACCATCCATTAGAGTAACAAAAATATTGACAACAAACTACCTTCCATAATGACAAGGCTACCATCCATTGGAATAACAAAAATCTCAAAAACATACTACCTTCTATAATGAAAAGGCTACCTTCCATTGGAGTAACAAAGATATCGACAACATACTACCTTCCATAATGACAAGGCTACCATCCATTTGAGTAACAAAATTCTCGACAACAGACTACCTTCTATAATAACAAGGCTACCATCCATTGGAGTAACCAAACTATCGAAAATAAAGTACCTTCCATAATGACAAGGCTACCATCCATTGGAGTAATAGAAATCTCAATGACATACTACCTTCCAAAATGACAAGGCTACCATCTATTGGAGTAACAAAAATCTCGACAACAGACTACCTTCCATAATGACAAGGCTACCATCCATTAGAGTAAGAAAAATATTGATAACAAACTACCTTCCATAATGACAAGGCTACCATCCATTGGAGTAACAAAAATATCGACAACTAACTACCTACCATAATGACAATGCCACCATCCATTGGAATAACAAAAATCTCAACAACAGACTACCTTCCATAATGACAAGGCTACCATCCATTGGAGTAATAAAAATATTGACAACAAAATACCTTCCATAATGAAAAGGCTATCATCCATTAGAGTAACAAAAATATCGACAACTGACTACCTACCATAATGACAATGCTACCATCCATTGGAATAACAAAAATCTCGAGAACACACTACCTTCCACAATGACAAGGCTACCATCCATTGGAGTAACAAAAATATCGACAACAGACTACCTTCCATAATAACAAGGCTTCCATCCATTAGAGTAACAAAAATATCGACAATAGACTACCTTCCATAATGACAAGGCTACCATCCATAATGACAAGGGTACCATCCATTGGAGTAACAAAAATATCGACAACTGACTACCTACCATAATGACAATGATACCATCCATTGGAATAACAAAAATCTCGACAACAGACTACCTTCCATAATGACAAGGCTACCATCCGTTAGAGTAACAAAAATATTGACAACAAACTACCTTCCATAATTACAAGGCTACCATCCATTGAAATAACAAAAATCTCAATAACAGACTACCTTCCATAATGACAAGGCTATAATCCATTAGAGTAAAAAAAATATCGACAACAGACTACCTTCCATAATGACAAAGTACCTTCCATAATGACAAGGCTACCATCCATTGGAGTAATAGAAATCTCAATGACAGACTACCTTCCAAAATGACAAGGCTACCATCTATTGGAGTAATAAAAATCTCGACAATAGACTGCCTTCCATAATGACAAGGCTTCTATCCATTGGAGTAACAAAAATATACATAACAAACTACCTTCCATAATGACAAGGCTACCATCCATTGGAGTAACAAAAATATCGACAACAAACTACCTACCATAATAACAATGCTACCATCCATTGGAATAACAAAAATCTCGACAAAAGACTACCTTCCATAATGACAAGGCTACCATCCATTGGAGTAATAAAAATATTGACAACATAATACCTTCCATAATGACAAGGCTATCATCCATTAGAGTAATAAAAATATCGATAACTGACTACCTACCATAATGACAATGCTACCATCCATTGGAATAACAAAAATCTCGAGAACATACTACCTTCCACAATGACAAGGCTACCATCCATTGGAGTAACAAAAATATCGACAACAGACTACCTTCCATAATGACAAGGCTACAATCCATTGGAGTAACAAAAAATTTGAGAACAGACTACCTTCCATAATGACAAGGCTACCATCCATTGGAATAACAAAAATCTCAACAACAGACAACCTTCCATAATGACAAGGCTACCTTCCATTGGAGTAACAAAGATATCGACAACATACTACCTTCCATAATGACAAGGCTACCATCCATTAGAGTAACAAAATTCTCGACAACAGACTACCTTCTATAATAACAAGGCTACCATCCATTGGAGTAACGAAAATATCGAAAACAAAGTACCTTCCATAATGACAAGGCTACCATCCATTGGAGTAATAAAAATCTCAAAGACAGACTACCTTCCATAATGACAAGGCTACCATCTAATGGAGTATTAAAAATCTCGACAAAAGACTACCTTCCATAATGACAAGGCTACCATCCATTGGAGTAACAAAAATCTCGACAACAAACTACCTTCCATAATGACAAGGCTACCATCCATTAGAGTAACAAAGATATCGACAACATTCTACCTTTCATAATGACCAGGCTATCATCCTTTTGAGTAACAAAAATATCGAAAACTGACTACCTACCATAATGACAATGCTACAATCCATTGGAGTAACAAAAATATCGACAATAGATTACCTTCCATAACGACAAGGCTACCATCCATTGGAGTAACAAAAATCTCGACAACAGACTACCTTCCATAATGACAAGGCTACCATCCATTGGAGTAACAAAAATTTCGACAACAGACTACCTACCATAATGATAATGCTACCATCCATTGGAATAACAACAATCTCGACAACAGACTACCTTCCATAATGACAAAGCTACCATCCATTGGAGTAATAAAAATATTGACAACAGAATACCTTCTGTACTGACAAGGCTATCATCCATTTGAGTAACAAAAATATCGACAACCGACTACCTACCAACATGAAAATGCTACCATCCATTGGAATAACAAAACTTCTCAACAACAGACTACCTTCCATAATGACAAGGCTACCATCTATTAGAGTAACAAAAATATTGACAACAAACCACCTTCCATAATAACAAGGCTACCATCCATTGGAATAACAAAAATCTCAATAACATACTACCTTCCATAATGACAAGGCTACAATCCATTGGAGTAACAAAAATCTCGACAATAAACTACCTTCCATAATGACAAGGCTCCCATCCATAATGACAAGGCTACCGTCCATAATGACAAGGCTACCATCCATTAGAGTAACAAAAATATCGACAACTGACTACCTAACATAATGACAATGCTACCATCCATGGAATAACAAAAATCTCGACAACAGACTACCTTCCATAATGACAAGGCTACCATCCATTAGAGTAACAAAAATATTGACAACAAACTACCTTCCATAATGACAAGGCTACATCCATTTGAATAACAAAAATCTCAAAAACATACTACCTTCTATAATGAAAAGGCTACCTTCCATTGGAGTAACAAAGATATCGACAACATACTACCTTCCATAATGACAAGGCTACCATCCATTTGAGTAACAAAATTCTCGACAACAGACTACCTTCTATAATAACAAGGCTACCATCCATTGGAGTAACAAAAATATCGAAAACAAAGTACCTTCCATAATGACAAGGCTACCATCCATTGGAGTAATAGAAATCTCAATGACTACCTTCCAAAATGACAAGGCTACCATCTATAGGAGTAACAAAAATCTCGACAATAGACTACCTTCCATAATGACAAGGCTACCATCCATTGGAGTAATAAAAATATTGACAACATAATACCTTCCATAATGACAAGGCTATTATCCATTAGAGTAACAAAAATATCGACAACTGACTACCTACCATAATGACAATGCTACCATCCATTGGAATAACAAAAATCTCGAGAACAGACTACCTTCAACAATGACAAGGCTACCATCCATTGGATTAACAAAAATATCGACAACAGACTACCTTCCATAATGACAAGGCTACCATCCATTAGAGTAACAAAAATATCGACAATAAACTACCTTCCATAATGACAAGGCTACCATCCATTGGAGTAACAAAAATATCATCAACAGACTACCTTCCATAATGACAAAGCTACCATCCATTGGAGTAATAAAAATATTGACAACAGAATACCTTCCGTAATGACAAGGCTATCATCCATTTGAGTAACAAAAATATCGACAAGTGACTACCTACAATAATGACAATGCTACAATCAATTGGAATAACAAAAATCTCGAGAACAGACTACCTTCCATAATGACAAGGCTACCATCCATTAGAGTAACAAAAATATTGACAACAAACTACCTTCCATAATAACAAGGCTACCATCCATTGAAATAACAAAAATCTCAATAACAGACTACCTTCCATAATGACAAGGCTACAATCCATTAGAGTAAAAAAAATCTCGACAACAGACTACCTTCCATAATGACAAGGCTACCATCCATAATGACAAGGCTACCATCCATTGGAGTAACAAAAATATCGACAACTGACAACCTACCATAATGACAATGCTACCATCCATTGGAATAACAAAAATCTCGACAACAGACTACTTTCCATAATGACAAGGCTACCATCCATTAGAGTAACAAAAATATTGACAACAAACTACCTTCCATAATGACAAGGCTACCATCCATTGGAATAACAAAAATCTCAAAAATATACTACCTTTTATAATGATAAGGCTACCTACCATTGGAGTAAAAAAGATATCGACAACATACTACCTTCCATAATGACAAGACTACCATCCATTTGAGTAACAAAATTCTCGACAACAGACTACCTTCTAAAATAACAAGGCTACCATCCATTGGAGTAACAAAAATATCGAAAACAAAGTGCCTTCCATAATGACAAGGCTACCATCCATTGGAGTAATAGAAATCTCAATGACATACTACCTTCCAAAATGACAAGGCTACCATCTATTGGAGTAACAAAAATCTCGACAATAGACTACCTTCCATAATGACAAGGCTACTATCCATTGGAGTAACAAAAATATAGAGAACAAACTACCTTCTATAACTACAAGGCAACCATCCATTGGAGTAACAAAAATATCGACAACAAACTACCTACCATAATAACAATGCTACCATCCATTGGAATAACAAAAATCTCGACAACAGACTACCTTCCATAATGACAAGGCTACCATCCATTGGAGTAATAAAAATATTGACAACAGAATACCTTCCATAATGACAAGGCTATCATCCATTAGAGTAACAAAAATATCGAAAACTGACTACCTACCATAATGACAATGCTACCATCCATTGGAATAACAAAAATCTCGAGAATATACTACCTTCCACAATGACAAGGTTACCATCCATTGGAGTAACAAAAATATCGACAACAGACTACCTTCCATAATGACATGGCTACAATCCATTGGAGTAACAAAAAATTTGACAACAGACTACCTTCCATAATGACAAGGTTACCATCCATAATGACAAGGGTACCATCCATTGGAGTAACAAAAATATCGACAACAGACTACCTACCATAATGACAATGCTACCATCCATTGGAATAACAAAAATCTCGACAACAGACTACCTTCCATAATAGCAAGGCTACCATCCATTAGAGTAACAAAAATATTGACAATAAACAACCTTCCATAATGACAAGGCTACCATCCATTGGAATAACAAAAATACCAACAACAGACTACCTTTCATAATGACAAGGCTACCTTCCATTGGAGTAATAAAGATATCAACAACATACTACCTTCCATAATGACAAGGCTACCATCCATTAGAGTAACAAAATTCTCGACAACAGACTACCTTCTATAATAACAAGGCTACCATCCATTGGAGTAACAAAAATATCGAAAACAAAGTACCTTCCATAATGACAAGGCTACCATCCATAGGAGTAATAAAAATCTCAATGACAGACTACCTTCCATAATGACAAGGCTACCATCCAATGGAGTATTAAAAATATCGACAAAAGACAACCTTCCACAATGACAAGGCTACCATCCATTGGAGTGACAAAAATCTCGACAACAAACTACCTTCCATAATGACAAGGCTACCATCCATTAGAGTAACAAAGATATCGACAACATACTACCTTTCATAATGACCAGGCTATCATCCATTTGAGTAACAAAAATATCGAAAACTGACTACCTACCATAATGACAATGCTACAATCCATTGGAGTAACAAAAATATCGACAATAGACTACCTTCCATAACGATAAGGCTACCATCCATTGGAGTAACAAAAATATCGACAACAGACTACCTTCCGTAATGACAAGGCTACCATCTATTGGAGTAACAAAAATATCGACAACAGACTACCTACCATAATGACAATGCTACCATCCATTGGAATAACAAAAATCTCGACAACAAACTACCTTCCATAATGACAAAGCTACCATCCATTGGAGTAATAAAAATATTGACAACAGAATACCTTCCGTACTGACAAGGCTATCATCCATTTGAGTAACAAAAATATCGACAACTGACTACCTACCATAATGACAATGCTACCATCCATTGGAATAACAAAAATTCTCGACAACAGACTACCTTCCAAAATGACAAGGCTACCATCCATTAGAGTAACAAAAATATTGACAACAAACTACCTTCCATAATGACAAGGCTACCATCCATTGGAATAACAAAAATCTCAAAAACATACTACCTTCTATAATGAAAAGGCTACCTTCCATTGGAGTAACAAAGATATCGACAACATACTACCTTCCATAATGACAAGGCTACCATCCATTTGAGTAACAAAATTCTCGACAACAGACTACCTTCTATAATAACAAGGCTACCATCCATTGGAGTAACAAAAATAACGAAAACAAAGTACCTTCCATAATGACAAGGCTACCATCCATTGGAGTAATAGAAATCTCAATGACAGACTACCTTCCAAAATGACAAGGCTACCATCTATTGGAGTAACAAAAATCTCGACAATAGACTACCTTCCATAATGACAAGGCTACCATCCATTGGAGTAATAAAAATATTGACAACATAATTCCTTCCATAATGACAAGGCTATTATCCATTAGAGTAACAAAAATATCGACAACTGACTACCTACCATAATGACAATGCTACCATCCATTGGAATAACAAAAATATCGAGAACAGACTACCTTCCACAATGACAAGGCTACCATCCATTGGAGTAACAAAAATATAGAGAACAGACTACCTTCCATAATGACAAGGCTATCATCCATTAGACTAACAAAAATATCGACAATAGACTACCTTCCATAATGACAAGGCTACCGTCCATTGGAGTAACAAAAATATCATAAACAGACTACCTTCCATAATGACAAAGCTACCATCCATTGGAGTAACAAAAATATCGACAACAAACTACCTACCATAATGACAATGCTACCATCCATTGGAATAACAAAAATCTCGACAACAGACTACCTTCCATAATGACAAAGCTACCATCCATTGGAGTAATAAAAATATTGACAACAGAATACCTTCCGTAATGACAAGGCTATCATCCATTTGAGTAACAAAAATATCGACAAGTGACTACCTACCATAATGACAATGCTACAATCAATTGGAATAACAAAAATCTCGACAACAGACTACCTTCCATAATGACAAGGCTACCATCCATTAGAGTAACAAAAATATTGACAACAAACTACCTTCCATAATAACAAGGCTACCATCCATTGAAATAACAAAAATCTCAATAACAGACTACCTTCCATAATGACAAGGCTACAATCCATTAGAGTAAAAAAAATCTCGACAACAGACTACCTTCCATAATGACAAGGCTACCATCCATAATGACAAGGCTACCATCCATTGGAGTAACAAAAATATCGACAACTAACTACCTACCATAATGACAATGCTACCATCCATTGGAATAACAAAAATCTCGACAACAGACTACCTTCCATAATGACAAGGCTACCATCCATTAGAGTAACAAAAATATTGACAACAAACTACCTTCCATAATGACAAGGCTACCATCCATTGGAATAACAAAAATCTCAAAAATATACTACCTTCTATAATGATAAGGCTACCTTCCATTGGAGTAAAAAAGATATCGACAACATACTACCTTCCATAATGACAAGACTACCATCCATTTGAGTAACAAAATTCTCGACAACAGACTACCTTCTATAATAACAAGGCTACCATCCATTGGAGTAACAAAAATATCGAAAACAAAGTACCTTCCATAATGACAAGGCTACCATCCATTGGAGTAATAGAAATATCAATGATAGACTACCTGACAAAATGACAAGGCTACCATCTATTGGAGTAACAAAAATCTCGACAATAGACTACCTTCCATAATGACAAGGCTACTATCCATTGGAGTAACAAAAATATAGAGAACAAACTACCTTCTATAACTACAAGGCTACCATCCATTGGAGTAACAAAAATATCGACAACTGACTACCTACCATAATGACAATGCTACCATCCATAGGAATAACAAAAATCTCGACAAGAGACTACCTTCCACAATGACAAGGCTACCATCCATTGGAGTAACAAAAATATCGACAACAGACTACCTTCCATAATGACAAGGCTATCATCCATTAGAGTAACAAAAATAGCGACAACTGACTACCTACCATAATGACAATGCTACCATCCATTGGAATAACAAAAATCTCGAGAACATACTACCTTCCATAATGACAAGGTTACCATCCATTGGAGTAACAAAAATATCGACAACAGACTACCTTCCATAATGACAAGGCTACAATCCATTGGAGTAACAAAAAATTTGACAACAGACTACCTTCCATAATGACAAGGTTACCATCCATAATGACAAGGGTACCATCCATTGGAGTAACAAAAATATCGACAACTTACTACCTACCATAATGACAATGCTACCATCCATTGGAATAACAAAAATCTCGACAACAGACTACCTTCCATAATAGCAAGGTTACCATCCATTAGAGTAACAAAAATATTGACAATAAACTACCTTCCATAATGACAAGGCTACCATCCATTGGAATAACAAAAATACCAACAACAGACTACCTTTCATAATGACAAGGCTACCTTCCATTGGAGTAATAAAGATATCGACAACATACTACCTTCCATAATGACAAGGCTACCATCCATTAGAGTAACAAAATTCTCGACAACAGACTACCTTCTATAATAACAAGGCTACCATCCATTGGAGTAACAAAAATATCGAAAACAAAGTACCTTCCATAATGACAAGGCTACCATCCATAGGAGTAATAAAAATCTCAATGACCGACTACCTTCCATAATGACAAGGCTACCATCCAATGGAGTATTAAAAATCTCGACAAAAGACTACCTTCCACAATGACAAGGCTACCATCCATTGGAGTAACAAAAATCTCGACAACAAACTACCTTCCATAATGACAAGGCTACCATCCATTAGAGTAACAAAGATATCGACAACATACTACCTTTCATAATGACCAGGCTATCATCCATTTGAGTAACAAAAATATCGAAAACTGACTACCTACCATAATGACAATGCTACAATCCATTGGAGTAACAAAAATATCGACAATAGACTACCTTCCATAACAATAAGGCTACCATCCATTGGAGTAACAAAAATCTCGACAACAGACTACCTTCCATAATGACAAGGCTACCATCTATTGGAGTAACAAAAATATCGACAACAGACTACCTACCATAATGACAATGCTACCATCCATTGGAATAACAAAAATCTCGACAACAAACTACCTTCCATAATGACAAAGCTACCATCCATTGGAGTAATAAAAATATTGACAACAAAATACCTTCCGTACTGACAAGGCTATCATCCATCTGAGTAACAAAAATATCGACAACTGACTACCTACTATAATGACAATGCTACCATCCATTGGAATAACAAAAATTCTCGACAACAGACTACCTTCCAAAATGACAAGGCTTCCATCCATTAGAGTAACAAAAATATTGACAACAAACTACCTTCCATAATGACAAGGCTACCATCCATTGGAATAACAAAAATCTCAAAAACATACTACCTTCGATAATGAAAAGGCTACCTTCCATTGGAGTAACAAAGATATCGACAACATACTACCTTCCATAATGACAAGGCTACCATCCAATTGAGTAACAAAATTCTCGACAACAGACTACCTTCTATAATAACAAGGCTACCATCCATTGGAGTAACAAAAATATCGAAAACAAAGTACCTTTCATAATGACAAGGCTACCATCCATTGGAGTAATAGAAATCTCAATGACAGACTACCTTCCAAAATGACAAGGCTACCATCTATTGGAGTAATAAAAATCTCGACAATAGACTACCTTCCATAAGGACAAGGCTACCATCCATTGGAGTAATAAAAATATTGACAACATAATACCTTCCATAATGACAAGGCTATTATCCATTAGAGTAACAAAAATATCGACAACTGACTACCTACCATAATGACAATGCTACCATCCATTGGAATAACAAAAATCTCGAGAACAGACTACCTTCCACAATGACAAGGCAACCATCCATTGGAGTAACAAAAATATCGACAACAGACTACCTTCCATAATGACAAGGCTACCATCCATTAGAGTAACAAAAATATCGACAATAGACTACCTTCCATAATGACAAGGCTACCATCCATTGGAGTAACAAAAATATCATAAACATACTACCTTCCATAATGACAAAGCTACCATCCATTGGAGTAACAAAAATATCGACAACAAACTACCTACCATAATGACAATGCTACCATCCATTGGAATAACAAAAATCTCGACAACAGACTACCTTCCATAATGACAAAGCTACCATCCATTGGAGTAATAAAAATATTGACAACAGAATACCTTCCGTAATGACAAGGCTATCATCCATTTGAGTAACAAAAATATCGACAAGTGACTACCTACCATAATGACAACGCTACAATCAATTGGAATAACAAAAATCTCGACAACAGACTACCTTCCATAATGACAAGGCTACCATCCATTAGAGTAACAAAAATATTGACAACAAACTACCTTCCATAATAACAAGGCTACCATCCATTGAAATAACAATAATCTCAATAACAGACTACCTTCCATAATGACAAGGCTACAATCCATTAGAGTAAAAAAAATCTCGACAACAGACTACCTTCCATAATGACAAGGCTACCATCCATTGGAATAACAAAAATATCGACAACTGACTACCTACCATAATGACAATGCTACCATCCATTGGAATAACAAAAATCTCGACAACAGACTACCTTCCATAATGACAAGGCTACCATCCATTAGAGTAACAAAAATATTGACAACAAACTACCTTCCATAATGACAAGGCTACCATCCATTGGAATAACAAAAATCTCAAAAATATACTACCTTCTATAATGATAAGGCTACCTTCCATTGGAGTAAAAAAGATATCGACAACATACTACCTTCCATAATGACAAGACTACCATCCATTTGAGTAACAAAATTCTCGACAACAGACTACCTTATATAATAACAAGGCTACCATCCATTGGAGTAACAAAAATATCGAAAACAAAGTACCTTCCATAATGACAAGGCTACCATCCATTGGAGTAATAGAAATCTCAATGACAGACTACCTTCCAAAATGACAAGGCTACCATCTATTGGAGTAACAAAAATCTCGACAATAGACTACCTTCCATAATGACAAGGCTACTATCCATTGGAGTAACAAAAATATAGAGAACAAACTACCTTCTATAACGACAAGGCTACCATCCATTGGAGTAACAAAAATATCGACAACAAACTACCTACCATAATAACAATGCTACCATCCATTGGAATAACAAAAATCTCGACAACAGACTACCTTCCATAATGACAAGGCTACCATCCATTGGAGTAATAAAAATATTGACAACAGAATACCTTCCATAATGACAAGGCTATCATCCATTAGAGTAACAAAAATATCGACAACTGACTACATACCATAATGACAATGCTACCATCCATTGAAATAACAAAAATCTCGAGAACATACTACCTTCCACAATGACAAGGTTACCATCCATTGGAGTAACAAAAATATCGACAACAGACTACCTTCTCTAATGACAAGGCTACAATCCATTGGAGTAACAAAAAATTTGACAACAGACTACCTTCCATAATGACAAGGCTACCATCCATAATGACAAGGGTACCATCCATTGGAGTAACAAAAATATCGACAACTGACTACCTACCATAATGACAATGCTAACATCCATTGGAATAACAAAAATCTCGACAACAGATTACCTTCCATAATAGCAAGGCTTCCATCCATTAGAGTAACAAAAATATTGACAATAAACTACCTTCCATAATGACAAGGCTACCATCCATTGGAATAACAAAAATACCAACAACAGACTACCTTTCATAATGACAAGGCTACCTTCCATTGGAGTAATAAAGATATCGACAACATACTACCTTCCATAATGACAAGGCTACCATCCATTAGAGTACAAAATTCTCGACAACAGACTACCTTCTATAATAACAAGGCTACCATCCATTGGAGTAACAAAAATATTGAAAACAAAGTACCTTCCATAATGACAAGGCTACCATCCATAGGAGTAATAAAAATCTCAATGACAGACTACCTTCCATAATGACAAGGCTACCATCCAATGGAGTATTAAAAAACTCGACAAAAGACTACCTTCCACAATGACAAGGCTACCATCCATTGGAGTAACAAAAATCTCGACAACAAACTACCTTCCATAATGACAAGGCTACCATCCATTAGAGTAACAAAGATATCGACAACATACTACCTTTCATAATGACCAGGCTATCATCCATTTGAGTAACAAAAATATCGAAAACTGACTACCTACCATAATGACAATGCTACAATCCATTGGAATAAAAAAAAAATATCGACAATAGACTACCTTCCATAACGATAAGGCTACCATCCATTGGAGTAACAAAAATCTCGACAACAGACTACCTTCCATAATGACCAGGCTATCATCCATTTGAGTAACAAAAATATCGAAAACTGACTACCTACCATAATGACAATGCTACAATCCATTGGAGTAAAAAAAAATATCGACAATAGACTACCTTCCATAACGATAAGGCTACCATCCATTGGAGTAACAAAAATCTCGACAACAGACTACCTTCCATAATGACAAGGATACCATCTATTGGAGTAACAAAAATATCGACAACAGACTACCTACCATAATGACAATGCTACCATCCATTGGAATAACAAAAATCTCGACAACAAACTACATTCCATAATGACAAAGCTACCATCCATTGGACTAATAAAAATATTGACAACAGAATACCTTCCGTACTGACAAGGCTATCATCCATTTGAGTTACAAAAATATCGACAACTGACTACCTACCATAATGACAATGCTACCATCCATTGGAATAAAAAAAAATTCTCGACAACAGACTACCTTCCAAAATGACAAGGCTACCATCTATTAGAGTAACAAAAATATTGACAACAAACTACCTTCCATAATAACAAGGCTACCATCCATTGGAATAACAAAAATCTCAATAACATACTACCTTCCATAATGACAAGGCTACAATCCATTAGAGTAACAAAAATCTCGACAACAAACTACCTTCTATAATGACAAGGCTACCATCCATAATGACAAGGCTACCATCCATAATGACAAGGCTACCATCCATTGGAGTAAGAAAAATATCGACAAATGACTACCTACCATAATGACAATGCTACCATCCATTGGAATAACAAAAATCTCGACAACAGACTACCTTCCATAATGACAAGGCTACCATCCATTAGAGTAACAAAAATATTGACAACAAACTACCTTCCATAATGACAAGGCTACCATCCATTGGAATAACAAAAATCTCAAAAACATACTACCTTCTATAATGAAAAGGCTACCTTCCATTGGAGTAACAAAGATATCGACAACATACTACCTTCCATAATGACAAGGCTACCATCCATTTGAGTAACAAAATTCTCGACAACAAACTACCTTCTATAATAACAAGGCTACCATCCATTGGAGTAACAAAACTATCGAAAACAAATTACCTTCCATAATGACAAGGCTACCATCCATTGGAGTAATAGAAATCTCAATGACAGACTACCTTCCAAAATGACAAGGCTACCATCTATTGGAGTAACAAAAATCTCGACAACAGACTACCTTCCATAATGACAAGGCTACCATCCATTTGAGTAATAAAAATATTGATAACAAACTACCTTCCATACTGACAAGGCTACCATCCATTGGAGTAACAAAAATATCGACAACTAACTACCTACCATAATGACAATGCCACCATCCATTGGAATAACAAAAATCTCAACAACAGACTACCTTCCATAATGACAAGGCTACCATCCATTGGAGTAATAAAAATATTGACAACAAAATACCTTCCATAATGACAAGGCTATCATCCATTAGAGTAACAAAAATATCGACAACTGACTACCTACCATAATGACAATGCTACCATCCATAGGAATAACAAAAATCTCGAGAACACACTACCTTCCACAATGACAAGGCTACCATCCATTGGAGTAACAAAAATATCGACAACAGACTACCTTCCATACTAACAAGGCTTCCATCCATTAGAGTAACAAAAATATCGACAATAGACTACCTTCCATAATGACAAGGCTACCATCCATAATGACAAGGGTACCATCCATTGGAGTAACAAAAATATCGACAACTGACTACCTACCATAATGACAATGATACCATCCATTGGAATAACAAAAATCTCGACAACAGACTACCTTCCATAATGACAAGGCTACCATCCATTAGAGTAACAAAAATATTGACAACAAACTACCTTCCATAATGACAAGGCTACCATCCATTAGAATAACAAAAATCTCAACAACAGACTAGCTTCCATAATGACAAGGCTACCTTCCATTGGAGAAACAAAGATATGGACAACATACTACCTTCCATAATGACAAGGCTACCATCCATTAGAGTAACAAAATTCTCGACAACAGACTAGCTTCTATAATAACAAGGCTACCATCCATTGGAGTAACAAAAATATCGAAAACAAAGTACCTTCCATAATGACAAGGCTACCATCCATTGGAGTAATAAAAATCTCAATGACAGACTACCTTCCATAATGACAAGGCTACCATCCAATGGAGTATTAAAAATCTCAACAAAAGACTACCTTCCATAATGACAAGGCTACCATCCATTGGAGTAACAAAAATCTCGACAACAAACTACCTTCCATAATGACAAGGCTACCATCCATTAGAGTAACAAAGATATCGACAACATACTACTTTTCATAATGACCAGGCTATCATCCATTTGAGTAACAAAAATATCGAAAACTGACTACCTACCATAATGACAATGCTACAATCCATTGGAGTAACAAAAATATCGACAATAGACTACCTTCCATAACAATAAGGCTACCATCCATTGGAGTAACAAAAATCTCGACAACAGACTACCTTCCATAATGACAAGGCTACCATCTATTGGAGTAACAAAAATATCGACAACAGACTACCTACCATAATGACAATGCTACCATCCATTGGAATAACAAAAATCTCGACAACAAACTACCTTCCATAATGACAAAGCTACCATCCATTGGAGTAATAAAAACATTGACAACAGAATACCTTCCGTACTGACAAGGCTATCATCCATTTGAGTAACAAAAATATCGACAACTGACTACCTACCATAATGACAATGCTACCATCCATTGGAATAACAAAAATTCTCGACAACAGACTACCTTCCAAAATGACAAGGCTACCATCTATTAGAGTAACAAAAATATTGACAACAAACTACCTTCCATAATAACAAGGCTACCATCCATTGGAATAAAAAAAATCTCAATAACATACTACCATCCATAATGACAAGGCTACCATCCATAATGACAAGGCTACCATCCATTGGAGTAACAAAAATATCGACAACTGAGTACCTACCATAATGACAATGCTACCATCCATTGGAATAACAAAAATCTCGACAACAGACTACCTTCCATAATGACAAGGCTACCATCCATTAGAGTAAGAAAAATATTGACAACATACTACCTTCCATAATGACAAGGCTACCATCCATTGGAATAACAAAAATCTCAAAAACATACTACCTTCTATAATGAAAAGGCTACCTTCCATTGGAGTAACAAAGATATCGACAACATACTACCTTCCATAATGACAAGGCTACCATCCATTTGAGTAACAAAATTCTCGACAACAGACTACCTTCTATAATAACAAGGCTACCATCCATTGGAGTAACAAAACTATCGAAAACAAAGTACCTTCCATAATGACAAGGCTACCATCCATTGGAGTAATAGAAATCTCAATGACAGACTACCTTCCAAAATGACATGGCTACCATCTATTGGAGTAACAAAAATCTCGACAACAGACTACCTTCCATAATGACAAGGCTACCATCCATTGGAGTAACAAAAATCTTGATAACAAACTACCTTCCATAATGACAAGGCTACCATCCATTGGAGTAACAAAAATATCGACAACTAACTACCTACCATAATGAAAATGCTACCATCCATTGGAATAACAAAAATCTCAACAACAGACTACCTTCCATAATAACAAGGCTACCATCCATTGGAGTAATAAAAATATTGACAACAAAATACCTTCCATAATGACAAGGCTATCATCCATTAGAGTAACAAAAATATCGACAAATGACTACCTACCATAATGACAATGCTACCATCCATTGGAATAACAAAAATCTCGAGAACACACTACCTTCCACAATGACAAGGCTACCATCCATTGGAGTAACAAAAATATCGACAACAGACTACCTTCCATAATAACAAGGCTTCCATCCATTAGAGTAACAAAAATATCGACAATAGACTACCTTCCATAATGACAAGGCTACCATCCATTGGAATAACAAATATCTCGACAACAGACTACCTTCCATAATGACAAGGCTACCATCCATTAGAGTAACAAAAATATGGACAACAAACTACCTTCCATAATAAAAAGCTACCATCCATTGGAATAACAAAAATCTCAATAACAGACTACCTTCCATAATGACAAGGCTATAATCCATTAGAGTAACAAAAATCTCGACAACAGACTACCTTCCATAATGACAAGGCTACCATCCATAATGATAAGGCTACCATCCATTGGAGTAACAAAAATATCGACAACTGAATACCTACCATAATGACAATGCTACCATCCATTGGAATAACAAAAATCTCGACAACAGACTACCTTCCATAATGACAAGGCTACCATCCATTAGAGTAACAAAAATATTGACAACAAACTACCTTCCATAATGAAAAGGCTACCATCCATTGGAATAACAAAAATCTCAAAAACATACTACCTTCTATAATGACAAGGCTACCTTCCATTGGAGTAACAAAGATATCGACAACATACTACCTTCCATAATGACAAGGCTACCATCCATTTGAGTAACAAAATTCTCGACAACAGACTACCTTCTATAATAAAAAGGCTACCATCCATTGGAGTAACAAAAATATCGAAAACAAAGTACCTTCCGTAATGACAAGGCTACCATCCATTGGAGTAATAGAAATCTCAATGACAGACTACCTTCCAAAATGACAAGTCTACCATCTATTGGAGTAACAAAAATCTCGACAACAGACTACCTTCCATAATGACAAGGCTACCATCCAATGGAGTAATAAAAATATTGATAACAAACTACCTTCCATAATGACAAGGCTACCATCCATTGGAGTAACAAAAATATCGACAACAAACTACCTACCATAATGACAATGCCGCCATCCATTGGAATAACAAAAATCTCGACAACAGACTACTTTCCATAATGACAAGGCTACCATCCATTGGAGTAATAAAAATATTGACAACAGAATACCTTCCATAATGACAAGGCTATCATCCATTAGAGTAACAAAAATATCGACAACTGACTACCTACCATAATGAGAATGCTACCATCCATTGGAATAACAAAAATCTCGAGAACATACTACCTTCCACAATGACAAGGCTGCCATCCATTGGAGTAACAAAAATATCGACAACAGACTACCATCCATAATGACAAGGCTACAATCCATTGGAGTAACAAAAATTTTGACAACAAACTACCTTCCATAATGACAAGGCTACCATCCATAATGACAAGGGTACCATCCATTGGAGTAACAAAAATATCGACAACTGACTACCTACCATAATGACAATGATACCATCCATTGGAATAACAAAAATATCGACAACAGACTACCTTCCATAATGACAAGGCTACCATCCATTAGAGTAACAAAAATATTGACAACAAACTACCTTCCATAATGACAAGGCTACCATCCATTGGAATAACAAAAATCTCAACAACAGACTACCTTCCATAATGACAAGGCTACCTTCCATTGGAGTAACAAAGATATGGACAACATACTACCTTCCATAATGACAAGGCTACCATCCATTAGAGTAACAAAATTCTCGACAACAGACTAGCTTCTATAATAACAAGGCTACCATCCATTGGAGTAACAAAAATATCGAAAACAAAGTACCTTCCATAATGACAAGGCTACCATCCATTGGAGTAATAAAAATCTCAATGACAGACTACCTTCCATAATGACAAGGCTACCATCCAATGGAGTATTAAAAATCTCAACAAAAGACTACCTTCCATAATGACAAGGCTACCATCCATTGGAGTAACAAAAATCTCGACAACAAACTACCTTCCATAATGACAAGGCTACCATCCATTAGAGTAACAAAGATATCGACAACATACTACCTTTCATAATGACCAGGCTATCATCCATTTGAGTAACAAAAATAACGAAAACTGACTACCTACCATAATGACAATGCTACAATCCATTGGAGTAACAAAAATATCGACAATAGACTACCTTCCATAACGACAAGGCTACCGTCCATTGGAGTAACAAAAATCTCGACAACAGACTACCTTCCATAATGACAAGGCTACCATCCATTGGAGTAACAAAAATATCGACAACAGACTACCTAACAAAATGACAATGCTACCATCCATTGGAATAAGAAAAATCTCGACAACAGACTACCTTCCATAATCAAAAAGCTACCATCCATTGGAGTAATAAAAATATCAACAACAGAATACCTTCCGTACTGACAAGGCTATCATCCATTTGAGTAACAAAAATATCGAAAACTGACTACCTACCATAATGACAATGCTACCATCCATTGGAGTAAAAAAAATATCGACAATAGACAACCTTCCATAACGACAAGGCTACCATCCATTGGAGTAACAAAAATCTCGACAACAGAATACCTTCAATAATGACAAGGCTACCATCCATTGGAGTAACAAAAATATCGACAACAGACTACCTACCAAAATGACAATGCTACCATCCATTGGAATAAGAAAAATCTCAACAATAGACTACCTTCCATAATGAAAAAGCTACCATCCATTAGAGTAATAAAAATATTGACAACAGAATACCTTCCGTACTGACAAGGCTATCATCCATTTGAGTAACAAAAATATCGACAACTGACTACCTACCATAATGACAATGCTACCATCCATTGGAATAACAAAAATTCTCGACAACAGACTACCTTCCATAATGACAAGGCTACCATCCATTAGAGTAAGAAAATTATTGACAACAAACTACCTTCCATAATAATAAGGCTACCATCCATTGGAATAACAAAAATCTCAATAACATACTACCTTCCATAATGACAAGGCTACAATCCATTGGAGTAACAAAAATCTCGACAATAAACTACCTTCCATAATGACAAGGCTACCATCCATAATGACAAGGCTACCATCCATTGGAGTAACAAAAATATCGACAACTGACTACCTACCATAATGACAATGCTACCATCCATTGGAATAACAAAAATCTCGACAACAGACTACCTTCCATAATGACAAGGCTACCATCCATTAGAGTAACAAAAATATTGACAACAAACTACCTTCCATAATAACAAGGCTACAATCCATTGGAATAACAAAAATCTCAAAATCATACTACCTCCTATAATGACAAGGCTACCTTCCATTGGAGTAACAAAGATATCGACAACATATTACCTTCCATAATGACAAAGCTACCATCCATTTGAGTAACAAAATTGTCGACAACAGACTACCTTCTATAATAACAAGGCTACCGTCCATTGGAGTAACAAAAATATCGAAAACAAAGTACCTTCCATAATGACAAGGCTACCATCCATTGGAGTAATAGAAATCTTAATGACAGACTACCTTCCAAAATGACAAGGCTACCATCTATTGGAGTAACAAAAATCTCGACAACTGACTACCTTCCATAATGACAAGGCTACCATCCATTGGAGTAACAAAAATCTTGAAAACAAACTACCTTCCATAATGACAAGGCTACCATCCATTGGAGTAACAAAATTATCGACAACAAACTACCTACCATAATGACAATGCTACCATCAATTGGAATAACAAAAATCTCGATAACATACTACCTTCCATAATGACAAGGCTACCATCCATTGGAGTAATAAAAATATTGACAACAAAATACCTTCCATAATGACAAGGCTATCATCCATTAGAGTAACAAAAATATCGACAACTGACTACCTACCATAATGACAATGCTACCATCCATTGGAATAACAAAAATATCGAGAACAGACTACCTTCCACAATTACAAGGCTACCATCCATTGGAGTAACAAAAATATCGACAACAGACTACCTTCCATAATGACAAGGCTACCATCCATAATGACAAGGCTACCATGCATTGGAGTAACAAAAATATCGACAATTGACTATCTTCCATAATGACAAGGCTAACTTCCATTGGAGTAACAAAGATATCGACAACATACTAACTTCCATAATTACAAGGCTACCATCCGTTAGAGTAACAAATTTCTCGACAAAAGACTACCTTCCATAATGACAAGGCTACCATCCATTGGAATAACAAAAATCTCAACAACATACTACCTTCCATAATGACAAGGCTACCTTCCATTGGAGTAACAAAGATATCGACAACATACTACCTTCCATAATGATAAGGCTACCATCCATTAGAGTAACAAAATTCTCGACAATAGACTACCTTCTATAATAACAAGGCTACCATCCATTGGAGTAACAAAAATATCGAAAACAAAGTACCTTCCATAATGACAAGGCTACCATCCGTTGGAGTAATAGAAATCTCAATGATAGACTACCTTCCATAATGACAAGGCTACCATCCAATGGAGTATTAAAAATATCGACAAAGACTACCTTCCATAATGACAAGGCTACCATCCATTGGAGTAACAAAAATCTCGATAACAAACTACCTTCCATAATGACAAGGCTACCATCCATTAGAGTAACAAAGATATCGACAACATACTACCTTCCATTATGACCAGGCTATCATCCATTTGAGTAACAAAAATATCGAAAACTGACTACCTACCATAATGACAATGCTACCGTCCATTGGAGTAACAAAAATATCGACAATAGACTACCTTCCATAACGACAAGGCTACCATCCATTAGAGTAACAAAAATCTCGACAACAGACTACCTTCCATAATGACAAGGCTACCATCCATTGGAGTAACAAAAATATCGACAACAGACTACCTACCATAATGACAATGCTACCATCCATTGGAATAACAAAAATCTCGACAACAGACTACCTTCCATAATGACAAGGCTACCATCCATTAGAGTAAGAAAAATATTGACAACAAACTACCTTCCATAATGACAAGGCTACCATCCATTGGAATAACAAAAATCTCAAAAACATACTACCTTCTATAATGAAAAGGCTACCTTCCATTGGAGTAACAAAGATATCGACAACATACTACCTTCCATAATGACAAGGCTACCATCCATTTGAGTAACAAAATTCTCGACAACAGACTACCTTCTATAATAACAAGGCTACCATCCATTGGAGTAACAAAACTATCGAAAACAAAGTACCTTCCATAATGACAAGGCTACCATCCATTGGAGTAATAGAAATCTCAATGACAGACTACCTTCCAAAATGACATGGCTACCATCTATTGGAGTAACAAAAATCTCGACAACAGACTACCTTCCATAATGACAAGGCTACCATCCATTGGAGTAACAAAAATCTTGATAACAAACTACCTTCCATAATGACAAGGCTACCATCCATTGGAGTAACAAAAATATCGACAACTAACTACCTACCATAATGAAAATGCTACCATCCATTGGAATAACAAAAATCTCAACAACAGACTACCTTCCATAATAACAAGGCTACCATCCATTGGAGTAATAAAAATATTGACAACAAAATACCTTCCATAATGACAAGGCTATCATCCATTAGAGTAACAAAAATATCGACAAATGACTACCTACCATAATGACAATGCTACCATCCATTGGAATAACAAAAATCTCGAGAACACACTACCTTCCACAATGACAAGGCTACCATCCATTGGAGTAACAAAAATATCGACAACAGACTACCTTCCATAATAACAAGGCTTCCATCCATTAGAGTAACAAAAATATCGACAATAGACTACCTTCCATAATGACAAGGCTACCATCCATTGGAATAACAAATATCTCGACAACAGACTACCTTCCATAATGACAAGGCTACCATCCATTAGAGTAACAAAAATATGGACAACAAACTACCTTCCATAATAAAAAGCTACCATCCATTGGAATAACAAAAATCTCAATAACAGACTACCTTCCATAATGACAAGGCTATAATCCATTAGAGTAACAAAAATCTCGACAACAGACTACCTTCCATAATGACAAGGCTACCATCCATAATGATAAGGCTACCATCCATTGGAGTAACAAAAATATCGACAACTGAATACCTACCATAATGACAATGCTACCATCCATTGGAATAACAAAAATCTCGACAACAGACTACCTTCCATAATGACAAGGCTACCATCCATTAGAGTAACAAAAATATTGACAACAAACTACCTTCCATAATGAAAAGGCTACCATCCATTGGAATAACAAAAATCTCAAAAACATACTACCTTCTATAATGACAAGGCTACCTTCCATTGGAGTAACAAAGATATCGACAACATACTACCTTCCATAATGACAAGGCTACCATCCATTTGAGTAACAAAATTCTCGACAACAGACTACCTTCTATAATAAAAAGGCTACCATCCATTGGAGTAACAAAAATATCGAAAACAAAGTACCTTCCGTAATGACAAGGCTACCATCCATTGGAGTAATAGAAATCTCAATGACAGACTACCTTCCAAAATGACAAGTCTACCATCTATTGGAGTAACAAAAATCTCGACAACAGACTACCTTCCATAATGACAAGGCTACCATCCAATGGAGTAATAAAAATATTGATAACAAACTACCTTCCATAATGACAAGGCTACCATCCATTGGAGTAACAAAAATATCGACAACAAACTACCTACCATAATGACAATGCCGCCATCCATTGGAATAACAAAAATCTCGACAACAGACTACTTTCCATAATGACAAGGCTACCATCCATTGGAGTAATAAAAATATTGACAACAGAATACCTTCCATAATGACAAGGCTATCATCCATTAGAGTAACAAAAATATCGACAACTGACTACCTACCATAATGAGAATGCTACCATCCATTGGAATAACAAAAATCTCGAGAACATACTACCTTCCACAATGACAAGGCTGCCATCCATTGGAGTAACAAAAATATCGACAACAGACTACCATCCATAATGACAAGGCTACAATCCATTGGAGTAACAAAAATTTTGACAACAAACTACCTTCCATAATGACAAGGCTACCATCCATAATGACAAGGGTACCATCCATTGGAGTAACAAAAATATCGACAACTGACTACCTACCATAATGACAATGATACCATCCATTGGAATAACAAAAATATCGACAACAGACTACCTTCCATAATGACAAGGCTACCATCCATTAGAGTAACAAAAATATTGACAACAAACTACCTTCCATAATGACAAGGCTACCATCCATTGGAATAACAAAAATCTCAACAACAGACTACCTTCCATAATGACAAGGCTACCTTCCATTGGAGTAACAAAGATATGGACAACATACTACCTTCCATAATGACAAGGCTACCATCCATTAGAGTAACAAAATTCTCGACAACAGACTAGCTTCTATAATAACAAGGCTACCATCCATTGGAGTAACAAAAATATCGAAAACAAAGTACCTTCCATAATGACAAGGCTACCATCCATTGGAGTAATAAAAATCTCAATGACAGACTACCTTCCATAATGACAAGGCTACCATCCAATGGAGTATTAAAAATCTCAACAAAAGACTACCTTCCATAATGACAAGGCTACCATCCATTGGAGTAACAAAAATCTCGACAACAAACTACCTTCCATAATGACAAGGCTACCATCCATTAGAGTAACAAAGATATCGACAACATACTACCTTTCATAATGACCAGGCTATCATCCATTTGAGTAACAAAAATAACGAAAACTGACTACCTACCATAATGACAATGCTACAATCCATTGGAGTAACAAAAATATCGACAATAGACTACCTTCCATAACGACAAGGCTACCGTCCATTGGAGTAACAAAAATCTCGACAACAGACTACCTTCCATAATGACAAGGCTACCATCCATTGGAGTAACAAAAATATCGACAACAGACTACCTAACAAAATGACAATGCTACCATCCATTGGAATAAGAAAAATCTCGACAACAGACTACCTTCCATAATCAAAAAGCTACCATCCATTGGAGTAATAAAAATATCAACAACAGAATACCTTCCGTACTGACAAGGCTATCATCCATTTGAGTAACAAAAATATCGAAAACTGACTACCTACCATAATGACAATGCTACCATCCATTGGAGTAAAAAAAATATCGACAATAGACAACCTTCCATAACGACAAGGCTACCATCCATTGGAGTAACAAAAATCTCGACAACAGAATACCTTCAATAATGACAAGGCTACCATCCATTGGAGTAACAAAAATATCGACAACAGACTACCTACCAAAATGACAATGCTACCATCCATTGGAATAAGAAAAATCTCAACAATAGACTACCTTCCATAATGAAAAAGCTACCATCCATTAGAGTAATAAAAATATTGACAACAGAATACCTTCCGTACTGACAAGGCTATCATCCATTTGAGTAACAAAAATATCGACAACTGACTACCTACCATAATGACAATGCTACCATCCATTGGAATAACAAAAATTCTCGACAACAGACTACCTTCCATAATGACAAGGCTACCATCCATTAGAGTAAGAAAATTATTGACAACAAACTACCTTCCATAATAATAAGGCTACCATCCATTGGAATAACAAAAATCTCAATAACAGACTACCTTCCATAATGACAAGGCTACAATCCATTGGAGTAACAAAAATCTCGACAATAAACTACCTTCCATAATGACAAGGCTACCATCCATAATGACAAGGCTACCATCCATTGGAGTAACAAAAATATCGACAACTGACTACCTACCATAATGACAATGCTACCATCCATTGGAATAACAAAAATCTCGACAACAGACTACCTTCCATAATGACAAGGCTACCATCCATTAGAGTAACAAAAATATTGACAACAAACTACCTTCCATAATAACAAGGCTACAATCCATTGGAATAACAAAAATCTCAAAATCATACTACCTCCTATAATGACAAGGCTACCTTCCATTGGAGTAACAAAGATATCGACAACATATTACCTTCCATAATGACAAAGCTACCATCCATTTGAGTAACAAAATTGTCGACAACAGACTACCTTCTATAATAACAAGGCTACCGTCCATTGGAGTAACAAAAATATCGAAAACAAAGTACCTTCCATAATGACAAGGCTACCATCCATTGGAGTAATAGAAATCTTAATGACAGACTACCTTCCAAAATGACAAGGCTACCATCTATTGGAGTAACAAAAATCTCGACAACTGACTACCTTCCATAATGACAAGGCTACCATCCATTGGAGTAACAAAAATCTTGAAAACAAACTACCTTCCATAATGACAAGGCTACCATCCATTGGAGTAACAAAATTATCGACAACAAACTACCTACCATAATGACAATGCTACCATCAATTGGAATAACAAAAATCTCGATAACATACTACCTTCCATAATGACAAGGCTACCATCCATTGGAGTAATAAAAATATTGACAACAAAATACCTTCCATAATGACAAGGCTATCATCCATTAGAGTAACAAAAATATCGACAACTGACTACCTACCATAATGACAATGCTACCATCCATTGGAATAACAAAAATATCGAGAACAGACTACCTTCCACAATTACAAGGCTACCATCCATTGGAGTAACAAAAATATCGACAACAGACTACCTTCCATAATGACAAGGCTACCATCCATAATGACAAGGCTACCATGCATTGGAGTAACAAAAATATCGACAATTGACTATCTTCCATAATGACAAGGCTAACTTCCATTGGAGTAACAAAGATATCGACAACATACTAACTTCCATAATGACAAGGCTACCATCCGTTAGAGTAACAAATTTCTCGACAAAAGACTACCTTCCATAATGACAAGGCTACCATCCATTGGAATAACAAAAATCTCAACAACAGACTACCTTCCATAATGACAAGGCTACCTTCCATTGGAGTAACAAAGATATCGACAACATACTACCTTCCATAATGATAAGGCTACCATCCATTAGAGTAACAAAATTCTCGACAATAGACTACCTTCTATAATAACAAGGCTACCATCCATTGGAGTAACAAAAATATCGAAAACAAAGTACCTTCCATAATGACAAGGCTACCATCCGTTGGAGTAATAGAAATCTCAATGATAGACTACCTTCCATAATGACAAGGCTACCATCCAATGGAGTATTAAAAATATCGACAAAGACTACCTTCCATAATGACAAGGCTACCATCCATTGGAGTAACAAAAATCTCGATAACAAACTACCTTCCATAATGACAAGGCTACCATCCATTAGAGTAACAAAGATATCGACAACATACTACCTTCCATTATGACCAGGCTATCATCCATTTGAGTAACAAAAATATCGAAAACTGACTACCTACCATAATGACAATGCTACCGTCCATTGGAGTAACAAAAATATCGACAATAGACTACCTTCCATAACGACAAGGCTACCATCCATTAGAGTAACAAAAATCTCGACAACAGACTACCTTCCATAATGACAAGGCTACCATCCATTGGAGTAACAAAAATATCGACAACAGACTACCTACCATAATGACAATGCTACCATCCATTGGAATAACAAAAATCTCGACAACAGACTACCTTCCATAATGAAAAAGCTACCATCCATTGGAGTAATAAAAATATTGACAAAAGAATACCTTCCATAATCACAAGGCTATCATCCATTTGAGTAACAAAAATATCGACAACTGGCTACCCACCATAATGACAATGCTACCATCCATTGGAATAACAAAAATCTCGACAATAGACTACCTTCCATAAGGACAAGGCTACCATCCATTAGAGTAACAAAAATATTGACAACAAACTACCTTCCATAATGACAAGGCTACCATCCATTGGAATAACAAAAATCTCAACAACAGACTACCTTCCATAATGACAAGGCTACAATCCATTGGAGTAACAAAAATCCCGACAACAGACTACCTTCCAGAATGACAAGGCTACCATCCATAATGACAAGGCTACCATCCATTGGAGTAACAAAAATATCGACAACTGACTACCTACAATAATGACAATGCTACCATCCATTGGAATAACAAAAATCTCGACAATAGACTACCTTCCATAATGACAAGGTTACCATCTATTGGAAAAACAAAAATCTCAACAACAGACTACCTTCCATAATAACAAGGCTACCTTCCATTGGAGTAACCAAGATATTGACAACATACTACCTTCCATAATGACAAGGCTACCATCCGTTTGAGTAACAAAATTCTCGACAACAGACTACCTTCTATAATAACAAGGCTACCATCCATTGGAGTAACAAAAATATCGAAAACAAAGTACCTTCCATAATTACAAGGCTACCATCCATTGAAGTAATAGAAATCTCAATGACAGACTACCTTCCAAAATGACAAGGCTACCATCTATTGGAGTAAAAAAAATCTCGACAACAGAGTACCTTCCATAATGAAAAGGCTACCATCCATTGGAGTAACAAAAATATCGACAACAAACTACCTACCATAATGACAATGCTACCATCCATTGGAATAACAAAAACCTCGACAACAGACTAACTTCCATAATGACAAGGCTACCATCCATTGGAGTAATAAAAATATTGACAACAGAATACCTTCTATAATGACAAGGCTATCATCCATTTGAGTAACAAAAATATCGACAATTGACTACCTACCATAATGACAATGCTACCATCCATTGGAATAACAAAAATCTCGAAAACAGACTACCTTCCACAATGACAAGGCAACCATCAATTGGAGTAACAAAAATATCAACAACGGACTACCTTCCATAATGACAAGGCTACCATCCATAATGACAAGGCTACCATCCATTAGAGTAACAAAAATATCGACAACTGACTACCTACAATAATGACAATGCTACCATCCATTGGAATAACAAAAATGTCGACAACAGAATACCTTCCATAATGACAAGACTACAATCCATTGGAATAACAAAAATATCAAAAACATACTACCTTCCATAATAACTAGGCTACCTTCCATTGGAGTAACAAAGATATCGACAACATACTACCTTCCATAATGACAAGGCTACCATACATTTGAGTAACAAAATTCTCGACAACAGACTACCTTCTATAATAACAAGGCTACCATCCATTGGAGTAACAAAAATATCGAAAACAAAGTACCTTCCATAATTACAAGGCTACCATCCATTGAAGTAATAGAAATCTCAATGACAGACTACCTTCCAAAATGACAAGGCTACCATCTATTGGAGTAACAAAAATCTCGACAACAGACTACCATCAATAATGACAAGGCTACCATCCATTGGAGTAACAAAAATCTTGACAACAAACTACCTTCCATAATGACAAGGCTACCATCCATTGGAGTAACAAAACTATCGACAACAAACTACCTACCATAATGACAATGCTACCATCCATTGGAATAACAAAAATCTCGACAACAAATTACCTTCCATAATGACAAGGCTACCATCCATTGGAGTAATAAAAATATTGACAACAGAATACCTTCCATAATGTCAAGGCTATCATCCATTTGATTAACAAAAATATCGACAACTGACTACCTACCATAATAACAATGCTACCATCCATTGGAATAACAAAAATCACGAAAACAGACTACCTTCCACAATGACAAGGCAACCATCCATTGGAGTAACAAAAATATCGACAACAGACTACCTTCCATAATGATAAGGCTACAATCCATTGGAGTAATAAAAATCTTGACAACAAACTTCCTTCCATAATGACAAGGCTACCATCCATTGGAGTAACAAAAATATCAACAACAAACTACCTACCATAATGACAATGCTACCATCCGTTGGAATAACAAAAATCTCGACAACAGATTACCTTCCATAATGACAAGGCTACCATCCATTGGAGTAATAAAAATATTGACAACAGAATACCTTCCATAATGACAAGGCTATCATCCATTTGATTAACAAAAATATCGACAACTGACTACCTACCATAAGGACAATGCTACCATCCATTGGAATAACAAAAATCACGAAAACAGACTACCTTCCACAATGACAAGGCAACCATCCATTGGAGTAACAAAAATATCGATAACAGACTACCTTCCATAATGATAAGGCTACAATCCATTGGAGTAACAAAAATCTCGACAACAGACTACCTACCATAATGACAATGCTACCATCCATTGGAATAACAAAAATATCGAAAACAGACTACCTTCCATAATGACAAGGCTACCATCCATTAGAGTAACAAAAATATTGACAACAAACAACCTTCCATAATGAAAAGGCTACCATCCATTGGAATAACAAAAATCTCAACAACAGACTACCTTCCATAATGACAAGGCTACAATCCATTGGAGTAACAAAAATCTCGACAATAGACTATCTTCCATAATGACAAGGCTACCTTCCATTAGAGTAACAAAATTATCGATAACAGACTACCTTCTAAAATAACAAGGCTACCGTCCATTGGAGTAACAAAAATATCAAAAACAAAGTACCTTCCATAATGACAAGGCTACCATCCGTTGGAGTAATAGAAATCTCAATGATAGACTACCTTCCATAATGACAAGTCTACCATCCAATGGAGTATTAAAAATCTCGACAAAAGACTACCTTCCATAATGACAAGGCTACCATCCATTGGAGTAACAAAAATCTCGATAACAAACTACCTTCCATAATGACAAGGCTACCATCCATTAGAGTAACAAAGATATCGACAACATACTACCTTCCATTATGACCAGGCTATCATCCATTTGAGTAACAAAAATATCGAAAACTGACTACCTACCATAATGACAATGCTAGCATCCATTGGAGTAACAAAAATATCGACAATAGACTACCTTCCATAACGACAAGGCTACCTTCCATTGGAGTAACAAAAATCTCGACAACAGACTACCTTCCATAATGACAAGGCTACCATCCATTGGAGTAACAAAAATATCGACAACAGACTACCTACCATAATGACAATGCTACCATCCATTGGAATAACAAAAATCTCGACAACAGACTACCTTCCATAATGAAAAAGCTACCATCCATTGGAGTAATAAAAATATTGACAACAGAATACCTTCCGTAATGAAAAGGCTATCATCCATTTGAGTAACAAAAATATCGACAACTGACTACCTACAATAATGACAATGCTACCATCCATTGGAATAACAAAAATCTCGACAATAGACTACCTTCCATAATGACAAGGCTACCATCCATTGGAAAAAAAAATCTCAACAACAGACTACTTTCCATAATAACAAGGCTACCTTCCATTGGAGTAACCAAGATATCGACAACATACTACCTTCCATAATGACAAGGCTACCATCCATTTGAGTAACAAAATTCTCGACAACAGATTACCTTCTATAATAACAAGGCTACCATCCATTGGAGTAACAATAATATCGAAAACAAAGTACCTTCCATAATTACAAGGCTACCATCCATTGAAGTAATAGAAATCTCAATGACAGACTACCTTCCAAAATGACAAGGCTACCATCTATTGGAGTAACAAAAATCTCGACAACAGACTACCTTCCATAATGACAAGGCTACCATCCATTGGAGTAACAAAAATATTGACAACAAACTACCTTCCATAATGACAAGGCTACCATCCATTGGAGTAACAAAACTATCGACAACAAACTACCTACCATAATGACAATGCTACCATCCATTGGAATAACAAAAATCTCGACAATAGATTACCTTCCATAATGACAAGGCTACCATCCATTGGAGTAATAAAAATATTGACAACAGAATACCTTCCATAATGTCAAGGCTATCATCCATTTGATTAACAAAAATATCGACAACTGACTACCTTCCATAATGACAAGGCTACCATCCATTGGAATAATAAAAATCTCAACAACAGACTACCTTCCATAATGACAAGGCTACAATCCATTGGAGTAACAAAAATCCCGACAACAGACTACCTTCCATAATGACAAGGCTACCATCCATAATGACAAGGCTACCATCCACTGGAGTAACAAAAATATCGACAACTGACTACCTACAATAATGACAATGCTACCATCCATTGGAATAACAAAAATCTCCACAATAGACTACCTTCCATAATGACAAGGCTACCATCCATTCGAAAAACAAAAATCTCAACAACAGACTACCTTCCATAATAACAAGGCTACCTTCCATTGGAGTAACCAAGATATTGACAACATACTACCTTCCATAATGACAAGGCTACCATCCATTTGAGTAATAAAATTCTCGACAACAGACTACCTTCTATAATAACAAGGCTACCATCCATTGGAGTAACAAAAATATCGAAAACAAAGTACCTTCCATAATTACAAGGCTACCATCCATTGAAGTAATAGAAATCTCAATGACAGACTACCTTCCAAAATGACAAGGCTACCATCTATTGGAGTAAAAAAAATCTCGACAACAGAGTACCTTCCATAATGAAAAGGCTACCATCCATTGGAGTAACATAAATCTTGACAACAAACTACCTTCCATAATGACAAGGCTACCATCCATTGGAGTAACAAAAATATCGACAACAAACTACCTACCATAATGACAATGCTACCATCCATTGGAATAACAAAAATCTCGACAATAGATTACCTTCCATAATGACAAGGCTACCATCCATTGGAGTAATAAAAATATTGACAACAAAATACCTTCCATAATGACAAGGCTATCATCCATTTGATTAACAAAAATATCGACAACTGACTACCTACCATAATGACAATGCTACCATCCATTGGAATAACAAAAATCACGAAAACAGACTACCTTCCACAATGACAAGGCAACCATCCATTGGAGTAACAAAAATATCGACAACAGACTACCTTCCATAATGATAAGGCTATAATCCATTGGAGTAACAAAAATCTCGACAACAGACTACCTACCATAATGACAATGCTACCATCCATTGGAATAACAAAAATATCGAAAACAGACTACCTACCATAATGACAATGCTACCATCCATTGGAATAACAAAAATCTCGACAACATATTACCTTCCATAATGACAAGGCTACAATCCATTGGAGTAATAAAAATCTCAACAACAGACTACCTTCCATAATGACAAGGCTACAATCCTTTGGAGTAACAAAAATCTCGACAACTGACTACCTACCATAATGACAATGCTACCATCCATTGGAATAACAAAAATCACGAAAATAGACTACCTTCCACAATGACAAGGCAACCATCCATTGGAGTAACAAAAATATTGACAACAGACTACCTTCCATAATAATAAGGCTACAATCCATTGGAGTAACAAAAATCTCAATGACAGAATACCTTCCATAATGAAAAGGCTACCATCCATTGGAGTAACAAAAATATCGACAACAGACTACCTTCCATAATGACAAGGCTACCATCCATAAGACTAACAAAAATATTGACAACAAACTACCTTCCATAATGAAAAGGCTACCATCCATTGGAATAACAAAAATCTCAACAACAGACTACCTTCCTAATGACAAGGCTACAATCCATTGGAGTAACAAAAATCTCGACAATAGACTACCTTCCATAATGACAAGGCTACCTTCCATTAGAGTAACAAAATTATCGATAACAGACTACCTTCTAAAATAACAAGGCTACCATCCATTGGAGTAACAAAAATATCGAAAACAAAGTACCTTCCATAATGACAAGGCTACCATCCGTTGGAGTAATAGAAATCTCAATGATAGACTACCTTTCATAATGACAAGGCTACCATCCAATGGAGTATTAAAAATCTCGACAAAAGACTACCTTCCATAATGACAAGGCTACCATCCATTGGAGTAACAAAAATCTCGATAACAAACTACCTTCCATAATGACAAGGCTACCATCCATTGGAGTAACAAAGATATCGACAACATACTACCTTCCATTATGACCAGGCTATCATCCATTTGAGTAACAAAAATATCGAAAACTGACTACCTACCATAATGACAATGCTACCATCCATTGGAGTAACAAAAATCTCGACAATAGACTACCTTCCATAATGTCAAGGCTATCATCCATTTGATTAACAAAAATATCGACAACTGACTACCTTCCATAATGACAAGGCTACCATCCATTGGAATAACAAAAATCTCAACAACAGACTACCTTCCATAATGACAAGGCTACAATCCATTGGAGTAACATAAATCCCGACAACAGACTACCTTCCATAATGACAAGGCTACCATCCATAATGACAAGGCTACCATCCACTGGAGTAACAAAAATATCGACAACTGACTACCTACAATAATGACAATGCTACCATCCATTGGAATAACAAAAATCTCGACAATAGACTACCTTCCATAATGACAAGGCTACCATCCATTCGAAAAACAAAAATCTCAACAACAGACTACCTTCCATAATAACAAGGCTACCTTCCATTGGAGTAACCAAGATATTGACAACATACTACCTTCCATAATGACAAGGCTACCATCCATTTGAGTAACAAAATTCTCGACAACAGACTACCTTCTATAATAACAAGGCTACCATCCATTGGAGTAACAAAAATATCGAAAACAAAGTACCTTCCATAATTACAAGGCTACCATCCATTGAAGTAATAGAAATCTCAATGACAGACTACCTTCCAAAATGACAAGGCTACCATCTATTGGAGTAAAAAAAATCTCGACAACAGAGTACCTTCCATAATGAAAAGGCTACCATCCATTGGAGTAACATAAATCTTGACAACAAACTACCTTCCATAATGACAAGGCTACCATCCATTGGAGTAACAAAAATATCGACAACAAACTACCTACCATAATGACAATGCTACCATCCATTGGAATAACAAAAATCTCGACAATAGATTACCTTCCATAATGACAAGGCTACCATCCATTGGAGTAATAAAAATATTGACAACAAAATACCTTCCATAATGACAAGGCTATCATCCATTTGATTAACAAAAATATCGACAACTGACTACCTACCATAATGACAATGCTACCATCCATTGGAATAACAAAAATCACGAAAACAGACTACCTTCCACAATGACAAGGCAACCATCCATTGGAGTAACAAAATTATCGACAACAGACTACCTTCCATAATGATAAGGCTATAATCCATTGGAGTAACAAAAATCTCGACAACAGACTACCTACCATAATGACAATGCTACCATCCATTGGAATAACAAAAATATCGAAAACAGACTACCTTCCATAATGACAAGGCTACCATCCATTAGAGTAACAAAAATATTGACAACAAACTACCTTCCATAATGAAAAGGCTACCATCCATTGGAATAACAAAAATCTCAACAACAGACTACCTTCCATAATGACAAGGCTACAATCCTTTGGAGTAACAAAAATCTCGACAATAGACTACCTTCCATAATGACAAGGCTACCTTCCATTAGAGTAACAAAATTATCGACAACAGACTACCTTCTATAATAACAAGGCTACCATCCATTGGAGTAACAAAAATATCGAAAACAAAGTACCTTCCATAATGACAAGGCTACCATCCATTGGAGTAATAGAAATCTCAATGACAGAATACCTTCCATAATGAAAAGGCTACCATCCAATGGAGTAACAAAAATCTCGACAACAGACTACCTTCCATAATGACAAGGCTATCATCCATTTGAGTAACAAAAATATCTACAACTGACTACCTACCATAATGACAATGCTACCATCCATTGGAATAACAAAAATCACGAAAAGAGACTACCTTCCACAATGACAAGGCAACCATCAATTGGAGTAACAAAAATATCAACAACAGACTACCTTCCATAATGACAAGGCTACCATCCATAATGACAAGGCTACCATCCATTAGAGTAACAAAAATATCGACAACTGACTACCTACAATAATGACAATGCTACCATCCATTGGAATAACAAAAATCTCGACAACAGACTACCTTCCATAATAACTAGGCTACCTTCCATTGGAGTAACAAAGATATCGACAACATACTACCTTCCATAATGACAAGGCTACCATCCATTTGAGTAACAAAATTCTCGACAACAGACTACCTTCTATAATAAAAAGGCTACCATCCATTGGAGTAACAAAAATATCGAAAACAAAGTACCTTCCATAATTACAAGGCTACCATCCATTGAAGTAATAGAAATCTCAATGACAGACTACCTTCCAAAATGACAAGGCTACCATCTATTTGAGTAACAAAAATATCGACAACAGACTACCATCAATAATGACAAGGCTACCATCCATTGGAGTAACAAATATCTTGACAACAAACTACCTTCCATAATGACAAGGCTACCATCCATTGGAGTAACAAAAATATCGACAACAAACTACCTACCATAATGACAATTCTACCATCCATTGGAATAACAAAAATCTCGACAACATATTACCTTCCATAATGACAAGGCTACAATCCATTGGAGTAATAAAAATATTGACAACAGAATACCTTCCATAATGACAAGGCTATCATCCATTTGATTAACAAAAATATCGACAACTGACTACCTACCATAATGACAATGCTACCATCCATTGGAATAACAAAAATCACGAAAACAGACTACCTTCCACAATGACAAGGCAACCATCCATTGGAGTAACAAAAATATTGACAACAGACTACCTTCCATAATGATAAGGCTACAATCCATTGGAGTAACAAAAATCTCGACAACAGACTACCTACCATAATGACAATGCTACCATCCATTGGAATAACAAAAATATCGAAAACAGACTACCTTCCATAATGACAAGGCTACCATCCATAAGACTAACAAAAATATTGACAACAAACTACCTTCCATAATGAAAAGGCTACCATCCATTGGAATAACAAAAATCTCAACAACAGACTACCTTCCTAATGACAAGGCTACAATCCATTGGAGTAACAAAAATCTCGACAATAAACTACCTTCCATAATGACAAGGCTACCTTCCATTAGAGTAACAAAATTATCGATAACAGACTACCTTCTAAAATAACAAGGCTACCATCCATTGGAGTAACAAAAATATCGAAAACAAAGTACCTTCCATAATGACAAGGCTACCATCCGTTGGAGTAATAGAAATCTCAATGATAGACTACCTTTCATAATGACAAGGCTACCATCCAATGGAGTATTAAAAATCTCGACAAAAGACTACCTTCCATAATGACAAGGCTACCATCCATTGGAGTAACAAAAATCTCGATAACAAACTACCTTCCATAATGACAAGGCTACCATCCATTAGAGTAACAAAGATATCGACAACATACTACCTTCCATTATGACCAGGCTATCATCCATTTGAGTAAAAAAAATATCGAAAACTGACTACCTACCATAATGACAATGCTACCATCCATTGGAGTAACAAAAATATCGACAATAGACTACCTTCCATAACGACAAGGCTACCTTCCATTGGAGTAACAAAAATCTCGACAATAGACTACCTTCCATAATGACAAGGCTACCATCCATTGGAGTAACAAAAATATCGACAACAGACTACCTACGATAATGACAATGCTACCATCCATTGGAATAACAAAAATCTCGACAACAGACTACCTTCCATAATGAAAAAGCTACCATCCATTGGAGTAACAAAAATCCCGACAACAGACTACCTTCCATAATGACAAGGCTATCATCCATTTGAGTAACAAAAATATCGACAACTGACTACCTACCATAATGACAATGCTACCATCCATTGGAATAAAAAAAATCTCGACAACAGACTACCTTCCATAATGACAAGGCTACCATCCATTAGAGTAACAAAAATATTGACAACAAACTACCTTCCATAATGACAAGGCTACCATCCATTGGAGTAACAAAAATCTCAACAACGGACTACCTTCCATAATGACAAGGCTACAATCCATAATGACAAGGCTACCATCCATTAGAGTAACAAAAATATCGACAACTGACTACCTACAATAATGACAATGCTACCATCCATTGGAATAACAAAAATCTCGAAACAGACTACCTTCCATAATGACAAGGCTACAATCCATTGTAATAACAAAAATGTCAAAAACATACTACCTTCCATAATAACAAGGCTACCTTCCATTGGAGTAACAAAGATATCGACAACATACTACCTTCCATAATGACAAGGCTACCATCCATTTGAGTAACAAAATTCTCGACAACAGACTACCTTCTATAATAACAAGGCTACCATCCATTGGAGTAACAAAAATAGCGAAAACAAAGTACCTTCCATAATTACAAGGCTACCATCCATTGAAGTAATAGAAATCTCAATGACAGACTACCTTCCAAAATGACAAGGCTACCATCTATTGGAGTAACAAAAATCTCGACAACAGACTACCATCAATAATGACAAGGCTACCATCCATTGGAGTAACAAAAATCTTGACAACAAACTACCTTCCATAATGACAAGGCTACCATCCATTGGAGTAACAAAAAAATCGACAACAAACTACCTACCATAATGACAATGCTACCATCCATTGGAATAATAAAAATCTCGACAACATATTACCTTCCATAATGACAAGGCTACAATCCATTGGAGTAATAAAAATATTGACAACAGAATACCTTCCATAATGACAAGGCTATCATCCATTTGATTAACAAAAATATCGACAACTGACTACCTACCATAATGACAATGCTACCATCCATTGGAATAACAAAAATCACGAAAACAGACTACCTTCCACAATGACAAGGCAACCATCCATTGGAGTAACAAAAATATCGACAATAGACTACCTTCCATAAAGATAAGGCTACAATCCATTGGAGTAACAAAAATCTCGACAACAGACTACCTACCATAATGACAATGCTACCATCCATTGGAATAACAAAAATATCGAAAACAGACTACCTTCCATAATGACAAGGCTACCATCCAATAGAGTAACAAAAATATTGACAACAAACTACCTTCCATAATGAAAAGGCTACCATCCATTGGAATAACAAAAACTCAACAACAGACTACCTTCCATAATGACAAGGCTACAATCCATTGGAGTAACAAAAATCTCGACAACAGACTACCTTCTATAATAACAAGGCTACCATCCATTGGAGTAACAAAAATATCGAAAACAAAGTACCTTCCATAATGACAAGGCTACCATCCATTGGAGTAATAGAAATCTCAATGATAGACTACCTTGCATAATGACAAGGCTACCATCCAATGGAGTAACAAAAATCTCGACAACAGACTACCTTCCATAATGACAATGCTACCATCCATTGGAATAACAAAAATCTCGACAACAGACTACCTTCCATAATGACAAGGCTACCATCCATTGGAGTAATAAAAATATTGACAACATAATACCTTCTATAATGACAAGGCTATCATCCATTTGATTAACAAAAATATCAACAACTGACTACCTACCATAATGACAATGCTACCATCCATTGGAATAACAAAAATCACGAAAACAGACTACCTTCCACAATGACAGGGCAACCATCCATTGGAGTAACAAAAATATCGACAACAGACTACCTGCCATAATGACAAGGCTACAATCCATTGGAGTAACAAAAATCTCGACAACAGACTACCTACCATAATGACAATGCTACCATCCATTGGAATAACAAAAATCTCGACAACAGACTACCTTCCATAATGACAAGGCTACCATCCATTAGAGTAACAAAAATATTGACAACAAACTACCTTCATTAATGACAAGGCTACCATCCATTGGAATAACAAAAATCTCAAAAACAGACGACCTTCCATAATGACAAGGCTACCTTCCATTGGAGTAACAAAGATATCGACAACATACTACCGTCCATAATGACAATGCTACCATCCAATAGAGTAACAAAATTCTCGACAACAGACTACCTTCTATAATAACAAGGCTACCATCCATTGGAGTAACAAAAATATCAAAAACAAAGTACCTTCCATAATGACAAGGCTACCATCCATCGGAGTAACAAAAACCTCGACAACATAATACCTTCCATAATGACAAGGCTACCATCCATTGGAGTAACAAAAATCTCGACAGCAGACTACCTTTCATAATGACAAGGATACAATCCATTGGAGTAACAAAAATCTCGACAATAGACTACCTTTCATAATGACAAGGTTACCATCCATTGGAATAACAAAAATTTCGACGATGGACTATCTTCAATAATTAAAAGGCTAACATCCATTAGAGTACTAAAAATATAGACACCAATCTACCTTCCATTATGACAAGGCTACCATCCCTTGGAGAAACAAAAATCTCGAAAACAGAATACCTTCCATAATGACAAGGCTATCTTCCATTTGAGTAACAAAAATATCGACAACTGACTACCGACCATAATAACAATGCTACCATCCATTGGAATAACAAAAATCTCGAAAACATACAACCTTCCACAATGACAAGGCTACCATCCAATGTAGTAAAAAAATTCTCGACAACAGACTACCTTCCATAATGACAAGGCTACCATCCATTGGAGTAACAAAAATCTTGACAACAGACTACATTCCATAATGACAAGGCTACCATCCATTGGAGTAACAAAAATCTCGAAAACAGACTACTTTCCATAATGACTAGTCTACCATCCATTGGAATAACAAAAATCTCAACAATAGACTACCTTCTATAATGACAACGCTACTATCCATTGGAATAACAAAAATCTCGACTACAGACTACCTTCCATAATAACAAGGCTACCATCCATTAGAGTAATAAAAATCGGGACAACAGACTACCTTCCATAATGACATGGCTACCATCCATTGGAGTAAGAAAAATATCAACAAGAGACTACCTTCCATAATGACAAGGCTACCATCCATTGGAGTAACTAAAATCTCGACAACAAACCACCTTCCTTAATGACAAGGCTACCATCCATTGGAGTAACAAAGATATCGTCAACATACTACCTTACATAATGAAAAGGCTACCATCCATTGGAGTTACAAAAATCACGACAACAGACTACCTTCCATATTGACAAGGATACCTTCTATTGGAATAACAAAAATCTCGTCAACAGACTACGTTCCATAATAACAAGGCTACCATCCATTGGAGTAAAAAAAATCGACAACAGACTACCTTCCATAATGACTATGCTACCATCCATTGGAGTAACAAAGATATAAATATAATACTTCCTTCCATAATGACAAGGCTACCATCCATTAGAGTAACAAAAGTCTCGACAACATACTACCTTCTATAATAACAAGGCTACCATCCATTGGAGTAACAAAAATATCGAAAACAAAGTACCTTCCATAATTACAAGGCTACCATCCATTGAAGTAATAGAAATCTCAATGACAGACTACCTTTCAAAATGACAAGGCTACCATCTATTGGAGTAAAAAAAATCTCGACAATAGACTACATTCAATAATGACAAGGCTACCATCCATTGGAGTAACAAAAATCTTGACAACAAACTACCTTCCATAATGACAAGGCTTTCATCCATTGGAGTAACAAAAATATCGACAACAAACTACCTACCATAATGACAATGCTACCATCCATTGGTATAACAAAAATCTCCACAATAGACTACCTTCCATAATGACAAGGCTACCATCCATTGGAGTAATAAAAATATTGACAACATAATACCTTCCATAATGACAAGGCTATCATCCATTTGATTAACAAAAATATCGAGAACTGACTACCTACCATAATGACAATGCTACCATCCATTGGAATAACAAAAATCACGAAAATAGACTACCTTCCACAATGACAAGGCAACCATCCATTGGAGTAACAAAAATATCGACAACAGACTACCTGCCATAATGACAAGGCTACAATTCATTGGAGTAACAAAAATCTCGACAACAGACTACCTACCATAATGACAATGCTACCATCCATTGGAATAACAAAAATATCAAAAACAGACTACCTTCCATAATGAAAAGGCTACCATCCATTAGAGTAACAAAAATATTGACAACAAACTACCTTCCATAATGAAAAGGCTACCATCCATTGGAATAACAAAAATCTCAACAACAGACCACCTTCCATAATGACAAGGCTACAATCCATTGGAGTAACAAAAATCTCTAGAATAGACTACCTTCCATAATGACAAGGCTACCTTCCATTGGATTAACAAAGATATAGACAACATACTACCTTCCATAATGACAAGGCTACCATCCATTAGAGTAACAAAATTATCGACAACAAACTACCTTCTATAATAACAAGGCTACAATCCATTGGAGTAACAAAAATATTGAAAACAAAGTACCTTCCATAATGACAAGGCTACCATCCATTGGAGTAATGGAAATCTCAATGACAGACTACCTTCCATAATGACAAGGCTACCGTCCAATGGAGTAACAAAAATCTCGACAACAGACTACCTTCCATAATGACAAGGCTACCATCCATTGAAGTAACAAAAATCTCGACAACAAACTACCTTCCATAATGACAAGGCTACCGTCCATTAGAGTAACAAAGATATCGACAACATACTACCTTCCATAATGACAAGGCTATCATCCATTTGAGTAACAAAAATATCGACAACTGACTACCTACCATAATGACAATGCTACCATCCATTGGATAAACGAAAATATCGACAATAGACTACCTTCCATAATGACAAGGCTACCATCCATTGGAGTAACAAAAATCTCGGCAACAGACTACCTTCCATAATGACAAGGCTACCATCCATTGGAGTAACAAAAATATCGACAACAGACTACCTACCATAATGACAATGCTACCATCCATTAGAATAACAAAAATCTCGACAACAGACTACCTTCCATAATGACAAAGCTACCATCCATTGGAGTAATAAAAATATTGACAACAGAATACCTTCCGTAATGACAAGGCTATCATCCATTTGAGTAACAAAAATATCGACAATTGACTACCTACCATAATGACAATGCTACCATCCATTTGAATAACAAAAATATCGACACCAGACTACCTTCCATAATGACAAGGCTACCATCCATTAGAGTAACAAAAATATTGACAACAAACTACCTTCCATAATGACAAGGCTACCATCCATTGGAATAACAAAAATCTCAACAAGAGAGGACCTTCCATAATGACAAGGCTACCTTCCATTGGAGTAACAAAAATATCAAAAACAAAGTACCTTTCATAATGACAAGGCTACCATCCATTGGAGTAACAAAAATCTCGACAGCTGACTACCTTTCATAATGACAAGGTTACCATCCATTGGAATAACAAATATTTTGACGATGGACTATCTTCAATAATTACAAGGCTAACATCCATTGGAGTAACAAAAATATAGACAACAATATACCTTCCATAATGACAAGGCTACCATCCCTTGGAGAAACAAAAATCTCGAAAACAGAATACCTTCCATAATGACAAGGCTATCTTCCATTTGAGTAACAAAAATATCGACAACTGACTACCTACCATAATAACAATGCTACCATCCATTGGAATAACAAAAATCTCGAAATTATACAACCTTCCATAATGACAAGGCTACCATCCAATAGAGTAACAAAATTCTCGACAACAGACTACCTTCCATAATGACAAGGCTACCATCCATTGGTGTAACAAAAATATTGACAACAGACTACATTCCATAATGACAAGGCTACCATCCATTGGAGTAACAAAAATCTCGAAAACAGACTACTTTCCATAATGAGTAGTCTACCATCCATTGGAATAACAAAAATCTCAACAATAGACTACCTTCCATAATGACAAGGCTACTATCCATTGGAATAACAAAAATCTCGACAACAGACTACCTTCCATAATGACAAGGCTACAATCCATTGGAGTAACAAAAATCCCGACAACAGACTACCTTCCATAATGACAAGGCTACCATCCATAATGACAAGGCTACCATCCACTGGAGTAACAAAAATATCGACAACTGACTACCTACAATAATGACAATGCTACCATCCATTGGAATAACAAAAATCTCGACAATAGACTACCTTCCATAATGACAAGGCTACCATCCATTCGAAAAACAAAAATCTCAACAACAGACTACCTTCCATAATAACAAGGCTACCTTCCATTGGAGTAACCAAGATATTGACAACATACTACCTTCCATAATGACAAGGCTACCATCCATTTGAGTAACAAAATTCTCGACAACAGACTACCTTCTATAATAACAAGGCTACCATCCATTGGAGTAACAAAAATATCGAAAACAAAGTACCTTCCATAATTACAAGGCTACCATCCATTGAAGTAATAGAAATCTCAATGACAGACTACCTTCCAAAATGACAAGGCTACCATCTATTGGAGTAAAAAAAATCTCGACAACAGAGTACCTTCCATAATGAAAAGGCTACCATCCATTGGAGTAACATAAATCTTGACAACAAACTACCTTCCATAATGACAAGGCTACCATCCATTGGAGTAACAAAAATATCGACAACAAACTACCTACCATAATGACAATGCTACCATCCATTGGAATAACAAAAATCTCGACAATAGATTACCTTCCATAATGACAAGGCTACCATCCATTGGAGTAATAAAAATATTGACAACAAAATACCTTCCATAATGACAAGGCTATCATCCATTTGATTAACAAAAATATCGACAACTGACTACCTACCATAATGACAATGCTACCATCCATTGGAATAACAAAAATCACGAAAACAGACTACCTTCCACAATGACAAGGCAACCATCCATTGGAGTAACAAAATTATCGACAACAGACTACCTTCCATAATGATAAGGCTATAATCCATTGGAGTAACAAAAATCTCGACAACAGACTACCTACCATAATGACAATGCTACCATCCATTGGAATAACAAAAATATCGAAAACAGACTACCTTCCATAATGACAAGGCTACCATCCATTAGAGTAACAAAAATATTGACAACAAACTACCTTCCATAATGAAAAGGCTACCATCCATTGGAATAACAAAAATCTCAACAACAGACTACCTTCCATAATGACAAGGCTACAATCCTTTGGAGTAACAAAAATCTCGACAATAGACTACCTTCCATAATGACAAGGCTACCTTCCATTAGAGTAACAAAATTATCGACAACAGACTACCTTCTATAATAACAAGGCTACCATCCATTGGAGTAACAAAAATATCGAAAACAAAGTACCTTCCATAATGACAAGGCTACCATCCATTGGAGTAATAGAAATCTCAATGACAGAATACCTTCCATAATGAAAAGGCTACCATCCAATGGAGTAACAAAAATCTCGACAACAGACTACCTTCCATAATGACAAGGCTATCATCCATTTGAGTAACAAAAATATCTACAACTGACTACCTACCATAATGACAATGCTACCATCCATTGGAATAACAAAAATCACGAAAAGAGACTACCTTCCACAATGACAAGGCAACCATCAATTGGAGTAACAAAAATATCAACAACAGACTACCTTCCATAATGACAAGGCTACCATCCATAATGACAAGGCTACCATCCATTAGAGTAACAAAAATATCGACAACTGACTACCTACAATAATGACAATGCTACCATCCATTGGAATAACAAAAATCTCGACAACAGACTACCTTCCATAATGACAAGGCTACAATCCATTGGAATAACAAAAATGTCAAAAACATACTACCTTCCATAATAACTAGGCTACCTTCCATTGGAGTAACAAAGATATCGACAACATACTACCTTCCATAATGACAAGGCTACCATCCATTTGAGTAACAAAATTCTCGACAACAGACTACCTTCTATAATAAAAAGGCTACCATCCATTGGAGTAACAAAAATATCGAAAACAAAGTACCTTCCATAATTACAAGGCTACCATCCATTGAAGTAATAGAAATCTCAATGACAGACTACCTTCCAAAATGACAAGGCTACCATCTATTTGAGTAACAAAAATATCGACAACAGATTACCATCAATAATGACAAGGCTACCATCCATTGGAGTAACAAATATCTTGACAACAAACTACCTTCCATAATGACAAGGCTACCATCCATTGGAGTAACAAAAATATCGACAACAAACTACCTACCATAATGACAATTCTACCATCCATTGGAATAACAAAAATCTCGACAACATATTACCTTCCATAATGACAAGGCTACAATCCATTGGAGTAATAAAAATATTGACAACAGAATACCTTCCATAATGACAAGGCTATCATCCATTTGATTAACAAAAATATCGACAACTGACTACCTACCATAATGACAATGCTACCATCCATTGGAATAACAAAAATCACGAAAACAGACTACCTTCCACAATGACAAGGCAACCATCCATTGGAGTAACAAAAATATTGACAACAGACTACCTTCCATAATGATAAGGCTACAATCCATTGGAGTAACAAAAATCTCGACAACAGACTACCTACCATAATGACAATGCTACCATCCATTGGAATAACAAAAATATCGAAAACAGACTACCTTCCATAATGACAAGGCTACCATCCATAAGACTAACAAAAATATTGACAACAAACTACCTTCCATAATGAAAAGGCTACCATCCATTGGAATAACAAAAATCTCAACAACAGACTACCTTCCTAATGACAAGGCTACAATCCATTGGAGTAACAAAAATCTCGACAATAAACTACCTTCCATAATGACAAGGCTACCTTCCATTAGAGTAACAAAATTATCGATAACAGACTACCTTCTAAAATAACAAGGCTACCATCCATTGGAGTAACAAAAATATCAAAAACAAAGTACCTTCCATAATGACAAGGCTACCATCCGTTGGAGTAATAGAAATCTCAATGATAGACTACCTTTCATAATGACAAGGCTACCATCCAATGGAGTATTAAAAATCTCGACAAAAGACTACCTTCCATAATGACAAGGCTACCATCCATTGGAGTAACAAAAATCTCGATAACAAACTACCTTCCATAATGACAAGGCTACCATCCATTAGAGTAACAAAGATATCGACAACATACTACCTTCCATTATGACCAGGCTATCATCCATTTGAGTAACAAAAATATCGAAAACTGACTACCTACCATAATGACAATGCTACCATCCATTGGAGTAACAAAAATATCGACAATAGACTACCTTCCATAACGACAAGGCTACCTTCCATTGGAGTAACAAAAATCTCGACAATAGACTACCTTCCATAATGACAAGGCTACCATCCATTGGAGTAACAAAAATATCGACAACAGACTACCTACGATAATGACAATGCTACCATCCATTGGAATAACAAAAATCTCGACAACAGACTACCTTCCATGATGAAAAAGCTACCATCCATTGGAGTAACAAAAATCCCGACAACAGACTACCTTCCATAATGACAAGGCTATCATCCATTTGAGTAACAAAAATATCGACAACTGACTACCTACCATAATGACAATGCTACCATCCATTGGAATAAAAAAAATCTCGACAACAGACTACCTTCCATAATGACAAGGCTACCATCCATTAGAGTAACAAAAATATTGACAACAAACTACCTTCCATAATGACAAGGCTACCATCCATTGGAGTAACAAAAATCTCAACAACGGACTACCTTCCATAATGACAAGGCTACAATCCATAATGACAAGGCTACCATCCATTAGAGTAACAAAAATATCGACAACTGACTACCTACAATAATGACAATGCTACCATCCATTGGAATAACAAAAATCTCGAAACAGACTACCTTCCATAATGACAAGGCTACAATCCATTGGAATAACAAAAATGTCAAAAACATACTACCTTCCATAATAACAAGGCTACCTTCCATTGGAGTAACAAAGATATCGACAACATACTACCTTCCATAATGACAAGGCTACCATCCATTTGAGTAACAAAATTCTCGACAACAGACTACCTTCTATAAAAACAAGGCTACCATCCATTGGAGTAACAAAAATATCGAAAACAAAGTACCTTCCATAATTACAAGGCTACCATCCATTGAAGTAATAGAAATCTCAATGACAGACTACCTTCCAAAATGACAAGGCTACCATCTATTGGAGTAACAAAAATCTCGACAACAGACTACCATCAATAATGACAAGGCTACCATCCATTGGAGTAACAAAAATCTTGACAACAAACTACCTTCCATAATGACAAGGCTACCATCCATTGGAGTAACAAAAAAATCGACAACAAACTACCTACCATAATGACAATGCTACCATCCATTGGAATAATAAAAATCTCGACAACATATTACCTTCCATAATGACAAGGCTACAATCCATTGGAGTAATAAAAATATTGACAACAGAATACCTTCAATAATGACAAGGCTATCATCCATTTGATTAACAAAAATATCGACAACTGACTACCTACCATAATGACAATGCTACCATCCATTGGAATAACAAAAATCACGAAAACAGACTACCTTCCACAATGACAAGGCAACCATCCATTGGAGTAACAAAAATATCGACAATAGACTACCTTCCATAAAGATAAGGCTACAATCCATTGGAGTAACAAAAATCTCGACAACAGACTACCTACCATAATGACAATGCTACCATCCATTGGAATAACAAAAATATCGAAAACAGACTACCTTCCATAATGACAAGGCTACCATCCAATAGAGTAACAAAAATATTGACAACAAACTACCTTCCATAATGAAAAGGCTACCATCCATTGGAATAACAAAAATCTCAACAACAGACTACCTTCCATAATGACAAGGCTACAATCCATTGGAGTAACAAAAATCTCGACAACAGACTACCTTCTATAATAACAAGGCTACCATCCATTGGAGTAACAAAAATATCGAAAACAAAGTACCTTCCATAATGACAAGGCTACCATCCATTGGAGTAATAGAAATCTCAATGATAGACTACCTTGCATAATGACAAGGCTACCATCCAATGGAGTAACAAAAATCTCGACAACAGACTACCTTCCATAATGACAATGCTAGCATCCATTGGAATAACAAAAATCTCGACAACAGACTACCTTCCATAATGACAAGGCTACCATCCATTGGAGTAATAAAAATATTGACAACATAATACCTTCTATAATGACAAGGCTATCATCCATTTGATTAACAAAAATATCAACAACTGACTACCTACCATAATGACAATGCTACCATCCTTTGGAATAACAAAAATCACGAAAACAGACTACCTTCCACAATGACAGGGCAACCATCCATTGGAGTAACAAAAATATCGACAACAGACTACCTGCCATAATGACAAGGCTACAATCCATTGGAGTAACAAAAATCTCGACAACAGACTACCTACCATAATGACAATGCTACCATCCATTAGAATAACAAAAATCTCGACAACAGACTACCTTCCATAATGACAAGGCTACCATCCATTAGAGTAACAAAAATATTGACAACAAACTACCTTCATTAATGACAAGGCTACCATCCATTGGAATAACAAAAATCTCAAAAACAGACGACCTTCCATAATGACAAGGCTACCTTCCATTGGAGTAACAAAGATATCGACAACATACTACCGTCCATAATGACAATGCTACCATCCAATAGAGTAACAAAATTCTCGACAACAGACTACCTTCTATAATAACAAGGCTACCATCCATTGGAGTAACAAAAATATCAAAAACAAAGTACCTTCCATAATGACAAGGCTACCATCCATCGGAGTAACAAAAACCTCGACAACATACTACCTTCCATAATAACAAGGCTACCATCCATTGGAGTAACAAAAATCTCGACAGCAGACTACCTTTCATAATGACAAGGATACAATCCATTGGAGTAACAAAAATCTCGACAATAGACTACCTTTCATAATGACAAGGTTACCATCCATTGGAATAACAAAAATTTCGACGATGGACTATCTTCAATAATTAAAAGGCTAACATCCATTAGAGTACTAAAAATATAGACAACAATCTACCTTCCATAATGACAAGGCTACCATCCCTTGGAGAAACAAAAATCTCGAAAACAGAATACCTTCCATAATGACAAGGCTATCTTCCATTTGAGTAACAAAAATATCGACAACTGACTACCGACCATAATAACAATGCTACCATCCATTGGAATAACAAAAATCTCGAAAACATACAACCTTCCACTATGACAAGGCTACCATCCAATGTAGTAACAAAATTCTCGACAACAGACTACCTTCCATAATGACAAGGCTACCATCCATTGGAGTAACAAAAATCTTGACAACAGACTACATTCCATAATGACAAGGCTACCATCCATTGGAGTAACAAAAATCTCGAAAACAGACTACTTTCCATAATGACTAGTCTACCATCCATTGGAATAACATAAATCTCAACAATAGACTACCTTCTATAATGACAACGCTACTATCCATTGGAATAACAAAAATCTCGACTACAGACTACCTTCCATAATAATAAGGCTACCATCCATTAGAGTAATAAAAATCGGGACAACAGACTACCTTCCATAATGACATGGCTACCATCCATTGGAGTAAGAAAAATATCAACAAGAGACTACCTTCCATAATGACAAGGCTACCATCCATTGGAGTAACTAAAATCTCGACAACAAACCACCTTCCTTAATGACAAGGCTACCATCCATTGGAGTAACAAAGATATCGTCAACATACTACCTTACATAATGAAAAGGCTACCATCCATTGGAGTTACAAAAATCACGACAACAGACTACCTTCCATATTGACAAGGATACCTTCTATTGGAATAACAAAAATCTCGTCAACAGACTACGTTCCATAATAACAAGGCTACCATCCATTGGAGTAAAAAAAATCGACAACAGACTACCTTCCATAATGACTATGCTACCATCCATTGGAGTAACAAAGATATAAATATAATACTTCCTTCCATAATGACAAGGCTACCATCCATTAGAGTAACAAAAGTCTCGACAACATACTACCTTCTATAATAACAAGGCTACCATCCATTGGAGTAACAAAAATATCGAAAACAAAGTAACTTCCATAATTACAAGGCTACCATCCATTGAAGTAATAGAAATCTCAATGACAGACTACCTTTCAAAATGACAAGGCTACCATCTATTGGAGTAAAAAAAATCTCGACAATAGACTACATTCAATAATGACAAGGCTACCATCCATTGGAGTAACAAAAATCTTGACAACAAACTACCTTCCATAATGACAAGGCTTTCATCCATTGGAGTAACAAAAATATCGACAACAAACTACCTACCATAATGACAATGCTACCATCCATTGGTATAACAAAAATCTCCACAATAGACTACCTTCCATAATGACAAGGCTACCATCCATTGGAGTAATAAAAATATTGACAACATAATACCTTCCATAATGACAAGGCTATCATCCATTTGATTAACAAAAATATCGACAACTGACTACCTACCATAATGACAATGCTACCATCCATTGGAATAACAAAAATCACGAAAACAGACTACCTTCCACAATGACAAGGCAACCATCCATTGGAGTAACAAAAATATCGACAACAGACTACCTGCCATAATGACAAGGCTACAATTCATTGGAGTAACAAAAATCTCGACAACAGACTACCTACCATAATGACAATGCTACCATCCATTGGAATAACAAAAATATCAAAAACAGACTACCTTCCATAATGAAAAGGCTACCATCCATTAGAGTAACAAAAATATTGACAACAAACTACCTTCCATAATGAAAAGGCTACCATCCATTGGAATAACAAAAATCTCAACAACAGACTACCTTCCATAATGACAAGGCTACAATCCATTGGAGTAACAAAAATCTCTAGAATAGACTACCTTCCATAATGACAAGGCTACCTTCCATTGGATTAACAAAGATATAGACAACATACTACCTTCCATAATGACAAGGCTACCATCCATTAGAGTAACAAAATTATCGACAAAAAACTACCTTCTATAATAACAAGGCTACAATCCATTGGAGTAACAAAAATATTGAAAACAAAGTACCTTCCATAATGACAAGGCTACCATCCATTGGAGTAATGGAAATCTCAATGACAGACTACCTTCCATAATGACAAGGCTACCGTCCAATGGAGTAACAAAAATCTCGACAACAGACTACCTTCCATAATGACAAGGCTACCATCCATTGAAGTAACAAAAATCTCGACAACAAACTACCTTCCATAATGACAAGGCTACCGTCCATTAGAGTAACAAAGATATCGACAACATACTACCTTCCATAATGACAAGGCTATCATCCATTTGAGTAACAAAAATATCGACAACTGACTACCTACCATAATGACAATGCTACCATCCATTGGATAAACGAAAATATCGACAATAGACTACCTTCCATAATGACAAGGCTACCATCCATTGGAGTAACAAAAATCTCGGCAACAGACTACCTTCCATAATGACAAGGCTACCATCCATTGGAGTAACAAAAATATCGACAACAGACTACCTACCATAATGACAATGCTACCATCCATTGGAATAACAAAAATCTCGACAACAGACTACCTTCCATAATGACAAAGCTACCATCCATTGGAGTAATAAAAATATTGACAACAGAATACCTTCCGTAATGACAAGGCTATCATCCATTTGAGTAACAAAAATATCGACAATTGACTACCTACCATAATGACAATGCTACCATCCATTTGAATAACAAAAATATCTACACCAGACTACCTTCCATAATGACAAGGCTACCATCCATTAGAGTAACAAAAATATTGACAACAAACTACCTTCCATAATGACAAGGCTACCATCCATTGGAATAACAAAAATCTCAACAAGAGACGACCTTCCATAATGACAAGGCTACCTTCCATTGGAGTAACAAAGATATCGACAACATACTACCTTCCATAAGTACAATGCTACCATCCATTAGAGTAACAAAATTCTCGACAACAGACTACCTTCCATAATAACAAGGCTACCATCCATTGGAGTAACAAAAATATCAAAAACAAAGTACCTTTCATAATGACAAGGCTACCATCCATTGGAGTAACAAAAATCTCGACAGCTGACTACCTTTCATAATGACAAGGTTACCATCCATTGGAATAACAAATATTTTGACGATGGACTATCTTCAATAATTACAAGGCTAACATCCATTGGAGTAACAAAAATATAGACAACAATATACCTTCCATAATGACAAGGCTACCATCCCTTGGAGAAACAAAAATCTCGAAAACAGAATACCTTCCATAATGACAAGGCTATCTTCCATTTGAGTAACAAAAATATCGACAACTGACTACCTACCATAATAACAATGCTACCATCCATTGGAATAACAAAAATCTCGAAATTATACAACCTTCCATAATGACAAGGCTACCATCCAATGGAGTAACAAAATTCTCGACAACAGACTACCTTCCATAATGACAAGGCTACCATCCATTGGTGTAACAAAAATATTGACAACAGACTACATTCCATAATGACAAGGCTACCATCCATTGGAGTAACAAAAATCTCGAAAACAGACTACTTTCCATAATGAGTAGTCTACCATCCATTGGAATAACAAAAATCTCAACAATAGACTACCTTCCATAATGACAAGGCTACTATCCATTGGAATAACAAAAATCTCGACAACAGACTACCTTCCATAATGACAAGGCTACAATCCATTGGAGTAACAAAAATCCCGACAACAGACTACCTTCCATAATGACAAGGCTACCATCCATAATGACAAGGCTACCATCCACTGGAGTAACAAAAATATCGACAACTGACTACCTACAATAATGACAATGCTACCATCCATTGGAATAACAAAAATCTCGACAATAGACTACCTTCCATAATGACAAGGCTACCATCCATTCGAAAAACAAAAATCTCAACAACAGACTACCTTCCATAATAACAAGGCTACCTTCCATTGGAGTAACCAAGATATTGACAACATACTACCTTCCATAATGACAAGGCTACCATCCATTTGAGTAACAAAATTCTCGACAACAGACTACCTTCTATAATAACAAGGCTACAATCCATTGGAGTAACAAAAATATTGAAAACAAAGTACCTTCCATAATGACAAGGCTACCATCCATTGGACTAATGGAAATCTCAATGACAGACTACCTTCCATAATGACAAGGCTACCGTCCAATGGAGTAACAAAAATCTCGACAACAGACTACCTTCCATAATGACAAGGCTACCATCCATTGAAGTAACAAAAATCTCGACAACAAACTACCTTCCATAATGACAAGGCTACCGTCCATTAGAGTAACAAAGATATCGACAACATACTACCTTCCATAATGACAAGGCTATCATCCATTTGAGTAACAAAAATATCGACAACTGACTACCTACCATAATGACAATGCTACCATCCATTGGATAAACGAAAATATCGACAATAGACTACCTTCCATAATGACAAGGCTACCATCCATTGGAGTAACAAAAATCTCGGCAACAGACTACCTTCCATAATGACAAGGCTACCATCCATTGGAGTAACAAAAATATCGACAACAGACTACCTACCATAATGACAATGCTACCATCCATTGGAATAACAAAAATCTCGACAACAGACTACCTTCCATAATGACAAAGCTACCATCCATTGGAGTAATAAAAATATTGACAACAGAATACCTTCCGTAATGACAAGGCTATCATCCATTTGAGTAACAAAAATATCGACAATTGACTACCTACCATAATGACAATGCTACCATCCATTTGAATAACAAAAATATCGACACCAGACTACCTTCCATAATGACAAGGCTACCATCCATTAGAGTAACAAAAATATTGACAACAAACTACCTTCCATAATGACAAGGCTACCATCCATTGGAATAACAAAAATCTCAACAAGAGACGACCTTCCATAATGACAAGGCTACCTTCCATTGGAGTAACAAAGATATCGACAACATACTACCTTCCATAAGTACAATGCTACCATCCATTAGAGTAACAAAATTCTCGACAACAGACTACCTTCCATAATAACAAGGCTACCATCCATTGGAGTAACAAAAATATCAAAAACAAAGTACCTTTCATAATGACAAGGCTACCATCCATTGGAGTAACAAAAATCTCGACAGCTGACTACCTTTCATAATGACAAGGTTACCATCCATTGGAATAACAAATATTTTGACGATGGACTATCTTCAATAATTACAAGGCTAACATCCATTGGAGTAACAAAAATATAGACAACAATATACCTTCCATAATGACAAGGCTACCATCCCTTGGAGAAACAAAAATCTCGAAAACAGAATACCTTCCATAATGACAAGGCTATCTTCCATTTGAGTAACAAAAATATCGACAACTGACTACCTACCATAATAACAATGCTACCATCCATTGGAATAACAAAAATCTCGAAATTATACAACCTTCCATAATGACAAGGCTACCATCCAATGGAGTAACAAAATTCTCGACAACAGACTACCTTCCATAATGACAAGGCTACCATCCATTGGTGTAACAAAAATATTGACAACAGACTACATTCCATAATGACAAGGCTACGATCCATTGGAGTAACAAAAATCTCGAAAACAGACTACTTTCCATAATGAGTAGTCTACCATCCATTGGAATAACAAAAATCTCAACAATAGACTACCTTCCATAATGACAAGGCTACTATCCATTGGAATAACAAAAATCTCGACAATAGACTACCTTCCATAATAACAAGGTTACCATCCATTAGAGTAATAAAAATCAGGACAACAGACTACCTTCCATAATGACATGGCTAGCATCCATTGGAGTAAGAAAAATATCAACAAGAGACTACCTTCCATAATGACAAGGCTACCGTCCAATGGAGTAACAAAAATCTCGACAACAGACTACCTTCCATAATGACAAGGCTACCATCCATTGAAGTAACAAAAATCTCGACAACAAACTACCTTCCATAATGACAAGGCTACCATCCATTAGAGTAACAAAGATATCGACAACATACTACCTTCCATAATGACAAGGCTATCATCCATTTGAGTAACAAAAATATCGACAACTGACTACCTACCATAATGACAATGCTACCATCCATTGGAATAACAAAAATCTCGACAACAGACTACCTACCATAATGACAAAGCTACCATCCATTGGAGTAATAAAAATATTGACAACATAATACCTTCCGTAATGACAAGGCTATCATCCATTTGAGTAACAAAAATATCGACAAGAGACGACCTTCCATAATAACAAGGCTACCTTCCATTGGAGTAACAAAGATATCGACAACATAATACCTTCCATAATGACAATGCTACCATCCATTAGAGTAACAAAATTCTCGACAACAGACTACCTTCCATAATAACAAGGCTACAATCCATTGGAGTAACAAAAATATCGAAAACAAAGTACCTTCCATAATGACAAGGCTTCCATCCATTGGAGTAACAAAAATCTCGACAACATACTACCTTCCATAATGACAAGGCTACCATCCATTGGAGTAAAAAAAATCTCGACAGCAGACTACCTTTCATAATGACAAGGATATAATCCATTGGAGTAACAAAAATCTAGATAATAGACTACCTTTCATAATGACAGGGTTAGCATCCATTGGAATAACAAAAATTTCGACGACAGACAATATTCCATAATTACAAGGCTAACATCCATTGGAGTAACAAAAATCTCGAAAACAGAATACCTTCCATAATGACAAGGCTATCTTCCATTTGAGTAACCAAAAATATCGACAACTGACTACCTACCATAATAACAATGCTACCATCCATTGGAATAACAAAAATCTCGAAAACAGACAACCTTCCACAATGACAAGGCTACCATCCAATGGAGTAAGAAAAATCCTGACAACAGGCTACCTTCCATAATGACAAGGCTACCATCCATTGGAGTAACAAAAATCTCGACAACAAACTACCTTCCATAATGACAAGGCTACCATCCATTAGAGTAACAAAGATATCGACAACATACTACCTTCCATAATGACAAGGCTACCATCCATTGGAGTAACAAAAATATTGAAAACAGACTACATTCCATAATGACAAGGCTACTATCCATTGGAATAACAAGAATCTCGAAAACAGACTACTTTCCATAATGACTAGCCTACCATCCATTGGAATAAGAAAAATCTCAACAAGAGACTACCTTCCATAATGACAAGGCTACTATCCAATGGAGTAACAAAAATCATGAGAAAAGACTACCTTCCATAATGACAAGGCTACCATCCATTGGAATAACAAAAATCTCGACAACGGACTACCTTCCAAAATAACAAGGCTACCATCCATTAGAGTAATAAAAATCGGGACAACAGACTACCTTCCATAATGACATGGCTACAATCCATTGGAGTAACAAAAATATCAACAAGAGACTACCTTCCATAATGACAAGGCTACCATCCATTGGAGTAACTAAAATCTCGACAACAAACCAGCTTCCTTAATGACAAGGCTACCATCCATTGGAGTAACAAAGATATCGTCAACATACTACCTTACATAATGACAAGGCTACCATCCATTGGAGTTACAAAAATCACGACAACAGACTACCTTCCATATTGACAAGGCTACCATCTGTTGGAATAACAAAAATCTCGTCAACAGACTACGTTCCATTATAACAAGGCTACCATCCATTGGAGTAAAAAAAATATCGACAACAGACTACCTTCCATAATGACTATGCTACCATCCGTTGGAGTAACAAAGATATCGACAACATACTACCTTCCATAATGACAAGGCTACCATCCATTGGAGTAACAAAAATCTCGACAATAGACTACCTTCCATAATGGCAAGGATACAATCCATTGGAGTAACAAAAATCTCGACAATAGACTACCTTTCATAATGACAAGGTTACCATCCATTGGAATAACAAAAATTTCGACAACAAACTACCTTCCATAATGACAAGGCTAACATCCATTGGAGTAACAAAAATATATACAATAGTCTACCTTCCATAATGACAAGGCTACCATCCCTTGGATAAAAAAAAATCTCGAAAACAGAATACCTTCCATAAAGACAAGGCTATCTTCTATTTGAGTAACAAAAATATCGACAACTGGCTACCTACCATAATGACAATGCTACCATCCATCGGAATAACAAAAATCTAGAAAACAGACAACCTTCCACAATGACAAGGCTACCATCCATTGGAGTAACAAAAATATCGACAATGGACTACCTTCCATAATGATAAGGCTACAATCCGTTGGAGTAACAAAAATCTCGACAATAGACTACCTTCCATAATGACAAGGCTACCATCCATAATGACAAGGCTACCATCCATTGGAGTAACAAAAATATCGACAACTGACCACCTTCCATAATGACAAGGCTACCATCCATTGGAGTAACAAAAATCTCGACAACACACTACCTTCCATAATGACAAGGCTACCATCCATTAGAGTAACAAAGATATCGACAACATACTACCTTCCATAATGACAAGGCTACCATCCATCGGAGTAACAAAAATCTTGACAACAGACTACATTCCATAATGACAAGGCTACCATCTATTGGAGTAACAAAAATCTCGAAAACAGACTACTTTCCATAATGACTAGTCTACCACCCATTGGAATAACAAAAATCTCAACAATAGACTACCTTCCATAATGACAACGCTACTATCCATTGGAATAACAAAAATCTCGAAAACAGACTACTTTCCATAATGACTACCCTACCATCCATTGGAATAAGAAAAATCTCAACAACAGACTACCTTCCATAATGACAAGGCTACTATCCAATGGAGTAACAAAAATCATGACAAAAGACTACCTTCCATAATGAAAAGGCTACCATCCATTGGAATAACAAAAATCTCGACAACAGACTACGTTCCATAATAACAAGGATACCATCCATTAGATTAATAAAAATTGGGACAACAGACTACCTTCCATAATGACATGGCTACCATCCATTAGAGTAAAAAAAATATCAACAAGAGACTACCTTCCATAATGACAAGGCTACCATCCATTGGAGTAACTAAAATCTCGACAACAAACCACCTTCCTTAATGACAAGGCTACCATCCATTGGAGTAACAAAGATATCGTCAACATACTACCTTACATAATGACAAGGCTACCATCCATTGGAGTTAAAAAAATCACGACAACCGACTACCTTCCATATTGACAAGGCTACCATCTATTGGAATAACAAAAATCTCGTCAACAGACTACGTTCCATAATAACAAGGCTACCATCCATTAGAGTAAAAACAATATCGACAACAGACTACCTTCCATAATGACTATGCTACCATCCATTGGAGTAACAAAGATATCGACAACATACTACCTTCCATAATGAAAAGGCTACCATCCATTGGAGTAACAAAAATCTCGACAACAAACTACCTTCCATAATGGCAAGGATACAATCCATTGGAGTAACAAAAATCTCGACAATAGACTACCTTTCATAATGACAAGGTTACCATCCATTGGAATAACAAAAATTTCGACGACAAACTACCTTCCATTATGACAAGGCTAACATCCATTGGAGTAACAAAAATATAGACAACAGTCTACCTTCCATAATGACAAGGCTACCATCCTTTGGATAAACAAAAATCTCGAAAACAGAATACCTTCCATAAAGACAAGGCTATCTTCCATTTAAGTAACAAAAATATCGAAAACTGACTACCTACCATAATGACAATGCTACCATCCATTGGAATAACAAAAATCTCGAAAACAGACATCCTTCCACAATGACAAGGCTACCATCCGTTGGAGTAACAAAAATATCGACAATAGACTACCTTCCATAATGATAAGGCTATAATCCGTTGGAGTAACAAATATATCGACAACAGACTACCTTCCATAATGAAAAGGCTACCATCCATAATGACAAGGCTACCATCCATTGGAGTAACACAAATATCGACAACTGACTACCTTCCATAATGACAAGGCTACCATCCATTTGAGTAACAAAAATCTCGACAACACACTACCTTCCATAATGACAAGGCTACCATCCATTAGAGTAACAAAGATATCGACAACATACTACCTTCCATAATGACAAGGCTACCATCCATCGGAGTAACAAAAATCTTGACAACAGACTACATTCCATAATGAAAAGGCTACCATCCATTGGAGTAACAAAAATCTCGAAAACAGACTACTTTCCATAATGACTAGTCTACCATCCATTGGAGTAAAAAAAATATCGACAACAGACTACCTTCCATATTGACTATGCTACCATCCATTGGAGTAACAAAGATATCGACAATATACTACCTTCCATAATGAAAAGGCTACCATCCATTGGAGTAACAAAAATCTCGACAACAAACTACCTTCCATAATGGCAAGGATACAATCCATTGGAGTAACAAAAATCTCGACAATAGACTACCTTTCATAATGACAAGGTTACCATCCAGTGGAATAACAAAAATATCGACGACAAACTACCTTCCATAATGACAAGGCTAACATCCATTGGAGTAACAAAAATATAGACAACAGTCTACCTTCCATAATGACAAGGCTACCATCCCTTGGATAAACAAAAATCTCGAAAACAAAATACATTCCATAAAGACAAGGCTATCTTCCATTTGAGTAACAAAAATATCGAAAATTGACTACCTACCATAATGACAATGCTACCATCCATTGGAATAACAAAAATCTCGAAAACAGACAACCTTCCACAATGACAAGGCTACCATCCATTGGAGTAACAAAAATATCGACAATAGACTACCTTCCATAATGATAAGGCTACAATCCGTTGGAGTAACAAAAATCTCGACAATAGACTACCTTCCATAATGAAAAGGCTTCCATCCATAATGACAAGGCTACCATTCATTGGAGTAACACAAATATCGACAACTGACTACCTTCCATAATGACAAGGCTACCATCCATTTGAGTAACAAAAATCTCGACAACACACTACCTTCCATAATGACAAGGCTACCATCCATTAGAGTAACAAAGATATCGACAACATACTACCTTCCATAATGACAAGGCTACCATCCATTGGAGTAACAAAAATCTTGACAACAGACTACCTTCCATAATGACAAGGCTACCATCCATTGAATTAACAAAAATCTCGAAAACAAACTACTTTCCATAATGACTAGTCTACCATCCATTGGAATAACAAAAATCTCAACAATAGACTATTTTCCATATTGACAAGTCTACTATCCATTGGAATAACAAAAATCTCGAAAATAGACTACTTTCCATAATGACTAGCTTACCATCCATTGGAATAAGAAAAATCTCAACAACAGACTACCTTCCATAATGACAAGGCTACTATCCAATGGAGTAACAAAAATCACGACAAAAGACTACCTTCCATAATGACAAGGCTACAATCCATTGGAATAAAAAAAATCTCGACAACAGACTACCTTCCATAATAACAATGCTACCATCCATTTGAGTAATAAAAATCGGGACAACAGACTACCTTCCATAATGACATGGCTACCATCCATTGGAGTAACAAAAACATCAACAAGAGACTCCCTTCCATAATGACAAGGCTACCATCCATTGGAGTAACAAAAATCTCGACAACACACTACCTTCCATAATGACAAGGCTACCATCCATTAGAGTAACAAAGATATCGACAACATACTACCTTCCATAATGATAAGGCTACCATCCATCGGAGTAACAAAAATCTTGACAACAGACTACATTCCATAATGACAAGGCTACCATCCATTGGAGTAACAAAAATCTCGAAAACATACTTCTTTCCATAATGACTAGTCTACCATCCATTGGAATAACAGAAATCTCAACAATAGACTACCTTCCATAAGGACAAGGCTACTATCCATTGGAATAACAAAAATCTCGAAAACAGACTACTTTCCATAATGACTAGCCTACCATCCATTGGAATAAGAAAAATCTCAACAAAAGACTACCTTCCATAATGACAAGGCTACTATCTAATGGAGTAACAAAAATCATGACAAAAGACTACCTTCCATAATGACAAGGCTACCATCCATTGGAATAACAAAAATCTCGACAACAAACTACCTTCCATAATAACAAGGCTACCATCCATTAGAGTAATAAAAATCGGGACAACAGACTACCTTCCATAATGACATGGCTACCATCTATTGGAGTAAAAAAAATATCAACAAGAGACTACCTTCCATAATGACAAGGCTACCATCCATTGGAGTAACTAAAATCTCGATAACAAACCACCTTCCATAATGACAAGGCTACCATCCATTGGAGTAACAAAGATATCGTCAACATACTACCTTACATAATGACAAGGCTACCATCCATTGGAGTTAAAAAAATCACGACAACACACTACCTTCCATATTGACAAGGCTACCATCTATTGGAATAACAAAAATCTCGTCAACAGACTAAGTTCCATAATAACAAGGCTACCATCCATTGGAGTAAAAAAAATATCGACAACAGACTACCTTCCATAATGACTATGCTACCATCCATTGGAGTAACAAAGATATCGATAATATACTACCTTCCATAATGAAAAGGCTACCATCCATTGGAGTAACAAAAATCTCGACAACAAACTACCTTCCATAATGGCAAGGATACAATCCATTGGAGTAACAAAAATCTCGACAATAGACTACCTTTCATAATGACAAGGTTACCATCCATTGGAATAACAAAAATTTCGACGACAAACTACCTTCCATAATGACAAGGCTAACATCCATTGGAGTAACAAAAATATAGACAACAGTCTACCTTCCATAATGACAAGCCTACCATCCCTTGGATAAACAAAAATCTCGAAAACAGAATACCTTCCATAAAGACAAGGCTATTTTCCATTTGAGTAACAAAAATATCGAAAACTGACTACCTACCATAATGACAATGCTACCATCCATTGGAATAACAAAAATCTCGAAAACAGACAACCTTACACAATGACAAGGCTACCATCCATTGGAGTAACAAAAATCTCGACAACAGACTACCTTCCATAATGAAAAGGCTACCATCCATAATGACAAGGATACCATCCATTGGAGTAACACAAATATCGACAACTGACTACCTTCAATAATGACAAGGCTACCATCCATTTGAGTAACAAAAATCTCGAAAACACACTACCTTCCATAATGACAAGGCTACCATCCATTAGAGTAACAAAGACATCGACAATATACTACCTTCCATAATGACAAGGCTACCATCCATCAGAGTAACAAAAATCTTGACAACAGCCTACATTCCATAATGACAAGGCTACAATCCATTGAATTAACAAAAATCTCGAAAACAAACTACTTTCCATAATGACTAGTCTACCATCCATTGGAATAACAAAAATCTCAACAATAGACTACCTTCCATAATGACAAGGCTACTATCCATTGGAATAACAAAAATCTCGAAAACAGACTACTTTCCATAATGACTAGCCTACCATCCATTGGAATAAGAAAAATCTCAACAACAGACTACCTTCCATAATGACAAGGCTACTATCCAATGGAGTAACTAAAATCACGACAAAAGACTACCTTCCATAATGACAAGGCTACCATCCATTGGAATAACAAAAATCTCGACAACAGACTACCTTCCATAATAACAAGGCTACCATCTATTTGAGTAATAAAAATCGGGACAACAGACTACCTTCCATAATGACATGGCTACCATCCATTGGAGTAACAAAAACATCAACAAGAGACTCCCTTCCATAATGACAAGGCTACCATCCATTGGAGTAACTAAAATCTCGACATCAAACCACCTTCCTTAATGATAAGGCTACCATCCATTGGAGTAATAAAGATATCGTCAACATACTACCTTACATAATGACAAGGCTACCATCCATTGGAGTTACAAAAATCACGACAATAGACTACATTCCATATTGACAAGGCTACCATCTATTGGAATAACAAAAATCTCGTCAACAAACTACATTCCATAATAACAAGGCTACCATCCATTGGAGTAAAAAAATTATCAACAACAGACTACCTTCCATAAGGACTATGATACCATCCATTGGAGTAACAAAGATATCAACAACATACTACCTTCCATTATGACAAGGCTACCATCCATTGGAGTAACAAAAATCTCGACAACAGACAACCTTCCATAATGACAAGGATACAATCCATTGGAGTAACAAAAATCTCGACAATAGACTACCTTTCATAATGACAAGGTTACCATCCATTGGAATAAACAAATTTTCGACGACAAACTACCTTCCATAATGACAAGTCTAACATCCATTGGAGTAACAAAAATATAGACAACAGTGTACCTTCCATAATGACAAGGCTACCATCCCTTGGATAAACAAAAATCTCGAAAGTAGAATACCTTCAATAATGACAAGGCTATCTTCCATTTGAGTAACAAAAATATCGACAACTGACTACCTACCATAATGACATTCTACCATCCATTAGAATAACAAAAATCTCGAAAACAGACAACCTTCCACAATGACAAGGCTACCATCCATTGGAGTAACAAAAATATCGACAATAGACTACCTTCCATAATCATAAGGCTACAATTCATTGGAGTAATACAAATTTTGACCACGGACTACTTTCCATAATGACTAGTCTACCATCCATTGGAATAACAAAAATTTCAACAATGGACTACCTTCCATAATGACAAGGCTACCATCCATTGGAATAACAAAAATATCGAAAACAAACTACTTTCCATAATGACTAGCCTACCATCCATTGGAATTAGTAAAATCTCAACAATAGACTACCTTCCATAATGACAAGGCTACTATCCAATGGAGTAAAAAAAATTACGACAAAAGACTACCTTCCATAATGACAAGGCTACCATACATTGGAATAACAAAAATCTCGACAACAGACTACCTTCCATAATAACAAGGCTACCATCCATTAGAGTAATAAAAATCGGGACAACAAACTACCTTCCCTAATGACATGGCTACTATCCATTGGAGTAACAAAAATATCAACAAGAGACTACCTTCCATAATGACAAGGCTACCATCAATTGGTGTAACTAAAATCTCGACAACAAACCACCTTCCTTAATGACAAGGCTACCATCTATTGGAGTAACAAAGATATCGTCAACATACTACCTTACATAATGACAAGGCTACCATCCATTGGAGTTACATAAATCACGACAACAGACTACCTTCCATATTGACAAGGCTACCATCTACTGGAATAACAAAAATCTCGTCAACAAACTACGTTCCATAATAACAAGTCTACCATCCATTGGAGTTAAAAAAATATCGACAACAGACTACCTTCCATAATAACTATGCTACCATCCATTGGAGTAACAAAGATATCGACAACATACTACCTTCCATAATGACAAGGCTACCATCCATTGGAGTAACAAAGATATCGACAATATACTACCTTCCATAATGAAAAGGCTAGCATCCATTGGAGTAACAAAAATCTCGACAACAAACTACCTTCCATAATGGCAAGGATACAATCCATTGGAGTAACAAAAATCTCGACAATAGACTACCTTTCATAATGACAAGGTTACCATCCATTGGAATAACAAAAATTTCGACGACAAACTACCTTCCATAATGACAAGGCTAACATCCATTGGAGTAACAAAAATATAGACAACAGTCTACCTTCCATAATGACAAGCCTACCATCCCTTGGATAAACAAAAATCTCGAAAACAGAATACCTTCCATAAAGACAAGGCTATCTTCCATTTGAGTAACAAAAATATCGAAAACTGACTACCTACCATAATGACAATGCTACCATCCATTGGAATAACAAAAATCTCGAAAACAGAGAACCTTCCACAATGACAAGGCTACCATCCATTGGAGTAACAAAAATATCGACAATAGACTACCTTCCATAATGATAAGGCTACAATCCGTTGGAGTAACAAAAATCTCGACAACAGACTACCTTCCATAATGAAAAGGCTACCATCCATAATGACAAGGATACCATCCATTGGAGTAACACAAATATCGACAACTGACTACCTTCCATAATGACAAGGCTACCTTCCATTTGAGTAACAAAAATCTCGAAAACACACTACCTTCCATAATGACAAGGCTACCATCCATTAGAGTAACAAAGATATCGACAATATACTACCTTCCATAATGACAAGGCTACCATCCATCAGAGTAACAAAAATCTTGACAACAGACTACATTCCATAATGACAAGGCTACCATCCATTGAATTAACAAAAATCTCGAAAACAAACTACTTTCCATAATGACTAGTCTACCATCCATTGGAATAACAAAAATCTCAACAATAGACTACCTTCCATAATGACAAGGCTACTATCCATTGGAATAACAAAAATCTCGAAAACAGACTACTTTCCATAATGACTAGCCTACCATCCATTGGAATAAGAAAAATCTCAATAATAGACTACCTTCCATAATGACAAGGCTACTATCCAATGGAGTAACAAAAATCACGACAAAAGACTACCTTCCATAATGACAAGGCTACCATCCATTGGAATAACAAAAATCTCGACAACAGACTACCTTCCATAATAACAAGGCTACCATCTATTTGAGTAATAAAAATCGGGACAACAGACTAACTTCCATAATGACATGGCTACCATCCATTGGAGTAACAAAAACATCAACAAGAGACTCCCTTCCATAATGACAAGGCTACCATCCATTGGAGTAACTAAAATCTCGACATCAAACCACCTTCCTTAATGACAAGGCTACCATCCATTGGAGTAACAAAGATATCGTCAACATACTACCTAACATAATGACAAGGCTACCATCCATTGGAGTTACAAAAATCACGACAACAGACTACATTACATATTGACAAGGCTACCATCTATTGGAATAACAAAAATCTCGTCAACAAACTACGTTCCATAATAACAAGGCTACCATCCATTGGAGTAAAAAAAATATCAACAACAGACTACCTTCCATAATGACTATGCTACCATCCATTGGAGTAACAACGATATCAACAACATACTACCTTCCATTATGACAAGGCTACCATCCATTGGAGTAACAAAAATCTCGACAACAGACAACCTTCCATAATGACAAGGATACAATCCATTGGAGTAACAAAAATCTCGACAATAGACTACCTTTCATAATGACAAGGTTACCATCCATTGGAATAAACAAATTTTCGACGACAACCTACCTTCCATAATGACAAGGCTAACATCCATTGGAGTAACAAAAATATAGACAACAGTGTACCTTCCATAATGACAAGGCTACCATCCCTTGGATAAACAAAAATCTCGAAAATAGAATACCTTCAATAATGACAAGGCTATCTTCCATTTGAGTAACAAAAATATCGACAACTGACTACCTACCATAATGACAATTCTACCATCCATTGGAATAACAAAAATCTCGAAAACAGACAACCTTCCACAATGACAAGGCTACCATCCATTGGAGTAACAAAAATATCGACACTAGACTACCTTCCATAATGATAAGGCTACAATTCATTGGAGTAACAAAATTTTTGACCACAGACTACTTTCCATAATGACTAGTCTACCATCCATTGGAATAACAAAAATTTCAACAATGGACTACCTTCCATATTGACAAGGCTACCATCCATTGGAATAACAAAAATATCGAAAACAGACTACTTTCCATAATGACTAGCCTACCATCCATTGGAATTAGTAAAATCTCAACAACAGACTACCTTCCATAATGACAAGGCTACTATCCAATGGAATAAAAAAAATTACGACAAAAGACTACCTTCCATAATGACAAGGCTACCATCCATTGGAATAACAAAAATCTCGACAACAGACTACCTTCCATAATAACAAGGCTACCATCCATTAGAGTAATAAAAATCGGGACAACAAACTACCTTCCCTAATGACATGGCTACTATCCATTGGAGTAACAAAAATATCAACAAGAGACTACCTTCCATAATGACAAGGCTACCATCAATTGGTGTAACTAAAATCTCGACAACAAACCACCTTCCTTAATGACAAGGCTACCATCTATTGGAGTAACAAAGATATCGTCAACATACTACCTTACATAATGACAAGGCTACCATCCATTGGAGTTACATAAATCACGACAACAGACTACCTTCCATATTGACAAGGCTACCATCTATTGGAATAACAAAAATCTCGTCAACAAACTACGTTCCATAATAAAAAGTCTACCATCCATTGGAGTAAAAAAAATATCGACAACAAACTACCTTCCATAATAACTATGCTACCATCCATTGGAGTAACAAAGATATCGACAACATACTACCTTCCATAATGACAAGGCTACCATCCATTGGAGTAACAAAGATATCGACAATATACTACCTTCCATAATGAAAAGGCTACCATCCATTGGAGTAACAAAAATCTCGACAACAAACTACCTTCCATAATGGCAAGGATACAATCCATTGGAGTAACAAAAATCACGACAATAGACAACCTTTCATAATGACAAGGTTACCATACATTGGAATAACAAAAATTTCGACGACAAACTACCTTCCATAATGACAAGGCTAACATCCATTGGAGTAACAAAAATATAGACAACAGTCTACCTTCCATAATGACAAGCCTACCATCCCTTGGATAAACAAAAATCTCGAAAACAGAATACCTTCCATAAAGACAAGGCTATCTTCCATTTGAGTAACAAAAATATCGAAAACTGACTACCTACCTTAATGACAATGCTACCATCCATTGGAATAACAAAAATCTCGAAAACAAACAACCTTCCACAATGACAAGGCTACCATCCATTGGAGTAACAAAAATATCGACAATAGACTACCTTCCATAATGATATGGCTACAATCCGTTGGAGTAACAAAAATCTCGAGAACAGACTACCTTCCATAATAAAAAGGCTACCATCCATAATGACAAGGATACCATCCATTGGAGTAACACAAATATCGACAACTGACTACCTTCCATAATGACAAGGCTACCATCCATTTGAGTAACAAAAATCTCGAAAACACACTACCTTCCATAATGACAAGGCTACCATCCATTAGAGTAACAAAGATATCGACAATATACTACCTTCCATAATGACAAGGCTACCATCCATCAGAGTAACAAAAATCTTGACAACAGACTACATTCCATAATGACAAGGCTACCATCCATTGAATTAACAAAAATCTCGAAAACAAACTACTTTCCATAATGACTAGTCTACCATCCATTGGAATAACAAAAATCTCAACAATAGACTACCTTCCATAATGACAAGGCTATTATCCATTGGAATAACAAAAATCTCGAAAACAGACTACTTTCCATAATGACTAGCCTACCATCCATTGGAATAAGAAAAATCTCAACAACAGACTACCTTCCATAATGACAAGGCTACTATCCAATGGAGTAACAAAAATCACGACAAAAGACTACCTTCCATAATGACAAGGCTACCATCCATTGGAATAACAAAAATCTCGACAACAGACTACCTTCCATAATAACAAGGCTACCATCTATTTGAGTAATAAAAATCGGGACAACAAACTACCTTCCATAATGACATGGCTACCATCCATTGGAGTAACAAAAACATCAACAAGAGACTCCCTTCCATAATGACAAGGCTACCATCCATTGGAGTAACTAAAATCTCGACATCAAACCACCTTCCTTAATGACAAGGCTACCATCCATTGGAGTAACAAAGATATCGTCAACATACTACCTTACATAATGACAAGGCTACCATCCATTGGAGTTACAAAAATCACGACAACAGACTACATTCCATATTGACAAGGCTACCATCTATTGGAATAACAAAAATCTCGTCAACAAACTACGTTCCATAATAACAAGGCTACCATCCATTGGAGTAAAAAAAATATCAACAACAGACTACCTTCCATAATGACTATGCTACCATCCATTGGAGTAACAAAGATATCAACAACATACTACCTTCCATTATGACAAGGCTACCATCCATTGGAGTAACAAAAATCTCGACAACAGACAACCTTCCATAATGACAAGGATACAATCCATTGGAGTAACAAAAATCTCGACAATAGACTACCTTTCATAATGACAAGGTTACCATCCATTGGAATAAACAAATTTTCGACGACAAACTACCTTCCATAATGACAAGGCTAACATCCATTGGAGTAACAAAAATATAGACAACAGTGTACCTTCCATAATGACAAGGCTACCATCCCTTGGATAAACAAAAATCTCGAAAATAGAATACCTTCAATAATGACAAGGCTATCTTCCATTTGAGTAACAAAAATATCGACAACTGACTACCTACCATAATGACAATTCTACCATCCATTGGAATAACAAAAATCTCGAAAACAGACAACCTTCCACAATGACAAGGCTACCATCCATTGGAGTAACAAAAATATCGACAATAGACTACCTTCCATAATGATAAGGCTATAATTCATTGGAGTAACAAAAATTTTGACCACAGACTACTTTCCATAATGACTAGTCTACCATCCATTGGAATAACAAAAATTTCAACAATAGACTACCTTCCATAATGACAAGGCTACCATCCATTGGAATAACAAAAATATCTAAAACAAACTACTTTCCATAATGACTAGCCTACCATCCATTGGAATTAGTAAAATCTCAACAACAGACTACCTTCCATAATGACAAGGCTACTATCTAATGGAGTAAAAAAAATTACGACAAAAGACTACCTTCCATAATGACAAGGCTACCATCCATTGGAATAACAAAAATCTCGACAACAAACTACCTTCCATAATAACAAGGCTACCATCCATTAGAGTAATAAAAATCGGGACAACAAACTACCTTCCCTAATGACATGGCTACTATCCATTGGAGTAACAAAAATATCAACAAGAGACTACCTTCCATAATGACAAGGCTACCATCAATTGGTGTAACTAAAATCTCGACAACAAACCACCTTCCTTAATGACAAGGCTACCATCTATTGGAGTAACAAAGATATCGTCAACATACTACCTTACATAATGACAAGGCTACCATCCATTGGAGTTACATAAATCACGACAACAGACTACCTTCCATATTGACAAGGCTACCATCTATTGGAATAACAAAAATCTCGTCAACAAACTACGTTCCATAATAACAAGTCTACCATCCATTGGAGTAAAAAAAATATCGACAACAAACTACCTTCCATAATAACTATGCTACCATCCATTGGAGTAACAAAGATATCGACAACATACTACCTTCCATAATGACAAGGCTACCATCCATTGGAGTAACAAAGATATCGACAATATACTACCTTCCATAATGAAAAGGCTACCATCCATTGGAGTAACAAAAATCTCGACAACAAACTACCTTCCATAATGGCAAGGATACAATCCATTGGAGTAACAAAAATCTCGACAATAGACTACCTTTCATAATGACAAGGTTACCATACATTGGAATAACAAAAATTTCGACGACAAACTACCTTCCATAATGACAAGGCTAACATCCATTGGAGTAACAAAAATATAGACAACAGTCTACCTTCCATAATGACAAGCCTACCATCCCTTGGATAAACAAAAATCTCGAAAACAGAATACCTTCCATAAAGACAAGGCTATCTTCCATTTGAGTAACAAAAATATCGAAAACTGACTACCTACCATAATGACAATGCTACCATCCATTGGAATAACAAAAATCTCGAAAACAAACAACCTTCCACAATGACAAGGCTACCATCCATTGGAGTAACAAAAATATCGACAATAGACTACCTTCCATAATGATAAGGCTACAATCAGTTGGAGTAACAAAAATCTCGAGAACAGACTACCTTCCATAATAAAAAGGCTACCATCCATAATGACAAGGATACCATCCATTGGAGTAACACAAATATCGACAACTGACTACCTTCCATAATGACAAGGCTACCATCCATTTGAGTAACAAAAATCTCGAAAACACACTACCTTCCATAATGACAAGGCTACCATCCATTAGAGTAACAAAGATATCGACAATATACTACCTTCCATAATGACAAGGCTACCATCCATCAGAGTAACAAAAATCTTGACAACAGACTACATTCCATAATGACAAGGCTACCATCCATTGAATTAACAAAAATCTCGAAAACAAACTACTTTCCATAATGACTAGTCTACCATCCATTGGAATAACAAAAATCTCAACAATAGACTACCTTCCATAATGACAAGGCTACTATCCATTGGAATAACAAAAATCTCGAAAACAGACTACTTTCCATAATGACTAGCCTACCATCCATTGGAATAAGAAAAATCTCAACAACAGACTACCTTCCATAATGACAAGGCTACTATCCAATGGAGTAACAAAAATCACGACAAAAGACTACCTTCCATAATGACAAGGCTACCATCCATTGGAATAACAAAAATCTCGACAACAGACTACCTTCCATAATAACAAGGCTACCATCTATTTGAGTAATAAAAATCGGGACAACAAACTACCTTCCATAATGACATGGCTACCATCCATTGGAGTAACAAAAACATCAACAAGAGACTCCCTTCCATAATGACAAGGCTACCATCCATTGGAGTAACTAAAATCTCGACATCAAACCACCTTCCTTAATGACAAGGCTACCATCCATTGGAGTAACAAAGATATCGTCAACATACTACCTTACATAATGACAAGGCTACCATCCATTGGAGTTACAAAAATCACGACAACAGACTACATTCCATATTGACAAGGCTACCATCTATTGGAATAACAAAAATCTCGTCAACAAACTACGTTCCATAATAACAAGGCTACCATCCATTGGAGTAAAAAAATATCAACAACAGACTACCTTCCATAATGACTATGCTACCATCCATTGGAGTAACAAAGATATCAACAACATACTACCTTCCATTATGACAAGGCTACCATCCATTGGAGTAACAAAAATCCCGACAACAGACAACCTTCCATAATGACAAGGATACAATCCATTGGAGTAACAAAAATCTCGACAATAGACTACCTTTCATAATGACAAGGTTACCATCCATTGGAATAAACAAATTTTCGACGACAAACTACCTTCCATAATGACAAGGCTAACATCCATTGGAGTAACAAAAATATAGACAACAGTGTACCTTCCATAATGACAAGGCTACCATCCCTTGGATAAACAAAAATCTCGAAAATAGAATACCTTCAATAAAGACAAGGCTATCTTCCATTTGAGTAACAAAAATATCGACAACTGACTACCTACCATAATGACAATTCTACCATCCATTGGAATAACAAAAATCTCGAAAACAGACAACCTTCCACAATGACAAGGCTACCATCCATTGGAGTAACAAAAATATCGACAATAGACTACCTTCCATAATGATAAGGCTACAATTCATTGGAGTAACAAAAATTTTGACCACAAACTACTTTCCATAATGACTAGTCTACCATCCATTGGAATAACAAAAATTTCAACAATAGACTACCTTCCATAATGACAAGGCTACCATCCATTGGAATAACAAAAATATCGAAAACAGACTACTTTCCATAATGACTAGCCTACCATCCATTGGAATTAGTAAAATCTTAACAACAGACTACCTTCCATAATGACAAGGCTACTATCCAATGGAGTAAAAAAAATTACGACAAAAGACTACCTTCCATAATGACAAGGCTACCATCCATTGGAATAACAAAAATCTCGACAACAGACTACCTTCCATAATAACAAGGCTACCATCCATTAGAGTAATAAAAATCGGGACAACAAACTACCTTCCCTAATGACATGGCTACTATCCATTGGAGTAACAAAAATATCAACAAGAGACTACCTTCCATAATGACAAGGCTACTATCCATTGGAATAACAAAAATCTCGAAAACAGACTACTTTCCATAATGACTAGCCTACCATCCATTGGAATAAGAAAAATCTCAACAACAGACTACCTTCCATAATGACAAGGCTACTATCCAATGGAGTAACAAAAATCACGACAAAAGACTACCTTCCATAATGACAAGGCTACCATCCATTGGAATAACAAAAATCTCGACAACAGACTACCTTCCATAATAACAAGGCTACCATCTATTTGAGTAATAAAAATCGGGACAACAAACTACCTTCCATAATGACATGGCTACCATCCATTGGAGTAACAAAAACATCAACAAGAGACTCCCTTCCATAATGACAAGGCTACCATCCATTGGAGTAACTAAAATCTCGACATCAAACCACCTTCCTTAATGACAAGGCTACCATCCATTGGAGTAACAAAGATATCGTCAACATACTACCTTACATAATGACAAGGCTACCATCCATTGGAGTTACAAAAATCACGACAACAGACTACATTCCATATTGACAAGGCTACCATCTATTGGAATAACAAAAATCTCGTCAACAAACTACGTTCCATAATAACAAGGCTACCATCCATTGGAGTAAAAAAATATCAACAACAGACTACCTTCCATAATGACTATGCTACCATCCATTGGAGTAACAAAGATATCAACAACATACTACCTTCCATTATGACAAGGCTACCATCCATTGGAGTAACAAAAATCCCGACAACAGACAACCTTCCATAATGACAAGGATACAATCCATTGGAGTAACAAAAATCTCGACAATAGACTACCTTTCATAATGACAAGGTTACCATCCATTGGAATAAACAAATTTTCGACGACAAACTACCTTCCATAATGACAAGGCTAACATCCATTGGAGTAACAAAAATATAGACAACAGTGTACCTTCCATAATGACAAGGCTACCATCCCTTGGATAAACAAAAATCTCGAAAATAGAATACCTTCAATAAAGACAAGGCTATCTTCCATTTGAGTAACAAAAATATCGACAACTGACTACCTACCATAATGACAATTCTACCATCCATTGGAATAATAAAAATCTCGAAAACAGACAACCTTCCACAATGACAAGGCTACCATCCATTGGAGTAACAAAAATATCGACAATAGACTACCTTCCATAATGATAAGGCTACAATTCATTGGAGTAACAAAAATTTTGACCACAAACTACTTTCCATAATGACTAGTCTACCGTCCATTGGAATAACAAAAATTTCAACAATAGACTACCTTCCATAATGACAAGGCTACCATCCATTGGAATAACAAAAATATCGAAAACAGACTACTTTCCATAATGACTAGCCTACCATCCATTGGAATTAGTAAAATCTTAACAACAGACTACCTTCCATAATGACAAGGCTACTATCCAATGGAGTAAAAAAAATTACGACAAAAGACTACCTTCCATAATGACAAGGCTACCATCCATTGGAATAACAAAAATCTCGACAACAGACTACCTTCCATAATAACAAGGCTACCATCCATTAGAGTAATAAAAATCGGGACAACAAACTACCTTCCCTAATGACATGGCTACTATCCATTGGAGTAACAAAAATATCAACAAGAGACTACCTTCCATAATGACAAGACTACCATCAATTGGTGTAACTAAAATCTCGACAACAAACCACCTTCCTTAATGACAAGGCTACCATCTATTGGAGTAACAAAGAAATCTCCAACATACTACCTTACATAATGAAAAGGCTACCATCCATTAGAGTTACCAAAATCACGACAACAGACTACCTTCCATATTGACAAGGCTACCATCTATTGAAATAACAAAAATCTCGTCAACAGACTACGTTCCATAATAACAAGTCTACCATCCATTGGAGTAAAAAAAATATCGACAACAGACTACCTTCCATAATGACTATGCTACCATCCATTGGAGTAACAAAGATATCGACAACATACTACCTTCCATAATGACAAGGCTACCATTCATTGGAGTAACAAAAATCTCGACAATAGACTACCTTCCATAATGACAAGGATACAATCCATTGGAGTAACAAAAATCTCGACAATAGACTCCCTTTCATAATGACAAGGTTACCATCCATTGGAATAACAAAAATTTCGACGACAGACTACCTTCCATAATTACAAGGCTAACATCCATTGGAGTAACAAAAATATAGACAACAGTCTACCTTCCATAATGACAAGGCTACCATCCCCTGGAGAAACAAAAATCTCGAAAACATAATACCTTCCATAATGACAAGGCTATTTTCCATTTGAGTAACAAAAATATCGACAACTGACTACCTACCATAATATCAATGCTACCATCCATTGGAATAACAAAAATCTCGAAAACAGACAACCTTCCACAATGACAAGGCTACCATCCAATGGAGTAACAAAAATCTCGACAACAGACTACCTTCCATAATGACAAGGCTACCATCCATTGGAGTAACAAAAATCTCGACAACAGACTACCTTCCATAATGACAAGGATACCATCCATTAGAGTAACAAAGATATCGACAACATACTACCTTCCATAATGAAAAGGCTACCATCCATCGGAGTAACAAAAATCTTGACAACAGACTACATTCCATAATGATAAGGCTACCATCCATTGGAGTAACAAAAATCTCAAAAACAGACTACTTTCTAGAAAGACTAGTCTACCATCCATTGGAATAACAAAAATCTCAGCAATAGACTACCTTCCATAATGACAAGGCTAGTATCCATTAGAGTAACAAAGATATCAACAACATACTACCTTCCATAATAACAAGGCTACCATCCATTAGAGTAATAAAAATCGGGACAACAGACAACCTTCCCTAATGACATGGCTACCATCCATTGGAGTAACAAAAATATCAACAAGAGACTACATTCCATAATGAGAAGGCTACCATCAATTGGAGTAACTAAAATCTCGACAACAAACCACCTTCCTTAATGACAAGGCTACCATCCATTGGAGTAACAAAGATATCGTCAACATACTACCTTACATAATGACAAGGCTACCATCCATTGGAGTTACAAAAATCACGACAACAGACTACCTTCCATATTGACAAGGCTACCATCTATTGGAATAACAAAAATCTCGTCAACAGACTACGTTCCATAATAACAAGTCTACCATCCATTGGAGTAAAAAAAATATCGACAACAGACTACCTTCCATAATGACTATGCTACCATCCACTGGAGTAACAAAGATATCGACAACATACTACCTTCCATAATGACAAGGCTACCATCCATTGGAGTAACAAAAATCTCGACAATAGACTACCTTCCATAATGACAAGGATACAATCCATTGGAGTAACAAAAATCTCGACAATAGACTCCCTTTCATAATGACAAGGTTACCATCCATTGGAATAACAAAAATTTCGACGACAGACTACCTTCCATAATGACAAGGCTAACATCCATTGGAGTAACAAAAATATAGACAACAGTCTACCTTCCATAATGACAAGGCTACCATCCCTTGGAGAAACAAAAATATCGAAAACATAAAACCTTCCATAATGACAAGGCTATCTTCCATTTGAGTAACAAAAATATCGACACCTGACTACCTACGATAATATCAATGCTACCATCCATTGGAATAACAAAAATCTCGAAAACAGACAACCTTCCACAATGACAAGGCTACCATCCAATGGAGTAACAAAAATCTCGACAACAGACTACCTTCGATAATGACAAGGCTACCATCCATTGGAGTAACAAAAATCTCGACAACAGACTACCTTCCATAATGACAAGGATACCATCCATTAGAGTAACAAAGATATCGACAACATACTACCTTCCATAATGACAAGGCTACCATCCATCGGAGTAACAAAAATCTTGACAACAGACTACATTCCATAATGATAAGGCTACCATCCATTGGAGTAACAAAAATCTCGAAAACAGACTACTTTCCAAAAAGACTAGTCTACCATCCATTGGAATAACAAAAATCTCAGCAATAGACTACCTTCCATAATGACAAGGCTAGTGTCCATTAGAATAACAAAAATCTCGAAAATAGACTACTTTCCATAATGACTAGCCTACCATCCATTGGATTAAGTAAAATCTCAACAACAGACTACCTTCCATAATGACAAGGCTACTATCCAATGGAGTAACAAAAATCACGACAAAAGACTACCTTCCATAATGACAAGGCTATCATCCATTGGAATAACAAAAATCTCGACAACAGACTACCTTCCATAATAACAAGGCTACCATCCATTAGAGTAATAAAATTTGGGACAACAGACTACCTTCCATAATGACATGGTTACCATCCATTGGAGTAACAAAAATATCAACAAGAGACTACCTTCCATAATGACAAGGCTACCATCAATTGGAGTAACTAAAATCTCGACAACAAACCACCTTCCTTAATTACAAGGCTACCATCCATTGGAGTAACAAAGATATCGTCAACATACTACCTTACATAATGACAAGGCTACCATCCATTGGAGTTACGAAAATCACGACAACAGACTACCTTCCATATTGACAAGGCTACCATCTATTGGAATAACAAAAATCTCGTCAACAGACTACGTTCCATAATAACAAGTATACCATCCATTGGAGTAAAAAAAATATCGACAACCGACTACCGTCCATAATGACTAAGCTACCATCCATTGGAGTAACAAAGATATCGACAACATACTACCTTCCATAATGACAAGGCTACCATCCATTGGAGTAACAAAAATCTCGACAATAGACTACCTTCCATAATGACAAGGATACAATCCATTGGAGTAACAAAAATATCGACAATAGACTCCCTTTCATAATGACAAGGTTACCATCCATTGGAATAACAAAAATTTCGACGACAGACTACCTTCCATAATTACAAGGCTAACATCCATTGGAGTAACAAAAATATAGACAACAATCTACCTTCCATAATGACAAGGCTACCATCCCTTGGAGAAACAAAAATCTCGAAAACATAATACCTTCCATAATGACAAGGCTATCTTCCATTTGAGTAACAAAAATATCGACAACTGACTACCTACCATAATATCAATGCTACCATCCATTGGAATAATAAAAATCTCGAAAACATACAACTTTCCTTAATGACAAGTCTACCATCCAATGGAGTAATAAAAATCTCGAAAGCAGACTACCTTCCATAATGACAAGGCTACCATCCATTGGAGTAAAAAAAATCTCGACAACAGACTACCTTCCATAATGACAAGGATACCATCCATTAGAGTAACAAAGATATCGACAACATACTACCTTCCATAATGACAAGGCTACCATTCATCGGAGTAACAAAAATCTTGACAACAGACTACATTCCATAATGATAAGGCTACCATCCATTGGAGTAACAAAAATCTCGAAAACATACTACTTTCCATAAAGACTAGTCTACCATCCATTGGAATAACAAAAATCTCAGCAATAGACTACCTTCCATAATGACAAGGCTAGTATCCATTAGAATAATAAAAATCTCGAAAACAGACTACTTTCCATAATGACTAGCCTACCATCCATTGGATTAAGTAAAATCTCAACAACAGACTACCTTCCATAATGACAAGGCTACTATCCAATGGAGTAACAAAAATCACGACAAAAGACTACCTTCCATAATGGCAAGGCTACCATCCATTGGAATAACAAAAATCTCGACAACAGACTACCTTCCATAATAACAAGGCTACCATCCATTAGAGTAATAAATATCGGGACAACAGACTACCTTCCATAATGACATGGCTACCATCCATTGGAGTAACAAAAATATCAACAAGAGACTACCTTCCATAATGACAAGGCTACCATCAATTGGAGTAACTAAAATCCCGACAACAAACCACCTTCCTTAATGACAAGGCTACCGTCCATTGGAGTAACAAAGATATCGTCAACATACTACCTTACATAATGACAAGGCTACCATCCATTGGAGTTACAAAAATCACGACAACAGACTACCTTCCATATTGACAAGGCTACCATCTATTGGAATAACAAAAATCTCGTCAACAGACTACGTTCCATAATAACAAGTCTACCATCCATTGGAGTAAAAAAAATATCGACAACAGACTACCTTCCATAATGACTATGCTACCATCCATTGGAGTAACAAAGATATCGACAACATACTACCTTCCATAATGACAAGGCTACCATCCATTGGAGTAACAAAAATCTCGACAATAGACTACCTTCCATAATGACAAGCATACAATCCATTGGAGTAACAAAAATATCGACAATAGACTCCCTTTCATAATGACAAGGTTACCATCCATTGGAATAACAAAAATTTTGACGACATACTACCTTCCCTAATTACAAGGCTAACATCCATTGGAGTAACAAAAATATAGACAACAATCTACCTTCCATAATGACAAGGCTACCATCCCTTGGAGAAACAAAAATCTCGAAAACATAATACCTTCCATAATGACAAGGCTATCTTCCATTTGAGTAACAAAAATATCGACAACTGACTACCTACCATAATAACAATGCTACCATCCATTGGAATAACAAAAATCTCGAAAAATACAACCTTCCACAATGACAAGTCTACCATCCAATGGAGTAACAAAAATCTCGACAACAGACTACCTTCCATAATGACAAGGCTACCATCCATTGGAGTAACAAAAATCTCGACAACAGACTACCTTCCATAATGACAAGGATACCATCCATTAGAGTAACAAAGATATCGACAACATACTACCTTCCATAATGACAAGGCTACCATCAATTGGAGTAACAAAAATCTTGACAACAGACTACATTCCATAATGACAAGGCTACCATCCATTGGAGTAACAAAAATCTCGAAAACAGACTACTTTCCATAAAGACTAGTCTACCATCCATTGGAATAACAAAAATCTCAACAATAGACTACCTTCCATAATGACAAGGCTACTATCCATTGGAATAACAAAAATCTCAAAAACAGACTACTTTCCATAATGACTAGCCTACCATCCATTGGAATAAGAAAAATCTCAACAACAGACTACCTCCCATAATGGCAAGGCTACTATCCAATGGAGTAACAAAAATCACGACAAAAGACTACCTTCCATAATGACAAGGCTACCATCCATTGGAATAACAAAAATCTCGACAACAGACTACCTTCCATAATAACAAAGCTACCATCCATTTGAGTAATAAAAATCGGGACAACAGACTACCTTCCATAATGACATGGCTACCATCCATTGGAGTAACAAAAACATCAACAAGAGACTCCCTTCCATAATGACAAGGCTACCATCAATTGGAGTAACTAAAATCTCGACAACAAACCACCTTCCTTAATGACAAGGCTACCATCCATTGGAGTAACAAAGATATCGTCAACATACTACCTTACATAATGACAAGGCTACCATCCATTGGAGTTACAAAAATCACGACAACAGACTACCTTCCATATTGACAAGGCTACCATCTATTGAAATAACAAAAATCTCGTCAACAGACTACGTTCCATAATAACAAGTCTACCATCCATTGGAGTAAAAAGAATATCGACAACAGACTACCTTCCATAATGACTATGCTACCATCCATTGGAGTAACAAAGATATCGACAACATACTACCTTCCATAATGACAAGGCTACCATCCATTGGAGTAACAAAAATCTCGACAATAGACTACCTTCCATAATGACAAGGATACAATCCATTGGAGTAACAAAAATCTCGACAATAGACTCCCTTTCATAATGACAAGGTTACCATCCATTGGAATAACAAAAATTTCGACGACAGACTACCTTCCATAATTACAAGGCTAACATCCATTGGAGTAACAAAAATATAGACAACAGTCTACCTTCCATAATGACAAGGCTACCATCCCCTGGAGAAACAAAAATCTCGAAAACATAATACCTTCCATAATGACAAGGCTATTTTCCATTTGAGTAACAAAAATATCGACAACTGACTACCTACCATAATATCAATGCTACCATCCATTGGAATAACAAAAATCTCGAAAACAGACAACCTTCCACAATGACAAGGCTACCATCCAATTGAGTAACAAAAATCTCGACAACAGACTACCTTCCATAATGACAAGGCTACCATCCATTGGAGTAACAAAAATCTCGACAACAGACTACCTTCCATAATGACAAGGATACCATCCATTAGAGTAACAAAGATATCGACAACATACTACCTTCCATAATGAAAAGGCTACCATCCATCGGAGTAACAAAAATCTTGACAACAGACTACATTCCATAATGATAAGGCTACCATCCATTGGAGTAACAAAAATCTCAAAAACAGACTACTTTCTAGAAAGACTAGTCTACCATCCATTGGAATAACAAAAATCTCAGCAATAGACTACCTTCCATAATGACAAGGCTAGTATCCATTAGAGTAACAAAGATATCAACAACATACTACCTTCCATAATAACAAGGCTACCATCCATTAGAGTAATAAAAATCGGGACAACAGACAACCTTCCCTAATGACATGGCTACCATCCATTGGAGTAACAAAAATATCAACAAGAGACTACATTCCATAATGAGAAGGCTACCATCAATTGGAGTAACTAAAATCTCGACAACAAACCACCTTCCTTAATGACAAGGCTACCATCCATTGGAGTAACAAAGATATCGTCAACATACTACCTTACATAATGACAAGGCTACCATCCATTGGAGTTACAAAAATCACGACAACAGACTACCTTCCATATTGACAAGGCTACCATCTATTGGAATAACAAAAATCTCGTCAACAGACTACGTTCCATAATAACAAGTCTACCATCCATTGGAGTAAAAAAAATATCGACAACAGACTACCTTCCATAATGACTATGCTACCATCCACTGGAGTAACAAAGATATCGACAACATACTACCTTCCATAATGACAAGGCTACCATCCATTGGAGTAACAAAAATCTCGACAATAGACTACCTTCCATAATGACAAGGATACAATCCATTGGAGTAACAAAAATCTCGACAATAGACTCCCTTTCATAATGACAAGGTTACCATCCATTGGAATAACAAAAATTTCGACGACAGACTACCTTCCATAATGACAAGGCTAACATCCATTGGAGTAACAAAAATATAGACAACAGTCTACCTTCCATAATGACAAGGCTACCATCCCTTGGAGAAACAAAAATATCGAAAACATAAAACCTTCCATAATGACAAGGCTATCTTCCATTTGAGTAACAAAAATATCGACACCTGACTACCTACGATAATATCAATGCTACCATCCATTGGAATAACAAAAATCTCGAAAACAGACAACCTTCCACAATGACAAGGCTACCATCCAATGGAGTAACAAAAATCTCGACAACAGACTACCTTCGATAATGACAAGGCTACCATCCATTGGAGTAACAAAAATCTCGACAACAGACTACCTTCCATAATGACAAGGATACCATCCATTAGAGTAACAAAGATATCGACAACATACTACCTTCCATAATGACAAGGCTACCATCCATCGGAGTAACAAAAATCTTGACAACAGACTACATTCCATAATGATAAGGCTACCATCCATTGGAGTAACAAAAATCTCGAAAACAGACTACTTTCCAAAAAGACTAGTCTACCATCCATTGGAATAACAAAAATCTCAGCAATAGACTACCTTCCATAATGACAAGGCTAGTGTCCATTAGAATAACAAAAATCTCGAAAATAGACTACTTTCCATAATGACTAGCCTACCATCCATTGGATTAAGTAAAATCTCAACAACAGACTACCTTCCATAATGACAAGGCTACTATCCAATGGAGTAACAAAAATCACGACAAAAGACTACCTTCCATAATGACAAGGCTATCATCCATTGGAATAACAAAAATCTCGACAACAGACTACCTTCCATAATAACAAGGCTACCATCCATTAGAGTAATAAAATTTGGGACAACAGACTACCTTCCATAATGACATGGTTACCATCCATTGGAGTAACAAAAATATCAACAAGAGACTACCTTCCATAATGACAAGGCTACCATCAATTGGAGTAACTAAAATCTCGACAACAAACCACCTTCCTTAATTACAAGGCTACCATCCATTGGAGTAACAAAGATATCGTCAACATACTACCTTACATAATGACAAGGCTACCATCCATTGGAGTTACGAAAATCACGACAACAGACTACCTTCCATATTGACAAGGCTACCATCTATTGGAATAACAAAAATCTCGTCAACAGACTACGTTCCATAATAACAAGTATACCATCCATTGGAGTAAAAAAAATATCGACAACCGACTACCGTCCATAATGACTAAGCTACCATCCATTGGAGTAACAAAGATATCGACAACATACTACCTTCCATAATGACAAGGCTACCATCCATTGGAGTAACAAAAATCTCGACAATAGACTACCTTCCATAATGACAAGGATACAATCCATTGGAGTAACAAAAATATCGACAATAGACTCCCTTTCATAATGACAAGGTTACCATCCATTGGAATAACAAAAATTTCGACGACAGACTACCTTCCATAATTACAAGGCTAACATCCATTGGAGTAACAAAAATATAGACAACAATCTACCTTCCATAATGACAAGGCTACCATCCCTTGGAGAAACAAAAATCTCGAAAACATAATACCTTCCATAATGACAAGGCTATCTTCCATTTGAGTAACAAAAATATCGACAACTGACTACCTACCATAATATCAATGCTACCATCCATTGGAATAATAAAAATCTCGAAAACATACAACTTTCCTTAATGACAAGTCTACCATCCAATGGAGTAATAAAAATCTCGAAAGCAGACTACCTTCCATAATGACAAGGCTACCATCCATTGGAGTAAAAAAAATCTCGACAACAGACTACCTTCCATAATGACAAGGATACCATCCATTAGAGTAACAAAGATATCGACAACATACTACCTTCCATAATGACAAGGCTACCATTCATCGGAGTAACAAAAATCTTGACAACAGACTACATTCCATAATGATAAGGCTACCATCCATTGGAGTAACAAAAATCTCGAAAACATACTACTTTCCATAAAGACTAGTCTACCATCCATTGGAATAACAAAAATCTCAGCAATAGACTACCTTCCATAATGACAAGGCTAGTATCCATTAGAATAATAAAAATCTCGAAAACAGACTACTTTCCATAATGACTAGCCTACCATCCATTGGATTAAGTAAAATCTCAACAACAGACTACCTTCCATAATGACAAGGCTACTATCCAATGGAGTAACAAAAATCACGACAAAAGACTACCTTCCATAATGGCAAGGCTACCATCCATTGGAATAACAAAAATCTCGACAACAGACTACCTTCCATAATAACAAGGCTACCATCCATTAGAGTAATAAATATCGGGACAACAGACTACCTTCCATAATGACATGGCTACCATCCATTGGAGTAACAAAAATATCAACAAGAGACTACCTTCCATAATGACAAGGCTACCATCAATTGGAGTAACTAAAATCCCGACAACAAACCACCTTCCTTAATGACAAGGCTACCGTCCATTGGAGTAACAAAGATATCGTCAACATACTACCTTACATAATGACAAGGCTACCATCCATTGGAGTTACAAAAATCACGACAACAGACTACCTTCCATATTGACAAGGCTACCATCTATTGGAATAACAAAAATCTCGTCAACAGACTACGTTCCATAATAACAAGTCTACCATCCATTGGAGTAAAAAAAATATCGACAACAGACTACCTTCCATAATGACTATGCTACCATCCATTGGAGTAACAAAGATATCGACAACATACTACCTTCCATAATGACAAGGCTACCATCCATTGGAGTAACAAAAATCTCGACAATAGACTACCTTCCATAATGACAAGCATACAATCCATTGGAGTAACAAAAATATCGACAATAGACTCCCTTTCATAATGACAAGGTTACCATCCATTGGAATAACAAAAATTTTGACGACATACTACCTTCCCTAATTACAAGGCTAACATCCATTGGAGTAACAAAAATATAGACAACAATCTACCTTCCATAATGACAAGGCTACCATCCCTTGGAGAAACAAAAATCTCGAAAACATAATACCTTCCATAATGACAAGGCTATCTTCCATTTGAGTAACAAAAATATCGACAACTGACTACCTACCATAATAACAATGCTACCATCCATTGGAATAACAAAAATCTCGAAAAATACAACCTTCCACAATGACAAGTCTACCATCCAATGGAGTAACAAAAATCTCGACAACAGACTACCTTCCATAATGACAAGGCTACCATCCATTGGAGTAACAAAAATCTCGACAACAGACTACCTTCCATAATGACAAGGATACCATCCATTAGAGTAACAAAGATATCGACAACATACTACCTTCCATAATGACAAGGCTACCATCAATTGGAGTAACAAAAATCTTGACAACAGACTACATTCCATAATGACAAGGCTACCATCCATTGGAGTAACAAAAATCTCGAAAACAGACTACTTTCCATAAAGACTAGTCTACCATCCATTGGAATAACAAAAATCTCAACAATAGACTACCTTCCATAATGACAAGGCTACTATCCATTGGAATAACAAAAATCTCAAAAACAGACTACTTTCCATAATGACTAGCCTACCATCCATTGGAATAAGAAAAATCTCAACAACAGACTACCTCCCATAATGGCAAGGCTACTATCCAATGGAGTAACAAAAATCACGACAAAAGACTACCTTCCATAATGACAAGGCTACCATCCATTGGAATAACAAAAATCTCGACAACAGACTACCTTCCATAATAACAAAGCTACCATCCATTTGAGTAATAAAAATCGGGACAACAGACTACCTTCCATAATGACATGGCTACCATCCATTGGAGTAACAAAAACATCAACAAGAGACTCCCTTCCATAATGACAAGGCTACCATCAATTGGAGTAACTAAAATCTCGACAACAAACCACCTTCCTTAATGACAAGGCTACCATCCATTGGAGTAACAAAGATATCGTCAACATACTACCTTACATAATGACAAGGCTACCATCCATTGGAGTTACAAAAATCACGACAACAGACTACCTTCCATATTGACAAGGCTACCATCTATTGAAATAACAAAAATCTCGTCAACAGACTACGTTCCATAATAACAAGTCTACCATCCATTGGAGTAAAAAGAATATCGACAACAGACTACCTTCCATAATGACTATGCTACCATCCATTGGAGTAACAAAGATATCGACAACATACTACCTTCCATAATGACAAGGCTACCATCCATTGGAGTAACAAAAATCTCGACAATAGACTACCTTCCATAATGACAAGGATACAATCCATTGGAGTAACAAAAATCTCGACAATAGACTCCCTTTCATAATGACAAGGTTACCATCCATTGGAATAACAAAAATTTCGACGACAGACTACCTTCCATAATTACAAGGCTAACATCCATTGGAGTAACAAAAATATAGACAACAGTCTACCTTCCATAATGACAAGGCTACCATCCCTTGGAGAAACAAAAATCTCGAAAACATAATACCTTCCATAATGACAAGGCTATTTTCCATTTGAGTAACAAAAATATCGACAACTGACTACCTACCATAATATCAATGCTACCATCCATTGGAATAACAAAAATCTCGAAAACAGACAACCTTCCACAATGACAAGGCTACCATCCAATTGAGTAACAAAAATCTCGACAACAGACTACCTTCCATAATGACAAGTCTACCATCCATTGGAGTAACAAAAATCTCGACAACAGACAACCTTCCATAATGACAAGGATACCATCCATTAGAGTAACAAAGATATCGACAACATACTACCTTCCATAATGACAAGGCTACCATCCATTGGAGTAACAAAAATCTTGACAACAGACTACATTCCATAATGATAAGGCTACCATCCATTGGAGTAACAAAAATCTCGAAAACAGACTACTTTCCATAAAGACTAGTCTACCATCCATTGGAATAACAAAAATCTCAGCAATAGACTACCTTCCATAATGACAAGGCTAGTATCCATTAGAGTAACAAAGATATCAACAACTTACTACCTTCCATAATAACAAGGCTACCATCCATTAGAGTAATAAAAATCGGGACAACAGACAACCTTCCCTAATGACATGGCTACCATCCATTGGAGTACCAAAAATATCAACAAGAGACTACCTTCCATAATGAGAAGGCCACCATCCATTGGAGTAACTAAAATCTCGACAACAAACCACCTTCCTTAATGACAAGGCTACCATCCATTGGAGTAACAAAGATATCGTCAACATACTACCTTACATAATGACAAGGCTACCATCCATTGGAGTTACAAAAATCACGACAACAGACTACATTCCATATTGACAAGGCTACCATCTATTAGAATAACAAAAATCTCGTCAACAAACTACGTTCCATAATAACAAGGCTACCATCCATTGGAGTAAAAAAAATATCGACAACAAACTACCTTCCATAATGACTATGCTACCATCCATTGGAGTAACAAAGATATCGACAACATACTACCTTCCATTATGACAAGGCTACCATCCATTGGAGTAACAAAAATCTCGACAACAGACAACATTCCATAATGACAAGGATACAATCCATTGGAGTAACAAAAATCTCGACAATAGACTACCTTTCATAATGACAAGGTTACCATCCATTGGAATAAACAAAATTTCGACGACAAACTACCTTCCATAATGACAAGGCTAACATCCATTGAAGTAACAAAAACATAGACAATAGTGTACCTTCCATAATGACAAGGCTACCATCCCTTGGATAAACAAAAATCTCGAAAATAGAATACCTTCAATAATGACAAGGCTATCTTCCATTTGAGTAACAAAAATATCGACAACTGACTACCTACCATAATGACAATGCTACCATCCATTGGAATAACAAAAATCTTGAAAACAGACAACCTTCCACAATGACAAGGCTACCATCCATTGGAGTAACAAAAATATCGACAATAGACTACCTTCCATAATGATAAGGCTACAATCCATTGGAGTAACAAAAATCTTGACAACAGACTACTTTCCATAATGACTAGTCTACCATCCATTGGAATAACAAAAATTTCAACAATAGACTACCTTCCATAATGACAAGGCTACCATCCATTGGAATAACAAAAATATCGAAAACAGACTACTTTCCATAATGACTAGCCTACCATCCATTGGAATAAGTAAAATCTCAACAACAGACTACCTTCCATAATGACAAGGCTACTATCCAATGGAGTAAAACAAATTACGACAAAAGACTACCTTCCATAATGACAAGGCTACCATCCATTGGAATAACAAAAATATCGACAACAGACTACCTTCCATAATAACAAGGCTACCATCCATTAGAGTAATAAAAATCGGGACAACAGACTACCTTCCCTAATGACATGGCTACCATCCATTGGAGTAACAAAAATATCAACAAGAGACTACCTTCCATAATGACAAGGCTACCATCAATTGGAGTAACTAAAATCTCGACAACAAACCACCTTCCTTAATGAAAAGGCTACCATCTATTAGAGTAACAAAGATATCGTCAACATACTACCTTACATAATGACAAGGCTACCATCCATTGGAGTTACATAAATCACGACAACAGACTACCTTCCATATTGACAAGGCTACCATCTATTGGAATAACAAAAATCTCGTCAACAGACTACGTTCCATAATAACAAGTCTACCATCCATTGGAGTAAAAAAAATATCGACAACAGACTACCTTCCATAATGACTATGCTACCATCCATTGGAGTAACAAAGATATCGACAACATACTACCTTCCATAATGACAAGGCTACCATCCATTGGAGTAACAAAAATCTCGACAATAGACTACCTTCCATAATGACAAGGATACAATCCATTGGAGTAACAAAAATCTCGACAATAGACTCCCTTTCATAATTACAAGGTTACCATCCATTGGAATAACAAAAATTTCGACGATAGACTACCTTCCATAATTACAAGGCTAACATCCTTTGGAGTAACAAAAATATAGACAACAGTCTACCTTCCATAATGACAAGGCTACCATCCCTTGGAGAAACAAAAATCTCGAAAACATAATACCTTCCATAATGACAAGGCTATCTTCCATTTGAGTAACAAAAATATCGACAACTGACTACCTACCATAATATCAATGCTACCATCCATTGGAATAACAAAAATCTCGAAAATAGACAACCTTCCACAATGACAAGGCTACCATCCAATGGAGTAACAAAAATCTCGACAACAGACTACCTTGCATAATGACAAGGCTACCATCCATTGGAGTAACAAAAATCTCGACAACAGACTACCTTCCATAATGACAAGGATACCATCCATTAGAGTAACAAAGATATCGACAACATACTACCTTCCATAATGACAAGGCTACCATCCATCGGAGTAACAAAAATCTTGACAATAGACTACATTCCATAATGATAAGGCTACCATCCATTGGAGTAACAAAAATCTCGAAAACAAACTACTTTCCATAAAGACTAGTCTACCATCCATTGGAATAACAAAAATCTCAACAATAGACTACCTTCCATAATGACAAGGCTAGTATCCATTAGAATAACAAAAATCTCGAAAACAAACTACTTTCCATAATGACTAGCCTACCATCCATTGGATTAAGTAAAATCTCAACAACAGACTACCTTCCATAATGACAAGGCTACTATCCAATGGAGTAACAAAAATCACGACAAAAGACTAACTTCCATAATGACAAGGCTACCATCCATTGGAATAACAAAAATCTCGACAACAGACTACCTTCCATAATAACAAGGCTACCATCCATTAGAGTAATAAAAATCGGGACAACAGACTACCTTCCATAATGACATGGCTACCATCCATTGGAGTAACAAAAATATCAACAAGAGACTACCTTCCATAATGACAAGGCTACCATCAATTGGAGTAACTAAAATCTCGACAACAAACCACCTTCCTTAATGACAAGACTACCATCCATTGGAGTAACAAAGATATCGTCAACATACTACCTTACATAATGACAAGGCTACCATCCATTGGAGTTACAAAAATCACGACAACAGACTACCTTCCATATTGACAAGGCTACCATCTATTGGAATAACAAAAATCTCGTCAACAGACTACGTTCCATAATAACAAGTCTACCATCCATTGGAGTAAAAAAAATATCGACAACAGACTACCTTCCATAATGACTATGCTACCATCCATTGGAGTAACAAAGATATCGACAACATACTACCTTCCATAATGACAAGGCTACCATCCATTGGAGTAACAAAAATCTCGACAATAGACTACCTTCCATAATGACAAGGATACAATCCATTGGAGTAACAAAAATCTCGACAATAGACTCCCTTTCATAATGACAAGGTTACCATCCATTGGAATAACAAAAATTTCGACGACAGACTACCTTCCATAATTACAAGGCTAACATCCTTTGGAGTAACAAAAATATAGACAACAGTCTACCTTCCATAATGACAAGGCTACCATCCCTTGGAGAAACAAAAATCTCGAAAACATAATACCTTCCATAATGACAAGGCTATCTTCCATTTGAGTAACAAAAATATCGACAACAGACTACCTACGATAATATCAATGCTACCATCCATTGGAATAACAAAAATCTCGAAAACAGACAACCTTCCACAATGACAAGGCTACCATCCAATGGAGTAACAAAAATCTCGACAACAGACTACCTTCCATAATGACAAGGCTACCATCCATTGGAGTAACAAAAATCTCGACAACAGACTACCTTCCATAATGACAAGGATACCATCCATTAGAGTAACAAAGATATCGACAACATACTACCTTCCATAATGACAAGGCTACCATCCATCGGAGTAACAAAAATCTTGACAATAGACTACATTCCATAATGATAAGGCTACCATCCATTGGAGTAACAAAAATCTCGAAAACAGACTACTTTCCATAAAGACTAGTCTACCATCCATTGGAATAACAAAAATCTCAGCAATAGACTACCTTCCATAATGACAAGGCTAGTATCCATTAGAATAACAAAAATCTCGAAAACAAACTACTTTCCATAATGACTAGCCTACCATCCATTGGATTAAGTAAAATCTCAACAACAGACTACCTTCCATAATGACAAGGCTACTATCCAATGGAGTAACAAAAATCACGACAAAAGACTACCTTCCATAATGACAAGGCTACCATCCATTGGAATAACAAAAATCTCGACAACAGACTACCTTCCATAATAACAAGGCTACCATCCATTAGAGTAATAAAAATCGGGACAACAAACTACCTTCCATAATGACATGGCTACCATCCATTGGAGTAACAAAAATATCAACAAGAGACTACCTTCCATAATGACAAGGCTACCATCAATTGGAGTAACTAAAATCTCGACAACAAACCACCTTCCTTAATGACAAGGCTACCATCCATTGGAGTAACAAAGATATCGTTAACATACTACCTTACATAATGACAAGGCTACCATCCATTGGAGTTACAAAAATCACGACAACAGACTACCTTCCATATTGACAAGGCTACCATCTATTGGAATAACAAAAATCTCGTCAATAGACAATGTTCCATAATAACAAGTCTACCATCCATTGGAGTAAAAAAAATATCGACAACAGACTACCTTCCATAATGACTATGCTACCATCCATGGGAGTAACAAAGATATCGACAACATACTAACTTCCATAATGACAAGGCTTCCATCCATTGGAGTAACAAAAATCTCGACAATAGACTACCTTCCATAATGACAAGGATACAATCCATTGGAGTAACAAAAATCTCGACAATAGACTCCCTTTCATAATGATAAGGTTACCATCCATTGGAATAACAAAAATTTCGACGACAGACTACCTTCCATAATTACAAGGCTAACATCCTTTGGAGTAACAAAAATATAGACAACAGTCTACCTTCCATAATGACAAGGCTACCATCCCTTGGAGAAACAAAAATATCGAAAACATAATACCTTCCATAATGACAAGTCTATCTTCCATTTGAGTAACAAAAATATCGACAACTGACTACCTACGATAATATCAATGCTACCATCCATTGGAATAACAAAAATCTCGAAAACAGACAACCTTCCACAATGACAAGGCTACCATCCAATGGAGTAACAAAAATCTCGACAACAGACTACCTTCCATAATGACAAGGCTACCATCCATTGGAGTAACAAAAATCTCGACAACAGACTACCTTCCATAATGACAAGGATACCATCCATTAGAGTAACAAAGATATCGATAACATACTACCTTCCATAATGACAAGGCTACCATCCATCGGAGTAACAAAAATCTTGACAACAGACTACATTCCATAATGATAAGGCTACCATCCATTGGAGTAACAAAAATCTCGAAAACAGACTACTTTCCATAAAGACTAGTCTACCATCCATTGGAATAACAAAAATCTCAACAATAGACTACCTTCCATAATGACAAGGCTAGTATCCATTAGAATAACAAAAATCTCGAAAACAAACTACTTTCCATAATGACTAGCCTACCATCCATTGGATTAAGTAAAATCTCAACAACAGACTACCTTCCATAATGACAAGGCTACTATCCAATGGAGTAACAAAAATCACGACAAAAGACTACCTTCCATAATGACAAGGCTACCATCCATTGGAATAACAAAAATCTCGACAACAGACTACCTTCCATAATAACAAGGCTACCATCCATTAGAGTAATAAAAATCGGGACAACAGACTACCTTCCATAATGACATGGCTACCATCCATTGGAGTAACAAAAATATCAACAAGAGACTACCTTCCATAATGACAAGGCTACCATCAATTGGAGTAACTAAAATCTCGACAACAAACCAACTTCCTTAATGACAAGGCTACCATCCATTGGAGTAACAAAGATATCGTCAACATACTACCTTACATAATGACAAGGCTACCATCCATTGGAGTTACAAAAATCACGACAACAGACTACCTTCCATATTGACAAGGCTACCATCTATTGGAATAACAAAAATCTCGTCAACAGACTACGTTCCATAATAACAAGTCTACCATCCATTGGAGTAAAAAAAATATCGACAACAGACTACCTTCCATAATGACTATGCTACCATCCATTGGAGTAACAAAGATATCGACAACATACTACCTTCCATAATGACAAGGCTACCATCCATTGGAGTAACAAAAATATCGACAATAGACTACCTTCCATAATGACAAGGATACAATCCATTGGAGTAACAAAAATCTCGACAATAGACTCCCTTTCATAATGACAAGGTTACCATCCATTGGAATAACAAAAATTTCGACGACAGACTACCTTCCATAATTACAAGGCTAACATCCTTTGGAGTAACAAAAATATAGACAACAGTCTACCTTCCATAATGACAAGGCTACCATCCCTTGGAGAAACAAAAATCTCGAACACATAATACCTTCCATAATGACAAGGCTATCTTCCATTTGAGTAACAAAAATATCGACAACAGACTACCTACGATAATATCAATGCTACCATCCATTGGAATAACAAAAATCTCGAAAACAGACAACCTTCCACAATGACAAGGCTACCATCCAATGGAGTAACTAAAATCTCGAAAACAGACTACCTTCCATAATGACAAGGCTACCATCCATTGGAGTAACAAAAATCTCGACAACAGACTACCTTCCATAATGACAAGGATACCATCCATTAGAGTAACAAAGATATCGACAACATACTACCTTCCATAATGACAAGGCTACCATCCATCGGAGTAACAAAAATCTTGACAACAGACTACATTCCATAATGATAAGGCTACCATCCATTGGAGTAACAAAAATCTCGAAAACAGACTACTTTCCATAAAGACTAGTCTACCATCCATTGGAATAACAAAAATCTCAGCAATAGACTACCTTCCATAATGACAAGGCTAGTATCCATTAGAATAACAAAAATCTCGAAAACAAACTACTTTCCATAATGACTAGCCTACCATCCATTGGATTAAGTAAAATCTCAACAACAGACTACCTTCCATAATGACAAGGCTACTATCCAATGGAGTAACAAAAATCACGACAAAAGACTACCTTCCATAATGACAAGGCTACCATCCATTGGAATAACAAAAATCTCGACAACAGACTACCTTCCATAATAACAAGGCTACCATCCATTAGAGTAATAAAAATCGGGACAACAAACTACCTTCCATAATGACATGGCTACCATCCATTGGAGTAACAAAAATATCAACAAGAGACTACCTTCCATAATGACAAGGCTACCATCAATTGGAGTAACTAAAATCTCGACAACAAACCACCTTCCTTAATGACAAGGCTACCATCCATTGGAGTAACAAAGATATCGTTAACATACTACCTTACATAATGACAAGGCTACCATCCATTGGAGTTACAAAAATCACGACAACAGACTACCTTCCATATTGACAAGGCTACCATCTATTGGAATAACAAAAATCTCGTCAACAGACAATGTTCCATAATAACAAGTCTACCATCCATTGGAGTAAAAAAAATATCGACAACAGACTACCTTCCATAATGACTATGCTACCATCCATTGGAGTAACAAAGATATCGACAACATACTAACTTCCATAATGACAAGGCTTCCATCCATTGGAGTAACAAAAATCTCGACAATAGACTACCTTCCATAATGACAAGGATACAATCCATTGGAGTAACAAAAATCTCGACAATAGACTCCCTTTCATAATGATAAGGTTACCATCCATTGGAATAACAAAAATTTCGACGACAGACTACCTTCCATAATTACAAGGCTAACATCCTTTGGAGTAACAAAAATATAGACAACAGTCTACCTTCCATAATGACAAGGCTACCATCCCTTGGAGAAACAAAAATATCGAAAACATAATACCTTCCATAATGACAAGTCTATCTTCCATTTGAGTAACAAAAATATCGACAACTGACTACCTACGATAATATCAATGCTACCATCCATTGGAATAACAAAAATCTCGAAAACAGACAACCTTCCACAATGACAAGGCTACCATCCAATGGAGTAACAAAAATCTCGACAACAGACTACCTTCCATAATGACAAGGCTACCATCCATTGGAGTAACAAAAATCTCGACAACAGACTACCTTCCATAATGACAAGGATACCATCCATTAGAGTAACAAAGATATCGATAACATACTACCTTCCATAATGACAAGGCTACCATCCATCGGAGTAACAAAAATCTTGACAACAGACTACATTCCATAATGATAAGGCTACCATCCATTGGAGTAACAAAAATCTCGAAAACAGACTACTTTCCATAAAGACTAGTCTACCATCCATTGGAATAACAAAAATCTCAACAATAGACTACCTTCCATAATGACAAGGCTAGTATCCATTAGAATAACAAAAATCTCGAAAACAAACTACTTTCCATAATGACTAGCCTACCATCCATTGGATTAAGTAAAATCTCAACAACAGACTACCTTCCATAATGACAAGGCTACTATCCAATGGAGTAACAAAAATCACGACAAAAGACTACCTTCCATAATGACAAGGCTACCATCCATTGGAATAACAAAAATCTCGACAACAGACTACCTTCCATAATAACAAGGCTACCATCCATTAGAGTAATAAAAATCGGGACAACAGACTACCTTCCATAATGACATGGCTACCATCCATTGGAGTAACAAAAATATCAACAAGAGACTACCTTCCATAATGACAAGGCTACCATCAATTGGAGTAACTAAAATCTCGACAACAAACCAACTTCCTTAATGACAAGGCTACCATCCATTGGAGTAACAAAGATATCGTCAACATACTACCTTACATAATGACAAGGCTACCATCCATTGGAGTTACAAAAATCACGACAACAGACTACCTTCCATATTGACAAGGCTACCATCTATTGGAATAACAAAAATCTCGTCAACAGACTACGTTCCATAATAACAAGTCTACCATCCATTGGAGTAAAAAAAATATCGACAACAGACTACCTTCCATAATGACTATGCTACCATCCATTGGAGTAACAAAGATATCGACAACATACTACCTTCCATAATGACAAGGCTACCATCCATTGGAGTAACAAAAATATCGACAATAGACTACCTTCCATAATGACAAGGATACAATCCATTGGAGTAACAAAAATCTCGACAATAGACTCCCTTTCATAATGACAAGGTTACCATCCATTGGAATAACAAAAATTTCGACGACAGACTACCTTCCATAATTACAAGGCTAACATCCTTTGGAGTAACAAAAATATAGACAACAGTCTACCTTCCATAATGACAAGGCTACCATCCCTTGGAGAAACAAAAATCTCGAACACATAATACCTTCCATAATGACAAGGCTATCTTCCATTTGAGTAACAAAAATATCGACAACAGACTACCTACGATAATATCAATGCTACCATCCATTGGAATAACAAAAATCTCGAAAACAGACAACCTTCCACAATGACAAGGCTACCATCCAATGGAGTAACTAAAATCTCGAAAACAGACTACCTTCCATAATGACAAGGCTACCATCCATTGGAGTAACAAAAATCTCGACAACAGACTACCTTCCATAATGACAAGGATACCATCCATTAGAGTAACAAAGATATCGACAACATACTACCTTCCATAATGACAAGGCTACCATCCATCGGAGTAACAAAAATCTTGACAACAGACTACATTCCATAATGATAAGGCTACCATCCATTGGAGTAACAAAAATCTCGAAAACAGACTACTTTCCATAAAGACTAGTCTACCATCCATTGGAATAACAAAAATCTCAGCAATAGACTACCTTCCATAATGACAAGGCTAGTATCCATTAGAATAACAAAAATCTCGAAAACAAACTACTTTCCATAATGACTAGCCTACCATCCATTGGATTAAGTAAAATCTCAACAACAGACTACCTTCCATAATGACAAGGCTACTATCCAATGGAGTAACAAAAATCACGACAAAAGACTACCTTCCATAATGACAAGGCTACCATCCATTGGAATAACAAAAATCTCGACAACAGACTACCTTCCATAATAACAAGGCTACCATCCATTAGAGTAATAAAAATCGGGACAACAGACTACCTTCCATAATGACATGGCTATCATCCATTGGAGTAACAAAAATATCAACAAGAGACTACCTTCCATAATGACAAGGCTACCATCAATTGGAGTAACTAAAATCTCGACAACAAACCACCTTCCTTAATGACAAGGGTACCATCCATTGGAGTAACAAAGATATCGTCAACATACTACCTTACATAATGACAAGGCTACCATCCATTGGAGTTACAAAAATCACGACAACAGACTACCTTCCATATTGACAAGGCTACCATCTATTGGAATAACAAAAATCTCGTCAACAGACAACGTTCCATAATAACAAGTCTACCATCCATTGGAGTAAAAAAAATATCGACAACAGACTACCTTCCATAATGACTATGCTACCATCCATTGGAGTAACAAAGATATCGACAACATACTAACTTCCATAATGACAAGGCTACCATCCATTGGAGTAACAAAAATCTCGACAATAGACTACCTTCCATAATGACAAGGATACAATCCATTGGAGTAACAAAAATCTCGACAATAGACTCCCTTTCATAATGACAAGGTTACCATCCATTGGAATAACAAAAATTTCGACGACAGACTACCTTCCATAATTACAAGGCTAACATCCTTTGGAGTAACAAAAATATAGACAACAGTCTACCTTCCATAATGACAAGGCTACCATCCCTTGGAGAAACAAAAATCTCGAAAACATAATACCTTCCATAATGACAAGGCTATCTTCCATTTGAGTAACAAAAATATCGACAACTGACTACCTACGATAATATCAATGCTACCATCCATTGGAATAACAAAAATCTCGAAAACAGACAACCTTCCACAATGACAAGGCTACCATCCAATGGAGTAACAAAAATCTCGACAACAGACTACCTTCCATAATGACAAGGCTACCATCCATTGGAGTAACAAAAATCTCGACAACAGACTACCTTCCATAATGACAAGGATACCATCCGTTAGAGTAACAAAGATATCGACAACATACTACCTTCCATAATGACAAGGCTACCATCCATCGGAGTAACAAAAATCTTGACAACAGACTACATTCCATAATGACAAGGCTACCATCCATTGGAGTAACAAAAATCTCGAAAACAGACTACTTTCCATAAAGACTAGTCTACCATCCATTGGAATAACAAAAATCTTAGCAATAGACTACCTTCCATAATGACAAGGCTAGTATCCATTAGAATAAAAAAAATCTCGAAAACAGACTACTTTCCATAATGACTAGCCTACCATCCATTGGATTAAGTAAAATCTCAACAACAGACTACCTTCCATAATGACAAGGCTACTATCCAATGGAGTAACAAAAATCACGACAAAAGACCACCTTCCATAATGACAAGGCTACCATCCATTGGAATACCAAAAATCTCGACAACAGACTACCTTCCATAATAACAAGGCTACCATCCATTAGAGTAATAAAAATCGGGACAACAGACTACCTTCCATAATGACATGGCTACCATCCATTGGAGTAACAAAAATATCAACAAGAGACTACCTTCCATAATGACAAGGCTACCATCAATTGGAGTAACTAAAATCTCGACAACAAACCACCTTCCTTAATGACAAGGATACCATCCATTGGAGTAACAAAGATATCGTCAACATACTACCTTACATAATGACAAGGCTACCATCCATTGGAGTTACAAAATTCACGACAACAGACTACCTTCCATATTGACAAGGCTACCATCTATTGGAATAACAAAAATCTCGTCAACACACTACGTTCCATAATAACAAGTCTACCATCCATTGGAGTAAAAAAAATATCGACAACAGACTACCTTCCATAATGATTATGCTACCATCCATTGGAGTAACAAAGATATCGACAACATACTAACTTCCATAATGACAAGGCTACCATCCATTGGAGTAACAAAAATCTCGACAATAGACTACCTTCCATAATGACAAGGATACAATCCATTGGAGTAACAAAAATATCGACAATAGACTCCCTTTCATAATGACAAGGTTACCATCCATTGGAATAACAAAAATTTCGACGACAGACTACCTTCCATAATTACAAGGCTAACATCCTTTGGAGTAACAAAAATATAGACAACAGTCTACCTTCCATAATGACAAGGCTACCATCCCTTGGAGAAACAAAAATCTCGAACACATAATACCTTCCATAATGACAAGGCTATCTTCCATTTGAGTAACAAAAATATCGACAACAGACTACCTACGATAATATCAATGCTACCATCCATTGGAATAACAAAAATCTCGAAAACAGACAACCTTCCACAATGACAAGGCTACCATCCAATGGAGTAACAAAAATATCGACAACAGACTACCTTCCATAATGACAAGGCTACCATCCATTGGAGTAACAAAAATCTCGACAACAGACTACCTTCCATAATGACAAGGATACCATCCATTAGAGTAACAAAGATATCGACAACATACTACCTTCCATAATGACAAGGCTACCATCCATCGGAGTAACAAAAATCTTGACAACAGACTACATTCCATAATGATAAGGCTACCATCCATTGGAGTAACAAAAATCTCGAAAACAGACTACTTTCCATAAAGACTAGTCTACCATCCATTGGAATAACAAAAATCTCAGCAATAGACTACCTTCCATAATGACAAGGCTAGTATCCATTAGAATAACAAAAATCTCGAAAACAAACTACTTTCCATAATGACTAGCCTACCATCCATTGGATTAAGTAAAATCTCAACAACAGACTACCTTCCATAATGACAAGGCTACTATCCAATGGAGTAACAAAAATCACGACAAAAGACTACCTTCCATAATGACAAGGCTACCATCCATTGGAATAACAAAAATCTCGACAACAGACTACCTTCCATAATAACAAGGCTACCATCCATTAGAGTAATAAAAATCGGGACAACAGACTACCTTCCATAATGACATGGCTATCATCCATTGGAGTAACAAAAATATCAACAAGAGACTACCTTCCATAATGACAAGGCTACCATCAATTGGAGTAACTAAAATCTCGACAACAAACCACCTTCCTTAATGACAAGGCTACCATCCATTGGAGTAACAAAGATATCGTCAACATACTACCTTACATAATTACAAGGCTACCATCCATTGGAGTTACAAAAATCACGACAACAGACTACCTTCCATATTGACAAGTCTACCATCTATTGGAATAACAAAAATCTCGTCAACAGACAACGTTCCATAATAACAAGTCTACCATCCATTGGAGTAAAAAAAATATCGACAACAGACTACCTTCCATAATGACTATGCTACCATCCATTGGAGTAACAAAGATATCGACAACATACTAACTTCCATAATGACAAGGCTACCATCCATTGGAGTAACAAAAATCTCGACAATAGACTACCTTCCATAATGACAAGGATACAATCCATTGGAGTAACAAAAATCTCGACAATAGACTCCCTTTCATAATGACAAGGTTACCATCCATTGGAATAACAAAAATTTCGACGACGGACTACCTTCCATAATTACAAGGCTAACATCCTTTGGAGTAACAAAAATATAGACAACAGTCTACCTTCCATAATGACAAGGCTACCATCCCTTGGAGAAACAAAAATCTCGAAAACATAATACCTTCCATAATGACAAGGCTATCTTCCATTTGAGTAACAAAAATATCGACAACTGACTACCTACGATAATATCAATGCTACCATCCATTGGAATAACAAAAATCTCGAAAACAGACAACCTTCCACAATGACAAGGCTACCATCCAATGGAGTAACAAAAATCTCGACAACAGACTACCTTCCATAATGACAAGGCTACCATCCATTGGAGTAACAAAAATCTCGACAACAGACTACCTTCCATAATGACAAGGATACCATCCGTTAGAGTAACAAAGATATCGACAACATACTACCTTCCATAATGACAAGGCTACCATCCATCGGAGTAACAAAAATCTTGACAACAGACTACATTCCATAATGACAAGGCTACCATCCATTGGAGTAACAAAAATCTCGAAAACAGACTACTTTCCATAAAGACTAGTCTACCATCCATTGGAATAACAAAAATCTCAGCAATAGACTACCTTCCATAATGACAAGGCTAGTATCCATTAGAATAAAAAAAATCTCGAAAACAGACTACTTTCCATAATGACTAGCCTACCATCCATTGGATTAAGTAAAATCTCAACAACAGACTACCTTCCATAATGACAAGGCTACTATCCAATGGAGTAACAAAAATCACGACAAAAGACTACCTTCCATAATGACAAGGCTACCATCCATTGGAATACCAAAAATCTCGACAACAGACTACCTTCCATAATAACAAGGCTACCATCCATTAGAGTAATAAAAATCGGGACAACAGACTACCTTCCATAATGACATGGCTACCATCCATTGGAGTAACAAAAATATCAACAAGAGACTACCTTCCATAATGACAAGGCTACCATCAATTGGAGTAACTAAAATCTCGACAACAAACCACCTTCCTTAATGACAAGGATACCATCCATTGGAGTAACAAAGATATCGTCAACATACTACCTTACATAATGACAAGGCTACCATCCATTGGAGTTACAAAATTCACGACAACAGACTACCTTCCATATTGACAAGGCTACCATCTATTGGAATAACAAAAATCTCGTCAACACACTACGTTCCATAATAACAAGTCTACCATCCATTGGAGTAAAAAAAATATCGACAACAGACTACCTTCCATAATGATTATGCTACCATCCATTGGAGTAACAAAGATATCGACAACATACTAACTTCCATAATGACAAGGCTACCATCCATTGGAGTAACAAAAATCTCGACAATAGACTACCTTCCATAATGACAAGGATACAATCCATTGGAGTAACAAAAATATCGACAATAGACTCCCTTTCATAATGACAAGGTTACCATCCATTGGAATAACAAAAATTTCGACGACAGACTACCTTCCATAATTACAAGGCTAACATCCTTTGGAGTAACAAAAATATAGACAACAGTCTACCTTCCATAATGACAAGGCTACCATCCCTTGGAGAAACAAAAATCTCGAACACATAATACCTTCCATAATGACAAGGCTATCTTCCATTTGAGTAACAAAAATATCGACAACAGACTACCTACGATAATATCAATGCTACCATCCATTGGAATAACAAAAATCTCGAAAACAGACAACCTTCCACAATGACAAGGCTACCATCCAATGGAGTAACAAAAATATCGACAACAGACTACCTTCCATAATGACAAGGCTACCATCCATTGGAGTAACAAAAATCTCGACAACAGACTACCTTCCATAATGACAAGGATACCATCCATTAGAGTAACAAAGATATCAACAACATACTACCTTCCATAATGACAAGGCTACCATCCATCGGAGTAACAAAAATCTTGACAACAGACTACATTCCATAATGATAAGGCTACCATCCATTGGAGTAACAAAAATCTCGAAAACAGACTACTTTCCATAAAGACTAGTCTACCATCCATTGGAATAACAAAAATCTCAGCAATAGACTACCTTCCATAATGACAAGGCTAGTATCCATTAGAATAACAAAAATCTCGAAAACAAACTACTTTCCATAATGACTAGCCTACCATCCATTGGATTAAGTAAAATCTCAACAACAGACTACCTTCCATAATGACAAGGCTACTATCCAATGGAGTAACAAAAATCACGACAAAAGACTACCTTCCATAATGACAAGGCTACCATCCATTGGAATAACAAAAATCTCGACAACAGACTACCTTCCATAATAACAAGGCTACCATCCATTAGAGTAATAAAAATCGGGACAATAGACTACCTTCCATAATGACATGGCTATCATCCATTGGAGTAACAAAAATATCAACAAGAGACTACCTTCCATAATGACAAGGCTACCATCAATTGGAGTAACTAAAATCTCGACAACAAACCACCTTCCTTAATGACAAGGCTACCATCCATTGGAGTAACAAAGATATCGTCAACATACTACCTTACATAATTACAAGGCTACCATCCATTGGAGTTACAAAAATCACGACAACAGACTACCTTCCATATTGACAAGGCTACCATCTATTGGAATAACAAAAATCTCGTCAACAGACAACGTTCCATAATAACAAGTCTACCATCCATTGGAGTAAAAAAAATATCGACAACAGACTACCTTCCATAATGACTATGCTACCATCCATTGGAGTAACAAAGATATCGACAACATACTAACTTCCATAATGACAAGGCTACCATCCATTGGAGTAACAAAAATCTCGACAATAGACTACCTTCCATAATGACAAGGATACAATCCATTGGAGTAACAAAAATCTCGACAATAGACTCCCTTTCATAATGACAAGGTTACCATCCATTGGAATAACAAAAATTTCGACGACGGACTACCTTCCATAATTACAAGGCTAACATCCTTTGGAGTAACAAAAATATAGACAACAGTCTACCTTCCATAATGACAAGGCTACCATCCCTTGGAGAAACAAAAATCTCGAAAACATAATACCTTCCATAATGACAAGGCTATCTTCCATTTGAGTAACAAAAATATCGACAACTGACTACCTACGATAATATCAATGCTACCATCCATTGGAATAACAAAAATCTCGAAAACAGACAACCTTCCACAATGACAAGGCTACCATCCAATGGAGTAACAAAAATCTCGACAACAGACTACCTTCCATAATGACAAGGCTACCATCCATTGGAGTAACAAAAATCTCGACAACAGACTACCTTCCATAATGACAAGGATACCATCCGTTAGAGTAACAAAGATATCGACAACATACTACCTTCCATAATGACAAGGCTACCATCCATCGGAGTAACAAAAATCTTGACAACAGACTACATTCCATAATGACAAGGCTACCATCCATTGGAGTAACAAAAATCTCGAAAACAGACTACTTTCCATAAAGACTAGTCTATCATCCATTGGAATAACAAAAATCTCAGCAATAGACTACCTTCCATAATGACAAGGCTAGTATCCATTAGAATAAAAAAAATCTCGAAAACAGACTACTTTCCATAATGACTAGCCTACCATCCATTGGATTAAGTAAAATCTCAACAACAGACTACCTTCCATAATGACAAGGCTACTATCCAATGGAGTAACAAAAATCACGACAAAAGACTACCTTCCATAATGACAAGGCTACCATCCATTGGAATACCAAAAATCTCGACAACAGACTACCTTCCATAATAACAAGGCTACCATCCATTAGAGTAATAAAAATCGGGACAACAGACTACCTTCCATAATGACATGGCTACCATCCATTGGAGTAACAAAAATATCAACAAGAGACTACCTTCCATAATGACAAGGCTACCATCAATTGGAGTAACTAAAATCTCGACAACAAACCACCTTCCTTAATGACAAGGCTACCATCCATTGGAGTAACAAAGATATCGTCAACATACTACCTTACATAATGACAAGGCTACCATCCATTGGAGTTACAAAAATCACGACAACAGACTACCTTCCATATTGACAAGGCTACCATCTATTGGAATAACAAAAATCTCGTCAACAGACTACGTTCCATAATAACAAGTCTACCATCCATTGGAGTAAAAAAAATATCGACAACAGACTACCTTCCATAATGACTATGCTACCATCCATTGGAGTAACAAAGATATCGACAACATACTACCTTCCATAATGACAAGGCTACCATCCATTGGAGTAACAAAAATCTCGACAATAGACTACCTTCCATAATGACAAGGATACTATCCATTGGAGTAACAAAAATATCGATAATAGACTCCCTTTCATAATGACAAGGTTACCATCCATTGGAATAACAAAAATTTCGACGACAGACTACCTTCCATAATTACAAGGCTAACATCCATTGGAGTAACAAAAATATAGACAACAATCTACCTTCCATAATGACAAGGCTACCATCCCTTGGAGAAACAAAAATCTCGAAAACATAATACCTTCCATAATGACAAGGCTATCTTCCATTTGAGTAACAAAAATATCGACAACTGACTACCTACCATAATAACAATGCTACCATCCATTGGAATAACAAAAATCTCGAAAACATATAACCTTCCACAATGACAAGTCTACCATCCAATGGAGTAACAAAAATCTCGACAACAGACTACCTTCCATAATGACAAGGCTACCATCCATTGGAGTAACAAAAATCTCGACAACAGACTACCTTCCATAATGACAAGGATACCATCCATTAGAGTAACAAAGATATCGACAACATACTACCTTCCATAATGACAAGGCTACCATCCATTGGAGTAACAAAAATCTTGACAACAGACTACATTCCATAATGACAAGGCTACCATCCATTGGAGTAACAAAAATCTCGAAAACAGACTACTTTCCATAAAGACTAGTCTACCATCCATTGGAATAACAAAAATCTCAACAATAGACTACCTTCCATAATGACAAGGCTACTATCCATTGGAATAACAAAAATCTCAAAAACAGACTACTTTCCATAATGACTAGCCTACCATCCATTGGAATAAGAAAAATCTCAACAACAGACTACCTTCCATAATGACAAGGCTAGTATCCATTAGAATAACAAAAATCTCGAAAACAGACTACTTTCCATAATGACTAGCCTACCATCCATTGGATTAAGTAAAATCTCAACAACAGACTACCTTCCATAATGACAAGGCTACTATTCAATGGAGTAACAAAAATCACGACAAAAGACTACCTTCCATAATGACAAGGCTACCATCCATTGGAATAACAAAAATCTCGACAACAGACTACCTTCCATAATAACAAGGCTACCATCCATTAGAGTAATAAAAATCGGGACAACAGACTACCTTCCATAATGACATGGCTACCATCCATTGGAGTAACAAAAATATCAACAAGAGACTACCTTCCATAATGACAAGGCTACCATCAATTGGAGTAACTAAAATCTCGACAACAAACCACCTTCCTTAATGACAAGGCTACCATCCATTGGAGTAACAAAGATATCGTCAACATACTACCTTACATAATGACAAGGCTACCATCCATTGGAGTTACAAAAATCACGACAACAGACTACCTTCCATATTGACAAGGCTACCATCTATTGGAATAACAAAAATCTCGTCAACAGACTACGTTCCATAATAACAAGTCTACCATCCATTGGAGTAAAAAAATATCGACAACAGACTACCTTCCATAATGACTATGCTACCATCCATTGGAGTAACAAAGATATCGACAACATACTACCTTCCATAATGACAAGGCTACCATCCATTGGAGTAACAAAAATCTCGACAATAGACTACCTTCCATAATGACAAGGATACAATCCATTGGAGTAACAAAAATCTCGACAATAGACTCCCTTTCATAATGACAAGGTTACCATCCATTGGAATAACAAAAATTTCGACGACAGACTACCTTCCATAATTACAAGGCTAACATCCTTTGGAGTAACAAAAATATAGACAACAGTCTACCTTCCATAATGACAAGGCTACCATCCCTTGGAGAAACAAAAATCTCGAAAACATAATACCTTCCATAATGACAAGGCTATCTTCCATTTGAGTAACAAAAATATCGACAACAGACTACCTACTATAATATCAATGCTACCATCCATTGGAATAACAAAAATCTCGAAAACAGACAACCTTCCACAATGACAAGGCTACCATCCAATGGAGTAACAAAAATCTCGACAACAGACTACCTTCCATAATGACAAGGCTACCATCCATTGGAGTAACAAAAATCTCGACAACAGACTACCTTCCATAATGACAAGGATACCATCCATTAGAGTAACAAAGATATCGACAACATACTACCTTCCATAATGACAAGGCTACCATCCATCGGAGTAACAAAAATCTTGACAACAGACTACATTCCATAATGATAAGGCTACCATCCATTGGAGTAACAAAAATCTCGAAAACAGACTACTTTCCATAAAGACTAGTCTACCATCCATTGGAATAACAAAAATCTCAGCAATAGACTACCTTCCATAATGACAAGGCTAGTATCCATTAGAATAACAAAAATCTCGAAAACAAACTACTTTCCATAATGACTAGCCTACCATCCATTGGATTAAGTAAAATCTCAACAACAGACTACCTTCCATAATGACAAGGCTACTATCCAATGGAGTAACAAAAATCACGACAAAAGACTACCTTCCATAATGACAAGGCTACCATCCATTGGAATAACAAAAATCTCGACAACAGACTACCTTCCATAATAACAAGGCTACCATCCATTAGAGTAATAAAAATCGGGACAACAGACTACCTTCCATAATGACATGGCTACCATCCATTGGAGTAACAAAAATATCAACAAGAGACTACCTTCCATAATGACAAGGCTACCATCAATTGGAGTAACTAAAATCTCGACAACAAACCACCTTCCTTAATGACAAGGCTACCATCTATTGGAGTAACAAAGATATCGTCAACATACTACCTTACATAATTACAAGGCTACCATCCATTGGAGTTACAAAAATCACGACAACAGACTACCTTCCATATTGACAAGGCTACCATCTATTGGAATAACAAAAATCTCGTCAACAGACAACGTTCCATAATAACAAGTCTACCATCCATTGGAGTAAAAAAAATATCGACAACAGACTACCTTCCATAATGACTATGCTACCATCCATTGGAGTAACAAAGATATCGACAACATACTAACTTCCATAATGACAAGGCTACCATCCATTGGAGTAACAAAAATCTCGACAATAGACTACCTTCCATAATGACAAGGATACAATCCATTGGAGTAACAAAAATCTCGACAATAGACTCCCTTTCATAATGACAAGGTTACCATCCATTGGAATAACAAAAATTTGGACGACAGACTACCTTCCATAATTACAAGGCTAACATACTTTGGAGTAACAAAAATATAGACAACAGTCTACCTTCCATAATGACAAGGCTACCATCCCTTGGAGAAACAAAAATCTCAAAAACATAATACCTTCCATAATGACAAGGCTATCTTCCATTTGAGTAACAAAAATATCGACAACTGACTACCTACGATAATATCAATGCTACCATCCATTGGAATAACAAAAATCTCGAAAACAGACAACCTTCCACAATGACAAGGCTACCATCCAATGGAGTAACAAAAATCTTGACAACAGACTACCTTCCATAATGACAAGGCTACCATCCATTGGAGTAACAAAAATCTCGACAACAGACTACCTTCCATAATGACAAGGATACCATCCATTAGAGTAACAAAGATATCGACAACATACTACCTTCCATAATGACAAGGCTACCATCCATCGGAGTAACAAAAATCTTGACAACAGACTACATTCCATAATGATAAGGCTACCATCCATTGGAGTAACAAAAATCTCGAAAACAGACTACTTTCCATAAAGACTAGTCTACCATCCATTGGAATAACAAAAATCTCAGCAATAGACTACCTTCCATAATGACAAGGCTAGTATCCATCAGAATAAAAAAAATCTCGAAAACAGACTACTTTCCATAATGACTAGCCTACCATCCATTGGATTAAGTAAAATCTCAACAACAGACTACCTTCCATAATGACAAGGCTACTATCCAATGGAGTAACAAAAATCACGACAAAAGACTACCTTCCATAATGACAAGGCTACCATCCATTGGAATAACAAAAATCTCGACAACAGACTACCTTCCATAATAACAAGGCTACCATCCATTAGAGTAATAAAAATCGGGACAACAGACTACCTTCCATAATGACATGGCTACCATCCATTGGAGTAACAAAAATATCAACAAGAGACTACCTTCCATAATGACAAGGCTACCATCAATTGGAGTAACTAAAATCTCGACAACAAACCACCTTCCTTAATGACAAGGATACCATCCATTGGAGTAACAAGGATATCGTCAACATACTACCTTACATAATGACAAGGCTACCATCCATTGGAGTTACAAAAATCACGACAACAGACTACCTTCCATATTGACAAGGCTACCATCTATTGGAATAACAAAAATCTCGTCAACACACTACGTTCCATAATAACAAGTCTAACATCCATTGGAGTAAAAAAAATATCGACAACAGACTACCTTCCATAATGACTATGCTACCATCCATTGGAGTAACAAAGATATCGACAACATACTACCTTCCATAATGACAAGGCTACCATCCATTGGAGTAACAAAAATCTCGACAATAGACTACCTTCCATAATGACAAGGATACAATCCATTGGAGTAACAAAAATATCGATAATAGACTCCCTTTCATAATGACAAGGTTACCATCCATTGGAATAACAAAAATTTCGACGACAGACTACCTTTCATAATTACAAGGCTAACATCCATTGGAGTAACAAAAATATAGACAACAATCTACCTTCCATAATGACAAGGCTACCATCCCTTGGAGAAACAAAAATCTCGAAAACATAATACCTTCCATAATGACAAGGCTATCTTCCATTTGAGTAACAAAAATATCGACAACTGACTACCTACCATAATAACAATGCTACCATCCATTGGAATAACAAAAATCTCGAAAACATACAACCTTCCACAATGACAAGTCTACCATCCAATGGAGTAACAAAAATCTCGACAACAGACTACCTTCCATAATGACAAGGCTACCATCCATTGGAGTAACAAAAATCTCGACAACAGACTACCTTCCATAATGACAAGGATACCATCCATTAGAGTAACAAAGATATCGACAACATACTACCTTCCATAATGACAAGGCTACCATCCATTGGAGTAACAAAAATCTTGACAACAGACTACATTCCATAATGACAAGGCTACCATCCATTGGAGTAACAAAAATCTCGAAAACAGACTACTTTCCATAAAGACTAGTCTACCATCCATTGGAATAACAAAAATCTCAACAATAGACTACCTTCCATAATGACAAGGCTACTATCCATTGGAATAACAAAAATCTCAAAAACAGACTACTTTCCATAATGACTAGCCTACCATCCATTGGAATAAGAAAAATCTCAACAACAGACTACCTTCCATAATGACAAGGCTAGTATCCATTAGAATAACAAAAATCTCGAAAACAGACTACTTTCCATAATGACTAGCCTACCATCCATTGGATTAAGTAAAATCTCAACAACAGACTACCTTCCATAATGACAAGGCTACTATTCAATGGAGTAACAAAAATCACGACAAAAGACTACCTTCCATAATGACAAGGCTACCATACATTGGAATAACAAAAATCTCGACAACAGACTACCTTCCATAATAACAAGGCTACCATCCATTAGAGTAATAAAAATCGGGACAACAGACTACCTTCCATAATGACATGGCTACCATCCATTGGAGTAACAAAAATATCAACAAGAGACTACCTTCCATAATGACAAGGCTACCATCAATTGGAGTAACTAAAATCTCGACAACAAACCACCTTCCTTAATGACAAGGCTACCATCCATTGGAGTAACAAAGATATCGTCAACATACTACCTTACATAATGACAAGGCTACCATACATTGGAGTTACAAAAATCACGACAACAGACTACCTTCCATATTGACAAGGCTACCATCTATTGGAATAACAAAAATCTCGTCAACAGACTACGTTCCATAATAACAAGTCTACCATCCATTGGAGTAAAAAAAATATCGACAACAGACTACCTTCCATAATGACTATGCTACCATCCATTGGAGTAACAAAGATATCGACAACATACTACCTTCCATAATGACAAGGCTACCATCCATTGGAGTAACAAAAATCTCGACAATAGACTACCTTCCATAATGACAAGGATACAATCCATTGGAGTAACAAAAATCTCGACAATAGACTCCCTTTCATAATGACAAGGTTACCATCCATTGGAATAACAAAAATTTCGACGACAGACTACCTTCCATAATTACAAGGCTGACATCCTTTGGAGTAACAAAAATATAGACAACAGTCTACCTTCCATAATGACAAGGCTACCATCCCTTGGAGAAACAAAAATCTCGAAAACATAATACCTTCCATAATGACAAGGCTATCTTCCATTTGAGTAACAAAAATATCGACAACAGACTACCTACGATAATATCAATGCTACCATCCATTGGAATAACAAAAATCTCGAAAACAGACAACCTTCCACAATGACAAGGCTACCATCCAATGGAGTAACAAAAATCTCGACAACAGACTACCTTCCATAATGACAAGGCTACCATCCATTGGAGTAACAAAAATCTCGACAACAGACTACCTTCCATAATGACAAGGATACCATCCATTAGAGTAACAAAGATATCGACAACATACTACCTTCCATAATGACAAGGCTACCATCCATCGGAGTAACAAAAATCTTGACAACAGACTACATTCCATAATGATAAGGCTACCATCCATTGGAGTAACAAAAATCTCGAAAACAGACTACTTTCCATAAAGATTAGTCTACCATCCATTGGAATAACAAAAATCTCAGCAATAGACTACCTTCCATAATGACAAGGCTAGTATCCATTAGAATAACAAAAATCTCGAAAACAAACTACTTTCCATAATGACTAGCCTACCATCCATTGGATTAAGTAAAATCTCAACAACAGACTACCTTCCATAATGACAAGGCTACTATCCAATGGAGTATCAAAAATCACGACAAAAGACTACCTTCCATAATGACAAGGCTACCATCCATTGGAATAACAAAAATCTCGACAACAGACTACCTTCCATAATAACAAGGCTACTATCCAGTAGAGTAATAAAAATCGTAACAACAGACTACCTTCCATAATGACATGGCTACCATCCATTGGAGTAACAAAAATATCAACAAGAGACTACCTTCCATAATGACAAGGCTACCATCAATTGGAGTAACTAAAATCTCGACAACAAACCACCTTCCTTAATGACAAGGCTACCATCTATTGGAGTAACAAAGATATCGTCAACATACTACCTTACATAATTACAAGGCTACCATCCATTGGAGTTACAAAAATCACGACAACAGACTACCTTCCATGTTGACAAGGCTACCATCTATTGGAATAACAAAAATCTCGTCAACAGACAACGTTCCATAGCAACAAGTCTACCATCCATTGGAGTAAAAAAAATATCGACAACAGACTACCTTCCATAATGACTATGCTACCATCCATTGGAGTAACAAAGATATCGACAACATACTAACTTCCATAATGACAAGGCTACCATCCATTGGAGTAACAAAAATCTCGACAATAGACTACCTTCCATAATGACAAGGATACAATCCATTGGAGTAACAAAAATCTCGACAATAGACTCCCTTTCATAATGACAAGGTTACCATCCATTGGAATAACAAAAATTTCGACGACAGACTACCTTCCATAATTACAAGGCTAACATCCTTTGGAGTAACAAAAATATAGACAAGAGTCTACCTTCCATAATGACAAGGCTACCATCCCTTGGAGAAACAAAAATCTCGAAAACATAATACCTTCCATAATGACAAGGCTATCTTCCATTTGAGTAACAAAAATATCGACAACTGACTACCTACGATAATATCAATGCTACCATCCATTGGAATAACAAAAATCTCGAAAACAGACAACCTTCCACAATGACAAGGCTACCATCCAATGGAGTAACAAAAATCTCGACAACAGACTACCTTCCATAATGACAAGGCTACCATCCATTGGAGTAACAAAAATCTCGACAACAGACTACCTTCCATAATGACAAGGATACCATCCATTAGAGTAACAAAGATATCGACAACATACTACCTTCCATAATGACAAGGCTACCATCCATCGGAGTAACAAAAATCTTGACAACAGACTACATTCCATAATGATAAGGCTACCATCCATTGGAGTAACAAAAATCTCGAAAACAGACTACTTTCCATAAAGACTAGTCTACCATCCATTGGAATAACAAAAATCTCAGCAATAGACTACCTTCCATAATGACAAGGCTAGTATCCATTAGAATAAAAAAAATATCGAAAACAGACTACTTTCCATAATGACTAGCCTACCATCCATTGGATTAAGTAAAATCTCAACAACAGACTACCTTCCATAATGACAAGGCTACTATCCAATGGAGTAACAAAAATCACGACAAAAGACTACCTTCCATAATGACAAGGCTACCATCCATTGGAATAACAAAAATCTCGACAACAGACTACCTTCCATAATAACAAGGCTACCATCCATTAGAGTAATAAAAATCGGGACAACAGACTACCTTCCATAATGACATGGCTACCATCCATTGGAGTAACAAAAATATCAACAAGAGACTACCTTCCATAATGACAAGGCTACCATCAATTGGAGTAACTAAAATCTCGACAACAAACCACCTTCCTTAATGACAAGGATACCATCCATTGGAGTAACAAAGATATCGTCAACATACTACCTTACATAATGACAAGGCTACCATCCATTGGAGTTACAAAAATCACGACAACAGACTACCTTCCATATTGACAAGGCTACCATCTATTGGAATAACAAAAATCTCGTCAACACACTACGTTCCATAATAACAAGTCTAACATCCATTGGAGTAAAAAAAATATCGACAACAGACTACCTTCCATAATGACTATGCTACCATCCATTGGAGTAACAAAGATATCGACAACATACTACCTTCCATAATGACAAGGCTACCATCCATTGGAGTAACAAAAATCTCGACAATAGACTACCTTCCATAATGACAAGGATACAATCCATTGGAGTAACAAAAATATCGATAATAGACTCCCTTTCATAATGACAAGGTTACCATCCATTGGAATAACAAAAATTTCGACGACAGACTACCTTCCATAATTACAAGGCTAACATCCATTGGAGTAACAAAAATATAGACAACAATCTACCTTCCATAATGACAAGGCTACCATCCCTTGGAGAAACAAAAATCTCGAAAACATAATACCTTCCATAATGACAAGGCTATCTTCCATTTGAGTAACAAAAATATCGACAACTGACTACCTACCATAATAACAATGCTACCATCCATTGGAATAACAAAAATCTCGAAAACATACAACCTTCCACAATGACAAGTCTACCATCCAATGGAGTAACAAAAATCTCGACAACAGACTACCTTCCATAATGACAAGGCTACCATCCATTGGAGTAACAAAAATCTCGACAACAGACTACCTTCCATAATGACAAGGATACCATCCATTAGAGTAACAAAGATATCGACAACATACTACCTTCCATAATGACAAGGCTACCATCCATTGGAGTAACAAAAATCTTGACAACAGACTACATTCCATAATGACAAGGCTACCATCCATTGGAGTAACAAAAATCTCGAAAACAGACTACTTTCCATAAAGACTAGTCTACCATCCATTGGAATAACAAAAATCTCAACAATAGACTACCTTCCATAATGACAAGGCTACTATCCATTGGAATAACAAAAATCTGAAAAACAGACTACTTTCCATAATGACTAGCCTACCATCCATTGGAATAAGAAAAATCTCAACAACAGACTACCTTCCATAATGACAAGGCTAGTATCCATTAGAATAACAAAAATCTCGAAAACAGACTACTTTCCATAATGACTAGCCTACCATCCATTGGATTAAGTAAAATCTCAACAACAGACTACCTTCCATAATGACAAGGCTACTATTCAATGGAGTAACAAAAATCACGACAAAAGACTACCTTCCATAATGACAAGGCTACCATCCATTGGAATAACAAAAATCTCGACAACAGACTACCTTCCATAATAACAAGGCAACAATACATTAGAGTAATAAAAATCGGGACAACAGACTACCTTCCATAATGACATGGCTACCATCCATTGGAGTAACAAAAATATCAACAAGAGACTACCTTCCATAATGACAAGGCTACCATCAATTGGAGTAACTAAAATCTCGACAACAAACCACCTTCCTTAATGACAAGGATACCATCCATTGGAGTAACAAAGATATCGTCAACATACTACCTTACATAATGACAAGGCTACCATCCATTGGAGTTACAAAAATCACGACAACAGACTACCTTCCATATTGACAAGGCTACCATCTATTGGAATAACAAAAATCTCGTCAACACACTACGTTCCATAATAACAAGTCTAACATCCATTGGAGTAAAAAAAATATCGACAACAGACTACCTTCCATAATGACTATGCTACCATCCATTGGAGTAACAAAGATATCGACAACATACTACCTTCCATAATGACAAGGCTACCATCCATTGGAGTAACAAAAATCTCGACAATAGACTACCTTCCATAATGACAAGGATACAATCCATTGGAGTAACAAAAATATCGATAATAGACTCCCTTTCATAATGACAAGGTTACCATCCATTGGAATAACAAAAATTTCGACGACAGACTACCTTCCATAATTACAAGGCTAACATCCATTGGAGTAACAAAAATATAGACAACAATCTACCTTCCATAATGACAAGGCTACCATCCCTTGGAGAAACAAAAATCTCGAAAACATAATACCTTCCATAATGACAAGGCTATCTTCCATTTGAGTAACAAAAATATCGACAACTGACTACCTACCATAATAACAATGCTACCATCCATTGGAATAACAAAAATCTCGAAAACATACAACCTTCCACAATGACAAGTCTACCATCCAATGGAGTAACAAAAATCTCGACAACAGACTACCTTCCATAATGACAAGGCTACCATCCATTGGAGTAACAAAAATCTCGACAACAGACTACCTTCCATAATGACAAGGATACCATCCATTAGAGTAACAAAGATATCGACAACATACTACCTTCCATAATGACAAGGCTACCATCCATTGGAGTAACAAAAATCTTGACAACAGACTACATTCCATAATGACAAGGCTACCATCCATTGGAGTAACAAAAATCTCGAAAACAGACTACTTTCCATAAAGACTAGTCTACCATCCATTGGAATAACAAAAATCTCAACAATAGACTACCTTCCATAATGACAAGGCTACTATCCATTGGAATAACAAAAATCTCAAAAACAGACTACTTTCCATAATGACTAGCCTACCATCCATTGGAATAAGAAAACTCTCAACAACAGACTACCTTCCATAATGACAAGGCTAGTATCCATTAGAATAACAAAAATCTCGAAAACAGACTACTTTCCATAATGACTAGCCTACCATCCATTGGATTAAGTAAAATCTCAACAACAGACTACCTTCCATAATGACAAGGCTACTATTCAATGGAGTAACAAAAATCACGACAAAAGACTACCTTCCATAATGACAAGGCTACCATCCATTGGAATAACAAAAATCTCGACAACAGACTACCTTCCATAATAACAAGGCTACCATCCATTAGAGTAATAAAAATCGGGACAACAGACTACCTTCCATAATGACATGGCTACCATCCATTGGAGTAACAAAAATATCAACAAGAGACTACCTTCCATAATGACAAGGCTACCATCAATTGGAGTAACTAAAATCTCGACAACAAACCACCTTCCTTAATGACAAGGCTACCATCCATTGGAGTAACAAAGATATCGTCAACATACTACCTTACATAATGACAAGGCTACCATCCATTGGAGTTACAAAAATCACGACAACAGACTACCTTCCATATTGACAAGGCTACCATCTATTGGAATAACAAAATCTCGTCAACAGACTACGTTCCATAATAACAAGTCTACCATCCATTGGAGTAAAAAAAATATCGACAACAGACTACCTTCCATAATGACTATGCTACCATCCATTGGAGTAACAAGGATATCGACAACATACTACCTTCCATAATGACAAGGCTACCATCCATTGGAGTAACAAAAATCTCGACAATAGACTACCTTCCATAATGACAAGGATACAATCCATTGGAGTAACAAAAATATCGACAATAGACTCCCTTTCATAATGACAAGGTTACCATCCATTGGAATAACAAAAATTTCGACGACAGACTACCTTCCATAATTACAAGGCTAACATCCATTGGAGAAACAAAAATATAGACAACAATCTACCTTCCATAATGACAAGGCTACCATCCCTTGGAGAAACAAAAATCTCGAAAACATAATACCTTCCATAATGACAAGTCTATCTTCCATTTGAGTAACAAAAATATCGAAAACTGACTACCTACCATAATAACAATGCTACCATCCATTGGAATAACAAAAATCTCGAAACCATACAACCTTCCACAATGACAAGTTTACCATCCAATGGAGTAACAAAAATCTCGACAACAGACTACCTTCCATAATGACAAGGCTACCATCCATTGGAGTAACAAAAATCTCGACAACAGACTACCTTCCATAATGACAAGGATACCATCCATTAGAGTAACAATGATATTGACAACATACTACCTTCCATAATGACAAGGCTACCATCCATTGGAGTAACAAAAATCTTGACAACAGACTACATTCCATAATGACAAGGCTACCATCCATTGGAGTAACAAAAATCTCGAAAACAAACGACTTTCCATAAAGACTAGTCTACCATCCATTGGAATAACAAAAATCTCAACAATAGACTACCTTCCATAATGACAAGGCTACTATCCATTAGAATAACAAAAATCTCAAAAACAGACTACTTTCCATAATGACTAGCCTACCATCCATTGGAATAAGAAAAATCTCAACAACAGACTACCTTCCATAATGACAAGGCTACTATCCAATGGAGTAACAAAAATCACGACAAAAGACTACCTTCCATAATGACAAGGCTACCATCCATTGGAATAAAAAAAATCTCGACAATAGACTACCTTCCATAATAACAAAGCTACCATCCATTTGAGTAATAAAAATCGGGACAACAGACTACCTTCCATAATGACATGGCTACCATCCATTGGAGTAACAAAAACATCAACAAGAGACTCCCTTCCATAATGACAAGGCTACCATCAATTGGAGTAACTAAAATCTCGACAACAAACCACCTTCCTTAATGACAAGGCTACCATCCATTGGAGTAACAAAGATATCGTCAACATACTACCTTACATAATGACAAGGCTACCATCCATTGGAGTTACAAAAATCACGACAACAGACTACCTTCCTTATTGACAAGGCTACCATCTATTGGAATAACAAAATCTCGTCAACAGACTACGTTCCATAATAACAAGTCTACCATCCATTGGAGTAAAAAAAATATCGACAACAGACTACCTTCCATAATGACTATGCTACCATCCATTGGAGTAACAAAGATATCGACAACATACTACCTTCCATAATGACAAGGCTACCATCCATTGGAGTAACAAAAATCTCGACAATAGACTACCTTCCATAATGACAAGGATACAATCCATTGGAGTAAGAAAAATATCGACAATAGACTCCCTTTCATAATGACAAGGTTACCATCCATTGGAATAACAAAAATTTCGACGACATACTACCTTCCATAATTACAAGGCTAACATCCATTGGAGTAACAAAAATATAGACAACAATCTACCTTCCATAATGACAAGGCTACCATCCCTTGGAGAAACAAAAATCTCGAAAACATAATACCTTCCATAATGACAAGTCTATCTTCCATTTGAGTAACAAAAATATCGAAAACTGACTACCTACCATAATAACAATGCTACCATCCATTGGAATAACAAAAATCTCGAAAACATACAACCTTCCACAATGACAAGTTTACCATCCAATGGAGTAACAAAAATCTCGACAACAGACTACCTTCCATAATGACAAGGCTACCATCCATTGGAGTAACAAAAATCTCGACAACAGACTACCTTCCATAATGACAAGGATACCATCCATTAGAGTAACAAAGATATCGACAACATACTACCTTCCATAATGACAAGGCTACCATCCATTGGAGTAACAAAAATCTTGACAACAGACTACATTCCATAATGACAAGGCTACCATCCATTGGAGTAACAAAAATCTCGAAAACAGACTACTTTCCATAAAGACTAGTCTACCATCCATTGGAATAACAAAAATATCAACAATAGACTACCTTCCATAATGACAAGGCTACTATCCATTAGAATAACAAAAATCTCAAAAACAGACTACTTTCCATAATGACTAGCCTACCATCCATTGGAATAAGAAAAATCTCAACAACAGACTACCTTCCATAATGACAAGGCTACTATCCAATGGAGTAACAAAAATCACGACAAAAGACTACCTTCCATAATGCAAGGCTACCATCCATTGGAATAAAAAAAATCTCGACAACAGACTACCTTCCATAATAACAAAGCTACCATCCATTTGAGTAATAAAAATCGGGACAACAGACTACCTTCCATAATGACATGGCTACCATCCATTGGAGTAACAAAAACATCAACAAGAGACTCCCTTCCATAATGACAAGGCTACCATCAATTGGAGTAACTAAAATCTCGACAACAAACCACCTTCCTTAATGACAAGGCTACCATCCATTGGAGTAACAAAGATATCGTCAACATACTACCTTACATAATGACAAGGCTACCATCCATTGGAGTTACAAAAATCACGACAACAGACTACCTTCCATATTGACAAGGCTACCATCTATTGGAATAACAAAAATCTCGTCAACAGACTACATTCCATAATAACAAGTCTACCATCCATTGGAGTAAAAAAATATCGACAACAGACTACCTTCCATAATGACTATGCTACCATCCATTGGAGTAACAAAGATATCGACAACATACTACCTTCCATAATGACAAGGCTACCATCCATTGGAGTAACAAAAATCTCGACAATAGACTACCTTCCATAATGACAAGGATACAATCCATTGGAGTAAGAAAAATATCGACAATAGACTCCCTTTCATAATGACAAGGTTACCATCCATTGGAATAACAAAAATTTCGACGACATACTACCTTCCATAATTACAAGGCTAACATCCATTGGAGTAACAAAAATATAGACAACAATCTACCTTCCATAATGACAAGGCTACCATCCCTTGGAGAAACAAAAATCTCGAAAACATAATACCTTCCATAATGACAAGTCTATCTTCCATTTGAGTAACAAAAATATCGAAAACTGACTACCTACCATAATAACAATGCTACCATCCATTGGAATAACAAAAATCTCGAAAACATACAACCTTCCACAATGACAAGTTTACCATCCAATGGAGTAACAAAAATCTCAACAACAGACTACCTTCCATAATGACAAGGCTACCATCCATTGGAGTAACAAAAATCTCGACAACAGACTACCTTCCATAATGACAAGGATACCATCCATTAGAGTAACAAAGATATCGACAACATACTACCTTCCATAATGACAAGGCTACCATCCATTGGAGTAACAAAAATCTTGACAACAGACTACATTCCATAATGACAAGGCTACCATCCATTGGAGTAACAAAAATCTCGAAAACAGACTACTTTCCATAAAGACTAGTCTACCATCCATTGGAATAACAAAAATATCAACAATAGACTACCTTCCATAATGACAAGGCTACTATCCATTAGAATAACAAAAATCTCAAAAACAGACTACTTTCCATAATGACTAGCCTACCATCCATTGGAATAAGAAAAATCTCAACAACAGACTACCTTCCATAATGACAAGGCTACTATCCAATGGAGTAACAAAAATCACGACAAAAGACTACCTTCCATAATGCAAGGCTACCATCCATTGGAATAAAAAAAATCTCGACAACAGACTACCTTCCATAATAACAAAGCTACCATCCATTTGAGTAATAAAAATCGGGACAACAGACTACCTTCCATAATGACATGGCTACCATCCATTGGAGTAACAAAAACATCAACAAGAGACTCCCTTCCATAATGACAAGGCTACCATCAATTGGAGTAACTAAAATCTCGACAACAAACCACCTTCCTTAATGACAAGGCTACCATCCATTGGAGTAACAAAGATATCGTCAACATACTACCTTACATAATGACAAGGCTACCATCCATTGGAGTTACAAAAATCACGACAACAGACTACCTTCCATATTGACAAGGCTACCATCTATTGGAATAACAAAAATCTCGTCAACAGACTACATTCCATAATAACAAGTCTACCATCCATTGGAGTAAAAAAATATCGACAACAGACTACCTTCCATAATGACTATGCTACCATCCATTGGAGTAACAAAGATATCGACAACATACTACCTTCCATAATGACAAGGCTACCATCCATTGGAGTAACAAAAATCTCGACAATAGACTACCTTCCATAATAACAAGGATACAATCCATTGGAGTAACAAAAATCTCGACAATAGACTCCCTTTCATAATGACAAGGTTACCATCCATTGGAATAACAAAAATTTCGACGACAGACTACCTTCCATAATTACAAGGCTAACATCCTTTGGAGTAACAAAAATATAGACAACAGTCTACCTTCCATAATGACAAAGCTACCATCCCTTGGAGAAACAAAAATCTCGAAAACATAATACCTTCCATAATGACAAGGCTATCTTCCATTTGAGTAACAAAAATATCGACAACTTACTACCTACGATAATATCAATGCTACCATCCATTAGAATAACAAAAATCTCGAAAACAGACAACCTTCCACAATGACAAGGCAACCATCCAATGGAGTAACAAAAATCTCGACAACAGTCTACCTTCCATAATGACAAGGCTACCATCCATTGGAGTAACAAAAATCTCGACAACAGACTACCTTCCATAATGACAAGGATACCATCCATTAGAGTAATAAAGATATCGACAACATACTACCTTCCATAATGACAAGGCTACCATCCATCAGAGTAACAAAAATCTTGACAACAGACTACATTCCATAATGATAAGGCTACCATCCATTGGAGTAACAAAAATCTCGAAAACAGACTACTTTCCATAAAGACTAGTCTACCATCCATTGGAATAACAAAAATCTCAGCAATAGACTACCTTCCATAATGACAAGGCTAGTATCCATTAGAATAACAAAAATCTCGAAAACAGACTACTTTCCATAATGACTAGCCTACCATCCATTGGATTAAGTAAAATCTCAACAACAGACTACCTTCCATAATGACAAGGCTACTATCCAATGGAGTAACAAAAATCACAACAAAAGACTACCTTCCATAATGACAAGGCTACCATCCATTGGAATAACAAAAATCTCGACAACAGGCTACGTTCCATAATAACAAGGCTACCATCCATTAGAGTAATAAAAATCGGGACAACAGACTACCTTCCATAAGGACATGGCTACCATCCATTGGAGTAACAAAAATATCAACAAGAGACTACCTTCCATAATGACAAGGCTACCATCAATTGGAGTAACTAAAATCTCGACAACAAACCACCTTCCTTAATGACAATGCTACCATCCATTGGAGTAACAAAGATATCGTCAACATACTACCTTACATAATGACAAGGCTACCATCCATTGGAGTTACAAAAATCACGACAACAGACTACCTTCCATATTGACAAGGCTACCATCTATTGGAATAACAAAAATCTCGTCAACAGACTACGTTCCATAATAACAAGTCTACCATCCATTGGAGTAAAAAAAATATCGACAACATACTACCTTCCATAATGACTATGCTACCATCCATTGGAGTAACAAGGATATCGACAACATACTACCTTCCATAATGACAAGGCTACCATCCATTGGAGTAACAAAAATCTCGACAATAGACTACCTTCCATAATGACAAGGATACAATCCATTGGAGTAACAAAAATCTCGACAATAGACTCCCTTTCATAATGACAAGGTTACCATCCATTGGAATAACAAAAATTTCGACGATAGACTACCTTCCATAATTACAAGGCTAACATCCTTTGGAGTAACAAAAATATAGACAACAGTCTACCTTCCATAATGACAAGGCTACCATCCCTTGGAGAAACAAAAATCTCGAAAACATAATACCTTCCATAATGACAAGGCTATCTTCCATTGGAGTAACAAAAATATCGACAACTGATTACCTACCATAATAACAATGCTACCATCCATTGGAATAACAAAAATCTCGAAAACATACAACCTTCCACAATGACAAGTCTACCATCCAATGGAGTAACAAAAATCTCGACAACAGACTACCTTCCATAATGACAAGGCTACCATCCATTGGAGTAAGAAAAATCTCGACAACAGACTACCTTCCATAATGACAAGGATACCATCCATTAGAGTAACAAAGATATCGACAACATACTACCTTCCATAATGACAAGGCTACCATCCATTGGAGTAACAAAAATCTTGACAACAGACTACATTCCATAATGACAAGGCTACCATCCATTGGAGTAACAAAAATCTCGAAAACAGACTACTTTCCATAAAGACTAGTCTACCATCCATTGGAATAACAAAAATCTCAACAATAGACTACCTTCCATAATGACAAGGCTACTATCCATTAGAATAACAAAAATCTCAAAAACAGACTACTTTCCATAATGACTAGCCTACCATCCATTGGAATAAGAAAAATCTCAACAACAGACTACCTTTCATAATGACAAGGCTACTATCCAATGGAGTAACAAAAATCACGACAAAAGACTACCTTCTATAATGACAAGGCTACCATCCATTGGAATAAAAAAAATCTCGACAACAGACTACCTTCCATAATAACAAAGCTACCATCCATTTGAGTAATAAAAATCGGGACAACAGACTACCTTCTATAATGACATGGCTAACATCCATTGGAGTAACAAAAACATCAACAAGAGACTCCCTTCCATAATGACAAGGCTACCATCAATTGGAGTAACTAAAATCTCGACAACAAACCACCTTCCTTAATGACAAGGCTACCATCCATTGGAGTAACAAAGATATCGTCAACATACTACCTTACATATGACAAGGCTACCATCCATTGGAGTTACAAAAATCACGACAACAGACTACCTTCCATATTGACAAGGCTACCATCTATTGGAATAACAAAAATCTCGTCAACAGACTACGTTCCATAATAACAAGTCTACCATCCATCGGAGTAAAAAAATATCGACAACAGACTACCTTCTATAATGACTATGCTACCATCCATTAGAGTAACAAAGATATCGACAACATACTACCTTCCATAATGACAAGGCTACCATCCATTGGAGTAACAAAAATCTCGACAATAGACTACCTTCCATAATGACAAGGATACAATCCATTGGAGTAACAAAAATCTAACCAATAGACTCCCTTTCATAATGACAAGGTTACCATCCATTGGAATAACAAAAATTTCGACGACAGACTACCTTCCATAATTACAAGGCTAACATCCTTTGGAGTAACAAAAATATAGACAACAGTCTACCTTCCATAATGACAAGGCTACCATCCCTTGGAGAAACCAAAATCTCGAAAACATAATACCTTCCATAATGACAAGGCTATCTTCCATTTGAGTAAAAAAAATATCGACAACTGATTACCTACCATAATAACAATGCTACCATCCATTGGAATAACAAAAATCTCGAAAACATACAACCTTCCACAATGACAAGTCTACCATCCAATGGAGTAACAAAAATATCGACAACAGACTACCTTCCATAATGACAAGGCTACCATCCATTGGAGTAACAAAAATCTCGACAACAGACTACCTTCCATAATGACAAGGATACCATCCATTAGAGTAACAAAGATATCGACAACATACTACCTTCCATAATGACAAGGCTACCATCCATTGGAGTAACAAAAATCTTGACAACAGACTACATTCCATAATGACAAGGCTACCATCCATTGGAGTAACAAAAATCTCGAAAACAGACTACTTTCCATAAAGACTAGTCTACCATCCATTGGAATAACAAAAATCTCAACAATAGACTACCTTCCATAATGACAAGGCTACTATCTATTGGAATAACAAAAATCTCAAAAACAGACTACTTTCCATAATGACTAGCCTACCATCCATTGGAATAAGAAAAATCTCAACAACAGACTACCTTCCATAATGACAAGGCTACTATCCAATGGAGTAACAAAAATCAGGACAAAAGACTACCTTCCATAATGACAAGGCTACCATCCATTGGAATAACAAAAATCTCGACAACAGACTACCTTCCATAATAACAAAGCTACCATCCATTTGAGTAATAAAAATCGGGACAACATACTACCTTCCATAATGACATGGCTACCATCCATTGGAGTAACAAAAACATCAACAAGAGACTCCCTTCCATAATGACAAGGCTACCATCCATTGGAGTAACTAAAATCTCGACAACAAACCACCTTCCTTAATGACAAGGCTACCATCCATTGGAGTAACAAAGATATCGTCAACATACTACCTTACATTATGACAAGGCTACCATCCATTGGAGTTACAAAAATCACGACAACAGACTACATTCCATATTGACAAGGCTACCATCTATTGGAATAACAAAGATCTCGTCAACAAACTACGTTCCATAATAACAAGGCTACCACCCATTGGAGTAAAAAAAATATCGACAACAGACTACCTTCCATAATGACTATGCTACCATCTATTGGAGTAACAAAGATATCGACAACATACTACCTTCCATTATGACAAGGATACAATCCATTGGAGTAACAAAAATCTCGACAATAGACTACCTTTCATAATGACAAGGTTACCATCCATTGGAATAAACAAAATTTCGACGACAAACTACCTTCTATAATGACAAGGCTAACATCCATTGAAGTAACAAAAATATAGACAATAGTGTACCTTCCATAATGACAAGGCTACCATCCCTTGGATAAACAAAAATCTCGAAAATAGAATACCTTCAATAATGACAAGGCTATCTTCCATTTGAGTAACAAAAATATCGACAACTGACTACCTATCATAATGACAATGCTACCATCCATTGGAATAACAAAAATCTTGAAAACAGATAACCTTCCACAATGACAAGGCTACCAATCATTGGAGTAACAAAAATATCGACAATAGACTACCTTCCATAATGATAAGGCTACAATCCATTGGAGTAACAAAAATCTTGACAACAGATACCTTTCCATAATGACTAGTCTACCATCCATTGGAATAACAAAAATTTCAACAATAGACTACCTTCCATAATGACAAGGCTACCATCCATTGGAATAACAAAAATATCGAAAACAGACTACTTTCCATAATGACTAGCCTACCATCCATTGGAGTAAGTAAAATCTCAACAACAGACTACCTTCCATAATGACAAGGCTACTATCCAATGGAGTAAAAAAAATTACGACAAAAGACTACCTTCCATAATGACAAGGCTACCATCCATTAGAGTAATAAAAATCGGGACAACAGACTATCTTCACTAATGACATGGCTACCATCCATTGGAGTAACAAAAATATCAACAAGAGACTACCTTCCATAATGACAAGGCTACCATCAATTGGAGTAACTAAAATCTCGACAACAAACCACCTTCCTTAATGACAAGGCTACCATCTATTGGAGTAACAAAGATATCGTCAACATTCTACCTTACATAATGACAAGGCTAACATCCATTGGAGTTACATAAATCACGACAACAGACTACCTTCCATATTGACAAGGCTACCATCTATTGGAATAACAAAAATCTCGTCAACAGACTACGTTCCGTAATAACAAGTCTACCATCCATTGGAGTAAAAAAAATATCGACAACAGACTACCTTCCATAATGACTATGCTACCATCCATTGGAGTAACAAAGATATCGACAACATACTACCTTCCATAATGACAAGGCTACCATCCATTGGAGTAACAAAAATCTCGAAAATAGACTACCTTCCATAATGACAAGGATACAATCCATTGGAGTAACAAAAATCTCGACAATAGAATCCCTTTCATAATGACAAGGTTACCATCCATTGGAATAACAAAAATTTCGACGACAGACTACCTTCCATAATTACAAGGCTAACATCCATTGGAGTAACAAAAATATAGACAAAAGTCTACCTTCCATAATGACAAGGCTACCATCCCTTTGAGAAACAAAACTCTCGAAAACATAATACCTTCCATAATGACAAGGCTATCTTCCATTTGAGTAACAAAAATATCGACAACTGACTACCTACCATAATATCAATGCTACCATCCATTGGAATAACAAAAATCTCGAAAACAGACAACCTTCCACAATGACAAGGCTACCATCCAATGGAGTAACAAAAATCTCGACAACAGACTACCTTCCATAATGACAAGGCTACCATCCATTGGAGTAACAAAAATCTCGACAATAGACTACCTTCCATAATTACAAGGATACCATCCATTAGAGTAACAAAGATATCAACAACATACTACCTTCCATAATAACAAGGCTACCATCCATTAGAGTAATAAAAATCGGGACAACAGACTACCTTCCCTAATGACATGGCTACCATCCATTGGAGTAACAAAAATATCAACAAGAGACTACCTTCCATAATGACAAGGCTACCATCAATTGGTGTAACTAAAATCTCGACAACAAACCACCTTCCTTAATGACAAGGCTACCATCCATTGGAGTAACAAAGATATCGTCAACATACTACCTTACATAATGACAAGGCTACCATCCATTGGAGTTACAAAAATCACGACAACAGACTACCTTCCATATTGACAAGGCTACCATCTATTGGAATAACAAAAATCTCGTCAACAGACTACGTTCCATAATAACAAGTCTACCATCCATTGGAGTAAAAAAATATCGACAACAGACTACCTTCCATAATGACTATGCTACCATCCATTAGAGTAACAAAGATATCGACAACATACTACCTTCCAAAATGACAAGGCCACCATCCATTGGAGTAACAAAAATCTCGACAATAGACTACCTTCCATAATGACAAGGATACAATCCATTGGAGTAACAAAAATCTCGACAATAGACTCCCTTTCATAATGACAAGGTTACCATCCATTGGAATAACAAAAATTTCGACGACAGACTACCTTCCATAATTACAAGGCTAACATCCATTGGAGTAACAAAAATATAGACAACAGTCTACCTTCCATAATGACAAGGCTACCATCCCTTGGAGAAACAAAAATCTCAAAAACATAATACCTTCCATAATGACAAGGCTATCTTCCATTTGAGTAACAAAAATATCGACAACTTACTACCTACCATAATATCAATGCTACCATCCATTGGAATAACAAAAATCTCGAAAACAGACAACCTTCCATAATGACAAGGCTACCATCCAATGGAGTAACAAAAATCTCGACAACAGACTACCTTCCATAATGACAAGGCTACCATCCATTGGAGTAACAAAAATCTCGACAACAGACTACCTTCCATAATGACAAGGATACCATCCATTAGAGTAACAAAGATATCGACAACATACTACCTTCCATAATGACAAGGCTACCATCCATCGGAGTAACAAAAATCTTGACAACAGACTACATTCCATAATGATAAGGCTACCATCCATTGGAGTAACAAAAATCTCGAAAACAGACTACTTTCCATAAAGACTAGTCTACCATCCATTGGAATAACAAAAATCTCAACAATAGACTACCTTCCATAATGATAAGGCTAGTATCCATTAGAATAACAAAAATCTCGAAAATAGACAACTTTCCAAAATGACTAGCCTACCATCCATTGGAATAAGAAAAATTTCAACAACAGACTACCTTCCATAATGACAAGGCTACCATCCATTGGAGTAACAAAAATCTCGACAACAGACTACGTTCCATAATGACAAGGATACCATCCATTAGAGTAACAAAGATATCGACAACATACTACCTTCCATAATGACGAGGCTACCATCCATCGGAGTAACAAAAATCTTGACAACAGACTACATTCCATAATGATAAGGCTACCATCCATTGGAGTAACAAAAATCTCGAAAACAGACTACTTTCCATAAAGACTAGTCTACCATCCATTGGAATAACAAAAATCTCAACAATAGACTACCTTCCATAATGATAAGGCTAGTATCCATTAGAATAACAAAAATCTCGAAAATAGACAACTTTCCAAAATGACTAGCCTACCATCCATTGGAATAAGAAAAATTTCAACAACAGACTACCTTCCATAATGACAAGGCTACTATCCAATGGAGTAACAAAAATCACGACAAAAGACTACCTTCCATAATGACAAGGCCACCATCCATTGGAATAACAAAAATCTCGACAACAGACTACCTTCCATAATAACAAGGCTACCATCCATTAGAGTAATAAAAATCGGGACAACAGACTACCTTCCACAATGACATGGCTACCATCCATTGGAGTAACAAAAACATCAACAAGAGACTCCCTTCCATAATGACAAGGCTACCATCCATTGGAGTAACTAAAATCTCGACAACAAACCACCTTCCTTAATGACATGGCTACCATCCATTGGAGTAACAAAGATATCGTCAACATACTACCTTACATAATGACAAGGCTACCATCCATTGGAGTTACAAAAATCACGACAACAGACTACATTCCATATTGACAAGGCTACCATCTATTGGAATAACAAAAATCTCGTCAACAAACTACGTTCCATAATAACAAGGCTACCATCCATTGGAGTAAAAAAATATCGACAACAGAGTACCTTCCATAATGACTATGCTACCATTCATTGGAGTAACAAAGATAACGACAACATACTACCTTCCATTATGACAAGGCTACCATCCATTGGAGTAACAAAAATCCCGACAACAGACTACCTTCCATAATGACAAGGATACAATCCATTGGAGTAACAAAAATCTCGACAATAGACTACCTTTCATAATTACAAGGTCACCATCCATTGGAATAAACAAAATTTCGACGACAAACTACCTTCCATAATGACAAGGCTAACATCCATTGGAGTAACAAAAATATAGACAACAGTCTACCTTCCATAATGACAAGGCTACCATCCCTTGGATAAACAAAAATCTCGAAAATAGAATACCTTCCATAATGACAAGGCTATCTTCCATTTGAGTAACAAAAATATCGACAACTGACTACCTACCATAATGACAATGCTACCATCCATTGGAATAACAAAAATCTCGAAAACAGACAACCTTCCACAATGACAAGGCTACCATCCATTGGAGTAACAAATATATCGATAATAGACTACCTTCCATAATGATAAGGCTACAATCCATTGGAGTAACAAAAATCTCGACAACAGACTACTTTCCATAATGACTAGTCTACCATCCATTGGAATAACAAAAATCTCAACAATAGACTACCTTCCATAATGACAAGGCTACCATCCATTGGAATAACAAAAATATCGAAAACAGACTACTTTCCATAATGACTAGCCTATCATCCATTGGAATAAGTAAAATCTCAACAACAGACTACCTTCCATAATGACAAGGCTACTATCCAATGGAGTAAAAAAAATCACGACAAAAGACTACCTTCCATAATGACAAGGCTACCATCCATTGGAATAACAAAAATCTCAACAACAGACTACCTTCCATAATAACAAGGCTACCATCCATTAGAGTAATAAAAATCGGGACAATAGACTACCTTCCATAATGACATGGCTACCATCCATTGGAGTAACAAAAATATCAACAAAAGACTACCTTCCATAATGACAAGGCTACCATCAATTGGAGTAACTAAAATCTCGACAACAAACCACCTTCCTTAATGACAAGGCTACCATCCATTGGAGTAACAAAGATATCGTCAACATACTACCTTACATATTGACAAGGCTACCATCCATTGGAGTTACAAAAATCACGACAACAGACTACCTTCCATATTGACAAGGCTACCATCTATTGGAATAACAAAAATCTCGTCAACAGACTACGTTCCATAATAACAAGGCTACCATCCATTGGAGTAAAAAAAATATCGACAACAGACTACCTTCCATAATGACTATGCTACCATCCAATGGAGTAACAAAGATATCAATAACATACTACCTTCCGTAATGACAAGGCTACCATCCATTGGAGTAACAAAAATCTCGACAACAGACTACCTTCCATAATGACAAGGATATAATCCATTAGAGTAATAAAAATCTAGACAATAGACTACCTTTCATAATGATAAGGTTACCATCCATTGGAATAACAAAAATTTCGACGACAGACTACCTTCCCTAATTACAAGGCTAATATCCATTGGAGTAACAAAAATATAGACAACAATCTACCTTCCATAATGACAAGGCTACCATCTCTTGGAGAAACAAAAATCTCGAAAACATAATACCTTCCATAATGACAAGGATATCTTCCATTTGAGTAACAAAAATATCGACAACTGACTACCTGCCATAATAACAATGCTACCATCCATTGGAATAACAAAAATCTCGAAAATAGACAACCTTCCACAATGACAAGGCTACCATCCAATGGAGTAACAAAAATCTCGACAACAGACTACCTTCCATAATGACAAGGCTACCATCCATTGGAGTAACAAAAATATCGACAACAGAGTACCTTCCATAATGACAAGGACACCATACATTAGAGTAACAAAGATATCGACAACATACTACCTTCCATAATGACAACGCTACCATCCATTGGAGTAACAAAAATCTTGACAACAGACTACATTCCATAATGACAAGGCTACCATCCATTGGAGTAACAAAAATCTCGAAAACAGACTACTTTCCATAAATACAATTCTACCATCCATTGGAATAACAAAAATCTCAACAATAGACTACCTTCAATAATGACAAGTCTACTATCCATTGGAATAACAAAAATCTCGAAAAAAGACTACTTTCCATAATGACTAGCCTACCATCCATTAGAATAAGAAAAATCGCATCAACAGACTACCTTCCATAATGACAAGGCTACTATCCAATGGAGTAACAAAAATCACAACAAAAGACTACCTTCCATAATGACAAGGCTACCATCCATTGGAATAACAAAAATCTCGACAACAGACTACCTTCCATAATAACAAGGCTACCATCCATTAGAGTAATAAAAATCGGGACAACAGACTACCTTCCATAATGACATGGCTACCAACCATTGGAGTAACAAAAACATCAACAAGAGACTACCTTCCATAATGACAAGGCTACCATCCATTGGAGTAACTAAAATCTCGACAACAAACCATCTTCCTTAATGACAAGGCTACCATCCATTGGAGTAACAAAGATATCTTCAGCATACTACCTTAGATAATGACAAGGCTACCATCCATTGGAGTTACAAAAATCACGACAACAGACTACATTCCATATTAACAAGGCTACCATCTATTTGGATAACAAAAATCTCGTCAACAGACTATGTTCCATAATAACAAGGCTACCATCCATTGGAGTAAAAAAAATATCGACAACAGACTACCTTCCATAATGACTATGCTACCATCCATTGGAGTAACAAAGATATCGACAACATACTACCTTCCATTATGACAAGGCTACCATCCATTGGAGTAACAAAAATCTCGACAACAGACTACCTTCCATAATGACAAGGATACAATCCATTGGAGTAACAAAAATCTCGACAATAGACTACCTTTCATAATGACAAGGTTACCATCCATTGGAATAAAAAAAATTTCGGCGATAGACTACCTTCTATAATGACAAGGCTAACATCCATTGGAGTAACAAAAATATAGACAACAGTCTACCTTCCATAATGACAAGGCTACCATCCCTTCGATAAACAAAAATCTCGAAAATAGAATACCTTCCATAATGACAAGGCTATCTTCCATTTGAGTAACAAAAATATCGACAACTGACTACCTACCATAATGACAATGCTACCATCCATTGGAATAACAAAAATCTCGAAAACAAACAACCTTCAACAATGACAAGGCTACCATCAATTGGAGTAACAAAAATATCGACAATAGACTACCTTCGATAATGATAAGGCTACAATCCATTGGAGTAACAAAAATCTCGACAACAGACTACCTTCCATAATGACAAGGCTACCATCCATAATGACAAGGCTACCATCCATTGGAGTAACAAAAATATCGACAACTGACTACCTTCCATAATGACAAGGCTACCATCCATTTGAGTAACAAAAATCTCGACAACACACTACCTTCCATAATGACAAGGCTACCATCCATTAGAGTAACAAATATATCGACAACATACTACCTTCCAGAATGACAAGGATACCATCGATTGGAGTATCATTAGATCTTGACAACAGACTACCATCCATAATGACAAGGCTACCATCCATTGGAGTAACAAAAATCTCGACAACATACTACCTTCCATAATGACAAGGCTACCATCCATTGGAGTAATAAAAATATTGACAACATAATACCTTCCATAATGACAAGGCTATCATCCATTTGAGTAACAAATATATCGACAACTGACTACCTACCATAATGACAATGCTACCATCCATTGGAATAACAAAAATCTCGAAAACAAACTACCTTCCACAATGACAAGGCTACCATCCATTGGAGTAACAAAAATATGGACAACAAACTACCTTCCATAATGACAAGGCTACAATCCATTGGAGTAACAAAATATCGACAACAAACTACCTCCCATAATGAAAAGGCTACCATTCATTGGAGTAACAAAAATCTCGACAATAGACTACCTTCCATAATGACAAGGATACAATCCATTGGAGTAATAAAAATCCTGACAATAGACTACCTTTCATAACGACAAGGATACCATCCATTGGAATAATAAAAAATTTCGACGACAGACTACCTTCCATAATGACAAGGCTAACATCCATTGGAGTAACAAAAATATAGACAACAATCTACCTTCCATAATGACAAGGCTACCATCCCTTGGATAAACAAAAAATCTCGAAAACAGAATACCTTCCATAATGACAAGGCTATCTTCCATTTGAGTAACAAAAATATCGAAAACTGACTACCTACCATAATGACAATGCTACCATCCACTGGAATAACAAAAATCTCGAAAACAGACAACCTTCCACAATGACAAGGATACCATCCATTGGAGTAACAAAAATATCGACAATAGACTGCCTTCCATAATGATAAGGATACAATCCATTGGAGTAACAAAAATCTCGACAACAGACTACCTTCCATAATGACAAGACTACCATCCATAATGATAAGGCTACCATCCATTGGAGTAACAAAAATATCGACAACTGACTACCTTCCATAATGACAAGGCTACCATCCATTTGAGTAACAAAAATCTCGACAACAGACTACCTTCCATAATGACAAGGCTACCATCCATTAGAATAACAAAGATATCGACAACATACTACCTTCCAGAATGACAAGGATACCATCCATTGGAGTAATATTAAATCTTGACAACAGACTACCTTCCATAATGACAAGGCTACCATCCATTGGAATAACAAAAATCTCGACAACAAACTACCTTCCATAATGACAAGGCTACCATCCATTGGAGTAATAAAAATATTGACAACAGAATACCTTCCATAATGACAAGGCTATCCTCCATTTGAGTAACAAATATATCGACAACTGACTACCTACCATAATGACAATGTTACCATCCATTGGAATAACAAAAGTCTCGAAAATAGACTACCTTCCACAATGATAAGGCTACCATCCATTGGAGTAACAAAAATATCGATAACAGACTACCTTCCATAATGACAAGGCTATAATCCATTGGAGTAACAAAAATCTTGGCAACACACTACCTTCCATAATGACAAGGCTACCATCCATTGGAGTAACAAAATATCGACAACAAACTACCTCCCATAATGAAAAGGCTACCATTCATTGGAGTAAAAAAAATCTGGACTACAGACTACCTTTCATAATGACAAGGCCACCATCCATTGGAATAAAAAAAATTTCGACAACAGAGTACCTTTCATAATGACAAGGCTACCATACAATGGAGTAACAAAAATCTCGACAACAGACTACCTTCCATAATGACAAGGGTACCATCCATTAGAGTAAAAAAAATCTCAACACCAAACTACCTTCCATAATGACAAGGCTACCATCAATTAGAGTAACAAAGATATCGAAAACATACTACCTTCCATAATGACAAGGCTACCATCCATTGGAGTAACAAAAATATTGACAACAGACTACATTCCATAATGACAAGGCTACCATCCATTGGAGTAATAAAAATCTCAAAAATAGACTACTTTCCATAATGACTAGTCTACCATCCATTGGAATAACAAAAATCTCAACAACAGACTACCTTCCATAAAGACAAGGCTATTATCCATTAGAATAACAAAAATCTCGAAAACAGACTACTTTCCATAATGACTAGCCTACCATCCATTGGAATAACAAAAATCTCAACAATAGACTACCTTCCATAATGACAAGGCTACTATCCAATGGAGTAACAAAAATCTCGACAACAGACTATCTTCCATAATAACAAGGCTACCATCCATTAGATTAATAAAAATCGAGACAACAGACTACCTTCAATAATGACATGGCTACGATCGATTGGAGTAACTAAAATCACGACAATTAACCACGTTCCTCAATGACAAGGCTACCATCCATTGGAGTAACAAAGATATCATCAACATACTACCTTCCATAATGACAAGGCTACCATCCATTCGAGTAACAAAAATCACGACAACAGACTACCTTCCATATTGACAAGGCTACCATCTATTGGAATAACAAAAATCTCGTCAACAGACTACGTTCCATAATTACAAGGCTACCAACCATTGGAGTAAAAAAAATATCGACAACAGACTACCTTTCATAATGACTATGCTACCATCCATTGGAGTAACAAAGATATCGACAACAAACTACCTTCCATAATGACAAAGCTACTATCCATTGGAGTAACAAAAATCTCGACAACAGACTACCTTCCATAATGACAAGGATACAATCCATTGGAGTAACAAAAATCTCGATAATAGACTACCTTTCATAATGACAAGGTTACCATCCATTGGAATGACAAAAATTTCGACGACAGACTACCTTCCATAATGACAAGGATAACATCCATTGGAGTAACAAAAATATAGACAACAATCTACCTTCCATAATGACAAGGCTACCATCCCTTGGAGTAACAAAAATCTCGAAAACAGACTACTTTCCATAATGACTAGCCTACCATCCATTGGAATAACAAAAATATCAACAACAGACTAACTTCCATAATGACAAGGTTACTATCCAATGGAGTAACAAAAATCATGACAAAAGACTACCTTTCACAATGACAAGGCTACCATCCATTAGAATAACAAAAATCTCGACAACAGACTACCTTCCATAATAACAAGGCTACCATCCATTAGAGTAACAAAAATTGGGACAACATACTACCTTCCATAATGACATGGCTACCATCCGTTGGAGTAACAAAAATATCAATAAGAGACTACCTTCCATAATGACAAGGCTACCATCCATTGGAGTAACTAAAATCTCGATAACAAACCACCTTCCTTAATGACAAGGCTACCATCCATTGGAGTAACAAAGATATCGTTAACATACTACCTTCCATAATGACAAGGCTAACATCCATCGGAGTAACAAAAATCACGACAACAGACTACCTTCCATAATGACAAGGCTACCATCTATTGGAATAACAAAAATCTCGTCAACAGACTACGTTCCATAAAGACAAGGCTACCATCCATTGAAGTAACAAAAATCTCGACAACAAACTACCTTCCATAATGACTATGCTACCATCCATTGAAGTAATAAAGATATCGACAACAAACTACCTTCCATAATGACAAGGCTACCATCCATTAAAGTAACAAAAATTTCGACAACAGACTTCCTTCCATAATGCCAAGGATACAATCCATTGGAGTAACAAAAATCTCGACAATAGACTACCTTTCATAATGACAAGGTTACCATCCATTGGAATAACAAAAATTTCGCCGACATATTACCTTCCATAATGACAAGGCCACCATCTATTGGAGTAACAAAAATCTCGACAACAGACTACCTTCCATAATGACTAGCCTACCATCCATTGGAATAACAAAAATCTCAACAACAGACTACCTGCCATAATGACAAGGCTACTATCCAATGGAGTAACAAAAATCACGACAAAAGACTACCTTTCATAATGACAAGGCTACCATCCATTAGAATAACAAAAATCTCGACAACAGAATACCTTCCATAATAACAAGGCTACCATCCATTAGAGTAACAAAAATCGGGACAACAGACTACCTTCCATAATGACATGGCTACCATCAATTGGAGTAACAAAAATATCAACAAGAGACTACCTTCCATAATGACAAGGCTACCATCTATTAGAGTAACTAAAATCTCGACAACAAACTACCTTCCATAATGACAAGGCTACCATCCATTAGAGTAACAAAGATATCGACAACAGACTACCTTCCATAATGACAAGGCTACAATCCATTGGAGTAACAAAAATCTCGACAACACACTACCTTCCATAATGACAAGGCTACCATCCATTGGAGTAACAAAATATCGACAAAAAACAACCTCCCATAATGAAAAGGCTACCATTCATTGGAGTAACAAAAATCTGGACTACAGACTACCTTTCATAATGACAAGGCCACCATCCATAGGAATAACAAAAATTTCGACAACAGACTACCTTCCATAATGACAAGGCTACCATCCAATGGAGTAACAAAAATCTTGACAACAGACTACCTTCCATAATGACAAGGCTACCATCCTTTAGAGTAACAAAAATCTCGACAAAAAACTACCTTCCATAATGACAAGGCTAACATCCATTAGAGTAACAAAGATATCGACAACATACTACCTTCCATAATGACAAGGCTACCATACATTGGAGTAACAAAAATCTTGTCAACAAACTACATTCGATAATGACAAGTCTACCATCCATTGGAGTAACAAAAATCTCGAAAATAGACTACTTTCCATAATGCCTAGTCTACCATCCATTGGAATAACAAAAATCTCAACAACAGACTACCTTCCATAATGACAAGGCTACTATCCATTAGAATAATAAAAATCTCGAAAACTGATTACTTTCCATAATGACTAGCCTATCATCCATTGGAATAACAAAAATCTCAACAACATACTACCTACCATAAAGACAAGGCTACTATCCAACGGAGTAACAAAAATCACGACAAAAGAATACCTTCCATAATGACAAGGCTACCATCCATTAGAATAACAAAAATCTCGACAACAGACTACCTTCCATAATAACAAGGCTACCATCCATTAGATTAATAAAAATTGGGACAACAGACTACCTTCAATAATGACATGGCTACCATCCATTGGAGTAACTAAAATCTCGACAACAAACCACGTTCCTTAATGATAAGGCTACCATCCATTGGAGTAAAAAAGATATCGTCAACATACTACCTTCCATAATGACAAGGCAACCATCCATTGGAGTAACAAAAATCACGACAACAGACTACCTTCCATATTGACAAGGCTACCATCTATTGGAATAACAAAAATCTCGTCAACAGACTATGTTCCATAATGACAAGGCTACCATCCATTGGATTAAAAAAAATCGACAACAGACTACCTTCCATAATGACTATGCTACCATCCATTGGTGTAACAAAGATATCGACAACAGACTACCTTCCATAATGACAAGGCTACCATCCAATGGAGTAAGAAAAATCTCAATAACAGACTACCTTCCACAATGACAAGGATACAATCCATTGGAGTAACAAAAATCTCTACAATAGACTACCTTTCATAATGACAAGGTTACCATCCATTGGAATAACAAAAATTTCGACGACAGACTACCTTCCATAATGACAAGGCTAACATCCATTAGAGTAACAAAAATTGGGACAACAGACTACCTTCCATAATGGCATGGCTACCATCCATTGGAGTAACAAAGATATCGTCAACATACTACCTTCCATAATGATAAGCCTAACATCCATCGGAGTAACAAAAATCACGACAACAGACTATCTTCCATAATGACAAGGCTACCATATATTGGAATAACAAAAATCTAGTCAGCAGACTACGTTCCATAATGACAAGGCTACCATCCATTGAAGTAACAAAAATCTCGACAACAAACTACTTTCCATAATGACTATGCTACCATCCATTGAAGTAACAAAGATATTGACAACAAAATACCTTCCACAATGACAAGGCTACCATCCATTAAATTAACAAAAATCTCGACAACAGATTACCTTCCATAAGGACAAGGATATAATCCATTAGAGTAAAAAAATCTCGACAATAGACTACCTTTCATAATGACACGGTTACCATCCATTGGAATAAAAAATATTTCGACGACATACTACCTTCCATAATGACAAGGCCACCATCCATTGGAGTAACAAAAATCTCGACAACAAACTACCTTCCATAATGACTAGCCTACCATCCATTGGAATAACAAAAATCTCAACAATAGACTACCTGCCATAACGACAAGGCTACCATCCATTAGAACAACAAAAATCTCGACAACATAATACCTTCCATAATAACAAGGCTACCATCCATTAGAGTAACAAAAATCGGGACAACAGACTACTTTCCATGATGACATGGCTACCATCCATTGGAGTAACAAAAATATCAACAAGAGACTACCTTCCATAATGATAAGGCTACCATCCATTGGAGTAACTAAAATCTCGACAACAAACTACCTTCCATAATGACAAGGCTACCATCCATTAGAGTAACAAAGATATCGACAACATACTACCCTTCCATAATGACAAGGATACCATCCATTGGAGTAACAAAAATCTTGACAACAGACTACCTTCCATAATGACAAGGCTACCATCAATTGGAGTAACAAAAATATCGACAACAGACTACCTACCATAATGATAATGCTACCATCCATTGGAATAACAAAAATCTCGACAACAGACTACCTTCCATAATGACAAGGCTACCATCCATTAGAGTAATAAAAATATTGACAACATAATACCTTCCATAATTACAAGGCTATCATCCATTTGAGTAACAAAAATATCGACAACTGACTACCTACCATAATGAAAATGCTACCATCCATTGGAATAACAAAAATCTAGAAAACAGACTACCTTCCACAATGACAAGGCTACCATCAATTGGAGTAACAAAAATATAGACAATAGACTACCTTCCATAATGACAAGGCTACAATTCATTGGAGTAACAAAAATCTCGACAACAGACTACCTTCTATAATGACAAGGCTACCATCCATAATGACAAGGCTCCCATCCATTGGAGTAACAAAAATATCGACAACTGACTACCTTCCATAATGACAAGGCTACCATCCATTGGAGTAACAAAAATATGGACAACAAACTACCTTCTATAATGACAAGGCTACCATCAATTGGAGTAACAAAAATATCGACAACAGACTACCTACCATAATGACAATGCTACCATCCATTGGAATATCAAAAATCTCGACAACAAACTACCTTCCATAATGACAAGGCTACCATCCATTGGAGTAATAAAAATATTGACAACAGAATACCTTCCATAATGAGAAGGCTATCATCCATTTGAGTAACAAAAATATCGACAACTGACTACCTACCATAATGATAATGCTACCATCCATTGGAATAACAAAAATCTCGAAAACAGACTACTTTCCATAATGACAAGGCTACCATCCATTGGAGTAACAAAAATATCGACAACATACTACCTTCCATAATGACAAGGCTACCATCCATTGGAGTAATAAAAATATTGACAACAGAATACCTTCCATAATGACAAGGCTATCATCCATTTGAGTAACAAAAATATCGACAACTGACTACCTAACATAATGACAATGCTACCATCCATTGGAATTACAAAAATCTCGAAAACAGACTACCGTCCATAATGACAAGGCTACCATCAATTGGAGTAACAAAAATATCGACAACTGACTACCTTCCATAATGACAAGGCTACCATCCATTGGAGTAACAAAAATCTCGACATCTAACTACCTTCCATAATGACAAGGCTACCATCCATTAGAGTAACAAAGATATCGACAACATACTACCTTCCATAATGACAAGGCTACCATCCATTGGAGTAACAAAAATCTTGACAACAGACTACCTTCCCTAATGACAAGGCTACCATCCATTGCAGTAACAAAAATATCGACAGCAGACTACCTACCATAATGACAATGCTACTATCCATTGGAATAATAAAAATCTCGACAACAGACTACCTTCCATAATGACAAGGCTACCATCCATTGGAGTAATAAAAATATTGACACCAAAATACCTTCCATAATGACAAGGCTATCATCCATTTTAGTAACAAAAATATCGCCAACTGACTACCTACCATAATGACAATGCTACCATCCATTGGAATAACAAAAATCTCGAAAACAGACTACCTTCCATAATGACAATGCTACCATCCATTGGAGTAACAAAAACATCAACAACATGCTATCTTCCGTAATGACAAGGCTACAATCCATTGGAGTAACAAAAATCTCGACAACAGACTACCTTCCATAATGACAAGGCTACCATCCATAATGATAAGGCTATCATCCATTTGAGTAACAAAAATATCGACAACTGACTACCTACCATAATGATAATGCTACCATCGATTGGAATAACAAAAATCTCGAAAACAGACTACCTTCCATAATGACAAGGCTACCATCCATTGGAGTAACAAAAATATCGACAATTGACTACCTTCCATAATGACAAGGCTACAATCCATTGGAGTAACAAAAATATCGACAATAGACTACCTTTCATAATGACAAGGCCACCATCCATTGGAGTAACAAAAATTTCGACAACAGACTACCTTCCATAATGACAAGGCTACCATCCAATGGAGTAACAAAAATCGCGACAACAGACTACCTTCCATCATGACAAGGCTACCATCCATTGGAGTAACAAAAATCTCGACAACAAACTACCTTCCATAATGACAAGGCTACCATCCATTAGAGTAACAAAGATATCGACAACATACTACCTTCCATAATGACAAGGCTACCATCCATTGGAGTAACAAAAATCTTGACAACAGATTACATTCCATAATGACAAGGATATCATCCATTGGAGTAACAAAAATATCGACAACATACTACCTGCCATAATGACAATGCTACCATCAATTGGAATAACAAAAATCTCGACAACAGACTACCTTCCATAATGACAAGGCTACCATCCATTGGAGTAATAAAAATATTGACAATAGAATACCTTCCATAATGACAAGGCTATCATCCATTTGAGTAACAAAAATATCGACAACTGACTACCTAACATAATGACAATGCTACCATCCATTGGAATTACAAAAATCTCGAAAACAGACTACCGTCCATAATGACAAGGCTACCATCAATTGGAGTAACAAAAATATCGACAACTGACTACCTTCCATAATGACAGGGCTACCATCCATTGGAGTAAGAAAAATCTCGACATCAAACTACCTTCCATAATGACAAGGCTACCATCCATTAGAGTAACAAAGATATCGACAACATACTACCTTCCATAATGACAAGGCTACCATCCATTGGAGTAACAAAAATCTTGACAACAGACTACCTTCCCTAATGACAAGGCTACCATCCATTGCAGTAACAAAAATATCGACAACAGACTACCTACCATAATGACAATGCTACTATCCATTGGAATAATAAAAATCTCGACAACAGACTACCTTCCATAATGACAAGGCTACCATCCATTGGAGTAATAAAAATATTGACACCAAAATACCTTCCATAATGACAAGGCTATCATCCATTTTAGTAACAAAAATATCGACAACTGACTACCTACCATAATGATAATGCAACCATCCATTGGAATAACAAAAATCTCGAAAACAGACTACCTTCCATAATGACAATGCTACCATCCATTGGAGTAACAAAAACATCGACAACATACTATCTTCCGTAATGACAAGGCTACAATCCATTGGAGTAACAAAAATCTCGACAACAGACTACCTTCCATAATGACAAGGCTACCATCCATAATGATAAGGCTATCATCCATTTGAGTAACAAAAATATCGACAATTGACTACCTACCATAATGATAATGCTACCATCGATTGGAATAACAAAAATCTCGAAAACAGACTACCTTCCATAATGACAAGGCTACCATCCATTGGAGTAACAAAAATATCGACAATTGACTACCTTCCATAATGACAAGGCTACAATCCATTGGAGTAACAAAAATATCGACAATAGACTACCTTTCATAATGACAAGGCCACCATCCATTGGAGTAACAAAAATTTCGACAACAGACTACCTTCCATAATGACAAGGCTACCATCCAATGGAGTAACAAAAATCGCGACAACAGACTACCTTCCATCATGACAAGGCTACCATCCATTGGAGTAACAAAAATCTTGACAACAAACTACCTTCCATAATGACAAGGCTACCATCCATTAGAGTAACAAAGATATCGACAACATACTACCTTCCATAATGACAAGGCTACCATCCATTGGAGTAACAAAAATCTTGACAACAGATTACATTCCATAATGACAAGGCTATCATCCATTGGAGTAACAAAAATATCGACAACATACTACCTGCCATAATGACAATGCTACCATCAATTGGAATAACAAAAATCTCGACAACAGACTACCTTCCATAATGACAAGGCTACCATCCATTGGAGTAATAAAAATATTGACAATAGAATACCTTCCATAATGACAAGGCTATCATCCATTTGAGTAACAAAAATATCGACAACTGACTACCTAACATAATGACAATGCTACCATCCATTGGAATTACAAAAATCTCGAAAACAGACTACCGTCCATAATGACAAGGCTACCATCAATTGGAGTAACAAAAATATCGACAACTGACTACCTTCCATAATGACAGGGCTACCATCCATTGGAGTAAGAAAAATCTCGACATCAAACTACCTTCCATAATGACAAGGCTACCATCCATTCGAGTAACAAAGATATCGACAACATACTACCTTCCATAATGACAAGGCTACCATCCATTGGAGTAACAAAAATCTTGACAACAGACTACCTTCCCTAATGACAAGGCTACCATCCATTGCAGTAACAAAAATATCGACAACAGACTACCTACCATAATGACAATGCTACTATCCATTGGAATAATAAAAATCTCGACAACAGACTACCTTCCATAATGACAAGGCTACCATCCATTGGAGTAATAAAAATATTGACACCAAAATACCTTCCATAATGACAAGGCTATCATCCATTTTAGTAACAAAAATATCGACAACTGACTACCTACCATAATGATAATGCAACCATCCATTGGAATAACAAAAATCTCGAAAACAGACTACCTTCCATAATGACAATGCTACCATCCATTGGAGTAACAAAAACATCGACAACATACTATCTTCCGTAATGACAAGGCTACAATCCATTGGAGTAACAAAAATCTCGACAACAGACTACCTTCCATAATGACAAGGCTACCATCCATAATGATAAGACTATCATCCATTTGAGTAACAAAAATATCGACAACTGACTACCTACCATAATGATAATGCTACCATCGATTGGAATAACAAAAATCTCGAAAACAGACTACCTTCCATAATGACAAGGCTACCATCCATTGGAGTAATAAAAATATTGACAACAAAATACCTTCCATAATGACAAGGCTATCATCCATTTTAGTAACAAAAATATCGACAAATGACTACCTACCATAATGACAATGCTACCATCCATTGGAATAACAAAAATCTCGAAAACAGACTACCTTCCATAATGACAATGCTACCATCCATTGGAGTAACAAAAACATCGACAACATACTATCTTCCGTAATGACAAGGCTACAATCCATTGGAGTAACAAAAATCTCGACAACAGACTACCTTCCATAATGACAAGGCTACCATCCATAATGATAAGGCTATCATCCATTTGAGTAACAAAAATATCGACAACTGACTACCTACCATAATGATAATGCTACCATCGATTGGAATAACAAAAATCTCGAAAACAGACTACCTTCCATAATGACAAGGCTACCATCCATTGGAGTAACAAAAATATCGACAATTGACTACCTTCCATAATGACAAGGCTACAATCCATTGGAGTAACAAAAATATCGACAATAGACTACCTTTCATAATGACAAGGCCACCATCCATTGGAGTAACAAAAATTTCGACAACAGACTACCTTCCATAATGACAAGGCTACCATCCAATGGAGTAACAAAAATCGCGACAACAGACTACCTTCCATCATGACAAGGCTACCATCCATTGGAGTAACAAAAATCTCGACAACAAACTACCTTCCATAATGACAAGGCTACCATCCATTAGAGTAACAAAGATATCGACAACATACTACCTTCCATAATGACAAGGCTACCATCCATTGGAGTAACAAAAATCTTGACAACAGATTACATTCCATAATGACAAGGCTATCATCCATTGGAGTAACAAAAATATCGACAACATAATACCTGCCATAATGACAATGCTACCATCAATTGGAATAACAAAAATCTCGACAACAGACTACCTTCCATAATGACAAGGCTACCATCCATTGGAGTAATAAAAATATTGACAATAGAATACCTTCCATAATGACAAGGCTATCATCCATTTGAGTAACAAAAATATCGACAACTGACTACCTAACATAATGACAATGCTACCATCCATTGGAATTACAAAAATCTCGAAAACAGACTACCGTCCATAATGACAAGGCTACCATCAATTGGAGTAACAAAAATATCGACAACTGACTACCTTCCATAATGACAGGGCTACCATCCATTGGAGTAAGAAAAATCTCGACATCAAACTACCTTCCATAATGACAAGGCTACCATCCATTAGAGTAACAAAGATATCGACAACATACTACCTTCCATAATGACAAGGCTACCATCCATTGGAGTAACAAAAATCTTGACAACAGACTACCTTCCCTAATGACAAGGCTACCATCCATTGCAGTAACAAAAATATCGACAACAGACTACCTACCATAATGACAATGCTACTATCCATTGGAATAATAAAAATCTCGACAACAGACTACCTTCCATAATGACAAGGCTACCATCCATTGGAGTAATAAAAATATTGACACCAAAATACCTTCCATAATGACAAGGCTATCATCCATTTTAGTAACAAAAATATCGACAACTGACTACCTACCATAATGATAATGCAACCATCCATTGGAATAACAAAAATCTCGAAAACAGACTACCTTCCATAATGACAATGCTACCATCCATTGGAGTAACAAAAACATCGACAACATACTATCTTCCGTAATGACAAGGCTACAATCCATTGGAGTAACAAAAATCTCGACAACAGACTACCTTCCATAATGACAAGGCTACCATCCATAATGATAAGGCTATCATCCATTTGAGTAACAAAAATATCGACAACTGACTACCTACCATAATGATAATGCTACCATCGATTGGAATAACAAAAATCTCGAAAACAGACTACCTTCCATAATGACAAGGCTACCATCCATTGGAGTAACAAAAATATCGACAATTGACTACCTTCCATAATGACAAGGCTACAATCCATTGGAGTAACAAAAATATCGACAATAGACTACCTTTCATAATGACAAGGCCACCATCCATTGGAGTAACAAAAATTTCGACAACAGACTACCTTCCATAATGACAAGGCTACCATCCAATGGAGTAACAAAAATCGCGACAACAAACTACCTTCCATCATGACAAGGCTACCATCCATTGGAGTAACAAAAATCTTGACAACAAACTACCTTCCATAATGACAAGGCTACCATCCATAATGATAAGGCTATCATCCATTTGAGTAACAAAAATATCGACAACTGACTACCTACCATAATGATAATGCTACCATCGATTGGAATAACAAAAATCTCGAAAACAGACTACCTTCCATAATGACAAGGCTACCATCCATTGGAGTAACAAAAATATCGACAATTGACTACCTTCCATAATGACAAGGCTACAATCCATTGGAGTAACAAAAATATCGACAATAGACTACCTTTCATAATGACAAGGCCACCATCCATTGGAGTAACAAAAATTTCGACAACAGACTACCTTCCATAATGACAAGGCTACCATCCAATGGAGTAACAAAAATCGCGACAACAGACTACATTCCATCATGACAAGGCTACCATCCATTGGAGTAACAAAAATCTCGACAACAAACTACCTTCCATAATGACAAGGCTACCATCCATTAGAGTAACAAAGATATCGACAACATACTACCTTCCATAATGACAAGGCTACCATCCATTGGAGTAACAAAAATCTTGACAACAGATTACATTCCATAATGACAAGGCTATCATCCATTGGAGTAACAAAAATATCGACAACATAATACCTGCCATAATGACAATGCTACCATCAATTGGAATAACAAAAATCTCGACAACAGACTACCTTCCATAATGACAAGGCTACCATCCATTGGAGTAATAAAAATATTGACAATAGAATACCTTCCATAATGACAAGGCTATCATCCATTTGAGTAACAAAAATATCGACAACTGACTACCTAACATAATGACAATGCTACCATCCATTGGAATTACAAAAATCTCGAAAACAGACTACCGTCCATAATGACAAGGCTACCATCAATTGGAGTAACAAAAATATCGACAACTGACTACCTTCCATAATGACAGGGCTACCATCCATTGGAGTAAGAAAAATCTCGACATCAAACTACCTTCCATAATGACAAGGCTACCATCCATTAGAGTAACAAAGATATCGACAACATACTACCTTCCATAATGACAAGGCTACCATCCATTGGAGTAACAAAAATCTTGACAACAGACTACCTTCCCTAATGACAAGGCTACCATCCATTGCAGTAACAAAAATATCGACAACAGACTACCTACCATAATGACAATGCTACTATCCATTGGAATAATAAAAATCTCGACAACAGACTACCTTCCATAATGACAAGGCTACCATCCATTGGAGTAATAAAAATATTGACACCAAAATACCTTCCATAATGACAAGGCTATCATCCATTTTAGTAACAAAAATATCGACAACTGACTACCTACCATAATGATAATGCAACCATCCATTGGAATAACAAAAATCTCGAAAACAGACTACCTTCCATAATGACAATGCTACCATCCATTGGAGTAACAAAAACATCGACAACATACTATCTTCCGTAATGACAAGGCTACAATCCATTGGAGTAACAAAAATCTCGACAACAGACTACCTTCCATAATGACAAGGCTACCATCCATAATGATAAGGCTATCATCCATTTGAGTAACAAAAATATCGACAACTGACTACCTACCATAATGATAATGCTACCATCGATTGGAATAACAAAAATCTCGAAAACAGACTACCTTCCATAATGACAAGGCTACCATCCATTGGAGTAACAAAAATATCGACAATTGACTACCTTCCATAATGACAAGGCTACAATCCATTGGAGTAACAAAAATATCAACAATAGACTACCTTTCATAATGACAAGGCCACCATCCATTGGAGTAACAAAAATTTCGACAACAGACTACCTTCCATAATGACAAGGCTACCATCCAATGGAGTAACAAAAATCGCGACAACAGACTACCTTCCATCATGACAAGGCTACCATCCATTGGAGTAACAAAAATCTCGACAACAAACTACCTTCCATAATGACAAGGCTACCATCCATTAGAGTAACAAAGATATCGACAACATACTACCTTCCATAATGACAAGGCTACCATCCATTGGAGTAACAAAAATCTTGACAACAGACTACCTTCCCTAATGACAAGGCTACCATCCATTGCAGTAACAAAAATATCGACAACAGACTACCTACCATAATGACAATGCTACTATCCATTGGAATAATAAAAATCTCGACAACAGACTACCTTCCATAATGACAAGGCTACCATCCATTGGACTAATAAAAATATTGACACCAAAATACCTTCCATAATGACAAGGCTATCATCCATTTTAGTAACAAAAATATCGACAACTGACTACCTACCATAATGATAATGCAACCATCCATTGGAATAACAAAAATCTCGAAAACAGACTACCTTCCATAATGACAATGCTACCATCCATTGGAGTAACAAAAACATCGACAACATACTATCTTCCGTAATGACAAGGCTACAATCCATTGGAGTAACAAAAATCTCGACAACAGACTACCTTCCATAATGACAAGGCTACCATCCATAATGATAGGGCTACCATCCATTGGAGTAACAAAAATATCGACAACATACTACCTGCCATAATGACAATGCTACCATCCATTGGAATAACAAAAATATCGACAACAAACTACCTTCCATAATGACATGGCTACCATCCATTGGAGTAATAAAAATATTGACAACAAAATACCTTCCATAATGACAAGGCTATCATCCATTTTAGTAACAAAAATATCGACAAATGACTACCTACCATAATGACAATGCTACCATCCATTGGAATAACAAAAATCTCGAAAACAGACTACCTTCCACAATGACAATGCTACCATCCATTTGAGTAACAAAAATATCGACAACAGACTATCTTCCATAATGACAAGGCTACAATCCATTGGAATAACAAAAATCTCGACAACAGACTACCTTCCATAATGACAAGGCTACCATCCATAATGACAAGGCTACCATCCATTGGAGTAACAAAAATATCGACAACATACTACCTGCCATAATGACAATGCTACCATCAATTGGAATAACAAAAATCTCGACAACAGAGTACCTTCCATAATGACAAGGCTACCATCCATTGGAGTAATAAAAATATTGACAACAGAATACCTTCCATAATGACAAGGCTATCATCCATTTGAGTAACAAAAATATCGACAACTGACTACCTAACATAATGACAATGGTACCATCCATTGGAATTACAAAAATCTCGAAAACAGACTACCGTCCACAATGACAAGGCTACCATCCATTGGAGTAACAAAAATATCGACAACAGACTAACTTCCATAATGACAAGGCTACAATCCATTGGAGTAACAAAAATTTCGACAACAGACTACCTTCCATAATGACAAGGCTACTATCTATAATGACAAGGCTACCATCAATTAGAGTAACAAAAATATCGACAACTGACTACCTTCCATAATGACAAGGCTACCATCCATTGGAGTAACAAAAATCTCGACAACAAACTACCTTCCATAATGACAAGGTTACCATCCATTAGAGTAACAAAGATATCGACAACATACTACCTTCCATAATGACAAGGATACCATCCATTGGAATAACAAAAATCTTGACAACAGACTACCTTCCATAATGACAAGGCTACCATCATTTGGAGTAACAAAAATATCGACAACAGACTACCTACCATAATGACAATGCTACCATTCATTGGAATAACAAAAATCTCGACAACAGACTACCTTCCATAATGACAAGGCTACCATCCATTAGAGTAATAAAAATATTGACAACATAATACCTTCCATAATGACAAGGTTATCATCCATTTGAGTAACAAAAATATCGACAACTGACTACCTACCATAATGACAATGCTACCATCCATTGGAATAACAAAAATCTAATAAACAGACTACCTTCCACAATGACAAGGCTACCATCCAATGGAGTAACAAAAATATAGACAATAGACTACCTTACATAATGACAAGGCTACAATTTATTGGAGTAACAAAAATCTCGACAACAAACTACCTTCTATAATGACAAGGCTACCATCCAAAATGACAAGGCTCCCATCCATTGGAGTAACAAAAATATCGACAACTGACTACCTTCCATAATGACAAGGCTACCATCCATTGGAGTAACAAAAATCTCGACAACAAACTACCTTCCATAATTACAAGGCTACAATCCATTAGAGTAACAAAGATATCGACAACATACTACCTTCCGTAATGACAAGGATACCATCCATTGGAGTAACAAAACTCTTGACAAAAGACTACCTTCTATAATGACAAGGCTACCATCCATTGGAGTAACAAAAATATCGACAACAGACTACCTACCATAATGACAATGCTACCATCCATTGGAATTTCAAAAATCTCGACAATAAACTACTTTCCATAATGACAAGGCTACCATCCATTGGAGTAATAAAAATATTGACAACAGAATACCTTCCAAAATGAGAAGGCTATCATCCATTTGAGTAACAAAAATATCGACAACTGACTACCAACCATAATGATATTTCTACCATCCATTGGAATAACAAAAATCTTGAAAACGGACTACCTTCCACAATGACAAGGCTACCATCAATTGGAGTAACAAAAATATCGACAATAGACTACCTTCCATAATGACAAGGCTACAATCCATTGGAGTAACAAAAATATCGACAACAGATTACCTTCCATAATGACAAGGCTACCATCCATTGGAGTAACAAAATATCGACAACAAACTACCTCCCATAATGAAAAGGCTACCATTCATTGGAGTAACAAAAATCTGGACTACAGAGTACCTTTCATAATGACAAGGCCACCATCCATTGGAATAACAAAAATTTTGACAACAGACTACCTTCCATAATGACAAGGCTACCATCCAATGGAGTAACAAAAATCGCGACAACAAACTACCTTCCATAATGATAAGGCTACCATCCTTTGGAGTAACAAAAATCTCGACAACAAACTACCTTCCATAATGACAAGGCTACCATCCATTAGAGTAACAAAGATATCGACAACATACTACCTTCCATAATGACAAGGCTACCATCCATTGGAGTAACAAAAATCTTGACAACAGATTACATTCCATAATGACAAGGCTACCATCCATTGGAGTAACAAAAATATCGACAACATACTACCTGCCATAATGACAATGCTACCATCCATTGGAATAACAAAAATCTCGACAACGGACTACCTTCCATAATGACAAGGCTACCATCCATTGGAGTAATAAAAACATTGACAACAGAATACCTTCCACAATGACAAGGATATCATCCATTTGAGTAACAAAAATATCGACAACTTACTACCTAACATAATGACATTGCTACCATCCAATGGAATTACAAAAATATCGAGACTAACTTCAATAATAACAAGGCTACCATCCATTGGAGTAACAAAAATTTCGACAACAAACTACCTTCTTTAATGACAAGGCTACCATCCATTGGAGTAATAAAAATATTGACGACAAAATACCTTCCATAATGACAAGGCTACCATCCATTAGAGTAACAAAGATATCGACAACATACTACCTTCCATAATGACAAGGCTACCATCCATTGGAGTAACAAAAATCTTGACAACAGACTACCTTCCATAATGACAAGGCTACCATCCATTGGAGTAACAAAAATATCGACAACAGACTACGTACCACAATGACAAGGCTACCATCCATTGGAGTTAAAAAAACTATAGACAATAGACTACCTTCCATAATGACATGGCTACAATCCATTGGAGTAACAAAAATCAGGACAACATACTACCATCCGTAATGACAAGGCTACCTTCCATTGGAGTAACAAAGATATCGACAACATACTACCTTCCATAATGACAAGGATACCATCCATTGGAGTAACAAAAATCTTGACAACAGACTACCTTCCATAATGACAATGCTACCATCATTTGGAGTAACAAAAATATCGACAACAGACTACCTACCATAATGACAAGGCTACCATCCATTGGAGTAACAAAAATATCGACAATTGACTACCTTCCATAATGACAAGGCTACAATCCATTGGAGTAACAAAAATATCGACAATAGACTACCTTTCATAATGACAAGGCCACCATCCATTGGAGTAACAAAAATTTCGACAACAGACTACCTTCCATAATGACAAGGCTACCATCCAATGGACTAACAAAAATCGCGACAACAGACTACCTTCCATCATGACAAGGCTACCATCCATTGGAGTAACAAAAATCTCGACAACAAACTACCTTCCATAATGACAAGGCTACCATCCATTAGAGTAACAAAGATATCGACAACATACTACCTTCCATAATGACAAGGCTACCATCCATTGGAGTAACAAAAATCTTGACAACAGATTACATTCCATAATGACAAGGCTATCATCCATTGGAGTAACAAAAATATCGACAACATACTACCTGCCATAATGACAATGCTACCATCAATTGGAATAACAAAAATCTCGACAACAGACTACCTTCCATAATGACAAGGCTACCATCCATTGGAGTAATAAAAATATTGACAACAGAATACCTTCCATAATGACAAGGCTATCATCCATTTGAGTAACAAAAATATCGACAACTGACTACCTAACATAATGACAATGCTACCATCCATTGGAATTACAAAAATCTCGAAAACAGACTACTGTCCATAATGACAAGGCTACCATCAATTGGAGTAACAAAAATATCGACAACTGACTACCTTCCATAATGACAGGGCTACCATCCATTGGAGTAACAAAAATCTCGACATCAAACTACCTTCCATAATGACAAGGCTACCATCCATTAGAGTAACAAAGATATCGACAACATACTACCTTCCATAATGACAAGGCTACCATCCATTGGAGTAACAAAAATCTTGACAACAGACTACCTTCCCTAATGACAAGGCTACCATCCATTGCAATAACAAAAATATCGACAACAAACTACCTACCATAATGACAATGCTACTATCCATTGGAATAATAAAAATCTCGACAACAGCCTACCTTCCATAATGACAAGGCTACCATCCATTGGATTAAAAAAATCGACAACAGACTACCTTCCATAATGACTATGCTACCATCCATTGGTGTAACAAAGATATCGACAACAGACTACCTTCCATAATGACAAGGCTACCATCCAGTGGAGTAAGAAAAATCTCAATAACAGACTACCTTCCACAATGACAAGGATACAATCCATTGGAGTAACAAAAATCTCTACAATAGACTACCTTTCATAATGACAAGGTTACCATCCATTGGAATAACAAAAATTTCGACGACAGACTACCTTCCATAATGACAAGGCTAACATCCATTAGAGTAACAAAAATTGGGACAACAGACTACCTTCCATAATGGCATGGCTACCATCCATTGGAGTAACAAAGATATCGTCAACATACTACCTTCCATAATGATAAGGCTAACATCCATCGGAGTAACAAAAATCACGACAACAGACTATCTTCCATAATGACAAGGCTACCATATATTGGAATAACAAAAATCTAGTCAGCAGACTACGTTCCATAATGACAAGGCTACCATCCATTGAAGTAACAAAAATCTCGACAACAAACTACTTTCCATAATGACTATGCTACCATCCATTGAAGTAACAAAGATATTGACAACAAAATACCATCCATTAAATTAACAAAAATCTCGACAACAGACTACCTTCCATAAGGACAAGGATATAATCCATTAGAGTAAAAAAATCTCGACAATAGACTACCTTTCATAATGACACGGTTACCATCCATTGGAATAAAAAATATTTCGACGACATACTACCTTCCATAATGACAAGGCCACCATCCATTGGAGTAACAAAAATCTCGACAACAAACTACCTTCCATAATGACTAGCCTACCATCCATTGGAATAACAAAAATCTCAACAATAGACTACCTGCCATAACGACAAGGCTACCATCCATTAGAACAACAAAAATCTCGACAACATAATACCTTCCATAATAACAAGGCTACCATCCATTAGAGTAACAAAAATCGGGACAACAGACTACTTTCCATGATGACATGGCTACCATCCATTGGAGTAACAAAAATATCAACAAGAGACTACCTTCCATAATGATAAGGCTACCATCCATTGGAGTAATTAAAATCTCGACAACAAACTACCTTCCATAATGACAAGGCTACCATCCATTAGAGTAACAAAGATATCGACAACATACTACCCTTCCATAATGACAAGGATACCATCCATTGGAGTAACAAAAATCTTGACAACAGACTACCTTCCATAATGACAAGGCTACCATCAATTGGAGTAACAAAAATATCGACAACAGACTACCTACCATAATGATAATGCTACCATCCATTGGAATAACAAAAATCTCGACAACAGACTACCTTCCATAATGACAAGGCTACCATCCATTAGAGTAATAAAAATATTGACAACATAATACCTTCCATAATGACAAGGCTATCATCCATTTGAGTAACAAAAATATCGACAACTGACTACCTACCATAATGAAAATGCTACCATCCATTGGAATAACAAAAATCTAGAAAACAGACTACCTTCCACAATGACAAGGCTACCATCAATTGGAGTAACAAAAATATAGAAAATAGACTACCTTCCATAATGACAAGGCTACAATTCATTGGAGTAACAAAAATCTCGACAACAGACTACCTTCTATAATGACAAGGCTACCATCCATAATGACAAGGCTCCCATCCATTGGAGTAACAAAAATATCGACAACTGACTACCTTCCATAATGACAAGGCTACCATCCATTGGAGTAACAAAAATATGGACAACAAACTACCTTCTATAATGACAAGGCTACCATCAATTGGAGTAACAAAAATATCGACAACAGACTACCTACCATAATGACAATGCTACCATCCATTGGAATATCAAAAATCTCGACAACAAACTACCTTCCATAATGACAAGGCTACCATCCATTGGAGTAATAAAAATATTGACAACAGAATACCTTCCATAATGAGAAGGCTATCATCCATTTGAGTAACAAAAATATCGACAACTGACTACCTACCATAATGATAATGCTACCATCCATTGGAATAACAAAAATCTCGAAAACAGACTACTTTCCATAATGACAAGGCTACCATCCATTGGAGTAACAAAAATATCGACAACATACTACCTTCCATAATGACAAGGCTACCATCCATTGGAGTAATAAAAATATTGACAACAGAATACCTTCCATAATGACAAGGCTATCATCCATTTGAGTAACAAAAATATCGACAACTGACTACCTAACATAATGACAATGCTACCATCCATTGGAATTACAAAAATCTCGAAAACAGACTACCGTCCATAATGACAAGGCTACCATCAATTGGAGTAACAAAAATATCGACAACTGACTACCTTCCATAATGACAAGGCTACCATCCATTGGAGTAACAAAAATCTCGACATCTAACTACCTTCCATAATGACAAGGCTACCATCCATTAGAGTAACAAAGATATCGACAACATACTACCTTCCATAATGACAAGGCTACCATCCATTGGAGTAACAAAAATCTTGACAACAGACTACCTTCCCTAATGACAAGGCTACCATCCATTGCAGTAACAAAAATATCGACAGCAGACTACCTACCATAATGACAATGCTACTATCCATTGGAATAATAAAAATCTCGACAACAGACTACCTTCCATAATGACAAGGCTACCATCCATTGGAGTAATAAAAATATTGACACCAAAATACCTTCCATAATGACAAGGCTATCATCCATTTTAGTAACAAAAATATCGCCAACTGACTACCTACCATAATGACAATGCTACCATCCATTGGAATAACAAAAATCTCGAAAACAGACTACCTTCCATAATGACAATGCTACCATCCATTGGAGTAACAAAAACATCGACAACATACTATCTTCCGTAATGACAAGGCTACAATCCATTGGAGTAACAAAAATCTCGACAACAGACTACCTTCCATAATGACAAGGCTACCATCCATAATGATAAGGCTATCATCCATTTGAGTAACAAAAATATCGACAACTGACTACCTACCATAATGATAATGCTACCATCGATTGGAATTACAAAAATCTCGAAAACAGACTACCTTCCATAATGACAAGGCTACCATCCATTGGAGTAACAAAAATATCGACAATTGACTACCTTCCATAATGACAAGGCTACAATCCATTGGAGTAACAAAAATATCGACAATAGACTACCTTTCATAATGACAAGGCCACCATCCATTGGAGTAACAAAAATTTCGACAACAAACTACCTTCTTTAATGACAAGGCTACCATCCATTGGAGTAATAAAAATATTGACGACAAAATACCTTCCATAATGACAAGGCTACCATCCATTAGAGTAACAAAGATATCGACAACATACTACCTTCCATAATGACAAGGCTACCATCCATTGGAGTAACAAAAATCTTGACAACAGACTACCTTCCATAATGACAAGGCTACCATCCATTGGAGTAACAAAAATATCGACAACAGACTACGTACCACAATGACAAGGCTACCATCCATTGGAGTTAAAAAAACTATAGACAATAGACTACCTTCCATAATGACATGGCTACAATCCATTGGAGTAACAAAAATCAGGACAACATACTACCATCCGTAATGACAAGGCTACCTTCCATTGGAGTAACAAAGATATCGACAACATACTACCTTCCATAATGACAAGGATACCATCCATTGGAGTAACAAAAATCTTGACAACAGACTACCTTCCATAATGACAATGCTACCATCATTTGGAGTAACAAAAATATCGACAACAGACTACCTACCATAATGACAAGGCTACCATCCATTGGAGTAACAAAAATATCGACAATTGACTACCTTCCATAATGACAAGGCTACAATCCATTGGAGTAACAAAAATATCGACAATAGACTACCTTTCATAATGACAAGGCCACCATCCATTGGAGTAACAAAAATTTCGACAACAGACTACCTTCCATAATGACAAGGCTACCATCCAATGGAGTAACAAAAATCGCGACAACAGACTACCTTCCATCATGACAAGGCTACCATCCATTGGAGTAACAAAAATCTCGACAACAAACTACCTTCCATAATGACAAGGCTACCATCCATTAGAGTAACAAAGATATCGACAACATACTACCTTCCATAATGACAAGGCTACCATCCATTGGAGTAACAAAAATCTTGACAACAGATTACATTCCATAATGACAAGGCTATCATCCATTGGAGTAACAAAAATATCGACAACATACTACCTGCCATAATGACAATGCTACCATCAATTGGAATAACAAAAATCTCGACAACAGACTACCTTCCATAATGACAAGGCTACCATCCATTGGAGTAATAAAAATATTGACAACAAAATACCTTCCATAATGACAAGGCTATCATCCATTTGAGTAACAAAAATATCGACAACTGACTACCTAACATAATGACAATGCTACCATCCATTGGAATTACAAAAATCTCGAAAACAGACTACCGTCCATAATGACAAGGCTACCATCAATTGGAGTAACAAAAATATCGACAACTGACTACCTTCCATAATGACAGGGCTACCATCCATTGGAGTAACAAAAATCTCGACATCAAACTACCTTCCATAATGACAAGGCTACCATCCATTAGAGTAACAAAGATATCGACAACATACTACCTTCCATAATGACAAGGCTACCATCCATTGGAGTAACAAAAATCTTGACAACAGACTACCTTCCCTAATGACAAGGCTACCATCCATTGCAGTAACAAAAATATCGACAACAAACTACCTACCATAATGACAATGCTACTATCCATTGGAATAATAAAAATCTCGACAACAGCCTACCTTCCATAATGACAAGGCTACCATCCATTGGATTAAAAAAATCGACAACAGACTACCTTCCATAATGACTATGCTACCATCCATTGGTGTAACAAAGATATCGACAACAGACTACCTTCCATAATGACAAGGCAACCATCCAGTGGAGTAAGAAAAATCTCAATAACAGACTACCTTCCACAATGACAAGGATACAATCCATTGGAGTAACAAAAATCTCTACAATAGACTACCTTTCATAATGACAAGGTTACCATCCATTGGAATAACAAAAATTTCGACGACAGACTACCTTCCATAATGACAAGGCTAACATCCATTAGAGTAACAAAAATTGGGACAACAGACTACCTTCCATAATGGCATGGCTACCATCCATTGGAGTAACAAAGATATCGTCAACATACTACCTTCCATAATGATAAGGCTAACATCCATCGGAGTAACAAAAATCACGACAACAGACTATCTTCCATAATGACAAGGCTACCATATATTGGAATAACAAAAATCTAGTCAGCAGACTACGTTCCATAATGACAAGGCTACCATCCATTGAAGTAACAAAAATCTCGACAACAAACTACTTTCCATAATGACTATGCTACCATCCATTGAAGTAACAAAGATATTGACAACAAAATACCATCCATTAAATTAACAAAAATCTCGACAACAGACTACCTTCCATAAGGACAAGGATATAATCCATTAGAGTAAAAAAATCTCGACAATAGACTACCTTTCATAATGACACGGTTACCATCCATTGGAATAAAAAATATTTCGACGAAATACTACCTTCCATAATGACAAGGCCACCATCCATTGGAGTAACAAAAATCTCGACAACAAACTACCTTCCATAATGACTAGCCTACCATCCATTGGAATAACAAAAATCTCAACAATAGACTACCTGCCATAACGACAAGGCTACCATCCATTAGAACAACAAAAATCTCGACAACATAATACCTTCCATAATAACAAGGCTACCATCCATTAGAGTAACAAAAATCGGGACAACAGACTACTTTCCATGATGACATGGCTACCATCCATTGGAGTAACAAAAATATCAACAAGAGACTACCTTCCATAATGATAAGGCTACCATCCATTGGAGTAATTAAAATCTCGACAACAAACTACCTTCCATAATGACAAGGCTACCATCCATTAGAGTAACAAAGATATCGACAACATACTACCCTTCCATAATGACAAGGATACCATCCATTGGAGTAACAAAAATCTTGACAACAGACTACCTTCCATAATGACAAGGCTACCATCAATTGGAGTAACAAAAATATCGACAACAGACTACCTACCATAATGATAATGCTACCATCCATTGGAATAACAAAAATCTCGACAACAGACTACCTTCCATAATGACAAGGCTACCATCCATTAGAGTAATAAAAATATTGACAACATAATACCTTCCATAATGACAAGGCTATCATCCATTTGAGTAACAAAAATATCGACAACTGACTACCTACCATAATGAAAATGCTACCATCCATTGGAATAACAAAAATCTAGAAAACAGACTACCTTCCACAATGACAAGGCTACCATCAATTGGAGTAACAAAAATATAGACAATAGACTACCTTCCATAATGACAAGGCTACAATTCATTGGAGTAACAAAAATCTCGACAACAGACTACCTTCTATAATGACAAGGCTACCATCCATAATGACAAGGCTCCCATCCATTGGAGTAACAAAAATATCGACAACTGACTACCTTCCATAATGACAAGGCTACCATCCATTGGAGTAACAAAAATATGGACAACAAACTACCTTCTATAATGACAAGGCTACCATCAATTGGAGTAACAAAAATATCGACAACAGACTACCTACCATAATGACAATGCTACCATCCATTGGAATATCAAAAATCTCGACAACAAACTACCTTCCATAATGACAAGGCTACCATCCATTGGAGTAATAAAAATATTGACAACAGAATACCTTCCATAATGAGAAGGCTATCATCCATTTGAGTAACAAAAATATCGACAACTGACTACCTACCATAATGATAATGCTACCATCCATTGGAATAACAAAAATCTCGAAAACAGACTACTTTCCATAATGACAAGGCTACCATCCATTGGAGTAACAAAAATATCGACAACATACTACCTTCCATAATGACAAGGCTACCATCCATTGGAGTAATAAAAATATTGACAACAGAATACCTTCCATAATGACAAGGCTATCATCCATTTGAGTAACAAAAATATCGACAACTGACTACCTAACATAATGACAATGCTACCATCCATTGGAATTACAAAAATCTCGAAAACAGACTACCGTCCATAATGACAAGGCTACCATCAATTGGAGTAACAAAAATATCGACAACTGACTACCTTCCATAATGACAAGGCTACCATCCATTGGAGTAACAAAAATCTCGACATCTAACTACCTTCCATAATGACAAGGCTACCATCCATTAGAGTAACAAAGATATCGACAACATACTACCTTCCATAATGACAAGGCTACCATCCATTGGAGTAACAAAAATCTTGACAACAGACTACCTTCCCTAATGACAAGGCTACCATCCATTGCAGTAACAAAAATATCGACAGCAGACTACCTACCATAATGACAATGCTACTATCCATTGGAATAATAAAAATCTCGACAACAGACTACCTTCCATAATGACAAGGCTACCATCCATTGGAGTAATAAAAATATTGACACCAAAATACCTTCCATAATGACAAGGCTATCATCCATTTTAGTAACAAAAATATCGCCAACTGACTACCTACCATAATGACAATGCTACCATCCATTGGAATAACAAAAATCTCGAAAACAGACTACCTTCCATAATGACAATGCTACCATCCATTGGAGTAACAAAAACATCGACAACATACTATCTTCCGTAATGACAAGGCTACAATCCATTGGAGTAACAAAAATCTCGACAACAGACTACCTTCCATAATGACAAGGCTACCATCCATAATGATAAGGCTATCATCCATTTGAGTAACAAAAATATCGACAACTGACTACCTACCATAATGATAATGCTACCATCGATTGGAATTACAAAAATCTCGAAAACAGACTACCTTCCATAATGACAAGGCTACCATCCATTGGAGTAACAAAAATATCGACAATTGACTACCTTCCATAATGACAAGGCTACAATCCATTGGAGTAACAAAAATATCGACAATAGACTAACTTTCATAATGACAAGGCCACCATCCATTGGAGTAACAAAAATTTCGACAACAAACTACCTTCTTTAATGACAAGGCTACCATCCATTGGAGTAATAAAAATATTGACGACAAAATACCTTCCATAATGACAAGGCTACCATCCATTAGAGTAACAAAGATATCGACAACATACTACCTTCCATAATGACAAGGCTACCATCCATTGGAGTAACAAAAATCTTGACAACAGACTACCTTCCATAATGACAAGGCTACCATCCATTGGAGTAACAAAAATATCGACAACAGACTACGTACCACAATGACAAGGCTACCATCCATTGGAGTTAAAAAAACTATAGACAATAGACTACCTTCCATAATGACATGGCTACAATCCATTGGAGTAACAAAAATCAGGACAACATACTACCATCCGTAATGACAAGGCTACCTTCCATTGGAGTAACAAAGATATCGACAACATACTACCTTCCATAATGACAAGGATACCATCCATTGGAGTAACAAAAATCTTGACAACAGACTACCTTCCATAATGACAATGCTACCATCATTTGGAGTAACAAAAATATCGACAACAGACTACCTACCATAATGACAAGGCTACCATCCATTGGAGTAACAAAAATATCGACAATTGACTACCTTCCATAATGACAAGGCTACAATCCATTGGAGTAACAAAAATATCGACAATAGACTACCTTTCATAATGACAAGGCCACCATCCATTGGAGTAACAAAAATTTCGACAACAGACTACCTTCCATAATGACAAGGCTACCATCCAATGGAGTAACAAAAATCGCGACAACAGACTACCTTCCATCATGACAAGGCTACCATCCATTGGAGTAACAAAAATCTCGACAACAAACTACCTTCCATAATGACAAGGCTACCATCCATTAGAGTAACAAAGATATCGACAACATACTACCTTCCATAATGACAAGGCTACCATCCATTGGAGTAACAAAAATCTTGACAACAGATTACATTCCATAATGACAAGGCTATCATCCATTGGAGTAACAAAAATATCGACAACATACTACCTGCCATAATGACAATGCTACCATCAATTGGAATAACAAAAATCTCGACAACAGACTACCTTCCATAATGACAAGGCTACCATCCATTGGAGTAATTAAAATATTGACAACAGAATACCTTCCATAATGACAAGGCTATCATCCATTTGAGTAACAAAAATATCGACAACTGACTACCTAACATAATGACAATGCTACCATCCATTGGAATTACAAAAATCTCGAAAACAGACTACCGTCCATAATGACAAGGCTACCATCAATTGGAGTAACAAAAATATCGACAACTGACTACCTTCCATAATGACAGGGCTACCATCCATTGGAGTAACAAAAATCTCGACATCAAACTACCTTCCATAATGACAAGGCTACCATCCATTAGAGTAACAAAGATATCGACAACATACTACCTTCCATAATGACAAGGCTACCATCCATTGGAGTAACAAAAATCTTGACAACAGACTACCTTCCCTAATGACAAGGCTACCATCCATTGCAGTAACAAAAATATCGACAACAGACTACCTACCATAATGACAATGCTACTATCCATTGGAATAATAAAAATCTCGACAACAGCCTACCTTCCATAATGACAAGGCTACCATCCATTGGAGTAATAAAAATATTGACACCAAAATACCTTCCATAATGACAAGGCTATCATCCATTTTAGTAACAAAAATATCGACAACTGACTACCTACCATAATGACAATGCTACCATCCATTGGAATAACAAAAATCTCGAAAACAGACTACCTTCCATAATGACAATGCTACCATCCATTGGAGTAACAAAAACATCGACAACATACTATCTTCTGTAATGACAAGGCTACAATCCATTGGAGTAACAAAAATCTCGACAACAGACTACCTTCCATAATGACAAGGCTACCATCCATAATGATAGGGCTACCATCCATTGGAGTAACAAAAATATCGACAACATACTACCTGCCATAATGACAATGCTACCATCCATTGGAATAACAAAAATCTCGACAACAAACTACCTTCCATAATGACATGGCTACCATCCATTGGAGTAATAAAAATATTGACAACAAAATACCTTCCATAATGAGAAGGCTATCATCCATTTTAGTAACAAAAATATCGACAAATGACTACCTACCATAATGACAATGCTACCATCCATTGGAATAACAAAAATCTCGAAAACAGACTACCTTCCACAATGACAATGCTACCATCCATTGGAGTAACAAAAATATCGACAACAGACTATCTTCCATAATGACAAGGCTACAATCCATTGGAATAACAAAAATCTCGACAACAGACTACCTTCCATAATGACAAGGCTACCATCCATAATGACAAGGCTACCATCCATTGGAGTAACAAAAATATCGACAACATACTACCTGCCATAATGACAATGCTACCATCCATTTGAATAACAAAAATCTCGACAACAGACTACCTGCCATAAAGACAAGGCTATCATCCATTTGAGTAACAAAAATATCGACAACTGACTACCTAACATAATGACAATGGTACCATCCATTGGAATTACAAAAATCTCGAAAACAGACTACCGTCCACAATGACAAGGCTACCATCCATTGGAGTAACAAAAATATCGACAACAGACTAACTTCCATAATGACAAGGCTACTATCTATAATGACAAGGCTACCATCAATTAGAGTAACAAAAATATCGACAACTGACTACCTTCCATAATGACAAGGCTACCATCCATTGGAGTAACAAAAATCTCGACAACAAACTACCTTCCATAATGACAAGGTTACCATCCATTAGAGTAACAAAGATATCGACAACATACTACCTTCCATAATGACAAGGATACCATCCATTGGAATAACAAAAATCTTGACAACAGACTACCTTCCATAATGACAAGGCTACCATCATTTGGAGTAACAAAAATATCGACAACAGACTACCTACCATAATGACAATGCTACCATCCATTGGAATAACAAAAATCTCGACAACAGACTAACTTCCATAATGACAAGGCTACCATCCATTAGAGTAATAAAAATATTGACAACATAATACCTTCCATAATGACAAGGTTATCATCCATTTGAGTAATAAAAATATCGACAACTGACTTCCTACCATAATGACAATGCTACCATCCATTGGAATAACAAAAATCTAGAAAACAGACTACCTTCCACAATGACAAGGCTACCATCCAATGGAGTAACAAAAATATAGACAATAGACTACCTTCCATAATGACAAGGCTACAATTTATTGGAGTAACAAAAATCTCGACAACAAACTACCTTCTATAGTGACAAGGCTACCATCCAAAATGACAAGGCTCATATCCATTGGAGTAACAAAAATATCGACAACTGACTACCTTCCATAATGACAAGGCTACTATCCATTGGAGTAACAAAAATCTCGACAACAAACTACCTTCCATAATTACAAGGCTACAATCCATTAGAGTAACAAAGATATCGACAACATACTACCTTCCGTAATGACAAGGATACCATCCATTGGAGTAACAAAACTCTTGACAAAAGACTACCTTCTATAATGACAAGGCTACCATCCATTGGAGTAACAAAAATATCGACAACAAACTACCTACCATAATGACAATGCTACCATCCATTGGAATTTCAAAAATCTCGACAATAAACTACATTCCATAATGACAAGGCTACCATCCATTGGAGTAATAAAAATATTGACAACAGAATACCTTCCAAAATGAGAAGGCTATCATCCATTTGAGTAACAAAAATATCGACAACTGACTACCAACCATAATGATATTTCTACCATCCATTGGAATAACAAAAATCTTGAAAACGGACTACCTTCCACAATGACAAGGCTACCACCCATTGGAGTAACAAAAATATCGACAATAGACTACCTTCCATAATGACAAGGCTACAATCAATTGGAGTAACAAAAATATCGACAACAGACTACCTTCCATAATGACAAGGCTACCATCCATTGGAGTAACAAAATATCGACAACAAACTACCTCCCATAATGAAAAGGCTACCATTCATTGGAGTAACAAAAATCTGGACTACAGACTACCTTTCATAATGACAAGGCCACCATCCATTGGAATAACAAAAATTTCGAAAACAGACTACCTTCCATAATGACAAGGCTACCATCCAATGGAGTAACAAAAATCGCGACAACAAACTACCTTCCATAATGATAAGGCTACCATCCTTTGGAGTAACAAAAATCTCGACAACAAACTACCTTCCATAATGACAAGGCTACCATCCATTAGAGTAACAAAGATATCGACAACATACTACCTTCCATAATGACAAGGCTACATCCATTGGAGTAACAAAAATCTTGACAACAGATTACATTCCATAATGACAAGGGTACCATCCATTGGAGTAACAAAAATATCAACAACATACTACCTGCCATAATGACAATGCTACCATCCATTGGAATAACAAAAATCTTGACAATGGACTACCTTCCATAATGACAAGGCTACCATCCATTGGAGTAATAAAAACATTGACAACATAATACCTTCCACAATGACAAGGATATCATCCATTTGAGTAACAAAAATATCGACAACTGACTAAGGCTACCATCCATTGGAGTAATAAAAATATTGACAACAAAATACCTTCCATAATGACAAGGCTACCATCCATTAGAGTAACAAAGATATCGACAACATACTACCTTCCATAATGACAAGGCTACCATCCATTGGAGTAACAAAAATCTTGACAACAGACTACCTTCCATAATGACAAGGCTACCATCCATTGGAGTAACAAAAATATCGACAACAGACTACGTACCACAATGACAAGGCTACAATCCATTGGAGTTAAAAAAACTATAGACAATAGACTACCTTCCATAATGACATGGCTACAATCCATTGGAGTAACAAAAATCAGGACAACATACTACCATCCGTAATGACAAGGCTACCTTCCATTGGAGTAACAAAGATATCGAAAACATACTACCTTCCATAATGACAAGGATACCATCCATTGGAGTAACAAAAATCTTGACAACAGACTACCTTCCATAATGACAACGCTACCATCATTTGGAGTAACAAAAATATCGACAACAGACTACCTACCATAATGACAATGCTACCATCCATTGGAATAACAAAAATCTCGACAACAGACTACCTTCCATAATGACAAGGCTACCATCCATTAGAGTAATAAAAATATTGACAACATAATACCTTCCATAATGACAAGGCTATCATCAATTTGAGTAACAAAAATATCGACAACTGACTACCTACCATAATGACAATGCTACCATCCATTGGAATAACAAAAATCTAGAAAACAGACTACCTTCCACAATGACAAGGCTACCATCCAATGGAGTAACAAAAATATAGACAATAGACTACCTTCCATAATGACAAGGCTACAATTCATTGGAGTAACAAAAATCTCGACAACAGACTACCTTTTATAATGACAAGGCTACCATCCATAATGACAAGGCTCCCATCCATTGGAGTAACAAAAATATCGACAACTGACTACCTTCCATAATGACAAGGCTACCATCCATTGGAGTAACAAAAATTTCGACAACAGACTACCTTCTTTAATGACAAGGCTACCATCCATTGGAGTAATAAAAATCTTGGCAACAAAATACCTTCCATAATGACAAGGCTACCATCCATTAGAGTAACAAAGATATCGACAACATACTACCTTCCATAATGACAAGGCTACCATCCATTGGAGTAACAAAAATCTTGACAACAGACTACCTTCCATAATGACAAGGCTACCATCCATTGGAGTAACAAAAAAATCGACAACAGACTACGTACCACAATGACAAGGCTACCATCCATTGGAGTTAAAAAAACTATAGTCAATAGACTATCTTCCATAATGACATGGCTACAATCCATTGGAGTAACAAAAATCAGGACAACATACTACCATCCGTAATGACAAGGCTACCTTCCATTGGAGTAACAAAGATATCCACAATATACTACCTTCCATAATGACAAGGATACCATCCATTGGAGTAACAAAAATCTTGACAATAGACTACCTTCCATAATGACAAGGCTACCATCATTTGGAGTAACAAAAACATCGACAACAAACTACCTACCATAATGACAATGCTACCATCCATTGGAATAACAAAAATCTCGACAACAGACTACCTTCCATAATGACAAGGCTACCATCCATTAGAGTAATAAAAATATTGACAACATAATACCTTCCATAATGACAAGGCTATCATCAATTTGAGTAACAAAAATATCGACAATTGACTACCTACCATAATGACAATGCTACCATCCATTGGAATAACAAAAATCTAGAAAACAACTTACCTTCCAAAATGACAAGGCTACCATCCAATGGAGTAACAAAAATATAGACAATAGACTACCTTCCATAATGACAAGACTACAATTCATTGGAGTAACAAAAATCTCGACAACAGACTACCTTCTATAATGACAAGGCTACCATCCATAATGACAAGGCTCCCATCCATTGGAGTAACAAAAATATCGACAACTGACTACCTTCCATAATGACAAGGCTACCATCCATTGGAGTAACAAAAATCTGGACAACAAACTACCTTCCATAATGACAAGGATACCATCCATTAGAGTAACAAAGATATCGACAACATACTACCTTCCGTAATGACAAGGATACCATCCATTGGAGTAACAAAAATCTTGACAACAGACTACCTTCTATAATGACAAGGCTACCATCCATTGGAGTAACAAAAATATCGACAACAAACTACCTACCATAATGACAATGCTACCATCCATTGGAATTTCAAAAATCTCGATAACAAACTACCTTCCATAATGACAAGGCTACCATCCATTGGAGTAATAAAAATATTGACAACAAAATACCTTCCAAAATGAGAAGGCTATCATCCATTTGAGTAACAAAAATATCGACAACTGACTACCAACCATAATGATAATTCTACCATCCATTGGAATAACAAAAATCTTGAAAATGGACTACCTTCCCCAATGACAAGGCTACCATCCATTGGAGTAACAAAAATATCGACAGTAGACTACCTTCCATAATGACAAGGCTACAATCCATTGGAGTAAGAAAAATATCGACAACAGACTACCTTCCATAATGACAAGGGTACCATCCATTGGAGTAACAAAATATCGACAACAAACTACCTCCCATAATGAAAAGGCTACCATTCATTGGAGTAACAAAAATATGGACTACAGACTACCTTTCATAATGACAAGGCCACCATCCATTGGAATAACAAAAATTTCGACAACAGACTACCTTCCATAATGACAAGGCTACCATCCAATGGAGTAACAAAAATCGCGACAAAAAACTACCTTCCATAATGACAAGGCTACCATCCTTTGGAGTAACAAAAATCTCGACAAAAAACTACCTTCCATAATGACAAGGCTACCATCCATTAGAGTAACAAAGATATCGACAACATACTACCTTCCATAATGGCAAGGCTACCATCCATTGGAGTAACAAAAATCTTGACAACAGATTACATTCCATAATGACAAGGCTACCATCCACTGGAGTAACAAAAATATCGACAACATACTACCTGCCATAATGACAATGCTACCATCCATTGGAATAACAAAAATCTCGACAACGGACTACCTTCCATAATGACAAGGCTACCATCCATTGGAGTAATAAAAACATTGACAACATAATACCTTCCATAATGACAAGGATATCATCCATTTGAGTAACAAAAATATCGACAACTGACTACCTAACATAATGACATTGCTACCATCCAATGGAATTAAAAAAATATTGAGACTAACTTCAATAATAACAAGGCTACCATCCATTGGAGTAACAAAAATTTCGACAACAGACTACCTTCTTTAATGACAAGGCTACCATCCATTGGAGTAATAAAAATCTTGACGACAAAATACCTTCCATAATGACAAGGCTACCATCCATTAGAGTAACAAAGATATCGACAACATACTACCTTCCATAATGACAAGGCTACCATCCATTGGAGTAACAAAAATCTTGACAACAGACTACCTTCCATAATGACAAGGCTACCATCCATTGGAGTAACAAAAATATCGACAACAGACTACGTACCACAATGACAAGGCTACCATCCATTGGAGTTAAAAAAACTATAGACAATAGACTACCTTCCATAATGACATGGCTACAATCCATTGGTGTAACAAAAATCAGGAAAACATACTACCATCCGTAATGACAAGGCTACCTTCCATTGGAGTAACAAAGATATTGACAACATACTACCTTCCATAATGACAAGGATACCATCCATTGGAGTAACAAAAATCTTGACAACAGACTACCTTCCATAATGACAAGGCTACCATCATTTGGAGTAACAAAAATATCGACAACAGACTACCTACCATAATGACAATGCTACCATCCATTGGAATAACAAAAATCTCGACAACAGACTACCTTCCATAATGACAAGGCTACCATCCATTAGAGTCATAAAAATATTGACAACATAAGACCTTCCATAATGACAAGGCTATCATCAATTTGAGTAACAAAAATATCGACAACTGACTACCTACCATAATGACAATGCTACCATCCATTGGAATAACAAAAATCTAGAAAATAGACTACCTTCCACAATGACAAGGCTACCATCCAATGGAGTAACAAAAATATAGACAATAGACTACCTTCCATAATGACAAGGCTACAATTCATTGGAGTAACAAAAATCTCGACAACAAACTACCTTTTATAATGACAAGGCTACCATCATAATGACAAGGCTCCCATCCATTGGAGTAACAAAAATATCGACAACTGACTACCTTCCATAATGACAAGGCTACCATCCATTGGAGTAACAAAAATTTCGACAACAGACTACCTTCTTTAATGACAAGGCTACCATCCATTGGAGTAATAAAAATCTTGACAACAAAATACCTTCCATAATGACAAGGATACCATCCATTGTAGTAACAAAAATATTGACAACAGACTACCTTCTATAATGACAAGGCTACCATCCATTGGAGTAACAAAAATATCGACAACAGACTACCTACCATAATGACAATGCTACCATCCATTGGAATTTCAAAAATCTCGACAACAAACTACCTTCCATAATGACAAGGCTACCATCCATTGGAGTAATAAAAATATTGACAACAGAATACCTTCCAAAATGAGAAGGCTATCATCCATTTGAGTAACAAAAATATCGACAACTGACTACCTACCATAATGATAATGCTACCATCCATTGGAATAACAAAAATCTCGAAAACAAAATACCTTCCACAATGACAAGGCTACCATAAATTGGAGTAAGAAAAATATCAACAATAGACTACCTTCCATAATGACAAGGCTACAATCCATTGGAGTAACAAAAATATCGACAACAGACTACCTTCCATAATGATAAGGCTACCATCCATTGGAGTAACAAAATATCGACAACAAACTACCTCCCATAATGAAAAGGCTACCATTCATTGGAGTAACAAAAATCTGGACTACAGACTACCTTTCATAATGACAAGGCCACCATCCATTGGTATAACAAAAATTTCGACAACAAACTACCTTCCATAATGACAAGGCTACCATCCAATGGAGTAAAAAAAATCGCGACAACAGACTACCTTCCATAATTACAAGGCTACCATCCATTGGAGTAACAAAAATCTCGACAACAAACTACCTTCCATAATGACAAGGCTACCATCCATTAGAGTAACAAAGATATCGACAACATACTACCTTCCATAATGACAAGGCTACCATCCATTGGAGTAACAAAAATCTTGACAACAGACTACCTTCCATAATGACAAGGCTACCATCCATTGGAGTAACAAAAATATCGACAACAGACTACGTACCACAATGACAAGGCTACCATCCATTGGAGTTAAAAAAACTATAGACAATAGACTACCTTCCATAATGACATGGCTACAATCCATTGGAGTAACAAAAATCAGGACAACATACTACCATCCGTAATGACAAGGCTACCTTCCATTGGAGTAACAAAGATATCGACAACATACTACCTTCCATAATGACAAGGATACCATCCATTGGAGTAACAAAAATCTTGACAACAAACTACCTTCCATAATGACAAGGCTACCATCATTTGGAGTAACAAAAATACCGACAACAGACTACCTACCATAATGACAATGCTACCATCCATTGGAATAACAAAAATCTCGACAACAGACTACCTTCCATAATGACAAGGCTACCATCCATTAGAGTCATAAAAATATTGACAACATAATACCTTCCATAATGACAAGGCTATCATCAATTTGAGTAACAAAAATATCGACAACTGACTACCTACCATAATGACAATGCTACCATCCAATGGAATTAAAAAAATATCGAGACTAACTTCAATAATAACAAGGCTACCATCCATTGGAGTAACAAAAATTTCGACAACAGACTACCTTCTTTAATGACAAGGCTACCATCCATTGGAGTAATAAAAATCTTGACGACAAAATACCTTCCATAATGACAAGGCTACCATCCATTAGAGTAACAAAGATATCGACAACATACTACCTTCCATAATGACAAGGCTACCATCCATTGGAGTAACAAAAATCTTGACAACAGACTACCTTCCATAATGACAAGGCTACCATCCATTGGAGTAACAAAAATATCGACAACAGACTACGTACCACAATGACAAGGCTACCATCCATTGGAGTTAAAAAAACTATAGACAATAGACTACCTTCCATAATGACATGGCTACAATCCATTGGTGTAACAAAAATCAGGACAACATACTACCATCCGTAATGACAAGGCTACCTTCCATTGGAGTAACAAAGATATCGACAACATACTACCTTCCATAATGACAAGGATACCATCCATTGGAGTAACAAAAATCTTGACAACAGACTACCTTCCATAATGACAAGGCAACCATCATTTGGAGTAACAAAAATATCGACAACAGACTACCTACCATAATGACAATGCTACCATCCATTGGAATAACAAAAATCTCGACAACAGACTACCTTCCATAATGACAAGGCTACCATCCATTAGAGTCATAAAAATATTGACAACATAAGACCTTCCATAATGACAAGGCTATCATCAATTTGAGTAACAAAAATATCGACAACTGACTACCTACCATAATGACAATGCTACCATCCATTGGAATAACAAAAATCTAGAAAACAGACTACCTTCCACAATGACAAGGCTACCATCCAATGGAGTAACAAAAATATAGACAATAGACTACCTTCCATAATGACAAGGCTACAATTCATTGGAGTAACAAAAATCTCGACAACAGACTACCTTTTATAATGACAAGGCTACCATCATAATGACAAGGCTCCCATCTAAGAGTAACAAAAATATCGACAACTGACTACCTTCCATAATGACAAGGCTACCATCCATTGGAGTAACAAAAATTTCGACAACAGACTACCTTCTTTAATGACAAGGCTACCATCCATTGGAGTAATAAAAATCTTGACAACAAAATACCTTCCATAATGACAAGGATACCATCCATTGTAGTAACAAAAATATTGACAACAGACTACCTTCTATAATGACAAGGCTACCATCCATTGGAGTAACAAAAATATCGACAACAGACTACCTACCATAATGACAATGCTACCATCCATTGGAATTTCAAAAATCTCGACAACAAACTACCTTCCATAATGACAAGGCTACCATCCATTGGAGTAATAAAAATATTGACAACAGAATACCTTCCAAAATGAGAAGGCTATCATCCATTTGAGTAACAAAAATATCGACAACTGACTACCTACCATAATGATAATGCTACCATCCATTGGAATAACAAAAATCTCGAAAACAAAATACCTTCCACAATGACAAGGCTACCATCAATTGGAGTAAGAAAAATATCAACAATAGACTACCTTCCATAATGACAAGGCTACAATCCATTGGAGTAACAAAAATATCGACAACAGACTACCTTCCATAATGATAAGGCTACCATCCATTGGAGTAACAAAATATCGACAACAAACTACCTCCCATAATGAAAAGGCTACCATTCATTGGAATAACAAAAATCTGGACTACAGACTACCTTTCATAATGACAAGGCCACCATCCATTGGAATAACAAAAATTTCGACAACAAACTACCTTCCATAATGACAAGGCTACCATCCAATGGAGTAAAAAAAATCGCGACAACAGACTACCTTCCATAATTACAAGGCTACCATCCATTGGAGTAACAAAAATCTCGACAACAAACTACCTTCCATAATGACAAGTCTACCATCCATTAGAGTAACAAAGATATCGACAACATACTACCTTCCATAATGACAAGGCTACCATCCATTGGAGTAACAAAAATCTTGACAACAGACTACCTTCCATAATGACAAGGCTACCATCCATTGGAGTAACAAAAATATCGACAACAGACTACGTACCACAATGACAAGGCTACCATCCATTGGAGTTAAAAAAACTATAGACAATAGACTACCTTCCATAATGACATGGCTACAATCCATTGGAGTAACAAAAATCAGGACAACATACTACCATCCGTAATGACAAGGCTACCTTCCATTGGAGTAACAAAGATATCGACAACATACTACCTTCCATAATGACAAGGATACCATCCATTGGAGTAACAAAAATCTTGACAACAAACTACCTTCCATAATGACAAGGCTACCATCATTTGGAGTAACAAAAATACCGACAACAGACTACCTACCATAATGACAAGGCTACCATCATTTGGAGTAACAAAAATACCGACAACAGACTACCTACCATAATGACAATGCTACCATCCATTGGAATAACAAAAATCTCGACAACAGACTACCTTCCATAATGACAAGGCTACCATCCATTAGAGTCATAAAAATATTGACAACATAATACCTTCCATAATGACAAGGCTATCATCAATTTGAGTAACAAAATATCGACAACTGACTACCTACCATAATGACAATGCTACCATCCATTGGAATAACAAAAATCTAGAAAACAGACTACCTTCCACAATGACAAGGCTACCATCCAATGGAGTAACAAAAATATAGACAATAGACTACCTTCCATAATGACAAGGCTACAATTCATTGGAGTAAGAAAAATCTCGACAACAGACTACCTTTTATAATGACAAGGCTACCATCATAATGACAAGGCTCCCATCCATTGGAGTAACAAAAATATCGACAACTGACTACCTTCCATAATGACAAGGCTACCATCCATTGGAGTAACAAAAATTTCGACAACAGACTACCTTCTTTAATGACAAGGCTACCATCCATTGGAGTAATAAAAATCTTGACAACAAAATACCTTCCATAATGACAAGGCTACCATCCATTAGAGTAACAAAGATATCGACAACATACTACCTTCCATAATGACAAGGCTACCATCCATTGGAGTAACAAAAATCTTGACAACAGACTACCTTCCATAATGACAAGGCTATCATCCATTGGAGTAACAAAAATATCGAGAACAGACTACGTACCACAATGACAAGGCTACCATCCATTGGAGTTAAAAAAACTATAGACAATAGACTAACTTCCATAATGACATGGCTACAATCCATTGGAGTAACAAAAATCAGAACAACATACTACCATCCGTAATGACAAGGCTACCTTCCATTGGAGTAACAAAGATATCGACAACATACTACCTTCCATAATGACAAGGATACCATCCATTGGAGTAACAAAAATCTTGACAACAGACTACCTTCCATAATGACAAGGCTACCATCATTTGGAGTAACAAAAATATCGACAACAGACTACCTACCATAATGACAATGCTACCATCCATTGGAATAACAAAAATCTCGACAACAGACTACCTTCCATAATGACAAGGCTACCATCCATTAGAGTAATAAAAATATTGACAACATAATACCTTCCATAATGACAAGGCTATCATCAATTTGAGTAACAAAAATATCGACAACTGACTACCTACCATAATGACAATGCTACCATCCATTGGAATAACAAAAATCTAGAAAACAGACTACATTCCACAATGACAAGGCTACCATCCAATGGAGTAACAAAAATATAGACAATAGACTACCTTCCATAATGACAAGGCTACAATTCATTGGAGTAACAATAATCTCGACAACAGACTACCTTCTATAATGACAAGGCTACCGTCCAAAATGACAAGGCTCCCATCCATTGGAGTAACAAAAATATCGACAACTGACTACCTTCCATAATGACAAGGCTACCATCCATTGGAGTAACAAAAATCTCGACAACAAACTACCTTCCATAATGACAAGGATACCATCCATTAGAGTAACAAAGATATCGACAACATACTACCTTCCGTAATGACAAGGATACCATCCATTGGAGTAACAAAAATCTTGACAACAGACTACCTTCTATAATGACAAGGCTACCATCCATTGGAGTAACAAAAATATCGACAACAGACTACCTACCATAATGACAATGCTACCATCCATTGGAATTTCAAAAATCTCGAAAACAAAATACCTTCCACAATGACAAGGCTACCATCCATTGGAGTAACAAAAATATCAACAATAGACTACCTTCCATAATGACAAGGCTACAATCCATTGGAGTAACAAAAATATCGACAACAGACTACCTTCCATAATGATAAGGCTACCATCCATTGGAGTAACAAAATATCGACAACAAACTACCTCCCATAATGAAAAAGCTACCATTCATTGGAGTAACAAAAATTTGGACTACAGACTACCTTTCATAATGACAAGGCCACCATCCATTGGAATAACAAAAATTTCGACAACAAACTACCTTCCATAATGACAAGGCTACCATCCAATGGAGTAACAAAAATCGCGACAACAGACTACCTTCCATAATTACAAGGCTACCATCCATTGGAGTAACAAAAATCTCGACAACAAACTACCTTCCATAATGACAAGGCTACCATCCATTAGAGTAACAAAGATATCGACAACATACTACCTTCTATAATGACAAGGCTACCATCCATTGGAGTAACAAAAATCTTGACAACTGATTGCATTCCATAATGACAAGGCTACCATCCATTGGAGTAACAAAAATATCGATAACATACTACCTTCCATAATGACAATGCTACCATCCATTGGAATAAAAAAATCTCGACAACAGACTACCTTCCATAATGACAAGGCTACCATCCATTGGAGTAATAAAAATATTGACAACAGAATACCTTCCATAATGACAAGGCTATCATCCATTTGATTAACAAAAATATCGACAACTGACTACCTAACATAATGACAATGCTACCATCCATTGGAATTACAAAAATCTCGAGACTAACTTCAATAATAACAAGGCTACCATCCATTGGAGTAACTAAATTTTTGACAACAGACTACCTTCTATAATGACAAGGCTACCATCCATTGGAGTAATAAAAATCTTGACAACAAAATACCTTCCATAATGACAAGGCTACCATCCATTAGAGTAACAAAGATATCGATAACATACTACCTTCCATAATTACTAGGCTACCATCCATTGGAGTAACAAAAATCTTGACAACAGACTACCTTCCATAATGACAAGGCTACCATCCATTAGAGTAACAAAGATATCGACAACAGACTACGTACCACAATGACAAGGATACCATCCATTGGAGTTAAAAAAACTATAGACAACAGACTATCTTCCATAATGACATGGCTACAATCCATTGTAGTAACAAAAATCAGGACAACATACTACCATCCGTAATGACAAGGCTACCTTCCATTGGAGTAACAAAGATATCGACAACATACTACCTTCCATAATGACAAGGATACCATCCATTAGAGTAACAAAAATCTTGACAACAGACTACCTTCTATAATGACAAGGCTACCATCCATTGGAGTAACAAAAATATCGACAACAGACTACCTACCATAATGACAATGCTACCATCCATTGGAATTTCAAAAATCTCGACAACAAACTACCTTCCATAATGACAAGGCTACCATCCATTGGAGTAATAAAAATATTGACAACAAAATACCTTCCAAAATGAGAAGGCTATCATCCATTTGAGTAACAAAAATATCGACAACTGACTACCTACCATAATGATAATGCTACCATCCATTGGAATAACAAAAATCTCGAAAACAAAATACCTTCCACAATGACAAGGCTACCATCCATTGGAGTAACAAAAATATCAACAATAGACTACCTTCCATAATGACAAGGCTACAATCCATTGGAGTAACAAAAATATCGACAACAGACTACCTTCCATAATGATAAGGCTACCATCCATAATGACAAGGCTACCTTCCATTGGAGTAACAAAATATCGACAACAAACTACCTCCCATAATGAAAAGGCTACCATTCATTGGAGTAACAAAAATCCGGACTACAGACTACCTTTCATAATGACAAGGCCACCATCCATTGGAATAACAAAAATTTCGACAACAAACTACCTTCCATAATGACAAGGCTACCATCCAATGGAGTAACAAAAATCGCGACAACAGACTACCTTCCATAATTACAAGGCTACCATCCATTGGAGTAACAAAAATATCGACAACAAACTACCTTCCATAATGACAAGGCTACCATCCATTGGAATTACAAAAATCTCGAGACTAACTTCAATGATAACAAGGCTACCATCCATTGGAGTAACAAAAATTTTGACAATAGACTACCTTCTTTAATGACAAGGCTACCATCCATTGGAGTAATAAAAATCTTGACAACAAAATACCTTCCATAATGACAAGGCTACCATCCATTAGAGTAACAAAGATATCGACAACATACTACCTTCCATAATGACTAGGCTACCATTCATTGGAGTAACAAAAATCTTGACAACATACTACCTTCCATAATGACAAGGCTACCATCCATTGGAGTAACAAAAATATCGACAACAGACTACGTACCACAATGACAAGGCTACCATCCATTGGAGTTACAAAAACTATAGACAACAGACTACCGTCCATAATGACATGGCTACAATCCATTGTAGTAACAAAAATCAGGACAACATACTACCATCCGTAATGACAAGGCTACCTTCCATTGGAGTAACAAAGATATCGAAAACATACTACCTTCCATAATGAGAAGGCTACCATCCATTGGAGTAACAAAATTATCGACAATAGACTACCTTCCATAATAACAAGGCTACCATCCATTGGAATAACAAAAATCTCGACAACAGACTACCTTCCATAATGACAAGGCTACCATCCAATAAAGTAACAAAAATCTCGACAACACACTACCTTCAATAATGACAAGGCTACCATCCATTAGAGTAACACAAATCTTGACAATAGACTACCTTCCATAATGACAATGCTACCATCCATTGGAGTAACAAAAAATCGACAACAGACTACCTACCATAATGACAATGCTACCATCCATTGGAATAACAAAAATATCGACAACAGACTACCTTCCATAATGTGAAGGCTACCATCCATTGGAGTAATAAAAATATTGACAACAGAATACCTTCTATAATGAAAGTCTATCATCCATTTGAGTAACAAAAATATTGACAACTGACTACCAACCATAATAACAAGGCTACCATCCATTGGAGTAACAAAATTTTTGACAACAGACTACCTTCTTTAATGACAAGGCTACCATCCATTGGAGTAATAAAAATCTTGACAACAAAATACCTTCCATAATGACAAGGCTACCATCCATTAGAGTAACAAAGATATCGACAACATACTACCTTCCATAATTACTAGGCTACCATCCATTGGAGTAACAAAAATCTTGACAACAGACTACCTTCCATAATGACAAGGCTACCATCCATTGGAGTAACAAAAATATCGACAACAAACTACATACCACAATGACAAGGATACCATCCATTGGAGTTAAAAAAACTATAGACAACAGACTATCTTCCATAATGACATGGCTACAATCCATTGTAGTAACAAAAATCAGGACAACATACTACCATCCGTAATGACAAGGCTACCTTCCATTGGAGTAACAAAGATATCGACAACTTACTACCTTCCATAATGACAAGGATACCATCCATTGGAGTAACAAAAATCTTGACAACAGACTACCTTCCATAATGACAAGGCTACCATCATTTGGAGTAACAAAAATATAGACAACAGACTACCTACCATAATGACAATGCTACCATCCATTGGAATAACAAAAATCTCGACAACAGACTACCTTCCATAATGACAAGGCTACCATCCATTAGAGTAATAAAAAAATTGACAACATAATACCTTCCATAATGACAAGGCTATCATCCATTTGAGTAACAAAAATATCGACAACTGACTACCTACCATAATGACAATGCTACCATCCATTGGAATAACAAAAATCTAGAAAACAGACTACCTTCCGCAATGACAAGGATACCATCCAATGGAGTAACAAAAATATAGACAATAAACTACCTTCCATAATGACAAGGCTACAATTCATTGGAGTAACAAAAATATCGACAACAGACTACCTTCTATAATGACAAGGCTACCATCCATAATGACATGGCTACCTTCCATTGGAGTAACAAAAATCTTGACAACAGACTACCTTCTATAATGAAAAGGCTACCATCCATTGGAGTAACAAAAATATCGACAACAGACTACCTACCATAATGACAATGCTACCATCCATTGGAATTTCAAAAATCTCGACAACAAACTTCCTTCCATAATGACAAGGCTACCATCCATTGGAGTAATAAAAATATTGACAACAAAATACCTTCCAAAATGAGAAGGCTATCATCCATTTGAGTAACAAAAATATCGACAGCTGACTACCTAACATAATGACAATGCTACCATCCATTGGAATTACAAAAGTCTCGAGACTAACTTCAATAATAACAAGGCTACCATCCATTAGAGTAACAAAGATATCGACAACATACTACCTTCCATAATGACTAGGCTACCATTCATTGGAGTAACAAAAATCTTGACAACAGACTACCTTCCATAATGACAAGGCTACCATCCATTGGAGTAACAAAAATATCGACAACAGACTACGTACCATAATGACAAGGCTACCATCCATTGGAGTTAAAATAAATATAGACAACAGACTACCTTCCATAATGACATGGCTACAATCCATTGTAGTAACAAAAATCAGGACAACATACTACCATCCGTAATGACAAGGCTACCTTCCATTGGAGTAACAAAGATATCGAAAAAATACTACCTTCCATAATGAGAAGGCTACCATCCATTGGAGTAACAAAATTATCGACAACTGACTACCTTCCATAATAACAAGGCTACCATCCATTGGAATAACAAAAATCTCGACAACAGACTACCTTCCATAATGACAAGGCTACCATCCAATAAAGTAACAAAAATCTCGACAACACACTACCTTCCATAATGACAAGGCTACCATCCATTAGAGTAACACAAATCTTGACAATAGACTACCTTCCATAATGACAATGCTACCATCCATTGGAGTAACAAAAAATCGACAACAGACTACCTACCATAATGACAATGCTACCATCCATTGGAATAACAAAAATCTCGACAACAGACTACCTTCCATAATGAGAAGGCTACCATCCATTGGAGTAATAAAAATATTGACAACAGAATACCTTCTATAATGAAAGTCTATCATCCATTTGAGTAACAAAAATATTGACAACTGACTACCAACCATAATAACAAGGCTACCATCCATTGGAGTAACAAATTTTTTGACAACAGACTACCTTCTTTAATGACAAGGCTACAATCCATTGGAGTAATAAAAATCTTGACAACAAAATACCTTCCATAATGACAAGGCTACCATCCATTAGAGTAACAAAGATATCGACAACATACTACCTTCCATAATTACTAGGCTACCATCCATTGGAGTAACAAAAATCTTGACAACAGGCTACCTTCCATAATGACAAGGCTACCATCCATTGGAGTAACAAAAATATCGACAACAGACTACATACCACAATGACAAGGATACCATCCATTGGAGTTAAAAAAACTATAGACAACAGACTATCTTCCATAATGACATGGCTACAATCCATTGTAGTAACAAAAATCAGGACAACATACTACCATCCGTAATGACAAGGCTACCTTCCATTGGAGTAACAAAGATATCGACAACATACTACCTTCCATAATGACAAGGATACCATCCATTGGAGTAACAAAAATCTTGACAACAGACTACCTTCCATAATGACAAGGCTACCATCATTTGGAGTAACAAAAATATATACAACAGACTACCTACCATAATGACAATGCTACCATCCATTGGAATAACAAAAATCTCGACAACAGACTACCTTCCATAATGACAAGGCTACCATCCATTAGAGTAATAAAAATATTGACAACATAATACCTTCCATAATGACAAGGCTATCATCCATTTGAGTAACAAAAATATCGACAACTGACTACCTACCATAATGACAATGCTATAATCCATTGGAATAACAAAAATCTAGAAAACAGACTACCTTCCGCAATGACAAGTCTACCATCCAATGGATAAACAAAAATATAGATAATAAACTACCTTCCATAATGACAAGGCTACAATTCATTGGAGTAACAAAAATATCGACAATGCTACCATCCATTGGAATAACAAAAATCTTGAAAACAAACTACCTTCCATAATGACAAGGCTACCATCCATTGGAGTAAAAAAAATATCGACAACAGACTACCTTCTATAATGACAAGGCTACACTCCGTTGGATTAACAAAAATATCTATAACTGACTACCTTCCATAATGACAAGGCTACCATCCATAATGCCAAGGCTACCATCCATTGGAGTAAATAAAATATTGATAACTGACTACTAACCATAATGACAATGCTACCATCCATTGGAATAACAAAAATCTCAACAACAGACTAACTTCCATAATGACAAGGCTACCATCCATTAGAGTAACAAAAATATTGACAATAAACTACCTTCCATAATGACAAGGCTACCATCCATTGGAATAACAAAAATCTCAACAACAAACTACCTTCCCTAATGACAAGGCTACCATCCAATGGAATAACAAAAATCTGGAGACTAACTTCAATAATGACAAGGATACCATCCATTGGAGAAACAAAAATCCCGACAACAAAATACCTTCCATAATGACAAGGCAACCATCCATTAGAGTAACAAAGATATCGACAACATACTACCTTCAATAATGACAACGCTACCATCCATTGGAGTAACAAAAATCTTGACAACAGACTACCTTCCATAATGACAAGGCTACCATCAATTGGAGTAACTAAAATATCGACAACAGACTACGTACCACAAAGACAAGGCTACCATCCATTGGAGTTAAAAAAATATAGATAACAGACTACCTTCTATAATGATAAGGCTACAATCCATTGGAGTAACAAAAATCAGGACAACAGACTACCTTCCGTAATGACAAGGTTGTTATCCATTGGTGTAACAAAGATAATGACAACATACTACCTTCCATAATGACAAGGCTACCATCCATTGGAGTAACAAAAAATATCGACAACAGACTACCTTCCATAATGAAAAGGCTACCATCCATTGGAGTAATAAAAATAATGACAACAGAATACCTTCCATAATGACAAGGCTATCATCCATTTGAGTAACAAAAATATCGACAACTGACTACCTACCATAATGACAATGCTACCATCCATTGGAATAATAAAAATATCGAAAACAGACTACCTTCCACAATGACAAGGCTACCATCCATTGAAGTAACAAAAATATCGACAACAAACTACGTTCCATAATGACAAGGCTACAATCCATTGGAGTAACAAAAATCTCGACAACAAACTACCTTCCATAATGACAAGGCTACCATCCATTGGAGTAACAAAAATATCGACAACTGACTACCTACCATAATGACAATGCTACCATCCATTGGAATAACAAAAATCTCGACAACAGACTATTTTCCATAATGACAAGGCTACCATCCATTAGAGTAAAAAAATATTGACAACAAACTACCTTTCATAATGACAAGGCTATCATCCAATGGAATAACAAAAATCTCGAGACTAACTTCAATAATGACAAGGCTACCATCCATTGAAGTAACAAAAATCTCGACAACAGACTACCTTCCATAATGACAAGGCTATAATCCATTGGAGTAAAAAAATTAGGACAACAGACTACCTTCCGTAATGACAAGGCTACTATCCATTGGAGTAACAAAGATATCGACAACATACCTCCTTCCATAATGACAAGGCTAGCATCCATTGGAGTAACAAAAATATTGACAACAGACTACCTTCCATAATGACAAGGCTACCATCCATTGGAGTAATAAAAATATTGACAACAAAATACCTTCCATAATGACAAGGCTATCATCCATTTGAGTAACAAAAATATCGATAACTGACTACCTACCATAATGACAATGCTACCATCCATTGGAATAACCAAAGTCTCGAAAACAGACTACCTTCCACAATCACAAGGCTACCATCCATTGGAGTAACAAAAATATCGACAACAAACTACCTACCATAATGACAATGCTATCATCCATTGGAATAACAAAAATCTCGGCAACAGACTACCTTCCATAATGACAAGGCTACCATCCATTAGAGTAATAAAAATATTGACAACGTAATACCTTCCATAATGACAAGGCTATCATCCATTTGAGTAACAAAAATATCGACAACTGACTACCTACCATAATGACAATGCTACCATCCATTGGAATAACAAAAATATCAAAAATAGACTACCTTCCACAATGACAAGGCTACCATCCATTGAAGTAACAAAAATATCGACAACAAACTACCTTCCATAATGACAAGGCTACAATCCATTGGAGTAACAAAAATCTCGACAAAAGACTACCTTCCATAATGACAAGGCTACCATCCATAATGACAAGGCTCCCATCCATTGGAGTAACAAAAATATCGACACATGACTACCTTCCATAATGACAAGGCTACCATCCATTGGAGTAACAAAAATCTCGACAACAAACTACCTTCCATAATAACAAGGCTACCATCCATTAGAGTAACAAAGATATCGACAACATACTACCTTCCGTAATGACAAGGATACCATGCATTGGAGTAACAAAAATCTTGACAACAGACTACCTTCTATAATGACAAGGCTACCATCCATTGGAGTAACAAAAATATCGACAACAGACTACCTATCATAATGATAATGCTACCGTCCATTGGAATTTCAAAAATCTCGACAACAAACTACCTTCCATAATGACAAGGCTACCATCCATTGGAGTAATAAAAATATTGACAACAGAATACCTTCCATAATGAGAAGGCTATCATCCATTTGAGTAACAAAAATATCGACAACTGACTACCTACCATAATGATAATGCTACCATCCATTGGAATAACAAAAATCTTGAAAATAGACTACCTTCCATAATGACAAGGCTACCATCCATTGGAGTAACAAAAATATCGACAATAGACTACCTTGCATAATGACAAGGCTACAATCCATTAGAGTAACAAAAATATCGACAACAGACTACCTTCCATAATGACAAGGCTACCATCCATTGGAGTAACAAAATATCGACAACAAACTACCTCCCATAATGAAAAGGCTACCATTCATTGGAGTAACCAAAATATGGACTACAGACTACCTTTCATAATGACAAGGCCACCATCCATTGGAATAACAACAATTTCTACAACTGACTAACTTCCATAATGACAAGGCTACCATCCAATGGACTAACAAAAATCGCGACAACAGACTACCTTCCATTATGACAAGGCTACCGTCCATTGGAGTAACAAAAATCTCGACAACAAACTACCTTCCATAATGACAAGGCTACCATCCAATAGAGTAACAAAGATATCGACAACATACTACCTTCCATAATGACAAGGCTACCATCCATTGGAGTAACAAAAATCTTGACAACAGATTACATTCCATAATGACAAGGCTACCATCCATTGGAGTAACAAAAATATCGACAACATACTACCTGCCATAATGACAATGCTACCATCCATTGGAATAACAAAAATCTTGACAACAGACTACCTTCCATAATGACAAGGCTACCATCCATTGGAGTAATAAAAATATTGACAACAGAATACCTTCCATAATGACAAGGCTATCATCCATTTGAGTAACAAAAATATCGACAACTGACTACCTAACATAATGACAATGCTACCATCCATTGGAATTACAAAAATATCGAAAACAGACTACCGTCCATAATGACAAGGCTACCATCCATTGGAGTAACAAAAATATCGACAACAGACTAACTTCCATAATGACAAGGCTACAATCCATTGGAGTAACAAAAATTTCGACAACAGACTACCTTCCATAATGACAAGGCTACTATCCATAATGACAAGGCTACCATGAATTGGAGTAACAAAAATATCGACAACTGACTACCTTCCATAATGACAAGGCTACCATCCATTGGAGTAACAAAAATCTCGACAACAAACTACCTTCCATAATGACAAGGCTACCATCCATTAGAGTAACAAAGATATCGACAACATACTACCTTCCATAATGACAAGGCTACCATCCATTGGAGTAACAAAAATCTTGACAACAAACTACCTTCCCTAATGACGAGGCTACCATCCATTGCAGTAACAAAAATATCGATAACATACTACCTACCATAATGACAATGCTACTATCCATTGGAATAACAAAAATCTCGACAACAGACTACCTTCCATAATGACAAGGCTACCATCCATTGGAGTAATAAAAATATTGACAACAAAATACCTTCCATAATGACAAGGCTATCATCCATTTTAGTAACAAAAATATCGAAAACTGACTACCTACCATAATGACAATGCTACCATCCATTGGAATAACAAAAATCTCGAAAACAGACTACCTTCCATAATGACAATGCTACCATCAATTGGAGTAACAAAAATATTGACAACAAACTATCTTCCATAATGACAAGGCTAAAATCCATTGGAGTAACAAAAATCTCGACAACAGACTACCTTCCATAATGACAAGGCTCGATCCATAATGACAAGGCTACCATCCATTTGACTAACAAAAATATCGACAACATACTACCTGCCATAATGATAATGCTACCATCCATTGGAATAACAAAAATCTCGACAACATACTACCTTCCATAATGACAAGGCTATCATCCAATGGAATAACAAAAATCTCGAGACTAACTTCAATAATGACAAGGCTACCATCCATTGAAGTAACAAAAATCTCGACAACAGACTACCTTCCATAATGACAAGGCTACAATCCAATGGAGTAAAAAAATTAGGACAACAGACTACCTTCCGTAATGACAAGGCTACTATCCATTAGAGTAACAAAGATATCGACAACATACCTCCTTCCAAATGACAAGGCTACCATCCATTGGAGTAACAAAAATATCGACAACAGACTACCTTCCATAATGACAAGGCTACCATCCATTGGAGTAATAAAAATATTGACAACAGGATACCTTCCATAATGACAACGCTATCATCCATTTGAGTAACAAAAATATCGACAACTGACTACCTACCATAATGACAATGCTACCATCCATTGGAATAACAAAAAACTCGAAAATAGACTACCTTCCACAATGACAAGGCTACCATCCATTGGAGTAACAAAAATATCGACAACAGACTACCTACCATAATGATAATGCTACCATCCATTGGAATAACAAAAATCTCGACAACAAACTACCTTCCATAATGACAAGGCTACCATCCATTAGAGTAATAAAAATATTGACAACATAATACCTTTCATAATGACAAGGCTATCATCCATTTGAGTAAAAAAAATATCGACCACTGACTACCTACCATAATGACAATGTTACCATCCATTGGAATAACAAAAATATAGAAAACAGACTACCTTCCACAATGACAAGGCTACCATCCATTGGAGTAAAAAAAATATAGATAATAGACTACCTTCCATAATGAGAAGGCTAAAATTAATTGGAGTAACAAAAATCTCGACAACAGACTACCTTCTATAATGACAAGGCTACCATCCATAATGACAAGGCTCCCATCCATTGGAGTAACAAAAATATCGACAACTGACTACCTTCCATAATGACAAGGCTACCATCCATTGGAGTAACAAAAATCTCGACAACAAACTACCTTCCATAATGACAAGGCTACCATCCATTAGAGTAACAAAGATATCGACAACATACTACCTTGCGTAATGACAAGGATACCATCCATTGGAGTAACAAAAATCTTGACAACAGACTACCTTCTATAATGACAAGGCTACCATCCATTGGAGTAACAAAAATATCGACAACATACTACCTATCATAATGACAATGCTACCATCCTTTGGAATTTCAAAAATCTCGACAACAAACTACCTTCCATAATGACAAGGCTACCATCCATTGGAGTAATAAAAATATTGACAACAGAATACCTTCCATAATGAGAAGGCTATCATCCATTTGAGTAACAAAAATATCGACAACTGACTACCTACCATAATGATAATGCTACCATCCATTGGAATAACAAAAATCTTGAAAACAGACTACCTTCAACAATGACAAGGCTACCATCCATTGGAGTAACAAAAATATCGACAATAGACTACCTTGCATAATGACAAGGCTACAATCCATTGGAGTAACAAAAATATCGACAACAGACTACCTTCCATAATGACAAGGCTACCATCCATTGGAGTAACAAAATATCGACAACAAACTACCTCCCATAATGAAAAGGGTACCATTCATTGGAGTAACAAAAATATGGACTACAGACTACCTTTCATAATGACAAGGCCACCATCCATTGGAATAACAACAATTTCTACAATTGACTAACTTCCATAATGACAAGGCTACCATCCAATGGACTAACAAAAATCGCGACAACAGACTACCTTCCATTATGACAAGGCTACCGTCCATTGGAGTAACAAAAATCTCGACAACAAACTACCTTCCATAATGACAAGGCTACCATCCAATAGAGTAACAAAGATATCGACAACATACTACCTTCCATAATGACAAGGCTACCATCCATTGGAGTAACAAAAATCTTGACAACAGATTACATTCCATAATGACAAGGCTACCATCCATTGGAGTGACAAAAATATCGACAACATACTACCTGCCATAATGACAATGCTACCATCCATTGGAATAACAAAAATCTCGAAAACAGACTACCTTCCATAATGACAAGGCTACCATCCATTGGAGTAATAAAAATATTGACAACAGAATACCTTCCATAGAGACAAGGCTATCATCCATTTGAGTAACAAAAATATCGACAACTGACTACCTAACATAATGACAATGCTACCATCCATTGGAATTACAAAAATCTCGAAAACAGACTACCGTCCATAATGACAAGGCTACCATCCATTGGAGTAACAAAAATATCGACAACAGACTAACTTTAATAATGACAAGGCTACAATCCATTGGAGTAACAAAAATTTCGACAACAGACTACCTTCCATAATGACAAGGCTACTATCCATAATGACAAGGCTACCATGAATTGGAGTAACAAAAATATCGACAACTGACTACCTTCCATAATGACAAGGCTACCATCCATTGGAGTAACAAAAATCTCGACAACAAACTACCTTCCATAATGACAAGGCTACCATCCATTAGAGTAACAAAGATATCGACAACATACTACCTTCCATAATGACAAGGCTACCATCCATTGGAGTAACAAAAATCTTGACAACAAACTACCTTCCCTAATGACAAGGCTACCATCCATTGCAGTAACAAAAATATCGACAGCATACTACCTACCATAATGACAATGCTACTATCCATTGGAATAACAAAAATCTCGACAACAGACTACCTTCCATAATGACAAGGCTACCATCCATTGGAGTAATAAAAATATTGACAACAAAATACCTTCCATAATGACAAGGCTATCATCCATTTTAGTAACAAAAATATCGACAACTGACTACCTACCATAATGACAATGCTACCATCCATTGGAATAACAAAAATCTCGAAAACAGACTACCTTCCATAATGACAATGCTACCATCAATTGGAGTAACAAAAATATTGACAACAAACTATCTTCCATAATGACAAGGCTAAAATCCATTGGAGTAACAAAAATCTCGACAACAGACTACCTTCCATAATGACAAGGCTACCATCCATTGGAGTAACAAAAATATCGAAAACATACTACCTGCCATAATGATAATGCTACCATGCATTGGAATAAAAAAAATCTCGACAACATACTACCTTCCATAATGACAAGGCTATCATCCAATGGAATAACAAAAATCTCGAGACTAACTTCAATAATGACAAGGCTACCATCCATTGAAGTAACAAAAATCTCGACAACAGACTACCTTCCATAATGACAAGGCTACAATCCATTGGAGTAAAAAAATTAGGACAACAGACTACCTTCCGTAATGACAAGGCTACTATCCATTGGAGTAACAAAGATATCGACAACATACCTCCTTCCAAATGACATGGCTACCATCCATTGGAGTAACAAAAATATCGACAACAGACTACCTTCCATAATGACAAGGCTACCATCCATTGGAGTAATAAAAATATTGACAACTGGATACCTTCCATAATGACAAGGCTATCATCCATTTGAGTAACAAAAATATCGACAACTGACTACCTACCATAATGACAATGCTACCATCCATTGGAATAACAAAAAACTCGAAAACAGACTACCTTCCACAATGACAAGGCTACCATCCATTGGAGTAACAAAAATATCGACAACAGACTACCTACCATATTGACAATGCTACCATCTATTGGAATAACAAAAATCTCGACAACAACTACCTTCCATAATGACAAGGCTACCATCCATTAGAGTAATAAAAATATTGACAACATAATACCTTTCATAATGACAAGGCTATCATCCATTTGAGTAAAAAAAATATCGACCACTGACTACCTACCATAATGACAATGTTACCATCCATTGGAATAACAAAAATATAGAAAACAGACTACCTTCCACAATGACAAGGCTACCATCCATTGGAGTAAAAAAAAATATAGATAATAGACTACCTTCCATAATGACAAGGCTAAAATTAATTGGATTAACAAAAATCTCGACAACAGACTACCTTCTATAATGACAAGGCTACCATCCATAATGACAAGGCTCCCATCCATTGGAGTAACAAAAATATCGACAACTGACTACCTTCCATAATGACAAGGCTACCATCCATTGGAGTAACAAAAATCTCGACAACAAACTACCTTCCATAATGACAACGCTACCATCCATTAGAGTAACAAAGATGTCGACAACATACTACCTTCCGTAATGACAAGGATACCATCCATTGGAGTAACAAAAATCTTGACAACAGACTACCTTCTATAATGACAAGGCTACCATCCCTTGGAGTAACAAAAATATCGACAACAGACTACCTACCATAATGACAATGCTACCATCCATTGGAATATCAAAAATATCGACAACAAACTACCTTCCATAATGACAAGGCTACCATCCATTGGAATAATAAAAATATTGACAACAGAATACCTTCCGTAATGAGAATGCTATCATCCATTTGAGTAACAAAAATATCGACAACTGACTACCTACCATAATGATAATGCTACCATCCATTGGAATAACAAAAATCTCGAAAACAGACTACCTTCCACAATGACAAGGCTACCATCCATTAGAGTAACAAAAATATCGACAATAGACTACCTTCCATAATGACAAGGCTACAATCCATTGGAGTAACAAAAATATCGACAACAGACTACCTTCCATAATGACAAGGCTACCATCACTTGGAGTAACAAAATATCGACAACAAACTACCTCCCATAATGAAAAGGCTACCATTCATTGGAGTAACAAAAATCTGGACTACAGACTACCTTTCATAATGACAAGGCCACCATCCATTGGACTAACAAAAATCGCGACAACAGACTACCTTCCATAATGACAAGGCTACCATCCATTGGAGTAATTAAAATCTCGACAACAAACTACCTTCCATAATGACAACGCTACCATCCATTAGAGTAACAAAGATATCGACAACATACTACCTTCCATAATGACAAGGCTACCATCCATTGGAGTAACAAAATTTTTGACAACAGATTACATTCCATAATGACAAGGCTACCATCCATTGGAGTAACAAAAATATCGACAACATACTACCTGCCATAATGACAATGCTACCATCCATTGGAATAACAAAAATCTCGACAACATACTACATTCCATAATGACAAGGCTACCATCCATTGGAGTAATAAAAATATTGACAACAGAATACCTTCCATAATGACAAGGCTATCATCCATTTGAGTAACAAAAATATCGACAACTGACTACCTAACATAATGACAATGCTACCATCCATTGGAATTACAAAAATCTCGAAAACAGACTACCGTCCATAATGACAAGGCTACCATCCATTGGAGTAACAAAAATATCGACAACAGACGAACTTCTATAATGACAAGGCTACAATCCATTGGAGTAACAAAAATTTCGACAACAGACTACCTTCCATAATGACAAGGCTACTATCCATAATGACAAGGCTACCATCAATTGGAGTAACAAAAATATCGACAACTGACTACCTTCCATAATGACAGGGCTACCATCCATTGGAGTAACAAAAATCTCGACAACAAACTACCTTCCATAATGACAAGGCAACCATCCATTAGAGTAACAAAGATATCGACAACATACTACCTTCCATAATGACAAGGCTACCATCCATTGGAGTAACAAAAATCTTGACAACATACTACCTTCCATAATGACAAGGATACCATCCATTGGAGTAACAAAAATCTTGACAACAGACTACCTTCCATAATGACAAGGCTAACATCATTTGGAGTAACAAAAATATCGACAACATACTACCTACCATAATGACAATGCTACCATCCATTGGAATAACAAAAATCTCAAAAACAGACTACCTTCCATAATGACAAGGCTACCATCCATTAGCGTAATAAATATATTGACAACATAATACCTTCCATAATGACAAGGTTATCATCCATTTGAGTAACAAAAATATCGACAACTGACTACCTACCATAATGACAATGCTACCATCCATTGGAATAACAAAAATCTAGAAAATAGACTACCTTCCACAATGACAAGGCTACCATCCAATGGAGTAACACAAATATAGACAATAGACTACCTTCCATAATGACAAGGCTACCATCCATTGGAGTAACAAAAATCTCGACAACAGACTACCTTCCATAATGACAAGGCTACTATCCATTGGAGTAATAAAAATATCGGCAACATACTACCTGCCATAATGACAATGCTACCATCCATTGGAGTAACAAAAATATCGACAACAGACTAACTTCCATAATGACAAGGCTACAATCCATTGGAGTAACAAAAATTTCGACAACAGACTACCTTCCATAATGACAAGGCTACTATCCATAATGACAAGGCTACCATCAATTGGAGTAACAAAAATATCGACAACTGACTACCTTCCATAATGACAAGGCTACCATCCATTGGAGTAACAAAAATCTCGACAACAAACTACCTTCCATAATGACAAGGTTACCATCCATTAGAGTAACAAAGATATCGACAACATACTACCGTCCATAATGACAAGGATACCATCCATTGGAGTAACAAAAATCTTGACAACAGACTACCTTCCATAATGACAAGGCTACCATCATTTGGAGTAACAAAAATATCAACAACAAACTACCTACCATAATGACAATGCTACCATCCATTGGAATAACTAAAATCTCGATAACTGACTACCTTCCATAATGACAAGGCAACCATCCATTGGAGTAATAAAAATATTGACAACAGAATACCTTCCATAATGACAAGGCTATCATCCATTTGAGTAACAAAAATATCGACAACTGACTACCTAACATAATGGCAATGCTACCATCCATTGGAATTACAAAAATATCGAAAACAGCCTACCGTCCATAATGACAAGGTTACCATCCATTGGAGTAACAAAAATATCGACAACAGACTAACTTCCATAATGACAAGGCTATAATACATTGGAGTAACAAAAGTTTCGACAACAGACTACCTTCCATAATGACAAGGCTACTATCCATAATGACAGGGCTACCATCAATTGGAGTAACAAAAATATCGACAACTGACTACCTTCCATAATGACAAGGCTACCATCAATTGGAGTAACAAAAATCTCGACAACAAACTACCTTCCATAATGACAAGGTTACCATCCATTAGAGTAACAAAGATATCGACAACATACTACCTTCCATAATGACAAGGATACCATCCATTGGAGTAACAAAAATCTTGACAACAGACTACCTTCCATAATGACAAGGCTAACATCATTTGGAGTAACAAAAATATCGACAACATACTACCTACCATAATGACAATGCTACCATCCATTGGAATAACAAAAATCTCAAAAACAGACTACCTTCCATAATGACAAGGCTACCATCCATTAGCGTAATAAATATATTCACAACATAATACCTTCCATAATGACAAGGCTATCATCCATTTGAGTAACAAAAATATCGACAACTGACTACGTACCATAATGACAATGCTACCATCCATTGGAATAACAAAAATCTAGAAAATAGACTACCTTCCACAATGACAAGGCTACCATCCAATGGAGTAACACAAATATAGACAATAGACTACCTTCCATAATGACAAGGCTACCATCCATTGGAGTAACAAAAATCTCGACAACAGACTACCTTCCATAATGACAAGGCTACCATCCATTGGAGTAATAAAAATATCGGCAACATACTACCTGCCATAATGACAATGCTACCATCCATTGGAGTAACAAAAATATCGACAACAGACTAACTTCCATAATGACAGGGCTACAATCCATTGGAGTAACAAAAATTTCGACAACAGACTACCTTCCATAATGACAAGGCTACTATCCATAATGACAAGGCTACCATCAATTGGAGTAACAAAAATATCGACAACTGACTACCTTCCATAATGACAAGGCTACCATCCATTGGAGTAACAAAAATCTCGACAACAAACTACCTTCCATAATGACAAGGTTACCATCCATTAGAGTAACAAAGATATCGACAACATACTACCGTCCATAATGACAAGGATACCATCCATTGGAGTAACAAAAATCTTGACAACAGACTACCTTCCATAATGACAAGGCTACCATCATTTGGAGTAACAAAAATATCAACAACAGACTACCTACCATAATGACAATGCTACCATCCATTGGAATAACAAAAATCTCGACAACAGACTACCTTCCATAATGACAAGGCTACCATCCATTAGAGTAATAAAAATATTGACAACATAATACCTTCCATAATGACAAGGCTATCATCCATTTGAGTAACAAAAATATCGACAATTGACTACCTACCATAATGACAATGCTACCATCCATTGGAATAACAAAAATCTAGAAAACAGACTACCTTCCACAATGACAAGGCTACCATCCAATGGAGTAAAAAAAATATAGACAATAGACTACCTTCCATAATGACAAGGCTACAATTCATTGGAGTAACAAAAATCTCGACAACAGACTACCTTCTATAATGACAAGGCTACCATCCATAATGACAAGGCTCCCATCCATTGGAGTAACAAAAATATCGACAAATGACTACCTTCCATAATGACAAGGCTACCATCCATTGGAGTAACAAAAATCTCGACAACAAACTACCTTCCATAATGACAAGGCTACCATCCATTAGAGTAACAAAGATATCGACAACATACTACCTTCCGTAATGACAAGGCTACCATCCATTGGAGTAACAAAAATCTTGACAACAGACTACCTTCCCTAATGACAAGGCTACCATCCATTGCAGTAACAAAAATATCGACAGCAGACTACCTACCATAATGACAATGCTACTATCCATTGTAATAACAAAAATCTCGACAACAGACTACCTTCCATAATGACAAGGCTACCATCCATTGGAGTAATAAAAATATTGACAACAAAATACCTTCCATAATGACAAGGCTATCATCCATTTTAGTAACAAAAATATCGACAACTGACTACCTACCATAATAACAATGCTACCATCCATTGGAATAACAAAAATCTCGAAAATAGACTACCTTCCATAATGACAATGCTACCATCCATTGGAGTAATAAAAATATCGACAACAAACTATCTTCCATAATGACAAGGCTACAATCCATTGGAGTAACAAAAATCTCGACAACAGACTACCTTCCATAATGACAAGGCTACCGTCCATAATGACAAGGCTACCATCCATTGGAGTAACAAAAATATCGACAACATACTACCTGCCATAATGACAATGCTACCATTCATTGGAATAACAAAAATCTCGACAACTGACTACCTTCCATAATGACATGGCTACCATCCATTGGAGTAATAAAAATATTGACAACAAAATACATTCCATAATGACAAGGCTATCATCCATTTTAGTAACAAAAATATCGACAATTGACTACCTACCATAATGACAATGCTACCATCCATTGGAATAACAAAAATCTCAAAAACAGACTACCTTCCACAATGACAATGCTACCATCCATTGGAGTAACAAAAATATCAACAACTGACTATCTTCCATAATGACAAGGCTACAATCCATTGGAGTAACACAAATCTCGACAAAAGACTACCTTCCATAATGACAAGGCTACCATCCATAATGACAAGGCTACTATCCATTTGAGTAACAAAAATATCGACAACATACTACCTGCCAAAATGACAATGCTACCATCCATTGGAATAACTAAAATCTCGACAACAGACTACCTTCCATAATGACAAGGCTACCATCCATTGGAGTAATAAAAATATTGACAACATAATACCTTCCATAATGACAAGGCTATCATCCATTTGAGTAACAAAAATATCGACAAATGACTACCTAACATAATGACAATGCTACCATCCATTGGAATTACGAAAATATCGAAAACAGACTACCGTCCATAATGACAAGGCTACCATCCATTGGAGTAACAAAAATATCGACAACAGACTAACTTCCATAATAACAAGGCTACAATCCATTGGAATAACAAAAGTTTCGACAACAGACTACCTTCCATAATGACAAGTCTACTATCCATAATGACAAGGCTACCATCAATTGGAGTAACAAAAATATCGACAACTGACTACCTTCCATAATGACAAGGCTACCATCCATTGGAGTAACAAAAATCTCGACAACAAACTACCTTCCATAATGACAAGGTTACCATCCATTAGAGTAACAAAGATATCGACAACATACTACCTTCCATAATGACAAGGATACCATCCATTGGAGTAACAAAAATCTTGACAACAGACTACCTTCCATAATGACAAGGCTACCATCATTTGGAGTAACAAAAATATCGACAACAGACTACCTACCATAATGACAATGCTACCATCCATTGGAATAACAAAAATCTCAACAATAGACTACCTTCCATAATGACAAGGCTACCATCCATTAGAGTAATAAAAATATTGACAACATAATACCCTCCATAATGACAAGGCTATCATCCATTTGAGTAACAAAAATATCGACAACTGACTACCTACCATAATGACAATGCTACCATCCATTGGAATAACAAAAATCTAGAAAATAGACTACCTTCCATAATGACAAGGCTACCATCCAATGGAGTAACACAAATATAAACAATAGACTACCTTCCATAATGACAAGGCTACCATCCATTGGAGTAACAAAAATCTCGACAACAGACAACCTTCCATAATGACAAGGCTACCATCCATTGGAGTAACAAAAATATCGGCAACATACTACCTGCCATAATGACAATGCTACCATCCATTGGAGTAACAAAAATATCGACAACAGACTAACTTCCATAATGACAAGGCTACAATCCATTGGAGTAACAAAAATTTCGACAACAGACTACCTTCCATAATGACAAGGCTACTATCCATAATGACAAGGCTACCATCAATTGGAGTAACAAAAATATCGACAACTGACTACCTTTCATAATGATAAGGCTACCATCCATTGGAGTAACAAAAATCTCGACAACAAACTACCTTCCATAATGACAAGGTTACCATCCATTAGAGTAACAAAGATATCGACAACATACTACCGTCCATAATGACAAGGATACCATCCATTGGAGTAACAAAAATATTGACAACAGACTACCTTCCATAATGACAAGGCTACCATCATTTGGAGTAACAAAAATATCCACAACAAACTACCTACCATAAAGACAATGCTACCATCCATTGGAATAACAAAAATCTCGACAACAGGCTAACTTCCATAATGACAAGGCTACCACCCATTAGAGTAATAAAAATATTGACAACATAATACCTTCCATAATGACAAGGCTATCATCCATTTGAGTAACAAAAATATCGACAATTGACTACCTACCATAATGACAATGCTACCATCCATTGGAATAACAAAAATCTAGAAAACAGACCACCTTCCACAATGACAAGGCTACCATCCAATGGAGTAACAAAAATATAGACAATAGACTACCTTCCATAATGACAAGGCTACAATTCATTGGAGTAACAAAAATCTCGACAACAGACTACCTTCTATAATGACAAGGCTACCATCAATAATGACAAGGCTCCCATCCATTGGAGTAACAAAAATATCGACAAATGACTACCTTCCATAATGACAAGGCTACCATCCATTGGAGTAACAAAAATCTCGACAACAAACTACCTTCCATAATGACAAGGCTGCCATCCATTAGAGTAACAAAGATATCGACAACATACTACCTTCCGTAATGATAATGATACCATCCATTGGAGTAACAAAAATCTTGACAACATACTACCTTCTATAATGACAAGGCTACCATCCATTGGAGTAATAAAAATATAGACAATAGACTACCTACCATAATGACAATGCTTCCATCCATTAGAATTTCAAAAATCTCGACAACAAACTATCTTCCATAATGACAAGGCTACCATCCATTGGAGTAATAAAAATATTGACAACAGAATACCTTCCATAATGACAAGGCTACCATCCATTAGAGTAACAAAGATATCGACAACATACTACCTTCCATAATGACAAGGATACCATCCATTGGAGTAACAAAAATATCAACAACAGACTACATACCACAATGACAAGGCTACCATCCATTGGAGTTAAAAAAACTATAGACAATAGACTACCTTCCATAATGACAAGGCTACCATCCATTGGAGTAACAAAATATCGACAACAAACTACCTCCCATAATGAAAAGGCTACCATTCATTGGAGTTACAAAAATCTGGACTGCAGACTACCTTTCATAATGACAAGGCCACCATCCATTGGAATAACAAAAATTTCAACAACAGACTACCTTCCATAATGACAAGGCTACCATCCATTGGAGTAACAAAAATCTCGACAACAAACTACCTTCCATAATGACAAGGCTACCATCCATTAGAGTAACAAAAATCTCGACAACAGACTACCTTCCATAATGACAAGGCTACCATCCATTGGAGTAATAAAAATAATGACAACAGAATACCTTCCATAATGACAAGGCTATTATCCATTGGAGTAACAAAATTATCGACAAATGACTACCTACCATAATGACAATGCTACTATCCATTGGAATAACAAAAATCTCGACAACAGACTACTTTACATAATGACATGGCTACCATCCATTAGAGTAAAAAAATATTGACAACAAACTAACTTTAATAATGACAAGGCTACCATCCATTGGAATAACAAAAATATCAACAACAGACTACCTTCCATAATGACAAGGCTATCATCCAATGGAATAACAAAAATCTCGAGACTAACTTCAATAATGACAAAGCTACCATCCATTGGAGTAACAAAAATCTCGACAACAGACTACCTTCCATAATGACAAGGCTACAATCCATTGGAGTAACAAAAATTAGGACAACATACTACCTTCCGTAATGACAAGGGTACAATCCATTGGAGTAACAAAAATTAGGACAACAGACTACCTTCCACAATGACAAGGCTACCATCCATTGGAATAATAAAAATATTGACAACAAAATACCTTCCATAATGACAAGGCTACCATTCATTGGAGTAACAAAAATATCGACAATAGACTACCTTCCATAATGACAATGCTACCATCTATTGGAATAACAAAAATCTCGACAACAGACTACCTTCCATAATGACAAGGCTTCCATCTGTTGGAGTAATAAAAATATCGACAACAGACTACCTTCCATAATGACAAGGCTACAATCCATTGGAGAACATAAATCTCGACAACAGACTACCTTCCATAATGACAAGGCTACCATCCATAATGACAAAGCTACCATCCATTGGAGTAACAAAAATATCGACAACTGACTACCTATCATAATAACAATGCTACCATCCATTGGAATAACAAAAATATCGACAACAGACTACCTTCCAAAATGATAAGGCTACCATCCATTAGAGTAAAAAAATATTGATAACAAACTACCTTTCACAATGACAAGGATACCGTCCATTGGAATAACAAAAATCTCAACAACAGACTACCTTCCATAATTATAAGGCTACCATCCATTGGATTAACAAAAATATCGACAACAGACTACCATCCATAATGAAAAGGCTACAATCCATTGGAGTAACAAAAATCTCGACAACAGACTACCTTCCATAATGACAAGGCTACCATCCATTAGAGTAAAAAATTTTTGATAACAAACTAACTTTCACAATGACAAGGATACCATCCATTGGAATAACAAAAATCTCGAAAACAGACTACCTTCCACAATGAAAAGGCTACCATCCATTGGATTAACAAAAATATCGAAAACATACTACCATCCATAATGAAAAGGCTACAATCCATTGGAGTAACAAAAATCTCGACAACAGACTACCTTCCATAATGACAAGGCTACCATCCATTGGAGTAACAAAAATATCGACAATAGACTACCTTCCATAATGACAATGCTACCATCTATTGGAATAACAAAAATCTCGACAACAGACTACCTTCCATAATGACAAGGCTTCCATCTGTTGGAGTAATAAAAATATCGACAACAGACTACCTTCCATAATGACAAGGCTACAATCCATTGGAGAACATAAATCTCGACAACAGACTACCTTCCATAATGACAAGGCTACCATCCATAATGACAAGGCTACCATCCATTGGAGTAACAAAAATATCGACAACTGACTACCTATCATAATTACAATGCTACCATCCATTGGAATAACAAAAATATCGACAACAGACTACCTTCCAAAATGACAAGGCTACCATCCATTAGAGTAAAAAAATATTGATAACAAACTACCTTTCACAATGACAAGGATACCGTCCATTGGAATAACAAAAATCTCAACAACAGACTACCTTCCATAATTATAAGGCTACCATCCATTGGATTAACAAAAATATCGACAACAGACTACCATCCATAATGAAAAGGCTACAACCCATTGGAGTAACAAAAATCTCGACAACAGACTACCTTCCATAATGACAAGGCTACCATCCATTAGAGTAAAAAAATATTGATAACAAACTAACTTTCACAATGACAAGGATACCATCCATTGGAATAACAAAAATCTCGAAAACAGACTACCTTCCACAATGAAAAGGCTACCATCCATTGGATTAACAAAAATATCGAAAACATACTACCATCCATAATGAAAAGGCTACAATCCATTGGAGTAACAAAAATCTCGACAACAGACTACCTTCCATAATGACAAGGCTACCATCCATAATGACAAGGATACCATCCATTGGAGTAACAAAAATATCGACAACAAACAACCTACCATAATGACAATGCTACCATCCATTGAAATAACAAAAATCTCGACAACAGACTACCTTCCATAATGACAAGGCTACCATCCATTAGAGTAACAAAAGTTTTGACAACAAACTACCTTCCATAATGAAAAGGCTACCATCCATTGGAATAACAAAAATCTCAACAACTGACTACCTTCCATAATGACAAGGCTACCATCCAATGGAATAACAAAAATCTCGAGACTAACTTCAATAATGACAAGGCTACACTCCATTGGAGTAACAAAAATCTCGACAACAAACTACCTTCCATAATGATAAGGCTATCATCCATTGGAGTAACAAAAATCTCATCAACAAAATACCTTCCATAATGACAAGTCCACCATCCATTAGAGTAACAAAGATATCGACAACATACTACCTTCCATAATGACCAGGCTACCATCTATTAGAGTAACAAAAATCTTGACAACAGACTACCTTCCATAATGACAAGGCTACCATCCTTTGGAGTAACAAATATATCGAAAACAAACTACCTTCCAAAATGACAAGGCTACAATCCATTAGAGTAACAAAAATCTCGACAACAGACTACCTTCCATAATGACAAGGCTACCATCCATAAAGACAAGGCTACCATCCATTGGAGTAACAAAAATATCGACAAATGACTACCTACCATAATGACAATGCTACCATCCATTGGAATACCAAAAATCTCGACAACAGACTACTTTACATAATGACAAGGCTACCATCCATTAGAGTAAAAAAATATTGACAACAAACTACCTTTCATAATGACAAGGCTACCATCCATTGGAATAACAAAAATCTCAACAACAGACTACCTTCCATAATGACAAGGCTATCATCCAATGGAATAGCAAAAATATTGAGACTAACTTCAATAATGACAAAGCTACCATCCATTGGAGTAACAAAAATCTCGACAACAAACTACCTTCCATAATGACAAGGCTACAATCCATTGGAGTAACAAAAATTAGGACAACAGACTACCTTCCGTAATGACAAGGCTACAATCCATTGGAGTAACAAAAATTAGGACAAAAGACTACCTTCCATAATGACAAGGCTACCATCCATTGGAGTAATAAAAATATTGACAACAAAATACCTTCCATAATGACAAGGCTACCATCCATAGGAGAAACAAAAATATCGACAATAGACTACTTACCATAATGACAATGCTACCATCTATTGGAATAACAAAAATCTCGACAACAGACTACCTTCCATAATGACAAGGCTACAATCCATTGGAGTAACATAAATCTCGTCAACAGACTACCTTCCATAATGATAAGGCTACCATCCATAATGACAAGGCTACCATCCATTGGAGTAACAAAAATATCGACAACTGACTACCTACCATAATTACAATGCTACCATCCATTGGAATAACAAAAATATCAACAACAGACTACCTTCCATAATGACAAGGCTACCATCCATTAGAGTAACAAAAGTTTTGACAACAAACTACCTTTCATAATGAAAAGGCTACCATCCATTGGAATAACAAAAATCTCAACAACTGACTACCTTCCATAATGACAAGGCTACCATCCAATGGAATAACAAAAATCTCGAGACTAACTTCAATAATGACAAGGCTACACTCCATTGGAGTAACAAAAATCTCGACAACAAACAACCTTCCATAATGATAAGGCTACCATCCATTGGAGTAACAAAAATCTCGTCAACAAAATACCTTCCACAATGACAAGTCCATCATCCATTAGAGTAACAAAGATATCGACAACATACTACCTTCCATAATGACCAAGCTACCATCCATTAGAGTAACAAAAATCTTGACAACAGACTACCTTCCATAATGACAAGGCTACCATCCTTTGGAGTAACAAATATATCGAAAACAAACTACCTTCCAAAATGACAAGGCTACAATCCATTAGAGTAACAAAAATCTCGACAACAGACTACCTTCCATAATGACAAGGCTACCATCCATAAAGACAAGGCTACCATCCATTGGAGTAACAAAAATATCGACAAATGACTACCTACCATAATGACAATGCTACCATCCATTGGAATACCAAAAATCTCGACAACAGACTACTTTACATAATGACAAGGCTACCATCCATTAGAGTAAAAAAAATATTGACAACAAACTACCTTTCATAATGACAAGGCTACCATCCATTGGAATAACAAAAATCTCAACAACAGACTACCTTCCATAATGACAAGGCTATCATCCAATGGAATAACAAAAATATTGAGACTAACTTCAATAATGACAAAGCTACCATCCATTGGAGTAACAAAAATCTCGACAACAAACTACCTTCCATAATGACAAGGCTACAATCCATTGGAGTAACAAAAATTACAACAACAGACTACCTTCCGTAATGACAAGGCTACAATCCATTGGAGTAACAAAAATTAGGACAAAAGACTACCTTCCATAATGACAAGGCTACCATCCATTGGAGTAATAAAAATATTGACAACAAAATACCTTCCATAATGACAAGGCTACCATCCATAGGAGAAACAAAAATATCGACAATAGACTACTTACCATAATGACAATGCTCCCATCTATTGGAATAACAAAAATCTCGACAACAGACTACCTTCCATAATGACAAGGCTACAATCCATTGGAGTAACATAAATCTCGTCAACAGACTACCTTCCATAATGATAAGGCTACCATCCATAATGACAAGGCTACCATCCATTGGAGTAACAAAAATATCGACAACTGACTACCTACCATAATTACAATGCTACCATCCATTGGAATAACAAAAATATCAACAACATACTACCTTCCATAATGACAAGGCTACCATCCATTAGAGTAACAAAAGTTTTGACAACAAACTACCTTCCATAATGAAAAGGCTACCATCCATTGGAATAACAAAAATCTCAACAACTGACTACCTTCCATAATGACAAGGCTACCATCCAATGGAATAACAAAAATCTCGAGACTAACTTCAATAATGACAAGGCTACACTCCATTGGAGTAACAAAAATCTCGACAGCAAACTACCTTCCATAATGATAAGGCTACCATCCATTGGAGTAACAAAAATCTCGTCAACAAAATTCCTTCCATAATGACAAGTCCACCATCCATTAGAGTAACAAAGATATAGACAACATACTACCTTCCATAATGACCAGGCTACCATCCATTAGAGTAACAAAAATCTTGACAACAGACTACCTTCCATAATGACAAGGCTACCATCCTTTGGAATAACAAATATATCGAAAACAAACTACCTTCCAAAATGACAAGGCTACAATCCATTAGAGTAACAAAAATCTCGACAACAGACTACCTTCCATAATGACAAGGCTACCATCCATAAAGACAAGGCTACCATCCATTGGAGTAACAAAAATATCGACAAATGACTACCTACCATAATGAGAATGCTACCATCTATTGGAATACCAAAAATCTCGACAACAGACTACTTTACATAATGACAAGGCTACCATCCATTAGAGTAAAAAAATATTGACAACAAACTACCTTTCATAATGACAAGGCTACCATCCATTAGAATAACAAAAATCTCAACAACAGACTACCTTCCATAATGACAAGGCTATCATCCAATGGAATAACAAAAATATTGAGACTAACTTCAATAATGACAAAACTACCATCCATTGGAGTAACAAAAATCTCGACAACAAACTACCTTCCATAATGACAAGGCTACAATCCATTGGAGTAACAAAAATTAGGACAACTGACTACCTTCCGTAATGACAAGGCTACAATCCATTAGAGTAACAAAAATTAGGACAAAAGACTACCTTCCATAATGACAAGGCTACCATCCATTGGAGTAATAAAAATATTGACAACAAAATACCTTCCATAATGACAAGGCTACCATCCATAGGAGAAACAAAAATATCGACAATAGACTACTTACCATAATGACAATGCTACCATCTATTGGAATAAAAAAAATCTCGACAACAAACTACCTTCCATAATGACAAGGCTACAATCCATTGGAGTAACTTAAATCTCGTCAACAGACTACCTTCCATAATGATAAGGCTACCATCCATAATGACAAGGCTACCATCCATTGGAGTAACAAAAATATCGACAACTGACTACCTACCATAATTCCAATGCTACCATCCATTGGAATAACAAAAATATCGACAACAGACTACCTTCAAAAATGACAAGGCTACCATCCATTAGAGTAAAAAAATATTGACAACAAACTACCTTTCATAATGACCAGGCTACCATCCATTGGAATAACAAAAATCTCAACAATAGACTACCTTTCATAATGACAAGGCTACCATCTAATGGAATAACAAAAATCTCGAGACTAATTTCAATAATGACAAGGCTACTATCCATTGGAGTCACAAAAATCTCGACAACAGACTACCTTCGATAATGACAAGGCTACAATCCATTGGAGTAACAAAAATCAGGACAACAGACTACCTTCCGTAAAGACAAGGCTACTATCCATTGGAGTAACAAAGATATCGACACAATACTACCTTCCATAATGATAAGGCTACCATCCATTGGAGTAACAAAAATATCGACAACAGACTACCTTCCATATTGACAAGGCTACCATCCATTGGAGTAATAAAAATATTGACAACAGAATACCTTCCATAATGACAAAGCTATCATCCATTTGAGTAACAAAAATATCGAAAACTGACTACCTACCATAATGACAATGCTACCATCCATTGGAATAACAAAAATCTCGAAAACAGACTACCTTCCACAATGACAAGGCTACAATCCATTTGAGTAACAAAAATATCGACAACAAACTACCTTCCAAAATGACAAGGCTACAATCCATTCGAGTAACAAAAATCTTGACAATAGACTACCTTCCATAATGACAAGGCTACCATCCATAATGACAAGGATACCATCCATTGGAGTAACAAAAATATCGACAAATGACTACCTACCATAATGACAATGCTACCATCCATTGGAATAACAAAAATCTCGACAACAGACTACTTTACATAATGACAAGGTTACCATCCATTAGAGTAAAAAAAGATTGACAACAAACTACCTTTCATAATGACAAGGCTACCATCCATTGGAATAACAAAAATCTCAACAATAGACTACCTTCCATAATGACAAGGCTATCATCCAATGGAATAACAAAAATCTCGAGACTAACTTCAATAATGACAAAGCTACCATCCATTGGAGTAACAAAAATCTCGACAACAGACTACCTTCCATAATGACAAGGCTACAATCCATTGGAGTAACAAAAATTAGGACAACAGACTACCTTCCGTAATGACAAGGCTACAATCCATTGGAGTAACAAAAATTAGGACAACAGACTACCTTCCATAATGACAAGGCTACCATCCATTGGAGTAATAAAAATATTGACAACAAAATACCTTCCATAATGACAAGGCTACCATCCATTGGAGTAACAAAAATATCGATAATAGACTACCTACCATAATGACAATGCTACCATCTATTGGAATAACAAAAATCTCGACAACAAACTACCTTCCATAATGACAAGGCTACCATCTATTGGAGTAATAAAAATATCGACAACAAACTACCTTCCATAATGACAAGGCTACAATCCATTGGAGTAACATAAATCTTGACAACAGACTACCTTCCATAATGACAAGGCTACCATCCATAATGACAAGGCTACCATCCATTGGAGTAACAAAAATATCGACAACTGACTACCTGTCATAATTACAATGCTACCATCCATTGGAATAACAAAAATATCGACAACAGACTACCTTCCATAATGACAAGTCTACCATCCATTAGAGTAAACAAATATTGACAACAAACTACCTTTCACAATGACAAGGATACCATCCATTGGAATAACAAAAATCTCAACAACAGACTACCTTCCATAATTACAAGGCTACAATCCATTGAAGTAACAAAAATCAGGACAACAGATTACCTTCCGTAATGACAAGGCTACTATCCATTGGAGTATGAAAGATATCGACAACATACTACCTTTCATAATGACAAGGCTACCATCCATTGGAGTAACAAAAATATCGACAACAGACTACCTTCCATAATGACAAGTCTACCATCCATTGGAGTAATAAAAATATTGACAACAGAATACCTTCCATAATGACAAGGCTATCATCCATTTAAGTAACAAAAATAACCACAACTGACTACCTACCATAATTACAATGCTACCATCCATTGGAATAACAAAAATCTCGAAAACAGACTACCTTCCATAATGACAAGGCTACCATCCATTGGAATAACAAAAATATCGACAATAGACTACCTTCCATAATGACAAGGCTACAATCCATTGGAGTAACAAAAATATCGACAACAGACCACCTTCCATAATGACAAGGCTACCATCCGTAATGACAAGGCTACCATCCATTAGAGTAATAAAAATATCGAAAACTAATTACCTATATTAATGACAATGCTACCATCCATTGGAATAACAAAAATCTCGACAACAGACTATCTTCCATAATGACAAGGCTACCATCCATTAGAGTAAAAAAATATTGACAACAAACTACCTTTCATAATGACAAGGCTACCATCCATTGGAATAACGAAAATCTCAACAACAGACTACCTTCCATAATGACAAGGCTACCATCCAATGGAATAACAAAAATCTCGAGACTAACTTCAATAATGACAAGGCTACCATCCATTGGAGTAACAAAAATCTCGACAACAGACTACCTTCCATAATGACAAGGCTAGCATTCATTGGAGTAATAAAAATATCGACAACTGACTACCTACCATAATGACAATGCTACCATCCATTGGAATAACAAAAATCTCGAAAATAGACTACCTTCCACAATGACAAGGCTACCATCCATTTGAGTAACAAAAATATCGACAACAGACTACCATCCATAATGAAAAGGCTACAATCCATTGGAGTAACAAAAATCTCGACAACAGACTACCTTCCATAATGACAAGGCTACCATCCATAATGACAAGGATACCATCCATTGGAGTAACAAAAATATCGACAACTGACTACCTACCATAATGACAATGCTACCATCCATTGGAATAACAAAAATCTCGACAACAGACTATATTCCATAATGACAAGGCTACCATCCATTAGAGTAACAAAAATTTTGACAACAAACTACCTTCTATAATGAAAAGGCTACCATCCATTGGAATAACAAAAATCTCAACAACTGACTACCTTCCATAATGACAAGGCTACCATCCAATGGAATAACAAAAATCTCGGGACTAACTTCAATAATGACAAGGCTACATTCTATTGGAGTAACAAAAATCTCGACAACAAACTACCTTCCATAATGATAAGGCTACCATCCATTGGAGTAACAAAAATCTCGTCAACAAAATACCTTCCATAATGACAAGTCTACCATCCATTAGAGTAACAAAGATATAGACAACATACTACCTTCCATAATGACAAGGCTACCATCCATTAGAGTAACAAAAATCTTGACAACAGACTACCTTCCATAATGACAAGGCTACCATCCATTGGAGTAACAAAAATATCGACAACAGACTACGTACAATAATGATAAGGCTTCCATCCATTGGAGTTAAAAAAATATAGACAAAAGACTACCTTCCATAATGACATGGCTTCAATCCATTGGAGTAACAAAAATCAGGACAATAGACTACCTTTCGTAATGACAAGGCTAGCTTCCATTGGAGTAACAAAGATATCGACAACATACTACCTTCCATAATGACAAGGCTACCATCCATTGGAGCAACAAAATTCTTGACAACATACTACCTTCCATAATAACAAGGCTACCATCCATTGGAATAAAAAAAATCTCGACAACAGACTACCTTCCATAATGACAAGGATACCATCCAATAAAGTAACAAAAATCTCGACAACAGACTACCTTCCATTATGACAAGGCTACCATCCATTGGAGTAACAAAAATATCGACAATAGACTACCTACCATAATGACAATGCTACCATCTATTAGAATAACAAAAATCTCAACAACAAACTACCTTCCATAATGACAAGGCTACCATCTATTGGAGTAATAAAAATATTGACAACAGAATACCTTCCATAATGACAAGGCTATCATCCATTTGAGTAACAAAAATATCGACTACTGACTACCTATCAAAATGACAATGCTACCATCAATTGGAATAACAAAAATCTCGAAAACAGACTACCTTCCACAATGACAAGGCTACCATCCATTGGAGTAATAAAAATATTGACAACATACTACCTTCCATAATGAGAAGAATACCATCCATTGGAGTAACAAAAATCTTGACAACAGACTACCTTCCATAATCACAAGGATACCATCTATTGGAGTAACAAAAATATCGACAATAGACTACCTACCATAATGACAATGTTACCGTCCATTGGAATAACAAAAATCTAGACAACAGACTACCTTCCATAATGACAAGGCTACCATCCATTGGACTAACAGAAATATCGACAATAGACTACCTACCATAATGACAATGCTACCATCTATTGGAATAACAAAAATCTCGACAACAAACTACCTTCCATAATGATAAGGCTACCATCTATTGGAGTAATAAAAATATTGACAACAAAATACCTTCCATAATGACAGGACTATCATCCATTTGAGTAACAAAAATATCGACAATTGACTACCTACCATAATGATAATGCTACCATCCATTGGAATAACAAACATACCGAAAAAAGACTACCTTCCACAATGACAAGGCTATCATCCATTGGAGTAACAACAATCTCGACAACAGACTACTTTCCATAATGACAAGGGTACCATCCATTGGAGTAACAAAGATATCGACAACTGACTATCTACCATAATGACAATGCTAACATCCGTTGGAATAACAAAAATCTCAACAACAAACTACCTTCCATAATGACAAGGCTACCATCCAATGGAATAACAAAAATCTCGAGACTAACTTCAATAATGACAAGGCTACCATCCATTGGAGTAACAAAAATCTCGACAACAGACTCCCTTCCATAATGACAAGGCTACCATCCATTGGAGTAATAAAAATATCGACAACTGACTACCTACCATAATGACAATGCTACCATCCATTAGAGTAACAAAACTATCGACAACTGACTACCTACCATAATGACAATGCTACCATCCATTGGAATAACAAAAATCTCGAAAACAGACTACCTTCCACAATGACAAGGCTACCATCCATTTGAGTAAAAAAAATATCGACAACAGACTACCTTCCATAATGAAAAGGCTACAATCCATTAGAGTAACAAAAATCTCGACAACAGAATAACTTCTATAATGACAAGGGTACCATCCATAATGACAAGGCTACCATCCATTGGAGAAACAAAAATATTGACAACTGACTACCTACCATAATGACAATGCTACCATCCATTGGAATAACAAAAATCTCGACAACAGACTACCTTCCATAATGAGAAGGATACCATCCATTAGAGTAACACAAATATTGACAATAGACTACCTTCCATAATGACAAGGCTACCATACATTGGAGTAACAAAAATATCGACAATACCCTACCTAAAGTAATGACAATGCTACCAGCCATTGGAATAATAAAAATCTAGACAACAGACTACCTTCCATAATGACAAGGTTACCATCCATTGGAGTAATAAAAATATTGACAACATAATACCTTCCATAATGACAAGGCTATCATCCATTTGAGTAACAAAAATATCGACAACTGAGTACCTACCATAATGACAATGCTACCATCCATTGGAATAACAAAAATCTCGAAAATAGACTACCTTCCACAATGACAAGGCTACCAACAATTGGAGTAACAAAAATATCGACAACAGACTACCTTCCATAATGACAAGGCTACAATCCATTGGAGCAACAAAAATCTTGACAACAGACTACCTTCCATAATGACAAGGCTACCATCCATAATGACAAGGCTACCATCCATTGGAGTAACTAAAATGTCGACAACTGACTACCTACCATAATGACAATGGTTCCATCCATTGGAATAACAAAAATCTCGACAACAGACTACTTCCATAATGACAAGGCTACGGTCCATTGGAATAACGAAAATCTCAACAAAAGACTACCTTCCATAATGACAAGGCTACCATCCAATGGAATAACAAAAATCTCGAGAATAACTTCAATAATGACAAGGCTACCATCCATTGGAGTAACAAAAATCTCGACAACAGACTACCTTCCATAATGACAAGGCTACCATCCATTGGAGTAACAAAAATATCGACAATTGACTACCTACCATAATGACAATGCAACTATCCATTAGAGTAACAAAAATATCGACAACTGACTACCTACCATAATGACAATGCTACCATCCATTGGAATAACAAAAATATCGAAAAAAGACTACCTTCCACAATGACAAGGCTACCATCCATTGGGGTTACAAAAATATCGACAACAAACTACCTTCCATAATGAAAAGGCTACAATCCATTAGAGTAACAAAAATCTCGACAACAGACTAACTTCCATAATGACAAGGATACCATCCATAATGACAAGGCTACCATCCATAATGACAAGGCTACCATCCATTGGAGTAACAAAAACATCGACAACTGACTACCTACCATAATGACAACGCTACCATCCATTGGAATAACAAAAATCTCGACAACAGACTACCTTCCATAATGACAAGGCTACCATCCATTAGAGTAACAAAAATATTGAAAACAAACTACCTTCCATAATGAAAAGGCTACCATCCATTGGAATAACAAAAATCTAAACAACATACTACCTTCCATAATGACAAGGCTACCATCCAATGGAATAACAAAAATCTCGAGACTAACTTCAATAATGACAAGGCTACCATCCATTGGAGTAACAAAAATCTCGACAATAGGCTACCTTCCATAATGATAAGGCTACCATCCATTGGAGTAACAAAAATCTCGTCAATAAAATACCTTCCATAATGACAATCTACCATCCATTAGAGTAACAAAGATATAAACAACATACTACCTTCCATAATGACAAGGCTACCTTCCATTGGAGTAACAAAAATCTTGACAACAGACTACCTTCCATAATGACAAGGCTACCATCCATTGGATTAACAAAAATATCGACAACAGACTACGTAACATAATGACAAGGCTTCCATCCATTGGAGTTAAAAAAATATAGACAACATACTACCTTCCATAATGACATGGCTACAATCCATTGGAGTAACAAAAATCAGGTAACATACTACCTTCTGTAATGACAAGGCTACCTTCCATAGGAGTAACAAAGATATCGATAACATACCACCTTCCATAATGACAAGGCTACCATCCATTGGAGTAACAAAATTCTCAACAACGGACTACCTTCCATAATAACAAGGCTACTATCCATTGGAATAACAAAAATCTCGACAACAGACTACCTTCCATAATGACAAGGATACCATCCAAAAAAAGTTAAAAAAATATCGACAATAGACTACCTTCCATAATGATAAGGCTACCATCCATTAGATTAACACAAATCTTGAAAATAGACTACTGTAGCGATAAAAAATGTAGCGGGGTAAATCGGAGATCGAATTATGGATTAATTCGCCTCACAAAAAGCAAGAGTCGCCACCGCGCTTTATTATTTCCAAAGGAAAAGGGAAAAGAGCGAAATAAAACCCTAGATATGCAATGTAAAATAATACTTTTTTAAAAGTAATAAAAATACAGGGCGTTTTTTTGAAAGAGGTCTATGGTTCGGGGGTTGGTTATACAAGGGGAAGGTATTAGCACCCAATGCATCTATGGTACTCTATATGAACCTTTTGAAATATCTGTTTATTAAAATTGATCATTTGAAAAAATCATTTTGGCCGAAATAGGGTACAGACGGGTTTTTTGACGATGCGACGACCTAACGTCGTTGTTTTGGCTCAAAAGGGTATAAGTTTTGAAAAGATTGAATAATTGAAGGAAAATTATCCTAAGTTTTAATGAAATGCAAATATTCGCGCGATTAGACTTGAGGACATGAAGTCAACAAATTTATCGTTTTTCCTTTGGGATTTAAACGTAAACGGAATAAACAAATAAATATGAAATAAATAAACAGAAAAATCATGCGGATAATGATTAAATAACAATAGTTAAATGATAGAATAAATGATGCGAATAATGCATTTTTAGATTTTTGTTTAATCTTAATGAAAAGAAGAATGTTTTAATTGTTTTTTACGCATTTTTTAATATGGATAAAAGCATGAGGATTAATTAAAAGAAATAAAATGCTTTAATTCTTAAATGTTCTTTTTTAGTTTGTTTTCTATTATTAATAAAAAGTATTTATTTTTAGAATTATTAAATAATTAAACTAAATCAAGACTTAAAGTTATTAATTTAAATCTAATAAAAAAAGGAATATTAAAGTTACCAAATTAAATCCTAAAAGTTGAACTAATAAAATTGATCAATTATTAAAATGTTTTAATTAAAATATACCTCTTATTAATTAAGTTATATTAATTAACTAAATTAAAACTCTCTAAAAAAGGCTAAAGAGACAAAAATAGAAAAAGGTGTTGAGAAATAAGAGGGGTAGAAGCATAATCAAAACATATGGGCTATAAGGTTGAGAAGGCCCAATCAAGAAAGAAGAAACGGGGGGGGGGGTGCATAAAGAATCGTTGGGCTTAAGGCAGGAAGCAGAGTTAAGGCCCAAGCATTATCTCATAATTTGCTTAGGGGTTAAACGCTTGGTTTAGTGGAATTAGGGTTCACGTTTTGGCTGAGCGGCACTCACTTTGCTCGTCTTCTCCATTCCATCTTCTTCTCTGACCGTCCTCGTCGCCTTGCTTCGCTACTGTCCTTTGCCACGGCCACCAGTTCTTCGCTTTCCTCTTCCCTCCAGCAAAATGTTAGGGAGCAACGGATTTTTACGGTATAACGTTTTCTTATTTCGTGGCTTTTCGTTACAATGCATGTTGTGATTTATGTTCATTTCTGATTCTTGTTCACATTATTATGCTTGTTGGAGGTATTATGGAAATAAAAGAGAAAAAGAAATGCTACCTTGAGGCGGAGACGGAGGAGGGAGATTGGATGGGACTAGGAGGCCAAAGCAAGGAAGGACGGCGGAGGCGCTGTGAGCTTGCTTGGAGACTCCGGTTTGTCTTCTTTGTTGCTTTAGATTTGATGATGACTTGAAAATCTTTTGTACGATTTCTTCCCTCTTCTTTTGTCGACCTTGGTTTTGATCCTTCTCTTCTTCTCTGATCACTTCGGTTGCCTTCTTTGTTGGCCTGTGATGATGTATTCAAGGATGAACCTTTTTACGTTCTGAGAATTATGGCCTTTGAAATGTTTGAACGACGCTACTGTTGAAACCTATCTGTTTTGATTAGCTTCTCTTCTGTATGCCTCGTTGCTTTTGTTTGGACAAGTTTTGGGGACATATTGTTTTGAGGGTTTATGCAGTATGCTAGGTTTTGAATGGTTTGATGCAGTAGGAAAGGTTTTAGGCCATGAAGGTTTTGATATATGGTTTTGGTTCTGGTTTAGGACTTGTTGGTTGTGTATGGTTGAGGTTTTTGATGGTACGGGTTTTGATGATGTAGTAGGCAGGTTTGGTAATGCAGTAGCAGGTTGAATGGCTTAGGAAATGTTTTTGGCCATGTTTATGGTCTTGAATGATTTTTCGTGATATTGGTTTTATGGCTCAATCAGGTTGGTGAGGTTTTTTTGAATGGTTTAGGACATATTGTTCTTGACAGGTTTGTGGTTCTGATATGGTTTATGCAGTAGCAGGTTTGGGGGGCTTGAGAAAAATGGCTTTTGCTTTTTTTGATAGTTTTGTGTAGAAAACTCTTGCAGGTTATGAACTGGCTTTTGAAGTGGTTTTTTGGTATATGACTTTGAGAAAATTTGTATATCTTGACAATTTTTCTTTTTTCTTTTTGAAGGCTTGGGGATAAATTGTGTATCTCTCTTTGAAGTGATTTTCTTATGTTATAACAGTTTTGGCCTTCAGGTTTACGTTGAAGGCTTTGGTATATTTTTAATATATTTGCCTCTGCATACTATACTGTTACATCCAAATGGTAATCTTTCTATGCTCATTTTCTTATTGCCTTGCTGCTATTTCGTCTGTATTCTAATTCCTGCCTAAGCCAAAACCTGCAAAACCATTTTTCTTTCTCTCTTCTCTCTCTCAAGTACATTGATGCATAAAATGATGTGTACTATTTTTTTCTGAAATTGCAACAGTGCTGGAACATGATGAAAATGGAATGTATTACTTGCACATTGTTTTGAAACTGCATACTTCTTTGACTTCCAATGCAACAGTGGAGCCTAGGTTTTGGCTTCTTCTTATATGTGGGTATGTTATGTTTACGTTGCATTTTGTTTGTCTTGCATATGCTGTTTTGAAATTATGCATGGACCTTTGTATGCTGTGTATATTTTTGAACTGTGCATTGGACTTTGAAGAATGCAATTAATTTTAAATATGCAGTTTTGAAACCAAAAATGAATTTGTACATGTTTTAAATTGTGCATTCATTTATGAAAATAAAAATTCCTCCCTTTTTTGTGAACCGGGAGAAATCCCGTGATTTGCAAAAAAGGGTAAACTGATTCCAGCCGTTGCTTTTAATGATGAACATTAAATAATTTTCTGCTTTTAATTATTTGTTCAATTCTAATTTTCTTTTAATCGTTTTTGCAGGTAAAATCAAATGAGCAGACAAAAAGGCATTGGATAGAAGATTTAGAATTAGAAAACATTAGATTAGTTTTTATTTCATTTTAACTTTGTAAAATTATTATTGTAAATTCGTTATAAATAAATACAGTATTTACACAATAATTGTACAATTAGAATAAAATGAATAAAATTCCAATATTTGCCAATTAATTTCTTCCTTCTCTCTAATTATTTACTTTATCGTTTATAATTCTTTAAATTGTATAATAATTGAAAATAAATCTCAATTACTTAAATTCAGAATAATAAACAAATAAATAAATATCATTGCTCAATTAATAGTTTCAATTATTTAATTCGTTATTCACGATTTTCTAAATTGTAATAATTAAAATAGAATTTCAATTATTTAACTTAGAAAGATAAATAATTAAATAACCATTATTGACCAAGTAATGAACTTTTTTTTCAAATATTTATTATATTATTCATAAATCTTTAAATTATGTAATAACTGAAAATAAATTCCAATTATTTAAATTTAAGATAGTGAATAATAAATAAACACTGTCTGAACGATTGATATGCCTCTTTTCTAATATTTATTTTATCATCTATAAATCTTTAAATTATATAACAATTGAAAACAAATTCCAATTATCTAAATTTAAGATAATAAATAATTAATAAACATTGTTTTAGCATGAATCGATTAAATAATTTAGTGTTCAAAAATAAATAGCTCTCGACTCGAAAAAGTTGTGAATTTTTAAAATCAATAGATCAAAACACTTGTAATGTAATGATGCAGATGGGAGATGGTATCTTAGGTCAAAATTTGGGGTACAACAGCTGCCCCTATTTAAGTTTCTTCTATCCGGAGATATGAAGATTGAAATCTTCTTTTCGACGAGATTGAAGGTACTTAAATACATAATTACGCAAATTTTGTCCTAAGTTGCTGATTTTATGTTCGATATGAATGCAGTGATTGAATTCACAGAGAAAGATATTGTATGAAGCAAGACAATGTTGGAGGAATCGAACACCAACAAAACACAAAGACATGGATTATACATTACTGGGGAAACCAGCTATCGACTTCAAACGACAGACTCTTGACAGCGAATAAAATTGAGAGAACACGACCTCTGACCCTAATGAAGAAGGCGTCCTGCATAGGCCATAACAGATTATTGACCCAAAATAGTGAGTTCGCAACTCAAGGTCAATGATAGACAGCAAGTATCAAATTGCTGATAACAGATTACAGACTTCTGAAGGTAATGATTCATGACAGGCTTCTCTGCGAGATTTTCGGAGATATACTCATTAATGCTGATATAATAATATTGTAGATACGCAAGTTGTTCAAATAAAGAAACTGCCACTTGCTGTCGTCCAAAGAAAATACCGATAACATACAAGCTACTCAAATAAAGAGGCTGCCACTTGTTGTCGTCCAAAGAAAATACCGATAACATACAAGTTGCTCAAATAAAGAGGCTGCCACTTGCTGTCGTCCAAAGAAAATACCGATAACATACAAGTTGCTCAAATAAAGAGGCTGCCACTTGCTGTTTTCCACAAGACAAAATAACGTACAAGTTGCTCGTGAGGAGCTGCCGCTTGTCGTCTTCCGAAAATAATAACAACGCACAAGTTACTCGTGAAGAGCTGCCGCTTGTCGTGTTCCACAAGATAATAACGCACAAGTTCCTCGTGAAGAGCTGCCGCTTGTCGTTTCCCGAAAATAATAATAACGCACAAGTTGCTCGTGAAGAGCTGCCGCTTGTCGTTTCCCGAAAATAATAACGCACAAGTTGCTCGTGAAGAGCTGCCGCTTGTCGTTTCCCGAAAATAATAATAACGCACAAGTTGCTCGTGAAGAGCTGCCGCTTGTCGTTTCCCGAAAATAATTCAGAAGGAACCTGTGATGACACTGGCAGAGAAATAAATCTTCATCAAAGAGAATCATGAATCAATCCTTCCCAAGGAGATCACATACTTAAATGTGCAAAATAAATGCACCAGTCGTCTAGGTCGCAAACTCACTGGGAAAAATCAAAGAGATAGCCTATGCAAGAGGCAGCAACTTCATCCACGAATAACCAGAGAGAAAACAGCCAAATAAGACTCTAACCAATGAGAAAGTAACTCGATTGGGGAATTCATCCTATCCAGAAATGGACAAGGTAAGCTAAATCAAAAATCATCCACGAGGATTAGCTCAGTTGGCGAATTTAGAAAGGAAGCACATTTTCTGCCTAAGCTAGCCTCCTACCTGGAAAGAACGTGTACACTGTTTGAATAAACAAAGTATACAACCCAAAAGTCAACGGCAAATGTGAGCATGCATGCGTGATATGAATGAATGAATGTTATGCTGACAAATTGAACAGATAGAATATCATGAAGACGATAAGATGTTACAAAAAGATAGATACTCGGCCAATCTTAAAAAAAACGGAAAATAACTGGAACTGGAACCACAAAGCAACGTCAGAGCGTATCACGTTACAAGGCTCAAGTCTTCTGAGGAGAAAAAGTATCCAAATCCAAACTTCGGACACCAATAGACCACTGGCATGAGACGAAGCGTACCGCACTTTAAAATCTCCCAAACAAAGGTAGCCAAAACAACACTTAACTGGAACAACTGGGGAGTCACCAAACATAGCACCACCCGAACCAAGAGTGTACACAACCAACACTTCATGACGGTTTTGAAAGAAAACAAGTTCTTCATGCAAGGATGAATTACTGTACTGTTTTGCATTTCATGGCTTGACCATCTTCGGAACGACTGTTAATATTCCTTTCGTTATTCACGACACATTTTAAAAATAAGAATATTTTAAATACTTTGTTTCAAATATTGCCGTAAAAATTAAAAATTTTCCCACAAAAGGTAAATGCTCAAATTTCATTAATAAGATGGTAGTTCGCTAACAACGCGACTCCAACGATTTACAAAAGTGTGGGAAATAGTACATGGAAGAAAAAGGTTACACAAAAACAATGATCGATATTCTCCCTAACAACTTCGAATTCCAAAATGTGCTCAAATGCCAAGACTGGTCTGACCAAAAGCTTGCCTAAGCGAAATACTTCTTGACTGCATCGGTGTTCATGGGACATGGGAGCTCGTCACCGTCCATATTGGTGAGAATCAAAGCACCTCCAGAGAAAACTTTCTTAACAACATACGGTCCTTCATAATTCGGAGCCCATTTTCCCCTGGAATCAGGTTGGAAAGATAATATCTTCTTGAGCACAAGGTCACCTTCTCTGAACTCGCGCGGTCTAACCTTCTTATCAAAAGCCTTCTTCATTCTCTGCTGATACAATTGACCGTGACACAAAGCTGTCAATCTCTTTTCTTCAATTAAATTCAACTGATCATATCTACTCTGACACCATTCAGCCTCAGAAAGTTTAGCTTCCATCAACACTCTCAGAGACAGAATCTCAACCTCCACGGGAAATACTGCTTCCATACCATAAACTAGGGAAAATGGGGTTGCGCCTGTTGAAGTTCGAACTGAAGTATGGTATCCATGTAAAGCGAACGGAAGCATTTCATGCCAATCTTTATAAGTTACCACAATCTTCTGGACAATCTTCTTGATATTCTTGTTAGCAGCATCAACAGCCCCATTCATCTTCGGTCTGTAAGGAGAATAATTATGATGTTCGATCTTGAACTCTTCACAAAGCTCTCTCATCATCTTGTTATTCAAATTTGAACCATTATCAGTGATGATCTTGCTCGGGATACCGTATCGACAAATGATCTGATTCTTGATAAATCTGACTACCACCTGTCTGGTTACATTAGCATAAGATGCTTCTTCCACCCATTTAGTAAAATAATCGATCGCTACCAAGATGAAACGATGACCATTTGAAGCTTTGGGTTCAATCATCCCAATCATATCAATGCCCCACATAGAGAAAGGCCAAGGTGAAGATATAACATTGAGGAGAGTCGGTGGCACATGCATCTTGTCCGCATAAATCTGGCATTTATGAAACTTCTTCACATACTTGCAACAATCAGATTCCATTGTCATCCAATAGTAACCAGCTCTCAACATCTTTCTAGCCATTGCATGCCCATTGGCATGTGTGCCAAAGGATCCTTCATGTACTTCTTGCATCAGCATGTCTGCTTCACGTCTGTCTACACATCTGAGGAAGACCATGTCGTAATTTCTCTTATACAAAACTTCTTCATTGAGGAAGAAACTGCTTGCTAATCTTCTCAACGTCTTCCTATCTTTATTGGATGCCCCAATTGGATACTCTTGAGTTTGAAGAACACGTTTAATGTCATAGAACCACGGTTTGTCGTTGGTAACCTCTTCTACTGAGAACACATGAGCAGGTCTATCAAGGCACATAACTCTGATTGTAGGCACATCATTCCAACCATTCACTTGAAACATTGAAGACAAAGTAGCTAAAGCATCAGCCATTTGGTTCTCATCTCTAGGGATATGGTGTAATTCCACTTTGTTGAAGAAGGTTAACAATCTTCTAGCATAGTCTCTGTAAGGGATCAAACCAAGATGACGAGTCTCCTATTCTCCTTTGATTTGATTAATTACCAATGCCGAATCTCCATAAATATCAAGAATCTTAATCCTTAAATCCACCGCTTCTTCGAGACCCATAATACATGCCTCATATTCCGCCATGTTGTTCGTGCAGTCAAACTTCAGTCTCGCCGTGAACGGGATATGAGTACCCCGGGGAGTGACGATGATTGCCCCAATTCCATTTCCATAAGAGTTCACAGCTCCGTCAAATATCAAACCCCAATGGGATTCAGGATCAGGTCCTTCTTCGGGTAATGGCTCTTCATAATCTTTATCTTTCAAGTACATAACATCTTCATCTGGGAAATCAAACTTGATGGATTGATAATCGTCAATTGGTTGGTGAGCCAAATGATCGGCTAAAATACTCCCTTTGATCGCTTTCTGAGTGTGATACTCAATGTCATATTCGGATAACAACATCTGCCAACGGGCTAACCTTCCAGATAAGGCGGGCTTCTCAAAGATATACTTGATCGGATCCATTTTGGATATCAACCAAGTGGTGAGGTTAATCATATACTGGCGTAGATGGCGAGCGGCCCAAGCTAAAGCACAACAGGTTTTCTCAAGCAAGAAGTATCGAGACTCACAGTCCGTGAATTTCTTACTCAGATAATATACGGCATGTTCCTTTCTTCCAGTCTCATCTTGTTGACCAAGCACACATCCCATGGAATCTTCCAATATAGTCAAGTACATAATCAAAAGTCTTCCTTCCACCTGAGGAATCAAAATGGGAGGTTCAAGCAAATATTCTTTGATGCTATCAAAAGCTCTCTGACAATCTTCTGTCCACACACATCCTTGGTTCAATCTCCCAAGGAATCCTCTTACTTGTTTTTCCGTCTTGGGAGCGGGCATCTCTCGAATAGCTTTGACTTTATCAGGATCTACCTCAATACCTTTCTGACTGACAATGAAACCCAGAAGTCTTCCAGAGCGAACACCAAAAGTGCACTTGTTGGGATTCAGACGGAGTTTATACTTTCTCAACCGCTGGAATAACTTCAACAAATGTTCCAAATGATCCTCCTCAGTCTGCGATTTGGCAATCACGTCATCCACATACACTTCGATCTCCTTATGCATCATGTCATGGAACAAAGCAGTCATGGCCCTTTGGTATGTTGCGCCAGCATTCCTCAACCCAAACGGCATAACCCGATAACAGAAAGTTCCCCAAGGTGTAATCAAAGCAGTCTTCTCCATATCTTCAGGCGCCATCTTGATTTGATTGTAACCAGAGAAACCATCCATGAAAGAAAAGACTTTGAACTTGGCGGTACTGTCGACCAATACGTCGATATGAGGTAATGGGAAGTCGTCCTTTGGACTAGCTCTATTCAGATCTCTGTAGTCTACACACATCCGAACCTTGCCATCTTTCTTTGCAACAGGCACTATGTTGGCTAACCACTGAGGATAGACCGATGTAACAAGGAAACCTGCATTAATCTGCTTCTGAACCTCCTCTTTGATCTTGTCATCCATGTCGGGACGAGTCCTTCTCAACTTCTGCTTGATCGGCGGACATTCAGGTCTCAACGGTAAACGATGCTCCACAATATCATTGTCCAAACCTGGCATATCTTGGTAGGACCAAGCAAACACATCAACATACTCTTTGAGAAGCTCCAACATCTTCTCCTTAACTTCCGGGATAAGCAGTGCTCCGACCTTAACTTCCTTTCTATCCTCTTCATCACCCAAGTTGACCAACTCTAAAGGTTCTACAAATGGTTGAATGACCTTCTCATCATGCTCAAGCAAACGGGAAATCTCAACAGGAATCTCTTCGTCCTCTTCTTCGGCTCTGAACACAGGGAATTCAAAGTTGGGAGAGGGCATAGGATCATTGTTTTCGATGGTTAAGTCGTGGATTAATCTGCACACATGATTATGCTTTATTTTAGAAATCGATTTGTGCAAATAAAACAAAAGGTTATTAATTAATTTTCATTACTATTTCCCAGAAAAAGTGAAAAATAAAACAGTAGTGGACAAAATAACATTTTTATTCATTAAAGGGAAATATTTGAAACAAGGAGCCCAGACATTTCTCTTTCGCCTTGGGCAGAGCAAAAGGAATTATTTTTCATAGCCCGACACAAAATACTTTTCGCCTTGGGCAGAGTGAATTTTTTTCAGAAAACAAAACAGAATATTACTCGGAAATGTGCATAACAACAGGAACATCAACAGCTATCCAATTTTGGCAAGCCAATCCATGCGTCACAAAAACGGGCAAATCTTCCTCGGAATCATCTTCTATGATAGCATCAACCTCAGGATGTATAAAACCTGCACTTCAGAAAACCTCTTGAATCGGACGAACAACCACCTCCTTCTTAACTCTTGCAAACACTGGATGAAAACCCAGACCTTCCCCAGACTTGTTCTCGGGTAACGTCAACACCTGGCCCCATCCTTCGGCTGAACCACTTTCCACCACTCGTCGCGCATCCTCAAAAGAAGAGATGGATGCCCCTTGCTTCTTCACTGTATTCTTAGCAACAGAAAGACCTTGGAACTGGGTTCCAACATCCTCATTCGCATCAATAAAAGAGAATGATGCTAAATGGCTTACCACCATAGCTTGCTCTCCCCCAACCATCACTAGCTTCCCATGCCTTACAAACTTTAGTCTCTGATGGAGCGTAGAGGTGACTGCTCCGGCATCATGGATCCATGGACGACCCAATAAGCAACTGTAGGAAACACGAATATCCATCACTTGGAAAGTGATTTGAAAAGTGTGGGGACCAATTACTATAGGAAGATCCACTTCACCAATGACTGTCTTCCTAGAACCATCAAACGCTTTAACAATTACTCCGCTAGGTCTCATGGGAGCACCTGGATATGAGAGCCGAGATAATGTAGTCTTGGGCATCACATTCAACGACGAACCTGTATCCACCAACACACTTGATAAGGTATCATTCCCACAACTTACTGAGATGTGCAAAGCCATATTATGGTTTCTTCCCTCCTCCGGGAGTTCTTCATCACTGAAACCAAGATTGTTACACGAAGTAATATTTCCCACAATTCCATCAAATTGGTCAACCGTCACATCATGATCCACGAACGCCTGGTCCAAGACCTTCATCAAAGCTTCTCTATGGGCACCAGAATCTCTCATTAAAGCAAGCAAAGAAATCTTGTAAGGTGTTTGCAAAAGTTGGTCCACAATCTTATATTCACTTCTCTTGATAAGCTTCAGAATCTCATCATCCTCAGGGTGAGGGATAGGTTCATTGGATCGTCCTATCTCAACCCTTGGTTCAACATTTCTCACTGGAATCTCCGCCGGTATGGGTCTCCTGACTTGAACTTCTGGTCTCTTCAAAGGTACTGTTGCAAAAACACGTCCACTTCTCGTAACTCTACTCACATCAGCAATGTTAACAAATGACGGACTTGTTGGTATAGGGACTTCTACCCCATTCTCGATCATTATGGCATTATACTTATACGGTACATCTTGGTCTGAGTTGTAAGGCACAGGACCAGGTGGGTAAATAATCAAAGGATCAACAGGTGCAGTCTGACTGTCGTAAGCGATCTCTACTGACTTAGGCAAATTGAATTGTGGTATGATAACATTCACTTCATCCTCCGGATTTCTGTCATACGTAATAGTGATAACTCTCTGATCTAGCAACTTCTGAATATCCTCCTTCACAATAGGACAATCATCCTCTCTTGAACAAAACTCACAAACATCATAATCATGCTGGTGCCTAACAAAGGCAAGTCTTCTCAAACTCTAATGTAACCTGATCAACGACTCTCTTATGTGTTCAACTTGAAAAACTCGAAACTTTCCCGGACAACCTTCCACCATATTTACTGAAGCTGCCCCATGTCGAGGCAAAGGATTATCTCTAACATTTAGATTAACATCCTTAAAAGACAAGATGCCATTCTTAATCAATCTCTGCACGTCCTCCTTCAAAGCAAAACAATTCTCAAGGTTGTGCCCCGGCGACCCTTGATGATATTCGCAAAACTGATCCGCCTTGTACCACGGAGAAGTGCTGTTTGGTGCGACAGGAGGAGGCTTTGTCGTTATGAGATTCTTTCTGATAAGAGCAGGGAACAATTCAGTATACGTCATAGGAATGGCATCGAACTGCGGTTTTCTAGGTGAACGGTTCTGATTGTTGAATGGATAAGCCTGTTGTCGAGGCTGCTGCTGAAATGGTCGTTGTTGAGTTGGCGGGGTTTGATGAACTGGGGTCATCAAAGCTGGGCGGACAGCCGGAGTGACTGCCGCAACATGGGAGTAACTTCTCCTAGGTCTACCTGGGAACAAAGCGCTGACATCCTGCTCTTTTCTTTTCGGGAAAACACTTCCAAACTTCTTAGTACTGCTAGACGGACTCCCTTCTTTAACCAAACGCCCTTCACGGATCCCTTCCTCTAACCGCATGCCCATGCTTACCATTTCGGGGAAGTCACTGGGTGCGCTGGCTATCATTCTTTCATATTAAAAGGACCCTAACGTCTTCAAAAATATCTTAGTCATCTCTTTCTCCTCAAGAGGTGGATAGATTTGAGCAGCAATTTCACGCCACCTCTAGGCGTACTCCTTAAAAGATTCTCGGTCTCTTTGCGACGTTGCCCGGAGTTGATCCCTGTCCGGTGCCATGTCAACGTTGTACTTGTACTGATGGACAAAGGCTTCGCTAAGATCGTTGAAGTTGCGGATCCGAATACTGTCTAAACCCATATACCACTTTAGAGCAGCACCCGTCAAACTATCTTGAAAATAATGAATCAACAAGTCATGATCATCGAAATACGTAGACATCTTTCTCACGTACATTGTCAAATGACTTCTAGGACACGAATCACCCTTATATCTCTCAAAGTCTGGCACTTTGAATTTTGCTGGAATCTTGACATTCGGAACTAAACAAAGGTCATGCGTATTATTCCCAAACAAATCCTTCCCCTTCAATGCTCTAAGCTCCTTCTGCATTTCCTGGAACTGATCCTGAAATTCTTCCATTCTATCAAAGAGACCCAAACTTTCAGCAGGCTCGGCAGGGTAAGTAGGTTCATTCAAGTATGGCACGGAGTGGACCACAGGAGTAACGATTGTCATAATCGGTTGCGGAAAAGGTGTCACAGACGGAATTACTGGCGGCATGGCAGTTGTCTCGGGCTGAAGAAGAGACAAGGAAGGTTGAAACAAAGGTTGCACGGCAGGCTGATACCCCTCAGGCAAAAAGTTGTTAGGCATTCCCCACGGAAAACCTTTCGGCATCTGATGTTGAAGCGGAGAGTTGATTTGAGTCACGGAGGCAGGAACAGTGACAATCTCGGAAACCACTGGAGTTGAGGTCTGAATCTCGGCAGCCGTAGTCGATGGTTGATTCTGAACAGCCACCAAACTTTCCACTAACGCAGTTAACTTTTCCATCTCAACACGAAGTGTAGCAATTTCCCCACGAAGCTCAAGATTTTCCTGTTCCAGATCTTCCATTTTCCTTTGACGATTGGCTCGAGTGTCGTATTGGTGAGACAGCTTGACAACCTTTTGAGTGGAAAAAGAACAAGGATAAGACTCTGGAAAACATGTGAAGTGGAATGTGGAATGATGCATGATGTGCGATGCAAATGATGATTCATTTTAAAAGTTTTTCAAGGAACCTTAATAATTTTGCAAACATCAATGGTAAAGGAATTTGGAACAACAAAAACTCAATCCATTAATCGAAAGCGATAAATTACAACTTACAATTTGGAATATCAAAGCAATAAATTACAACTTTGGAGCATGAAGCCCATAATAAAGCAATAAATTACAGCTTCGAAACATGAAATCCATAATAAAGCGATAAATTACAATTTTAAAACATGAAGTCTAAAACAAAGCAATAAATTACAACTTTGGAGCATGAAGCCCATAATAAAGCAATAAATTACAACTTCGGAGCGTGAAGCCCTTTTACATAGTTTTACAAAATGACATCAATAAAATAAAACTAAAAGCTAAAGATCACTCAGAATCCTCAGATGAAGGACCAAACACCAACTGTAACCGGAGCTTCTTGATCTTCTCTTCATAAAAGTCTTCCATCTCTTTCTTCTCAGCTACCAGTTGATCAATGATTTCCTTCTGCGGATTAGGAACGAGAGCCACGTTTACCGAACCTTCCCTCTTTCTCTTCCTTTCACTAGCGTACTTCTTCAGCAAGGCATCCTTTTGACGAAGCTTCTCATCATGATCAATGAACCAGTCGTCTTGAATAAACAGCAACTCCTCCTTTTCCTTTAACTGTCGAGTCAGGACTCGATTCTCATATTCAGACATATGATACTTTTCTTTCCAAGCATCCCTCTCGGACTTCATCCTAGCCAGATTTCCTTGGTATTCTCCTATATTCGCGATAGGGATAACAACAGATGATGGTGCAATGGCAGGGAATAAAGGTTTCTCAAGTTTATAGGGCATCTTGAGAGCACAAGCCCTAGCACGGACCCACTGTAGGTAAGGCTCCAAAGAAACGGCACCCCTATGTCCTAACATATCTCTCCCTTTCCTATGGATGTGGCGCCAAGCTCCTTCGATCTCCCTCTTAGCTGCCTGATGATCTTGTCCTTCCTGAAGAAAGAAACCACTCACATGGATGTTATTTGGCTTGTCCCTCATCAGGTATCCAAACTGACAGCGCGCGAGAACAGGGTTATAGTTGATTCCACCTTTCGTACCGAGAAGAGGCACGTTAGGAAAAGCACCACAGCTATCGATGATCTTCACGTCGTAGTAAACTCGATTATACCAGTCAATGTCGAAATGAGTGAGAGCCATAATCTTTGGCGCCCAACGCGGTTCCTTCTCGAGATCCCAGAAAACATCAGACCCAGGTAGATGCGAAACATACCACTGATACAACAGCGGTGCACAACAAATAATCATCCCTCCTTGATAAGAGTTTCGAAGATGGATGGAGTAGTAGGTATCTCCTAGCAGCGTAGGGACCGGATTTCCAATCAGGAAAATTCTGATGGCGTTGATATCCACAAACTTATCAACGTTAGGGAACAAGAATAGACCATACGCGAGTAAAGCAAACACGTCTTCGAAGGCAACAATATCCTTTATCTCAGCAAAATGACGAGCTTTCTTCAACAAAAACTGCACAGACAAACCCCAGATTCCCCCTTTCGTAGTCATGTTCTCCTCTATCTCTGACTTCTTCAAGTGGGTGATGGTTGCTATCTCGTGAGATTTGGGCTCCTCTTCTAATCCAGAAAAAGGAACACGGTTGGTGATCGGCAAACCAAGTATGTAGGAGTACTCCTCTAAAGTGGGCATCAACTGGTAATCCGGGAAGGTGAAACATCGGTACAAAGGATCGTAGAATTGAACCAACGTGTTGAGGATGCCTTCCTTCATCTTGCGCTTCATGAGAGGTACAATGGACCCATACTTCTTCTGAAAATCCGTCGGACTCTCGATCCTCGGAATCAAACTCTTTAGTTCTTCAATCTCGGGCTCCTTGAAACTAAAGCTTCGAGTGTTTCTCCTTCCAAATTCCATAATAACCTGAGATATCTAGAAAATCATTCCGAAGTTCCTTGAAAAACAAGTTTTTTACAAAGATGTTGATGAATGCATGAATGAATGATAATGCAACAGTCACACACAGGCTTGCAAACATGGGGTTCAAAGGTTCAACGTTCAGCATGGAGTTGAGGGTAAAGCCCACCCAAAGGTATGTACTAACGGTTCAGTCACACCTGTAAGACAATGTTCTACGAGTTCCCAGAGTCTACATTCCTCTTTCGGATATTACCAACGTCTTGATTACTCAATAATTAGCAATATTCTCAAGAGAAACTCGTCCGAGCGTAGCATCGCGTAACAACTACTTCCGAATTACTCCGTTATAGTCTTCGCGCTACACCTAAAAAGGCCAAGATGGGTTAGGGTTCTACGGTCCTCAACTTCTCAGGCTCCTACGTCGAAAATAATAATGTCTTCCCGATTACTCGGTGAACAAATATTAAGTTCAAGAGGGCCTTCCATTGAGTGGGGGATCTCATGCCTCCTTCTTCGGGATTACTCCCTCAAAGTTAACATGACTATACCGCCCGTCCTATTCTTAAGTGTAACTTAATCCGGGTATAGGATTCGTCCTTTGCAAAAAACCCAAACACCCCAATTTAAACACATAATCAAGCAAATCAAATAATAATAAAACAGATAAAACAAATTAGGATTAACCCACTTAGGGATGGACCAGCAAGAGGTCAATCTGTCCCCAGCAGAGTCGCCAATTCTGTAGCGATAAAAAATGTAGCGGGGTAAATCGGAGATCGAATTATGGATTAATTCGCCTCACAAAAAGCAAGAGTCGCCACCGCGCTTTATTATTTCCAAAGGAAAAGGGAAAAGAGCGAAATAAAACCCTAGATATGCAATGTAAAATAATACTTTTTTAAAAGTAATAAAAATACAAGGCGTTTTTTTGAAAGAGGTCTATGGTTCGGGGGTTGGTTATACAAGGGGAAGGTATTAGCACCCAATGCATCTATAGTACTCTATAGGAACCTTTTGAAATATCTGTTTATTAAAATTGATCGTTTGAAAAAATCGTTTTGGCCGAAATAGGGTACAGACGGGTTTTTTGAGGATGCGACGACCTAACGTCGTAGTTTTAGCTCAAAAGGGTATAAGTTTTGAAAAGATTGAATAATTAAAGGAAAATTATCCTAAGTTTTAATGAAACGCAAATATTCGCGCGATTAGACTTGAGGACATGAAGTCAACAAATTTATCGTTTTTCCTTTGGGATTTAAACGTAAACGGAATAAACAAATAAATATAAAATAAATAAACAGAAAAATCATGCGGATAATGATTAAATAACAATAGTTAAATGATAGAATAAATGATGCGAATAATGAATTTTTAGATTTTTGTTTAATCTTAATGAAAAGAAGAATGTTCTAATTGTTTTTTACGCATTTTTTAATATGGATAAAAGCATGAGGATTAATTAAAAGAAATAAAATGCTTTAATTCTTAAATGTTCTTTTTTAGTTTGTTTTCTATTATTAATAAAAAGTATTTATTTTTAGAATTATTAAATAATTAAACTAAATCAAGACTTAAAGTTATTAATTTAAATCTAATAAAAAAAGGAATATTAAAGTTACCAAATTAAATCCTAAAAGTTGAACTAATAAAATTGATCAATTATTAAAATGTTTTAATTAAAATATACCTCTTATTAATTAAGTTCTATTAATTAACTAAATTAAAACTCTCTAAAAAAGGCTAAAGAGACAAAAATAGAAAAAGGTGTTGAGAAATAAGAGGGGTAGAAGCATAATCAAAACATATGGGCTATAAGGTTGAGAAGGCCCAATCAAGAAAGCAGAAACGGGGGGGTGCATAAAGAATCGTTGGGCTTAAGGCAGGAAGCAGAGTTAAGGCCCAAGCATTATCTCATAATTTGCTTAGGGGTTAAACGCTTGGTTTAGTGGAATTAGGGTTCACGTTTTGGCTGAGCGGCGCTCACTTTGCTCGTCTTCTCCATTCCATCTTCTTCTCTGACCGTCCTTGTCGCCTTGCTTCGCTACTGTCCTTTGCCACGGCCACCAGTTCTTCGCTTTCCTCTTCCCTCCAACAAAATGTTAGGGAGCGACGGATTTTTACGGTATAACGTTTTCTTATTTCGTGGCTTTTCGTTACAATGCATGTTGTGATTTATGTTCATTTCTGATTCTTGTTCACATTATTATGCTTGTTGGAGGTATTATGGAAATAAAAGAGAAAAAGAAATGCTACCTTGAGGCGGATACGGAGGAGGGAGATTGGATGGGACTAGGAGGCCAAAGCAAGGAAGGACGGCGGAGGCGCTGTGAGCTTACTTGGAGACTCCGGTTTGTCTTCTTTGTTGCTTTAGATTTGATGATGACTTGAAAATCTTTTGTACGATTTCTTCCCTCTTCTTCTGTCGACCTTGGTTTTGATCCTTCTCTTCTTCTCTGATCACTTCGGTTGCCTTATTTGTTGGCCTATGATGATGTATTCAAGGATGAACCTTTTTAGGTTCTGAGAATTGTGGCCTTTGAAATGTTTGAACGATGCTACTGTTGAAACCTATCTGTTTTGATTAGCTTCTCTTCTGTATGCCTCGTTGCTTTTGTTTGGACATGTTTTGGGGACATATTGTTTTGAGGGTTTATGCAGTATGCTAGGTTTTGAATGGTTTGATGCAGTAGGAAAGGTTTTAGGCCATGAAGGTTTTGATATATGGTTTTGGTTCTGGTTTAGGACTTGTTGGTTGTGTATGGTTGAGGTTTTTGATGGTACGGGTTTTGATGATGTAGTAGGCAGGTTTGGTAATGCAGTAGCAGGTTGAATGGCTTAGGAAATGTTTTTGGCCATGTTTATGGTCTTGAACGATTTTTGGTGATATTGGTTTTATGGCTCAATCAGGTTGGTGAGGTTTTTTTGAATGGTTTAGGACATATTAGTCTTGACAGGTTTGTGGTTCTGATATGGTTTATGCAGTAGCAGGTTTGGGGGGCTTGAGAAAAATGGCTTTTGCTTTTTTTGATAGTTTTGTGTAGAAAACTCTTGCAGGTTATGAACTGGCTTTTGAAGTGGTTTTTTGGTATATGACTTTGAGAAAATTTGTATATCTTGACAATTTTTCTTTTTTCTTTTTGAAGGCTTGGGGATAAATTGTGTATCTCTCTTTGAAGTGATTTTCTTATGTTATAACAGTTTTGGCCTTCAGGTTTACGTTGAAGGCTTTGGTATATTTTTAATATATTTGCCTCTGCATACTATACTGTTACATCCAAATGGTAATCTTTCTATGCTCCTTTTCTTATTGCCTTGCTGCTGTTCCGTCTGTATTCTAATTCCTGCCTAAGCCAAAACCTACAAAACCATTTTTCTTTCTCTCTTCTCTCTCTCAAGTACATTGATGCATAAAATGACGTGTACTGTTTTTTTCTGAAATTGCAACAGTGCTGGAACATGATGAAAATGGAATGTATTACTTGCACATTGTTTTGAAACTGCATACTTCTTTGACTTCCAATGCAACAGTGGAGCCTAGGTTTTGGCTTCTTCTTATATGTGGGCATGTTATGTTTACGTTGCATTTTGTTTGTCTTGCATATGCTATTTTGAAATTATGCATGGACCTTTGTATGCTGTGTATATTTTTGAAATGTGCATTGGACTTTGAAGAATGCAATTAATTTTAAATATGCAGTTTTGAAACCAAAAATGAATTTGTACATGTTTTAAATTGTGCATTCATTTATGAAAATAAAAATTCCTCCCTTTTTTGTGAACCGGGAGAAATCCCGTGATTTGCAAAAAAGGGTAAACTGATTCCAGCCGTTGCTTTTAATGATGAACATTAAATAATTTTCTGCTTTTAATTATTTGTTCAATTCTAATTTTCTTTTAATCGTTTTTGCAGGTAAAATCAAATGAGCAGACAAAAAGGCATTGGATAGAAGATTTAGAATTAGAAAACATTAGATTAGTTTTTATTTCATTTTAACTTTGTAAAATTATTATTGTAAATTCGTTGTAAATAAATACAGTATTTCCACAATAATTGTACAATTAGAAGAAAATGAATAAAATTCCAATATTTGCCAATTAATTTCTTCCTTCTCTCTAATTATTTACTTTATCGTTTATAATTCTTTAAATTGTATAATAATTGAAAATAAATCTCAATTACTTAAATTCAGAATAATAAACAAATAAATAAATATCATTGCTCAATTAATAGTTTCAATTATTTAATTCGTTATTCACGATTTTCTTAATTGTAATAATTAAAATAGAATTTCAATTATTTAACTTAGAAAGATAAATAATTAAATAAACATTATTGACCAAGTAATGAACTTTTTTTTCAAATATTTATTATAATATTCATAAATCTTTAAATTATGTAATAACTGAAAATAAATTCCAATTATTTAAATTTAAGATAGTTAATAATAAATAAACACTGTCTGAACGATTGATATGCCTCTTTTCTAATATTTATTTTATTATCTATAAATATTTAAATTATATAACAATTGAAAACAAATTCCAATTATCTAAATTTAAGATAATAAATAATTAATAAACATTGTTTTAGCATGAATCGATTAAATAATTTAGTGTTCAAAAATAAATAGCTCTCGACTCGAAAAAGTTGTGAATTTTAAAATCAATAGATCAAAACACTTGTAATGTAATGATGCATATGAGAGATGGTATCTTAGGTCAAAATTTGGGGTACAACAACTACCTTCCATAATGACAAGGCTACCATCCATTGGAGTAACAAAAATATCGATAATAGACTACCTACCATAATGACAATACTACCATCCATTGGAATAAAAAAATCTCGACAACAGACTCCCTTCCATAATGACAAGGCTAGCATCCATTGGAGTAATAAAAATATTGACAACATAATACCTTCCATAATGACAAGGCTATCATCCATTTGCGGAAGAAAAATATCGACAACTGACTACCTACCATAATGACAATGCTACCATCCATTGGAATAACAAAAATCTCGAAAACAAACTACCTTCCACAATGACAAGGCTACCATCCATTGGAGTAATAAAAATATCGACAACATAGTACCTTCCATAATGAGAAGGATACCATCCATTGGAGTAATAAAAATCTTGACAACAGACTACCTTCCATAATGACAAGGCTATCATCCATTGGAGTAACAAAAATATCGACAGTAGACTACCTACCATAATGACAATGCTACCATCCATTGGAATAACAAAAATCTAGACAACAGACTACCTTTCATAATGACAAGGCTACCATCAATTGGAGTAATAAAAATATTTACAACAGAATACCTTCCATAATGACAAGGATATCATCCATTTGAGGAACAAAAATATCGACAACTGACTACCTACCATAATGACAATGCTACCATCCAATGGAATAACAAAAATCTCGAAAATAGACTACCATCCACAATGACAAGGCTACAATCCATTGGAATAACAAAAATATCGACAACAGACTACCTTCCATAATGACAAGGCTACAATCCATTGGAGTAAAAAAAATCTCGACAACAGACTACCTTCCATAATGACAAGGCTACCATCCATAATGATAAGGCTACCATCCATTGGAGTAACAAAAATACCGACAACTTACTACCTACCATAATGAAAATGCTACCATCCATTGGAATAACAAAAATCTCGACAACAAACTACCTTCCATAATGACAAGGCTACCATCAATTAGAGTAACAAAAATATTGACAATAAACTACCTTCCATAATTACAAGGCTACCATCCATTGGAATAACAAAAATCTCAACAATAGACTACCATCCATAATGACAAGGCTACCATCCAATGGAATAACAAAAATCTCGAGACTAACTTCTATAATGACAAGGATACCATCCATTGGAGAAACAAAAATCTCGACAACAGACTACCTTCCATAATGACAAGGCTACCATCCATTGGAGTAACAAAAATCTCGACAACAAAATACCTTCCATAATGACAAGACTACCATACATTAAAGTAAAAAAGATATCAACAACATACTACCTTCCATAATAAGAAGGATACCATCCATTGGAGTAACAAAAATCTTGACAACAGACTACCTTCCATAATCACAAGGCTACCATCCATTGGAGTAACAAAAAATCGACAATAGACTACCTACCATCATGACAATGCTACCATCCATTGAAATAACAAAAATCTAGACAACAGACTACCTTCCATAATGACAAGGCTACCATCCATTGGAGTAATAAAAATATTGACAACAAAATACCTTCCATAATGACAAGGCTATCATCCATTTGAGTAACAAAAATATCGACAACTGACTACCTACCATAATGACAATGCTACCATCCATTGGAATAACAAAAATCTCGAAAATAGACTACCTTCCACAATGACAAGGCTACCATCCATTGGAGTAACAAAAATATCGACAACAGACTACCTTCCATAATGACAAGGCTACAATCCATTGGAGTAACATAAATCTCGACGATAGACTACCTTCCATAATGACAAGGCTACCATCCATAATGACCAGGCTACCATCCATTGGAGTAACAGAGATATCGACAACTGACTATCTACCATAATGACAATGCTACCATCCATTGGAATAACAAAAATCTCAACAACAGACTACCTTCCATAATGACAAGGCTACCATCCAATGGAATAACAAAAATCTCGAAACTAACTTCAATAATGACAAGGCTACCATCCATTGGAGTAAATAAAATCTCGACAACAGACTACCTTCCATAATGACAAGGCTACCATCCATTGGAGTAACAAAAGTATCGACAACTGACTACCTACCATAATGACAATGCTACCATCCATTGAAGTAATAAAAATATTGACAACAAAATACCTTCCATAATGACAAGGCTATCATCCATTTGAGTAACAAAAATATCGAAAACTGACTATCTACCATAATGACAATGCTACCATCCATTGGAATAACAAAACTCTCGAAAACAGACTACCTTCCACAATGACAAGGCTACCATCCATTGGAGTAATAAAAATATCGACAACATACTACCTTCCATAATGAGAAGGATACCATCCATTGGAGTAACAAAATTCTTGACAACAGACTACCTTCCATAATGACAAGGCTACCATCTACTGGAGTAACAAAAATATCGATAATAGACTACCTAATGTAATGACAATGCTACCATCCATTGGAATAACAAAAATCTAGACAACAGACTACCTTCCATAATGACAAGGCTACCATCCATTGGAGTAATAAAAATATTGACAAAAGAATACCTTCCATAATGACAAGGCTATCATCCATTTGAGTAACAAAAATCTCGACAAGAGACTACCTACCACAATGACAAGGCTACCATCCATCGGAGTAACAAAAATATCGACAACAAACTACCTTCCATAATGACAAGGCTACAATCCATTGGAGTAACAAAAATATCGATAACAGACTACCTTCCATAATGACAAGGCTACCATCCATAATGACGAGGCTACCATCCATTAGAGTAACAAAGATATGGACAACTGACTATCTACCATAATGACAATGCTACCATCCATTAGAATAACAAAAATCTCAACAACAGACTACCTTCCATAATGACAAGGCTACCATCCAATAGAATAACAAAAATCTCGATACTAACTTCAATAATGACAAGGCTACCATCCATTAAAGTAACAAAAATCTCGACAACAGGCTACCTTCCATAATGACAAGGCTACCATCCATTGGAGTAACAAAAATATCGACAACTGACTACCTACCATAATGACAATGCTACCATCCATTAGAGTAACAAAACTATCGACAAATGACTACCTACCATAATGACAATGCTACCATCCATTGGTTTAACAAAAATCTCGAAAACAGACTACCTTCCACAATGACAAGGCTACCATGTATTGGAGTAACAAAAATATCGACAACAGACTACCTTCCATAATGAAAAGGCTATAATCCATTGGAGTAACAAAAATCTCGACAACAAACTAACTTCCATTATGACAAGGATACCATCCATAATGACAAGGCTACCCTCCATTGGAGTAACAAAAATTTCGACAAGTGATTACCTACCATAATGACAATGCTACCATCCATTGGAATAACAAAAATCTCGACAACAGACTACCTTCCATAATGAAAATGCTACCATCCATTAGAGTGACACAAATCTTGACAATAGACTACCTTCCATATTGACAAGGCTACCATCCATTGGAGTAACAAAAATATCGACAATAGACTACCTACTATAATGACAATGCTACCATCTATTGGAATAACAAAAATCTCGACAACACACTACCTTCCATAATGAGAAGGATACCATCTATTGGAGTTATAAAAATATTGACAACAGAATACCTTCCATAATGACAAGGCTATCATCCATTTGAGTAACAAAAATATCGACAACTGACTACCTACCATAATGACAATGCTACCATCCATTGGAATAACAAAAATCTCGAAAATAGACTACCTTTCACAATGACAAGGCTACCAACCATTGGAGTAACAAAAATATCGACAACAGACTACCTTCCATAATGACAAGGCTACAATCCATTGGAGTAACAAAAATATCGACAACAGACTACCTTCCATAATGACAAGGCTACCATCCATAATGACAAGGCTACCATCCATTGGAGTAACAAAAATATCGACAACTGACTACCTACCATAATGACAATGCTTCCATCCATTGGAATAACAAAAATCTCGACAACAGACTACCTCCAATAATGACAAGGCTACCATCCATTAGAGTAAAAAATATTGGCAACAAACTAGCTTTCATAATGACAAGGCTACCATCCATTGGAATAACGAAAATCTCAACAACAGACTACCTTCCATAGTGACAAGGCTACCATCTAATGGAATAACAAAAATCTCGAGACTAACTTCAATAATGACAAGGCTACCATCCATTGGAGTAACAAAAATCTCGACAACAGACTACCTTCCATAATGACAGGGCTACCATCCATTGGAGTAACAAAAATATCGACAACTGACTACCTACCATAATGACAATGCTACTATCCATTAGAGTAACAAAAATATTGACAACTGACTACCTACCATAATGACAATGATACCATCCATTGGAATAACAAAAATCTCGAAAAAAGACTACCTTCCACAATGACAAGGCTACCATCCATTGGATTACAAAAATATCGACAACAGACTACCTTCCATAATGAGAAGGCTACAATCCATTGGAGTAACAAAAATCTCGACAACAGACTACCTTCCATAATGACAAGGCTACCATCCATAATGACAAGGCTACCATCCATTGTAGTAACAAAAATATCGACAACTGACTACCTACCATAATGACAATGCTACCATTCATTGGAATAACAAAAATCTCGACAACAGACTACCTTCCATAATGACAAGGCTACCATCCATTAGAGTAACAAAAATATTGAAAACAAACTACCTTCCATAATGAAAAGGCTACCATCCATTGGAATAACAAAAATCTCAACAACAAACTACCTTCCATAATGACAAGGCTACCATCCATTAGAGTAACAAAAATATTGAAAACAAACTACCTTCCATAATGAAAAGGCTACCATCCATTGGAATAACAAAAATCTCAACAACAGACTACCTTCCATAATGACAAGGCTACCATCCAATGGAATAACAAAAATCTCGAGACTAACTTCAATAATGACAAGGCTACCATCCATTGGAGTAACAAAAATCTCGACAACAGACTACCTTCCATAATGACAAGGCTACCATCCATTGGAGTAACAAAAATATCGACAACTGACTACCTACCATAATGACAATGCTACCATCCATTGGAGTAATAAAAATATTGACAACAAAATACCTTCCATAATGACAAGGCTATCATCCATTTGAGTAACAAAAATATCAACAACTGACTATCTACCATAATGACAATGCTACCATCCATTGGAATAACAAAACTCTCGAAAACAGACTACCTTCCACAATGACAAGGCTACCATCCATTGGAGTAATAAAAATATCGACAACATACTACCTTCCATAATGAGAAGGATACCATCCATTGGAGTAACAAAATTCTTGACAACAGACTACCTTCCATAATGACAAGGATACCATCCATTGGAGTAACAAAAATATCGACAATAGACTACCTACCATAATGACAATGCTACCATCCATTGGAATAATAAAAATGTAGACAACATACTACCTTCCATAATGACAAGGCTACCAACCATTGAAGTAATAAAAATATTGACAACAGAATACCTTCCATAATGACAAGTCTACAATCCATTGGAGTAACAAAAATCTCGACAACAGACTACCTTCCACAATGACAAGGCTACCATCCATTGGAGTAACAAAAATATCGACAACAGACTACCTTCCATAATGACAAGGCTACAATCCATTGGAGTAAGAAAAATCTCGACAACAGACTACCTTCCATAATGACAAGGCTACCATCCTTAATGACAAGGCTACCATCCATTAGAGTAACAAAGATATCGACAATTGACTATCTACCATAATGACAATGCTACCATCCATTGGAATAACAAAAATCTCAACAACAGACTACCTTCCATAATGACAAGGCTACCATCCAATGGAATAACAAAAATCTCGAGACTAACTTCAATAATGACAAGGCTACCATCCATTGGAGTAACAAAAATCTCGACAACAGACTACCTTCCATAATGACAAGGCTACCATCCATTGGAGTAACAAAAATATCGACAATTGACTACCTACCATAATGACAATGCTACCATCCATTAGAGTAACAAAACTATCAACAACTGACTACCTACCATAATGACAATGCTACCATCCATTGGTTTAACAAAAATCTCGAAAACATACTACCTTCCACAATGACAAGGCTACCATCCATTGGAGTAACAAAAATATCGACAACAGACTATCTTTCATAATGAAAAGGCTACAATCCATTGGAGTAACAAAAATCTCGACAACAGACTAACTTCCATAATGACAAGGCTACCATCCATTGGTGTAACAAAAATATCGACAATAGACTACCTACTATAATGATAATGCTACCATCTATTGGAATAACAAAAATCTCGACAACAGACTACCTTCCATAATGACAAAGATACCATCCATTGGAGTAATAAAAATATTGACAATAAAATACCTTCCATAATGACAAGGCTATCATCCATTTGAGTAACAAAAATATCGACAACTGACTACCTACCATAATGACAATGCTACCATCCATTGGAATAACAAAACTCTCGAAAACAGACTACCTTCCACAATGACAAGGCTACCATCCATTGGAGTAATAAAAATATCGACAACATACTACCTTCCATAATGAGAAGGATACCATCCATTGGAGTAACAAAATTCTTGACAACAGACTACCTTCCATAATGACAAGGCTATCATCCATTGGAGTAACAAAAATATCGACAACTGACTACCTACCATAATGACAATGCTACCATCCATTGGAATAACAAAAATCTCGAAAATAGACTACCTTTCACAATGACAAGGCTACCAACCATTGGAGTAACAAAAATATCGACAACAGACTACCTTCCATAATGACAAGGCTACAATCCAATGGAGTAACAAAAATCTCGGCAACATACTACCTTCCATAATGACAAGGCTACCATCCATAATGACAAGGCTACCATCCATTGGAGTAACAAAAATATCGACAACTGACTACCTACCATAATGACATTGCTTCCATCCATTGGAATAACAAAAATCTCGACAATAGACTACCTTCCATAATGACAAGGCTACCATCCATTAGAGTAAAAAATATTAGCAACAAACTAGCTTTCATAATGACAAGGCTACCATCCATTGGAATAACGAAAATCTCAACAACAGACTACCTTCCATAGTGACAAGGCTACCATCTAATGGAATAACAAAAATATCGAGACTAACTTCAATAATGACAAGGCTACCATCCATTAGAGTAACAAAAATCTAGACAACAGACTACCATCCATAATGACAAGGCTACCATCCATTGGAGTAACAAAAATATCGACAACTGACTACCTACCATAATGACAATGCTACTATCCATTAGAGTAACAAAAATATCGACAACTGACTACCTACCATAATGACAATGATACCATCCATTGGAATAACAAAAATCTCGAAAAAAGACTACCTTCCACAATGACAAGGCTACCATCCATTGGATTACAAAAATATCGATAATAGACTACCTTCCATAATGAGAAGGCTACAATCCATTGGAGTAAGAAAAATCTCGACAACAGACTACCTTCCATAATGACAAGGCTACCATCCATAATGTCAAGGCTACCATCCATTGGAGTAACAAAAATATCGACAACTGACTACCTACCATAATGACAATGCTACCATCCATTGGAATAACAAAAATCTCGACAACAGACTACCTTCCATAATGAAAAGGCTACCATCCATTAGAGTAACAAAAATATTGAAAACAAACTACCTTCCATAATGAAAAGGCTACCATCCAATGGAATAACAAAAATCTCAACGACAGACTACCTTCCATAATGACAAGGCTACCATCCAATGGAATAACAAAAATCTCGAGACTAACTTCAATAATGACAAGGCTACCATCCATTGGAGTAACAAAAATCTCGACAACAGACTACCTTCCATAATGATAAGGCTACCATCCATTGGAGTAACAAAAATCTCGTCAACAAAATACTTTCAATAATGACAATCTACCATCCATTAGAGTAACAAAGATATCGACAACATACTACCTTCCATAATGACAAGGCTACCTTCCATTGGAGTAACAAAAATCTTGACAACAGACTACCTTCCATAATGACAAGGCTACCATCCATTGGAGTAACAAAAATATCGACAACAAACTACGTAACATAATGACAAGGCTTCCATCCATTGGAGTTAAAAAAATATAGATAACAGACTACCTTCCATAATGACAAGGATACAATCCATTGGAGTAACAAAAATCAGGACAACATACTACCTTCCGTAATGACAAGGTTACCTTCCATAGGAGTAACAAAGATATCGACAACATACTACCTTCCATAATAACAAGGCTACCATCCATTGGGGTAACAAAATTATCGACAACAGACTACCTTCCATAATAACAAGGCTACTATCCATTGGAATAACAAAAATCTCGACAACAGACTACCTTCCATAATGACAAGGATACCATCCAAAAAAAGTTACAAAAATCTCGACAACAAACTACCTTCCATAATGACAAGGCTACCATCCATTGGAGTAACAAAAATATCGACAATAGACTACCTACCATAATGACAATGCTACCATCCATTGGAATAACAAAAATATAGACAACAGACTACCTTCCATAATGACAAGGCTACCATCCATTGGAGTAATAAAAATATTGACAACATAATACCTTCCATAATGACAAGGCTATCATCCATTGGAATAACAAAAATCTCGAAAATAGACTACCTTCCACAATGACAAGGCTACCAACCGTTGGAGTAACAAAAATAACGACAACAGACTAACTTCCACAATGACAAGGCTACAATCCATTGGAGTAACAAAAATCTCGACAACAGACTACCTTCCATATTGACAAGGATACCATCCTTAATGACAAGGCTACCATCCATTAAAGTAACAAAGATATCGACAATTGACTATCTACCATAATGACAATGCTACCATCCATTGGAATAACAAAAATCTCAACAACAGACTACCTTCCATAATGACAAGGCTACCATCCAATGGAATAACAAAAATCTCGAGACTAACTTCAATAATGACAAGGCTACCATCCATTGGAGTAACAAAAATCTCAACAATAAACTACCTTCCATAATGACAAGGCTACCATCCATTGGAGTAACAAAAATATCGACAACTGACTACCTACCATAATGACAATGCTACCATCCATTGATTTAACAAAAATCTCGAAAACAGACTACCTTCCACAATGACAAGGCTACCATCCATTGGAGTAACAAAAATATCGACAACAGAATACCTTCCATAATGAAAAGGCTACAATCCATTGGAGTAACAAAAATCTCGACAACAGACTAACTTCCATAATGACAAAAATACCATCCATAATGACAAGGCTACCATCCATTGGAGTAACAAAAATATCGACAATTGACTACTTACCATATTGACAATGCTACCATCCATTGGAATAACAAAAATCTCGACAACAGACTACCTTCCATAATGAAAAGGCTACCATCCATTAGAGTAACACAAATCTTGACAATAGACTACCTTCCATAATGACAAGGCTACCATCCATTGGTGTAACAAAAATATCGACAATAGACTACCTACTATAATGACAATGCTACCATCTATTGGAATAACAAAAATCTCGACAACAGACTACCTTCCATAATGACAAGGATACCATTCATTGGAGTAATAAAAATATTGACAACAAAATACCTTCCATAATGACAAGGCTATCATCCATTTGAGTAACAAAAATATCGACAACTGACTACCTACCATAATGACAATGCTACCATCCATTGGAATAACAAAACTCTCGAAAACAGACTACCTTCCACAATGACAAGGCTACCATCCATTGGAGTAATAAAAATATCGACAACATACTACCTTCCATAATGAGAAGGATACCATCCATTGGAGTAACAAAATTCTTGACAACAGACTACATTCCATAATGACAAGGCTACCATCCATTGGAGTAACAAAAATATCGACAATAGACTACCTACCATAATGACAATGCTACCATCCATTGGAATAACAAAAATCTAGACAACAGACTACCTTCCATAATGACAAGGCTACCATCCATTGGAGTAATAAAAATATTGACAACAGAATACCTTTCATAATGACAAGGCAATCATCCATTTGAGTAACAAAAATATCGACAACTGACTACCTACCATAATGACAATGCTACCATCCATTGGAATAACAAAAATCTCGAAAATAGACTACCTTTCATAATGACAAGGCTACCAACCATTGGAGTAACAAAAATATCGACAACAGACTACCTTCCATAATGACAAGGCTACCATCCATAATGACAAGGCTACCATCCATTGGAGTAACAAAAATATCGACAACTGACTACCTACCATAATGACAATGCTTCCATCCATTGGAATAACAAAAATCTCGACAACAAACTACCTTTCATAATGACAAGGCTACCATCCATTAGAGTAAAAAAATATTGGCAACAAACTAGCTTTCATAATGACAAGGCTACCATCCATTGGAATAACGAAAATATCAACAACAGACTACCTTCCATAATGACAAGGCTACCATCCAATGGAATAACAAAAATCTCGAGACTAACTTCAATAATGACAAGGCTACCATCCATTGGAGTAACAAAAATCTCGACAACAGACTACCTTCCATAATGACAAGGCTACCATCAATTGGAGTAACAAAAATATCGACAACTGACTACCTACCATAATGACAATGCTATTATCCATTAGAGTAACAAAAATATCGACAACTGACTACCTACCATAATGACAATGCTACCATCCATTGGAATAACAAAATTCTCGAAAAAAGACTACCTTCCACAATGACAAGGATACCATCCATTGGATTACAAAAATATCGACAACAGACTACCTTCCATAATGAAAAGGCTACAATCCATTGGAGTAACAAAAATCTAGACAACAGACTACCTTCCATAATGACAAGGCTACCATCCATAATGTCAAGGCTACCATCCATTGGAATAACAAAAATATCGACAACTGACTACCTACCATATTGACAATGCTACCATCCATTTGAATAAAAAAAATCTCGACAACAGACTACCTTCCATAATGACAAGGCTACCATCCATTAGAGTAACAAAAATATTGAAAACAAACTACCTTCCATAATGAAAAGGCTACCATCCATTGGAATAACAAAAATCTCAACAACAGACTACCTTCCATAATGACAAGGCTACCATCCAATGGAATAACAAAAATCTCGAGACTAACTTCAATAATGACAAGGCTACCATCCATTGGAGTAACAAAAATCTCGACAACAGACTACCTTCCATAACGATAAGGCTACCATCCATTGGAGTAACAAAAATCTCGTCAACAAAATACCTTCCATAATGACAATCTACCATCCATTAGAGTAACAAAGATATCAGCAACATACTACCTTCCATAATGACAATGCTAACAAAAATCTTGACAACAAACTACCTTCCATAATGACAAGGCTACCATCCATTGGAGTAACAAAAATATCGACAACAGACTACGTAACATAATGACAAGGCTTCCATCCATTGGAGTTAAAAAAATATAGACAACAGACTACCTTCCATAATGACATGGCTACAATCCATTGGAGTAACAAAAATCTCGACAACATACTACCTTCCATAATGACAAGGCTACCATCCATTGGAGTAACAAAGATATCGACAACATACTACCTTCCATAATGACAAGGCTACCATCCATTGGAGTAACAAAAATCTCGACAACAGACTACCTTCCATAATGACAAGGCTACCATCCATTAGAGTAACAAAAATATCGACAATAGACAACCTACCATAATGACAATGCTACCATCCATTGGAATAACAAAAATCTAGACAACAGAATACCTTCCATAATGACAAGGCTACCATCCATTGGAGTAATAAAAATATTGACAACAGAATACCTTCCATAATGACAAGGCTATCATCCATTTGAGTAACAAAAATATCGACAATTGACTACCTACCATAATGACAATGCTACCATGCATTGGAATAACAAAAATCTCGAAAATAGACTACCTTCCACAATGACAAGGCTACCAACCATTGGAGTAACAAAAATATCGACAACAGACTACCTTCCATAATGACAAAGCTACAATCCATTGGAGTAATAAAAATCTCGACAACAGACAACCTTCCATAATGACAAGGCTACCATCCATAATGACAAGGCTACCATCCATTGGAGTAACAAAAATATCGACAACTGAATACCTACCATAATGACAATGCTTCCATCCATTGGAATAACAAAAATCTCGACAACAGACTACCTTTCATAATGACAAGGCTACCATCCATTAGAGTAAAAAAATATTGGCAACAAACTAGCTTTCATAATGACAAGGCTACCATCCATTGGAATAACGAAAATCTCAACAACAGACTACCGTCCATAATGACAAGGCTACCATCCAATGGAATAACAAAAATCTCGAGACTAACTTCAATAATGACAAGGCTACCATCCTTTGGAGTAAAAAAAATCACGACAACAGACTACCTTCCATAATGATAAGGCTACCATCCATTGGAGTAACAAAAATCTCGTCAACAAAATACCTTCAATAATGACAATCTACCATCTATTAGAGTAGAAAAGATATCGACAACATACTACCTTCCATAATGACAAGGCTACCTTCCATTGGAGTAACAAAAATCTTGACAATAGACTACCCTCCATAATGACAAGGCTACCATCCATTGGAGTAACAAAAATATCGACAACAGACTACGTAACATAATGACATGGCTTCCATCCATTGGAGTTAAAAAAATATATACAACAGACTACCTTCCATAATGACATGGCTACAATCCATTGGAGTAACAAAAATCAGGACAACATACTACCTTCCGTAATGACAAGGCTACCTTCCATAGGAGTAACAAAGATATCGACAACATACTACCTTCCATAATGACAAGGCTACTATTAATTGGAGTAACAAAATTCTCGACAACAGACTACCTTCAATAATAACAAGGCTACTATCCATTGGAATAACAAAAATCTCGACAACAGACTACCTTCCATAATGACAAGGATACCATCCAAAAAAAGTTACAAAAATCTCGACAACAGACTACCTTCCATAATGAAAAGGCTACCATCCATTGGAGTAACAAAAATATCGAGAATAGACTACCTACCATAATGCCAATACTACCATCCATTGGAATAAAAAAAATCTCGACAACAGACTATCTTCCATAATGACAAGGCTACCATCCATTGGAGTAATAAAAATATTGACAACAGAATACCTTCCATAATGACAAGGCTATCATCCATTTGCGGAACAAAAATATCGACAACTTACTACCTACCATAATGACAATGCTACCATCCATTGGAATAACAAAAATCTCGAAAACAGACTACCTTCCATAATGATAAGGCTACCATCCATTGGAGTAATAAAAATATCGACAACATACTACCTTCCATAATGAGAAGGATACTATCCATTGGAGTAATAAAAATCTCGACAACAAACTACCTTCCATGATGACAAGGCTACCATCCATTGGAGTAACAAAAATATCGACAATAGACTACCTACCATAATGACAAGGCTACCATCCATTGAAGTAATAAAAATATTTACAAAAGAATACCTTCCATAATGACAAGGCTATCATCCATTTGAGTAACAAAAATATCGACAACTGACTACTTACCATAATGACAATGCTACCATCAATTGGAATAACAAAAATCTCGAAAACAGACTACCTTCCACAATGACAAGGCTACAATCCATTGGAGTAACAAAAATATAGACAACAGACTACCTTCCGTAATGACAAGGCTACAATCCATTGGAGTAACAAAAATCTCGACAACAGACTACCTTCCGTAATGACAAGGCTACCATCCATAATGACAAGGCTACCATCCATTGGAGTAACAAAAATATCGACAACTAACTACCTACCATAATGAAAATGCTACCATCCATTGGAATAACAAATATCTCGACAACAAACTACCTTCCATAATGACAAGGCTACCGTCAATTAGAGTAACAAAAATATTTACAATAAACTACCTTCCATAATTACAAGGCTACTATACATTGGAATAACAAAAATCTCAACAATAGACTACCATCCATAAAGACAAGGCTACCATCCAATGGAATAACAAAAATCTCGAGACTAACTTCAATAATGACAAGGATACCATCCATTGGAGAAACAAAAATCTCGATAACAGACTACCTTCCATAATGACAAGGCTACCATCCATTGGAGTAACAAAAATCTCGACAACAAAATACCTTCCATAATGACAAGGCTACCATCCATTAAAGTAAAAAAGATATCGACAACATACTACCTTCCATAATGACAAGGCTACCATCCATTGGAGTAACAAAAATATCGACGACTGACTACCTACCATAATGACAATGCTACCATCCATTGGAATAACAAAAATCTCGAAAACAGACTACCTTCCACAATGACAAGGCTACCATCCATTGGAGTTAAAAGATATAGACAACAAACTACCTTCCATAATGACAAGGCTACCATCCATTAGAGTAACAAAAATCTTTACAATAGACTACCTTCCATTATGACAAGGCTACCATGCATTGGAGTAACAAAAATATCGATAATAGACTACCTACCATAATGACAATGCTACCATCTATTGGAATAACAAAAATCTCGACAACAAACTACCTTCCATAATGACAAGGCTACCATCCATTGGAGTAATAAAAATATTGACAACAGACTACCTTCCATAATGACAAGGCTATCATCCATTTGAGTAACAAAAATATCGACGACTGACTACCTACCATAATGACAATGCTACCATCCATTGGAATAACAAAAATCTCGAAAACAGACTACCTTCCATAATGACAAGGCTACCATCCATTGGAGTAATAAAAATATCGACAACATACTACCTTCCATAATGAGAAGGATAATATCCATTGGAGTAATAAAAATCTTGACAACAGACTACCTTCCATGATGACAAGGCTACCATCCATTGGAGTAACAAAAATATCGACAATAGACTACCTACCATAATGACAATGCTACCATCCATTGGAATAACAAAAATCTAGACAACATACTACCTTCCATAATGACAAGGCTACCATCCATTGGAGTAATAAAAATATTTACAACAGAATACCTTCCATAATGACAAGGCTATCATCCATTTGAGTAACAAAAATATCGACAACTGACTACCTACCATAATGACAATGCTACCATCCAATGGAATAACAAAAATCTCGAAAACAGACTACCTTCCACAATGACAAGGCTACAATCCATTGGAGTAACAAAAATATAGACAACAGACTACCTTCCGTAATGACAAGGCTACAATCCATTGGAGTAACAAAAATCTCGACAACAGACTACCTTCCGTAATGACAAGGCTACCATCCATAATGACAAGGCTACCATCCATTGGAGTAACAAAAATATCGACAACTAACTACCTACCATAATGAAAATGCTACCATCCATTGGAATAACAAATATCTCGACAACAAACTACCTTCCATAATGACAAGGCTACCGTCAATTAGAGTAACAAAAATATTTACAATAAACTACCTTCCATAATTACAAGGCTACTATACATTGGAATAACAAAAATCTCAACAATAGACTACCATCCATAAAGACAAGGCTACCATCCAATGGAATAACAAAAATCTCGAGACTAACTTCAATAATGACAAGGATACCATCCATTGGAGAAACAAAAATCTCGATAACAGACTACCTTCCATAATGACAAGGCTACCATCCATTGGAGTAACAAAAATCTCGACAACAAAATACCTTCCATAATGACAAGGCTACCATCCATTAAAGTAAAAAAGATATCGACAACATACTACCTTCCATAATGACAAGGCTACCATCCATTGGAGTAACAAAAATATCGACGACTGACTACCTACCATAATGACAATGCTACCATCCATTGGAATAACAAAAATCTCGAAAACAGACTACCTTCCACAATGACAAGGCTACCATCCATTGGAGTTAAAAGATATAGACAACAAACTACCTTCCATAATGACAAGGCTACCATCCATTAGAGTAACAAAAATCTTTACAATAGACTACCTTCCATTATGACAAGGCTACCATGCATTGGAGTAACAAAAATATCGATAATAGACTACCTACCATAATGACAATGCTACCATCTATTGGAATAACAAAAATCTCGACAACAAACTACCTTCCATAATGACAAGGCTACCATCCATTGGAGTAATAAAAATATTGACAACAGACTACCTTCCATAATGACAAGGCTATCATCCATTTGAGTAACAAAAATATCGACGACTGACTACCTACCATAATGACAATGCTACCATCCATTGGAATAACAAAAATCTCGAAAACAGACTACCTTCCATAATGACAAGGCTACCATCCATTGGAGTAATAAAAATATCGACAACATACTACCTTCCATAATGAGAAGGATAATATCCATTGGAGTAATAAAAATCTTGACAACAGACTACCTTCCATGATGACAAGGCTACCATCCATTGGAGTAACAAAAATATCGACAATAGACTACCTACCATAATGACAATGCTACCATCCATTGGAATAACAAAAATCTAGACAACATACTACCTTCCATAATGACAAGGCTACCATCCATTGGAGTAATAAAAATATTTACAACAGAATACCTTCCATAATGACAAGGCTATCATCCATTTGAGTAACAAAAATATCGACAACTGACTACCTACCATAATGACAATGCTACCATCCAATGGAATAACAAAAATCTCGAAAACAGACTACCTTCCACAATGACAAGGCTACAATCCATTGGAGTAACAAAAATATAGACAACAGACTACCTTCCGTAATGACAAGGCTACAATCCATTGGAGTAACAAAAATCTCGACAACAGACTACCTTCCGTAATGACAAGGCTACCATCCATAATGACAAGGCTACCATCCATTGGAGTAACAAAAATATCGACAACTAACTACCTACCATAATGAAAATGCTACCATCCATTGTAATAACAAAAATCTCGACAACAAACTACCTTCCATAATGACAAGGCTACCATCAATTAGAGTAACAAAAATATTGACAATAAACTACCTTCCATAATTACAAGGCTACTATCCATTGGAATAACAAAAATCTATACAATAGACTACCATCCATAATGACAAGGCTACCATCCAATGGAATAACAAAAATCTCGAGACTAACTTCAATAATGACAAGGATACCATCCATTGGAGAAACAAAAATCTCGACAACAGACTACCTTCCATAATGACAAGGCTACCATCCATTGGAGTAACAAAAATCTTGACAACAAAATACCTTCCATAATGACAAGGCTACCATCCATTAAAGTAAAAAAGATATCGACAACATACTACCTTCCATAATGACAAGGCTACCATCCATTGGAGTAACAAAAATGTTGACAACATACTACCTTCCATAATGACAAGGCTACCATCCGATGGATAACAAAAATATCGACAACAGACTATATACCACAATGACAAGGCTACCATCCATTGGAGTTAAAAGATATAGACAACAAACTACCTTCCATCATGACAAGGCTACCATCCATTAGAGTAACAAAAATCTTTACAATATACTACATTCCATTATGACAAGGCTACCATGCATTGGAGTAACAAAAATATCGATAATAGACTACCTACCATAATGACAATGCTACCATCTATTGGAATAACAAAAATCTCGACAACAAACTACCTTCCATAATGACAAGGCTACCATCCATTGGAGTAATAAAAATATTGACAACAGACTACCTTCCATAATGAAAACGCTATCATCCATTTGAGTAACAAAAATATCGACGACTTACTACCTACCATAATGACAATGCTACCATCCATTGGAATAACAAAAATCTCGAAAACAGACTACCTTCCACAATGACAAGGCTACCATCCATTGGAGTAATAAAAATATCGACAACATACTACCTACCATAATGAGAAGGATACCATCCATTGGCGTAACAAAAATCTTGACAACAGACTATCTTCCATAATCACAATGCTACCATCCATTGGAGTAACAAAAATACCGACAATAGACTACCTAGCATAATGACAATGCTACCATCCATTAGAATAACAAAAATCTAGACAACAGACTACCTTCCATAATGACAAGGCTACCATCCATTGGAGTAATAAAAATATTGAAAACAAAATACCTTCCATAATGACAAGGCTATCATCCATTTGAGTAACAAAAATATCGACAACTGACTACCTACCATAATGACAATGCTACCATCCAATGGAATAACAAAAATCTCGAAAACAGACTACCTTCCACAATGACAAGGCTACAATCCATTGGAGTAACAAAAATATAGACAACAGACTACATTCTGTAATGACAAGGCTACAATCCATTGGAATAACAAAAATCTCGAAAACAGACTACCTTCCACAATGACAAGGCTACCATCCATTGGAGTAATAAAAATATCGACAACATACTACCTTCCATAATGAGAAGGATAATATCCATTGGAGTAATAAAAATCTTGACAACAGACTACCTTCCATGATGACAAGGCTACCATCCATTGGAGTAACAAAAATATCGACAATAGACTACCTACCATAATGACAATGCTACCATCCATTGGAATAACAAAAATCTAGACAACATACTACCTTCCATAATGACAAGGCTACCATCCATTGGAGTAATAAAAATATTTACAACAGAATACCTTCCATAATGACAAGGCTATCATCCATTTGAGTAACAAAAATATCGACAACTGACTACCTACCATAATGACAATGCTACCATCCAATGGAATAACAAAAATCTCGAAAACAGACTACCTTCCACAATGACAAGGCTACAATCCATTGGAGTAACAAAAATATAGACAACAGACTACCTTCCGTAATGACAAGGCTACAATCCATTGGAGTAACAAAAATCTCGACAACAGACTACCTTCCGTAATGACAAGGCTACCATCCATAATGACAAGGCTACCATCCATTGGAGTAACAAAAATATCGACAACTAACTACCTACCATAATGAAAATGCTACCATCCATTGTAATAACAAAAATCTCGACAACAAACTACCTTCCATAATGACAAGGCTACCATCAATTAGAGTAACAAAAATATTGACAATAAACTACCTTCCATAATTACAAGGCTACTATCCATTGGAATAACAAAAATCTATACAATAGACTACCATCCATAATGACAAGGCTACCATCCAATGGAATAACAAAAATCTCGAGACTAACTTCAATAATGACAAGGATACCATCCATTGGAGAAACAAAAATCTCGACAACAGACTACCTTCCATAATGACAAGGCTACCATCCATTGGAGTAACAAAAATCTTGACAACAAAATACCTTCCATAATGACAAGGCTACCATCCATTAAAGTAAAAAAGATATCGACAACATACTACCTTCCATAATGACAAGGCTACCATCCATTGGAGTAACAAAAATGTTGACAACATACTACCTTCCAAAATGACAAGGCTACCATCCGATGGATAACAAAAATATCGACAACAGACTATATACCACAATGACAAGGCTACCATCCATTGGAGTTAAAAGATATAGACAACAAACTACCTTCCATCATGACAGGGCTACCATCCATTAGAGTAACAAAAATCTTTACAATAGACTACATTCCATTATGACAAGGCTACCATGCATTGGAGTAACAAAAATATCGATAATAGACTACCTACCATAATGACAATGCTACCATCTATTGGAATAACAAAAATCTCGACAACAAACTACCTTCCATAATGACAAGGCTACCATCCATTGGAGTAATAAAAATATTGACAACAGACTACCTTCCATAATGAAAAGGCTATCATCCATTTGAGTAACAAAAATATCGACGACTTACTACCTACCATAATGACAATGCTACCATCCATTGGAATAACAAAAATCTCGAAAACAGACTACCTTCCACAATGACAAGGCTACCATCCATTGGAGTAATAAAAATATCGACAACATACTACCTTCCATAATGAGAAGGATACCATCCATTGGCGTAACAAAAATCTTGACAACAGACTATCTTCCATAATCACAATGCTACCATCCATTGGAGTAACAAAAATACCGACAATAGACTACCTAGCATAATGACAATGCTACCATCCATTAGAATAACAAAAATCTAGACAACAGACTACCTTCCATAATGACAAGGCTACCATCCATTGGAGTAATAAAAATATTGAAAACAAAATACCTTCCATAATGACAAGGCTATCATCCATTTGAGTAACAAAAATATCGACAACTGACTACCTACCATAATGACAATGCTACCATCCAATGGAATAACAAAAATCTCGAAAACAGACTACCTTCCACAATGACAAGGCTACAATCCATTGGAGTAACAAAAATATAGACAACAGACTACATTCTGTAATGACAAGGCTACAATCCATTGGAGTAACAAAAATCTCGACAACAGACTACCTTCCGTAATGACAAGGCTACCATCCATAATGACAAGGCTACCATCCATTGGAGTAACAAAAATATCGACAACTAACTACCTTCCATAATGAAAATGCTACCATCCATTGGAATAACAAAAATCTCGACAACAAACTACCTTCCATAATGACAAGGCTACCATCAATTAGAGTAACAAAAATATTGACAATAAACTACCTTCCATAATTACAAGGCTACTATCCATTGGAATAACAAAAATCTCAACAATAGACTACCATCCATAATGACAAGGCTACCATCCAATGGAATAACAAAAATCTCGAGACTAACTTCAATAATGACAAGGATACCATCCATTGGAGAAACAAAAATCTCGACAACAGACTACCTTCCATAATGACAAGGCTACCATCCATTGGAGTAACAAAAATATCGACAACAAAATACCTTCCATAATGACAAGGCTACCATCCATTAAAGTAAAAAAGATATCGACAACATACTACCTTCCATAATGACAAGGCTACCATCCATTGGAGTAACAAAAATGTTGACAACATACTACCTTCCATAATGACAAGGCTACCATCCGATGGATAACAAAAATATCGATAACAGACTATATACCACAATGACAAGGCTACCATCCATTGTAGTTAAAAGATATAGACAACAAACTACCTTCCATAATGACAAGGCTACCATCCATTAGAGTAACAAAAATCTTTACAATAGACTATCTTCCATTATGACAAGGCTACCATGCATTGGAGTAACAAAAATATCGATAATAGACTACATACCATAATGACAATGCTACCATCTATTGGAATAACAAAAATCTCGACAACAAACTACCTTCCATAATGACAAGGCTACCATCCATTGGAGTAATAAAAATATTGACAACAGACTACCTTCCATAATGAAAAGGCTATCATCCATTTGAGTAACAAAAATATCGACGACTTACTACCTACCATAATGACAATGCTACCATCCATTGGAATAACAAAAATCTCGAAAACAGACTACCTTCCACAATGACAAGGCTACCATCCATTGGAGTAATAAAAATATCGATAACATACTACCTTCCATAATGAGAAGGATACCATCCATTGGAGTAACAAAAATATTGACAACAGACTATCTTCCATAATCACAATGCTACCATCCATTGGAGTAACAAAAATATCGATAATAGACTACCTAACATAATGAGAATGCTACCATCCATTAGAATAACAAAAATCTAGACAACATACTACCTTCCATAATGACAAGGCTACCATCCATTGGAGTAATAAAAATATTGAAAACAAAATACCTTCCATAATGACAAGGCTATCATCCATTTGAGTAACAAAAATATCGACAACTGACTACCTACCATAATGACAATGCTACCATCCATTGGAATAACAAAAATCTCGAAAATAGACTACCTTCCACAATGACAAGGCTACCATCCATTGGAGTAACAAAAATATCGACAACAGACTACCTTCCGTAATGACAAGGCTACCATCCATTGGAGTTAAAAGATATAGACAACAAACTACCTTCCATAATGACAAGGCTACCATCCATTAGAGTAACAAAAATCTTTACAATAGACTACCTTCCATTATGACAAGGCTACCATGCATTGGAGTAACAAAAATATCGATAATAGACTACCTACCATAATGACAATGCTACCATCTATTGGAATAACAAAAATCTCGACAACAAACTACCTTCCATAATGACAAGGCTACCATCCATTGGAGTAATAAAAATATTGACAACAGACTACCTTCCATAATGACAAGGCTATCATCCATTTGAGTAACAAAAATATCGACGACTGACTACCTACCATAATGACAATGCTACCATCCATTGGAATAACAAAAATCTCGAAAACAGACTACCTTCCACAATGACAAGGCTACCATCCATTGGAGTAATAAAAATATCGACAACATACTACCTTCCATAATGAGAAGGATAATATCCATTGGAGTAATAAAAATCTTGACAACAGACTACCTTCCATGATGACAAGGCTACCATCCATTGGAGTAACAAAAATATCGACAATAGACTACCTACCATAATGACAATGCTACCATCCATTGGAATAACAAAAATCTAGACAACATACTACCTTCCATAATGACAAGGCTACCATCCATTGGAGTAATAAAAATATTTACAACAGAATACCTTCCATAATGACAAGGCTATCATCCATTTGAGTAACAAAAATATCGACAACTGACTACCTACCATAATGACAATGCTACCATCCAATGGAATAACAAATATCTCGAAAACAGACTACCTTCCACAATGACAAGGCTACAATCCATTGGAGTAACAAAAATATAGACAACAGACTACCTTCCGTAATGACAAGGCTACAATCCATTGGAGTAACAAAAATCTCGACAACAGACTACCTTCCGTAATGACAAGGCTACCATCCATAATGACAAGGCTACCATCCATTGGAGTAACAAAAATATCGACAACTAACTACCTACCATAATGAAAATGCTACCATCCATTGTAATAACAAAAATCTCGACAACAAACTACCTTCCATAATGACAAGGCTACCATCAATTAGAGTAACAAAAATATTGACAATAAACTACCTTCCATAATTACAAGGCTACTATCCATTGGAATAACAAAAATCTATACAATAGACTACCATCCATAATGACAAGGCTACCATCCAATGGAATAACAAAAATCTCGAGACTAACTTCAATAATGACAAGGATACCATCCATTGGAGAAACAAAAATCTCGACAACAGACTACCTTCCATAATGACAAGGCTACCATCCATTGGAGTAACAAAAATCTTGACAACAAAATACCTTCCATAATGACAAGGCTACCATCCATTAAAGTAAAAAAGATATCGACAACATACTACCTTCCATAATGACAAGGCTACCATCCATTGGAGTAACAAAAATGTTGACAACATACTACCTTCCATAATGACAAGGCTACCATCCGATGGATAACAAAAATATCGACAACAGACTATATACCACAATGACAAGGCTACCATCCATTGGAGTTAAAAGATATAGACAACAAACTACCTTCCATCATGACAAGGCTACCATCCATTAGAGTAACAAAAATCATTACAATAGACTACCTTCCATTATGACAAGGCTACCATGCATTAGAGTAACAAAAATATCGATAATAGACTACCTACCATAATGACAATGCTACCATCTATTGGAATAACAAAAATCTCGACAACAAACTACCTTCCATACTGACAAGGCTACCATCCATTGGAGTAATAAAAATATTGACAACAGACTACCTTCCATAATGAAAAGGCTATCATCCATTTGAGTAACAAAAATATCGACGACTTACTACCTACCATAATGACAATGCTACCATCCATTGGAATAACAAAAATCTCGAAAACAGACTACCTTCCACAATGACAAGGCTACCATCCATTGGAGTAATAAAAATATCGACAACATACTACCTTCCATAATGAGAAGGATACCATCCATTGGCGTAACAAAAATCTTGACAACAGACTATCTTCCATAATCACAATGCTACCATCCATTGGAGTAACAAAAATACCGACAATAGACTACCTAGCATAATGACAATGCTACCATCCATTAGAATAACAAAAATCTAGACAACAGACTACCTTCCATAATGACAAGGCTACCATCCATTGGAGTAATAAAAATATTGAAAACAAAATACCTTCCATAATGACAAGGCTATCATCCATTTGAGTAACAAAAATATCGACAACTGACTACCTACCATAATGACAATGCTACCATCCAATGGAATAAATAAAATCTCGAAAACAGACTACCTTCCACAATGACAAGGCTACAATCCATTGGAGTAACAAAAATATAGACAACAGACTACATTCTGTAATGACAAGGCTACAATCCATTAGAGTAACAAAAATCTCGACAACAGACTACCTTCCGTAATGACAAGGCTACCATCCATAATGACAAGGCTACCATCCATTGGAGTAACAAAAATATCGACAACTAACTACCTTCCATAATGAAAATGCTACCATCCATTGGAATAACAAAAATCTCGACAACAAACTACCTTCCATAATGACAAGGCTACCATCAATTAGAGTAACAAAAATATTGACAATAAACTACCTTCCATAATTACAAGGCTACTATCCATTGGAATAACAAAAATCTCAACAATAGACTACCATCCATAATGACAAGGCTACCATCCAATGGAATAACAAAAATCTCGAGACTAACTTCAATAATGACAAGGATACCATCCATTGGAGAAACAAAAATCTCGACAACAGACTACCTTCCATAATGACAAGGCTACCATCCATTGGAGTAACAAAAATATCGACAACAAAATACCTTCCATAATGACAAGGCTACCATCCATTAAAGTAAAAAAGATATCGACAACATACTACCTTCCATAATGACAAGGCTACCATCCATTGGAGTAACAAAAATGTTGACAACATACTACCTTCCATAATGACAAGGCTACCATCCGATGGATAACAAAAATATCGACAACAGACTATATACCACAATGACAAGGCTACCATCCATTGGAGTTAAAAGATATAGACAACAAACTACCTTCCATAATGACAAGGCTACCATCCATTAGAGTAACAAAAATCTTTACAATAGACTACCTTCCATTATGACAAGGCTACCATGCATTGGAGTAACAAAAATATCGATAATAGACTACATACCATAATGACAATGCTACCATCTATTGGAATAACAAAAATCTCGACAACAAACTACCTTCCATAATGACAAGGCTACCATCCATTGGAGTAATAAAAATATTGACAACAGACTACCTTCCATAATGAAAAGGCTATCATCCATTTGAGTAACAAAAATATCGACGACTTACTACCTACCATAATGACAATGCTACCATCCATTGGAATAACAAAAATCTCGAAAACAGACTACCTTCCACAATGACAAGGCTACCATCCATTGGAGTAATAAAAATATCGATAACATACTACCTTCCATAATGAGAAGGATACCATCCATTGGAGTAACAAAAATCTTGACAACAGACTATCTTCCATAATCACAATGCTACCATCCATTGGAGTAACAAAAATATCGATAATAGACTACCTAGCATAATGAGAATGCTACCATCCATTAGAATAACAAAAATCTAGACAACAGACTACCTTCCATAATGACAAGGCTACCATCCATTGGAGTAATAAAAATATTGAAAACAAAATACCTTCCATAATGACAAGGCTATCATCCATTTGAGTAACAAAAATATCGACAACTGACTACCTACCATAATGACAATGCTACCATCCATTGGAATAACAAAAATCTCGAAAATAGACTACCTTCCACAATGACAAGGCTACCATCCATTGGAGTAACAAAAATATCGACAACAGACTACCTTCCGTAATGACAAGGCTACCATCCATAATGACAAGGCTACCATCCATTGGAGTAACAAAGATATCGACAACTGACTATCTACCATAATGACAATGCTACCATCCATTGGAGTAACAAAGATATCGACAGCTCACTACCTACCATAATGACAATGCTACCATCCATTAGAATAACAAAAATCTTGAAAACAGACTATCTTCCACAATGACAAGGCTACCATCCATTGGAGTAACAAAAATATCGACAACAGACTACCTTCCATAATGATAAAGCTACAATCCATTGGAGTAACAAAAATCTCGACAACAGACTACCTACCATAATGACAAGGCTACCATCCATAATGACAAGGCTACCATCCATTGGAGTAACAAAGATATCGATAACTGACTATCTACCATAATGACAATGCTACCATCCATTGGAGTAACAAAGATATCGACAACTGACTATCTACCATAATGACAATGCTACCATCCATTGGAATAACAAAAATCTGAACAACAGAATACCTTCCATAATGACAAGGCTACCATCCAATGGAATAACAAAAATCTCGAGACTAACTTCATTAATGACAAGGCTACCATCCATTGGAGTAACAAAAATATCGACAACAGACTACCTTCCATAATCACAAGGCTACAATCCATTGGAGTAACAAAAATATCGACAACTGACTATCTACCATAATGACAATGCTACCATCCATTGGAGTAACAAAAATATCGACAACAGACTACGTAACATAATGACATGGCTTCCATCCATTAGAGTTAAAAAAATATAGACAACAGACTACCTTCCATAATGACATGGCTACAATCCATTGGAGTAACAAAAATCAGGACAACATACTACCTTCCGTAATGACAAGGCTACCTTCCATAGGAGTAACAAAGATATCGACAACATACTACCTTCCATAATGACAAGGCTACTATCCATTGGAGTAACAAAATTCTCGACAACAGACTACCTTCAATAATAACAAGGCTACTATCCATTGGAATAACAAAAATCTCGACAACAGACTACCTTCCATAATGACAAGGATACCATCCAAAAAAGTTACAAAAATCTCGACAACAGACTACCTTCCATAATGACAAGGCTACCATCCATTGGAGTAACAAAAATATCGAGAATAGACTACCTACCATAATGACAATGCTACCATCCATTTGAATAACAAAAATCTAGACAACAGACTACCTTCCATAATGACTAGGCTACCATCCATTGGAGTAATAAAAATATTGATAATAGAATACCTTCCATAATGACAATGCTACCATCCATTGGAATAACAAAAATCTTGAAAATAGACTACCTTCCACAATGACAAGGCTACCAACCATTGGAGTAACAAAAACATCGACAACAGACTACCTTCCATAATGACAAGGCTACAATCCATTGGAGTAACAAAAATCTCGACAACAGACTACCTTCCATAATAAAAAGGCTACCATCCATAATGACAAGGCTACCATCCATTGGAGTAACAAAATTATCGACAACTGACTACCTACCATAATGAAAATGCTTCCATCCATTGGAATAACAAAATTCTCGAAAAAAGACTACCTTCCACAATGAAAAGGCTACCATCCATTGGATTACAGAAATATCGACAACAGACTACCTTCCATAATGAAAAGGCTACAATCCATTGGAGTAACAAAAATCTCGACAACAGACTACCTTCCATAATGACAAGGCTACCATCCATAATGACAAGGCTACCATCCATTGGAGTAACAAAAATATCGACAATTGACTACCTACCATAATGACAAGGCTACCATCCATTAGAGTAACAAAAATATTGAAAACAAACTACCTTCCATAATGAAAAGGCTACCATCCATTGGAATAACAAAAATCTCAACAACAGACTACCTTCCATAATGACAATGCTACCATCCAATGGAATAACAAAAATCTCGAGACTAACTTCAATAATGACAAGGCTACCATCCATTGGATTAACAAAAATCTCGACAACAGACTACCTTCCATAACGATAAGGCTACCATCCATTGGAGTAACAAAAATCTCGTCAACAAAATACCTTCCATAATGACAATCTACCATCCATTAGAGTAACAAAGATATCGACAACATACTACCTTCCATAATGACAAGGCTACCTTCCATTGGAGTAACAAAACTCTTGACAACAGACTACCTTCCATAGTGACAAGGCTACCATCCATTGGAGTAACAAAAATATCGGCAACAGACTACGTAACATAATGACAAGGCTTCCATCCATTGGAGTTTAAAAAATATAGACAACAGACTACCTTCCATAATGACATGGCTACAATCCATTGGAGTAACAAAAATCAGGACAACATACTATCTTCCGTAATGACAAGGCTACCTTCCCTAGGAGTAACATAGATATCGACAACATACTACCTTCCATAATGACAAGGCTACCATCCATTGGAGTAACAAAATTCTCGACAACAGACTACCTTCCATAATAACAAGGCTACTATCCATTGGAATAACAAAAATCTCGACAACAGACTACCTTCCATAGTTACAAGGATACCATCCAAAAAAGTTACAAAAATCTCGACAATAGACTACCTTCCATAATGACAAGGCTACCATCCATTAGATTAACACAAATATTGAAAATAGACTTCCTTCCATAATGACAAGGCTACCATCCATTGGAGTAACAAAAATATCGACAATAGACTACCTACAATAATGACAATACTACCATCCATTGGAATAAAAAAAATCTCGACAACAGACTACCTTCCATAATGACAAGGCTACCATCCATTGGAGTAATAAAAATATTGAAAACAGAATACCTTCAATAATGACAAGGCTATCATCCATTTGCGGAACAAAAATATCGACAAATGACTACCTACCATAATGACAATGCTACCATCCATTGGAATAACAAAAATCTCGAAAACAGACTACCTTCCACAATGACAAGGCTACCATCCATTGGAGTAATAAAAATATCGACAACATACTACCTTCCATAATGAGAAGGATACTATCCATTGGAGTAATAAAAATCTTGACAACAGACTACCTTCCATAATGACAAGGCTACAATCCATTGGAGTAACAAAAATCTCGACAACAGACTACCTTCCATAATAAAAAGGCTACCATCCATAATGATAAGGCTACCATCCATTGGAGTAACAAAAATATCGACAACTGACTACCTACCATAATGACAATGCTTCCATCCATTGGAATAACAAAAATCTCGACAACAGACTACCTTCCATAATGACAAGGCTACCATCCATTAGAGTAAAAAAATATTGGCAACAAACTAGCTTTCATAATGACAAGGCTACCATCCATTGGAATAACGAAAATATCAACAACAGACTACCTTCCATAATGACAAGGCTACCATCCAATGGAATAACAAAAATCTCGAGACTAACTTCAATAATGACAAGGCTACCATCCATTGGAGTAACAAAAATCTCGACAACAGACTACCTTCCATAATGACAAGGCTACCATCCATTGGAGTAACAAAAATATCGACAACTGACTACCTACCATAATGACAATGCTACTATCCATTAGAGTAACAAAAATATCGACAACTGACTACCTACCATAATGACAATTCTACCATCCATTGGAATAACAAAATTCTCGAAAAAAGACTACCTTTCACAATGAAAAGGCTACCATCCATTGGATTACAGAAATATCGACAACAGACTACCTTCCATAATGAAAAGGCTACAATCCATTGGAGTAACAAAAATCTCGACAACAGACTACCTTCCATAATGACAAGGCTACCATCCATAATGACAAGGCTACCATCCATTGGAGTAACAAAAATATCGACAATTGACTACCTACCATAATGACAATGCTACCATCCATTGGAATAACAAAAATCGCGAAAACAGACTACCTTCCATAATGACAAGGCTACCATCCATTAGAGTAACAAAAATATTGAAAATAAACTACCTTCCATAAAGAAAAGGCTACCATCCATTGGAATAACAAAAATCTCAACAACAGACTACCTTCCATAATGACAATGCTACCATCCAATGGAATAACAAAAATCTCGAGACTAACTTCAATAATGACAAGGCTACCATCCATTGGATTAACAAAAATCTCGACAACAGACTACCTTCCATAACGATAAGGCTACCATCCATTGGAGTAACAAAAATCTCGTCAACAAAATACCTTCCATAATGACAATATACCATCCATTAGAGTAACAAAGATATCGATAACATACTACCTTCCATAATGACAAGGCTACCTTCCATTGGAGTAACAAAACTCTTGACAACAGACTACCTTCCATAGTGACAAGGCTACCATCCATTGGAGTAACAAAAATATCGGCAACAGACTACGTAACATAATGACAAGGCTTCCATCCATTGGAGTTTAAAAAATATAGACAACAGACTACCTTCCATAATGACATGGCTACAATCCATTGGAGTAACAAAAATCAGGACAACATACTATCTTCCGTAATGACAAGGCTACCTTCCCTAGGAGTAACATAGATATCGACAACATACTACCTTCCATAATGACAAGGCTACCATCCATTGGAGTAACAAAATTCTCGACAACAGACTACCTTCCATAATAACAAGGCTACTATCCATTGGAATAACAAAAATCTCGACAACAGACTACCTTCCATAGTTACAAGGATACCATCCAAAAAAAGTTACAAAAATCTCGACAATAGACTACCTTCCATAATGACAAGGCCACCATCCATTAGATTAACACAAATATTGAAATAGACTTCCTTCCATAATGACAAGGCTACCATCCATTGGAGTAACAAAAATATCGACAATAGACTACCTACAATAATGACAATACTACCATCCATTGGAATAAAAAAAATCTCGACAACAGACTACCTTCCATAATGACAAGGCTACCATCCATTGGAGTAATAAAAATATTGAAAACAGAATACCTTCAATAATGACAAGGCTATCATCCATTTGCGGAACAAAAATATCGACAACTGACTACCTACCATAATGACAATGCTACCATCCATTGGAATAACAAAAATCTCGAAAACAGACTACCTTCCACAATGACAAGGCTACCATCCATTGGAGTAATAAAAATATCGACAACATACTACCTTCCATAATGAGAAGGATACTATCCATTGGAGTAATAAAAATCTTGACAACAGACTACCTTCCATAATGACAAGGCTACAATCCATTGGAGTAACAAAAATCTCGACAACAGACTACCTTCCATAATAAAAAGGCTACCATCCATAATGATAAGGCTACCATCCATTGGAGTAACAAAAATATCGACAACTGACTACCTACCATAATGACAATGCTTCCATCCATTGGAATAACAAAAATCTCGACAACAGACTACCTTCCATAATGACAAGGCTACCATCCATTAGAGTAAAAAAATATTGGCAACAAACTAGCTTTCATAATGACAAGGCTACCATCCATTGGAATAACGAAAATATCAACAACAGACTACCTTCCATAATGACAAGGCTACCATCCAATGGAATAACAAAAATCTCGAGACTAACTTCAATAATGACAAGGCTACCATCCATTGGAGTAACAAAAATCTCGACAACAGACTACCTTCCATAATGACAAGGCTACCATCCATTGGAGTAACAAAAATATCGACAACTGACTACCTACCATAATGACAATGCTACTATCCATTAGAGTAACAAAAATATCGACAACTGACTACCTACCATAATGACAATTCTACCATCCATTGGAATAACAAAATTCTCGAAAAAAGACTACCTTTCACAATGAAAAGGCTACCATCCATTGGATTACAGAAATATCGACAATAGACTACCTTCCATAATGAAAAGGCTACAATCCATTGGAGTAACAAAAATCTCGACAACAGACTACCTTCCATAATGACAAGGCTACCATCCATAATGACAAGGCTACCATCCATTGGAGTAACAAAAATATCGACAATTGACTACCTACCATAATGACAATGCTACCATCCATTGGAATAACAAAAATCGCGAAAACAGACTACCTTCCATAATGACAAGGCTACCATCCATTAGAGTAACAAAAATATTGAAAACAAACTACCTTCCATAAAGAAAAGGCTACCATCCATTGGAATAACAAAAATCTCAACAACAGACTACCTTCCATAATGACAATGCTACCATCCAATGGAATAACAAAAATCTCGAGACTAACTTCAATAATGACAAGGCTACCATCCATTGGATTAACAAAAATCTCGACAACAGACTACCTTCCATAACGATAAGGCTACCATCCATTGGAGTAACAAAAATCTCGTCAACAAAATACCTTCCATAATGACAATATACCATCCATTAGAGTAACAAAGATATCGATAACATACTACCTTCCATAATGACAAGGCTACCTTCCATTGGAGTAACAAAACTCTTGACAACAGACTACCTTCCATAGTGACAAGGCTACCATCCATTGGAGTAACAAAAATATCGGCAACAGACTACGTAACATAATGACAAGGCTTCCATCCATTGGAGTTTAAAAAATATAGACAACAGACTACCTTCCATAATGACATGGCTACAATCCATTGGAGTAACAAAAATCAGGACAACATACTATCTTCCGTAATGACAAGGCTACCTTCCCTAGGAGTAACATAGATATCGACAACATACTACCTTCCATAATGACAAGGCTACCATCCATTGGAGTAACAAAATTCTCGACAACAGACTACCTTCCATAATAACAAGGCTACTATCCATTGGAATAACAAAAATCTCGACAACAGACTACCTTCCATAGTTACAAGGATACCATCCAAAAAAAGTTACAAAAATCTCGACAATAGACTACCTTCCATAATGACAAGGCCACCATCCATTAGATTAACACAAATATTGAAATAGACTTCCTTCCATAATGACAAGGCTACCATCCATTGGAGTAACAAAAATATCGACAATAGACTACCTACAATAATGACAATACTACCATCCATTGGAATAAAAAAAATCTCGACAACAGACTACCTTCCATAATGACAAGGCTACCATCCATTGGAGTAATAAAAATATTGAAAACAGAATACCTTCAATAATGACAAGGCTATCATCCATTTGCGGAACAAAAATATCGACAACTGACTACCTACCATAATGACAATGCTACCATCCATTGGAATAACAAAAATCTCGAAAACAGACTACCTTCCACAATGACAAGGCTACCATCCATTGGAGTAATAAAAATATCGACAACATACTACCTTCCATAATGAGAAGGATACTATCCATTGGAGTAATAAAAATCTTGACAACAGACTACCTTCCATGATGACAAGGCTACAATCCATTGGAGTAACAAAAATCTCGACAACAGACTACCTTCCATAATAAAAAGGCTAACATCCATAATGACAAGGCTACCATCCATTGGAGTAACAAAATTATCGACAACTGACTACCTACCATAATGACAATGCTTCCATCCATTGGAATAACAAAAATCTCGACAAGAGACTACCTTCCATAATGACAAGGCTACCATCCATTAGAGTAAAAAAATATTGGCAACAAACTAGCTTTCATAATGACAAGGCTACCATCCATTGGAATAACGAAAATATCAACAACAGACTACCTTCCATAATGACAAGGCTACCATCCAATGGAATAACAAAAATCTCGAGACTAACTTCAATAATGACAAGGCTACCATCCATTGGAGTAACAAAAATCTCGACAACAGACTACCTTCCATAATGACAAGGCTACCATCCATTGGAGTAACAAAAATATCGACAACTGACTACCTACCATAATGACAATGCTACTATCAATTAGAGTAACAAAAATATCGACAACTGACTACCTACCATAATGAAAATGCTACCATCCATTGGAATAACAAAATTCTCGAAAAAAGACTACCTTCCACAATGACAAGGCTACCATCCATTGGATTACAAAAATATCGACAACAGACTACCTTCCATAATGAAAAGGATACAATCCATTGGAGTAACAAAAATCTCGACAACAGACTACCTTCCATAATGACAAGGCTACCATCCATAATGACAAGGCTACCATCCATTGGAGTAACAAAAATATCGACAACTGACTACCTACCATAATGACAATGCTACCATCCATTGGAATAACAAAAATCTCGACAACAGACTACCTTCCATAATGACATGGCTACCATCCATTAGAGTAACAAAAATATTGAAAACAAACTACCTTCCATAATGAAAAGGCTACCATCCATTTGGAATAAAAAAAATCTCAACAACAGACTACCTTCCATAATGACAAGGCTACCATCCAATGGAATAACAAAAATCTCGAGACTAACTTCAATAATGACAAGGCTACCATCCATTGGAGTAACAAAAATCTCGACAACAGACTACCTTCCATAATAACAAGGCTATTATCCATTGGAATAACAAAAATCTCGACAACAGACTACCTTCCATAGTTACAAGGATACCATCCAAAAAAAGTTACAAAAATCTCGACAATAGACTACCTTCCATAATGACAAGGCTACCATCCATTAGATTAACACAAATATTGAAAATAGACTTCCTTCCATAATGACAAGGCTACCATCCATTGGAGTAACAAAAATATCGACAATAGACTACCTACAATAATGACAATACTACCATCCATTGGAATAAAAAAAATCTCGACAACAGACTACCTTCCATAATGACAAGGCTACCATCCATTGGAGTAATAAAAATATTGAAAACAGAATACCTTCAATAATGACAAGGCTATCATCCATTTGCGGAACAAAAATATCGACAACTGACTACCTACCATAATGACAATGCTACCATCCATTGGAATAACAAAAATCTCGAAAACAGACTACCTTCCACAATGACAAGGCTACCATCCATTGGAGTAATAAAAATATCGACAACATACTACCTTCCATAATGAGAAGGATACTATCCATTGGAGTAATAAAAATCTTGACAACAGACTACCTTCCATGATGACAAGGCTACAATCCATTGGAGTAACAAAAATCTCGACAACAGACTACCTTCCATAATAAAAAGGCTACCATCCATAATGACAAGGCTACCATCCATTGGAGTAACAAAATTATCGACAACTGACTACCTACCATAATGACAATGCTTCCATCCATTGGAATAACAAAAATCTCGACAAGAGACTACCTTCCATAATGACAAGGCTACCATCCATTAGAGTAAAAAAATATTGGCAACAAACTAGCTTTCATAATGACAAGGCTACCATCCATTGGAATAACGAAAATATCAACAACAGACTACCTTCCATAATGACAAGGCTACCATCCAATGGAATAACAAAAATCTCGAGACTAACTTCAATAATGACAAGGCTACCATCCATTGGAGTAACAAAAATCTCGACAACAGACTACCTTCCATAATGACAAGGCTACCATCCATTGGAGTAACAAAAATATCGACAACTGACTACCTACCATAATGACAATGCTACTATCAATTAGAGTAACAAAAATATCGACAACTGACTACCTACCATAATGACAATGCTACCATCCATTGGAATAACAAAATTCTCGAAAAAAGACTACCTTCCATAATGACAAGGCTACCATCCATTGGATTACAAAAATATCGACAACAGACTACCTTCCATAATGAAAAGGCTACAATCCATTGGAATAACAAAAATCTCGACAACAGACTACCTTCCATAATGACAAGGCTACCATCCATAATGACAAGGCTACCATCCATTGGAGTAACAAAAATATCGACAACTGACTACCTACCATAATGACAATGCTACCATCCATTGGAATAACAAAAATCTCGACAACAGACTACCTTCCATAATGACATGGCTACCATCCATTAGAGTAACAAAAATATTGAAAACAAACTACCTTCCATAATGAAAAGGCTACCATCCATTTGGAATAAAAAAAATCTCAACAACAGACTACCTTCCATAATGACAAGGCTACCATCCAATGGAATAACAAAAATCTCGAGACTAACTTCAATAATGACAAGGCTACCATCCATTGGAGTAACAAAAATCTCGACAACAGACTACCTTCCATAACGATAAGGCTACCATCCATTGGAGTAACACAAATCTTGACAACAGACTACCTTCCATAGTGACAAGGCTACCATCCATTAGAGTAACAAAAATATCGACAACAGACTACGTAACGTAATGACAAGGCTTCCATCCATTGGAGTTTAAAAAATATAGACAACAGACTACCTTCCATAATGACATGGCTACAATCCATTGGAGTAACAAAAATCAGGACAACATACTACCTTCCGTAATGACAAGGTTACCTTCCATAGGAGTAACAAAGATATCGACAACATACTACCTTCAATAATGACAAGGCTACCATCCATTGGAGTAACAAAATTCTAGACAACAGACTACCTTCCATAATAACAAGGCTACTATCCATTGTAATAACAAAAATCTCGACAACAGACTACCTTCCATAATTTCAAGGATACCATCCAAAAAAAGTTACAAAAATCTCGACAATAGACTACCTTCCATAATGACAAGGCTACCATCCATTAGATTAACACAAATATTGAAAATAGACTACCTTCCATAATGACAAAGCTACCATCCATTGGAGTAACAAAAATATCGACAATAGACTACCTACAATAATGACAATACTACCATCCATTGTAATAAAAAAAATCTCGACAACAGACTACCTTCCATAATGACAAGGTTACCATCCATTGGAGTAATAAAAATATTGACAACAGAATACCTTCCATAATGACAAGGCTATCATCCATTTGCGGAACAAAAATATCGACAACTTACTACCTACCATAATGACAATGCTACCATCCATTGGAATAACAAAAATCTCGAAAACAGACTACCTTCCATAATGACAAGGCTACCATCCATTGGAGTAATAAAAATATCGACAACATACTACCTTCCATAATGAGAAGGATACTATCCATTGGAGTAATAAAAATCTCGACAACAGACTACCTTCCATGATGACAAGGCTACCATCCATTGGAGTAACAAAAATATCGACAATAGACTACCTACCATAATGACAAGGCTACCATCCATTGGAGTAATAAAAATATTTACAAAAGAATACCTTCCATAATGACAAGGCTATCATCCATTTGAGTAACAAAAATATCGACAACTGACTACCTACAATAATGACAATGCTACCATCAATTGGAATAACAAAAATCTCGAAAACAGACTACCTTCCACAATGACAAGGCTACAATCCATTGGAGTAACAAAAATATAGACAACAGACTACCTTCCGTAATGACAAGGCTACAATCCATTGGAGTAACAAAAATCTCGACAACAGACTACCTTCCGTAATGACAAGGCTACCATCCATAATGACAAGGCTACCATCCATTGGAGTAACAAAAATATTGACAACTAACTACCTACCATAATGAAAATGCTACCATCCATTGGAATAACAAATATCTCGAAAACAAACTACCTTCCATAATGACAAGGCTACCATCAATTAGAGTAACAAAAATATTGACAATAAACTACCTTCCATAATTACAAGGCTACTATCCATTGGAATAACAAAAATCTCAACAATAGACTACCATCCATAAAGACAAGGCTACCATCCAATGGAATAACAAAAATCTCGAGACTAACTTCAATAATGACAAGGATACCATCCATTGGAGAAACAAAAATCTCGATAACAGACTACCTTCCATAATGACAAGGCTACCATCCATTGGAGTAACAAAAATCTCGACAACAAAATACCTTCCTTAATGACAAGGCTACCATCCATTAAAGTAAAAAAGATATCGACAACATACTACCTTCCATAATGACAAGGCTACCATCCATTGGAGTAACAAAAATATCGACGACTGACTACCTACCATAATGACAATGCTACCATCCATTGGAATAACAAAAATCTCGAAAACAGACTACCTTCCACAATGACAAGGCTACCATCCATTGGAGTTAAAAGATATAGACAACAAACTACCTTCCATAATGACAAGGCTACCATCCATTAGAGTAACAAAAATCTTTACAATAGACTACCTTCCATTATGACAAGGCTACCATGCATTGGAGTAACAAAAATAACGATAATAGACTACCTACCATAATGACAATGCTACCATCTATTGGAATAACAAAAATCTCGACAACAAACTACCTTCCATAATGACAAGGCTACCATCCATTGGAGTAATAAAAATATTGACAACAGACTACCTTCCATAATGACAAGGCTATCATCCATTTGAGTAACAAAAATATCGACGACTGACTATCTACCATAATGATAATGCTACCATCCATTGGAATAACAAAAATCTCGAAAACAGACTACCTTCCACAATGACAAGGCTACCATCCATTGGAGTAATAAAAATATCGACAACATACTACCTTCCATAATGAGAAGGATAATATCCATTGGAGTAATAAAAATCTTGACAACAGACTACCTTCCATGATGACAAGGCTACCATCCATTGGAGTAACAAAAATATCGACAATAGACTACCTACCATAATGACAATGCTACCATCCATTGAAATAACAAAAATCTAGACAACATACTACCTTCCATAATGACAAGGCTACCATCTATTGGAGTAATAAAAATATTTACAACAGAATACCTTCCGTAATGACAAGGCTACAATCCATTGGAGTAACAAAAATCTCGACAACAGACTACCTTCCGTAATGACAAGGCTACCATCCATAATGACAAGGCTACCATCCAATGGAGTAACAAAAATATCGAAAACTAACTACCTACCATAATGAAAATGCTACCATCCATTGGAATAACAAAAATCTCGACAACAAACTACCTTCCATAATGACAAGGCTACCATAAATTACAGTAACAAAAATATTGACAATAAACTACCTTCCATAATTACAAGGCTACTATCCATTTTAATAACAAAAATCTATACAATAGACTACCATCCATAATGACAAGGCTACCATCCAATGGAATAACAAAAATCTCGAGACTAACTTCAATAATGACAAGGATACCATCCATTGGAGAAACAAAAATCTCGACAACAGACTACCTTCCATAATGACAAGGCTACCATCCATTGGAGTAACAAAAATCTCGACAACAAAATACCTTCCATAATGACAAGGCTACCATCCATTAAAGTAAAAAAGATATCGAAAACATACTACCTTCCATAATGACAAGGCTACCATCCACTGGAGTAACAAAAATGTTGACAACATACTACCTTCCATAATGACAAGGCTACCATCCGATGGATAACAAAAATATCGACAACAGACTATATACCACAATGACAAGGTTACCATCCATTGGAGTTAAAAGATATAGGCAACAAACTACCTTCCATCATGACAAGGCTACCATCCATTAGAGTAACAAAAATCTTTACAATAGACTACCTTCCATAATGACGAGGCTACCATCCATTGGAGTAATAAAAATATTGACAACAGACTACCTTCCATAATGAAAAGGCTATCATCCATTTGAGTAACAAAAATATCGACGACTTACTACCTACCATAATGACAATGCTACCATCCATTGGAATAACAAAAATCTCGAAAATAGACTACCTTCCACAATGACAAGGCTACCATCCATTGGAGTAATAAAAATATCGACAACATACTACCTTCCATAATGAGAAGGATACCATCCATTGGCGTAACAAAAATCTTGACAACAGACTATCTTCCATAATCACAATGCTACCATCCATTGGAGTAACAAAAATACCGACAATAGACTACCTAGCATAATGACAATGCTACCATCCATTAGAATAACAAAAATCTAGACAACAGACTACCTTCCATAATGACAAGGCTACCATCCATTGGAGTAATAAAAATATTGAAAACAAAATACCATCCATAATGACAAGGCTATCATCCATTTGAGTAACAAAAATATCAACAACTGACTACCTACCATAATGACAATGCTACCATCCAATGGAATAACAAAAATCTCGAAAACAGACTACCTTCCACAATGACAAGGCTACAATCCATTGGAGTAACAAAAATATAGACAACAGACTACCTTCCGTAATGACAAGGCTACAATCCATTGGAGTAACAAAAATCTCGACAACAGACTACCTTCCGTAATGACAAGGCTACCATCCATAATGACAAGGCTACCATCCATTGGAGTAACAAAAATATCGACAACTAACTACCTTCCATAATGAAAATGCTACCATCCATTGGAATAACAAAAATCTCGACAACAAACTACCTTCCATAATGACAAGGCTACCATTAATTAGAGTAACAAAAATATTGACAATAAACTACCTTCCATAATTACAAGACTACTATCCATTGGAATAACAAAAATCTCAACAATAGACTACCATCCATAATGACAAGGCTACCATCCAATGGAATAACAAAAATCTCGAGACTAACTTCAATAATGACAAGGATACCATCCATTGGAGAAACAAAAATCTCGACAACAGACTACCTTCCATAATGACAAGGCTACCATCAATTGGAGTAACAAAAATATCGACAACAAAATACCTTCCATAATGACAAAGCTACCATCCATTAAAGTAAAAAAGATATTGACAACATACTACCTTCCATAATGACAAGGCTACCATCCATTGGAGTAACAAAAATGTTGACAACATACTACCTTCCATAATGACAAGGCTACCATCCGATGGATAACAAAAATATCGACAACAGACTATATACCACAATGACAAGGCTACCATCCATTGGAGTTAAAAGATATAGACAACAAACTACCTTCCATAATGACAAGGCTACCATCCATTAGAGTAACAAAAATCTTTACAATAGACTACCTTCCATTATGACAAGGCTACCATGCATTGGAGTAACAAAAATATCGATAATAGACTACATACCATAATGACAATGCTACCATCTATTGGAATAACAAAAATCTCGACAACAAACTACCTTCCATAATGACAAGGCTACCATCCATTGGAGTAATAAAAATATTGACAACAGACTACCTTCCATAATGAAAAGGCTATCATCCATTTGAGTAACAAAAATATCGACGACTTACTACCTACCATAATGACAATGCTACCATCCATTGGAATAACAAAAATCTCGAAAACAGACTACCTTCCACAATGACAAGGCTACCATCCATTGGAGTAATAAAAATATCGATAACATACTACCTTCCATAATGAGAAGGATACCATCCATTGGAGTAACAAAAATCTTGACAACAGACTATCTTCCATAATCACAATGCTACCATCCATTGGAGTAACAAAAATATCGACAATAGACTACCTAGCATAATGACAATGCTACCATCCATTAGAATAACAAAAATCTAGACAACAGACTACCTTCCATAATGACAAGGCTACCATCCATTGGAGTAATAAAAATATTGAAAACAAAATACCTTCCATAATGACAAGGCTATCATCCATTTGAGTAACAAAAATATCGACAACTGACTACCTACCATAATGACAATGCTACCATCCATTGGAATAACAAAAATCTCGAAAACAGACTACCTTGCACAATGACAAGGCTACCATCCATTGGAGTAACAAAAATATCGATAACAGACTACCTTCCGTAATGACAAGGCTACCATCCATAATGACAAGGCTACCATCCATTGGAGTAACAAAGATATCGACAACTGACTATCTACCATAATGACAATGCTACCATCCATTGGAGTAACAAAGATATCGACAACTGACTACCTACCATAATGACAATGCTACCATCCATTAGAATAACAAAAATCTCGAAAACAGACTATCTTCCACAATGACAAGGCTACCATCCATTGGAGTAACAAAAATATCGACAATAGACAACCTTCCATAATGATAAGGCTACAATCCATTGGAGTAACAAAAATCTCGACAACAGACTACCTACCATAATGACAAGGCTACCATCCATAATGACAAGGCTACCATCCATTGGAGTAACAAAGATATCGATAACTGACTATCTACCATAATGACAATGCTACCATCCATTGGAGTAACAAAGATATCGACAACTGACTATCTACCATAATGACAATGCTACCATCCATTGGAATAACAAAAATCTGAACAACAGACTACCTTCCATAATGACAAGGCTACCATCCAATGGAATAACAAAAATCTCGAGACTAACTTCAATAATGACAAGGCTACCATCCATTGGAGTAACAAAAATCTCCACAACAGACTACCTTCCATAATCACAAGGCTACAATCCATTGGAGTAACAAAATTTATCGACAACTGACTATCTACCATAATGACAATGCTACCATCCATTGGAGTAACAAAAATATCGACAACAGACTACGTAACATAATGACATGGCTTCAATCCATTAGAGTTAAAAAAATATAGACAACAGACTACCTTCCATAATGACATGGCTACAATCCATTAGAGTAACAAAAATCAGGACAACATACTACCTTCCGTAATGACAAGGCTACCTTCCATAGGAGTAACAAAGATATCGACAACATACTACCTTCCATAATGACAAGGCTACTATCCATTGGAGTAACAAAATTCTTGACAACAGACTACCTTCAATAATAACAAGGCTACTATCCATTGGAATAACAAAAATCTCGACAACAGACTACCTTCCATAATGACAAGGATACCATCCAAAAAAAGTTACAAAAATCTCGACAACAGACTACTTTCCATAATGACAAGGCTACCATCCATTGGAGTAACAAAAATATCGAGAATAGACTACCTACCATAATGACAATGCTACCATCCATTGGAATAACAAAAATCTAGACAACAGACTACCTTCCATAATGACTAGGCTACCATCCATTGGAGTAATAAAAATATTGACAATAGAATACCTTCCATAATGACAAGGCTATCATCCATTTGAGTAACATAAATATCGACAACTGACTAGCTACCATAATGACAATGCTACCATCAATTGGAATAACAAAATTTTTGAAAATAGACTACCTTCCACAATGACAAGGCTACCAACCATTGGAGTAAAAAAAACATCGACAACAGACTACCTTCCATAATGTCAAGGCTACAATCCATTGGAGTAACAAAAATCTCGACAACAGACTACCTTCCATAATAAAAAGGCTACCATCCATAATGATAAGGCTACCATCAATTGGAGTAACAAAAATATCGACAACTGACTACCTACCATAATGACAATGCTTCCATCCATTGGAATAACAAAAATCTCGACAACAGACTACCTTCCATAATGACAAGGCTAACATCCATTAGAGTAAAAAAATATTGGCAACAAACTAGCTTTCATAATGACAAGGCTACCATCCATTGGAATAACGAAAATATCAACAACAGACTACCTTGCATAATGACAAGGCTACCATCCAATGGAATAACAAAAATCTCGAGACTAACTTCAATAATGACAAGGCTACCATCCATTGGAGTAACAAAAATCTCGACAACATACTACCTTCCATAATGACAAGGCTACCATCCATTGGAGTAACAAAAATATCGACAATTGACTATCTACCATAATGACAATGCTACCATCCATTGGAATAACAAAATTCTCGAAAAAAGACTACCTTCCACAATGACAAGGCTACCATCCATTGGATTACAAAAATATCGACAACAGACTACCTTCCATAATGAAAAGGCTACAATCCATTGGAGTAACAAAAATCTCGACAACAGACTACCTTCCATAATGACAAGGCTACCATCCATAATGACAAGGCTACCATCCATTGGAGTAACAAAAATATCGACAATTGACTACCTACCATAATGACAATGCTACCATCCATTGGAATAACAAAAATCGCGAAAACAGACTACCTTTCATAATGACAAGGCTACCATCCATTAGAGTAACAAAAATATTGAAAACAAACTACCTTCCATAATGAAAAGGCTACCATCCATTGGAATAACAAAAATCTCAACAACAGACTACCTTCCATAATGACAACGCTACCATCCAATGGAATAACAAAAATCTCGAGACTAACTTCAATAATGACAAGGCTACCATCCATTGGAGTAACAAAAATCTCGACAACAGACTACCTTCCATAACGATAAGGCTGCCATCCATTGGAGTAACAAAAATCTCGTCAACAAAATACCTTCCATAATGACAATCTACCATCCATTAGAGTAACAAAGATATCGACAACATACTACCTTCCATAATGACAAGGCTACCTTCCATTGGAGTAACAAAAATCTTGACAACAAACTACCTTCCATAGTGACAAGGCTACCATCCATTGGAGTAACAAAAATATCGGCAACAGACTATGTAACATAATGACAAGGCTTCCATCCATTGGAGTTTAAAAAATATAGACAACAGACTACCTTCCATAATGACATGGCTACAATCCATTGGAGTAACAAAAATCAGGACAACATACTATCTTCCGTAATGACAAGGCTACCTTCCCTAGGAGTAACATAGATATCGACAACATACTACCTTCCATAATGACAAGGTTACCATCCATTGGAGTAACAAAATTCTCGACAACAGACTATCTTCCATAATAACAAGGCTACTATCCATTGGAATAACAAAAATCTCGACAACAGACTACCTTCCATAATTACAAGGATACCATCCAAAAAAAGTTACAAAAATCTCGACAATAGACTACCTTCTATAATGACAAGGCTACCATCCATTAGATTAACACAAATATTGAAAATAGACTTCCTTCCATAATGACAAGGCTACCATCCATTGGAGTAACAAAAATATCGACAATAGACTACCTACAATAATGACAATACTACCATCCATTGGAATAAAAAAAATCTCGACAACAGACTACCTTCCATAATGACAAGGCTACCATCCATTGGAGTAATAAAAATATTGAAAACAGAATACCTTCAATAATGACAAGGCTATCATCCATTTGCAGAACAAAAATATCGACAACTGACTACCTACCATAATGACAATGCTACCATCCATTGGAATAACAAAAATCTCGAAAACAGACTACCTTCCACAATGACAAGGCTACCATCCATTGGAGTAATAAAAATATCGACAACATACTACCTTCCATAATGAGAAGGATACTATCCATTGGAGTAATAAAAATCTTGACAACAGACTACCTTCCATGATGACAAGGCTACAATCCATTGGAGTAACAAAAATCTCGACAACAGACTACCTTCCATAATAAAAAGGCTACCATCCATAATGACAAGGCTACCATCCATTGGAGTAACAAAATTATCGACAACTGACTACCTACCATAATGACAATGCTTCCATCCATTGGAATAACAAAAATCTCGACAAGAGACTACCTTCCATAATGACAAGGCTACCATCCATTAGAGTAAAAAAATATTGGCAACAAACTAGCTTTCATAATGACAAGGCTACCATCCATTGGAATAACGAAAATATCAACAACAGACTACCTTCCATAATGACAAGGCTACCATCCAATGGAATAACAAAAATCTCGAGACTAACTTCAATAATGACAAGGCTACCATCCATTGGAGTAACAAAAATCTCGACAACAGACTACCTTCCATAATGACAAGGCTACCATCCATTGGAGTAACAAAAATATCGACAACTGACTACCTACCATAATGACAATGCTACTATCAATTAGAGTAACAAAAATATCGACAACTGACTACCTACCATAATGACAATGCTACCATCCATTGGAATAACAAAATTCTCGAAAAAAGACTACCTTCCACAATGACAAGGCTACCATCCATTGGATTACAAAAATATCGACAACAGACTACCTTCCATAATGAAAAGGCTACAATCCATTGGAATAACAAAAATCTCGACAACAGACTACCTTCCATAATGACAAGGCTACCATCCATAATGACAAGGCTACCATCCATTGGAGTAACAAAAATATCGACAACTGACTACCTACCATAATGACAATGCTACCATCCATTGGAATAACAAAAATCTCGACAACAGACTACCTTCCATAATGACATGGCTACCATCCATTAGAGTAATAAAAATATTGAAAACAAACTACCTTCCATAATGAAAAGGCTACCATCCATTTGGAATAAAAAAAATCTCAACAACAGACTACCTTCCATAATGACAAGGCTACCATCCAATGGAATAACAAAAATCTCGAGACTAACTTCAATAATGACAAGGCTACCATCCATTGGAGTAACAAAAATCTCGACAACAGACTACCTTCCATAATGATAAGGCTACCATCCATTGGAGTAACAAAAATCTCGTCAACAAAATACCTTCCATAATGACAATCTACCATCCATTAGAGTAACAAAGATATCGACAATATACTACCTTCCATAATGACAAGGCTACCTTCCATTGGAGTAACAAAAATCTTGACAACAGACTACCTTCCATAGTGACAAGGCTACCATCCATTGGAGTAACAAAAATATCGACAACAGACTACGTAACGTAATGACAAGGCTTCCATCCATTGGAGTTTAAAAAATATAGACAACAGACTACCTTCCATAATGACATGGCTAGAATCCATTGGAGTAACAAAAATCAGGACAACATACTACCTTCCGTAATGACAAGGCTACCTTCCATAGGAGTAACAAAGATATCGACAACATACTACCTTCCATAATGACAAGGCTACCATCCATTGGAGTAACAAAATTATAGAAAACAGACTACCTTCCATAATAACAAGGCTACTATCCATTGGAATAACAAAAATCTCAACATTAGACTACCATCCATAAAGACAAGGCTACCATCCAATGGAATAACAAAAATCTCGAGACTAACTTCAATAATGACAAGGATACCATCCATTGGAGAAACAAAAATCTCGATAACAAACTACCTTCCATAATGACAAGGCTACCATCCATTGGAGTAACAAAAATCTCGACAACAAAATACCTTCCATAATGACAAGGCTACCAGCCATTAAAGTAAAAAAGATATCGACAACATACTACCTTCCATAATGACAAGGCTACCATCCATTGGAGTAACAAAAATGTTGACAACAGACTACCTTATATAATGATAAGGCTACCATCCGATGGATAACAAAAATATCGACAACAGATTATATACCACAATGACAAGGCTACCATCCATTGGAGTTAAAAGATATAGACAACAAACTACCTTCCATAATGACAAGGCTACCATCCATTAGAGTAACAAAAATATTTACAATAGACTACCTTCCATTATGACAAGGCTACCATGCATTGGAGTAACAAAAATATCGATAATAGACTACCTACCATAATGACAATGCTACCATCTATTTGAATAACAAAAATCTCGACAACAAACTACCTTCGATAATGACAAGGCTACCATCCATTGGAGTAATAAAAATATTGACAACAGACTACCTTCCATAATGACAAGGCTATCATCCATTTGAGTAACAAAAATATCGATGACTGACTACCTACCATAATGACAATGCTACCATCCATTGGAATAACAAAAATTTCGAAAACAGACTACCTTCCACAATGACAAGGCTACCATCCATTGGAGTAATAAAAATATCGACAACATACTACCTTCCATAATGAGAAGGATAATATCCATTGGAGTAATAAAAATCTTGACAACAGACTACCTTCCATGATGACAAGGCTACCATCCATTGGAGTAACAAAAATATCGACAATAGACTACCTACCATAATGACAATACTACCATCCATTGGAATAACAAAAATCTAGACAACATACTACCTTCCATAATGACAAGGCTACCATCCATTGGAGTAATAAAAATATTTACAACAGAATACCTTCCATAATGACAAGGCTATCATCCATTTGAGTAACAAAAATATCGACAACTGACTACCTACCATAATGACAATGCTACCATCCAATGGAATAACAAAAATCTCGAAAACAGACTACCTTACACAATGACAAGGCTACAATCCATTGGAGTAACAAAAATATAGACAACAGACTACCTTCCGTAATGACAAGGCTACAATCCATTGGAGTAACAAAAATCTCGACAACAGACTACCTTCCGTAATGACAAGGCTACCATCCATAATGACAAGGCTACCATCCATTGGAGTAACAAAAATATCGACAACTAACTACCTACCATAATGAAAATGCTACCATCCATTGGAATAACAAAAATCTCGACAACAAACTACCTTCCATAATGACAAGGCTACCATCAATTAGAGTAACAAAAATATTGACAATAAACTAACTTCCATAATTACAAGGCTACTATCCATTGGAATAACAAAAATCTATACAATAGACTACCATCCATAATGACAAGGCTACCATCCAATGGAATAACAAAAATCTCGGGACTAACTTCAATAATGACAAGGATACCATCCATTGGAGAAACAAAAATCTCGACAACAGACTACCTTCCATAATGACAAGGCTACCATCCATTGGAGTAACAAAAATCTCGAAAACAAAATACCTTCCATAATGACAAGGCTACCATCCATTAAAGTAAAAAAGATATCGACAACATACTACCTTCCATAATGACAAGGCTACCATCCATTGGAGTAACAAAAATGTTGACAACAGACTACCTTCCATAATGACAAGGCTACCATCCGATGGATAACAAAAATATCGACAACAGATTATATACCATAATGACAAGGCTACCATCCATTGGAGTTAAAAGATATAGACAACAAACTACCTTCCATAATGACAAGGCTACCATCCATTAGAGTAAAAAAAATCTTTACAATAGACTACCTTCCATTATGACAAGGCTACCATGCATTGGAGTAACAAAAATATCGATAATAGACTACCTACCATAATGACAATGCTACCATCTATTGGAATAACAAAAATCTCGACAACAAACTACCTTCCATAATGACAAGGCTACCATCCATTGGAGTAATAAAAATATTGACAACAAACTACCTTCCATAATGACAAGGCTATCATCCATTTGAGTAACAAAAATATCGATGATTGACTACCTACCATAATGACAATGCTACCATCCATTGGAATAACAAAAATCTCGAAAACAGACTACCTTCCACAATGACAAGGCTACCATCCATTGGAGTAATAAAAATATCGACAACATACTACCTTCCATAATGAGAAGGATAATATCCATTGGAGTAATAAAAATCTTGACAACAGACTACCTTCCATGATGACAAGGCTACCATCCATTGGAGTAACAAAAATATCGACAATAGACTACCTACCATAATGACAATGCTACCATCCATTGGAATAACAAAAATCTAGACAACATACTACCTTCCATAATGACAAGGCTACCATCCATTGGAGTAATAAAAATATTTACAACAGAATACCTTCCATAATGACAAGGCTATCATCCATTTGAGTAACAAAAATATCGACAACTGACTACCTACCATAATGACAATGCTACCATCCAATGGAATAACAAAAATCTCGAAAACAGACTACCTTCCACAGTGACAAGGCTACAATCCATTGGAGTAACAAAAATATAGACAACAGACTACCTTCTGTAATGACAAGGCTACAATCCATTGGAGTAACAAAAATCTCGACAACAGACTACCTTCCATAATGACAAGGCTACCATCCATAATGACAAGGCTACCATCCATTGGAGTAACAAAAATATCGACAACTAACTACCTACCATAATGAAAATGCTACCATCCATTGGAATAACAAAAATCTCGACAACAAACTATCTTCCATAATGACAAGGCTACCATCAATTAGAGTAACAAAAATATTGACAATAAACTACCTTCCATAATTACAAGGCTACTATCCATTGGAATAACAAAAATCTATACAATAGACTACCATCCATAATGACAAGGCTACCATCCAATGGAATAACAAAAATCTCGAGACTAACTTCAATAATGACAAGGATACCATCCATTGGAGAAACAAAAATCTCGACAACAGACTACCTTCCATAATGACAAGGCTACCATCCATTGGAGTAACAAAAATCTCGACAACAAAATACCTTCCATAATGACAAGGCTACCATCCATTAAAGTAAAAAAGATATCGACAACATACTACCTTCCATAATGACAAGGCTACCATCCATTGGAGTAACAAAAATGTTGACAACATACTACCTTCCATAATGACAAGGCTACCATCCGATGGATAACAAAAATATCGACAACAGACTATATACCACAATGACAAGGCTACCATCCATTGGAGTTAAATGATATAGACAACAAACTACCTTCCATCATGACAAGGCTACCATCCATTAGAGTAACAAAAATCTTTACAATAGACTACCTTCCATTATGACAAGGCTACCATGCATTGGAGTAACAAAAATATCGATAATAGACTACCTACCATAATGACAATGCTACCATCTATTGGAATAACAAAAATCTCGACAACAAACTACCTTCCATAATGACAAGGCTACCATCCATTGGAGTAATAAAAATATTGACAACAGACTACCTTCCATAATGAAAAGGCTATCATCCATTTGAGTAACAAAAATATCGACGACTTACTACCTACCAAATGACAATGCTACCATCCATTGGAATAACAAAAATCTCGAAAACAGACTACCTTCCACAATGACAAGGCTACCATCCATTGGAGTAATAAAAATATCGACAACATACTACCTTCCATAATGAGAAGGATACAATCCATTGGAGTAACAAAAATCTTGACAGCAGACTATCTTCCATAATCACAATGCTACAATCCATTGGAGTAACAAAAATATCGACAATAGACTACCTAGCATAATGACAATGCTACCATCCATTAGAATAACAAAAATCTAGACAACAGACTACCTTCCGTAATGACAAGGCTACCATCCATTGGAGTAATAAAAATATTGAAAACAAAATACCTTCCATAATGACAAGGCTATCATCCATTTGAGTAACAAAAATATCGACAACTGACTACCTACCATAATGACAATGCTACCATCCATTGGAATAACAAAAATCTCGAAAACAGACTACCTTCCACAATGACAAGGCTACCATCCATTGGAGTAACAAAAATATCGACAACAGACTACCTTCTGTAATGACAAGGCTACCATCCATAATGACAAGGCTCCCATCCATTGGAGTAACAAAGATATCGACAACTGACTATCTACCATAATGACAATACTACCATCCATTGGAGTAACAAAGATATCGACAACTGACTACCTACCATAATGACAATGCTACCATCCATTGGAATAACAAAAATCTCGAAAACAGACTACCTTCCACAATGACAAGGCTACCATCCATTGGAGTAACAAAAATATCGACAACAGACTACCTTCCATAATGATAAGGCTATAATCCATTGGAGTAACAAAAATCTCGACAACAGACTACCTACCATAATGACAAGGCTACCATCCATAATGACAAGGCTACCATCCATTGGAGTAACAAAGATATCGACAACTGACTATCTACCATAATGACAATGCTACCATCCATTGGAGTAACAAAGATATCGACAACTGACTATCTACCATAATGACAATGCTACCATCCATTGGAATAACAAAAATCTGAACAACAGACTACCTTCCAAAATGACAAGGCTACCATCCAATGGAATAACAAAAATCTCGAGACTAACTTCAATAATGACAAGGCTACCATCCATTGGAGTAACAAAAATCTCGACAACAGACTACCTTCCATAATCACAAGGCTACAATCCATTGGAGTAACAAAAATATTGACAACTGACTACCTACCATAATGACAATGCTACCATCCGTTGGAGTAATAAAAATATTGACAATAGAATACCTTCCATAATGACAAGGCTATCATCCATTTGAGTAACAAAAATATCGACAACTGACTACCTACCATAATGAAAATGCTACCATCCATTGAAATAACAAAAATCTCGAAAACAGACTACCTTCCACAATGACAAGGCTACCATCCATTGGAGTAACAAAAATATCGACAACAGACTACCTTCCATAATGACAAGGCTACAATCCATTGGAGTAACAAAAATCTCGACAACAGACTACCTTCCATAATGACAAGGCTACCATCCATAATGACAAGGCTACCATCCATTGGAGTAACAAAGATATTGACAACTGACTATCTACCATAATGACAATGCTACCATCCATTGGAATAACAAAAATCTAAACAATGGACTACCTTCCATAATGACAAGGCTACCATCCAATGGAATAACAAAAATCTCGAGACTAACTTCAATAATGACAAGGCTACCATCCATTGGAGTAACAAAAATCTCGACAACAGACTACCTTCCATAATGACAAGGCTACCATCCATTGGAGTAACAAAAATATTGACAACTGACTACCTACCATAATGAAATTGCTACCATCCATTGGAGTAATAAAAATATTGACAACAAAATACCTTCCATAATGACAAGGCTATAATCAATTTGAGTAACAAAAATATCGACAACTGACTACCTACCATAATGACAATGCTACCATCCATTGGAATAACGAAACTCTCGAAAACAGACTACCTTCCATAATGACAAGGCTATCATCAATTTGAGTAACAAAAATATCGACATCTGAATACCTACCATAATGACAATGCTACCATCCATTGGATTAACAAAAATCTCGACAATAGACTACCTTCCATAATGAAAAGGCTACCATCCATTAGAGTAACACAACTCTTGCAAATAGACTACCTTCCATAATGACAAGGCTACCATCCATTGGAGTAACAAAAATATCGACAATTGACTACCTACCATAATGACAATGCTACCATCTATTGGAATAACAAAAATCTCGACAACAGACTACCTTCCATAATGACAAGGCTACCATCCATTGGAGTAATAAAAATATTGACAACAGAATACCTTCCATAATGACAAGGCTATCATCCATTTGAGTAACAAAAATATCGACAACTGACTACCTACCATAATGACAATGCTACCATCCATTGGAATAACAAAACTCTCGAAAACAGACTACCTTCCGCAATGACAAGGCTACCATCCATTGGAGTAATAAAAATATCGACAACATACTACCTTCCATAATCAGAAGGATACCATCCATTGGAGTAACAAAAATCTTGACAACAGACTACCTTCCATAATCACAAGGCTACCATCCATTGGAGTAACAAAAATATCGACAATAGACTACCTACCATAATGACAATGCTACCATCCATTGGAATAACAAAAATCTAGACAACAGACAACCTTCCATAATGAAAAGGCTACCATCCATTGGAGTAATAAAAATATTGACAACATAATACCTTCCATAATGACAAGGCCGTCATCCATTTGAGTAACAAAAATATCGACAACTGACTACCTACCATAATGACAATGCTACCATCCATTGGAATAACAAAAATCTCGAAAACAGACTACCTTCCACAATGACAAGGCTACCATCCATTGGAGTATCAAAAATATCGACAACAGACTACCTTCCATAATGACAAGGCTACAATCCATTGGAGTAACAAAAATCTCGACAACAGACTACCTTCCATAATGACAAGGCTACCATCCATAATGACAAGGCTACCATCCATTGGAGTAACAAAGATATCGACAACTGACTATCTACCATAATGACAATGCTACAATCCATTGGAATAACAAAAATCTCGAGACTAACTTCAATAATGACAAGGCTACCATCTATTGGAGTAACAAAAATCTCGGCAACAGACTACCTTCCATAATGACAAGGCTACCATCCATTGGAGTAACAAAAATATCGACAACTGACTACCTACCATAATGACAATGCTACCATCCATTAGAGTAACAAAAATATCGACAACTGACTACCTACCATAATTACAATGCTACCATCAATTGGAATAACAAAAATCTCGAAAACAGACTACCTTCCACAATGACAAGGCTACCATCCATTGGAGTAACAAAAATATCGACAATAGACTACCTTCCATAATGAAAAGGCTACAATCCATTGGAGTAACAAAAATATCGACAACAGAATAACTTGCATAATGACAAGGCTACCATCCATTGGAGTAATAAAAATATCGACAACTGACTACCTACCATAATGACAATGCTACCATCCATTGGAATAACAAAAATCTCGATAAAAAACTACCTTCCATAATGAAAAGGCTACCATCCATTAGTGTAACACAAATCTTGACAATAGACTACCTTCCATAATGACAAGGCTACCATCCATTAGAGTAACAAAAATATCGACAATAGACTACCTACCATAATGACAATGCTACCATCTATTGGAATAACAAAAATCTCGACAACAGACTACCTTCCATAATGACAAGGCTACCATCCATTGAAGTAATAAATATATTGACAACAGAGTACCTTCCATAATGACAAGGCTATCATCCATTTGAGTAACAAAAATCTCGACAACTGACTACCTACCATAATGGCAATGCTACAATCCATTGGAATAACAAAACTCTCGAAAACAGACTACCTTCCACAATGACAAGGCTACCATCCATTGGAGTAATAAAAATATCGACAACATACTACCTTCCATAATGAGAAGGATACCATCCATTGGAGTAACAAAATTCTTGACAGCAGACTACCTTCCATAATGACAAGGCTACCATCCATTGGAGTAACAAAAATATCGACAATAGACTACCTACCATAATGACAATGCTACCATCCATTGGAATAACAAAAATCTAGACAACAGACTACCTTCCATAATGACAAGGCTACCATCCATTGGAGTAATAAAAATATTGACAACAGAATACCTTCCATAATGGCAAGGCTATCATCCATTTGAGTAACAAAAATATCGACAACTGACTACCTACCATAATGATAATGCTACCATCTATTAGAATAACAAAAATCTCGAAAATAGACAACCTTCCATAATGACAAGGCTACCAACCATTGGAGTAACAAAAATATCGACAACAGACTACCTTCCATAATGACAAGGCTACAATCCATTGGAGTAACAAAAGTCTCGACAACAGACTACCTTCCATAATGACAAGGCTACCATCCATAATGACAAGGATACCATCCATTGGAGTAACAAAAATATCGATAACTTACTACCTACCATAATGACAATGCTTCCATCCATTGCAATAACAAAAATCTCGACAACACACTACCTTCCATAATGACAAGGCTACCATCCATTAGAGTAAAAAAATATTGGCAACAAACTAGCTTTCATAATGACAAGGCTACCATCCATTGGAATAACGAAAATCTTAACAACAGACTACCTTTGTAGGTGTTTAGGTATTGGCTTGCATTTTTGGTAAATCCCAAGTGTATGTGTGAATGTCATGACTGATGTCATAACATTCTAGTTTAGGTTGTACTAACTCAATAGGTACATGTGCAGAAAAATATTGTAATTCAAATACTGATGTTTAGAAGTGTGTATCTAAGCATGTTTGCAAAATGATCACATTTTGCTCATCAGTAGACAGGTTTTCTCAGATGTCATAACAGATGTTATGACATCCTGTTCTGAACTAACAGGATTGCAGGATTGGATAAGTCTGAGTTTTTTCAGGAAATAACTCAGTCCCCTCTAAACAGAATCCTGCGTTTTCTAAGGAGTAACCTAGCTCAATCCTAACCTGATCAACAAAGTAGTGTGACCTGGTCTTTAGGTCAAACGGAATCAACCCTAGGTTTTTGGAAACCCTAACTGAAGTTGCAGCTGCTATATATTCAACAGAGCTGCGGTTTTTGAAGATATCCCTGCTGATTGATTAGAAGATCAATTTTGTAATCTGTATAGATTTGTTTATTGTACTCCAAGCAATTATCATTGTGATAAGTGCCTTGGAATAGGTTTCAATTGTAAGGGTTGAGTAGCACTCAAAGCTTTGAAGCAAGAGTGTTTGAATGTTACTTGACTAAAGCTGTGAAGCAGAGTCAAGTTAGTTGTGTACATCACTCAAAGCTGTGAAGCACGAGTGATTGTGTTACTTGATTAAAAAGCTGTGAAGCTTAATCAAGTGTGTGTTTTGAAGAGTGTCTTCATCAATTCTTAATTCAAATTGGTTTATGTATCACTGCTGTGATTGAGGGGGAGTGAGTAGGAACTCAGGTTTAAGTTGTACTTAGATTAGAATTGCATTGGGTAGGTCTTAAGTGAAGGAGATAAACTGGTTGGTTTATTCCTGAGTTAACATCTCTTATAGTGGATTCTCTCCCTGGCTTGGTAGCCCCCAGAGTAGGTGTTGTTGCACACTGAACTGGGTAAACAATTGACTGTGTTATTTACTGCTTTTGTATTTACTGTCATATAGTAAGTCAGATACGGTGTCATAACATTGGACGTGACATTGAGTATCTGTAGCCAGAATTTCAATTGGCATCAGAGCAGGCACCCTGCCTGTATTACTGGGTGAGATCTAGGGATATCACTTTCTGGCACTATGGACAAAGAAGGAGTTTTTGGAAATAGACCACCCATTCTGGATGGAACTAATTATGACTACTGGAAACCTCGTATGATTGCCTTCCTAAAATCTCTGGACAAAAAGGCTTGGAGAGCTGCTGATAAAGGATGGATACATCCCACCATAACTGAAAGAGATGGGACAATCAGTCTGAAGCCTGAGGAAGATTGGAGTAAAGAAGAAGATGAGTTAGCTCTGGGAAATTCAAAAGCCTTAAATGCCCTGTTCAATGGAATTGATAGAAACATCTTCAGACTAGTACATCAATATGAACTGGCCAAGGAAGTTTGGGACACCCTCAAAACCACTCATGAGGGCACTTCCAAAGTAAAGATGTCAAGGCTTCAGATGTTGACCACTAAGTTTGAGAATCTAAAAATGATGGAAGATGAAACCATTCATGAGTTTCACATGAACATCTTGGAGATTGCCAACACCTCAGGAGCACTGGGAGAAAAAATGTCAGAAGCAAAACTGGTGAGGAAGATTCTCAGATCCTTGCCTAACAGATTTGCAATGAAGGTAACTGCCATAGAGGAAGCCCAGGACATTAGCAAGTTAAAAGTGGATGAACTTATTGGGTCTCTTCAGACTTTTGAGATGGGGATCACTGATAATGGTGACAAGAAGAACAAAAGCATAGCACTTGTATCCAACACTGATGTTGAATACAAGGAGGATGAAGAAGAAAACATATCAGAAGCCATTGCCATGCTTGGAAGACAGTTCAACAGACTCATCAAAAGAATGGACCCAAAGTCAAGGTCTAATGTTCATAACATTCCTTCTGACATTGACAGTACCAGCAGAAGACCAAGGTCAGAAGATAAGGAAAACCAAGGCAGAGGTATTCAATGCCATGGATGTGAAGGATATGGACATATTCGAGCTGAATGTCCTACCTTTCTTAAGAAGAAAAAGAAAGGAATGACTGTTACTTGGTCTGACTATGATTCAGAAAGCAATTCTGAAGAAGAATCTGCCAAACTAGTTACTGCCCTAACTAGCGTTTGTACTTCTGAAAGTGACACCAGTGATGAAGAAGTAACATTTGAAGAACTGGCTGATACCTACAAGAAATTGTGTATCAGAAGTGGTGAAGTCTGGATGCAAAATGAGAAACAATCAAAACTCATTGTAAAGCTGGAGGCTGAAAAGAGGGCAAATCTTGAAACTATAAGTCATTTAGAAGGAGAAGTTCAACTGCTGAACTCACAACTGAATCAAATGACCAAATCTGTCAAGATGTTGACCAATGGAACAGACAAATTGGAAGAGATCCTTCAGGCTGGTCAAAATATGGGAAATAAATCTGGCCTAGGATTTGTGGAAACAAAGAAATTTGGTACCGGGAAGCAAATGTCAAAACGGATGTCTCAACATTACTCTCAACATCAGGGACAGAGACATATGAAGAAAAGGTACCAAAGATGGAGATGTCATCATTGTGGGAAATATGGTCACATAAAGCCCTTCTGCTTCAGATTACATGGATATCCTAAACAGAACTCAGATGTCAAACCTAAGTCTAAAAAGGTACCACACGCTCCTCAATGGAAGAAAAAGGCTACTGCACTGATAGCACACACTTCCCTAAAGATCTCTGCAAAGGAAGATTGGTACTTTGACAGTGGATGTTCCAGACACATGACTGGATTCAAAAATCTCCTCAATAATGTTATGCCTCACACCACCAGTTTTGTGACCTTTGGAGATGGTGCTAAAGGAGAAATCAAAGGAGTTGGTAATTTGGACTACCCTGGAGTTCCAAGTCTGAATAAGGTACTGCTGGTAAAAGGGTTGACTACTAATCTCATCAGCATCAGTCAATTATGTGATCTAGGATTCATGGTCAACTTCTCAAGATCTGAATGTCTAGTGTTTAATGAAAAACTAGATGTTGTAATGAGAGGAATCAAATCCAAAAATAACTGTTATGTGTGGCAGCCTGAGAACACTGATATCTCCACTATGAGTCAAATCATCAAAGAAGAAAAAGAGATGAAACAGTGGCAGCGTAAGCTTGAAGGAATGAAAAGAGCTATTCCTATGGAAGATGTCAGAAGAACTTCTAAACTACAGGCTGATAATATAAGTGATGTGGCAAAGAACAAGTCTCATAAACTCTGTTCTCAAAAATTCTGGTCAAAACAGATGCTACCTGAGGACAATGTTACACAAGATGTTGTGACATTGTGGTGTGATAATCTGAAAACATTCAACATTTCCTTTGGAGAAAAGAAGTCATTTGAACTGGAACATAGGTTCTCTAAGCTTCAGCTAACTGATTCTTCTACCAAGTCGCTTGTTGGAAATAAACTTGAAAATTTGAGGGGCAGATTGGGTATTCACCAACATGAGAAACTATAGCAATTAGTTTTGCTGAAAACAAGGGTTGAAGGGATTAATTTTATTAAGTCTATATTTAGTGGGTTAATCATATTCATTCACAATTCCTTCAAAAGCCTTAAGAAGCTGAAGAGACCCCCTTGTACTCCCTACCTCTCTCGTCCTTGCAACCTGTTTCCTCCTCCCAATCAAAGAATTTTCTCAAACTGCTACTATCACTCAACGTTACACACAATGTCTCAGACATCATCTTCCACCATGGCGGCTTCGTCTCACTCATCATCGTCATCATCTGATCAAGATTCTAGGGCAATCACTACATGCATAGAATCTGAAGTTCTTGAGGTCACTCCTCTCAGGGAGATGGCAACTGACCCAGCCAGAGTCAAAAAGCTCAGGACCAGACATGCAGGAAGAGCTCAAGCTACAGTCTCTGGTAACTCTTCTCTTCCTTCGTCTTCTACACCTAATAAAGAAGGATCAGTTCAAGTACACCAAGCTATTGCTAGACTGGTTTCTAGCATTCTGAGTGGCAATCAATCTGTACCGGGGATTTCTATCCCGTTGAATCAATCAGAAAGTCCAAATGTGGAAGGTTCTGAAAATATAGATGTCACTGAGAATGTTGTGACACCAAAAGACAACATTCAGAATCCCTCTGAAAAGGCTGCTGATCCACCTATCATTGATGTGGATGAAGATTACTCAGATAATGAACTGATTGCTAATGTGAACCCTAGCATTGCTAGGAGATTGATGAAAAGAAAGAGTAGTGAGACTGTTAAACCTGATGCTAAGAAATCCAAGGCTGAAGGGATGGCTGAGAAAATTCAGACAAAAGGGAAGAAGGCACAGGTGCATACTGCTAGACAACCAATCTCCAAGAAAAGGAAAGAACCTGAAACTGCTGATTCTGATGATGAATCAGAATTTGAGGTTGACATTGACAATACTCCCATCAGAAGGAAGCTCCCCTCCAGCAAGATTGCTAGAGTGCCTGAAGTGCCAACAGACAACATCTCCTTTCATCATCCTGATAATGCAAACAGATGGAAGTATGTTTGCTTGAAGAGAATAGCCTTGGAGAGAGAACTCAACAATGATGCTTTGGAGTGCAAAGACATCATGGAGCTGATCAGGAATGCTGGGCTAATGAAGACAGTGATGAAGTTTAGCAAATGTTATGAAAATCTGGTTAAAGAGTTTGTAGTGAACTTGTCCAATGATTATGCTGATGGGAGGTCAGCTGACTTTGAGAGTGTGTTTGTTAGAGGAAGAAGGGTCAAGTTCTCTCCATCAGAAATCAACAAGTTTCTTGGAAGAACAAATAAGGACTGTCCTGATCTAGAGGCAACTGACAATGAAGTATGTTTGACCATCACTGCCAGGCAAGTAAAGTGCTGGCCATTGAAAGGGAAGTTGAATGCTAGTAAACTCAGCATGAAATTTGCCATCTTGCATAAAATAGGTGCAGCAAACTGGGTGCCTACAAATCACAAATCAACCATCTCCACAGGATTGGGGAGATTCATCTATGCTGTAGGAACCAAGACTGCCTTTGACTATGGAAGGCACATCTTTGAACAAACCTTGAAGCATGCTGGCAGTTATGCTGTCAAAGGACCAATTGCTTTTCCCTCCCTCCTTTGTGGAATCATCCTTGCACAATACCCTGACATCCTTGTAGCAAGAGATACAGTCTGCAAAAAAGCCCCTGCCCTTGGCCTGCACTACAAACTGTTTCAGGGATCCCATGCTCCAGACATTGTCATAACATCAGCTGAGACATCGTCTGCAAAGATCCAGTCCAAAACATCAGATGTCATAGCTGTTTTAAAAGAAACTTGCAAAGATCTGGATGCTAGAAAAAGGACCCTAGAAGCTCTAATTGCCAGGCTAGAAAAGGAAGAAGCTGAAGAAAGCAGGAGGGAAGAAGATGAAGGACAACTCAACATTGAAGAAATTGGCTCCTCTGAGTCTGATGACAGTGCTTGAAGGATGATTGCTGCTTGGTGGTGTTGCTGGTGGAGTTTGGAAGTATGTTCTGCTGTTGTCTGCTGCTGATCTCATTATTTTTGTCTTGGATAACTGTATAACTTTATAAACATGTAATCTTTGGCCCATTTGTGGCTAAAGTGGGGGAGAATATTTTTGGTACTGCCTAATTAGTACTTGACACTATATTTTTCTGCTGTCACTTATTTCTGCTGCTATCTATCTATCTCTGATTGTTTAGGGACTTTAGCCAAAAATCTGCCAAAGGGGGAGTTTGTAGGTGTTTAGGTATTGGCTTGCATTTTTGGTAAATCCCAAGTGTATGTGTGAATGTCATGACTGATGTCATAACATTCTAGTTCAGGTTGTACTAACTCAATAGGTACATGTGCAGAAAAATATTGTAATTCAAATACTGATGTTTAGAAGTGTGTATCTAAGCATGTTTGCAAAATGATCACATTTTGCTCATCAGTAGACAGGTTTTCTCAGATGTCATAACAGATGTTATGACATCCTGTTCTGAACTAACAGGATTGCAGGATTGGATAAGTCTGAGTTTTTTCAGGAAATAACTCAGTCCCCTCTAAACAGAATCCTGCGTTTTCTAAGGAGTAACCTAGCTCAATCCTAACCTGATCAACAAAGTAGTGTGACCTGGTCTTTAGGTCAAACGGAATCAACCCTAGGTTTTTGGAAACCCTAACTGAAGTTGCAGCTGCTATATATTCAACAGAGCTGCGGTTTTTGAAGATATCCCTGCTGATTGATTAGAAGATCAATTTTGTAATCTGTATAGATTTGTTTATTGTACTCCAAGCAATTATCATTGTGATAAGTGCCTTGGAATAGGTTTCAATTGTAAGGGTTGTGTAGCACTCAAAGCTTTGAAGCAAGAGTGTTTGAATGTTACTTGACTAAAGCTGTGAAGCAGAGTCAAGTTAGTTGTGTACATCACTCAAAGCTGTGAAGCACGAGTGATTGTGTTACTTGATTAAAAAGCTGTGAAGCTTAATCAAGTGTGTGTTTTGAAGAGTGTCTTCATCAATTCTTAATTCAAATTGGTTTATGTATCACTGCTGTGATTGAGGGGGAGTGAGTAGGAACTCAGGTTTAAGTTGTACTTAGATTAGAATTGCATTGGGTAGGTCTTAAGTGAAGGAGATAAACTGGTTGGTTTATTCCTGAATTAACATCTCTTATAGTGGATTCTCTCCCTGGCTTGGTAGCCCCCAGAGTAGGTGTTGTTGCACACTGAACTGGGTAAACAATTGACTGTGTTATTTACTGCTTTTGTATTTACTGTCATATAGTAAGTCAGATACGGTGTCATAACATTGGACGTGACATTGAGTATCTGTAGCCAGAATTTCAACCTTCCATAATGACAAGGCTACCATCCAATGGAATAACAAAAATCTCGAGACAAATTCAATAATGACAAGGCTACCATCCATTGGAGTAACAAAAATCTCGACAACAGACTACCTTCCATAATGACAAGGCTACCATCCATTGGAGTAACAAAAATATCGACAACTGACTACCTACCATAATGACAATGCTACTATCCATTAGAGTAACAAAAATATCGACAACTGACTACCTACCATAATAACAAGGCTACCATCCATTGGAATAACAAAAATCTTGAAAATAGACTAACTTCCACAATGACAAGGCTACCATCCATTGGAGTAATAAAAATATCGACAACATACTACCTTCCATAATGAGAAGGATACCATCCATTGGAGTAATAAAAATCTTGACAACAGACTACCTTCCATAATGACAAGGCTACCATCCATTGGAGTAACAAAAATATCGACGGTAGACTACGTACCATAATGATAATGCTACCATCCATTAGAATAACAAAAATCTAGACAACATACTACCTTCCATAATGACAAGGCTACCATCCATTGGAGTAATAAAAATATTTACAACAGAATACCTTCCATAATGACAAGGCTATCATCCATTTGAGAAAAAAAAATATCGACAACTGACTACCTACCATAATGACAATGCTACCATCCAATGGAATAACAGAAATCTAGAAAATAGACTACATTCCACAATGACAAGGCTACAATCCATTGGAGTAACAAAAATATCGACAACAGACTACCTTCCATAATGACAAGGCCACAATCCATTGGAGTAACAAAAATCTTGACAACAGACTACCTTCCATAATGACAAGGCTACCATCCATAATGACAAGGCTACCATCCATTGGAGTAACAAAAATATCGATAACTAACTACCTACCATAATGAAAATGCTACCATCCATTGGAATAACAAAAATCTCGACAACAGACTACCTTCCTTAATGACAAGGCTACCATCAATTAGAGTAACAAAAATATTGACAATAAACTAACTTCCATAATTACAAGGCTACCATCCATTGGAATAAAAAAAATCTCAACAATAGACTACCATCCATAATAAAAAGGCTAACATCCAATGGAATAACAAAAATCTCGAGACTAACTTTAATAATGAAAAGGATACCATCCATTGGAGAAACAAAAATCTCGACAACAGACTACCTTCCATAATGACAAGGCTTCCATCCATTGGAGTAACAAAAATCTCGACAACAAAATACCTTCCATAATGACAAGGCTACCATCCATTAAAGTAAAAAAGATATCAACAACATACTACCTTCCATAATGACAAGGCTACCATCCATTGGAGTAACAAAAATGTTGACAGCAGACTACCTTTCATAATGACAAGGCTACCATCCATTGGATAACCAAAATATCGACAACAGACTATATACCATAATGACAAGGCTAGCATCCATTGTAGTTAAAAAAATATAGACAACAGACTACCTTCCATAATGACAAGGCTACAATCCATTGGAGTAACAAAAATCAGGACAACAGACTACCTTCCGTAATGACAAGGCTACCTTCCATTGGAGTAACAAAGATATCGAAAACATGCTATCTTCCATAATGACAAGGCTACCATCCATTAGAGTAACAAAAATCTTGAAAATAGACTATCTTTCATAATGACAAGACTACCATTCATTGGAGTAACAAAAATATCGACAACAGACTACCTACCATAATGACAATGCTACCATACATTGGAATAACAAAAATCTCGACAACAGACTACCTTCCATAATGACAAGGCTACCATCCATTGGAGTAATAAAAATATTGACAACAAAGTACCTTCCATAATGACAAGGCTATCATCCATTTGAGTAACAAAAATATCGACAACTGACAACCTACCATAATGACAATGCTACCATTTATTGGAATAACAAAAAACTCGAAAATAGACTACCTTCCACAATGACAAGGCTACCATCATTTGGAGTAGCAAAAATATCGACAACATATTCCCTCCATTATGACAAGGCTACCATCCGTTGGAGTAACAAAAATCTTGACAACAGACTACCTTCTATAATGACAAGGCTACCATCCATTGGAGTAACAAAAATATCGACAACAACCTACCTACCATAATGACAAGGCTACCATCCATTGGAATAACAAAAATCTCAACAACAGACTACATTCCATAATGACAAAGCTACCATCCAATGGAATAACAAAAATCTCGAGACTAACTTCAATAATGACAAGGTACCATCCATTGGAGTAACAAAAATCTCGACAACAGACTAACTTCCATAATGACAAGGGTACCATCCATTGGAGTAACAAAAATATCGACAACTGACTACCTACCATATTGACAATCCTACCATCCATTGGAATAACAAAAATCTCGAAAACATACTACCTTCCATAATGACAAGGTTACCATCCATTGGAGTAACAAAAATATCGACAATAGACTACCTTCCATAATGACAAGGCTACAATCCATTGGAGTAACAAAAATCTCGACAACAGACTACCTTCCATAATGACAAGGCTACCATCCATAATGACAAGGCTACCATCCATTGGAGTAACAAAAATGTCGACAACTGACTACCTACCATAATGACAATGCTACCATCCATTGGAATAACAAAAATCTCGACAACAGACTACCTTCCATAATGATAAGGCTACCATCCATTAGAGTAACAAAAATATTGACAACAAGCTACCTTCCATAATGACAAGGCTACCATCCATTGGAGTAACAAAAATATCAACAACAGACTACCTACCATAATGACAATTCTCCCATCCATTGGAATAACAAAAATCTCGATAACAGACTACCTTCCATAATGACAAGGCTACCATACATTGGAGTAATAAAAATATTGACAACATAATACCTTCCATAATAACAAGGCTATCATCCATTTGAGTAACAAAAATATCGACAACTGACCACCTACCACAATGACAAGGCTACCATCCATTGGAGTAACAAAAATATCGACAACAAACTTCCATAATGACAAGGCTACAAACCATTGGAGTAACAAAAATCTCGACAACAGACTACCTACCATAATGACAATGCTACCATCCATTGGAATAACAAAAATCTCGAAAACAGACTACCTTCCACGATGAAAAGGATACCATCCATTGGAATAACGAAAATCTCAACAACAGACTACCTTCCATAATGACAAGGCTACCATCCAATGAAATAACAAAAATCTCGAGACTAACTTCCATAAAGACAAGGCTAAAATCCATTGGAGTAACAAAAATCTTGACATCAGACTACGTTCCATAATTACAAGGCTACCATCCATAATGACAAGGATACCATCCATTGGAGTAACAAAAATATCGACAACTGACTACCTTCCATAATGACAAGGCTACCATCCATTGGAGTAAGAAAAATCTCGACAACATACTACCTTCCATAATGACAAGGCTACCATCCATTAGAGTAACAAAGATATCGACAACATACTACTTTCCATAATGACAAGGCTACCATCCATTGGAGTAACAAAAATCTTGACAACAAACTACCTTCCACAATGACAAGGCTACCATCCATTGGAGTAACAAAAATATCGACAACAGACTACCTACCATAATGACAATGCTACCATACATTGGAATAACAAAAATCTCGACAATAGACTACCTTCCATAATGACAAGGCTACCATCCATTGGAGTAATAAAAATATTGACAACAAAGTAACTTCCATAACGACAAGGCTATCATCCACTTGAGTAACAAAAATATCGACAACTGACTACCTACCATAATGACAATGCTACCATTTATTGGAATAACAAAAAACTCGAAAATAGACTACCTTCCACAATGACAAGGCTACCATCCATTGGAGTAAGAAAAATATTGACAACAGACTACCTTCCATAATGACAAGGCTACAATTCATTGGAGTGACAAAAATCTCGACAACAGACTACCTTCCATAATGACAAGGCTACCATCAATAATGACAAGCTACCATCCATTGGAGTAACAAAAATATCGATAAATGACTACCTTCCATAATGACAAGGCTACCATCCATTGGAGTAACAAAAATCTCGACAACAAACTACCTTCCATAATGACAAGCATACCATCCATTAGAGTAATAAAGATATCGACAACATACTACCTTCCGTATTGACAAGGCTACCATCCATTGGATTAACAAAAATCTTGACAACAGACTACCTTCCATAATGACAAGGCTACCATCCATTGGAGTAACGAAAATATCGACAACAGACTACCTACCATAATGACAATGCTACCATCCATTAGAATAACAAAAATTTTGACAACAGACTACCTTCCATAATGACAAGGCTACCATCCATTAGAGTAACAAAAATATTGATAACAAACTACCTTCCATAATGACCAGGTTACCATCCATTGGAATAACAAAAATCTCAACAACAAACTACCTTCCATAATGACAAGGCTATAATCCATTTGAGTAAGAAAAATATCGACAATTGACTACCTACCATAATGAAAATGCTACCATCCATTGGAATAACAAAAATCTAAAAAACAGACTACCTTCCACAATGACAAGGCTACCATCCATTGGAGTAATAAAAATATCGACAACAGACGACCTTCCATAATGACAAGGCTACAATCCATTGGAGTGACAAAAATCTCGACAAGAGACTACCTTCCATAATGACAAGGCTACCATCAATAATGACAAGGCTACCATCCATTGGAGTAACAAAAATATCGATAAATGACTACCTTCCATAATGACAAGGCTACCATCCATTGGAGTAACAAAAATCTCGACAACAAACTACCTTCCATAATGACAAGGATACCATCCATTAGAGTAATAAAGATATCGACAACATACTACCTTCCATATTGACAAGGCTACCATCCATTGGATTAACAAAAATCTTGACAACAGACTACCTTCCATAATGACAAGGCTACCATCCATTGGAGTAACAAAAATATCGACAACAGACTACCTACCATAATGACAATGCTACCATCTATTGGAATAACAAAAATCTCGACAACAGACTACCTACCATAATGACAATGCTACCATCCATTGTAATAACAAAAATCTCGACAACAGACTACCTTCCATAATGACAAGGCTACCATCCATTAGAGTAACAAAAATATTGACAACAAACTACCTTCCATAATGACAAGGCTACCATCCATTGGAGTAACAAAAATATCGACAACAGACTACCTACCATAATGACAATGCTACCATCCATTGGAATAACAAAAATCTCGACAACAGACTACCTTCCATAATGACAAGGCTACCATTCATTGGAGTAATAAAAATATTGAAAACAGAATAACTTCCATAATGACAAGGCTATCATTCATTTGAGTAACAAAAATATCGACAACTGACTACCTACCATAATAACCATGCTACCATCCATTGGAGTAACAAAAATATCGACTACAGACTACCTTCCATAATGACAAGGCTACAATCCATTGGAGTAACAAAAATCTCGACAATAGACTACCTTCCAAAATGACAAGTCTACCATCCATAATGACAACGCTACCATCCATTGGAGTAACAAAATATAGACAACTGACTACCTACCATAATGGCAATGCTACCATCCATTGGAATAACAAAAATCTCGACAACAGACTACCTTCCATAATGACAAGGCTACCATCCATTAGAGTAACAAAAATATTGACAACAAACTACCTTCCATAATGACAAGGCTACCATCCATTGGAGTGACAAAAATATCAACAACAAACTACCTACCATAATGACAATGCTACCATCCATTGGAATAACAAAAATATCAAAAACAGACTACCTTCCATAATGACAAGGATATAATCCATTTGAGTGACAAAAATATCGACAACTGACTACCTACCAAAATGAAAAGGCTACCATCCATTGGAATAACAAAAACATCGACAACAGACTACCTTCCATAATGACAAGGCTACAATCTATTGGAGTAACAAAAATCTCGACAACAAACTACCTACCATAATGACAATGCTACCATCCATTGAAATAACAAAAATATCAAAAACAGACTACCTTCCATAATGACAAGGCTACCATCCATTAGAGTAACAAAAATATTGACAACAAACTACCTTCCATAATGAAAAGGCTAATATACATTGGAATAACAAAAATCTCAACAACAGACTACCTTCCATAATGACAAGGCTACAATCCATTGGAGTAACAAAAATATCAGCAACTGACTACCTTCCATAATGACAAGGCTACCATCCATTGGAGTAACAAAAATCTCGACAACAAACTACCTTCCATAATGACAAGGCTACTATCCATTAGAGTAACAAAGATATCGACAACATACTACCTTCCATAATGACAAGGCTACCATCCATTGGAGTAACAAAAATCTTAACAACAGACTACCTCTCATAATGACAAGGCTACAATCCATTGGAATAACAAAAATCTCTACAACAGACTACCTACCATAATGACAATGCTACCATCCATTGGAATAACAAAAATATTGACAACAGACTACCTACCATATTGACAATGTTACCATCCATTGGAATAACAAAAATCTCGAAAGCAGACTACCTTCCACAATGACAATTCTACCATCCATTGGAATAACAAAAATATCGAAAACAGACTACCTTCCATAATGACAAGGCTACCATCCATTAGAGTAACAAAAATATTGACAACAAACTACCTTCCATAATGAAAAGGCTACCATCCATTGGAATAACAAAAATCTCAACAACAGACTACCTTCTATAATGACAAGGCAACCATCCAATGGAATAATAAAAATATCGAGACTAACTTCCATAAAGACAAGGCTACAATCCATTGGAGTAACAAAAATCTCGAGAATAGACTACCTTCCATAATGACAAGGCTACCATCCATAATGACAAGGATACCATCCATTGGAGTAACAAAAATGTCGACAACTCACTACCTTCCATAATGACAAGGCTACCATCCATTGGAGTAACAAAAATCTTGACAACAAACTACCTTCCATAATGACAAGGCTACCATCCATTAGAGTAACAAAGATATCGACAACATACTACCTTCCATAATGACAAGGGTACCATCCATTGGAGTAACAAAAATCTCGACAACAAACTACCTTCCATAATGACAAGGCTACCATCCATTGGAGTAATAAAAATATTGACAACAGAATACCTTCCATAATGACAAGGCTATCATTCATTTGAGTAACAAAAATATCGACAACTGACTACCTACCATATTGACAATGCTACCATCCATTGGAATAACAAAAATCTCGAAAACATACTACCTTCCACAATGACAAGGCTACCATCCATTGGAGTAACAAAAATATCGACAACAGACTACCTTCCATAATAACAAGGCTATAATCCATTGGAGTAACAAAAATCTCGACAACAAACTACCTTCCATAATGACAAGGCTACCGTCCATAATGACAAGGCTACCATCCATTGGAGTAACAAAAATATCGACAACTGACTACCTACAATAATGACAATGCTACCATCCATTGGAATAACAAAAATCTCGACAACAGACTACCTACCATAATGACAAGGCTACTATCCATTAGAGTAACAAAAATATTTACAACAAACTACCTTCCATAATGACAAGGCTACCATCCATTGGAGTGACAAAAATATCAACAACATACTACCTACCATAATGACAATGCTACCATCCATTGGAATAACAAAAATCTCGATAACAGATTACCTTCCATAATGACAAGGCTACCATCCATTGGAGTAATAAAAATATTGACAACATAATACCTTCCATAATGACAAGGCTATCATCCATTTGAGTAACAAAAATATCGACAACTGACTACCTACCACAATGAAAAGGCTACCATCCATTGGAGTAACAAAAATATCGACAACAGACTACCTTCCATAAAGACAAGGCTACAATCCATTAGAAAAACAAAAATCTCGACAACAAAGTACCTACCATAATGACAATGCTACCATCCATTGGAATAACAAAAATATTGAAAACAGACTACCTTCCATAATTACAAGGCTACCATCCATTTGAGTAACAAAAATATTGACAACAAACTACCTTCCATAATGAAAAGGCTACCATCCATTGGAATAACAAAAATCTCAACAACAGACTACCTTCCATAATGACAAGGCTACCATCCAATGGAATAACAAAAATCTCAAGACTAACTTCCATAAAGACAAGGCTACAATCCATTGGAGTAACAAAAAACTCGAAAACAGACTACCTTCCAAAATGACAAGGCTACCATCCATTGGAGTAACAAAAATATCGACAACAGACTACCTTCCATAATAACAAGGCTACAATCCATTGGAGTAACAAAAATCTCGACAACAGACTACCTTCCAAAATGACAAGGCTACCATCCATAATGACAAGGCTACCATCCATTGGTGTAACAAAAATATCGACAACTGACTATCTACCATAATGACAATGCTACCATCCATTGGAATAACAAAAATCTCGACAACAGACTACCTTCCATAATGACAAGGCTACCATCCATTTGAGTAACAAAAATATTGACAACAAACTACCTTCCATAATCACAAGGCTACCATCCATTGGAGTGACAAAAATATTAACAACAAACTACCTACCATAATGACAATGTTACCATCCATTGGAATAACAAAAATCTCGATAACAGACTACCTTCCATAATGACAAGGCTACCATCCATTGGAGTAATAAAACTATGGACAACATAATAACTTCCATAATAACAAGGCTATCATCCATTTGAGTAACAAAAATATCGAAAACTGACTACCTACCACAATGACAAGGCTACCATTCATTGGAGTAACAAAAATATCGATAATAGACTACCTTCCATAATGACAAGGCTACAATCCATTAGAGTAACAAAAATCTAGACAACAGACTACCTACCATAATGACAATGCTACCATCCATCGGAATAACAAAAATATCGAAAACAGACTACCTTCCACGATGACAAGGCTTCCATCCATTGGAGTAACAAAAATATCGACAACAGACTACCTTGCATAATGAAAAGGCTACAATCCATTGGAGTGTCAAAAATCTCGACAACAGACTACCTTCCATAATGACAAGGCTACCATCCATAATGACAAGGCTACCATCCATTGGAGTAACAAAAATATCGACAACTGACTACCTACCATAATGACAATGCTACCATCCATTGGAATAACAAAAATCTCGACAACAAACTACCTTCCATAATGACAAGGCTACCATCCATTAGAGTAACAAAAATATTGACAACAAACTACATTCCATAATGACAAGGCTACAATCCATTGGAGTGACAAAAATATCAACAACAGACTACCTACCATAATGACAATGCTACCATCCATTGGAATAACAAAAATCTCGACAACAGACTACCTACCATAATGACAATGCTACTATCCATTGGAATAACAAAAATATCGAAAACAGACTACCTTCCATAATGACAAGGCTACCATCCATTAGAGTAACAAAAATATTGACAACAAACAACCTTCCAAAATGAAAAGGCTACCATCCATTGGAATAACAAAAATCTCAACAATAGACTACCTTCCATAATGACAAGGCTACAATCCATTGGAGTAACAAAAATCTCGAGAATAGACTACCTTCCATAATGACAAGGCAACCATCCATAATGATAAGGATACCATCCATTGGAGTAACTAAAATATCGACAACTGAATACCTTCCATAATGACAAGGCTACCATCCATTGGAGTAACAAAAATCTCGACAACAAACTACCTTCCATAACGACAAGGCTACCATCCATTAGAGTAATAAAGATATCGACAACATACCACCTTCCATAATGACAAGGCTACCATCTATTAGAGTAACAAAAATATTGACAACAAACTACCTTCCATAATGAAAAGGCTACCATCCATTGGAATAACAAAAATCTCAACAATAGACTACCTTCCATAATGACAAGGCTACAATCCACTGGAGTAATAAAAATCTCGAGAATAGACTACCTTCCATAATGACAAGGCTACCATCCATAATGACAAGGATACCATCCATTGGAGTAACAAAAATATCGATAACTGACTACCTTCAATAATGAAAAGGCTACCATCCATTGGAGTAACAAAAATCTCGACAACACACTACCTTCCATAATGACAAGGCTTCCATCCATTAGAGTAATAAAGATATCGACAACATACTACCTTCCATAATGACAAGGCTACCATCCATTGGAGTAACAAAAATCTTGACAACAGACTACCTTCCCTAATGACAAGGCTACCATCCATTGGAGTAACAAAAATATCGACAACAAACTAGCTACCATAATGACAATGCTACCATCCATTGGAAAAACAAAAATCTCGATAATAGACGACCTTCCATAATGACAAGGCTACCATCCATTGGAGTAATAAAAATATTGACAACATAATACCTTCCATAATGACAAGGCTATCATCCATTTGAGTAACAAAAATATCGACAACTGACTACCTATCACAATGACAAGGCTACCATCCATTGGAGTAACAAAAATATCGACAATAGACTACCTTCCATATTGACAAGGCTACAATCCATTGGAGTAACAAAAATCTCGACAACAGACTACCTACCATAATGACAATGCTACCATCCATTGGAATAACAAAAATATCGAAAACAGACTACCTTCCACAATGACAAGGCTACCATCCATTGGAGTAACAAAAATATCGACAACAGACTACCTTGCATAATGAAAAGGCTACAATCCATTGGAGTAACAAAAATCTCGACAACAGACTACCTTCCATAATGACAAGGCTACCATCCATAATGACAAGGCTACCATCCATTGGAGTAACAAAAATATCGACAACTGACTACCTACCATAATGACAATGCTACCATCCATTGGAATAACAAAAATATCGACAACAAACTACCTTCCATAATGACAAGGCTACCATCCATTAGAGTAACAAAAATATTGACAACAAACTACCTTCCATAATGACAAGGCTACCATCCATTGGATTGACAAAAATATCAACAACAGACTACCTACCATAATGAAAAGGCTACCATCCATTGGAGTAACAAAAATATCAACAACAGACTACCTTCCATAATGACAAGGCTACAATCCATTAGAGTAACAAAAATCTCGACAACAGACTACCTACCATAATGACAATGCTACCATCCATTGGAATAACAAAAATATCGAAAATAGACTACCTTCCATAATGACAAGGCTACCATCCATTAGAGTAACAAAAATATTGACAACAAACTACCTTCCATAATGAAAAGGCTACCATCCATTGGAATAACAAAAATCTCAACAATAGACTACCTTCCATAATGACAAGGATACCATCCATTGGAGTAACAAAAATCTCGAGAATAAACTACCTTCTATAATGACAAGGCTACCATCCATAATGACAAGGATACCATCCATTGGAGTAACAAAAATATCGACAACTGACTACCTTCCATAATGACAAGGGTACCATCCATTGGAGTAACAAAAATCTCGACAACAAACTACCTTCTATAATGATAAGGCTACCATCTATTAGAGTAATAAAGATATCGACAACATACTACCTTCCATAATGACAAGGATACCATCCATTGGAGTAACAAAAATATTGACAACGGACTACCTTCCATAATGACAAGGCTACCATCCATTGGAGTAACAAAAATATCGACAACAAACTACCTACCATAATGACAATGCTACCATCCATTGGAAAAACAAAAATCTCGATAACAGAGTACCTTCCATAATGACAAGGCTACCATCCATTGGAGTAATAAAAATATGGACAACATAATAACTTCCATAATAACAAGGCTATCATCCATTTGAGTAACAAAAATATCGAAAACTGACTACCTACCACAATGACAAGGCTACCATTCATTGGAGTAACAAAAATATCGATAATAGATTACCTTCCATAATGACAAGGCTACAATCCATTGGAGTAACAAAAATCTCGACAACAGACTACCTACCATAATGACAATGCTACCATCCATCGGAATAACAAAAATATCGAAAACAGACTACCTTCCACGATGACAAGGCTACCATCCATTGGAGTAACAAAAATATCGACAAAAGACTACCTTGCATAATGAAAAGGCTACAATCCATTGGAGTGACAAAAATCTCGACAACAGACTACCTTCCATAATGACAAGGCTACCATCCATAATGACAAGGCTACCATCCATTGGAGTAACAAAAATATCGACAACTGACTACCTACCATAATGACAATGCTACCATCCATTGGAATAACAAAAATCTCGACAACAAACTACCTTCCATAATGACAAGGCTACCATCCATTAGAGTAACAAAAATATTGACAACAAACTACATTCCATAATGACAAGGCTACAATCCATTGGAGTGACAAAAATATCAACAACAGACTACCTACCATAACGACAATGCTACCATCCATTGGAATAACAAAAATCTCGATAACAGATTACCTTCCATAATGACAAGGCTACCATCCATTGGAGTAATAAAAATATTGACAACATAAAACCTTCCATAATGACAAGGCTATCATCCATTTGAGTAACAAAAATCTCGACAACAGACTACCTACCATAATACCAATGCAACTATCCATTGGAATAACAAAAATATCGAAAACAGACTACCTTCCATAATGACAAGGCTACCATCCATTAGAGTAACAAATATATTGACAACAAATAACCTTCCAAAATGAAAAGGCTACCATCCATTGGAATAACAAAAATCTCAACAATAGACTACCTTCCATAATGACAAGGCTACAATCCATTGGAGTAACAAAAATCTCGAGAATAGACTACCTTCCATAATGACAAGGCTACCATCCATAATGATAAGGATACCATCCATTGGAGTAACAAAAATATCGACAACTGAATACCTTCCATAATGACAAGGCTACCATCCATTGGAGTAACAAAAATCTCGACAACAAACTACCTTCCATAATGACAAGGCTACCATCCATTAGAGTAATAAAGATATCGACAACATACCACCTTCCATAATGACAAGGCTACCATCTATTAGAGTAACAAAAATATTGACAACAAACTACCTTCCATAATGAAAAGGCTACCATCCATTGGAATAAAAAAAATCTCAACAATAGACTACCTTCCATAATGACAAGGCTACAATCCACTGGAGTAACAAAAATCTCGAGAATAGACTACCTTCCATAATGACAAGGCTACCATCCATAATGACAAGGATACCATCCATTGGAGTAACAAAAATATTGATAACTGACTACCTTCCATAATGACAAGGCTACCATCCATTGGAGTAACAAAAATCTCGACAACACACTACCTTCCATAATGACAAGGCTACCATCCATTAGAGTAATAAAGATATCGACAACATACTACCTTCCATAATGACAAGGCTACCATCCATTGGAGTAACAAAAATATTGACAACAGACTACCTTCCATAATGACAAGGCTACCATCCATTGGCGTAACAAAAATATCGACAAAAAACTACCTACCATAATGACAATGCTACCATCCATTGGAAAAACAAAAATCTCGACAACAGACTACCTTCCATAATGACAAGGCTACCATCCATTGGAGTAATAAAAATATTGCAAACGGAATACCTTCCATAATGACAAGGATATCATCCATTTGAGTAACAAAATTATCGACAACTGACTACCTACCATAATGACAATGCTACCATCCATTGGAATAACAAAAATCTCAAAAACAGACTACCTTCCACAATGACAAGGCTACCATCCATTGGAGTAACAAAAATATCGACAATAGACTACCTTCCATAATGACAAGGCTACAATCCATTGGAGTAACAAAAATCTCGACAACAGACTACCTTCCATAATGACAACGCTACCATCCATAATGACAAGGCTACCATCCATTGGAGTAACAAAAATATCGACAACTGACTACCTACCATTATGACAATGCTACCATCCATTGGAATAACAAAAATCTCGACAATAGACTACCTTCCATAATGACAAGGCTACCATCTATTAGAGTAACAAAAATATTGACAACAAACTACCTTCCAAAATGACAAGGCTACCATCCATTGGAGTGACAAAAATATCAACAACAGACTACCTACCATAATGATAATGCTACCATCCATTGGAATAACAAAAATATCGATAACATACTACCTTCCATAATGACAAGGCTACCATCCATTGGAGTAATAAAAATATTGACAACATAATACCTTCCATAATGACAAGGCTATCATCCATTTAAGTAACAAAAATATCGACAACTGACTACCTACCACAATGACAAGGCTACCATCCATTGGAGTAACAAAAATATCGACAACAGACTACCTTCCATAATGACAATGCTACAATCAATTGGAGTAACAAAAATATCGACAACAGACTACCTACCATAATGACAATGCTACCATCCATTGGATTAACAAAAATATCGAAAAAAGACTACCTTCCATAATGACAAGGCTCCCATCCATTAGAGTAACAAAAATATTGACAACAAACTACCTTCCATAATGAAAAGGCTACCATCCATTGGAATAGAAAAAAATCTCAACAACAGACTACCTTCCATAATGACAAGGCTACAATCCATTGGAGTAACAAAAATCTTGAGAATAGACTACCTTCCATAATGACAAGGCTACCATCCATAATGACAAGGATACCATCCATTGGAGTAACAAAAATATCGACAACTGACTACCTTCGTTAATGACAAGGCTACCATCCATTAGAGTAACAAAAAGCTCGACAACAAACTACCTTCCATAGCGACAAGGCTACCATCCATTAGAGTAACAAAGATATCGACAACATACTACCTTCCATAATGACAAGGTTACCATCCATTGGAGTAACAAAAATATTGACAACAGACTACCTTCCATAATGACAAGGTTACCATCCATTGGAGTAACAAAAATATCGACAACAGACTACCTACCATAATGACAATGCTACCATCCATTGGAATAACAAAAATATCGACAACAGACTACCTTCCATAATGACAAGGCTACCATCCATTGGAGTAATAAAAATATTGCAAACATAATACCTTCCATAATGACAAGGATATCATGCATTTGAGTAACAAAATTATCGACAACTGACTACCTACCATAATGACAATGCTAACATCCATTGGAATAACAAAACTCTCAAAAACAGACTACCTTCCATAATGACAAGGCTACCATCCATTGGAGTAACAAAAATATCGACAACATAATACCTACCATAATGACAATGCTACCATCCATTGGAGTAACAAAGATATCGACAACATACTACCTTCCATAATGACAAGGCTCCCATCCATTGGAGTAACAAAAATCTGAACAACAGACTACCTCTCATAATGACAAGGCTACAATCCATTGGAATAACAAAAATCTCGACAACAGAATACCTACCATAATGACAATGCTACCATCCATTGGAATAACAAAAATATTGACAACAGACTACCTACCATATTGATAATGCTACCATCCATTGGAATAACAAAAATCTCGAAAGCAGACTACCTTCCACAATGACAATGCTACCATCCATTGGAATAACAAAAATATCGACAACAGACTACCTACCATAATGACAATTCTACCATCCATTGGAATAACAAAAATATCGAAAACAAACTACCTTCCATAATGACAAGGCTACCATCCATTAGAATAACAAAAATATTGACAACAAACTACCTTCCATAATGAAAAGGCTACCATCCATTGGAATAACAAAAATCTCAACAACAGACTACCTTCCATAATGACAAGGTTACCATCCAATGGAATAACAAAAATCTCGAGACTAACTTCCATAAAGACAAGGGTACAATCCATTGGAGTAACAAAAATCTCGAGAATAGACTACCTTCCATAATGACAAGGATACCATCCATAATGACAAGGATACCATCCATTGGAGTAACAAAAATGTCTACAACTGACTACCTTCCATAATGACAAGGCTACCATCCATTGGAGTAACAAAAATCTCGACAACAAACTACCTTCCATAATGACAAGGCTACCGTCCATAATGACAAGGCTACCATCCATTGGAGTAACAAAAATATCGACAACTGACTACCTACAATAATGACAATGCTACCATCCATTGGAATAACAAAAATCTCGACAACAGACTACCTTCCATAATGACAAGGCTACCATCCATTAGAGTAACAAAAATATTTACAACAAACTACCTTCCATAATGACAAGGCTACCATCCATTAGAGTGACAAAAATATTTACAACAAACTACCTTCCATAATGACAAGGCTACCATCCATTAGAGTAAAAAAGATATCGACAACATACTACCTTCCATAATGACAAGGGTACCATCCATTGGAGTAACAAAAATCTCGACAACATACTACCTTCCATAATGACAAGGCTACCATCCATTGGAGTAATAAAAATATTGACAACAAAATACCTTCCATAATGACAAGGCTATCATTCATTTGAGTAACAAAAATATCGACAACTGACTACCTACCATATTGACAATGCTACCATCCATGGGAATAACAAAAATCTCGAAAACATACTACCTTCCACAATGACAAGGCTACCATCCATTGGAGTAACAAAAATATCGACAACAGACTACCTTCCATAATAACAAGGCTACAATCCATTGGAGTAACAAAAATCTCGACAACAAACTACCTTCCATAATGACAAGGCTACCGTCCATAATGACAAGGCTACCATCCATTGGAGTAACAAAAATATCGACAACTGACTACCTACAATAATGACAATGCTACCATCCATTGGAATAACAAAAATCTCGACAACAGACTACCTTCCATAATGACAAGGCTACCATCCATTAGAGTAACAAAAATATTTACCACAAACTACCTTTCATAATGACAAGGCTACCATCCATTGGAGTGACAAAAATATCAACAACATACTACCTACCATAATGACAATGCTACCATCCATTGGAATAACAAAAATCTCGATAACAGATTACCTTCCATAATGACAAGGCTACCATCCATTGGAGTAATAAAAATATTGACAACATAATACCTTCCATAATGACAAGGCTATCACCCATTTGAGTAACAAAAATATCGACAACTGACTACCTACCACAATGAAAAGGCTACCATCAATTGGAGTAACAAAAATATCGACAACAGACTACCTTCCATAATGACAAGGCTACAATCCATTAGAAAAACAAAAATCTCGACAACAAAGTACCTACCATAATGACAATGCTACCATCCATTGGAATAACAAAAATATTGAAAACATACTACCTTCCATAATTACAAGGCTAACATCCATTTGAGTAACAAAAATATTGACAACAAACTACCTTCCATAATGAAAAGGCTAGCATCCATTGGAATAACAAAAATCTCAACAACAGAATACCTTCCATAATGACAAGGCTACCATCCAATGGAATAACAAAAATCTCAAGACTAACTTCCATAAAGACAAGGCTACAATCCATTGGAGTAACAAAAATCTCGAAAACAGACTACCTTCCAAAATGACAAGGCTACCATCCATTGGAGTAACAAAAATATCGACAACAGACTACCTTCCATAATAACAAGGCTACAATCCATTGGAGTAACAAAAATCTCGACAACAGACTACCTTCCAAAATGACAAGGCTACCATCCATAATGACAAGGCTACCATCCATTGGTGTAACAAAAATATCGACAATTGACTACCTACCATAATGACAATGCTACCATCCCTTGGAATAACAAAAATCTCGACAACAGACTACCTTCCATAATGACCAGGCTACCATCCATTAGAGTAACAAAAATATTGACAACAAACTACCTTCCATAATCACAAGGCTACCATCCATTGGAGTGACAAAAATATTAACAACAAACTACCTACCATAATGACAATGTTACCATCCATTGGAATAACAAAAATCTCGATAACAGACTACCTTCCATAATGACAAGGCTACCATCCATTGGAGTAATAAAAATATTGACAACATAATACCTTCCATAATGACAAGGCTATCATCCATTTGAGTAACAAAAATATCGACAACTGACTACCTACCACAATGACAAGGCTACCATCCATTGGAGTAACAAAAATATCGACAATAGACTACCTTCCATAATGACAAGGCTATAATCCATTGGAGTAACAAAAATTTCGACAACTTACTACCTACCATAATGACAATGCTACCATCCATTGGAATAACAAAAATATCGAAAACATACTACCTTCCATAATGACAAGGCTACCATCCATTAGAGTAACAAAAATATTGACAACAAACTACCTTCCATAATGAAAAGGCTACCATCCATTGGAATAACAAAAATCTCAACAATAGACTACCTTCCATAATGACAAGGCTACAATCCATTGGAGTAACAAAAATCTCGAGAATAGACTACCTTCCATAATGACAAGGCTACCATCCATAATGACAAGGATACCATCCATTGGAGTAACAAAAATATCGAAAAATGACTACCTTCCATAATGACAAGGGTACCATCCATTGGAGTAACAAAAATCTCGACAACAAACTACCTTCCATAGTGACAAGGCTACCATCCATTAGAGTAATAAAGATATCGACAACATACTACCTTCCATAATGACAAGGCTATCATCCATTGGAGTAAGAAAAATCTTGACAACAGACTACCTTCCATAATGACAAGGCTACCATCCATTGGAGTAACAAAAATATTGACAACAAACTAGCTACCATAATGACAATGCTACCATCCATTGGAAAAACAAAAATCTCGATAACAAACGACCTTCCATAATGACAAGGCTACCATCCATTGGAGTAATAAAAATATCGACAACTGACTACCTACCACAATGACAAGGCTACCATCCATTGGAGTAACAAAAATATCGACAATAGACTACCTTCCATAATGACAAGGCTACAATCCATTGGAGTAACAAAAATCTCGACAACAGACTACCTACCATAATGACAAGGCTACCATCCATTGGAATAACAAAAATATCGAAAACAGACTACCTTCCATAATGACAAGGCTACCATCCATTAGAGTAACAAAAATATTGACAACAAACTACCTTCCATAATGAAAAGGCTACCATCCATTGGAATAACAAAAATCTCAACAATAGACTACCTTCCATAATGACAAGGCTACAATCCATTGGAGTAACAAAAATCTCGAGAATAGACTACCTTCCATAATGACAAGGCTACCATCCATAATGACAAGGATACCATCCATTGGAGTAACAAAAATATCGACAACTGACTACCTTCGATAATGACAAGGCTACCATCCATTAGAGTAATAAAGATATCGACAACATACTACCTTCCATAATTACAAGGCTACCATCTATTAGAGTAACAAAAATATTCACAACAAACTACCTTACATAATGAAAAGGCTACCATCCATTGGAATAACAAAAATCTCAACAATAGACTACCTTCCATAATGACAAGGCTACAATCCACTGGAGTAACAAAAATCTCGAGAATAGACTACCTTCCATAATGACAAGGCTACCATCCATAATGACAAGGATACCATCCATTGGAGTAACAAAAATATCGACAACTGACTACCTTCCATAATTACAAGGCTACCATCCATTGGAGTAACAAAAATCTCGACAACAAACTACCTTCCATAATGACAAGGCTACCATCCATTAGAGTAATAAAGATATCGACAACATACTACCTTCCACAATGACAAGGCTACCATCCATTGGAGTAACAAAAATCTTGACAACAGACTACCTTCCATAATGACAACGCTACCATCCATTGGCGTAACAAAAATATCGACAAAAAACTACCTACCATAATGACAATGCTACCATCCATTGGAAAAACAAAAATCTCGACAACAGACTACCTTCCATAATGACAAGGCTAACATCCATTAGAGTAACAAAAATATTGACAACAAACAACCTTCCATAATGAAAAGGCTACCATCCATTGGAATAACAAAAATCTCAACAATAGACTACCTTCCATAATGACAAGGCTACAATCCATTGGAGTAACAAAAATCTCGAGAATAGACTACCTTCCATAATGACAAGGCTACCATCAATAATGACAAGGATACCATCCATTGGAGTAACAAAAATATCGACAACTGACTACCTTCCATAATGACAAGGCTACCATCCATTAGAGTAATAAAGATATCGACAACATACTACCTTCCATAATGACAAGGCTACCATATATTAGAGTAACAAAAATATTGACAACAAACTACCTTACATAAGAAAAAAGGCTACCATCCATTGGAATAACCAAAATCTCAACAATAGACTACCTTCCATAATGACAAGGCTACAATCCACTGGAGTAACAAAAATCTCGAGAATAGACTACCTTCCATAATGACAAGGCTACCATCCATAATGACAAGGATACCATCCATTGGAGTAACAAAAATATCGACAACTGACTACCTTCCATAATTACAAGGCTACCATCCATTGGAGTAACAAAAATCTCGACAACAAACTACCTTCCATAATGACAAGGCTACCATCCATTAGAGTAATAAAGATATCGACAACATACTACCTTCCATAATGACAAGGCTACCATCCATTGGAGTAACAAAAATCTCGACAACAGACTACCTTCCATAATAACAAGGCTACCATCCATTGGAGTAATAAAAATATTGCAAACGGAATACCTTCCATAATGACAAGGATATCATCCATTTGAGTAACAAAATTATCGACAACTGACTACCTACCATAATGTAAATGCTACCATCCATTGGAATAACAAAAATCTCAAAAACAGACTACCTTCCACAATGACAAGGCTACCATCCATTGGAGTAACAAAAATATCGACAACAGACTACCTTCCATAATGACAAGGCTACAATCCATTGGAGTAACAAAAATCTTGACAACAGACTACCTTCCATAATGACAACGCTACCATCCATAATGACAAGGCTACCATCCATTGGAGTAACAAAAATATCGACAACTGACTACCTACCATTATGACAATGCTACCATCCATTGGAATAACAAAAATCTCGACAATAGACTACCTTCCATAATGACAAGGCTACCATCCATTAGAGTAACAAAAATATTGACAACAAACTACCTTCCAAAATGACAAGGCTACCATCCATTGGAGTGACAAAAATATCAACAACAGACTACCTACCATAATGATAATGCTACCATCCATTGGAATAACAAAAATCTCGATAACAGACTACCTTCCATAATGACAAGGCTACCATCCATTGGAGTAATAAAAATATTGACAACATAATACCTTCCATAATGACAAGGCTATCATCCATTTAAGTAACAAAAATATCGACAACTGACTACCTACCACAATGACAAGGCTACCATCCATTGGAGTAACAAAAATATCGACAACAGACTACCTTCCATAATGACAACGCTACAATCAATTAGAGTAACAAAAATCTCGACAACAGACTACCTACCATAATGACAATGCTACCATCCATTGGAATAACAAAAATATCGAAAATAGATTACCTTCCATAATGACAAGCCTACCATCCATTAGAGTAACAAAAATATTGACAACAAACTACCTTCCATAATGAAAAGGCTACCATCCATTGGAATAACAAAAATCTCAACAACAGACTACCTTCCATAATGACAAGGCTACAATCCATTGGAGTAACAAAAATCTTGAGAATAGACTACCTTCCATAATGACAAGGCTACCATCCATAATGACAAGGATACCATCCATTGGAGTAACAAAAATATCGACAACTGACTACCTTCGTCAATGACAAGGCTACCATCCATTAGAGTAACAAAAATCTCGACAACAAACTACCTTCCATAATGACAAGGCTACCATCCATTAGAGTAACAAAGATATCGACAACATACTACCTTCCATAATGACAAGGCTACCATCCATTGGAGTAACAAAAATCTTGACAACAGACTACCTTCCATAATGACAATGTTACCATCCATTGGAGTAACAAAAATCTTGACAACAGACTACCTACCATAATGACAATGCTACCATCCATTGGAATAACAAAAATCTTGACAACAGACTACCTTCCATAATGACAAGGCTACCATCCATTGGAGTAATAAAATTATTGCAAACATAATACCTTCCATAATGACAAGGATATCATCCATTTGAGTAACAAAATTATCGACAACTGACTACCTACCATAATGACAATGCTACCATCCATTGGAATAACAAAACTCTCAAAAACAGACTACCTTCCATAATGACAAGGCTACCATCCATTGGAGTAACAAAAATATCGACAACAGACTACCTTCCATAATGACAAGGCTATAATCCATTGGAATACCAAAAATCTCGACAACAGACTACCTACCATAATGACAATGCTACCATCCATTGGAATAACAAAAATCTTGACAACAGACTATCTTCCATAATGACAGGGCTACCATACATTAGACTAACAAAAATATCGATAACAAACTACCTTCCATAATGATAAGGCTACCATCCTTTGGAATAACAAAAATCTCAACAACAGACTACCTTCCATAATGACAAGGCTATCATCCATTTGAGTAACAAAAATATCGACAACTGACTCCCTACCATAATGACAATGCTACCATCCATTTGAATAACAAAAATCTCAAAAACAGACTACCTTCCACAATGACAAGGCTACCATCCATTGGAGTAATAAAAATATCGACAACAGACTACCTTCCATAATGACAAGGCTACAATCAATTGGAGTGACAAAAATCTCGACAACAGACTACCTTCCATAATGACAAGGCTACCATCAATAATGACAAGGCTACCATCCATTGGTGTAACAAAAATATCGACAAATGACTACCTTCGATAATGACAAGGCTACCATCCATTGGAGTAAAAAAAATCTCGACAACAAACTACCTTCCATAATGAAAAGGCTACCATCCATTAGAGTAACAAAGATATCGACAACATACTACCTTCCATTATGACAAGGATACCATCCATTGGAGTAACAAAAATCTTGACAACAGACTACCTTCCATAATGACAAGGCTACCATCCATTGGAGTAACAAAAATATCGACCACAAACTACCTACCATAATGACAATGCTACCATCCATTGGAATAACAAAAATCTCGACAACAGACTACCTACCATAATGACAATGCTACCATCCATTGGAATAACAAAAATCTCGACAACAGACTACCTTCCGTAATGACAAGGCTACCATCCACTAGAGTAACAAAAATATTGACAACAAACTACCTTCCATAATGACAAGGCTACCATCCATTGGAGTAACAAAAATATCGACAACAGACTACCTACCATAATGACAATGCTACCATCCATTGGAATAACAAAAATCTCGACAATAGACTACCTTCCATAATGACAAGGCTACCATCCATTGTAGTAATAAAAATAATGACAACAAAATACCTTCCATAATGACAAGGCTATCATTCATTTGAGTAACAAAAATATCGACAACTTACTACCTACCATAATGACAATGCTACTATCCATTGGAATAACCAAAATCTCAAAAACAGACTACCTTCCACAATGACAAGGCTATCATCCCTTGGAGTAATAAAAATATCGACAACAAACTACCTTCCATAATGATAAGGCTAGAATCCATTGGAGTAACAAAAATCTCGACAACAGACTACATACCATAATGACAATATTACCATCCATTGGAATAACAAAAAATCGACAACAGACTACCTTCCATAATGACAAGGCTACCATCCATTAGAGTAACAAAAATATTGACAACAAACTACCTTCCATAATGACAAGGATACCATCCATTGGAATAACAAAAATCTCAACAACAGACTACCTTCCATAATGACAACGCTACCATCCAATGGAATAACAAAAATCTCGAGACTAACTTCCATAATAACAAGGCTACAATCCATTGGAGTAACAAAAATCTCGACAACAGACTACCTTCCATAATGAAAAGGCTACCATCCATAATGACAAGGATACCATCCATTGGAGTAACAAAAATATTGACAACTGACTACCTTCCATAATGACAAGGCTACCATCCATTGGAGTAACAAAAATCTCGACAACAAACTACCTTCCATAATGACAAGGCAACCATCCATTGGAGTAACAAAAATCTTGACAACTGACTACCTTCCATAATAACAAGGCTACCATCCATTGGAGTAACAAAAATCTTGACAACAGACTACTTTCCATAATGACAAGGCTACCATACATTGGAGTAACAAAAATATCGACAACAGACTACCTACCATAATGACAATGCTACCATCCATTGGAATAACAAAAATCTCGACAACAGACTACCTTCCATAATGACAAGGCTACCATCCATTGGAGTAATAAAAATATTGACAACAGAATACCTTCCATAATGACAAGGTTATCATTCATTTGAGTAACAAAAATATTGACAACTGACTACCTATCATAATGACAAAACTACCATCCATTGGAATAACAAAAATCTCGAAAATAGACTACCTTCCACAATGACAAGGCTACAATCCATTGGAGTTACAAAAATATCGACAACAAACTACCTTCCATAATGACAAGGCTACAATCCATTGGAGTAACAAAAATCTCGACAACAGACTACCTACCATAATGACAATGCTACCATCCATAATGACAAGGCTACCATCCATTGGAGTAACAAAAATATCGACAACTGACTACCTACATAATGACAATGCTACCATCCATTGGAATAACAAAAATCTCGAAAACAGACTACCTTCCATAATGAAAAGGCTACCATCCATTAGAGTAACAAAAATCTCGACAACAAACTACCTTCCATAATGACAAGGCTACCATCCATTAGAGTAACAAAGATATCGACAACATACTACCTTCCATAATGACAAGGCTACAATCCATTGGAGTAACAAAAATCTTGAAAACAGACTACCTTCCATAATGACAAGGCTACCATCCATTGCAGTAATAAATATATCGAAAACAGACTACCTACCATAATGACAATGCTGTCATCCATTGGCATAACAAAAATCTCGACAACAGACTACCTTCCATAATGACAAGGCTACCATCCATTGGAGTAATAAAAATATTGACAACAGAATACCATCCATAATGACAAGGCTATCATTCATTTGAGTAACAAAAATATTGACAACTGACTACCTACCATAATGACAAAACTACCATCCATTGGAATAACAAAAATCTCGAAAACAGACTACCTTCCACAATGACAAGGCTACCATCCATTGGAGTAACAAAAACATCGACAACAAACTACCTTCCATAATGACAAGGCTACAATCCATTGGAGTAACAAAAATCTCGACAACAGACTACCTACCATAATGACAATGCTACCATCCATAATGACAAGGCTACCATCCAATTGAGTAACAAAAATATCGACAACTGACTACCTACCATAATGACAATGCTACCATCCATTGGAATAACAAAAATCTCGACAACATATTACCTTCCATAATGACAAGGCTACCATCCGTTAGAGTAACAAAAATCTCGACAACAAACTACCTTCCATAATGACAAGGCTACCATCCATTAGAGTAACAAAGATATCGACAACATACTACCTTCGATAATGACAAGGCTACCATCCATTGGAGTAACAAAAATCTTGACAACTGACTACCTTCCATAATGACAAGGCTACCATCCATTGGAGTAACAAAAATATCGACAACAGACTACCTACCATAATGACAATGCTACCATCCATTGGAATAACAAAAATCTCGACAACAAACTACCTACCATAATGACAAGGCTAACATCCATTGGAGTAATAAAAATGTTGACAACAGACTACCTTCCATAATGACAAGGCTATCAATCATTTGAGTAACAAAAATATCGACAAATGACTACCTACCATAATGACAATGCTACCATCCATTGGAATAACAAAAATCTCGACAACAGACTACCTTCCATAATGACAAGGCTACCATCCATTAGAGTAACAAAAATCTCGACAACAAACTACCTTCCATAATGACAAGGCTACCATCCATTAGAGTAACAAAGATATCGACAACATACTACCTTCCATAATGACAAGGCTACAATCCATTGGAGTAACAAAAATCTTGACAACAGACTACCTTCCATAATGACAAGGCTACCATCCATTGGAGTAATAAAAATATCGACAACAGACTACCTACCATAATGACAATGCTACCATCCATTGGAATAACAAAAATCTCGACAACAGACTACCTTCCATAATGACAAGGCTACCATTCATTGGAGTAATAAAAATATTGACAACAGAATACCTTCCATAATGACAAGGCTATCATTCATTTGAGTAACAAAAATATTGACAACTGACTACCTACCATAATGATAAAACTACCATCCATTGGAATAACAAAAATCTCGAAAACAGACTACCTTCCACAATGACAAGGCTACCATCCATTGGAGTAACAAAAATCTTGACAACTGACTACCTTCCATAATAACAAGGCTACCATCCATTGGAGTAACAAAAATCTTGACAACAGACTACTTTCCATAATGACAAGGCTACCATACATTGGAGTAACAAAAATATCGACAACAGACTACCTACCATAATGACAATGCTACCATCCATTGGAATAACAAAAATCTCGACAACAGACTACCTTCCATAATGACAAGGCTACCATCCATTGGAGTAATAAAAATATTGACAACAGAATACCTTCCATAATGACAAGGTTATCATTCATTTGAGTAACAAAAATATTGACAACTGACTACCTATCATAATGACAAAACTACCATCCATTGGAATAACAAAAATCTCGAAAACAGACTACCTTCCACAATGACAAGGCTACAATCCATTGGAGTTACAAAAATATCGACAACAAACTACCTTCCATAATGACAAGGCTACAATCCATTGGAGTAACAAAAATCTCGACAACAGACTACCTACCATAATGACAATGCTACCATCCATAATGACAAGGCTACCATCCATTGGAGTAACAAAAATATCGACAACTGACTACCTACATAATGACAATGCTACCATCCATTGGAATAACAAAAATCTCGAAAACAGACTACCTTCCATAATGAAAAGGCTACCATCCATTAGAGTAACAAAAATCTCGACAACAAACTACCTTCCATAATGACAAGGCTACCATCCATTAGAGTAACAAAGATATCGACAACATACTACCTTCCATAATGACAAGGCTACAATCCATTGGAGTAACAAAAATCTTGAAAACAGACTACCTTCCATAATGACAAGGCTACCATCCATTGCAGTAATAAATATATCGAAAACAGACTACCTACCATAATGACAATGCTGTCATCCATTGGCATAACAAAAATCTCGACAACAGACTACCTTCCATAATGACAAGGCTACCATCCATTGGAGTAATAAAAATATTGACAACAGAATACCATCCATAATGACAAGGCTATCATTCATTTGAGTAACAAAAATATTGACAACTGACTACCTACCATAATGACAAAACTACCATCCATTGGAATAACAAAAATCTCGAAAACAGACTACCTTCCACAATGACAAGGCTACCATCCATTGGAGTAACAAAAACATCGACAACAAACTACCTTCCATAATGACAACGCTACAATCCATTGGAGTAACAAAAATCTCGACAACAGACTACCTACCATAATGACAATGCTACCATCCATAATGACAAGGCTACCATCCATTGGAGTAACAAAAATATCGACAACTGACTACCTACCATAATGACAATGCTACCATCCATTGGAATAACAAAAATCTCGACAACATATTACCTTCCATAATGACAAGGCTACCATCCGTTAGAGTAACAAAAATCTCGACAACAAACTACCTTCCATAATGACAAGGCTACCATCCATTAGAGTAACAAAGATATCGACAACATACTACCTTCGATAATGACAAGGCTACCATCCATTGGAGTAACAAAAATCTTGACAACTGACTACCTTCCATAATGACAAGGCTACCATCCATTGGAGTAACAAAAATATCGACAACAGACTACCTACCATAATGACAATGCTACCATCCATTGGAATAACAAAAATCTCGACAACAAACTACCTACCATAATGACAAGGCTAACATCCATTGGAGTAATAAAAATATTGACAACAGACTACCTTCCATAATGACAAGGCTATCAATCATTTGAGTAACAAAAATATCGACAAATGACTACCTACCATAATGACAATGCTACCATCCATTGGAATAACAAAAATCTCGACAACAGACTACCTTCCATAATGACAAGGCTACCATCCATTAGAGTAACAAAAATCTCGACAACAAACTACCTTCCATAATGACAAGGCTACCATCCATTAGAGTAACAAAGATATCGACAACATACTACCTTCCATAATGACAAGGCTACAATCCATTGGAGTAACAAAAATCTTGACAACAGACTACCTTCCATAATGACAAGGCTACCATCCATTGGAGTAATAAAAATATCGACAACAGACTACCTACCATAATGACAATGCTACCATCCATTGGAATAACAAAAATCTCGACAACAGACTACCTTCCATAATGACAAGGCTACCATTCATTGGAGTAATAAAAATATTGACAACAGAATACCTTCCATAATGACAAGGCTATCATTCATTTGAGTAACAAAAATATTGACAACTGACTACCTACCATAATGATAAAACTACCATCCATTGGAATAACAAAAATCTCGAAAACAGACTACCTTCCACAATGACAAGGCTACCATCCATTGGAGTAACAAAAATATCGACAACAAACTACCTTCCATAATGACAAGGCTACAATCCATTGGAGTAACAAAAATCTCGACAACAGACTACCTACCATAATGACAATGCTACCATCCATAATGACAAGGCTACCATCCATTGGAGTAACAAAAATATCGACAACTGACTACCTACAATAATGACAATGCTACCATCCATTGGAATAACAAAAATCTCGAGAACATATTACCTTCCACAATGACAAGGCTACCATCCATTAGAGTAACAAAAATCTCGACAACAAACTACCTTCCATAATGACAAGGCTACCATCCATTAGAGTAACAAAGATATCGACAACATACTACCTTCCATAATGACAAGGCTACCATCCATTGGAGTAACAAAAATCTTGACAACAGACTACCTTCCATAATGACAAGGCTACCATCCATTGGAGTAACAAAAATATCGACAACAGACTACCTACCATAATGACAATGCTACCATCCATTGGAATAACAAAAATCTCGACAACAGACTACCTTCCATAATGACAAGGCTACCATCCATTGGAGTAATAAAAATATTGACAACAGACTACCTTCCATAATGACAAGGCTATCATTCATTTGAGTAACAAAAATATCAACAAATGACTACCTACCATAATGACAATGCTACCATCCATTGGAATAACAAAAATCTCGAAAACAGACTACCTTCCACAATGACAAGGCTACCATCCATTGGAGTAACAAAATTATCGACAACAAACTACCTTCCATAATGACAAGGCTACAATCTATTGGAGTAACAAAAATATCGACAACAGACTACCTACCATAATGACAATGCTACCATCCATAATGACAAGGCTACCATCCATTGAAGTAACAAAAATATCAACAATTGACTACCTATCATAATGACAATGCTACCATCCATTGGAGTAACAAAAATCTCGACAATAGACTACCTTCCATAATGACAAGGCTACCATCCATAATGACAAGGATACCATCCATTGGAGTAACAAAAATCTCGACAACAAACTACCTTCCATAATGATAAGGCTACCATCCATTAGAGTAACAAAGATATCGACAACATACTACCTTCCATAATGACAAGTCTACCATCCATTGGAGTAACAAAAAAATTGACAACAGACTACCTACCATAATGACAATGCTACCATCCATTGGAATAACAAAAATCTCTAAAACAGACTACCTTCCATAATTACAAGGCTACCATCCATTGGAGTAATAAAAATATTGCAAACAGAATACCTTCCATAATGAAAAGGCTATCATCCATTTGAGTAACAAAATTATTGACAACTGACTAACTACCATAATGACAATGCTACCATCCATTGGAATAACAAAAATCTCAAAAACAGACTACCTTTCACAATGACAAGGCTACCATCCATTGGAGTAATAAAAATATCGAAAACAGACTACCTTCCATAATGACAAGGCTACAATCCATTGGCGTAACAAAAATCTGGACAACAGACTACCTACCATAATGACAATGCTACCATCCATAATGACAAGGCTACCATCCATTGGAGTAACAAAAATATCGACAACTGACTACCTACCATAATGACAATGCTACCATCAATTGGAATAACAAAAATCTCGACAACAGATTACCTTCCATAATGACAAGGCTACCATCCATTAGAGTAACAAAAATCTCGACAACAAACTACCTTCCATAATGACAAGGCTACCATACATTAGAGTAACAAAGATATCGACAACATACTACTTTCCATAATGACAAGGCTACCATCCATTGGAGTAACAAAAATCTTGACAACAGACTACCTACCATAATGACAATGCTACCATCCATTGGAATAATAAAAATCTCGTCAACAGACTACCTACCATAATGACAATGCTACCATCCATTGGAATAACAAAAATCTCGACAACAGACTACCTTCCGTAATGACAAGGCTACCATCCACTAGAGTAACAAAAATATTGACAACAAACTACCTTCCATAATGACAAGGCTACCATCCATTGGAGTAACAAAAATATCGACAACAGACTACCTACCATAATGACAATGCTACCATCCATTGGAATAACAAAAATCTCGACAATAGACTACCTTCCATAATGACAAGGCTACCATCCATTGGAGTAATAAAAATAATGACAACAAAATACCTTCCATAATGACAAGGCTATCATTCATTTGAGTAACAAAAATATCGACAACTTACTACCTACCATAATGACAATGCTACCATCCATTGGAATAACAAAAATCTCGAAAACAGACTACCTTCCACAATGACAAGGCTACCATCCCTTGGAGTAATAAAAATATCGACAACAAACTACCTTCCATAATGATAAGGCTAGAATCCATTGGAGTAACAAAAATCTCGACAACAGACTACATACCATAATGACAATGCTACCATCCATTGGAATAACAAAAAATCGACAACAGGCTACCTTCCATAATGACAAGGCTACCATCCATTAGAGTAACAAAAATATTGACAACAAACTACCTTCCATAATGACAAGGCTACCATCCATTGGAATAACAAAAATCTCAACAACAGACTACCTTCCATAATGACAAGGCTACCATCCAATGGAATAACAAAAATCTCGAGACTAACTTCCATAAAGACAAGGCTACAATCCATTGGAGTAACAAAAATCTCGACAACAGACTACCTTACATAATGAAAAGGCTACCATCCATAATGACAAGGATACCATCCATTGGAGTAACAAAAATCTCGACAACAAACTACCTTCCATAATGACAAGGCTACCATCCATTAGAGTAACAAAGATATCGACAACATACTACCTTCCATAATAACAAGGCTACCATCCATTGGAGTAACAAAAATCTTGACAACAGACTACCTTCCATAATGACAAGGCTACCATACATTAGAGTAACAAAAATATCGACAACAGACTACCTACCATAATGACAATGCTACCATCCATTGGAATAACAAAAATCTCGACAACAGACTACCTTCCATAATGACAAGGCTACCATCCATTGGAGTAATAAAAATATTGACAACAGAATACCTTCCATAATGACAAGGTTATCATTCATTTGAGTAACAAAAATATTGACAACTGACTACCTAACATAATGACAAAACTACCATCCATTGGAATAACAAAAATCTCGAAAACGGACTACCTTCCACAATGACAAGGCTACCATCCATTGGAGTTACAAAAATATCGACAACCAACTACCTTCCATAACGACAAGGCTACAATCCATTGGAGTAACAAAAATCTCGACAACAGACTACCTACCATAATGACAATGCTACCATCCATAATGACAAGGCTACCATCAATTGGAGTAACAAAAATATCGACAACTGACTACCTACCATAATGACAATGCTACCATCCATTGGAATAACAAAAATCTCGAAAACAGACTACCTTCCACAATGACAAGGCTACCATCCCTTGGAGTAATAAAAATATCGACAACAAACTACCTTCCATAATGATAAGGCTAGAATCCATTGGAGTAACAAAAATCTCGACAACAGACTACATACCATAATGACAATGCTACCATCCATTGGAATAACAAAAAATCGACAACAGGCTACCTTCCATAATGACAAGGCTACCATCCATTAGAGTAACAAAAATATTGACAACAAACTACCTTCCATAATGACAAGGCTACCATCCATTGGAATAACAAAAATCTCAACAACAGACTACATTCCATAATGACAAGGCTACCATCCAATGGAATAACAAAAATCTCGAGACTAACTTCCATAAAGACAAGGCTACAATCCATTGGAGTAACAAAAATCTCGACAACAGACTACCTTCCATAATGAAAAGGCTACCATCCATAATGACAAGGATACCATCCATTGGAGTAACAAAAATATTGACAACTGACTACCTTCCATAATGACAAGGCTACCATCCTTTGGAGTAACAAAAATCTCGATAACAAACTACCTTTCATAATGACAAGGCTACCATCCATTAGAGTAACAAAGATATCGACAACATACTACCTTCCATAATAACAAGGCTACTATCCATTGGAGTAACAAAAATCTTGACAACAAACTACCTTCCATAATGACAAGGCCACCATACATTGGAGTAACAAAAATATCGACAACAGACTACCTACCATAATGACAATGCTACCATCCATTGGAATAACAAAAATCTCGACAACAGACTACCTTCCATAATGACAAGGCTACCATCCATTGGAGTAATAAAAATATTGACAACAGAATACCTATCATAATGACAAGGTTATCATTCATTTGAGTAACAAAAATATTGACAACTGACTACCTAACATAATGACAAAACTACCATCCATTGGAATAACAAAAATCTCGAAAACAGACTACCTTCCACAATGACAAGGCTACCATCCATTGGAGTTACAAAAATATCGACAACCAACTACCTTCCATAATGACAAGGCTACAATCCATTGGAGTAACAAAAATCTCGACAATAGACTACCTACCATAATGACAATGCTACCATCCATAATGACAAGGCTACCATCAATTGGAGTAACAAAAATATCGACAACTGACTACCTACCATAATGACAATGCTACCATCCATTGGAATAACAAAAATCTCGACAACAGACTACCTTCCATAATGACAAGGCTACCATCCATTGGAGTAATAAAAATATTGACAACAGAATACCTTCCATAATGACAAGGATATCATTCATTTGAGTAACAAAAATATTGACAACTGACTACCCATCATAATGACAAAACTACCATCCATTAGAATAACAAAAATCTCGAAAACAGACTACCTTCCACAATGACAAGGCTACCATGCATTGGAGTAACAAAAACATCGACAACAAACTACCTTCCATAATGACAAGGCTACCATCCATTGGAGTAACAAAAATATCGACAATAGACTACCTACCATAATGACAATGCTACCATCCATTGGAATAACAAAAATCTCGACAATAAACTACCTTCCATAATGACAAGGCTACCATTTATTGGAGTAATAAAAATAATGACAACAAAATACCTTCCATAATGACAAGGCTATCATTCATTTGAGTAACAAAAATATCGACAACTTACTACCTACCATAATGACAATGCTACCATCCATTGGAATAACAAAAATCTCGAAAACAGACTACCTTCCACAATGACAAGGCTACCATCACTTGGAGTAATAAAAATATCGACAACAAACTACCTTCCATAATGATAAGGCTAGAATCCATTGGAGTAACAAAAATCTCGACAACAGACTACATACCATAATGACAATGCTACCATGCATTGGAATAACAAAAAATCGACAACAGGCTACCTTCCATAATGACAAGGCTACCATCCATTAGAGTAACAAAAATATTGACAACAAACTACCTTCCATAATGACAAGGCTACCATCCAATGGAATAACAAAAATCTCGAGACTAACTTCCATAAAGACAAGGCTACAATCCATTGGAGTAACAAAAATCTCGACAACAGACTACCTTCCATAATGAAAAGGCTACCATCCATAATGACAAGGATACCATCCATTGGAGTAACAAAAATATTGACAACTGACTACCTTCCATAATGACAAGGCTACCATCCATTGGAGTAACAAAAATCTCGACAACAAACTACCTTCCATAATGACAAGGCTACCATCCATTAGAGTAACAAAGATATCGACAACATACTACCTTCCATAATAAAAAGGCTACCATCCATTGGAGTAACAAAAATCTTGACAACAGACTACCTTCCATAATGACAAGGCTACCATACATTGGAGTAACAAAAAAATCGAAAACAGACTACCTACCATAATGACAATGCTACCATCCATTGGAATAACAAAAATCTCGACAACAGACTACCTTCCATAATGACAAGGCTACCATCCATTGGAGTAATAAAAATATTGACAACAAAATACCTTCCATAATGACAAGGTTATCATTCATTTGAGTAACAAAAATATTGACAACTGACTACCTAACATATTGACAAAACTACCATCCATTGCAATAACAAAAATCTCGAAAACAGACTACCTTCCACAATGACAAGGCTACCTTCCATTGGAGTTACAAAAATATCGACAACCAACTACCTTCCATAATGACAAGGCTACAATCCATTGGAGTAACAAAAATCTCGACAACAGACTACCTACCATAATGACAATGCTACCATCCATAATGACAAGGCTACCATCAATTGGAGTAACAAAAATATCGACAACTGACTACCTGCCATAATGATAATGCTACCATCCATTGGAATAACAAAAATCTCGACAACAGACTACCTTCCATAATGACAAGGCTACCATCCATTAGAGTAACAAAAATCTCGACAACAAACTACCTTCCATAATGACAAGGCTACCATCCATTAGAGTAACAAAGATATCGACAACATACTACCTTCCATAATGACAAGCCTACAATCCATTGGAGTAACAAAAATCTTGACACCAGACTACCTTCTAGAATGACAAGGCTACCATCCATTGGAGTAATAAAAATATCGACAATAGACTACCTACCATAATGACAATGCTACCATCCATTGGAATAACAAAAATCTCGACAACAGACTACCTTCCATAATGAAAAGGCTACCATCCATTGGAGTAATAAAAATATTGACAACAGAATACCTTCCATAATATCAAGGCTATCATTCATTTGAGTAACAAAAATATTGACAACTGACTACCTACCATAATGACAAAACTACCATCCATTGGAATAACAAAAATCTCGAAAACAGACTACCTTCAACAATGACAAGGCTACCATCCATTGGAGTAACAAAAACATCGACAACAAACTACCTTCCATAATGACAAGGCTACAATCAATTGGAGTAACAAAAATCTCGAGAACAGACTACCTACCATAATGACAAGGCTACCATCCATTAGAGTAACAAAGATATCAACAACATACTACCTTCCATAATGACAAGGCTACCATCCATTGGAGTAACAAAAATCTTGACAACAAACTACCTTCCATAATGACAAGGCTACCATCCATTGGAATAACAAAAATCTTGACAACAGACTACCTTCCATAATGACAAGGCTAACATCCATTGGAGTAATAAAAATATTGACAACAGAATACCTTCCATAATGACAAGGCTATCATTCATTTGAGTAACAAAAATATTGACAAATGACTAACTACCATAATGACAAAACTACCATCCATTGGAATAACAAAAATCTCGAAAATAGACTACCTTCCACAATGACAAGGCTACCATCCATTGGAATAACAAAAATCTCGAAAACAAACTACCTTCCACAATGACAAGGCTACCATCCAGTGGAGTAACAAAATTATCGACAACAAACTACCTTCCATAATGACAAGGCTACAATCCATTGGAGTAACAAAAATATCGACAACAGACTACCTACCATAATGACAATGCTACCATCCATAATGACAAGGCTACCATCCATTGGAGTAACAAAAATATCGACAACTGACTACCTACCATAATGACAATGCTACAATCCATTGGAATAAGAAAAATCTCGACAACAGACTACCTTCCATAATGACATAGCTACCATCCATTAGAGTAACAAAAATCTCGACTACAAACTACCTTCCATAATGACAAGGCTACCATCCATTAGATTAACAAAGATATCGACAACATACTACCTTCCATAATGACAAGGCTACAATCCATTGGAGTAACAAAAATCTTGACAACAGACTACCTTCCATAATGACAAGGCTACCATCCATTGGAGTAATAAAAATATCGACAACAGATTACCTACCATAATGACAATGCTACCATCCATTGGAATAACAAAAATCTCGACAACAGACTACCTTCCATAATGACAAGGCTACCATCCATTGGAGTAATAAAAATATTGACAACAGAATACCTTCCATAATGACAAGGCTATCATTCATTTGAGTAACAAAAATATTGACAACTGACTACCGACCATAATGACAAAACTACCATCCATTGGAATAACAAAAATTTCGAAAACAGACTACCTTCAACAATGACAAGGCTACCATCCATTGGAGAAACAAAAATATCGACAACAAACTACCTTCCATAATGACAAGGCTACAATCCATTGGAGTAACAAAAATCTCGACAACAGACTACCTACCATAATGACAATGATACCATCCATAATGACAAGGCTACCATCCATTGGAGTAACAAAAATTTCGACAACTGACTACCTACCATAATGACAATGCTACCATCCATTGGAATAACTAAAATCTCGACAACAGATTACCTTCCATAATGACAAGGCTACCATCAATTGGAGTAACAAAAATCTCGACAACAAACTACCTTCCATAATGACAAAGCTACCATCCATTAGAGTAACAAAGATATCGACAACATACTACCTTCCATAATGACAAGGCTACCATCCATTGGAGTAACAAAAATCTTGACAACAAACTACCTTCCATAATGACAAGGCTACCATCCATTGGAGTAACAAAAATATCGAAAACAGACTACTTACCATAATGACAGTGCTACCATCCATTGGAATAACAAAAATCTCGACAACAGACTACCTTCCATAATGACAAGGCTACCATCCATTGGAGTAATAAAAATATTGACAACAGACTACCTTCCATAATGACAAGGCTATCATTCATTTGAGTAACAAAAATATCGACAATTGACTACCTACCATAATGACAATACTACCATCCATTGGAATAACAAAAATCTCGAAAACAAACTACCTTCCACAATGACAAGGCAACCATCCATTGGAGTAACAAAATTATCGACAACAAACTACCTTCCATAATGACAAGGCTACAATCCATTGGAGTAACAAAAATATCGACAACAGACTACCTACCATAATGACAATGCCACCATCCATAATGACAAGGCTACCATCCATTGGAGTAACAAAAATATCGACAACTGACTACCTACCATAATGACAATGCTACCATCCATTGGAATAACAAAAATCTCGACAACAAACTACCTTCCATAATGACAAGGCTACCATCCGTTAGAGTAACAAGAATCTCGACAACAAACTACCTTCCATAATGACAAGGGTACCATCCATTAGAGTAACAAAGATATCGACAACATACTACCTTCCATAATGACAAGGCTACAATCCATTGGAGTAACAAAAATCTTGACAACAAACTACCTTCCATAATGACAAGGCTACCATCCATTGGAGTAATAAAAATATCGACAACAGACTACCTACCATAATGACAATGCTACCATCCATTGGAATAACAAAAATCTTGACAACAGACTACCTTCCATAATGACAAGGCTAACATCCATTGGAGTAATAAAAATATTGACAACAGAATACCTTCCATAATGACAAGGCTATCATTCATTTGAGTAACAAAAATATTGACAAATGACTAACTACCATAATGACAAAACTACCATCCATTGGAATAACAAAAATCTCGAAAACAGACTACCTTCCACAATGACAAGGCTACCATCCATTGGAGTAACAAAAATATCGACAACAAACTACCTTCCATAATGACAAGGCTACAATCCATTTGAGTAACAAAAATCTCGACAACAGACTACCTACCATAATGACAAAGATACCATCCATAATGACAAGGCTACCATCCATTGGAGTAACAAAAATTTCGACAACTGACTACCTACCATAATGATAATGCTACCATCCATTGGAATAACTAAAATCTCGACAATAGATTACCTTCCATAATGACAAGGCTACCATCCATTGGAGTAACAAAAATCTCGACAACAAACTACCTTCCATAATGACAAGGCTACCATCCATTAGAGTAACAAAGATATCGACAACATACTACCTTCCATAATGACAAGGCTACCATCCATTGGAGTAACAAAAATCTCGACAACAGACTACCTTCCATAATAACAAGGCTACCATCCATTGGAGTAACAAAAATATCGAAAACAGACTACTTACCATAATGACAGTGCTACCATCCATTGGAATAACAAAAATCTCGACAACAGACTACCTTCCATAATGACTAGGCTAACATCCATTGGAGTAATAAAAATATTGACAACAGACTACCTTCCATAATGACAAGGCTATCATTCATTTGAGTAACAAAAATATCGACAATTGACTACCTACCATAATGACAATGCTACCATCCATTGGAATAACAAAAATCTCGAAAACAAACTACCTTCCACAATGACAAGGCTACCATCCATTGGAGTAACAAAATTATCGACAACAAACTACCTTCCATAATGACAAGGCTACAATCCATTGGAGTAACAAAAATATCGACAACAGACTACCTACCATAATGACAATGCTACCATCCATAATGACAAGGCTACCATCCATTGGAGTAACAAAAATATCGACAACTGACTACCTACCATAATGACAATGCTACCATCCATTGGAATAACAAAAATCTCGACAACAGACTACCTTCCATAATGACAAGGCTACCATCCGTTAGAGTAACAAAAATCTCGACAACAAACTACCTTCCATAATGACAAGGCTACCATCCATTAGAGTAACAAAGATATCGACAACATACTACCTTCCATAATGACAAGGCTACAATCCATTGGAGTAACAAAAATCTTGACAACAAACTACCTTCCATAATGACAAGGCTACCATCCATTGGAGTAATAAAAATATCGACAACAGACTACCTACCATAATGACAATGCTACCATCCATTGGAATAACAAAAATCTTGACAACAGACTACCTTCCATAATGACAAGGCTAACATCCATTGGAGTAATAAAAATATTGACAACAGAATACCTTCCATAATGACAAGGCTATCATTCATTTGAGTAACAAAAATATTGACAAATGACTAACTACCATAATGACAAAACTACCATCCATTGGAATAACAAAAATCTCGAAAATAGACTACCTTCCACAATGACAAGGCTACCATCCATTGGAGTAACAAAAATATCGACAACAAACTACCTTCCATAATGACAAGGCTACAATCCATTGGAGTAACAAAAATTTCGACAACAGACTACCTACCATAATGACAATGATACCATCCATAATGACAAGGCTACCATCCATTGGAGTAACAAAAATTTCGACAACTGACTACCTACCATAATGACAATGCTACCATCCATTGGAATAACTAAAATCTCGACAACAGATTACCTTCCATAATGACAAGGCTACCATCCATTGGAGTAACAAAAATCTCGACAACAAACTACCTTCCATAATGAGAAAGGCTACCATCCATTAGAGTAACAAAGATATCGACAACATACTACCTTCCATAATGACAAGGCTACCATCCATTGGAGTAACAAAAATCTCGACAACAGACTACCTTCCATAATAACAAGGCTACCATCCATTGGAGTAACAAAAATATCGAAAACAGACTACTTACCATAATGACAGTGCTACCATCAATATGAATAACAAAAATCTCGACAACAGACTACCTTCCATAATGACAAGGCTACCATCCATTGGAGTAATAAAAATATTGACAACAGACTACCTTCCATAATGACAAGGCTATCATTCATTTGAGTAACAAAAATATCGACAATTGACTACCTACCATAATGACAATGCTACCATCCATTGGAATAACAAAAATTTCGAAAACAAACTACCTTCCACAATGACAAGGCTACCATCCATTGGAGTAACAAAATTATCGACAACAATCTACTTTCCATAATGACAAGGCTACAATCCATTGGAGTAACAAAAATATCGACAACAGACTACCTACCATAATGACAATGCTACCATCCATAATGACAAGGCTACCATCAATTGGAGTAACAAAAATATCGACAACTGACTACCTACCATATTGACAATGCTACCATCCATTGGAATAACAAAAATCTCGACAACAGACTACCTTCCATAATGACAAGGCTACCATCCATTAGAGTAACAAAAATTTCGACAACAAACTACCTTCCATAATGACAAGGCTAGCATCCATTAGAGTAACAAAGATATGGACAACATACTACCTTCCATAATGACAAGGCTACAATCCATTGGAGTAACAAAAATCTTGACAACAGACTACCTTCCATAATGACAAGGCTACCATCCATTGGAGTAATAAAAATATCGACAACAGACTACCTACCATAATGACAATGCTACCATCCATTGGAATAACAAAAATCTCGACAACAGACTACCTTCCATAATGACAAGGCTACCATCCATTGGAGTAATAAAAATATTGACAACAGAATACCTTCCATAATGACAAGGCTATCATTCATTTGAGTAACAAAAATATTGACAAATGACTACCTACCATAATGACAAAACTACCATCCATTGGAATAACAAAAATCTCGAAAATAGACTACCTTCCACAATGACAAGGCTAGAATCCATTGGAGTAACAAAAATCTCGACAACAGACTACCTACCATAATGACAATGATACCATCCATAATGACAAGGCTACCATCCATTGGAGTAACAAAAATATCGACAACTGACTACCTACCATAATGACAATGCTACCATCCATTGGAATAACAAAAATCTCGACAACAGATTACCTTCCATAATGACAAGGCTACCATCCGTTGGAGTAACAAAAATCTCGACAACAAACTACCTTCCATAATGACAAGGCTACCATCCATTAGAGTAACAAAGATATCAACAACATACTACCTTCCATAATGACAAGGCTACCATCCATTGGAGTAACAAAAATCTTGACAACAAACTACCTTCCATAATGACAAGGCTACTATCCATTGGAGTAACAAAAATATCGACAACAGACTACTTACCATAATTACAATGCTACCATTCATTGGAATAACAAAAATCTCGACAACAGACTACCTTCCATAATGACAAGGCTACCATCCATTGGGGTAATAAAAATATTGACAACAGACAACCTTCCATAATGACAAGGCTATCATTCATTTGGGTAACAAAAATATCGACAAATGACTACCTACCATAATGACAATGCTACCATCCATTGGAATAACAAAAATCTCGAAAACAAACTACCTTCCACAATGACAAGGCTACCATCCAGTGGAGTAACAAAATTATCGACAACAAACTACCTTCCATAATGACAAGGCTACAATCCATTGGAGTAACAAAAATATCGACAACAGACTACCTACCATAATGACAATGCTACCATCCATAATGACAAGGCTACCATCCATTGGAGTAACAAAAATATCGACAACTGACTACCTACCATAATGACAATGCTACGATCCATTGGAATAACAAAAATCTCGACAACAGACTACCTTCCATAATGACAAGGCTACCATCCATTAGAGTAACAAAAATCTCGACTACAAACTACCTTCCATAATGACAAGGCTACCATCCATTAGATTAACAAAGATATCGACAACATACTACCTTCCATAATGATAAGGCTACAATCCATTGGAGTAACAAAAATCTTGACAACAAACTACCTTCCATAATGACAAGGCTACCATCCATTGGAGTAATAAAAATATCGACAACAGACTACCTACCATAATGACAATGCTACCATCCATTGGAATAACAAAAATCTCGACAACAGACTACCTTCCATAATGACAAGGCTACCATCCATTGGAGTAATAAAAATATTGACAACAGAATACCTTCCATAATGACAAGGCTATCATTCATTTGAGTAACAAAAATATTGACAACTGACTACCTACCATAATGACAAAACTACCATCCATTGGAATAACAAAAATCTCGAAAACAGACTACCTTCCACAATGACAAGGCTACCATCCATTGGAATAACAAAAATATCGACAACAAACTACCTTCCATAATGACAAGGCTACAATCCATTGGAGTAACAAAAATCTCGACAACAGACTACCTACCATAATGACAATGATACCATCCATAATGACAAGGCTACCATCCATTGGAGTAACAAAAATTTCGACAACTGACTACCTACCATAATGACAATGCTACCATCCATTGGAATAACTAAAATCTCGACAACAGATTACCTTCCATAATGACAAGGCTACCATCAATTGGAGTAACAAAAATCTCGACAACAAACTACCTTCCATAATGACAAGGCTACCATCCATTAGAGTAACGAAGATATCGACAACATACTACCTTCCATAATGACAAGGCTACCATCCATTGGAGTAACAAAAATCTCGACAATAGACTACCTTCCATAATAACAAGGCTACCATCCATTGGAGTAACAAAAATATCAAAAACAGACTACTTACCATAATGACAGTGCTACCATCCATTGGAATAACAAAAATCTCGACAACAGACTACCTTCCATAATGACAAGGCTACCATCCATTGGAGTAATAAAAATATTGACAACAGACTACCTTCCATAATGACAAGGCTATCATTCATTTGAGTAACAAAAATATCGACAATTGACTACCTACCATAATGACAATGCTACCATCCATTGGAATAACAAAAATCTCGAAAACAAACTACCTTCCACAATGACAAGGCTACCATCCATTGGAGTAACAAAATTATCGACAACAAACTACCTTCCATAATGACAAGGCTACAATCCATTGGAGTAACAAAAATATCGACAACAGACTACCTACCATAATGACAATGCTACCATCCATAATGAAAAGGCTACCATCCATTGGAGTAACAAAAATATCGACAACTGACTACCTACCATAATGACAATGCTACCATCCATTGGAATAACAAAAATCTCGACAACAGACTACCTTCCATAATGACAAGGCTACCATCCATTAGAGTAACAAAAATCTCGACAACAAACTACCTTCCATAATGACAAGGCTAGCATCCATTAGAGTAACAAAGATATCGACAACATACTACCTTCCATAATGACAAGGCTACAATCCATTGGAGTAACAAAAATCTTGACAACAGATTACCTTCCATAATGACAAGGCTACCATCCATTGGAGTAATAAAAATATCGACAACAGACTACCTACCATAATGACAATGCTACCATCCATTGGAATAACAAAAATCTCGACAACAGACTACCTTCCATAATGACAAGGCTACCATCCATTAGAGTAACAAAAATCTCGACAACAAACTACCTTCCATAATGACAAGGCTACCATCCATTAGAGTAACAAAGATATCGACAACATACTACCTTCCATAATGACAAGGCTACAATCCATTGGAGTAACAAAAATCTTGACAACGAACTACCTTCCATAATGACAAGGCTACCATCCATTGGAGTAATAAAAATATCGACAACAAACTACCTACCATAATGACAATGCTACCATCCATTGGAATAACAAAAATCTCGACAACAGACTACCTTCCATAATGACAAGGCTAACATCCATTGGAGTAATAAAAATATTGACAACAAAATACCTTCCATAATGACAAGGCTATCATTCATTTGAGTAACAAAAATATTGACAACTGACTACCTACCATAATGACAAAACTACCATCCATTGGAATAACAAAAATCTCGAAAACAGACTACCTTCCACAATGACAAGGCTACCATCCATTGGAGTAACAAAATTATCGACAACAAACTACCTTCCATAATGACAAGGCTACAATCCATTGGAGTAACAAAAATCTCGACAACAGACTACCTACCATAATGACAATGCTACCATCCATAATGACAAGGCTACCATCCATTGGAGTAACAAAATTATCGACAACTGTCTACCTACCATAATGACAATGCTACAATCCATTGGAATAACAAAAATCTCGACAACATATTACCTTTCATAATGACAAGGCTACCATCCATTGGAGTAACAAAAATCTCGACAACAAACTACCTTCCATAATGACAAGGCTACCATCCATTAGAGTAACAAAGATATCGACAACATACTACCTTCCATAATGACAAGGCTACCATCCATTGGAGTAACAAAAATCTTGACAACAAACTACCTTCCATAATGACAAGGCTACCATCCATTAGAGTAACAAAAATATCGACAACAGACTACTTACCATAATGACAACGCTACCATCCATTGGAATAACAAAAATCTCGAGAACAGACTACCTTCCATAATGACAAGGCTACCATCCATTGGAGTAATAAAAATATTGAAAACAGACTACCTTCCATAATGACAAGGCTATCATTCATTTGAGTAACAAAAATATCGACAAATGACTACCTACCATAATGACAATGCTACCATCCATTGGAATAACAAAAATCACGAAAACAAACTACCTTCCACAATGACAAGGCTACCATCCAGTGGAGTAACAAAATTATCGACAACAAACTACCTTCCATAATGACAAGGCTACAATCCGTTGGAGTAACAAAAATATCGACAACAGACTACCTACCATAATGACAATGCTACCATCCATAATGACAAGGCTACCATCCATTGGAGTAACAAAAATATCGACAACTGACTACCTACCATAATGACAATGCTACGATCCATTGGAATAACAAAAATCTCGACGACAGACTACCTTCCATAATGACAAGGCTACCATCCATTAGAGTAACAAAAATCTCGACAACAAACTACCTTCCATAATGACAAGGCTACCATCCATTAGATTAACAAAGATATCGACAACATACTACCTTCCATAATGACAAGGCTACAATCCATTGGAGTAACAAAAATCTTGACAACAGACTACCTTCCATAATGACAAGGCTACCATCCATTGGAGTAATAAAAATATCGACAACAGACTACCTACCATAATGACAATGCTACCATCCATTGGAATAACAAAAATCTCGACAACAGACTACCTTCCATAATGACAAGGCTACCATCCATTGGAGTAATAAAAATATTGACAACAAAATACCTTCCATAATGACAAGGCTATCATTCATTTGAGTAACAAAAATATTGACAACTGACTACCTACCATAATGACAAAACTACCATCCATTGGAATAACAAAAATCTCGTAAACAGACTACCTTCCACAATGACAAGGCTACCATCCATTGGAGTAACAAAAATATCGACAACAAACTACCTTCCATAATGACAAGGCTACAATCCATTGGAGTAACAAAAATCTCGACAACAGACTACCTACCATAATGTCAATGATACCATCCATAATGACAAGGCTACCATCCATTGGAGTAACAAAAATTTCGACAACTGACTACCTACCATAATGACAATGCTACCATCCATTGGAATAACTAAAATCTCGACAACAGATTACCTTCCATAATGACAACGCTACCATCCATTGGAGTAACAAAAATCTCGACAACAATCTACCTTCCATAATGACAAGGCTACCATCCATTAGAGTAACAAAGATATCGACAACATACTACCTTCCATAATGACAAGGCTACCATCCATTGGAGTAACAAAAATCTCGACAACAGACTACCTTCCATAATGACAAGGCTACCATCCATTGGAGTAACAAAAATATCGAAAACAGACTACTTACCATAATGACAGTGCTACCATCCATTGGAATAACAAAAATCTCGACAACAGACTACCTTCCATAATGACAAGGCTACCATCCATTGGAGTAATAAAAATATTGACAACAGACTACCTTCCATAATGACAAGGCTACCATCCATTAGAGTAACAAAAATATCGACAACAGACTACTTACCATAATGACAACGCTACCATCCATTGGAATAACAAAAATCTCGAGAACAGACTACCTTCCATAATGACAAGGCTACCATCCATTGGAGTAATAAAAATATTGAAAACAGACTACCTTCCATAATGACAAGGCTATCATTCATTTGAGTAACAAAAATATCGACAAATGACTACCTACCATAATGACAATGCTACCATCCATTGGAATAACAAAAATCACGAAAACAAACTACCTTCCACAATGACAAGGCTACCATCCAGTGGAGTAACAAAATTATCGACAACAAACTACCTTCCATAATGACAAGGCTACAATCCGTTGGAGTAACAAAAATATCGACAACAGACTACCTACCATAATGACAATGCTACCATCCATAATGACAAGGCTACCATCCATTGGAGTAACAAAAATATCGACAACTGACTACCTACCATAATGACAATGCTACGATCCATTGGAATAACAAAAATCTCGACGACAGACTACCTTCCATAATGACAAGGCTACCATCCATTAGAGTAACAAAAATCTCGACAACAAACTACCTTCCATAATGACAAGGCTACCATCCATTAGATTAACAAAGATATCGACAACATACTACCTTCCATAATGACAAGGCTACAATCCATTGGAGTAACAAAAATCTTGACAACAGACTACCTTCCATAATGACAAGGCTACCATCCATTGGAGTAATAAAAATATCGACAACAGACTACCTACCATAATGACAATGCTACCATCCATTGGAATAACAAAAATCTCGACAACAGACTACCTTCCATAATGACAAGGCTACCATCCATTGGAGTAATAAAAATATTGACAACAAAATACCTTCCATAATGACAAGGCTATCATTCATTTGAGTAACAAAAATATTGACAACTGACTACCTACCATAATGACAAAACTACCATCCATTGGAATAACAAAAATCTCGTAAACAGACTACCTTCCACAATGACAAGGCTACCATCCATTGGAGTAACAAAAATATCGACAACAAACTACCTTCCATAATGACAAGGCTACAATCCATTGGAGTAACAAAAATCTCGACAACAGACTACCTACCATAATGTCAATGATACCATCCATAATGACAAGGCTACCATCCATTGGAGTAACAAAAATTTCGACAACTGACTACCTACCATAATGACAATGCTACCATCCATTGGAATAACTAAAATCTCGACAACAGATTACCTTCCATAATGACAACGCTACCATCCATTGGAGTAACAAAAATCTCGACAACAATCTACCTTCCATAATGACAAGGCTACCATCCATTAGAGTAACAAAGATATCGACAACATACTACCTTCCATAATGACAAGGCTACCATCCATTGGAGTAACAAAAATCTCGACAACAGACTACCTTCCATAATGACAAGGCTACCATCCATTGGAGTAACAAAAATATCGAAAACAGACTACTTACCATAATGACAGTGCTACCATCCATTGGAATAACAAAAATCTCGACAACAGACTACCTTCCATAATGACAAGGCTACCATCCATTGGAGTAATAAAAATATTGACAACAGACTACCTTCCATAATGACAAGGCTATCATTCATTTGAGTAACAAAAATATCGACAATTGACTACCTACCATAATGACAATGCTACCATCCATTGGAATAACAAAAATCTGGAAAACAAACTACCTTCCACAATGACAAGGCTACCTTCCATTGGAGTAACAAAATTATCGACAACAAACTACCTTCCATAATGACAAGGCTACAATCCATTGGAGTAACAAAAATATCGACAACAGACTACCTACCATAATGACAATGCTACCATCCATAATGACAAGGCTACCATCCATTGGAGTAACAAAAATTTCGACAACTGACTACCTACCATAATGACAATGCTACCATCCATTGGAATAACAAAAATCTCGACAACAGATTACCTTCCATAATGACAAGGCTACCATCCATTGGAGTAACAAAAATCTCGACAACAAACTACCTTCCATAATGACAAGGCTACCATCCATTAGAGTAACAAAGATATCGACAACATACTACCTTCCATATTGACAAGGCTACCATCCATTGGAGTAACAAAAATCTCGACAATAGACTACCTTCCATAATAACAAGGCTACCATCCATTGGAGTAACAAAAATATCAAAAACAGACTACTTACCATAATGACAGTGCTACCATCCATTGGAATAACAAAAATCTCGACAACAGACTACCTTCCATAATGACAAGGCTACCATCCATTGGAGTAATAAAAATATTGACAATAGACTACCTTCCATAATGACAAGGCTATCATTCATTTGAGTAATAAATATCGACAATTGACTACTTACCATAATGACAATGCTACCATCCATTGGAATAACAAAAATCTCGAAAACAAACTACCTTCCATAATGACAAGGCTACCATCCATTGGAGTAACAAAATTATCGACAACAAACTACCTTCCATAATGACAAGGCTACAATCCATTGGAGTAACAAAAATATCGACAACAGACTACCTACCATAATGACAATGCTACCATCCATAATGAGAAGGCTACCATCCATTGGAGTAACAAAAATATCGACAACTGACTACCTACCATAATGACAATGCTACCATCCATTGGAATAACAAAAATCTCGACAACAGACTACCTTCCATAATGACAAGGCTACCATCCATTAGAGTAACAAAAATCTCGACAACAAACTACCTTCCATAATGACAAGGCTAGCATCCATTAGAGTAACAAAGATATCGACAACATACTACCTTCCATAATGACAAGGCTACAATCCATTGGAGTAACAAAAATCTTGACAACAGACTACCTTCCATAATGACAAGGCTACCATCCATTGGAGTAATAAAAATATCGACAACAGACTACCTACCATAATGACAATGCTACCATCCATTGGAATAACAAAAATCTCGACAACAGACTACCTTCCATAATGACAAGGCTACCATCCATTAGAGTAACAAAAATCTCGACAACAAACTACCTTCCATAATGACAAGGCTACCATCCATTAGAGTAACAAAGATATCGACAACATACTACCTTCCATAATGACAAGGCTACAATCCATTGGAGTAACAAAAATCTTGACAACGAACTACCTTCCATAATGACAAGGCTACCATCCATTGGAGTAATAAAAATATCGACAACAAACTACCTACCATAATGACAATGCTACCATCCATTGGAATAACAAAAATCTCGACAACAGACTACCTTCCATAATGACAAGGCTAACATCCATTGGAGTAATAAAAATATTGACAACAGAATACCTTCCATAATGACAAGGCTATCATTCATTTGAGTAACAAAAATATTGACAACTGACTACCTACCATAATGACAAAACTACCATCCATTGGAATAACAAAAATCTCGAAAACAGACTACCTTCCACAATGACAAGGCTACCATCCATTGGAGTAACAAAATTATCGACAACAAACTACCTTCCATAATGACAAGGCTACAATCCATTGGAGTAACAAAAATCTCGACAACAGACTACCTACCATAATGACAATGCTACCATCCATAATGACAAGGCTACCATCCATTGGAGTAACAAAATTATCGACAACTGTCTACCTACCATAATAACAATGCTACCATCCATTGGAATAACAAAAATCTCGACAACATATTACCTTTCATAATGACAAGGCTACCATCCATTGGAGTAACAAAAATCTCGACAACAAACTACCTTCCATAATGACAAGGCTACCATCCATTAGAGTAACAAAGATATCGACAACATACTACCTTCCATAATGACAAGGCTACCATCCATTGGAGTAACAAAAATCTTGACAACAAACTACCTTCCATAATGACAAGGCTACCATCCATTAGAGTAACAAAAATATCGACAACAGACTACTTACCATAATGACAATGCTACCATCCATTGGAATAACAAAAATCTCGAGAACAGACTACCTTCCATAATGACAAGGCTACCATCCATTGGAGTAATAAAAATATTGAAAACAGACTACCTTCCATAATGACAAGGCTATCATTCATTTGAGTAACAAAAATATCGACAAATGACTACCTACCATAATGACAATGCTACCATCCATTGGAATAACAAAAATCTCGAAAACAAACTACCTTCCACAATGACAAGGCTACCATCCAGTGGAGTAACAAAATTATCGACAACAAACTACCTTCCATAATGACAAGGCTACAATCCGTTGGAGTAACAAAAATATCGACAACAGACTACCTACCATAATGACAATGCTACCATCCATAATGACAAGGCTACCATCCATTGGAGTAACAAAAATATCGACAACTGACTACCTACCATAATGACAATGCTACGATCCATTGGAATAACAAAAATCTCGACAACAGACTACCTTCCATAATGACAAGGCTACCATCCATTAGAGTAACAAAAATCTCGACAACAAACTACCTTCCATAATGACAAGGCTACCATCCATTAGATTAACAAAGATATCGACAACATACTACCTTCCATAATGACAAGGCTACAATCCATTGGAGTAACAAAAATCTTGACAACAGACTACCTTCCATAATGACAAGGCTACCATCCATTGGAGTAATAAAAATATCGACAACAGACTACCTACCATAATGACAATGCTACCATCCATTGGAATAACAAAAATCTCGACAACAGACTACCTTCCATAATGACAAGGCTACCATCCATTGGAGTAATAAAAATATTGACAACAAAATACCTTCCATAATGACAAGGCTATCATTCATTTGAGTAACAAAAATATTGACAACTGACTACCTACCATAATGACAAAACTACCATCCATTGGAATAACAAAAATCTCGTAAACAGACTACCTTCCACAATGACAAGGCTACCATCCATTGGAGTAACAAAAATATCGACAACAAACTACCTTCCATAATGACAAGGCTACAATCCATTGGAGTAACAAAAATCTCGACAACAGACTACCTACCATAATGTCAATGATACCATCCATAATGACAAGGCTACCATCCATTGGAGTAACAAAAAATTCGACAACTGACTACCTACCATAATGACAATGCTACCATCCATTGGAATAACTAAAATCTCGACAACAGATTACCTTCCATAATGACAACGCTACCATCCATTGGAGTAACAAAAATCTCGACAACAATCTACCTTCCATAATGACAAGGCTACCATCCATTAGAGTAACAAAGATATCGACAACATACTACCTTCCATAATGACAAGGCTACCATCCATTGGAGTAACAAAAATCTCGACAACAGACTACCTTCCATAATGACAAGGCTACCATCCATTGGAGTAACAAAAATATCGAAAACAGACTACTTACCATAATGACAGTGCTACCATCCATTGGAATAACAAAAATCTCGACAACAGACTACCTTCCATAATGACAAGGCTACCATCCATTGGAGTAATAAAAATATTGACAACAGACTACCTTCCATAATGACAAGGCTATCATTCATTTGAGTAACAAAAATATCGACAATTGACTACCTACCATAATGACAATGCTACCATCCATTGGAATAACAAAAATCTCGAAAACAAACTACCTTCCACAATGACAAGGCTACCATCCATTGGAGTAACAAAATTATCGACAACAAACTACCTTCCATAATGACAAGGCTACAATCCATTGGAGTAACAAAAATATCGACAACAGACTACCTACCATAATGACAATGCTACCATCCATAATGACAAGGCTACCATCCATTGGAGTAACAAAAATATCGACAACTGACTACCTACCATAATGACAATGCTACCATCCATTGGAATAACAAAAATCTCGACAACAGATTACCTTCCATAATGACAAGGCTACCATCCATTGGAGTAACAAAAATCTCGACAACAAACTACCTTCCATAATGACAAGGCTGCCATCCATTAGAGTAACAAAGATATCGACAACATACTACCTTCCATAATGACAAGGCTACAATCCATTGGAGTAACAAAAATCTTGACAACGAACTACCTTCCATAATGACAAGGCTACCATCCATTGGAGTAATAAAAATATCGACAACAAACTACCTACCATAATGACAATGCTACCATCCATTGGAATAACAAAAATCTCGACAACAGACTACCTTCCATAATGACAAGGCTAACATCCATTGGAGTAATAAAAATATTGACAACAGAATACCTTCCATAATGACAAGGCTATCCTTCATTTGAGTAACAAAAATATTGACAACTGACTACCTACCATAATGACAAAACTACCATCCATTGGAATAACAAAAATCTCGAAAACAGACTACCTTCCACAATGACAAGGCTACCATCCATTGGAGTAACAAAATTATCGACAACAAACTACCTTCCAAAATGACAAGGCTACAATCCATTGGAGTAACAAAAATCTCGACAACAGACTACCTACCATAATGACAATGCTACCATCCATAATGACAAGGCTACCATCCATTGGAGTAACAAAATTATCGACAACTGTCTACCTACCATAATGACAATGCTACCATCCATTGGAATAACAAAAATCTCGACAACATATTACCTTTCATAATGACAAGGCTACCATCCATTGGAGTAACAAAAATCTCGACAACAAACTACCTTCCATAATGACAAGGCTACCATCCATTAGAGTAACAAAGATATCGACAACATACTACGTTCCATAATGACAAGGCTACCATCCATTGGAGTAACAAAAATCTTGACAACAAACTACCTTCCATAATGACAAGGCTACCATCCATTAGAGTAACAAAAATATCGACAACAGACTACTTACCATAATGACAATGCTACCATCCATTGGAATAACAAAAATCTCGACAACAGACTACCTTCCATAATGACAAGGCTACCATCCATTGGAGTAATAAAAATATTGAAAACAGACTACCTTCCATAATGACAAGGCTATCATTCATTTGAGTAACAAAAATATCGACAAATGACTACCTACCATAATGACAATGCTACCATCCATTGGAATAACAAAAATCTCGAAAACAAACTACCTTCCACAATGACAAGGCTACCATCGAGTGGAGTAACAAAATTATCGACAATAAACTACCTTCCATAATGACAAGGCTACAATCCGTTGGAGTAACAAAAATATCGACAACAGACTACCTACCATAATGACAATGCTACCATCCATAATGACAAGGCTACCATCCATTGGAGTAACAAAAATATCGACAACTGACTACCTACCATAATGACAATGCTACGATCCATTGGAATAACAAAAATCTCGACAACAGACTACCTTCCATAATGACAAGGCTACCATCCATTAGAGTAACAAAAATCTCGACAACAAACTACCTTCCATAATGACAAGGCTACCATCCATTAGATTAACAAAGATATCGACAACATACTACCTTCCATAATGACAAGGCTACAATCCATTGGAGTAACAAAAATCTTGACAACAGACTACCTTCCATAATGACAAAGCTACCATCCATTGGAGTAATAAAAATATCGACAACAGACTACCTACCATAATGACAATGCTACCATCCATTGGAATAACAAAAATCTCGACAACAGACTACCTTCCATAATGACAAGGCTACCATCCATTGGAGTAATAAAAATATTGACAACAAAATACCTTCCATAATGACAAGGCTATCATTCATTTGAGTAACAAAAATATTGACAACTGACTACCTACCATAATGACAAAACTACCATCCATTGGAATAACAAAAATCTCGTAAACAGACTACCTTCCACAATGACAAGGCTACCATCCATTGGAGTAACCAAAATATCGACAACAAACTACCTTCCATAATGACAAGGCTACAATCCATTGGAGTAACAAAAATCTCGACAACAGACTACCTACCATAATGTCAATGATACCATCCATAATGACAAGGCTACCATCCATTGGAGTAACAAAAATTTCGACAACTGACTACCTACCATAATGACAATGCTACCATCCATTGGAATAACTAAAATCTCGACAACAGATTACCTTCCATAATGACAAGGCTACCATCCATTGGAGTAACAAAAATCTCGACAACAAACTACCTTCCATAATGACAAGGCTACCATCCATTAGAGTAACAAAGATATCGACAACATACTACCTTCAATAATGACAAGGCTACCATCCATTGGAGTAACAAAAATCTCGACAACAGACTACCTTCCATAATGACAAGGCTACCATCCATTGGAGTAACAAAAATATCGAAAACAGACTACTTACCATAATGACAGTGCTACCATCCATTGGAATAACAAAAATCTCGACAACAGACTACCTTCCATAATGACAAGGCTACCATCCATTGGAGTAATAAAAATATTGACAACAGACTACCTTCCATAATGACAAGGCTATCATTCATTTGAGTAACAAAAATATCGACAATTGACTACCTACCATAATGACAATGCTACCATCCATTGGAATAACAAAAATCTCGAAAACAAACTACCTTCCACAATGACAAGGCTACCATCCATTGGAGTAACAAAATTATCGACAACAAACTACCTTCCATAATGACAAGGCTACAATCCATTGGAGTAACAAAAATATCGACAACAGACTACCTACCATAATGACAAAGCTACCATCCATAATGACAAGGCTACCATCCATTGGAGTAACAAAAATATCGACAACTGACTACCTACCATAATGACAATGCTACCATCCATTGGAATAACAAAAATCTCGACAACAGATTACCTTCCATAATGACAAGGCTACCATCCATTGGAGTAACAAAAATCTCGACAACAAACTACCTTCCATAATGACAAGGCTGCCATCCATTAGAGTAACAAAGATATGGACAACATACTACCTTCCATAATGACAAGGCTACAATCCATTGGAGTAACAAAAATCTTGACAACAGACTACCTTCCATAATGACAAGGCTACCATCCATTGGAGTAATAAAAATATCGACAACAGACTACCTACCATTATGACAATGCTACCATCCATTGGAATAACAAAAATCTTGACAACAGACTACCTACCATAATGACAATGCTACCATCCATTGGAATAACAAAAATCTCGACAACAGATTACCTTCCATAATGACAAGGCTACCATCCATTGGAGTAACAAAAATCTTGACAACAGACTACCTTCCATAATGACAAGGCTACCATCCATTGGAGTAAAATAAATATCGACAACAGACTCCTTACCATAATGACAATGCTACCATCCATTGGAATAACAAAAATCTCGACAACAGACTACCGTCCATAATGACAAGGCTACCATCCATTGGAGTAATAAAAATATTGACAACAGACTACCTTCCATAATGACAAGGATATCATTCATTTGAGTAACAAAAATATCGACAAATGACTACCTACCATAATGATAATGCTACCATCCATTGGAATAACAAAAATCTCGAAAACAAACTACCTTCCACAATGACAAGGCTACCATCCATTGGAGTAACAAAATTATCGACAACAAACTACATTCCATAATGACAAGGCTACAATCCATTGGAGTAACAAAAATATCGACAACAGACTACCTACCATAACGACAATGCTACCATCCATAATGACAAGGCTACCATCCATTGGAGTAACAAAAATATCGACAAAAGACTACCTACCATAATGACAATGCTACCATCCATTGGAATACCAAAAATCTCGACAAACACTACCTTCCATAATGACAAGGCTACCATCCATTAGAGTAACAAAAATCTCGACAACAAACTACCTTCCATAATGACAAGGCTACCGTCCATTAGAGTAACAAAAAACTCGACAACAAACTACCTTCCATAGTGACAAGGCTACCATCCATTAGAGTAACAAAGATATCGACAACATACTACCTTCCATAATGACAAGGCTACAATCCATTGGAGTAACAAAAATCTTGACAACAGACTACCTTCCATAATAACAAGGCTACCATCCATTGGAGTAATAAAAATATCGACAACAGACTACCTACCATAATGACAATGCTACCATCCATTGGAATAACAAAAATCTCGACAACAGACTACCTTCCATAATGACAAGGCTACCATCCATTGGAGTAATAAAAATATTGACAACAGACTACGTTCCATAATGACAAGGCTATCATTCATTTGAGTAACAAAAATATCGACAATTGACTACCTCCCATAATGACAATGCTACCATCCATTGGAATAACAAAAATCTCGAAAACAAACTACCTTCCACAATGACAAGGCTAACATCCATTGGAGTAACAAAATTATCGACAACAAACTACCTTCCATAATGACAAGGCTACAATCCATTGGAGTAACAAAAATATCGACAACAGACTACCTACCATAATGACAATGCTACCATCCATAATGACAAGGCTACCATCCATTGGAGTAACAAAAATATCGACAACTGACTACCTACCATAATGACAATGCTACCATCCATTGGAATAACAAAAATCTCGACAAAAGACTACCTTCCATAATGACAAGGCTACCATCCATTAGAGTAACAAATATCTCGACAACAAACTACCTTCCATAATGACAAGGCTACCATCCATTAGAGTAACAAAGATATCGACAACATACTACCTTCCATAATGACAAGGCTACAATCCATTGGAGTAACAAAAATCTTGACAACAGACTACCTTCCATAATGACAAGGCTACCATCCATTGGAGTAATAAAAATATCGACAACAGACTACCTACCATTATGACAATGCTACCATCCATTGGAATAAAAAAAATCTTGACAACAGACTACCTTCCATAATGACAAGGCTACCATCCATTGGAGTAATAAAAATATTGACAACAGAATACCTTCCATAATGACAAGGCTATCATTCATTTGAGTAACAAAAATCTCGACAACTGACTACCTACCATAATGACAAAACTACCATCCATTGGAATAACAAAAATCTCGAAAACAGACTACCTTCCATAATGACAAGGCTACCATCCATTGGAGTAACAAAAATCTCGACAACAGACTACCTTCCATAATGACAAGGCTATCATCCATTAGAGTAACAAAGATATCGACAACATACTACCTTCCATAATGACAAGGCTACCATCCATTGGAGTAACAAAAATCTTGACAACAGACTACCTTCCATAATGACAAGGCTACCATCCATTGGAGTAACAAAAATATCGACAACAAACTACTTACCATAATGACAATGCTACCATCCATTGGAATAACAAAAATCTCGACAACAGACTACCGTCCATAATGACAAGGCTACCATCCATTGGAGTAATAAAAATATTGACAACAGACTACCTTCCATAATGACAAGGCTATCATTCATTTGAGTAACAAAAATATCGACAAATGACTACCTACCATAATGATAATGCTACCATCCATTGGAATAACAAAAATCTCGAAAACAAACTACCTTCCATAATGACAAGGCTACCATCCATTGGAGTAACAAAATTATCGACAACAAACTACATTCCATAATGACAAGGCTACAATCCATTGGAGTAACAAAAATATCGACAATAGACTACCTACCATAACGACAATGCTACCATCCATAATGACAAGGCTACCATCCATTGGAGTAACAAAAATATCGACAAATGACTACCTACCATAATGACAATGCTACCATCCATTGGAATACCAAAAATCTCGACAACAGACTACCTTCCATAATGACAAGGCTACCATCCATTAGAGTAACAAAAATCTCGACAACAAACTACCTTCCATAATGACAAGGCTACCATCCATTAGAGTAACAAAAATCTCGACAACAAACTACCTTCCATAGTTACAAGGCTACCATCCATTAGAGTAACAAAGATATCGACAACATACTACCTTCCATAATGACAAGGCTACAATCCATTGGAGTAACAAAAATCTTGACAACAGACTACCTTCCATAATAACAAGGCTACCATCCATTGGAGTAATAAAAATATCGACAACAGACTACCTACCATAATGACAATGCTACCATCCATTGGAATAACAAAAATCTCGACAACAGACTACCTTCCATAATGACAAGGCTACCATCCATTGGAGTAATAAAAATATTGACAACAGACTACCTTCCATAATGACAAGGCTATCATTCATTTGAGTAACAAAAATATCGACAATTGACTACCTACCATAATGACAATGCTACCATCCATTGGAATAACAAAAATCTCGAAAACAAACTACCTTCCACAATGACAAGGCTACCATCCATTGGAGTAACAAAATTATCGACAACAAACTACATTCCATAATGACAAGGCTACAATCCATTGGAGTAACAAAAATATCGACAACAGACTACCTACCATAACGACAATGCTACCATCCATAATGACAAGGCTACCATCCATTGGAGTAACAAAAATATCGACAAAAGACTACCTACCATAATGACAATGCTACCATCCATTGGAATACCAAAAATCTCGACAAACACTACCTTCCATAATGACAAGGCTACCATCCATTAGAGTAACAAAAATCTCGACAACAAACTACCTTCCATAATGACAAGGCTACCGTCCATTAGAGTAACAAAAAACTCGACAACAAACTACCTTCCATAGTGACAAGGCTACCATCCATTAGAGTAACAAAGATATCGACAACATACTACCTTCCATAATGACAAGGCTACAATCCATTGGAGTAACAAAAATCTTGACAACAGACTACCTTCCATAATAACAAGGCTACCATCCATTGGAGTAATAAAAATATCGACAACAGACTACCTACCATAATGACAATGCTACCATCCATTGGAATAACAAAAATCTCGACAACAGACTACCTTCCATAATGACAAGGCTACCATCCATTGGAGTAATAAAAATATTGACAACAGACTACGTTCCATAATGACAAGGCTATCATTCATTTGAGTAACAAAAATATCGACAATTGACTACCTCCCATAATGACAATGCTACCATCCATTGGAATAACAAAAATCTCGAAAACAAACTACCTTCCACAATGACAAGGCTAACATCCATTGGAGTAACAAAATTATCGACAACAAACTACCTTCCATAATGACAAGGCTACAATCCATTGGAGTAACAAAAATATCGACAACAGACTACCTACCATAATGACAATGCTACCATCCATAATGACAAGGCTACCATCCATTGGAGTAACAAAAATATCGACAACTGACTACCTACCATAATGACAATGCTACCATCCATTGGAATAACAAAAATCTCGACAAAAGACTACCTTCCATAATGACAAGGCTACCATCCATTAGAGTAACAAATATCTCGACAACAAACTACCTTCCATAATGACAAGGCTACCATCCATTAGAGTAACAAAGATATCGACAACATACTACCTTCCATAATGACAAGGCTACAATCCATTGGAGTAACAAAAATCTTGACAACAGACTACCTTCCATAATGACAAGGCTACCATCCATTGGAGTAATAAAAATATCGACAACAGACTACCTACCATTATGACAATGCTACCATCCATTGGAATAAAAAAAATCTTGACAACAGACTACCTTCCATAATGACAAGGCTACCATCCATTGGAGTAATAAAAATATTGACAACAGAATACCTTCCATAATGACAAGGCTATCATTCATTTGAGTAACAAAAATATTGACAACTGACTACCTACCATAATGACAAAACTACCATCCATTGGAATAACAAAAATCTCGAAAACAGACTACCTTCCATAATGACAAGGCTACCATCCATTGGAGTAACAAAAATCTCGACAACAAACTACCTTCCATAATGACAAGGCTATCATCCATTAGAGTAACAAAGATATCGACAACATACTACCTTCCATAATGACAAGGCTACCATCCATTGGAGTAACAAAAATCTTGACAACAGACTACCTTCCATAATGACAAGGCTACCATCCATTGGAGTAACAAAAATATCGACAACAAACTACTTACCATAATGACAATGCTACCATCCATTGGAATAACAAAAATCTCGACAACAGACTACCGTCCATAATGACAAGGCTACCATCCATTGGAGTAATAAAAATATTGACAACAGACTACCTTCCATAATGACAAGGCTATCATTCATTTGAGTAACAAAAATATCGACAAATGACTACCTACCATAATGATAATGCTACCATCCATTGGAATAACAAAAATCTCGAAAACAAACTACCTTCCATAATGACAAGGCTACCATCCATTGGAGTAACAAAATTATCGACAATAAACTACATTCCATAATGACAAGGCTACAATCCATTGGAGTAACAAAAATATCGACAACAGACTACCTACCATAACGACAATGCTACCATCCATAATGACAAGGCTACCATCCATTGGAGTAACAAAAATATCGACAAATGACTACCTACCATAATGACAATGCTACCATCCATTGGAATACCAAAAATCTCGACAACAGACTACCTTCCATAATGACAAGGCTACCATCCATTAGAGTAACAAAAATCTCGACAACAAACTACCTTCCATAATGACAAGGCTACCATCCATTAGAGTAACAAAAATCTCGACAACAAACTACCTTCCATAGTTACAAGGCTACCATCCATTAGAGTAACAAAGATATCGACAACATACTACCTTCCATAATGACAAGGCTACAATCCATTGGAGTAACAAAAATCTTGACAACAGACTACCTTCCATAATAACAAGGCTACCATCCATTGGAGTAATAAAAATATCGACAACAGACTACCTACCATAATGACAATGCTACCATCCATTGGAATAACAAAAATCTCGACAACAGACTACCTTCCATAATGACAAGGCTACCATCCATTGGAGTAATAAAAATATTGACAACAGACTACCTTCCATAATGACAAGGCTATCATTCATTTGAGTAACAAAAATATCGACAATTGACTACCTACCATAATGACAATGCTACCATCCATTGGAATAACAAAAATCTCGAAAACAAACTACCTTCCACAATGACAAGGCTACCATCCATTGGAGTAACAAAATTATCGACAACAAACTACCTTCCATAATGACAAGGCTACAATCCATTGGAGTAACAAAAATATCGACAACAGACTACCTACCATAATGACAATGCTACCATCCATAATGACAAGGCTACCATCCATTGGAGTAACAAAAATATCGACAACTGACTACCTACCATAATGACAATGCTACCATCCATTGGAATAACAAAAATCTCGACAACAGACTACCTTCCATAATGACAAGGCTACCATCCATTAGAGTAACAAATATCTCGACAACAAACTACCTTCCATAATGACAAGGCTACCATCCATTAGAGTAACAAAGATATCGACAACATACTACCTTCCATAATGACAAGGCTACAATCCATTGGAGTAACAAAAATCTTGACAACAAACTACCTTCCATAATGACAAGGCTACCATCCATTGGAGTAATAAAAATATCGACAACAGACTACCTACCATTATGACAATGCTACCATCCATTGGAATAACAAAAATCTTGACAACAAACTACCTTCCATAATGACAAGGCTACCATCCATTGGAGTAATAAAAATATTGACAACAGAATACCTTCCATAATGACAAGGCTATCATTCATTTGAGTAACAAAAATATTGACAACTGACTACCTACCATAATGACAAAACTACCATCCATTGGAATAACAAAAATCTCGAAAACAGACTACCTTCCATAATGACAAGGCTACCATCCATTGGAGTAACAAAAATCTCGACAACAAACTACCTTCCATAATGACAAGGCTATCATCCATTAGAGTAACAAAGATATCGACAACATACTACCTTCCATAATGACAAGGCTACCATCCATTGGAGTAACAAAAATCTTGACAACAGACTACCTTCCATAATGACAAGGCTACCATCCATTGGAGTAACAAAAATATCGACAACAGACTACTTACCATAATGACAATGCTACCATCCATTGGAATAACAAAAATCTCGACAACAGACTACCGTCCATAATGACAAGGCTACCATCCATTGGAGTAATAAAAATATTGACAACAGACTACCTTCCATAATGACAAGGCTATCATTCATTTGAGTAACAAAAATATTGACAAATGACTACCTACCATAATGATAATGCTACCATCCATTGGAATAACAAAAATCTCGAAAACAAACTACCTTCCACAATGACAAGGCTACCATCCATTGGAGTAACAAAATTATCGACAACAAACTACATTCCATAATGACAAGGCTACAATCCATTGGAGTAACAAAAATATCGACAACAGACTACCTACCATAACGACAATGCTACCATCCATAATGACAAGGCTACCATCCATTGGAGTAACAAAAATATCGACAAATGACTACCTACCATAATGACAATGCTACCATCCATTGGAATACCAAAAATCTCGACAACAGACTACCTTCCATAATGACAAGGCTACCATCCATTAGAGTAACAAAAATCTCGACAACAAACTACCTTCCATAATGACAAGGCTACCATCCATTAGAGTAACAAAAATCTCGACAACAAACTACCTTCCATAGTGACAAGGCTACCATCCATTAGAGTAACAAAGATATCGACAACATACTACCTTCCATAATGACAAGGCTACAATCCATTGGAGTAACAAAAATCTTGACAACAGACTACCTTCCATAATAACAAGGCTACCATCCATTGGAGTAATAAAAATATCGACAATAGACTACCTACCATAATGACAATGCTACCATCCATTGGAATAACAAAAATCTCGACAACAGACTACCTTCCATAATGACAAGGCTACCATCCATTGGAGTAATAAAAATATTGACAACAGACTACCTTCCATAATGACAAGGCTATCATACATTTGAGTAACAAAAATATCGACAATTGACTACCTACCATAATGACAATGCTACCATCCATTGGAATAACAAAAATCTCGAAAACAAACTACCTTCCACAATGACAAGGCTACCATCCATTGGAGTAACAAAATTATCGACAACAAACTACCTTCCATAATGACAAGGCTACAATCCATTGGAGTAACAAAAATATCGACAACAGACTACCTACCATAATGACAATGCTACCATCCATAATGACAAGGCTACCATCCATTGGAGTAACAAAAATATCGACAACTGACTACCTACCATAATGGCAATGCTACCATCCATTGGAATAACAAAAATCTCGACAAAAGACTACCTTCCATAATGACAAGGCTACCATCCATTAGAGTAACAAATATCTCGACAACAAACTACCTTCCATAATGACAAGGCTAACATCCATTAGAGTAACAAAGATATCGACAACATACTACCTTCCATAATGACAAGGCTACAATCCATTGGAGTAACAAAAATCTTGACAATAGACTACCTTCCATAATGACAAGGCTACCATCCATTGGAGTAATAAAAATATCGACAACAGACTACCTACCATTATGACAATGCTACCATCCATTGGAATAAGAAAAATCTTGACAACAGACTACCTTCCATAATGACAAGGCTACCATCCATTGGAGTAATAAAAATATTGACAACAAAATACCTTCCATAATGACAAGGCTATCATTCATTTGAGTAACAAAAATATTGACAACTGACTACCTACCATAATGACAAAACTACCATCCATTGGAATAACAAAAATCTCGAAAACAGACTACCTTCCATAATGACAAGGCTACCATCCATTGGAGTAACAAAAATCTCGATAACAAACTACCTTCCATAATGACAAGGCTATCATCCATTAGAGTAACAAAGATATCGACAACATACTACCTTCCATAATGACAAGGCTACCATCCATTGGAGTAACAAAAATCTTGACAACAGACTACCTTCCATAATGACAAGGCTACCATCCATTGGAGTAAAATAAATATCGACAACAGACTCCTTACCATAATGACAATGCTACCATCCATTGGAATAACAAAAATCTCGACAACAGACTACCTTCCATAATGACAAGGCTACCATCCATTGGAGTAATAAAAATATTGACAACAGACTACCTTCCATAATGACAAGGCTATCATTCATTTGAGTAACAAAAATATCGACAAATGACTACCTACCATAATGACAATGCTACCATCCATTGGAATAACAAAAATCTCGAAAACAGACTACCTTCCATAATGACAAGGCTACCATCCATTGGAGTAACAAAATTATGGACAACAAACTACCTTCCATAATGACAAAGCTACAATCCATTGGAGTAACAAAAATATCGACAACAGACTACCTACCATAATGACAATGCTACCATCCATAATGATAAGGATACCATCCTTTGGAGTAACAAAAATATCGACAACTGACTACCTACCATAATGACAATGCTACCATCCATTGGAATAACAAAAATCTCGACAATAGACTACCTTCCATAATGACAAGGCTACCATCCATTAGAGTAACAAAAATCCCGACAACAAACTACCTTCCATAATGACAAGGCTACCATCCATTAGAGTAACAAAGATATCGACAACATACTACCTTCCATAATGACAAGGCTACAATCCATTGGAGTAACAAAAATCTTGACAACAGACTACCTTCCATAATAACAAGGCTACCATCCATTGGAGTAATAAAAATATCGACAACAGACTACCTACCATAATGACAATGCTACCATCCATTGGAATAACAAAAATCTCGACAACAGACTACCTTCCATAATGAAAAGGCTACCATCCATTGGAGTAATAAAAATATTGACAACAGAATACCTTCCATAATGACAAGGCTATCATTAATTTGAGTAACAAAAATATTGACAACTGACTACCTACCATAATGACAAAACTACCATCCATTGGAATAACAAAAATTTCGAAAATAGACTACCTTCCACAATGACAAGGCTACCATCCATTGGAGTAACAAAAATCTCGACAACAAACTACCTTCCATAATGACAAGGCTATCATCCATTAGAGTAACAAAGATATCGACAACATACTACCTTCCATAATGACAAGGCTACCATCCATTGGAGTAACAAAAATCTTGACAACAGACTACCTTCCATAATGACAAGGCTACCATCCATTGGAGTAACAAAAATATCGACAACAGACTACTTACCATAATGACAATGCTACCATCCATTGGAATAACAAAAATCTCGACAACAGAGTACCGTCCATAATGACAAGGCTACCATCCATTGGAGTAATAAAAATATTGACAACAGACTACCTTCCATAATGACAATGCTATCATTCATTTGAGTAACAAAAATATCGACAAATGACTACCTACCATAATGATAATGCTACCATCCATTGGAATAACAAAAATCTCGAAAACAAACTACCTTCCACAATGACAAGGCTACCATCCATTGGAGTAACAAAATTATCGACAACAAACTACATTCCATAATGACAAGGCTACAATCCATTGGAGTAACAAAAATATCGACAACAGACTACCTACCATAACGACAATGCTACCATCCATAATGAAAAGGCTACCATCCATTGGAGTAACAAAAATATCGACAATTGACTACCTACCATAATGACAATGCTACCATCCATTGGAATACCAAAAATCTCGACAACAGACTACCTTCCATAATGACAAGGCTACCATCCATTAGAGTAACAAAAATCTCGACAACAAACTACCTTCCATAATGACAAGGCTACCATCCATTAGAGTAACAAAAATCTCAACAACAAACTACCTTCCATAATGACAAGGCTACCATCCATTAGAGTAACAAAGATATCGACAACATACTACCTTCCATAATGACAAGGCTACAATCCATTGGAGTAACAAAAATCTTGACAACAGACTACCTTCCATAATAACAAGGCTACCATCCATTGGAGTAATAAAAATATCGACAACAGACTACCTACCATAATGACAATGCTACCATCCATTGGAATAACAAAAATCTCGACAACAGACTACCTTCCATAATGACAAGGCTACCATCCATTGGAGTAATAAAAATATTGACAACAGAATACCTTCCATAATGACAAGGCTATCATTCATTTGAGTAACAAAAATATTGACAACTGACTACCTACCATAATGACAAAACTACCATCCATTGGAATAACAAAAATCTCGAAAACAGACTACCTTCCACAATGACAAGGCTACCATCCATTGGAGTAACAAAAATCTCGACAACAAACTACCTTCCATAATGACAAGGCTATCATCCATTAGAGTAACAAAGATATCGACAACATACTACCTTCCATAATGACAAGGCTACCATCCATTGGAGTAACAAAAATATCGACAACAGACTACTTACCATAATGACAATGCTACCATCCATTGGAATAACAAAAATCTCGACAACAGACTACCTTCCATAATGACAAGGCTACCATCCATCGGAGTAATAAAAATATTGACAACAGACTACCTTCCATAATGACAATGCTATCATTCATTTGAGTAACAAAAATATCGACAAATGACTACCTACCATAATGACAATGCTACCATCCATTGGAATAACAAAAATCTCGAAATCAAACTACCTTCAACAATGACAAGGCTACCATCCATTGGAGTAACAAAATTATCGACAACAAACTACCTTCCATAATGACAAGGCTACAATCCATTGGAGTAACAAAAATATCGACAATAGACTACCTACCATAACGACAATGCTACCATCCATAATGACAAGGCTACCATCCATTGGAGTAACAAAAATATCGACAAATGACTACCTACCATAATGACAATGCTACCATCCATTGGAATAACAAAAATATCGACAATAGACTACATTCCATAATGACAAGGCTACCATCCATTAGAGTAACAAAAATCTTGACAACAAACTACCTTCCATGATGACAAGGCTACCATCCATTAGAGTAACAAAGATATCGACAACATACTACCTTCCATAATGACAAGGCTACAATCCATTGGAGTAACAAAAATCTTGACAACAGACTACCTTCCATAATGACAAGGCTACCATCCATTGGAGTAATAAAAATATCGACAACAGACTACCTACCATAATGACAATGCTACCATCCATTGGAATAACAAAAATCTCGACAACAGACTACCTTCCATAATGACATGGCTACCATCCATTGGAGTAATAAAAATATTGACAACAGACTACCTTCCATAATGACAAGGCTATCATTCATTTGAGTAACAAAAATATCGACAAATGACTACCTACCATAATAACAATGCTACCATCCATTGGAATAACAAAAATCTCGAAAACAAACTACCTTCCACAATGACAAGGCTACCATCCATTGGAGTAACAAAATTATGGACAACAAACTACCTTCCATAATGACAAGGCTACAATCCATTGGAGTAACAAAAATATCGACAACAGACTACCTACCATAATGACAATGCTACCATCCATAATGACAAGGCTACCATCCATTGGAGTAACAAAAATATCGACAACTGACTACCTACCATAATGACAATGCTACCATCCATTGGAATAACAAAAATCTCGACAATAGACTACCTTCCATAATGACATGGCTACCATCCATTAGAGTAACAAAAATCTCGACAACAAACTACCTTCCATAATGACAAGGCTACCATCCATTAGAGTAACAAAGATATCGACAATATACTACCTTCCATAATGACAAGGCTACAATCCATTGGAGTAACAAAAATCTTGACAACAGACTACCTTCCATAATAACAAGGCTACCATCCAATGGAGTAATAAAAATATCGACAACAGACTACCTACCATAATGACAATGCTACCATCCATTGGAATAACAAAAATCTCGACAACAAACTACCTTCCATAATGACAAGGCTACCATCCATTGGAGTAATAAAAATATTGACAATAGAATACCTTCCATAATGACAAGGCTATCATTCATTTGAGTAACAAAAATATTGACAACTGACTACCTACCATAATGACAAAACTACCATCCATAGGAATAACAAAAATCTCGAAAACAGACTACATTCCACAATGACAAGGCTACCATCCATTGGAGTAACAAAAATATCGACAACAAACTACCTTCCATAATGACAAGGCTACAATCCATTGGAGTAACAAAAATCTCGACAACAGACTACCTACCATAATGACAATGCTACCATCCATAATGACAAGGCTACCATCCATTTGAGTAACAAAAATATTGACAACTGACTACCTACCATAATGACAAAACTACCATCCATTGGAATAACAAAAATCTCGAAAACAGACTACCTTCCACAATGACAAGGCTACCATCCATTGGAGTAACAAAAATCTCGACAACAAACTACCTTCCATAATGACAAGGCTATCATCCATTAGAGTAACAAAGATATCGACAACATACTACCTTCCATAATGACAAGGCTACCATCCATTGGAGTAACAAAAATATCGACAACAGACTACTTACCATAATGACAATGCTACCATCCATTGGAATAACAAAAATCTCGACAACAGACTACCTTCCATAATGACAAGGCTACCATCCATTGGAGTAATAAAAATATTGACAACAGACTACCTTCCATAATGACAAGGCTATCATTCATTTGAGTAACAAAAATATCGACAAATGACTACCTACCATAATGACAGAGCTACCATCCATTGGAATAACAAAAATCTCGAAAACAAACTACCTTCCACAATGACAAGGCTACCATCCATTGGAGTAACAAAATTATCGACAACAAACTACCTTCCATAATGACAAGGCTACAATCCATTGGAGTAACAAAAATATCGACAATAGACTACCTACCATAACGACAATGCTACCATCCATAATGACAAGGCTACCATCCATTGGAGTAACAAAAATATCGACAAATGACTACCTACCATAATGACAATGCTACCATCCATTGGAATAACAAAAATATCGACAATAGACTACATTCCATAATGACAAGGCTACCATCCATTAGAGTAACAAAAATCTTGATAACAAACTACCTTCCATGATGACAAGGCTACCATCCATTAGAGTAACAAAGATATCGACAACATACTACCTTCCATAATGACAAGGCTACAATCCATTGGAGTAACAAAAATCTTGACAACAGACTACCTTCCATAATGACAAGGCTACCATCCATTGGAATAACAAAAATCTCGACAACAGACTACCTTCCATAATGACATGGCTACCATCCATTGGAGTAATAAAAATATTGACAACAGACTACCTTCCATAATGACAAGGCTATCATTCATTTGAGTAACAAAAATATCGACAAATGACTACCTACCATAATAACAATGCTACCATCCATTGGAATAACAAAAATCTCGAAAACAAACTACCTTCCACAATGACAAGGCTACCATCCATTGGAGTAACAAAATTATGGACAACAAACTACCTTCCATAATGACAAGGCTACAATCCATTGGAGTAAAAAAAATATCGACAACAGACTACCTACCATAATGACAATGCTACCATCCATAATGACAAGGCTACCATCCATTGGAGTAACAAAAATATCGACAACAAACTACCTACCATAATGACAATGCTATCATCCATTGGAATAACAAAAATCTCGACAACAGACTACCTTCCATAATGACATGGCTACCATCCATTGGAGTAATAAAAATATTGACAACAGACTACCTTCCATAATGACAAGGCTATCATTCATTTGAGTAACAAAAATATCGACAAATGACTACCTACCATAATAACAATGCTACCATCCATTGGAATAACAAAAATCTCGAAAACAAACTACCTTCCACAATGACAAGGCTACCATCCATTGGAGTAACAAAATTATGGACAACAAACTACCTTCCATAATGACAAGGCTACAATCCATTGGAGTAACAAAAATATCGACAACAGACTACCTACCATAATGACAATGCTACCATCCATAATGACAAGGCTACCATCCATTGGAGTAACAAAAATATCGACAACTGACTACCTACCATAATGACAATGCTACCATCCATTGGAATAACAAAAATCTCGACAATAGACTACCTTCCATAATGACAAGGCTACCATCCATTAGAGTAACAAAAATCTCGACAACAAACTACCTTCCATAATGACAAGGCTACCATCCATTAGAGTAACAAAGATATCGACAATATACTACCTTCCATAATGACAAGGCTACAATCCATTGGAGTAACAAAAATCTTGATAACAGACTACCTTCCATAATAACAAGGCTACCATCCAATGGAGTAATAAAAATATCGACAACAGACTACCTACCATAATGACAATGCTACCATCCATTGGAATAACAAAAATCTCGACAACAAACTACCTTCCATAATGACAAGGCTACCATCCATTGGAGTAATAAAAATATTGACAATAGAATACCTTCCATAATGACAAGGCTATCATTCATTTGAGTAACAAAAATATTGACAACTGACTACCTACCATAATGACAAAACTACCATCCATAGGAATAACAAAAATCTCGAAAACAGACTACATTCCACAATGACAAGGCTACCATCCATTGGAGTAACAAAAATATCGACAACAAACTACCTTCCATAATGACAAGGCTACAATCCATTGGAGTAACAAAAATATCGACAACAGACTACCTACCATAATGACAATGCTACCATCCATAATGACAAGGCTACCATCCATTGGAGTAACAAAAATATCGACAACTGACTACCTACCATAATGACAATGTTACCATCCATTGGAATAACAAAAATCTCGACAATAGACTACCTTCCATAATGACAAGGCTACCATCCATTAGAATAACCAAAATCTCGACAACAAACTACCTTCCATAATGACAAGGCTACCATACATTAGAGTAACAAAGATATCGACAACATACTACCTTCCATAATGACAAGGCTACAATCCATTGGAGTAACAAAAATCTTGACAACAGACTACCTTCCATAATGACAAGGCTACCATCCATTGGAGTAACAAAAATATCGTCAACAGACTACCTACCACAATGACAATGCTACCATCCATTGGAATAACAAAAATCTCGACAACAGACTACCTTCCATAATGACAAGGCTACCATCCATTGGAGTAATAAAAATATTGACAACAGACTACCTTCCATAATGACAAGGCTATCATTCATTTGAGTAACAAAAATATCGACAACTGACTACCTACCATAATGACAATGCTACCATCCATTGGAATAACAAAAATCTCGAAAACAAACTACCTTCCACAATGACAATGCTACCATCCATTGGAGTAACAAAATTATCGACAACAAACTACCTTCCATAACGTCAAGGCTACAATCCATTGGAGTAACAAAAATCTCGACAACAGACTACCTACCATAATGACAATGCTACCATCCATAATGACAAGGCTACCATCCATTGGAGTAACAAAAATATCGACAACTGACTACCTACCATAATGACAATGCTACCATCCATTGGAATAACAAAAATCTCGACAATAGACTACCTTCCATAATGACAAGGCTACCATCCATTAGAGTAACAAAAATATCGACAACAAACTACCTTCCATAATGACAAGGCTACCATCCATTAGAGTAACAAAGATATCGACAACATACTACCTTCCATAATTACAAGGCTACCATCCATTGGAGTAACAAAAATCTTGACAACAGACTACCTTCCATAATAACAAGGCTACCATCCAATGGAGTAATAAAAATATCGACAACAGACTACCTACCATAATGACAATGCTACCATCCATTGGAATAACAAAAATCTCGACAACAAACTACCTTCCATAATGACAAGGCTACCATCCATTGGAGTAATAAAAATATTGACAACAGAATACCTTCCATAATGACAAGGCTATCATTCATTTGAGTAACAAAAATATTGACAACTGACTACCTACCATAATGACAAAACTACCATCCATAGGAATAACAAAAATCTCGAAAACAGACTACCTTCCACAATGACAAGGCTACCATCCATTGGAGTAACAAAAATATCGACAACAAACTACCTTCCATAATGACAAGGCTACAATCCATTGGAGTAACAAAAATCTCGACAACAGACTACCTACCATTATGACAATGCTACCATCCATAATGACAAGGCTACCATCCATTGGAGTAACAAAAATATCGACAACTAACTACCTACCATAATGACAATGTTACCATCCATTGGAATAACAAAAATCTCGACAATAGACTACCTTCCATAATGACAAGGCTACCATCCATTAGAATAACAAAAATCTCGACAACAAACTACCTTCCATAATGACAAGGCTACCATACATTAGAGTAACAAAGATATCGACAACATACTACCTTCCATAATGACAAGGCTACAATCCATTGGAGTAACAAAAATCTTGACAACAGACTACCTTCCATAATGACAAGGCTACCATCCATTGGAGTAACAAAAATATCGACAACAGACTACCTACCATAATGACAATGCTACCATCCATTGGAGTAATAAAAATATTGACAACAGACTACCTTCCATAATTACAAGGCTATCATTCATTTGAGTAACAAAAATATCGACAACTGACTACCTACCATAATGACAATGCTACCATCCATTGGAATAACAAAAATCTCGAAAACAGACTACCTTCCACAATGACAATGCTACCATCCATTGGAGTAACAAAATTATCGACAACAAACTACCTTCCATAACGACAAGGCTACAATCCATTGGAGTAACAAAAATCTCGACAACAGACTACCTACCATAATGACAATGCTACCATCCATAATGACAAGGCTACCATCCATTGGAGTAACAAAAATATCGACAACTGACTACCTACCATAATGACAATGCTACCATCCATTGGAATAACAAAAATATCGACAACAGATTACCTTCCATAATGACAAGGCTACCATCAATTTGAGTAACAAAAATCTCGACAACAAACTACCTTCCATAATGACAAGGCTACCATCCATTACAGTGACAAAGATATCGACAACATACTACCTTCCATAATGACAAGGCTACCATCCATTGGAGTAACAAAAATCTTGAAAACAGACTACCTTCCATAATGACAAAGCTACCATCCATTGGAGTAATAAAAATATCGACAACAGACTACCTACCATAATGACAATGCTACCATCCATTGGAATAACAAAAATCTCAACAACAGACTACCTTCCATAATGACAAGGCTACCATCCATTGGAGTAATAAAAATATTGACAACAGAATACCTTCCATAATGACAAGGCTATCATTCATTTGAGTAACAAAAATATTGACAACTGACTACCTACCATAATGACAAAACTACCATCCATTGGAATAACAACAATCTCGAAAACATATTACCTTCCACAATGACAAGGCTACCATCCATTGGAGTAACAAAATTATCGACAACAAACTACCTTCCATAATGACAACGCTACAATCCATTGGAGTAACAAAAATATCGGCAACAAACTACCTACCATAATGACAATTCTACCATCCATAGTGACAAGGCTACCATCCATTGGAGTAACAAAAATATCGACAACTGACTACCTACCATAATGACAATGCTACCATCCATTGGAATAACAAAAATCTCGACAATAGACTACCTTCCATAATGACAAGGCTACCATCCATTAGAGTAACAAAAATATTGACAACAAACTACCTTCCACAATGACAAGGCTACCATCCATTGGAGTGACAAAAATATCGACAACAGACTACCTACCATAATGACAATGCTACCATCCATTAGAATAACAAATATCTCAATAACAGACTACCTTCCATAATGACAAGGCTACCATCCATTGGAGTAATAAAAATATTGACAACATAATACCTTCCATAATGACAAGGCTATCATCCATTTGAGTAACAAAAATATCGACAACTGACTACCTTCCATAATGACAAGGCTACAATCCATTGGAGTAACAAAAATCTCGACAACATACTACCTTCCATAATGACAAGGCTACCATCCAATGGAATAACAAAAATCTCGAGACTAACTTCCATAAAGACAAGGCTACAATCCATTGGAGTAACAAAAATCTCGACAATAAACTACCTTCCATAATGACAAGGCTACCATCCATAATGACAAGGATACCATCCATTGGAGTAACAAAAATCTCGACAACAAACTACCTTCCATAATGATAAGGCTACCATCCATTATAGTAACAAAGATATCGACAACATACTACCTTCCATAATGACAAGGCTACCATCCATTGGAGTAACAATAATCTTGACAACAGACTACCTTCGATAATGACAAGTCTACCATCCATTGGAGTAACAAAAATATCGACAACAGACTACCTACCAAAATGACAATGCTACCATCCATTGGAATAACAAAAATCTCGAAAACAGACTACCTTCCATAATTACAAGGCTACCATCCATTGGAGTAATAAAAATATTGCAAACAGAATACCTTCCATAATGACAAGGCTATCATCCATTTGAGTAACAAAATTATTGACAACTGACTACCTACCATAATGACAATGCTACCATCCATTGGAATAACAAAAATCTCAAAAACAGACTACCTTCCACAATGATAAGGCTACCATCCATTGGAGTAACAAAAATATCGACAACTGACTACCTTCCATAATGACAAGGCTACTATCCATTGGAATAACAAAAATCTCGACAACAGACTACCTACCATAATGAGAATGCTACCATCCATTGGAATAACAAAAATCTTGACAACAGACTACCTTCCATAATGACAAGGCTACCATCCATTAGAGTAACAAAAATCTCGACAACAAACTACCTTCCATAATGACAAGGCTACCATCCATTGGAGTAACAAAAATATCGACAACTGACTACCTACCATAATGACAATGCTACCATCCATTGGAATAACAAAAATCTCGACAACAGACTACCTTCCATAATGACAAGGCTACCATCCATTGAAATAATAAAAATATTGAAAACATACTACCTTCCATAATGACAAGGCTATCATTCATTTGAGTAACAAAAATATCGACAACTGACTGCCTACCATAATGACAATGCTACCATCCATTGGAATAACAAAAATCTCGAAAACAGACTACCTTCCACAATGACAATGCTACCATCCATTGGAGTAACAAAATTATCGACAACAAACTACCTTCCATAACGACAAGGCTACAATCCATTGGAGTAACAAAAATCTCGACAACAGACTACCTACCATAATGACAATGCTACCATCCATAATGACAAGGCTACCATCCATTGGAGTAACAAAAATATCGACAACTGACTACCTACCATAATGACAATGCTACCATCCATTGGAATAACAAAAATATCGACAACAGATTACCTTCCATAATGACAAGGCTACCATCCATTTGAGTAACAAAAATCTCGACAACAAACTACCTTCCATAATGACAAGGCTACCATCCATTACAGTGACAAAGATATCGACAACATACTACCTTCCATAATGACAAGGCTACAATCCATTGGAGTAACAAAAATCTTGAAAACAGACTACCTTCCATAATGACAAAGCTACCATCCATTGGAGTAATAAAAATATCGACAACAGACTACCTACCATAATGACAATGCTACCATCCATTGGAATAACAAAAATCTCGACAACAGACTACCTTCCATAATGACAAGGCTACCATCCATTGGAGTAATAAAAATATTGACAACAGAATACCTTCCATAATGACAAGGCTATCATTCATTTGAGTAACAAAAATATTGACAACTGACTACCTACCATAATGACAAAACTACCATCCATTGGAATAACAACAATCTCGAAAACATACTACCTTCCACAATGACAAGGCTACCATCCATTGGAGTAACAAAATTATCGACAACAAACTACCTTCCATAATGACAACGCTACAATCCATTGGAGTAACAAAAATATCGGCAACAAACTACCTACCATAATGACAATTCTACCATCCATAGTGACAAGGCTACCATCCATTGGAGTAACAAAAATATCGACAACTGACTACCTACCATAATGACAATGCTACCATCCATTGGAATAACAAAAATCTCGACAATAGACTACCTTCCATAATGACAAGGCTACCATCCATTAGAGTAACAAAAATATTGACAACAAACTACCTTCCACAATGACAAGGCTACCATCCATTGGAGTGACAAAAATATCGACAACAGACTACCTACCATAATGACAATGCTACCATCCATTGGAATAACAAATATCTCAATAACAGACTACCTTCCATAATGACAAGGCTATCATCCATTTGAGTAACAAAAATATCGACAACTGACTACCTTCCATAATGACAAGGCTACAATCCATTGGAGTAACAAAAATCTCGACAACATACTACCTTCCATAATGACAAGGCTACCATCCAATGGAATAACAAAAATCTCGAGACTAACTTCCATAAAGACAAGGCTACAATCCATTGGAGTAACAAAAATCTCGACAATAAACTACCTTCCATAATGACAAGGCTACCATCCATAATGACAAGGATACCATCCATTGGAGTAACAAAAATCTCGACAACAAACTACCTTCCATAATGATAAGGCTACCATCCATTATAGTAACAAAGATATCGACAACATACTACCTTCCATAATGACAAGGCTACCATCCATTGGAGTAACAATAATCTTGACAACAGACTACCTTCGATAATGACAAGTCTACCATCCATTGGAGTAACAAAAATATCGATAACAGACTACCTACCAAAATGACAATGCTACCATCCATTGGAATAACAAAAATCTCGAAAACAGACTACCTTCCATAATTACAAGGCTACCATCCATTGGAGTAATAAAAATATTGCAAACAGAATACCTTCCATAATGACAAGGCTATCATCCATTTGAGTAACAAAATTATTGACAATTGACTACCTACCATAATGACAATGCTACCATCCATTGGAATAACAAAAATCTCAAAAACAGACTACCTTCCACAATGATAAGGCTACCATCCATTGGAGTAACAAAAATATCGACAACAGACTACCTTCCATAATGACAAGGCTACTATCCATTGGAATAACAAAAATCTCGACAACAGACTACCTACCATAATGAGAATGCTACCATCCATTGGAATAACAAAAATCTTGACAACAGACTACCTTCCATAATGACAAGGCTACCATCCATTAGAGTAACAAAAATCTCGACAACAAACTACCTTCCACAATGACAAGGCTACCATCCATTGGAGTAACAAAAATCTCGACAACAAACTACCTTCCATAATGACAAGGCTATCATCCATTAGAGTAACAAAGATATCGACAACATACTACCTTCCATAATGACAAGGCTACCATCCATTGGAGTAACAAAAATCTTGACAACAGACTACCTTCCATAATGACAAGGCTACCATCCATTGGAGTAACAAAAATATCGACAACAGACTACTTACCATATTGACAATGCTACCATCCATTGGAATAACAAAAATCTCGACAACAGACTACCTTCTATAATGACAAGGCTACCATCCATTGGAGTAATTAAAATATTGACAACAGACTACCTTCCATAATGACAAGGCTATCATTCATTTGAGTAACAAAAATATCGACAAATGACTACCTACCATAATGACAATGCTACCATCCATTGGAATAACAAAAATCTCGAAAACAAACTACCTTCCACAATGACAAGGCTACCATCCATGGGAGTAACAAAATTATCGACAACAAACTACCTTCCATAATGACAAGGCTCCAATCCATTGGAGTAACAAAAATATCGACAATAGACTACCTACCATAACGACAATGCTACCATCCATAATGACAAGGCTACCATCCATTGGAGTAACAAAAATATCGACAAATGACTACCTACCATAATGACAATGCTACCATCCATTGGAATAACAAAAATCTCGACAATAGACTACCTTCCATAATGACAAGGCTACCATTCATTAGAATAACAAAAATCTCGACAACAAACTACCTTCCATAATGACAAGGCTACATTACATTAGAGTAACAAAGATATCGACAACATACTACCTTCCATAATGACAAGGCTACAATCCATTGACGTAACAAAAATCTTGACAACAGACTACCTTCCATAATGACAAGGCTACCATCCATTGGAGTAACAAAAATATCGACAACAGACTACCTACCATAATGACAATGCTACCATCCATTGGAATAACAAAAATCTGGACAACAGACTACCTTCCATAATGACAAGTCTACCATCCATTGGAGTAATAAAAATATTGACAACAGACTACCTTCCATAATGACAAGGCTATCATTCATTTGAGTAACAAAAATATCGACAAATGACTACCTACCATAATGACAATGCTACCATCCATTGGAATAACAAAAATCTCGAAAACAAACTACCTTCCACAATGACAAGGCTACCATCCATTGGAGTAACAAAATTATGGACAACAAACTACCTTCCATAATGACAAGGCTACAATCCATTAGAGTAACAAAAATATCGACAACAGACTACCTACCATAATGACAATGCTACCATCCATAATGACAAGGCTACCATCCATTGGAGTAACAAAAATATCGACAACTGACTACCTACCATAATGACAATGCTACCATCCATTGGAATAACAAAAATCTCGACAATAGACTACCTTCCATAATGACAAGGCTACCATCCATTAGAGTAACAAAAATCTCGACAACAAACTACCTTCCATAATGACAAGGCTACCATCCATTAGAGTAACAAAGATATCGACAACATACTACCTTCCATAATGACAAAGCTACAATCCATTGGAGTAACAAAAATCTTTACAACAGACTACCTTCCATAATAACAAGGCTACCATCCATTGGAGTAATAAAAATATCGACAACAGACTACCTACCATAATGACAATGCTACCATCCATTGGAATAACAAAAATCTCGACAACAGACTACCTTCCATAATGACAAGGCTACCATCCATTGGAGTAATAAAAATATTGACAACGAAATACCTTCCATAATGACAAGGCTATCATTCATTTGAGTAACAAAAATATTGACAACTGACTACCTACCATAATGACAAAACTACCATCCATTGGAATAACAAAAATCTCGAAAACAGACTACCTTCCACAATGACAAGGCTACCATCCATTGGAGTAACAAAAATCTCGACAACAAACTACCTTCCATAATGACAAGGCTATCATCCATTAGAGTAACAAAGATATCGACAACATACTACCTTCCATAATGACAAGGCTACCATCCATTGGAGTAACAAAAATCTTGACAACAGACTACCTTCCATAATGACAAGGCTACCATCCATTGGAGTAACAAAAATATCGACAACAGACTACTTACCATATTGACAATGCTACCATCCATTGGAATAACAAAAATCTCGACAACAGACTACCTTCTATAATGACAAGGCTACCATCCATTGGAGTAATTAAAATATTGACAACAGACTACCTTCCATAATGACAAGGCTATCATTCATTTGAGTAACAAAAATATCGACAAATGACTACCTACCATAATGACAATGCTACCATCCATTGGAATAACAAAAATCTCGAAAACAAACTACCTTCCACAATGACAAGGCTACCATCCATTGGAGTAACAAAATTATCGACAACAAACTACCTTCCATAATGACAAGGCTCCAATCCATTGGAGTAACAAAAATATCGACAATAGACTACCTACCATAACGACAATGCTACCATCCATAATGACAAGGCTACCATCCATTGGAGTAACAAAAATATCGACAAATGACTACCTACCATAATGACAATGCTACCATCCATTGGAATAACAAAAATATCGACAACAAACTACATTCCATAATGACAAGGCTACCATCCATTAGAGTAACAAAAATCTTGACAACAAACTACCTTCCATAATGACAAGGCTACCATCCATTAGAGTAACAAAGATATCGACAACATACTACCTTCCATAATGACAAGGCTATAATCCATTGGAGTAACAAAAATCTTGACAACAGACTACCTTCCATAATGACAAGGCTACCATCCATTGGAGTAATAAAAATATCGACAACAGACTACCTACCATAATGACAATGCTACCATCCATTGGAATAACAAAAATCTCGACAACAGACTACCTTCCATAATGATAAGTCTACCATCCATTGGAGTAATAAAAATATTGACAACAGACTACCTTCCATAATGACAAGGCTATCATTCATTTGAGTAACAAAAATATCGACAAATGACTACCTACCATAATGACAATGCTACCATCCATTGGAATAACAAAAATCTCGAAAACAAACTACCTTCCACAATGACAAGGCTACCATCCATTGGAGTAACAAAATTATGAACAACAAACTACCTTCCATAATGACAAGGCTACAATCCATTGGAGTAACAAAAATATCGACAACAGACTACCTACCATAATGACAACGCTACCATCCATAATGACAAGGCTACCATCCATTGGAGTAACAAAAATATCGACAACTGACTACCTACCATAATGACAATGCTACCATCCATTGGAATAACAAAAATCTCGACAATAGACTACCTTCCATAATGACAAGGCTACCATCCATTAGAGTAACAAAAATCTCGACAACAAACTACCTTCAATAATGACAAGGCTACCATCCATTAGAGTAACAAAGATATTGACAACATACTACCTTCCATAATGACAAGGCTAAAATCCATTGGAGAAACAAAAATCTTGACAACAGACTACCTTCCATAATAACAAGGCTACCATCCATTGGAGTAATAAAAATATCGACAACAGACTACCTACCATAATGACAATGCTACCATCCATTGGAATAACAAAAATCTCGACAACAAACTACCTTCCATAATGACAAGGCTACCATCCATTGGAGTAATAAAAATATTGACAACAAAATACTTTCCATAATGACAAGGCTATCATTCATTTGAGTAACAAAAATATTGACAACTGACTACCTACCATAATGACAAAACTACCATCCATTGGAATAACAAAAATCTTGAAAATAGACTACCTTCCACAATGACAAGGCTACCATCCATTGGAGTAACAAAAATATCGACAACAAACTACCTTCCATAATGACAAGGCTACAATCCATTGGAGTAACAAAAATCTCGACAACAGACTACCTACCATAATGACAATGCTACCATCCATAATGACAAGGCTACCATCCATTTGAGTAACAAAAATATCGACAACTGACTACCTACCATAATGACAATGCTACCATCCATCGGAATAACAAAAATCTCGACAATAGACTACCTTCCATAATGACAAGGCTACCATTCATTAGAATAACAAAAATCTCGACAACAAACTACCTTCCATAATGACAAGGCTACCATACATTAGAGTAACAAAGATATCGACAACATACTACCTTCCATAATAACAAGGCTACAATCCATTGGAGTAACAAAAATCTTGACAACAGACTACCTTCCATAATGACAAGGCTACCATCCATTGGAGTAACAAAAATATCGACAACAGACTACCTACCATAATGACAATGCTACCATCCATTGGAATAACAAAAATCTGGACAACAGACTACCTTCCATAATGACAAGGCTACCATCCATTGGAGTAATAAAAATATTGACAACAGACTACCTTCCATAATGACAAGGCTATCATTCATTTGAGTAACAAAAATATCGACAACTGACTACCTACCATAATGACAATGCTACCATCCATTGGAATAACAAAAATCTCGAAAATAGACTACCTTCCACAATGACAAGGCTACCATCCATTGGAGTAACAAAATTATCGACAACAAACTACCTTCCATAACGACAAGGCTACAATCCATTGGAGTAACAAAAATCTCGACAACAGACTACCTACCATAATGACAATGCTACCATCCATAATGACAAGGCTACCATCCATTGGAGTAACAAAAATATCGACAACTTACTACCTACCATAATGACAATGCTACCATCCATTGGAATAACAAAAATATCGACAACAGATTACCTTCCATAATGACAAGGCTACCATGCATTAGAGTAACAAAAATCTCGACAACAAACTACCTTCCATAATGACAAGGCTACCATCCATTACAGTGACAAAGATATCGACAACATACTACCTTCCATAATGACAAGGCTAGCATCCATTGGAGTAACAAAAATCTTGACAACAGACTACCTTCCATAATGACAAGGCTACCATCCATTGGAGTAATAAAAATATCGACAACATACTACCTACCATAATGACAATGCTACAATCCATTGGAATAACAAAAATCTCGACAACAGACTACCTTCCATAATGACAAGGCTACCATCCATTGGAGTAATAAAAATATTGACAACAGAATACCTTCCATAATGACAAGGCTATCATTCATTTGAGTAACAAAAATATTGACAACTGACTACCTACCATAATGACAAAACTACCATCCATTGGAATAACAACAATCTCGAAAACAGACTACCTTCCACAATGACAAGGCTACCATCCATTGGAGTAACAAAATTATCGACAACAAACTACCTTCCATAATGACAACGCTACAATCCATTGGAGTAACAAAAATATCGACAACATACTACCTACCATAATGACAATGCTACCATCCATAGTGACAAGGCTACCATCCATTGGAGTAACAAAAATATCGACAACTGACTACCTACCATAATGACAATGCTACCATCCATTGGAATAACAAATATCTCGACAATAGACTACCTTCCATAATGACAAGGCTACCATCCATTAGAGTAACAAAAATATTGACAACAAACTACTTTCCATAATGACAAGGCTACCATCCATTGGAGTGACAAAAATATCGACAACAGACTACCTACCATAATGACAATGCTTCCATCCATTAGAATAACAAATATCTCAATAACAGACTACCTTCCATAATGACAAGGCTACCATCCATTGGAGTAATAAAAATATTGACAACATAATACCTTCCATAATGACAAGGCTATCATACATTTGAGTAACAAAAATATCGACAACTGACTACCTACCACAATGATAAGGCTACCATCCATTGGAGTAACAAAAATATCGACAACAGACTACCTTCCATAATGACAAGGCTACAATCCATTGGAGTAACAAAAATCTCGACAACAGACTACCTTCCACAATGAAAAGGCTACCATCCATTGGAATAACAAAAATCTCAACAAAAGACTACCTTCCATAATGACAAGGCTACCATCCAATGGAATAACAAAAATCTCGAGACTAACTTCCATAAAGACAAGGCTACAATCCATTGGAGTAACAAAAATCATGACAATAGACTACCTTCCAAAATGACAAGGCTACCATCCATAATGACAAGGATATCATCCATTGGAGTAACAAAAATCTCGACAACAAACTACCTTCCATAATGATAAGGCTACCATCCATTAGAGTAACAAAGATATCGACAACATACTACCTTCCATAATGACAAGGCTACCATCCATTGGAGTAACAATAATCTTGACAAACGACTACCTTCAATAATGACAAGTCTACCATCCATTGGAGTAACAAAAATATCGACAACAGACTACCTACCAAAATGACAATGCTACCATCCATTGGAATAACAAAAATCTCGAAAACAGACTACCTTCCATAATTACAAGGCTACCATCCATAGGAGTAATAAAAATATTGCAAACAGAATACCTTCCATAATGACAAGGCTATCATCCATTTGAGTAACAAAATTATTGACAACTGACTACCTACCATAATGACAATGCTACCATCCATTGGAATAACAAAAATCTCAAAAACAGACTACCTTCCACAATGATAAGGCTACCATCCATTGGAGTAACAAAAATATCGACAACAGACTAACTTCCATAATGACAAGGCTACTATCCATTGGAATAACAAAAATCTCGACAACAGACTACCTACCATAATGACAATGCTACCATCCATTGGAATAACAAAAATCTTGACAACAGACTACCTTCCATAATGACAAGGCTACCATCCATTAGAGTAACAAAAATATTGATAACAAACTACCTTCCATAATGACAAGGCTACCATCCATTGGAATAACAAAAATCTCAACAACAGACTACCTTCCATAATGACAAGGATATCATCCATTTGAGTAACAAAAATATCGACAATTGACTACCTACCATAATGACAATGCTACCATCCATTGGAATAACAAAAATCTCAAAAACAGACTACCTTCCACAATGACAAGGCTATCATTCATTGGAGTAATAAAAATATCGACAACAGACTACCTTCCACAATGACAAGGCTACAATCCATTGGAGTAACAAAAATCTTGACAACAGACTACCTTCCATAATGACAAGGCTACCATCCATTGGAGTAACAAAAATATCGACAACAGACTACCTACCATAATGACAATGTTACCATCCATTGGAATAACAAAAATCTGGACAACAGACTACCTTCCATAATGACAAGGCTACCATCCATTGGAGTAATAAAAATATTGACAACAGACTACCTTCCATAATGACAAGGCTATCATTCATTTGAGTAACAAAAATATCGACAACTGACTACCTACCATAATGACAATGCTACCATCCATTGGAATAAAAAAAATCTCGAAAATAGACTACCTTCCACAATGACAAGGCTACCATCCATTGGAGTAACAAAATTATCGACAACAAACTACCTTCCATAACGACAAGGCTACAATCCATTGGAGTAACAAAAATCTCGACAACAGACTACCTACCATAATGACAATGCTACCATCCATAATGACAAGGCTACCCTCCATTGGAGTAACAAAAATATCGACAACTGACTACCTACCATAATGACAATGCTACCATCCATTGGAATAACAAAAATATCGACAACAGATTACCTTCCAAAATGACAAGGCTACCATCCATTAGAGTAACAAAAATCTCGACAACAAACTACCTTCCATAATGACAAGGCTACCATCCATTACAGTGACAAAGATATCGACAACATACTACCTTCCATAATGACAAGGCTACCATCCATTGGAGTTACAAAAATCTTGACAACAGACTACCTTCCATAATGACAAGGCTACCATCCATTGGAGTAATAAAAATATCGACAACATACTACCTACCATAATGACAATGCTACAATCCATTGGAATAACAAAAATCTCGACAACAGACTACCTTCCATAATGACAAGGCTACCATCCATTGGAGTAATAAAAATATTGACAACAGAATACCTTCCATAATGACAAGGCTATCATTCATTTGAGTAACAAAAATATTGACAACTGACTACCTACCATAATGACAAAACTACCATCCATTGGAATAACAACAATATCGAAAACAGACTACCTTCCACAATGACAAGGCTACCATCCATTGGAGTAACAAAATTATCGACAACAAACTACCTTCCATAATGACAACGCTACAATCCATTGGAGTAACAAAAATATCGACAACATACTACCTACCATAATGACAATGCTACCATCCATAGTGACAAGGCTACCATCCATTGGAATAACAAAAATATCGACAACTGACTACCTACCATAATGACAATGCTACCATCCATTGGAATAACAAATATCTCGACAATAGACTACCTTCCATAATGACAAGGCTACCATCCATTAGAGTAACAAAAATATTGACAACAAACTACTTTCCATAATGACAAGGCTACCATCCATTGGAGTGACAAAAATATCGACAACAGACTACCTACCATAATGACAATGCTTCCATCCATTGGAATAACAAATATCTCAATAACAGACTACCTTCCATAATGACAAGGCTACCATCCATTGGAGTAATAAAAATATTGACAACATAATACCTTCCATAATGACAAGGCTATCATACATTTGAGTAACAAAAATATCGACAACTGACTACCTACCACAATGATAAGGCTACCATCCATTGGAGTAACAAAAATATCGACAACAGACTACCTTCCATAATGACAAGGCTACAATCCATTGGAGTAACAAAAATCTCGACAACAGACTACCTTCCATAATGAAAAGGCTACCATCCATTGGAATAACAAAAATCTCAACAAAAGACTACCTTCCATAATGACAAGGCTACCATCCAATGGAATAACAAAAATCTCGAGACTAACTTCCATAAAGACAAGGCTACAATCCATTGGAGTAACAAAAATCATGACAATAGACTACCTTCCAAAATGACAAGGCTACCATCCATAATGACAAGGATATCATCCATTGGAGTAACAAAAATCTCGACAACAAACTACCTTCCATAATGATAAGGCTACCATCCATTAGAGTAACAAAGATATCGACAACATACTACCTTCCATAATGACAAGGCTACCATCCATTGGAGTAACAATAATCTTGACAAACGACTACCTTCAATAATGACAAGTCTACCATCCATTGGAGTAACAAAAATATCGACAACAGACTACCTACCAAAATGACAATGCTACCATCCATTGGAATAACAAAAATCTCGAAAACAGACTACCTTCCATAATTACAAGGCTACCATCCATTGGAGTAATAAAAATATTGCAAACAGAATACCTTCCATAATGACAAGGCTATCATCCATTTGAGTAACAAAATTATTGACAACTGACTACCTACCATAATGACAATGCTACCATCCATTGGAATAACAAAAATCTCAAAAACAGACTACCTTCCACAATGATAAGGCTACCATCCATTGGAGTAACAAAAATATCGACAACAGACTAACTTCCATAATGACAAGGCTACTATCCATTGGAATAACAAAAATCTCGACAACAGACTACCTACCATAATGACAATGCTACCATCCATTGGAATAACAAAAATCTTGACAACAGACTACCTTCCATAATGACAAGGCTACCATCCATTAGAGTAACAAAAATATTGATAACAAACTACCTTCCATAATGACAAGGCTACCATCCATTGGAATAACAAAAATCTCAACAACAGACTACCTTCCATAATGACAAGGATATCATCCATTTGAGTAACAAAAATATCGACAATTGACTACCTACCATAATGACAATGCTACCATCCATTGGAATAACAAAAATCTCAAAAACAGACTACCTTCCACAATGACAAGGCTATCATTCATTGGAGTAATAAAAATATCGACAACAGACTACCTTCCACAATGACAAGGCTACAATCCATTGGAGTAACAAAAATCTTGACAACAGACTACCTTCCATAATGACAAGGCTACCATCCATTGGAGTAACAAAAATATCGACAACAGACTACCTACCATAATGACAATGTTACCATCCATTGGAATAACAAAAATCTGGACAACAGACTACCTTCCATAATGACAAGGCTACCATCCATTGGAGTAATAAAAATATTGACAACAGACTACCTTCCATAATGACAAGGCTATCATTCATTTGAGTAACAAAAATATCGACAACTGACTACCTACCATAATGACAATGCTACCATCCATTGGAATAACAAAAATCTCGAAAATAGACTACCTTCCACAATGACAAGGCTACCATCCATTGGAGTAACAAAATTATCGACAACAAACTACCTTCCATAACGACAAGGCTACAATCCATTGGAGTAACAAAAATCTCGACAACAGACTACCTACCATAATGACAATGCTACCATCCATAATGACAAGGCTACCCTCCATTGGAGTAACAAAAATATCGACAACTGACTACCTACCATAATGACAATGCTACCATCCATTGGAATAACAAAAATATCGACAACAGATTACCTTCCAAAATGACAAGGCTACCATCCATTAGAGTAACAAAAATCTCGACAACAAACTACCTTCCAAAATGACAAGGCTACCATCCATTACAGTGACAAAGATATCGACAACATACTACCTTCCATAATGACAAGGCTACCATCCATTGGAGTAACAAAAATCTTGACAACAGACTACCTTCCATAATGACAAGGCTACCATCCATTGGAGTAATAAAAATATCGACAACAGACTACCTACCATAATGACAATGCTACAATCCATTGGAATAACAAAAATCTCGACAACAGACTACCTTCCATAATGACAAGGCTACCATCCATTGGAGTAATAAAAATATTGACAAAAGAATACCTTCCATAATGACAAGGCTATCATTCATTTGAGTAACAAAAATATTGACAACTGACTACCTACCATAATGACAAAACTACCATCCATTGGAATAACAACAATCTCGAAAATAGACTACCTTCCACAATGACAAGGCTACCATCCATTGGAGTAACAAAATTATCGACAACAAACTACCTTCCATAATGACAACGCTACAATCCATTGGAGTAACAAAAATATCGACAACATACTACCTACCATAATGACAATGCTACCATCCATAGTGACAAGGCTACCATCCATTGGAGTAACAAAAATATCGACAACTGACTACCTACCATAATGACAATGCTACCATCCATTGGAATAACAAATATCTCGACAATAGACTACCTTCCATAATGACAAGGCTACCATCCATTAGAGTAACAAAAATATTGACAACAAACTACCTTCCATAATGACAAGGCTACCATCCATTGGAGTGACAAAAATATCGACAACAGACTACCTACCATAATGACAATGCTTCCATCCATTGGAATAACAAATATCTCAATAACAGACTACCTTCCATAATGACAAGGCTACCATCCATTGGAGTAATAAAAATATTGACAACATAATACCTTCCATAATGACAAGGCTATCATCCATTTGAGTAACAAAAATATCGACAACTGACTACCTACCACAATGATAAGGCTACCATCCATTGGAGTAACAAAAATATCGACAACAGACTACCTTCCATAATGACAAGGCTACAATCCATTGGAGTAACAAAAATCTCGACAACAGACTACCTTCCATAATGAAAAGGCTACCATCCATTGGAATAACAAAAATCTCAACAAAAGACTACCTTCCATAATGACAAGGCTACCATCCAATGGAATAACAAAAATCTCGAGACTAACTTCCATAAAGACAAGGCTACAATCCATTGGAGTAACAAAAATCTTGAAAATAGACTACCTTCCATAATGACAAGGCTACCATCCATAATGACAAGGATATCATCCATTGGAGTAACAAAAATCTCGACAACAAACTACCTTCCATAATGATAAGGCTACCATCCATTAGAGTAACAAAGATATCGACAACATACTACCTTCCATAATGACAAGGCTACCATCCATTGGAGTAACAATAATCTTGACAAACGACTACCTTCAATAATGACAAGTCTACCATCCATTGGAGTAACAAAAATATCGACAACAGACTACCTACCAAAATGACAATGCTACCATCCATTGGAATAACAAAAATCTCGAAAACAGACTACCTTCCATAATTACAAGGCTACCATCCATTGGAGTAATAAAAATATTGCAAACAGAATACCTTCCATAATGACAAGGCTATCATCCATTTGAGTAACAAAATTATTGACAACTGACTACCTACCATAATGACAATGCTACCATCCATTGGAATAACAAAAATCTCAAAAACAGACTACCTTCCACAATGATAAGGCTACCATCCATTGGAGTAACAAAAATATCGACAACAGACTAACTTCCATAATGACAAGGCTACTATCCATTGGAATAACAAAAATCTCGACAACAGACTACCTACCATAATGACAATGCTACCATCCATTGGAATAACAAAAATCTTGACAACAGACTACCTTCCATAATGACAAGGCTACCATCCATTAGAGTAACAAAAATATTGATAACAAACTACCTTCCATAATGACAAGGCTACCATCCATTGGAATAACAAAAATCTCAACAACAGACTACCTTCCATAATGACAAGGATATCATCCATTTGAGTAACAAAAATATCGACAATTGACTACCTACCATAATGACAATGCTACCATCCATTGGAATAACAAAAATCTCAAAAACAGACTACCTTCCACAATGACAAGGCTATCATTCATTGGAGTAATAAAAATATCGACAACAGACTACCTTCCACAATGACAAGGCTACAATCTATTGGAGTGACAAAAATCTCGACAACAGACTACCTTCCATAATGACAAGGCTACCATCAATAATGACAAGGCTACCATCCATTGGAGTAACAAAAATATCGACAAATGACTACCTTCCATAATGACAAGGCTACCATCCATTGGAGTAACCAAAATCTCGACAACAAACTACCTTCCATAATGACAAGGCTACCATCCATTAGAGTAACAAAGATATCGACAACATACTACCTTCCATTATGACAAGGATACCATCCATTGGAGTAACAAAAATCTTGACAACAAACTACCTTCCATAATGACAAGGCTACCATCCATTGGAGTAACAAAAATATCGACAACAGACTACCTACCATAATGAAAATGCTACCATCCATTAGAATAACAAAAATCTCGACAACAAACGACCTACCATAATGACAATGCTACCATCCATTGGAATAACAAAAATCGCGACAACATACTACCTTCCATAATGACAAGGCTACCATCCATTAGAGTAACAAAAATCTCGACAACAAACTACCTTCCATAATGACAAGGCTACCATACATTAGAGTAACAAATATATCGACAACATACTACCTTCCGTAATGACAAGGCTACCATCCATTGGAGTAACAAAAATATTAACAACCGACTACCTTCCATAATGACAAGGCTACCATCCATTGGAGTAACAAAAATATCGACAACATACTACCTACCATAATGACAATGCTACCATCCATTGGAATAACAAAAAACTCGACAACAGACTACCTTCCATAATGACAAGGCTACCATCCATTGGAGTAATAAAAATATTGACAACAGACTACCTTCCATAATGACAAGGCTATCATTCATTTGAGTAACAAAAATATCGACAAATGACTACCTACCATAATGACAATGCTACCATCCATTGGAATAACGAAAATCTCGAAAACAGACTACCTTCCACAATGACAAGGCTACCATCCATTAGTGTAACAAAAATATCGACAACAAACTACCTTCCATAATGACAAGGCTACAATCCATTGGAGTAACAAAAATATCGACAACAGACTACCTACCATAATGAAAATGCTACCATCCATAATGACAAGGCTACCATCCATTGGAGTAACAAAAATATCAACAACGGACTACCTACCATAATGACAATGCTACCATTCATTGGAATAACAAAAATCTCGACAACAGACTACCTTCCATAATGACAAGGCTACCATCCATTAGAGTAACAAAAATCTCGACAACAAACTACCTTCCATAATGACAAGGCTACCATCCATTAGAGTAACAAAGATATCGACAACATACTACCTTCCATAATGACAAGGGTACAATCCATTGGAGTAACAAAAATCTTGACAACAGACTACCTTCCATAATGACAAGGCTACCATCCATTGGAGTAATAAAAATATCGACAACGGACTACCTACCGTAATGACAATGCTACCATCCATTGGAATAAGAAAAATCTCGACAACAGACTACCTTCCATAATGACAAGGCTACCATCCATTGGATTAATAAAAAGTTTGACAACAAAATACCTTCCATAATTACAAGGCTATCATTCATTTGAGTAACAAAAATATTGACAACTGACTACCTACCATAATGACAAAACTACCATCCATTGGAATAACAACAATCTCGAAAATAGACTACCTTCCACAATGACAAGGCTACCATCCATTGGAGTAACAAAAATATCGACAACAAACTACTTTCCATAATGACAAGGCTACAATCCATTGGAGTAACAAAAATCTCGACAACAGACTACATACCATAATGACAATGCTACCATCCATAATGACAAGGCTACCATCCATTGGAGTAACAAAAATATCGACAACTGACTACCTATCATAATGACAATGCTACCATCCATTGGAATAACAAAAATCTCGACAACAGATTACCTTCCATAATGACAAGGCTACCATCCATTAGAGTAACAAAAATCTCGACAACAAACTACCTTCCATAATGACAAGGCTACCATCCATTAGAGTAATAAAGATATCGACAACATACTACCTTCCATAATGACAAGGCTACCATCCATTGGAGTAACAAAAATATTGACAAACGACTACCTTCCATAATGACAAGGCTACCATCCATTGGAGTAACAAAAATATCGACAACAGACTACCTACCATAATGACAATGCTACCATCCATTGGAATAACAAAAATCACGACAACAGACTACCTTCCATAATGACAAGGCTACCATCCATTGGAGTAATAAAAATATTGACAACAGACTACCTTCCATAATGACAAGGCTATCATTCATTTGAGTAACAAAAATATCGACAAATGACTACCTACCATAATGACAATGCTACCATCCATTGGAATAACAAAAATCTCGAAAACAGACTACCTTCCACAATGACAAGGCTACCATCCATTAGAGTAACAAAAATATCGACAACAAACTACCTTCCATAATGACAAGGCTACAATCCATTGGAGTAACAAAAATATCGACAACAGACTACCTACCATAATGACAATGCTACCATCCATAATGACAAGGCTACCATCCATTGGAGTAACAAAAATATCAACAACGGACTACCTACCATAATGACAATGCTACCATTCATTGGAATAACAAAAATCTCGACAACAGACTACCTTCCATAATGACAAGGCTACCATCCATTAGAGTAACAAAAATCTCGACAACAAACTACCTTCCATAATGACAAGGCTACCATCCATTAGAGTAACAAAGATATCGACAACATACTACCTTCCATAATGACAAGGGTACAATCCATTGGAGTAACAAAAATCTTGACAACAGACTACCTTCCATAATGACAAGGATACCATCCATTGGAGTAATAAAAATATCGACAACAGAATACCTACCATAATGACAATGCTACCATCCATTGGAATAACAAAAATCTCGACAACAGACTACCTTCCATAATGACAAGGCTACAACCCATTGGATTAATAAAAAGTTTGACAACAAAATACCTTCATAATGACAAGGCTATCATTCATTTGAGTAACAAAAATACCGACAAATGACTACCTACCATAATGACAATGCTACCATCCATTGGAATAACAAAAATCTCGAAAACAGACTACCTTCCACAATGACAAGGCTACCATCCATTAGAGTAACAAAATTATCGACAATAAACTACCTTCCATAATGACAAGGCTACAATCCATTGGAGTATCAAAAATCTCGACAACAGACTACCTACCATAATGACAATGCTACCATCCATAATGACAAGGCTACCATCCATTGGAGTAACAAAAATATCGACAACTGACTAACTACCATAATGACAATGCTACCATCCATTGGAATAACAAAAATCTCCACAATAGACTAGCTTCCATAATGACAAGGCTACCATCCATTAGAGTAAAAAAAATATTGACAACAAACTACCTTCCATAATGACAAGGCTACCATCCATTGGAGTGACAAAAATATCAACAACAGACTACCTTCCATAATGACAACGCTACCATCCATTGGAATAACAAAAATCTCGACAATAGACTACCTTCCATAATGACAAGGCTACCATCCATTGGAGTAATAAAAAGTTTGACAACAGAATACCTTCCATAATGACAAGGCTATCATTCATTTGAGTAACAAAAATATTGACAACTGACTACCTACCATAATGACAAAACTACCATCCATTGGAATAACAACAATCTCGAAAACAGACTACCTTCCACAATGACAAGGCTACCATCCATTGGAGTAACAAAAATATCGACAACAAACTACCTTCCATAATGACAAGGCTACAATCCATTGGAGTAACAAAAATCTCGACAACAGACTACCTTCCATAATGACAGGGCTACCATCCATTGGAGTAATAAAAATATTGACAACAAACTACCTTCCATAATGATAAGGCTACCATCCATTGGAGTGAAAAAAATATCGACAACAGACTACCTACCATAATGACAATGCTACCATCCATTGGAATAACAACAATCTCGAAAACAGACTACCTTCCACAATGACAAGGCTACCATCCATTGGAGTAACAAAAATATCAACAACAAACTACCTACCGTAATGACAATGCTATCATCCATTGGAATAACAAAAATCTCGACAACAGACTACCTTCCATAATGACAGGGCTACCATCCATTGGAGTAATAAAAATATTGACAACAAACTACCTTCCATAATGATAAGGCTACCATCCATTGGAGTGACAAAAATATCGACAACAGACTACCTACCATAATGACAATGCTACCATCCATTGGAATAACAAAAATCACGACAACAGACTACCTTCCATAATGACAAGGCTACCATCCATTGGAGTAATAAAAATATTGACAACAGACTACCTTCCATAATGACAAGGCTATCATTCATTTGAGTAACAAAAATATCGACAAATGACTACCTACCATAATGACAATGCTACCATCCATTGGAATAACAAAAATCTCGAAAATAGACTACCTTCCACAATGACAAGGCTACCATCCATTAGAGTAACAAAAATATCGACAACAAACTACCTTCCATAATGACAAGGCTACAATCCATTGGAGTAACAAAAATATCGACAACAGTCTACCTACCATAATGACAATGCTACCATCCATAATGACAAGGCTACCATCCATTGGAGTAACAAAAATATCAACAACGGACTACCTATCATAATGACAATGCTACCATTCATTGGAATAACAAAAATCTCGACAACAGACTACCTTCCATAATGACAAGGCTACCATCCATTAGAGTAACAAAAATCTCGACAACAAACTACCTTCCATAATGACAAGGCTACCATCCATTAGAGTAACAAAGATATCGACAACATACTACCTTCCATAATGACAAGGGTACAATCCATTGGAGTAACAAAAATCTTGACAACAGACTACCTTCCATAATGACAAGGATACCATCCATTGGAGTAATAAAAATATCGACAACAGACTACCTACCATAATGACAATGCTACCATCCATTGGAATAACAAAAATCTCGACAACAGACTACCTTCCATAATGACAAGGCTACAATCCATTGGATTAATAAAAAGTTTGACAACAAAATACCTTCATAATGACAAGGCTATCATTCATTTGAGTAACAAAAATATTGACAACTTACTACCTACCATAATGACAAAACTACCATCCATTGGAATAACAACAATCTCGAAAATAGACTACCTTCCACAATGACAAGGCTATCATCCATTGGAGTAACAAAAATATCGATAACAAACTACCTTCCATAATGACAAGGCTACAATCCATTGGAGTAACAAAAATCTCGACAACAGACTACATACCATAATGACAATTCTACCATCCATAATGACAAGGCTACCATCCATTAGAGTAACAAAGATATCGACAACATACTACCTTCCATAATGACAAGGCTACCATCCATTGGAGTAACAAAAATCTTGACAACAAACTACCTTCCATAATGACAAGGCTACCATCCATTGGAGTAACAAAAATATCGACAACAGACTACCTACCATAATGACAATGCTACCATCCATTGGAATAACAAAAATCTCGACAACAGACTACCTTCCATAATGACAAGGCTACCATCCATTGGAGTAATAAAAATATTGACAACAGACTAACTTCCATAATGACAAGGTTATCATTCATTTGAGTAACAAAAATACCGACAAATGACTACCTACCATAATGACAATGCTACCATCCATTGGAATAACAAAAATCTCGAAAATAGACTACCTTCCACAATGACAAGGCTACCATCCATTGGAGTAACAAAATTATCGACAATAAACTACCTTCCATAATGACAAGGCTACAATTCATTGGAGTAACAAAAATATCGACAACAGACTACCTACCATAATGACAATGCTACCATCCATAATGACAAGGCTACCATCCATTGGAGTAACAAAAATATCGACAACTGACTAACTACCATAATGACAATGCTACCATCCATTGGAATAACAAAAATCTCCACAATAGACTACCTTCCATAATGACAAGGCTACCATCCATTAGAGTAAAAAAAATATTGACAACAAACTACCTTCCATAATGACAAGGCTACCATCCATTGGAGTGACAAAAATATCAACAACAGACTACCTTCCATAATGACAATGCTACCATCCATTGGAATAACAAATATCTCAATAACAGACTACCTTCCATAATGACAAGGCTACCATCCATTGGTGTAATAAAAATATTGACAACATAATACCTTCCATAATGACAAGGCTATCATCCATTTGAGTAACAAAAATATCGACAACTGACTACCTACCACAATGATAAGGTTACCATCCATTGGAGTACCAAAAATATCGACAACAGACTACCTTCCATAATGTCAAGGCTACAATCCATTGGAGTAACAAAAATCTCGACAACAGACTACATAAAATAATGACAATGCTACCATCCGTTGGAATAACAAAAATATCGACAACAGACTAACTTCCATAATGACAAGGCTACCATCCATTAGAGTAACAAAAATATTGACAACAAACTACCTTCCATAATGAAAAGGCTACCATCCATTGGAATAACAAAAATCTCAACAACAGACTACCTTCCATAATGACAAGGCTACCATCCAATGGAATAACAAAAATCTCTAGACTAACTTCCATAAAGACAAGGCTACAATCCATTGGAGTAACAAAAATCTCGACAATAGACTACCTTCCATAATGACAAGGCTACCATCCATAATGACAAGGATACCATCCATTGGAGTAACAAAAATCTCGACAACAAACTACCTTCCATAATGATAAGGCTACCATCCATTAGAGTAACAAAGATATCGACAACATACTACCTTCCATAATTACAAGGCTACCATCCATTGGAGTAACAATAATCTTGACAACAGACTACCTTCAATAATGACAAGTCTACCATCCATTGGAGTAACAAAATTATCGACAACAAACTACCTTCCATAATGACAAGGCTACAATCCATTGGAGTAACAAAAATATCGACAAAAGACTACCTACCATAATGACAATGCTATCATCCATAATGACAAGGCTACCATCCATTGGAGTAACAAAAATATCGACAACTGACTACCTACCATAATGACAATGCTACCATCCATTGGAATAACAAAAATATCAATAACATACTACCTTTCATAATGACAAGGCTACAATCCATTAGAGTAACAAAAATCTTGACAACAGACTACCTTCCATAATGACAAGGCTACCATCCATTGGAGTAATAAAAATATCGACAACAGACTACCTACCATAATGACAACGCTACCATCAATTGGAATAACAAAAATCTCGACAATAGACTACCTTCCATAATGACAAGGCTACCATCCATTGGAGTAATAAAAAGTTTGACAACAGAATACCTTCCATAATGACAAGGCTATCATTCATTTGAGTAACAAAAATATTGACAACTGACTACCTACCATAATGACAAAACTACCATCCATTGGAATAACAACAATCTCGAAAACAGACTACCTTCCACAATGACAAGGCTACCATCCATTGGAGTAACAAAAATATCGACAACAAACTACCTTCCATAATGACAAGGCTACAATCCATTGGAGTAACAAAAATCTCGACAACAGACTACCTACCATAATGACAATGCTACCATCCATAAAGACAAGGCTACCATCCATTGGAGTAACAAAAATATTGACAAATGACTACCTATCATAATGACAATGATACCATCCATTGGAATAACAAAAATCTCGACAACAGATTACCTTCCATAATGACAAGGATACCATCCATTACAGTAACAAAAATCTCGACAACAGATTACCTTCCATAATGACAAGGCTACCATCCGTTAGAGTAACAAAGATATCGACAACATACTACCTTCCATAATGACAAGGCTTCCATCCATTGGAGTAACAAAAATCTTGACAACAGACTACCTTCCATAATGACAAGGCTACCATCCATTGGAGTGACAAAAATATCAACAACAAACTACCTACCATAATGACAATGCTATCATCCATTGGAATAACAAAAATCTCGACAACAGACTACCTTCCATAATGACAGGGCTACCATCCATTGGAGTAATAAAAATATTGACAACATAATACCTTCCATAATGACAAGGCTATCATCCATTTGAGTAACAAAAATATCGACAACTGACTACCTACCACAATGTTAAGGATACCATCCATTAGAGTAACAAAAATATCGACAACAGACTACCTTCCATAATGACAAGGCTACAATCTATTGGAGTAACAAAAATCTCGACAACAGACTACATAAAATAATGACAATGCTACCATCCGTTGGAATAAAAAAAATATCGACAACAGACTAACTTCCATAATGACAAGGCTACCATCCATTAGAGTAACAAAAATATTGACAACAAACTACCTTCCATAATGAAAAGGCTACCATCCATTGGAATAACAAAAACCTCAACAACAGACAACCTTCCATAATGACAAGGCTACCATCCAATGGAATAACAAAAATCTCGAGACTAACTTCCATAAAGACAAGGCTACAATCCATTAGAGTAACAAAAATCTCGACAATAGACTACCTTCCATAATGACAAGGCTACCATCCATAATGACAAGGATACCATCCATTGGAGTAACAAAAATCTCGACAACAAACTACCTTCCATAATGATAAGGCTACCATCCATTAGAGTAACAAAGATATCGACAACATACTACCTTCCATAATGACAAGGCTACCATCCATTGGAGTAACAATAATCTTGACAACAGACTACCTTCAATAATGACAAGTCTACCATCCATTGGAGTAACAAAAATATCGACAACAGATTACCTACCATAATGACAATGCTACCATCCATTGGAATAACAAAAATCTCGAAAACAGACTACCTTCCATAATTACAAGGCTACCATCCATTGGAGTAATAAAATATTGCAAACAGAATACCTTCCATAATGACAAGGCTATCATCCATTTGAGTAACAAAATTATTGAAAACTGACTACCTACCATAATGACAATGCTACCATCCATTGGAATAACAAAAATCTCAAAAACAGACTACCTTCCGCAATGACAAGGCTACCATCCATTGGAGTAACAAAAATATCGACAACAGACTACCTTCCATAATGACAAGGCTACTATCGATTGGAATAACAAAAATCTCGACAACAGACTACCTACCATAATGACAATGCTACCATCCATTGGAATAACAAAAATCTTGACAACAGACTACCTTCCATAATGACAAGGCTACCATCCATTAGAGTAACAAAAATATTGATAACAAACTACCTTCCATAATGACAAGGCTACCATCCATTGGAATAACAAAAATCTCAACAACAGACTACCTTCCATAATGACAAGGATATCATCCATTTGAGTAACAAAAATATTGACAACTGACTACCTACCATAATGACAATGCTACCATCCATTCTAATAACAAAAATCTCAAAAACAGACTACCTTCCACAATGACAAGGCTACCATTCATTGGAGTAATAAAAATATCGACAACAGACTACCTTCCACAATGACAAGGCTACAATCCATTGGAGTGACAAAAATCTCGACAACAGACTACCTTCCATAATGATAAGGCTACCTTCAATAATGACAAGGCTACCATCCATTGGAGTAACAAAAATATCGACAAATGACTACCTTCCATAATGACAAGGCTACCATCCATTGGAGTAACAAAAATCTTGACAACAAACTACCTTTCATAATGACAAGGCTACCATCCATTGGAGAAACAAAAATCTCAACAACAAACTACCTTCCATAATGACAAGGCTACCATCCAATGGAATAACAAAAATCTCGAGACTAACTTCCATAAAGACAAGGCTACAATCCATTAGAGTAACAAAAATCTCGACAATAGACTACCTTCCATAATGACAAGGCTACCATCCATAATGACAAGGATGCCATCCATTGGAGTAACAAAAATCTCGACAACAAACTACCTTCCATAATGATAAGGCTACCATCCATTAGAGTAACAAAGATATCGACAACATACTACCTTCAATAATGACAAGGCTACCATCCATTGGAGTAACAATAATCTTGACAACAGACTACCTTCAATAATGACAAGTCTACCATCCATTGGAGTAACAAAAATATCGACAACAGATTACCTACCATAATGACAATGCTACCATCCATTGGAATAACAAAAATCTCGAAAACAGACTACCTTCCATAATTACAAGGCTACCATCCATTGGAGTACTAAAATATTGCAAACAGAATACCTTCCATAATGACAAGGCTATCATCCATTTGAGTAAAAAAATTATTGAAAACTGACTACCTACCATAATGACAATGCTACCATCCATTGGAATAACAAATATCTCAAAAACAGACTACCTTCCGCAATGACAAGGCTACCATCCATTGGAGTAACAAAAATATCGACAACAGACTACCTTCCATAATGACAAGGCTACTATCGATTGGAATAACAAAAATCTCGACAACAGACTACCTACCATAATGACAATGCTACCATCCATTGGAATAACAAAAATCTTGACAACAGACTACCTTCCATAATGACAAGGCTACCATCCATTAGAGTAACAAAAATATTGATAACAAACTACCTTCCATAATGACAAGGCTACCATCCATTGGAATAACAAAAATCTCAACAACAGACTACCTTCCATAATGACAAGGATATCATCCATTTGAGTAACAAAAATATCGACAACTGACTACCTACCATAATGACAATGCTACCATCCATTCTAATAACAAAAATCTCAAAAACAGACTACCTTCCACAATGACAAGGCTACCATTCATTGGAGTAATAAAAATATCGACAACAGACTACCTTCCACAATGACAAGGCTACAATCCATTGGAGTGACAAAAATCTCGACAACAGACTACCTTCCATAATGACAAGGCTACCATCAATAATGACAAGGCTACCATCCATTGGAGTAACAAAAATATCGACAAATGACTATCTTCCATAATGACAAGGCTACCATCCATTGGAGTAACAAAAATCTTGACAACAAACTACCTTCCATAATGACAAGGCTACCATCCATTGGAGAAACAAAAATATCGACAACAGACTACCTACCATAATGACAATGCTACCATCCATTAGAATAACTAAAATCTCGACAACAAACTACCCACCATAATGACAATGCTACCATCCATTGGAATAACAAAAATCGCGACAACATACTACCTTCCATAATGACAAGGCTACCATCCATTAGAGTAAAAAAAATATTGACAACAAACTACCTTCCATAATGACAAGGCTACCATCCATTGGAATAACAAAAATCTCAATAACAGACTACCTTCCATAATTACAAGGCTACCATCCAATGGAATAACAAAAATCTCGAGACTAACTTCCATAAAGACAAGGCTACAATCCATTGGAGTAACAAAAATATTGACAACAGAATACCTTCCATAATGACAAGGCTATCATTCATTTGAGTAACAAAAATATCGACAACTGACTACCTACCATAATGACAATGCTACCATCCATTGGAATAACAAAAATCTCGAAAACAGACTACCTTCCACAATGACAAGGCTACCTTCCCTTGGAGTAACAATAATATTGACAACAAACTACCTTCCATAATGACAAGGCTACAATCCATTGGAGTAACATAAATCTCGACAACAGACTACCTACCATAATGACAATGCTACCATCCATTGGAATAACAAAAAATCGACAACAGACTACCTTCCATAATGACAAGGCTACCATCCATTTGAGTAACAAAAATATTGACAACAAACTACCTTCATTAGTGAAAAGGCTACCATCCATTGGAATAACAAAAATCTCAACAACAGACTACCTTCCATAATGACAAGGCTACCATCCAATGGAATAACAAAAATCTCTAGACTAACTTCCATAAAGACAAGGCTACAATCCATTGGAGTAACAAAAATCTCGACAATAGACTACCTTCCATAATGACAAGGCTACCATCCATAATGACAAGGATACCATCCATTGGAGTAACAAAAATCTCGACAACAAACTACCTTCCATAATGATAAGGCTACCATCCATTAGAGTAACAAAGATATCGACAACATACTACCTTCCATAATTACAAGGCTACCATCCATTGGAGTAACAATAATCTTGACAACAGACTACCTTCAATAATGACAAGTCTACCATCCATTGGAGTAACAAAATTATCGACAACAAACTACCTTCCATAATGACAAGGCTACAATCCATTGGAGTAACAAAAATATCGACAAAAGACTACCTACCATAATGACAATGCTATCATCCATAATGACAAGGCTACCATCCATTGGAGTAACAAAAATATCGACAACTGACTACCTACCATAATGACAATGCTACCATCCATTGGAATAACAAAAATATCGACAACATACTACCTTTCATAATGACAAGGCTACAATCCATTAGAGTAACAAAAATCTTGACAACAGACTACCTTCCATAATGACAAGGCTACCATCCATTGGAGTAATAAAAATATCGACAACAGACTACCTACCATAATGACAACGCTACCATCCATTGGAATAACAAAAATCTCGACAATAGACTACCTTCCATAATGACAAGGCTACCATCCATTGGAGTAATAAAAAGTTTGACAACAGAATACCTTCCATAATGACAAGGCTATCATTCATTTGAGTAACAAAAATATTAACAACTGACTACCTACCATAATGACAAAACTACCATCCATTGGAATAACAACAATCTCGAAAACAGACTACCTTCCACAATGACAAGGCTACCATCCATTGGAGTAACAAAAATATCGACAACAAACTACCTTCCATAATGACAAGGCTACAATCCATTGGAGTAACAAAAATCTCGACAACAGACTACCTACCATAATGACAATGCTACCATCCATAAAGACAAGGCTACCATCCATTGGAGTAACAAAAATATTGACAACTGACTACCTATCATAATGACAATGATACCATCCATTGGAATAACAAAAATCTCGACAACAGATTACCTTCCATAATGACAAGGCCACCATCCATTACAGTAACAAAAATCTCGACAAGAAACTACCTTCCATAATGACAAGGCTACCATCCGTTAGAGTAACAAAGATATCGACAACATACTACCTTCCATAATGACAAGGCTACCATCCATTGGAGTAACAAAAATGTTGACAACAGACTACCTTCCATAATGACAAGGCTACCATCCATTGGAGTAACAAAAATATCAACAACAAACTACCTACCATAATGACAATGCTATCATCCATTGGAATAACAAAAATCTCGACAACAGACTACCTACCATAGTGACAGGGCTACCATCCATTGGAGTAATAAAAATATTGACAACAAACTACCTTCCATAATGACAAGGCTACCATCCATTGGAGTGACAAAAATATCAACAACAGACTACCTACCATAATGACAATGCTACCACCCATTGGAATAACAAATATCTCAATAACAGACTACCTTCCATAATGACAAGGCTATCATCCATTTGAGTAATAAAAATATTGATAACATAATACCTTCCATAATGACAAGGCTATCATCCATTTGAGTAACAAAAATATCGACAACTGACTACCTACCACAATGTTAAGGATACCATCCATTAGAGTAACAAAAATATCGACAACAGACTACCTTCCATAATGACAAGGCTACAATCTATTGGAGTAACAAAAATCTCGACAACAGACTACATAAAATAATGACAATGCTACCATCCGTTGGAATAAAAAAAATATCAACAACAGACTAACTTCCATAATGACAAGGCTACCATCCATTAGAGTAACAAAAATATTGACAACAAACTACCTTCCATAATGAAAAGGCTACCATCCATTGGAATAACAAAAATCTCAACAACAGACTACCTTCCATAATGACAAGGCTACCATCCAATGGAATAACAAAAATCTCGAGACTAACTTCCATAAAGACAAGGCTACAATCCATTAGAGTAACAAAAATCTCGACAATAGACTACCTTCCATAATGACAAGGCTACCATCCATAATGACAAGGATACCATCCATTGGAGTAACAAAAATCTCGACAACAAACTACCTTCCATAATGATAAGGCTACCATCCATTAGAGTAACAAAGATATCGACAACATACTACCTTCCATAATGACAAGGCTACCATCCATTGGAGTAACAATAATCTTGACAACAGACTACCTTCAATAATGACAAGTCTACCATCCATTGGAGTAACAAAAATTTCGACAACAGATTACCCACCATAATGACAATGCTACCATCCATTGGAATAACAAAAATCTCGAAAACAGACTATCTTCCATAATTACAAGGCTACCATCCATTGGAGTAATAAAATATTGCAAATAGAATACCTTCCATAATGACAAGGCTATCATCCATTTGAGGAACAAAATTATTGAAAACTGACTACCTACCATAATGACAATGCTACCATCCATTGGAATAACAAAAATCTCAAAAACAGACTACCTTCCGCAATGACAAGGCTACCATCCATTGGAGTAACAAAAATATCGACAACAGACTACCTTCCATAATGACAAGGCTACTATCGATTGGAATAACAAAAATCTCGACAACAGACTACCTACCATAATGACAATGCTACCATCCATTGGAATAACAAAAATCTTGACAACAGACTACCTTCCATAATGACAAGGCTACCATCCATTAGAGTAACAAAAATATTGACAACAAACTACCTTCCATAATGACAAGGCTACCATCCATTGGAATAACAAAAATCTCAATAACAGACTACCTTCCATAATTACAAGGCTACCATCCAATGGAATAACAAAAATCTCGAGACTAACTTCCATAAAGACAAGGCTACAATCCATTGGAGTAACAAAAATATTGACAACAGAATACCTTCCATAATGACAAGGCTATCATTCATTTGAGTAACAAAAATATCGACAACTGACTACCTACCATAATGACAATGCTACCATCCATTGGAATAACAAAAATCTCGAAAACAGACTACCTTCCACAATGACAAGGCTACCTTCCCTTGGAGTAACAATAATATTGACAACAAACTACCTTCCATAATGACAAGGCTACAATCCATTGGAGTAACATAAATCTCGACAACAGACTACCTACCATAATGACAATGCTACCATCCATTGGAATAACAAAAAATCGACAACAGACTACCTTCCATAATGACAAGGCTACCATCCATTTGAGTAACAAAAATATTGACAACAAACTACCTTCATTAGTGAAAAGGCTACCATCCATTGGAATAACAAAAATCTCAACAACAGACTACCTTCCATAATGACAAGGCTACCATCCAATGGAATAACAAAAATCTCTAGACTAACTTCCATAAAGACAAGGCTACAATCCATTGGAGTAACAAAAATCTCGACAATAGACTACCTTCCATAATGACAAGGCTACCATCCATAATGACAAGGATACCATCCATTGGAGTAACAAAAATCTCGACAACAAACTACCTTCCATAATGATAAGGCTACCATCCATTAGAGTAACAAAGATATCGACAACATACTACCTTCCATAATTACAAGGCTACCATCCATTGGAGTAACAATAATCTTGACAACAGACTACCTTCAATAATGACAAGTCTACCATCCATTGGAGTAACAAAATTATCGACAACAAACTACCTTCCATAATGACAAGGCTACAATCCATTGGAGTAACAAAAATATCGACAAAAGACTACCTACCATAATGACAATGCTATCATCCATAATGACAAGGCTACCATCCATTGGAGTAACAAAAATATCGACAACTGACTACCTACCATAATGACAATGCTACCATCCATTGGAATAACAAAAATATCGACAACATACTACCTTTCATAATGACAAGGCTACAATCCATTAGAGTAACAAAAATCTTGACAACAGACTACCTTCCATAATGACAAGGCTACCATCCATTGGAGTAATAAAAATATCGACAACAGACTACCTACCATAATGACAACGCTACCATCCATTGGAATAACAAAAATCTCGACAATAGACTACCTTCCATAATGACAAGGCTACCATCCATTGGAGTAATAAAAAGTTTGACAACAGAATACCTTCCATAATGACAAGGCTATCATTCATTTGAGTAACAAAAATATTAACAACTGACTACCTACCATAATGACAAAACTACCATCCATTGGAATAACAACAATCTCGAAAACAGACTACCTTCCACAATGACAAGGCTACCATCCATTGGAGTAACAAAAATATCGACAACAAACTACCTTCCATAATGACAAGGCTACAATCCATTGGAGTAACAAAAATCTCGACAACAGACTACCTACCATAATGACAATGCTACCATCCATAAAGACAAGGCTACCATCCATTGGAGTAACAAAAATATTGACAACTGACTACCTATCATAATGACAATGATACCATCCATTGGAATAACAAAAATCTCGACAACAGATTACCTTCCATAATGACAAGGCCACCATCCATTACAGTAACAAAAATCTCGACAAGAAACTACCTTCCATAATGACAAGGCTACCATCCGTTAGAGTAACAAAGATATCGACAACATACTACCTTCCATAATGACAAGGCTACCATCCATTGGAGTAACAAAAATGTTGACAACAGACTACCTTCCATAATGACAAGGCTACCATCCATTGGAGTAACAAAAATATCAACAACAAACTACCTACCATAATGACAATGCTATCATCCATTGGAATAACAAAAATCTCGACAACAGACTACCTACCATAGTGACAGGGCTACCATCCATTGGAGTAATAAAAATATTGACAACAAACTACCTTCCATAATGACAAGGCTACCATCCATTGGAGTGACAAAAATATCAACAACAGACTACCTACCATAATGACAATGCTACCACCCATTGGAATAACAAATATCTCAATAACAGACTACCTTCCATAATGACAAGGCTATCATCCATTTGAGTAATAAAAATATTGATAACATAATACCTTCCATAATGACAAGGCTATCATCCATTTGAGTAACAAAAATATCGACAACTGACTACCTACCACAATGTTAAGGATACCATCCATTAGAGTAACAAAAATATCGACAACAGACTACCTTCCATAATGACAAGGCTACAATCTATTGGAGTAACAAAAATCTCGACAACAGACTACATAAAATAATGACAATGCTACCATCCGTTGGAATAAAAAAAATATCAACAACAGACTAACTTCCATAATGACAAGGCTACCATCCATTAGAGTAACAAAAATATTGACAACAAACTACCTTCCATAATGAAAAGGCTACCATCCATTGGAATAACAAAAATCTCAACAACAGACTACCTTCCATAATGACAAGGCTACCATCCAATGGAATAACAAAAATCTCGAGACTAACTTCCATAAAGACAAGGCTACAATCCATTAGAGTAACAAAAATCTCGACAATAGACTACCTTCCATAATGACAAGGCTACCATCCATAATGACAAGGATACCATCCATTGGAGTAACAAAAATCTCGACAACAAACTACCTTCCATAATGATAAGGCTACCATCCATTAGAGTAACAAAGATATCGACAACATACTACCTTCCATAATGACAAGGCTACCATCCATTGGAGTAACAATAATCTTGACAACAGACTACCTTCAATAATGACAAGTCTACCATCCATTGGAGTAACAAAAATTTCGACAACAGATTACCCACCATAATGACAATGCTACCATCCATTGGAATAACAAAAATCTCGAAAACAGACTATCTTCCATAATTACAAGGCTACCATCCATTGGAGTAATAAAATATTGCAAATAGAATACCTTCCATAATGACAAGGCTATCATCCATTTGAGGAACAAAATTATTGAAAACTGACTACCTACCATAATGACAATGCTACCATCCATTGGAATAACAAAAATCTCAAAAACAGACTACCTTCCGCAATGACAAGGCTACCATCCATTGGAGTAACAAAAATATCGACAACAGACTACCTTCCATAATGACAAGGCTACTATCGATTGGAATAACAAAAATCTCGACAACAGACTACCTACCATAATGACAATGCTACCATCCATTGGAATAACAAAAATCTTGACAACAGACTACCTTCCATAATGACAAGGCTACCATCCATTAGAGTAACAAAAATATTGATAACAAACTACCTTCCATAATGACAAGGCTACCATCCATTGGAATAAAAAAAATCTCAACAACAGACTACCTTCCATAATGACAAGGATATCATCCATTTGAGTAACAAAAATATCGACAACTAACTACCTACCATAATGACAATGCTACCATCCATTCTAATAACAAAAATCTCAAAAACAGACTACCTTCCACAATGACAAGGCTACCATTCATTGGAGTAATAAAAATATCGACAACAGACTACCTTCCACAATGACAAGGCTACAATCCATTGGAGTGACAAAAATCTCGACAACAGACTACCTTCCATAATGACAAGGCTACCTTCAATAATGACAAGGCTACCATCCATTGGAGTAACAAAAATATCGACAAATGACTACCTTCCATAATGACAAGGCTACCATCCATTGGAGTAACAAAAATCTTGACAACAAACTACCTTCCATAACGACAAGGCTACCATCCATTGGAGAAACAAAAATATCGACAACAGACTACCTACCATAATGACAATGCTACCATCCATTAGAATAACTAAAATCTCGACAACAAACTACCCACCATAATGACAATGCTACCATCCATTGGAATAACAAAAATCGCGACAACATACTACCTTCCATAATGACAAGGCTACCATCCATTAGAGTAAAAAAAATATTGACAACAAACTACCTTCCATAATGACAAGGCTACCATCCATTGGAATAACAAAAATCTCAATAACAGACTACCTTCCATAATTACAAGGCTACCATCCAATGGAATAACAAAAATCTCGAGACTAACTTCCATAAAGACAAGGCTACAATCCATTGGAGTAACAAAAATATTGACAACAGAATACCTTCCATAATGAAAAGGCTATCATTCATTTGAGTAACAAAAATATCGACAACTGACTAACTACCATAATGACAATGCTACCATCCATTGGAATAACAAAAATCTCGAAAACAGACTACCTTCCATAATGACAAGGCTACCATCCCTTGGAGTAACAAAAATATTGACAACAAACTACCTTCCATAATGACAAGGCTACAATCCATTGGAGTAACATAAATCTCGACAACAGACTACCTACCATAATGACAATGCTACCATCCATTGGAATAACAAAAAATCGACAACAGACTACCTTCCATAATGATAAGGCTACCATCCATTAGAGTAACAAAAATATTGACAACAAACTACCTTCCATAATGACAAGGCTACCATCCATTGGAATAACAAAAATCTCGACAACAGACTACCTTCCATAATGACAAGGCTACCATCCATTAGAGTAACAAAGATATCGACAATATACTACCTTCCATTATGACAAGGATACCATCCATTGGAGTAACAAAAATCTTGACAACAGACTAACTACCATAATGACAATGATACCATCCATTAGAATAACAAAAATCTCGAAAATAGACTACCTACCATAATGACAATGCTACCATCCATTGGAATAACAAAAATCTCGACAACAGACTACCTTCCATAATGACAAGGCTACCATCCATAATGACAAGGATACCATCCATTGGAGTAACAAAAATATCGACAACTGACTACCTTCCATAATGACAAGGATACCATCCATTGGAGTAACAAAAATCTCGACAAAAAACTACCTTCCATAATGACAAGGCTACCATCCATTAGAGTAACAAAGATATCGACAACATACTACCTTCCATAATGACAAGGCTACCATCCATTGGAGTAACAAAAATCTTGACAACAGACTACCTTCCATAATGACAAGGCTACCATCCATTGGAGTAAAAAAAATATCGACAACAGACTATCTACCATAATGACAATGCTACCATCCATTGGAATAACAAAAATCTCGACAACAGACTACCTTCCATAAAGACAAGGCTACCATCCATTAGAGTAATAAAAATATTGACAACAGAATACCTTCCATAATGACAAGGCTATCATTCATTTGAGTAACAAAAATATCGACAACTGACTACTTACCAAAATGACAATGCTAGCATCCATTGGAATAACAAAAATCTCGAAAATAGACTACCTTCCACAATGACAAGGCTACCATCCATTGGAGTAACAAAAATATAGACAACAAACTACCTTCCATAATGACAAGGCTACAATCCATTGGAGTAAAAAAAATCTCGACAACAGACTACCTACCATAATAACAATGCTACCATCCATTGGAATAACAAAAAATCGACAACAGACTACCTTCCATAATGACAAGGCTACCATCCATCAGAGTAACAAAAATATTGACAACAAACTACTTTCCATAATGACAAGGCTACCATCCATTGGAATTACAAAAATATCAACAACAGACTACCTTCCATAATGACAAGGCTACCATCCAATGGAATAAAAAAAATCTCGACACTAACTTCCATAAAGACATGGCTACAATCCATTGGAGTAACCAAAATCTCGACAACAGACTACCTTCCATAATGACAATGCAACCATCCATTGGAATAACAAAAATCTCGACAACAGACTACTTTCCATAATGACAAGGCTACCATCCATTGGAGTAATAAAAATATTGACAACAAAATACCTTCCATAATGACAAGGCTATTTTTCATTTGAGTAACAAAAATATCGACAATTGACTACCTACCATAATGACAATGCTACCATCCATTGGAATAACAAAAATCTCGAAAATAGACTACCTTCCACAATGACAAGGCTACCATCCATTGGAGTAACAAAAATATCGACAACAAACTACCTACAATAATGACAAGGCTACAATCCATTGGAGTAACAAAAATCTCGACAATAGACTACCTACCATAATGACAATGCTACCATCCATTGGAATAACAAAAAATCGACAACAGACTACCTTCCATAATGACAAGGCTACCATCCATTAGAATAACAATAATATTGACAACAAACTACCTTCCATAATGACAAGGCTATTATCCATTTGAGTAACAAAATTATTGAAAACTGACTACCTACCATAATGACAATGCTACCATCCATTGGAATAACAAAAATCTCAAAAACAGACTACCTTCCGCAATGACAAGGCTACCATCCATTGGAGTAACAAAAATATCGACAACAGACTACCTTCCATAATGACAAGGCTACTATCGATTGGAATAACAAAAATCTCGACAACAGACTACCTTCCATAATGACAAGGCTACCATCCATTAGAGTAACAAAAATATTTATAACAAACTACCTTCCATAATAACAAGGCTACCATCCATTGGAATAACAAAAATCTCAACAAGAGACTACCTTCCATAATGACAAGGATATCATCCATTTGAGTAACAAAAATATCGACAACTGACTACCTACCATAATGACAATGCTACCATCCATTCTAATAACAAAAATCTCAAAAACAGACTACCTTCCACAATGACAAGGCTATCATTCATTGGAGTAATAAAAATATCGACAACAGACTACCTTCCACAATGACAAGGCTACAATCCATTGGAGTGACAAAAATCTCGACAACAGACTACCTTCCATAATGACAAGGCTACCATCAATAATGACAAGGCTACCATCCATTGGAGTAACAAAAATATCGATAAATGACTACCTTCCATAATGACAAGGCTACCATCCATTGGAGTAACAAAAATCTTGACAACAAACTACCTTCCATAATGACAAGGCTACCATCCATTAGAAAAACAAAAATCTCAACAACAGACTACCTTCCATAATGACAAGGCTACCATCCAATGGAATAACAAAAATCTCGAGACTAACTTCCATAAAGACAAGGCTACAATCCATTAGAGTAACAAAAATCTCGACAATAGACTACCTTCCATAATGGCAAGGCTACCATCCATAATGACAAGGATACCATCCATTGGAGTAACAAAAATCTCGACAACAAACTACCTTCCATAATGATAAGGCTACCATCCATTAGAGTAACAAAGATATCGACAACATACTACCTTCCATAATGACAAGGCTACCATCCATTGGAGTAACAATAATCTTGACAACAGACTACCTTCAATAATGACAAGTCTACCATCCATTGGAGTAACAAAAATATCGACAACAGATTACCTACCATAATGACAATGCTACCATCCATTGGAATAACAAAAATCTCGAAAATAAACTACCTTCCATAATTACAAGGCTACCATCCATTGGAGTAATAAAATATTGCAAACAGAATACCTTCCATAATGACAAGGCTATCATCCATTTGAGTAACAAAATTATTGAAAACTGACTACCTACCATAATGACAATGCTACCATCCATTGGAATAACAAAAATCTCAAAAACAGACTACCTTCCGCAATGACAAGGCTACCATCCATTGGAGTAACAAAAATATCGACAACAGACTACCTTCCATAATGACAAGGCTACTATCGATTGGAATAACAAAAATCTCGACAACAGACTACCTACCATAATGACAATGCTACCATCCATTGGAATAACAAAAATCTTGACAACAGACTACCTTCCATAATGACAAGGCTACCATCCATTAGAGTAACAAAAATATTGATAACAAACTACCTTCAATAATGACAAGGCTACCATCCATTGGAATAACAAAAATCTCAACAACAGACTACCTTCCATAATGACAAGGATATCATCCATTTGAGTAACAAAAATATCGACAACTGACTACCTACCATAATGACCATGCTACCATCCATTCTAATAACAAAAATCTCAAAAACAGACTACCTTCCACAATGACAAGGCTACCATTCATTGGAGTAATAAAAATATCGACAACAGACTACCTTCCACAATGACAAGGCTACAATCCATTGGAGTGACAAAAATCTCGACAACAGACTACCTTCCATAATGACAAGGCTTCCATCAATAATGACAAGGCTACCATCCATTGGAGTAACAAAAATATCGACAAATGACTACCTTCCATAATGACAAGGCTACCATCCATTGGAGTAACAAAAATCTTGACAACAAACTACCTTCCATAATGACAAGGCTACCATCCATTGGAGAAACAAAAATATCGACAACAGACTACCTACCATAATGACAATGCTACCATCCATTAGAATAACTAAAATCTCGACAATAAACTACCTACCATAATGACAATGCTACCATCCATTGGAATAACAAAAATCGCGACAACATACTACCTTCCATAATGACAAGGCTACCATCCATTAGAGTAAAAAAATTATTGACAACAAACTACCTTCCATAATGACAAGGCTACCATCCATTGGAATAACAAAAATCTCAACAACAGACTACCTTCCATAATTACAAGGCTACCATCCAATGGAATAACAAAAATCTCGAGACTAACTTCCATAAAGACAAGGCTACAATCCATTGGAGTAATAAAAATATTGACAACAGAATACCTTCCATAATGACAAGGCTATCATTCATTTGAGTAACAAAAATATCGACAACTGACTACCTACCATAATGACAATGCCACCATCCATTGGAATAACAAAAATCTCGAAAACACACTACCTTCCACAATGACAAGGCTACCATCCCTTGGAGTAACAAAAATATTGACAACAAACTACCTTCCATAATGACAAGGCTACAATCCATTGGAGTAACAAAAATCTCGACAACAGATTACCTACCATAATGACAATGCTACCATCCATTGGAATAACAAAAAATCGACAACAGACTACCTTCCATTATGACAAGGCTACCATCCATTAGAGTAACAAAAATATTGACAACAAACTACCTTCCATAATGACAAGGCTACCATCCATTGGAGTAACAAAAATATCGACAACAGACTACCTACCATAATGACAATGCTACCATCCATGGGAATTACAAAAATCTCGACAATAGACTACCTACCATAATGACAATGCTACCATCCATTGGAATAACAAAAATCTCGACAACAGACTACCTTCCATAATGACAAGACTACCATCCATTGGAGTAATAAAAATATTGACAACAAAATACCTTCCATAATGACAAGGCTATCATTCATTTGAGTAACAAAAATATCGACAACTGACTACCTACCATAATTACATTGCTACCATCTATTGGAATAACAAAAATCTCAAAAACAGACTGCCTTCCGCAATGACAAGGCTACCATCCCTTGGAGTAACAAAAATATCGACAACAAACTACCTTCCATAATGACAAGGCTACAATCCATTGGAGTAACAAAAATCTCGACAACCGACTACCTACCATAATGACAATGCTACCATCTATTGGAATAACAAAAAATCGACAACCGGCTACCTTCCATAATGACAAGGCTACCATCCATTAGAGTATGAAAAATATTGACAACAAACTACCTTCCATAATGACAAGGCTACCATCCATTGGAATAACAATAATCTCGACAACAGACTACCTTCCATAATGACAAGGCTACCATCCATTAGAGTAATAAAGATATCGACAACATACTACCTACCATTATGACAAGGATGCCATCCATTGGAGTAACAAAAATCTTGACAACAGACTACCTTCCATAATGACAAGGCTACCATCCATTGGAGTAACAAAAATATCGACAATAGACTACCTACCATAATGAAAATGCTACCATCCACTAGAATAACAAAAATCTCGACAACAAACTACGTACCATAATGACAATGCTACCATCCATTGGAATAACAAAAATCTCGACAACAGACTACCTTCCATAATGACAAGGCTACCATCCATTGGAGTAACAAAAATCTCGACAACAGACTACCTTCCATAATGACAAGGCTACCATCCATAATGACAAGGATACCATCCATTGGAGTAACAAAAATATCGACAACTGACTACCTTCCATAATGACAAGGATACCATCCATTGGAGTAACAAAAATCTCGACAAAAAACTACCTTCCATAATGACAAGGCTACCATCCATTAGAGTAACAAAGATATCGACAACATACTACATTCCATAATGACAAGGCTACCATCCATTAGAGTAACAAAAATCTTGACAACAGACTACCTTCCATAATGACAAGGCTACCATCCATTGGAGTAAAAAAAATATCGACAACAGACTACCTACCATAATGACAATGCTACCATCCATTGGAATAACAAAAATCTCGACAACAGACTACCTTCCATAAAGACAAGGCTACCATCCATTGGAGTAATAAAAATATTGACAACAGAATACCTTCCATAATGACAAGGCTATCATTCATTTGAGTAACAAAAATATCGACAACTGACTACTTACCAAAATGACAATGCTACCATCCATTGGAATAACAAAAATCTCGAAAATAGACTACCTTCCACAATGACAAGGCTACCATCCATTGGAGTAACAAAAATATAGACAACAAACTACCTTCCATAATGACAAGGCTACAATCCATTGGAGTAACAAAAATCTCGACAACAGACTACCTACCATAATAACAATGCTACCATCCATTGGAATAACAAAAAATCGACAACAGACTACCTTCCATAATGACAAGGCTACCATCCATCAGAGTAACAAAAATATTGACAACAAACTACTTTCCATAATGACAAGGCTACCATCCATTGGAATTACAAAAATATCAACAACAGACTACCTTCCATAATGACAAGGCTACCATCCAATGGAATAAAAAAAATCTCGAGACTAACTTCCATAAAGACATGGCTACAATCCATTGGAGTAACCAAAATCTCGACAACAGACTACCTTCCATAATGACAATGCTACCATCCATTGGAATAACAAAAATCTCGACAACAGACTACTTTCCATAATGACAAGGCTACCATCCATTGGAGTAATAAAAATATTGACAACAGAATACCTTCCATAATGACAAGGCTATTATTCATTTGAGTAACAAAAATATCGACAATTGACTACCTACCATAATGACAATGCTACCATCCATTGGAATAACAAAAATCTCGAAAATAGACTACCTTCCACAATGACAAGGCTACCATCCATTGGAGTAACAAAAATATCGACAACAAACTACCTACAATAATGAATAATGACAAGGCTACAATCCATTGGAGTAACAAAAATCTCGACAATAGACTACCTACCATAATGACAATGCTACCATCCATTGGAATAACAAAAAATCGACAACAGACTACCTTCCATAATGACAAGGCTACCATCCATTAGAGTAACAAAAATATTGACAACAAACTACCTTCCATAATGACAAGGCTACCATCCATTGGAATAACAAAAATCTCAACAACAGACTACCTTCCATAATGACAAGGCTACCATCCAATGGAATAAAAAAAATATCGAGACTAACTTCCATAAAGACTAGGCTACAATCCATTGGAGTAACAAAAATCTCGACAACAGACTACCTTCCATAATGACAAGGCTACCATCCATAATGACAAGGATACCATCCATTGGAGTAACAAAAATATCGACAACTGACTACCTTCCATAATGACAAGGATACCAACCATTGGAGTAACAAAAATCTCGACAAAAAACTACCTTCCATAATGAAAAGGCTACCATCCATTAGAGTAACAAAGATATCGACAACATACTACCTTCCATAATGACAAGGCTACCATCCATTGGAGTAACAAAAATCTTTACAACAGACTACCTTCCATAATGACAAGGCTACCATCCATTGGAGTAACAAAAATATCGACAACAGACTACCTACCATAATGACAATGCTACCATCCATTGGAATAAAAAAACTCTCGACAACAGAATACCTTCCATAATGACAAGGCTACCATCCATTGGAGTAATAAAGATATTGACAACAGAATACCTTCCATAATGACAAGGCTATCATCCATTTGAGTAACAAAAATATCGACAAATGACTACCTACCATAATGACAATGCTACCATCCATTGGAATTACAAAAATCTCGAAAATAGACTACCTTCCACAATGACAAGGCTACCATCCATTGGAGTAACAAAAATATCAACAACAAACTACCCTCCATAATGACAAGGCTACAATCCATTGTAGTAACAAAAATCTCGACAACATACTACCTACCATAATAACAATGCTACCATCCATTGGAATAACAAAAAATAGACAACAGACTACCTTCCATAATGACAAGGCTACCATCCATCAGAGTAACAAAAATATTGACAACAAACTACTTTCCATAATGACAAGGCTACCATCCATTGGAGTAACAAAAATATCGACAACTGACTACCTTCCATAATGACAAGGATACCAACCATTGGAGTAACAAAAATCTCGACAAAAAACAACCTTCCATAATGACAAGGCTACCATCCATTAGAGTAACAAAGATATCGACAACATACTACCTTCCATAATGACAAGGCTACCATCCATTGGAGTAACAAAAATCTTGACAACAGACTACCTTCCATAATGACAAGGCTACCATCCATTGGAGTAACAAAAATTTCGACGACAGACTACCTACCATAATGACAATGCTACCATCCATTGGATTAAAAAAAATATCGACAACAGAATACCTTCCATAATGACAAGGCTACCATCCATTGGAGTAATAAAAATATTGACAACAGAATACCTTCCATAATGACAAGGCTACCAGCCATTGGAGTAACAAAAATATCGACAACAGACTACCTTCCATAATGACAAGGCTACAATCCATTGGAATAACAAAAATCTCAACAACAGACTACCTACCATAATTACAATGCTACCATCCATTGGAATAACAAAAATCTCGACAACATACTACCTTCCATAATGACAAGGCTACCATCCATTAGAGTAACAAATATATCGACAACATACTACCTTCCATTATGACAAGGATACCATCCATTGGAGTAACAAAAATCTTGACAACATACTACCTTCCATAATGACAAGGCTACCATCCATTGGAGTAACAAAAATATCGACAACAGACTACCTACCATAATGACAATGCTACCATCCATTGGAATAATAAATATCTCGACAACATACTACCTACCATAATGACAATGCTACCATCCATTGGAATAACAAAAATCTCGACAACAGACTACCTTCCATAATGACAAGGCTACCATCCATTAGAGTAACAAAAATATTGACAACAAACTACCTTCCATAATGACAAGGCTACCATCCATTGGAGTAACAAAAATATCGACAACAGACTACCTACCCTAATGACAAGGCTACCATCCATTGGAGTAATAAAAATATTGACAACAAAATACCTTCCATAATGACAAGGCTATCATTCATTTGAGTAACAAAAATATCGACAACTGACTACCTACCATATTGACAATGCTACCATCCATTGGAATAACAAAAATCTCGCAAACAGACTACCCTACACAATGACAAGGCTACCATCCATTGGAGTAACAAAACTTTCGACAACAAACTACCTTCCATAATGACAAGGCTACAATCCATTGGAGTAACAAAAATCTCGACAACAGACTACCTACCATAATGACAATGCTACCATCCATTGGAATAACAAAAAATCGACAACAAACAACTTCCATAATGACAAGGCTACCATCCATTAGAGTAACCAAAATATTGACAATAAACTACCTTCCATAATGACAAGGCTACCATCCATTGGAATAACAAAAATCTCAACAACAGACTACCTTACATAATGACAAGGCTACCATCCAATGGAATAATAAAAATCTCGAGACTAACTTCCATAAAGACAAGGCTACAATCCATTGGAGTAACAAAAATCTCGACAACAGACTACCTTCCATAATGACAAGGCTACCATCCATAATGCCAAGGATACCATCCATTGGAGTAACAAAAATATCGACAACTGACTACCTTCCAAAATGACAAGGCTACCATCCATTAGAGTAACAAAAATATTGACAACAAACTACATTCTATAATGACAAGGCTACCATCCATTGGTGTAACAAAAATATCGACAACAGACTACCTACCATAATGACATACTACCATCCATTGGAATAACAAAAATCTTGACAACAGACTACCTACCATAATGACAATGCTACCATCCATTGGAATAACAAAAATCTCGACAACTACCTTCCATAATGACAAGGCTACCATCCATTGGAGTAATAAAAATATTGACAACAGAATACCTTCCATAATGACAAGGCTATCATTCATTTGAGTAACAAAAATATCGACAACTGACTACCTACCATAATGACAATGCTACCATCCATTGGAATAACAAAAATCTCGAAAATAGACTACCTTCCACAATGACAAGGCTACCATCCCTTTGAGTAACAAAAATATCGACAACAAACTACCTTCCATAATGACAAGGCTACAATCCATTGGAGTATCAAAAATATCGACAACCGACTACCTACCATAATGACAATGCTACCATCCATTGGAATAACAAAAAATCGAAAACAGACTACCTTCCATAATGACAAGGCTACCATCCATTAGAGTAACAAAAATATCGACAACAAACTACCTTCCATAATGACAAGGCTACCATCCATTGGAATAACAAAAATCTCAACAATAGACTACCTTCCATAATGACAAGGCTACCATCCATTAGAGTAACAAAGATATCGACAACATACTACCTTCCATTATGACAAGGATACCATCCATTGGAGTAACAAAAATCTTGAAAACAGACTACCTTCCATAATGACAAGGCTACCATCCATTGGAGTAACAAAAATATCGACAACAGACTACCTACCATAATGACAATGCTACCATCCATTGGAATAACAAAAATCTCGACAACAAACTACCTTCCATAATGACAAGGCTACCATCCATTGGAGTAACAAAATTCTCGACAACAGACTACCTTCCATAATGACAAGGCTACCATCCATAATGACAAGGATACCATCCATTGGAGTAACAAAAATATCGACAACTGACTACCTTCCATAATGACAAGGCTACCATCCATTGGAGTAACAAAAATCTCGACAACAAACTACCTTCCATAATGACAAGGCTACCATCCATTAGAGTAACAAAGATATCGACAACATACTACATTCCATAATGACAAGGCTACCATCCATTAGAGTAACAAAGATATCGACAACATACTACCTTCCATAATGACAAGGCTACCATCCATTAGAGTAACAAAAATATCGACAACAGACTACCTACCATAATGACAATGCTACCTACCATTGGTATAACAAAAATCTCGACCACAGACTACCATCCATAAAGACAAGGCTACCATCCATTGGAGTAATAAAAATATTCACAACAGAATACCTTCCATAATGACAAGGCTATCATTCATTTGAGTAACAAAAATATCGACAACTGACTACTTACGAAAATGACAATTCTACCATCCATTGGAATAACAAAAATCTCGAAAATAGACTACCTTCCACAATGACAAGGCTACCATCCATTGGAGTAACAAAAATATAGACAACAAACTACCTTCCATAATGACAAGGCTACAATCCATTGGAGTAACAAAAATCTCGACAACAGACTACCTACCATAATAACAATGCTACCATCCATTGGAATAACAAAAAATCGACAACAGACTACCTTCCATAATGACAAGGCTACCATCCATCGGAGTAACAAAAATATTGACAACAAACTACTTTCCATAATGACAAGGCTACCATCCAATGGAATTACAAAAATATCAACAACAGACTACCTTCCATAATGACAAGGCTACCATCCAATGGAATAAAAAAAATCTCGAGACTAACTTCCATAAAGACATGGCTACAATCCATTGGAGTAACCAAAATCTCGACAAAAGACTACCTTCCATAATGACAATGCTACCATCCACTGGAATAACAAAAATCTCGACAACAGACTACTTTTCATAATGACAAGGCTACCATCCATTGGAGTAATAAAAATATTGACAACAGAATACCTTCCATAATGACAAGGCTATCATTCATTTGAGTAACAAAAATATCGAAAATTGACTACCTACCATAATGACAATGCTACCATCCATTGGAATAACAAAAATCTCGAAAATAGACTACCTTCCACAATGACAAGGCTACCATCCATTGGAGTAACAAAAATATCGACAACAAACTACCTTCCATAATGACAAGGCTACAATCCATTGGAGTAACAAAAATCTCGACAATAGACTACCTACCATAATGACAATGCTACCATCCATTGGAATAACAAAAAATCGACAACAAACAACCTTCCATAATGACAAGGCTACCATCCATTAGAGTAACAAAAATATTGACAACAAACTACCTTCCATAATGACAAGGCTACCATCCATTGGAATAACAAAAATCTCAACAACAGACTACCTTCCATAATGACAAGTCTACCATCCAATGGATTAAAAAAAATATCGAGACTAACTTCCATAAAGACAAGGCTACAATCCATTGGAGTAACAAAAATCTCGACAACAGACTACCTTCCATAATGACAAGGCTACCATCCATAATGACAAGGATACCATCCATTGGAGTAACAAAAATATCGACAAATGACTACCTTCCATAATGACAAGGATACCAACCATTGGAGTAACAAAAATCTCGACAAAAAACTACCTTCCATAATGAAAAGGCTACCATCCATTAGAGTAACAAAGATATCGACAACATACTACCTTCCATAATGACAAGGCTACCATCCATTGGAGTAACAAAAATCTTGACAACAGACTACCCTCCATAATGACAAGGCTACCATCCATTGGAGTAACAAAAATATCGACAACAGACTACCTACCATAATGACAATGCTACCATCCATTGGAATAAAAGAAATCTCGACAACGGAATACCTTCCATAATGACAAGGCTACCATCCATTGGAGTAATAAAAATATTGACAACAGAATACCTTCCATAATGACAAGGCCATCATCCATTTGAATAACAAAAATATCGACAACTGACTACCTACCATAATGACAATGCTACCATCCATTGGAATAATAAAAATCTCGAAAATAGACTACCTTCCACAATGACAAGGCTACCATCCATTGGAGTAACAAAAATATCGACAACAGACTACCTTCCATAATGACAAGGCTACAATCCATTGGAGTAACAAAAATCTCGACAACAAACTACCTACCATAATAACAATGCTACCATCCATTGGAATAACAAAAAATCGACAACAGACTACCTTCCATAATGACAAGGCTACCATCCATCAGAGTAACAAAAATATTGACAACAAACTACTTTCCATAATGACAAGGCTACCATCCATTGGAATTACAAAAATATCCACAACAGACTACCTTCCATAATGACAAGGCTACCATCCAATGGAATAAAAAAAATCTCGAGACTAACTTCCATAAAGACATGGCTACAATCCATTGGAGTAACCAAAATCTCGACAACAGACTACCTTCCATAATGACAATGCTACCATCCATTGGAATTAAAAAAAACCCGACAACAGACTACTTTCCATAATGACAAGGCTACCATCCATTGGAGTAATAAAAATATTGACAACAAAATACCTTCCATAATGACAAGGCTATCATTCATTTGAGTAACAAAAATATCGACAATTGACTACCTACCATAATGACAATGCTACCATCCATTGGAATAACAAAAATCTCGAAAATAGACTACCTTCCACAATGACAAGGCTACCATCCATTGAAGTAACAAAAATATCGACAACAAACTACCTTCCATAATGACAAGGCTACAATCCATTGGAGTACCAAAAATCTCGACAATAGACTACCTACCATAATGATAATGCTACCATCCATTGGAATAACAAAAAATCGACAACAGACTACCTTCCATAATGACAATGCTACCATCCATTAGAGTAACAAAAATATTGACAACAAACTACCTTCCATAATGACAAGGATGCCATCCATTGGAATAACAAAAATCTCAACAACAGACTACCTTCCATAATGACAAGGCTACCATCCAATGGAATAAAAAAAATATCGAGACTAACTTCCATAAAGACAAGGCTACAATCCATTGGAGTAACAAAAATATCGACAACTGACTACCTTCCATAATGACAAGGATAACAACCATTGGAGTAACAAAAATCTCGACAAAAAACTACCTTCCATAATGAAAAGGCTACCATCCATTAGAGTAACAAAGATATCGACAACATACTACCTTCCATAATGACAAGGCTACCATCCATTGGAGTAACAAAAATATCGACAACAGACTACCTACCATAATGATAATGTTACCATCCATTGGAATAAAAAAAATCTCGACAACAGAATACCTTCCATAATGACAAGGCTACCATCCATTGGAGTAATAAAAATATTGACAACAGAATACCTTCCATAATGACAAGGCCATCATCCATTTGAGTAACAAAAATACGACAACTGACTACCTACCATAATGACAATGCTACCATCCATTGGAATAACAAAAATCTCGAAAATAGACTACCTTCCACAATGACAAGGCTACCATCCATTGGAGTAACAAAAATATCGACAACAGACTACCTTCCATAATGTCAAGGCTACAATCCATTGGAGTAACAAAAATCTCGACAACAGACTACCTACCATAATAACAATGCTACCATCCATTGGAATAACAAAAAATCGACAACAGACTACCTTCCATAATGACAAGGCTACCATCCATCAGAGTAACAAAAATATTGACAACAAACTACTTTCCATAATGACAAAGCTACCATCCATTGGAATTAAAAAAATATCCACAACAGACTACCTTCCATAATGACAAGGCCACCATCCAATGGAATAAAAAAAATCTTGAGACTAACTACCATAAAGACATGGCTACAATCCATTGGAGTAACCAAAATCTCGACAACAGACTACCTTCCATAATGACAATGCTACCATCCATAATGACAAGGATACCATCCATTGGAGTAACAAAAATATCGACAATTGACTACCTTCCATAATGACAAGGCTTCCATCCATTAGAGTAACAAAAATATTGACAACAAACTACCTTCCATAATGACAAGGCTACCATCCATTGGAGTAACAAAAATATCGACAACAGACTACCTACCATAATGACAATGCTACCATCCATTGGAATAACAAAAATCTCGACAACAGACTACCTACCATAATGACAATGCTACCATCCATTGGAATAACAAAAATCTCGACAACAGACTACCTTCCATAATGACAAGGCTACCATCCATTGGAGTAATAAAAATATTGACAACAGAATACCTTCCATAATGACAAGGCTATCATTCATTTGAGTAACAAAAATATCGACAACTGACTACCTACCATAATGACAATGCTACCATCCATTGGATTAACAAAAATCTCGACAACATACTACCTTCCATTATGACAAGGATACCATCCATTGGAGTAACAAAAATCTTGACAACAGACTATCTTCCATAATGACAAGGCTACCATCCATTGGAGTAACAAAAATATCGATAACAGACTACCTACCATAATGACAATGCTACCATCCATTGGAATAACAAAAATCTCGACAACAGACTACCTACCATAATGACAATGCTACCATCCATTGGAATAACAAAAATCTCGACAACAGACTACCTTCCATAATGACAAGCCTACCATCCATTGGAGTAATAAAAATATTTACAACAGAATACCTTCCATAATGACAAGGCTATCATTCATTTGAGTAACAAAAATATCGACAAATGACTACCTACCATAATGACAACGCTACCATCCATTGGAATAACAAAAATCTCGAAAATAGACTACCTTCCACAATGACAAGGCTACCATCCCTTGGAGTAACAAAAATATCGACAACAAACTACCTTCCATAATTACAAGGCTACCATCCATTGGAGTATCAAAAATATCGACAACCGACTACCTACCATAATGACAATGCTACCATCCATTGGAATAACAAAAAATCGACAATAGACTACCTTCCATAATGACAAGGCTACCATCCATTAGAGTAACAAAAATATCGACAACAAACTACCTTCCATAATGACAAGGCTACCATCCATTGGAATAACAAAAATCTCAACAACAGACTACCTTCCATAATGACAAGGCTACCATCCATTAGAGTAACAAAGATATCGACAACATACTACCTTCCTTTATGACAAGTATACCATGCATTGGAGTAACAAAAATCTTGACAACAGACTACCTTCCATAATGACAAGGCTACCATCCATTGGAGTAACAAAAATATCGACAACAGACTACCTACCATAATGACAATGCTACCATCCATTAGAATAACAAAAATCTCGACAACTGACTACCTACCATAATGACAATGCTACCATCCATTGGAATAACAAATATCTCGACAACAGACTACCTTCCATAATGACAAGGCTACCATCCATTGGAGTAACAAAAATCTCGACAACAGACTACCTTCCATAATGACAAGGCTACCATCCATAATGACAAGGATACCATCCATTGGAGTAACAAAAATATCGACAACTGATTACCTTCCATAATGACAAGGCTACCATCCATTGGAGTAACAAAAATCTCGACAACAAACTACCTTCCATAATGACAAGGCTTCCATCCATTAGAGTAACAAAGATATCGACAACATACTACCTTCCATAATGACAAGGCTACCATCCATTAGAGTAACAGAGATATCGACAACATAGTACCTTCCATAATGACAAGGCTACCATCCATTGGAGTAACAAAAATATCGACAACAGACTACCTACCATAATGACAACGCTACCTACCATTGGAATAACAAAAATCTCGACAACAGACTACCTTCCATAAAGACAAGGCTACCATCCATTGGAGTAATAAAAATATTGACAACAAAATACCTTCCATAATGACAAGGCTATCATTCATTTGAGTAACAAAAATATCGACAATTGACTACCTACCATAATGACAATGCTACCATCCATTGGAATAACAAAAATCTCGAAAATAGACTACCTTCCACAATGACAAGGCTACCATCCATTGAAGTAACAAAAATATCGACAACAAACTACCTTCCATAATGACAAGGCTACAATCCATTGGAGTAACAAAAATCTCGACAATAGACTACCTACCATAATGATAATGCTACCATCCATTGGAATAACAAAAAATCGACAACAGACTACCTTCCATAATGACAATGCTACCATCCATTAGAGTAACAAAAATATTGACAACAAACTACCTTCCATAATGACAAGGATGCCATCCATTGGAATAACAAAAATCTCAACAACAGACTACCTTCCATAATGACAAGGCTACCATCCAATGGAATAAAAAAAATATCGAGACTAACTTCCATAAAGACAAGGCTACAATCCATTGGAGTAACAAAAATATCGACAACTGACTACCTTCCATAATGACAAGGATAACAACCATTGGAGTAACAAAAATCTCGACAAAAAACTACCTTCCATAATGAAAAGGCTACCATCCATTAGAGTAACAAAGATATCGACAACATACTACCTTCCATAATGACAAGGCTACCATCCATTGGAGTAACAAAAATATCGACAACAGACTACCTACCATAATGATAATGTTACCATCCATTGGAATAAAAAAAATCTCGACAACAGAATACCTTCCATAATGACAAGGCTACCATCCATTGGAGTAATAAAAATATTGACAACAGAATACCTTCCATAATGACAAGGCCATCATCCATTTGAGTAACAAAAATACGACAACTGACTACCTACCATAATGACAATGCTACCATCCATTGGAATAACAAAAATCTCGAAAATAGACTACCTTCCACAATGACAAGGCTACCATCCATTGGAGTAACAAAAATATCGACAACAGACTACCTTCCATAATGTCAAGGCTACAATCCATTGGAGTAACAAAAATCTCGACAACAGACTACCTACCATAATAACAATGCTACCATCCATTGGAATAACAAAAAATCGACAACAGACTACCTTCCATAATGACAAGGCTACCATCCATCAGAGTAACAAAAATATTGACAACAAACTACTTTCCATAATGACAAAGCTACCATCCATTGGAATTAAAAAAATATCCACAACAGACTACCTTCCATAATGACAAGGCCACCATCCAATGGAATAAAAAAAATCTTGAGACTAACTACCATAAAGACATGGCTACAATCCATTGGAGTAACCAAAATCTCGACAACAGACTACCTTCCATAATGACAATGCTACCATCCATAATGACAAGGATACCATCCATTGGAGTAACAAAAATATCGACAATTGACTACCTTCCATAATGACAAGGCTTCCATCCATTAGAGTAACAAAAATATTGACAACAAACTACCTTCCATAATGACAAGGCTACCATCCATTGGAGTAACAAAAATATCGACAACAGACTACCTACCATAATGACAATGCTACCATCCATTGGAATAACAAAAATCTCGACAACAGACTACCTACCATAATGACAATGCTACCATCCATTGGAATAACAAAAATCTCGACAACAGACTACCTTCCATAATGACAAGGCTACCATCCATTGGAGTAATAAAAATATTGACAACAGAATACCTTCCATAATGACAAGGCTATCATTCATTTGAGTAACAAAAATATCGACAACTGACTACCTACCATAATGACAATGCTACCATCCATTGGATTAACAAAAATCTCGACAACATACTACCTTCCATTATGACAAGGATACCATCCATTGGAGTAACAAAAATCTTGACAACAGACTATCTTCCATAATGACAAGGCTACCATCCATTGGAGTAACAAAAATATCGATAACAGACTACCTACCATAATGACAATGCTACCATCCATTGGAATAACAAAAATCTCGACAACAGACTACCTACCATAATGACAATGCTACCATCCATTGGAATAACAAAAATCTCGACAACAGACTACCTTCCATAATGACAAGCCTACCATCCATTGGAGTAATAAAAATATTTACAACAGAATACCTTCCATAATGACAAGGCTATCATTCATTTGAGTAACAAAAATATCGACAAATGACTACCTACCATAATGACAACGCTACCATCCATTGGAATAACAAAAATCTCGAAAATAGACTACCTTCCACAATGACAAGGCTACCATCCCTTGGAGTAACAAAAATATCGACAACAAACTACCTTCCATAATTACAAGGCTACCATCCATTGGAGTATCAAAAATATCGACAACCGACTACCTACCATAATGACAATGCTACCATCCATTGGAATAACAAAAAATCGACAATAGACTACCTTCCATAATGACAAGGCTACCATCCAATAGAGTAACAAAAATATCGACAACAAACTACCTTCCATAATGACAAGGCTACCATCCATTGGAATAACAAAAATCTCAACAACAGACTACCTTCCATAATGACAAGGCTACCATCCATTAGAGTAACAAAGATATCGACAACATACTACCTTCCTTTATGACAAGTATACCATGCATTGGAGTAACAAAAATCTTGACAACAGACTACCTTCCATAATGACAAGGCTACCATCCATTGGAGTAACAAAAATATCGACAACAGACTACCTACCATAATGACAATGCTACCATCCATTAGAATAACAAAAATCTCGACAACTGACTACCTACCATAATGACAATGCTACCATCCATTGGAATAACAAATATCTCGACAACAGACTACCTTCCATAATGACAAGGCTACCATCCATTGGAGTAACAAAAATCTCGACAACAGACTACCTTCCATAATGACAAGGCTACCATACATAATGACAAGGATACCATCCATTGGAGTAACAAAAATATCGACAACTGATTACCTTCCATAATGACAAGGCTACCATCCATTGGAGTAACAAAAATCTCGACAACAAACTACCTTCCATAATGACAAGGCTTCCATCCATTAGAGTAACAAAGATATCGACAACATACTACCTTCCATAATGACAAGGCTACCATCCATTAGAGTAACAGAGATATCGACAACATAGTACCTTCCATAATGACAAGGCTACCATCCATTGGAGTAACAAAAATATCGACAACAGACTACCTACCATAATGACAACGCTACCTACCATTGGAATAACAAAAATCTCGACAACAGACTACCTTCCATAAAGACAAGGCTACCATCCATTGGAGTAATAAAAATATTCACAACAGAATACCTTCCATAATGACAAGGCTATCATTCATTTGAGTAACAAAAATATCGACAACTGACTACCTACCATAATGACAATGCTACCATCCATTGGAATAACAAAAATCTCGAAAACAGACTACCTACCACAATGACAAGGCTACCATCCATTGGAGTAACAAAAATATCAACAACAAACTACCTTCCATAATGACAAGGCTACCATCCATTAGAGTAACAACGATATCGACAACATACTACCTTCCATTATGACAAGGATACCATCCATTGGAGTAACAAAAATCTTGACAACAGACTACCTTCCATAATTACAAGGCTACCATCCATTGGAGTAACAAAAATATCGACAACAGACTACCTACCATAATGACAATGCTACCATCCATTGGAATAAAAAATATCTCGACAACAGACTACCTACCATAATTACAATGCTACCATCCATTGGAATAACAAAAATCTCGACAACAGACTACCTTCCATAATGACAAGGCTACCATCCATTAGAGTAAAAAAGATATCGACAACATACTACCTTCCATTATGACAAGGATACCATCGATTGGAGTAACAAAAATCTTGACAACAGACTACCTTCCATAATGACAAGGCTACCATCCATTGGAGTAACAAAAATATCGACAACAGACTACCTACCATAATGACAATGCTACCATCCATTGGAATAACAAATATCTCGACAACATACTACCTACCATAATGACAATGCTACCATCCATTGGAATAACAAAAATCTCGACAACAACCTACCTTCCATAATGACAAGGCTACCATCCATTAGAGTAACAAAAATATTGACAACAAACTACCTTCCATAATGACAAGGCTACCATCCATTGGAGTAACAAAAATATCGACAACAGACTACCTACCCTAATGGCAAGGCTACCATCCATTGGAGTAATAAAAATATTGACAACAAAATACCTTCCATAATGACAAGGCTATCATTCATTTGAGTAACAAAAATATCGACAACTGACTACCTACCATAATGACAATGCTACCATCCATTGGAATAACAAAAATCTCGAAAACAGACTACCTTCCACAATGACAAGGCTACCATCCATTGGAGTAACAAAAATATCGACAACAAACTACCTTCCATAATGACAAGGCTACAATCCATTGGAGTAACAAAAATCTCGACAACAGACTACCTACCATAATGACAATGCTACTATCCATTGGAATAACAAAAAATCGACAATAGACTACCTTCCATAATGACAAGGCTACCATCCATTAGAGTAACCAAAATATTGACAACAAACTACCTTCCATAATGACAAGGCTACCATCCATTGGAATAACAAAAATCTCAACAACAGACTACCTTCCATAATGACAAGGCTACCATCCAATGGAATAACAAAAATCTCGAGACTAACTTCCATAAAGACAAGGCTACAATCCATTGGAGTAACAAAAATCTCGACAACAGACTACCTTCCATAATGACAAGGCTACCATCCATAATGACAAGGATACCATCCATTGGAGTAACAAAAATATCAACAACTGACTACCTTCCATAATGACAATGCTACCATCCATTAGAGTAACAAAAATATTGACAACAAACTACCTTCCATAATGACAAGGCTACCATCCATTGGAGTAACAAAAATATCGACAACAGACTACCTACCATAATGACAATGCTACCATCCATTGGAATTAAAAAAAACCCGACAACAGACTACTTTCCATAATGACAAGGCTACCATCCATTGGAGTAATAAAAATATTGACAACAAAATACCTTCCATAATGACAAGGCTATCATTCATTTGAGTAACAAAAATATCGACAATTGACTACCTACCATAATGACAATGCTACCATCCATTGGAATAACAAAAATCTCGAAAATAGACTACCTTCCACAATGACAAGGCTACCATCCATTGAAGTAACAAAAATATCGACAACAAACTACCTTCCATAATGACAAGGCTACAATCCATTGGAGTAACAAAAATCTCGACAATAGACTACCTACCATAATGATAATGCTACCATCCATTGGAATAACAAAAAATCGACAATAGACTACCTTCCATAATGACAAGGCTACCATCCATTAGAGTAACAAAAATATCGACAACAAACTACCTTCCATAATGACAAGGCTACCATCCATTGGAATAACAAAAATCTCAACAACAGACTACCTTCCATAATGACAAGGCTACCATCCATTAGAGTAACAAAGATATCGACAACATACTACCTTCCTTTATGACAAGTATACCATGCATTGGAGTAACAAAAATCTTGACAACAGACTACCTTCCATAATGACAAGGCTACCATCCATTGGAGTAACAAAAATATCGACAACAGACTACCTACCATAATGACAATGCTACCATCCATTAGAATAACAAAAATCTCGACAACTGACTACCTACCATAATGACAATGCTACCATCCATTGGAATAACAAATATCTCGACAACAGACTACCTTCCATAATGACAAGGCTACCATCCATTGGAGTAACAAAAATCTCGACAACAGACTACCTTCCATAATGACAAGGCTACCATCCATAATGACAAGGATACCATCCATTGGAGTAACAAAAATATCGACAACTGATTACCTTCCATAATGACAAGGCTACCATCCATTGGAGTAACAAAAATCTCGACAACAAACTACCTTCCATAATGACAAGGCTTCCATCCATTAGAGTAACAAAGATATCGACAACATACTACCTTCCATAATGACAAGGCTACCATCCATTAGAGTAACAGAGATATCGACAACATAGTACCTTCCATAATGACAAGGCTACCATCCATTGGAGTAACAAAAATATCGACAACAGACTACCTACCATAATGACAACGCTACCTACCATTGGAATAACAAAAATCTCGACAACAGACTACCTTCCATAAAGACAAGGCTACCATCCATTGGAGTAATAAAAATATTCACAACAGAATACCTTCCATAATGACAAGGCTATCATTCATTTGAGTAACAAAAATATCGACAACTGACTACCTACCATAATGACAATGCTACCATCCATTGGAATAACAAAAATCTCGAAAACAGACTACCTACCACAATGACAAGGCTACCATCCATTGGAGTAACAAAAATATCAACAACAAACTACCTTCCATAATGACAAGGCTACCATCCATTAGAGTAACAACGATATCGACAACATACTACCTTCCATTATGACAAGGATACCATCCATTGGAGTAACAAAAATCTTGACAACAGACTACCTTCCATAATTACAAGGCTACCATCCATTGGAGTAACAAAAATATCGACAACAGACTACCTACCATAATGACAATGCTACCATCCATTGGAATAAAAAATATCTCGACAACAGACTACCTACCATAATTACAATGCTACCATCCATTGGAATAACAAAAATCTCGACAACAGACTACCTTCCATAATGACAAGGCTACCATCCATTAGAGTAAAAAAGATATCGACAACATACTACCTTCCATTATGACAAGGATACCATCGATTGGAGTAACAAAAATCTTGAAAACAGACTACCTTCCATAATGACAAGGCTACCATCCATTGGAGTAACAAAAATATCGACAACAGACTACCTACCATAATGACAATGCTACCATCCATTGGAATAACAAATATCTCGACAACATACTACCTACCATAATGACAATGCTACCATCCATTGGAATAACAAAAATCTCGACAACAACCTACCTTCCATAATGACAAGGCTACCATCCATTAGAGTAACAAAAATATTGACAACAAACTACCTTCCATAATGACAAGGCTACCATCCATTGGAGTAACAAAAATATCGACAACAGACTACCTACCCTAATGGCAAGGCTACCATCCATTGGAGTAATAAAAATATTGACAACAAAATACCTTCCATAATGACAAGGCTATCATTCATTTGAGTAACAAAAATATCGACAACTGACTACCTACCATAATGACAATGCTACCATCCATTGGAATAACAAAAATCTCGAAAACAGACTACCTTCCACAATGACAAGGCTACCATCCATTGGAGTAACAAAAATATCGACAACAAACTACCTTCCATAATGACAAGGCTACAATCCATTGGAGTAACAAAAATCTCGACAACAGACTACCTACCATAATGACAATGCTACTATCCATTGGAATAACAAAAAATCGACAATAGACTACCTTCCATAATGACAAGGCTACCATCCATTAGAGTAACCAAAATATTGACAACAAACTACCTTCCATAATGACAAGGCTACCATCCATTGGAATAACAAAAATCTCAACAACAGACTACCTTCCATAATGACAAGGCTACCATCCAATGGAATAACAAAAATCTCGAGACTAACTTCCATAAAGACAAGGCTACAATCCATTGGAGTAACAAAAATCTCGACAACAGACTACCTTCCATAATGACAAGGCTACCATCCATAATGACAAGGATACCATCCATTGGAGTAACAAAAATATCAACAACTGACTACCTTCCATAATGACAATGCTACCATCCATTAGAGTAACAAAAATATTGACAACAAACTACCTTCCATAATGACAAGGCTACCATCCATTGGAGTAACAAAAATATCGACAACAGACTACCTACCATAATGACAATGCTACCATCCATTGGAATTAAAAAAAACCCGACAACAGACTACTTTCCATAATGACAAGGCTACCATCCATTGGAGTAATAAAAATATTGACAACAAAATACCTTCCATAATGACAAGGCTATCATTCATTTGAGTAACAAAAATATCGACAATTGACTACCTACCATAATGACAATGCTACCATCCATTGGAATAACAAAAATCTCGAAAATAGACTACCTTCCACAATGACAAGGCTACCATCCATTGAAGTAACAAAAATATCGACAACAAACTACCTTCCATAATGACAAGGCTACAATCCATTGGAGTAACAAAAATCTCGACAATAGACTACCTACCATAATGATAATGCTACCATCCATTGGAATAACAAAAAATCGACAACAGACTACCTTCCATAATGACAATGCTACCATCCATTAGAGTAACAAAAATATTGACAACAAACTACCTTCCATAATGACAAGGATGCCATCCATTGGAATAACAAAAATCTCAACAACAGACTACCTTCCATAATGACAAGGCTACCATCCAATGGAATAAAAAAAATATCGAGACTAACTTCCATAAAGACAAGGCTACAATCCATTGGAGTAACAAAAATATCGACAACTGACTACCTTCCATAATGACAAGGATAACAACCATTGGAGTAACAAAAATCTCGACAAAAAACTACCTTCCATAATGAAAAGGCTACCATCCATTAGAGTAACAAAGATATCGACAACATACTACCTTCCATAATGACAAGGCTACCATCCATTGGAGTAACAAAAATATCGACAACAGACTACCTACCATAATGATAATGTTACCATCCATTGGAATAAAAAAAATCTCGACAACAGAATACCTTCCATAATGACAAGGCTACCATCCATTGGAGTAATAAAAATATTGAAAACAGAATACCTTCCATAATGACAAGGCCATCATCCATTTGAGTAACAAAAATACGACAACTGACTACCTACCATAATGACAATGCTACCATCCATTGGAATAACAAAAATCTCGAAAATAGACTACCTTCCACAATGACAAGGCTACCATCCATTGAAGTAACAAAAATATCGACAACAGACTACCTTCCATAATGTCAAGGCTACAATCCATTGGAGTAACAAAAATCTCGACAACAGACTACCTACCATAATAACAATGCTACCATCCATTGGAATAACAAAAAATCGACAACAGACTACCTTCCATAATGACAAGGCTACCATCCATCAGAGTAACAAAAATATTGACAACAAACTACTTTCCATAATGACAAAGCTACCATCCATTGGAATTAAAAAAATATCCACAACAGACTACCTTCCATAATGACAAGGCCACCATCCAATGGAATAAAAAAAATCTTGAGACTAACTACCATAAAGACATGGCTACAATCCATTGGAGTAACCAAAATCTCGACAACAGACTACCTTCCATAATGACAATGCTACCATCCATAATGACAAGGATACCATCCATTGGAGTAACAAAAATATCGACAACTGACTACCTTCCATAATGACAAGGCTTCCATCCATTAGAGTAACAAAAATATTGACAACAAACTACCTTCCATAATGACAAGGCTACCATCCATTGGAGTAACAAAAATATCGACAACAGACTACCTACCATAATGACAATGCTACCATCCATTGGAATAACAAAAATCTCGACAACAGACTACCTACCATAATGACAATGCTACCATCCATTGGAATAACAAAAATCTCGACAATAGACTACCTTCCATAATGACAAGGCTACCATCCATTGGAGTAATAAAAATATTGACAACAGAATACCTTCCATAATGACAAGGCTATCATTCATTTGAGTAACAAAAATATCGACAACTGACTACCTACCATAATGACAATGCTACCATCCATTGGATTAACAAAAATCTCGACAACATACTACCTTCCATTATGACAAGGATACCATCCATTGGAGTAACAAAAATCTTGACAACAGACTATCTTCCATAATGACAAGGCTACCATCCATTGGAGTAACAAAAATATCGATAACAGACTACCTACCATAATGACAATGCTACCATCCATTGGAATAACAAAAATCTCGACAACAGACTACCTACCATAATGACAATGCTACCATCCATTGGAATAACAAAAATCTCGACAACAGACTACCTTCCATAATGACAAGCCTACCATCCATTGGAGTAATAAAAATATTTACAACAGAATACCTTCCATAATGACAAGGCTATCATTCATTTGAGTAACAAAAATATCGACAAATGACTACCTACCATAATGACAACGCTACCATCCATTGGAATAACAAAAATCTCGAAAATAGACTACCTTCCACAATGACAAGGCTACCATCCCTTGGAGTAACAAAAATATCGACAACAAACTACCTTCCATAATTACAAGGCTACCATCCATTGGAGTATCAAAAATATCGACAACCGACTACCTACCATAATGACAATGCTACCATCCATTGGAATAACAAAAAATCGACAATAGACTACCTTCCATAATGACAAGGCTACCATCCATTAGAGTAACAAAAATATCGACAACAAACTACCTTCCATAATGACAAGGCTACCATCCATTGGAATAACAAAAATCTCAACAACAGACTACCTTCCATAATGACAAGGCTACCATCCATTAGAGTAACAAAGATATCGACAACATACTACCTTCCTTTATGACAAGTATACCATGCATTGGAGTAACAAAAATCTTGACAACAGACTACCTTCCATAATGACAAGGCTACCATCCATTGGAGTAACAAAAATATCGACAACAGACTACCTACCATAATGACAATGCTACCATCCATTAGAATAACAAAAATCTCGACAACTGACTACCTACCATAATGACAATGCTACCATCCATTGGAATAACAAATATCTCGACAACAGACTACCTTCCATAATGACAAGGCTACCATCCATTGGAGTAACAAAAATCTCGACAACAGACTACCTTCCATAATGACAAGGCTACCATCCATAATGACAAGGATACCATCCATTGGAGTAACAAAAATATCGACAACTGATTACCTTCCATAATGACAAGGCTACCATCCATTGGAGTAACAAAAATCTCGACAACAAACTACCTTCCATAATGACAAGGCTTCCATCCATTAGAGTAACAAAGATATCGACAACATACTACCTTCCATAATGACAAGGCTACCATCCATTAGAGTAACAAAGATATCGACAACATAGTACCTTCCATAATGACAAGGCTACCATCCATTGGAGTAACAAAAATATCGACAACAGACTACCTACCATAATGACAACGCTACCTACCATTGGAATAACAAAAATCTCGACAACAGACTACCTTCCATAAAGACAAGGCTACCATCCATTGGAGTAATAAAAATATTCACAACAGAATACCTTCCATAATGACAAGGCTATCATTCATTTGAGTAACAAAAATATCGACAACTGACTACCTACCATAATGACAATGCTACCATCCATTGGAATAACAAAAATCTCGAAAACAGACTACCTACCACAATGACAAGGCTACCATCCATTGGAGTAACAAAAATATCAACAACAAACTACCTTCCATAATGACAAGGCTACCATCCATTAGAGTAACAACGATATCGACAACATACTACCTTCCATTATGACAAGGATACCATCCATTGGAGTAACAAAAATCTTGACAACAGACTACCTTCCATAATTACAAGGCTACCATCCATTGGAGTAACAAAAATATCGACAACAGACTACCTACCATAATGACAATGCTACCATCCATTGGAATAAAAAATATCTCGACAACAGACTACCTACCATAATTACAATGCTACCATCCATTGGAATAACAAAAATCTCGACAACAGACTACCTTCCATAATGACAAGGCTACCATCCATTAGAGTAAAAAAGATATCGACAACATACTACCTTCCATTATGACAAGGATACCATCGATTGGAGTAACAAAAATCTTGACAACAGACTACCTTCCATAATGACAAGGCTACCATCCATTGGAGTAACAAAAATATCGACAACAGACTACCTACCATAATGACAATGCTACCATCCATTGGAATAACAAATATCTCGACAACATACTACCTACCATAATGACAATGCTACCATCCATTGGAATAACAAAAATCTCGACAACAACCTACCTTCCATAATGACAAGGCTACCATCCATTAGAGTAACAAAAATATTGACAACAAACTACCTTCCATAATGACAAGGCTACCATCCATTGGAGTAACAAAAATATCGACAACAGACTACCTACCCTAATGGCAAGGCTACCATCCATTGGAGTAATAAAAATATTGACAACAAAATACCTTCCATAATGACAAGGCTATCATTCATTTGAGTAACAAAAATATCGACAACTGACTACCTACCATAATGACAATGCTACCATCCATTGGAATAACAAAAATCTCGAAAACAGACTACCTTCCACAATGACAAGGCTACCATCCATTGGAGTAACAAAAATATCGACAACAAACTACCTTCCATAATGACAAGGATACAATCCATTGGAGTAACAAAAATCTCGACAACAGACTACCTACCATAATGACAATGCTACTATCCATTGGAATAACAAAAAATCGACAATAGACTACCTTCCATAATGACAAGGCTACCATCCATTAGAGTAACCAAAATATTGACAACAAACTACCTTCCATAATGACAAGGCTACCATCCATTGGAATAACAAAAATCTCAACAACAGACTACCTTCCATAATGACAAGGCTACCATCCAATGGAATAACAAAAATCTCGAGACTAACTTCCATAAAGACAAGGCTACAATCCATTGGAGTAACAAAAATCTCGACAACAGACTACCTTCCATAATGACAAGGCTACCATCCATAATGACAAGGATACCATCCATTGGAGTAACAAAAATATCAACAACTGACTACCTTCCATAATGACAATGCTACCATCCATTAGAGTAACAAAAATATTGACAACAAACTACCTTCCATAATGACAAGGCTACCATCCATTGGAGTAACAAAAATATCGACAACAGACTACCTACCATAATGACAATGCTACCATCCATTGGAATAACAAAAATCTCGACAGCAGACTACCTACCATAATGACAATGCTACCATCCATTGGAATAACAAAAATATCGACAACAGACTACCTTCCATAATGAAAAGGCTACCATCCATTGGAGTAATAAAAATATTGACAACAGAATACCTTCCATAATGACAAGGCTATCATTCATTTGAGTAACAAAAATATCGAAAACTGACTACCTACCATAATGACAATGCTACCATCCATTGGAATAACAAAAATCTCGAAAACAGACTACCTTCCATAATGACAAGGCTACCATCCCTTGGAGTAACAAAAATATCGACAACAAACTACCTTCCATAATGACAAGGCTACAATCCATTGGAGTATCAAAAATATCGACAACCGACTACCTACCATAATGACAATGCTACCATCCATTGGAATAACAAAAAATCGACAACAGACTACCTTCCATAATGACAAGGCTACCATCCATTAGAGTAACAAAAATATCGACAACAAACTACCTTCCATAATGACAAGGCTACCATCCATTGGAATAACAAAAATCTCAACAACAGGCTACCTTCCATAATGACAAGGCTACCATCCATTAGAGTAACAAATATATCGACAACATACTACCTGCCATTATGACAAGGATACCATCCATTGGAGTAACAAAAATCTTGACAACAGACTACCTTCCATAATGACAAGGCTACCATCCATTGTAGTAACAAAAATATCGACAACAGACTACCCACCATAATGACAATGCTACCATCCATTAGAATAACAAAAATCTCGACAATAGACTACCTACCATAATGACAATGCTACCATCCATTGGAATAACAAAAATCTCGACAACAGACTACCTTCCATAATGACAAGGCTACCATCCATTGGAGTAACAAAAATCTCGACAACAGACTACCTTCCATAATGACAAGGCTACCATCCATAATGACAAGGATACCATCCATTGGAGTAACAAAAATATCGACAACTGACTACCTTCCATAATGACAAGGCTACCATCCATTGGAGTAACAAAAATCTCGACAACAAACTACCTTCCATAATGACAATGCTACCATCCATTAGAGTCACAAAGATATCGACAACATACTACCTTCCATAATGACAAGGCTACCATCCATTAGAGTAACAAAGATATCGACAACATATTACCTTCCATAATGACAAGGCTACCATCCATTGGAGTAACAAAAATATCGACAACAGACTACCTACCATAATGACAATGCTACCAACCATTGGAATAACAAAAATCTCGACAACATACTACCTTCCATAAAGACAAGGCTACCATCCATTGGAGTAATAAAAATATTCACAACAAAATACCTTCCATAATGACAAGGCTATCATTCATTTGAGTAACAAAAATATCGACAACTGACTACCTACCATAATGACAATGCTACCATCCATTGGAATAACAAAAATCTCGAAAATAGACTACCTTCCACAATGACAAGGCTACCATCCATTGGAGTAACAAAAATATCGACAACAAACTACCTTCCATAGTGACAAGGCTACAATCCATTGGAATAACAAAAATCTCAACAACAGACTACCTTCCATAATGACAAGGCTACCATCCAATGGAATAACAAAAATCTCGAGACTAACTTCCATAAAGACAAGGCTACAATCCATTGGAGTAACAAAAATCTCGACAACAGACTACCTTCCATAATGACAAGGCTACCATCCATAATGACAAGGATACCATCCATTGGAGTAACAAAAATATCAACAACTGACTACCTTCCATAATGACAATGCTACCATCCATTAGAGTAACAAAAATATTGACAACAAACTACCTTCCATAATGACAAGGCTACCATCCATTGGAGTAACAAAAATATCGACAACAGACTACCTACCATAATGACAATGCTACCATCCATTGGAATAACAAAAATCTCGACAGCAGACTACCTACCATAATGACAATGCTACCATCCATTGGAATAACAAAAATATCGACAACAGACTACCTTCCATAATGAAAAGGCTACCATCCATTGGAGTAATAAAAATATTGACAACAGAATACCTTCCATAATGACAAGGCTATCATTCATTTGAGTAACAAAAATATCCAAAACTGACTACCTACCATAATGACAATGCTACCATCCATTGGAATAACAAAAATCTCGAAAAAAGACTACCTTCCATAATGACAAGGCTACCATCCCTTGGAGTAACAAAAATATCGACAACAAACTACCTTCCATAATGACAAGGCTACAATCCATTGGAGTATCAAAAATATCGACAACCGACTACCTACCATAATGACAATGCTACCATCCATTGGAATAACAAAAAATCGACAACAGACTACCTTCCATAATGACAAGGCTACCATCCATTAGAGTAACAAAAATATCGACAACAAACTACCTTCCATAATGACAAGGCTACCATCCATTGGAATAACAAAAATCTCAACAACAGGCTACCTTCCATAATGACAAGGCTACCATCCATTAGAGTAACAAATATATCGACAACATACTACCTGCCATTATGACAAGGATACCATCCATTGGAGTAACAAAAATCTTGACAACAGACTACCTTCCATAATGACAAGGCTACCATCCATTGTAGTAACAAAAATATCGACAACAGACTACCCACCATAATGACAATGCTACCATCCATTAGAATAACAAAAATCTCGACAATAGACTACCTACCATAATGACAATGCTACCATCCATTGGAATAACAAAAATCTCGACAACAGACTACCTTCCATAATGACAAGGCTACCATCCATTGGAGTAACAAAAATCTCGACAACAGACTACCTTCCATAATGACAAGGCTACCATCCATAATGACAAGGATACCATCCATTGGAGTAACAAAAATATCGACAACTGACTACCTTCCATAATGACAAGGCTACCATCCATTGGAGTAACAAAAATCTCGACAACAAACTACCTTCCATAATGACAATGCTACCATCCATTAGAGTCACAAAGATATCGACAACATACTACCTTCCATAATGACAAGGCTACCATCCATTAGAGTAACAAAGATATCGACAACATATTACCTTCCATAATGACAAGGCTACCATCCATTGGAGTAACAAAAATATCGACAACAGACTACCTACCATAATGACAATGCTACCAACCATTGGAATAACAAAAATCTCGACAACATACTACCTTCCATAAAGACAAGGCTACCATCCATTGGAGTAATAAAAATATTCACAACAAAATACCTTCCATAATGACAAGGCTATCATTCATTTGAGTAACAAAAATATCGACAACTGACTACCTACCATAATGACAATGCTACCATCCATTGGAATAACAAAAATCTCGAAAATAGACTACCTTCCACAATGACAAGGCTACCATCCATTGGAGTAACAAAAATATCGACAACAAACTACCTTCCATAGTGACAAGGCTACAATCCATTGGAATAACAAAAATCTTGACAACAGACTACCTACCATAATGACAATGCTACAATCCATTAGAATAACAAAAAATCGACAACAGACTACCTTCCATAATGACAAGGCTACCATCCATTAGAGTAACAAAAATATTGACAACAAACTACTTTCCATAATGACAAGGCTACCATCCATTGGAATTACAAAAATCTCAACAACAGACTACCTTCCATAATGACAAGGCTACCATCCATTAGAGTAACAAAAATATCGACAACAAACTACCTTCCATAATGACAAGGCTACCATCCATTGGAATAACAAAAATCTCAACAACAGGCTACCTTCCATAATGACTAGGCTACCATCCATTAGAGTAACAAATATATCGACAACATACTACCTGCCATTATGACAAGGATACCATCCATTGGAGTAACAAAAATCTTGACAACAGACTACCTTCCATAATGACAAGGCTACCATCCATTGTAGTAACAAAAATATCGACAACAGACTACCCACCATAATGACAATGCTACCATCCATTAGAATAACAAAAATCTCGACAACAGACTACCTACCATAATGACAAGGCTACCATCCATTGGAGTAACAAAAATCTCGACAACAGACTACCTTCCATAATGACAAGGCTACCATCCATAATGACAAGGATACCATCCATTGGAGTAACAAAAATATCGACAACTGACTACCTTCCATAATGACAAGGCTACCATCCATTGGAGTAACAAAAATCTCGACAACAAACTACCTTCCATAATGACAATGCTACCATCCATTAGAGTCACAAAGATATCGACAACATACTACCTTCCATAATGACAAGGCTACCATCCATTAGAGTAACAAAGATATCGACAACATACTACCTTCCATAATGACAAGGCTACCATCCATTGGAGTAACAAAAATATCGACAACAGACTACCTACCATAATGACAATGCTACCAACCATTGGAATAACAAAAATCTCGACAACATACTACCTTCCATAAAGACAAGGCTACCATCCATTGGAGTAATAAAAATATTCACAACAAAATACCTTCCATAATGACAAGGCTATCATTCATTTGAGTAACAAAAATATCGACAACTGACTACCTACCATAATGACAATGCTACCATCCATTGGAATAACAAAAATCTCGAAAATAGACTACCTTCCACAATGACAAGGCTACCATCCATTGAAGTAACAAAAATATCGACAACAAACTACCTTCCATAGTGACAAGGCTACAATCCATTGGAATAACAAAAATCTTGACAACAGACTACCTACCATAATGACAATGCTACAATCCATTAGAATAACAAAAAATCGACAACAGACTACCTTCCATAATGACAAGGCTACCATCCATTAGAGTAACAAAAATATTGACAACAAACTACTTTCCATAATGACAAGCCTACCATCCATTGGAATTACAAAAATCTCAACAACAGACTACCTTCCATAATGACAAGGCTACCATCCAATGGAATAAAAAAAATCTCGAGACTAACTTCCATAAAGTCATGGCTACAATCCATTGGAGTAACAAAAATCTTGACAACAAACTACCTTCCATAATGACAAGGCTACCATCCATTTGAGTAACAAAAACATCGACAACAGACTACTTACCATAATGACAAGGCTATCATTCATTTGAGTAACAAAATATCGACAACTGACTACCTACCATAATGACAGTGCTACCATCCATTGGAATAACAAAAATCTCGAAAATACACTACCTTCCACAATGACAAGGCTACCATCCATTGGAGTAACAAAAATATCGACAACAAACTACCTTCCATAATGACAAGGCTACAATCCATTGGAATAACAAAAATCTTGACAACAGACTATCTACCATAATGACAATGCTACAATCCATTAGAATAACAAAAAATCGACAACATACTACCTTCTATAATGACAAGGCTACCATCCATTAGAGTAACAAAAATATTGACAACAAACTACTTTCCATAATGACAAGGCTACCATCCATCGGAATTACAAAAATCTCAACAACAGACTACCTTCCATAATGACAAGGCTACCATCCAAAGGAATAAAAAAAATCTCGAGACTAACTTCCATAAAGACAAGGCTACCATCCATTTGAGTAACAAAAATATCGACAACAGACTACCTTCCATAATGACAATGCTACCATCCATTGGAATAACAAAAATCTCGACAACAGACTACTTTCCATAATGACAAGGCTACCATCCATCGGAGTAATAAAAATATTGACAACAGAATACCTTCCATAATGACAAGGCTATAATTCATTTGAGTAACAAAAATATCGACAATTGACTACCTACCATAATGACAATGCTACCATCCATTGGAATAACAAAAATCTCGAAAATAGACTACCTTCCACAATGACAAGGCTACCATCCATTGGAGTAACAAAAATATCGACAACAAACTACCTTCCATAATGACAAGGCTACAATCCATTGGAGTAACAAAAATCTGGACAATAGACTACCTACCATAATGACAATGCTATCGTCCATTGGAATAACAAAAAATCAACAACAGACTACCTTCCATAATGACAAGGCTACCATCCATTAGAGTAACAAAAATATTGACAACAAACTACTTTCCATAATGACAAGGCTACCATCCATTGGAATAACAAAAATCTCGAGACTAACTTCCATAAAGACAAGGCTACAATCCATTGGAGTAACAAAAATATCGACAACAAACTACCTTCCATAATGACAAGGCTACCATCCATAATGACAAGGATACCATCCATTGGAGTAACAAAAATATCGACAACTGACTACCTTCCATAATGACAAGGCTACCATCCATTGGAGTAACAAAAATCTCGACAACAAACTACCTTCAATAATGACAAGGCTGCAATCCATTAGAGTAACAAAGATATCGACAACATACTACCTTCCATAATGACAAGGCTACCATCCATTGGAGTAACAAAAATCTCGACAACAGAGTACCTTCCATAATGACAAGGCTACCATCCATTGGAGTAACAAAAATATCGACAACAGACTACCTACCATAATGACAATGCTACCATCCATTAGAATAACGAAAATGTCGATAAAAGACTACCTACCATAATGAAAATGCTACCATCCATTGGAATAACAAAAATCTCGACAACAGACTACCTTCCATAATGACAAGGCTACCATCCATTGGAGTAACAAAAATCTCGACAACAGACTACCTTCCATAATGACAAGGCTACCATCCATAATGACAAGGATACCATCCATTGGAGTAACAAAAATATCGACAACTGACTACCTTCCATAATGACAAGGCTACCATCCATTGGAGTAACAAAAATATCGACAACATACTACCCTCCATAATGACAAGGCTACCATCCATTAGAGTAACAAAGATATCAACAACATAGTACCTTCCATAATTACAAGGCTACCATCCATTGGAGTAACAAAAATATCGACAACAGACTACCTACCATAATGACAATGCTACCATCCATTGGAATAACAAATATCTCGACAACAGACTACCTACCATAATTACAATGCTACCATCCATCGGAATAACAAAAATCTCGACAACAGACTACCTTCCATAATGACAAGGCTACCATCAATTAGAGTAACAAAGATATCGACAACATACTACCTTCCATTATGACAAGGATACCATCCATTGGAGTAACAAAAATCTTGACAATAGACTACCTTCCATAATGACAAGGCTACCATCCATTGGAGTAACAAAAATATCGACAACAGACTACCTACCATAATGACAATGCTACCATCCATTGGAATAACAAATATCTCGACAACAGACTACCTACCATAATGACAATGCTACCATCCATTGGAATAACAAAAATCTCGAAAACAGACTACCTTCCATAATGACAAGGCTACCATCCATTAGAGTAACAAAAATATTGACAACAAAATACCTTCCATAATGACAAGGCTACCATCCATTGGAGTAACTAAAATATCGCCAACAGACTACCTACCCTAATGGCAAGGCTACCATCCATTGGAGTAATAAAAATATTGACAACAAAATACCTTCCATAATGACAAGGCTATCATTCATTTGAGTAACAAAAATATCGACAACTGACTACCTACCATAATGACAATGCTACCATCCATTGGAATAACAAAAATCTCGAAAGCAGACTACCTTCCACAATGACAAGGCTATCATCCATTGGAGTAACAAAAATATCGACAACAAACTACCTTCCATAATGACAAGGCTACAATCCATTGGAGTAACAAAAATCTCGACAACAGACTACCTACCTTAATGAAAATGCTACCATCCATTGGAATAACAAAAAATCGACAACAGACTACCTTCCATAATGATAAGTCTACCATCCATTAGAGTAACCAAAATATTGACAACAAACTACCTTCCATAATGACAAGGCTACCATCCATTGGAATAACAAAAATCTCAACAACAGACTACCTTCCATAATGACAAGGCTACCATCCAATGGAATAACAAAAATCTCGAGACTAACTTCCATAAAGACAAGGGTACAATCCATTGGAGTAACAAAAATCTCGACAACAGACTACCTTCCATAATGACAAGGCTACCATCCATAATGACAAGGATACCATCCATTGGAGTAACAAAAATATCGACAACTGACTACCTTCCATAATGACAAGGCTACCATCCTTTAGAGTAACAAAAATATTGACAACACACTACCTTCCATAATGACAAGGCTACCATCCATTGGAGTAACAAAAATATCGACAACAGACTACCTACCATAATGACAATGCTACCATCCATTGGAATAACAAAAATCTCGACAACAGACTACCTTCCATTATGACAAGGATACCATCCATTGGAGTAACAAAAATCTTGACAACAGACTACCTTCCATAATGACAAGGCTACCATCCATTGGAGTAACAAAAATATCGACAACAAACTACCTTCCATAAAGACAAGGCTACCATCCATTGGAGTAATAAAAATATTGACAACAGAATACCTTCCATAATGACAAGGCTATAATTCATTTGAGTAACAAAAATATGGACAATTGACTACCTACCATAGTGACAATGCTACCATCCATTGGAATAACAAAAATCTCGAAAATAGACTACCTTCCACAATGACAAGGCCACCATCCATTGGAGTAACAAAAATATCGACAACAAACTACCTTCCATAATGACAAGGCTACAATCCATTGGAGTAACAAAAACCTAGACAATAGACTACCTACCATAATGACAATGCCACCGTCCATTGGAATAACAAAAAATCAACAACAGACTACCTTCCATAATGACAAGGCTACCATCCATTAGAGTAACAAAAATATTGACAACAAACTACTTTCCATAATGACAAGGCTACCATCCATTGGAATTACAAAAATCTCAACAACAGACTACCTTCCATAAGGACAAGGCTACCATCCAATGGAATAAAAAAAATCTCCAGACTAACTTCCATAAAGACATTGCTACAATCCATTGGAGTAACAAAAATCTCGACAACAGACTACCTTCCATAATGACAATGCTACCATCCATTGGAGTAATAAAAATATTGACAACAGAATACCTTCCATAATGACAAGGCTATAATTCATTTGAGTAACAAAAATATCGACAATTGACTACCTACCATAATGACAATGCTACCATCCATTGGAATAACAAAAATCTCGAAAATAGACTACCTTCCACAATGACAAGGCTACCATCCATTGGAGTAACAAAAATATCGACAACAAACTACCTTCCATAATGACAAGGCTACAATCCATTGGAGTAACAAAAATCTCGACAATAGACTACCTACCATAATGACAATGCTACCGTCCATTGGAATAACAAAAATATTGACAACAAACTACGTTCCATAATGACAAGGCAACCATCCATTGGAACAACAAAAATCTAAACAACAGACTACCTTCCATAATGACAAGGCTACCATCCAATGGAATAAAAAAAATCTCGAGACTAACTTCCATAAAGATAAGGCTACAATCCATTGGAGTAACAAAAATATCGACAACAAACTACCTTCCATAATGACAAGGCTACCATCCATAATGACAAGGATACCATCCATTGGAGTAACAAAAATATCGACAACTGACTACCTTCCATAATGACAAGGCTACCATCCATTGGAGTAACAAAAATCTCGACAACAAACTACCTTCAATAATGACAAGGCTGCAATCCATTAGAGTAACAAAGATATCGACAACATACTACCTTCCATAATGACAAGGCTACCATCCATTGGAGTAACAAAAATCTCGACAACAGAGTACCTTCCATAATGACAAGGCTACCATCCATTGGAGTAACAAAAATATCGACAACAGACTACCTACCATAATGACAATGCTACCATCCATTAGAATAACAAAAATGTCGACAAAAGACTACCTACCATAATGACAATGCTACCATCCATTGGAATAACAAAAATCTCGACAACAGACTACCTTCCATAATGACAAGGCTACCATCCAATGGAATAAAAAAAATCTCGAGACTAACTTCCATAAAGACATGGCTACAATCCATTGGAGTAACAAAAATCTCGACAACATACTACCTTCCATAATGACAATGCTACCATCCATTGGAATAACAAAAATCTCGACAACAGACTACTTTCCATAATGACAAGGCTACCATCCATTAGAGTAACAAATATATCGACAACATACTACCTTCCATTATGACAAGGATACCATCCATTGGAGTAACAAAAATCTTGACAACAGACTACCTTCCATAATGACAAGGCTACCATCCATTGGAGTAACAAAAATATCGACAACAAACTACCTTCCATAAAGACAAGGCTACCATCCATTGGAGTAATAAAAATATTGACAACAGAATACCTTCCATAATGACAAGGCTATAATTCATTTGAGTAACAAAAATATCGACAATTGACTACCTACCATAGTGACAATGCTACCATTCATTGGAATAACAAAAATTTCGAAAATAGACTACCTTCCACAATGACAAGGCTACCATCCATTGGAGTAACAAAAATATCGACAACAAACTACCTTCCATAATGACAAGGCTACAATCCATTGGAGTAACAAAAATCTAGACAAAAGACTACCTACCATAATGACAATGCTACCGTCCATTGGAATAACAAAAAATCAACAACAGACTACCTTCCATAATGACAAGGCTACCATCCATTAGAGTAACAAAAATATTGACAACAAACTACTTTCCATAATGACAAGGCTACCATCCATTGGAATTACAAAAATCTCAACAATAGACTACCTTCCATAAGGACAAGGCTACCATCCAATGGAATAAAAAAAATCTCGAGACTAACTTCCATAAAGACATTGCTACAATCCATTGGAGTAACAAAAATCTCGACAACAAACTACCTTCCATAATGACAATGCTACCATCCATTGGAGTAATAAAAATATTGACAACAGAATACCTTCCATAATGACAAGGCTATCATTCATTTGAGTAACAAAAATATCGACAATTGACTACCTACCATAATGACAATGCTACCATCCATTGGAATAACAAAAATCTCGAAAATAGACTACCTTCAACAATGACAAGGCTACCATCCATTGGAGTAACAAAAATATCGACAACAAACTACCTTCCATAATGACAAGGCTACAATCCATTGGAGTAACAAAAATCTCGACAATAGACTACCTACCATAATGACAATGCTACCGTCCATTGGAATAACAAAAAATCAACAACAGACTACCTTCCATAATGACAAGGCTACCATCCATTAGAGTAACAAAAATATTGACAACAAACTACCTTCCATAATGACAAGGCTACCATCCATTGGAATAACAAAAATCTAAACAACAGACTACCTTCCATAATGACAAGGCTACCATCCAATGGAATAAAAAAAATCTCGAGACTAACTTCCATAAAGACAAGGCTACAATCCATTGGAGTAACAAAAATATCGACAACAAACTACCTTCCATAATGACAAGGCTACCATCCATAATGACAAGGATACCATCCATTGGAGTAACAAAAATATCGACAACTGACTACCTTCCATAATGACAAGGCTACCATCCATTGGTTTAACAAAAATCTCGACAACAAACTACCTTCAATAATGACAAAGCTGCAATCCATTAGAGTAACAAAGATATCGACAACATACTACCTTCGATAATGACAAGGCTACCATCCATTGGAGTAACAAAAATCTCGACAACAGAGTACCTTCCATAATGACAAGGCTACCATCCATTGGAGTAACAAAAATATCGACAACAGACTACCTACCATAATGACAATGCTACCATCCATTAGAATAACAAAAATGTCGACAAAGGAATACCTACCATAATGACAATGCTACCATCCATTGGAATAACAAAAATCTCGACAACAAACTACCTTCCATAATGACAAGGCTACCATCCATTGGAGTGACAAAAATCTCGACAACAGACTACCTTCCATAATGACAAGGCTACCATCCATAATGACAAGGATACCATCCATTGGAGTAACAAAAATATCGACAACTGACTACCTTCCATAATGACAAGGCTATCATCCATTGGAGTAACAAAAATATCGACAACATACTACCTTCCATAATGACAAGGCTACCATCCATTAGAGTAACAAAGATATCAACAACATAGTACCTTCCATAATGACAAGGCTACCATCCATTGGAGTAACAAAAATATCGACAACAGAATACCTACCATAATGACAATGCTACCTACCATTGGAATAACAAAAATCTCAACAACAGACTACCTTCCATAAATACAAGGCTACCATCCATTGGAGTAATAAAAATATTCACAACAGAATACCTTCCATAATGACAAGTCTATCATTCATTTGAGTAACAAAAATATCGACAACTGACTACCTACCATAATGACAATGCTACCATCCATTGGAATAACAAAAATCTCGAAAACAGACTACCTACCACAATGACAAGGCTACCATCCATTGGAGTAACAAAAATATCGACAACAAACTACCTTCCATAATGACAAGGCTACCATCCATTAGAGTAACAAAGATATCGACAACATACTACCTTCCATTATGACAAGGATACCATCCATTGGAGTAACAAAAATCTTGACAACAGACTACCTTCCATAATGACAAGGCTACCATCCATTGGAGTAACAAAAATATCGACAACAGACTACCTACCATAATGACAATGCTACCATCCATTGGAATAACAAATATCTCGACAACAGACTACCTACCATAATTACAATGCTACCATCCATTGGAATAACAAAAATCTCGACAACAGACTACCTTCCATAATGACAAGGCTACCATCAATTAGAGTAACAAAGATATCGACAACATACTACCTTCCATTATGACAAGGATACCATCCATTGGAGTAACAAAAATCTTGACAACAGACTACCTTCCATAATGACAAGGCTACCATCCATTGGAGTAACAAAAATATCGACAACAGACTACCTACCATAATGACAATGCTACCATCCATTGGAATAACAAATATCTCGACAACAGACTACCTACCATAATGACAATGCTACCATCCATTGGAATAACAAAAATCTCGAAAACAGACTACCTTCCATAATGACAAGGCTACCATCCATTAGAGTAACAGAAATATTGACAACAAAATACCTTCCATAATGACAAGGCTACAATCCATTGGAGTAACAAAAATATCGACAACTGACTACCTACCCTAATGGCAAGGCTACCATCCATTGGAGTAATAAATATATTGACAACAAAATACCTTCCATAATGACAAGGCTATCATTCATTTGAGTAACAAAAATATCGACAACTGACTACCTACTATAATGACAATGCTACCATCCATTGGAATAACAAAAATCTCGAAAGCAGACTACCTTCCACAATGACAAGGCTACCATCCATTGGAGTAACAAAAATATCGACAACAAACTACCTTCCATAATGACAAGGCTATAATCCATTGGAGTAACAAAAATCTCGACAACAGACTACCTACCTTAATGACAATGCTACCATCCATTGGAATAACAAAAAATCGACAACAGACTACCTTCCATAATGATAAGTCTACCATCCATTAGAGTAACCAAAATATTGACAACAAACTAACTTCCATAATGACAAGGCTACCATCCATTGGAATAACAAAAATCTCAACAACAAACTACCTTCCATAATGACAAGGCTACCATCCAATGGAATAACAAAAATCTCGAGACTAACTTCCATAAAGACAAGGTTACAATCCATTGGAGTAACAAAAATCTCGACAACAGACTACCTTCCATAATGACAAGGCTACCATCCATAATGACAAGGATACCATCCATTGGAGTAACAAAAATATCGACAACTGACTACCTTCCATAATGACAAGGCTACCATCCATTAGAGTAACAAAAATATTGACAACAAACTACCTTCCATAATGACAAGGCTACCATCCATTGGAGTAACAAAAATATCGACAACAGACTACCTACCATAATGACAATGCTACCATCCATTGGAATAACAAAAATCTCGACAACAGACTACCTACCATAATGACAATGCTACCATCCATTGGAATAACAAAAATCTCGACAACAGACTACCTTCCATAATGACAAGGCTACCATCCATTGGAGTAACAAAAATATCGACAACAAACTACCTTCCATAATGACAAGGCTACCATCCATAATGACAAGGATACCATCCATTGGAGTAACAAAAATATCGACAACTGGCTACCTTCCATAATGACAAGGCTACCATCCATTGGTTTAACAAAAATCTCGACAACAAACTACCTTCAATAATGACAAAGCTGCAATCCATTAGAGTAACAAAGATATCGACAACATACTACCTTCGATAATGACAAGGCTACCATCCATTGGAGTAACAAAAATCTCGACAACAGAGTACCTTCCATAATGACAAGGCTACCATCCATTGGAGTAACAAAAATATCGACAACAGACTACCTACCATAATGACAATGCTACCATCCATTAGAATAACAAAAATGTCGACAAAGGAATACCTACCATAATGACAATGCTACCATCCATTGGAATAACAAAAATCTCGACAACAAACTACCTTCCATAATGACAAGGCTACCATCCATTGGAGTGACAAAAATCTCGACAACAGACTACCTTCCATAATGACAAGGCTACCATCCATAATGACAAGGATACCATCCATTGGAGTAACAAAAATATCGACAACTGACTACCTTCCATAATGACAAGGCTATCATCCATTGGAGTAACAAAAATATCGACAACATTCTACCTTCCATAATGACAAGGCTACCATCCATTAGAGTAACAAAGATATCAACAACATAGTACCTTCCATAATGACAAGGCTACCATCCATTGGAGTAACAAAAATATCGACAACAGAATACCTACCATAATGACAATGCTACCTACCATTGGAATAACAAAAATCTCAACAACAGACTACCTTCCATAAAGACAAGGCTACCATCCATTGGAGTAATAAAAATATTCACAACAGAATACCTTCCATAATGACAAGTCTATCATTCATTTGAGTAACAAAAATATCGACAACTGACTACCTACCATAATGACAATGCTACCATCCATTGGAATAACAAAAATCTCGAAAACAGACTACCTACCACAATGACAAGGCTACCATCCATTGGAGTAACAAAAATATCGACAACAAACTACCTTCCATAATGACAAGGCTACCATCCATTAGAGTAACAAAGATATCGACAACATACTACCTTCCATTATGACAAGGATACCATCCATTGGAGTAACAAAAATCTTGACAACAGACTACCTTCCATAATGACAAGGCTACCATCCATTGGAGTAACAAAAATATCGACAACAGACTACCTACCATAATGACAATGCTACCATCCATTGGAATAACAAATATCTCGACAACAGACTACCTACCATAATTACAATGCTACCATCCATTGGAATAACAAAAATCTCGACAACAGACTACCTTCCATAATGACAAGGCTACCATTAATTAGAGTAACAAAGATATCGACAACATACTACCTTCCATTATGACAAGGATACCATCCATTGGAGTAACAAAAATCTTGACAACAGACTACCTTCCATAATGACAAGGCTACCATCCATTGGAGTAACAAAAATATCGACAACAGACTACCTACCATAATGACAATGCTACCATCCATTGGAATAACAAATATCTCGACAACAGACTACCTACCATAATGACAATGCTACCATCCATTGGAATAACAAAAATCTCGAAAACAGACTACCTTCCATAATGACAAGGCTACCATCCATTAGAGTAACAGAAATATTGACAACAAAATACCTTCCATAATGACAAGGCTACAATCCATTGGAGTAACAAAAATATCGACAACTGACTACCTACCCTAATGGCAAGGCTACCATCCATTGGAGTAATAAAAATATTGACAACAAAATACCTTCCATAATGACAAGGCTATCATTAATTTGAGTAACAAAAATATCGACAACTGACTACCTACCATAATGACAATGCTACCATCCATTGGAATAACAAAAATCTCGAAAGCAGACTACCTTCCACAATGACAAGGCTACCATCCATTGGAGTAACAAAAATATCGACAACAAACTACCTTCCATAATGACAAGGCTATAATCCATTGGAGTAACAAAAATCTCGACAACAGACTACCTACCTTAATGACAATGCTACCATCCATTGGAATAACAAAAAATCGACAACAGACTACCTTCCATAATGATAAGTCTACCATCCATTAGAGTAACCAAAATATTGACAACAAACTAACTTCCATAATGACAAGGCTACCATCCATTGGAATAACAAAAATCTCAACAACAAACTACCTTCCATAATGACAAGGCTACCATCCAATGGAATAACAAAAATCTCGAGACTAACTTCCATAAAGACAAGGTTACAATCCATTGGAGTAACAAAAATCTCGACAACAGACTACCTTCCATAATGACAAGGCTACCATCCATAATGACAAGGATACCATCCATTGGAGTAACAAAAATATCGACAACTGACTACCTTCCATAATGACAAGGCTACCATCCATTAGAGTAACAAAAATATTGACAACAAACTACCTTCCATAATGACAAGGCTACCATCCATTGGAGTAACAAAAATATCGACAACAGACTACCTACCATAATGACAATGCTACCATCCATTGGAATAACAAAAATCTCGACAACAGACTACCTACCATAATGACAATGCTACCATCCATTGGAATAACAAAAATCTCGACAACAGACTACCTTCCATAATGACAAGGCTACCATCCATTGGAGTAATAAAAATATTGACAACAGAATACCTTCCATAATGACAAGGCTATCATTCATTTGAGTAACAAAAATATCGACAACTGACTACCTACCATAATGGCAATGCTACCATCCATTGGAATAACAAAAATCTCGAAAACTGACTACCTTCCACAATGACAAGGCTACCATCCCATGGAGTAACAAAAATATCGACAACAAACTACCTTCCATAATGATAAGGCTACAATCCATTGGAGTATCAAAAATATCGACAACCGACTACCTACCATAATGACAATGCTACCATCCATTGGAATAACAATAAATCGACAACAGACTACCTTCCATAATGACAAGGCTACCATCCATTAGAGTAACAAAAATATCGACAACAAACTACCTTCCATAATGACAAGGCTACCATCCATTGGAATAACAAAAATCTCAACAACTGACTACCTTCCATAATGAAAAGGCTACCATCCATTAGAGTAACAAATATATCGACAACATACTACCTTCCATTATGACAAGGATACCATCCATTGGAGTAACAAAAATCTTGACAACAGACTACCTTCCATAATGACAAGGCTACCATCCATTGGAGTAACAAAAATATCGACAACAAACTACCTTCCATAATGACAAGGCTATCATTCATTTGAGTAACAAAAATATCGACAACTGACTACCTTCCATAATGACAATGCTACCATCCATTGGAATAACAAAAATCTCAAAAATAGACTACCTTCTACAATGACAAGGCTACCATCCATTGGAGTAACAAAAATATCGACAACAAACTACCTTCCATAATGACAAGGCTACAATCCATTGGAATAACAAAAATCTCGACAACAGACTACCTACCATAATGACAATGCTACCATCCATTAGAATAAGAAAAAATCGACAACAGACTACCTTCCATAATGACAAGGCTACCATCCATTAGAGTAACAAAAATATTGACAACAAACTACTTTCCATAATGACACGGCTACCATCCATTGGAATTACAAAAATCTCAACAACAGACTACCTTCCATAATGACAAGGCTACCATCCAATGGAATAAAAAAAATCTCGAGACTAACTTCCATAAAGACATTTCTACAATCCATTGGAGTAACAAAAATCTCGACAACAGACTACCTTCCATAATGACAATGCTACCATCCATTGGAATAACAAAAATCTCGACAACAGACTACTTTCCATAATGACAAGGCTACCATCCATTGGAGTAATAAAAATATTGACAACAGAATACCTTCCATAATGACAAGGTTATCATTCATTTTAGTAACAAAAATATCGACAATTGACTACCTACCATAATGACAATGCTACCATCCATTGGAATAACAAAAATCTCGAAAATAGACTACCTTCCACAATGACAAGGCTACCATCCATTGGAGTAACAAAAATATCGACAACAAACTAACTTCCATAATGACAAGGCTACAATCCATTGGAGTAACAAAAATCTCGACAACAGACTACCTACCATAATGACAATGCTACCATCCATTGGAATAACAAAAATTTCAAAAATAGACTACCTTCCACAATGAAAAGGCTACCATCCATTGGAGTAACAAAAATATCGACAACAAACTATCTTCCATAATGACAAGGCTACAATCCATTGGAGTAACAAAAATCTCGACAATAGACTACCTACCATAATGACAATGCTACCATCCATTGGAATAACAAAAAATCGACAACAGACTACCTTCCATAATGACAAGGCTACCATCCATTAGAGTAACCAAAATATTGACAACAAACTACCTTCCATAATGACAAGGCTACCATCCATTGGAATAACAAAAATCTCAACAACAGACTACCTTCCATAATGACAAGGCTACCATCCAATGGAATAACAAAAATCTCGAGACTAACTTCCATAAAGACAAGGCTACAATCCATTGGAGTAACAAAAATCTCGACAACAGACTACCTTCCATAATGACAAGGCTACCATCCATAATGACAAGGATACCATCCATTGGAGTAACAAAAATATCGACAACTGATTACCTTCCATAATGACAAGGCTACCATCCATTAGAGTTACAAAAATATTGACAATAAACTACCTTCCATAATGACAAGGCTACCATCCATTAGAGTAACAAAAATATCGACAACAGACTACCTACCATAATGACAATGCTACCATCCATTGGAATAACAAAAATCTCGACAACAGACTACCTACCATAATGACACTGCTACCATCCATTGGAATAACAAAAATCTCGACAATAGACTACCTTCCATAATGACAAGGCTACCATCCATTGGAGTAATAAAAATATTGACAACAGAATACCTTCCATAATGACAAGGCTATCATTCATTTGAGTAACAAAAATATCGACAACTGACTACCTACCATAATGACAATGCTACCATCCATTGGAATAACGAAAATCTCGAAAACTGACTACCTTCCACAATGACAAGGCTACCATCCCTTAAAGTAACAAAAATATCGACAACAAACTACCTTCCATAATGACAAGGCTACAATCCATTGGAGTATCAAAAATATCGACAACCGACTACCTACCATAATGACAATGCTACCATCCATTGGAATAACAATAAATCGACAACAGACTACCTTCCATAATGACAAGGCTACCATCCATTAGAGTAACAAAAATATCGACAACAAACTACCTTCCATAATGATGAGGCTACCATCCATTGGAATAACAAAAATCTCAACAACAGACAACCTTCCATAATTACAAGGCTACCATCCATTAGAGTAACAAATATATCGACAACATACTACCTTCCATTATGACAAGGATACCATCCATTGGAGTAACAAAAATCTTGACAACAGACTACCTTCCATAATGAAAAGGCTACCATCCATTGGAGTAACAAAAATGTCGACAACATACTACCTTCCATAAAGACAAGGCTACCATCCATTGGAGTAATAAAAAAATCACAACAAAATACCTTCCATAATGACAAAGCTATCATTCATTTGAGTAACAAAAATATCGACAACTGACTACCTACCATAATTACAATGCTACCATCCATTGGAATAACAAAAATCTCGAAAATAGACTACCTTCCACAATGACAAGGCTACCATCCATTGGAGTAACAAAAATATCGACAACAAACTACCTTCCATAATGACAAGGCTACAATCCATTGGAGTAACAAAAATCTCGACAATAGACTACCTTCCATAATGACAATGCTACCGTCCATTGGAATAACAAAAAATCAACAACAGACTACCTTCCATAATGACAAGGCTACCATCCATTAGAGTAACAAAAATATTGACAACAAACTACTTTCCATAATGACAAGGCTACCATCCATTGGAATTACAAAAATCTCAACAACAGACTACCTTCCATAAAGACAAGGCTACCATCCAATTGAATAAAAAAAACCTCGAGACTAACTTCCATAAAGACATGGCTACAATCTATTGGAGTAACAAAAATCTCGACAACAGACTACCGTCCATAATGACAATGCTACCATCCATTGGAGTAATAAAAATATTGACAACAGAATACCTTCCATAATGACAAGGCTATCATTCATTTGAGTAACAAAAATATCGACAATTGACTACCTACCATAATGACAATGCTACCATCCATTGGAATAACAAAAATCACGAAAATAGACTACCTTCCACAATGACAGGGCTACCATCCATTGGACTAACAAAAATATCGACAACAAACTACCTTCCATAATGACAAGGCTACAATCCATTGGAGTAACAAAAATCTCGACAATTGACTACCTACCATAATGACAATGCTACCGTCCATTGGAATAACAAAAAATCAACAACAGACTACCTTCCATAATGACAAGGCTACCATCCATTAGAGTAACAAAAATATTGACAACAAACTACCTTCCATAATGACGAGGCTACCATCCATTGGAATAACAAAAATCTCAACAACAGACTACCTTCCATAATGACAAGGCTACCATCCAATGGAATAAAAAAAATCTCGAGACTAACTTCCATAAAGACAAGGCTACAATCCATTGGAGTAACAAAAATATCGACAACAAACTACCTTCCATAATGACAAGGCTACCATCCATAATGACAAGGATACCATCCATTGGAGTAACAAAAATATCGACAACTGACTACCTTCCATAATGACAAGGCTACCATCCATTGGAGTAACAAAAATCTCGACAACAAACTACCTTCAATAATGAAAAGGCTACAATCCATTAGAGTAACAAAGATATCGACAACATACTACCTTCCATAATGACAAGGCTACCATCCATTGGAGTAACAAAAATATCGGACACAGACTACCTACCATAATGACAATGCTACCATCCATTGGAATAAAAAAAATTTCGACAACAGACTACCTTCCATAATGACAAGGCTACCATCCATTGGAGTAATACAAATATTGACCACAAATTACCTTCCAAAATGAGAAGGCTATCATCCATTTGAGTAACAAAAATATCGACAACTGACTACCTACCATAATGACAAAGCTACCATCCATTGGAATAACAAAAATCTCGAAAACAGACTACCTTCCACAATGACAAGGCTACCATCCATTGGAGTAACAAAAATATCGACAACAGACTACCTTCCATAATGACAAGGCTACAATCCATTGGAATAACAAAAATCTCAACAACAGACTACCTACCATAATTACAATGCTACCATCCATTGGAATAACAAAAATCTCGACAACAGACTACCTTCCATAATGACAAGGCTACCATCCATTAGAGTAACAAAGATATCGACAACATACTACCTTCCATTATGACAAGGATACCATCCATTGGAGTAACAAAAATCTTGACAACAGACTACCTTCCATAATTACAAGGCTACCATCCATTGGAGTAACAAAAATATCGACAGTAGACTACCTACCATAATGACAAGGCTATCATTCATTTGAGTAACAAAAATATCGACAACTGACTACCTACCATAATGAGAATGCTACCATCCATTGGAATAACAAAAATCTCGAAAATAGACTACCTTCCACAATGACAAGGCTACCATCCATTGGAGTAACAAAAATATCAACAACAAACTACCGTCCATAATGACAAGGCTACAATCCATTGGAATAACAAAAATCTCGACAACAGACTACCTACCATAATGACAATGCTACCATCCATTAGAATAACAAAAAATCGACAACAGACTACCTTCCATAATGACAAGGTTACCATCCATTAGAGTAACAAAAATATTGACAACAAACTACTCTCCATAATGGCAAGGCTACCATCCATTGGAATTACAAAAATCTCAACAACAGACTACCTTCCATAATGACAAGGCTACCACCCAATGGAATAAAAAAAATCTCTAGACTAACTTCCATAAAGACATGGCTACAATCCATTGGAGTAACAAAAATCTCGACAACAGACTACCTTCCATAATGACAATGTTACCATCCATTGGAGTAATAAAAATATTGACAACATAATACCTTCCATAATGACAAGGCTATCATTCATTTGAGTAACAAAAATATCGACAATTGACTACCTACCATAATGACAATGCTACCATCCATTGGAATAACAAAAATCTCGAAAATAGACTACCTTCCAAAATGACAAGGCTACCATCCATTGGAGTAACAAAAATATCGACAACAAACTGCCTTCCATAATGACAAGGCTACAATCCATTTGAGTAACAAAAATCTCGACAATAGACTTCCTACCATAATGACAATGCTACCGTCCATTGGAATAACAAAAAATCAACAACAGACTACCTTCCATAATGACAAGGCTACCATCCATTAGAGTAACAAAAATATTGACAACAAACTACTTTCCATAATGACAAGGCTACCATCCATTGGAATTACAAAAATCTCAACAACAGACTACCTTCGATAAAGACAAGGCTACCATCCAATGGAATAAAAAAAATCTCGAGACTAACTTCCATAAAGACATGGCTACAATCCATTGGAGTAACAAAAATCACGACAACAGACTACCTTCCATAATGACAATGCTACCATCCATTGGAGTAATAAAAATATTGACAACAGAATACCTTCCATAATGACAAGGCTATCGTTCATTTGAGTAAAAAAAATATCGACAATTGACTACCTACCATAATGACAATGCTACCATCCATTGGATTAACAAAAATCTCGAAAATAGACTACCTTCCACAATGACAAGGCTACCATCCATTGGAGTAACAAAAATATCGACAACAAACTACCTTCCATAATGACAAGGCTACAATCCACTAGAGTAACAAAAATCTCGACAATAGACTACCTACCATAATGACAATGCTACCGTCCATTGGAATAACAAAAAATCAACAACAGACTACCTTCCATAATGACAAGGCTACCATCCATTAGAGTAACAAAAATATTGACAACAAACTACCTTCCATAATGACAAGGCTACCATCCATTGGAATAACAAAAATATCAACAACAAACTACCTTCCATAATGACAAGGCTACCATCCAATGGAATAAAAAAAATCTCGAGACTAACTTCCATAAAGACAAGGCTACAATCCATTGGAGTAACAAAAATATCGACAACAGACTACCTTCCATAATGACAAGGCTACCATCCATAATGACAAGGATACCATCCATTGGAGTAACAAAAATATCGACAACTGACTACCTTCCATAATGACAAGGCTACCATCCATTGGAGTAACAAAAATCTCGACAACAAACTACCTTCAATAATGACAAGGCTACAATCCATTAGAGTAACAAAGATATCGACAACATACTACCTTCCATAATGACAAGGCTACCATCCATTGGAGTAACAAAAATCTCGACAACATAGTACCTTCCATAATGACAAGGCTACCATCCATTGGAGTAACAAAGATATCGGACACAAACTACCTACCATAATGACAATGCTACCATCCATTGGAATAAAAAAAATTTCGACAACAGACTACCTTCCATAATGACAAGGCTACCATCCATTGGAGTAATAAAAATATTGACCACAAAATACCTTCCATAATGACAAGGCTATCATCCATTTGAGTAACAAAAATATCGACAACTGACTACCTACCATAATGACAATGCTACCATCCATTGGAATAACAAAAATCTCGAAAACAGACTACCTTCCACAATGACAAGGCTACAATCCATTGGAATAACAAAAATCTCAACAACAGACTACCTTCCATAATTACAAGGCTACCATCCATTAGAGTTACAAAGATATCGACAACATACTACCTTCCATTATGACAAGGATACCATCCATTGGAGTAACAAAAATCTTGACAATAGACTACATTCCATAATGACAAGGCTACCATCCATTGGAGTAACAAAAATATCGACAACAGACTACCTAACATATTGACAATGCTATTATCCATTGGAATAACAAATATCTCGAGAACAAACTACCTACCATAATGACAATGCTACCATCCATTGGAATAACAAAAATCTCGACAACAGACTACCTTCCATAATGACAATGCTACCATCCATTAGAGTAACAAAAATATTGACAACAAACTACCTTCCATAATGACAAGGCTACCATCCATTGGAGTAACAAAAATATTGACAACAGACTACCTACCATAATGTTAATGCTACCATCCATTGGAATAACAAAAATCTCGACAACAGACTACCTTCCATAATGACAAGGCTACCATCCATTGGAGTAATAAAAATATTGTCAACAGAATACCTTCCATAATGACAAGGCTATCATTCATTTGAGTAACAAAAATATCGACAACTGACTACCTACCATAATGACAATGCTACCATCCATTGGAATAACAAAAATCTCGAAAACAAACTACCTTCCTCAATGACAAGGCTACCATCCATTGGAGTAACAAAAATATATACAACAAACTACGTTCCATAATGACAAGGCTACAATCTATTGGAGTAACAAAAATCTCGACAACAGACTACCTACCATAATGACAATGCTACCATCCATTGGAATAACAAAAAATCGACAATAGACTACCTTCCATAATGACAAGGCTACCATCCATTAGAGTAACAAAAATATTGACAACAAACTACCTTCCATAATGACAAGGCTACCATCCATTGGAATAACAAAAATCTCAACAACAGAATACCTTCCATAATTACAAGGCTACCATCCAATGGAATAACAAAAATCTCGAGACTAACTTCCATAAAGACAAGGTTACAATCCAATGGAGTAACAAAAATCTCGACAAAGACTACCTTCCATAATGACAAGGCTACCATCCATAATGACAAGGATACCATCCATTGGAGTAACAAAAATATCGACAACTGACTACCTTCCATAATGACAAGGCTACCATCCATTGGAGTGACAAAAATCTCGACAACAAACTACCTTCCATAATGATAAGGCTACCATCCATTAGAGTAACAAAGATATCGACAACATACTACCTTCCATAATGACAAGGCTACCATCCATTAGAGTAACCAAAATATTGACAACAAACTACCTTCCATATTAACAAGGCTACCATCCATTGGAATAACAAAAATCTCAACAACAGACTACCTTCCATAATGACAAGGCTACCATCCAATGGAATAACAAAAATCTAGAGACTAACTTCCATAAAGACAAGCCTACAATCCATTGGAGTAACAAAAATCTCGACAACAGACTACCTTCCATAATGACAAGGCTACCATCCATAATGACAAGGATACCATCCATTGGAGTAACAAAAATATCAACAACTGACTACCTTCCATACTGACAAGGCTACCATCCATTAGAGTAACAAAAATATTGACAACAAACTACCTTCCAAAATGACAAGGCTACCATCCATTGGAGTAACAAAAATATCGAGAACAGACTACCTACCATAATGACAATGCTACCATCCATTGGAATAACAAAAATCTCGACAACAGACTACCTACCATAATGACAATGCTACCATCCATTGGAATAACAAAAATCTCGAAAACAGACTACCTTCCAGAATGACAAGGCTACCATCCCTTGGAGTAACAAAAATATCGACAACAAACTACCTTCCATAATGACAAGGCTACAATCCATTGGAGTATCAAAAATATCGAAAATCGACTACCTATCATAATGACAATGCTACCATCCATTGGAATAACAAAAAATCGACAACAGACTACCTTCCATAATGACAAGGCTACCATCCATTGGAATAACAAAAATCTCAACAACAGACAACCTTCCATAATGACAAGGCTACCATCCATTAGAGAAACAAATATATCGGCAACATACTACCTTCCATTATGACAAGGATACCATCCGTTGGAGTAACAAAAATCTTGACAACAGACTACCTTCCATAATGACAAGGCTACCATCCATTGGAGTAACAAAAATATTGACAACAGACTACCTTCCATAATGACAATGCTACCATCCATTAGAGTAACAAAAATATTGACAACAGACTACCTACCATAACGTTAATGCTACCATCCATTGGAATAACAAAAATCTCGACAACAGACTACCTTCCATAATGACAAGGCTACCATCCATTGGAGTAATAAAAATATTGTCAACAGAATACCTTCCATAATGACAAGGCTATCATTCATTTGAGTAACAAAAATATCGACAACTGACTACCTACCATAATGACAATGCTACCATCCATTGGAATAACAAAAATCTCGAAAACAAACTACCTTCCTCAATGACAAGGCTACCATCCATTGGAGTAACAAAAATGTATACAACAAACTACATTCCATAATGACAAGGCTACAATCTATTGGAGTAACAAAAATCTCGACAACAGACTACCTACCATAATGACAATGCTACCATCCATTGGAATAACAAAAAATCGACAATAGACTACCTTCCATAATGACAAGGCTACCATCCATTAGAGTAACAAAAATATTGACAACAAACTACCTTCCATAATGACAAGGCTACCATCCATTGGAATAACAAAAATCTCAACAACAGACTACCTTCCATAATGACAAGGCTACCATCCAATGGAATAACAAAAATCTCGAGACTAACTTCCATAAAGACAAGGTTACAATCCAATGGAGTAACAAAAATCTCGACAACAGACTACCTTCCATAATGACAAGGCTACCATCCATAATGACAAGGCTACCATCCATTGGAGTAACAAAAATATCGACAACTGACTACCTTCCATAATGACAAGGCTACCATCCATTGGAGTAACAAAAATCTCGACAACAAACTACCTTCCATAATGACAAGGCTACCATCCATTAGAGTAACAAAGATATCGACAACATACTACCTTCCATAATGACAAGGCTACCATCCATTGGAGTAACAAAAATCTTGACAACAGACTACCTTCCATAATGACAAGGCTTAGCATCCATTGGAATAACAAAAATCTTGAAAACAGACTACCTTCCACAATGACAAGGCTACCATCCATTGGAGTAACAAAAATATCGACAACAAACTACCTTCCATAATGACAAGGCTACAATCCATTGGAGTAACAAAAATTTCGACAACAGACTACCTACCATAATGACAATGCTACCATCCATTGGAATAACAAAAAATCGACAACAGACTACCTTCCATAATGACAAGGCTACCATCCATTAGAGTAACCAAAATATTGACAACAAACTACCTTCCATATTAACAAGGCTACCATCCATTGGAATAACAAAAATCTCAACAACAGACTACCTTCCATAATGACAAGGCTACCATCCAATGGAATAACAAAAATCTAGAGACTAACTTCCATAAAGACAAGGCTACCATCCATTGGAGTAACAAAAATCTCGACAACAGACTACCTTCCATAATGACAAGGCTACCATCCATAATGACAAGGATACCATCCATTGGAGTAACAAAAATATCGACAACTGACTACCTTCCATACTGACAAGGCTACCATCCATTAGAGTAACAAAAATATTGACAACAAACTACCTTCCATAATGACAAGGCTACCATCCATTGGAGTAACAAAAATATCGACAACAGACTACCTGCCATAATGACAATGCTACCATCCATTGGAATAACAAAAATTTCGACAACAGACTACCTACCATAATGACAATGCTACCATCCATTGGAATAACAAAAATCTCGAAAACAGACTACCTTCCAGAATGACAAGGCTACCATCCCTTGGAGTAACAAAAATATCGACAACAAACTACCTTCCATAATGACAAGGCTACAATCCATTGGAGTATCAAATATATCGAAAATCGACTACCTACCATAATGACAATGCTACCTTCCATTGGAATAATAAAAAATCGACAACAGACTACCTTCCATAATGACAAGGCTACCGTCCATTGGAATAACAAAAATCTCAACAACAGACAACCTTCCATAATGACAAGGCTACCATCCATTAGAGAAACAAATATATCGTCAACATACTACCTTCCATTATGACAAGGATACCATCCGTTGGAGTAACAAAAATCTTGACAACAGACTACCTTCCATAATGACAAGGCTACCATCCATTGGAGTAACAAAAATATCGACAACAGACTACCTACCATAATGACAATGCTACCATCCATTAGAATAACAAAAATCTCGACAACAGACTACCTACAATAATGACAATGCTACCATCCATTGGAATAACAAAAATCTCGACAACAGACTACCTTCTATAATGATAAGGCTACCATCCATTGGAGTAACAAAAATCTCGACAACAGACTACCTTCCATAATGACAAGGCTACCATCCATAATGACAAGGATACCATCCATTGGAGTAACAAAGACTCGACAACATACTACCTTCCATAATGATAAGGCTACCATCCATTGGAGTAACAAAAATCTTGACAACAGACTACCTTCCATAATGACAAGGCTACCATCCATTAGAGTAACAAAGATATCGACAACATACTACCTTCCATAATGACAAGGCTACCATGCATTGGAGTAACAAAAATCTTGACAACAGACTACCTTCCATAATGACAAGGCTACCATCCATTGGAGTAACAAAAATATCGACAACTGACTACCTTCCATAATGTCAAGGCTACCATCCATTAGAGTAACAAAAATATTGACAACAAACTACCTTCCATAATGACAAGGCTACCATCCATTGGAGTAACAAAAATATCGACAATAGACTACCTACCATAATGACAATGCTACCATCCATTAAAATAACAAAAATATCGACAACTGACAACCTACCATAATGACAATGCTACCATCCATTGGAATAACAAAAATCTCGAAAATAGATTACCTTCCACAATGACAAGGCTACCATCCATTGGAGTAACAAAAATATCGACAACAAACTACCTTCCATAATGACAAGGCTACAATCCATTGGAATAACAAAATTCTCGACAACAGACTACCTACCATAATGACAATGCTACCATCCATTAGAATAACAAAAAATCGACAACAGACTACCTTCCATAATGACAAGGCTACCATCCATTAGAGTAACAAAAATATTGACAACAAACTACTTTCCATAATGACAAGGCTACCATCCATTGGAATTACAAAAATCTTAAGAACAGACTACCTTCCATAATGACAAGGCTTCCATCCAATGGAATAAAAAAAATATCGAGACTAACTTCCATAAAGACATGGCTACAATCCATTGGAGTAATAAAAATCTCGACAACAGACTACCTTCCATAATGACAATGCTACCATCCATAGGAATAACAAAAATCTTGACAACAGACTACTTTCCATAATGACAAGGCTATCATTCATTTGAGTAAAAAAAATATCGACAATTGACTACCTACCATAATGACAATGCTACCATCCATTGGAATAACAAAAATATCGAAAATAGACTACCTTCCACAATGACAAGGCTACCATCCATTGGAGCAACAAAAATATCGACAACAAACTACCTTCCATAATGACAAGGCTACAATCCATTGGAGTAACAAAAATCTCGACAATAGAGTACCTACCATAATGAAAATGGTACCGTCCATTGGAATAACAAAAAATCAACAACAGACTACCTTCCATAATGACAAGGCTACCATCCATTAGAGTAACAAAAATATTGACAACAAACTACTTTCCATAATGACAAGGCTACCATCCATTGGAATTACAAAAATCTCAACAACAGACTACCTTCCATAAAGACAAGGCTACCATCCAATGTGTTGTACCCCAAAATTTGCCCTCCCATATTCTTCAAGATTTGCAAAGAGCATGCTTCAAAATCTCCCAAGGGTTGCACAGTTCAAAGGCCTCCTAACAGTCAAAAACTAGGGTTTTGGGTCTGGCAAAGAAATTGAAGTTTCCAAGGTCCCAATCAAGTCCCACATGCACACAAACATGGTCAAGCATCCTCATGCCATGTTTCAAGACTTACAGCATAAAATTGCACAGTCAAATGCCCTAATTGCTCAGCAGTCAACTGCAGGGGCAAAATGGTTATTTGACAGTCAAAAGTTCAAATTTTTGGTCAACATCTTATTTTGAAGCCACAAACATCATTTGATCAATTCTTGATCATGATTCTCAAAGCATGGCTCAAAAAGTCTCAAGATGCAAAAGTTTCCATATTTGTACAGTTGAAAAAGTCAACTGTAACTTGACCAAGGCATAACTTCCACATGGTTTATCAGAAAAATTACATCCAAAGCTCATCTTGAAGAGAAAGACATTTCCTAAAAGTCCTCTTCACATTCCAAGTCAAAGAAATGCTCGCACAAAAAGTTATCAATTTCAACATTATAGGTCATTTTCAAAAGTCAACAAAAAGGGACTTTAAGTCAAAGACCATAACTTGAGATTGGTAAATCAAAATGACATGGGACCAAAGGCATTGGTTATAGGACTTTAAGACCTTTCCAAAATGTCCAAGAACATGATCAAAGCTTAAAAATTTAGCAAGATATGCCTTGTGGAAGTTGGGAAATTTTTGGGAATTTTGAAAAGTCAACTTTGCTTCAAATGCCTCAAAATTGCTAATGGGCCACATTTTCTTCCAAGAATCATTATCCAAAGGCTATGCACGACCATTTGACCCAAAGGGGATTTATTTCATCATTTTTTATTATTTATTTGAATTTTTATCACCATTAATTCATTTAATTAAATAAAATATGACAAAAATACCAAACAAATGTTTTTGAATCCTTTTATGCAGCATATGCCCTCATTACTCACTAAAGATCTCGTGCACATCAAAAAAGGAAAAATTTTGTGCAAATTGGCATGTTCTTCATGAGGAAAAGATTGGAAAAGATTCCATGGAAATAAAATATTTGATTCATCAATGCAAAGGCTTATGGATTCAAATTCTTACCCTAATTCATTCCCATACATAAACAGAATGCAACCCTAATGCAAAAAACCTTGAAGCTGCGCCTAAAACCAAAGACAAACTTTGCAATTTTTGTCAAAAATTCCAAAATTGAAAACACTCATAGGGCGTGATTCAAAGCCTATAATCCATCCAAAAAGCTTGCTGAGGTCTCCCTGAACCTAACTGAATCTTTTTCCAGTCCCCACGCATCAAGAAGTGGTAGAACAAAGTCCAACTTTCTCAAACTTTTTCTATAATCGTGTCTCATAATTCATGCCATATTTTTTATTTCTAATGCTTGATTTGTACTAATTGAATCATTCTAAAGCTAACAGTATTATTCAATTGAGTTTTTATGGCCTGTGCATGAATCCACCACGGGAGCCCTTTAGGGTTGCAGAGACTTTAAAAGAGGGCTTTGCTCCTCTGGAAAAATTAAGCCATAAGACCTATACCATTGAACTCAGTGCATCTGGACGATTCAAACTCACTAGTCGCGCCCTATTTATATTTGCATCTGAGCTATTCGCTATTTTCCAGGTTTCAATTTGTGGGGGTTTAAAACCCCCGCTATTTAGTTGTTTTTTTTACAGGTTTGCAATGAAGAAGATGCTTGCGTGGCATGGCATGGTTGGACCATTCAAGTTTCAGCGCGCTTTTTTTGTGTTAACAGCATTAGTGCAGTTTTCTTATATATTAATTCTTTTCCATTATAATATCAAAGTGGCTAAACAGCTCAGTTGGTGGAAAGTGGTGTTGGCAAGCCTTGGGACCTGGGTTCGAATCCCAGGTCCCCCCTATTTCTCTATGTTTTTCACATTTCCATGTTCAGGTGATCAACGTGCCCAGAAGTCTACCATGCGCTCTCATCAAGGGATTGCCAAGTGGCCATGAAGATCCATCTAGTGGCCAGGATGGACAGTACACCATATACCCTCAGTCAACCATATGCATACAAACGTGGAAAGTCAATGGGGCATGTTTGAAGTGGGCCTGATTGTTACAATGATACCTCCAAAAGGGCCAGATAACCCCCTTGTTTGTATATTTCTTTCTAAATTTCTTCTTTTATTTTAATTCCCTTTTTTATTTTGTTTTAACTATTTTAATAAATTCACAAAAAATAATTTTACAACATAAAAAATAACAAAAAAATCAGAAAGACAAAAAATATAAATATGTTTTATTTAAACGTTTTTTTTTGTAAATAAAATTTATTAATTAATTTAGTTTTAATTCTAGGTTTAATTTTAATGTTTTTTTAATAAACTAAAAAATGTAGAATTAGGGTTTTAAATACTTTTATTCTTTTTCTTTTCTTTTACCATTATTAAATATTAATTATTTTTATAAATAAATTTGCCATGTAAATAATTAATGTAAATTAGGTCAAACTTAAATCTATTTTTTGTTAATAATTAAAAATGCTTAGAATTTGGGTTTTAATTCCAATTTAACTTTTCTCATTAAATTCCATAAATACAAAAACTCCAAAAAAACAAATTCTTTCTTTTATTTAACTTAATTAATTTATTAATTGTAATGTAATTTCCTTTAAAGGGTCCAACGCCCTCGCCTTCGATTAAAATTCCGTTTCGCGCGCTTACTTTATTTCTTTTTTTTATAAATTTCATGTAATTACTCCAAAGCCTTGTAATAGATTAATTAGGATATTTATTCTTCCGCTTTTTTATTTTATTCAAATCGGGTCTTGGATTAATTTAGCGATGTAGACCCGCGCCTTTGTAATAGCGTAGGACTTTTACCTTCTCGCATCTTTTAACTGTTAATAACTTGCATGAAAGAATGAATGCCAAAATAAAAACAAAGCGTAGATCACCAATGCATGACAAGATAAACATAATTGAAAATGACACACAAATCACACACCACCCCTAGGGTACGTCTCACTGTTGCCTTGCCCCTCGAAAAGTGGTCGTCGAGTAGAGGACGTTTTAGTAAGTCCTCATGTCCATGAACATGGCATGAGGGTAGCTTCTAAGGTGTCTTCCCATTGCTCTGGTGACCACAATGTCCCGAACCCTCGAATTGACCCGAACACCTCCAATGGTGGTGCTACCTACCTCTCAATGGTGGGATGGCACTGCTTTAAGGACATTTACACAGACGAATTCCTTAGGGTAGGTAGACGACTCGTAGATATTTGCTCTAATTTCAAAACAAATCAAAAACTTATTTTCACACCGACACCTTTCAAAAAGCTTTCAAAAAGCAACTTTTCAAACACTCTTGAGGACTGATACAAGAGTCGAACTGAAATTTTCAAAGAAACTTTTTAAAACCCACAGTTGAAAAGCAAACAAACAATTTTGAAAACACAAATGAGCAAGTATCTAAGAGCCCATGGATAACCATGGATAGAAGGGGTGCTAACACCTTCCCTTTCTATAAATCTACCTCCCGAACCGAGAGCAATCTCTATAAGGAATTTTTCTATGCTTTTGTCCTTTCCATTTGGAGAAAATAAAAGACGGTGGCGACTCTTGCTTCCGCGACATTTCGCGAAACCAGCGTTAAACAGTCAGTTCCAGATCCACCGATCACAGAACTGGCGACTCTGCTGGGGACATTTTATAAAGTGAGGTGTACCTTAGGATAGTTCATAACTGTGTTTTCAATTGTATTGACTTGTTTGCTTTAAAATTGTGGGTTGCATGGGAGTTACATAGATCCTAACCCGGATCTGGGGATACCCTGTTTAGGTAGCATAAGCTGTGAGGGACCTGTCCGACGTAGACCGACATGGGTGAAGCAGTGGCTACATTGGTGTGGCACCTTGGTCTGTACCGATATCCCTTGTGTTGCAACGAGGAGAATATGGGTCTTCTGAGGAGTCATTAAGCACCAACAGACCTTAGAACCTTAAATGACAAAACTTGGCCAATAGAACAGTAGCAGTATGCTACGGCCATTGAAGCTAAACTCTCGTGATGGTTCTGGCCGCAAGAAAAGATTGCGATGCTGGAGTTATGACAGATTGAGGGTAGTCAATGATATTGGGATCCTCTAAGAACCCGATTACTTTTGATAGGACATGTATAAACCAACAAACTGAAAGAGGGTAATACTTAGACCTCATGCTGGCCTAAACTTTAAGGGCTTGCCTTGTGTGACTTGTGTGCCTTACATGTGTGCCTTTGTAAATATTTGTGGTGTGCTTTATCATAACATCATAACATCATGAGCATTGCATGCATCCTGCATAGGGACTGACCATTTCAAAGACAAGAGGGTTTCACCTTTGCTCTGTTTTGTAGGATATCATGAAGCCTATGCGAAAGAATACTATCCGGTTCAACTTTGTTCACCCACCTGAGTTGCTTGAAGAGTTGGTTAGCAGGATTCCAAATACCACTTCCTTCATTCAGAGGCATGGTTCTCTTCTCAGTTTAGTCACTGCAAAGCAGGATCAACAGTTGATGAGTGTCCTGACCCAGTTCTATGACCCTATGTACCAGTGTTTCACCTTTCAAGACTTCCAGCTGGTCCCTACCCTGGAAGAGTTCTCTGATTTGCTTGGCATCCCTATCTTGGATCAGACTCCTTACACTGGTTGGGAAAAGACCCTCAGGCTTGAGGAGGTTGCTGCAGCTCTTCCTTTGACCCATCAAGAAGTAATGGATAACTGGGTGACTAGAAGCGGGGTTAAGGGTTTCTTGGCCAAGTTTCTAGTTGGTAAAGCTAACAGTTTCTGGAATGACTTGGACTTTAGGGCATATGAAGACATCTTGGCTCTCTTAATCTATGGGCTAGTCTTGTTTCCTAATCCTGACAACTTCATCAATGTCACTGCCATAAGGATCTTTATGTCTCAGAACCCTGTGCCCACTCTCTTGGGTGACATCCTGCAACAACTTTATGCTCGTACTGCCCGAAGACGAGGAACCCTATGGTGTTGTATCCCTTTGTTGGTGAGGTGGTTTATTTCGCACCTCCCTAAGTTCGTGCTGAAGAACCAAGAAGGAAGAGGTTGTGCTCATAGGTTAATGTCTCTCACTGATAAGGACATCATTTGGACTTTCAGAGGTTTGGATGAGATAGCTGTTATTGATCGTTGCAGAGAATACCCTAATGTTCCGTTGATTGGTACTCGAGGAGGAATCTCTTACAATCCATGTCTAGCGCTCCGTTAGTTTGGAAGGGCCAGAAGAGCAGGGCCTCATGAGATGTTGGTGCCTCACGTCAGTTTTGAGTTTCAGGTGGATAGCGACGAGCTGCGTCGTAGGTTCATCAAGGCTTGGGACAGAGTTCATAAAGCTGACCCACATGAGTTCGGGCCAAAGACTTCTCTACATATGGAAGCTTACTACAAATGGGTCCGCATTCGTGCTCAGAAGTTAGGTATGCCGTACGAAGCTGTCAGGCCCATCATTCTTGAGTATCCTAACAAAGATGGGGCTCCTCCAACTGTCCTCCCTCCTCAGATACCTACTGATTATGAGACATTAAAGAGGTCTTGGTCGCAACTGCGAGAAGAACGGGATTCCTATCGGGAGAAGTTCAACGAACAGGAATTGAAGATCCAGAAGCTGACAAAGCAGTTGGAGAATGAGCGAGCTCTGAATGACTACATCCGTACTGAGAAGAGGAGACCATGGGATCAATAAGGAGCTCTGAATGTTCTTTTACAGTTTTATTTCCCTTTTCAGTATTTCCCTTTTATGTAACGCCTAAGGGCAACCTGTTTAACAATTTAAGTTTCAAAGTTGAATCTAATGAAGTGTGTTCCTTTTTGTTTACAAAGTTGATTCCCGATTGTCTTTGAAAACATAAATCATACGCATTCCATTCATCATGTGCATAGCAGGTATTCTTCTTTTCAGGTTGCTTACTATTCTTTGCTGTTTATTTCAGCATCATGAACCCTGAATCATCAACCGAGATGTCTATCAAGGCTCTTCAGGCGCAAAATGCGCAATTTCAGGAGCTGATCATGGGTTTGGCTCAAGGCCAAGAAGAGCTGAAGGCTTTACTCCTGAAGAAGGAGAAGAATAAGAAGAAGAGAACTGTTCTTTTCAACTCGGGCCGAAGGTTTGGCAACACTCTGCAGAATGAAGAGGCTGGTTCTTCTGTAGGCAAAGGCAGTCCCCAGGGGGGAAAGGTTTCAAGTCCGGTAGTTTCTGACAACGAGACTGACTTTAATGAGGAACAATATCCTCCTGCTGAAGACCGGTATAAGCAGTTGGAAGATAGACTGAATTCTATGGAGATCCAACAAGTGCCTGGGCTGGATTTCGGAGACTTGGGCTTATCTACTGGTGTGATTATTCCTCACAAGTTTAAGGCACCATCTTTCACCAAGTATGACGGGGCGTCTTGTCCCAAGCTACACCTTAGATCTTATGTGCGGAAGATTCAACCGTACTCAGTGGACAAGAACTTGTGGATCCACTTCTTCTAGGAGAGTCTTTCAGGGACTCATCTCGAATGGTTCTATCAGCTGGATAGGACCAAGGTTCGTAACTGGGAGGAGTTGGCTACTGCTTTTTACAAGCAGTATCAATATAATGCCGACCTTGCTCCTACACGTACCCAACTCCAGGGTATGTCGCTAGGATCAAGCGAAGGTTTTAAAGAGTATGCACAGAAGTGGAGGGATCTGGCTGGCAGGGTGCAGCCTCCGTTAACTGACCATGAGCTGGTGGATATGTTCTTGGGGACCCTATCTGGGGCATTTTTCAATCATCTTATCAGTAATTCGTCTGCAGGGTTTACTGATCTTATTCTGACTGGGGAGAGAATAGAGGCTGGAATGAAGTCCGGAAAAATTCAGAAGGGTGCATCTGCAAGTTCTGAGAAGAAGCCCTTTAAGAAGGAGGCTAGTGTTGTATATGGGCCTAGAAGGCATGATAAACCTGAGCGCCGCCAATCTGTCAACGCGGTAATGATTGCTAAGCCTGCTGCCGCTCCTCGGCAAACCAATCCACCCAGGGCTGAACGACCTAGAAGAGAGTTTACCCGTCTAAGTATGACCCTATCGCAAATCTTGCCGCAGTTGCTATCCACCAATTTGGTGACTGTTAGAGAGGCCCCAAAGGTTGTGAACACTGCCTCTCCCAAGTATAATCCGAATGCCCGTTGTGCTTATCACTCTGATAGCCCGGGGCATTCCACTGATGACTGCTGGTCCTTAAGGAATAAAGTGCAGGATCTTATTGATGCCAAGGAGGTACAGTTTGAGGCACCCGAGAAGCCCAATGTGGTGACTGCTCCCATGCCTAACCATGGAGTGAATGCTATCAGGGAGGATGATGAAGTGGATGAAGCTGAGTTCGACAGCTGGATTTACCCGGCAACTGACAGTGGACCTAGCAATTGGATTGCAAAAGACAACCTACATGTTACTCTTGTTACGCAGTACTAAACTCCTTTGTTTTGTTATTTGTAATAAACAATGAATTAAAACTCTGGCCCGGTGTCTTACCTGGGGCACAGTGGCTTCATTTGTGAGGGTATATTAATTGTCATTTCATATATCATGAATAAAGACCTTGGACGTTTTCTCGCATTTCAAATTTTATGCTCCTTTTCTTTCTTTCCTTTCTTTATATATTGCAAAACAGCTGTATTTACACACACTCACTCATACAGGTTTCAATCCACTCTGGATCTCACTGGTAACGACTCTGCTACTACCAGTTATGACTTCGAAAAACCGATCAACTTAGCCGAAGACGAAGGTGAAGAAGATTGCGAAGTGCCTGGCGAGCTTGCAAGACTGTTACTCCAAGAAGAGAGGGCAATTCAACCCCATGAAGAGCCAGTGGAAATGATAAATCTGGGCACTGAGACAGACAAGAAGGAGGTTAAGATTGGTGCCAACCTAGAGCTCAGCGTGAAGAAACGGTTGACTCAGATGTTACATGATTATATGGAGATCTTTGCTTGGTCCTACGAAGACATGCCCGGGTTGGATACTGACATTGTGGTCCATCATTTGCCTACCAAGGAAGACTGCCCTCGGGTCAAGCAAAAGATCCACCGTATGCGTCCAGAGATGTCTGAGAAGATCAAAGCCGAGGTTATGAAACAGTTTGATGCCGGGTTCCTTGCAGTGACTTCTTAACCTCAGTGGGTTGCTAATGTGGTGTCGGTGCCAAAAAAAGATGGAAAGTCAGAATGTGTGTCGATTACAGGGATCTGAATAGGGCCAGCCCCAAGGATGACTTCCCCCTACCTCACATTGATGTCCTTGTTGACAATACTGCTCAGCACAAGGTGTTCTCGTTCATGGATGGCTTTTCAGGTTATAATCAGATCAAGATGGCTCCTGAAGACATGGAAAAGACTACCTTTGTTACTCAGTGGGGCACCTTCTGCTACAAGGTCATGCCTTTTGGACTGAAAAACGCTGGGGCGACCTACCAACGTGCCATGGTTGCTTTATTTCATGACATGATCCATCATGAAATTGAAGTGTATGTTGACGACATGATTGCAAGGTCCCAAACTGAGGAAGAACACCTAGATCATCTGTAGAAATTGTTTGACCGATTGAAGTTGTACAAACTGAGGTTGAACCCGAACAAGTGCACCTTCGGGGTAAGATCTGGAAAGTTGCTAGGCTTCGTTGTAAGTGATAAGGGTATTCAAGTGGACCCTGCCAAGGTTAAAGCTATTCAAGAGATGCCAGTTCCTAAGACAGAGAAAGAGGTCAGAGGCTTTTTAGGACGCATGAATTACATTGCTCGATTCATCTCACACCTAACCGCTACTTGTGAACCAATCTTCAAGCTACTGAAGAAAGATCAGGTAGTACGTTGGAATGATGAATGTCAGGCTGCTTTCGACAGAATCAAAGAGTATCTCCAAGAACCAACCATCCTTATGCCACCGGTTGAGGGGAAACCTCTGATATTATACCTGACAGTACTTGACAACTCAATGGGGTGTGTGCTGGGGCAGCATGACGAGTCTGGCCGAAAAGAGCACGCCATTTATTACCTTAGCAAAAAGTTTACCGACTGTGAGACCCGATACTCAATGCTTCAGAAAACTTGCTGCGCTTTGGTATGGGCTGCTCGCCGGCTGAGACAGTATATGCTGACTCACACTACCTCGTTGATCTCAAAGATGGATCCTATAAAGTACATATTCGAAAAGCCTGCTCTGTCTGGGAGAATAGCAAGATGGCAAATGATCTTGACAGAATACGACATACAACACACGACTCAGAAAGCCATCAAGGGAAGTGTATTGGCAGACCACTTGGCACATCAGGCAGTAGACGACTATCAGTCAATGAACTTCGAGTTTCCAGACGAGAGTATCATGATAGTGACTGATTGTGAAGTACCTGGACCAGATGAAGGACCTGAGGAAGGATCCCGATGGTCTATGCACTTTGATGGAGCCTCCAACGCTTTGGGTAACGGCATCGGCACTGTGATCATATCCCCTCAAGGCACTCATACTCCACTCACTGCCCGACTATGTTTCAACTGCACCAACAACATGGCGGAGTATGAGGCGTGCATCATGGGTCTTCAAGCTGCGATCGACCTAAGGATCAAGTTTCTGAGTGTCTTCGGAGATTCCGCTCTCGTGATCAATCAGATCAAAGGGGAGTGGGATACGAAACATCCGAATCTTATTCCTTACAGAGAATGTGTGTTGACATTGATCCCCCACTTCACAGAGATAACCTTTGAACACTTTCTGAGAGAGGAGAATCAGTTAGCGGACGCGTTAGCTACGATGTCTTCCATGTTCAAAGTCAAATGGAACAATGAGGCTCCCCGGATCATCATCTGGAAACTGGACGAACCGACATACTGTTGTGATCTCGAGACTGAATTGGTGACTGAGAAGCCTTGGTACCATGAGGTGAAGAGATACTTGGAAGATCAGGAATACCCTGAAGGTGCCTCAGTCAACAATAAGAAGTTTCTGAGAAGGTTCGCAGCGAAGTTCTTCCTTAGCAACGACATCCTGTATAAGCGAAACCATGATTCGACCTTACTGCATTGTGTGGATAAGACTGAAGCAGAAAGGATCATGGAAGAGCTACATGAAGGGAACTTCGAAACACATTCCAGTGGACACACTATGGCAAAGAAAGTCCTTCGGGCAGGGTATTTCTGGTCCACAATGGAAGCTGACTGCTACCAACATTCTCGGACATGTCACAAATGCCAGATATATGCAGACAAGGTGCATGTTCCTCCAGTTCCTCTAAATGTCCTGACTGCGCCTTGGCCTTTTGCAATGTGGGGCATAGATATGATCGGTGAGATTTAACCTACAACGTCCAATTGGCATCGCTTCATTCTGGTGGCGATTGATTACTTCACGAAGTGGGTTGAAGCAGCTTCCTACGCTACGGTAACCAAGACTGTTTTGGCACGGTTCATTCGGCACAACCTGATCTATCGATACGGCGTCCCAGAAAGGATCATTACAGACAACGGTACCAATCTCAATAACAAGATGATCACTGAGCTCTGCGAGCAGTTCAAGATACAGCACCACAACTCTTCTCCCTACCGACCGAAGATGAATGGGGCTGTAGAAGCAGCAAATAAGAACATTAAGAAAATCGTGCAGAAGATGACAGTGACTTATAAAGATTGGCACGAGATGTTACCGTTCGCTCTACATGGGTACCGTACCTCAGCCAGGACGTCAATCGGGGCAACTCCCTTCTCCTTGGTCTACGGTATGGAGGCAGTCTTACCGATCGAAGTACAGATACCATCTCTCCGGATAATGAAGGATGCAGATCTGAGCGAAGATGATTGGATCCAGACACGACTTGATCAGCTAAACCTTATCGACGAAAAGAGACTTGCTGCTATTTGTCATGGTCAAACGTACCAAAAACGGATGATCAGGGAATTTAACAAAAAGGTCAGACCACAAGAATATCAAGTTGGGGATCTGGTAATCAAACGCATCATCCTACCTCAGAGTTATCCAAGGGGAAAATGGACCCCTACGTACGAAGGGCCATTTGTGGTTAAACATGTGTTCTCAGGAGGAGCCATGATTCTAACCAAGATGGATGGTGACGACCTTCCTCACCATGCCAATGCAGACATAGTAAAAAGATACTACGCATGAAAAAAGACCCGCTAGGTTGACATACCTAGGCAAAAATTAGGGCTCCTGGCGAACCAAAAGGGTTCGGGAAAAATGAAGGGATGAAATGAAAAGAATCTGTACACCCGGCAAGTCGAAAACCTGAAAAGGCGGCTTAGGCAAAAATGGGTATCCCGGTGGACTAAAAACCTGATAAGGGCAGTCCAGGCAAAAGTTAGGGATGAAGCGTAATACTATGTCTCATTGGATCACTTTGCATCCAGAATCCGGTATCTACATCAAGCCCATACGGCATCGATCAATCAGCTTCATCTTCAACTAAGGTCATCAAGTGATGAGACGCTCGAAGATATAAAGGCGATAGCAGAGTTGAAACCCAGTGGGATCATGCTTTTCACACAGCTGTTTTATTTTCCTTTGTACAAATTTGTATAAACTCTTTTGTTCGGCGGCGTTCACTTACTAGGACGTCAGCCTCTTGTACATAAACGCCTATTTACAGGCAAATTCAAAAATCAATACAAATATACTTTTTCAGCTAAAATTGCCAAGTGTTTTTTCCTTTTTCTGTTTTGTTTTGCGAAGAACGTCCAAGGTTCAATTTGCGATATATGCATTGACACTAATTGCTAACTCATAAATATTTGCATACGAAACAAAGGATTAATTACAGGTAACATTAGAAACAGGGGCAATAATGAGTTGTCTAAGCGATCTAATTGCTCTATCCACCAAGGTACCAAGGTAAGTTCGGCTGAAGAACATAACCAGTATATCTTAATTCCCCAGAGAGTGCGTCAGCAAGTCAATACACTCTCCCCAAGCAAAGTTACAGTCAACCTTAGGGAAGTTGGGTATCCTCCAGCAGATCTCAATGTTCCCCAACAATATACATGCATTCTTAACAAGCATCCCCGGTAGTCTTGGTCTAAAGATTGTTCCCCGGCGGTATATCAAATATTCAATGGAGTCACTTCCCCAATATAGTTCAAATTTTCCCAGGAGAGTCCAATCCAGTTTCCCCAGGAAAGTTGGGACCCATCTCCCCAAGCAGTAAGCTTATCCCCAGTAGATTCTGGAAGCTTATCCCCGTAGAGCACGAACGTGTCTCCCGGCTTTATTCAAAGGTTATTTCCCTACCAGGATATAACTGGGTTATCCTCAGCCAAAAGCCACAGAAAGATCGTCCTCGACGAAGTCTTCCTATCCCCAGCAAAGTCTATCAACACTTCCAACACAACAATGGTATCCCCAACGAAGTTACCATCAACATTTCAGCAAAGTACCTCTCTCCCCACAGAGTATTGTTTCCCAGCAAGATCGTTAGAGTACTTTTCTCCCTGCAGAGTAATCCATTCGCCAAGTTTATTCCCCAACGGAGTTATCTTCTCCTACCGGTATTCTTGCAACTATCATCCCCAGCGGAATCAACAAAGCATTATTCTCCAACATCAGCCCAGGATGTGACTTCCCGGCACCCGTCAAGGATTTATTTTCCTAAGACGAAAACATACGTTCATAAACATCACATTTCCATACATTATAGCATGCATATATGCATCATATCTTACAAATCTCATTTATGTTGAGAACATCATCGCTTGATCCATATCATGCATTGCATATGACTGACCTTTACCTTTCAGGAAAGATCCAATTAAGTTCTCAGCTATATTTCAAGACTTTAGTCTGGTTCAGTTAAATCGACCCTAAGATTTTCCTGATTCTTATCCAGTCAAAGGCCTTCTCTGGTTCAGTCAGATCGACCCTAAGATCTCCCTGATTCTTACCCAGTTGAAGATATTCAAAGGCCTTCTCTGGTTCAGCCAGATTGACCCTAAGATCTCCCTGATTCTTATCCAGTTGAAGATATTCCAAGACCTTGTCCGATTCAGTTAAATCGACCCTAAGATTTTCCTGATTCTTATCCAGTCAAAGGCCTTCTCTGGTTCAGTCAGATCGACCCTAAGATCTCCCTGATTCTTATCCAGTTGAAGATATTTCAAGACCTTGTCCGGTTCAGTTAAATCGACCCGAAGATTTTCCTGATTCTTATCCAGTCAAAGGCCTTCTCTGGTTCAGTCAGATCGACCTTAAGATCTCCCTGATTCTTATCCAGTTGAAGATTCCAAGACCTTGTCCGGTTTAGTTAAATCGACCCTAAGATTTTCCTGATGCTTATCCAGTCAAGGGCTTTCTCCGGTTCAGTCAGATCGACCCTAAGATTTTCCTGATGCTTATCCAGTCAAAGGCTTTCTCCGGTTCAGTCAGATCGACCCTAAGATCTCCCTGATTCTTATCCCAGTAGAAGACATCCAAGATTCTCTCAGCGTTCCTGTTGAGGTAGTAATCGCCCAAGGTTCTCTCAGCGTTCCTGTTGAGGTAGTAATCGCCCCCAGATTCTCTCAGCGTTCCTGTAGAGGTAGTAATCGCCCAAGGTTCTCTCAGCGTCCTGTTGAGGTAGTAATCGTCCAAGGTTCTCTCACCGTCCCGTTGAGGTAGTAACCATCCCTGGTTCATTCATAACCTTTTAAAGCTCCAGATTCAACTCCTGTAACCAGTCAGGGCGCATCTATACAAAGAGTTTGAAGACCAGCTCCTGTAACAGGCCAGGTAATCATTTTCTTTTTCAGGTACGCAAGCTCTCGCTAAGGAATCTCTTACGCGATCGACACCCAGATGGAATCTAGAAGCCCATCCACTCATCCATCATCTCTTAGCATGGCATCTATAAGCCCATCATCCTATCCATCAATCTCCAAATGGCATCTATAAGCCCATTCCCCCATCACACTGCTAACATGTGAGCGCAAATTTCTGGGCACTCTAGTGTTCAATCATCTTCCACCTTCGGATTACGAAAGGCACGTCAGCCAATCTGCATCCTCAGGTCTAAGAAGATTGAACAGGGGAAACTGTTGTACCCCAAAATTTGCCCTCCCATATTCTTCAAGATTTGCAAAGAGCATGCTTCAAAATCTCCAAAGGGTTGCACAGTTCAAAGGCCTCCTAACAGTCAAAAACTAGGGTTTTGGGTCCGGCAAAGAAATTGAAGTTTCCAAGGGCCCAATCAAGTCCCACATGCACACAAACATGGTCAAGCATCCTCATGCCAAGTTTCAAGACTTACAGCACAAAATTGCACAGTCAAATGCCCTAATTGCTCAGCAGTCAACTGCAGGGGCAAAATGGTCATTTGACAGTCAAAAGTTCAAATTTTTGGTCAACATCTTATTTTGAAGCCACAAACATCATTTGATCAATTCTTGATCATGATTCTCAAAGCATGGCTCAAAAAGTCTCAAGATGCAAAAGTTTCCATATTTGGACAGTTGAAAACGTCAACTGTAACTTGACCAAGGCATAACTTCCACATGGTTTATCAGAAAAATTCCATCCAAAGCTCATCTTGAAGAGAAAGACATTTCCTACAACTCCTCTTCACATTCCAAGTCCAAGAAATGCTCTCAAAAAAATTTATCAATTTCAACATTATAGGTCATTTTCAAAAGTCAACAAAAGGGGACTTTAAGTCAAAGACCATAACTTGAGATTGGTAAATCAAAACGACATGGGACCAAAGACATTGGTTAGAGGACTTTAAGACCTTTCCAAAATGTCCAAGAACATGATCAAAGCTTAAAAATTGAGCAAGATATGCCTTGTGGAAGTTGGGAAATTTTTGGGAATTTTGAAAAGTCAACTTTGCTTCAAATGCCTCAAAATTGCTAATGGGCCACATTTTCTTCCAAGAATCATTATCCAAAGGCTATGCACGACCATTTGACCCAAAGGGGATTTATTTCATCATTTTTTATTATTTATTTGAATTTTTATCACCATTAATTCATTTAATTAAATAAAATATGACAAAAATACTAAACAAATGTTTTTGAATCCTTTTATGCAGCATATGCCCTCATTACTCACTAAAGATCTCGTGCACATCAAAAAAGGAAAAATTTTGTGCAAATTGGCATGTTCTTCATGAGGAAAAGATTGGAAAAGATTCCATGGAAATCAAATATTTGATTCATCAATGCAAAAACTTATGGACTCAAATTCTTACCCTAATTCATTCCCATACATAAACAGAATGCAACCCTAATGCAAAAAACCTTGAAGCTGCGCCTAAAACCAAAGACAAACTTTGCAATTTTTGTCAAAAATTCCAAAACTGAAAACACTCATAGGGCATGATTCAAAGCCTATAATCCATCCAAAAAGCTTGCTGAGGTCTCCCTGAACCTAACTGAATCTTTTTCCAGTCCCCACGCATCAAGAAGTGGTAGAACAAAGTCCAACTTTCTCAAACTTTTTGCATAATCGTGTCTCATAATTCATGCCATATTTTTGATTTCTAATGCTTGATTTGTACTAATTGAATCATTCTAAAGCTAACAGTATTATTCAATGGAGTTTAAAGGCCTGTGCACGAATCCACCAAGGGAGCCCTTTAGGGTTGCAGAGACTTTAAAAGAGGGCTTTGCTCCTTTGGAAAAATTAAGCCATAAGACCTATACCATTGAACTCAGTGCATCTGGATGATTCAAACTCACTAGTCACGCCCTATTTATATTTGCATCTGAGATATTCGCTATTTTCCAGGTTTCAATTTGTGGGGGTTTAAAACCCCCGCTATTTAGTTATTTTTTTTACAGGTTTGCAATGAAGAAGTCGCTTGCGTGGCATGGCATGGTTGGACCATTCAAGTTTCAGCGTGCTTTTTTTGTGTTAACAGCATTAGTGCAGTTTTCTTATATATTAATTCTTTTCCATTATAATATCAAAGTGGCTAAACAGCTCAGTTGGTGGAAAGTGGTGTTGGAAAGCCTTGGGACCTGGGTTCGAATCCCAGGTCCCCCCTATTTCTCTATGTTTTTCACATTTCCGTGTTCAGGTGATCAACGCGCCCAGAAGCTACCATGCGCTCTCATCAAGGGATTGCCAAGTGGCCATGAAGATCCATCTAGTGGCCAGGATTGATAGTACACCATATACCCTCAGTCAACCATATGCATACGAACGTGGAAAGTCAATGGGGCCTGTTTGAAGTGGGCCTGATTGTTACAATGATACCTCCAAAAGGGCCTGATAACCCCCCTGTTTGTATATTTCTTTCTAAATTTCTTCTTTTATTTTAATTCCCTTTTTTATTTTGTTTTAACTATTTTAATAAATTCACAAAAAATAATTTTACAACATAAAAAATAACAAAAAAAATCAGAAAGACAAAAAATATAAATATGTTTTATTTAAACGTTTTTTTTTGTAAATAAATTTTATTAATTAATTTAGTTTTAATTCTAGGTTTAATTTTAATGTTTTTTTTAATAAACTAAAAAATGTAGAATTAGGGTTTTAAATACTTTTATTCTTTTTCTTTTCTTTTACCATTATTAAATATTAATTATTTTTATAAATAAATTTGCCATGTAAATAATTAATGTAAATTAGGTCAAACTTAAATCTATTTTTTGTTAATAATTAAAAATGCTTAGAATTAGGGTTTTAATTCCAATTTAACTTTTCTCATTAAATTCCATAAATACAAAAACTCCAAAAAAACAAATTTTTCTTTTATTTAACTTAATTAATTTATTAATTGTAATGTAATTTCCTTTAAAGGGTCCAACGCCCTCGCCTTCGATTAAAATTCCGTTTCGCGCGCTTACTTTATTTCTTTTTTTTATAAATTTCATGTAATTACTCCAAAGCCTTGTAATAGATTAATTAGGATATTTATTCTTCCGCTTTTTTATTTTATTCAAATCGGGTCTTGGATTAATTTAGCGATGTAGACCCGCGCCTTTGTAATAGCGTAGGACTTTTACCTTCTCGCATCTTTTAACTGTTAATAACTTGCATGAAAGAATGAATGCCAAAATAAAAACAAAGCGTAGATCACCAATGCATGACAAGATAAACATAATTGAAAATGACACACAAATCACACACCACCCCTAGGGTACGTCTCACTGTTGCCTTGCCCCTCGAAAAGTGGTCGTCGAGTAGAGGACGTTTTAGTAAGTCCTCATGTCCATGAACATGGCATGAGGGTAGCTTCTAAGGTGTCTTCCCATTGCTCTGGTGACCACAATGTCCCGAACCCTCGAATTGACCCGAACACCTCCAATGGTGGTGCTACCTACCTCTCAATGGTGGGATGGCACTGCTTTAAGGACATTTACACAGACGAATTCCTTAGGGTAGGTAGACGACTCGTAGATACTTGCTCTAATTTCAAAACAAATCAAAAACTTATTTTCACACCGACACCTTTCAAAAAGCTTTCAAAAAGCAACTTTTCAAACACTCTTGAGGACTGATACAAGAGTCGAACTGAAATTTTCAAAGAAACTTTTTAAAACCCACAGTTGAAAAGCAAACAAACAATTTTGAAAACACAAATGAGCATGGATAGAAGGGGTGCTAACACCTTCCCTTTCTATAAATCTACCTCCCGAACCGAGAGCAATCTCTATAAGGAATTTTTCTGTGCTTTTGTCCTTTCCATTTGGAGAAAATAAAAGACGGTGGTGACTCTTGCTTCCGCGACATTTCGCGAAACCAGCGTTAAACAGTCAGTTCCAGATCCACCGATCACACAATGGAATAAAAAAAATCTCGAGACTAACTTCCATAAAGACATGGCTACAATCCATTGGAGTAACAAAAATCTCGACAACAGACTACCTTCTATAATGACAATGCTACCATCCATTGGAGTAATAAAAATATTGACAACAGAGTACCTTCCATAATGACAAGGCTATCATTCATTTGAGTAACAAAAATATCGACAATTGACTACCTACCATAATGACAATGCTACCATCCATTGGAATAACAAAAATCTCGAAAATAGACTACCTTCCACAATGACAAGGCTACCATCCATTGGAGTAACAAAAATATCGACAACAAACTACCTTCCATAATGACAAGGCTACAATCCATTGGAGTAACAAAAATCTCGACAATAGACTACCTACCATAATGACAATGCTACCGTCCATTGGAATAACAAAAAATCAACAACAGACTACCTTCCATAATGACAAGGCTACCATCATTAGAGTAACAAAAATATTGACAACAAACTACCTTCCATAATGACAAGGATACCATCCATTGGAATAACAAAAATCTCAACAACAGGCTACCTTCCATAATGACAAGGCTACCATCCAATGGAATAAATAAAATCTCGAGAATAACTTGCATAAAGACAAAGCTATAATCCATTGGAGTAACAAAAATATCGACAACAGACTACCTTCCATAATTACAAGGCTACCATCCATAATGACACGGATACCATCCATTGGAGTAACAAAAATATCGACAACTGACTACCTTCCATAATGACAAGGCTACCATCCATTGGAGTAACAAAAATCTCGACAACAAACTACCTTTAATAATGACAAGGCTATAACCCCTTAGAGTAACAAAGATATCGACAACATACTACCTTCCATAATGACAAGGCTACCATCCATTGGAGTAACAAAAATCTCGACAACAAAGTACCTTCCATAATGACATGGCTACCATCCATTGGAGTAACAAAAATATCGGACACAGACTACCTACCATAATGACAATGCTACCATCCATTGGAATAAAAAAAATTTCGACAACAGACTACCTTCCATAATGACAAGGCTACCATCCATTGGAGTAATAAAAATATTGACCACAGAGTACCTTCCATAATGACAAGGCTATCATCCATTTGAGTAACAAAAATATCGACAACTGACTACCTACCATAATGACAATGCTACCATCCATTGGAATAACAAAAATCTCGAAAACACACTACCTTCCACAATGACAAGGCTACCATCCATTGGAGTAACAAAAATATCGACAACAGACTACCTTCCATAATGACAAGGCTACAATCAATTGAAATAACAAAAATCTCAACAACAGACTACCTACCATAATTACAATGCTACCATCCATTGGAATAACAAAAATCTCGACAACAGACTACCTTCCATAATGACAAGGTTACCATCCATTAGAGTAACAAAGATATCGACAACATACTACCTACCATAATGACAATGCTACCATCCATTAGAGTAACAAAAATATTGACAATAGACTACCTTCCATAATGACAAGGCTACCATCCATTGGAGTAACAAAAATATTGACAACAGACTACCTACCATAATGACAATGCTACCATCCATTGGAATAACAAAAATATCGACAACTGACTACCTACCATAATGACAATGCTACCATCCATTGGAATAACAAAAATCTCGACAACAGACTACCTTCCACAATGACAAGGCTACCATCCATTGGAGTAACAAAAATATAGAAAACAAACTACCTTCCATAATGACAAGGCTACAATCCATTGGAGTAACAAAAATCTCGAAAACAGACTACCTACCATAATGACAATGCTACCATCCATTGGAATAACAAAAAATCGTCAATAGACTACCTTCCATAATGACAAGGCTACCATCCATTAGAGTAACAAAAATATTGACAACAAACTACCTTCCATAATGACAAGGCTACCATCCATTGGAATAACAAAAATCTCAACAACAGACTACCTTCCATAATGACAAGGCTACCATCCAATGGAATAACAAAAATCTCGAGACTAACTTCCATAAAGACAAGGTTACAATCCAATGGAGTAACAAAAATCTCGACAACAGACTACCTTCCATAATGACAAGGCTACCATCCTTAATGACAAGGATACCATCCATTGGAGTAACAAAAATATCGACAACTGACTACCTTCCATAATGACAAGGCTACCATCCATTGGAGTAACAAAAATCTCGACAACAAACTACCTTCCATAATGACAAGGCTACCATCCATTAGAGTAACAAAGATATCGACAACATACTACCTTCCATAATGACAAGGCTACCATCCATTGGAGTAACAAAAATCTTGACAACAGACTACCTTCCATAATGACAAGGCTACCATCCATTGGAGTAACAAAAATATCGACAACTGACTACCTTCCATAATGACAAGGCTACCATCCATTAGAGTAACAAAAATATTGACAACAAACTACCTTTCATAATGACAAGGCTACCATCCATTGGAGTAACAAAAATATCGATAATACACTACCTACCATAATGACAATGGTACCATCCATTGGAATAACAAAAATCTCGACAACAGACTACCTACCATAATGACAATGCTACCATCCATTGGAATAACAAAAATCTCGACAACAGACTACCTTCCATAATGACAAGGCTACCATCCATTGGAGTAATAAAAATATTGACAACATAATACCTTCCATAATGACAAGGCTATCATTCATTTGAGTAACAAAAATATCGACAACTGACTACCTACCATAATGACAATGCTACCATCCATTGGAATAACAAAAATCTCGAAAACAGACTACCTTCCACAATGACAAGGCTACCATCCCTTGGAGTAACAAAAATATCGACAACAATCTACCTTCCATAATGACAAGGCTACAATCCATTGGAGTAACAAAAATCTCGACAACCGACTACCTACCATAATGACAATGCTACCATCCATTGGAATAACAAAAAATTGACAACAGACTACCTTCCATAATGACAAGGCTACCATCCATTAGAGTAACAAAAATATTGACAACAAACTACCTTCCATAATGACAAGGCTACCATCCATTGGAATAACAAAAATCTCAACAACAGACAACCTTGCATAATGACAAGGCTACCATCCATTGGAGTAACAAAAATATCGACAACAGACTACCTACCATAATAACAATGCTACCATCCATTAGAATAACAAAAATCTAGAAAACAGACTACCTACCATAATGACAATTCTACCATCCATTGGAATAACAAAAATCTCGACAACAGACTACCTTCCATAATGACAAGACTACCATCCATTGGAGTAACAAAAATCTCGACAACAGACTACCTTCCATAATGAAAAGGCTACCATCCATAATGACAAGGATACCATCCATTGGAGTAACAAAAATATCGACAACTGACTACCTTCCATAATGACAAGGCTACCATCCATTGGAGTAACAAAAATCTTGACAAAAAACTACCTTCCATAATGACAAGGCTACCATCCATTAGAGTAACAAAGATATCGACAACATACTACCTTCCATAATGACAAGGCTACCATCCATTAGAGTAACAAAGATATCTACAACATACAACCTTCCATAATGACAAGACTACCATCCATTGGAGTAACAAAAATATCGAAAACTGACTACCTACCATAATGACAATGCTACCATCCATTGGAATAACAAAAATCTCGAAAATAGACTACCTTCGACAATGACAAGGCTACCATCTATTGGAGTAACAAAAATATCGACAACAAACTACCTTCCATAATGACAAGGCTACAATCCATCGGAATAACAAAAATCTCGACAACAGACTACCTACCATAATGACAATGCTACCATCCATTGGAATAACAAAAAATCGACAACAGACTACCTTCCATAATGACAAGGCTACCATCCATTAGAGTAACAAAAATATTGACAACAAACTACTTTCCATAATGAAAAGGCTACCATCCATTGGAATTACAAAAATCTCAACAACAGACTACCTTCCATAATGACAAGGCTACCATCCAATGGAATAAAAAAAATCTCGAGACTAACTTCCATAAAGACATGGCTACAATCCATTGGAGTAACAAAATTCTCGACAACAAACTACCTTCCATAATGACAATGCTACCATCCATTGGAATAACAAAAATCTCGACAACAGACTACTTTCCATAATGACAAGGCTACCATCCATTGGAGTAATAAAAATATTGAAAACATAATACCTTACATAATGACAAGGCTATCATTTATTTGAGTAACAAAAATATCGACAATTGACTACCTACCATAATGACAATGCTACCATCCATTGGAATAACAAAAATCTCAAAAATAGATTACCTTCCACAATGACAAGGCTACCATCCATTGGAGTAACAAAAATATCGACAACAAACTACCTTCCAAAATGACAAGGCTACAATCCATTGGAGTAACAAAAATCTCGACAATAGACTACCTACCATAATGAAATGCTACCATCCATTGGAATAACAAAAAATCAACAACAAACTACCTTCCATAATGACAAGGATACCATCCATTAGAGTAACAAAAATATTGACAACAAACTACCTTCCATAATGACAAGGCTACCATCCATTGGAATAACAAAAATCTCAACAACAGACTACCTTCCATAATTACAAGGCTACCATCCAATGGAATAAAAAAAATCTCGAGACTAACTTCCATAAAGACAAGGTTCCAATCCATTGGAGTAACAAAAATATCGACAACAGACTACCTTCGATAATGACAAGGATACCATCCATAATGACAAGGATACCATCCATTGGAGTAACAAAAATATTGACAACTGACTACCTTCCATAATGACAAGGCTACCATCCATTGGAGTAACAAAAATCTCGACAACAAACTACCTTCCATAATGACAAGGCTACAATCCATTAGAGTAACAAAGATATCGACAACATACTACCTTCCATAATAACAAGGCTACCATCCATTGGAGTAACAAAAATCTCGACAACAGACTACCTTCCATAATGACAATGCTACCATCCATTGGAATAAATTTTTTTTCGAAAACAGACTACCTTCCATAATGACAAGGCTACCATCCATTGGAGTAATAAAAATATTGTAAACAGAATACCTTCCATAATGACAAGGCTATCATCCATTTGAGTAACAAAAATATTGACAACTGACTACCTACCATAATGACAATGCTACCATCCATTGGAATAACAAAAATCTCGAAAACAGACTACCTTCCACAATGACAAGGCTACCATCCAATGGAGTAACAAAAATATCGACAACAGACTACCTTCCATAATGACAAGGTTACAATCCATTGGAATAACAAAAATCTCAACAACAGACTACCTACCATAATTAAAATGCTACCATCCATTGGAATAACAAAAATCTCGACAACAGACTACCTTCCATAATGACAAGGCTACCATCCATTAGAGTAACAAAGATATCGATAACATACTACCTTCCATTATGACAAGGATACCATCCATTGGAGTAACAAAAATCTTGACAGCAGACTACCTTCCATAATGACAAGGCTACCATCCATTGGAGTAACAAAAATATCGACAACAAACTACCTACCATAATGACAATGCTATTATCCATTGGAATAACAAATATCTCGAGAACAGACTACCTACCATAATGACAATGCTACCATCCATTGGAATAACAAAAATCTCGACAACAGACTACCTTCCATAATGACAAGGCTACCATCCATTAGAGTAACAAAAATATTGACAACAAACTACCTTCCATAATGACAAGGCTACCATCCATTGGAGTAACAAAAATATCGACAACAAACTACCTACCATAATGACAATGCTACCATCCATTGGAATAACAAAAATCTCGACAACAGACTACCTTCCATAATGACAAGGCTACCATCCATTGGAGTAACAAAAATATCGACAACAAACTACCTTCCATAATGACAAGGCTACAATCCATTGGAGTAACAAAAATCTCGACAACAGACTACCTACCATAATGACAATGCTACCATCCATTGGAATAACAAAAATCTCGAGACTAACTTCCATAAAGACAAGGTTACAATCCATTGGAGTAACAAAAACCTCGACAACAGACTACCTTCCATAATGACAAGGCTACCATCCATAATGACAAGGATACCATCCATTGGAGTAACAAAAATATCGACAACTGACTACCTTCCATAATGACAAGGCTACCATCCATTGGAGTAACAAAAATCTCGACAACAAACTACCTTTCATAATGAGAAGGCTACCATCCATTAGAGTAACAAAGATATAGACAAAATACTACCTTCCATAATGACAAGGCTACCATCCATTGGAGTAACAAATATCATGACAACAGACTACCTTCCATAATGACAAGGCTACCATCCATTGGAGTAATAAAAATATCGACAACAGACTACCTACCATAATGACAATGCTACCATCCATTGGAATAACAAAAATCTCCACAACAGACTACCTTCCATATTGACAAGGCTACCATCCATTAGAGTAATAAAAATATTGACAACAGAATACCTTCCATAATGACAAGGCTATCACTCATTTGAGTAACAAAAATATCGACAACTGACTACCTACCATAATGACCATGCTAACATCCATTGGAATAACAAAAATCACGAAAACAGATTACCTTCCACAATGACAAGGCTACCATCCATTGGAGTAACAAAAATATCGACAACAAACTACCTTCCATAATGACAAGGCTACAATCCATTTGAGTAACAAATATCTCGACAACAGATTACCTACCATAATGACAATGCTACCATCCATTGAAATAACAAAAAATCGACAACAAACTACCTTCCATAATGACAAGGCTACCATCCATTAGTGTAACAAAAATATTGACAACAAACTACCTTCCATAATGACAAGGCTACCATCCATTGGAATAACAAAAATCTCAACAACAGACTACCTTCCTTAATGACAAGGCTACCATCCAATGGAATAAAAAAAATCTTGAGACTAACTTCCATAAAGACAAGGCTACAATCCATTGGAGTAACAAAAATCTCGACAACAGACTACCTTCCATAATGACAAGGCTACCATCCATAATGACAAGGATACCATCCATTGGAGTAACAAAAATATCGACAACTGACTACCTTCCATAATGACAAGGCTACCATCCATTGGAGTAACAAAAATCTCGACAACAAACTACCTTCCATAATGACAAGGCTACCATCCATTAGAGTAACAAAGATATCGACAACATACTACCTTCCATAATGACAAGGCTACCATCCATTGGAGTAACAAAAATCTCGACAACAGACTACCTTCCATAATGACAAGGCTACCATCCATTGGAGTAACAAAAATATCGACAATAGACTACCTACCATAATGACAATGCTACCATCCATTTGAATAAAAAAAATCTCGACAACAGACTACCTTCCCTAATGACAAGGCTATCATCCATTGGAGTAATAAAAATATTGACAACAAAATACCTTCCATAATGATAAGGCTATCATCCATTTGAGTAACAAAAATATCGACAACTGACTACCTACCATAATGACAATGCTACCATCCATTGGAATAACAAAAATCTCGAAAACAGACTACCTTCAATAATGACATGGCTACCATCCATTGGAGTAACAAAAATATCGACAACAAACTACCTTCCATAATGACAAGGCTACAATCCATTGGAGTAACAAAAATCTCGACAACAGACTACCTACCATAATGACAATGCTACCATCCATTGGAATAACAAAAAATCGACAACAGACTACCTTCCATAATGACAAGGCTACCATCCATTAGAGTAACAAAAATATTGACAACAAAATACCTTCCATAATGATAAGGCTACCATCCATTGGAATAACAAAAATCTCAACAACAGACTACCTTCCATAATGACAAGGCTACCATCCAATGGAATAAAAAAAAATCTCGAGACTAACTTCCATAAAGACAAGGCTACAATCCATTGGAGAAAAAAAAATCTCGACAACAGAATACCTTCCATAATGACAAGGCTACCATCCATAATGACAAGGATACCATCCATTGGAGTAACAAAAATATCGACAACTGACTACCTTCAATAATGACAAGGCTACCATCCATTGGAGTAACAAAAATCTCGACAACAAACTACCTTTCATAATGACAAGGCTACCATCCATTAGAGTAACAAAGATATCGACAACAAACTACCTTCCATAATGACAAGGCTACCATCCATTGGAGTAACAAAAATCTTGACAACAGACTACCTTCCATAATGACAAGGCTACCATCCATTGGAGTAATAAAAATATCGACAACAGACTACCTACCATAATGACAATGCTACCATCCATTGGAATAACCAAAATCTCGACAACAGACTACCTTCCATAATGACAAGGCTACATCCATTGGAGTAATAAAAATATTGACAACAGAATACCTTCCATAATGACAAGGCTATCATTCATTTGAGTAACAAAAATATCGACAACTAACTACCTACCATAATGACCATGCTACCATCCATTGGAATAACAAAAATCTCGAAAACAGACTACCTTCCACAATGAAAAGGCTACCATCCATTGGAGTAACAAAAATATCGACAACAAACTACCTTCCATAATGACAAGGCTACAATCCATTGGTGTAACAAAAATTTCGACAACAGACTACCTACCATAATGAAAATACTACCATCCATTGGAATAACAAAAAATTTACAATAGACTACCTTCCATAATGACAAGGCTACCATCCATTAGAGTAACAAAAATATTGACAACAAACTACCTTCCATAATGATAAGGCTACCATCCATTGGAATAACAAAAATCTCAACAACAGACTACCTTCCATAATGACAAGGCTACCTTCCAATGGAATAAAAAAAAATCTCGAGACTAACTTCCATAAAGACAAGGCTACAATCCATTGGAGTAACAAAAATCTCGACAACAGACTACCTTTAATAATGACAAAGCTACCATCCATAATGACAAGGATATCATCCATTGGAGTAACAAAAATATCGACAACTGACTACCTTCCATAATGACAAGGCTACCATCTATTGGAGTAACAAAAATCTCGACAAAAAACTACCTTCCATAATGACAATGCTACCATCCATTAGAGTAACAAAGATATCGACAACATACTACCTTCCATAATGACAAGGCTACCATCCATTGGAGTAACAAAAATCTTGACTACATACTACCTTTCATAATGATAAGGCTACCATCCATTGGAGTAACAAAAATATCGAAAATAGACTACCGACCATAATGACATTGCTACCATCCATTGGAATAAAAAAAATATCGACAACAGACTACCTTCCATAATGACAAGGCTACCATCCATTCGAGTAATAAAAATATTGACAACAGAATACCTTCCATAATGACAAGGCTATCATTCATTTGAGTAACAAAAATATCGACAACTGACTACTTACCATAATGACAATGCTACCATCCATTGGAATAAAAAAAAATCGACAACAGACTACCTTCCATAATGACAAGGCTACCATCCATTAGAGTAACAAAAATATTAACAACAAACTACTTTCCATAATGACAAGGCTACCATCCATTGGAATAACAAAAATCTCAACAACAGACTACCTTCCATAATGACAAGGCTACCATCCAATGGAATAAAAAAAAATCTCGAGACTAACTTCCATAAAGACAAGGCTACAATCCATTGGATTAACAAAAATCTCGACAACAGACTACCTTTAATAATGACAAGGCTACCATCCATAATGATAAGGATATCATCCATTGGAGTAACAAAAATATCGGCAACTGACTACCTTCCATAATGACAAGGCTACCATCCGTTGGAGTAACAAAAATCTCGACCAAAAACTACCTTCCATAATGACAAGGGTACCATCCATTAGAGTAACAAAGATATCGACAACATACTACCTTCCATAATGACAAGGCTACCATCCATTGGAGTAACAAAAATCTTGACGACATACTACCTTTCATAATGACAAGGCTACCATCCATTGGAGTAACAAAAATATCAAAAATAGACTACCGACCATAATGACATTGCTACCATCCATTGGAATAAAAAAAATCTCGACAACAGACTACCTTCCATAATGACAAGACTACCATCCATTGGAGTAATAAAAATATTGACAACAGAATACCTTCCATAATGACAAGGCTATAATTCATTTGAGTAACAAAAATATCGACAACTGACTACCTACCATAATGACAATGCTACCATCCATTGGAATAACAAAAATCTCGAAAACAGACTACCTTCCACAATGACGAGACTACCATCCATTGGAGTAACAAAAATATCGACAACAGACTACCTACCATAATAACAAGGCTACCATCCATTGGAATAACAAAAATCTCAACAACAGATTACCTACCATAATGACAATGCTACCATCCATTGGAATAACAAAAAATCGGAAACAGACTACCTTCCATAATGACAAGGCTACCATCCATTAGAGTAACAAAAATATTAACAAATAACTACTTTCCATAATGACAAGGCTACCATCCATTGGAATAACAAAAATCTCAACAACAGACTACCTTCCATAATGACAAGGCTACCATCCAATGGAATAAAAAAAATCTCGAGACTAACTTCCATAAAGACATGGCTACAATCCATTGGAGTAAAAAAAATCTCGACAACAGACTACCTTCCATAATGACAATGCTACCATCCATTGGAATAACAAAAATCTCGACAACGGACTACTTTCCATAATGACAAGGCTACCATCCATTGAAGTAATAAAAATATTGACAACAGAATACCTTCCATAATGACAAGGCTATCATTCATTTGAGTAACAAAAATATCGACAATTGACTACCTACCATAATGACAATGCTACCATCCATTGGAATAACAAAAATCTCGAAAATAGACTACCTTCCACAATGACAAGTCTACCATCCATTGGAGTAACAAAAATATCGACAACAAACTACCTTCCATAATGACAAGGCTACAATCCATTGGAGTAACAAAAATCTCGACAACAGACTACCTACCATAATGACAATGCTACCATCCATTGGAATAACAAAAAATCGACAATAGACTACCTTCCATAATGACAAGGCTACCATCCATTAGAGTAACAAAAATATTGACAACAAACTACCTTACTTAATGATAAGGCTACCATCCATTGGAATAACAAAAATCTCAACAACAGACTACCTTCCATAATGACAAGGCTACCATCCAATGGAATAAAAAAAATTCTCGAGACTAACTTCCATAAAGACAAGGCTACAATCCATTGGAGTAACAAAAATCTCGACATCAGACTACCTTTAATAATGACAAGGCTACCATCCATAATGACAAGGATATCATCCATTGGAGTAACAAAAATGTCGACAACTGACTACCTTCCATAATGACAAGGCTACCATCCATTAGAGTAACAAAGATATCGACAACATACTACCTTCCATAATGACAAGGCTACCATCCATTGGAGTAACAAAAATCTTGACGACATACAACCTTTCATAATGACAAGGCTACCATCCATTGGAGTAACATAAATATCGAAAATAGACTACCGACCATAATGACATTGCTACCATCCATTGGAATAAAAAAAATCTCGACAACAGACTACCTTCCATAATGACAAGGCTACCATCCATTGGAGTAACAAAAATCTCGACAAAAAACTACCTTCCATAATGACAAGGCTACCATCCATTAGAGTAACAAAGATATCGACAACATACTACCTTCCATAATGACAAGGCTACCATCCATTGGAGTAACAAAAATCTTAACGACATACTACCTTTCATAATGACAAGGCTACCATCCATTGGAGTAACAAAAATATCGAAAATAGACTACCGACCATAATGACATTGCTACCATCCATTGGAATAAAAAAAATCTCGACAACAGACTACCTTCCATAATGACAAGGCTACCATCCATTGGAGTAATAAAAATATTGACAACAAAATACTTTCCATAATGACAAGGCTATCATTCATTTGAGTAACAAAAATATCGAGAACTGACTACCTACCATAATGACCATGCTACCATCCATTGGAATAACAAAAATCTCGAAAACAGACTACCTTCCACAATGACAAGGCTACCATCCATTGGAGTAACAAAAATATCGACAACAAACTACCTTCCATAATGACAAGGCTACAATCCATTGGAGTAACAAAAATCTCGACAACAGACTACCTACCATAATGACAATGCTACCATCCATTGGAATAACAAAAAATCGACAATAGACTACCTTCCATAATGACAAGGCTACCATCCATTAGAGTAACAAAAATATTGACAACAAACTACCTTACATAATGATAAGGCTACCATCCATTGGAATAACAAAAATCTCAACAACAGACTACCTTCCATAATGACAAGGATACCATCCAATGGAATAAAAAAAAATCTCGAGAATAACTTCCATAAGACAAGGCTACAATCCATTGGAGTAACAAAAATCTCGACAACAGACTACCTTTAATAATGACAAGGCTACCATCCATAATGACAAGGATATCATCCATTGGAGTAACAAAAATATCGACAACTGACTACCTTCCATAATGACAAGGCTACCATCCATTGGAGTAACAAAAATCTCGACAAAAAACTACCTTCCATAATGACAAGGCTACCATCCATTAGAGTAACAAAGATATCGACAACATACTACCTTCCATAATGACAAGGCTACCATCCATTGGAGTAACGAAAATCTTGACGACATACTACCTTTCATAATGACAAGGCTACCATCCATTGGAGTAACATAAATATCGAAAATAGACTACCGACCATAATGACATTGCTACCATCCATTGGAATAAAAAAAATCTCGACAACAGACTACCTTCCATAATGACAAGGCTACCATCCATTGGAGTAATAAAAATATTGACAACAGAATACCTTCCATAATGACAAGGCTATCATTCATTTGAGTAACAAAAATATCGACAACTGACTACCTACCATAATGACCAGGCTACCATCCATTGGAATAACAAAAATATCGAAAACAGACTACCTTCCATAATGACAAGGCTACCATCCATTGGAGTAACAAAAATATCGACAACAAACTACCTTCCATAATGACAAGGCTACAATCCATTGGAGTAACAAAAATCTCGACAACAGACTACCTACCATAATGACAATGCTACCATCCATTGGAATAACAAAAAATCGACAATAGACTACCTTCCATAATGACAAGGCTACCATCCATTAGAGTAACAAAAATATTGACAACAAACTACCTTACATAATGATAAGGCTACCATCCATTGGAATAACAAAAATCTCAACAACAGACTACCTTCCATAATGACAAGGCTACAATCCAATGGAATAAAAAAAAATCTCGAGACTAACTTCCATAAAGACAAGGCTACAATCCATTGGAGTAACAAAAATCTCGACAACAGACTACCTTTAATAATGACAAGGGTACCATCCATAATGACAAGGATATCATCCATTGGAGAAACAAAAATATCGAAAACTGACTACCTTCCAAAATGAAAAGGCTACCATCCAATGGAGTAACAAAAATCTCGACAAAAAACTACCTTCCATAATGACAAGGCTACCATCCATTAGAGTAACAAAGATATCGACAACATACTACCTTCCATAATGACAAGGCTACCATCCATTGGAGTAAAAAAAATCTTGACGACGTACTACCTTTCATAATGACAAGGCTACCATCCATTGGAGTAACAAAAATATCGAAAATAGACTACCGACTATAATGACATTGCTACCATCCATTGGAATAAAAGAAATATCGACAACAGACTACCTTCCATAATGACAAGGCTACCATCCATTGGAGTAATAAAAATATTGACAACAGAATACATTCCATAATGACAAGGCTATCATTCATTTGAGTAACAAAAATATCGACAACCGACTACCTACCATAATGACCATGCTACCATCCATTGGAATAACAAAAATCTCGAAAATAGACTACCTTCCACAATGACAAGGCTACCATCCATTGGAGTAACAAAAATATCGACAACAAACTACCTTCCATAATGACAAGGCTACAATCCATTGGAGTAACAAAAATCTCAACAACATATTACCTACCATAATGACAATGCTACCATCCATTGGAATAACAATAAATCGACAACAGACTACCTTCCATAATTACAAGGCTACCATCCATTAGAGTAACAAAAATATTAACAACAAACTACTTTCCATAATGACAAGGCTACCATCCATTGGAATAACAAAATTCTCAACAACAGACTACCTTCCATAATGACAAGGCTACCATCCAATGGAATAAAAAAATCTCGAGACTAACTTCCATAAAGACATGGCTACAATCCATTGGAGTAAAAAAAATCTCGACAACAGACTACCTTCCATAATTACAATGCTACCATCCATTGGAATAACAAAAATCTCGATAACGGACTACTTTCCATAATGACAAGGCTACCATCCATTGGAGTAATAAAAATATTGACAACAGAATACCTTCCATAATGACAAGGCTATCATTCATTTGAGTAACAAAAATATCGACAATTGACTACCTACCATAATGACAATGCTACCATCCATTGGAATAACAAAAATCTAGAAAATAGACTACCTTCCACAATGACAAGGCTACCATCCATTGGAGTAACAAAAATATCGACAACAAACTACCTTCCATAATGACAAGGCTACAATCCATTGGAGTAACAAAAATCTCCACAATAGACTACCTACCATAATGACAATGCTACCATCCATTGGAATAATAAAAAATAGACAACAAACTACCTTCCATAATGACAAGGCTACCATCCATTAGAGTAACAAAAATATTGACAACAAACTACCTTCCATAATGACAAGGCTACCATCCATTGGAATAACAAAAATCTCAACAACAGACTACCTTCCATAATGACAAGGCTACCATCCAACGGAATATAAAAAATCTCGAGACAAACTTCCATAAAGACAAGGCTACAATCCATTGGAGTAACAAAAATCTCGACAAAAGACTACCTTCCATATAGACAAGGCTACCATCCATAATGACAAGGATACCATCCATTGGAGTAACAAAAATATCAACAACTGACTATCTTCCATAATGACAAGGCTACCATCCATTGGAGTAACAAAATTCTCGACAACAAACTACCTTCCATAATGACAAGGCTACCATCCATTAGAGTAACAAAGATATCGACAACATACTACCTTCCATAATGACAAGGCTACCATCCATTGGAGTAACAAAAATCTCGACAACAGACTACCTTCCATATTGACAAGGCTACCATCCATTGGAGTAACTAAAATATCGACAACAAACTACCTACCATAATGACAATGCTACCATCCATTGAAATAAAAAAAATCTCGATAACAGACTACCTTCCATAATGACAAGGCTACCATCCATTGGAGTAATAAAAATATTGACAACAGAATACCTTCCATAATGATAAGGATATAATCCATTTAAGTAACAAAAATATCGAGAACTGACTACCTACCATAATGACAATGATACCATCCATTGGAATAACAAAAATCTCGAAAACAGACTACCTTCCACAATGATAAGGCTACCATCCATTTGAGTAACACAAATATCGACAACAGACTACCTTCCATAATGACAAGGCTACAATCCATTGGAATAACAAAAATTTCAACAACAGACTACCTACCATAATTACAATGCTACCATCCATTGGAATAACAAAAATCTCGACAACAGACTACCTTCCATAATGACAAGGCTACCATCCATTAGAGTAACAAAGATATCGACAACATACTACCTTCCATTATGACAAGGATACCAGCCATTGGAGTAATAAAAATCTTGACAACAGACTACCTTCCATAATGACAAGGCTACCATCCATTGGAGTAACAAAAATATCCACAACAGACTACCTACCATAATGACAATGCTACCATCCATTGGAATAACAAATATCTCGACAACAGACTACCTACCATAATGACAATGCTACCATCCATTGGAATAACAAAAATTTCAACAACAGACTACCTACCATAATTACAATGCTACCATCCATTGGAATAACAAAAATCTCGACAACAGACTACCTTCCATAATGACAAGGCTACCATCCATTAGAGTAACAAAGATATCGACAACATACTACCTTCCATTATGACAAGGATACCATCCATTGGAGTAACAAAAATCTTGACAACAGACTACCTTCCATAATGACAAGGCTACCATCCATTGGAGTAACAAAAATATCGACAACAGACTACCTACCATAATGACAATCCTACCATCCATTGGAATAACAAATATCTCGACAACAGACTACCTACCATAATGACAATGCTACCATCCATTGGAATAACAAAAATCTCGACAACAGACTACCTTCCATAATGACAAGGCTACCATCCATTAGAGTAACAAAAATATTGACAACAAACTACCTTCCATAATGACAAGGCTACCATCCATTGGAGTAACAAAAATATCGACAACAGACTACCTACCATAATGACAATGCTACCATCCATTGGAATAACAAAAATCTCGACAACAGACTACCTTCCATAATGACAAGGCTACCATCCATTGGAGTAATAAAAATATTGACAACAGAATACCTTCCATAATCACAAGGCTATCATTCATTTGAGTAACAAAAATATTGACAACTGACTACCTACCATAATGAGAATGCTACCATCCATTGGAATAACAAAAATCTAGAAAACAGACTACCTTTCACAATGACAAGACTACCATCCATTGGAGTAGCAAAAATATCGACAACAAACTACCTTCCATAATGACAAGGCTACAATCCATTGGAGTAACAAAAATCTCGACAACAGACTACCTACCATAATGACAATGCTACCATCCATCGGAATAAAAAAAAATCGACAACAGACTACCTTCCATAATGACAAGGATACCATCCATTAGAGTAACAAAAATATTAACAACAAACTACTTTCCATAATGAAAAGGCTACCATCCATTGGATTAACAAAAATCTCAACAACAGACTACCTTCCATAACGACAAGGCTACCATCCAATGGAATAAAAAAAATATCGAGACTAACTTCCATAAATACATGGCTACAATCCATTGGAGTAAAAAAAATCTCAACAACAGACTACCTTCCATAATGACAATGCTACCATCCATTGGAATAACAAAAATCTCGACAACAGACTACCTTCCATAATGATAAGGCTACCATCCATTAGAGTAACAAAGATATCGACAACATACTACCTTCCATTATGACAAGGATACCATCCATTGGAGTAACAAAAATCTTGACAACAGACTACCTTCCAAAATGACAAGGACACCATCCATTGGAGTACCAAAAATATCGACAACAGACTACCTACCATAATGACAATGCTACCATCCATTGGAATAACAAAAATCTCGACAACAGACTACCTTCCATAATGACAAGGCTACCATCCATTAGAGTAACAAAAATATTGACAACAAACTCCCTTCCATAACGACAAGGCTTCCATCCACTGGAGTAACAAAAATATCGACAACAGACTACCTACCATAATGACAATGCTACCATCCATTGGAATAACAAAAATCTTGACAATAGACTACCTTCCATAATCACAAGGCTATCATACATTTGAGTAACAAAAATATCGACAATTGACTACCTACCATAATGACAATGCTACCATCCATTGGAATAACAAAAATCTCGAAAATAGACTACCTTCCACAATGACAAGGCTACCATCCTTTGGAGTAACAAAAATATCGACAATAAACTACCTTCCATAATGACAAGGCTATAATCCATTGGAGTAACAAAAATCTCGACAATAGACTACCTACCATAATGACAATGCTACCATCCATTGGAATAATAAAAAATCGACAACAGACTACCTTGCATAATGACAAGGCTACCATCCATTAGAGTAACAAAAATTTTGACAACAAACTACCTTCCATAATGACAAGGCTACCATCCATTGGAATAACAAAAATCTCAACAACAGACTACCTTCCATAATGACAAGGCTACCATCCAACGGAATAAACAAAATCTCGAGACAAACTTCCATAAAGACAAGGCTACAATCCATTGGAGTAACAAAAATCTCGACAACAGACTACCTTCCATATAGACAAGGCTACCATCCATAATGACAAGGATACCATCCATTGGAGTAACAAAAATATCAACAACTGACTACCTTCCATAATGACAACGCTACCATCCATTGGAGTAACAAAATTCTCGACAACAAACTACCTTCCATAATGACAAGGCTACCATCCATTAGAGTAACAAAGATATCAACAACATACTACCTTCCATAATGACAAGGCTACCATCCATTGGAGTAACAAAAATCTAGACAACAGACTACCTTCCATAATGACAAGGCTACCATCCATTGGAGTAACAAAAATATCGACAACAGATTACCTACCATAATGACAATTCTACCATCCATTGGAATAAAAAAAATCTCGACAACAGACTACCTTCCATAATGATAAGGCTATCATCCATTTGAGTAACAAAAATATCGACAACTGACTACCTACCATAATGACAATGCTACCATCCATTGGAATAACAAAAATCTCGAAAACAGACTACCTTCCACAATGACAAGGCTACCATCCATTTGAGTAACAAAAATATCGACAACAGACTACCTTCCATAATGACAAGGCTACAATCCGTTGGAATAACAAAAATTTCAAGAACAGACTACCTACCATAATTACAATGCTACCATCCATTGGAATAACAAAAATCTCGACAACAGACTACCTTCCATAATGATAAGGCTACCATCCATTAGAGTAACAAAGATATCGACAACATACTACCTTCCATTATGACAAGGATACCATCCATTGGAGTAACAAAAATCTTGACAACAGCCTACCTTCCAAAATGACAAGGACACCATCCATTGGAGTACCAAAAATATCGACAACAGACTACCTACCATAATGACAATGCTACCATCCATTGGAATAACAAATATCTCGACAACAGACTACCTTCCATAATGACAAGGCTACCATCCATTAGAGTAACAAAAATATTGACAACAAACTCCCTTCCATAATGACAAGGCTTCCATCCACTGGAGTAACAAAAATATCGACAACAGACTACCTACCATAATGACAATGCTACCATCCATTGGAATAACAAAAATCTCGACAACAGACTACCTTCCATAATCACAAGGCTACCATCCATTGGAGTAATAAAAATATTGAAAACAAAATACCTTCCATAATGACAAGGCTATCATTCATTTGAGTAACAAAAATATCGACAATTGACTACCTACCATAATGACAATGCTACCATCCATTGGAATAACAAAAATCTCGAAAATAGACTACCTTCCATAATGACAAGGCTACCATCCATTGGAGTAACAAAAATATCGACAATAAACTACCTTCCATAATGACAAGGCTATAATCCATTGGAGTAACAAAAATCTCGACAATAGACTACCTACCATAATGACAATGCTACCATCCATTGGAATAATAAAAAATCGACAACAGACTACCTTGCATAATGACAAGGCTACCATCCATTAGAGTAACAAAATTTTTGACAACAAACTACCTTCCATAATGACAAGGCTACCATCCATTGGAATAACAAAAATCTCAACAACAGACTACCTTCCATAATGACAAGGCTACCATCCAACGGAATAAAAAAAATCTCGAGACAAACTTCCATAAAGACAAGGCTACAATCCATTGGAGTAACAAAAATCTCGACAACAGACTACCTTCCATATAGACAAGGCTACCATCCATAATGACAAGGATACCATCCATTGGAGTAACAAAAATATCAACAACTGACTACCTTCCATAATGACAACGCTACCATCCATTGGAGTAACAAAATTCTCGACAACAAACTACCTTCCATAATGACAAGGCTACCATCCATTAGAGTAACAAAGATATCAACAACATACTACCTTCCATAATGACAAGGCTACCATCCATTGGAGTAACAAAATTCTAGACAACAGACTACCTTCCATAATGACAAGGCTACCATCCATTGGAGTAACAAAAATATCGACAACAGATTACCTACCATAATGACAATTCTACCATCCATTGGAATAAAAAAAATCTCGACAACAGACTACCTTCCATAATGATAAGGCTATCATCCATTTGAGTAACAAAAATATCGACAACTGACTACCTACCATAATGACAATGCTACCATCCATTGGAATAACAAAAATCTCGAAAACAGACTACCTTCCACAATGACAAGGCTACCATCCATTTGAGTAACAAAAATATCGACAACAGACTACCTTCCATAATGACAAGGCTACAATCCGTTGGAATAACAAAAATTTCAAGAACAGACTACCTACCATAATTACAATGCTACCATCCATTGGAATAACAAAAATCTCGACAACAGACTACCTTCCATAATGATAAGGCTACCATCCATTAGAGTAACAAAGATATCTACAACATACTACCTTCCATTATGACAAGGATACCATCCATTGGAGTAACAAAAATCTTGACAACAGACTACCTTCCAAAATGACAAGGACACCATCCATTGGAGTACCAAAAATATCGACAACAGACTACCTACCATAATGACAATGCTACCATCCATTGGAATAACAAATATCTCGACAACAGACTACCTTCCATAATGACAAGGCTACCATCCATTAGAGTAACAAAAATATTGACAACAAACTCCCTTCCATAATGACAAGGCTTCCATCCACTGGAGTAACAAAAATATCGACAACAGACTACCTACCATAATGACAATGCTACCATCCATTGGAATAACAAAAATCTCGACAACAGACTACCTTCCATAATCACAAGGCTACCATCCATTGGAGTAATAAAAATATTGAAAACAAAATACCTTCCATAATGACAAGGCTATCATTCATTTGAGTAACAAAAATATCGACAATTGACTACCTACCATAATGACAATGCTACCATCCATTGGAATAACAAAAATCTCGAAAATAGACTACCTTCCACAATGACAAGGCTACCATCCATTGGAGTAACAAAAATATCGACAACAAACTACCTTCCATAATGACAAGGCTATAATCCATTGGAGTAACAAAAATCTCGACAATAGACTACCTACCATAATGACAATGCTACCATCCATTGGAATAATAAAAAATCGACAACAGACTACCTTGCATAATGACAAGGCTACCATCCATTAGAGTAACAAAAATTTTGACAACAAACTACCTTCCATAATGACAAGGCTACCATCAATTGGAATAACAAAAATCTCAACAACAGACTACCTTCTATAATGACAAGGCTACCATCCAACGGAATAAAAAAAATCTCGAGACAAACTTCCATAAAGACAAGGCTACAATCCATTGGAGTAACAAAAATCTCGACAACAGACTACCTTCCATATAGACAAGGCTACCATCCATAATGACAAGGATACCATCCATTGGAGTAACAAAAATATCAACAACTGACTACCTTCCATAATGACAACGCTACCATCCATTGGAGTAACAAAATTCTCGACAACAAACTACCTTCCATAATGACAAGGCTACCATCCATTAGAGTAACAAAGATATCAACAACATACTACCTTCCATAATGACAAGGCTACCATCCATTGGAGTAACAAAAATCTCGACGACATACTACCTTCCATAATGACAAGGCTACCATCCATTGGAGTAACAAAAATATCGACAACATATTACCTACCATAATGACAATTCTACCATCCATTGGAATAAAAAAAATCTCGACAATAGACTACCTTCCATAATGATAAGGCTATCATCCATTTGAGTAACAAAAATATCGACAACTGACTACCTACCATAATGACAATGCTACCATCCATTGGAATAACAAAAATCTCGAAAATAGACTACCTTCCACAATGACAAGGCTACCATCCATTTGAGTAACAAAAATATCGACAACAGACTACCTTCCATAATGACAAGGCTACAATCCGTTGGAATAACAAAAATTTCAACAACAGACTACCTACCATAATTACAATGCTACCATCCATTGGAATAACAAAAATCTCGACAACAGACTACCTTCCATAATGATAAGGCTACCATCCATTAGAGTAACAAAGATATCGACAACCTACTACCTTCCATTATGACAAGGATACCATCCATTGGAGTAACAAAAATCTTGACAACAGACTACCTTCCAAAATGACAAGGACACCATCCATTGGAGTAACAAAAATATCGACAACAGACTACCTACCATAATGACAATGCTACCATCCATTGGAATAACAAATATCTCGACAATAGACTACCTTCCATAATGACAAGGCTACCATCCATTACAGTAACAAAAATATTGACAACAAACTCCCTTCCATAATGACAAGGCTTCCATCCATTGGAGTAACAAAAATATCGACAACAGACTACCTACCATAATGACAATGCTACCATCCATTGGAATAACAAAAATCTCGACAACAGACTACCTTCCATAATCACAAGGCTACCATCCATTGGAGTAATAAAAATATTGACAACAAAATACCTTCCATAATGACAAGGCTATCATTCATTTGAGTAACAAAAATATCGACAACTGACTACCTACCATAATGACAATGCTACCATCCATTGGAATAACAAAAATCTAGAAAATAGACTACCTTCCACAATGACAAGGCTACCATCCATTGGAGTAACAAAAATATCGACAACAAACTACCTTCCATAATGACAAGGCTACAATCCATTGGAGTAAAAAAAATCTTGACAACAGACTACCTACCATAAAGACAATGCTACCATCCATTGGAATAACAAAAAATCGACAATAGACTACCTTCCATATTGACAAGGCTACCATCCATTAGAGTAACAAAAATATTGACAACAAACTACCTTCCATAATGACAAGGCTACCATCCATTGGAATAACAAAAATCTCAACAACAGACTACCTTCCATAATGACAAGGCTACCATCCAATGGAATAACAAAAATCTCGAGACTAACTTCCATAAAGACAAGGCTACAATCCATTGGAGTAACAAAAATCTCGACAACAGACAACCTTTCATAATGACAAGGCTACCATGCATAATGACAAGGATACCATCCATTGGAGTAATAAAAATATCGACAACTGACTACCTTCCATAATGGCAAGGCTACCATCCATTGGAGTAACAAAAATATCAACAACTGACTACCTTCCATAATGACAACGCTACCATCCATTGGAGTAACAAAATTCTCGACAACAAACTACCTTCCATAATGACAAGGCTACCATCCATTAGAGTAACAAAGATATCAACAACATACTACCTTCCATAATGACAAGGCTACCATCCATTGGAGTAACAAAAATCTCGACAACAGACTACCTTCCATAATGACAAGGCTACCATCCATTGGAGTAACAAAAATATCGACAACAGATTACCTACCATAATGACAATGCTACCATCCATTGGAATAAAAAAAATCTCGACAACAGACTACCTTCCATAATGATAAGGCTATCATCCATTTGAGTAACAAAAATATCGACAACTGACTACCTACCATAATGATAATGCTACCATCCATTGGAATAACAAAAATCTCGAAAACAGACTACCTTCCACAATGACAAGGCTACCATCCATTTGAGTAACAAAAATATCGACAACAGACTACCTTCCCTAATGACAAGGCTACAATCCGTTGGAATAACAAAAATTTCAACAACAGACTACCTACAATAATTACAATGCTACCATCCATTGGAATAACAAAAATCTCGACAACAGACTACCTTCCATAATGATAAGGCTACCATCCATTAGAGTAACAAAGATATCGACAACATACTACCTTCCATTATGACAAGGATACCATCCATTGGAGTAACAAAAATCTTGACAACAGACTACCTTCCAAAATGACAAGGACACCATCTATTGGAGTAACAAAAATATCGACAACACACTACCTACCATAATGACAATGCTACCATCCATTGGAATAACAAATATCTCGACAACAGACTACCTACCATAATGACAATGCTACCATCCATTGGAATAACAAAAATCTCAACAACAGACTACCTTCCATAATGACAAGGCTACCATCCATTAGAGTAACAAAAATATTGACAACAAACTCCCTTCCATAATGACAAGGCTTCCATCCATTGGAGTAACAAAAATATCGACAACAGACTACCTACCATAATGACAATGCTACCATCCATTGGAATAACAAAAATCTCGACAACAGACTACCTTCCATAATCACAAGGCTACCATCCATTGGAGTAATAAAAATATTGACAACAGAATACCTTCCATAATGACAAGGCTATCATTCATTTGAGTAACAAAAATATCGACAACTGACTACCTACCATAATGACAATGCTACCATCCATTGGAATAACAAAAATCTAGAAAATAGACTACCTTCCACAATGACAAGGCTACCATCCATTGGAGTAACAAAAATATCGACAACAGGCTACGTACCATAATGACAAGGCTACAATCCATTGGAGTAACAAAAATCTTGACAACAGACTACCTACCATAAAGACAATGCTACCATCCATTTGAATAACAAAAAATCGACAACAGACTACCTTCCATATTGACAAGGCTACCATCCATTAGAGTAACAAAAATATTGACAACAAACTACCTTCCATAATGACAAGGCTACCATCCATTGGAATAACAAAAATCTCAACAACAGACTACCTTCCATAATGACAAGGCTACCATCCAATGGAATAACAAAAATCTCGAGACTAACTTCCATAAAGACAAGGCTACAATCCATTGGAGTAACAAAAATCTCGACAACAGACAACCTTCCATAATGACAAGGCTACCATGCATAATGACAAGGATACCATCCATTGGAGTAATAAAAATATCGACAACTGACTACCTTCCATAATGACAAGGCTACCATCCATTGGAGTAACAAAAATCTCGACAACAAACTACCTTCCATAATGACAAGGATACCATCCATTAGAGTAACAAAGATATAGACAACATACTACCTTCCATAATGACAAGGCTACCATCCATTGGAGTAAAAAAAATCTTGACAACAGACTACCTTCCATAATGCCAAGGCTACCATCCTTTGGAGTAATAAAAAAATCGACAACAGACTACCTACCATAATGACAATGCTACCATCCATTGCAATAACAAAAATCTCGACAACAGACTAGCTTCCATAATGACAAGGCTACCATCCATTGGAGTAATAAAAATATTGACAACAGAATACCTTCCATAATGACAAGGCTATCATTCATTTGAGTAACAAAAATATCAAAAACTTACTACCTGCCATAATGACCATGCTACCATCCATTGGAATAACAAAAATCTCGAAAACAGACTACCTTCAACAATGACAAGGCTACCATCCATTGGAGTAACAAAAATATCGACAGCAGACTACCTTCCATAATGACAAGGCTACAATCCATTGGAGTAACAAAAATCTCGACAACAGACTACCTACCATAATGACAATGCTACCATCCATTGGAATAACAAAAATTCGACAACAGACTACCTTCCATTATGACAAGGCTACCATCCATTAGAGTAACAAAAATATTGACAACAAACTACCTTCCATAATGACAAGGCTACCATCCATTGGAATAACAAAAATCTCAACAACAGACTACCTTCCATAATGACAAGGCTACCATCAAATGGAATAAAAAAAAATCTCGAGACTAACTTCCATAAAGACAAGGCTACAATCCATTGGAGTAACAAAAATCTCAACATCAGACTACCTTTATTAATGACATGGCTACCATCCATACCATCCATTGGAGTAACAAAAATCTTGACAACAGACTACCTTCCATAATGACAAGGCTACCATCCATTAGAGTAACAAAAATATCGACAACAGACTACATACCACAATGACAAGGCTACCATCCATTGGAGTTACAAAAATATAGACAACAGACTACCTTCCATAATGACAAGGCTACAATCCAATGGAGTAAAAAAAATCTCGACAATAGACTACCTTCCATAATGACAAGGCTACCATCCATGGGAGTAACAAAAATCTAGACAACAAACTACCTACAATAATGACAAGGCTACCATCCATTAGAGTAACAAAGATATCGACAACATACTACCTTCCATAATGACAAGGATACCATCCATTGGAGTAACAAAAATCTCGACAACAGACAACCTTCCATAATGACAAGGCTAACTTCCATTGGAGTATCAAAGACATCGACAACATACTACCTTCCATAATGACAAGGCTACCCCTCATTGGATTAATAAAAATCTTGACAACATACTACCTTCCATAATGACAAGGCTACCATCCATTGGAGTAAAAAAAATTTTGATAACAGACTACCTTCCATAATGACGAGGCTATCATCTATTGGAGTAACAAAATATCGACAACATACTACCTTCTGTAATGAAAAGGCTACCATTCATTGGAGTAAAAAAAATCTTGACAACAGACTACCTTCCATAATGATAAGGATACCATCCGTTGGAGTAACAATAATATCGACAACAGTCTACGTACCACAATGACAAGGCTACCATCCATTAGAGTTACAAAAATATAGACAACAGACTACCTTCCATAATGACAAGGCTACAATTCATTGGAGTAACAAAAATCAGGAAAAGGTACTACCTTCCGTAATGACAAGGCTACCTTCCATTGGAGTAACAAAGATATCGACAACATACTACCTTGCATAATAACAAGGAAACCATCCATTGGAGTAACAAAATTCTCGACAACAGACTACCTTCCATAATAACAAGGCTACCATCCATTGGAATAAAAAAAATTTCGACAACAAACTACCTTCCATAATGACAAGGTAACCATCCAATAAAGTAACAAAAATATCGACAACAGACTACCTTCCATAATGACAAGGCTACTATCCATTGGAGTAACAAAAATATCGACAACAAACTACCTTCCATCATGACAAGGCTACCATCCATTAGAGTAACAAAGATATCGACAACATACTACCTTCCATAATGACAAGGCTACCACTCATTAGATTAACAAAAATCTTGACAACAGACTACCTTCCATAATGACAAGGCTATCATCCATTGGAGTAACAAAATATCGACAATATACTACCTTCCGTAATGAAAAGGCTACCATTCATTGGAGTAACAAAAATCTCGACTACAGACTACCTTCTATAATGACAACGCTACTATCCATTGGAATAACAAAAATCTCGACAACAGACTACCTTTCATAATGACAAGGATACCATCCAATGGAGTAACAAAAATCTCGACAACAGACAACCTTCCATAATGACAAGGCTACCTTCCATTGGAGTAACAAAGATATCGACAACATACTTCCTTCCATAATGACAAGGCTACCATCAATTGGAGTAACAAAAATATCGACAACAAACTACCTTCTAAAATGACAAGGCTACCAGCCGTTGGAATAACAAAAATCTCGACAACAAACTATGTTCCATAATGACAAGGATACCATCCATTGGAGTAACAAAAATATCGACAACTGACTAACTACCATAATGACAATGCTACCATCCATTGGAATAACAAAAATCTCGACAACATACTACCTTCCATAATGACAACGCTATCATCAATTGGAGTAATAAAAATATTGACAACAAACTACCTTCCATAATGACAAGGTTACCATCCATTGGAGTAACAAAATATCGACAATAAACTAACTCCCATAATGAAAAGGATACCATTCATTGGAGTAACAAAAATCTGGACTACGGATTACCTTTCATAATGACAAGGCTACCATCAATTGGAATAACAAAAATCTCGACAATAGACTACCTTCCATAATGACAAGGCTACCATCCATTAAAGTAACAAAGATATCGACAACATACTACCTTCCATAATGAAAAGGATACCATCCATTGGAGTAACAAAAATCTTGACAACAGACTACCTTCCATAAAGACAAGGCTACCATCCATTAGAGTAACAAAAATATCGACAATAGACTACATACCACAATGACAAGGCTACCATCCATTGGAGTTACAAAAATATAGACAACAGACTACCTTCCATAATGACAAGGCTACAATCCAATGGAGTAAAAAAAATCTCGACAATAGACTACCTTCCATAATGACAAGGCTACCATCCATGGGAGTAACAAAAATCTAGACAACAAACTACCTACCATAATGACAAGGCTACCATCCATTAGAGTAACAAAGATATCGACAACATACTACCTTCCATAATGACAAGGATACCATCTATTGGAGTAACAAAAATCTCGACAACAGACAACCTTCCATAATGACAAGGCTACCTTCCATTGGAGTATCAAAGACATCGACAACATACTACCTTCCATAATGACAAGGCTACCCCTCATTGGATTAATAAAAATCTTGACAACATACTACCTTCCATAATGACAAGGCTACCATCCATTGGAGTAAAAAGAAATTTGATAACAGACTACCTTCCATAATGACGAGGCTATCATCTATTGGAGTAACAAAATATCGACAACATACTACCTTCTGTAATGAAAAGGCTACCATTCATTGGAGTAAAAAAAATCTTGACAACAGACTACCTTCCATAATGACAAGGATATCATCCATTGGAGTAACAATAATATCGACAACAGTCTACATACCACAATGACAAGGCTACCATCCATTAGAGTTACAAAAATATAGACAACAGACTACCTTCCATAATGACAAGGCTACAATCCATTGGAGTAACAAAAATCAGGAAAAGGCACTACCTTCCGTAATGACAAGGCTACCTTCCATTGGAGTAACAAAGTTATCGACAACATACTACCTTGCATAATAACAAGGAAACCATCCATTGGAGTAACAAAATTCTCGACAACAGACTACCTTCCATAATAACAAGGCTACCATCCATTGGAATAAAAAAAATTTCGACAACAAACTACCTTCCATAATGACAAGGCTACCATCCAATAAAGTAACAAAAATCTCGACAACAGACTACCTTCCATAATGACAAGGCTACTATCCATTGGAGTAACAAAAATATCGACAACAAACTACCTTCCATAATGACAAGGCTACCATCCATTAGAGTAACAAAGATATCGACAACATACTACCTTCCATAATGACAAGGCTACCACTCATTAGATTAACAAAAATCTTGACAACAGACTACCTTCCATAATGACAAGGCTACCATCCATTGGAGTAACAAAAATTTCGACAACAGACTTCCTTCCATAATGACAAGGCTATCATCCATTGGAGTAACAAAATATCGACAATATACTACCTTCCGAAATGAAAAGGCTACCATTCATTGGAGTAACAAAAATCTCGACTACAGACTACCTTCTATAATGACAACGCTACCATCCATTGGAATAACAAAAATCTCGACAACAGACTACCTTTCATAATGACAAGGATACCATCCAATGGAGTAACAAAAATCTCGACAACAGACAACCTTCCATAATGACAAGGCTACCTTCCATTGGAGTAACAAAGATATCGACAACATACTTCCTTCCATAATGACAAGGCTACCATCAATTGGAGTAACAAAAATATCGACAACAAACTACCTTCGAAAATGACAAGGCTACCATCCGTTGGAATAACAAAAATCTCGACAACAGACTATGTTCCATAATGACAAGGATACCATCCATTGGAGTAACAAAAATATCGACAACTGACTACCTACCATAATGACAATGCTACCATCCATTGGAATAACAAAAATCTCGACAACATACTACCTTCCATAATGACAACGCTACCATCAATTGGAGTAATAAAAATATTGACAACAAATTACCTTCCATAATGACAAGGCTACCATCCATTGGAGTAACCAAATATCGACAATAAACTAACTCCCATAATGAAAAGGCTACCATTCATTGGAGTAACAAAAATCTGGACTACGGATTACCTTTCATAATGACAAGGCTACCATCCATTGGAATAATAAAAATCTCGACAATAGACTACCTTCCATAATGACAAGCCTACCATCCATTAAAGTAACAAAGATATCGACAACATACTACCTTCCATAATGAAAAGGATACCATCCATTGGAGTAACAAAAATCTTGGCAACAGACTACCTTCCATAATGACAAGGCTACCATCCATTAGATTAACAAAAATATCGACAACAGACTACATACCACAATGACAAGGCTACCATCCATTGGAGTTACAAAAATATAGACAACAGACTACCTTCCATAATGACAAGGCTACAATCCAATGGAGTAAAAAAAATCTCGACAATAGACTACCTTCCATAATGACAAGGCTACCATCCATGGGAGTAACAAAAATCTAGACAACAAACTACCTACCATAATGACAAGGCTACCATCCATTAGAGTAACAAAGATATCGACAACATACTACCTTCCATAATGACAAGGATACCATCCATTGGAGTAACAAAAATATCGACAACAGGCTACGTACCATAATGACAAGGCAACCATCCATTGGAGTTACAAAAATAGACAACAGACTACCTTCCATAATGACAAGGCTACAATCCATTGGAGTAACAAAAATCAGGACAACATACTACCTTCCGTAATGACAAGGCTACCTTCCATTGGAATAACAAAGATATCAACAACATACTACCTTCCAAAATTACAAGGATACCATCCATTGGAGTAACAAAATTCTCGACAATAGACTACCTTCCATAATAACAAGGCTACCATCCATTGGAATTACAAAAATCTCGACAACAAACTACCTTCCATAATGACAAAGCTACCATCCAATAAAGTAACAAAAATCTCGACAGCAGACTACTTTCCATAATGACAAGGCTACCATCCATTGGAGTAACCAAAATCTCGACAATAAACTACCTTCCACAATGACAAGGCTACCATCCATTAGAGTAACAAAGATATCGACAACATACTATATTCCATAATGACAAGGATACCACTCATTGGATTAACAAAAATCTTGTAAATAGACTACCTTCCATAATGACAAGTCTACCATCCATTGGAGTAAAAAAATTTCGACAACAGACTACCTTCCATAATGACAAGGCTACCATCCATTAGAGTAACAAAGATATCGACAACATACTATATTCCATAATGACAAGGCTACCATCCATTGGAGTAAAAAAAATTTCGACAACGGACTGCCTTCCATAATGACAAGGCTATCATCCATTGGAGTAACAAAATATCGACAACATACTACCTTCTGTAATGAAAAGGCTACCATTCATTGGAGTAAAAAAAATCTTGACAACAGACTACCTTCCATAATGACAAGGATACCATCCATTGGAGTAACAATAATATCGACAACAGTCTACGTACCACAATGAAAAGGCTACCATCCATTAGAGTTACAAAAATATAGACAACAAACTACTTTCCATAATGACAAGGCTACAATCCATTGGAATAACAAAAATCAGGAAAACATACTCCCTTCCGTAATGATAAGGCTACCTTCCATTGGAGTACCAAAGATATTGACAACATACTACCTTGCATAATAATAAGGAAACCATCCATTGGAGTAACAAAATTCTCGACAACAGACTACCTTCCATAATAACAAGGCTACCATCCATTGGAATAACAAAAATCTCGACAACAAACTACCTTCCATAATGACAAGGCTACCATCCAATAAAGTAAAAAAAATCTCGACAACAAACTACCTTCCATAATGAAAAGGCTACCATCCATTGGAGTAACAAAAATCTCGACAATAAACTACCTTCCATAATGACAAGGCTACCATCCATTAGAGTAATAAAGATATCGACAACATACTATATTGCATAATGACAAGGCTACCACTCATTGGATTAACAAAAATCTTGACAACAGACTACCTTACATAATGACAAGTCTACCATCCATTGGAGTAAAAAAATTTCGACAATAGACTACCTTCCATAATGACAAGGCTATCATCCATTGGAGTAACAAAATATCGACAACATACTACCTTCCGTAATGAAAAGGCTACCATTCATTGGAGTAACAAAAATCATGACAACAGACTACCTTCCATAATGACAAGGCTACCATCCATTGGAGTAACAATAATATCGACAACAGTCTATGTACCACAATGACAAGGCTACCATCCATTAGAGTTACAAAAATATAGACAACAGACTACCTTCCATAATGACAAGGCTACAATTTGTTGGAATAACAAAAATCAGGAAAACATACTACCTTCTGTAATGACAAGGCTACCTTCCATTGGAGTAACAAAGATATCGACAACATACTACCTTGCATAATAACAAGGAAACCATCCATTGGAGTAACAAAATTCTCGACAACAAACTACCTTCCATAATGACAAGGCTGCCATCCAATAAAGTAACAAAAATCTCCACAACAGACTACCTTCCATAATGATAAGGCTACTATCCATTGGAGTAACAAAAATATCGACAACAAACTACCTTCCATAATGACAAGGCTACCATCCATTAGAGTAACAAAGATATCGACAACATACTACCTTCCATAATAACAAGGCTACCCCTCATTGGATTAATAAAAATCTTGACAACATACTACCTTCCATAATGACAAGGCTACCATCCATTGGAGTAAAAAAAATTTCGACAACAGACTACCTTCCATAATGACAAGGCTATCATCCATTGGAGTAACAAAATATCGAGAACATACTACCTTCTGTAATGAAAAGGCTACCATTCATTGGAGTAAAAAAAATCTTGACAACAGACTACCTTCCATAATGACAAGGATACCATCCATTGGAGTAACAATAATATCGACAACAGTCTACGTACCACAATGACAAGGCTACCATCCATTAGAGTTACAAAAATATAGACAACAGACTACCTTCCATAATGACAACGCTACAATCCATTGGAGTAACAAAAATCAGGAAAACATACTACCTTCCGTAATGACAAGGCTACCTTCCATTGGAGTAACAAAGATATCGATAACATACTACCTTGCATAATAACAAGGAAACCATCCATTGGAGTAACAAAATTCTCGACAACAGACTACCTTCCATAATAACAAGGCTACCATCAATTGGAATAACAAAAATTTCGACAACAAACTACCTTCCATAATGACAAGGCTACCATCCAATAAAGTAACAAAAATCTCGACAACAGACTACCTTCCATAATGACAAGGCTACTATCCATTGGAGTAACAAAAATATCGACAACAAACTACCTTCCATAATGACAAGGCTACCATCCATTAGAGTAACAAAGATATCGACAACATACTACCTTCCATAATGACAAGGCTACCACTCATTAGATTAACAAAAATCTTGACAACAGACTACCTTCCATAATGACAAGGCTACCATCCATTGGAGTAACAAAGATTTCGACAACAGACTACCTTCCATAATGACAAGGCTATCATCCATTGGAGTAACAAAATATCGACAACATACTACCTTCCGTAATGAAAAGGCTACCATTCATTGGAGTACCAAAAATCTCGACTACAGACCACCTTCTATAATGACAACGCTACCATCCATTGGAATAATAAAAATCTCGACAACAGACTACCTTCAATAATGACAAGGATACCATCCAATGGAGTAACAAAAATCTCGACAACAGACAACCTTCCATAATGACAAGGCTACCTTCCATTGGAGTAACAAAGATATCGACAACATACTTCCTTCCATAATGACAAGGCTACCATCAATTGGAGTAACAAAAATATCGACAACAAACTACCTTCTAAAATGACAAGGCTACCAGCCGTTGGAATAACAAAAATCTCGACAACAGACTACGTTCCATAATGACAAGGATATCATCCATTGGAGTAACAAAAATATCGACAATTGACTACCTACCATAATGACAATGCTACCATCCATTGGAATAACAAAAATATCGACAACATACTACCTTCCATAATGACAACGCTACCATCAATTGGAGTAATAAAAATATTGACAACAAACTACCTGCCATAATGACAAGGCTACCATCCATTGGAATAACAAAAATCTCGACAATAAACTAACTCCCATAATGAAAAGGCTACCATCCATTAAAGTAACAAAGATATCGATAATATACTAACTTCCATAATGAAAAGGATACCATCCATTAGAGTAACAAAAATCTTGAAAACAGACTACCTTCTATAATGACAAGGCTACCATCCATTAGAGTAACAAAAATATCGACAACAGACTACATACCACAATGACAAGGCTACCATCCATTGGAGTTACAAAAATATAGACAATAGACTACCTTCCATAATGACAAGGCTACAATCCAATGGAGTAAAAAAAATCTAGACAATAGACTACCTTCCATAATTACAAGGCTACCATCCATGGGAGTAACAAAAATCTAGACAACAAACTACCTTCCATAATGACAAGGCTACCATCCATTAGAGTAACAAAGATATCGACAACATACTACCTTCCATAATGACAAGGATACCATCCATTGGAGTAACAAAAATCTTGACAACAGACTACCTTTCATAATGACAAGTCTACCATCCATTGGAGTAACAAAAATATCGACAATAGGCTACGTACCATAATGACAAGGCTACCATCCATTGGAGTTACAAAAATATAGACAACAGACTACCTTCCATAATGACAAGGCTACAATCCATTGGAGTAACAAAAATCAAGACAACATACTACCTTCCGTTATGACAAGGCTACCTTCCATTGGAGTAACAAAAATTTCGACAACAGACTACCTTCCATAATAACAAGGCTATCATCCATTGGAGTAACAAAATATCGACAACATACTACCTTCCGTAATGAAAAGGCTACCATTCATTGGAATAATAAAAATCTCGACTACAGACTACCTTCCATAATGTCAAGGTTACCATCCAATAAAGTAACAAAAATCTCGACAACAGACTACCTTGCATAATGACAAGGCTACCATCCATTGGAGTAACAAAAATCTGGACAACAAACTACCTTCCATAATGACAAGGCTACCATCCATTAGAGTAACAAAGATATCGACAACATACTACCTTCCATAATGACAAAGCTACCACTCATTAGATTAACAAAAATCTTAACAACAGACTACCTTCCATAATGACAAGGCTACCATCCATTGGAGTAACAAAAATTTCGACAACAAACTACCTTCCATAATGACAAGGCTATCATCCATTGGAGTAACAAAATATCGAGAACATACTACCTTCCGTAATGAAAAGGCTACCATTCATTGGAGTAACAAAAATATCGACTACAGACTACCTTCTATAATGACAACGCTACCATCCATTGGAATAACAAATATCTCGACAACAGACTACCTTCCATAATGACAAGGATACCATCCAATGGAGTAACAAAAATCTCAACAACATACAACCTTCCATAATGACAAGGCTACCTTCCATTGGAGTAACAAAAATTTCGACAACAGACTACCTTCCATAATAACAAGGCTATCATCCATTGGAGTAACAAAATATCGACAACATACTACCTTCCGTAATGAAAAGGCTACCATTCATTGGAATAACAAAAATCTCGACTACAGACTACCTTCCATAATGTCAAGGTTACCATCCAATAAAGTAACAAAAATCTCGACAACAGACTACCTTCCATAATGACAAGGCTACCATCCATTGGAGTAACAAAAATCTGGACAACAAACTACCTTCCATAATGACAAGGCTACCATCCATTAGAGTAACAAAGATATCGACAACATACTACCTTCCATAATGACAAGGCTACCACTCATTAGATTAACAAAAATCTTAACAACATACTACCTTCCGTAATGAAAAGGCTACCATTCATTGGAGTAACAAAAATCTCGACTACAGACCACCTTCTATAATGACAACGCTACCATCCATTGGAATAACAAAAATCTCGACAACAGACTACCTTCAATAATGACAAGGATACCATCCAATGGAGTAACAAAAATCTCGACAACAGACAACCTTCCATAATGACAAGGCTACCTTCCATTGGAGTAACAAAGATATCGACAACATACTTCCTTCCATAATGACAAGGCTACCATCAATTGGAGTAACAAAAATATCGACAACAAACTACCTTCTAAAATGACAAGGCTACCAGCCGTTGGAATAACAAAAATCTCGACAACAGACTACGTTCCATAATGACAAGGATATCATCCATTGGAGTAACAAAAATATCGACAATTGACTACCTACCATAATGACAATGCTACCATCCATTGGAATAACAAAAATATCGACAACATACTACCTTCCATAATGACAACGCTACCATCAATTGGAGTAATAAAAATATTGACAACAAACTACCTGCCATAATGACAAGGCTACCATCCATTGGAATAACAAAAATCTCGACAATAAACTAACTCCCATAATGAAAAGGCTACCATCCATTAAAGTAACAAAGATATCGATAATATACTAACTTCCATAATGAAAAGGATACCATCCATTGGAGTAACAAAAATCTTGAAAACAGACTACCTTCTATAATGACAAGGCTACCATCCATTAGAGTAACAAAAATATCGACAACAGACTACATACCACAATGACAAGGCTACCATCCATTGGAGTTACAAAAATATAGACAATAGACTACCTTCCATAATGACAAGGCTACAATCCAATGGAGTAAAAAAAATCTAGACAATAGACTACCTTCCATAATTACAAGGCTACCATCCATGGGAGTAACAAAAATCTAGACAACAAACTACCTTCCATAATGACAAGGCTACCATCCATTAGAGTAACAAAGATATCGACAACATACTACCTTCCATAATGACAAGGATACCATCCATTGGAGTAACAAAAATCTTGACAACAGACTACCTTTCATAATGACAAGGCTACCATCCATTGGAGTAACAAAAATATCGACAATAGGCTACGTACCATAATGACAAGGCTACCATCCATTGGAGTTACAAAAATATAGACAACAGACTACGTTCCATAATGACAAGGCTACAATCCATTGGAGTAACAAAAATCAAGACAACATACTACCTTCCGTTATGACAAGGCTACCTTCCATTGGAGTAACAAAAATTTCGACAACAGACTACCTTCCATAATAACAAGGCTATCATCCATTGGAGTAACAAAATATCGACAACATACTACCTTCCGTAATGAAAAGGCTACCATTCATTGGAATAACAAAAATCTCGACTACAGACTACCTTCCATAATGTCAAGGTTACCATCCAATAAAGTAACAAAAATCTCGACAACAGACTACCTTGCATAATGACAAGGCTACCATCCATTGGAGTAACAAAAATCTGGACAACAAACTACCTTCCATAATGACAAGGCTACCATCCATTAGAGTAACAAAGATATCGACAACATACTACCTTCCATAATGACAAGGCTACCACTCATTAGATTAACAAAAATCTTAACAACAGACTACCCTCCATAATGACAAGGCTACCATCCATTGGAGTAACAAAAATTTCGACAACAAACTACCTTCCATAATGACAAGGCTATCATCCATTGGAGTAACAAAATATCGAGAACATACTACCTTCCGTAATGAAAAGGATACCATTCATTGGAGTAACAAAAATCTCGACTACAGACTACCTTCTATAATGACAACGCTACCATCCATTGGAATAACAAAAATCTCGACAACAGACTACCTTCCATAATGACAAGGATACCATCCAATGGAGTAACAAAAATCTCGACAACATACAACCTTCCATAATGACAAGGCTACCTTCCATTGGAGTAACAAAAATTTCGACAACAGACTACCTTCCATAATAACAAGGCTATCATCCATTGGAGTAACAAAATATCGACAACATACTACCTTCCGTAATGAAAAGGCTACCATTCATTGGAATAACAAAAATCTCGACTACAGACTACCTTCTATAATGGCAACGCTACCATCCATTGGAATAAAAAAAATCTCGACAACCGACTACCTTCCATAATGACAAGGATACCATCCAATGGAGTAACAAATATCTCGACAACAGACAACCTTCCATAATGACAAGGCTACCTTCCATTGGAGTAACAAAGACATCGACAACATACTACCTTCCATAATGACAAGGCTACCCCTCATTGGATTAATAAAAATCTTGACAACATACTACCTTCCATAATGACAAGGCTACCATCCATTGGAGTAAAAAAAATTTCGACAACAGACTACCTTCCATAATGACAAGGCTATCATCCATTGGAGTAACAAAATATCGACAACATACTACCTTCTGTAATGAAAAGGCTACCATTCATTGGAGTAAAAAAAATCTTGACAACAGACTACCTTCCATAATGACAAGGATACCATCCATTGGAGTAACAATAATATCGACAACAGTCTACGTACCATAATGACAAGGCTACCATCCATTAGAGTTACAAAAATATAGACAACTGACTACCTTCCATAATGAGAAGGCTACAATCCATTGGAGTAACAAAAATCAGGAAAACATACTACCTTCCGTAATGACAAGGCTACCTTCCATTGGAGTAACAAAGTTATCGACAACATACTACCTTGCATAATAACAAGGAAACCATCCATTGGAGTAACAAAATTCTCGACAACAGACTACCTTCCATAATAACAAGGCTACCATCCATTGGAATAAAAAAAATTTCGACAACAAACTACCTTCCATAATGACAAGGCTACCATCCAATAAAGTAACAAAAATCTCGACAACAGACTACCTTCCATAATGACAAGGCTACTATCCATTGGAGTAACAAAAATATCGACAACAAACTACCTTCCATAATGACAAGGCTACCATCCATTAGAGTAACAAAGATATCGACAACATACTACCTTCCATAATGACAAGGCTACCACTCATTAGATTAACAAAAATCTTGACAACAGACTACCTTCCATAATGACAAGGCTACCATCCATTGGAGTAACAAAAATTTCGACAACAGACTTCCTTCCATAATGACAAGGCTATCATCCATTGGAGTAACAAAATATCGACAATATACTACCTTCCGAAATGAAAAGGCTACCATTCATTGGAGTAACAAAAATCTCGACTACAGACTACCTTCTATAATGACAACGCTACCATCCATTGGAATAACAAAAATCTCGACAACAGACTACCTTTCATAATGACAAGGATACCATCCAATGGAGTAACAAAAATCTCGACAACAGACAACCTTCCATAATGACAAGGCTACCTTCCATTGGAGTAACAAAGATATCGACAACATACTTCCTTCCATAATGACAAGGCTACCATCAATTGGAGTAACAAAAATATCGACAACAAACTACCTTCGAAAATGACAAGGCTACCATCCGTTGGAATAACAAAAATCTCGACAATAGACTATGTTCCATAATGACAAGGATACCATCCATTGGAGTAACAAAAATATCGACAACTGACTACCTACCATAATGACAATGCTACCATCCATTGGAATAACAAAAATCTCGACAACATACTACCTTCCATAATGACAACGCTACCATCAATTGGAGTAATAAAAATATTGACAACAAATTACCTTCCATAATGACAAGGCTACCATCCATTGGAGTAACCAAATATCGACAATAAACTAACTCCCATAATGAAAAGGCTACCATTCATTGGAGTAACAAAAATCTGGACTACGGATTACCTTTCATAATGACAAGGCTACCATCCATTGGAATAACAAAAATCTCGACAATAGACTACCTTCCATAATGACAAGCCTACCATCCATTAAAGTAACAAAGATATCGACAACATACTACCTTCCATAATGAAAAGGATACCATCCATTGGAGTAACAAAAATCTTGGCAACAAACTACCTTCCATAATGACAAGGCTACCATCCATTAGATTAACAAAAATATCGACAACAGACTACATACCACAATGACAAGGCTACCATCCATTGGAGTTACAAAAATATAGACAACAGACTACCTTCCATAATGACAAGGCTACAATCCAATGGAGTAAAAAAAATCTCGACAATAGACTACCTTCCATAATGACAAGGCTACCATCCATGGGAGTAACAAAAATCTAGACAACAAACTACCTACCATAATGACAAGGCTACCATCCATTAGAGTAACAAAGATATCGACAACATACTACCTTCCATAATGACAAGGATACCATCCATTGGAGTAACAAAAATATCGACAACAGGCTACGTACCATAATGACAAGGCAACCATCCATTGGAGTTACAAAAATAGACAACAGACTACCTTCCATAATGACAAGGCTACAATCCATTGGAGTAACAAAAATCAGGACAACATACTACCTTCCGTAATGACAAGGCTACCTTCCATTGGAATAACAAAGATATCAACAACATACTACCTTCCATAATAACAAGGATACCATCCATTGGAGTAACAAAATTCTCGACAATAGACTACCTTCCATAATAACAAGGCTACCATCCATTGGAATTACAAAAATCTCGACAATAAACTACCTTCCATAATGACAAAGCTACCATCCAATAAAGTAACAAAAATCTCGACAGCAGACTACTTTCCATAATGACAAGGCTACCATCCATTGGAGTAACCAAAATCTCGACAATAAACTACCTTCCACAATGACAAGGCTACCATCCATTAGAGTAACAAAGATATCGACAACATACTATATTCCATAATGACAAGGATACCACTCATTGGATTAAAAAAAATCTTGTAAATAGACTACCTTCCATAATGACAAGTCTACCATCCATTGGAGTAAAAAAATTTCGACAACAGACTACCTTCCATAATGACAAGGCTACCATCCATTAGAGTAACAAAGATATCGACAACATACTATATTCCATAATGACAAGGCTACCATCCATTGGAGTAAAAAAAATTTCAACAACGGACTACCTTCCATAATGACAAGGCTATCATCCATTGGAGTAACAAAATATCGACAACATACTACCTTCTGTAATGAAAAGGCTACCATTCATTGGAGTAAAAAAAATCTTGACAACAGACTACCTTCCATAATGACAAGGATACCATCCATTGGAGTAACAATAATATCGACAACAGTCTACGTACCACAATGAAAAGGCTACCATCCATTAGAGTTACAAAAATATAGACAACAAACTACTTTCCATAATGACAAGGCTACAATCCATTGGAATAACAAAAATCAGGAAAACATACTCCCTTCCGTAATGATAAGGCTACCTTCCATTGGAGTACCAAAGATATTGACAACATACTACCTTGCATAATAACAAGGAAACCATCCATTGGAGTAACAAAATTCTCGACAACAGACTACCTTCCATAATAACAAGGCTACCATCCATTGGAATAACAAAAATCTCGACAACAAATTACCTTCCATAATGACAAGGCTACCATCCAATAAAGTAAAAAAAATCTCGACAACAAACTACCTTCCATAATGAAAAGGCTACCATCCATTGGAGTAACAAAAATCTCGACAATAAACTAGCTTCCATAATGACAAGGCTACCATCCATTAGAGTAATAAAGATATCGACAACATACTATATTGCATAATGACAAGGCTACCACTCATTGGATTAACAAAAATCTTGACAACAGACTACCTTACATAATGACAAGTCTACCATCCATTGGAGTAAAAAAATTTCGACAACATACTACCTTCCGTAATGAAAAGGCTACCATTCATTGGAGTAACAAAAATCATGACAACAGACTACCTTCCATAATGACAAGGCTACCATCCATTGGAGTAACAATAATATCGACAACAGTCTATGTACCACAATGACAAGGCTACCATCCATTAGAGTTACAAAAATATAGACAACAGACTACCTTCCATAATGACAAGGCTACAATTTGTTGGAATAACAAAAATCAGGAAAACATACTACCTTCTGTAATGACAAGGCTACCTTCCATTGGAGTAACAAAGATATCGACAACATACTACCTTGCATAATAACAAGGAAACCATCCATTGGAGTAACAAAATTCTCGACAACAAACTACCTTCCATAATGACAAGGCTGCCATCCAATAAAGTAACAAAAATCTCCACAACAGACTACCTTCCATAATGATAAGGCTACTATCCATTGGAGTAACAAAAATATCGACAACAAACTACCTTCCATAATGACAAGGCTACCATCCATTAGAGTAACAAAGATATCGACAACATACTACCTTCCATAATAACAAGGCTACCCCTCATTGGATTAATAAAAATCTTGACAACATACTACCTTCCATAATGACAAGGCTACCATCCATTGGAGTAAAAAAAATTTCGACAACAGACTACCTTCCATAATGACAAGGCTATCATCCATTGGAGTAACAAAATATCGAGAACATACTACCTTCTGTAATGAAAAGGCTACCATTCATTGGAGTAAAAAAAATCTTGACAACAGACTACCTTCCATAATGACAAGGATACCATCCATTGGAGTAACAATAATATCGACAACAGTCTACGTACCACAATGACAAGGCTACCATCCATTAGAGTTACAAAAATATATACAACAGACTACCTTCCATAATGACAAGGCTACAATCCATTGGAGTAACAAAAATCAGGAAAACATACTACCTTCCGTAATGACAAGGCTACCTTCCATTGGAGTAACAAAGATATCGATAACATACTACCTTGCATAATAACAAGGAAACCATCCATTGGAGTAACAAAATTCTCGACAACAGACTACCTTCCATAATAACAAGGCTACCATCAATTGGAATAACAAAAATTTCGACAACAAACTACCTTCCATAATGACAAGGCTACCATCCAATAAAGTAACAAAAATCTCGACAACAGACTACCTTCCATAATGACAAGGCTACTATCCATTGGAGTAACAAAAATATCGACAACAAACTACCTTCCATAATGACAAGGCTACCATCCATTAGAGTAACAAAGATATCGACAACATACTACCTTCCATAATGACAAGGCTACCACTCATTAGATTAACAAAAATCTTGACAACAGACTACCTTCCATAATGACAAGGCTACCATCCATTGGAGTAACAAAGATTTCGACAACAGACTACCTTCCATAATGACAAGGCTATCATCCATTGGAGTAACAAAATATCGACAACATACTACCTTCCGTAATGAAAAGGCTACCATTCATTGGAGTAACAAAAATCTCGACTACAGACCACCTTCTATAATGACAACGCTACCATCCATTGGAATAATAAAAATCTCGACAACAGACTACCTTCAATAATGACAAGGATACCATCCAATGGAGTAACAAAAATCTCGACAACAGACAACCTTCCATAATGACAAGGCTACCTTCCATTGGAGTAACAAAGATATCGACAACATACTTCCTTCCATAATGACAAGGCTACCATCAATTGGAGTAACAAAAATATCGACAACAAACTACCTTCTAAAATGACAAGGCTACCAGCCGTTGGAATAACAAAAATCTCGACAACAGACTACGTTCCATAATGACAAGGATATCATCCATTGGAGTAACAAAAATATCGACAATTGACTACCTACCATAATGACAATGCTACCATCCATTGGAATAACAAAAATATCGACAACATACTACCTTCCATAATGACAACGCTACCATCAATTGGAGTAATAAAAATATTGACAACAAACTACCTGCCATAATGACAAGGCTACCATCCATTGGAATAACAAAAATCTCGACAATAAACTAACTCCCATAATGAAAAGGCTACCATCCATTAAAGTAACAAAGATATCGATAATATACTAACTTCCATAATGAAAAGGATACCATCCATTGGAGTAACAAAAATCTTGAAAACAGACTACCTTCTATAATGACAAGGCTACCATCCATTAGAGTAACAAAAATATCGACAACAGACTACATACCACAATGACAAGGCTACCATCCATTGGAGTTACAAAAATATAGACAATAGACTACCTTCCATAATGACAAGGCTACAATCCAATGGAGTAAAAAAAATCTAGACAATAGACTACCTTCCATAATTACAAGGCTACCATCCATGGGAGTAACAAAAATCTAGACAACAAACTACCTTCCATAATGACAAGGCTACCATCCATTAGAGTAACAAAGATATCGACAACATACTACCTTCCATAATGACAAGGATACCATCCATTGGAGTAACAAAAATCTTGACAACAGACTACCTTTCATAATGACAAGTCTACCATCCATTGGAGTAACAAAAATATCGACAATAGGCTACGTACCATAATGACAAGGCTACCATCCATTGGAGTTACAAAAATATAGACAACAGACTACCTTCCATAATGACAAGGCTACAATCCATTGGAGTAACAAAAATCAAGACAACATACTACCTTCCGTTATGACAAGGCTACCTTCCATTGGAGTAACAAAAATTTCGACAACAGACTACCTTCCATAATAACAAGGCTATCATCCATTGGAGTAACAAAATATCGACAACATACTACCTTCCGTAATGAAAAGGCTACCATTCATTGGAATAACAAAAATCTCGACTACAGACTACCTTCCATAATGTCAAGGTTACCATCCAATAAAGTAACAAAAATCTCGACAACAGACTACCTTGCATAATGACAAGGCTACCATCCATTGGAGTAACAAAAATCTGGACAACAAACTACCTTCCATAATGACAAGGCTACCATCCATTAGAGTAACAAAGATATCGACAACATACTACCTTCCATAATGACAAAGCTACCACTCATTAGATTAACAAAAATCTTAACAACAGACTACCTTCCATAATGACAAGGCTACCATCCATTGGAGTAACAAAAATTTCGACAACAAACTACCTTCCATAATGACAAGGCTATCATCCATTGGAGTAACAAAATATCGAGAACATACTACCTTCCGTAATGAAAAGGCTACCATTCATTGGAGTAACAAAAATATCGACTACAGACTACCTTCTATAATGACAACGCTACCATCCATTGGAATAACAAATATCTCGACAACAGACTACCTTCCATAATGACAAGGATACCATCCAATGGAGTAACAAAAATCTCGACAACATACAACCTTCCATAATGACAAGGCTACCTTCCATTGGAGTAACAAAAATTTCGACAACAGACTACCTTCCATAATAACAAGGCTATCATCCATTGGAGTAACAAAATATCGACAACATACTACCTTCCGTAATGAAAAGGCTACCATTCATTGGAATAACAAAAATCTCGACTACAGACTACCTTCCATAATGTCAAGGTTACCATCCAATAAAGTAACAAAAATCTCGACAACAGATTACCTTCCATAATGACAAGGCTACCATCCATTGGAGTAACAAAAATCTGGACAACAAACTACCTTCCATAATGACAAGGCTACCATCCATTAGAGTAACAAAGATATCGACAACATACTACCTTCCATAATGACAAGGCTACCACTCATTAGATTAACAAAAATCTTAACAACATACTACCTTCCGTAATGAAAAGGCTACCATTCATTGGAGTAACAAAAATCTCGACTACAGACCACCTTCTATAATGACAACGCTACCATCCATTGGAATAACAAAAATCTCGACAACAGACTACCTTCAATAATGACAAGGATACCATCCAATGGAGTAACAAAAATCTCGACAACAGACAACCTTCCATAATGACAAGGCTACCTTCCATTGGAGTAACAAAGATATCGACAACATACTTCCTTCCATAATGACAAGGCTACCATCAATTGGAGTAACAAAAATATCGACAACAAACTACCTTCTAAAATGACAAGGCTACCAGCCGTTGGAATAACAAAAATCTCGACAACAGACTACGTTCCATAATGACAAGAATATCATCCATTGGAGTAACAAAAATATCGACAATTGACTACCTACCATAATGACAATGCTACCATCCATTGGAATAACAAAAATATCGACAACATACTACCTTCCATAATGACAACGCTACCATCAATTGGAGTAATAAAAATATTGACAACAAACTACCTGCCATAATGACAAGGCTACCATCCATTGGAATAACAAAAATCTCGACAATAAACTAACTCCCATAATGAAAAGGCTACCATCCATTAAAGTAACAAAGATATCGATAATATACTAACTTCCATAATGAAAAGGATACCATCCATTGGAGTAACAAAAATCTTGAAAACAGACTACCTTCTATAATGACAAGGCTACCATCCATTAGAGTAACAAAAATATCGACAACAGACTACATACCACAATGACAAGGCTACCATCCATTGGAGTTACAAAAATATAGACAATAGACTACCTTCCATAATGACAAGGCTACAATCCAATGGAGTAAAAAAAATCTAGACAATAGACTACCTTCCATAATTACAAGGCTACCATCCATGGGAGTAACAAAAATCTAGACAACAAACTACCTTCCATAATGACAAGGCTACCATCCATTAGAGTAACAAAGATATCGACAACATACTACCTTCCATAATGACAAGGATACCATCCATTGGAATAACAAAAATCTTGACAACAGACTACCTTTCATAATGATAAGTCTACCATCCATTGGAGTAACAAAAATATCGGCAATAGGCTACGTACCATAATGACAAGGCTACCATCCATTGGAGTTACAAAAATATAGACAACAGACTACCTTCCATAATGACAAGGCTACAATCCATTGGAGTAACAAAAATCAAGACAACATACTACCTTCCGTTATGACAAGGCTACCTTCCATTGGAGTAACAAAAATTTCGACAACAGACTACCTTCCATAATAACAAGGCTATCATCCATTGGAGTAACAAAATATCGACAACATACTACCTTCCGTAATGAAAAGGCTACCATTCATTGGAATAACAAAAATCTCGACTACAGACTACCTTCCATAATGTCAAGGTTACCATCCAATAAAGTAACAAAAATCTCGACAACAGACTACCTTGCATAATGACAAGGCTACCATCCATTGGAGTAACAAAAATCTGGACAACAAACTACCTTCCATGATGACAAGGCTACCATCCATTAGAGTAACAAAGATATCGACAACATACTACCTTCCATAATGACAAAGCTACCACTCATTAGATTAACAAAAATCTTAACAACAGACTACCTTCCATAATGACAAGGCTACCATCCATTGGAGTAACAAAAATTTCGACAACAAACTACCTTCCATAATGACAAGGCTATCATCCATTGGAGTAACAAAATATCGAGAACATACTACCTTCCGTAATGAAAAGGCTACCATTCATTGGAGTAACAAAAATCTCGACTACAGACTACCTTCTATAATGACAACGCTACCATCCATTGGAATAACAAATATCTCGACAACAGACTACCTTCCATAATGACAAGGATACCATCCAATGGAGTAACAAAAATCTCGACAACATACAACCTTCCATAATGACAAGGCTACCTTCCATTGGAGTAACAAAAATTTCGACAACAGACTACCTTCCATAATAACAAGGCTATCATCCATTGGAGTAACAAAATATCGACAACATACTACCTTCCGTAATGAAAAGGCTACCATTCATTGGAATAACAAAAATCTCGACTACAGACTACCTTCCATAATGTCAAGGTTACCATCCAATAAAGTAACAAAAAACTCGACAACAGACTACCTTCCATAATGACAAGGCTACCATCCATTGGAGTAACAAAAATCTGGACAACAAACTACCTTCCATAATGACAAGGCTACCATCCATTAGAGTAACAAAGATATCGACAACATACTACCTTCCATAATGACAAGGCTACCACTCATTAGATTAACAAAAATCTTAACAACATACTACCTTCCGTAATGAAAAGGCTACCATTCATTGGAGTAACAAAAATCTCGACTACAGACCACCTTCTATAATGACAACGCTACCATCCATTGGAATAACAAAAATCTCGACAACAGACTACTTTCAATAATGACAAGGATACCATCCAATGGAGTAACAAAAATCTCGACAACAGACAACCTTCCATAATGACAAGGCTACCTTCCATTGGAGTAACAAAGATATCGACAACATACTTCCTTCCATAATGACAAGGCTACCATCAATTGGAGTAACAAAAATATCGACAACAAACTACCTTCTAAAATGACAAGGCTACCAGCCGTTGGAATAACAAAAATCTCGACAACAGACTACGTTCCATAAAGACAAGGATATCATCCATTGGAGTAACAAAAATATCGACAATTGACTACCTACCATAATGACAATGCTACCATCCATTGGAATAACAAAAATATCAACAACATACTACCTTCCATAATGACAACGCTACCATCAATTGGAGTAATAAAAATATTGACAACAAACTACCTGCCATAATGACAAGGCTACCATCCATTGGAATAACAAAAATCTCGACAATAAACTAACTCCCATAATGAAAAGGCTACCATCCATTAAAGTAACAAAGATATCGATAATATACTAACTTCCATAATGAAAAGGATACCATCCATTGGAGTAACAAAAATCTTGAAAACAGACTACCTTCTATAATGACAAGGCTACCATCCATTAGAGTAACAAAAATATCGACAACAGACTACATACCACAATGACAAGGCTACCATCCATTGGAGTTACAAAAATATAGACAATAGAATACCTTCCATAATGACAAGGCTACAATCCAATGGAGTAAAAAAAATCTAGACAATAGACTACCTTCCATAATTACAAGGCTACCATCCATGGGAGTAACAAAAATCTAGACAACAAACTACCTTCCATAATGACAAGGCTACCATCCATTAGAGTAACAAAGATATCGACAACATACTACCTTCCATAATGACAAGGATACCATCCATTGGAGTAACAAAAATCTTGACAACAGACTACCTTTCATAATGACAAGGCTACCATCCATTGGAGTAACAAAAATATCGACAATAGGCTACGTACCATAATGACAAGGCTACCATCCATTGGAGTTACAAAAATATAGACAACAGACTACCTTCCATAATGACAAGGCTACAATCCATTGGAGTAACAAAAATCAAGACAACATACTACCTTCCGTTATGACAAGGCTACCTTCCATTGGAGTAACAAAAATTTCGACAACAGACTACCTTCCATAATAACAAGGCTATCATCCATTGGAGTAACAAAATATCGACAACATACTACCTTCCGTAATGAAAAGGCTACCATTCATTGGAATAACAAAAATCTCGACTACAGACTACCTTCCATAATGTCAAGGTTACCATCCAATAAAGTAACAAAAATCTCGACAACAGACTACCTTGCATAATGACAAGGCTACCATCCATTGGAGTAACAAAAATCTGGACAACAAACTACCTTCCATAATGACAAGGCTACCATCCATTAGAGTAACAAAGATATCGACAACATACTACCGTCCATAATGACAAGGCTACCACTCATTAGATTAACAAAAATCTTAACAACAGACTACCCTCCATAATGACAAGGCTACCATCCATTGGAGTAACAAAAATTTCGACAACAAACTACCTTCCATAATGACAAGGCTATCATCCATTGGAGTAACAAAATATCGAGAACATACTACCTTCCATAATGAAAAGGATACCATTCATTGGAGTAACAAAAATCTCGACTACAGACTACCTTCTATAATGACAACGCTACCATCCGTTGGAATAACAAAAATCTCGACAACAGACTACCTTCCATAATGACAAGGATACCATCCAATGGAGTAACAAAAATCTCGACAACATACAACCTTCCATAATGACAAGGCTACCTTCCATTGGAGTAACAAAAATTTCGACAACAGACTACCTTCCATAATAACAAGGCTATAATCCATTGGAGTAACAAAATATCGACAACATACTACCTTCCGTAATGAAAAGGCTACCATTCATTGGAATAACAAAAATCTCGACTACAGACTACCTTCTATAATGGCAACGCTACCATCCATTGGAATAAAAATAATCTCGACAACCGACTACCTTCCATAATGACAAGGATACCATCCAATGGAGTAACAAATATCTCGACAACAGACAACCTTCCATAATGACAAGGCTACCTTCCATTGGAGTAACAAAGACATCGACAACATACTACCTTCCATAATGACAAGGCTACCCCTCATTGGATTAATAAAAATCTTGACAACATACTACCTTCCATAATGACAAGGCTACCATCCATTGGAGTAAAAAAAATTTCGACAACAGACTACCTTCCATAATGACAAGGCTATCATCCATTGGAGTAACAAAATATCGATAACATACTACCTTCTGTAATGAAAAGGCTACCATTTATTGGAGTAAAAAAAATCTTGACAACAGACTACCTTCCATAATGACAAGGATACCATCCATTGGAGTAACAATAATATCGACAACAGTCTACGTACCACAATGACAAGGCTACGATCCATTAGAGTTACAAAAATATAGACAACTGACTACCTTCCATAATGAGAAGGCTACAATCCATTGGAGTAACAAAAATCAGGAAAACATACTACCTTCCGTAATGACAAGGCTACCTTCCATTGGAGTAACAAAGATATCGATAACATACTACCTTGCATAATAACAAGGAAACTATCCATTGGAGTAACAAAATTCTCGACAACAGACTACCTTCCATAATAACAAGGCTACCATCCATTGGAATAACAAAAATTTCGACAACAAACTACCTTCCATAATGACAAGGCTACCATCCAATAAAGTAACAAAAATATCGACAACAGACTACCTTCCATAATGACAAGGCTACTATCCATTGGAGTAACAAAAATATCGACAACAAACAACCTTCCATAATGACAAGGCTACCATCCATTAGAGTAACAAAGATATCGACAACATACTACCTTCCATAATGACAAGGCTACCACTCATTAGATTAACAAAAATCTTGACAACAGACTACCTTCCATAATGACAAGGCTACCATCCATTGGAGTAAAAAAGATTTCGACAATAGACTACCTTCCATAATGACAAGGCTATCATCCATTGGAGTAACAAAATATCGACAACATACTACCTTCCGTAATGAAAAGGCTACCATTCATTGGAGTAACAAAAATCTCGACTACAGACCACCTTCTATAATGACAACGCTACCATCCATTGGAATAACAAAAATCTCGACAACAGACTACCTTCAATAATGACAAGGATACCATCCAATGGAGTAACAAAAATCTCGACAACAGATAACCTTCCATAATGACAAGGCTACCTTCCATTGGAGTAACAAAGATATCGAAAACATACTTCCTTCCATAATGACAAGGCTACCATCAATTGGAGTAACAAAAATATCGACAACAAACTACCTTCTAAAATGACAAGGCTACCAGCCGTTGGAATAACAAAAATCTCGACAACAGACTACGTTCCATAATGACAAGGATACCATCCATTGGAGTAACAAAAATATCGACAACTGACTACCTACCATAATGACAATGCTACCATCCATTGGAATAACAAAAATATCGACAACATACTACCTTCCATAATGACAACGCTACCATCAATTGGAGTAATAAAAATATTGACAATAAAGTACCTTCCATAATGACAAGGCTACCATCCATTGGAGTAACAAAATATCGACAATAAACTAACTCCCATAATGAAAAGGCTACCATTCATTGGAGTAACAAAAATCTGGACTACAGATTACCTTTCATAATGACAAGGCTACCATCCATTGGAATAACAAAAATCTCGACAATAGACTACCTTCCATAATGACAAGGCTACCATCCATTAAAGTAACAAAGATATCGATAATATACTACCTTGCATAATGAAAAGGATACCATCCATTGGAGTAACAAAAATCTTTAAAACAGACTACCTTCTATAATGACAAGGCTACCATTCATTAGAGTAACAAAAATATCGACAACAGACTACATACCACAATGACAAGGCTACCATCCATTGGAGTTACAAAAATATAGACAATAGACTACCTTCCATAATGACAAGGCTACAATCCAATGGAGTAAAAAAAATCTCGACAATAGACTATCTTCCATAATTACAAGGCTACCATCCATTGGAGTAACAAAAATCTAGACAACAAACTACCTTCCATAATGACAAGGCTACCATCCATTAGAGTAACAAAGATATCGACAACATACTACCTTCCATAATGACAAGGATACCATCCATTGGAGTAACAAAAATCTTGACAACAGACTACCTTTCATAATGACAAGGCTACCATCCATTGGAGTAACAAAAATATCGACAATAGGCTACGTACCATAATGACAAGGCTACCATCCATTGGAGTTACAAAAATATAAACAACAGACTACCTTCCATAATGACAAGGCTACAATCCATTGGAGTAACAAAAATCAAGACAACATACTACCTTCCGTAATGACAAGGCTACCTTCCATTGGAGTAACAAAAATTTCGACAACAGACTACCTTCCATAATAACAAGGCTATCATCCATTGGAGTAACAAAATATCGACAACATACTACCTTCCGTAATGAAAAGGCTACCATTCATTGGAATACAAAAAATCTCGACTACAGACTACCTTCCATAATGTCAAGGTTACCATCCAATAAAGTAACAAAAATCTTGACAACAAACTACCTTCCATAATGACAAGGCTACCATCCATTGGAGTAACAAAAATCTGGACAATAAACTACCTTCCATAATGACAAGGCTACCATCCATTAGAGTAACAAAGATATCGACAACATACTATATTCCATAATGACAAGGCTACCACTCATTGGATTAACAAAAATCTTGTAAACAGACTACCTTCCATAATGACAAGGCTACCATCCATTGGAGTAAAAAAAATTTCGACAACAGACTACCTTCCATAATGACAAGGCTATCATCCATTGGAGTAACAAAATATCGACAACATACTACCTTCTGTAATGAAAAGGCTACCATTCATTGGAGTAAAAAAAATCTTGACAACAGACTACCTTCCATAATGACAAGGCTACCATCCATTGGAGTAACAATAATATCTACAACAGTCTACGTACCACAATGAAAAGAATACCATCCATTAGAGTTACAAAAATATAGACAACAGACTACTTTCCATAATGACAAGGCTACAATCCATTGGAATAACAAAAATCAGGAAAACATACTACCTTCCGTAATGACAACGCTACCTTCCATTGGAGTACCAAAGATATCGACAACATACTACCTTGCATAATAACAAGGAAACCATCCATTGGAGTAACAAAATTCTCGACAACAGACTACCTTCCATAATAACAAGGCTACCATCCATTGGAATAACAAAAATCTCGACAACAAACTACCTTCCATAATGACAAGGCTACCATCCAATAAAGTAACAAAAATCTCGACAACAAACTACCTTCCATAATGACAAGGCTACCATCCATTGGAGTAACAAAAATCTCGACAATAAACTACCTTCCATAATGACAAGGCTACCATCCATTAGAGTAACAAAGATATCAACAACATACTATATTCCATAATGACAAGGATACCACTCATTGGATTAACAAAAATCTTGACAACAGACTACCTTCCATAATGACAAGGCTACCATCCATTGGAGTAAAAAAATTTCGACAACAGACTACCTTCCATAATGACAAGGCTATCATCCATTGGAGTAACAAAATATCGACAACGTACTACCTTCTGTAATGAAAAGGCTACCATTAATTGGAGTAAAAAAAATATTGACAACAAACTACCTTCCATAATGACAAGGCTACCATCCATTGGAGTAACAATAATATCGACAACAGTCTGCGTACCATAATGACAAGGCTACCATCCATTAGAGTTACAAAAATATAGACAACAGACTACCTTCCATAATGACAAGGCTACAATCCATTGGAATAACAAAAATCAGGAAAACATACTACCTTCAATAATGACAAGGCTACCTTCCATTGGGGTAACAAAGATATCAAAAACAGACTACCTTCCATAATAACAAGGCTACCATCCATTGGAATAACAAAAATTTCGACAACAAACTACCTTCCATAATGACAAGGCTACCATCCAATAAAGTAACAAAAATCTCCACAACAGACTACCTTCCATAATGACAAGGCTACTATCCATTGGAGTAACAAAAATATCGACAACAAACTACCTTCCATAATGACAAGGCTACCATCCATTAGAGTAACAAAGATATCGACAACATACTACCTTCCATAATGACAAGGCTACCACTCATTAGATTAACAAAAATCATAACAACAGACTACCTTCCATAATGACAAGGCTACCATCCATTGGAGTAACTAAAATTTCGACAATAGACTACCATTCATAATGACAAGGCTATCATCCATTGGAGTAACAAAATATCGACAACATTCTACTTTCCGTAATGAAAAGGCTACCATTCATTGGAGTAACAAAAATCTCGACTACAAACTACCTTCTATAATGACAATGCTACCATCCATTGGAATAACAAAAATCTCGATAACAGACTTCCTTCCATAATGACAAGGCTACCTTCCATTGGAGTAACAAAGATATCGACAACATACTTCCTTCCATAATGACAAGGCTACCATCAATTGGAGTAAAAAAAATATCGACAACAAACTACCTTCTAAAATGACAAGGCTACCAGCCGTTGGAATAACAAAAATCTCGACAACAGACTACGTTCCATAATGACAAGGATACCATCCGTTGGAGTAACAAAAATATCGACAACTTACTACCTACCATAATGACAATGCTACCATCAATTGGAGTAATAAAAATATTGACAACAAACTACCTTCCATAATGACAAGGCTACCATCCATTGGAGTAACAAAATATCGACAATAAACTAACTCTCATAATGAAAAGGCTACCATTCACTGGAGTAACAAAAATCTGGACTACAGATTACCTTTCATAATGACAAGCCTACCATCCATTGGAATAACAAAAATCTCGACAATAGACTACCTTCCATAATGACAAGGCTACCATCCATTAAAGTAACAAAGATATCGACAACATACTACCTTCCATAATGAAAAGGATACCATCCATTGGAGTAACAAAAATCTTGACAACAAACTACCTTCCATAATGACAAGGCAACCATCCATTGGAGTAACAAAAATATCGACAACAAACTACATACCACAATGACAAGGCTACCATCCATTGGAGTTACAAAAATATAGACAACATACTACCTTCCATAATGACAAGGCTACAATTAATTGGAGTAAAACAAATCTCGACAATAGACTACCTTCCATAATGACAAGGCTACCATCCATGGGAGTAACAAAAATCTAGACAACAAACTACCTTCCATAATGACAAGGCTACCATCCATTAGAGTAACAAAGATATCGACAACATACTACCTTCAATAATGACAAGGATACCATCCATTGGAGTAACAAAAATCTTGACAACGGACTACCTTTCATAATGACAAGGCTACCATCCAGTGGAGTAACAAAAATATCGACAACAGGCTACGTACCATAATGACAAGGCTACCATCCATTGGAGTTACAAAAATATAGAAAACAGACTACCTTCCATAATGACAAGGCTACAATCCATTGGAGTAACAAAAATCAGGACAACATACTACCTTCCGTAATGACAAGGCTACCTTCCATTGGAATAACAAAGATATCGACAACATACTACCTTCCATAATAACAAGGCAACCATCCATTGGAGTAACAAAATTCTCGACAATAGACTACCTTCCATAATAACAAGGCTACCATCCATTGGAATAACAAAAATCTCGACAACAAACTACCTTCCATAATGACAAGGCTACCATCCAATAAAGTAACAAAAATCTCGACAACAGACTACCTTCCTTAATGACAAGGCTACCATCCATTGGAGTAACAAAAATCTCGACAATAACCTACCTTCCATAATGACAAGGCTACCATCCATTAGAGTAACAAAGATATTGACAACATACTATATTCCATAATGACAAGGCTACCACTCATTGGATTAACAAAAATCTTGACAACAGACTACCTTCCATAATGACAAGGCTACCATCCATTGGAGTAAAAAAAATTTCGACAACAGACTACCTTCCATAATGACAAGGCTATCATCCATTGGAGTAACAAAATATCGACAACATACAACCTTCTGTAATGAAAAGGCTACCATTCATTGGAGTAAAAAAAATCTTGACAACAGACTACCTTCCATAATGACAAGGCTACCATCCATTAGAGTAACAATAATATCGACAACAGTCTACGTACCACAATGAAAAGGCTACCATCCATAAGAGTTACAAAAATATAGACAACAGACTACATTCCATAATGACAAGGCTACAATCCATTGGAATAACAAAAATCAGGAAAACATACTACCTTCCGTAATGACAAGGCTACCTTCCATTGGAGTACCAAAGATATCGACAACATACTACCTTGCATAATAATAAGGAAACCATCCATTGGAGTAACAAAATTCTTGACAATAGACTACCTTCTATAATAACAAGGCTATCATCCATTGGAATAACAAAAATCTCGACAACAAACTACATTCCATAATGACAAGGCTACCATCCAATAATGTAACAAAAATCTCGACAACAGACTACCTTCCATAATGACAAGGCTACCATCCATTGGAGTATCAAAAATCTCGACAATAAACTACCTTTCATAATGACAAGGCTACCATCCATTAGAGTAAAAAAGATATCGACAACATACTATATTCCATAATGACAAGGCTACCACTCATTGGATTAACAAAAATCTTGACAACAGACTACCTTCCATAATGACAAGGCTACCATCCATTGGAGTAAAAAAATTTCGACAACAGACTACTTTCCATAATGACAAGGCTATCATCCATTGGAGTAACAAAATATCGACAACATACTACCTTCCATAATGACAAGGCTACCATCCAATGGAGTAACAAAAATCTTGACAACAGACTACCTTCCATAATGACAAGGCTACCATCCATTGGAGTAACAATAATATCGACAACAGTCTACATACCACAATGACAAGGCTACCATCCATTAAAGTTATAAAAATATAGACAACAGACTACCTTCCATAATGACAAGGCTACAATCCATTGGAATAACAAAAATCAGGAAAACATACTACCTTCCATAATGACAAGGCTACCTTCTATTGGAGTAACAAAGATATCGAAAACATACTACCTTGCATAATAACAAGGAAACCATCCATTGGAGAAACAAAATTCTCGACAACAGACTACCTTCCATAATAACAAGGCTACCATCCATTGGAATAACAAAAATTTCGACAACAAACTACCTTCCATAATGACAAGGCTACCATCCAATAAAGTAACAAAAATCTCCACAACAGACTACCTTCCATAATGACAAGGCTACCATCCATTGGAGTAACAAAAATATCGACATCAAACTACCTTCCATAATGACAAGGCTACCATCCATTAGAGTAACAAAGATATCGACAACATACTACCTTCCATAATGACAAGGCTACCACTAATTAGATTAACAAAAATCTTAACAACAGACTACCTTCCATAATGACAAGGCTACTATCCATTGGAGTAAAAAAAATTTCGACAACAGACTACCTTCCATAATGACAAGGCTATCATCCATTGGAGTAACAAAATATCGTCAACATACTACCTTCCGTAATGAAAAGGCTACCATTCATTGGAGTAACAAAAATCTCGACTACAGACTACCTTCTATAATGACAACGCTACCATCCATTGGAATAACAAAAATCTCGACAACAAACTACTTTCCATAATGACAAGGCTATCATCCAATAAAGTAACAAAAATCTCGACAACAGACTACCTTCCATAATGACAAGGCTACCATCCATTGGAGTAACAAAAATCTCGACAATAACCTACCTTCCATAATGACAAGGCTACCATCCATTAGAGTAACAAAGATATCGACAACATACTACCTTCCATAATGACAAGGCTACCACTCATTAGATTAACAAAAATCTTGACAACAGACTACCTTCCATAATGACAAGGCTACCATCCATTGAAGTAACAAAAATTTCGACAACAGACTACCTACCATAATGACAAGGCTATCATACATTGTAGTAACAAAATATCGACAACATACTACCTTCCGTAATGAAAAGGCTACCATTCATTAGAGTAACAATAATCTCGACTACATACTACCTTCTATAATGAACAGGATACCATCCAATGGAGTAACAAAAATCTCGAAACAAGACAACCTTCCATAATGAAAAGGCTACCTTCCATTGGAGTAACAAAGATATCGACAACATACTACCTTCAATAATGACAAGGCTACCATCAATTGGAGTAACAAAAATATCGACAACAAACTACCTTCTAAAATGACAAGGCTACAACCCGTTGGAATAACAAAAATATCGACAACAAACTACGTTCCATAATGACAAGGATACCAGCCATTAGAATAACAAAAAATTTAGACAACAGACTACGTTCCATAATAACAAGGCTACCATCCATTGGAATAACAAAAATCTCGACAACAGACTACACTACATTCCATAATGACAAGGATAATTTCCTATGGAATAACAAAAATCTCAAAGATAAACTACCTTTAATAATGACAAGGCTACCATCCTTTGATGTAACAGAAATATGAACAACAGACTACCTTCTATAATGACAAGGCTACCGTTCATTGGAGTAACAGAAATCTCAATGACGAACTACTTTCCCTAATGACAAGGCTACCATCTATTGGAGTAACAAAAATCTTGACAACAAACTACCTTCCATAATGACAAGGCTATCATCCATTGGAGTAACAAAATATCGACAACATACTACATTCCATAATAAAAAGGCTACCAATCATTGGAGTAACAAAAATCTCGACTACAGACTACCTTCCTTAATGATAAGGCTACCATCCATTTGAGTAAAAAACATATCGACAACAGGCTATGTTCCATAATGACAAGGCTACCATCCATTGGAGTAACAAAAATCTTAACAACAAACTACCTTCCATAATGACAAGGCTACCATCCATTAGACTAACAAAAATATCGACAACATACTACCTTCCATAATGACATGACACCCTTCCATTGGAAAAACAAGAATCTCGACAACAGACTACCTTCCATAATAACAACGCTACCATCCAATGGAGTAACAAAAATCTTGACAACAGACTACCTTCCATAATGACAAGGCTACCATCCATTAGAGTAACATAGATATCAACAACATACTACCTTCCATAATGACAAGGATACCATCCATTGGAGTAACAAAAATCATGACAACAGACTACCTTCCATAATGACAAGGCTACCATCCATAGGAGTAACAAAAATCTAGACAACAAACTACCTTCCATAATGACAAGGCCACCATCCATTAGAGTAACAAAGATATCGAAAACATACTACCTTCCATAATGACAAGGATACCATCCATTGGAGTAACAAAAATCTTGACAACAGACTACCTTTCATAATGACAAGGCTACCATCCATTGGAGTAACAAAAATATTGACAACGGGCTACGTACCACAATGACAAGGCTACCATCCATTGGAGTTAGAAAAATATAGACAACAAACTACCTTGCATAATGACAAGGCTACAATCCATTGGAGTAACAAACATATGGACAACATACTACCTTCCATAATGACAAGGCTACCTTCTATTGGAGTAACAAAGATATCGAAAACATACTACCTTGCATAATAACAAGGAAACCATCCATTGGAGTAACAAAATTCTCGACAACAGACTACCTTCCATAATAACAAGGCTACCATCCATTGGAATAACAAAAATTTCGACAACAAACTACCTTCCATAATGACAAGGCTACCATCCAATAAAGTAACAAAAATCTCCACAACAGACTACCTTCCATAATGACAAGGCTACTATCCATTGGAGTAACAAAAATATCGACATCAAACTACCTTCCATAATGACAAGGCTACCATCCATTAGAATAACAAAGATATCGACAACATACTACCTTCCATAATGACAAGGCTACCACTAATTAGATTAACAAAAATCTTAACAACAGACTACCTTCCATAATGACAAGGCTACCATCCATTGGAGTAACAAAAATTTCGACAACAGACTACCTTCCATAATGACAAGGCTATCATCCATTGGAGTAACAAAATATCGTCAACATACTACCTTCCGTAATGAAAAGGCTACCATTCATTGGAGTAACAAAAATCTCGACTAAAGACTACCTTCTATAATGACAACGCTACCATCCATTGGAATAACAAAAATCTCGACAACAAACTACTTTCCATAATGACAAGGCTACCATCCAATAAAGTAACAAAAATCTCGACAACAGACTACCTTCCATAATGACAAGGCTACCATCCATTGGAGTAACAAAAATCTCGACAATAACCTACCTTCCATAATGACAAGGCTACCATCCATTAGAGTAACAAAGATATTGACAGCATACTATATTCCATAATGACAAGGCTACCACTCATTGGATTAACAAAAATCTTGACAACAGACTACCTTCCATAATGACAAGGCTACCATCCATTGGAGTAAAAAAAATTTCGACAACAGACTACCTTCCATAATGACAAGGCTATCATCCATTGGAGTAACAAAATATTGACAACATACTACCTTCTGTAATGAAAAGGCTACCATTCATTAGAGTAAAAAAAATCTTGACAACAGACTACCTTCCATAATGACAAGGCTACCATCCATTAGAGTAACAATAATATCGACAACAGTCTACGTACCACAATGAAAAGGCTACCATCCATAAGAGTTACAAAAATATAGACAACAGACTACTTTCCATAATGACAAGGCTACAATCCATTGGAATAACAAAAATCAGGAAAACATACTACCTTCCGTAATGACAAGGCTACCTTCCATTGGAGTACCAAAGATATCGACAACATACTACCTTGCATAATAACAAGGAAACCATCCATTGGAGTAACAAAATTCTTGACAATAGACTACCTTCCATAATAACAAGGCTATCATCCATTGGAATAACAAAAATCTCGACAACAAACTACATTCCATAATGACAAGGCTACCATCCAATAATGTAACAAAAATCTCGACAACAGACTACCTTCCATAATGACAAGGCTACCATCCATTGGAGTATCAAAAATCTCGACAATAAACTACCTTTCATAATGACAAGGCTACCATCCATTAGAGTAAAAAAGATATCGACAACATACTATATTCCATAATGACAAGGCTACCACTCATTGGATTAACAAAAATCTTGACAACAAACTACCTTCCATAATGACGAGGCTACCATCCATTGGAGTAAAAAAATTTCGACAACAGACTACATTCCATAATGACAAGGCTATCATCCATTGGAGTAACAAAATATCGACAACATACTACCTTCCATAATGACAAGGCTACCATCCAATGGAGTAACAAAAATCTTGACAACAGACTACCTTCCATAATGACAAGGCTACCATCCATTGGAGTAACAATAATATCGACAACAGTCTACATACCACAATGACAAGGCTACCATCCATTAAAGTTACAAAAATATAGACAACAGACTACCTTCCATAATGACAAGGCTACAATCCATTGGAATAACAAAAATCAGGAAAACATACTACCTTCCATAATGACAAGGCTACCTTCTATTGGAGTAACAAAGATATCGAAAACATACTACCTTGCATAATAACATGGAAACCATCCATTGGAGTAACAAAATTCTCGACAACAGACTACCTTCCATAATAACAAGGCTACCATCCATTGGAATAACAAAAAATATCGACATCAAACTACCTTCCATAATGACAAGGCTACCATCCATTAGAGTAACAAAGATATCGACAACATACTACCTTCCATAATGACAAGGCTACCACTAATTAGATTAACAAAAATCTTAACAACAGACTACCTTCCATAATGACAAGGCTACCATCCATTGGAGTAACAAAAATTTCGACAACAGACTACCTTCCATAATGACAAGGCTATCATCCATTGGAGTAACAAAATATCGTCAACATACTACCTTCCGTAATGAAAAGGCTACCATTCATTGGAGTAACAAAAATCTCGACTACAGACTACCTTCTATAATGACAACGCTACCATCCATTGGAATAACAAAAATCTCGACAACAGACTACCTTCCATAATGACAAGGATATCATCCAATGGAGTAACAAAAATCTCGACAACATACAACCTTCCATATTGACAAGGCTACCTTCCATTGGAGTAACAAAGATATCGACAACATACTTCCTTCCATAATGACAAGGCTACCATCAATTGGAGTAACAAAAATATCGACATCAAACTACCTTCTAAAATGACAAGGCTACCAGCCATTGGAATTACAAAAATCTCGACAATAGACTACGTCCCATAATGACAAGGATACCATCCATTGGAGTAACAAAAATATCGACAACTGACTACCTACCATAATGACAATGCTACCATCCATTGGAATAACAAAAATCTCGACAACATACTACCTTCCATAATGACAATGCTACCATCAATTGGAGTAATAAAAATATTGACAACACACTACCCTCCATAATGACAAGGCTACCATCCATTGGAGTAACAAAATATCAACAATAAACTAACTCCCATAATTAAAAGGCTACCATTCACTGGAGTAACAAAAATCTGGACTACAGATTACCTTTCATAATGAAAAGGCTACCATCCATTGGAATAACAAAAATCTTGACAATAGACTACCTTCCATAATGACAAGGCTACCATCCATTAAAGTAACAAAGATATCGACAACATACTACCTTCCATAATGAAAAGGATACCATCCATTGGAGTAACAAAAATCTTGACAACAGACTACCTTCCATAATGACAAGACTACAATCCATTGGAGTAACAAAAATCAGGAAAACATACTACCTTCCGTAATGACAAGGCTACCTTCCATAGGAGTAACAAAGATATGGACAACATACTACCTTGCATAATAACAAGGAAACCATCCATTGGAGTATCAAAATTCTCGACAACAGACTACCTTCCATAATAAAAAGGCTACCATCCATTGGATTAACAAAAATCTCGACAACAAACTACCTTCCATAATGACAAGGCTATCATCCAATATAGTAACAAAAATCTAGACAACAGACTACCTTCCATAATGACAAGGCTACCATCCATTGGAGTAACAAAAATCTCGACAACAAACTACCTTTCATAATGACAAGGCTACCATCCATTAGAGTAACAAAGATATCGACAACATACTACCTTCCATAATGACAAGGCTACCACTCATTAGATTAACAAAAATCTTGACAACAGACTACCTTCCATAATGACAAGGCTACCATCCATTGAAGTAACAAAAATTTCGACAACAGACTACCTACCATAATGACAAGGCTATCATACATTGTAGTAACAAAATATCGACAACATACTACCTTCCGTAATGAAAAGGCTACCATTCATTAGAGTAACAATAATCTCGACTACATACTACCTTCTATAATGAACAGGATACCATCCAATGGAGTAACAAAAATCTCGAAACAAGACAACCTTCCATAATGAAAAGGCTACCTTCCATTGGAGTAACAAAGATATCGACAACATACTACCTTCAATAATGACAAGGCTACCATCAATTGGAGTAACAAAAATATCGACAACAAACTACCTTCTAAAATGACAAGGCTACAACCCATTGGAATAACAAAAATATCGACAACAAACTATGTTCCATAATGACAAGGATACCAGCCATTAGAATAACAAAAAATTTCGACAACAGACTACGTTCCATAATAACAAGGCTACCATCCATTGGAATAACAAAAATCTCGACAACAGACTACACTACATTCCATAATGACAAGGATAATTTCCTATGGAATAACAAAAATCTCAAAGATAAACTACCTTTAATAATGACAAGGCTACCATCCTTTGATGTAACAGAAATATGAACAACAGACTACCTTCTATAATGACAAGGCTACCGTTCATTGGAGTAACAGAAATCTCAATGACGAACTACTTTCCCTAATGACAAGGCTACCATCTATTGGAGTAACAAAATTCTTGACAACAAACTACCTTCCATAATGACAAGGCTATCATCCATTGGAGTAACAAAATATCGACAACATACTACATTCCATAATAAAAAGGCTACCAATCATTGGAGTAACAAAAATCTCGACTACAGACTACCTTCCTTAATGATAAGGCTACCATCCATTTGAGTAAAAAACATATCGACAACAGGCTATGTTCCATAATGACAAGGCTACCATCCATTGGAGTAACAAAAATCTTAACAACAAACTACCTTCCATAATGACAAGGCTACCATCCATTAGACTAACAAAAATATCGACAACATACTACCTTCCATAATGACATGACACCCTTCCATTGGAAAAACAAGAATCTCGACAACAGACTACCTTCCATAATAACAACGCTACCATCCAATGGAGTAACAAAAATCTTGACAACAGACTACCTTCCATAATGACAAGGCTACCATCCATTAGAGTAACATAGATATCAACAACATACTACCTTCCATAATGACAAGGATACCATCCATTGGAGTAACAAAAATCATGACAACAGACTACCTTCCATAATGACAAGGCTACCATCCATAGGAGTAACAAAAATCTAGACAACAAACTACCTTCCATAATGACAAGGCCACCATCCATTAGAGTAACAAAGATATCGACAACATACTACCGTCCATAATGACAAGGATACCATCAATTGGAGTAACAAAAATCTTGACAATAGACTACCTTTCATAATGACAAGGCTACCATCCATTGGAGTAACAAAAATATCGACAACAGGCTACGTACCACAATGACAAGGCTACCATCCATTGGAGTTACAAAAATATAGACAACAAACTACCTTCCATAATGACAAGGCTACAATCCATTGGAGTAACAAACATCAGGACAACATACTACCTTCCATAATGACAAGGCTACCTTCCAATAAAGTAACAAAAATCTCGACAACAGACTACCTTCCATAATGACAAGGTTACCATCCATTGGAGTAACAAAAATCTCGATAATAAACTACCTTCCATAATGACAAGGCTACCATCCACTAGAGTAACAAAGATATCGACAACATACTATATTCCATAATGACAAGGCTACCACTCATTGGATTAACAAAAATCTTGACAACAGACTACCTTCCATAATGACAAGGCTACCATCCATTGGAGTAAAAAAATTTCGACAACAGACTACCTTCCATAATGACAAGGCTATCATCCATTGGAGTAACAAAATATCGACAACATACTACCTTCTGTAATGAAAAGGATACCATTCATTGGAGTAAAAAAAATCTTAACAACAGACTACCTTCCATAATGACAAGGCTACCATCCATTGGAGTGACAATAATATCGACAACAGTCTACGTACCACAATGACAAGGCTACCATCCATTAGAGTTACAAAAATATAGACAACAAACTACATTCCATAATGACAAGGCTACAATCCATTGGAATAACAAAAATCAGGAAAACATACTACCTTTCGTAATGACAAGGCTACCATCCCTTGGAGTAACAAAGATATCGACAACATATTACCTAGCATAATAACAAGGAAACCATCCATTGGAGTAACAAAATTCACAACAACAGACTACCTTCCATAATAAGAAGGCTACCGTCCATTGGAATAACAAAAATTTCGACAACAAACTACCTTCCATAATGACAAGGCTACCACTCATTAGATTAAAAAAAATCTTAACAATAGACTACCTTCCATAATGATAAGGATGCCATCCAATGGAGTAACAAAAATCTCGACAACAGACAACCTTCCATAATGACAAGGCTACCTTCCATTGGAGTAACAAAGATATCGACAACATACTTCCTTCCATAATGAAAAGGCTACCATCAATTGGAGTAACAAAAATTTCGACAACAAACTACCTTCTAAAATGACAAGGCTACCAACCGTTGGAATAACAAAAATCTCGACAACAGACTACGTTCCATAATGACAAGGATACCATCCATTGGAGTAACAAAAATATCGACAACTGACTACCTACCATAATGACAATGCTACCATCCATTGGAATAACAAAAATCTCGACAACAAACTACCTTCCATAATGACAACGCTACCATCAATTGGAATAATAAAAATATTGACAACAGACTACCTTCCATAATGACAATAAACTAACTCCCATAATGAAAAGGCTACCATTCATTGGAGTAACAAAAATCTGGACTACAGATTACCTTTCATAATGACAAGCCTACCATCCATTGGAATAACAAAAATCTCGACAATAGACTACCTTCCATAATGAAAAGGCTACCATCCATTAAAGTAACAAAGATATCGACAACATACTACCTTCCATAATGAAAAGGATACCATCCATTGGAGTAACAAAAATCTTGACAACAAACTACCTTCCATAATGACAAGGCTATGATTCATTGGAGTAACAAAAATATCGACAACAAACTACATACCACAATGACAAGGCTACCATCCATTGGAGTTACAAAAATATAGACAACAGACTGCCTTCCATAATGACAAGGCTACAATCCAATGGAATAAAAAAAATCTCAACAATAGACTACCTTCCATAATGACAAGGCTACCATCCATGGGAGTAACAAAAATCTAGACAACAAACTACCTTCCATTTTGACAAGGCTACCATCCATTAGAGTAACAAAGATATCGACAACATACTACTTTCCATAATGACAAGGATACCATCCATTGGAGTAACAAAAATCTTGACAACAAACTACCTTCCATAATGACAAGGCTACCATCCATTGGAGGAACAAAAATATCGACAACAGGCAACGTAACACAATGACAAGGCTACCATCCATTGGAGTTACAAAAATATCGACAACAAACTACCTTCCATAATGACAAGGCTACAATCCATTGGAGTAACAAAAATCAGGACAACATACTACCTTCCGTAATGACAAGGCTACCTTCCATTGGAATAACAAAGATATCGACAACATACTACCTTCCATAATAACAAGGTTACCATCCATTGGAGTAAAAAATATCGACAACATACTCCCTTCCATAATGATAAGGCTACCATTCATTGGACTAACAAAAATCTCGACTACAGACTACCTTCTATAATGGCAAGGCTACCATCCATTGGAATAACAAAAATCTCAACAACACACTACCTTCCATAATGACAAGGATGCCATCCAATGGAGTAACAAAAATCTCGACAACAGACAACCTTCCATAATGACAAGGCTACCTTCCATTGGAGTAACAAAGATATCGACAACATACTTTCTTCCATAATGAAAAGGCTACCATCAATTGGAATAACAAAAATATCGACAACAAACTACCTTCTAAAATGACAAGGCTACCAGCCGTTGGAATAACAAAAATCTCGACAACAGACTACGTTCCATAATGACAAGGATACCATCCATTGGAGTAACAAAAATATCGACAACTGACTACCTACCATAATGACAATGTTACCATCCATTGGAATAACAAAAATCTCGACAACAGACTACCTTCCATAATGACAACGCTACCATCAATTGGAGTAATAAAAATATTGACAACAGACTACCTTCCATAATGACAAGGCTACCATCCATTGGAGTAACAAAATATCGACAATAAACTAACTCCCATAATGAAAAGGCTACCATTCATTGGAGTAACAAAAATCTGGACTACATATTACCTTTCATAATGACAAGGCTACAATCTATTGGAATAACAAAAATCTCGACAATAGACTACCTTCCATAATGACAAGGCTTTCATCCATTAAAGTAACAAAGATATCGACAACATACTACCTTCCATAATGAAAAGGATACCATCCATTGGAGTACCAAAAATCTTGACAACAGACTACCTTCCATAATGACAAGGCTACCATTCATTGGAGTAACGAAAATATCGGCAACAGACTACATACCATAATGACAAGGCTACCATCCATTGGAGTTACAAAAATATAGACAACAGACTACCTTCCATAATGACAAGGCTACAATCCAATGGAGTAAAAAAATCTCAACAATAGACTACCTTCCATAATGACAAGGCTACCATCGATGGGAGTAACAAAAATCTAGACAACAAACTACCTTCCATATTGACAAGGCTACCATCAATTAGAGTAACAAAGATATCGACAACATACTACCTTCCATAATGACAAGGATACCATCCAATGGAGTAACAAAAATCTTGACAACAAACTACCTTCCATAATGACAAGGCTACCATCCATTGGAGTAACAAAAATATCGACAACAGGCAACGTAACACAATGACAAGGCTACCATCCATTGGAGTTACAAAAATATAGACAACAAACTACCTTCCATAATGACAAGGCTACAATCCATTGGAGTAACAAAAATCAGGACAACATACTAACTTCCGTAATGACAAGGCTACCTTCCATTGGAATAAAAAAGATATCGACAACATACTACCTTCCATAATAACAAGGCTACCATCCATTAGAGTAACAAAATATCGACAACATACTCCCTTTCATAATGATAAGGCTACCATTCATTGGACTAACAAAAATCTCGACTACAGACTACCTTCTATAATGGCAAGGCTACCATCCATTGGAATAACAAAAATCTCGACAACACACTACCTTCCATAATGACAAGGATGCCATCCAATGGAGTATCAAAAATCTCGACAACAGACAACCTTCCATAATGACAAGGCTACCTTCCATTGGAGTAACAAAGATATCGACAACATACTTCCTTCCATAATGAAAAGGCTACCATGAATTGGAGTAACAAAAATATCGACAACAAACTACCTTCTAAAATGACAAGGCTACCAGCCGTTGGAATAACAAAAATCTCGACAACAGACTACGTTCCATAATGACAAGGATACCATCCATTGGAGTAACAAAAATATCTACAACTGACTACATACCATAATGACAATGCTACCATCCTTTGGAATAACAAAAATCTCGACAACAGACTACCTTCCATAATGACAACGCTACCATTAATTGGAGTAATAAAAATATTGACAACAGACTACCTTCCATAATGACAAGGCTACCATCCATTGGAGTAACAAAATATCGACAATAAACTAACTCCCATAATGATAAGGCTACCATTCATTGGAGTAACAAAAATCTGGACTTCAGATTACCTTTCATAATGACAAGGCTACCATCCATTGGAATAACAAAAATCTCGACAATAGACTACCTTCCATAATGACAAGGCTACCATCCATTAAAGTAACAAAGATATCGACAACATACTACCTTCCATAATGAAAAGGATACCATCCAGTGGAGTAACAAAAATCTTGACAACAAATTACCTTCCATAATGACAAGGCTACCATCCATTGGAGTAACAAAAATATCGAAAACAGACTACATACCATAATGACAAGGCTACCATCCATTGGAGTTACAAAAATATAGACAACAGACTACCTTCCATAATGACAAGGCTACAATCCAATGGAGTAAAAAAAATCTCAACAATAGACTACCTTCCATAATGACAAGGCTACCATCCATGGGAGTAACAAAAATCTAGACAACAAACTACCTTCCATATTGACAAGGCTACCATCCATTAGCGTAACACAGATATCGAAAACATACTACCTTCCATAATGACAAGGATACCATCCATTGGAGTAACAAAAATCTTGACAACAAACTACCTTCCATAATGACAAGGCTACCATCCATTGGAGTAACAAAAATATCGACAACAGGCAACGTAACACAATGACAAGGCTACCATCCATTGGAGTTACAAAAATATAGACAACAAACTACCTTCCATAATGACAAGGCTACAATCCATTGGAGTAACAAAAATCAGGACAACATACTAACTTCCGTAATGACAAGGCTACCTTCCATTGGAATAAAAAAGATATCGACAACATACTACCTTCCATAATAACAAGGCTACCATCCATTGGAGTAACAAAATATCGACAACATACTCCCTTCCATAATGATAAGGCTACCATTCATTGGACTAACAAAAATCTCGACTACAGACAACCTTCTATAATGGCAAGGCTACCATCCATTGGAATAACAAAAATCTCGACAACACACTACCTTCCATAATGACAAGGATGCCATCCAATGGAGTAACAAAAATCTCGACAACAGACAACCTTCCATAATGACAAGGCTACCTTCCATTGGAGTAACAAAGATATCGACAACATACTTCCTTCCATAATGAAAAGGCTACCATGAATTGGAGTAACAAAAATATCGACAACAAACTACCTTCTAAAATGACAAGGCTACCAGCCGTTGGAATAACAAAAATCTCGACAACAGACTACGTTCCATAATGACAAGGATACCATCCATTGGAGTAACAAAAATATCGACAACTGACAACATACCATAATGACAATGCTACCATCCATTGGAATAACAAAAATCTCGACAACAGACTACCTTCCATAATGACAACGCTTCCATCAATTGGAGTAATAAAAATATTGACAACAGACTACCTTCCATAATGACAAGGCTACCATCCATTGGAGTAACAAAATATCGACAATAAACTAACTCCCATAATGAAAAGGCTACCATTCATTGGAGTAACAAAAATCTGGACTACATATTACCTTTCATAATGACAAGGCTACCATCCATTGGAATAACAAAAATCTCGACAATGGACTACCTTCCATAATGACAAGGCTACCATCCATTAAAGTAACAAAGATATCGACAACATACTACCTTCCATAATGAAAAGGATACCATCCATTGGAGTAACAAAAATCTTAACAACAAATCACCTTCCATAATGACAAGGCTACCATCCATTGGAGTAACAGAAATATCGACAACAGACTACATACCATAATGACAAGGCTACCATCCATTGGAGTTACAAAAATATAGACAACAAACTACCTTCCATAATGACAAGGCTACAATCCAATGGAGTAAAAAAAATCTCAACAATAGACTACCTTCCATAATGACAAGGCTACCATCCATGGGAGTAACAAAAATCTAGACAACAAACTACCTTCCATATTGACAAGGCTACCATCCATTAGAGTAACAAAGATATCGACAACATACTACCTTCCATAATGACAAGGATACCATCCATTGGAGTAACAAAAATCTTGACAACAAACTACCTTCCATAATGACAAGGCTACCATCCATTGGAGTAACAAAAATATCGACAACAGGCAACGTAACACAATGACAAGGCTACCATCCATTGGAGTTACAAAAATATAGACAACAAACTACCTTCATAATGACAAGGCTACAATCCATTGGAGTAACAAAAATCAGGACAACATACTACCTTCCGTAATGACAAGGCTACCTTCCATTGGATAAACAAAGATATCGACAACATACTACCTTCCATAATAATAAGGCTACCATCCATTGGAGTAACAAAATTCTTGACAACAGACTACCTTCCATAATAACAAGGTTACCATCCAATAAAGTAACAAAAATCTCGACAACAGACTACCTTCCATAATGACAAGGCTACCATCCATTGGAGTAATAAAAATCTCGACAACAAACTACGTTCCATAATGATAAGGCTACCATCCATTAGAGTAACAAAGATATCGACAACATACTATATTCCATAATGACAAGGCTACCAGTCATTGGATTAACAAAAATCTTGACAACAGACTACCTTCCATAATGACAAGGCTACCATCCAATGGAGTAAAAAAAATTTCGACAATAGACTACCTTCCATAATGACAAGGCTATAATCCATTGGAGTAACAAAATATCGACAACATACTACCTTTCGTAATGAAAAGGCTACCATTCATAGGAGTAACAAAAATCTTTACAACAGACTACCTACCATAATGACAAAGCTACAATCCATTGGAGTAACAAAAATCAGGAAAACATACTACCTTCCGTAATGACAAGGCTACCTTCCATTGGAGTAACAAAGATATCGACAACATACTACCTTGCATAATAACAAGGAAACCATCCATTGGAGTATATAAATTCTAGACAACAGACTACCTTCCATAATAACAAGGCTACCATCCATTGGAATAACAAAAATATCGACAACAAACTACCTTCCATAATGACAAGGCTACCATCAAATATAGTAACAAAAATCTAGACAACAGACTACCTTCCATAATGACAAGGCTACCACTCATTAGATTAACAAAAATCTTGACAACAGACTATCTTCCATAATGACAAGGCTATCATCCATTGAAGTAACAAAAATTTCGACAACAGACTACCTACCATAATGACAAGGCTACCATTCATTAGAGTAACAAAAATCTCGACTACAGACTACCTTCTATAATGGCAAGGCTACCATCCATTGGAATAACTAAAATCTCGACAACAGACTACCTTCCATAATGACAAGGATACCATCCAATGGAGTAACAAAAATCTCGACAACATACTAACTTCCATAATGACAAGGCTACCATCAATTGGAGTAACAAAGATATCGACAACATACTAACTTCCATAATGACAAGGCTACCATCAATTGGAGTAACAAAAATATCGACAACAAACTACCTTCTAAAATGACAAGGCTACAACCCGTTGGAATAACAAAAATATCGACAACAGACTACGTTCCATAATGACAAGGATACCAGCCATTAGAATAACAAAATATTTCGACAACAGACTACGTTCCATAATAACAAGGCTACCATCCATTGGAATAACAAAAATCTCGACAACAGACTACATTCCATAATGATAAAGATAATTTCCAATGGAATTACAAAAATCTGGAAGACAAACTACCTTCAATAATGACAAGGCTACCATCCATTGATGTAACAGAAATATGAACAACAGACTACCTTCTATAATGACAAGGCTACCGTTCATTGGAGTAACAGAAATCTCAACGACGGACTACTTTCCATAATGACAAGGCTACCATCTATTGGAGTAACAAAAATCTTGACAACAAACTACCTTCCATAATGACAAGGCTATCATCCATTGGAGTAACAAAATATCGACAACATACTACCTTCCATAATAAAAAGGCTACCAATCATTGGAGCAACAAAAATCTCGACTACAGACTTCCTTCCTTAATGATAAGGCTACCATCCATTTGAGTAAAAAATATATCGACAACAGGCTATGTTCCATTATGACAAGGCTACCATCCATTGGAGTAACAAAAATCTTGACAACATACTACCTTCCATAATGACAAGACACCTTTCCATTGGAATAACAAGAATCTCAACAACAGACTACCTTCCATAATAACAAAGCTACCATCCAATGGAGTAACTAAAATCTCGACAACAGACTACCTTCCATAATGACAGGGCTACCATCCATTAGAGTAACAAAGATATCGACAACATACTACCTTCCATAATGACAAGGATACCATCCATTGGAGTAACAAAAATATTGACAACAGACTACCTTCCATAATGACAAGGCTACCATCCATTGGAGTTACAAAAATCTAGACAACAAACTACCTTCCATAATGACAAGGCCACCATCCATTAGAGTAACAAAGATATCGATAACATACTACCTTCCATAATGACAAGGATACCATCCATTGGAGTAACAAAAATCTTGACAACAGACTACCTTCCATAATGACAAGGCTACCATCCATTGGAGTAACAAAAATATCGACAACAGGCAACGTAACACAATGACAAGGCTACCATCCATTGGAGTTACAAAAATATAGACAACAAACTACCTTCATAATGACAAGGCTACAATCCATTGGAGTAACAAAAATCAGGACAACATACTACCTTCCGTAATGACAAGGCTACCTTCCATTGGATAAACAAAGATATCGACAACATACTACCTTCCATAATAATAAGGCTACCATCCATTGGAGTAACAAAATTCTTGACAACAGACTACCTTCCATAATAACAAGGCTACCATCCAATAAAGTAACAAAAATCTCGACAACAGACTACCTTCCATAATGACAAGGCTACCATCCATTGGAGTAATAAAAATCTCGACAACAAACTACGTTCCATAATGATAAGGCTACCATCCATTAGAGTAACAAAGATATCGACAACATACTATATTCCATAATGACAAGGCTACCAGTCATTGGATTAACAAAAATCTTGACAACATACTACCTTCCATAATGACAAGGCTACCATCCAATGGAGTAAAAAAAATTTCGACAATAGACTACCTTCCATAATGACAAGGCTATAATCCATTGGAGTAACAAAATATCGACAACATACTACCTTTCGTAATGAAAAGGCTACCATTCATAGGAGTAACAAAAATCTTTACAACAGACTACCTACCATAATGACAAAGCTACAATCCATTGGAGTAACAAAAATCAGGAAAACATACTACCTTCCGTAATGACAAGGCTACCTTCCATTGGAGTAACAAAGATATCGACAACATACTACCTTGCATAATAACAAGGAAACCATCCATTGGAGTATATAAATTCTAGACAACAGACTACCTTCCATAATGACAAGGCTACCATCCATTGGAATAACAAAAATATCGACAACAAACTACCTTCCATAATGACAAGGCTACCATCAAATATAGTAACAAAAATCTAGACAACAGACTACCTTCCATAATGACAAGGCTACCACTCATTAGATTAACAAAAATCTTGACAACAGACTATCTTCCATAATGACAAGGCTATCATCCATTGAAGTAACAAAAATTTCGACAACAGACTACCTACCATAATGACAAGGCTACCATTCATTAGAGTAACAAAAATCTCGACTACAGACTACCTTCTATAATGGCAAGGCTACCATCCATTGGAATAACTAAAATCTCGACAACAGACTACCTTCCATAATGACAAGGATACCATCCAATGGAGTAACAAAAATCTCGACAACATACTAACTTCCATAATGACAAGGCTACCATCAATTGGAGTAACAAAGATATCGACAACATACTAACTTCCATAATGACAAGGCTACCATCAATTGGAGTAACAAAAATATCGACAACAAACTACCTTCTAAAATGACAAGGCTACAACCCGTTGGAATAACAAAAATATCGACAACAAACTACGTTCCATAATGACAAGGATACCAGCCATTAGAATAACAAAAAATTTCGACAACAGACTACGTTCCATAATAACAAGGCTACCATCCATTGGAATAACAAAAATCTCGACAACAGACTACATTCCATAATGATAAAGATAATTTCCAATGGAATTACAAAAATCTGGAAGACAAACTACCTTCAATAATGACAAGGCTACCATCCATTGATGTAACAGAAATATGAACAACAGACTACCTTCTATAATGACAAGGCTACCGTTCATTGGAGTAACAGAAATCTCAACGACGGACTACTTTCCATAATGACAAGGCTACCATCTATTGGAGTAACAAAAATCTTGACAACAAACTACCTTCCATAATGACAAGGCTATCATCCATCGGAGTAACAAAATATCGACAACATACTACCTTCCATAATAAAAAGGCTACCAATCATTGGAGCAACAAAAATCTCGACTACAGACTTCCTTCCTTAATGATAAGGCTACCATCCATTTGAGTAAAAAATATATCGACAACAGGCTATGTTCCATTATGACAAGGCTACCATCCATTGGAGTAACAAAAATCTTGACAACATACTACCTTCCATAATGACAAGACACCTTTCCATTGGAATAACAAGAATCTCAACAACAGACTACCTTCCATAATAACAAAGCTACCATCCAATGGAGTAACTAAAATCTCGACAACAGACTACCTTCCATAATGACAGGGCTACCATCCATTAGAGTAACAAAGATATCGACAACATACTACCTTCCATAATGACAAGGATACCATCCATTGGAGTAACAAAAATATTGGCAACAGACTACCTTCCATAATGACAAGGCTACCATCCATTGGAGTTACAAAAATCTAGACAACAAACTACCTTCCATAATGACAAGGCCACCATCCATTAGAGTAACAAAGATATCGACAACATACTACCTTCCATAATGACAAGGATACCATCCATTGGAGTAACAAAAATCTTGACAACAGACTACCTTCCATAATGACAAGGCTACCATCCATTGGAGTAACAAAAATATCGACAACAGGCTACGTACCGCAATGACAAGGCTACCATCCATTGGAGCTACAAAAATATAGACAACAGACTACCTTCCATAATGACAAGGCTACAATCCATTGGAGTAACAAAAATCAGGACAACATACTACCTTCCGTAATGACAAGGCTACCTTCCATTGGAGTAAAAAAATTCTCGATAATAAACTACCTTCCATAATGACAAGGCTACCATCCATTGGAGTAACAAAATATCGACAACATACTACCTTCCGTAATGAAAAGGCTACCAGTCATTGGAGTAACAAAAATCTCGACAACTGACTACCTTCCATAATGACAAGGCTACCGTGCATTGGAGTAACAATAATATCGACAACAGAATACGTACCATAATGACAAGGCTACCATCCATTAGAGTTACAAAAATATAGACAACAAACTACCTTCCATAATGACAAGACTACAATCCATTGGAGTAACAAAAATCAGGAAAACATACTACCTTCCGTAATGACAAGGCTACCTTCCATTGGAGTAACAAAGATATCCACAACATACTACCTTGCATAATAACAAGGAAACCATCCATTGGAGTAACAAAATTCTCGACAACAAACTACCTTCCATAATGACAAGGCTACCATCCAATAAAGTAACAAAAATCTCGACAACAGACTACCTTCCATAATGACAAGGCTACCATCCAATAAAGTAACAAAAATCTCGACAACAGACTACCTTCCATAATAACAAGGCTACCATCCATTAGAGTAACAAAGATATCAATAACATACTACCTCCCATAATGACAAGGCTACCACTCATTAGATTAACAAAAATCTTGACAACAGACTACCTTCCATAATGATAAGGCTACCATCCATTGGAGTAACAAAATTTTCGACAACAGACTACCATCCATAATGACAAGTCTATCATCCATTCGAGTAACAAAATATCGACAACATACTACCTTCCGTAATGAAAAGGCTACCATTCATTGGAGTAACAAAAATCTCGACTACAGACTACCTTCTATAATGGCAAGGCTACCATCCATTGGAATAACAAAAGTCTCGACAAAAGACTACCTTCCATAATGACAAGGATACCATCCAATGGAGTAACAAAAATCTCGACAACAGACAACCTTCCATAATGAAAAGGCTACCATCAATTGGAGTAACAAAAATATCGACAACAAACAACCTTCTAAAATGACAAGGCTATAACCCGTTGGAATAACAAAAATCTCGACAACAGAATACCTTCCATAATGACAAGGCTATCATCCATTGGAGTATCAAAATATCGACAACATACTACCTTCCGTAAAGAAAAGGCTACCATTCATTGGAGTAACAAAAATATTAACAACAGACTAACTTCCATAATGACAAGGCTACCATCCATTGGAGTAACAATAATATCGACAACAGAATACGTACCACAATGACAAGGCTACCATCCATTAGAGTTACAAAAATATAGACAACATACTACCTTCCATAATGACAAGGCTACAAACTATTGGAGTAACAAAAATCAGGAAAACATACTACCTTCCGTAATGACAAGGCTACCTTCCATTGGAGTAACAAAGATATCGACAACATACTACCTTGCATAATAACAAGGAAACCATCCATTGGAGTAACAAAATTCTCGACAGACTACTTCCATAATAACAAGCCTACAATCCATTGGAATAACAAAAATCTCGACAACAAACTACCTTCCATAATGACAAGGCTACCATCCAATAAAGTAACAAAAATCTCGACAACAGACTACCTTCCATAATGACAGGGCTACCATCCATTGGAGTAACAAAAATCTCGACAACAAACTACCTTCTATAATGACAAGGCTACCATCCATTAGAGTAACAAAGATATTAATAACATACTACCTCCCATAATGACAAGGCTACCACTCATTAGATTAACAAAAATCTTGACAACATACTACCTTCCATAATGACAAGGCTACCATCCATTGGAGTAACAAAAATTTCGACAAAGACAACCTTCCATAATGACAAGGCTATCATTCATTCGAGTAACAAAATATCGACAACATACTACCTTCCGTAATGAAAAGGCTACCATTCGTTGGAGTAACAAAAATCTCGACTACAGACTACCTTCTATAATGGCAAGGCCACCATCCATTGGAATAACAAAAATCTCGAAAACAGACTACCTTCCATAATGACAAGGATACCATCCAATGGAGTAACAAAAATCTCGACAACAGACAACCTTCCATAATGAAAAGGCTACCTTCCATTGGAGTAACAAAGATATCGACAATATACTACCTTCCATAATGAAAAGGCTACCATCAATTGGAGTAACAAAAATATCGACAACAAACTACCTTCTAAAATGACAAGGCTACAACCCGTTGGAATAACAAAAATATCGACAACAGACTACGTCTCATAATGACAAGGATACCAGCCATTAGAATAACAAATTTTTGACAACAGACTATGTTCCATAATAACAAGGCTACCATCCATTGGAATAACAAAAATCTCGACAACAGACTACATTCCATAATGACAAGGCTAACATCCAATGGAATAACAAAAATCTCGAAGACAGACTAGCTTCAATAATGACAAGGGTACCTTCCATTGATGTAACAGAAATATGAACGACAGACTACCTTTTATAATGACAAGGCTACCGTCCATTGGAGTAACAGAAATCTCAACGACAAACTACTTTCCATAATGACAAGGCTACCATCCAATAAAGTAACAAAAATCTCAACAACAGACTACCTTCTATAATGACAGGGCTACCATCCATTGGAGTAACAAAAATCTCGACAACAAACTACCTTCCATAATGACAAGGCTACCATCCATTAGAGTAACAAAGATATCGACAACATACTACCTTCCATAATGACAAGGCTACCACTCATTGGATTAACAAAAATCTTGACAACAGACTACCTTCCATAAAGACAAGGCTACCATCCATTAGAGTAAAAAAAATTTCGACAACAGACTACCTTCCATAATGACAAGGCTATCATCCATTGGAGTAACAAAATATCAACAACATACTACCTTCCGTAATGAAAAGGCTACCATTCATTGGAGTAACAAAAATATTGACAACAGACTACCTTCCATAATGACAAGGCTACCATCCATTGGAGTAACAATAATATCTCCAACAAACTACGTACCACAATGACATGGCTTCCATCCATTAGAGTTACAAAAATATAGACAACAGATTACCTTCCATAATGACAAGGCTACAATCCATTGGAGTAACAAAAATCAGGAAAACATACTACCTTCCGTAATGACAAGGCTACCTTCCATTGGAGTAACAAAGATATCGACAACATACTACATTGCATAATAACAAGGAAAACATCCATTGGAGTATCAAAATTCTCGACAACATACTACCTTCCATAATAACAAGGCTACCATCCATTGGAATAACAAAAATCTTGACAACAGACTACCTTCCATAATGACAAGGCTACCATCCATTGGAGTAACAAAAATTTCGACAACAGACTTCCTTCCATAATGACAAGGCTATCACCCATTGGAGTAAGAAAATATCGACAACATACTACCTTCCGTAATGAAAAGGCTACCATTCATTGTAGTAACAAAAATATCGACTACAGACTACCTTCTATAATGGCAAGGCTACCATCCATTGGAATAACAAAAATCTCGACAACAGACTACCTTCCATAATGACAAGGATACCATCCAATGGAATAACAAGAATCTCGACCACAGAAAACCTTCCATAATGAAAAGGCTATCTTCCATTGGAGTAACAAAGCTATCGACAATATACTACCTTCCATAATGAAAAGGCTACCATCAATTGGAGTAACAAAAATATCGACAACAAAATACCTTCAAAAATGACAAGGCTACAACACGTTGGAATATGAAAAATCTCGACAACAGACTACGTCTCATAATGACACGGATACCAGCCATTAGAATAACAAAATTTTTGACAATAGACTACGTTCCATAATAACAAGGCTACCATCCAATGGAATAACAAAAATCTCGACAACAGACTACATTCCATAATGACAAGGCTAACATCCAATGGAATGACAAAAATCTCGAAGACAGACAACCTTCAATAATGACAAGGCTACCATCCATTGATGTAACAAAAATATGAACAACAAACTACCTTTTATAATTACAAGGCTACCGTCCATTGGAGTAATAGAAATCTCAACGACAGACTACTTTCCATAATGACAAGGCTACCATCAATTGGAGTAACAAAAATCTCGACAACAAACTACCTTCCATAATGACCAGGCTATCATCCATTGGAGTAACAAAATATCGACAACATACTACCTTCCATAATGAAAAGGATACCAATCATTGGAGTAACAAAAATCTCGACTACAGACTACGTTCCTTAATGAAAAGGCTACCATCCATTTGAGTAAAAAACATTTTCGACAATAGGCTATGTTCCATAATGTCAAGGCTACCATCCATTGGAGTAACAAAAATTTTGACAACAGACTACCTTCCATAATGACAAGGCTACCATCCATTGGAGTAACAAAAATCTAGACAACAAACTACCTTCCATAATGACAAGGCCACCATCCATTAGAGTAACAAAGATATCGACAACATACTACCTTCCATAATGACAAGGATACAATCCATTGGAGTAACAAAAATCTTGACAACAGACTACCTTCCATAATGACAAGGCTACCATCCATTAGAGTAACAAAAATATTGACAACCGGCTAAGTACCATAATGACAAGGCTAACATCCAATTGAGTTACAAAAATATAGACAACAGACTACCATCCATAATGACAAGGCTACAATCCATTGGAGTAACAAAACTCAGGACAACATACTACCTTCCATAATGACAAGGCTACCTTCCATTGGAATAACAAAGATATCGACAACATATTACCTTCCATAATAATAAGGCTACCATCCATTGGAGTAAAAAAATTCTCGACAACAGACTACCTTCCATAATAACAAGGCTACCATCCATTGGAATAACAAAAATCTCGACAACAAACTACCTTCCATAATGACAAGGCTACCATCCAATAAAGTAACAAAAATCTCGACAATAGACTACCTTCCATAATGACAAGGCTACCATCCATTGGAGTATCAAAAATCTCGACAACAAACTACCTTCCATAATGACAAGGCTACCATCCATTAGAGTAACAAAGATATCAATAACATACTAACTCCCATAATGACAAGGCTACCACTTATTAGATTAACAAAAATCTTGACAACAGACTACCTTCCATAATGACAAGGCTACCATCCATTGGAGTAACAAAAATTTCGACAACAGACTACCTTCCATAATGACAAGGCTATCATCCATTGGAGTAACAAAATATCGACAACAGACTACCTTCCGTAATGAAAAGGCTACCATTCATTGGAGTAACAAAAATCTCGACTATAGACTACCTTCTATAATGGGAAGGCTACCATCCATTGGAATAACAAAAATCTCCACAACAGACTACCTTCCATAATGACAAGGATACCATCCAATGGAGTAACAAAAATCTCGACAACAAACAACCTTCAATAATGAAAAGGCTACCTTCCATTGGAGTTACAAAGATATCGACAATATACTACCTTCCATAATGAAAAGGCTACCATCAATTGGAGTAAGAAAAATATCGACAATAAACTACCTTCTAAAATGACAAGGCTACAACCCGTTGGAATAACAAAAATATCGACAACAGACTAGTCTCATAATGACAAGGATACCAGCCATTAGAATAACAAAATTTTTGACAACATACTACGTTTCATAATAACAAGGCTACCATCCATTGGAATAACAAAAATCTCGACAACAGACTACATTCCATAATGACAAGGCTATCATCTAATGGAATAACAAAAATCTCGAAGACAGACTACCTTCAATAATGACAAGGCTACCATCCATTGATGTAACAGAAATATGAACAACATACTACCTTTTATAATGACAAGGCTACCGTCCATTGGAGTAACAAAAATCTCAACGACGGACTACTTTCCATAATGACAAGGCTACCATCCAATAAAGTAACAAAAATCTCGACAACAAACTACCTTCCATAATGACAAGGCTACCATCCAATAAAGTAACAAAAATCTCAACAACAGACTACCTTCCATAATGACAAGGCTACCATCCATTGGAGTAACAAAAATCTCGACAACAAACTGCCTTCCATAATGACAAGGCTACCATCCATTAGATAACAAAGATATCGACAAAATACTACCTTCCATAATGACAAGGCTACCACTCATTGGATTTACAAAAATCTTGAGAACAGACTACCTTCCATAATGACAAGGCTACCATCCATTGGAGTAAAAAAAATTTCGACAATAGACTACCTTCCATAATGATAAGGCTATCATCCATTGGAGTAACAAAATATCGACAACATACTACCTTCCGTAATGAAAAGGCTACCATTCATTGGAGAACAAAAATATTGACAACAGACTACCTTCCATAATGACAAGGCTACCATCCATTTGAGTAACAATAATATCGACAACAGACTACGTACCACAATGTCAAGGATACCATCCATTAGAGATACAAAAATATAGACAACAGACTACCTTCCATAATGACAAGGCTACAATCCATTGGAGTAACAAAAATCAGGAAAACATACTACCTTCCGTAATTACAAGGCTACCTTCCATTGGAGTAACAAAGATATCGACAACATACTAAATTGCATAATAACAAGGAAACCATCCATTGGAGTAACAAAATTCTCGACAACATACTACTTCCATAATAACAAGGCTACAATCCATTGGAATAACAAAAATCTCGACAACAAACTACCTTCCATAATGAAAAGGCTACCATCCAATAAAGTAACAAAAATCTCGACAACAGACTACCTTCCATAATGACAAGGCTACCATCCATTGGAGTAACAAAAATCTTGACAACAAACTACCTTCCATAATGACAAGGCTACCATCCATTAGATAACAAAGATATCGACAATATACTACCTTCCATAATGACAAGGCTACCACTCATTGGATTAACAAAAATCTTGACAACAGACTACCTTCCATAATGACAAGGCTACCATCCATTGGAGTAAAAAAAATTTCAACAACAAACTACCTTCGATAATGATAAGGCTATCATCCATTGGAGTAACAAAATATCGACAACATACTACCTTCCGTAATGAAAAGGCTACCATTCATTGGAGAACAAAAATATTGACAACAGACTACCTTCCACAATGACAAGGCTTCCATCCATTTGAGTAACAATAATATCGACAACAGACTACGTACCACAATGTCAAGGTACCATCCATTAGAGATAATATAGACAACAGACTACCTTCCATAATGACAAGGCTACAATCCATTGGAGTAACAAAAATCAGGAAAACATACTACCTTCCGTAATTACAAGGCTACCTTCCATTGGAGTAACAAAGATATCGACAACATACTAAATTGCATAATAACAAGGAAACCATCCATTGGAGTAACAAAATTCTCGACAACAGACTACTTCCATAATAACAAGGCTACAATCCATTGGAATAACAAAAATCTCGACAACAAACTACCTTCCATAATGACAAGGCTACCATCCAATAAAGTAACAAAAATCTCGACAACAGACTACCTTCCATAATGACAAGGCTACCATCCATTGGAGTAACAAAAATCTCGACAACAAACTACCTTCCATAATGACAAGACTACCATGCATTAGAGTAACAAAGATATCAATAACATACTACATCCCATAATGACAAGGCTACCACTCATTAGATTAACAAAAATCTTGACAACAGACTACCTTCCATAATGACAAGGCTACCATCCATTGGAGTAACAAAAATTTCGACAACAGACTACCTTCCATAATGACAAGGCTATCATCCATTAGAGTAACAAAATATCGACAACATACTACCTTCCGTAATGAAAAGGCTACCATTCATCGGAGTAACAAAAATCTCGACTACAGACTACCTTCTATAATGGCAAGGCTAGCATCCATTGGAATAACAAAAATCTCGACAACAGACTACCTTCCATAATGACAAGGATACCATCCAATGGAGTAACAAAAATCTCGACAACAGACAACCTTCCATAATAAAAAAGGCTACCTTCCATTGGAGTAACAAAGATATCGATAATATACTACCTTCCATAATGAAAAGGCTACCATCAATTGGAGTAACAAAAATATCAACAACAAACTACCTTCTAAAATGACAAGGCTACAACCCGTTGGAATAACAAAAATCTCGACAACAGACTACGTCTCATAATGACAAGGATACCAGCCATTAGAATAACAAAAATTTTGACAACAGAATACGTTCCATAATAACAAGGCTACCAATCATTGGAATAACAAAAATCTCGACAACATACTACATTCCATAATGACAAGGCTAACATCCAATGGAATAACAAAAATCTTGAAGACAGACTACCATCAATAATGACAAGGCTACCATCCATTGATGTAACAGAAATATGAACAACATACTACCTTTTATAATGATAAGGCTACCGGTCATTGGAGTAACAGAAATATCAACGACGGACTACTTTCCATAATGACAAGGCTACCATCCAATAAAGTAACAAAAATCTCGACAACAGACTACCTTCTATAATGACAAGGCTACCATCCATTGGAGTAACAAAAATCTCGACAACAAACTACCTTCCATAATGACAAGGCTACCATCCATTAGAGTAACAAAGATATCGACAACATACTACCTTCCATAATGACAAGGCTACCACTCATTGGATTTACAAAAATCTTGACATTAGACTACCTTCCATAATGACAAGGCTACCATCCATTGGAGTAACAAAAATTTCGACAACAGACTAACTTCCATAATGACAAGGCTATCATCCATTGGAGTAACAAAATATCGACAACATACTACCTTCCGTAATGAAAAGGCTACCATTCATTAGAGTAACAAAAATATTGACAACAGACTACCTTCCATAATGACAAGGCTACCATCCATTGGAGTAACAATAATATCGACAACAAAATACGTACCACAATGACAAGGCTACCATCCATTAGAGATACAAAAATATAGACAACTGACTACCTTCCATAATGACAAGGCAACAATCCATTGGAGTAACAAAAATCAGGAAAACATACTACCTTCCGTAATGACAAGGCTACCTTCCATTGGAGTAACAATGATATCGACAACATACTACCTTGCATAATAACAAGGAAACCATCCATTGGAGTAACAAAATTCTCGACAACAGACTACTTCCATAATAACAAGGCTACAATCCATTGGAATAACAAAAATCTCGACAACAAACTACCTTCCATAATGACAAGGCTACCATCCAATAAAGTAACAAAAATCTCGACAACAGACTACCTTCCATAATGACAAGGCTACCATCCATTGGAGTAACAAAAATCTCGACAAGAAACTACCTTCCATAATGACAAGGCTACCATCCATTAGAGTAACAAAGATATCAATAACATACTACCTCCCATAATGGCAAGGCTACCACTCATTAGATTAACAAAAATCTTGACAACAGACTACCTTCCATAATGACAAGGCTACCATCCACTGGAGTAACAAAAATTTCGACAATAGACTACCTTCCATAATTAGAAGGCTATCATCCATTGTAGTAACAAAATATCGACAACATACTACCTTTCGTAATGAAAATGCTACCATTCATTGGAGTAACAAAAATCTCGACTACAGACTACCTTCTATAATGGCAAGGCTACCATCCATTGGAATAACAAAAATCTCGACAACAGACTACCTTCCATAATGACAAGGATACCATCCAATGGAGTAACAAAAATCTCGACAACAGACAACCTTCCATAATGAAAAGGCTACCTTCCATTGGAGTAACAAAGATATCGATAATATACTACCTTCCATAATGAAAAGGCTACCATCAATTGGAGTAACAAAAATATCGACAACAAACTACCTTCTAAAATGACAAGGCTACAACCCGTTGGAATAACAAAAATCTCGACAACAGACTACGTCTCATAATGACAAGGATACCAGCCATTAGAATAACATATTTTTTTACAACAGACTACGTTCCATAATAACAAGCTACCATCCATTGGAATAACAAAAATCTCAACAACAGACTACATTCCATATTGACAAAGCTAACATCCAATGGAATAACAAAAATCTCGAAGACAGACTACCTTCAATAATGACAAGGCTACCATCCATTGATGTAGCAGAAATATGAACAACAGACTACCTTTTATAAAGACAAGGCTAGCGTCCATTGGAGTAACAGAAATCTCAACGACGGACTACTTTCCATAATGACAAGGCTACCATCCAATAAAGTAACAAAAATCTCGACAACAGACTACCTTCTATAATGACAAGGCTACCATCCATTGGAGTAAAAAAAATCTCGACAACAAACTACCTTCCATAATGACAAGGCTACCATCCATTAGAGTAACAAAGATATCGACAACATACTACCTTCCATAATGACAAGGCTACCACTCATTGGATTAACCAAAATCATGAAAATAGACTACCTTCCATAATGACAAGGCTACCATCCATTGGAGTAAAAAAAATTTCGACCACATACTACCTTCCATAATGACAAAGCTATCATCCATTGGAGTAACAAAATATCGACAACATACTACCTTCCGTAATGAAAAGGCTACCATTCATTGGAGTAACAAAAATATTGACAACAAACTACCTTCCATAATGACAAGGCTACCATCCATTGGAGTAACAATAATATCGACAACAGACTACGTACCACAATGACAAGGCTACCATCCATTAGAGTTACAAATATATAGACAACAGATTACCTTCCATAATGACAAGGCTACAATCCATTGAAGTAACAAAAATCAAGAAAAAATACTACCTTCCGTAATGACAAGGCTACCTTCCATTGGAGTAACAAAGATATCGACAACATACTACCTTGCATAATAACAAGGAAACCATCTATTGGAGTAACAAAATTCTCGACAACAGACTAATTCCATAATAACAAGGCTACAATCCATTGGAATAACAAAAATCTCGACAACAAACTACCTTCCATAATGACAAGGCTACCATCCAATAAAGTAACAAAAATCTCGACAACAGACTACCTTCCATAAAGACAAGGCTACCATCCACTGGAGTAACAAAAATCTCGACAACAAACTACCTTCAATAATGACAAGGCTACCATCCATTATAGTAACAAAGATATCAATAACATACTACCTCCCATAATGACAAGGCTACCACTCATTAGATTAACAAAAATTTGACAACAGACTACCTTCCATAATGACAAGGCTACCATCCATTGGAGTTACAAAAATTTCGACAACAGACTACCTTCCATAATGACAAGTCTATCATCCATTGGAGTAACAAAATATCGACAACATACTACCTTCCATAATGAAAAGGCTACCATTCATTGGAGTAACAAAAATCCCGACTACAGACTACCTTCTATAATGGCAAGGCTACCATCCATTGGAATAACAAAAATCTCGACAACAGATTACCTTCCATAATGACAAGGATACCATCCAATGGAGTAACAAAAATCTCGACAACAGACAACCTTCCATAATGAAAAGGCTACCTTCCATTGGAGTAACAAAGATATCGACAATATACTACCTTCCATAATGAAAAGGCTACCATCAATTGGAGTAACAAAAATCTCGACAACAGAAAACCTTCCATAATGAAAAGGCTACCTTCCATTGGAGTAACAAAGATATCGACAATATACTACCTTCCATAATGAAAAGGCTACCATCAATTGGAGTAACAAAAATATCGACAACAAACTACCTTCTAAAATGACAAGGCTACAACCCGTTTGAATAACAAAAATCTCGACAACAGACTACGTCTCATAATGAAAAGGATACCAGCCATAAGAATAACAAAAATTTTGACAACAGACTACGTTCCATAATAACAAGGCTACCATCCATTGGAATAACAAAAATCTCGACAACAGACTACATTCCATAATGACAAGGCTAACATCCAATGGAATAACAAAAATCTCGAAGACATACTACCTTCAATAATGACAAGGCTACCATCCATTGATGTAACAGAAATATGAACAACATACTACCTTTTATAATGACAAGGCTACCGTCCATTGCAGTAACATAAATCTCAACGACGGACTACTTTCCATAATGACAAGGATACCATCTATTGGAGTAACAAAAATCTCGACAACAAACTACCTTCCATAATGACCAGGCTATCATCCATTGGAGTAACAAAATATCGACAACATACTACCTTCCATAATGAAAAGGCTACCAATCATTGGAGTAACAGAAATCTCGACTACAGACTACCTTCCTTAATGACAAGGCTACCATCCATTTGAGTAAAAAACATATCGACAATAGGCTATGTTCCATAATGACAAGGCTACCATCCATTGGAGTAACAAAAATCTTGACAATAGACTACCTTCCATAATGAAAAGGGTACCATCCATTAGACTAACAAAGATATCGACAACATACTACCTTCCATAATGACAAGACACCCTTCCATTGGAATAACAAAAATCTCGACAACAGACTACCTTCCATAATGACAAGGCTACCATCCAATGGAGTAACAAAAATCTCGAAAACATACTACCTTCCATAATGACAAGGCTACCATCCATTAGAGTAACAAAGTTATCGACAACATACTACCTTCCATAATGATTAGGCTACCATCCATTGGAGTAACAAAAATCTTGACAATAGACTACCTTCCATAATGACAAGGCTACCATCCATTGTAGTAACAAAAATATCGACAACAGGCTACGTACCACAATGACAAGGCTACCATCCATTGGAGTAACAAAAATATCGACAACAGACTACCTTCCATAATGACAAGGCTACAATGCATTTGAGTAAAAAAATCTTGAGAACAGACTACCTTGCATAATGACAAGGCTACCTTCCATTGGAGTAACAAAGATATCGATAACATACTACCTTCCATAATGACAAGGCTACCATCCATTGGAGTAACAAAAATATCGACAACAAACTACTTTCCAAAATGACAAGGCTACCAGCCGTTGGAATAACAAAAGTCTTGAAAACAGACTACTTTCCATAATGACAAGGCTACCAGCCATTGCAATAACAAATTTTTTGGCAACTGACTATGTTTCATAATGACAAGTCTACAATCCATTGGAGTAACAAAAATCTCGACAACAGACTAACTTCCATAATGACAAGGCTACCATCCATTGGAGTAACAAAAATATCGACACCTGACTACCTTCCATAATGACAAGGCTACCATCTAATGGAATAACAAAAATATCAAAGACAGACTACCTTCAATAATGAGAAGGCTACCATCCATTGGAGTAACAGAAATCTTAACAACAGACTACCTTCTATAACGACAAGGATATCGTGCATTGGAGTAACAGAAATCTCAACGACAGACTACCTTCCATAATGACAAGGTTACCATCTATTGGAGTAACAAAAATCTCGACAACATACTACCTTCCATAATGACAAAGCTACCATCCATTGGAGTAACAAAAATCTCGACAACAGACTACCTTCCATAATGAAAGGCTCCCATCCATTGGAGTAACAAAAATCTAGACAACAAACTACCTTCCATAATGACAAGGCAACCATCCATTAGAGTAACAAAGATATCGACAACATACTACCTTCCATAATGACAAGGCTACCATCCATTGGAGTAACACAAATCTTGACAACAGACTACCTTCCATAATGACAAGGCTACCATCCATTGGAGTAATAAATTTATCGACAACAGACTACGTACCATAATGACAAGGCTACCATCCATTGGAGTAACAAAAATATCAAAAACAAACTACCTTCCATAATGACAAGGCTACAATCCATTGGAGTAACAAAAATCTCGACAACAGACAACCTTCCATAATGACAAGGCTACCTTCCATTGGAGTAACAAAGATATCTACAACATACTACAATCCATAATGACAAGGCTACCATCCATTGGAGTAACAAAAATCTTGACAACAGACTACCTTCCATAATGACATGGCTAACATCCATTAGAGTAAAAAAAATATCGACAACAGACTATGTACCTTAATGACAAGGATATCATCCATTGGAGTAACAAAAATATTGACATCAGACTACCTTTTATAATAACAAGGCTACAATCAATTGGAGTAACAATAATCTCGACGACAGACTACCTTCCATAATAACAGGGCCACAATCCATTGGAGTAACAAAAATCTCGACAACAGACTACCTTCCATAATGAAAAGGCTACCATCCATTGGAGTAACAAAAATCTAGACAACAAACTACCTTCCATAATGACTAGGCTAACATCCATTAGAGTAACAAAGATATCAACAACATACACCCTTCCATAATGACAAGGCTACCATCCATTGGAGTAATAAAAATATCGACAACAGACTACTTACCATAATGACAAGGCTACCATCCATTGGAGTAACAAAAATATCAACAACAGACTATGTTCCATAATGACAAGGCTATAATCCATTGGAGTAACAAAAATCTCGACAATAAACTACCTTCCATAATAACAAGGCAACCTTCCATTGGAGTAACAAATATATCGACAACATACTACAATCCATAATGACAAGGCTACCATCCATTGGAGTAACAAAAATCTTGACAACAAACTACCTTCCATAATGACATGGCTAACATCCATTAGAGTAAAAAAAATATCGACGACAGACTGTGTACAACAATGAAAAGGCTATCATCCATTGGAGTAACAAAAATATCGACATCAAACTACCTTCAATAATAACAAGGCTACAATCCATTGGAGTAACAAAAATCTCGACCACAGACCCTTCCATAATAACAAGGCTACAATCCATTGGAGTAACAAAATTCTCGACAACATACTACCTTCCATAATGTACAAGGCTACCATCCATTGGAGTAACAAAATTCTCCGTACTAGACTACCTTCCATAAGAACAAGGCTACAATCCATTGGAGTAACAAAAATATCGAAAACAAACTACCTTCCATAATGACAAGGCTACCATCCATTGGAATAACAAATATCTCGACAACCGTCCATAATGATAAAGCTACCATCCAATGGAATAACAAAAAACTCGAAAATAGACTACCTTCCATAATGACAACGCTACCATCCATTGGAGTATAAGAAATCTGAACAACAGAGTACCTTCCGTAATGACAAGGCTACCATCCATTAGAGTAACAGAAATCTCAACGATAGACAACCTTCCATAATGACATGGCTACCATCTATTGGAGTTACAAAAATCTCTACAACAGAATGCCTTCCATAATGACAAGGCTACCATCCATTGGAGTAACAAAAATTTTGACAACATACTCCCTTCCATAATGACAAGGCTACCATCCATTGGAGTAACAAAAATACTGACAACTAACTACCTACCATAATGACAATGCTACCATCCATTGGAGTTACAAAAATATCGACAACAGACTACCTTCCATAATGACAAGGCTACGATCCATTGCAGTAAGAAAAATATTGACAATAGACTACCTTCCATAATGACAAGGCTACCATCCATTGGAGTAACAGAAATCTGAACAACAGACTACCTTCCATCATGACAAGGCTACCCTCCATTAGAGTAACAAAAATCTCAACGATAGACTACCTTCCATAATGACAAGGCTACCTTCCATTGGAGTAACAAAGATATCGACAACATACTACAATCCATAATGACAAAGCTACCATCCATTGGAGTAACAAAAATCTCGATAACATACTACCTTCCATAATGACAAGGCTACCATCCATTGGAGTAACAAAAATATTGACAACTAACTACCTACCATAATGATAATGCTACCATCCATTGGAGTATCGACAACAGACTACCTTCCATAATGACAAGGCTACCATCCATTGGAGTAAGAAAAATATTGACAACTAACTACCTACCATAATGACAATGCTACCATCCATTGGAGTAACAAAAATATCGACAACAAACTACCTTCCATAATGACAAGGCTATCATCCATTGGAGTAACAAAATATCGACAACATACTACCTTCCATAATGAAAAGGCTACCAATAATTGGAGTAACAAAAATCTTGACTACAGACTACTTTCCATAATGATAAGGCTACCATCCATTTGAGTAAAAAAGATATCGACAACAGGCTATGTTCCATAATGACAAGGCTACCATCCATTGGAGTAACAAAAATCTCGACAACAAACTACCTTCCATAATGACAAGGCTATCATCCATTAGAGTAACGAAGATATCGACAACATACTACCTTATATAATGATAAGGCTACCATCCATTGGAGTAATAAAAATATCGACAACAGACTACGTACCACAATGACAAGGATACCATCCAGTGGAGTAACAAAAATATCAACAACAGACTACCTTCCATAATGACAAGGCTACAATCCATTGGAGTAACAAAAATCTCGACAACAGACTACCTTCCATAATGACAAGGCTACCTTCCATTGGAGTAACAAAGATATCGACAACATACTACAATCCATAATGACAAGGCTACCATCAATTGGAGTAACAAAAATCTTGACAACAGACTACCTTCCATAATGACATGGCTAACATCCATTAGAGTAAAAAAAATATCGACAACAAACTATGTACTACAATGACAAGGCTATCATCCATTGGTGTAACAAAAATATCGACATCAGACTACCTTCCATAATAACAAGGCTACAATCCATCGGAGTAACAAAAATCTCGACAACAGACTACCTTCCATAATAACAAGGCTACAATCCATTGGAGTAACAAAAATCTCAACAACAGACTACCTTCCATAATGAAAAGGCTACCATCCATTGGAGTAACAAAAATCTAGACAACAAACTACCTTCCATATTGACAAGGCTACCATCCCTTAGAGTAACAAAGATATCAACAACATACTACCTTCCATAATGACAAGGCTACCATCCATTGGAGTAACACAAATCTTGACAACAAACTACCTTCCATAATGACAAGGCTACCATCCATTGGAGTAATAAAAATATAGACAACAGACTACGTACCATAATGACAAGGATACCATCCATTAGAGTAACAAAAATATCAACAATAGACTACCTTCCATAATGACAAGGCTACAATCCATTGGAGTAACAAAAATCTCGACAATAGACTACCTTCCATAATAACAAGGCTACCTCCCATTGGAGTAACAAAGATATCGACAACATACTACAATCCATAATAACAAGGCTATTATCCATTGGAGTAACATAAATCTTGACAACAGACTACCTTCCATAATGACATGGCTAACATCCATTAGAGTAAAAAAAATATCGACAACAGACTATGCACCACAATGACAAGGCTATCATCCATTGGAGTAACAAAAATATCGACATCAGACTACCTTCCATAATAACAAGGCTACAATCCATTGGAGTAACAAAAATCTTGACAACAGACTACCTTCCATAATAACAAGGCTACAATCTATTGGAGTAACAAAAATATCGAAAACAAACTATTTTCCATAATGACAAGGCTTCCATCCATTGGAATAACAAATATCTCGACAACCGTCCATAATGAAAAAGCTACCATCCAATGGAATGACAAGGCTACCATTCATTGGAGTAACAGAAATCTGAACAACAGAGTACCTTCCGTAGTGACAAGGCTACCATCCATTAGAGTAACAGAAATCTCAACGATAGACAACCTTCTATAATGACATGGCTACCATCTATTGGAGTTACAAAAATCTCGACAACAGACTGCCTTCCATAATGACAAGGCTACCATCCATTGGAGTAACAAAAATCTCGACAACATACTGCCTTCCATAATGACAAGGCTATCATCCATTGGAGTAACAAAAATATTGACAACGAACTACCTACCATAATGACAATGCTACCATCCATTGGAGTAACAAAAATATCGACAACAGATTACCTTCCATAATGACAAGGCTACCATCCATTACAGTAAGAAAATTATTGACAATAGACTACCTTCCATAATGACAAGGCTACCATCCATTGGAGTAACAAAAATCTCGACAACAGACTACCATCCATAATTGCAACGCTATCATCCATTAGAGTAACAAAAATCTTGATAACATACTACCTTCCATTATGACAAGGCTACCATCCATTGGAGTAACAGAAATCTGAACAACAGACTACCTTCCATAATGACAAGGCTACCCTCCATTAGAGTAACAGAAATCTCAACGATAGACTACCTTCCATAATGACAAGGCTACCTTCCATTGGAATAACAAAGATATCGACAACATACTACAATCCATAATGACAAGGCTACCATCCATTGGAGTAACAAAAATCTCGACAACATACTACCTTCCATAATGACAAGGCTACCATCCATTGTAGTAACAAAAATATTGACAAATATTTAGCTACCATAATGACAATGCTACCATCCATTGGAGTATCGACAACAGACTACCTTCCATAATGACAAGGCTACCATCCATTGGAGTAAGAAAAATATTGACAACTAACTACCTACCATAATGACAATGCTACCATCCATTGGAGTAAGAAAAACATCGACAATAAACTACCTTCCATAATGACAAGGCTATCATCCATTGGAGTAAGAAAAATATTATCAACAGACTACCTTCCATAATGACAAGGCTACCATCCAATGGAGTAACAAAAATCTCGACAACAAACTACCTTCCATAATGACAAGGCTATCATCCATTGAAGTAACAAAATATCGAAAACATACTACCTTCCATAATGAAAAGGCTACCAATAATTGGAGTAACAAAAATCTCGACTACAGACTACTTTCCATAATGATAAGGCTACCATCCATTTGAGTAAAAAAGATATCGACAAAAATATTGACAAATAACTAGCTACCATAATGACAATGCTACCATCCATTGGAGTATCGACAATAGACTACCTTCCATAATGACAAGGCTACCATCCATTGGAGTAAGAAAAATATTGACAACTAACTACCTACCATAATGACAATGCTACCATCCATCGGAGTAACAAAAACATCGACAATAGACTACCTTCCATAATGACAAGGCTATCATCCATCGGAGTAAGAAAAATATTAACAATAGACTACCTTCCATAATGACAAGGCTACCATCCAATGGAGTAACAAAAATATCGACAACAAACTACCTTCCATAATGACAAGGCTATCATCCATTGGAGTAACAAAATATCGACAACATACTACCTTCCATAATGAAAAGGCTACCAATAATTGGAGTAACAAAAATCTCGACTACAGACTACTTTCCATAATGATAAGGCTACCATCCATTTGAGTAAAAAAGATATCGACAAAAATATTGACAAATAACTAGCTACCATAATGACAATGCTACCATCCATTGGAGTATCGACAATAGACTACCTTCCATAATGACAAGGCTACCATCCATTGGAGTAAGAAAAATATTGACAACTAACTACCTACCATAATGACAATGCTACCATCCATCGGAGTAACAAAAACATCGACAATAGACTACCTTCCATAATGACAAGGCTATCATCCATCAGAGTAAGAAAAATATTAACAATAGACTACCTTCCATAATGACAAGGCTACCATCCAATGGAGTAACAAAAATCTCGACAACAAACTACCTTCCATAATGACAAGGCTATCATCCATTGGAGTAACAAAATATCGACAACATACTACCTTCCATAATGAAAAGGCTACCAATAATTGGAGTAACAAAAATCTCGACTACAGACAACTTTCCATAATGATAAGGCTACCATCCATTTGAGTAAAAAAGATATCGACAACAGGCTATGTTCCATAATGACAAGGCTACCATCCATTGGAGTAACAAAAATCTCGACAACAAACTACCTTCCAAAATGACAAGGCTACCATCCATTAGAGTAACAAAGATATCGGAAACATACTACCTTCCATAATGATAAGGCTACCATCCATTGGAGTAACAAAAATATCGACAATAGACTACGTACCACAATGACAAGGTTACCATCCATTGGAGTAACAAAAATATCAACAACTGGCTACCTTCCATAATGACAAGGCTACAATCCATTGGAGTAACAAAAATATCGAAAACAAACTACCTTCCATAATGACAAGGCTACCATCCATTGGAATAACAAATATCTCGACAACCGTCCATAATGACAAACCTATCATCCAATGGAATAACAAAAAACTCGAAATAAGACTACCTTCAATAATGAAAGGCTACCATCCATTGGAGTAACATAAATCTGAACAACAGACTACCTTCCATAATGAAAGGCTACCATCCATTAGAGTAACAGAAATCTCAACGATAGACAACCTTCCATAATGACATGGCTACCATCTATTGGAGTTACAAAAATCTCGACAATAGACTGCCTTCCATAATGACAAGGCTACCATCCATTGGAGTAACAAACATTTTAACAACTAACTACCTACCATAATGACAATGCTACCATCCATTGGAGTAACAAAAATATCGACAACAGACTACCTTCCATAATGACAAGGCTACCATGTATTGCAGTAAGAAAAATATTGATAATAGACTACCTTCCATAATGACAAGGCTACCATCCATTGGAGTAACAGAAATATGAACAATAGAGTACCTTCCGTAATGACAGGGCTACCATCCATTAGAGTAACAGAAATCTCAACGATAGACAACCTTCCATAAAGACATGGCTACCATCTATTGGTGTTACAAAAATCTCGACAACAAACTGCCTTCCATAATGACAAGGCTACCATCCATTGGAGTAACAAAATTTTTGACAACATACTCCCTTCCATAATGACAAGGCTACCATCCATTGGAGTAACAAAAATATTGATAACTAACTACCTACCATAATGACAATGCTACCATCCATTGGAGTAACAAAAATATCGACAACAGACTACCTTCCATAATGAAAAGGCTACCATCCATTGGAGTAACAAAAATCTCGACAACAAACTGCCTTCCATAATGACAAGGCTACCATCCATTGGAGTAACAAAATTTTTGACAACATACTCCCTTCCATAATGACAAGGCTACCATCCATTGGAGTAACAAAAATATTGATAACTAACTACCTACCATAATGTCAATGCTACCATCCATTGGAGTAACAAAAATATCGACAACAGACTACCTTCCATAATGACAAGGCTATCATCCATTGGAGTAACAAAATATCGACAACATACTACCTTCCATAATGACAACGCTATCATCCATTAGAGTAAAAAAAATCTTGATAACATACTACCTTCCATAATGACAAGGCTACCAACCATTGGAGTAATAGAAATCTGAACAACAGACTACCTTCCATAATGACAAGGCTACCCTCCATTAGAGTAACATAAATCTCAACGATAGACTACCTTCCATAATGACAAGGCTACCTTCCATTGGAGTAACAAAGATATCGACAACATACTACAATCCATAATGACAAGGCTACCATCCATTGGAGTAACAAAAATCTCGACAACATACTACCTTCCATAATGACAAGGCTACCATCCATTATAGTAACAAAAATATTGACAAATAACTAGCTACCATAATGACAATGCTACCATCCATTGGAGTATCGACAACATACTACCTTCCATAATGACAAGGCTACAGTCCATTGGAGTAAGAAAAATATTGACAACTAACTACCTACCATAATGACAATGCTACCATATAATGGAGTAACAAAAACATCGACAATAGACTACCTTCCATAATGACAAGGCTATCATCCATTGGAGTAAGAAAAATATTAACAATAGACTAGCTTCCATAATGACAAGGCTACCATCCAATGGAGTAACAAAAATCTCGACAACAAACTACCTTCCATAATGACAAGGCTATCATCCATTGGAGTAACAAAAATCTAGACAACAAACTACCTTCCATAATGACAAGGCAACCATCCATTAGAGTAATAAAGATATCGACAACATACTACCTTCCATAATGACAAGGCTACCATCCATTGGAGTAACACAAATCTTGACAACAGACTACCTTCCATAATGACAAGGCTACCATCCATTGGAGTAATAAATTTATCGACAACAGACTACGTACCATAATGACAAGGCTACCATCCATTGGAGTAACAAAAATATCAAAAACAAACTACCTTCCATAATGACAAGGCTACAATCCATTGGAGTAACAAAAATCTCGACAACAGACAACCTTCCATAATGACAAGGCTACCTTCCATTGGAGTAACAAAGATATCTACAACATACTACAATCCATAATGACAAGGCTACCATCCATTGGAGTAACAAAAATCTTGACAACAGACTACCTTCCATAATGACATGGCTAACATCCATTAGAGTAAAAAAAATATCGACAACAGACTATGTACCTTAATGACAAGGATATCATCCATTGGAGTAACAAAAATATTGACATCAGACTACCTTTTATAATAACAAGGCTACAATCAATTGGAGTAACAATAATCTCGACGACAGACTACCTTCCATAATAACAGGGCCACAATCCATTGGAGTAACAAAAATCTCGACAACAGACTACCTTCCATAATGAAAAGGCTACCATCCATTGGAGTAACAAAAATCTAGACAACAAACTACCTTCCATAATGACAAGGCTAACATCCATTAGAGTAACAAAGATATCAACAACATACACCCTTCCATAATGACAAGGCTACCATCCATTGGAGTAACACAAATGTTGACAACAGACTACCTTCCATAATGACAAGGCTACCATCCATTGGAGTAATAAAAATATCGACAACAGACTACTTACCATAATGACAAGGCTACCATCCATTGGAGTAACAAAAATATCAACAACAGACTATGTTCCATAATGACAAGGCTATAATCCATTGGAGTAACAAAAATCTCGACAATAAACTACCTTCCATAATAACAAGGCAACCTTCCATTGGAGTAACAAATATATCGACAACATACTACAATCCATAATGACAAGGCTACCATCCATTGGAGTAACAAAAATCTTGACAACAAACTACCTTCCATAATGACATGGCTAACATCCATTAGAGTAAAAAAAATATCGACGACAGACTGTGTACAACAATGAAAAGGCTATCATCCATTGGAGTAACAAAAATATCGACATCAAACTACCTTCAATAATAACAAGGCTACAATCCATTGGAGTAACAAAAATCTCGACCACAGACCCTTCCATAATAACAAGGCTACAATCCATTGGAGTAACAAAATTCTCGACAACATACTACCTTCCATAATGTACAAGGCTACCATCCATTGGAGTTACAAAATTCTCCGTACTAGACTACCTTCCATAATAACAAGGCTACAATCCATTGGAGTAACAAAAATATCGAAAACAAACTACCTTCCATAATGACAAGGCTACCATCCATTGGAATAACAAATATCTCGACAACCGTCCATAATGACAAAGCTACCATCCAATGGAATAACAAAAAACTCGAAAATAGACTACCTTCCATAATGACAACGCTACCATCCATTGGAGTATAAGAAATCTGAACAACAGAGTACCTTCCGTAATGACAAGGCTACCATCCATTAGAGTAACAGAAATCTCAACGATAGACAACCTTCCATAATGACATGGCTACCATCTATTGGAGTTACAAAAATCTCTACAACAGAATGCCTTCCATAATGACAAGGCTACCATCCATTGGAGTAACAAAAATCTCGACAACATACTCCCTTCCATAATGACAAGGCTACCATCCATTGGAGTAACAAAAATACTGACAACTAACTACCTACCATAATGACAATGCTACCATCCATTGGAGTTACAAAAATATCGACAACAGACTACCTTCCATAATGACAAGGCTACCATCCATTGCAGTAAGAAAAATATTGACAATAGACTACCTTCCATAATGACAAGGCTACTATCCATTGGAGTAACAAAAATCTCGACAACAGACTACCTTCCATAATGACAACACTATCATCCATTAGAGTAACAAAAATCTCGATAACATACTACCTTCCATAATGACAAGGCTACCATCCATTGGAGTAACAGAAATCTGAACAACAGACTACCTTCCATCATGACAAGGCTACCCTCCATTAGAGCAACAAAAATCTCAACGATAGACTACCTTCCATAATGACAAGGCTACCTTCCATTGGAGTAACAAAGATATCGACAACATACTACAATCCATAATGACAAAGCTACCATCCATTGGAGTAACAAAAATCTCGATAACATACTACCTTCCATAATGACAAGGCTACCATCCATTGGAGTAACAAAAATATTGACAACTAACTACCTACCATAATGATAATGCTACCATCCATTGGAGTATCGACAACAGACTACCTTCCATAATGACAAGGCTACCATCCATTGGAGTAAGAAAAATATTGACAACTAACTACCTACCATAATGACAATGCTACCATCCATTGGAGTAACAAAAATATCGACAACAAACTACCTTCCATAATGACAAGGCTATCATCCATTGGAGTAACAAAATATCGAAAACATACTACCTTCCATAATGAAAAGGCTACCAATAATTGGAGTAACAAAAATCTTGACTACAGACTACTTTCCATAATGATAAGGCTACCATCCATTTGAGTAAAAAAGATATCGACAACAGGCTATGTTCCATAATGACAAGGCTACCATCCATTGGAGTAACAAAAATCTCGACAACAAACTACCTTCCACAATGACAAGGCTATCATCCATTAGAGTAACGAAGATATCGACAACATACTACCTTATATAATGATAAGGCTACCATCCATTGGAGTAACAAAAATATCGACAACAGACTACGTACCACAATGACAAGGATACCATCCAGTGGAGTAACAAAAATATCAACAACAGACTACCTTCCATAATGACAAGGCTACAATCCATTGGAGTAACAAAAATCTCGACAACAGACTACCTTCCATAATGACAAGGCTACCTTCCATTGGAGTAACAAAGATATCGACAACATACTACAATCCATAATGACAAGGCTACCATCAATTGGAGTAACAAAAATCTTGACAACAGACTACCTTCCATAATGACATGGCTAACATCCATTAGAGTAAAAAAAATATCGACAACAAACTATGTACTACAATGACAACGCTATCATCCATTGGTGTAACAAAAATATCGACATCAGACTACCTTCCATAATAACAAGGCTACAATCCATCGGAGTAACAAAAATCTCGACAACAGACTACCTTCCATAATAACAAGGCTACAATCCATTGGAGTAACAAAAATCTCAACAACAGACTACCTTCCATAATGAAATGGCTACCATCCATTGGAGTAACAAAAATCTAGACAACAAACTACCTTCCATATTGACAAGGCTACCATCCCTTAGAGTAACAAAGATATCAACAACATACTACCTTCCATAATGACAAGGCTACCATCCATTGGAGTAACACAAATCTTGACAACAAACTACCTTCCATAATGACAAGGCTACCATCCATTGGAGTAATAAAAATATAGACAACAGACTACGTACCATAATGACAAGGCTACCATCCATTAGAGTAACAAAAATATCAACAATAGACTACCTTCCATAATGACAAGGCTACAATCCATTGGAGTAACAAAAATCTCGACAATAGACTACCTTCCATAATAACAAGGCTACCTCCCATTGGAGTAACAAAGATATCGACAACATACTACAATCCATAATAACAAGGCTATTATCCATTGGAGTAACATAAATCTTGACAACAGACTACCTTCCATAATGACATGGCTAACATCCATTAGAGTAAAAAAAATATCGACAACAGACTATGCACCACAATGACAAGGCTATCATCCATTGGAGTAACAAAAATATCGACATCAGACTACCTTCCATAATAACAAGGCTACTATCCATTGGAGTAACAAAAATCTTGACAACAGACTACCTTCCATAATAACAAGGCTACAATCTATTGGAGTAACAAAAATATCGAAAACAAACTATTTTCCATAATGACAAGGCTTCCATCCATTGGAATAACAAATATCTCGACAACCGTCCATAATGAAAAAGCTACCATCCAATGGAATGACAAGGCTACCATTAATTGGAGTAACAGAAATCTGAACAACAGAGTACCTTCCGTAGTGACAAGGCTACCATCCATTACAGTAACAGAAATCTCAACGATAGACAACCTTCTATAATGACATGGCTACCATCTATTGGAGTTACAAAAATCTCGACAACAGACTGCGTTCCATAATGACAAGGCTACCATCCATTGGAGTAACAAAAATCTCGACAACATACTGCCTTCCATAATGACAAGGCTATCATCCATTGGAGTAACAAAAATATTGACAACGAACTACCTACCATAATGACAATGCTACCATCCATTGGAGTAACAAAAATATCGACAACAGATTACCTTCCATAATGACAAGGCTACCATCCATTGCAGTAAGAAAATTATTGACAATAGACTACCTTCCATAATGACAAGGCTACCATCCATTGGAGTAACAAAAATCTCGACAACAGACTACCTTCCATAATTGCAACGCTATCATCCATTAGAGTAACAAAAATCTTGATAACATACTACCTTCCATAATGACAAGGCTACCATCCATTGGAGTAACAGAAATCTGAACAACAGACTACCTTCCATAATGACAAGGCTACCCTCCATTAGAGTAACAGAAATCTCAACGATAGACTACCTTCCATAATGACAAGGCTACCTTCCATTGGAGTAACAAATATATCGACAACATACTACAATCCATAATGACAAGGCTACCATCCATTGGAGTAACAAAAATCTCGACAACATACTACCTTCCATAATGACAAGGCTACCATCCATTGTAGTAACAAAAATATTGACAAATATTTAGCTACCATAATGACAATGCTACCATCCATTGGAGTATCGACAACAGACTACCTTCCATAATGACAAGGCTACCATCCATTGGAGTAAGAAAAATATTGACAACTAACTACCTACCATAATGACAATGCTACCATCCATTGGAGTAACAAAAACATCGACAATAAACTACCTTCCATAATCACAAGGCTATCATCCATTGGAGTAAGAAAAATATTATCAACAGACTACCTTCCATAATGACAAGGCTACCATCCAATGGAGTAACAAAAATCTCGACAACAAACTACCTTCCATAATGACAAGGCTATCATCCATTGGAGTAACAAAATATCGAAAACATACTACCTTCCATAATGAAAAGGCTACCAATAATTGGAGTAACAAAAATCTCGACTACAGACTACTTTCCATAATGATAAGGCTACCATCCATTTGAGTAAAAAAGATATCGACAAAAATATCGACAAATAACTAGCTACCATAATGACAATGCTACCATCCATTGGAGTATCGACAATAGACTACCTTCCATAATGACAAGGCTACCATCCATTGGAGTAAGAAAAATATTGACAACTAACTACCTACCATAATGACAATGCTACCATCCATCGGAGTAACAAAAACATCGACAATAGACTACCTTCCATAATGACAAGGCTATCATCCATCGGAGTAAGAAAAATATTAACAATAGACTACCTTCCATAATGACAAGGCTACCATCCAATGGAGTAACAAAAATCTCGACAACAAACTACCTTCCATAATGACAAGGCTATCATCCATTGGAGTAACAAAATATCGACAACATACTACCTTCCATAATGAAAAGGCTACCAATAATTGGAGTAACAAAAATCTCGACTACAGACTACTTTCCATAATGATAAGGCTACCATCCATTTGAGTAAAAAAGATATCGACAAAAATATTGACAAATAACTAGCTACCATAATGACAATGCTACCATCCATTGGAGTATCGACAATAGACTACCTTCCATAATGACAAGGCTACCATCCATTGGAGTAAGAAAAATATTGACAACTAACTACCTACCATAATGACAATGCTACCATCCATCGGAGTAACAAAAACATCGACAATAGACTACCTTCCATAATGACAAGGCTATCATCCATCGGAGTAAGAAAAATATTAACAATAGACTACCTTCCATAATGACAAGGCTACCATCCAATGGAGTAACAAAAATCTCGACAACAAACTACCTTCCATAATGACAAGGCTATCATCCATTGGAGTAACAAAATATCGACAACATACTACCTTCCATAATGAAAAGGCTACCAATAATTGGAGTAACAAAAATCTCGACTACAGACACCTTTCCATAATGATAAAGCTACCATCCATTTGAGTAAAAAAGATATCGACAACAGGCTATGTTCCATAATGACAAGGCTACCATCCATTGGAGTAGCAAAAATCTCGACAACAAACTACCTTCCAAAATGACAAGGCTACCATCCATTAGAGTAACAAAGATATCGGAAACATACTACCTTCCATAATGATAAGGCTACCATCCATTGGAGTAACAAAAATATCGACAATAGACTACGTACCACAATGACAAGGTTACCATCCATTGGAGTAACAAAAATATCAACAACTGGCTACCTTCCATAATGACAAGGCTACAATCCATTGGAGTAACAAAAATATCGAAAACAAACTACCTTCCATAATGACAAGGCTACCATCCATTGGAATAACAAATATCTCGACAACCGTCCATAATGACAAACCTATCATCCAATGAAATAACAAAAAACTCGAAGTAAGACTACCTTCCATAATGAAAGGTAACCATCCATTGGAGTAACATAAATCTGAACAACAGACTACCTTCCATAATGAAAGGCTACCATCCATTAGAGTAACAGAAATCTCAACGATAGACAACCTTCTATAATGACATGGCTACCATCTATTGGAGTTACAAAAATCTCGACAATAGACTGCCTTCCATAATGACAAGGCTACCATCCATTGGAGTAACAAACATTTTAACAACTAACTACCTACCATAATGACAATGCTACCATCCATTGGAGTAACAAAAATATCGACAACAGACTACCTTCCATAATGACAAGGCTACCATGTATTGCAGTAAGAAAAATATTGATAATAGACTACCTTCCATAATGACAAGGCTACCATCCATTGGAGTAACAGAAATATGAACAATAGAGTACCTTCCGTAATGACAGGGCTACCATCCATTAGAGTAACAGAAATCTCAACGATAGACAACCTTCCATAAAGACATGGCTACCATCTATTGGTGTTACAAAAATCTCGACAACAAACTGCCTTCCATAATGACAAGGCTACCATCCATTGGAGTAACAAAATTTTTGACAACATACTCCCTTCCATAATGACAAGGCTACCATCCATTGGAGTAACAAAAATATTGATAACTAACTACCTACCATAATGACAATGCTACCATCCATTGGAGTAACAAAAATATCGACAACAGACTACCTTCCATAATGAAAAGGCTACCATCCATTGGAGTAACAAAAATCTCGACAACAAACTGCCTTCCATAATGACAAGGCTACCATCCATTGGAGTAACAAAAATTTTGACAACATACTCCCTTCCATAATGACAAGGCTACTATCCATTGGAGTAACAAAAATATTGATAACTAACTACCTACCATAATGTCAATGCTACCATCCATTGGAGTAACAAAAATATCGACAACAGACTACCTTCCATAATGACAAGGCTATCATCCATTGGAGTAACAAAATATCGACAACATACTACCTTCCATAATGACAACGCTATCATCCATTAGAGTAAAAAAAATCTTGATAACATACTACCTTCCATAATGACAAGGCTACCAACCATTGGAGTAATAGAAATCTGAACAACAGACTACCTTCCATAATGACAAGGCTACCCTCCATTAGAGTAACATAAATCTCAACGATAGACTACCTTCCATAATGACAAGGCTACCTTCCATTGGAGTAACAAAGATATCGACAACATACTACAATCCATAATGACAAGGCTACCATCCATTGGAGTAACAAAAATCTCGACAACATACTACCTTCCATAATGACAAGGCTACCATCCATTATAGTAACAAAAATATTGACAAATAACTAGCTACCATAATGACAATGCTACCATCCATTGGAGTATCGACAACATACTACCTTCCATAATGACAAGGCTACCATCCATTGGAGTAAGAAAAATATTGACAACTAACTACCTACCATAATGACAATGCTACCATATATTGGAGTAACAAAAACATCGACAATAGACTACCTTCCATAATGACAAGGCTATCATCCATTGGAGTAAGAAAAATATTAACAATAGACTAGCTTCCATAATGACAAGGCTACCATCCAATGGAGTAACAAAAATGTCGACAACAAACTACCTTCCATAATGACAAGGCTATCATCCATTGGAGTAACAAAATAATGACAACATACTACCTTCCATAATGAAAAGGCTACCAATAATTGGAGTAACAAAAATCTCGACTACAGACTACTTTCCATAATGATAAGGCTACAATCCATTTGAGTAAAAAAGATATCGACAACAGGCTATGTTCCATAATGACAAGGCTACCATCCATTGGAGTAACAAAAATCTCGATAACAAACTACCTTCCATAATGACAAGGCTACCATCCATTAGAGTAACAAAGATATCGACAACATACTACCTTCCATAATGACAAGGCTACAATCCATTGGACTAACAAAAATATCGAAAACAAACTACCTTCCATAATGACAAGGCTACCATCCATTGGAATAACAATATCTCGATAACCGTCCATAATGACAAAGCTACCTTCCAATGGAATAACAAAAAACTCGAAAATAGACTACCTTCCATAATGACAAGGCTACCATCCATTGGAGTAACAGAAATCTGAACAACAGAGTACCTTCCGTAATGACAAGGCTACCATCCATTAGAGTAACAGAAATCTCAACGATAGACAACCTTCCATAATGACATGGCTACCATCTATTGGAGTTACAAAAATCTCGACAACAGACTGCCTTCCATAATGACAAGGCTACCATCCATTGGAGTAACAAAAATCTCGACAACATACTCCCTTCCATAATGACAAGGCTACCATCCATTGGAGTAAGAAAAATATTTACAACTAACTACCTACCATAATGACAATGCTACCATCCATTGGAGTAACAAAATTATCGACAACAGACTACCTTCCATAATGACAAGGCTACCATCCATTGGAGTAAGAAAAATATTGACAATAGACTACCTTCCATAATGACAAGGCTACCATCCATTGGAGTAACAAAAATCTCGACAAAAGACTACCTTCCATAATGACAATGCTATCATCCATTAGAGTAACAAAAATATCGATAACCGACTACCTTCCATAATGACAAGGCTACCATCCATGGAGTAACAGAAATCCGAACAACAGACTACCTTCCATAATGAAAAGGCTTCCATCTATTAGAGTAATAGAAATCTCAACGATAGACTACCTTCCTTAATGACATGGCTACAATCTATTGGAGTTACAAAAATCTCGACAACAGACTACATTCCATAATGACAAAGCTACCATCCATTGGAGTAACAAAAATCTCGACAACATACTACCTTCTATAATGACAAGGTTACCATCCATTGTAGTAACTAAAATATTGACAACTAACTACCTACCATAATGATAATGCTACCATCCATTGGAGTAACAAAAATATCGACAACAAAATACCTTCCATAATGACAAGGCTACCATCCATTAGAGTAAAAAAAATATTGACAATAGACTACCTTCCATAATGACAAGGCTACCATCCATTGGAGTAACAAAAACCTCGACAACATACTACCTTCGATAATGACATGGCTACCATCCATTGGAGTAACAAAAATATTGACAACTAACTACCTACCATAATGACAATGCTACCATCCATTGGAGTAATAAAAATATCGACAACAGACTACCTTCCATGATGACAAGGCTACCATCCATTGGAGTAAGAAAAATATTAACAATAGACTACCTTCCATAATGACAAGGCTACCATCCATTGGAGTAACAAAAATCTCGACAACAAACTACCTTCCATAATGACAAGGCTACCATCCATTGGAGTAACAAAATATCGACAACATACTACCTTCCATAATGAAAAGGCTACCAATAATTGGAGTAACAAAAATCTCGACTACAGACTACCTTCCATAATGATAAGGCTACCATCCATTTGAGTAAAAAAGATATCGACAACAGGCTATGTTCCATAATGACAAGGCTACCATCCATTGTAGTAACAAAAATCTCGACAACAAACTACCTTCCATAATGACAATGCTACCATCCATTAGAGTAACAAAGATATCGACAACATATTACCTTCCATAATGATAAGGCTACCATCCATTGGAGTAACAAAAATATCGACTATAGACTACGTACCATAATGACAAGGTTACCATCCATTGGAGTAACAAAAAGATCAACAACAGACTACCTTCCATAATGACAAGGCTACCATCCATTGGAATAACAAATATCTCGACAACCGTCCATAATGACAAGGCTACCATCCATTGGAGTAACAGAAATCTGAACAACAGAGTACCTTCCGTAATGACAAGGCTACCATCCATTAGAGTAACAGAAATCTCAATGATAGACAACCTTCCATAATGACATGGCTACCATCTATTGGAGTTACAAAAATCTCGACAACAGACTACCTTCCATAATGACAAGGCTACCATCCATTGGAGTAACAAAAATCTCGACAACATACTCCCTTCCATAATGACAAGGCTACCTTCCATTGGAGTAACAAAAATATTGACAACTAACTACCTACCATAATGACAATGCTACCATCCATTGAAGTAACAAAAATATCGACAACAGACTACCTTCCATAATGACAAGGCTACCATCCATTGAAGTAAGAAAAATATTGATAATAGACTACCTTCCATAATGACAAGGCTACCATCCATTGGAGTAACAAAAATCTCGACAACAGACTACCTTCCATAATGACAATGCTATCATCCATTAGAGTAACAAAAATATTGACAAATAACTACCTTCCATAATGACAAGGCTACCCTCCATTAGTGTAACAGAAATCTCAATGATAGACTACCTTCCATAATGACAAGGCTACCTTCCATTGGAGTAACAAAGATATTGACAACATACTAAAATCCATAATGACAAGGCTACCATCCATTGGAGTAACAAAAATCTCGACAACATACTACCTTTCATAATGACAAGGCTACCATCCATTGGAGTAACAAAAATATTGACAAATAACTACCTACCATAATGACAATGCTACCATCCATTGGAGTATCGACAACAGACTACCTTCCATAATGACAAGGCTACCATCCATTGGAGTAAGAAAAATATTGACAACTAACTACCTACATAATGACAATGCTACCATCCATTGGAGTAACAAAAACATCGACAATAGACTACCTTCCATAATGACAAGGCTATCATCCATTGGAGTAAGAAAAATATTAACAATAGACTACCATCCATAATGACATGGCTCCCATCCAATGGAGTAACAAAAATCTCGACAACAAACTACCTTCCATAATGACAAGGCTATCATCCATTGGAGTAACAAAATATCGACAACATACTACCTTCCTTAGTGAAAAGGATACCAATAATTGGAGTAACAAAAATCTCGACTACAGACTACTTTCCATAATGATAAGGCTACCATCCATTTGAGTAAAAAAGATATCGACAACAGGCTATGTTCCATAATGCAAGGCTACCATCCATTGGAGTAACAAAAATCTCGACAACAAACTACCTTCCATAATGACAAGGCTACCATCCATTAGAGTAACAAAGATATCGAAAACATACTACCTTCCGTAATGATAAGGCTACCATCCATTGGAGTAACAAAAATATCGACAATAGACTACATACCACAATGACAAGGCTACCATCCATTGGAGTAACAAAAATATCAACAACAGACTACCTTCCATATTGACAAGGCTACAATCCATTAGAGTAACAAAAATCTCGACAATAAACTACCTTCCATAATGACAAGGCTACCTTCTATTGGAGTAACAAAGATATCGACAACATACTACAATCCATAATGACAAGGCTAGTATCCATTGGAGTAACAAAAATATCGAAAACAGACTACGTACCACAATGACAAGGCTACCATCCATTGGAGTAACAAAAATATCAACAACGGACTACCTTCCATAATTACAAGGCTACAATCCATTGGAGTAAATAAAATCTCGACAACAGACTACCTTCCATAATGACAAGGCTACCTTCCATTGGAGGAACAAAGATATCGACAACATACTACCTTCCATAATGACAAGGCTACCTTCCATTGGTGTAACAAAGATATCGACAACATACTACCTTCCATAATGACAAGGCTAACATCCATTGGAGTAAGAAAATTCTCGACAACAGACTACCTTCTATAATAACAAGGCTACAATCCATTGGAGTAACAAAAATATCGAAAACAAACTACCTTCCATAATGGCAAGGCTACCATCCATTGGAATAACAAAAATATCGACAACCGTCCATAATGACAAAGCTACCACCCAATGGAATAATAAAAAACTCAAAAATATACTACCTTCCATAATGACAAAGCAACCATCCATTGGAGTAACAAAAATCTCAACAACAGACTACCTTCCATATTGACAAGGCTACCATCCATTAGAGTAACATAAATTTCAACGATAGACTACCTTCCATAATGACATGGCTAACATCTATTGGAGTTACAAAAATCTCGACAATAGACTACCTTCCATAATGACATGGCTACCATCCATTGGAGTAAGAAAAAATTGACAATAGACTACCTTCCATAATGACAAGGCTACCATCCATTGGAGTAACAAAAATCTCGATAACAGACTACCTTCCATAATGACAAGGCTATCATCCATTGGAGTAACAAAAATATCGATAACCGACTACCTTCCATAATGACAAGGCTACCATCCATTGGAGTAACAGAAATCCGAACAACAGACTACCTTCCATAATGACAAGCCTACCATCTATTAGAGTAATATAAATCTCAACAATAGACTACCTTCCCTAATGACATGGTTACAATCTATTGGAGTTACAAAAATCTCGACAATAAACTACCTTCCATAATGACAAGGCTACCATCCATTGGAGTAACAAAAATCTCGACAACATACTACCTTCTATAATGACAAGGCTACCATCCATTGGAGTAACTATAATATTGACAACTAACTACCTAACATAATGATAATGCTACCATCCATTGGAGTAACAAAAATATCGACAATAGACTACCTTCCATAATGACAAGGCTACCATCCATTAGAGTAAAAAAAATATTGACAATAGACTACTTTCCATAATGACAAGGCTACCATCCATTGGAGTAACAAAAACCTCGACAACATACTACCTTCCATAATGACAAGGCTACCATCCATTGGAGTAACAAAAATATTGACAACTAACTACCTACCATAATGACAATACTACCATCCATTGGAGTAATAAAAATATCGACAACAGACTACCTTCCATAATGACAAGGCTACCATCCATTGGAGTAAGAAAAATATTAACAATAGACTAGCTTCCATAATGACAAGGCTACCATCCATTGGAGTAACAAAAATCTCGACAACAAACTACCTTCCATAATGACAAGGCTACCATCCATTGGAGTAACAAAATATCGACAACATACTACCTTCCATATTGAAAAGGCTACCAATAATTGGAGTAACAAAAATCTCGACTACAGACTACCTTCCATAATGATAAGGCTACCATCCATTTGAGTAAAAAAGATATCGACAACAGGCTATGTTCCATAATGACAAGGCTACCATCCATTGGAGTAACAAAAATCTCGACAACAAACTACCTTAATAATGACAAGGCTACCATCCATTAGAGTAACAAAGATATCGACAACATACTACCTTCCATAATGATAAGGCTACCATCCATTGGAGTAAAAAAAATATCGACAATAGACTACGTGACATAATGACAAGGTTACCATCCATTGGAGTAACAAAAATATCAACAATAGACTACCTTCCATAATGATAAGGCTACAATCCATTGGAGTAACAAAAATATCGAAAACAAACTACCTTCCATAATGACAAGGCTACCATCCATTGGAATAACAAATATTTCGACAATCGTCCATAATGACAAGGCTACCATCCATTGGAGTAACAGAAATCTGAACAATAGAGTACCTTCCGTAATGACAAGGCTACCATCCATTAGAGTAACAGAAATCTCAATGATAGACAACCTTCCATAATGACATGGCTACCATCTATTGGAGTTACAAAAATCTCGACAACAGACTACCTTCCATAATGACAAGGCTACCATCCATTGGAGTAACAAAAATCTCGACAACATACTCCCTTCCATAATGACAAGGCTACCATCCATTGGAGTAACAAAAATATTGACAACTAACTACCTACCATAATGACAATGCTACCATCCATTGGAGTAACAAAAATATCGACAACATACTACCTTCCATAATGACAAGGCTACCATCCATTGAAGTAAGAAAAATATTGATAATAGACTACCTTCCATAATGACAAGGCTACCATCCATTGGAGTAACAAAAATCTCGACAACAGACTACCTTCCATAATGACAATGCTATCATCCATTAGAGTAACAAAAATCTTGATAACATACTACCTTCCATAATGACAAGGCTACCATCCATTGGAGTAACAGAAATCTAAACAACAGACTACCTTCCATAATGACAAGGCTACCCTCCATTAGAGTAACAAAAATCTCAATGATAGACTACCTTCCATAATGACAAGGCTACCTTCCATTGGAGTAACAAAGATATCGACAACATACTAAAATCCATAATGACAAGGCTACCATCCATTGGAGTAACAAAAATCTCGACAACATACTACCTTCCATAATGACAAGGCTACCATCCATTGCAGTAACAAAAATATTGACAAATAACTACCTACCATAATGACAATGCTACCATCCATTGGAGTATCGACAACAGACTACCTTCCATAATTACAAGGCTACCATCCATTGGAGTAAGAAAAATATTGACAACTAACTACCTACATAATGACAATGCTACCATCCATTGGAGTAACAAAAACATCGACAATAGACTACCTTCCATAATGACAAGGCTATCATCCATTGGAGTAAGAAAAATATTAACAATATACTACCATCCATAATGACAAGGCTACCATCCAATGGAGTAACAAAAATCTCGACAACAAACTACCTTCCATAATGACAAGGCTATCATCCATTGGAGTAACAAAATATCGACAACATACTACCTTCCTTAGTGAAAAGGCTACCAATAATTGGAGTAACAAAAATCTCGACTACAGACTACTTTCCATAATGATAAGGCTACCATCCATTTGAGTAAAAAAGATATCGACAACAGGCTATGTTCCATAATGACAAGGCTACCATCCATTGGAGCAACAAAAATCTCGACAACAAACTACCTTCCATAATGACAAGGCTACCATCCATTAGAGTAACAAAGATATCGAAAACATACTACCTTCCGTAATGATAAGGCTACCATCCATTGGAGTAACAAAAATATCGACAATAGACTACGTACCACAATGACAAGGCTACCATCCATTGGAGTAACAAAAATATGAACAACAGACTACCTTCCATAATGACAAGGCTACAATCCATTGGAGTAACAAAAATCTCGACAATAAACTACCTTCCATAATGACAAGGCTACCTTCTATTGGAGTAACAAAGATATCGACAACATACTACAATCCATAATGACAAGGCTAGCATCCATTGGAGTAACAAAAATATCAACAACATACTACCTTCCATAATGAAAAGGCTACCTTTCATTCGAGTAACAAAAAACTCAACTACAAACTACCTTCTATAATGACAAGGCTACCATCCATTGGAATAACAAAAATCTCGACAATAGACTACCTTCCATAATGACAAGGCTACCATCCAATGGAGAATAAAAAATCTAGAAAACAGACTACCTTCCACAAGTAGAAAGCTATTATCCATTGGAGTAACAAAGATATAGACAACATACTACCTTCCATAATGACAAGGCTACCATCCATTGGAGTAGAAAAAATATCGAAAACAAACTACCTTCCATAATGACTAGGCTACCATCCATTGGAATAACAAAAATATCGACAACCATCCATAATGACAAAGCTACCATCCAATGTAATAATAAAAAACTCGAAAATAGACTACCTTCCATAATGACAAAGCTACCATTCACTGGAGTAACAGAAATCTCAAAAATAGACTACCTTCCATAGTGACAAGGCTACCATCCATTAGAGTAACAGAAATTTCAAGGATAGACTACCTTCCATAATGACATGGCTACCATCTACTTGAGTTACAAAAATCTCGACAACAAACGACCTTCCATAATGACAAGGCTACCATCCATTGGAGTATCAAAAATCTCGACAACATACTACCTTCCATAATGACAAGGCTACCATCCATTGGAGTAACAAAAATATTGACAACTAACTGCCTACTATAAATACAATGCTACCATCCATTGGAGTAACAAAAATATCGACAACAGACTACCTTGCATAATGACAAGGCTACCATCCATTGAAGTAACAAAAATCTCGACAACAGACCACCTTCCATAATGACAAGGCTATCATCCATTGGAGTAACAAAAATCTTGACAACATACTAGCTTCCATAATGACAAGCCTACCATCCATTGGAGTAACAGAAATCTGAACAACAGAGTACCTTCCATAATGAAAAGGCTACCATCCATTAGAGTAACAGAAATCTCAACGATAGACTACCTTCCATAATGACATGGCTACCATCTATTGGAGTTACGAAAATCTCAACAACAGACTACATTCCATAATGACTAGGCTACCATCCATTGGAGTAACAAAAATCTCGACAACATACTACCTCCCATAATGACAAGGCTACCATTCATTGGAGTAACAAAAATATTTACAACTAACTACCTACCATAATGACAATGCTACCATCTATTGGAGTAAAAAAATATTGACAACAGACTACCTTCCATAATGACAAAGCTACCATCCATTGGAGTAAGAAAAATATTGACAATAGACTACCTTTCATAATGACAAGGCTACCATCCGTTGGAGTAACAAAAATCTCGACAACAGACTACCTTCCATAATGAAAAGGCTATCATCCATTGGAGTAACAAAAATCTCGACAACATGCTACCTTCCATAATGACAAGGCTACCATCCATTAGAGTAAAAAACACATCGACAACATACTACCTTCCATAATGACAAGGCTACCATCCATTGGAGTAACAAAAATATTGACAACAGACTACCTTCCATAATGAAAAGGCTACCAATAATTGGAGTAACTAAAATCTCGACTACAAACTACCTTCCATAATGATAAGGCTAGCATCCATTTTAGTAAAAAAAATATCGACAACAGGCTATGTTCCATAATGAAAAGGCTACCATCCATTGGAGTAACAAAAATCTCGACAACAGACTACCTTCCATAATGACAAGGCTACCATCCATTGGAATAACAAAAATCTCGACAACTGTCCATAATAACAAAGCTACCATCCAATGGAATAACAAAAAACTCGAAAATAGACTACCTTCCATAATGACAAGGCTACCATCCATTGGAGTAACTGAAATCTGAACAACAGACAACCTTCCATAATGACAAGGCTACCATCCATTAGAGTAACAAAAATATAAACGATAGACTACCTTCCATAATGACATGGCTACCATCTATTGGAGTTACAAAAATCTCGACAACATACTACCTTCCATAATGACAAGGCTACCATCCAATGGAGTAACAAAAATATTGACAACTACGTACCTACCATAACGACAAGGCTACCATCCATTGGAGTAACAAAAATATCGACAACAGACTACCTTTCATAATGATAAGGCTACCATCCATTGGAGTAAGAAAAATATTGAAAATAGACTACATTCCATAATGACAAGGCTACCATCCATTGGAGTAACTGAAATCTGAACAACAGACTACCTTCCATAATGACAAGGCTACCATCCATTAGAGTAACAGAAATCTCAACGATAGACTACCTTCCATAATAACAATGGCTACCATCTATTGGAGTTACAAAAATCTCGACAATATACTACCTACCATAATGATAAGGATATCATCCATTGGAGTAACAAAATATCGACAACATACTACCTTCCATAATGAAAAGGCTACCATTCATTCAAGTAACAAAAATCTCGACTACAGACTACCTTCTACAATGACAAGGCTACCATCCATTGGAATAACAAAAATCTCTACAACAGACTACCTTCCATAATGACAAGGCTACCATCCAATGGAGTAACAAAAATCTAGACAAAAGACTACCTTCCACAAGTACAAGGCTATTATCCATTGGAGTAACAAAGATATCGACAACATACTACCTTACATAATGACAAGGCTACCATCCATTGGAGTAGAAAAATTCTCGACAACAGACTACCTTCCATAATAACAAGGCTACAATCCATTGGAGTAACAAAAATATCGAAAACAAACTACCTTCCATAATGACAAGGCTACCATCCATTGGAATAACAAAAATATCGACAATCGTCCATAATGACAAGCTACCATCCAATGGAATAACAAAAATCTCGAAAATAGACTACCTTCCATAATGACAAGGCTACCATCCATTGGAGTAACAGAAATCTGAACAACAGACTACGTTCCATAATGACAAGGCTAACATCCATTGGAGTAACAGAAATCTCAATGATAGACTACCTTTCATAATTACAAGGCTACCATCTATTGGAGTTACAAAAATCTAGACAACATACTACCTTCAATAATTACAAGTCTACCATCCATTGAAGTAACAAAAATCTCGACAACATACTACCTTCCATAATGACAAGGCTACCATCCATTGGAGTAAAAACAATATTGACAACTAACTACCTACCATAATGACAATGCTACCATCCATTGGAATAACAAAAATATCGACAACAAACTACCATCCATAATGAAAAGGCTACCATCCATTGGAGTAACAAAAATCTCGACAACAGACTACATTCCATAATGACAAGGCTATCATCCATTGGAGTAACAAAATATCAACAACATAGTACCTTCCATAATGAAAAGGCTACCATTCATTCGAGTAACAAAAATCTCGACTACAGACTACCTTCTATAATAACAAGGCTACCATCCATTGGAATAATAAAAATCTCGACAACAGACTACCTTCCATAATGAAAAGGCTACCATCCAATGGAGTAACAAAAATCTAGACAATAGACTACCTTCCGTAATGACAAGTCTACCATCCATTGGAGTAACAAAAATCTCGACAACATACTACCTTCCATAATGACAAGGCTACCATCCATCGGAGTAACAAAAATATTGACAACTAACTACCTACAATAATGACAATGCTACCATCCATTGGAATAACTAAAATATCAACAGCAGACTACCTTCCATAATGATAAGGCTACCATCCATTGGAGTAAGAAAAATATTGACAACAGACTACCTTCCATAATGAGAAGGATACCCTCCATTGGAGTAACAAATATCTCGACAAAAGACTACCTTCCATAATGACAAGGCTATCATCCATTGGAGTAACAAAATATCGACAACATACTACCTTCCATAATGAAAAGGCTACCATTCATTCGAGTAACAAAAATATCGACTAAAGACTACCTTCTATAATAACAAGGCTACCTTCCATTTGAAAAACAAAAATCTCGACAACAGACTACCTTCCATAATGACAAGGCTACCATCTAATGGAGTAACAAAAATCTAGACAACAAACTACCTTCCAGAATGACAAGGCTCCCATCCATTGGAGTAACAAAAATCTCGACATCAGACTGCCTTCCATAATGACAAGGATACCATGAATTAGAGTAAAAAATGTTTCGACAACATACTACCTTCCATAATGACATGGCTATCATCCATTGGAGTAACAAAAATATCGACAACATACTACCTTCCATAATGAACAGGCTACCAATAATTGGAGAAACAAAAATCTCGACTACAGACTACCTTCCATAATGATAAGGCTACCATCCATTTGAGTAAAAAACATATCGACAACAGGTTATGTTCCTTAATGACAAGGCTACCATCCATTGGAGTAACATAAATCTCGACAGTAGACTATCTTCCATAATGACAAGGCTACCATCCATTGGAGTAACAAAAATCTCGACAACAAACTACCTTCCATAATGACAAGGCTGCCATCCATTAGAGTAACAAAGATATCAACAACATACTACCTTCCATAATGACAAGGCTACCATCCATTGGAGTAACACAAATCTTGACAACAGACTTCCTTCCTTAATGACAAGGCTACCATCAATTGGAGTAACAAAAATATCGACAATAGACTACGTACCACAACGACAAGCCTATCATCCATTGGAGTAACAAAAATATCAACAACATACTACCTTCCATAATGACAAGGCTACAATCCATTGGAGTAACAAAAATCTCGACAACAGACTACCTTCCATCATGACTAGAATACCTTCCATTGGAGTAACAAAGATATCGACAACATACTACATTCCATAATGACAAGGCTACCATCCATTGGAGTAACACAAATCTAGAAAACAAACTACCTTCCATAATGACAAGGCTACCATCCATCAGAGTAACAAAAATATCGACAACAGACTACGTACCACAATGACAAGGCTACCATTCATTGGAGTAACAAAAATATCGACAACAAACTACATTCCATATTAACAAGGCTACAATCCATTGGAGTAACAAAAATATCGACAACAGAGTACCTTCCATAATGACAAGGCTACCTTCCATTGGAGTAACAAATATATCGACAACATACTACCTTCCTTAATGACAAGGCTACCATACATTAGAGTAACAAAATTCTCGTCAACAGACTACCTTCCATAATAACAAGGCTACAATCCATTGGAGTAACAAAAATATCGAAAACAAACTACCTTCCATAATGACAAGGCTACCATCCATTGGAATAACAAAAATCTCGACAACTATCCATAATGACAAAGCTACCATCTAATGGAATAACAAAAAACTCGAAAATAGACTACCTTCAATAATGACGAGGCTACCATCCATTGGAGTAACAGAAATCTGAACAGTAGACTACCTTCCATAATGACAATGCTACCATCCATTAGAGTAACAGTAATCTCAACGATAGACTACCTTCCATAATCACATGGATACCATCTATTGGAGTTACAATAATCTCGACAAAAGACTTCCTTCCATAATGACAAGGCTACCATCCATTGGAGTAACAAAAATCTCGACAACAGACTACCTTCCATAATGACAAGGCTACCATCCATTGGAGTAAGAAAAATATTGACAACAAACTACCTTCCATAATGACAAGGCTACCATCCATTGCAGTAACAAAAATCTCGACAACAAACTACCTTCCATAATGACAAGGCTACCTTCCATTGGAGTAACAAAGATTTCGACAACATACTACCTTCCATAATGACAAGGTTACTATCCATTCGAGTAAAAAACTTCTTGACAACAGTCTACCTTCCATAATAACAAGGCTACAATCTATTGGAGTAACTAAAATATCGAAAACAAACTACCTTCCATATTGACAAGGCTACCATCCATTGGAATAACAAAAATATCAACAACTGTCAACAATGACAAGGCTATAATCCAAAGGAATAACAAAAATCTCGAAAATAGACTACCTTCCATAATGACAAGGCTACCATCCATTGGAGTAACAGAAATCTGAACAACAAACTACCTTCCATAATGACAAGGCTACCATCCATTGGAGTTACAAAAATCTCGACAACAGACTACCTTCCATAATGACAAGTCTACCATCCATTGGAGTAACAAAAATCACGAAAACATACTACCTTCCATAATGACAAGGCTACCATCCATTGGAGTAACAAAAATATTGAAAACTAACTACCTACCATAATGACAATGCTACCATCCTTTGGAATAACAAAAATATCGATAATAGACTACCTTCCATAATGACAAGGCTACCATCCATTAAAGTAAGAAAAATATTGACAACAAACTACCTTCCATAATGACAAGGCTACCGTCCATTGGAGTAACAAAAATCTCGACAACAAACTACCTTCCATAATGACAAGTCTGCCATCCATTAGAGTAACAAAGATATCAACAACATACTACCTTTCATAATGAAAAGGCTACCATTCATTCGAGTAACAAAATTATCGACTACAGACTACCTTCTACAATAACAAGGCTACCATCCATTGGAATAACAAAAATCTCGACAACAGACTACCTTCCATAATGACAAGGCTACCATCCAATGGAGTAACAAAAATCTAGACAAACGACTACCTTCCACAATGACAAGGCTACCATCCATTGGAGTAAAAAAAATATCGACAACAGACTACCTTCCATAATGACAAGGATACCATCAATTAGAGTAAAAAATATTTCGAAAACATACTACCTTCCATAATGACAAGGTTACCATCCATTGGAGTAACAAAAATATCGACAACATACTACCTTCCATAATGAAGAGGATACCAATAATTGGAGTAACAAAAATCTGGACTACAGACTACCTTCCTTAATGATAAGGTTACCATCCATTTGAGTAAATAAAATATTGACAACAGACTACCTTCCATAATGACAAGGCTACCATCCATTGGAGTAACAAAAATCTCGACAACAGACTACCTTCCATAATGACATGGCTACCATCCATTGGAGTAACAAAAATATCGACAACAAACTTCCTTCCATAATTACAAGGCTACCATCCATTAGAGTAACAAAGATATCGACAACAGACTACGTACCACAATCACAAGGCTACCATACATTGGAGTAACAAAAATATCAACAACAAACTACCTTCTATAATGACAAGGCTACCATCCAATGGAGTAACAATAATATCGAAAACACACTACCTTCTATAATGACAAGGCTACCTTCCATTGTAGTAACAAAGAGATCGACAACATACTACCTTCCATAATGACAAGGCTACCATCCATTGGAGTAACAAAATTGTCGTCAACAGACTACCTTCCATAATAATAAGGCTACAATCCATTGGAGTAACAAAAATATAAAAAACAAACTACCTTTCATAATGACAAGGCTACCATCCATTGGAATAACAAAAATCTCGACAACTGACTACCTTCCATAATGACAAGGCTACCATCCAATGGAGTAACAAAAATCTAGACAAACGACTACCTTCCACAATGACAAGGCTACCATCCATTGGAGTAACAAAAATATCGACAACAGACTACCTTCCATAATGACAAGGATACCATCAATTTGAGTAAAAAATATTTCGAAAACATACTACTTTCCATAATGACAAGGTTACCATCCATTGGAGTAACAAAAATATCGACAACATACTACCTTCCATAATGAAGAGGATACCAATAATTGGAATAACAAAAATCTCGACTACAGACTACCTTCCATAATGATAAGGTTACCATCCACTTGAGTAAATAAAATATTAACAATAGGCTATGTTCCATAATGACAAGGCTACCATCCATTGGAGTAACAAAAATCTCGACAACAGACTACCTTCCATAATGACAAGGCTACCATCCATTGGAGTAACAAAAATATCGACAACAAACTACCTCCCATAATGACAAGGATACCATCCATTAAAGTAAGAAAAATATTGACAACAGACTACTTTCCATAATGACAAGGCTACCATCCATTGGAGTAACAAAAATCTCGAAACCAGACTAACTTCCATAATGACAAGGCTATCATCCATTAGAGTAACAAAATATCGACAACATAATACCTTCCATAATGAAAAGGCTACCATTCATTCGAGTAACAAAATTATCGACTACAGACTACCTTCTACAATACCAAGGCTACCTTCCATTGGAATAACAAAAATCTCGACAACAGACTACCTTCCATAATGACAAGGCTACCATTAATTAGAGTAAAAAATATTTCGAAAACATACTACCTTCCATAATGACAAGGTTACCATCCATTGGAGTAACAAAAATATCGACAACATACTACCTTCCATAATGAAGAGGATACCAATAATTGGAGTAACAAAAATCTCGACTACAGACTACCTTCCATAATGATAAGGTTAAATCCATTTGAGTAAATAAAATATTGACAATAGGCTATGTTCCATAATGACAAGGCTACCATCCATTGGAGTAACAAAAATCTCGACAACAGACTACCTTCCATAATGACAAGGCTACCATCCATTGGAGTAACAAAAATATCTACAACAAACTACCTTCCATAATGACAAGGATACTATCCATTAAAGTAAGAAAAATATTGACAACAGACTACCTTCCATAATGACAAGCCTACCATCCATTGGAGTAACAAAAATCTCGACAACAGACTACCTTCCATAATGACAAGGCTATCATCCATTAGAGTAACAAAATATCGACAACATACTACCTTCCATAATGAAAAGGCTACCATTCATTCGAGTATCAAAATTATCGACTACAGACTACCTTCTACAATAACAAGGCTACCATCCATTTGAATAACAAATATCTTGACAACAGACTACCTTCCATAATGACAAGTCTACCATCCATTGGAGTAACAAAAATCTCGGCAACAGACTACCTTCCATAATGACAAGGCTACCATCCATTGGAGTAAGAAAAATATTGACAACAGACAACCTTCCATAATGACAAGGCTACCATCCATTGGAGTGACAAAAATCACGACAACAGACTATCTTCCATAATGACAAGGCTACCTTCCATTGGAGTAACAAAGATATCGACAACATACTACCTTCCATAATGAAAAGGCTACCATTCATTCGAGTATAAAAATTATCGACTACAGACTACCTTCTACAATAACAAGGCTACCATCCATTGGAATAACAAATATCTCGACAACAGACTACCTTCCATAATGACAAGGCTACCATCCATGGAGTAACAAAAATCAAGACAACAGACTACCTTCCACAATGACAAGGCTACCATCCATTGGAGTAACAAAAATATCGACAACAGACTACCTTCCATAATGACAAGGATACCATCAATTAGAGTAAAAAATATTTCGAAAACATACTACCTTCCATAATGACAAGGTTACCATCCATTGGAGTAACAAAAATATCGACAACATACTACCTTCCATAATGAAGAGGATACCAATAATTGGAGTAACAAAAATCTCGACTATAGACTACCTTCCATAATGATAAGGTTACCATCCATTTGAGTAAATAAAATATTGACAATAGGCTATGTTCCATAATTACAAGGCTACCATCCATTGGAGTAACAAAAATCTCTAAAACAGACTACCTTCCATAATGACAAGGCTACCATCCATTGGAGTAACAAAATATTGACAACAAACTACCTTCCATACTGACAAGGATACCATCCATTAAAGTAAGAAAATTATTGACAATAGACTACCTTCCATAATGACAAGGCTACCATCCATTGGAGTAACAAAAATCTCGACAACAGACTACCTTCCATAATGACAAGGGTATCATCCATTAGAGTAACAAAATATCGACAACATACTACCTTCCATAATGAAAAGGCTACCATTCATTCGAGTATCAAAATTATCGACTACAGACTACCTTCTACAATAACAAGGCTACCATCCATTTGAATAACAAATATCTCGACAACAGACTACCTTCCATAATGACAAGGCTACTATCCAATGGAGTAACAAAAATCTAGACAACAGACTACCTTCCACAATGACAAGGCTACCATCCATTGGAGTAACAAAAATCTCGACAACAGACTATCTTCCATTTTGACAAGGATACCATCAATTAGAGTAAAAAATATTTCGAAAACATACTACCTTCCATAATGACAAGGTTACCATCCCTTGGAGTAACAAAAATATCGACAACATACTACCTTCCATAATGAAGAGGATACCAATAATTTGAGTAACAAAAATCTCGACTACAGACTACCTTCCATAATGACAAGGCTACCTTCCATTGGAGTAACAAAAATATCAACAACAAACTACCTTCCATAATGACAAGGCTACCATCCATTAGAGTAACAAAGATATCGACAACAGACTACGTACCACAATCATAATGCTACCATACATTGGAGTAACAAAAATATCAACAACAAACTACCTTCCATAATGACAAGGCTACCATCCAATGGAGTAACAATAATATTGAAAACAGACTACCTTCTATAATGACAAGGCTGCCTTCCATTGTAGTAACAAAGAGATCGACAACATACTACCTTCCATAATGACAAGGCTACCATCCATTGGAGTAACAAAATTGTCGTCAACAGACTACCTTCCATAATAACAAGGCTACAATCCATTGGAGTAACAAAAATATAAAAAACAAACTACCTTTCATAATGACAAGGCTACCATCCATTGTAATAACAAAAATCTCGACAACCGTCCATAATGACAAAGCTACCATCCAATGGAATAACAAAAAACTCGAAAATAGACTACCTTCCATAATGACAAGTCTACCATCCATTGGAGTAACAGAAATCTGAACAACAAACTACCTTTCATAATGACAAGGCTACCATCCATTAGAGTAATAGAAATATCAATGATAGACTACCTTACATAATGACATGGCTACCATCTATTAGAGTTATAAAAATCTCGACAACAGACTACCTTCCATAATGACAAGTCTACCATCCATTGGAGTAACAAAAATCTCGACAACAGACTACCTTCCATAATGACAAGGCTACCATCCATTGGAGTAAGAAAAATATTGACAACAGACAACCTTCCATAATGACAAGGCTACCATCCATTGGAGTGACAAAAATCACGACAACAGACTACCTTCCATAATGACAAGGCTACCTTCCATTGGAGTAACAAAGATATCGACAACATACTACCTTCCATAATGAAAAGGCTACCATTCATTCGAGTATAAAAATTATCGACTACAGACTACCTTCTACAATAACAAGGCTACCATCCATTGGAATAACAAATATCTCGACAACAGACTACCTTCCATAATGACAAGGCTACCATCCAATGGAGTAACAAAAATCTAGACAACAGACTACCTTCCACAATGACAAGGCTACCATCCATTGGAGTAACAAAAATATCGACAACAGACTACCTTCCATAATGACAAGGATACCATCAATTAGAGTAAAAAATATTTCGAAAACATACTACCTTCCATAATGACAAGGTTACCATCCATTGGAGTAACAAAAATATCGACAACATACTACCTTCCATAATGAAGAGGATACCAATAATTGGAGTAACAAAAATCTCGACTACAGACTACCTTCCATAATGATAAGGTTACCATCCATTTGAGTAAATAAAATATTGACAATAGGCTATGTTCCATAATTACAAGGCTACCATCCATTGGAGTAACAAAAATCTCTAAAACAGACTACCTTCCATAATGACAAGGCTACCATCCATTGGAGTAACAAAAATATTGACAACAAACTACCTTCCATACTGACAAGGATACCATCCATTAAAGTAAGAAAATTATTGACAATAGACTACCTTCCATAATGACAAGGCTACCATCCATTGGAGTAACAAAAATCTCGACAACAGACTACCTTCCATAATGACAAGGGTATCATCCATTAGAGTAACAAAATATCGACAACATACTACCTTCCATAATGAAAAGGCTACCATTCATTCGAGTATCAAAATTATCGACTACAGACTACCTTCTACAATAACAAGGCTACCATCCATTTGAATAACAAATATCTCGACAACAGACTACCTTCCATAATGACAAGGCTACTATCCAATGGAGTAACAAAAATCTAGACAACAGACTACCTTCCACAATGACAAGGCTACCATCCATTGGAGTAACAAAAATCTCGACAACAGACTATCTTCCATTTTGACAAGGATACCATCAATTAGAGTAAAAAATATTTCGAAAACATACTACCTTCCATAATGACAAGGTTACCATCCCTTGGAGTAACAAAAATATCGACAACATACTACCTTCCATAATGAAGAGGATACCAATAATTTGAGTAACAAAAATCTCGACTACAGACTACCTTCCATAATGACAAGGCTACCTTCCATTGGAGTAACAAAAATATCAACAACAAACTACCTTCCATAATGACAAGGCTACCATCCATTAGAGTAACAAAGATATCGACAACAGACTACGTACCACAATCATAATGCTACCATACATTGGAGTAACAAAAATATCAACAACAAACTACCTTCCATAATGACAAGGCTACCATCCAATGGAGTAACAATAATATCGAAAACAGACTACCTTCTATAATGACAAGGCTGCCTTCCATTGTAGTAACAAAGAGATCGACAACATACTACCTTCCATAATGACAAGGCTACCATCCATTGGAGTAACAAAATTGTCGTCAACAGACTACCTTCCATAATAACAAGGCTACAATCCATTGGAGTAACAAAAATATAAAAAACAAACTACCTTTCATAATGACAAGGCTACCATCCATTGTAATAACAAAAATCTCGACAACCGTCCATAATGACAAAGCTACCATCCAATGGAATAACAAAAAACTCGAAAATAGACTACCTTCCATAATGACAAGTCTACCATCCATTGGAGTAACAGAAATCTGAACAACAAACTACCTTTCATAATGACAAGGCTACCATCCATTAGAGTAATAGAAATATCAATGATAGACTACCTTACATAATGACATGGCTACCATCTATTAGAGTTATAAAAATCTCGACAACAGACTACCTTCCATAATGACAAGTCTACCATCCATTGGAGTAACAAAAATCTCGACAACAGACTACCTTCCATAATGACAAGGCTACCATCCATTGGAGTAAGAAAAATATTGACAACAGACAACCTTCCATAATGACAAGGCTACCATCCATTGGAGTGACAAAAATCACGACAACAGACTACCTTCCATAATGACAAGGCTACCTTCCATTGGAGTAACAAAGATATCGACAACATACTACCTTCCATAATGAAAAGGCTACCATTCATTCGAGTATAAAAATTATCGACTACAGACTACCTTCTACAATAACAAGGCTACCATCCATTGGAATAACAAATATCTCGACAACAAACTACCTTCCATAATGACAAGGCTACCATCCAATGGAGTAACAAAAATCTAGACAACAGACTACCTTCCACAATGACAAGGCTACCATCCATTGGAGTAACAAAAATATCGACAACAGACTACCTTCCATAATGACAAGGATACCATCAATTAGAGTAAAAAATATTTCGAAAACATACTACCTTCCATAATGACAAGGTTACCATCCATTGGAGTAACAAAAATATCGACAACATACTACCTTCCATAATGAAGAGGATACCAATAATTGGAGTAACAAAAATCTCGACTACAGACTACCTTCCATAATGATAAGGTTACCATCCATTTGAGTAAATAAAATATTGACAATAGGCTATGTTCCATAATTACAAGGCTACCATCCATTGGAGTAACAAAAATCTCTAAAATAGACTACCTTCCATAATGACAAGGCTACCATCCATTGGAGTAACAAAAATATCGACAACAAACTACCTTCCATACTGACAAGGATACCATCCATTAAAGTAAGAAAATTATTGACAATAGACTACCTTCCATAATGACAAGGCTACCATCTATTGGAGTAACAAAAATCTCGACAACAGACTACCTTCCATAATGACAAGGCTATCATCCATTAGAGTAACAAAATATCGACAACATACTACCTTCCATAATGAAAAGGCTACCATTCATTCGAGTATCAAAATTATCGACTATAGACTACCTTCTATAATAACAAGGCTACCATCCATTTGAATAACAAATATCTCGACAACAGACTACCTTCCATAATGACAAGGCTACTATCCAATGGAGTAACAAAAATTTAGACAACAGACTACCTTCCACAATGACAAGGCTACCATCCATTGGAGTAACAAAAATCTCGACAACAGACTACCTTCCATAATGACAAGGATACCATCAATTAGAGTAAAAAATATTTCGAAAACATACTACCTTCCATAATGACAAGGTTACCATCCCTTGGAGTAACAAAAATATCGACAACATACTACCTTCCATAATGAAGAGGATACCAATAATCTGAGTAACAAAAATCTCGACTACAGACTACCTTCCATAATGACAAGGATACCTTCCATTGGAGTAACAAAAATATCAACAACAAACTACCTTCCATAATGACAAGGCTACCATCCATTAGAGTAACAAAGATATCGACAACAGACTACTTACCACAATCACAATGCTACCATACATTGGAGTAACAAAAATATCAACAACAAACTACCTTCCATAATGACAAGGCTACCATCCAATGGAGTAACAATAATATCGAAAACAGACTACCTTCTATAATGACAAGGCTGTCTTCCATTGTAGTAACAAAGAGATCGACAACATACTACCTTCCATAATGACAAGGCTACCATCCATTGGAGTAACAAAATTGTCGTCAACAGACTACCTTCCATAATAACAAGGCTACAATCCATTGGAGTAACGAAAATATAAAAAACAAACTACCTTTCATAATGACAAGGCTACCATCCATTGTAATAACAAAAATCTCGACAACCGTCCATAATGACAAAGCTACCATCCAATGGAATAACAAAAAACTCGAAAATAGACTACCTTCCATAATGGCAAGTCTACCATCCATTGGAGTAACAGAAATCTGAACAACAAACTACCTTTCATAATGACAAGGCTACCATCCATTAGAGTTATAGAAATATCAATGATAGACTACCTTACATAATGACATGGCTACCATCTATTAGAGTTACAAAAATCTCGACAACAGACTACCTTCCATAATGACAAGTCTACCATCCATTGGAGTAACAAAAATCTCGACAACAGACTACCTTCCATAATGACAAGGCTACCATCCATTGGAGTAAGAAAAATATTGACAACAAACAACCTTCCATAATGACAAGGCTACCATCCATTGGAGTGACAAAAATCACGACAACAGACTACCTTCCATAATGACAAGGCTACCTTCCATTGGAGTAACAAAGATATCGACAACATACCACCTTCCATAATGAAAAGGCTAGCATTCATTCGAGTATAAAAATTATCGACTATAGACTACCTTCTACAATAACAAGGCTACCATCCATTGGAATAACAAATATCTCGACAACAGACTTCCTTCCATAATGACAAGGCTACCATCCAATGGAGTAACAAAAATCTAGACAACAGACTACCTTCCACAATGACAAGGCTACCATCCATTGGAGTAACAAAAATATCGACAACAAACTACCTTCCATAATGACAAGGATACCATCAATTAGAGTAAAAAATATTTCGAAAACATACTACCTTCCATAATGACAAGGTTACCATCCATTGGAGTAACAAAAATATCGACAACATACTACCTTCCATAATGAAGAGGATACCAATAATTGGAGTAAAAAAAATCTCGACTACAGACTACCTTCCATAATGATAAGGTTACCATCCATTTGAGTAAATAAAATATTGACAATAGGCTATGTTCCATAATTACAAGGCTACCATCCATTGGAGTAACAAAAATCTCTAAAATAGACTACCTTCCATAATGACAAGGCTACCATCCATTGGAGTAACAAAAATATCGACAACAAACTACCTTCCATACTGACAAGGATACCATCCATTAAAGTAAGAAAATTATTGACAATAGACTACCTTCCATAATGACAAGGCTACCATCTATTGGAGTAACAAAAATCTCGACAACAGACTACCTTCCATAATGACAAGGCTATCATCCATTAGAGTAACAAAATATCGACAACATACTACCTTCCATAATGAAAAGGCTACCATTCATTCGAGTATCAAAATTATCGACTATAGACTACCTTCTATAATAACAAGGCTACCATCCATTTGAATAACAAATATCTCGACAACAGACTACCTTCCATAATGACAAGGCTACTATCCAATGGAGTAACAAAAATTTAGACAACATACTACCTTCCACAATGACAAGGCTACCATCCATTGGAGTAACAAAAATCTCGACAACAGACTACCTTCCATAATGACAAGGATACTATCAATTAGAGTAAAAAATATTTCGAAAACATACTACCTTCCATAATGACAAGGTTACCATCCCTTGGAGTAACAAAAATATCGACAACATACTACCTTCCATAATGAAGAGGATACCAATAATTTGAGTAACAAAAATCTCGACTACAGACTACCTTCCATAATGACAAGGATACCTTCCATTGGAGTAACAAAAATATCAACAACAAACTACCTTCCATAATGACAAGGCTACCATCCATTAGAGTAACAAAGATATCGACAACAGACTACTTACCACAATCACAATGCTACCATACATTGGAGTAACAAAAATATCAACAACAAACTACCTTCCATAATGACAAGGCTACCATCCAATGGAGTAACAATAATATCGAAAACAGACTACCTTCTATAATGACAAGGCTGTCTTCCATTGTAGTAACAAAGAGATCGACAACATACTACCTTCCATAATGACAAGGCTACCATCCATTGGAGTAACAAAATTGTCGTCAACAGACTACCTTCCATAATAACAAGGCTACAATCCATTGGAGTAACGAAAATATAAAAAACAAACTACCTTTCATAATGACAAGGCTACCATCCATTGTAATAACAAAAATCTCGACAACCGTCCATAATGACAAAGCTACCATCCAATGGAATAACAAAAAACTCGAAAATAGACTACCTTCCATAATGGCAAGTCTACCATCCATTGGAGTAACAGAAATCTGAACAACAAACTACCTTTCATAATGACAAGGCTACCATCCATTAGAGTTATAGAAATATCAATGATAGACTACCTTACATAATGACATGGCTACCATCTATTAGAGTTACAAAAATCTCGACAACAGACTACCTTCCATAATGACAAGTCTACCATCCATTGGAGTAACAAAAATCTCGACAACAGACTACCTTCCATAATGACAAGGCTACCATCCATTGGAGTAAGAAAAATATTGACAACAAACAACCTTCCATAATGACAAGGCTACCATCCATTGGAGTGACAAAAATCACGACAACAGACTACCTTCCATAATGACAAGGCTACCTTCCATTGGAGTAACAAAGATATCGACAACATACCACCTTCCATAATGAAAAGGCTAGCATTCATTCGAGTATAAAAATTATCGACTATAGACTACCTTCTACAATAACAAGGCTACCATCCATTGGAATAACAAATATCTCGACAACAGACTTCCTTCCATAATGACAAGGCTACCATCCAATGGAGTAACAAAAATCTAGACAACAGACTACCTTCCACAATGACAAGGCTACCATCCATTGGAGTAACAAAAATATCGACAACAAACTACCTTCCATAATGACAAGGATACCATTAATTAGAGTAAAAAATATTTCGAAAACATACTACCTTCCATAATGACAAGGTTACCATCCATTGGAGTAACAAAAATATCGACAACATACTACCTTCCATAATGAAGAGGATACCAATAATTGGAGTAACAAAAATCTCGACTACATACTACCTTCCATAATGAAAAGGCTACCATTCATTCGAGTAACAAAATTATCGACTACAGACTACCTTCTACAATAACAACGCTACCATCCATTGGAATAACAAAAATCTCGATAACAGACTACCTTCCATAATGACAAGGCTACCATCCATTGAAGTAACAAAAATATCGACAACAAACTACCTTCCATAATGACAAGGATACCTTTAATTAGAGTAAAAAATATTTCGAAAACATACTACCTTCCATAATGACAAGGTTACCATCCATTGGAGTAACAAAAATATCGACAACATACTACCTTCCATAATGAAGAGGATACCAATAATTGGAGTAACAAAAATCTCGACTACAGACTACCTTCCATAATGATAAGGTTAAATCCATTTGAGTAAATAAAATATTGACAATAGGCTATGTTCCATAATGACAAGGCTACCATCCATTGGAGTAGGAAAAATCTCGACAACAGACTACCTTCCATAATGACAAGGCTACCATCCATTGGAGTAACAAAAATATCGACAACAAACTACCTTCCATAATGACAAGGATACTATCCATTAAAGTAAGAAAAATTTTGACAACAGACTACCTTCCATAATGACAAGGCTACCATCCATTGGAGTAACAAAAATCTCGACAACAGACTACCTTCCATAATGACAAGGCTATCATCCATTAGAGTAACAAAATATCGACAACATACTACCTTCCATAATGAAAAGGCTACCATTCATTCGAGTATCAAAATTATCGACTACAGACAACCTTCCATAATGACAAGGCTACCATCCATTGGAATGACAAAAATCACAACAACAGACTACCTTCCATAATGACAAGATTACCTTCCATTGGAGTAACAAAGATATCGACAACATACTACCTTCCATAATGAAAAGGCTACCATTCATTCGAGTATCAAAATTATCGACTACAGACTACCTTCTACAATAACAAGGCTACCATCCATTGGAATAACAAATATCTCGACAACAGACTACCTTCCATAATGACAAGGCTACCATCCAATGGAGTAACAAAAATCTAGACAATAGACTACCTTCCACAATGACAAGGCTACCATCCATTGGAGTAACAAAAATATCGACAACAGACTACCTTCCATAATGACAAGGATACCATCAACTAGAGTAAAAAATATTTCGAAAACATACTACCTTCCATAATGAAGAGGATACCAATAATTGGAGTAACAAAAATCTCGACTACAGACTACCTTCCATAATGATAAGGTTACCATCCATTTGAGTAAATAAAATATTGACAATAGGCTATGTTCTATAATTACAAGGCTACCATCCATTGGAGTAACAAAAATCTCGACAACAGACTACCTTCCATAATGACAAGGCTACCATCCATTGGAGTAACAAAAATATCGACAACAAACTACCTTCCTTACTGACAAGGATACCATCCATTAAAGTAAGAAAAATATTGACAACAGACTACCTTCCATAATGACAAGGCTAGCATCCATTGGAGTAACAAAAATCTCGACAACAGACTAACTTTCATAATGACAAGGCTATCATCCATTAGAGTAACAAAATATCGACAACATACTACCTTCCATAATGAAAAGGCTACCATTCATTCGAGTAACAAAATTATCGACTACAGACTACCTTCTACAATATCAAGGCTACCATCCATTGGAATAACAAAAATCTCGACAACAGACTACCTTCCATAATGACAAGGCTACCATCCAATGGAGTAACAAAAATCTAGACAACAAACAACCTTCCATAATGACAAGGCTACCATCCATTGGAGTAACAAAAATCTCGACAACAAACTACCTTCCATAATGACAAGGATACCATTAATTAGAGTAAAAAATATTTCGAAAACATACTACCTTCCATAATGACAAGGTTACCATCCATTGGAGTAACAAAAATATCGACAACATACTACCTTCCATAATGAAGAGGATACCAATAATTGGAGTAACAAAAATCTCGACTACAGTTTACCTTCCATAATGATAAGGTTAAATCCATTTGAGTAAATAAAATATTGACAATAGGCTATGTTCCATAATGACAAGGCTACCATCCATCAGAGTAACAAAAATCTCGACAACAGACTACCTTCCATAATGACAAGGCTACCATCCATTGGAGTAACAAAAATATCGACAACAAACTACCTTCCATAATGACAAGGATACTATCCATTAAAGTAAGAAAAATATTGACAACAGACTACCTTCCATAATGACAAGGCTACCATCCATTGGAGTAACAAAAATCTCGACAACAGACTACCTTCCATAATGACAAGGCTATCATCCATTAGAGTAACAAAATATCGACAACATACTACCTTCCATAATGAAAAGGCTACCATTCATTCGAGTATCAAAATTATCGACTACAGACAACCTTCCATAATGACAAGGCTACCTCCCATTGGAGTAACAAAGATATCGACAACATACTACCTTCCATAATGAAAAGGCTACCATTCATTCGAGTATCAAAATTATCGACTACAGACTACCTTCTACAATAACAAGGCTACCATCCATTGGAATAACAAATATCTCGACAACAGACTACCTTCCATAATGACAAGGCTACCATCCAATGGAGTAACAAAAATCTAGACAACTGACTACCTTCCACAATGACAAGGCTACCATCCATTGGATAACAAAAATATCGACAACAAACTACCTTCCATAATGACAAGGATACCATCAATTAGAGTAAAAAATATTTGGAAAACATACTACCTTCCATAATGACAAGGTTACCATACATTGGAATAACAAAAATATCGACAACATACTACCTTCCATAATGAAGAGGATACCAATAATTGGAGTAACAAAAATTTCGACTACAGACTACCTTCCATAATGATAAGGTTACCATCCATTTGAGTAAATAAAATATTGACAATAGGCTATGTTCCATAATTACAAGGCTACCATCCATTGGAGTAACAAAAATCTCGACAACAGACTACCTTCCATACTGACAAGGATACCATCCATTAAAGTAAGAAAAATATTGACAACAAACTACCTTCCATAATGACAAGGCTAGCATCCATTGGAGTAACAAAAATCTCGACAACAGACTAACTTTCATAATGACAAGGCTATCATCCATTAGAGTAACAAAATATCGACAACATACTACCTTCCATAATGAAAAGGCTACCATTCATTCGAGTAACAAAATTATCGACTACAGACTACCTTCTACAATATCAAGGCTACCATCCATTGGAATAACAAAAATCTCGACAACAGACTACCTTCCATAATGACAAGGCTACCATCCAATGGAGTAACAAAAATCTAGACAACAAACAACCTTCCATAATGACAAGGCTACCATCCATTGGAGTAACAAAAATCTCGACAACAAACTACCTTCCATAATGACAAGGATACCATTAATTAGAGTAAAAAATATTTCGAAAACATACTACCTTCCATAATGACAAGGTTACCATCCATTGGAGTAACAAAAATATCGACAACATACTACCTTCCATAATGAAGAGGATACCAATAATTGGAGTAACAAAAATCTCGACTACAGTTTACCTTCCATAATGATAAGGTTAAATCCATTTGAGTAAATAAAATATTGACAATAGGCTATGTTCCATAATGACAAGGCTACCATCCATCAGAGTAACAAAAATCTCGACAACAGACTACCTTCCATAATGACAAGGCTACCATCCATTGGAGTAACAAAAATATCGACAACAAACTACCTTCCATAATGACAAGGATACTATCCATTAAAGTAAGAAAAATATTGACAACAGACTACCTTCCATAATGACAAGGCTACCATCCATTGGAGTAACAAAAATCTCGACAACAGACTACCTTCCATAATGACAAGGCTATCATCCATTAGAGTAACAAAATATCGACAACATACTACCTTCCATAATGAAAAGGCTACCATTCATTCGAGTATCAAAATTATCGACTACAGACAACCTTCCATAATGACAAGGCTACCTCCCATTGGAGTAACAAAGATATCGACAACATACTACCTTCCATAATGAAAAGGCTACCATTCATTCGAGTATCAAAATTATCGACTACAGACTACCTTCTACAATAACAAGGCTACCATCCATTGGAATAACAAATATCTCGACAACAGACTACCTTCCATAATGACAAGGCTACCATCCAATGGAGTAACAAAAATCTAGACAACTGACTACCTTCCACAATGACAAGGCTACCATCCATTGGATAACAAAAATATCGACAACAAACTACCTTCCATAATGACAAGGATACCATCAATTAGAGTAAAAAATATTTGGAAAACATACTACCTTCCATAATGACAAGGTTACCATACATTGGAATAACAAAAATATCGACAACATACTACCTTCCATAATGAAGAGGATACCAATAATTGGAGTAACAAAAATTTCGACTACAGACTACCTTCCATAATGATAAGGTTACCATCCATTTGAGTAAATAAAATATTGACAATAGGCTATGTTCCATAATTACAAGGCTACCATCCATTGGAGTAACAAAAATCTCGACAACAGACTACCTTCCATACTGACAAGGATACCATCCATTAAAGTAAGAAAAATATTGACAACAAACTACCTTCCATAATGACAAGGCTACCATCCATTGGAGTAACAAAAATCTCGACAACAGACTAACTTCCATAATGACAAGGCTATTATCCATTAGAGTAACAAAATATCGACAACATACTACCTTCCATAATGAAAAGGCTACCATTCATTCGAGTAACAAAATTATCGACTACAGACTACCTTCTACAATAACAAGGCTACCATCCATTGGAATAACAAAAATCTCGACAACAGACTACCTTCCATAATGACAAGGCTACCATCCAATGGAGTAACAAAAATCTAGACAACAGACAACCTTCCATAATGACAAGGCTACCATCCATTGGAGTAACAAAAATCTCGACAACAGACTACCTTCCATAATGACAAGGATACCATTAATTAGAGTAAAAAATATTTCGAAAACATACTACCTTCCATGATGACAAGGTTACCATCCATTGGAGTAATAAAAATATCGACAACATACTACCTTCCATAATGAAGAGGATACCAATAATTGGAGTAACAAAAATCTCGACTACAAACTACCTTCCATAATGATAAGGTTAAATCCATTTGAGTAAATAAAATATTGACAATAAGCTATGTTCCATAATGACAAGGTTACCATCCATTAGAGTAACAAAAATCTCGACAACAGACTACCTTCCATAATGACAAGGCTACCATCCATTGGAGTAACAAAAATATCGACAACAAACTACCTTCCATAATGACAAGGATACTATCCATTAAAGTAAGAAAAATATTGACAACAGACTACCTTCCATAATGACAAGGCTACCATCCATTGGAGTAACAAAAATCTCGACAACCGACTACCTTCAATAAAGACAAGGCTATCATCCATTAGAGTAACAAAATATCGACAACATACTACCTTCCATAATGAAAAGGCTACCATTCATTCGAGTATCAAAATTATCGACTACAGACAACCTTCCATAATGAAAAGGCTACCATCCATTGGAGTGACAAAAATCACAACAACAGACTACCTTCCATAATGACAAGGCTACCTTCCATTGGAGTAACAAAGATATCGACAACATACTACCTTCCATAATGAAAAGGCTACCATTCATTCGAGTATCAAAATTATCGACTACAGACTACCTTCTACAATAACAAGGCTACGATCCATTGGAATAACAAATATCTCGACAACAGACTACATTCCATAATGACAAGGCTACCATCCAATGGAGTAACAAAAATCTATACAACAGACTACCTTCCATAATGACAAGGCTACCATCCATTGGAGTAACAAAAATCTCGACAACAGACTACCTTCCATAATGACAAGGATACCATCAATTAGAGTAAAAAATATTTCGAAAACATACTACCTTCCATAATGATAAGGCTACCTTCCATTGGAGTAACAAAAATATCGACAACAAACTACCTTCCATAATGACAAGGATACCAATAATTTGAGTAACAAAAATCTCGACTACAGACTACGTACCACAATCACAATGCTACCATACATTGGAGTAACAAAAATATCAACAACAAACTACCTTCCATAATGACAAGGCTACCATCCAATGGAGTAACAATAATATCGAAAACAGACTACCTTCTATAATGATAAGGCTACCTTCCATTGTAGTAACAAAGAGATCGACAACATACTACCTTCCATAATGACAAGGCTACCATCCATTGGAGTAACAAAATTGTCGTCAACAGACTACCTTCCATAATAACAAGGCTACAATCCATTGGAGTAACAAAAATATTAAAAACAAACTACCTTTCATAATGACAAGGCTACCATCCATTGTAATAATAAAAATCTCGACAACCGTCCATAATGACAAAGCTACCATCCAATGAAATAACAAAAAACTCGAAAATAGACTACCTTCCATAATGACAAGTCTACCATCCATTGGAGTAACAGAAATCTCAACCATAGACTACCTTCCATAATGACATGGCTACCATCTATTGGAGTTACAAAAATCTCGACAACATACTACCTTCCATAATGACAAGGCTACCATCCATTGGAGTAACAAAAATCTCGACAATAGACTACCTTCCATAATGACAACGCTACCATCCATTGGAGTAAGAAAAATATTGAGAACATACTACCTTCCATAATGACAAGGCTACCATCCATTGCGGTAACAAAAATCTCGACAATAGACTACCTTCCATAATGACAGGGCTACCTTCCATTGGAGTAACAAAGATATCGAAAACATACTACCTTCCATAATGATAAGGTTACTATCCATTGGAGTAACAAAATTCTCGACAACAGTCTGCCTTCCATAATAACAAGGCTACCATCCATTAGAGTATTAAAAATAACAAAAACAAACTACCTTCCATATTGACAAGGCTACCATCCATTGGAATAACAAAAATCTTAACAACCGTCCATAATGACAAGGCTACAATCCAATGGAATAACAAAAATCTCGAAAATAGACTACCTTCCATAATGACAAGGCTACCATCCATTGGAGTAACAGAAATCTGAACAACAGACTACCTTCCATAATGATAAGGCTACCATCCATTGGAGTAACAAAAATCTCGACAGCAAACTACCTTCCATAAAGATAAGGCTACCATCCATTAGTGTAACAAAGATATCGACAATAGACTACGTACCACAATGACAAGGCTACCATCCATTGGAGCAACAAAAATATCAACAACAAACTACCTTTCATAATGACAAGGCTACCATCCAATGGAGTAACAAAAATATCGACAACAGACTACCTTCCATAATGACAAGGCTACCTTCCTTTGGAGTAACAAAGAGATCGACAACATACTACCTTCCATAATGACAAGGCTACCATCCATTGGAGTAACTAAATTTTCGTCAACAGACTACCTTCCATAATAACAAGGCTACAATCCATTGGAGTAACAAAAATAACGAAAACAAACTACCTTCCATAATGACAAGGCTACCATCCATTGTAATAACAAAAATCTCGACAACCGTCCATAATGACAAAACTACCATCCAATGGAATAACAAAAAACTCGAAAATAGACTACCTTCCATAATGACAAGTCTACCATCCATTGGAGTAACAGAAATCTGAACAACAGACTACCTTTCATAATGACAAGGCTACCATCCATTAGAGTAATAAAAATCTCAATGATAGACTACCTTACATAATGACATGGCTAACATCTATTAGAGTTACAAAAATCTCGACAACAGACTACCTTCCATAATGACAAGTCTACCATCCATTGGAGTAACAAAAATCTCGACAACAGACTACCTTCCATAATGACAAGGCTACCATCCATTGGAGTAAGAGAAACCTCGACAACCGTCCATAATGACAAGGCTACAATCCAATGGAATAACAAAAATCTCGAAAATATACTACCTTCCATAATTACAAGGCTACCATCCATTGGAGTAACAGAAATATGAACAACAGACTACCTTCCATAATGATAAGGCTACCATCAATTGGAGTAACAAAAATCTCGACAACAGACTACCTTCCATAATGACAAGGCTTCCATCCATTGGAGTAAGAAAAATATTGACAACAAACTACCTTCCATAATGACAAGGCTACCATCCATTGCAGTAACAAAAATATTGACAACAGACTACCTTCCATAATGACAAGGCTACCTTCCATTGGAGTAACAAAGATATCGACAAAATACTACCTTCCATAATGACAAGGTTACCATCCATTGGAGTAACAAAATTCTCGATAACAGTCTACCTTCCATAATAACAAGGCTACCATCCATTGGAGTATTAAAAATAACAAAAACAAACTACCTTCCATATTGACAAGGCTACCATCCATTGGAATAACAAAAATCTCGACAACAGTCCATAATGACAAGGCTACAATCCAATGGAATAACAAAAATCTCGAAAATAGACTACCTTCCATAATGACAAGGCTACCATCCATTGGAGTAACAGAAATCTGAACAACAAACTACCTTCCATAATGACAAGGCTACCATCCATTGCAGTAACAAAAATCTCGACAACAGACTACCTTCCATAATGACAAGGCTACCTTCCATTGGAGTAACAAAGCTATCGATAACATTCTACCTTCCATAATGACAAGGTTACCATCCATTGGAGTATCAAAATTATCGACAACAGTCTACCTTCCATAATAACAAGGCTACAATCCATTGGAGTAACAAAAATATCGAAAACAAACTACCTTCCATATTGACAAGGCTACCATCCATTGGAATAACAAAAATCTCGACAACCGTCCATAATGACAAGGCTACAATCCAATGGAATAACAAAAATCTCGAAAATAGACTACCTTCCATAATGACAAGGCTACCATCCATTGGAGTAACAGAAATCTGAACATCAAAACTACCTTTCATAATGACAAGGCTACCATCCATTGGAGTAACAAAAATCTCGACAGCAAACTACCTTCTATAATGATAAGGCTACCATCCATTAGAGTAACAAAGATATCGACAATAGACTACGTACCACAATGACAAGGCTACCATCCATTGGAGTAACAAAAATATCAAAGACAAACTACCTTCCATAATGACAAGGCTACCATCCAATGGAGTAACAAAAATCTCGACAACAGACTACCTTCCATAATGACAAGGCTACCTTCCATTGGAGTAACAAAGAGATCGACAACATACTACCTTCCATAATGACAAGGCTACCATCCATTGGAGTAACAAAATTATCGTCAACAGACTACCTTCCATAATAACAAGGCTACAATCCATTGGAGTAACAAAAATATCGAAAACAAACTACCTTCCATAATGACAAGGCAACCATCCATTGTAATAACAAAAATCTCGACAACCGTCCATAATGACAAAACTAGCATCCAATGGAATAACAAAAAACTCGAAAATAGACTACCTTCCATAATGACAAGTCTACCATCCATTGGAGTAACAAAAATCTGAACAACAGACTACCTTCCATAATGACAAGGATACCATCTATTAGAGTAACAAAAATCTCAATGATAGACTACCTTCCGTAATGACATAGCTACCATCTATTAGAATTACAAAAATCTTGACAACAGACTACCTTCCATAATAACAAGGCTACCATCCATTGGAGTAACAAAAATCTCGACAACAGACTACCTTCCATAATGATAAGGCTACCATCCATTGGAGTAAGAAAAATATTGACAACAGACTACCTTCCATAATGACAAGGCTACCATCCATTGCAGTAACAAAAATCTTGACAACAGACTACCTTTCATAATAACAAGGCTAAAATCCATTGGAGTAACAAATATATCGAAAACAAACTACCTTCCATATTGACAAGGCTACCATCCATTGGAATAACAAAAATCTTGACAACCGTCCATAATGACAAGGCTACAATCCAATGGAATAACAAAAATCTCGAAAATAGACTACCTTCCATAATGACAAGGCTACCATCCATTGGAGTATCAGAAATCTGAACAACAGACTACCTTCCATAATGACAAGGATACCATCCATTGGAGTAACAAAAATATCGACAACAAACTACCTTCCATAATGACAAGGCTACCATCCATTAGAGTAACAAAGATATCGACAACAGACTACGTACCATAATGACAAGGCTACCATCCATTGGAGTAACAAAAATATCAACAACAAACTACCTTCCATAATGACAAGGCTACCATCCAACGTAGTAACAAAAATCTCGACAACAGACTACCTTCCATAATGACAAGGCTACCTTCCATTGGAGTAACAAAGAGATCGACAACATACTACCTTCCATAATGACAAGGCTACCATCCATTGGAGTAACAAAATTATCGTCAACAGACTACCTTCCATAATAACAAGGCTACAATCCATTGGAGAAACAAAAATATCAAAAACAAACTACCTTCCATAATGACAAGGCTACCATCCATTGTAATAACAAAAATCTCGACAACCGTCCATAATGACATAGCTACCATCAAATGGAATAAAAAAAACTAGAAAATAGACTACCTTCCATAATGACAAGTCTACCATCCATTGGAGTAACAAAAATCTGAACAACAGTCTACCTTCCATAATGACAAGGCTACCATCCATTAGAGTAACAGAAATCTCAATGATAGACTACCTTCCATAATGACATGGCTACCATCTATTGGAGTTACAAAAATCTCGACAACAAACTACCTTCCATAATGACAAGGCTACCATCCATTGGAGTATTAAAAATAACGAAAACATACTACCTTCCATGTTGACAAGGCTACCATCCATTGGAATAACAAAAATCTTGACAACCGTCCATAATGACTATGCTACAATCCAATGGAATAACAAAAATCTCGAAAATAGACTACCTTCCATAATGACAAGTCTACCATCCATTGGAGTAACAGAAATTTGAACAACAGACTACCTTCCATAATGACAAGGCTACCATCCATTGGAGTAACAAAAATCTCGACAACAGACTACCTTCCATAATGACAAGGCTACCATCCTTAGAGTAACAAAGATATCGACAACAGACTACGTACCACAATGACAAGGCTACCATCCATTGGAGTAACAAAAATATCAACAACAAACTACCTTCCATAATGACAAGGCTACCATCCAATGGAGTAAAAACATTCTCGTCAACAGACTACCTTCCATAATATCAAGGATACAATCCATTGGAGTAACAAAAATATTGACAACAAACTACCTTCCATAATGACAAGGCTACCATCCATTGCAGTAACAAAAATCTCGACAACAGACTACCTTCCATAATGACAAGGCTACCTTCCTATGGAGTAACAAAGCTATCGACAACATACTACCTTCCATAATGACAAGGAGACCATCCATTGGAGTAACAAAATTATCGACAACAGACTACCTTCCATAATGACAAGGATACCATACATTAGAGTAACAAAGATATCGAAAACAGACTACGTACCACAATGACAAGGCTACCATCCATTGGAGTAACAAAAATATCAACAACAAACTACCTTCCATAATGACAAGGCTACCATCCAATGGAGTAAAAACATTCTCGTCAACAAACTACCTTCCATAATAAGAAGGCTACAATCCATTGGAGTAACAAAAATATCGAAAACAAACTACCTTCCTTATTGACAAGGCTACCATCCATTGGAATAACAAAAATCTCGACAACCATCCATAATGACAATTCTACAATCCAATGGAATAACTAAAATCTCGAAAATAGACTACCTTCCATAATGACAATTCTACCATCCATTGGAGTAACATAAATCTGAACAACAGACTACCTTCTATAATGACAAAGCTACCATCCATTAGAGTAACAAAGATATCGACAACAGACTATGTACCACAATGACAAGGCTACCATCTATTGGAGTAACAAAAATATTAAAAACTAACTACCTACCATAATGACAATGCTACCATCCATTAGAATAACAAAAATATCGACAATAGACTACATTCCATAATGACAAGGCTACCATCCATTGAAGTAAGAAAAATATTGACAACAGACTACCTTCCATAATTACAAGGCTACCATCCATTGGAGTAACAAAAATATCGAAAAGAAACTACCTTCCATAATGACAAGGCTACCATCCAATGGAATAACAAAAATCTCGAAAATAGACTACCTTCCATAATGACAAGTCTACCATCTATTAGAGTTACAAAAATCTCGACAACAGACTACCTTTCATAATGACAAGGCTACCATCCATTGGAGTAATAAAAATCTCGACAACAGACTACCTTCCATAATGACAAGGCAACCATCCATTGGAGTAAGAAAAATATTGACAACAGACTACCTTCCATAATGACAAGGCTACGATCCATGGCCGTAACAAAAATCTCGACAACAGACTACCTTCCATAATGACAAGGCTACCTTCCATTGGAGTAACAAAGATATCGACAACATACTACCTTCCATAATGACTAGGTTACCATCCATTGGAGTAAAAAAATTCTTGACAACAGTCTACCTACCATAATAACAAGGCCACAATCCATTTGAGTAACAAAAATATCGAAAACAAACTACCTTCCATATTGACAAGGCTACCATCCATTGGTATAACAAAAATCTCGACAACCGTCCATAATGACAAGGCTACAATCCAATGGAATAACAAAAATATCGAAAATAGATTACCTTCCATAATGACAAGGCTACCATCCATTCGAGTAACAGAAATCTGAACAACAGACTACCTTCCATAATGACAAGGCTACCATCCATTGGAGTAACAAAAATCTCGACAATAGACTACCTTCCATAATAACAAGTCTACCATCCATTGGAGTAACATAAATCTTGAAAACATACTACCTTCAATAATGACAAGGCTACCATTCATTGGAGTAACAAAAATATTGAAAACTAACTACCTACCATAATGACAATGCTACCATCCATTGGAATAACCAAAATATCGACAATAGACTACCTTCCATAATGACAAGGCTACCATCCATTGAAGTAAGAAAAATATTGACAAAAGACGAACTTCCATAATGATAAGGCTATCATCCATTGGAGTAACAAAATATCAACAACATACTACCTTCCATAATGAAAAGGCTACCATTCATTCGAGTAACAAAAATATCGACTACAGACTACTTTTTATAATAACAAAGTTACCATCCATTAGAATAACAAAAATATCGACAATAGACTACCTTCCATAATGAGAAGGCTACCATCCAATGGAGTAACGAAAATCTAGACAACAAGCTAACTTCCACAATGACAAGGCTACCATCAATTAGAGTAAAAAATATTTCGAAAACATACTTCCTTCCATAATGACAAGGCTACCATCCATTGGAGTAACAAAAATATCGACAACATACTACCTTCCATAATGAAGAGGCTACCAATAATTGGAGTAACAAAAATCTCGACTACAGACTACCTTCCATAATGATAAGGTTACCATCCATTTGAGTAAAAAAAATATCGACAACAGGCTATGTTACATAATGACAAGGCTACCATCCATTGGAGTAACAAATATCTCGACAACAAACTACATTCCATAATGAAAAGGCTACCATCCATTAGAGTAACAAAGATATCGACAACAGACTACGTTCCATAATGACAAGGCTACCATCCATTGGAGTAACAAAATTCTCGTCAACACACTACCTTCCATAATAACAAGGCTATAATCCATTGGAGTAACAAAAATATCGAAAACAAACTACTTTCCATAATGACAAGTCTACCATCCATTGGAATAACAAAAATCTCGACATCCGTCCATAATGACAAATCTACCATCCAATGGAATTACAAAAAACTCCAAAATAGACTACCTTCCATAATGACAAGGCTACCAGCCATTGGAGTAACAGAAATCTGAACAACAGACTACCTTCCATAATGACAAGGCTACCATCCATTAGAGTAACAGAAATCTCAACGATAGACTACCTTCCATAATGACATGGCTACCATCTATTGGAGTTAAAAAAATCTCGACAACAGACTACCTTCCATAATGACAAGGCTACCATCCATTGGAGTAACAAAAATCTCGACAATAGACTACCTTCCATAATGACAAGGCTACCATCCATTGGAGTAAGAAAAATATTGACAACAGACTACCTTCCATAATGACAAGGCTACCATCCATTGCAGTAACAAAAATATCGAAAACAGACTACCTTTCATAATGACAAGGCTATCATCCATTGGAGTAACAAAATATCGACATAATACTACCTTCCATAATGAAAAGGCTACCATTCATTCGAGTAACAAAAATCTCGACTAAAGACTACCTTCTATAATGACAAGGCTACCATCCATTGGAATAACTAAAATATAGACAACAGACTACCTTCCACAAGTACCTTCCACAAGTACAAGGCTACTATCCATTGGAGTAACAAAGATATCGACAACATACTACCTTCCATAATGACAAGGCTACCATCCATTGGAGTAGCAAAATTCTCGACAACAGACTACCTTCCATAATAACAAAGCTACAATCCATTGGAGTAACAAAATAATCGAAAACAAACTACCTTCCATAATGTCAAGGCTACCATCCATTGGAATAACAAAAATCACGACAACCGTACATAATGACAAGTCTACCATCCAAATGAATAACAAAAATCTCGAAAATAGACTACCTTCCATAATGACAAGGCTACCATCCATTGGAGTAATAGAAATCTGAACAACAGACTACCTTCCATAATGAAAAGGCTACCATCCATTGGAGTAACAGAAATCTCAATGATAGAATACCTTTCATAATGACAAGGCTACCATCTATTAGAGTAATCAAAATCACGACAACAAACTACCTTCCATAATGACAAGTCTACCACCCATTGGAGTATCAAAAATCTCGACAACATATTACCTTCCATAATGACAAGGCTACCATCTATTGGAGTATAAAAATATTGACAACTAACTACCTACCATAATGATAATGCTACCATCCATTGGAATAACAAAAATACCGACAACAAACTACCTTCCATAATGATAAGGCTACCGTCCATTGGAGTAAGAAAAATATTAACATCAAACTACCTTCCATAATGACACGGCTACCATCCATTGGCGTAACAAAATTTTGGACAACAGACTACCTAGCATAATGACAAGGCTATCATCCATTGCAGTAACAAAATATCGACAACATATTACCTTCCATAATGAAAAGGCTACCATTCATTCGAGTAACATAAATCTCGACTACAGACTACCTTCTATAATAACAAGGCTACCATCCATTGGAATAACAAAAATCTCGACAACGGACTACCTTCCATAATGACAAGGCTACCATCCAATGGAGTAACAAAAATCTAGGCAACAGACTACCTTCCACAATGACAAGGTTACCATCCATTGGAGTAACAAAAATCTTGACAACAGACTACCTTCCATAATGACAAGGATACCATCAATTAGAGTAAAAAATAATTCGACAACATACTACCTTCCATAATAACAAGGCTACCATCCATTGGAGTAACAAAAATTTCGAAAACAAACTACCTTCCATAATGACAAGGCTACCATCCATTGGAATAACAAAAATCTCGACAACCGTCAATAATGACAAGGCTACCATCCAATGGAATAACAAAAATATCGACAACAGAACACCTTCCATAATGACAAGGCTACCATCCATTGGAGTAAGAAAAATATTGACAACAGACTACCTTCCATAATGACAAGGCTACCATCCATTGGAGTAAAAAAAATCTCGACAACAGACTACCTTCCATAATGACAAGGCTATCAACCATTGGAGTAACAAAATATCGACAACATACCACCTTCCATAATGAAAAGGCTACCATTCATTCGAGTAACAAAAATATCGACTATAGACTACCCTCTATAATAACAAGGCTACCTTCCATTGGAATAACAAAAATCTCAACAACAGACTACCTTCCATAATGACAACGCTAACATCCATTGTAGTAACATAAATCTGAACAACAGACTACCTTCCATAATGAATAGGCTACCATCCATTGGAGTAACAGAAATCTCAATGATAGACTACCTTTCATAATGACAAGGCTACCATCCAATGGAATAACAAAAATCTCGACAATAGACTACCTTCCATAATGACAAGTCTACCATCCATTACAGTAACAAAAATCTCGACAACATACTACCTTCCATAATGACAAGGCTACCATCCATTGCAGTAACAAAAATCTCGAAAACAGACTACCTTCCATAATGACAAGGCTATCATCCATTGGAGTAACAAAATATCGACATAATACTACCTTCCATAATGAAAAGGCTACCATTCATTCGAGTAACAAAAATCTCGACTAAAGACTACCTTCTATAATGACAAGGCTACCATCCATTGGAATAACTAAAATCTAGACAGCATACTACCTTCCACAAGTACCTTCCACAAGTACAAGGCTACTATCCATTGGAGTAACAAAGATATCGACAACATACTACCTTCCATAATGACAAGGCTACCATCCATTGGAGTAGCAAAATTCTCGACAATAGACTACCTTCCATAATAACAAAGCTACAATCCATTGGAGTAACAAAATAATCGAAAACAAACTACCTTCCATAATGTCAAGGCTACCATCCATTGGAATAACAAAAATCACGACAACCGTCCATAATGACAAGTCTACCATCCAATGGAATAACAAAAATCTCGAAAATAGACTACCTTCCATAATGACAAGGCTACCATCCATTAGAGTAATAGAAATCTGAACAACAGACTACCTTTCATAATGAAAAGGCTACCATCCATTGGAGTAACAGAAATCTCAATGATAGAATACCTTCCATAATGACAAGGCTACCATCTATTAGAGTAACCAAAATCTCGACAACAGACTACCTTCCATAATGACAAGTCTACCACCCATTGGAGCAACAAAAATCTCGACAACATACTACCTTCCATAATGACAAGGCTACCATCCATTGGAGTATAAAAATATTGAGAACTAACTCCCTACCATAATGATAATGCTACCATCCATTGGAATAACAAAAATACCGATAACAGACTACCTTCCATAATGACAAGGCTACCGTCCATTGGAGTAAGAAAAATATTAACAACAAACTACCTTCCATAATGACAAGGCTACCATCCATTAGAGTAACAAAATTTTCGACAACAGACTACCTAGCATAATGACAAGGCTATCATCCATTGGAGTAACAAAATATCGACAACATACTACCTTCCATAATGAAAAGGCTACCATTCATTCGAGTAACATAAATCTCGACTACAGACTACCTTTTATAATAACAAGACTAACATCCATTGCAATAACAAAAATATCGACAACAGACTACCTTCCATAATGACAAGGCTACCATCCAATGGAGTAACAAAAGTCTAGGCAACAGACTACCTTCCACAATGACAAGGTTACCATCCATTGGAGTAACAAAAATCTTGACAACAGACTACCTTCCATAATGACAAGGATACCATCAATTAGAGTAAAAAATAATTCGACAACATACTACCTTCCATAATAACAAGGCTACCATCCATTGGAGTAACAAAAATTTCGAAAACAAACTACCTTCCATAATGACAAGGCTACCATCCATTGGAATAACAAAAATCTCGACAACCGTCAATAATGACAAGGCTACCATCCAATGGAATAACAAAAATATCGACAACAGACTACATTCCATAATGACAAGGCTACCATCCATTGGAGTAAGAAAAATATTGACAACAAACTACCTTCCATAATGACAAGGCTACCATCCATTGGAGTAAAAAAAATCTCGACAACAGACTACCTTCCATAATGACAAGGCTATCAACCATTGGAGTAACAAAATATCGACAACATACTACCTTCCATAATGAAAAGGCTACCATTCATTCGAGTAACAAAAATATCGACTACATACTACCCTCTATAATAACAAGGCTACCTTCCATTGGAATAACAAAAATCTCGACAACAGACTACCTTCCATAATGACAAGGCTAACATCCATTGGAGTAACATAAATCTGAACAACAGACTACCTTCCATAATGACAAGGCTACCATCCATTGGAGTAACAGAAATCTCAACGATAGACTACCTTTCAAAATGACAAGGCTACCATCCAATGGAATAACAAAAATCTCGACAATAGACTACCTTCCATAATGACAAGTCTACCATCCATTAGAGTAACAAAAATCTCGACAACATACTACCTTCCATAATGACAAGGCTACCATCCATTGGAGTAACAAAAATCTCGAAAACAGACTACCTTCCATAATGACAAGGCTATCATCCATTGGAGTAACAAAATATCGACATAATACTACCTTCCATAATGAAAAGGCTACCATTCATTCGAGTAACAAAAATCTCGACTAAAGACTACCTTCTATAATGACAAGGCTACCATCCATTGGAATAACTAAAATCTAGACAACAGACTACCTTCCACAAGTACCTTCCACAAGTACAAGGCTACTATCCATTGGAGTAACAAAGATATCGACAACATACTACCTTCCATAATGACAAGGCTACCATCCATTGGAGTAGCAAAATTTCGACAACAGACTACCTTCCATAATAACAAAGCTATAATCCATTGGAGTAACAAAATAATCAAAAACAAACTACCTTCCATAATGTCAAGGCTACCATCCATTGGAATAAAAAAAATCACGACAACCGTCCATAATGACAAGTCTACCATCCAATGGAATAACAAAAATCTCGAAAATAGACTACCTTCCATAATGACAAGGCTACCATCCATTGGAGTATCAAAAATCTCGACTACAGACTACCTTCCATAATGACGAGGCTATCAACCATTGGAGTAACAAAATATCGACAACATACTACCTTCCATAATGAAAAGGCTACCGTTCATTCGAGTAACAAAAATATCGACTACAGACTACCCTCTATAATAACAAGGCTACCTTCCATTGGAATAACAAAAATCTCGACAACAGACTACCTTCCATAATGACAAGGCTAACATCTATTGGAGTAACATAAATCTGAACAACAGACTACCTTCCATAATGACAAGGCTATCATCCATTGGAGTAACAGAAATCTCAACGATATACTACCTTTCATAATGAAAAAGGCTACCATCCAGTGGAATAACAAAAATCTCGACAGTAGACTACCTTCCATAATGACAAGTCTACCATCCATTGGAGTAACAAAAATCTCGACAACATACTACCTTCCATAATGACAAGGCTACCATCCATTGCAGTAACAAAAATCTCGAAAACGGACTACCTTCCATAATGACAAGGCTATCATCCATTGGAGTAACAAAATATCGACATAATACTACCTTCCATAATGAAAAGGCTACCATTCATTCGAGTAACAAAAATCTCGACTAAAGACTACCTTCTATAATGACAAGGCTACCATCCATTGGAATAACTAAAATCTAGACAACAGACTACCTTCCACAAGTACCTTCCACAAGTACAAGGCTACTATCCATTGGAGTAACAAAGATATCGACAACATACTACCTTCCATAATGACAAGGCTACCATCCATTGGAGTAGCAAAATTCTCGACAACAGACTACCTTCCATAATAACAAAGCTACAATCCATTGGAGTAACAAAATAATTGAAAACAAACTACCTTCCATAATGTCAAGGCTACCATCCATTGGAATAACAAAAATCACGACAACCGTCCATAATGACAAGTCTACCATCCAATGGAATAACAAAAATCTCGAAAATAGACTACCTTCCATAATGACAAGGCTACCATCCATTAGAGTAATAGAAATCTGAACAACAGACTACCTTCCATAATGAAAAGGCTACCATCCATTGGAGTAACAGAAATCTCAATGATAGAATACCTTCCATAACGACAAGGCTACCATCTATTAGAGTAACCAAAATCTCAACAACAGACTACCTTCCATAATGACAAGTCTACCACCCATTGGAGTAACAAAAATCTCGACAACATACTACCTTCCATAATGACAAGGCTACCATCCATTGGAGTATAAAAATATTGAGAACTAACTACCTACCATAATGATAATGCTACCATCCATTGGAATAACAAAAATACCGACAACAGACTACCTTCCATAATGACAAGGCTACCGTCCATTGGAGTAAGAAAAATATTAACAAAATACCTTCCATAATGACAAGGCTACCATCCATTGGAGTAACAAAATTTTCGACAACAGACTACCTAGCATAATGACAAGGCTATCATCCATTGGAGTAACAAAATATCGACAACATACTACCTTCCATAATGAAAAGGCTACCATTCATTCGAGTAACATAAATCTCGACTACATACTACCTTCTATAATAACAAGGCTACCATCCATTGGAATAACAAAAATCTCGACAACGGACTACCTTCCATAATGACAAGGCTACCATCCAATGGAGTAACAAAAATCTAGGCAACAGACTACCTTCCACAATGACAAGGTTACCATCCATTGGAGTAACAAAAATCTTGACAACAGACTACCTTCCATAATGACAAGGATACCATCAATTAGAGTAAAAAATAATTCGACAACATACTACCTTCCATAATAACAAGGCTACCATCCATTGGAGTAACAAAAATTTCGAAAACAAACTACCTTCCATAATGACAAGGCTACCATCCATTGGAATAACAAAAATCTCGACAACCGTCAATAATGACAAGGCTACCATCCAATGGAATAACAAAAATATCGACAACAGAACACCTTCCATAATGACAAGGCTACCATCCATTGGAGTAAGAAAAATATTGACAACAGACTACCTTCCATAATGACAAGGCTACCATCCATTGGAGTAAAAAAAATCTCGACAACAGACTACCTTCCATAATGACAAGGCTATCAACCATTGGAGTAACAAAATATCGACAACATACCACCTTCCATAATGAAAAGGCTACCATTCATTCGAGTAACAAAAATATCGACTATAGACTACCCTCTATAATAACAAGGCTACCTTCCATTGGAATAACAAAAATCTCAACAACAGACTACCTTCCATAATGACAACGCTAACATCCATTGTAGTAACATAAATCTGAACAACAGACTACCTTCCATAATGACAAGGCTACCATCCATTGGAGTAACAGAAATCTCAATGATAGACTACCTTTCATAATGACAAGGCTACCATCGAATGGAATAACAAAAATCTCGACAATAGACTACCTTCCATAATGACAAGTCTACCATCCATTACAGTAACAAAAATCTCGACAACATACTACCTTCCATAATGACAAGGCTACCATCCATTGCAGTAACAAAAATCTCGAAAACAGACTACCTTCCATAATGACAAGGCTATCATCCATTGGAGTAACAAAATATCGACATAATACTACCTTCCATAATGAAAAGGCTACCATTCATTCGAGTAACAAAAATCTCGACTAAAGACTACCTTCTATAATGACAAGGCTACCATCCATTGGAATAACTAAAATCTAGACAGCATACTACCTTCCACAAGTACCTTCCACAAGTACAAGGCTACTATCCATTGGAGTAACAAAGATATCGACAACATACTACCTTCCATAATGACAAGGCTACCATCCATTGGAGTAGCAAAATTCTCGACAATAGACTACCTTCCATAATAACAAAGCTACAATCCATTGGAGTAACAAAATAATCGAAAACAAACTACCTTCCATAATGTCAAGGCTACCATCCATTGGAATAACAAAAATCACGACAACCGTCCATAATGACAAGTCTACCATCCAATGGAATAACAAAAATCTCGAAAATAGACTACCTTCCATAATGACAAGGCTACCATCCATTAGAGTAATAGAAATCTGAACAACAGACTACCTTTCATAGTGAAAAGGCTACCATCCATTGGAGTAACAGAAATCTCAATGATAGAATACCTTCCATAATGACAAGGCTACCATCTATTAGAGTAACCAAAATCTCGACAACAGACTACCTTCCATAATGACAAGTCTACCACCCATTGGAGCAACAAAAATCTCGACAACATACTACCTTCCATAATGACAAGGCTACCATCCATTGGAGTATAAAAATATTGAGAACTAACTACCTACCATAATGATAATGCTACCATCCATTGGAATAACAAAAATACCGATAACAGACTACCTTCCATAATGACAAGGCTACCGTCCATTGGAGTAAGAAAAATATTAACAACAAACTACCTTCCATAATGACAAGGCTACCATCCATTAGAGTAACAAAATTTTCGACAACAGACTACCTAGCATAATGACAAGGCTATCATCCATTGGAGTAACAAAATATCGACAACATACTACCTTCCATAATGAAAAGGCTACCATTCATTCGAGTAACATAAATCTCGACTACAGACTACCTTTTATAATAACAAGACTACCATCCATTGCAATAACAAAAATATCGACAACAGACTACCTTCCATAATGACAAGGCTACCATCCAATGGAGTAACAAAAGTCTAGGCAACAGACTACCTTCCACAATGACAAGGTTACCATCCATTGGAGTAACAAAAATCTTGACAACAGACTACCTTCCATAATGACAAGGATACCATCAATTAGAGTAAAAAATAATTCGACAACATACTACCTTCCATAATAACAAGGCTACCATCCATTGGAGTAACAAAAATTTCGAAAACAAACTACCTTCCATAATGACAAGGCTACCATCCATTGGAATAACAAAAATCTCGACAACCGTCAATAATGACAAGGCTACCATCCAATGGAATAACAAAAATATCGACAACAGACTACATTCCATAATGACAAGGCTACCATCCATTGGAGTAAGAAAAATATTGACAACAAACTACCTTCCATAATGACAAGGCTACCATCCATTGGAGTAAAAAAAATCTCGACAACAGACTACCTTCCATAATGACAAGGCTATCAACCATTGGAGTAACAAAATATCGACAACATACTACCTTCCATAATGAAAAGGCTACCATTCATTCGAGTAACAAAAATATCGACTACAGACTACCCTCTATAATAACAAGGCTACCTTCCATTGGAATAACAAAAATCTCGACAACAGACTACCTTCCATAATGACAAGGCTAACATCCATTGGAGTAACATAAATCTGAACAACAGACTACCTTCCATAATGACAAGGCTACCATCCATTGGAGTAACAGAAATCTCAACGATAGACTACCTTTCATAATGACAAGGCTACCATCCAATGGAATAACAAAAATCTCGACAATAGACTACCTTCCATAATGACAAGTCTACCATCCATTAGAGTAACAAAAATCTCGACAACATACTACCTTCCATAATGACAAGGCTACCATCCATTGGAGTAACAAAAATCTCGAAAACAGACTACCTTCCATAATGACAAGGCTATCATCCATTGGAGTAACAAAATATCGACATAATACTACCTTCCATAATGAAAAGGCTACCATTCATTCGAGTAACAAAAATCTCGACTAAAGACTACCTTCTATAATGACAAGGCTACCATCCATTGGAATAACTAAAATCTAGACAACAGACTACCTTCCACAAGTACCTTCCACAAGTACCTTCCACAAGTACAAGGCTACTATCCATTGGAGTAACAAAGATATCGACAACATACTACCTTCCATAATGACAAGGCTACCATCCATTGGAGTAGCAAAATTTCGACAACAGACTACCTTCCATAATAACAAAGCTATAATCCATTGGAGTAACAAAATAATCAAAAACAAACTACCTTCCATAATGTCAAGGCTACCATCCATTGGAATAAAAAAAATCACGACAACCGTCCATAATGACAAGTCTACCATCCAATGGAATAACAAAAATCTCGAAAATAGACTACCTTCCATAATGACAAGGCTACCATCCATTGGAGTATCAAAAATCTCGACTACAGACTACCTTCCATAATGACGAGGCTATCAACCATTGGAGTAACAAAATATCGACAACATACTACCTTCCATAATGAAAAGGCTACCGTTCATTCGAGTAACAAAAATATCGACTACAGACTACCCTCTATAATAACAAGGCTACCTTCCATTGGAATAACAAAAATCTCGACAACAGACTACCTTCCATAATGACAAGGCTAACATCTATTGGAGTAACATAAATCTGAACAACAGACTACCTTCCATAATGACAAGGCTATCATCCATTGGAGTAACAGAAATCTCAACGATATACTACCTTTCATAATGAAAAAGGCTACCATCCAGTGGAATAACAAAAATCTCGACAGTAGACTACCTTCCATAATGACAAGTCTACCATCCATTGGAGTAACAAAAATCTCGACAACATACTACCTTCCATAATGACAAGGCTACCATCCATTGCAGTAACAAAAATCTCGAAAACAGACTACCTTCCATAATGACAAGGCTATCATCCATTGGAGTAACAAAATATCGACATAATACTACCTTCCATAATGAAAAGGCTACCATTCATTCGAGTAACAAAAATCTCGACTAAAGACTACCTTCTATAATGACAAGGCTACCATCCATTGGAATAACTAAAATCTAGACAACAGACTACCTTCCACAAGTACCTTCCACAAGTACAAGGCTACTATCCATTGGAGTAACAAAGATATCGACAACATACTACCTTCCATAATGACAAGGCTACCATCCATTGGAGTAGCAAAATTCTCGACAACAGATACCTTCCATAATAACAAAGCTACAATCCATTGGAGTAACAAAATAATTGAAAACAAACTACCTTCCATAATGTCAAGGCTACCATCCATTGGAATAACAAAAATCACGACAACCGTCCATAATGACAAGTCTACCATCCAATGGAATAACAAAAATCTCGAAAATAGACTACCTTCCATAATGACAAGGCTACCATCCATTAGAGTAATAGAAATCTGAACAACAGACTACCTTCCATAATGAAAAGGCTACCATCCATTGGAGTAACAGAAATCTCAATGATAGAATACCTTCCATAACGACAAGGCTACCATCTATTAGAGTAACCAAAATCTCAACAACAGACTACCTTCCATAATGACAAGTCTACCACCCATTGGAGTAACAAAAATCTCGACAACATACTACCTTCCATAATGACAAGGCTACCATCCATTGGAGTATAAAAATATTGAGAACTAACTACCTACCATAATGATAATGCTACCATCCATTGGAATAACAAAAATACCGACAACAGACTACCTTCCATAATGACAAGGCTACCGTCCATTGGAGTAAGAAAAATATTAACAAAATACCTTCCATAATGACAAGGCTACCATCCATTGGAGTAACAAAATTTTCGACAACAGACTACCTAGCATAATGACAAGGCTATCATCCATTGGAGTAACAAAATATCGACAACATACTACCTTCCATAATGAAAAGGCTACCATTCATTCGAGTAACATAAATCTCGACTACAGACTACCTTCTATAATAACAAGACTACCATCCATTGGAATAACAAAAATCTCGACAACAGACTACCTTCCATAATGACAAGGCTACCATCCAATGGAGTAACAAAAATCTAGGCAACAAACTACCTTCCACAATGACAAGGTTACCATCCATTGGAGTAACAAAAATCTTGACAACAGACTACCTTCCATAATGACAAGGATACCATCAATTAGAGTAAAAAATAATTCGACAACATACTACCTTCCATAATAACAAGGCTAGCATCCATTGGAGTAACAAAAATATCGAAAACAAACTACCTTCCATAATGACAAGGCTACCATCCATTGGAATAACAAAAATCTCGACAACTATCCATAATGACAAGGCTACCATCCAATGGAATAACAAAAATATCGACAACAGACTACCTTCCATAATGACAAGGCTACCATCCATTGGACTAAGAAAAACATTGACAACAGACTACCTTCCATAATGACAAGGCTACCATCCATTGGAGTAACAAAAATCTCGACAACAGACTACCTTCCATAATGACGAGGCTATCAACCATTGGAGTAACAAAATATCGACAACATACTACCTTCCATAATGAAAAGGCTACCATTCATTCGAGTAACAAAAATATCGACTACAGACTACCCTCTATAATAACAAGGCTACCTTCCATTGGAATAACAAAAATATCGACAACAGACTACCTTCCATAATGACAAGGCTAACATCCATTGGAGTAACATAAATCTGAACAACAGACTACCTTCCATAATAACAAGGCTATCATCCATTGGAGTAACAGAAATATCAACGATAGACTACCTTTCATAATGAAAAAGGCTACCATCCAATGGAATAACAAAAATCTCGACAATAGACTACCTTTCATAATGACATGTCTACCATCCATTGGAGTAACAAAAATCTCGACAACATACTACCTTCCAGAATGACAAGGCTACCATCCATTGCAGTAACAAAAATCTCGAAAACAGACTACCTTCCATAATGACAATGCTATCATCCATTGGAGTAACAAAATATCGACATAATACTACCTTCCATAATGAAAAGGCTACCATTCATTCGAGTAACAAAAATCTCGACTAAAGACTACCTTCTATAATGACAAGGCTACCATCCATTGGAATAACTAAAATCTAGACAACAGACTACCTTCCCCAAGTACCTTCCACAAGTACAAGGCTACTATCCATTGGAGTAACAAAGATATCGACAACATACTACCTTCCATAATGACAAGGCTACCATCCATTGGAGTAGCAAAATTCTCGACAACAGACTACCTTCCATAATAATAAAGCTACAATCCATTGGAGTAACAAAATAATTGAAAACAAACTACCTTCCATAATGTCAAGGCTACCATCCATTGGAATAACAAAAATCACGACAACCGTCCATAATGACAAGTCTACCATCCAATGGAATAACAAAAATCTCGAAAATAGACTACCTTCCATAATGACAAGGCTACCATCCATTAGAGTAATAGAAATCTGAACAACAGACTACCTTCCATAATGAAAAGGCTACCATCCATTGGAGTAACAGAAATCTCAATGATAGAATACCTTCCATAACGACAAGGCTACCATCTATTAGAGTAACCAAAATCTCAACAACAGACTACCTTCCATAATGACAAGTCTACCACCCATTGGAGTAACAAAAATCTCGACAACATACTACCTTCCATAATGACAAGGCTACCATCCATTGGAGTATAAAAATATTGAGAACTAACTACCTACCATAATGATAATGCTACCATCCATTGGAATAACAAAAATACCGACAACAGACTACCTTCCATAATGACAAGGCTACCGTCCATTGGAGTAAGAAAAATATTAACAACAAAATACCTTCCATAATGACAAGGCTACCGTCCATTGGAGTAACAAAATTTTCGACAACAGACTACCTAGCATAATGACAAGGCTATCATCCATTGGAGTAACAAAATATCGACAACATACTACCTTCCATAATGAAAAGGTTACCATTCATTCGAGTAACATAAATCTCGACTACAGACTACCTTCTATAATAACAAGACTACCATCCATTGGAATAACAAAAATCTCGACAACAGACTACCTTCCATAATGACAAGGCTACCATCCAATGGAGTAACAAAAATCTAGGCAACAGACTACCTTCCACAATGACAAGGTTACCATCCATTGGAGTAACAAAAATCTTGACAACAGACTACCTTCCATAATGACAAGGATACCATCAATTAGAGTAAAAAATAATTCGACAACATACTACCTTCCATAATAACAAGGCTACCATCCATTGGAGTAACAAAAATATCGAAAACAAACTACCTTCCATAATGACAAGGCTACCATCCATTGGAATAACAAAAATCTCGACAACCGTCCATAATGACAAGGCTACCATCCAATGGAATAACAAAAATATCAACAACAGACTACCTTCCATAATGACAAGGCTACCATCCATTGGACTAAGAAAAACATTGACAACAGACTACCTTCCATAATGACAAGGCTACCATCCATTGGAGTAACAAAAATCTCGACAATAGACTACCTTCCATAATGACGAGGCTATCAACCATTGGAGTAACAAAATATCGACAACATACTACCTCCCATAATGAAAAGGCTACCATTCATTCGAGTAACAAAAATATCGACTACAGACTACCCTCTATAATAACAAGGCTACCTTCCATTGGAATAACAAAAATCTCGACAACAGACTACCTTCCATAATGACAAGGCTAACATCCATTGGAGTAACATAAATCTGAACAACATACTACCTTCCATAATGACAAGGCTTTCATCCATTGGAGTAACAGAAATCTCAACGATAGACTACCTTTCATAATGAAAAAGGCTACTATCCAATGGAATAACAAAAATCTCGACAATAGACTACCTTCCATAATGACAAGTCTACCATCCATTGGAGTAACAAAAATATCGACAACATACTACCTTCCATAATGACAAGGCTACCATCCATTGCAGTAACAAAAATCTCGAAAACAGACTACCTTCCATAATTACAAGGCTATCATCCATTGGAGTAACAAAATATCGACATAATACTACCTTCCATAATGAAAAGGCTACCATTCATTGGAGTAACAAAAATCTCGACTAAAGACTACCTTCTATAATGACAAGGCTACCATCCATTGGAATAACTAAAATCTAGAAAACAGACTACCTTCAACAAGTACCTTCCACAAGTACAAGGCTACTATCCATTGGAGTAACAAAGATATCAACAACATACTACCTTCCATAATGACAAGGCTACCATCCATTGGAGTAGCAAAATTCTCGACAACAGACTACCTTCCATAATAACAAAGCTACAATCCATTGGAGTAACAAAATAATTGAAAACAAACTACCTTCCATAATGTCAAGGCTACCATCCATTGGAATAACAAAAATCACGACAATCGTCCATAATGACAAGTCTACCATCCAATGGAATAACAAAAATCTCGAAAATAGACTACCTTCCATAATGACAAGGCTACCATCCATTAGAGTAATAGAAATCTGAACAACAGACTACCTTCCATAATGAAAAGGCTACCATCCATTGGAGTAACAGAAATCTCAATGATAGAATACCTTCCATAACGACAAGGCTACCATCTATTAGAGTAACCAAAATCTCAACAACAGACTACCTTCCATAATGACAAGTCTACCACCCATTGGAGTAACAAAAATCTCGACAACATAATACCTTCCATAATGACAAGGCTACCATCCATTGGAGTATAAAAATATTGAGAACTAACTACCTACCATAATGATAATGCTACCATCCATTGGAATAACAAAAATACCGACAACAGACTACCTTCCATAATGACAAGGCTACCGTCCATTGGAGTAAGAAAAATATTAACAACAAACTACCTTCCATAATGACAAGGCTACCATTCATTGGAGTAACAAAAATCTTGACAACAAACTACCTTCCATAATGACAAGGCTACCATCCACTGGAGTAAGAAAAATATTGACAACAGACTACCTTCCATAGTGACAAGGCTACCATACATTGCAGTAACAAAAATCTCAACAACGCACTACCTTCCATAATGACAAGGCTACCTTCCATTGGAGTAACAAAGATATCGACAACATACTACCTCCCATAATGACAAGGCTACCATCCATTGGAGTAACAAAATCCTGGAAAATAGACTACCTTCCATAATAACAAGGCTACAATCCATTGGAGTAACAAAAATATCGAAAACAAACTACCTTCCATAATGACAAGGCTACCTTTCATTGGAGTAACAAAGATATCGACAACATACTACCTTCCATAATGACAAGGCTACCATCCATTGGAGTAACAAAATTTTCGACAACAGACTACCTTACATAATAACAAGGATACAATCCATTAGAGTAACAAAAATATCGAAAACCAACTACCTTCCATAATGACAAGGCTACCATCCATTGGAATAACAAAAATCTTGACAACCGTCCATAATGACAAGGCTACCATCCAATGGAATAACAAAAATCTCGAAAATAGACTACCTTCCATAATGACAACGCTACCATCCATTGGAGTAAGAGCAATCTGAACAACAGACTACCTTCCATAATAACAAGGCTACCATCCATTGGAGTAACAGAAATCTTCACAACAGACTACCTTCCATAATAACAAGGCTACAATCCATTGGAGTAACAAAAATATCGTAAACAAACTACCTTCCATAATGACAAGGCTACCTTCCATTGGAGTAACAAAGATATCGACAACATACTATCTTCCATAATAACAAGGCTACCATCCATTGGAGTAACAAAATTCTCGACAACAGACTACCTTCCATAATAACAAGGCTACAATCCATTGGAGTAACAAAAATATCGAAAACAAACTACCTTCCATAATGACAACGCTACCATCCATTGGAATAACAAAAATCTCGACAACCGTCCATAATGACAAGGCTACCATCCAATGGAATAACAAAAATCTCGAAAATAGACTACCTTCCATAATGACAAGGCTACCATCCATTGGAGTAACCAAAATCTGAACAACAGACTACCTTCCATAATGACAAGGCTACCATCCATTGGAGTAACAGAAATCTCGATAACAAACTACCTTCCATAATGACAAGGCTACCATCCATTAGAGTAACAAAGATATCGAAAACAAACTACCTTCCTTAATGACAAGGCTACCTTCCATTGGAGTAACAAAGATATCGACAACATACTACCTCCTATAATGACAAGGCTACCATCCACTGGAGTAACAAAATTCTAGACAACAGACTACATTCCATAATAACAAGGCTACAATCCATTGGAGTAACAAAAATATCGAAAACAAACTACCTTCCATAATGACAAGGCTACCTTCCATTGGAGTAACAAAGATAACGACAACATACTACCTTCCATAATGACAAGGATACCATCCATTGGAGTAACAAAATTCTCGTCAACAGACTACCTTCCATAATAATAAGGCTACAATCCATTGGAGTAACAAAAATATCGAAAACAAACTACCTTCCATAATGACAAGGCTACCACCCATTGCAATAACAAAAATCTCGACAACCGTCCATAATGACAAAGCTACCATCAAATGGAATAACAAAAAACTTGAAAACGGACTACCTTCCATAATGACAAGGCTACCATCCATTAGAGTAACAGAAATCTTAACGACATACTACCTTCCATAATGAAAAGGCTACCATCCATTGGAGTAACAAAAATCTTGACAACAGACTACCTTCCATAATGACAAGGCTACCATCCATTGGAGTAAGAAAAATATTGACAACAGACTACCTTCCATAATGACAAGGCTACCATACATTGCAGTAACAAAAATCTCAACAACGCACTACCTTCCATAATGACAAGGCTACCTTCCATTGGAGTAACAAAGATATCGACAACATACTACCTCCCATAATGACAAGGCTACCATCCATTGGAGTAACAAAATCCTGGACAACAGACTACCTTCCATAATAACAAGGCTACAATCCATTGGGGTAACAAAAATATCGAAAACAAACTACCTTCCATAATGACAAGGCTACCTTCCATTGGAGTAACAAAGATATCGACAACATACTACCTTCCATAATGACAAGGCTACCATCCATTGGAGTAACAAAATTATCGACAACAGACTACCTTACATAATAACAAGGATACAATCCATTAGAGTAACAAAAATATCGAAAACCAACTACCTTCCATAATGAGAAGGCTACCATCCATTAGAATAACAAAAATCTTGACAACCGTCCATAATGACAAGGCTACCATCCAATGGAATAACAAAAATCTAGAAAATAGACTACCTTCCATAATGACAAGGCTACCATCCATTGGAGTAAGAGAAATGTGAACAACAGACTACCTTCCATAATAACAAGGCTACCATCCATTAGAGTAACAGAAATCTCGACAACAGACTACCTTCCATAATCACAAGGCTACAATCCATTGGAGTAATAAAAATATCGTAAACAAACTACCTTCCATAATGACAAGGCTACCTTCCATTAGAGTAACAAAGATATCGACAACATACTATCTTCCATAATAACAAGGCTACCATCCATTGGAGTAACAAAATTCTCGACAACAAACTACCTTCCATAATAACAAGGCTACAATCCATTGGAGTAACAAAAATATCGAAAACAAACTACCTTCCATAATGACAACGCTACCATCCATTGGAATAACAAAAATCTCGACAACCTTCCATAATGACAAGGCTACCATCCAATGGAATAACAAAAATCTCGAAAATAGACTACCTTCCATAATGACAAGGCAACCATTCATTGGAGTAACCGAAATCTGAACAACGGACTACCTTTCATAATGACAAGGCTACCATCCATTGGAGTAACAGAAATCTCGATAACAAACTACCTTCCATAATGACAAGGCTACCATCCATTAGAGTAACAAAGATATCGACAACATACTACCTTCCATAATGACAAGGCTACCATCCATTTGAGTAACACAAATATTGACAACAGACTTCATTCCATAATGACAAGGCTACCATCCATTGGAGTAAGAGAAATCTGAACAACAGACTACCTTCCATAATGACAAGGCTACCATCCATTGGAGTAAAACAAATCTCGACAACAGACTACCTTCCATAATAGCAAGGCTACAATCCTTTGGAGTAACAAAAATATCGAAAACAAACTACCTTCCTTAATGACAAGGCTACCTTCCATTGGAGTAACGAAGATATCGACAACATACTACCTTCCATAATGACAAGGCTACCATCCATTGAAGTAACAAAAATCTCGACAACAGACTACCTTCCATAATGACAAGGCTCCCTTCCATTGGAGTAAAAAAGATATCGATAACATATTATCTTCCATAATAACAAGGCTACCATCCATTGGAGTAACAAAATTCTCGACAACAAACTACCTTCCATAATAACAAGGCTACAATCCATTGGAGTAACAAAAATATCGAAAACAAACTACCTTCCATAATAACAACGCTACCATCCATTGGAATAACAAAAATCTCGACAACCTTCCATAATGACAAGGCTACCATCCAATGGAATAACAAAAATCTCGAAAATAGACTACCTTCCATAATGACAAGGCTACCATTCATTGGAGTAACCGAAATCTGAACAGCAGACTACCTTTCATAATGACAAGGCTACCATCCATTGGAGTAACAGAAATCTCGATAACAAACTACCTTCCATAATGACAAGGCTACCATCCATTAGAGTAACAAAGATATCGACAACATACTACCTTCCATAATGACAAGGCTACCATCCATTTGAGTAACACAAATATTGACAACAGACTTCATTCCATAATGACAAGGCTACCATCCATTGGAGTAAGAGAAATCTGAACAACAGACTACCTTCCATAATGACAAGGCTACCATCCATTGGAGTAACAAAAATCTCGACAACAGACTACCTTCCATAATAGCAAGGCTACAATCCATTGGAGTAACAAAAATATCAAAAACAAACTACCTTCCTTAATGACAAGGCTACCTTCCATTGGAGTAACAAAGATATCGACAACATACTACCTTCCATAATGACAAGGCTACCATCCATTGAAGTAACAAAAATCTCGACAACAGACTACCTTCCATAATGACAAGGCTCCCTTCCGTTGGAGTAAAAAAGATATCGATAACATATTATCTTCCATAATAACAAGGCTACCATCCATTGGAGTAACAAAATTCTCGACAACAGACTACCTTCAATAATAACAAGGCTACCATCCATTGGAATAACAAAAATCTCGACAATCGTCCATAATGACAAGGCTACCAACCAATGGAATAACAAAAATCTCGAAAATAGACTACCTTCCATAATGACAAGGCTACCATCCATTGGAGTAACCGAAATCTGAACAATAGACTACCTTCCATAATGACAAAGCTACCATCCATTAGAGTAACAGAAATCTTAACGACTGACTACCTTCCATAATGACAAGGCTACCATCCATTGGAGTAACAAAAATCTTGACAACAAACTACCTTCCATAATGACAAGGCTACCATCCATTGGAGTAAGAAAAATATTGACAACAGACTACCTTCCATAATGACAAGGCTACCATACATTGCAGTAACAAAAATCTCAACAACGCACTACCTTCCATAATGACAAGGCTACCTTCCATTGGAGTAACAAAGATATCGACAACATACTACCTCCCATAATGACAAGGCTACCATCCATTGGAGTAACAAAATCCTGGACAACAGACTACCTTCCATAATAACAAGGCTACAATCCATTGGAGTAACAAAAATATCGAAAACAAACTACCTTCCATAATAACAAGGCTACCTTCCATTGGAGTAACAAAGATATCGACAACATACTACCTTCCATAATGACAAGGCTACCATCCATTGAAGTAACAAAAATCTCGACAACAGACTACCTTCCATAATGACAAGGCTCCCTTCCGTTGGAGTAAAAAAGATATCGATAACATATTATCTTCCATAATAACAAGGCTACCATCCATTGGAGTAACAAAATTCTCGACAACAGACTACCTTCAATAATAACAAGGCTACCATCCATTGGAATAACAAAACTCTCGACAATCGTCCATAATGACAAGGCTACCAACCAATGGAATAACAAAAATCTCGAAAATAGACTACCTTCCATAATGACAAGGCTACCATCCATTGGAGTAACCGAAATCTGAACAATAGACTACCTTCCATAATGACAAGGCTACCATCCATTAGAGTAACAGAAATCTTAACGACTGACTACCTTCCATAATGACAAGGCTACCATCCATTGGAGTAACAAAAATCTTGACAACAAACTACCTTCCATAATGACAAGGCTACCATCCATTGGAGTAAGAAAAATATTGACAACAGACTACCTTCCATAATGACAAGGCTACCATACATTGCAGTAACAAAAATCTCAACAACGCACTACCTTCCATAATGACAAGGCTACCTTCCATTGGAGTAACAAAGATATCGACAACATACTACCTCCCATAATGACAAGGCTACCATCCATTGGAGTAATAAAATCCTGGACAACAGACTACCTTCCATAATAACAAGGCTACAATCCATTGGAGTAACAATAATATCGAAAACAAACTACCTTCCATAATAACAAGGCTACCTTCCATTGGAGTAACAAAGATATCGACAACATACTACCTTCCATAATGACAAGGCTACCATCCATTGGAGTAACAAAATTTTCGACAACAGACTACCTTACATAATAACAAGGATACAATCCATTAGAGTAACAAAAATATCGAAAACCAACTACCTTCCATAATGACAAGGCTACCATCCATTGGAATAACAAAAATCTTGACAACCGTCCATAATGATAAGGCTACCATCCAATGGAATAACAAAAATCTCGAAAATAGACTACCTTCCATAATGACAAGGCTACCATCCATTGGAGTAAGAGCAATCTGAACAACAGACTACCTTCCATAATAACAAGGCTATCATCCATTGGAGTAACAAAAATCTCGACAACAGACTACCTTCCATAATAACAAGGCTACAATCCATTGGAGTAACAAAAATATCGTAAACAAACTACCTTCCATAATGACAAGGCTACCTTCCATTGGAGTAACAAAGATATCGACAACATACTATCTTCCATAATAACAAGGCTACCATCCATAGGAGTAACAAAATTCTCGACAACAGACTACCTTCCATAATAACAAGGCTACAATCCATTGGAGTAACAAAAATATCGAAAACAAACTACCTTCCATAATGACAACGCTACCATCCATTGGAATAACAAAAATCTCGACAACCGTCCATAATGACAAGGCTACCATCCAATGGAATAACAAAAATCTCGAAAATAGACTACCTTCCATAATGACAAGGCTACCATCCATTGGAGTAACCGAAATCTGAACAACAGACTACCTTCCATAATGACAAGACTACCATCCGTTGGAGTAACAGAAATCTCGATAACAAACTACCTTCCATAATGACAAGGCTACCATCCATTAGAGTAACAAAGATATCGAAAACAAACTACCTTCCTTAATGACAAGGCTACCTTCCATTGGAGTAACAAAGATATCGACAACATACTACCTTCCATAATGACAAGGCTATCATCCATTGGAGTAAGAGAAATCTGAACAACATACTACCTTCCATAATGACAAGGCTACCTTCCATTGGAGTAAAAAAGATATCGATAACATATTATCTTCCATAATAACAAGGCTACCATCCATTGGAGTAACAAAATTCTCGACAACAGACTACCTTAAATAATAACAAGGCTACAATCCATTGGAGTAACCAAAATATCGAAAACAAACTACCTTCCATAATGACAAGGCTACCGTCCATTGGAATAACAAAAATCTCGACAACAGTCCATAATGACAAGGCTACCAACCAATGGAATAACAAAAATCTCGAAAATAGACTACCTTCCATAATGACAAGGCTACCATCCATTGGAGTAACCGAAATCTGAACAATAGACTACCTTCCATAATGACAAGGCTACCATCCATTGGAGTAACAGAAATCTTGATAAAAAACTACCTTCCATAATGACAAGGCTACCATCCATTAGAGTAACAAAGATATCAACAACATACTACCTTCCATAATGGCAAGTCTACCATCCATTGGAGTAACACAAATATTGACAACAGACTTCCTTCCATAATGACAAGGCTACCATCCATTGGAGTAAAAAAAATATTGACAATAGACTACGTACCACAATAACAAGGCTACCATCCATTGGAGTAACACAAATAACAACAACAAACTACCTTACATAATGACAAGGCTACAATCCATTGGAGTAACAATAATCTCAACAACAGACTACCTTCCATAATGACAAGGCTACCATACATTGCAGTAACAAAAATCTCAACAACACACTACCTTCCATAATGACAAGGCTACCTTCCATTGGAGTAACAAAGATATCGACAACATACTACCTCCTATAATGACAAGGCTACCATCCATTGGAGTAACAAAATTTTGGACAACAGACTACCTTCCATAATAACAAGGCTACAATCCATTGGAGTAACAAAAATATCGAAAACAAACTACCTTCCATAATGACAAGGCTACCTTCCATTGGAGTAACAAAGATATCGACAACACACTACCTTCCATAATGACAAGGCTACCATCCATTGGAGTAACCGAAATCTGAACAATAGACTACCTTCCATAATGACAAGGCTACCATCCATTAGAGTAACAGAAATCTTATCGACTGACTACCTTCCATAATGACAAGGCTACCATCCATTGGAGTAACAAAAATCTTGACAACAAACTACCTTCCATAATGACAAGGCTACCATCCATTGGAGTAAGAAAAATATTGACAACAGACTACCTTCCATAATGACAAGGCTACCATACATTGCAGTAACAAAAATCTCAACAACGCACTACCTTCCATAATGACAAGGCTACCTTCCATTGGAGTAACAAAGATATCGACAACATACTACCTCCCATAATGACAAGGCTACCATCCATTGGAGTAACAAAATCCTGGACAACAGACTACCTTCCATAATAACAAGGCTACAATCCATTGGAGTAACAAAAATATCGAAAACAAACTACCTTCCATAATAACAAGGCTACCTTCCATTGGAGTAACAAAGATATCGACAACATACTACCTTCCATAATGACAAGGCTACCATCCATTGGAGTAACAAAATTTTCGACAACAGACTACCTTACATAATAACAAGGATACAATCCATTCGAGTAACAAAAATATCGAAAACCAACTACCTTCCATAATGACAAGGCTACCATCCATTGGAATAACAAAAATCTTGACAACCGTCCATAATGACAAGGCTACCATCCAATGGAATAACAAAAATCTCGAAAATAGACTACCTTCCATAATGACAAGGCTACCATCCATTGGAGTAAGAGCAATCTGAACAACAGACTACCTTCCATAATAACAAGGCTACCATCCATTGGAGTAACAAAAATCTCGACAACAGACTACCTTCCATAATAACAAGGCTACAATCCATTGGAGTAACAAAAATATCGTAAACAAACTACCTTCCATAATGACAAGGCTACCTTCCATTGGAGTAACAAAGATATCGACAACATACTATCTTCCATAATAACAAGGCTACCATCCATTGGAGTAACAAAAATCTCGACAACAGACTACCTTCCATAATAACAAGGCTACAATCCATTGGAGTAACAAAAATATCGAAAACAAACTACCTTCCATAATGACAACGCTACCATCCATTGGAATAACAAAAATCTCGACAACCGTCCATAATGACAAGGCTACCATCCAATGGAATAACAAAAATCTCGAAAATAGACTACCTTCCATAATGACAAGGCTACCATCCATTGGAGTAACCGAAATCTGAACAACAGACTACCTTCCATAATGACAAGACTACCATCCGTTGGAGTAACAGAAATCTCGATAACAAACTACCTTCCATAATGACAAGGCTACCATCCATTAGAGTAACAAAGATATCGAAAACAAACTACCTTCCTTAATGACAAGGCTACCTTCCATTGGAGTAACAAAGATATCGACAACATACTACCTTCCATAATGACAAGGCTATCATCCATTGGAGTAAGAGAAATCTGAACAACAGACTACCTTCCATAATGACAAGGCTACCTTCCATTGGAGTAAAAATGATATCGATAACATATTATCTTCCATAATAACAAGGCTACCATCCATTGGAGTAACAAAATTCTCGACAACAGACTACCTTAAATAATAACAAGGCTACAATCCATTGGAGTAACCAAAATATCGAAAACAAACTACCTTCCATAATGACAAGGCTACCATCCATTGGAATAACAAAAATCTCGACAACAGTCCATAATGACAAGGCTACCAACCAATGGAATAACAAAAATCTCGAAAATAGACTACCTTCCATAATGACAAGGCTACCATCCATTGGAGTAACCGAAATCTGAACAATAGACTACCTTCCATAATGACAAGGCTACCATCCATTGGAGTAACAGAAATCTTGATAAAAAACTACCTTCCATAATGACAAGGCTACCATCCATTAGAGTAACAAAGATATCAACAACATACTACCTTCCATAATGGCAAGTCTACCATCCATTGGAGTAACACAAATATTGACAACAGACTTCCTTCCATAATGACAAGGCTACCATCCATTGGAGTAACAAAAATATTGACAATAGACTACGTACCACAATAACAAGGCTACCATCCATTGGAGTAACACAAATAACAACAACAAACTACCTTACATAATGACAAGGCTACAATCCATTGGAGTAACAATAATCTCAACAACAGACTACCTTCCATAATGACAAGGCTACCATACATTGCAATAACAAAAATCTCAACAACACACTACCTTCCATAATGACAAGGCTACCTTCCATTGGAGTAACAAAGATATCGACAACATACTACCTCCTATAATGACAAGGCTACCATCCATTGGAGTAACAAAATTTTGGACAACAGAATACCTTCCATAATAACAAGGCTACAATCCATTGGAGTAACAAAAATATCGAAAACAAACTACCTTCCATAATGACACGGCTACCTTCCATTGGAGTAACAAAGATATCGACAACACACTACCTTCCATAATGACAAGGCTACCATCCATTGGAGTAACAAAATTATCGACAACAGACTACCTTCCATAATAACAAGGATACAATCCATTAGAGTAACAAAAATATCGAAAACATACTACCTTCCATGATGACAAGGCTACCATCCAATGGAATAACAAAAATCTCGAAAATAGAATACCTTCCATAATGACAAGGCTACCATCCATTGGAGTAAGAGAAATCTGAACAACAGACTACCTTCCATAATGACAAGGCTACCATCCATTGGAGTAACAAAAATCTCGACAACAGACTACCTTCCATAATAGCAAGGCTACAATCCATTGGAGTAACAAAAATATCGAAAACAAACTACCTTCCTTAATGACAAGGCTACCTTCCATTGGAGTAACAAAGATATCGACAACATACTACCTTCCATAATGACAAGGCTACCATCCATTGAAGTAACAAAAATCTCGACAACAGACTACCTTCCATAATGACAAGGCTCCCTTCCATTGGAGTAAAAAAGATATCGATAACATATTATCTTCCATAATAACAAGGCTACCATCCATTGGAGTAACAAAATTCTCGACAACAAACTACCTTCCATAATAACAAGGCTATAATCCATTGGAGTAACAAAAATATCGAAAACAAACTACCTTTCATAATGACAACGCTACCATCCATTGGAATAACAAAAATCTCGACAACCTTCCATAATGACAAGGCTACCATCCAATGGAATAACAAAAATCTCGAAAATAGACTACCTTCCATAATGACAAGGCTACCATTCATTGGAGTAACCGAAATCTGAACAACAGACTACCTTTCATAATGACAAGGCTACCATCCATTGGAGTAACAGAAATCTCGATAACAAACTACCTTCCATAATGACAAGGCTACCATCCATTAGAGTAACAAAGATATCGACAACATACTACCTTCCATAATGACAAGGCTACCATCCATTTGAGTAACACAAATATTGACAACAGACTTCATTCCATAATGACAAGGCTACCATCCATTGGAGTAAGAGAAATCTGAACAACAGACTACCTTCCATAATGACAAGGCTACCATCCATTGGAGTAGCAAAAATCTCGACAACAGACTACCTTCCATAATAGCAAGGCTACAATCCATTGGAGTAACAAAAATATCGAAAACAAACTACCTTCCTTAATGACAAGGCTACCATCCATTGAAGTAACAAAAATCTCGACAACAGACTACCTTCCATAATGACAAGGCTCCCTTCCGTTGGAGTAAAAAAGATATCGATAACATATTATCTTCCATAATAACAAGGCTACCATCCATTGGAGTAACAAAATTCTCGACAACAGACTACCTTCAATAATAACAAGGCTACCATCCATTGGAATAACAAAAATCTCGACAATCGTCCATAATGACAAGGCTACCAACCAATGGAATAACAAAAATCTCGAAAATAGACTACCTTCCATAATGACAAGGCTACCATCCATTGGAGTAACAAAAATCTCGACAACAGACTACCTTCCATAATAGCAAGGCTACAATCCATTGGAGTAACAAAAATATCGAAAACAAACTACCTTCCTTAATGACAAGGCTACCTTCCATTGGAGTAACAAAGATATCGACAACATACTACCTTCCATAATGACAAGGCTACCATCCATTGAAGTAACAAAAATCTCGACAACAGACTACCTTCCATAATGACAAGGCTCCCTTCCGTTGGAGTAAAAAAGATATCGATAACATATTATCTTCCATAATAACAAGGCTACCATCCATTGGAGTAACAAAATTCTCGACAACAGACTACCTTCAATAATAACAAGGCTACCATCCATTGGAATAACAAAAATCTCGACAATCGTCCATAATGACAAGGCTACCAACCAATGGAATAACAAAAATCTCGAAAATAGACTACCTTCCATAATGACAAGGCTACCATCCATTGGAGTAACCGAAATCTGAACAATAGACTACCTTCCATAATGACAAGGCTACCATCCATTAGAGTAACAGAAATCTTAACGACTGACTACATTCCATAATGACAAGGCTACCATCCATTGGAGTAACAAAAATCTTGACAACAAACTACCTTCCATAATGACAAGGCTACCATCCATTGGAGTAAGAAAAATATTGACAACAGACTACCTTCCATAATGACAAGGCTACCATACATTGCAGTAACAAAAATCTCAACAGCGCACTACCTTCCATAATGACAAGGCTACCTTCCATTGGAATAACAAAGATATCGACAACATACTACCTCCCATAATGACAAGGCTACCATCCATTGGAGTAACAAAATCCTGGACAACAGACTACCTTCCATAATAACAAGGCTACAATCCATTGGAGTAACAAAAATATCAAAAACAAACTACCTTCCATAATAACAAGGCTACCTTCCATTGGAGTAACAAAGATATCGACAACATACTACCTTCCATAATGACAAGGCTACCATCCATTGGAGTAACAAAATTTTCGACAACAGAATACCTTACATAATAACAAGGATACAATCCATTAGAGTAACAAAAATATCGAAAACCAACTACCTTCCATAATGACAAGGCTACCATCCATTGGAATAACAAAAATCTTGACAACCGTCCATAATGACAAGGCTACCATCCAATGGAATAACAAAAATCTCGAAAATAGACTACCTTCCATAATGACAAGGCTACCATCCATTGGAGTAAGAGCAATCTGAACAACAGACTACCTTCCATAATAACAAGGCTACCATCCATTGGAGTAACAAAAATCTCGACAACAGACTACCTTCCATAATAACAAGGCTACAATCCATTGGAGTAACAAAAATATCGTAAACAAACTACCTTCCATAATGACAAGGCTACCTTCCATTGGAGTAACAAAGATATCGACAACATACTATCTTCCATAATAACAAGGCTACCATCCATTGGAGTAACAAAATTCTCGACAACAGACTACCTTCCATAATAACAAGGCTACAATCCATTGGAGTAACAAAAATATCGAAAACAAACTACCTTCCATAATGACAACGCTACCATCCATTGGGATAACAAAAATCTCGACAACCGTCCATAATGACAAGGCTACCATCCAATGGAATAACAAAAATCTCGAAAATAGACTACCTTCCATAATGACAAGGCTACCATCCATTGGAGTAACCGAAATCTGAACAACAGACTACCTTCCATAATGACAAGACTACCATCCGTTGGAGTAACAGAAATCTCGATAACAAACTACCTTCCATAATGACAAGGCTACCATCCATTAGAGTAACAAAGATATCGAAAACAAACTACCTTCCTTAATGACAAGGCTACCTTCCATTGGAGTAACAAAGATATCGACAACATACTACCTTCCATAATGACAAGGCTATCATCCATTGGAGTAAGAGAAATCTGAACAACAGACTACCTTCCATAATGACAAGGCTACCTTCCATTGGAGTAAAAAAGATATCGATAACATATTATCTTCCATAATAACAAGGCTACCATCCATTGGAGTAACAAAATTCTCGACAACAAACTACCTTAAATAATAACAAGGCTACAATCCATTGTAGTAACCAAAATATCGAAAACAAACTACCTTCCATAATGACAAGGCTACCATCCATTGGAATAACAAAAATCTCGACAACAGTCCATAATGACAAGGCTACCAACCAATGGAATAACAAAAATCTCGAAAATAGACTACCTTCCATAATGACAAGGCTACCATCCATTGGAGTAACCGAAATCTGAACAATAGACTACCTTCCATAATGACAAGGCTACCATCCATTGGAGTAACAGAAATCTTGATAAAAAACTACCTTCCATAATGACAAGGCTACCATCCATTAGAGTAACAAAGATATCAACAACATACTACCTTCCATAATGGCAAGTCTACCATCCATTGGAGTAACACAAATATTGACAACAGACTTCCTTCCATAATGACAAGGCAACCATCCATTGGAGTAACACAAATAACAACAACAAACTACCTTACATAATGACAAGGCTACAATCCATTGGAGTAACAATAATCTCAACAACAGACTACCTTCCATAATGACAAGGCTACCATACGTTGCAGTAACAAAAATCTCAACAACACACTACCTTCCATAATAACAAGGCTACCTTCCATTGGAGTAACAAAGATATCGACAACATACTACCTCCTATAATGACAAGGCTACCATCCATTGGAGTAACAAAATTTTGGACAACAGACTACCTTCCATAATAACAAGGCTACAATCCATTGGAGTAACAAAAATATCGAAAACAAACTACCTTCCATAATGACAAGGCTACCTTCCATTGGAGTAACAAAGATATCGACAACACACTACCTTCCATAATGACAAGGCTACCATCCATTGGAGTAACAAAATTATCGACAACAGACTACCTTCCATAATAACAAGGATACAATCCATTAGAGTAACAAAAATATCGAAAACAAACTACCTTCCATGATGACAAGGCTACCATCCAATGGAATAACAAAAATCTCGAAAATAGAATACCTTCCATAATGACAAGGCTACCATCCATTGGAGTAACAGAAATCTCGACAACATACTACATTCCATAATGACAAGGCTACCATCCATTGCAGTAACAAAAATCTTAACAACAGACTACCTTCCATAATGACAAGGTTACCATCCATTGGAGTAACAGAAATATCGACAACAAACTACCTTTCATAATGACAAGGCTACCATCCATTAGAGTAACAAAGATATCGGCAACATACTACCTTGCATAATGACAAGGCTACCATCCATTGGAGTAACACAAATATTGACAACAAACTTCCTTCCATAATGACAAGGCTACCATCCATTGGAGTAACAAAAATATCGACAATAGACTACGTACCACAATAACAAGGCTACCATCCATTGGAATAACACAAATATCAACAATAGACTACCTTACAAAATGACAAGGCTACAATCCATTGGAGTAACAATAATCTCGACAACAGACTACCTTCCACAATGACAAGGCTACCATCCATTGGAGTAACAAAAATCTTAACAACAGACTACCTTCCATAATGACAAGGCTACCATCCATTGGAGTAACAGAAATCTCGATAACAAACTACCTACTATAATGACAAGGCTACCATCCGTTGGAGTAACACAAATATTGACAACAGACTTCCTTCCATAATGACAAGGATACCATCCATTAGAGTAACAAAAATATCGACAACAGACTACGTACCATAATGACAAGGCTACCATTAATTGGAGTAACAAAAATATCGATAACTAACTACATTCTATAATAACAAGGCTACAATCCATTGGAGTAACAAAAATCTCGAAAACAGACTACCTTCTATAATGACAAGGCTACCTTCCATTGGAGTAACAAAGATATCGACAACATAATGCCTTCCATAATGACAAGGCTACCATCTATTGGAGTAACAAAATTCTCGTCAATAGACTACCTTCCATAATAACAAGGCTACAATCCATTGGAGTAACAAAAATATCGAAAACAAACTACCTTCCATAATGACAAAGCTACCATGCATTGGAGTAACAGAAATCTGAACAACAGACTACCTTCCATAATGACAAGGCTACCATCCATTGGAGTAACAGAAATCTCGACGATAGACTACCTTCCATAATAACAATGCTACAATCCATTGGAGTAACAAAAATATCGAAAACAAACTACCTTCCATAATGACAAGGCTACCTTCCATTGGAGTAACAAAGATATCGACAACATACTACCTTCCATAATGATAAGGCTACCATCCATGAGAGTAAGAAAAATCTCGACAACAGACTACCTTCCATAATGACAAGGCTACCTTCCATTGGAGTAACAAAGATATCGATAACATACTACATTCCATAATGACAAGGCTACCATCTATTGGAGTAACAAAATTCTCGACAACAGACTACCTTCCATAATAACAAGGCTACAATCCATTGGAGTAACAAAAATATTGAAAACAAACTACCTTCCATAATGACAAGGCTACCATCTATTGGAATAACAAAAATCTCGACAACCGTCCATAATGACAAGGCTACCATCAATTGGAATAACAAAAATCTAGAAAATAGACTACCTTCCATAATGACAAGGCTACCATCCATTGGAGTAACCGAAATCGGAACAACAGACTACCTTCCATAATGACAAGGCTATCATCCATTGTTGTAACAGAAATCTCGACAACAAACTACCTTCCATAATAACAAGGCTACCATCCATTAGAGTAACAAAGATATCGACAACAAACTACCTTCCATAATGACAAGGCTACCATCCATTGGAGTAACACAAATATGGATAACAGACTTCCTTCCATAATGACAAGGCTACCATCCTTTGGAGTAACAAAAATATCGACAATAGACTACGTACCATAATAACAAGGCTACCATCCATTGGATTAACACAAATATCAACAACAGACTACCTTACATAATGACAAGACTACAATCCATTGGAGTAACAATAATCTCGACAACAGACTACCTTCCATAATGACAAGGCTACCATCCATTCGATTAACCGAAATATTAATAACAGACTACCTTCCATAATTACAAGGCTACCATCCATTGGAGTAACAGAAATCTCGACAACAAACTACCTTCCATAATGACAAGGCTACCATCCATTAGAGTAACAAAGATATCGACAACATACTACCTTCCATAACTACAAGGCTACCATCCATTGAGTAACACAAATATTGACAACAAACTTCCTTCCATAATGACAAGGCTACCATCCATTGGAGTAACACAAATATCAACAACAGACTACCTTACATAATGACAAGGCTACAATCCATTGGAGTAACGATAATCTTGTCAACAGACTACCTTCCATAATGACAAGGTTACCTTCCATTGGAGTAACAAAGATAACGACAACATACTAAAATCCATAATGACTAGGCTACCATCCATTAGATTAACAAAAATATTGACAACAGACTACCTTCCATTATGACAAGGCTACCATCCATTAGAGTAACAAAAATATTGACAACAGACTACGTACCATAATGAAAAGGCTACCATCCATTGGAGTAACAAAAATATTGAAAACAAACTACCTTCCATAATAACAAGGCTACAATCCATTGGAGTAACAAAAATATCGACAACAGACTACCTTCCATAATGACAAGGCTACCTTCCATTGGAGTAACAAAGATATCGACAACATACTACCTTCCATGATGACAAGGCTACCATCCATTGGAGTAACAAAATTCTCGACAACAGACTACCTTCCATAATAACAAGGCTACAATCCATTGGAGTAACAAAAATATCAAAAACAAACTACCTTCCATAATGACAATGCTACCATCCATTGGAATAACAAAAATCTCGACAACCGTCCATAATGACAAGGCTACCATCCAATGGAATAACAAAAATCTCGAAAATAGACTGACTTCCATAAGGACAAGGCTACCATCCATTGGAGTAATAGAAATATGAACAAAAGACTACCTTCCATAATGACAAGGCTACCATCCATTGGAGTAACAAAACCTCAACGATAGACTACCTTTCATAATGACAAGGCTACCATCTATTGGAGTAACAAAAATCACGACAATAGAGTACCTTCCATAATGATAAATCTACCATCCATTGGAGTAACAAAAATCTCGACAACATACTACCTTCCATAATGACAAGGCTACCATCCATTGGAGTAACAAAAATATTGACAACTAACTACCTACCATAAAGACAATGCTACCATACATTGGAATAACAAAAATATCGACAACAAACTAACTTCCATAATGACAAGGCTACCATCCATTGGAGTAAGAAAAATATTGACAACAGACTACCTTCCATAATGACAAGGCTACCATCCATTGGAGTAACAAAAATATCGACAACAGACTACCTTCCATAATGACAAGGCTATCATCAATTGGAGTAACAAAATATCGACAACATACTACCTTCCATAATGAAAAGGCTACCATTCATTCGAGTAACAAAAATATCGACTACATACTACCTTTTATAATAACAAGGCTACCTTCCATTGGAATAACAAAAATCTCGACAACTGACTACCTTCCATAATGACTAGGCTCCCATCCATTGGTGTAACAAAAATCTCGACAATAGACTACCTTCCATAAAGACAAGGATACCATCAATTAGAGTAAAAAATATTTCGACAACATACTACCTTCCATAATGACAAGGCTATCTTCCATTCGAGTAACAAATATCTCGACAACAGACTACCTTCCATAATGACAAGGCTACCATCCATTAGAGTAACAAAGATATCAACAACATACTATCTTCCATAATGACAAGGCTACCATCCATTGGAGTAACACAAATCTTGAAAACAGACTTCCTTCCATAATGACAAGGCTACCATCCATTGGAGTAACAAAAATATCGACAACAGACTACGTACCACAATGACAAGGCTACCATCCATTGGAGTAACAAAAATATCAACAACCGACTACCTTCCATAATGACAAGGCTACAATCCATTGGAGTAACAAAAATCTCAACAACAGACTACCTTCCATAATGACAAGGCTACCTACCATTGGAGTAACAAAGATATCGACAACATACTACAATCCATAATGACAAGGCTACCATCCATTTAGGTAACAAAAATCTTGACAACAGACTACCTTCCATAATGAGAAGGCTACCATCCATTAGAGTAAAAAAAATATCGACAACAGACTACGTACCACAAGAACAAGGCTACCATTCATTGGAGTAACAAAAATATCGACAACAGACTACATTCCATAATAACAGGGCTACAATCCATTGGAGTAACAAAAATATCGACAATAGACTACCTTCCATAATGACAAGGCTATCTTCCATTGGAGTAACAAAGATATCGACAACATACTACCTTCTTTAATGACAAGGCTACCATCCATTGGAGTAACAAAATTCTCGTCAACATACTACCTTCCATAATAACAAGGCTACAACCCATTGGAGTAACAAAAATATCGAAAACAAACTACCTTCCATAATAATAAGGCTACCATCCATTGGAATAACAAAAATCTCGACAACTGTCCATAATGACAAACTACCATCCAATGGAATAACAAAAAACTCGAAAATAGACTACCTTCCAAAATGACAAGGCTACCATCCATTGGAGTAACGGAAATCTGAACAACAGACTACCTTCCATAATGACAAGGCTACCATCCATTAGAGTAACAAAAATCTCAACGATAGACTACCTTCCATAATGACATGGCTACCATCTATTGGAGATACAAAAATATCAACAACAGACTACCTTCCATAATGATAAGGCTACCATCCATTGGAGTTACAAAAATCTCGACAATAGACTACCTTCCTTAATGACAAGGCTACCATCCATTGGAGTAAGAAAAATATTGACAACAGACTACCTTCCATAATGACAAGTCTACCATTCATTGCAGTAACAAAAATCTCGACAACAGACTACCTTCCATAATAACAAGGCTACAATCCATTGGAATAACAAAAATCTCGACAACCGTCCATAAATGCAAGGCTACCATCCAATGGAATAACAAAAATCTCGAAAATAGACTACCTTCCATAATGACAAGGCTACCATCCATTGGAGTAACAGAAATTTGAACAACAGACTACCTTCCATAATGACAAGGCTACCATCCATTGGAGTAACAGAAATCTCAACGATATAATACCTTTCATAATGACAAGGCTACCATCTATTGGAGTAACAAAAATCTAGACAATAGAATACCTTCCATAAGGACAAGTCTACCATCCATTGGAGTAACAAAAATCTCGGCAACATACTAACTTCCATAATGACAAGGCTACCATCCATTATAGTAACAAAAATATCAACAACATACTACCTTCCATAATAAAAAGGCTACCATTCATTCGAGTAACAAAAATATCGACTACAGACTACCTTCTATAATAACAAGGCTACCTTCCATTGGAATAACAAAAATCTCGACAACAGACAACCTTCCATAATGACAAGGCTCCCATCCATTGGAGTAACAAAAATCTCGACAACAGACTACCTTCCATAAAGACAAGGCTACCTTCCATTGGAGTAACAAAGATATCGATAACATACTACAATCCATAATGACAAGGCTAACATCCATTGAAGTAACAAAATATCGACAACAGACTACGTACCACAATAACAAGGCTACCATTCATTGGAGTAACAAAAATATCGACAACAGACTACATTCCATAATAACAGGGCTATAATCCATTGGAGTAACAAAAATCTCAACAAAAGACTACCTTCCATAATGACAAGGCTATCTTCCATTGGAGTAACAAAGATATCTACAACATACTACCTTCCTTAATGACAAGGCTACCATCCATTGGAGTAACAAAATTCTCGTTAACAGACTACCTTCCATAATCACAAGGCTACAACCCATTGGAGTAACAAAAATATTGAAAACAAACTACCTTCCATAATGACAAAGCTACCATCCATTGGTATATCAAAAATCTCGACAACCGTCCATAAATGCAAGGCTACCATCCAATGGAATAACAAAAATCTAGAAAATAGGCTACCTTCCATAATGACAAGGCTACCATCCATTGGAGTAACAGAAATCTGAACAACAGACTACCTTCCATAATGACAAGGCTACCATCCATTGGAGTAATAGAAATCTCAACGATAGACTACCTTTCATTATGACAAGACTACCATCTATTGGAGTAACAAAAATACCGACAATAGAATACCTTCCATAATGACAAGTCTACCATCCATTAGAGTAACAAAAATCTCGACAACATACTAACTTCCATAATGACAAGGCTACCATCCATTGTAGTAACAAAAATATCGACAACTAACTACCTACCATAATGACAATGCGACCATCCATTGGAATAACAAAAATATCGACAACAGACTATCTTCCATAATGACAAGGCTACAATCCATTGGAGTAAGAAAAATATTGACAATAGACTACCTTCCATAATGACAAGGCTACCATCCATTGGAGTAACAAAAATCTCGACAACAGACTACCTCCCATAATGAAAAGGCTATCATCCATTGGAGTAACAAAATATCGACAACATACTACCTTCCATAATGAAAAGGCTACCATTCATTCGAGTAACAAAAATATCGACTACAGACTACCTTCTATAATAACAAGGCTACCTTCCATTGGAATAACAAAAATCTCGACAACAAACTACCTTCCATAATGACAAGGCTCCCATCCATTGGAGTAACAAAAATCTCGACAACAGACTACCTTACATAAAGACAAGGATACCATCAATTAGAGTAAAAAATATTTAGACAACATACTACCTTCCATAATGAGAAGGCTATCTTCCATTGGAGTAACAAAAATATCGACAACATACTACCTTCCATAATGAAGAGGCTACCAATAATTGGAGTATCAAAAATCTCGACTACAGACTACCTTCCATAATGATAAGGCTACCATCCATTTGAGTTAAAAAAATATCGACAACAGGCTATGTTCCATAATGACAAAGCTACCATCCATTGGAGTAACAAAAATCTCGACAACAGACTACTTTCCATAATGACAAGGCTACCATCCATTGGAGTAACAAAAATCTCGACAACAAACTACCTTCCATAATGACAAGGCTACCATCCATTAGAGTAACAAAGATATCAACAACATACTACCTTCCATAATGACAAGGCTACCATCCATTGGAGTAACACAAATCTTGACATCAGACTTCCTTCCATAATGACAAGGCTACCATCCATTGGAGTAACAAAGATATCGACAACAGACTACGTACCACAATGACAAGGCTACCATCCATTGGAGTAACAAAAATATCAACAACCGACTACCTTCCTTAATTAAAAGGCTACAATCCATTGGAGTAACAAAAATCTCGACAACAAACTACCTTCCATAATGACAAGGCTACCTTCCATTGGAGTAACAAAGATATCGATAACATACTACAATCCATAATGACAAGGATACCATCCATTGAAGTAACAAAAATATTGACAATAGACTACCTTCCATAATGAGAAGGATACCATCCATTAGAGTAACAAAAATATCGGAAACAGACTACGTACCACAATAACAAGGCTACCATTCATTGGAGTAACAAAAATATCGACAACAGACTACATTCTATAATAACAGGGCTACAATCCATTAGAGTATCAAAAATCTCAACAAAAGACTACCTTCCATAATGACAAGGCTACCATCCATTAGAGTAACAGAAATCTCAACGATAAACTACCTTCCATAATGACATGGCTACCATCTATTAGAGTTACAAAAATCTCGACAACAGACTACCTTCCATAATGACAAGGCTACCATCCATTGGAGTTACAAAAATCTCGACAACAGACTACCTTCCATAATGACAAGGCTACCATCCATTGAAGTAAGAAAAATATTGACAACAGACCAGCTTCCATAATGACAAGGCTACCATCTATTGCAGTAACAAAAATCTCGACGACAGACTACCTTCTATAATAACAAGGCTACCATCCATTGGAATAACAAAAATCTCGACAACTGTCCATAATGAAAAGGCTACTATCCAATGGAATAACAAAAATCTCGAAAATAGACTACCTTCCATAATGACAAGGCTACCATCCATTGGAGTAATAGAAATCTGAACAACAGACTACCTTCCATAATGACAAGGCTACTATCCATTGGAGTAACAGAAATCTCAAAGATAGACTACCTTTCATAATTACAAGGCTACCATCTATTGGAGTAACAAAAATCTCGACAACAGACTACTTTCCATAATGACAAGGGTACCATCCATTGGAGTAACAAAAATATTGAAAACTAACTACCTACCATAATGACAATGCTACCATCCACTGGAATAACAAAAATATCGACAATAGACTAGCTTCCATAATGACAAGGCTACAATCCATTGGAGTAAGAAAAATATTGACAACAGACTACCTTCCATAATGACAAGGCTACCATCCGTTGGAGTAACAAAAATCTTGACTACAGACTAACTTCCATAATGACATGGCTACCATCCATTGGAGTAACAAAAATCTCGACAATAGACTACCTTCCATAATGACAAGTCTACCATCCAATAGAGTAACAAATATATCAACAACATACTACCTTCCATAATGACAAGGCTACCATCCATTAGAGTAACAAAAATCATGACAACATACTTCCTTCCTTAATGACAAGGCTACCATCCATTGGAGTAACAAAAATATCGACAACAGACTACGTACCACAATGACTAGGCTAGCATCCATTGGAGTAACAAAAATATCAACAATAGACTACCTTCCATAATGACAAGGCTACAATCCATTGGAGTTGCAAAAATCTCGACAACAGACTACCTTCCATAATGACAAGGCAACCTTCCATTAGAGTAACAAAGATATCGACAACATACTACAATCCATAATGACAAGGCTACCATCCATTGGAGTAACAAAAATCTTGACAACCGACTACCTTCCATAATGACAAGGCTACCTTCCATTGGAGTAGCAAAGATATCGACAACATACTACTTTCCATAATGACAAGGTTATCATCCATTGGAGTAACAAAATTCCCGACAACAGTCTACCTTCCATAATAACAAGGCTACAATCCATTGGAGTAACAAAAATATCGAAAACAAACTATATTCCATAATGACAAGGCTACCATCCATTGGAATAACAAAAATCTCGACAACCGTCCATAATGATAAGGCTACAATCCAATGGAATAACAAAAATATCGAAAATAGACTACCTTCCATAATGCCAAGGCTACCATCCATTGGAGTAACATAAATCTGAACAACAGACTACCTTCCATAATAACAAGGCTACCATCCTTTGGAGTAACAGAAATCTCAACGATAGACTACCTTTCATAATAAAAAGGCTACCATCTATTGGAGTAACAAAAATATCGACAACAGACTACCTTCCATAATGACAAGTCTACCATCCATTGGAGTAACAAAAATCTCGAAAACATACTACCTTCCATAATGACAAGGCTACCATCCGTTAGAGTAACAAATATATTGAAAATTAACTACCTACCATAATGACAATGCTACCATCCATTGGAATAACAAAAATATGGACAATAGACTACCTTCCATAATGACAAGGCTACCTTCCATTGAAGTAAGAAAAATATTGACATTAGACTACCTTCCATAATGACTAGGCTACCATCCATTGGAGTAACAAAAATCTCGACAACAGACTAACTTCCATAATGACAAGGCTATCATGCATTGGAGTAACAAAATATCGACAACACACTCCCTTCCATAATGTAAAGGCTACCATTCATTCGAGTAACAAAAATATCGACTACAGACTACCTTCTATAATAACATGGCTACCATCCATTGGAATAACAAAAATCTCGACAACAGACTACCTTCCATAATGACAAGGCTACCATCGAATGGAGTAACAAAAATCTAGACAACAGTCTACCTTCCACAATGACAAGGCTACCATCCATTGGAGTAACAAAAATCTCGACAACAGACTACCTTCCTTAATGACAAGGATACCATCAATTAGAGTCAAAAATATTTCGAAAACATACTACCTTCCTTAATGACAAGGCTACCATCCATTGGAGTAACAAAAATATCGACAGCATACTAACTTCCATAATGAAGAGGCTACCAATAATTGGAGTAAATAAAATCTCGACTACATACTACCTTCCATAATGATCAGGTTACCATCCATTTGAGTAAAAAAAATATCGACAACAGGCTATGTTCCATAATGACAAGGCTACCATCCATTGGAGTAACAAAACTCTCGAAAATAGACTACCTTCCATAATGAAAAGGCTACCATCCATTGGAGTAACAAAAATCCCGACAACAAACTACCTTCCTTAATGACAAGGCTACCATCCATTAGAGTAACAAAGATATCGACAATAGACTACGTACCATAATGACAAGGCTACTATCCATTGGAGTAACAAAAATATCAACAACAAACTATCTTCCATAATCGCAAGGCTACGATCCAATGGAGTAACAAAAATCTCGTCAACATACTACCTTCCATAATAACAAGGCTACAATCCATTGGAGTAAAAAAATTTTGAAAACAAACTACCTTCCATAATGACAAGGCTACCATCCATTGGAATAACAAAAATCTCGACAACCGTCCATAATGATAAAGCTACCATCCAATGGAATAACAAAAAACTCGAAAATAGACTACCTTCCAAAATGTCAAGGCTACCATCCATTGGAGTAACAGAAATCAGAACAACTGACTACCTTCCATAATGACAAGGCTACCATCCATTAGAGTAACAGAAATCTCAACGATAGACTACCTTCCATAATGACAAGGCTACCATCCATTAGAGTTACAAATATCTCGACAACAGACTATCTTCCATAATGACAAGGCTACCATCCATTTTAGTAACAAAAATCTCGACAACAGACTACCTTCCATAATGACAAGGATACCTTCCATTGGAGTAACAAAGATATCGACAACATATTACATTCCATAATGACAAGGTTATTATCCATTGGAGTAACAAAATTCCCGACAACAGTCTACCTTCCATAATAACAAGGCTACAATCCATTGGAGTAACAAAAATATTGAAAACAAACTACATTCCATAATGACAAGGCTACCATCCATTGGAATAACAAAAATTTCGACAACCGTCCATAATGACAAGGCTACAATCCAATGGAATAACAAAAATCTCGAAAATAGACTACCTTCCATAATGCCAAGGCTACCATCCATTGGAGTAACAGAAATCTGAACAACATACTACCTTCCATAATGACAAGGCTACCATCCTTTGGAGTTACAGAAATCTCAACGATAGACTACCTTATATAATAAAAAGGCTTCCATCTATTGGAGTAACAAAAATCTCGACAACAGACTACCTTCCATAATGACAAGTCTACCATCCATTGGAGTAACAAAAATCTCGAAAACATACTACCTACCATAATGACAATGCTACCATCCATGGGAATAACAAAAATATCGATAATAGACTACCTTCCATAATGAAAAGGATACCTTCCATTGAAGTAAGAAAAATATCGACTACAGACTACCTTCTATAATAACATGGCTACCATCCATTGGAATAACAAAAATCTCGACAATAGACTACCTTCCATAATGACAAGGCTATCATCCAATGGAGTAACAAAAATCTAGACAACAGTCTACTTCTCACAATGACAAGGCTACCATCCATTGGAGTAACATAAATTTCGACAACGGACTACCTTCCTTAATGACAAGGATACCATCAATTAGAGTTAAAAATATTTCGAAAGCATACTACCTTCCTTAATGACAAGGCTACCATCCATTGGAGTAACCAAAATATCGACCACATACTACCTTCCATAATGAAGAGGCTACCATCCATTAGAGTAACAAAGATATCGACAACAAACTACGTACCATAATGACAAGGCTACCATCCATTGGATTCACAAAAATATCAACAACAAACTATCTTCCATAATCACAAGGCTACGATCCAATGGAGTAACAAAAATCTCGACAACAGACTACCTTCCATAATGACAAGTATACCTTCCGTTGGAGTAACAAAGATATCGACAACATATTACCTTCCATAATGACAAGGCTACCATCCATTGGAGTAACAAAATTCTCGTCAACATACTACCTTCCATAATAACAAGGCTTCAATCCATTGGAGTAAAAAAATATCGAAAACAAACTACCTTCCATAATGACAAGGCTACCATCCATTGGAATAACAAAAATCTCGACAACCGTCCATAATGACAAAGCTACCATCCAATGGAATAACAAAAAACTTGAAAATAGGCTACCTTCCATAATGACAAGGCTACCATCCATTGGAGTAACAGAAATCTGAACAACAGACTACCTTCCATAATGACAAGGCTACCATCCATTAGAGTAACAGAAATATCAACGATAGACTACCTTCCATTATGACATGGCTACCATCTATTGGAGTTACAAAAATATCGACAACAGACTACCTTCCATAATGACAAGGCTACCATCCATTGGAGTAACAAAAATCTCGACAATAGACTACCTTCCATAATGACAAGGCTACCATCCATTAGAGTAACAAAGATATCAACAACATAATACCTTCCATAATGACAAGGCTACCATCCATTGGAGTAACATAAATCTTGACAACAGACTTCCTTCCTTAATCACAAGGCTACCATCTATTGGAGTAACAAAAATATCGACAACAGACTACGTACAACAATGAATAGGCTACCATCCATTTGAGTAATAAAAATATCAACAACAGACTACCTTCCATAATGACAAGGCTACAATCCATTGGAGTAACAAAAATATCGACAATAGACTACCTTCCATAATGACAAGGCAACCATCCATTGGAGTAACAAAGATATCGACAACATACTACAATCCATAATGATAAGGCTACCATCCATTGGAGTAACAAAAATCTTGACAACAGACTACCTTCCATAATGACAAGGCTACCATCCATTAGAGTAACAAAAATATCAACAACAGACTACGTACCACAATGACAAGGCTATCATTCATTGGAGTAACAAAAATATCGACAACAGACTACCTTCCATAATGAGAAAGCTACCTTCCATTAGAGTAACAAAGATATCGACAACATACTACCTTCCATAATGACAAGGCTACCATCCATTGGAGTAACAATATTCTCGGTAACAGACTAACTTCCATAATAACACAACACAGGTACAATCCATTGGAGTAACAAAAATATCGAAAACAAACTACCTTCCATAATGATAAGGCTACCATCCATTGGAATAACAAAAATCTCGACAACTGTCCATAATGACAAAGCTACCATCCAATGGAATAACAAAAATCTCGAAAATAGACTACCTTCCATAATGACAAGGCTACCATCCATTTGAGTAACAGAAATCTGAACAACAGACTACCTTCCATAATGACAAGGCTACCATCCATTAGAGTAACATAAATCTCAATGATAGACTACCTTACATAATGACATGGCTACCATCCATTGGAATTACAAAAATCTCGACAACAGACTACCTTCCATATGACAAGGCTACCATCCATTGGAGTAAGAAAAATATTGACAACAGAATACCTTCCATAATGACAAGGCTACCATCCATTGACATAACAAAAATATCGATAACAGACTACCTTCCATAATGACAAGGCTACCTTCCATTGGAGTAACAAAGATATCGACAACATACTACCTTCCATAATGATAAGGTTATCATCCATTGGGGTAACAAAATTCCCGACAACAATCTACCTTCCATAATAACAAGGCTACAATCCATTGGAGTAACAAAAATATCGAAAACAAACTACCTTCCATAATGACAAGGCTACCATCAATTGGAATAACAAAAATCTCGACATCCGTCCATAATGACAAGGCTACAATCCAATGGAATAACAAAAGTCTCGAAAATAGACTACCTTCCATAATGAAAAGGCTACCATCCATTGGAGTAATAGAAATCTGAACAACAGACTACCTTCCATAATGACAAGGCTACCATCCATTGGAGTAACAGAAATCTCAATGATAGACTACCTATCATAATAAAAAGGCTACCATCTATCAGAGTAACAAAAATCTGGACAACAAACTATCTTCCATAATGACAAGTCTACCATCCATTGGAGTAACAAAAATCTCGAAAACATACTACCTTCCATAATGACAAGGCTACCGTCCATTAGAGTAACAAAGATATCAACAACATACTACCTTCCATAATTACAAGGCTACTATCCATTGGAGTAACACAAATCTTGACAACAGACTTCCTTCCATAATGACAAGGCTACCATCCATTGGAGTAACAAAAATATCGACAACAGACTACGTACCACAATGACAAGGCTACCATCCATTGGAGTAACAAAAATATCAACAACAGACTACCTTCCATAATGACAAGGCTACAATCCATTGGAGTAACAAAAATCTCGACAACAGACTACCTTCCATAATGACAAGGCAACCTTCCATTAGAGTAACAAAGATATCGACAACATACTACAATCCATAATGACAAGGCTACCATCCATTGGAGTAACATAAATCTTGACAACCGACTACCTTCCATAATGACAAGGCTACCATCCATTAGAGTAACAAAAATATCGACAACAGACTACGTACCACAATAACAAGGCTACCATTCATTGGAGTAACAAAAATATTGACAACAGACTACCTTCCATAATGACAAGGCAAACTTCCATTGGAGTAACAAAGATATCGACAACATACTACCATCCTTAATGATAAGGCTACCATCCATTGGAGTAACAAAATTCTCGTCAACAGACTACCTTCCATATTAACAAGGCTACAATCCATTGGAGTAACAAAAATATCGAAAACAAACTACCTTCCATAATGACAAGGCTACCATCCATTGGAATAACAAAAATCTCGACAATTGTCCATAATGACAAAGCTACCATCCAATGGAATAACAAAAAACTCGAAAATAGACTACCTTCCATAATGACAAGGCTACCATCCATTTGAGTAACAGAAATCTGAACAACATACAACCTTCCATAATGACAAGGCTACCATCCATTAGAGTAACAGAAATCTCAATGATAGAATACCTTCCATAATGACATGGCTACCATCTATTGGAGTTACAAAAATCTCGACAACAGACTACCTTCCATAATGACATGGCTACCATCTATTGGAGTTACAAAAATCTCGACAACGGACTACCTTCCATAATGACAAGGCTACCATCCATTAGAGTAACAAAAATCTCGACAACAGACTACCTTCCATAATGACAAGGCTACCATCCATTGTAGTAACTAAAATCTCGACAACAGACTACCTTCCATAATGACAAGGCTACCTTCCATTTGAATAACAAAGATATCGACAACATACTACCTTCCATAATGACAAGGTTATCATCCATTGGAGTAACAAAATTCTCGACAACAGTCTACCTTCCATAATAACAAGGCTACAATCCATTGGAGTAACAAAAATATCGAAAATAAACTATCTTCCATAATGACAAGGCTACAATCCAATGGAATAACAAAAATCTCGAAAATATACTACCTTCCATAATGACAAGGCTACCATCCATTGGAGTAATAGAAATCTGAACAACAAACTACCTTCCATAATGACAAGGCTACCATCCATTGGAGTAACAGAAATCTCAATGATAGACTACCTATCATAATAAAAAGGCTACCATCTATTGGAGTAACAAAAATCTCGACAACAAACTATCTTCCATAATGACAAGTCTACCATCCATTGGAGTAACAAAAATCTCGAAAACATACTACCTTCCATAATGACAAGGCTACCGTCCATTAGAGTAACAAAGATATTAACAACACACTACCTTCCATAATTACAAGGCTACTATCCATTGGAGTAACACAAATCTTGACAACAGACTTCCTTCCATAATGACAAGGCTACCATCCATTGGAGTAACAAAAATATCGACAACAGACTACGTACCACAATGACAAGGCTACCATCCATTGGAGTAACAAAAATATCAACAACAGACTACCTTCCATAATGACAAGGCTACAATCCATTGGAGTAACAAAAATCTCGACAACAGACTACCTTCCATAATGACAAGGCAACCTTCCATTAGAGTAACAAAGATATCGACAACATACTACAATCCATAATGACAAGGCTACCATCCATTGGAGTAACAAAAATCTTGACAACCGACTACCTTCCATAATGACAAGGCTACCATCCATTAGAGTAACAAAAATATCGACAACAGACTACGTACCACAATGACAAGGCTACCATTCATTGGATTAACAAAAATATTGACAACAGACTACCTTCCATAATGACAAGGCAAACTTCCATTGGAGTAACAAAGATATCGACAACATACTACCATCCTTAATGACAAGGCTACCATCCATTGGAGTAACGAAATTCTCGTCAACAGACTACCTTCCATATTAACAAGGCTACAATCCATTGGAGTAACAAAAATATCGAAAACAAACTACCTTCCATAATGACAAGGCTACCATCCCTTGGAATAACAAAAATCTCGACAATTGTCCATAATGACAAAGCTACCATCCAATGGAATAACAAAAAACTCGAAAATAGACTACCTTCCATAATGACAAGGCTACCATCCATTTGAGTAACAGAAATCTGAACAACATACAACCTTCCATAATGACAAGGCTACCATCCATTAGAGTAACAAAAATCTCAATGATAGAATACCTTCCATAATGACATGGCTACCATCTATTGGAGTTACAAAAATCTCGACAACAGACTACCTTCCATAATGACATGGCTACCATCTATTGGAGTTACAAAAATCTCGACAACATACTACCTTCCATAATGACAAGGCTACCATCCATTGGAGTAACAAAAATCTCGACAACAGACTACCTTCCATAATGACAAGGCTACCATCCATTGCAGTAACTAAAATCTCGACAACAGACTACCTTCCATAATGACAAGGCTACCTTCCATTTGAATAACAAAGATATCGACAACATACTACCTTCCATAATGACAAGGTTATCATCCATTGGAGTAACAAAAATATCGAAAATAAACTATCTTCCATAATGACAAGGCTACCATCGATTGGAATAACAAAAATCTCGACAACCGTCCATAATGACAAGGCTACAATCCAATGGAATAACAAAAATCTCGAAAATAGACTACCTTCCATAATGACAAGGCTACCATCCATTGGAGTAACAGAAATATGAACAACAGACTACCTTCAATAATGACAAGGCTACCATCCATTGGAGTAACAGAAGTCTCAATGATAGACTACCTTTCATAATAAAAAGGCTACCATCTATTGGAGTAACAAAAATCTCGACAACAAACTATCTTCCATAATGACAAGTCTACCATCCAATGGAGTAACAAAAATCTCGAAAACATACTAACTTCCATAATGACAAGGCTACCATCCATTAGAGTAACAAAGATATCAACAACATACTACCTTCCATAATTACAAGGCTACCATCCATTGGAGTAACACAAATATTGACAACAGACTTCCTTCCATAATGACAAGGCTACCATCCATTAGAGTAACAAAAATATCGACAATAGACTACGTACCATAATGACAAGGCTACCATCCATTGGAGTAACAAAAATATCAACAACAGACTACTTTCCATAATGACAAGGCTACAATCCATTGGAGTAACAAAAATCTCGACAACAAACTACCTTCCATAATGACAAGGCAACCTTCCATTGGAGTAACAAAGATATCGACAACATACTACAATCCATAATGACAAGGCTACCATCCATTGGAGTAACAAAAATCTTGACAACAGACTACCTTCCATAATGACAAGGCTACCATCCATTAGAGTAATAAAAATATCAACAACAGACTACGTAGCACAATGACAAGGCTACCATTCATTGGAGTAACAAAAATATCAACAACAGACTACCTTCCATAATAACAAGGCAACCTTCCATTGGAGTAACAAAGATATCGACAACATACTACCTTCCTTAATGACAAGGCTACCATCCATTGGAGTAACGAAATTCTCGTCAACAGACTACCTTCCATATTAACAAGGCTACAATCCATTGGAGTAACAAAAATATCGAAAACAAACTACCTTCCATAATGACAAGGCTACCATCCATTGGAATAACAAAAATCTCGACAATTGTCCATAATGACAAAGCTACCATCCAATGGAATAACAAAAAACTCGAAAATAGACTACCTTCCATAATGACAAGGCTACCATCCATTTGAGTAACAGAAATCTGAACAACAGACAACCTTCCATAATGACAAGGCTACCATCCATTAGAGTAACAGAAATCTCAATGATAGAATACCTTCCATAATGAAATGGCTACCATCTATTGGAGTTACAAAAATCTCGACAACAGACTACCTTCAATAATGACATGGCTACCATCTATTGGAGTTACACAAATCTCGACAACAGACTACCTTCGATAATGACAAGGCTACCATCCATTGGAGTAACAAAAATATCGACAACAGACTACCTTCCATAATGACAAGGCTACCATCCATTGCAGTAACAAAAATCTCGACAACAGACTACCTTCCATAATGACAAGGCTACCTTCCATTTGAATAACAAAGATATCGACAACATACTACCTTGCATAATGACAAGGTTATCATCCATTGGAGTAACAAAATTCTCGACAACAGTCTACCTTCCATAATAACAAGGCTACAATCCATTGGAGTAACAAAAATATCGAAAATAAACTACCTTCCATAATGACAAGGCTACCATCGATTGGAATAACAAAAATATCGACAACTGTCCATAATGACAAGGCTACAATCCAATGGAATAACAAAAATCTCGAAAATAGACTACCTTCCATAATGACAAGGCTACCATCCATTGGAGTAACAGAAATCTGAACAACAGACAACCTTCCATAATGACAAGGCTACCATCCATTGGAGTAACAGAAGTCTCAATGATAGACTACCTTTCATAATAAAAAGGCTACCATCTATTGGAGTAACAAAAATCTCGACAACAAACTATCTTCCATAATGACAAGTCTACCATCCAATGGAGTAACAAAAATCTCGAAAACATACTTACTTCCATAATGACAAGGCTACCATCCATTAGAGTAACAAAGATATCAACAACATACTACCTTCCATAATTACAAGGCTACCATCCATTGGAGTAACACAAATATTGACAACAGACTTCCTTCCATAATGACAAGGCTACCATCCATTAGAGTAACAAAAATATCGACAATAGACTACGTACCATAATGACAAGGCTACCATCCATTGGAGTAACAAAAATATCAACAACAAACTACTTTCCATAATGACAAGGCTACAATCCATTGGAGTAACAAAAATCTCGACAACAAACTACCTTCCATAATGACAAGGCAACCTTCCATTGGAGTAACAAAGATATCGACAACATACTACAATCCATAATGACAAGGCTACCATCCATTGGAGTAACAAAAATCTTGACAACAGACTACCTTCCATAATGACAAGGCTACCATCCATTAGAGTAACAAAAATATCAACAACAGACTACGTAGCACAATGACAAGGCTACCATTCATTGGAGTAACAAAAATATCAACAACAGACTACCTTCCATAATGACAAGGCAACCTTCCATTGGAGTAACAAAGATATCGACAACATACTACCTTCCTTAATGACAAGGCTACCATCCATTGGAGTAACGAAATTCTCGTCAACAGACTACCTTCCATATTAACAAGGCTACAATCCATTGGAGTAACAAAAATATCGAAAACAAACTACCTTCCATAATGACAAGGCTACCATCCATTGGAATAACAAAAATCTCGACAATTGTCCATAATGACAAAGCTACCATCCAATGGAATAACAAAAAACTCGAAAATAGACTACCTTCCATAATGACAAGGCTACCATCCATTTGAGTAACAGAAATCTGAACAACAGACAACCTTCCATAATGACAAGGCTACCATCCATTAGAGTAACAGAAATCTCAATGATAGAATACCTTCCATAATGAAATGGGTACCATCTATTGGAGTTACAAAAATCTCGACAACAGACTACCTTCAATAATGACATGGCTACCATCTATTGGAGTTACACAAATCTCGACAACAGACTACCTTCGATAATGACAAGGCTACCATCCATTGGAGTAACAAAAATATCGACAACAGACTACCTTCCATAATGACAAGGCTACCATCCATTGCAGTAACAAAAATCTCGACAACAGACTACCTTCCATAATGACAAGGCTACCTTCCATTTGAATAACAAAGATATCGACAACATACTACCTTGTATAATGACAAGGTTATCATCCATTGGAGTAACAAAATTCTCGACAACAGTCTACCTTCCATAATAACAAGGCTACAATCCATTGGAGTAACAAAAATATCGAAAATAAACTACCTTCCATAATGACAAGGCTACCATCGATTGGAATAACAAAAATCTCGACAACCGTCCATAATGACAAGGCTACAATCCAATGGAATAACAAAAATCTCGAAAATAGACTACCTTCCATAATGACAAGGCTACCATCCATTGGAGTAACAGAAATATGAACAACAGACTACCTTCAATAATGACAAGGCTACCATCCATCGGAGTAACAGAAATCTCAATGATAGACTACCTTTCATAATAAAAAGACTACCATCTATTGGAGTAACAAAAATCTCGACAACAAACTATCTTCCATAATGACAAGTCTACCATCCAATGGAGTAACAAAAATCTCGAAAACATACTAACTTCCATAATGACAAGGCTACCATCCGTTAGAGTAACAAAGATATCAACAACATACTACCTTCCATAATTACAAGGCTACCATCCATTGGAGTAACACAAATATTGACAACAGACTTCCTTCCATAATGACAAGGCTACCATCAATTAGAGTAACAAAAATATCGACAATAAACTACGTACCATAATGACAAGGCTACCATCCATTGGAGTAACAAAAATATCAACAACAGACTACCTTCCATAATGACAAGGCTACAAACCATTGGAGTAACAAAAATCTCGAAAATAGACTACCTTCCATAATGACAAGGCAACCTTCCATTGGAGTAACAAAGATATCGACAACATACTACAATCCATAATGACAAGGCTACCATCCATTGGAGTAATAAAAATCTAGACAACAGACTACCTTCCATAATGACAAGGCTACCATCCATTAGAGTAACAAAAATATCGACAACAGACTACGTAGCACAATGACAAGGCTACGATTCATTGGAGTAACAAAAATATCGACAACAGACTACCTTCCATAATGACAAGGCAACCTTCCATTGGAGTAACAAAGATATCGACAACATACTACCTTCCTTAATGACAAGGCTACCATCCATTGGAGTAACGAAATTCTCGTCAACAAAGTACCTTCCATATTAACAAGGCTATAATCCATTGGAGTAACAAAAATATCGAAAACAAACTACCTTCCATAATGACAAGGCTACCATCCATTGGAATAACATAAATCTCGACAACTCTCCATAATGACAAAGCTACCATCCAATGGAATAACAAAAAACACGAAAATAGACTACCTTCCATAATGACAAGGCTACCATCCATTTGAGTAACAGAAATCTGAACAATAGACAACCTTCCATAATGACAAGGCTACCATCTATTAGAGTAACAAAAATCTCAACGATAGAATACCTTCCATAATGACATGGCTACCATCTATTGGAGTTCCAAAAATATCGACAACAGACTACCTTCCATAATGACATGGCTACCATCTATTGGAGTTACAAAAATCTCGACAACAGACTACCTTCCATAATGACAAGGCTACCATCCATTGGAGTAACAAAAATCTCGACAACAGACTACCTTCCATAATGACAAGGCTACCATCCATTGCAGTAACAAAAAGCTCGACAACAGACTACCTTCCATAATGAAAAGGCTACCTTCCATTTGAGTAACAAAGATATCGACAACATACTACCTTCCATAATGACAAGGTTATCATCCATTGGAGTAACAAAATTCTCGACAACAGTCTACCTTCCATAATAACAAGGCTACAATCCATTGGAGTAACAAAAATATCGAAAATAAACTATCTTCCATAATGACAAGGCTACAATCCAATGGAATAACAAAAATCTCGAAAATAGACTACCTTCCATAATGACAAGGCTACCATCCATTGGAGTAATAGAAATCTGAACAACAGACTACCTTCCATAATGACAAGGCTACCATCCATTGGAGTAACAGAAATCTCAATGATAGACTACCTATCATAATAAAAAGGCTACCATCTATTGGAGTAACAAAAATCTCGACAACAAACTATCTTCCATAATGACAAGTCTACCATCCATTGGAGTAACAAAAATCTCGAAAACATACTACCTTCCATAATGACAAGGCTACCGTCCATTAGAGTAACAAAGATATTAACAACATACTACCTTCCATAATTACAAGGCTACTATCCATTGGAGTAACACAAATCTTGACAACAGACTTCCTTCCATAATGACAAGGCTACCATCCATTGGAGTAACAAAAATATCGACAACAGACTACGTACCACAATGACAAGGCTACCATCCATTGGAGTAACAAAAATATCAACAACAGACTACCTTCCATAATGACAAGGCTACAATCCATTGGAGTAACAAAAATCTCGACAACAGACTACCTTCCATAATGACAAGGCAACCTTCCATTAGAGTAACAAAGATATCGACAACATACTACAATCCATAATGACAAGGCTACCATCCATTGGAGTAACAAAAATCTTGACAACCGACTACCTTCCATAATGACAAGGCTACCATCCATTAGAGTAACAAAAATATCGACAACAGACTACGTACCACAATGACAAGGCTACCATTCATTGGATTAACAAAAATATTGACAACAGACTACCTTCCATAATGACAAGGCAAACTTCCATTGGAGTAACAAAGATATCGACAACATACTACCATCCTTAATGACAAGGCTACCATCCATTGGAGTAACGAAATTCTCGTCAACAGACTACCTTCCATATTAACAAGGCTACAATCCATTGGAGTAACAAAAATATCGAAAACAAACTACCTTCCATAATGACAAGGCTACCATCCATTGGAATAACAAAAATCTCGACAATTGTCCATAATGACAAAGCTACCATCCAATGGAATAACAAAAAACTCGAAAATGGACTACCTTCCATAATGACAAGGCTACCATCCATTTGAGTAACAGAAATCTGAACAACATACAACCTTCCATAATGACAAGGCTACCATCCATTAGAGTAACAAAAATCTCAATGATAGAATACCTTCCATAATGACATGGCTACCATCTATTGGAGTTACAAAAATCTCGACAACAGACTACCTTCCATAATGACATGGCTACCATCTATTGGAGTTACAAAAATCTCGACAACAGACTACCTTCCATAATGACAAGGCTACCATCCATTGGAGTAACAAAAATCTCGACAACAGACTACCTTCCATAATGACAAGGCTACCATCCATTGCAGTAACTAAAATCTCGACAACAGACTACCTTCCATAATGACAAGGCTACCTTCCATTTGAATAACAAAGATATCGACAACATACTACCTTCCATAATGACAAGGTTATCATCCATTGGAGTAACAAAATTCTCGACAACAGTCTACCTTCCATAATAACAAGGCTACAATCCATTGGAGTAACAAAAATATCGAAAATAAACTATCTTCCATAATGACAAGGCTACCATCGATTGGAATAACAAAAATCTCGACAACCGTCCATAATGACAAGGCTACAATCCAATGGAATAACAAAAATCTCGAAAATAGACTACCTTCCATAATGACAAGGCTACCATCCATTGGAGTAACAGAAATATGAACAACAGACTACCTTCAATAATGACAAGGCTACCATCCATTGGAGTAACAGAAGTCTCAATGATAGACTACCTTTCATAATAAAAAGGCTACCATCTATTGGAGTAACAAAAATCTCGACAACAAACTATCTTCCATAATGACAAGTCTACCATCCAATGGAGTAACAAAAATCTCGAAAACATACTAACTTCCATAATGATAAGGCTACCATCCATTAGAGTAACAAAGATATCAAAAACATACTACCTTCCATAATTACAAGGCTACCATCCATTGGAGTAACACAAATATTGACAACAGACTTCCTTCCATAATGACAAGGCTACCATCCATTAGAGTAACAAAAATATCGACAATAGACTACGTACCATAATGACAAGGCTACCATCCATTGGAGTAACAAAAATATCAACAACAGACTACTTTCCATAATGACAAGGCTACAATCCATTGGAGTAACAAAAATCTCGACAACAAACTACCTTCCATAATGACAAGGCAACCTTCCATTGGAGTAACAAAGATATCGACAACATACTACAATCCATAATGACAAGGCTACCATCCATTGGAGTAACAAAAATCTTGACAACAGACTACCTTCCATAATGACAAGGCTACCATCCATTAGAGTAACAAAAATATCAACAAAGGACTACGTAGCACAATGACAAGGCTACCATTCATTGGAGTAACAAAAATATCAACAACAGACTACCTTCCATAATGACAAGGCAACCTTCCATTGGAGTAACAAAGATATCGACAACATACTACCTTCCTTAATGACAAGGCTACCATCCATTGGAGTAACGAAATTCTCGTCAACAGACTACCTTCCATATTAACAAGGCTACAATCCATTGGAGTAACAAAAATATCGAAAACAAACTACCTTCCATAATGACAAGGCTACCATCCATTGGAATAACAAAAATCTCGACAATTGTCCATAATGACAAAGCTACCATCCAATGGAATAACAAAAAACTCGAAAATAGACTACCTTCCATAATGACAAGGCTACCATCCATTTGAGTAACAGAAATCTGAACAACAGACAACCTTCCATAATGACAAGGCTACCATCCATTAGAGTAACAGAAATCTCAATGATAGAATACCTTCCATAATGAAATGGCTACCATCTATTGGAGTTACAAAAATCTCGACAACAGACTACCTTCAATAATGACATGGCTACCATCTATTGGAGTTACACAAATCTCGACAACAGACTACCTTCGATAATGACAAGGCTACCATCCATTGGAGTAACAAAAATATCGACAACAGACTACCTTCCATAATGACAAGGCTACCATCCATTGCAGTAACAAAAATCTCGACAACAGACTACCTTCCATAATGACAAGGCTACCTTCCATTTGAATAACAAAGATATCGACAAAATACTACCTTGCATAATGACAAGGTTATCATCCATTGGAGTAACAAAATTCTCGACAACAGTCTACCTTCCATAATAACAAGGCTACAATCCATTGGAGTAACAAAAATATCGAAAATAAACTACCTTCCATAATGACAAGGCTACCATCGATTGGAATAACAAAAATCTCGACAACCGTCCATAATGACAAGGCTACAATCCAATGGAATAACAAAAATCTCGAAAATAGACTACCTTCCATAATGACAAGGCTACCATCCATTGGAGTAACAGAAATATGAACAACAGACTACCTTCAATAATGACAAGGCTACCATCCATCGGAGTAACTGAAATCTCAATGATAGACTACCTTTCATAATAAAAAGGCTACCATCTATTGGAGTAACAAAAATCTCGACAACAAACTATCTTCCATAATGACAAGTCTACCATCCAATGGAGTAACAAAAATCTCGAAAACATACTAACTTCCATAATGACAAGGCTACCATCCGTTAGAGTAACAAAGATATCAACAACATACTACCTTCCATAATTACAAGGCTACCATCCATTGGAGTAACACAAATATTGACAACAGACTTCCTTCCATAATGACAAGGCTACCATCAATTAGAGTAACAAAAATATCGACAATAGACTACGTACCATAATGACAAGGCTACCATCCATTGGAGTAACAAAAATATCAACAACAGACTACCTTCCATAATGACAAGGCTACAATCCATTGGAGTAACAAAAATCTCGAAAACAGACTACCTTCCATAATGACAAGGCAACCTTCCATTGGAGTAACAAAGATATCGACAACATACTACAATCCATAATGACAAGGCTACCATCCATTGGAGTAACAAAAATCTAGACAACAGACTACCTTCCATAATGACAAGGCTACCATCCATTAGAGTAACAAAAATATCGACAACAGACTACGTAGCACAATGACAAGGCTACCATTCATTGGAGTAACAAAAATATCGACAACAGACTACCTTCCATAATGACAAGGCAACCTTCCATTGGAGTAACAAAGATATCGACAACATACTACCTTCCTTAATGACAAGGCTACCATCCATTGGAGTAACGAAATTCTCGTCAACAAAGTACCTTCCATATTAACAAGGCTACAATCCATTGGAGTAACAAAAATATCGAAAACAAACTACCTTCCATCATGACAAGGCTACCATCCATTGGAATAACATAAATCTCGACAACTCTCCATAATGACAAAGCTACCATCCAATGGAATAACAAAAAACACGAAAATAGACTACCTTCCATAATGACAAGGCTACCATCCATTTGAGTAACAGAAATCTGAACAATAGACAACCTTCCATAATGACAAGGCTACCATCCATTAGAGTAACAAAAATCTCAACGATAGAATACCTTCCATAATGACATGGCTACCATCTATTGGAGTTCCAAAAATATCGACAACAGACTACCTTCCATAATGACATGGCTACCATCTATTGGAGTTACAAAAATCTCGACAACAGACTACCTTCCATAATGACAAGGCTACCATCCATTGGAGTAACAAAAATCTCGACAACAGACTACCTTCCATAATGACAAGGCTACCATCCATTGCAGTAACAAAAAGCTCGACAACAGACTACCTTCCATAATGAAAAGGCTACCTTCCATTTGAGTAACAAAGATATCGACAACATACTACCTTCCATAATGACAAGGTTATCATCCATTGGAGTAACAAAATTCTCGACAACAGTATACCTTCCATAATAACAAGGCTACAATCCATTGGAGTAACAAAAATATCAAAAACAAACTACCTTTCATAATGACAAGGCTACCATCCATTGGAATAACAAAAATCTCGACAACCGTCCATAATGACAAGGCTACAATCCAATGGAATAACAAAAATCTGAACAACAGACTACCGTCCATACTGACAAGGCTACCTTTCATAATAAAAAGGCTACCATCTATTTGAGTAACAAAAATCTCGACAACAGAATACCTTTCATAATGAGAAGTCTACCATCCATTGGAGTAACAAAAATCTTGAAAACATACTACCTTCCATAATGACAAGGCTACCATCCATTGGAGTAACAAAAATATTAAAAACTAACTACCAACCATAATGACAATGCTACCATCCATTGGAATAGAAAAAATATCGACAATAGACTACCTTCCATAATGACAAGGCTACCATCCATTGGAGTAACAAAATATCGACAACATAATCCCTTCCATAATGAAAAGGCTACCATTCGTTCGAGTAACAAAAATATCGACTACAGACTACCTTCTATAATAACAAGGCTACCATCCATTGGAATAACAAAAATCTCGACAACAGACTACCTTCCATAATGACAAGGCTACCATCCAATGGAGTAACAAAAATCTAGACAACAGACTACCTTCCACAATGACAAGGCTACCATCCATTGGAGTAACAAAAATCTCGACAACAGACTACCTTCCTTAATGACAAGGATACCATCAATTAGAGTAAAAAATTTTTCGAAAACATGCTACCTTCCATAATGACAAGGTTGCCATCCATTGGAGTAACAAAAAAATCGACAACATACTACCTTCCATAATGAAGATGCTACCAATAATTGGAGTAACAAAAATCTCGACTACAGACTACGTACCACAATGACAAGGCTACCATCCATTGGAGTAACAAAAATATCAACTACAAACTATCTTCCATAATGACAAGGCTACCATCCATTGGAGTAACAAAACTCTCGAAAATAGACTACCTTCCATAATGAAAAGGCTACCATCCATTGGAGTAACAAAGATATCGACAACATACTACCTTCCATAATTACAAGGCTACCATCCATTGGAGTAATAAAATTCTCATCAACAGACTACCTTCCATAATAACAAGGCTACAATCCATTGGAGTAACAAAAATATCGAAAACAAACTACCTTCCATAATTACAAGGCTACCATCCATTGGAATAACAAAAATATCGACAACTGTCCATAATGACAAAGCTACCATCCAATGGAATAACAAAAAACTCGAAAATAGACTACCTTCCATAATGACAAGGCTACCATCCATTAGAGTAACAGAAACCTCAACGATAGACTACCTTCCATAATGACAAGGCTACCATCCATTGGAGTAACAAAAATCTCGATAATAGACTACCTTCCATAATGACAAGGCTACCATCCATTGCAGTAACAAAAATCTAGAAAACAAACTACCTTCCATAATGACAAGGCTACCTTCCATTGGAGTAACAAAGATATCGACAACATACTACCTTCTATAATGACAAGGTTATCATCCATTGGTGTAACAAAATTTTCGACAACAGTCTACCTTCCATAATGACAAGGCTACCATCCAATGGAATAACAAAAATCTCGAAAATAGACTACCTTCCATAATGACAAGGCTACCATCCATTGGAATAACAGAAATATGAACGACAGACTACCTTCCATAATGACAACGCTATCATCCATTAGAGTAATAGAAATCTCAACGATAGACTACCTTACATAATGACAAGGCTGCCATCCATTGGAGTAACAAAAATATCGACAACATACTACCTTCCATAATGAAGAGGCTACCAATAATTGGAGTAACAAAAATCTCGACTACAGACTACCTTCCATAATGATAAGGTTACCATCCATTTGAGTAAAAAAAATATCGACAACAGGCTATGTTCTATAATGACAAGGCTACCATCCATTGGATTAACAAAACTCTTGAAAATAGACGACCTTCCATAACGAAAAGGCTACCATCCATTGGAGTAAAAAAAATCCCGACAACAAACTACCTTCCTTAATGACAAGGCTACCATCCATTAGAGTAACAAAGATATCGACAATAGACTACGTACCATAATGACAAGGCTTCAATCCATTGGAGTCACAAAAATATCAACACCAAACTATCTTCCATAATCACAAGGCTACGATCCAATGGAGTAACAAAAATCTCGACAACAGACTACCTTCCATAATGACAAGTATACCTTCCATTGGAGTAACAAAGATATCGACAACATATTACCTTCCATAATGACAAGGCTACCATCCATCGGAGTAACAAAATTCTCGTCAACATACTACCTTCCATAATAACAAGGCTTCAATCCATTGGAGTAAAAAAATATCGAAAACAAACTACATTCCATAATGACAAGGCTACCATCCATTGGAATAACAAAAATCTCGACAACCGTCCATAATGACAAAGCTACCATCCAATGGAATAACAAAAAACTCGAAAATAGACTACCTTCCATAATGACAAGGCTACCATCCATTGGAGTAACAGAAATCTGAACAACAGACTACCTTCCATAATGACAAGGCTACCATCCATTAGAGTAACAGAAATATCAACGATAGACTACCTTCCATAATGACATGGCTACCATCTATTGGAGTTACAAAAATCTCGACAACAAACTACCTTCCATAATGACAAGGCTACCATCCATTGGAGTAACAAAAATCTCTACAATAGACTACCTTCCATAATGACAAGGCTACCATCCATTAGAATAACAAAGATATCAACAACATAATACCTTCCATAATAACAAGGCTACCATCCATTGGAGTAACAAAAATCTTGACAACAGACTTCCTTCCTTAATCACAAGGCTACCATCTATTGGAGTAACAAAAATATCGACAATAGACTACGTACAACAATGAATAGGCTACCATCCATTTGAGTAATAAAAATATCAACAACATACTACCTTCCATAATGACAAGGCTACAATCCATTGGAGTAACAAAAATATCGACAATAGACTACCTTCCATAATGACAAGGCAACATTCCATTGGAGTAACAAAGATATCGACATACTACTACAATCCATAATGATAAGGCTACCATCTATTGGAGTTACAAAAATCTCAACAACAGACTACCTTCCATAATGACAAAGCTACCATCCATTGGAGTATCAAAAATATCGACAACACAATACCTTCCATAATGACAAGGCTACCATCCATTGGAGTAAGAAAAATATTGACAACACACTACCATCCATAATGACAAGGCTACCATCCGTTGCAGTAACAAAAATCTCGACAACAGACTACCATCCATAATGACAAGGCTACCTTCCATTGGAGTAACAAAGATATCGACAACATACTACCTTCTATAATGACAAGGTTATCATCCATTGGAGTAACTAAATTCTTGACAACAGTCTACCTTCCATAATAACAAGGCTACAATCCATTGGAGTAACAAAAATGTCGAAAAGAAACTACCTTCCATAATGACAAGACTACCATCCATTGGAATAACAAAAATCTCGACAACCGTCCATAATGACAAGGCTACAATCCAATGGAATAACAAAAATCTCAAAAATAGACTACCTTCTATAATGACAAGGCTACCATCATTTGGAGTAACAAAAATCTCGACAACAGACTACCTTCCAAAATGACAAGTCTACCATCCATTGGAGTAACAAAAATCTCGAAAACATACTACCTTCCATAATGACGAGGCTACCATCCATTGGAGTAACAAAAATATTGAAAACTAACTACCTACCATAATGACAATGCTACCATCCATTCGAATAAAAAAATATCGACAATAGACTACCTTCCATAATGACAAGGCTACCATCCATTGAAGTAAGAAAAATATTGACAACAGACCACCTTCCATAATGACTAGGCTACAATCCATTGGAGTAACAAAAATCTCGACAACAGACTAACTTCCATAATGACAAGGCTATCATCCATTGGAGTAACAAAATATCGGCAACATACTCCCTTCCATAATGAAAAGGCTACCATTCATTCGAGTAACAAAAATATCTACTACAGACTACCTTCTATAATAACAAGGCTACCATCCATTGGAATAACAAAAATCTCGACAACAAACTTCCTTCCATAATGACAAGGCTACCATCCAATGGAGTAACCAAAATCTAGAGAACAGACTACCTTCCACAATGACAAGGCTACCATCCATTTGAGTAACAAAAATCTCGACAACAGACTACCTTCCTTAATGATAAGGATACCATCAATTAGAGTAAAAAATATTTCGAAAACATACTACCTTCCATAATGACAAGGCTACCATCCATTGGAGTAACAAAAATATCGACAACATACTACCTTCCATAATAAAGAGGCTACCAATAATTGGAGTAACAAAAATCTCGACTACAGACTACCTTCCATAATGATAAGGTTACCATCCATTTGAGTAAAAAAAATATCGACAACAGCCTATGTTCCATAATGACAAGGCTACCATCCGTTGGAGTAACAAAACTCTCGAAAATAGACTACCTTCCATAATGAAAAGGCTACCATCCATTGGAGTAAGAAAAATCCCGACAATAAACTACCTTCCATAATGACAAGGCTACCATCCATTAGAGTAACAAAGATATCGACAACAGACTACGTACCATAATGACAAGGCTACCATCCGTTGGAGTAACAAAAATATCAACAACAAACTATCTTCCATAATGACAAGGCTACCATCCAATGGAGTAACAAAAAATCTCGACAACAGACTACCTTCCATAATGACAAGGCTACCTTCCATTGGAGTATCAAAGATATCGACAACATACTACCTTCCATAATGACAAGGCTACCATCCATGGGAGTAACAAAATTCTCGCCAACAGACTACCTTCCTTAATGACAAGGCTACAATCCATTGGAGTAACAAAAATATCGAAAACTAACTACCTTCCATAATGACAAGGCTACCATCCATTGGAATAAGAAAAATCTCGACAACTTTCCATAATGACAAAGCTACCATCCAATGGAATAACAAATAAATCCAAAAAAGACTACCTTCCATAATGACAAGGCTACCATCCATTGGAGTAACAGAAATCATAACAACAGACTACCTTCCATAACTACAAGGCTACCATCCATTGATGTAAGAAAAATATTGACAACAGACTACCTCCTATAATGACTAGGCTACCATCCATTGGAATAACAAAAATCTCGACAACAGACTAACTTCCATAATGACAAGGCTATCAACCATTGGAGTAACAAAATATCGACAACATACTCCATTCCATAATGAAAAGGCTACCATTCATTCGAGTAACAAAAATATCGACTACAGACTACCTTCTATAATAACAAGGCTACCATCCATTGGAATAACAAAAATCTCGACAACAGACTACCTTCCATAATGACAAGGCTACCATCCAATGGAGTAACAAAAATCTAGACAACAGACTACCTTCCACAATGACAAGGCTACCATCCATTGGAGTAACAAAAATCCCGACAACAGACTACCTTCCTTAATGACAAGGATACCATCAATTAGAGTAAAAATTATTTCGAAAACATAGTACCTTCAATAATGACAAGGCTACCATCCATTGGAGTAACAAAAATATCGACAACATACTACCTTCCATAATGAAAAGGCTACCATCCATTGGAATAACAAAAATCCTGACAACAAACTACCTTCCATAATGACAAGGCTACCATCCAATGGAATAACAAAAAACTCGAAAATAGACTACCTTCCATAATGACAAGGCTACCATCCATTGGAATAAAAAAAATCTCGACAACTGCCCATAATGGCAAAGCTACCATCCAATGGAATAACAAAAAACTCGAAAATAGACTACCTTCCATAATGACAAGGCTACCATCCATTGGAGTAACAGAAATCTGAACAACAGACTACCTTTCATAATGACAAGGCTACCATCCATTAGTGTAACAGAAATCTCAACGATAGACTACCTTCCATAATGACATGGCTACCATCTATTGGAGTTACAAAAATCTCGACAACAGACTACCTTCCATAATGACAAGGCTACCATCCATTGGAGTAACAAAAATATCGACAACAGACTACCTTCCATAATGACAAGGCTACCATCCATTGGAGTAAGAAAAATATTGACAATAGACTGCCTTCCATAATGACAAGGCTACCATCCATTGCAGTAACAAAAATCTCGACAACAGACTAACTTCCATAATGACAAGGCTAACTTCTATTGGAGTAACAAAGATATCGACAACATACTACCTTCCATAATGACAAGGCTACAATCCATTGGAGTAACAAAAATATCGAAAACAAACTACCTTCCATAATGACAAGGCTACCATCCATTGGAATAACAAAAATATCGACAACCGTACATAATGACAAGGCTAGAATTCAATGGAATAACAAAAATCTCGAAGATTGACTACCTTCCATAATGAAAAGTCTACCATCCATTGGAGTAACAGAAATATGAACAACACACTACCTTCCATAATGACAAGGCTACCATCCATTGGAGTAACAGAAATCTCAACGATAGACTACCTTTCATAATAAAAAGGCTACCATCTATTGGAGTAACAAAAATCTCGACAACAGACTACCTTCCATAATGACAAGTCTACCATCCATTGGAGTAACAAAAATCTCGAAAACATACTACCTTCCATAATGACAAGGCTACCATCCATTGGAGTAACAAAAATATTGAAAACTAACTACCTACCATAATGACAATGCTACCATCCATTGGAGTAACAAAAATCTCGACAACAGACTACCTTCCATAATGACAAGGCTACCATCCATTGGAGTAAGAAAAATATTGACAACAAACTACCTTCCATAATGACAAGGCTACCATCCATTGCAGAACAAAAATCTCGATAACAGACTACCTTCCATAATAATAAGTCTACAATCCATTGGAGTAACAAAAATATCAAAAACAAACTACCTTCCATAATGACAAGGCTACCATCCATTGGAATAACAAAAATCTCGACAACTGTTCATAATGACAAAGCTACCATCCAATGGAATAACAAAAAACTCGAAAATAGACTACCTTCCATAATGACAAGGCTAACATCAATTTGAGTAACAGAAATCTGAACAACAGACTACCTTCAATAATGACAAGGCTACCATCCATTAGAGTAACATAAATCTCAACGATTGACTACCTTCCATAATGACATGGCTACCATCTATTGGAGTTACAAAAATCTCGACAACAGACTACCTTCCATAATGACAAGGCTACCATCCATTGGAGTAACAAAAATCTCGACAACAGACTACCTTCCATAATGACAAGGCTACCATCCATTGGAGTAAGAAAAATATTGACAATAGACTACCTTCCATAATGACAAGGCTACCATCCAATGCAGTAACAAAAATCTCGACAACAGACTACCTTCCATAATGACAAGGCTACCTTCCATTGGAGTAACAAAGATATCGACAACATACTACCTTCCATAATGACAATGTTATCATCCATTGGAGTAACAAAATTCTCGACAACAGTCTACCTTCCATAATAACAAGGCTACAATCCATTGGAGTAACAAAAATATCGAAAACAAACTACCTTCCATAATGACAAGGCTACCATCCATTCGAATAACAAAAATCACGACAACCGTCCATAACGACAAGGCTACAATCCAATGGAATAACAAAAATCTCGAAAATAGACTACCTTCTATAATGACAAGGCTACCTTCCATAATAACAAGGTTCCCATCCATAATAACAAGGCTACCATCCATTGGAGTAACAAAAATCTCAATGATAAACTACCTTTCATGATAAAAGGCTGCCATCCATTAGAATAACAAAAATATCGACAATAGACTACCTTCCATAATGACAAGGCTACCATCCATTGATGTTAGAAAAATATTGACAACAGACTACCTCCTATAATGACTAGGCTACCATCCATTGGAGTAACAAAAATCTCGACAACAGACTAACTTCCATAATGACAAGGCTATCATCCATTGGAGTAACAAAATATTGACAACATACTCCATTCCATAATGAAAAGGCTACCATTCATTCGAGTAACAAAAATATTGACTACAGACTACCTTCTATAATAACAAGGCTACCATCCATTGGAATAACAAAAATCTCGACAACAGACTACCTTCCATAATGACAAGGCTACCATCCATTGGAGTAACAAAAATCTCGACAACAGACTACCATCCTTAATGACAAGGATACCCTCAATTAGAATAAAAAATATTTCGAAAACATACTACCTTCCATAATGACAAGGCTTACATCCATTGGAGTAACAAAAATATCGACAACATACTACCTTCCATAATGAAAAGGATACCATCCATTGGAATAACAAAAATCCCGACAACAAACTACCTTCCATAATGACAAGGCTACCATCCATTAGAGTAACAAATATATCGACAACAGACTACGTACCATAAGGACAAGGGTACCATCCATTGGAGTAACAAAAATATCAACAACAAACTATCTTCCATAATGACAAGGATACCATCCAATGGAGTAACAGAAATCTCGACAACAGACTACCTTCCATAATGACAAGGCTATCATCCATTGGAGTAACAAAATTCTCGTCAACTGACTACCTTCCATAATAACAAGGCTACAATCCATTAGAGTAACAAAAATATCGAAAACAGACTACCTTCCATAATGACAAGGCTACCATCAATTAGTGTAATAGAAATCTCAACGATAGACTACCTTCCATAATGACATGGCTAACATCTATTGGAGTTACAAAAATCTCGACAACAGACTACCTTCCATAATGACAAGGCTACCATCCATTGGAGTAACAAAAATCTCGACAACAGACTACCTTCCATAATGACAAGGCTACCATCCATTGGAGTAAGAAAAATATTGACAACAGACTACCTTCCATAAAGACAAGGCTACCATCCATTGCAGTAACAAAAATATCGACAACAGACTAACTTCCATAATGACAAGGCTACCTTCCATTGGAGTAACAAAGATATCGACAACATACTACCTTCCATAATTACAAGGTTATCATCCATTGGAGTAACCAAATTCTCGACAACAGTCTACCTTCCATAATAACAAGGCTACAACCCATTGGAGTAACAAAAATATCGAAAACAAACTACCTTCCATAATGACAAGGCTACCATCCATTGGAATAACAAAAATATCAACAACCGTCCATAATGACAAGTCTAGAATTCAATGGAATAACAAAAATCTCGAAAATTGACTACATTCCATAATGACAAGGCTACCATCCATTGGAGTAACAGAAATGTGAAGAATAGACTACCTTCCATAATGACAAGGCTACCATCCATTGGAGTAACAGAAATCTCAACGATAGACTACCTTTCATAATAAAAAGGATACCATCTATTGGAGTAACAAAAATCTCGACAACAGACTACCTTCCATAATGACAAGTCTACCATCCATTGGAGTAACAAAAATCTCGAAAAAATACTACCTTCCATAATGACAAGGCTACCATCCATTGGAGTAACAAAAATATTGAAAACTAACTACCTACCATAATGACAATGCTACCATCCATTGGAATAACAAAAATATCGACAATAGAGTACCTTCCATAATGACAAGGCTACCATCCATTGGAGTAAGAAAAGTATTGACAACAGACTACCTTCCATATTGACTAGTCTACCATCCATTGGAGTAACAAAAATCTCGAAAACAAACTACCTTCCATAATGACAAGGCTACCATCCATTGGAGTAACAAAAATATTGAAAACTAACTACCTACCATAATGACAATGCTACCATCCATTGGAGTAACAAAAATATCGACAACAGACTACCTTCCATAATGACAAGGCTACCATCCATTGGAGCAAGAAAAATATTAACAACAAACTACCTTCCATAATGACAAGGCTACCATCCATTGCAGAACAAAAATCTCGATAACAGACTACCTTCCATAATAATAAGGCTACAATCCATTGGAGAAACAAAAATATCGAAAACAAACTACCTTCCATAATGACAAGGCTACCATCCATTGGAATAACAAAAATCTCGACAACTATTCATAATGACAAAGCTACCATCCAATGGAATAACAAAAAACTCGAAAATAGACTACCTTCCATAATGACAAGGCTACCATCAATTTGAGTAACAGAAATCTGAACAATAGACTACCTTCAATAATGACAAGGCTACCATCCATTAGAGTAACATAAATCTCAACGATTGACTACCTTCCATAATGACATGGCTACCATCTATTAGAGTTACAAAAATCTCGACAACAGACTACCTTCCATAATGACAAGGCTACCATCCATTGGAGTAACAAAAATCTCGACAACAGACTACCTTCCATAATGGCAAGGCTAACATCCATTGGAGTAAGAAAAATATTGACAATAGACTACCTTCTATAATGGTAAGGCTACCATCCAATGCAGTAACAAAAATCTCGACAACAGACTACCTTCCATAATGACAAGGCTACCTTCCATTGGAGTAACAAAGATATCGACAACATACTACCTTCCATAATGACAAGGTTATCATCCATTGGAGTAACAAAATTCTCGACAACAGTCTACCTTCCATAATAACAAGGCTACAATCCATTGGAGTAACAAAAATATCGAAAACAAACTACCTTCCATAATGACAAGGCTACCATCCATTGGAATAACAAAAATCACGACAACCGTCCATAATGACAAGGCTACAATCCAATGGAATAACAAAAATCTCGAAAATAGACTACCTTCTATAATGACAAGGCTACCATCCATTGAAGTAACAAAAATCTGAACAATAGACTACCTTCCATAATAAGAAGGCTACCATCCATAATAACAAGGCTACCATCCATTGGAGTAACAGAAATCTCAACGATAGAATACCTTTCATGATAAAAGGCTACCATCCATTAGAATAACAAAAATATCGACAATAGACTAACTTCCATAATGACAAGGCTACCATCCATTGATGTAAGAAAAATATTGACAACAGACTACCTCCTATAATGACTAGGCTACCATCCATTGGAGTAACAAAAATCTCGACAAAAGACTAACTTCCATAATGATAAGGCTATCATCCATTGGAGTAACAAAATATCGACAACATACTCCATTCCATAATGAAAAGGCTACCATTCATTCGAGTAACAAAAATATTGACTACAGACTACCTTCTATAATAACAAGGCTACCATCCAATGGAATAACAAAAATCTCGACAACAGACTACCTTCCATAATGACAAGGCTACCATCCATTGGAGTAACAAAAATCTCGACAACAGACTACCATCCTTAATGATAAGGATACCCTTAATTAGAATAAAAAATATTTCGAAAACATACTACCTTCCATGATGACTAGGCTACCATCCATTGGAGTAACAAAAATATCGACAACATACTACCTTCCATAATGAAAAGGCTACCATCCATTGGAATAACAAAAATCCTGACAACAAACTACCTTCCATAATGACAAGGCTACCATCCATTAGAGTAACAAATATATCGACAACAGACTACGTACCATAAGGACAAGGCTACCATCCATTGGAGTAACAAAAATATCAACAACAAACTATCTTCCATAATGACAAGGCTACCATCCAATGGAGTAACAGAAATCTCGACAACAGACTACCTTCCATAATGACAAGGCTACCATCCATTGGAGTAACAAAATTCTCGTCAACTGACTACCTTCCATAATAACAAGGCTACAATCCATTAGAGTAACAAAAATATCGAAAACAAACTACCTTCCATAATGACAAGGCTACCATCCATTGGAATAACAAAAATATCGACAACTGCCCATAATGACAAAGCTACCATCCAATGGAATAACAAAAAACTCGAAAGTAGACTACCTTCCATAATGACAAGGCTACCATCCATTAGAGTAACAGAAATCTGAACAACAGACTACCTTCCATAATGACAAGGCTACCATCCATTAGTGTAACAGAAATCTCAACGATAGACTACCTTCCATAATGACATGGCTACCATCTATTGGAGTTACAAAAATCTCGACAACAGACTACCTTCCATAATGACAAGGCTACCATCCATTGGAGTAACAAAAATCTCGACAACAGAATACCTTCCATAATGACAAGGCTACCATCCATTGGAGTAAGAAAAATATTGACAACAGACTACCTTCCATAATGACAAGGCTACCATCCATTGCAGTAACAAAAATCTCGACAACAGACTAACTTCCATAATGACAAGGCTACCTTCCATTGGAGTAACAAAGATATCGACAACATACTACCTTCCATAATGACAAGGTTATCATCCATTGGAGTAACAAAATTCTCGACAACAGTCTACCTTCCATAATAACAAGGCTACAACCCATTGGAGTAACAAAAATATCGAAAACAAACTACCTTCCATAATGACAAGGCTACCATCCATTGGAATAACAAAAATATCAACAACCGTCTATAATGACAAGTCTAGAATTCAATGGAATAACAAAAATCTCGAAAATTGACTACATTCCATAATGACAAGGCTACCATCCATTGGAGTAACAGAAATGTGAAGAACAAACTACCTTCCATAATGACAAGGCTACCATCCATTGGAGTAACATAAATCTCAACGATAGACTACCTTTCATAATAAAAAGGATACCATCTATTGGAGTAACAAAAATCTCGACAACAGACTACCTTCCATAATGATAAGTCTACCATCCATTGGAGTAACAAAAATCTCGAAAAAATACTACCTTCCATAATGACAAGGCTACCATCCATTGGAGTAACAAAAATATTGAAAACTAACTACCTACCATAATGACAATGCTACCATCCATTGGAATAACAAAAATATCGACAATAGAGTACCTTCCATATTGACAAGGCAACCATCCATTGGAGTAAGAAAAATATTGACAACATACTACCTTCCATATTGACTAGGCTACCATCCATTGGAGTAACAAAAATCTCGACAACAGACTAACTTCCATAATGACAAGGCTATCATCCATTGGAGTAACAAAATATCGACAACATACTCCCTTCCATAATGAAAAGGCTACCATTCATTCGAGTAACAAAAATATCGACCAGAGACTACCTTCAATAATAACAAGGCTACCTTCCATTGGAATAACAAAAATCTCGACAACAGACTACCTTCCATAATGACAAGGCTACCATCCAATGGAGTAACAAAAATCTAGACAACAGACTACCTTCCACAATGACAAGGCTACCATCCATTGGAGTAACAAAAATCTCGACAACAGACTACCTTCCTTAATGACAAGGATACCATCAATTAGAGTAAAAAATATTTCGGAAACATACTACCTTCCATAATGACAAGGCTACCATCCATTGGAGTAACAAAAATATCGACAACATACTACCTTCCTTAATGAAGAGGCTACAAATAATTGGAGTAACAAAAATCTCGACTACAGACTACCTTCCATAATGATAAGTTTACCATCCATTTGGTTAAAAAAAATATCGACAACAGGCTATGTTCCATAATGACAAGGCTACCATCCATTGGAGTAACAAAAATCTCGACAACAGACTACCTTCCATAATGACAAGGCTACCATCCATTGGAGTAAGAAAAATATTGACAACAGACTACCTTCTATAATGACAAGGCTACCATCCATTGCAGTAACAAAAATCTCGACAACAGACTAACTTCCATAATGACAAGGCTACCTTCCATTGGAGTAACAAAGATATCGACAACATACTACCTTCCATAATGACAAGGTTATCATCCATTGGAGTAAAAAAATTCTCGACAACAGTCTACCTTCCATAATAACAAGGCTACAACCCATTGGAGTAACAAAAATATCGAAAACAAACTACCTTCCATAATGACAAGGCTACCATCCATTGGAATAACAAAAATATCAACAACCGTCTATAATGACAAGTCTAGAATTCAATGGAATAACAAAAATCTCGAAAATTGACTACATTCCATAATGACAAGGCTACCATCCATTGGAGTAACAGAAATGTGAAGAACAAACTACCTTCCATAATGACAAGGCTACCATCCATTGGAGTAACATAAATCTCAACGATAGACTACCTTTCATAATAAAAAGGATACCATCTATTGGAGTAACAAATATCTCGACAACAGACTACCTTCCATAATGATAAGTCTACCATCCATTGGAGTAACAAAAATCTCGAAAAAATACTACCTTCCATAATGACAAGGCTACCATCCATTGGAGTAACAAAAATATTGAAAACTAACTACCTACCATAATGACAATGCTACCATCCATTGGAATAACAAAAATATCGACAATAGAGTACCTTCCATATTGACAAGGCAACCATCCATTGGAGTAAGAAAAATATTGACAACATACTACCTTCCATATTGACTAGGCTACCATCCATTGGAGTAACAAAAATCTCGACAACAGACTAACTTCCATAATGACAAGGCTATCATCCATTGGAGTAACAAAATATCGACAACATACTCCCTTCCATAATGAAAAGGCTACCATTCATTCGAGTAACAAAAATATCGACCAGAGACTACCTTCAATAATAACAAGGCTACCTTCCATTGGAATAACAAAAATCTCGACAACAGACTACCTTCCATAATGACAAGGCTACCATCCAATGGAGTAACAAAAATCTAGACAACAGACTACCTTCCACAATGACAAGGCTACCATCCATTGGAGTAACAAAAATCTCGACAACAGACTACCTTCCTTAATGACAAGGATACCATCAATTAGAGTAAAAAATATTTCGGAAACATACTACCTTCCATAATGACAAGGCTACCATCCATTGGAGTAACAAAAATATCGACAACATACTACCTTCCTTAATGAAGAGGCTACAAATAATTGGAGTAACAAAAATCTCGACTACAGACTACCTTCCATAATGATAAGGTTACCATCCATTTGGTTAAAAAAAATATCGACAACAGGCTATGTTCCATAATGACAAGGCTACCATCCATTGGAGTAACAAAAATCTCGACAACAGACTACCTTCCATAATGACAAGGCTACCATCCATTGGAGTAAGAAAAATATTGACAACAGACTACCTTCTATAATGACAAGGCTACCATCCATTGCAGTAACAAAAATCTCGACAACAGACTAACTTCCATAATGACAAGGCTACCTTCCATTGGAGTAACAAAGATATCGACAACATACTACCTTCCATAATGACAAGGTTATCATCCATTGGAGTAAAAAAATTCTCGACAACAGTCTACCTTCCATAATAACAAGGCTACAACCCATTGGAGTAACAAAAATATCGAAAACAAACTACCTTCCATAATGACAAGGCTACCATCCATTGGAATAACAAAAATATCAACAACCGTCCATAATGACAAGTCTAGAATTCAATGGAATAACAAAAATCTCGAAAATTGACTACATTCCATAATGACAAGGCTACCATCCATTGGAGTAACAGAAATGTGAAGAACATACTACCTTCCATAATGACAAGGCTACCATCCACTGGAGTAACATAAATCTCAACGATAGACTACCTTTCATAATAAAAAGGATACCATCTATTGGAGTAACAAAAATCTCGACAACAGACTACCTTCCATAATGACAAGTCTACCATCCATTGGAGTAACAAAAATCTCGAAAAAATACTACCTTCCATAATGACAAGGCTACCATCCATTGGAGTAACAAAAATATTGAAAACTAACTACCTACCATAATGACAATGCTACCATCCATTGGAATAACAAAAATATCGACAATAGAGTACCTTCCATAATGACAAGGCTACCATCCATTGGAGTAAGAAAAATATTGACAACATACTACCTTCCATATTGACTAGGCTACCATCCATTAGAGTAACAAAAATCTCGACAACAGACTAACTTCCATAATGACAAGGCTATCATCCATTGGAGTAACAAAATATCGACAACATACTCCCTTCCATAATGAAAAGGCTACCATTCATTCGAGTAACAAAAATATCGACTAGAGACTACCTTCAATAATAACAAGGCTACCTTCCATTGGAATAACAAAAATCTCGACAACAGACTACCTTCCATAATGACAAGGCTACCATCCAATGGAGTAACAAAAATCTAGACAACAGACTACCTTCCACAATGACAAGGCTACCATCCATTGGAGTAACAAAAATCTCGACAACAGACTACCTTCCTTAATGACAAGGATACCATCAATTAGAGTAAAAAATATTTCGGAAACATACTACCTTCCATAATGACAAGGCTACCATCCATTGGAGTAACAAAAATATTGAAAACTAACTACCTACCATAATGACAATGCTACCATCCATTGGAGTAACAAAAATCTCGACAACAGACTAACTTCCATAATGACAAGGCTATCATCCATTGGAGTAACAAAATATCGACAACATACTCCGTTCCATAATGAAAAGGCTACCATTCATTCGAGTAACAAAAATATCGACTAGAGACTACCTTCAATAATAACAAGGCTACCTTCCATTGGAATAACAAAAATCTCGACAACAGACTACCTTCCATAATGACAAGGCTACCATCCAATGGAGTATCAAAAATCTAGACAACAGACTACCTTCCACAATGACAAGGCTACCATCCATTGGAGTAACAAAAATCTCGACAACAGACTACCTTCCTTAATGACAAGGATACCATCAATTAGAGTAAAAAATATTTCGGAAACATACTACCTTCCATAATGACAAGGCTACCATCCATTGGAGTAACAAAAATATCGACAACATACTACCTTCCTTAATGAAGAGGCTACCAATAATTGGAGTAACAAAAATCTCGACTACAGACTACCTTCCATAATGATAAGGTTACCATCCATTTGGTTAAAAAAAATATCGACAACAGGCTATGTTCCATAATGACAAGGCTACCATCCATTGGAGTAACAAAACTCTCGAAAATAGACTACCTTCCATAATGAAAAGGCTACCATCCATTGAAGTAACAAAAATCCCGACAACAAACTACCTTCCATAATGACAAGGCTACCATCAATTAGAGTAACAAAGATATTGACAACAGACTACGTACCATAATGACAAGGCTACCATCCATTGGAGTAACAAAAATATCAACAACAAACTATCTTCCATAATGACAAGGCTACCATCCAATGGAGTAACAAAAATCTCGACAACAGACTACCTTTCATAATGACAAGGCTACCTTCCATTAGAGTAACAAAGATATCGACAACAAACTACCTTCCATAATGATAAGGCTACCATCCATTGGAATAACAAAAATCTCGACAACCATCCATAATGACAAAGCTACAATCCAATGGAATAACAAAAAACTCAAAAAAAGACTACCTTCCATAATGGCAAGGCTACCATCCATTGGAGTAACAGAAATTTGAACAACAGACTACGTTCAATAATGATAAGGCTACCATCCATTGGAGTAAGAAAAATATTGACAACAGACTACCTTCCATAATGACAAGGCTACCATCCATTGTAGTAACAAAAATCTCGACAATAGACTACCTTCAATATTGACAAGGCTATCATCCATTGGAGTAACAAAATATCGACATAATACTACCTTCCGTAATGAAAAGGCTACCTTATGTAATGATAAGGCTACCATCCATTGGAATAACAAAAATCTCGACAACAGACTACCTTCCATAATGACAAGGCTACCATCCAATGGAGTAACAAAAATCTAGACAACAAACTACCTTCCACAATGACAAGGCTACCATCCATTGGAGTAACAAAAATCTCGACAATAGACTACCTTCTATAATGACAAGGATACCATCAATTAGAGTAAAAAATATTTTGAAAAAATACTACCTTCCATAATGAAGAGGCTACCAATAATTGGAGTAACAAAAATCTCGACTACAGATTACCTTCCATAATGATAAGGTTACCATCCATTTGAGTAAAAAAAATATCGACAACAAGCTATGTTCCATAATGACAAGGCTACCATCCATTGGAGTAACAAAACTCTCGAAAATAGACTACCTTCCATAATGAAAAGGCTATCATCCATTAGAGTAACAAAGATATCGACAACAGACTACGTACCACAATGACAAGGCTACCATCCATCGGAGTAACAAAAATCTCGACAACAGACTATATTCCATAATGAAAAGGCTACCTTCCATTGGAGTAACAAAGATATCGACAACATACTACCTTCCATAATGACAAGGCTACCATCCATTGGAGTAACAAAATTCTCGTCAACAGACTACCTTCCATAATAATAAGGCTATAATCTATTGGAGTAACAAAAATATCAAAAACAAACTACCTTCCATAATGACAAGGCTACCATCCATTGGAATAACAAAAATCTCGACAACCGTCCATAATGACAAAGCTACCATCCAATGGAATAACAAAAAACTCGAAAATAGACTACCTTCCATAATGACAAGGCTACCATCCATTGGAGTAATAGAAATCTGAACAACAGACTACCTTCCATAATGACAAGGCTACCATCCATTAGAGTAATAGAAATCTCAACGATAGACTACATTCCATAATGACATGGCTACCATCTATTGGAGTTACAAAAATCTCGACAACAGACTACCTTCCATAATGATAAGGCTACCATCCATTGGAGTAACAAAAATCTCGACAACAGACTACCTTCCATAATGACAATGCTACCATCCATTGGAGTAAGAAAAATATTGACAACAGACTACCTTCCTTAATTACAAGGATATCATCCATTGGAGTAACAAAATATCGACATAATACTACCTTACGTAATGAAAATGCTACCTTCTATAATGACAACGCTACCATCCATTGGAATAACTAAAATCTCGACAATAGACTACCTTCCATAATGACAAGGCTACCATTCAATGGAGTAACAAAAATTTAGACAACAGACTACTTTCCACAATGACAAGGCTACCATCCATTGGAGTAACAAAAATCTCGACAACAGACTACATTCCTTAATTACAAGGATACCATCAATTAGAGTAAAAAATATTTCGAAAACATACTACCTTCCATAATGACAAGGCTACCATCCATTGGAGTAACAAAAATATCGACAACATACTACCTTCCATAATATCAAGGCTACCAATAATTGGAGTAACAAAAATCTCGACTAAAGACTACCTTCCATAATGATAAGGTTACCATCCATTTGAGTTAAAAAAATATCGACAACAGGCTATGTTCCATAATGACAAGGCTACCATCCATTGGAGTAACAAAACTCTTAAAAATAGATTACCTTCCATAATGAAAAGGCTACCATCCATTGGAGTAACAAAAATCCCGACAACAAACTACCTTCCATAATGACAAGGCTACCATCCTTTAGAGTAACAAAGATATCGACGACAGACTATGTTCCACAATTACAAGGCTACCATCCATTTGAGTAACAAAAATATCAACAACAAACTACCTTCCATAATGACAAGGCTACCTTCCATTGGAGTAACAAAGATATCGACAACATACTACCTTCCATAATGACAAGGCTAACATCCATTGGAGTAACAAAATTCTCGTCAACAGACTATCTTCCATAATAACAAGGCTACAATCCAATGGAGTAACAAAAATATCGAAAACAAACTACCTTCCAAAATGACAAGGCTACCATCCATTGGAATAACAAAAATCTTGACAACCGTCCATAATGACAAAGCTACCATCCAATAGAATAACAAAAAACTCAAAAATAGACTACCTTCCATAATGACAAGGCTACCATCCATTGGAGTAACATAAATCTGAACAACAGACTACCTTCCATAATGACAAGGCTACCATCCATTAGAGTAACAGAAATATCAATGATAGATACCTTCCATAATGACATGGCTACCATCTATTGGAGTTACAAAAATCTCGACAATAGACTACCTTCCATAATGACAAGGCTACCATCCATTGGAGTAACAAAAATCTCGACCACAGACTACCATTCTATAATGACAAGGATACCATCCATTGGAGTAACAAAATATCGACATAATACTACCTTCTATAATGACAAGGCTACCATCCATTGGAATAACTAACATATAGACAATATACTACCTTCTATAATGACAAGGCTACCATCCAATAGAGTAACAAAAATCTAGACAACAAACTACCTTCCACAAGTACAAGGCTACTATCCATTGGAGTAACAAAGATATCGACAATATACTACCTTCCATAATGACAAGGCTACCATCCATTGGAGTAGCAAAATTCTCGACAATAGACTACCTTCCATAATAACAAGGCTACAATCCATAGGAGTAACAAAAATATTGAAAACAAACTACCTTCCATAATGACAAGGCTATCATCCATTGGAATAACAAAAATCACGATAACCGTCCATAATGACAAGGCTACCATCCAATGGAGTAATAAAAATATGAACAACAAACTACCTTCCATAATGACAAGCCTACCATCCATTGGAGTAATAGAAGTATGAACAACAAACTACCTTCCATAATGACAAGGCTACCATCCATTGGAGTAACATAAATCTCAATGATAGACTACCTTTCATAATGACGAGGCTACCATCCATTGGAGTAACCAAAATCTCGACAACAAACTACCTTCCATAATGACAAGTCTACCATCCATTGGAGTAAAAAACATATTGACAACTAACTACCTACCATAATGATAATGCTACCATCCCTTGGAGTAACAAAAATATCGACAACAGACTACCTTCCATAATGACAAGGCTACAATCCATTAGAGTAACAAAAATCTTGACAACAAACTACCTTCCATAATGACAAGGCTACCTTCCATTGGAGTAACAAAGATATCGACAACATACTACCTTCCATAATGACAAGGCTACCATCCATTGGAGTAACAAAAATCTCGACAACAGACTACCTTCCATAATGAAAAGGATATCATCCATTGGAGTAACAAAATATCGACAGCATACTACCTTCCATAATGAGAAGGCTACCATTCATTCGAGTAACAAAAATCTCGACTACAGACTACCTTCCAAAATGACAAGGCTACCATCCATTGGAGTAACAAAAATCTAGACAACAGACTACCTTCCATAATAACAAGGCAACAATCCAATGGAGTAACAAAAATATCGAAAACAAACTACCTTCCATAATGACAAGGCTACCAATAATTGGAGTAACAAAAATCTCGACTATAGACTACCTTCCATAATGATAAGGTTACCATCCATTTGAGTAAAAAAATATCGACAACCGGCTATGTTCCATAATGACAAGGCTACCATCCATTGGAGTAACAAAACACTCGAAAATAGACTACCTTCCATAATGAAAAGGCTACCATCCATTGGAGTAACAAAAATCCCGACAACAAACTACCTTGCATAATGACAAGGCTACCATCCATTAGAGTAAAAAAGATATGGACAACAGACTACGTTCCACAATGACAAGGCTACCATCCATTTGAGTAACAAAAATATCAACAACATACTATCTTCCATAATAACAAGGCTACAATCCATTGGAGTTACAAAATCTCGACAACAGACTACCTTCCATAATGACAAGGCTACCTTCCATTGGAGTAACAAAGATATCGACAACATACTACCTTCCATAATGACAAGGCTACCATCCATTGGAATAACAAAAATCTCGACAACCGTCCATAATGACAAAGCTACCATCCAATGGAATAATAAAAAAGTCGAAAATAGACTACCTTCCATAATGACAAGGCTACCATCCATTGGAGTAACAGAAATCTGAACAACAGACTACCTTCCATAATGACAAGGCTTCCATCCATTGGAGTAACAGAAATCTCAACGATAGACTACCTTCCATAATGACATGGCTACCATCTATTGGAGTTACAAAAATCTCGACAACAGACTACCTTCCATAATGACAAGGCTACCATCCATTGGAGTAACAAAAATCTCGACAATAGACTACCTTCCATAATGACAAGGATACCATCCATTGGAGTAACAAAATATCGACATAATACTACCTTCTGTAATGAAAAGGCTACCTTCTATAATGACAAGGCTACCATCCATTGGAATAACTAAAATATCGACAACAGACTACCTTCTATAATGACAAGGCTACCATACAATGGAGTAACAAAAATCTAGACAACAAACTACCTTCCACAAGTACAAGGCTACCATCCATTGGAGTAGCAAAATTCTCAACAACAGAATACCTTCCATAATAAAAAGGCTACAATCCACAGGAGTAACAAAAATATCGAAAACAAACTACCTTTCATAATGACAAGGCTACGATCCATTGGAATAACAAAAATCATGATAACCGTCCATAATGACAAGGCTACCATCCAATGGAATAACAAAAATATCGAAAATAGACTACCTTCCATAATGACAAGCCTACCATCAACGGAGTAATAGAAATCTGAACAACAAACTACCTTCCATAATGACAAGGCTACCATCCATTGGAGTAACAGAAATCTCAATGATAGACTACCTTTCATAATGAAGAGACTACCATCTATTGGAGTAACCAAAATCTCGACAACATACTACCTTCCATAATGACAAGTCTACCATCCATTGGAGTAAAAAACATATTAACAACTAACTACCTACCATAATGATAATGCTACCATCCATTGGAATAACAAAAATATCGACAACAGAATACCTTCCATAATGATAAGGCTACCATCCATTGGAGTAAGATAAATATTAACAACAGACTACCTTCCATAATGACAAGGCTACCATCCATTGGAGTAACAAAAATCTCGACAACAGACTACCTTCCATAATGATAAGGCTATCATCCATTGGAGTAACAAAATATCGACAACATACTGCCTTCCATAATGAAAAGGCTACCATTCATTCGATTAACAAAAATCTCGACTACAGACTACCTTCACTAATAACAAGGCTACGATCTATTGGAGTAACAAAAATCTAGACAACAAACTACCTTCCACAATGACAAGGCTACTATCCATTGGAGTAACAAAAATCTTTACAATAGACAACCTTCCATAATGACAAGGATACAATCAATTAGAGTAAAAAATAATTCGACAACATACTACCTTCCATAATGACAAGGCTACCATCCATTGGAGTAACAAAAATATTGACAACAAACTACCATCCGTAATGACAAGGCTACCATCCATTGGAGTAACAAAAATCTTGACAATAGACTACCTTCCATAATGACAAGGCTACCATCCATTGGAGTAACAAAAATCTTGACAACAGACTACCTTCCATAAGGACAAGGTAACCATCCATTGGAGTAACAAAAATATCGACAACATACTATCTTCCATAATAACAAGGCTACAATCCATTGGAGTTACAAAATCTTGACAACAGACTACCTTACATAATGACAAGGCTACCTTCAATTGGAGTAACAAAGATATCGACAACATACTACCTTCCATAATGAAAAGGCTACCATTCATTCGAGTAACAAAATTCTCGACTATAGACTACCTTCTATATCAACAAGGCAACCATCCATTGGAGTAACAAAAATCTAGACAACAGACTACCTTCCACAATGACAAGGCTACCATCCATTGGAGTAACAAAAATCTTGACAACAGACTACCTTCCATAATGACAAGGATACCATCAATTAGAGTAAAAAAAAATTCGACAACATACTACCTTCCATAATGACAAGGCTACCTTCCATTGGAATAACAAAGATATCGACAACATACTACCTTCCGTAATGAAAAGGCAACCATCCATTGGAGTAACAAATATCTCGACTACATACTACCCTCCATAATGATAAGGCTACCATCCATTGGAGTAACAAAAATATCGACAACAGGCTATATTCCATAATGACAAGGCTACCATCCATTGGAGTAACAATAATATCGACAACAGACTACCTTCAATAATGACAAGGCTACCATCCATTGGAGTGACAAAAATCTCGACAACAAACTACCTTCCATAATGACAAGGCTACCATCCATTAGAGTAACAAAGATATCGATAACATACTACCTTCCATAATGACAAGGCTACCATCCATTGGAGTAACAAAAATCTTGACAACAGACTACCTGCCATATTGACAAGGCTACCATCCGTTGGAGTAACAAAAATCTCGACAACAGACTACCTTCAATAATGACAAGGCTACCTTGCATTGGAGTAACAAAGATATCGACAACATACTACCTTCCATAATGACAAGGCTACCATCCATTGGAGTAAAAAAAATATTGACAATAGACTACCTTCCATAATGACAAGGCTACCATCCATTGGAGTAACAAAAATATCGACAACAGACTAGGTACCACAATGACAAGGCTACCATCCATTGGAGTAACAAAAATATTGAAAATAGACTACCTTCCATAATAACAAGGCTACAGTCCATTGGAGTAACAAAATCTCGACAACAGACTACCTTCCATAATAACAAGGATACCTTCCATTAGAGTAACAGAAATATCAACGACAGACTACCATCCATAATTACAAGGCTACCATCTATTGGAGTAACAAACATATCGACAATAGACTACCTTCCATAATGACAAGGCTACCATCCATTAGAGTAACAAAGATATTGACAACATACTACCTGCCATAATGACAAGGCAACCATCCATTGGAGTAACAAAAATATCGACAACAGACTACCTTCCATAATGACAAGGCTACAATCCATTGGAGTAACAAAAATCTCGACAACAAACTACCTTCCATAATGACAAGGCTACCTTCCATTGGAGTAACAAAGATATCGACAACATACTACCTTCCATAATGACAAGGCTACCATCCATTGGAGTAACAAAAATATAGACAATAGACTACCTTCCATAATGACAAGGCTACCATCCATTGGAGTAACAAAAATATCGAAAACAGACTACGTACCATAATGACAAGGCTACCATCCATTTGAGTAACAAAAATATCGAAAATAGACTACCTTCCATAATAACAAGGCTACAGTCCACTGGAGTAACAAATTCTCGACAACAGACTACCTTCCATAATAACAAGGATACCTTCCATTAGAGTAACAGAAATATCAACGACAGACTACCATCCATAATTACAAGGCTACCATCTATTGGAGTAACAAAAATATCGACAATAGACTACCTTCCATAATGACAAGGCTATCATTCATGGGAGTAACAAAATATCGACAACATACTACCTTCCATAATGAAAAGGCTACCAATAATTAGAGTAACAAAAATCTAGACTACATACTACCCCCGATAATGATAAGGCTACTATCCATTTAAGTAAACAAAATATCGACAACATGCTATATTCCATAATGACAAGGCTACCATCCATTGGAGTAACAAAAATATCCACAACAGACTACCTTCAATAATGACAAGGCTACCATCCATTGGAGTGACAAAAATCTCGACAACAAACTACCTTCCATAATGACAAGGCTACCATCCATTAGAGTAACAAAGATATCGACAACATACTACCTTCCATAATGACAAGGCTACCATCCATTGGAGTAACAAAAATCTTGACAATAGACTACCTTCCATAATGACAAGGCTACCATCCATTGGAGTAACAAAAATATGGACAACAGACTACGTACCACAATGACAAGGCTACCATCAATTGGAGTAAAAAAAATATCGAAAATAGACTACCTTCCATAATAACAAGGCTACAGTCCGTTGGAGTAACAAAATATCGACAACAGACTACCTTCCATAATAACAAGGATACCTTCCATTAGAGTAACAAAGATATCCACAACATCCTACCTTTCATAATGACAAGGCTACCATCCATTGGAGTAACAAAGTTCTCGACAACAGAATACCTTCGATAATAAAAAGGCTACAATCCATTGGAGTAACAAAATTCTCGACAACAGACTACCTTGCATAATGACAGGTCTATCATCCATTGGAGTAACAAAATATCGACAACATACTACCTTCCATAATGAAAAGGCTACCACTCCTTTTGAGTAAACAAAATATCGACAACATGCTATATTCCATAAAGATAAGGCTACCGTCCATTAGAGTAACAAAAATCTCGAGAACAGACTACCTTCCATAATGACAAGGCTACCATCCATTGGAGTGATAAAAATCTCGACAACAAACTACCTTCCATAATGACAAGGCTACCATCCATTAGAGTAACAAAGATATCGACAACATACTACCTTCCATAATGACAAGGCTACCATCCATTGGAGTAACAAAAATCTTGACAACAGACTACCTGCCATAATGACAAGGCTACCATCCATTGGAGTAACAAAAATATCAACAACAGACTACCTTCCATAATACAAGGTTACAATCCATTGGAGTAACAAAAATCTCGACAACAGACTACGTTCCATAATGACAAGGCTACCTTCCATTAGAGTAACAAAGTTATCAACAACATACTACCTTCCATAATGACAAGGCTACCATCCATTGGAGTAACAAAAATCTTGACAATAGACTACCTTCCATAATGACAAGGCTACCATCCATTGGAGTAACAAAAATATGGACAACAGACTACGTACCACAATGACAAGGCTACCATCAATTGGAGTAAAAAAAATATCGAAAATAGACTACCTTCCATAATAACAAGGCTACAGTCCGTTGGAGTAACAAAATATCGACAACAGACTACCTTCCATAATAACAAGGATACCTTCCATTAGAGTAACAAAGATATCCACAACATACTACCTTTCATAATGACAAGGCTACCATCCATTGGAGTAACAAAGTTCTCGACAACAGAATACCTTCGATAATAAAAAGGCTACAATCCATTGGAGTAACAAAATTCTCGACAACAGACTACCTTCCATAATGACAGGTCTATCATCCATTGGAGTAACAAAATATCGACAACATACTACCTTCCATAATGAAAAGGCTACCACTCCATTTGAGTAAACAAAATATCGACAACAGGCTATATTCCATAAAGACAAGGCTACCATCCATTGGAGTAACAAAAATCTCGAGAACAGACTACCTTCCATAATGACAAGGCTACCATCCATTGGAGTGATAAAAATCTCGACAACAAACTTCCTTCCATAATGACAAGGCTACCATCCATTAGAGTAACAAAGATATCGACAACATACTACCTTCCATAATGACAAGGCTACCATCCATTGGAGTAACAAAAATCTTGACAACAGACTACCTGCCATAATGACAAGGCTACCATCCATTGGAGTAACAAAAATATCAACAACAGACTACCTTCCATAATACAAGGTTACAATCCATTGGAGTAACAAAAATCTCGACAATAGACTACCTTCCATAATGACAAGGCTACCTTCCATTAGAGTAACAAAGATATCAACAACATACTACCTTCCATAATGACAAGGCTACCATCCATTGGAGTAACAAAAATCTTGACAATAGACTACCTTCCATAATGACAAGGCTACCATCCATTGGAGTAACAAAAATATGGACAACAGACTACGTACCACAATGACAAGGCTACCATCAATTGGAGTAACAAAAATATCGAAAATAGGCTACCTTCCATAACAACAAGGCTACAGTCCGTTGGAGTAACAAAATATCGACAACATACTACCTTCCATAATAACAAGGATACCTTCCATTAGAGTAACAAAGATATCCACAACATACTACCTTTCATAATGACAAGGCTACCATCCATTGAAGTAACAAAGTTCTCGACAACAGAATACCTTCGATAATAAAAAGGCTACAATCCATTGGAGTAACAAAATTCTCGACAACAGACTACCTTCCATAATGACAGGTCTATCATCCATTGGAGTAACAAAATATCGACAACATACTACCTTCCATAATGAAAAGGCTACCACTCCATTTGAGTAAACAAAATATCGACAACATGCTATATTCCATAAAGACAAGGCTACCGTCCATTGGAGTAACAAAAATCTCGAGAACAGACTACCTTCCATAATGACAAGGCTACCATCCATTGGAGTGATAAAAATCTCGACAACAAACTACCTTCCATAATGACAAGGCTACCATCCATTAGAGTAACAAAGATATCGACAACATACTACCTTCCATAATGACAAGGCTACCATCCATTGGAGTAACAAAAATCTTGACAACAGACTACCTGCCATAATGACAAGGCTACCATCCATTGGAGTAACAAAAATATCAACAACAGACTAACTTCCATAATACAAGGTTACAATCCATTGGAGTAACAAAAATCTCGACAACAGACTACCTTCCATAATGACAAGGCTACCTTCCATTAGAGTAACAAAGATATCAACAACATACTACCTTCCATAATGACAAGGCTACCATCCATTGGAGTAACAAAAATCTTGACAATATACTACCTTCCATAATGACAAGGCTACCATCCATTGGAGTAACAAAAATACGGACAACAGACTACGTACCACAATGACAAGGCTACCATCAATTGGAGTAACAAAAATATCGAAAATAGACTACCTTCCATAATAACAAGGCTACAGTCCGTTGGAGTAACAAAATATCGACAATAGACTACCTTCCATAATAACAAGGATACCTTCCATTAGAGTAACAAAGATATCCACAACATACTACCTTTCATAATGACAAGGCTACCATCCATTGGAGTAACAAAGTTCTCGACAACAGAATACCTTCGATAATAAAAAGGCTACAATCCATTGGAGTAACAAAATTCTCGACAACAGACTACCTTCCATAATGACAGGTCTATCATCCATTGGAGTAACAAAATATCGACAACATACTACCTTCCATAATGAAAAGGCTACCATCCATTGGAGTAACAAAAATATCGAGAACAGACTACCTTCCATAATGACAAGGCTACCATCCATTAGAGTAACAAAGATATCGACAACATACTACCTTCCATAATGACAAGGCAACCATCCATTGGAGTAACAAAAATCTTGACAACAGACTACCTGCCATAATGACAAGGCTACCATCCATTGGAGTAACAAAAATATCGACAATAGACTACCTTCCATAATGACAAGGCTACAATCCATTGGAGTAACAAAAATCTCGACAACAGAATACCTTCCATAATGACAAGGCTACCTTCCATTGGAGTAACAAAGATATCGACAACATACTACCTTCCATAATTACAAGGCTACCATCCATTAGAGTAACAAAATTTTTGACAATGGACTACCTTCCATAATTACAAGGCTACCATCCATTGGAGTAACAAAAATATCGACAACAAACTGTGTACCACAATGCCAAGGCTACCATCCATTGGAGTAACAAAAATATTGATAACAGACTACCTTCCATAATGACAAGGATACCATCAATTAGAGTAAAAAAAATTTCGACAACATACTACATTCCATAATGACAAGTCTACCATCCATTGGAGTAATAAAAATATTGACAACAAACTACTTTCCATAATGACAAGGCTACCATCCATTGGAATAACAAAAATCTCGACAATCGACTACCTTCCATAATGACAAGGCTACCATCCATTAGAGTAACAGAAATCTGAGCAACAGACTACCTTCCATAATGACAAGGCTATCATCCATTGGAGTAACAAAATATCGACAACAAACTACCTTCCATAATGAAAAGGCTACCAATAATTGGAGTAACAAAAATCTCGACTACAGATAACCTTCCATAATGATAAGGCTACCATCCATTTGAGTAAAAAAAATATCGACAACAGACTATATTCCATAATGACAAGGCTACCATCCATTGGAGTAACAAAAATCTCGATAACAGACTACCTTCCATAATGACAAGGCTACCATCCATTGGAGTGACAAAAATATCGACATCAAACTACCTTCCATAACGACAAGGCTACCATCCATTAGAGTAACAAAGATATCGACAACATACTACCTTCCATGATGACAAGGCTACCATCCATTGGAGTAACAAAAAACTTGACAACAAACTACCTTCCATAATGACAAGGCTACCATCCATTGGAGTAACAATAATATCGACAACAGACTACCTTCCATAATGACAAGGCTACCATCCATTGGAGTAACAAAAATCTCGACAATAGACTACCTTCCATAATGACAAGGCTACCTTCCATTGGAGTAACAAAGATATCGACAACATACTACCTTCCATAATGACAATCCTACCATCCATTGGAGTAACATAAATATCGACAACAGACTACGTACCACAATGACAAGGCTACCATCCATTGGAGTAACAAAATTATCGAAAATAGACTACCTTCCATAATAACAAGGCTACAATCCATTGGAGTAACAAAATCTCGACAATAGACTACCTTCCATAATGACAAGGATACCTTCCATTGGCGTAACAAAGATATCGACAACATACTACCTTTCATAATGACAAGGCTACCATCCATTGGAATAACAAAGATATCGACAACAGACTACCTTCGATAATAACAAGGCTACAATCCATTGGAGTAACAAAAATATCTAAAACAAACTACCTTCCATAATGATAAGGCTACCATCCATTGGAATAACAAAAATCTAGACAACCGTCTATAATGACAAGGCTATCATCCAATGGAATAACAAAAATCTAGAAAATGGACTACCTTCCATAATGACAAGGCTACCATCTATTGGAGTAATAGAAATCTGAACAACAGACTACCTTCCATAATGACAAGGCTAACATCCGTTGGAGTAACAGAAATCTAGACAACAGACTAGCTTCTATAATGACAAGGCTACCGTACATTGGAGTAACAGAAATCTCAATGACAGAATACCATCCTAATTACAAGGCTACCATCTATTGGAGTAACAAAATTATTGACAACAGACTACCTTCTATAATGACAAGGCTACCGTCCATTGGAGTAACAGAAATCTCAACGACTAAATACCATCCATAATGACAAGGCTACCATCCATTGGAGTAACAAAAATCTCGAAAACATACTACCTTCCATAATGACAAGGCTACCATCCATTGGTGTAACAAAAATATTGACAACTAACTACCTACCATAATGACAATGCTACCATCCATTGGAATAACAAAAATATCGACAACAGACTACCTTCCATAATGACAAGGCTACCATCCATTGGAGTAAGAAAAATATTAACAACAGACTACCTTCCATAATGACAAGGCTACCATCCATTGAAGTAACAAAAATCTCGACAACAGACTACCTTCCATAATGACAAGGCTACCATCCATTAGAGTAACAAAGATATCGGCAACATACAACCTTCCATAATGACAAGGCTACCATCCATTGGAGTAACAAAATTCTCGACAACAGACTACCTTTGATAATGACAAGGCTACCATCCATATGAGTAACAAAAATATCGACAACCGACTACGTATCACAATGACAAGGCTATCATTCATTGGAATAACAAAAATCTCGACAATCATCCATAATGACAAGGCTACCATCCAATGAAATAACAAAAATCTAGAAAATAGACTACCTTCCATAATGACAATGCTACCATCCATTGGAGTAACAGAAATCTGAACAACAGACTACCATCCATAATGACAAGGCTACCATCCATTGGAGTAACAAAAATATCAATGATAGACTACCTTACATACTGACAAGGCTAACATCCATTGGAGTAACAAAATTCTCGAAAACAGACTATCTTCCATAATCACAAGGCTACCATCCATTGGAGTAACAAAAATCTCGACAACATACTACCTTCCATAATTACAAGGCTACCACCCATTAGAGTAACAAATATATCGACAACATACTACCTTCCATAATGACAAGGCTACCATCCATTGGAGTAACAAACATCTTTATAACAGACTACCTTCCATAATGACAATGCTAACATCCATTGGAGTAAGAAAAATATTGACAACATACTACCTTCCATAATGACAAGGCTACCATCCATTGGAGTAACAAAAATCTCGACAACATACTACCTTCCATAATGACAAGGCTATCATCCATTAGAGTAACAAAGATATCGACAATAGACTACCTTCCATAATGACAAGGCTATCATCCATTCGAGTAACAAAGATATCGACAACATACTACCTTCCATAATGACAAGTCTACCATCCATTAGAGTAACAAAGATATCGACAACATACTACCTTCCATAATGACAAGGCTACCATCCATTGGAGTAACAAAATTCTTGACAACGGACTACCTTCCATAATGACAAAAGGCTACCATCCATTAGAGTAAGAAAATTTTTGACAACAGACTACCTTCCTTAATGACAAGGCTACCATCCATTGGAGTAACAAAAATCTCGACAACAAACTAACTTCCATAATGACAAGGCTATCATCCATTAGAGAAACAAAAATCTCGACAACATACTACCTTACATAATGACAAGGCTACCATCCATTAGAGTAAAAAAGATATCGACAACATACTACCTTCCATAATGACAAGGCTACCATCCATTGGAGTAACAAACATCTTTATAACAGACTACCTTCCATAATGACAATGCTAACATCCATTGGAGTAAGAAAAATATTGACAACATACTACCTTCCATAATGACAAGGCTACCATCCATTGGAGTAACAAAAATCTCGACAACATACTACCTTCCATAATGACAAGGCTATCATCCATTAGAGTAACAAAGATATCGACAATAGACTACCTTCTATAATGACAAGGCTATCATCCATTCGAGTAACAAAGATATCGACAACATACTACCTTCCATAATGACAAGTCTACCATCCATTAGAGTAACAAAGATATCGACAACATACTACCTTCCATAATGACAAGGCTACCATCCATTGGAGTAACAAAATTCTTGACAACGGACTACCTTCCATAATGACAAAAGGCTACCATCCATTAGAGTAAGAAAATTTCTGACAACAGACTACCATCCTTAATGACAAGGCTACCATCCATTGGAGTAACAAAAATCTCGACAACAAACAAACTTCCATAATGACAAGGCTATCATCCATTAGAGAAACAAAAATCTCGACAACATACTACCTTACATAATGACAAGGCTACCATCCATTAGAGTAAAAAAGATATCGACAACATACTACCTTCCATAATGACAAGGCTACCATCCATTGGAGTAAGAAAAATATTGACAACAGATTAACTTCTATAATGACAAGGCTACCATCCATTGGAAAAACAAAAATGTCGACAAAAGACTACATTCCATAATGACAAGGCTATCATCCATTGGAGTAACAAAATATCAACAACATACTACTTTCCATAATGAAAAGGCTACCACTCATTCGAGCAACAAAAATCTCGACTATAGAATACCTTCTATAATGACAAGACTACAATCCATTGGTATAACAAAAATCTCGACAACAAACTACCTTCAATAATGACAAGGCTACCATCCAATAGAGTATCAAAAATCTAGACAACATATTACCTTCAACAATGACAAGGCTATAATCCAATGGAGTAACAAAAATCTAGACAACAAACTACCTTCCATAATGACAAGGATCCCTTCCATTAGAGTAAAAAATATTTCGACAACCTACTACCATCCATATTGACAAGGCTACCATCCATTGGAATAACAAAAATCTAGATAGCAGACTACCTTCCATAATGACAAGTCTACCATCCATTGGAGTATTAGAAATCTGAACAACAAACTACCTTCCATAATGAAAAGGCTACCATCCATTGGAGTAACAGAAATCTCAACGATAAACTACCATCCATAATTACAAGGCTACCGTCTATTGGAGTAACAAAAATCTCGATAATAGACTACCTTCCATAATGACAAGGCTATCATCCATTAGAGTAACAAAATATCGACAACACTCTACCTTCCATAATGAAAAGCTACCAATAATTGGAGTATCAAAAATCTCAACTACAGACTACCTTACATAATGATAAGGCTACCATCCATTGGAGTAACAGAAATCTGAACAACAGACTACCTTCCATAATGACAAGGCTACCATCCATTGGAGTAACAGAAATATCAATGATCGACTACCTTCCATAATGACAAGGCTACCATCCATTGGAGTAACAAAAATCTCGACAACAGACTACCTTCCATTATGACAAAGTTACCATCCATTGGAGTAACAAAAATCTAGACAACATACTACCTTCCATAATGACAAGGCTACCATCCATTAGAGTAACAAAGATATGGACAACATACTACCTTCCATAATGACAAGGCTACCATCCATTGGAGTAACAAAAATCTTGACAACAGACTACCTTCCATAATGACAATGCTACCATCCATTGGAGTATGAAAAATATTGACAACAGACTTCCTTCCATAATGACAAGGCTACCATTCATTGGAGTAACAAAAATCTCGACAACATACAACCTTCCATAATGACAAGGCTATCATCCATTGGAATAACAAAAATCTAGAAAATAGACTACCTTCCACAATGACAAGGCTACCATCCAATGGAATAACAAAAATCTCGAAGACAGACTACCTTCAATAATGACAAGGCTACCATCCATTGGAGTAACAGAAATATTGACAACAGACTACCTTCAATAATAATAAGGCTAACATCCATTGGAGTAAGAAAAATATTGACAACAGACTACCTTCCATAATGACAAGGCTACCATCCATTGGAGTAACAAAAATCTCGACAATAGACTACCTTCCATAATGACAAGGCTATCATCCATTGGAGTAACAAAATATCATGAACATACTACTTTCCATAATGAAAAGGCTACCATTCATACGAGTAACAAAAATCTCGACTATAGACTAACTTCTATAATGACAAGGCTACCTTCCATTGGTATAACAAAAATCTCGACAATAGACTATCTTCCATAATGACAAGGCTACCATCCAACGGAGTAACAAAAATCTAGACAACAAATTACCTTCCACAATTACAAGACTACCATCCAATGGAATAACAAAAATCTCGAAGACAGACTACCTTCAATAATGACAAGGCTACCATCTATTGGAGTAATAGAAATCTGAACAACAAACTACCTTCTATAATGACAAGGCTATCGTCCATTGGAGTAACAGAAATCTCAACGACAGACTACCGTCCATAATTACAAGGCTACCATCTATAAGAGTAATAAAAATCTCGACAATAGACTACCTTCCATAATGACAAGGCTATCATCCATTGGAACAACAAAATATCGACAACATACTACCTTCCATAATGAAAAGGCCACCAATAATTGGAGTAACAAAAATCTCAACTACACACTACCTTAAATAATGATAAGGCTACCATCCATTGGAGTAACAGAAATCTGAACAACATACTACCTTCCATAATGACAAGGCTACCATCCATTGGAGTAACAAAAATCTCGACAACAAACTAACTTCCATAATGACAAGGCTATCATCCATTAGAGTAACAAAAATTTCGACAACATACTACCTTCCATAATGACAAGGCTACCATCCATTAGAGTAACAAAGATATCAACAACATACTACCTTCCATAATGACAAGGCTACCATCCATTGGAGTAACGAAAAATCTCGACTACAGAATACCTTCTATAATGACAAGGCTATCATCCATTGGAGTAACAAAATATCGACAACATACTACTTTCCATAATGAAAAGGCTACCACTCATTCGAGTAACAAAAATCTCGACTACAGAATACCTTCTATAATGACAAGGCTACAATCCATTGGTATAACAAAAATCTCGACAACAAACTACCTTCAATAATGACAAGGCTACCATCCAATGGAGTAACAAAAATCTAGACAACAAATTACCTTCCACAATGACAAGGCTATCATCCATTGGAGTAACAAAAATCTCGACAACAGACTAGCTTCCATAATGACAAGGATCCCTTCCATTAGAGTAAAAAATATTTCGACAACCTACTACCATCCATAATGACAAGGCTATCATCCATTGGAATAACAAAAATCTAGATAACAGACTACCTTCCATAATGACAAGTCTACCATCCAATGGAATAACAAAAATCTCGAAGACAGACTACCTTCAATAATGACATGGCTACCATTTATTGGAGTAACAAAATTCTCGACAAAATACTACCTTTCATATTGACAAGGCTATCATCCATTGGAATAACAAAAATCTAGACAACAGACTACCTTCCATAATGACAAGGCTACCATCCAATGGAATAACAAAAATCTCGAAGACAGACTACCTTCAATAATGACAAGGCTACCATCCATTGGAGTAACAGAAATATTGACAATAGACTACCTTCAATAATGATAAGGCTAACATCCATTGGAGTAAGAAAAATATTGACAACAGACTACCTTCCATAATGACAAGGCTACCATCCATTGGAGTAACAAAAATCTCGACAACAGACTATCTTCCATAATGACAAGGCTATCATCCATTGGAGTAACAAAATATCAAGAACATACTACTTTCCTTAATTAAAAGGCTACCATTCATTCGAGTAACAAAAATCTCGACTACAGAATAAATTCTATAATGAGAATGCTACCATCCATTGGTATAACAAAAATATCGACAACAGACTACCTTCCATAATGACAAGGCTACCATCCAATGGAGTAACAAAAATCTAGACAACAAACTACCTTCCATAATGACAAGGCTACCATCCAATGGAATAAAAAAAATCTCTTAGACAAACTACCTTCAATAATGACAAGGCTACCATCCATTGGAGTAACAGAAATCTGAACGACAAACTACCTTCTATAATGACAAGGCTACCGTCCTTTGGAGTAACAGAAATCTCAACGACAGACTACCATCCATAATTACAAGGCTACCATCTATAAGAGTAACAAAAATCTCGACAATAGACTACCTTCCATAATGACAAGGCTATCATCCATTGGAGTAACAAAATATCGACAACATACTACCTTCCATAATGAAAAGGCTACCAATAATTGGAGTAACAAAAATCTCAACTACAGACTACCTTAAATAATGATAAGGCTACCATCCATTGGAGTAACAGAAATCTGAACAACATACTACATTCCATAATGACAAGGCTACCATCTATTGGAGCAACAGAAATCTCAATGATAGACTACCTTCCAGAATGACAAGGCTACCATCCATTGGAGTAACAAAAATATCGAAAACAGACTACCTTCCATAATGACAAGGTTACCATCCATTGGAGTAACAAAAATCTCGATAACATACTACCTTCCATAATGACAAGGCTACCATCCATTAGAGTAACAAAGATATCGATAACATACTACCTTCCATAATGACAAGGATACCATCCATTGGAGTAAAAAAAATATTGACAACAGACTACCTTCCATAATGACAATGCTACCATCTATTAAAGTAAGAAAAATATTGACAACAGACTACCTTCCATAATGACAAGGCTACCATCCATTGGAGTAACAAAAATATCGACAACAGAATACCTTCCACAATGACAAGGCTATCATCCATTAGATTAACAAAGATATCGACAACAGACTACCTTACATAATGACAAGGCTATCATCTAGTAGAGTAAAAAAGATATCGACAACATACTACATTCCATAATGACAAGGCTACCATCCATTGGAGTAACAAAAATCTTGACAACAGACATTCATCCATAATGACAAGGCTATCATCCATTGGAGTAACAAAAATCTTGATAACAGACTACGTTCCATAATGACAAGGCTATCATCCATTGGAGTAACAGAAATCTGAACAATAAACTACCTTCTATAATGTCAAGGTTATCGTCCATTGGAGTAACAGAAATCTCAACGACAGACTACCATCCATAATTACAAGGCTACCATCTATTAGAGTAGGAAAAATCTGGACAATAGACTACCTTCCATAATGACAAGGCTATCGTCCATTGGAGTAACAAAATATTGACAACATACTACCTTCCATAATGAAAAGGCTACCAATAATTGGAGTAACAAAATTCTCAACTACAGACTACCTTACATAATGATAAGGCTACCATCCATTGGAGTAACAGAAATCTGAACTACATACTACCTTCCATAATGACAAGGCTACCATCCATTGGAGTAACAGAAATCTCAATGATAGACTACCTTCCAGAATGACAAGGCTACCATCCATTGGAGTAAAAAAAATCTCGACAACAGACTATCTTCCATAATGACAAGGTTACCATCCATTGGAGTAACAATAATCTTGACAACATACTACCTTCCATAATGACAAGGCTACCATCCATTAGAGTAACAAAGATATCGGCAACATACTACCTTCCATAATGACAAGGCTACCATCCATTGGAGTAAAAAAAATATTTACAACAAACTACCTTCCATAATGACAATGATACCATCCATCGGAGTAAGAAATTTTTTTACAATAGACTACCTTCCATAATGACAAGGCTAACCTCCATTGGAGTAACAAAAATCTCGACAACAGACTACCTTCCATAATGACAAGGCTACCATCCATTAGAGTAACAAAGATATCGATTACAGACTACCTTCCATAATGACAAGGCTATCATCCATTAGACTAAAAAAGATACCGACAACATACTACCTTCCATAATGTCAAGGCTACCATCCATTTGAGTAAAAAAGATATCGACAACATACTACCTTCCATAATGACAAGGCTTCCATCCATTGGAGTAACAAAAATCTTGACAATAGACTACCATCCATAATGACAAGGCTACCATCCATTGGAGTAATAAAAATATTGACAACAGACTACCTTCCATAATGACAAGGCTACCATCCATTCGAGTAACAAAAATCTCGACAACAGACTACGTTCCATAATGGCAAGGCTACCATCCATTGGAGTAACAGAAATCTGAACAATAAACTACCTTCTATAATGACAAGGCTATCATCCATTGGAGTAACAGAAATGTCAACGACAGAATACCATCCATAATTACAAGGCTATAATCTATTGGAGTAACAAATATCTCGACAACATACTACCTTCTATAATAAAAAGGCTACCAATAATTGGAGTAACAAAAATCTTAACTACAGACTACCTTAAATAATGATAAGGCTACCGTCCATTTGAGTAAAAAAATTATCAACAACAGGCTATATTCCATAATGACAGGGCTACCATCCATTGGAGTAACAAAAATCTCGACAATAAACTACCTTCCATAATGACAGGGCTATCATCCATTCGAGTAACAAAGATATCGACAACACACTACCTTCCATAATAACAAAGCTACCATCCATTGGAGTAACAAAAATCTTGACACCAGACTACCTTCCATAATGACAAGGCTACAATCCATTGGAGTAAGAAAAATCATGACAACAGACTACCTTCCATAATAACAAGGCTACCATCCATTGAAGTAAGAAAAATCTCGAATACAGACTACCTTCAATAATGACAAGGTTACCATCCATTGGTATAACAAAAATCTTGGCAACAGACTACCTTCCATAATAACAAGGCTACCATCCAATGGAGTAACAAAAATCTAGACAACATATTACCTTCCATAATGACACGGCTACCATCCATTGGACTAACAAAAATCTCGACAACAGACTACCTTCCATAATGACAAGGATCCCATCCATTAGAGTAAACAATATTTCGACAACATACTACCTTCCATAATGACAAGGCTACCGTCCATTGGAGTAAGAAAAATCTTGACAACAGACTACCTTCCATAATGATAAGGCTACCATCCAATGGAGTAACAAAAATCTAGACAACATATTTCCTTCCATAATGACAAGGCTACCATCCATTGGACTAACAAAAATCTTGACAACAGACTACCTTCCATAATGACAAGGATCCCATCCATTAGAGTAAAAAATATTTCGACAACATACTACCTTCCATAATGACAAGGCTACCATCCATTGGAGTAAGAAAAATCTTGACAATAGACTACCTTCCATAATAACAAGGGTACCATCCATTGGAGTAACAAAAATCTCGACAGTAGACTACCTTCTGCAATGACAAGGATACCATCCATTAGAGTAAAATATATTTCGACAACATATTACCTTCCATAATTAAAAGGCTACCATCCATTAGAGTAACAAAGATATCAACAACATACTACCTTCCATAATAACAAGGCTCCCATCCATATGAGTAACAAAAATCTTGACAACAGACTACCTTCCATAATGACAATGCTATCATCCATTGGAGTAAGAAAAATATTGACAATATACTACCTTCCATAAAGACAAGGCTATCATCCATTAGAGTAACAAAGATATCGACAATAGACTACCTTCTATAATGACAAGACTATCATCAATTAGAGTAACAAAGATATCGACAACATACTACTTTCCATAATAACAAGGCTATCATCCATTAGAGTAACAAAGATATCGACAACATACTACCTTCCGTAATGACAAGGCTACCATCCATTGGAGTAACAAAAATCTTGACAACAGACTACCTACCATAATTACAAAAGGCTACCATCCATTAGAGTAAGAAAAATATTGACAACAGACTACCTTCCATAATGACAAGGATACCATCCATTGGTGTAACAAAAATCTCGACAACAGGCTACCTTCCATAATGACAAGGCTATCATCAATTAGAGTAACAAAGATATCGACAACATACTACTTTCAATAATGACAAGGCTATCATCCATTAGAGTAACAAAGATATCGACAACATACTACCTTCCATAATGACAAGGCTACCATCCATTGGAGTAACAAAAATCTTGACAACAGACTACATACCATAATTACAAAAGGATACCATCCATTAGAGTAAGAAAAATATTGACAACAGACTACCTTCCATAATGACAAGGCTATAATCCATTGGAGTAACAAAAATCTCGACAACATACTACCTTCCATAATGACAAGGCTACCATCCATTAGATTAACAAAGATATCGATAACATACTACCTTCCATAATGACAAGGCTACCATCCATTGGAGTAACAAAAATATTAACAATAGACTACCTTCCATAATGATAAGGCTACCATCCATTGGAGTAAGAAAAATGTTGACAACAGACTACCTTCCATAATGAACAGGCTATCATCCATTGGAGTAACAAAATATTGACAACATACTACCTTCCATAATGAAAAGGCTACCATTCATTCGAGTAAGAAAAATCTCTACTATAGACTACCTTCTATAATGACAAGGCTACCATCCATTAGAGTAAAAAATATTTCGACCACATACTACCTTCCATAATGACAAGGCTACCATCCATTAGAGTAACAAAGATATCGACAACATACTACCTTCCATAATGACAAGGCTACCATCCATTGGAGTAACAAAAATCTTAACAACAGACTACCTTCCATAATGACAATGCTACCATCCATTGGAGTAAGAAAAATATTGACAACAGACTACCTTCCATAATGACAAGGCTACCATCCATTGGATTAACAAAAATCTCGACAACATGCTACCTTCCATAATGACAAGGCTATCATCCATTAGAGTAACAAAGATATCGACAATAGACTACCTTCTATAATGAAAAGGCTATCATCCATTAGAGTAACAAAGATATCGACAACATACTACCTTTCGTAATGACAAGGCTACCATCCATTAGGGTAACAAAGATATCGACAACATACTACCTTCCATAATGACAAGGCTACCATCCATTGGAGTAACAAAAATCTTGACAACATACTACCTACCATAATGACAAAAGGCTACCATCCATAAGAGTAACAAAAATCTCGACAACAGACTACGTTCCATAATGACAAGGCTATCATCCATTGGAGTAATTAAAGTATCGACAACAGGCTACCTTCCATAATGACAAGGCTATAATCCATTGGAGTAACAAAAATCTCGACAACATACTACCTTCCATAATGACAAGGCTACCATCCATTAGAGTAACAAAGATATCGACAACATACTACCTTCCATAATGATAAGGCTACCATCCATTGGAGTAAGAAAAATCTCGACAACAGACTACGTTCCATAATGACAAGTCTATCATCCATTGGAGTAATTAAAATCTCGATAACATACTACCTTCCATAATGACAAGGCTACCATCCATTAGAGTAACAAAGATATCAACAACATACTACCTTCCATAATGACAAGGCTGCCATCCATTGGGGTAACAAAAATATTGACAACAGACTACCTTCCATAATGACAAGGCTACCATCACTTGGAGTAACAAAAATCTCAACAACAGACTACGTTCCATAATGACAAGGCTATCATCCATTGGAGTAACGAAAATCTCAACAACATACTACCTTCCATGATGACAAGGCTACCATGCATTAGAGTAACAAACATATCGACAACATACTACTTTCCATAATGAAAAGGCTACCATCCATTGGAGTAACAAAAATATTGACAACAGACTACCTTCCATAATGACAAGGCTACCATCCATTGGAGTAAGAAAAATATTGACAACAAACTACCTTCCATAATGACAAGGCTACCATCCATTGGAGTAACAAAAATCTCGACAACAGACTACCTTCCATAATGACAAGGCTATCATCCATTAGACTAACAAAATATCGACAACAAACTACCTTCCATAATGACAAGTCTACCATCCATTAGAGTAACAAAGATATCGACAACATACTACCTTCCATAATGACAAGGCTACCATCCATTGGAGTAACAAAAATCATGACAACAGACTGCCTACCATAATGACAAAAGTCTACCATCCATTAGAGTAAGAAAAATATTGACAACAGACTACCTTCCATAATGACAAGGCTACCATCCATTGGAGTAACAAAAATCTCGACAACAGATTACCTTCCATAACGACAAGGCTATCATCCATTAGAGTAACAAAGATATCGACAATAGACTACCTTCTATAATGAAAAGGCTATCATCCATTAGAGTACCAAAGATATCGACAACATACAACCTTCCATAATGACAAGGCTACCATCTATTAGAGTAAAAAAGATATCGACAACATACTACCTTCAATAATGACAAGGCTACCATCCATTAGAGTAACAAAAATATTGACAACAGACTACCTACCATAATGACTAAAGGCTACCATCCATTAGAGTAACAAAAATCTCGACAACAGACTACGTTCCATAATGACAAGGCTATCATCCATTGGAGTAATTAAAATCTCGACAATAGGCTACCTTCCATAATGACAAGGCTATAATCCATTGGAGTAACAAAAATCTCGATAACATACTACCTTCCATAATGACAAGGCTACCATCCATTAGAGTAACAAAGATATCGACAACATACTACCTTCCATAATGACAAGGCTACCATCCATTGGAATAACAAAAATATTGACAACAGACTACCTTCCATAATGATAAGGCTACCATCCATTGGAGTAAGTAAAATATTGACAACAGACTACCTTCCATAATGACAAGGCTACCATCCATTGGAGTAACAAAGATATCGACAACAGACTACCTTCCATAATGACAAGTCTATCATCCATTAGAGTAAGAAAGATATCGATAATATACTACCTTTCATAATGACAAGGCTACCATCCATTAGAGTAAAAAAGATATCAAAAACATACTACCTTCCATAATGAAAAGGCTACCATCCATTGGAGTAACAAAAATCTTGACAACAGACTACCTTCCATAATGACAAGGCTACAATCCATTGGAGTAAGAAAAATATTGACAACATACTACCTTCCATAATGACAAGGCTATCATCCATTGGAGTAACAAAAATCTCGACAACAGACTACGTTCCATAATGACAAGGCTATCATCCATTTGAGTAATTAAAATCTCGACAACATACTACATTCCATAATGACAAGGCTACCATCCATTAGAGTAACAAAGATATCAACAACATACTACCTTCCATAATGACAAGGCTACAATCCATTGGGGTAACAAAAATATTGACAACAGACTACCTTCCATAATGACAAGGCTACCATCCATTAGAGTAACAAAGATATCGACAACATACTACCTTCCATAATGACAACGCTACCATCCATTGGAGTAACAAAAATCATGACAACAGACTACCTACCATAATGACAAAAGTCTACCATCCATTAGAGTAAGAAAAATATTGACAACAGACTACCTTCCATAATGACAAGGCTACCATCCATTGGAGTAACAAAAATCTCGACAACAGACTACCTTCCATAATGACAAGGCTATCATCCATTAGAGTAACAAAGATATCGACAATAGATTACCTTCTATAATGAAAAGGCTATCATCCATTAGAGTAACAAAGATATCGACAACATACTACCTTCCATTATGACAAGGCTACCATCAATTAGAGTAACAAAGATATCGACAACATACTACCTTCCATAATGACAAGGCTACCATCCATTAGAGTAACAAAAATCTTGACAACAGACTACCTACCATAATGACTAAAGGCTACCATCCATTAGAGTAACAAAAATCTCGACAACAGACTACGTTCCATAATGACAAGGCTATCATCCATTGGAGTAATTAAAATCTCGACAACAGGCTACCTTCCATAATGACAAGGCTATAATCCATTGGAGTAACAAAAATCTCGATAACATACTACCTTCCATAATGACAAGGCTACCATCAATTAGAGTAACAAAGATATCGACAACATACTACCTTCCATAATGACAAGGCTACCATCCATTGGAGTAACAAAAATATTGACAACAGACTACCTTCCATAATGATAAGGCTACCATCCATTGGAGTAAGTAAAATATTGACAACAGACTACCTTCCATAATGACAAGGCTACCATCCATTGGAGTAACAAAGATATCGACAACAGACTACCTTCCATAATGACAAGTCTATCATCCATTAGAGTAAGAAAGATATCGATAATATACTACCTTTCATAATGACAAGGCTACCATCCATTAGAGTAAAAAAGATATCAAAAACATACTACCTTCCATAATAACAAGGCTACCATCCATTGGAGTAACAAAAATCTTGACAACAGACTACCTTCCATAATGACAAGGCTACCATCCATTAGAGTAAGAAAAATATTCACAACATACTACCTTCCATAATGACAAGGCTATCATCCATTGGAGTAACAAAAATCTCGACAACAGACTACATTCCATAATGACAAGGCTATCATCCATTTGAGTAATTAAAATCTCGACAACATACTACATTCCATAATGACAAGGCTACCATCCATTAGAGTAACAAAGATATCAACAACATACTACCTTCCATAATGACAAGGCTTCCATCCATTGGGGTAACAAAAATATTGACAACAGACTACCTTCCATAATGACAAGGCTACCATCCATTAGAGTAACAAAGATATCGACAACATACTACCTTCCATAATGACAAGGCTACCATCCATTGGAGTAACAAAAATCATGACAATAGACTACCTACCATAATGACAAAAGTCTACCATCCATTAGAGTAAGAAAAATATTGACAACAGACTACCTTCCATAATGACAAGGCTACCATCCATTGGAGTAACAAAAATCTCGACAACAGACTACCTTCCATAATGACAAGGCTATCATCCATTAGAGTAACAAAGATATCGATAATAGACTACCTTCTATAATGAAAAGGCTATCATCCATTAGAGTAACAAAGATATCGACAACATACTACCTTCCATAATGACAAGGCTACCATCCATTAGAGTAACAAAGATATCGACAACATACTACCTTCCATAATGACAAGGCTACCATCCATTAGAGTAACAAAAATCTTGACAACAGACTACCTACCATAATGACTAAAGGCTACCATCCATTAGAGTAACAAAAATCTCGACAACAGACTACGTTCCATAATGACAAGGCTATCATCCATTGGAGTAATTAAAATCTCGACAATAGGCTACCTTCCATAATGACAAGGCTATAATCCATTGGAGTAACAAAAATCTCGACAACATACTACCTTCAATAATGACAAGGGTACCATCCATTAGAGTAACAAAGATATCGACAACATACTACCTTCCATAATGACAAGGCTACCATCCATTGGAGTAACAAAAATATTGACAACAGACTACCTTCCATAATGATAAGGCTACCATCCATTGGAGTAAGTAAAATATTGACAACAGACTACCTTCCATAATGACAAGGCTACCATCCATTGGAGTAACAAAGATATCGACAACAGACTACCTTCCATAATGACAAGTCTATCATCCATTAGAGTAAGAAAGATATCGATAATATACTACCTTTCATAATGACAAGGCTACCATCCATTAGAGTAAAAAAGATATCAAAAACATACTACCTTCCATAATGACAAGGCTATCATCCATTGGAGTAACAAAAATCTTGACAACAGACTACCTTCCATAATGACAAGGCTACCATCCATTGGAGTAAGAAAAATATTGACAACATACTACCTTCCATAATGACAAGGCTATCATCCATTGGAGTAACAAAAATCTCGACAACAGACTACGTTCCATAATGACAAGGCTATCATCCATTTGAGTAATTAAAATCTCGACAACATACTACATTCCATAATGACAAGGCTACCATCCATTAGAGTAACAAAGATATCAACAACATACTACCTTCCATAATGACAAGGCTTCCATCCATTGGGGTAACAAAAATATTGACAACAGACTACCTTCCATAATGACAAGGCTACCATCCATTAGACTAACAAAGATATCGACAACATACTACCTTCCATAATGACAAGGCTACCATCCATTGGAGTAACAAAAATCATGACAATAGACTACCTACCATAATGACAAAAGTCTACCATCCATTAGAGTAAGAAAAATATTGACAACAGACTACCTTCCATAATGACAAGGCTACCATCCATTGGAGTAACAAAAATCTCGACAACAGACTACCTTCCATAATGACAAGGCTATCATCCATTAGAGTAACAAAGATATCGATAATAGACTACCTTCTATAATGAAAAGGCTATCATCCATTAGAGTAACAAAGATATCGACAACATACTACCTTCCATAATGACAAGGCTACCATCCATTAGAGTAACAAAGATATCGACAACATACTACCTTCCATAATGACAAGGCTACCATCCATTAGAGTAACAAAAATCTTGACAACAGACTACCTACCATAATGACTAAAGGCTACCATCCATTAGAGTAACAAAAATCTCGACAACAGACTACGTTCCATAATGACAAGGCTATCATCCATTGGAGTAATTAAAATCTCGACAATAGGCTACCTTCCATAATGACAAGGCTATAATCCATTGGAGTAACAAAAATCTCGACAACATACTACCTTCAATAATGACAAGGGTACCATCCATTAGAGTAACAAAGATATCGACAACATACTACCTTCCATAATGACAAGGCTACCATCCATTGGAGTAACAAAAATATTGACAACAGACTACCTTCCATAATGATAAGGCTACCATCCATTGGAGTAAGTAAAATATTGACAACAGACTACCTTCCATAATGACAAGGCTACCATCCATTGGAGTAACAAAGATATCGACAACAGACTACCTTCCATAATGACAAGTCTATCATCCATTAGAGTAAGAAAGATATCGATAATATACTACCTTTCATAATGACAAGGCTACCATCCATTAGAGTAAAAAAGATATCAAAAACATACTACCTTCCATAATGACAAGGCTATCATCCATTGGAGTAACAAAAATCTTGACAACAGACTACCTTCCATAATGACAAGGCTACCATCCATTGGAGTAAGAAAAATATTGACAACATACTACCTTCCATAATGACAAGGCTATCATCCATTGGAGTAACAAAAATCTCGACAACAGACTACGTTCCATAATGACAAGGCTATCATCCATTTGAGTAATTAAAATCTCGACAACATACTACATTCCATAATGACAAGGCTACCATCCATTAGAGTAACAAAGATATCAACAACATACTACCTTCCATAATGACAAGGCTACAATCCATTGGGGTAACAAAAATATTGACAACAGACTACCTTCCATAATGACAAGGCTACCATCCATTAGACTAACAAAGATATCGACAACATACTACCTTCCATAATGACAAGGCTACCATCCATTGGAGTAACAAAAATCATGACAACAGACTACCTACCATAATGACAAAAGTCTACCATCCATTAGAGTAAGAAAAATATTGACAACAGACTACCTTCCATAATGACAAGGCTACCATCCATTGGAGTAACAAAAATCTCGACAACAGACTACCTTCCATAATGACAAGGCTATCATCCATTAGAGTAACAAAGATATCGACAATAGATTACCTTCTATAATGAAAAGGCTATCATCCATTAGAGTAACAAAGATATCGACAACATACTACCTTCCATAATGACAAGGCTACCATCCATTATAGTAACAAAGATATCGACAACATACTACCTTCCATAATGACAAGGCTACCATCCATTAGAGTAACAAAAATCTTGACAACAGACTACCTACCATAATGACTAAAGGCTACCATCCATTAGAGTAACAAAAATCTCGACAACAGACTACGTTCCATAATGACAAGGCTATCATCCATTGGAGTAATTAAAATCTCGACAACAGGCTACCTTCCATAATGACAAGGCTATAATCCATTGGAGTAACAAAAATCTCGATAACATACTACCTTCCATAATGACAAGGCTACCATCCATTAGAGTAACAAAGATATCGACAACATACTACCTTCCATAATGACAAGGCTACCATCCATTGGAGTAACAAAAATATTGACAACAGACTACCTTCCATAATGATAAGGCTACCATCCATTGGAGTAAGTAAAATATTGACAACAGACTACCTTCCATAATGACAAGGCTACCATCCATTGGAGTAACAAAGATATCGACAACAGACTACCTTCCATAATGACAAGTCTATCATCCATTAGAGTAAGAAAGATATCGATAATATACTACCTTTCATAATGACAAGGCTACCATCCATTAGAGTAAAAAAGATATCAAAAACATACTACCTTCCATAATGACAAGGCTACCATCCATTGGAGTAACAAAAATCTTGACAACAGACTACCTTCCATAATGACAAGGCTACCATCCATTAGAGTAAGAAAAATATTCACAACATACTACCTTCCATAATGACAAGGCTATCATCCATTGGAGTAACAAAAATCTCGACAACAGACTACATTCCATAATGACAAGGCTATCATCCATTTGAGTAATTAAAATCTCGACAACATACTACATTCCATAATGACAAGGCTACCATCCATTAGAGTAACAAAGATATCAACAACATACTACCTTCCATAATGACAAGGCTTCCATCCATTGGGGTAACAAAAATATTGACAACAGACTACCTTCCATAATGACAAGGCTACCATCCATTAGAGTAACAAAGATATCGACAACATACTACCTTCCATAATGACAAGGCTACCATCCATTGGAGTAACAAAAATCATGACAATAAACTACCTACCATAATGACAAAAGTCTACCATCCATTAGAGTAAGAAAAATATTGACAACAGACTACCTTCCATAATGACAAGGCTACCATCCATTGGAGTAACAAAAACCTCGACAACAGACTACCTTCCATAATGACAAGGCTATCATCCATTAGAGTAACAAAGATATCGATAATAGACTACCTTCTATAATGAAAAGGCTATCATCCATTAGAGTAACAAAGATATCGACAACATACTACCTTCCATAATGACAAGGCTACCATCCATTAGAGTAACAAAGATATCGACAACATACTACCTTCCATAATGACAAGGCTACCATCCATTAGAGTAACAAAAATCTTGACAACAGACTACCTACCATAATGACTAAAGGCTACCATCCATTAGAGTAACAAAAATCTCGACAACAGACTACGTTCCATAATGACAAGGCTATCATCCATTGGAGTAATTAAAATCTCGACAATAGGCTACCTTCCATAATGACAAGGCTATAATCCATTGGAGTAACAAAAATCTCGACAACATACTACCTTCCATAATGACGAGGCTACCATCCATTAGAGTAACAAAGATATCGACAACATACTACCTTCCATAATGACAAGGCTACCATCCATTGGAGTAACAAAAATATTGACAACAGACTACCTTCCATAATGATAAGGCTACCATCCATTGGAGTAAGTAAAATATTGACAACAGACTACCTTCCATAATGACAAGGCTACCATCCATTGGAGTAACAAAGATATCGACATCAGACTACCTTCCATAATGACAAGTCTATCATCCATTAGAGTAAGAAAGATATCGATAATATACTACCTTTCATAATGACAAGGCTACCATCCATTAGAGTAAAAAAGATATCAAAAACATACTACCTTCCATAATGACAAGGCTATCATCCATTGGAGTAACAAAAATGTTGACAACAGACTACCTTCCATAATGACAAGGCTACCATCCATGGGAGTAACAAAAATCTCGACAACTGACTACGTTTCATAATGACAAGGCTATCATTCATTGGAGTAACAAAAATCTCGACAACAGACTACGTTCCATAATGACAAGGCTATCATCCATTTGAGTAATTAAAATCTCGACAACATACTAGATTCCATAATTACAAGGCTACCATCCATTAGAGTAACAAAGATATCAACAACATACTACCTTCCATAATGACAAGGCTGCCATCCATTGGGGTAACAAAAATATTGACAACAAACTACCTTCCATAATGACAAGGCTACCATCCATTGGAGTAACAAAAATATCGACAACAGACTACGTTCCATAATGACAAGGCTATCATCCATTGGAGTAACGAAAATCTCAACAACATACTACCTTCCATAATGACAAGGCTACCATCCATTAGAGTAACAAAGATATCGACAACATACTACCTTCCATAATGAAAAGGCTACCATCCATTGGAGTAACAAAAATATTGACAACAGACTACCTTCCATAATGACAAGGCTACTATCCATTGGAGTAAGAAAAATATTGACAACAAACTACCTTCCATAATGACAAGGCTACCATCCATTGGAGTAACAAAAATCTCGACAGCAGACTACCTTCCATAATGACAAGGCTATCATCCATTATACTAACAAAATATCGACAACATACTACCTTCCATAATGACAAGGCTACCATCCATTAGAGTAACAAAGATATCGACAACATACTACCTTCCATAATGACAAGGCTACCATCCATTGGAGTAACAAAAATCTTGACAACAGACTACCTACCCTAATGACAAAAGGCTACCATCCATTAGAGTAAGAAAAATATTGACAACAGACTACCCTCCATAATGACAAGGCTACCATCCATTGGAGTTAAAAAAATATCGACAACAGGCTACCTTCCATAATGACAAGGCTATCATCCATTAGAGTAACAAAGATATCGACAATTGACTACCTTCTATAATGAAAAGGCTATCATCCATTAGAGTAACAAAGATATCGACAACATACTACCTTCCATAATGACAAGGCTACCATCCATTAGAGTAACAAAGATATCGACAACATACTACCTTCCATAATGACAAGGCTACCATCCATTGGAGTAACAAAAATCTTGACAACAGAGTACCTACCATAATGACAAAAGGCTACCATCCATTAGAGTAACAAAAATCTCGACAACAGAGTACGTTCCATAATGACAAGGCTATCACCCATTGGAGTAATTAAAATCTCGACAACAGGCTACCTTCAATAATGACAAGGCTATAATCCATTGGAGTAACAAAAATCTCGACAACATACTACCTTCCATAATGACAAGGTTACCATCCATTAGAGTAACAAAGATATCGACAACATACTACCTTCCATAATGACAAGGCTACCATCCATTGGAGTAAGAAAAATCTCGACAACAGACTACGTTCCATAATGACAATGCTATCATCAATTGGAGTAATTAAAATCTCGATAACATACTACCTACCATAATGACAAGGCTACCATTCATTAGAGTAACAAAGATATCAACAACATACTACCTTCCATAATGACAAGGCTGCCATCCACTGGGGTAACAAAAATATTGACAACAAACTACCTTCCATAATGACAAGGCTACCATCCATTGGAGTAACAAAAATCTCAACAACAGACTACGTTCCATAATGACAAGGCTATCATCCATTGGAGTAACGAAAATCTCAACAACATACTACCTTCCATAATGACAAGGCTGCCAACCATTAGAGTAACAAAGATATCGACAACATACTACCTTCCATAATGAAAAGGCTACCATCCATTGGAGTAACAAAAATATTGACAACAGACTACCTTCCATAATGACAAGGCTACTATCCATTGGAGTAAGAAAAATATTGACAACAAACTACCTTCCATAATGACAAGGCTACCATCCATTGGATAAACAAAAAATCGACAACAGACTACCTTCCATAATGACAAGGCTATCATCCATTATACTAACAAAATATCGACAACATACTACCTTCCATAATGACAAGGCTACCATCCATTAGAGTAACAAAGATATCGACAACATACTACCTTCCATAATGACAAGGCTACGATCCATTAGAGTAACAAAGATATCGACAACATACTACCTTCCATAATGACAAGGCTACCATCCATTAGAGTAACAAAAATCTTGACAACAGACTACCTACCATAATGACTAAAGGCTACCATCCATTAGAGTAACAAAAATCTCGACAACAGACTACGTTCCATAATGACAAGGCTATCATCCATTGGAGTAATTAAAATCTCGACAACAGGCTACCTTCCATAATGACAAGGCTATAATCCATTGGAGTAACAAAAATCTCGACAACATACTACCTTCCATAATGACAAGGCTACCATCCATTAGAGTAACAAAGATATCGACAACATACTACCTTCCATAATGACAAGGCTACCATCCGTTGAAGTAACAAAAATATTGACAACAGACTACCTTCCATAATGATAAGGCTACCATCCATTGGAGTAAGTAAAATATTGACAACAGACTACCTTCCATAATGACAAGGCTACCATCCATTGGAGTAAGAAAGATATCGATAATATACTACCTTTAATAATGACAAGGCTACCATCCATTAGAGTAAAAAAGATATCAAAAACATACTACCTTCCATAATGACAAGGCTACCATCCATTGGAGTAACAAAAATCTTGACAACAGACTACCTTCCATAATGACAAGGCTACCATCCATTGGAGTAAGAAAAATATTGACAACATACTACCTTCCATAATGACAAGCCTATCATCCATTGGAGTAACAAAAATCTCGACAACAGACTACGTTCCATAATGACAAGGCTATCATCCATTTGAGTAATTAAAATCTCGACAACATACTACATTCCATAATGATAAGGCTACCATCCATTAGAGTAACAAAGATATCAACAACATACTACCTTCCATAATGACAAGGCTGCCATCCATTGGGGTAACAAAAATATTGACAACAGACTACCTTCCATAATGACAAGGCTACCATCCATTGGAGTAACAAAAATCTCGACAACAGACTACGTTCCATAATGACAAGGCTATCATCCATTGGAGTAACGAAAATCTCAACAACATACTACCTTCCATAATGACAAGGCTACCATGCATTAGAGTAACAAAGATATCGACAACATACTACCTTCCATAATGAAAAGGCTACCATCCATTGGAGTAACAAAAATATTGACAACAAACTACCTTCCATAATGACAAGGCTACTATCCATTGGAGTAAGAAAAATATTGACAACAAACTACCTTCCATAATGACAAGGCTACCATCCATTGGAGTAACAAAAATCTCGACAGTAGACTACCTTCCATAATGACAAGGTTACCATCCATTAGAGTAACAAAGATATCGACAACATACTACCTTCCATAATGACTAGGCTACCATCCATTGGAGTAAGAAAAATCTCGACAACAGATTACGTTCCATAATGACAATGCTATCATCAATTGGAGTAATTAAAATCTCGATAACATACTACCTACCACAATGACAAGGCTACCATCCATTAGAGTAACAAAGATATCAACAACATACTACCTTCCATAATGACAAGGCTGCCATCCATTGGGGTAACAAAAATATTGACAACAAACTACCTTCCATAATGACAAGGCTACCATCCATGGGATTAACAAAAATCTCGACAACAGACTATGTTTCATAATGACAAGGCTATCATCCATTGGAGTAACAAAAATCTCGACAACAGACTACGTTCCATAATGACAAGGCTATCATCCATTTGAGTAATTAAAATCTCGACAAAATACTACATTCCATAATGACAAGGCTACCATCCATTAGAGTAACAAAGATATCCACAACATACTACCTTCCATAATGACAAGGCTGCCATCCATTGGGGTAACAAAAATATTGACAACAGACTACCTTCCATAATGACAAGGCTACCATCCATTGGAGTAACAAAAATCTCGACAACAGACTACGTTCCATAATGACAAGGCTATCATCCATTGGAGTAACGAAAATCTCAACAACATACTACCTTCCATAATGACAAGGCTACCATCCATTAGAGTAACAAAGATATCGACAACATATTACCTTCCATAATGAAAAGGCTACCATCCATTGGAGTAACAAAAATATTGATAACAGACTACCTTCCATAATGACAAGGCTACTATCCATTGGAGTAAGAAAAATATTGACAACAAACTACCTTCCATAATGACAAGGCTACCATCCATTGGAGTAACAAAAATCTCGACAGCAGACTACCTTCCATAATGACAAGGCTATCATCCATTATACTAACAAAATATCGACAACATACTACCTTCCATAATGACAAGGCTACCATCCATTGGAGTAACAAAAATCTTGACAACAGACTACCTACCCTAATGACAAAAGGCTACCATCCATTAGAGTAAGAAAAATATTGACAACAGACTACCTTCCATAATGACAAGGCTACCATCCATTGGAGTTAAAAAAATATCGACAACAGGCTACCTTCCATAATGACAAGGCTATCATCCATTAGAGTAACAAAGATATCGACAATTGACTACCTTCTATAATGAAAAGGCTATCATCCATTAGAGTAACAAAGATATCGACAACATACTACCTTCCATAATGACAAGGCTACCATCCATTAGAGTAACAAAGATATCGACAACATACTACCTTCCATAATGACAAGGCTACCATCCATTGGAGTAACAAAAATCTTGACAACAGACTACCTACCATAATGACAAAAGGCTACCATCCATTAGAGTAACAAAAATCTCGACAACAGAGTACGTTCCATAATGACAAGGCTATCATCCATTGGAGTAATTAAAATCTCGACAACAGGCTACCTTCCATAATGACAAGGCTATAATCCATTGGAGTAACAAAAATCTCGACAACATACTACCTTCCATAATGACAAGGTTACCATCCATTACAGTAACAAAGATATCGACAACATACTACCTTCCATAATGACAAGGCTACCATCCATTGGAGTAAGAAAAATCTCGACAACAGACTACGTTCCATAATGACAATGCTATCATCAATTGGAGTAATTAAAATCTCGATAACATACTACCTACCATAATGACAAGGCTACCATCCATTAGAGTAACAAAGATATCAACAACATACTACCTTCCATAATGACAAGGCTGCCATCCATTGGGGTAACAAAAATATTGACAACAAACTACCTTCCATAATGACAAGGCTACCATCCATTGGAGTAACAAAAATCTTGACAACAGACTACGTTCCATAATGACAAGGCTATCATCCATTGGAGTAACGAAAATCTCAACAACATACTACCTTCCATAATGACAAGGCTGCCAACCATTAGAGTAACAAAGATATCGACAACATACTACCTTCCATAATGAAAAGGCTACCATCCATTGGAGTAACAAAAATATTGACAACAGACTACCTTCCATAATGACAAGGCTACTATCCATTGGAGTAAGAAAAATATTGACAACAAACTACCTTCCATAATGACAAGGCTACCATCCATTGGATAAACAAAAAATCGACAACAGACTACCTTCCATAATGACAAGGCTATCATCCATTATACTAACAAAATATCGACAACATACTACCTTCCATAATGACAAGGCTACCATCCATTAGAGTAACAAAGATATCGACAACATACTACCTTCCATAATGACAAGGCTACCATCCATTAGAGTAACAAAGATATCGACAACATACTACCTTCCATAATGACAAGGCTACCATCCATTAGAGTAACAAAAATCTTGACAACAGACTACCTACCATAATGACTAAAGGCTACCATCCATTAGAGTAACAAAAATCTCGACAACCGACTACGTTCCATAATGACAAGGCTATCATCCATTGGAGTAATTAAAATCTCGACAACAGGCTACCATCCATAATGACAAGGCTATAATCCATTGGAGTAACAAAAATCTCGACAACATACTACCTTCCATAATGACAAAGCTACCATCCATTAGAGTAACAAAGATATCGACAACATACTACCTTCAATAATGACAAGGCTACCATCCATTGGAGTAACAAAAATATTGACAACAGACTACCTTCCATAATGATAAGGCTACCATCCATTGGAGTAAGTAAAATATTGACAACAGACTACCTTCCATAATGACAAGGCTACCATCCATTGGAGTAAGAAAGATATCGATAATATACTACCTTTAATAATGACAAGGCTACCATCCATTAGAGTAAAAAAGATATCAAAAACATACTACCTTCCATAATGACAAGGCTACCATCCATTGGAGTAACAAAAATCTTGACAACAGACTACCTTCCATAATGACAAGGCTACCATCCATTGGAGTAAGAAAAATATTGACAACATACTACCTTCCATAATGACAAGCCTATCATCCATTGGAGTAACAAAAATCTCGACAACAGACTACGTTCCATAATGACAAGGCTATCATCCATTTGAGTAATTAAAATCTCGACAACATACTACATTCCATAATGATAAGGCTACCATCCATTAGAGTAACAAAGATATCAACAACATACTACCTTCCATAATGACAAGGCTGCCATCCATTGGGGTAACAAAAATATTGACAACAGACTACCTTCCATAATGACAAGGCTACCATCCATTGGAGTAACAAAAATCTCGACAACAGACTACGTTCCATAATGACAAGGCTATCATCCATTGGAGTAACGAAAATCTCAACAACATACTACCTTCCATAATGACAAGGCTACCATCCATTAGAGTAACAAAGATATCGACAACATACTACCTTCCATAATGAAAAGGCTACCATCCATTGGAGTAACAAAAATATTGACAACAAACTACCTTCCATAATGACAAGGCTACTATCCATTGGAGTAAGAAAAATATTGACAACAAACTACCTTCCATAATGACAAGGCTACCATCCATTGGAGTAACAAAAGTCTCGACAGCATACTACCTTCCATAATGACAAGGTTACCATCCATTAGAGTAACAAAGATATCGACAACATACTACCTTCCATAATGACTAGGCTACCATCCATTGGAGTAAGAAAAATCTCGACAACAGATTACGTTCCATAATGACAATGCTATCATCAATTGGAGTAATTAAAATCTCGATAACATACTACCTACCACAATGACAAGGCTACCATCCATTAGAGTAACAAAGATATCAACAACATACTACCTTCCATAATGACAAGGCTGCCATCCATTGGGGTAACAAAAATATTGACAACAAACTACCTTCCATAATGACAAGGCTACCATCCATGGGAGTAACAAAAATCTCGACAACAGACTACGTTTCATAATGACAAGGCTATCATCCATTGGAGTAACAAAAATCTCGACAACAGACTACGTTCCATAATGACAAGGCTATCATCCATTTGAGTAATTAAAATCTCGACAACATACTACATTCCATAATGACAAGGCTACCATCCATTAGAGTAACAAAGATATCCACAACATACTACCTTCCATAATGACAAGGCTGGCATCCATTGGGGTAACAAAAATATTGACAACAGACTACCTTCCATAATGACAAGGCTACCATCCATTAGAGTAACAAAAATCTCGACAACAGACTACGTTCCATAATGACAAGGCTATCATCCATTGGAGTAACGAAAATCTCAACAACATACTACCTTCCATAATGACAAGGCTACCATCCATTAGAGTAACAAAGATATCGACAACATACTACCTTCCATAATGAAAAGGCTACCATCCATTGGAGTAACAAAAAAATATGATAATAGACTACCTTCCATAATGACAAGGCTACTATCCATTGGAGTAAGAAAAATATTGACAACAAACTACCTTCCATAATGACAAGGCTACCATCCATTGGAGTAACAAAAATCTCGACAGCAGACTACCTTCCATAATGACAAGGCTATCATCCATTATACTAACAAAATATCGACAACATACTACCTTCAATAATGACAAGGCCACCATCCATTGGAGTAACAAAAATCTCGACAACATACTACGTTCCATAATGACAAGGCTACCATCCATTGGAGTAACAAAAATCTCAACAACATACTACCTTCCATAATGACAAGGCTACCATCCATTGGAGTAACAAAGATATCAACAACATATTACCTTCCATAATGACAAGGCTACCATCCATTGGAGTAACAAAAATCTTGACAACAGACTACCTTTTATAATGACAATGCTACCATCCCTTGGAGTAAGAAAAATATTGACAACAGACTACCTTCCATAATGACAAGGCTACCATCTATTAGAGTAACAAAGATGTCGACAACATACTACCTTCCATAATGACAAGGCTACCATCCATTGGAGTAACAAAAATCTTGACAACAAACTACCTACCATAATGACTAAAGGCTACCATCCATTAGAGTAACAAAAATATCGACAACAGACTACGTTCCATAATGACAAGGCTATCATCCATTGTAGTAATTAAAATCTCGACAACAGGCTACCTTCCATAATGACAAGGATATAATCCATTGGAGTAACAAAAATCTCGACAACATACTACCTTCCAAAATGACAAGGCTATAATCCATTAGAGTAACAAAGATATCGACAACATACTACCTTCCATAATGACAAGGTTACCATCCATTAGAGTAACAAAGATATCGACAACAGACTACCTTCCATAATGATAAGCCTACCATCCATTGGAGTACGAAAAATATTGACAATAGACTACCTTCCATAATGAAAAGGCTATCATCCATTGGAGTAACAAAATATTGACAACATACTACCTTCCATAATGAAAAGGCTACCATTCATTCGAGTAAGAAAAATATCGACTACAGACTACCTTCTATAATGACAAGGCTACCATCCATTGGTATAACAAAAATCTCGACAACAGACTACCTTCCATAATGACAAGGCTACCATCCAATGGAGTAACAAAAATCTAGACAACAGATTACCTTCCATAATGACAAGGCTATCATCCATTGGAGTAAAAAAAATCTCGACAACAGACTACGTCCCATAATGACAAGGATCTCATCCATTAGAGTAAAAAATATTTCGACAACATACTACCTTCCATAATGACAAGGCTACCATCCATTGGAATAACAAAAATCTCGACAACAGATACCTTCCATAATGACAAGGCTACCATCCATTGGAATAACAAAAATCTCGAAGACAGACTACCTTCAATAATGACAAGGGTACCATCCATTGGAGTAACAAAAATCTGAACAACAAACTACCTTCTATAATGACAAGGCTACCGTCCATTGGAGTAACAGAAATCTCAACGACGGACTACCATCCATAATTACAAGGCTACTATCTATTGGAGTAACAAAAATCTCGACAATAGACTACCTTCCATGATGACAAGGCTACCAATAATTGGAGTAACAAAAATCTCAACTACAGACTACCTTCCGTAATGAAAAGGCTACCAATAATTGGAGTAACAAAATATCGACAACATACTACCTTCCATAATGAAAAGGCTACCAATAATTGGAGTAACAAAAATCTCAACTACAGACTACCTTTCGTAATGACAAGGATACCATCCATTAGAGTAAAAAATATTTCGACAACATACTACCTTCCATAATGACAAGGCTACCATCCATTAGAGTATCAAAGAATCGACAACATACTACCTTCCATAATGACAAGGCTACCATCCATTGGAGTAACAAAAATCTTGACAACAGACTACCTTCCATAATAACAATGCTACCATCCATTGGAGTAAGAAAAATATTGAGAACAGACTACCTTCCATAATGACAAGGCTACCATCCATTGGAGTAACAAAGATATCGACAACAGACTACCTTCCATAATGACAAGGCTATCATCCATTAGAGTAACAAAGATATCGACAATATACTACCTTCCATAATGACAAGGCTACCATCCATTAGAGTAAAAAAGATATCAAAAACATACTAGCTTCCATAATGATAAGCCTACCATCCATTGGAGTAACAAAAATCTTGACAACAAACTACGTTCCAAAATGACAAGGCTACCATCCATTGGAGTAAGAAAAATATTGACAATAGACTACCTTCCATAATGACAAGGCTATCATCCATTGGAGTAACAAAAATCTCGACAACAGACTACGTTCCATAATGACAAGGCTATCATCCATTGGAGTAATTAAAATCTCGACAACATATTACCTTCCATAATGACAAGGCTACCATCCATTAGAGTAACAAAGATATCAACAACATACTACCTTCCATAATGACAAGGCTGCCATCCATTGGAGTAACAAAAATATTGACAACAGACTACCTTCCATAATGACAAGGCTACCATCCATTGGAGTAACAAAAATCTCGACAACAAACTAACTTCCATAATAACAAGGCTATCATCCATTTGAGTAACGAAAATCTCAACAACATACTACCTTCCATAATGACAAGGCTACCATCCATTAGAGTAACAAAGATATCGACAACATACTACCTTCCATAATGAAAAGGCTACCAACCATTGGAGTAACAAAAATATTGACAACAGACTACCTTCCATAATGACAAGGCTACCATCCATTGGAGTAAGAAAAATATTGACAACAGACTACCTTCCATAATGACAAGGCTACCATCCATTGGAGTAAAAAAAATCTCGACAACAGACTACCTTCCATAATGACAAGGCTATCATCCATTAGACTAACAAAATATCGATAACATACTACCTTCCATAATTAAAAGGCTACCATTCATTCGAGTAACAAAAATCTCGACTATAGACTACCTTCTATAATGACAAGGCGACCATCCATTGGTATAACAAAAATCTCGACAACAGACTACCTTCAATAATGACAAGGCTACCATCCAATGGAGTAACAAAAATCTAGACAACAGATTACCTTCCATAATTAAAAGGCTACCATCCATTGGAGTAACAAAAATCTCGACAACAGACTACCTTCCATAATGACAAGGATCCCATCCATTAGAGTAAAAAATATTTCGACAACATACTACCTTCCATAATGACAAGGCTACCATCCATTGGAGTAACAAAAATCACGACAACAGACTATGTTCCATAATGACAAGGCTATCATCCATTGGAGTAACAAAAATCTCAACAACATACTACCTTCCATAATGACAAGGCTACCATCCATTAGAGTAACAAAGATATCGACAACATACTACCTTCCATAATGACAAGGCTACCATCCATTGGAGTAACAAAAATCTTGACAACAGACTACCTTCTATAATGACAATGCTACCATCCCTTGGAGTAAGAAAAATATTGACAACAAACTACCTTCCATAATGACAAGGCTACCATCCATTGGAGTAACAAAGATATCGACAACAACCTACCTTCCATAATGACAAGGCTATCATCCATTAGAGTAACAAAGATATTGACAATATACTACCTTCCAAAATGACAAGGCTACCACCCATTAGAGTAAAAAAGATATCGAAAACATATTGCCTTCCATAATGACAAGGCTACCATCCATTGGAGTAACAAAAATCTCGACAACAGACTACCTTCCATAATGACAAGGCTGCCATCCAGTGGAGTAAAATAAATATTGACAACAGACTACCTTCCATAATGACAAGGCCACCATCCATTGGAGTAAGGAAGATATTGACAACAAAATACCTTCCATAATAACAAGGCTACCATCCATTGGAGTAACAAAAATCTCGACAACAGACTACCTTCCATAATGACAAGGCTATCATCCATTAGACTAACAAAATATCGATAACATACTACCTTCCATAATGAAAAGGCTACCATTCATTCGAGTATCAAAAATCTCGACTATAGACTACCTTCTGTAATGACAAGGCGACCATCCATTGGTATAACAAAAATCTCGAAAACAGACTACCTTCCATAATGACAAGGCTACCATCCAATGGTGTAACAAAAATTTAGACAACATATTACCTTCCATAATGACAGGGCTACCATCCATTGGAGTAACAAAAATCTCGACAATAGACTACCTTCCATAATTACAAGGATCCCATCCATTAGAGTAAAAAATATTTCGACAACATACTACCTTCCATAATGACAAGGCTACCATTCATTGGAATAACAAAAATCTCGACAACAGACTACCTTCCATAATGACAAGGATACCATCCAATGGAATAACAAAAATCTCGAATACATACTACCTTCAATAATGACAAGGCTATCGTCCATTGGAGTAACAGAAATCTCAATGACAGAATACCATCCATAATTACAAGGCTACCATCTATTGGAGTAACAAAAATCTTGACAATAAACTACCTTCCATAATGACAAGGCTACCAATAATTGGAGTAACAAAAATGTAACTACAGACTACCTTACATAATGATAAGGCTACCATCCATTGGAGTAAGAAAAATATTGACAACAGACTACCTTCCATAATGACAAGGCTATCATCCATTAGAGTCACAAAAATCTCGACAACAAACTACGTTCCATAATGACAAGGCTATCATCCATTGGAGTAATTAAAATCTCGACAACATACTACCTTCCATAATGACAAGGCTACCATCCATTAGAGTAACAAAGATATCAACAACATACTACGATCCATAATGACAAGGCTGCCATCCATTGGAGTAACAAAAATATTGACAACAGACTACCTTCCATAATGAAAAGGCTACCATCCATTGGAGTAACAAAAATCTCGACAACAGACTACGTTCCATAATGACAAGGCTATCATCCATTGGAGTAACAAAAATCTCAATAACATACTACCTTCCATAATGACAAGGCTACCATCCATTAGAGTAACAAAGATATCGACAACATACTACCTTCCATAATGACAAGGCTACCATCCATTGGAGTAACAAAAATCTAGACAACAGACTACCTTCTATAATGACAATGCTACCATCCCTTGGAGTAAGAAAAATATTGACAACAGACTACCTTCCATAATGACAAGGCTACCATCCATTGGAGTAACAAAGATATCGACAACAGACTACCTTCCATAATGACAAGGCTATCATCCATTAGAGTAACAAAGATATCGACAATATACTACCTTCCATAATGACAAGGCTACCATCCATTAGAGTAAAAAAGATATCGAAAACATACTACCTTCCATAATGACAAGGCTACAATCCATTGGAGTAACAAAAATATTGACAACAAACTACCTTCCATAATGACAAGTCTACCATCCATTGGAGTAAGAAAAATATTGACAATAGACAACCTTCCATAATGACAAGGCTATCATCCATTGGAGTAACAAATATCTCGACAACAGACTACGTTCCATAATGACAAGGCTATCATCCATTGGAGTAATTAAAATCTCGACAACATACTACCTTCCATAATGACAAGGCTACCATCCATTAGAGTAACAAAGATATCAACAACATACTACCTTCCATAATGACAAGGCTGCCATCCATTGGAGTAAAATAAATATTGACAACAGACTACCTTCCATAATGACAAGGCTACCATCCATTAGAGTAACAAAAATCTCGACAACAGACTACGTTCCATAATGACAAGGCTATCATCCATTGGAGTAATGAAAATCTCAACAACATACTACCTTCCATAATGACAAGGCTACCATCCATTAGAGTAACAAAGATACCGACAACATACTACCTTCCATAATGAAAAGGCTACCATCCATTGGAGTAACAAAAATATTGACAATAGACTACCTTCCAGAATGACAAGGCCACCTTCCATTGGAGTAAGAAAGATATTGACAACAGAATACCTTCCATAATGACAAAGCTACCATCCATTGGAGTAACAAAAATCTCGACAACAGACTACCTTCCATAATGACAAGGCTATCATCCATTAGACTAACAAAATATCGATAACATACTACCTTCCATAATGAAAAGGCTACCATTCATTCGAGTAACAAAAATCTCGACTATAGACTACCTTCTGTAATGACAAGGCGACCATCCATTGGTATAACAAAAATCTCGACAACAGACTACCTTCCATAATGACAAAGCTACCATCCAATGGTGTAACAAAAATCTAGACAACATATTACCTTCCATAATGACAGGGCTACCATCCATTGGAGTAACAAAAATCTCGACAATAGACTACCTTCCATAATTACAGGGATTCCATCCATTAGAGTAAAAAATATTTCGATATATTACTACCTTCCATAATGACAAGGCTACCATCCATTGGAATAACAAAAATCTCGACAACAGACTACCTTCCATAATGACAAGGATACCATCCAATGGAATAACAAAAGTCTCGAAGACATACTACCTTCAATAATGACAAGGCTACAATCCATTGGAGTAACAGAAATCTGAACAATAGACTACCTTCCATAATGACAAGGCTATCGTCCATTGGAGTAACAGAAATATCAATGACAAAATACCATCCATAATTACAAGGCTACCATCTATTGGAGTAACAAAAATCTTGACAATAGACTACCTTCCATAATGACAAGGCTATCATCGATTGGTGTAACAAAATATCGACAACATACTACCTTCCATAATGAAAAGGATACCAATAATTGGAGTAACAAAAATCTAACTACAAACTACCTTACATAATGATAAGGCTACCATCCATTTGAGTAAAAAAAATATCAACAACAGGCTATATTCCATAATGACAAGGCTACCATCCATTGGAGTAACAAAAATCTCGACAACAAACTACCTTCCATAATTAAAAGGCTACCATCCATTTGAGTAACAAAGATATCGACAACATACTACCTTCCATAATGACAAGGCTACCATCCATTGGAGTAACAAAAATCTTGACAACAGACTACCTTCTATAATGACAAGGCTACCATCCATTGGAGTAAGAAAAATCTTGACAACAGACTACCTTCCACAATAACAAGGCTACCATCCATTGGAGTAACAAAAATCTCAACAGCAGACTACCTTCCGTAATGACAAGGATACCATCCATTAGAGTAAAATTTATTTCGACAACTTACTACCTTCCATAATGACAAGGATACCATCCATTAGAGTAAAAAAGATATCGACCACATACTACCTTCCATAATGAATAGGCTACCATCCATTGGAGTAACAAAAATCTCGACAACAGACTACCTTCCATAATGACAAGGATACCATCCAATGGAATAACAAAAGTCTCGAAGACATACTACCTTCAATAATGACAAGGCTACCATCCATTGGAGTAACAGAAATCTGAACAATAAACTACCTTCCATAATGACAAGGCTATCGTCCATTGGAGTAACAGAAATATCAATGACAAAATAACATCCATAATTACAAGGCTACCATCTATTGGAGTAACAAAAATCTTGACAATAGACTACCTTCCATAATGACAAGGCTATCATCGATTGGTGTAACAAAAATCTTGACAACAGACTACCTTCCATAATGACAAGGCTATCATCCATTGGAGTAAGAAAAATCTCGACAACAGACTACGTTCCATAATGACAAGGCTATCATCCATTGGAGTAAGAAAAATCTCGACAACAGACTACGTTCCATAATGACAAGGCTATCATCCATTGGAGTAATTAAAATCTTGACAACATACTACCTTCCATAATGACAAGGCTACCATCCATTAGAGTAACAAAGATATCAACAACATACTACCTTCCATAATCACAAGGCTGCCATCCATTGGATTAACAAAAATATTGACAACAGACTACCTTTCATAATGACAAGGCTACCATGCATTGGAGTAACAAAAATGTCGACAACAGACTCTGTTCCATAATGACAAGGCTATCATCCATTGGAGTAACAAAAATATCAACAACATACTACCTTCCATAATGACAAGGCTACCATCCATTAGAGTAACAAAGATATCGACAATATACTACCTTCCATAATGAAAAGGCTACCATCCATTGGAGTAACAAAAATATTGACAACTAAATACCTTCCATAATGACAAGGCTACCATCCATTGGAGTAAGAAAAATATTGACAACAGACTACCTCCCATAATGACAAGGCTACCATCCATTGGAGTAACAAAAATCTCGACAACAGACTACCTTCCATTATGACAAGGCTATCATCCATTAGACTAACAAAACATCGATAACGTACTACCTTCTATAATGAAAAGGCTACCAATTTATTCGAGTAACAGAAATCTCGTCTATAGACTACCTTCTATAAAGACAAGGAGACCATCCATTGGTATAACAAAATTCTCGACAACAGACTAACTTTTATAATGACAAGGCTACCATCCAATGGAGTAACAAAAATCTAGACAACAGATTACCTTCCATAATGACAAGGCTACCGTCCATTGGAGTAACAAAAATCTCGACAACAGACTACCTTCCATAATGATAAGGATCCCATCCATTAGAGTAAAAAATATTTCAACAACATACTCCCTTCCATAATGACAAGGCTACCATCCATTGGAATAAATAAAATCTCGACAACAGGTTACCTTCCATAATGACAAGGCTACCAACCAATGGAATAACAAAAATCTCGAAGACAGACTACCTTCAATAATGACAAGACTACCATCCATTGGAGTAACAGAAATCTGAACAATAAACTACCTTCCATAATAACAAGGCTATCGTCCATTGGAGTAACATAAATATCAATGACAGAATACCATCTATAATTACAAGGCTACCATCTATTGGAGTAACAAAAATCTTGACCGTAGACTACCTTCCATAATGACAAGGCTATCATCGATTGGAGTAACAAAATATCGACAACAGACTACCTTCCATAATGAAAAGGTGACCAATAATTGGAGTAACAAAAATCTCAACTACAGACTACCTTAGATAATGATAAGGCTACCATCCATTTGAGTAAAAAAAATATCGACAACAGGCTATATTCCATAATGACAAGGCTACCATCCATTGGAGTAACAAAGATATCGACAACATACTACCTTCCATAATGACAAGGCTACCATCCATTAGATTAACAAAGATATCGACAACAAAGTACCTTCCATAATGACAACGCTACCATCCATTTGAGTAACAAAGATATCGACAACATACTACCTTCCATAATGACAAGGCTACCATCCATTAGATTAACAAAGATATCGACAACATACTACCTTCCATAATGACAAGGCTACCATCCATTGGAGTCACAAAAATCTTGACAACAGACTATCTTCCATACTGACAAGGCTACCATACATTGGAGTAAGAAATATATTGACAATAGACTACCTTCCATAATGACAAGGCTACCATCCATTGGAGTAACAAAAATCTCGACAACAGACTACGTTCCATAATGACAAGGGTATCATCCATTGGAGTAACAAAAATCTCGACATCATACTACCTTCCATAATGACAAGGCTACCATCCATTAGAGTAACAAAGATATCGACAACATACTACCATCCATAATGACAAGGCTACCATCCATTGGAGTAACAAAAATATTGACAACAGACTTCCTTCCATAATGACAAGGCTACCATCAATTGGAGTAAGAAAAAACTTGACAACAGACTACCTTCCATAATGACAAGGCTACCATCCATTGGAGTATCAAAAATATCGACAACAAACTACCTTCCATAATGACAGGGCTATGATTCATTGGAGTAACAAAATAGCAACAACATACTACCTTTCATAATGAAAAGGCTACCATTCATTCGAGTAACTAACGTTTAGACAACAAATTACCTTCCACAATGACAAGGCTACCATCCATTGAAGTAACGAAAATATTGACAACAGACTACCTTCCATAATGACAAGGATCCCATCCATTAGAGTAAAAAATATTTCAACAACATTCTACCTTCCATAATGACAAGGCTACCATCCATTGGAATAACAAAAATCTGGACAACAGACTACCTTCCATAATGACAAGGCTAACATCCAATGGAATAAAAAAAATCTCGAAGACAGACTACCTTCAATAATGACAAGGCTACCATCCATTGGAGTAACAGAAATCTGAGCAATAAACTACCTTCTATAATGATAAGGCTAACGTCCATTGGAGTAATAGAAATCTCAACGACAGAATACCATCCATAATGACAAGGCTATCATCCATTGAAGTAACAAAATATCGACAACATACTACCTTCTATAATGAAAAGGCTACCAATAATTGGAGTAACAAAAATCAAAACTACGGACTACCTTACATAATGATAAGGCTACCATCCATTTGAGTAAAAAAAATATTGACTACAGGCTATATTCCATAATGACAAGGCTACCATCCATTGGAGTAACAAAAATCTCGACAATAAACTACCTTCCATAATGACAAGGCTACCATCCATTCGAGTAACAAAGATATCGATAACATACTACCTTCCATAATGATAAGGCTGCCATCCATTGGAGTAAAAAAAATCTTGACAACAGACTACCTTCCATAATGACAAGGCTACCATCCATTGGAGTAAGAAAAATCTTGACAACAGACTACCTTCCACAATATCAAAAATCTAGACAGCAGACTACCTTCCGTAATGACAAGGATACCATCCATTAGAGTAAAAAATATTTCGACAACATACTACCTTCCATAATGACAAGGCTACCATCCATTAGAATAACAAAGATATAGACAACATACTACCTTCCATAATGACAATGCTACCATCCACTGGAGTAACAAAAATCTTGACAATAGACTTCCTTCTATAATGACAATTCTACCATCCATTGGAGTAAGAAAAATATTGACAACAGACTACTTTCCATACTAACAAGGCTACCATCCATTGGAGTAACAAAAATCTCAACAACAGACTACCTTCCATAATGACAAGTCTATCATCCATTAGAGTAACAAAGATATCGACAACTGACTACCTTCCATAATGACAAGGCTATCATCCATTAGAGTAACAAAGATATCGACAACATACTACCTTCCATAATGACAAGGCTACCATCCATTAGAGTAACAAAGATATCGATAACATTCTACCTTCCATAATGACAAGGCTACCATCCGTTGGAGTAACAAAAATCTTAACAATAGATTACCTTCCATAATGACAAGGCTATCATCCATTGGAGTAAGAAAAATATTGACAACATACTACCTTCCATAATGACAAGGCTACCATCCATTGAAGTAACAAAAATCTCGACAACAAACTACGTTCCATAATGACAAGGCTATCATCCATTGGAGTAACAAAAATCTCGACAACATACTACCTTTTATAATGACAAGGCTACCATACATTAGAGTAACAAAGATATCGACAACAAACTACCTTCCATAATGACAAGGCTATCATCCATTAGAGTAACAAAGATATCGACAACAGACTACCTTCCATAATGACAAGGCTATCATCCATTAGAGTAACAAAGATATCAACAACATACTACCTTCCTTAATGACAAGGCTACCATCTAATAGAGTAACAAAGATATCGACAACATAATACCTTCCATAATGACAAGGCTACCATCCATTGGAGTAACAAAAATCTTGAATCTAGACTACCTTCCATAATGATAAGGCTACCATCCATTGGAGTAAGAAAAATATTGACAACAGACTACCTTCCATAATGACAAGGCTACCATCCATTGGAGTAACAAAAATCTCGACAACATACTACGTTCCATAATGACAAGGCTATCATCCATTGGAGTAACAAAAATCTCGACAACATACTACCTTTTATAATGACAAGGCTACCATCCATTAGAGTAATAAGGATATCAACAACATGCTACCTTCCATAATGACAAGGCTACCATCCATTGGAGTAACAAAAATATTGACAATAGACTACCTTCCATAATGACAAGGTGTGATCGGTGGAAATAGAACTGACTATTTTAGAATGCTGGTTCGCGAAATGTCGCTGTAAGCAAGAGTCGCCACCGTCTTTTATGTTCTCCAACATTGAATGGACAAAAGCACAACAAAATTCCTTCTTTGAGATGTCTCTCGGTTCGGGAGGTATATTTATAGAAAGGGAAGGTGTTAACACCCTTTCTATCCGTGGTTATCCACGAGCTCTTATGTACTTGCTCTTATGTTTTCAAAAGTGCTTGCTTTTCAAGTGTGAGTGGGTTTTGAAAAATGTTTCGTTTGAAAAATTTCTAAGTAACTCTTGTATCTGTCCTCAAGAGTGTATGAAAAATTTGTTTGAAAACTTTTAGAAAGTGTGAGTGTGAAAAGTTGTTTTGTTTGTTTGAAAAGAGCAAGTACCCATGAGAATCTACCTACTCTGAGGAATTAGGTTGTGTAAGAGTCCTTTAAATAGTGCTATCCCACCATTGAGAGGTAGGTAGCACCATCGTTGGAGGTATTCGGGTCAATTTGATTATTAGGGACATGTGTGGTCACCGAAGCAATGGTAGGACACCTTAGCGATAACCCTAATGTCTTAGATCCTTTTTATCCGAGGCAACCGTTTCGAGGAAACTGGATCTTAGACAGGAGAGCGACCTCTAAAAAACCCTATACATGACGACCACGTTCGAGGCAACCAGTGAGGCGTACCCTAAGAGTGGCATGTGCATGTGTGTTGTTTTTCAATTATGGTTATCTTGTACATGTTATTTGTGAGCTACGCTTTGATTTTATTTTTCATACATTCTTGCAGGCATATTAACAGTAAAATGATTTGCAGGAAATAAAGTGCGGAAAGGTAAATCTAGCTATTACAAGGCGCGGGTCTATACATCGCCAAAAACAACAACCCGTTTGGAAAATAAAAATGCGAGAATTTAAAAGAAAGCGATAAAGTTCTAATTAATTATTACATTTCCTGAGCAGATAAAAAATAATGAATTAAAAAAAAAATACGCGCGAAAGCTTGAATCGGGAACGTCCTAGGGTTTTGACCCTTTTTGCAATTAATTAAAAAATTAAGCCTAATTACTAATTAAATAATTTATTAAAAGAAAAAAATGTTTTTGTGTTTTTTATGTTTTTAATGAAATAAAATAAAAAAAGAAATTAAAAGTGTCAAAAGAAGAACCTAAGTCTAAATAATTTTATTTATTGTAAAAGGAAAATTAAAATTTAAACCTAATTAAACTAAATTAATTTAAGTTAGTATTTATTCACAAAAGTAAATAGTAGTGAAATTAATAATAATAAATAAAACATTTTTTAGTTTTTATAAATTTATTATGAAAATGTTAATGAATTTAATGGTTAGTAATTAAAAAAAACAATAAAATAAATAAAGCAAATGAAAGAGAGAAAATAAAATAAAAAAGAAATGCAAACCCAAGGGGGGAGTTTGGGCCAGAATTGAGGTTGTATTGGCAATCTGAGCCCATTAAGAATAAGCCCTGTTGACTTTTAGAATCAGCTATGTGCATGGTTGACTGAGGAGCATCATGATCCTCCATCTCTGGCCTTAGGATGCACCTGGGTGACCACTTGGCGTTTGGATGAGTAAGGCGTATGATGGGCCTATTCTTTGGAGCCTGCACACAATTATGTGAAGAAAAACAACATGGAAATTATGGGGGACCTGGGATTCGAACCCAGGTCCCAAGGGATTATGCTTGCACACTTTGGCCATCTGAGTTGTATGTTCCAATTGTTACTAAAATAAACAATTAATATTATATGGAATAAACAAACAAATCCTGGAAATTAAAAAAAAACGCGCGTGTTTAATTTGAATGGACCACTGGCACACTTCCACGTACTTCGTCTTCCTCATTTTTCCTGTAAAAACAAAACAATTAGAGGGGGTTTTTAAACCCCACAACCTGTATCAAGGGAAAATAGCGAATAGGCGCACACGAAATAGAAATTGTTCACGAGGGTCTCAATGTCTTCGTCTCATTCAGACGGTTTCAACCATGGGTCTTTTAAAGCCTAATTTTTCCTATATGAGAAACCCCCAATTCAAGAGCTTGAAAACCCTAACATTCATCCATGGTGGTTTATGATTTTGGGCTCTACAACTCAATTATCTTGTACCAAAAGTTTCGTACAGTCCCTGTGAACACAAAACACTCAACAAAAAAACTTTAAATATGCATGAATCAATGTATGTGATTATAAAAAAATTTGACAAACCGTGGGTCTGTGTAGCACGTGTTCTTGAGCTTTGAGGCTTGTTTTGGATTGCAATGTGTTCCTGGGAATGCTAGCAACGTGTTTGAATTGCTCTAAGGCTTTGAATTGGTCTGCAATATGAAAAACAGTTTTGACTTTTTGCTTGATTTTTTTGGATATGGTTTGGCCGTTTGTGCAGCAGCTTGTACCTGTATTAGGTCTGCAATGCTTCCTTATGTATGTGTGAATGGAATTAGGTCAGCAGTTGGGTTTGGGATCCATTGTATTGATGTCTTGAGATTCTTGTTAATCACCATTGAAAGCTTTCCATTCTTGAAGCAAAACCATGATTTGGTGCTCAAAATAGCCTGGCACGATTTTGGTAGCTGTCATATGACACATAAAAGTTATTCAAACCACAAAGATGCCATTCAATTAATTTTTAGATTTTATTTGAATTATTATGGATTTAAAATGAATTAAATCCATAAAAATTAAATAAAAATGAAAAAATAAATGTTTGGTCTTGAAATTAATCATGGGACACGTGGGTGGCATGACAAGGCTGAATCAAGTCGAAGAAAGTGGGCCCTTTTGTCAAAAATTGAAGTTTTAAGGATAGTTGACTTTTCCATTTCACAAAAATTTCCCAACTTCTCCAATGCATATCATGCTCAATTTTGATCATATGAACATGTTCTTGGACTTTTTGGAAAGGACTTAAAGTCCTGTAACCAATGCCTTTGGTCCCATGTCATTTGGATTTACCAATCTGAAGTTATGGTCTTTGACGTAAAGTGCATTTTTGTTGACTTTTGAAAATGACCTATAATGTAGAAATTGATAACTTTTTGTGGGAGAATTTATTGGACTTGGAATGTGAAGATGGGTTGTAGGAAATGTCATCCCCTTCAAAATGAGCATTGGATGGGATTTTTCTGATGAACCATGAAAAATTTATGCCTTGGTCAAGTTACAGTTGACTTTTCAACTGTCCAAAAATAGAAACTTTTGCATCTTGATGATTTTTGAGCCATGCTTGTAGAATCATGATCAAGACTTAATCAAATGATGATTGTGGCCTCAAAATAAGATGTTGACCAAAAAGTTTGACTTTTGACTGCCAAATGACCATTTTACCCCTACAGTTGATTGTGAAGCAATTAGGGCTTTTGACTGTGCAATTTGACCCTGTGGGCCTTGAGACTTGACATGTAGATCCTTGACAATGTATATGGACCTATGGGACTTGATTGGACCACTGAAAATCACAAATTCCTTGCAAGAATAGAAACCCTAATTTTGACTGGCTTAGGAGGATGTTTGACTGTGCAACCCTTGAGAGATTTTGAACCATTTGTAGGTTGATCTTGACAAATCTTGAAGAATATGGGAGGGCAAATTTTGGGGTACAACAGTTGCCCCTGTTCAATCCTCTTAAACCTGAGGATTGAGATTGGCTTGCGTGCCTTTTGTGATCCGAAGGTGGAAGATGATTGAACACTAGAGTGCCCAGAAATTTGCACTCGCATAGTAGAATATCAGCAGTGTAATGTCGGGAATGGGCTTACAGATGCCATTTGGAAAGATGGTGGATAGGAGGATGGGCTTATAGATGCCATCTGGAGACGTGATGGAACCTTGTTGGGAATGGGCTTACGGATGCCATTTGGAAATGTGATGGATATTTGTGGAGATGGGCTTAAAGATGCCATCTGGAGATATGACAGAACCTTGTCGGGAATGGGCTTATAGATGCCATTTGGAGACTGTCGGTAGGTGGATGGGCTTATAGATGCCATCTAGGGGTGTCGATCGCGTAAGAGATTCCTTAGCGGGAACTTGCGTACCTGAGAAAGAAAGATAATTACCTGGCCTGTTATAGGGGTTAATCTTCAAACTCCTCATGCAGATATGCCCTGGCTAGATACAGGTATCAAATCTACAATCAATCGCTCACAGATATGCCCAGGCTAGATACAGGAATCGAATCCGGAACTTCAAAAGGTTGCTTACAGACGTGCCCTGGCTGGATACAGGTATCGAATCTTTAAACTCTTCATGCAGACATGCCCTGGCTAGATACAGGTGTCGAATCTATAATCAGTTACTCACAGATATGCCCTGGCTAGATACAGGAATCGAATCTGGAATTGGTCATCTACAGATATGCCCTGGCTGGATACAGGAATCGAATCTCTAAACTCTTCATGTAGACATGCCCTGGCTGGATACAGGTGTCGAATCTACAATCAGTTACTCACAGATATGCCCTGGCTAGATACAGGAATCGAATATGGAATTGGTCGTCTACAGATATGCCCTGGCTGGATACAGGAATCGAATCTCTAAACTCTTTATGCAGATATGCCCTGGCTGAATACAGGTGTCGAATCTACAATCAGTTACTCACAGATATGCCCTGGCTAGATACAGGAATCGAATTTGGAATTGGTCGTCTACAGATATGCCCTGGCTGGATATAGGAATCGAATCTCTAAACTCTTTATGCAGATATGCCCTGGCTGGATACAGGTGTCAAATCTACAATCAGTTACTCACAAATATGCCCTGGCTAGATACAGGAATCGAATCTAGAATTAGTCGTCTACAGATATGCCCTGGCTGGATACAGGAATCGAATCTCTAAACTCTTCATGCAGATATGCCCTGGCTGGATACAGGAATCGAATCTACAATCAGTTACTCACAGATATGCCCTGGCTAGATACAGGAATCGAATCTGGAACTGCGACGGTTTGATAGTAATCATCTTCGGATTGACCTTTTTCCTGAAAAGGCAACACATCAGTTGTATGCAATGTCATGATGTATGAAATGCATGGTGTCATGATGTTCTCAAAAATGAAGTCGTGTGATATGGTGCGTATATGCATGTATCAGGATGTATAAAATGTGAAATGTTTATGAATGTATTTCGTCTGGGAAAATAAATCCTTGACGAATGCCGGGAAGTTGAATCCTGGGCTGATGTTGAAGAGTAAAGTTCTTCGTTTTCACTGGGGATGATGAGTGCAAGAATAAAACATTAGGAGAAGAGGACTCCGTTGGTGAATAAACTTGGCGAAGAGATTACTCTGCGGGGAATTACTCTGCGGGAAGAGGTACTTCGCTGAGGTTTTGATGATAACTCGGCTGGGGATTCCGTTGATGAGCTATGTTGGGGAATTTGATGAACTCCGCTGGGGGATAGGAAGAACTTCGCCGAGGACGATCTTTCCGTGGTAATTAGCTGAGGATAACCCAGTTATAAGCTCTGGTGGAGAATAACCTTTGAATATGGCCGGGGAGATGCGTTCGTATTCTGCAGGTGACAAGCTTCCAGAATCTACTGGGGATAAGCTTCCAGAATTTGCTGGGGAGGATAATTCAACTTTACTGGGGAAACCTTTTGACTCTACTGGGGAAGTGGCTCCACTGGATGTCTGATATTCCGCCGGAGAACAATCTTATGTTAAGACTGCCGGGGATGCTTGCTTAGGAACATCTGTATACTCCGCTGGGGAATATTGAGATCTTCTGGGGATACCTAACTTCCTTAAGGCTGACAGTAGACTAACTCTGCTTGGGGAGAGTGTCATTGACTTGTTGGAGATACTGTGCCTTTTCAGGGCTGATGGGAGACCAACTCTGCTCGGGGGAGAGTATTGTTGAACCTCGTCTTACATCTGCGGGGAGTGGAGGTAACTTGGTCATGTTCTTCAGCCGAACTTACCTTGGTACCTTGGTGGACAGAGCAACTAGATTGCTTAGACAACTCATTATTGCCCCTGTTTCTGATGTCACCTGTAATTAGTCCTTGTTTCGCATGCAAATATTTATGATTAGCAATTAGTGTCAAATGCATATATCAAATATGAACATTGGACGTTCTTTGCAAAACAAAACAGAAAAAGGAAAAACAATTGGCAATTGGTCTGAAAAATGAATTTGTATTGATTTTTGAATTTGCCTGTAAATAGGCATTTATGTACAAGAGGCTGACGTCCTAGTAAGAGAACGCCGCCGAACAATAGAGTTTATACAATTTTGTGAAAAGAAAACAAAACAGCTATGTGAAAATAATCCCACTGGGTTCCAACTATGCTATCGCCTTTATGTCTTCAAGCGTCTCATCACTTGGCTGCTTAGTTGAAGATGAAGCTGATTGATCGATGTCGTCTGAACCTGATAGTTGATATCGAATTCTGGATGCAAGGTGATCCAATGAGACATAGTATTACGCTTTAATCCCTTAATTTTGCCTGGACCGCCCTTTCGGGTTTTCGGTCCACCGGGATACCCATTTTTGCCCAAGCCTCCTTTTCAGGTTTTCAACTTGCCGGGTGTACAGATTTTTTCATTTCATCCCTTATTTTTGCCGGAACCCTTTTGGTTCGCCGGGAAGCCCTTATTTTTGCCTAGGTGTGTCAACCTAGCAGGTCTTTAATTCATGCGTAGTATCTTTTTACTATGTCTGCATTGGCGGGGTGAGGAAGGTCGTCACCATCCATGGTAGTTAGAATCATAGCTCCTCCTGAGAAGATATGTTTAACCACAAATGGCCCTTCGTACGTAGGGGTCCATTTTCCCCTGGGATCACCTTGAGGAAGAATGATGTGTTTGATTACCAAATCTCCGACTTGATACTCTTGTCGTCTGACTTTCTTGTTAAATGCCCTGATCATCCGTTTTGGGTACGTTTGACCATGACAAATAGCAGTGAGTCTCTTTTCGTCAATTAGGTTTAATTGATCAAGTCGAGTCTGGATCCAGTCATCTTCGCTCAAACCAGCATCCTTCATTATCCGGAGAGAGGGTATCTGGACTTCAATAGGCAAGACTGCCTCCATGCCATAAACCAAGGAAAAAAGAGTTGCCCCTGTTGACGTCTGTGCTGAGGTACGGTACCCATGAAGAGAAAACGGTAACATCTCGTGCCAATCTTTGTAGGTCACTGTCATCTTCTGCACAATCTTTTTGATATTCTTATTAGCTGCTTCTACAGCCCCATTCATCTTCGGCCGGTAGGGAGAAGAGTTGTGGTGCTGTATCTTGAATTGCTCACAGAGCTCAGTGATCATCTTGTTGTTAAGATTGGTACCATTGTCCGTAATGATCCTCTCAGGTACACCGTAGCGGCAGATCAGGTTATGCCGAATGAACCGTGCTACGATGTTCTTGGTTACCGTAGCGTAGGAAGCTGCTTCGACCCACTTTGTGAAGTAATCAATTGCTACCAGGATGAAGCGATGCACGTTGGATGCCGTAGGTCTGATCTCACCGATCATATCAATGCCCCACATTGCAAAGGGCCAAGGTGCTGTCAAGACGTTCAGAGGAACTGGAGGAACATGCACCTTATCAGCATTGATCTGGCATTTGTGACATGTCCGAGAATGTTGGTAACAGTTGGCTTCCATTGTGGACCAGAAATATCCTGCCCGAAGGATTTTCTTTGCCATGGTATGTCCACTGGAATATGTTCCGAAGGTACCTTCATGTAGCTCTGCCATGATCCTTTCTGCTTCAGTCTTATCCACACAACGCAGTAAGGTTGAATCATGGTTTCATTTGTAGAGAATGTCGTTGCTGAGGAAGAACTTTGCCGCAAACCTTCTCAGAAACTTCTTGTCGTTAACAGATGCACCCTCGGGGTATTCTTGAGCTTCCAAGTACCTCTTCACTTCGTGATACTAGGGTTTTTCAGTTACCACCTCAGCCTCAAGATCACAGCAATATGCAGGTTCATCCAATTTCCAGATAATGATCCGGGGAGCCTCGTTATCCCATTGACTTTGATCATAGAAGACATCGTAGCCAGCGCGTCCGCCAACTGATTCTCCTCTCTTGGGAAGTGTTCAAAAGTTATCTCCTCGAAGTGGGGAATCAACGTCAACACATACTCTTTGTAAGGAATAAGATTTGGGTGTTTCGTATCCCACTCACCTTTGATCTGATTGATCACGAGGGCGGAATCTCCGAAGACACTCAGAAACTTGATCCTTAAGTCAATTGCAGCTTGAAGACCCATGATGCATGCATCATACTCTGCCATGATGTTGGTGCAGTTGAAACATAGCCGGGCAGTGAGTGGAGTATGAGTGCCTTTAGGGGATATGATCACAGCGCCGATACCATTACCCAAAGCGTTTGAGGCTCCGTCAAAGTGCATAGACCATCGGGATCCTTCCTCAGGTCCTTCATCCGGTCCAGGTACTTCACAAACAGTCACTACCATGATATTCTCGTTTGGAAATTCAAAGTTCATCAACTGGTAATCGTCCACTGCCTGGTGTGCTAAATGGTCTGCCAATACACTTCCCTTGATTGCTTTATGAGTCGTGTACTGGATGTCGTATTCTGTCAAGATCATCTGCCATCTTGCTATTCTTCCGGACAAGGCAGGCTTTTCGAAGATATACTTTATTGGATCCATTTTTGAAATCAACAGAGTAGTGTGAGCCAACATATACTGTCTCAGCCGGCGAGCAGCCCATACCAAAGTGCAGCAAGTTTTCTCGAGCAGTGAGTATCGGGTCTCACAGTCGGTAAACTTTTTACTAAGGTAATAAATGGCGTGCTCTTTTCGTCCAGACTCGTCATGCTGCCCCAACACACACCCCATTGAGCTGTCAAGTACCGTCAAGTATAAGATTAGAGGTCTCCCTTCAACCGGTGGCATGAGAATGGGTGGTTCTTGGAGATACTCTCTGATTCTTTCAAAAGCGGCCTGACATTCATCGTTCCAACGTACTACTTGATCTTTCTTCAGTAGCTTGAAGATTGGTTCACAGGTAGCAGTTAGATGTGAGATGAATCGGGCAATGTAGTTCAGCCGTCCTAGAAAGCCTCTAACTTCTTTCTCTGTCTTGGGAGTTGGCATCTCTTGTATGACTTTCACTTTGGCAGGGTCCACTTGAATACCTTTGTCGCTTACGACGAAGCCTAGCAGTTTTCCAGATCTTACCCCAAAGGTGCACTTGTTCGGGTTCAACCTCAGCTTGTACAACTTCAGACGGTCAAACAGCTTCTGTAAATGGTCAAGGTGTTCCTCCTCAGTCTGGGACCTTGTAATCATATCATCGACGTATACTTCGATCTCATGGTGGATCATGTCATGAAACAGAGCAACCATGGCACGTTGGTAGGTTGTCCCAGCATTTTTCAACCCAAAAGGCATGACCTTGTAGCAAAAGGTGCCCCACTGAGTAACAAAAGTGGTCTTCTCCATATCTTCAGGAGCCATCTTGATTTGATTATAACCGGAGAAGCCGTCCATGAAGGAGAATACTTTATGCTGAGCAGTGTTGTCAACCAGAACGTCGATATGAGGAAGAGGGAAGTCATCCTTAGGGCTCGCCCTGTTCAAATCCCTATAATCAACACACATTCGGACCTTACCATCCTTTTTCGGCACTGGAACCATGTTGGCAACCCACTGAGGGTAAGAAGTCACTACTAGAAACCCAGCATCAAATTGTTTCATGACCTCAGCTTTGATTTTCTCGGACATCTCTGGATGCATACGACGGACCTTCTGTTTAACCGGAGGGCAATCTTCCTTGGTAGGCAAGTGATGAACCACAATGTCAGTATCCAACCCAGGCATGTCTTCGTAAGACCAGGCAAAGATTTCAACATAGTCATGCAGCATCTGAACCAACCGTTGTTTCACACTAAGCTCCAAGTTGGCACCAATCTTGACTTCCTTTCTGTCTGTCTCAGTACCCAGATTTACCGTTGCCACTAGCTCTTCATGTGGCTGAATGGCCCTCTCTTCCTGGAGTAACAGTCTTGCAAGCTCACCAGGCACTTCGCAATCATCTTCACCTTCGTCTTCGGCTAAGTTGATCGGATTTTCGAAGTCATAACTGGCAGTAGCAGAGTCGTTACCAGTGAGATCTAGAGTGGATTGGAACCTGTATAAGTGAGTGTATGTAAATATAGCTGTTTTGCAATATATAAAGAAAGAAAGGGAGCGCAAGATTTGAAATGTGAAAAACGTCCAATGCTTTTATTTTTGATATATGAAAGTGACACACAAAAGCCCTCACAAATGAGGCCACGGTGCCCCGGGTAAGACACCGGGCCTTAAGGTTTCAAATTATTGTTCTTTACAAATTTAAAACAAAGGAGTTCATTACTGAGTGACAAAAGTAATAAGTATGAAATCTTTGGCAGTCCAGTTGCTAGGTCCACCGTTGGTCATTGGGTAGATCCAGCTGTCGAACTCAGATTCTTCCGCTTCGTCCTCAATAGAATTTACTCCCGGGTTGGTGATGAATACAGGAGGTCTTCCAATCCTTGCCTTGCGAACAACCCTCTGAGCTTCTGCAGTGAAACCCAAGACAAATTTGTCAGTCTTTGGAGTGAAATCAGGAAGTCGGCCTCAGTTTGCACACTCACCCTTCTCAATCACAGCCCGGGCATCCTTCAAGGAAGCCATCTTCAAAGGAGAACCCTCTTCAATCATAGTTTCTGCTGCTGCCAATGTCTGAGGCACCTCTTCAAAGTGTTGAAAGGGGGTCTCAATGAACTCCCCATCCATCTCTATGTACTGGAACGAGTTGAGGTGGCTGACCATATATTCTTCCTCCCCCTGTACTGTAACAATCTTCCCTCTGACCGGGTATTTAAGCTTCTGATGTAATGTGGAGGTCACAGCTCCAGCCTTGTGGATCCATGGACGACCCAGCAAACAAGAATAGGATGGACGAATGTCCATCACATAGAAAGTTGAATAAAATACCTGAGAACCAACCCTGATTGGAATGTAAACTTCACCATGTACCATCCTTTTCGACCCGTCAAAGGCCCGGACAACAATGTTACTAGGCTTGAGCTCTAAACCCTCACAATTCAACCTGTCTAGGGCCTTCTTCGGTAATACGTTCAACGAAGAACCGGTATGTACCAACACATGGGCAAGAGTATTTCCCCTGCATTCAATGGAGACATGCAGGGCATCATTATGGTTCTTTCCCTTGGCAGTCAGATCGGCGTTAGAGAAACCCAACCCATTATCAGCAGTCAAGTTGGCCACACAATCGGTAAATTGATCAGCAGACGTTTCTTGTGGCACGTGGGCCGTCTTCAGGAAGGCAATCAGGGCCTTGGCATGGGCCTCTGAAGACAACAACAGTGATAGCATGGAAATCTTATATGGGGTGTGCCCCAGCTGCTCAACGACGTTGAAATCACTCTTCTTGGTAATTTTGAGAATCTCTTCCATCTCTTGCTTGGAAGCTTCAACATTGGTGGTCTTCGGTGCCTCCGTCCGGGCAGGCATATCAGTAGCAATCCCTTTGCCCCGAGCGTCAAATGACTCGGCAGCAGGGGTAGAAACAGGAACTTGATCAGGCAGGGAAGTGGGCACACTTGCAGGTGTGATGACAAGAGGTCTCTGAATAGCTGGTGGCGTAATATCAGGTGAGAAGAGCCTACCACTACGAGTGACTTTGGCAGGCCCGGTGATGTTGCTGACACCGGTACTAGTGTCAAACTCTTGTTTTACTCCCAGAACATAAACATCTGCCCCATAGTGCCATGGGACAGCTTTGTCAGATTTATATAGGATGGGCCCCGGAACAGTGATGATGATAGGAGCAATCTTTGGTGTAGACATGATTTTGATAGGCTTCTTTGAGGGAGCCTTAGGAGGGTTGTTGAAAATAGTGACAATAGAAACTTCTTCGGTACGGACAGCAGGAACGACAATCTTCTTGAACAAGATCTCTTTGATATCCATCAGGTTTTGGACGCCTGACTTCAGCAAAGGACAACCAGAAGGTGAAACAACACATAAATGGCAACTTTTACTACATCCCTGAAATAAACCGGCCAGCAACAGGTTCCTCTTGACGGTCAACAACGGAGTAACAATATCATCCACGAAGGCTACATACAGGTCTTCTTCCACATCATTCACTCCATGCTGGGGCATGGGAGCAGTCACAACATTGGGCCTTTCGGGCGCCTCGAACTGTATTTCCTTAGCATCAATAAGGTCTTGAACCTTATTCGTCAGAGCCCAACAATCATCGGTAGTATGTCCCGGGCTATCAGAGTGATAAGCGCAGCGGGCGTTGGGGTTGTACTTGGGAGAGGTTGTGTTCACTACCTTCGAAGCTTCCTTGACAGTTACCAGATTGGTTGATAGCAGTTGCAGCAATATCTGAGACAGGGTCATGCTGAGCCGAGTGTACTGCCTTTTGGGCCTCTCACCCCTTGGTTGTTTATACTGCTGAGGAGCAGTAGCAGGCTTTGAAATTACCACCTCGTTGACAGCTTGGTGGCGTTCCGGTTTGTTCTGTCTTCTGGGACCATACACAACACTAGCTTCCTTCTTGAAGGGCTTCTTTTCAGTGCTCGAGGAGGCACCCTTCTGTATCTTCCCCGACATGATACCAGCTTCGATCCTCTCACCAGTCAGGATCAGGTATGTAAACCCAGCAGAGGAATTACCAATCAGGTGGTTGAAGAATGGACCAGACAGGGTCCCCAAGAACATGTCCACGAGTTCACGGCCAGTCAACGGTGGCTGCACCCTGCCAGCCAGGTCCCTCCACTTCTTCGCGTACTCCTTAAAACCTTCACTCGTCCCAAGTGACATACCCTGGAGTTGGGTACGCGTGGGAGCGAGGTCGGAATTGTACTGATACTGCTTATAAAAAACAATAGCCAAGTCCTCCCAGTTACGAATATTGGTTCCATCCAGCTGATAGAACCATTCGAGTTGAGCCCCTGAAAGACTCTCCTGGAAGAAATGGATCCATAAGTTCTTGTCTGCAGTGTAAGGTTGGATCTTCCTTACATAAGAACGGAGGTGCAGGTTAGGACAGGAAGCCCCGTCGTACTTCACAAAGGCAGGTGCCTTGAAATTGTGTGGGATCACCACCCCAGAAGATAAACCTAGGTCTCCAAAGTCCAGCCTGGGCACACGTTGAATCTCCATAGCATTTAACCGGTCCTCCAGCTATTTGTACCTGTCCTCAATAGGAGGGTACTGTTCGTCATTGAAATCTATCTCGTTGTCAGAGACCACGGGACTAGGAATCTCTCTTCCTTGGGGATTGTCTTCCCTAACAGATGGAGTAGCCTGATCAGCCTCATTCTGCAGTGTCTTCCCGAATCTGCGCCCAGTGTTGAACAACACAGTCCTCTTCTTCTTCTTCTTCCTCTCCTTCAAGAGCAGAGTCTTCAACTCCTGTTACCCTTGGGCTAAGCTCATGACCAGCTCCTGGAACTGGGCGTTCTGGGCCTGGAGGGCCTTGATAGCTTGTTCAGTAGTAGGTTCAGGATTCATGATGATTGAGTGCTGAAATAAACCGCGAAGAAGATTAAGCAACCTGTAGAAAAAGGGTACCTGTTATGCACATGATGCATGATATGCTATTTATGCAATGCATTCAAGGGTTTGAAAGTTCAAATTCGTTGTAGACAAAAAGGAACACACATTGTATTAAGAAATAATTTGTTCAGTACATCAGGGCCTCATGGGCAAAACATTACAAAAAATAATTAATCCCAAAAGACATTGCGCATCCTCTTTGGAGCGATGTAAGTGTTGAGAGTCTTTTCCTAGTGAAGTAGACGGGTGAGCTCCAAGACCTTCTTCTCACTGGCATGTAGACTGGTTTCAAGAGAATTCCTCTCTTCCTTGAGTTGGATCCAGCTTTTTTGCATTTCTTCCTAAGATGTTGGCATGTCTGGATGTAGAATGGTGTAGGGCACCTCTCCTTCCAAAACTGGCTCTTTGATCACGTGAAGAACATGTGGATATGGCATTACCAACTTCTGGGAGCGGGCTCGTACCCACTTGAGATAAGGTTCAAGGGGGATGGAGTTCTTATGCCCCAGTGTCTTGCTATCTACCCTGTTGGGCATCATCCAAGCTCTGATAAATCTCTGGCGAAGTCCTCGCGCATCGTTGTCGAAGTCAAAAACTATGTCAAGAATCAACATGTCATGAGGGCCATCCCTCCGAGCATATCCAAACTGTCTCAAAGCCAGACATGGGTTGTATGTAATGCCCCCCCTAATTCCAAGTAAAGGAACATTAGGAAACTCTCTGCAACGATCAATGAAAGTGACATTTTCTCTGGACCGAGAACACCAATGTATATCAGCATGTGTAAGAGTCATTAATCATTGTGACCATCTCAGACCCCACTCGTTCTTCAAAACTAATTGTTGAAGGTGTGAAATAAACCACCTTGTCAGGAGAGGAGTGCAGCACATGAGAACACCTCTTTTTCTCATGGTTCGAGTGTAACATGAGTGGAGGATGTCCCCAAGCAACGTAGGTATAGGATTCCTGGAGATGAAGATCTTGACAACATTGATATCTATAAGTTGATCTGGATTCGGGAACAATACCAACCCATAGATAAGGAGTGCCACAACTTCTTCAAAGGCTTGTAGGTCAAGGGAATTCCAACATTCTTGGGCCTTCTCAAACAGAAACTTTGCCAAGAATCCTTTGATACCACTTCTAACTTCCCAATGTCCCTTGATGTCAAATGGTTGTAGGCATAATGCTTTAGCAACCTCTTCAAGTTTTGGTTCCTTTTCCGTACCGTTGTAGGGTAGTTGACTGAGAATGGGAACCTTCAGAAGCTGAGAAAACTCTTCCAAAGTGGGCACCAATTGATAATCCGGGAAAGTAAAACAGTGGTGCAAAGGGTCAAAGAACTGGAACAACACTTTCACCATATCCTCTTCAATGTTGGTATTGACCAAGCTGATGAGTCTACCATGCCTTTCACTAAAGGAAGATTTCTCGGGAATCCTGGATGTAAGCTCCTTAAGCTAAGGAGGGATCCTTACAAGGTTGACCTGAATTGTCTTTCTACGGATAGTTTCCATATCCTACAAAACAAGAACAAAGATGAAGATTCGAACCCTTGAAGTGGTTAGTAAATGCATATGATGCTGTATGATGCTATGATGTTATGATAAGGACACACCACAGGTATTCACAAAAAGAAAACATGATAAGGCACACAAGTCACCGGGTTCTAAGGAGCTCAATATCATTGGGTTGTTTTCTATGTTCATTGTTTTGATTTAGCCACTGAACTGGCGATCAAAATATTCTAAGAAAGCAACCCTCAATGAGTGTAGTATCGAGTATCTACCAACTTCGGACTGCACCAAAGTCGGCCATCTCACTACCCCTAAAGAGGCCAGGATGGTCAAGTAAGGTTCCTAAGGTCAGTTAATGCTTCACGACACCACGCGGCAGCCCCGTACTCTCCTTGAGTTGACTCAAGGGTTACTGGTACTCACCAAAGTGCCACATCAACGTAGCAAACTGCTTCAACTGTGTCGGTATACCCCGCACAGTTCCCTCACAGTTTGTTGCTACTTTCTAAAAGGTATCCCCCAAATCCGGGTTAGGATCTATGAAACTCCCAAAACAGGCCCACAATATTAAATCAAGCAAAGCAAGCAATTGAAAACATGATGATGAACTATTCCTAAGGTACACCCCACTTATTAAGTCCCCAGCAGAGTCGCCAATTCTGTGATCGGTGGAAATAGAACTGACTGTTTTAGAATGCTGGTTCACGAAATGTCGCGGTAAGCAAGAGTCGCCACCGTCTTTTATGTTCTCCAACATGGAAAGGACAAAAGCACAGCAAAATTCCTTCTTTGAGATGTCTCTCGGTTCGGGAGGTAGATTTATAGAAATGGAAGGTGTTAACACCCTTTCTATCCGTGGTTATCCACGGGCTCTTAGGTACTTGCTCTTATGTTTTCAAAAGTGTTTTCTTTTCAAGTGTGAGTGGGTTTTGAAAAAAGTTTCGTTTGAAAAATTTCTAAGTAACTCTTGTATCTGTCCTCAAGAGTGTATGAAAAATTTGTTTGAAAACTTTTAGAAAGTGTGAGTGTGAAAAGTTGTTTTGTTTGTTTGAAAAGAGCAAGTACCCATGAGAATCCACCTACTCTAAGGAATTAGGCTGTGTAGGAGTCCTTTAGATAGTGCTATCCCACCATTGAGAGGTAGGTAGCACCATCGTTGGAGGTATTCGGGTCAATTTGATTATTAGGGACATGTGTGGTCACCGAAGCAATGGTAGGACACCTTAGCGATAACCCTAATGTCTTAGATCCTTTTTATCCGAGGCAACAGTTTCGAGGAAACTGGATCTTAGACAGGAGAGCGACCTCTAAACCACCCTATACTTGACGACCACGTTCGAGGCAACCAGTGAGGCGTACCCTAAGAGTGGCATGTGCATGTGTGTTGTTTTTCAATTATGGTTATCTTGTACATGTTATTTGTGAGCTACGCTTTGATTTTATTTTTCATACATTCTTGCAGGCATATTAACAGTAAAATGATTTGCAGGAAATAAAGTGCGGAAAGGTAAATCTAGCTATTACAAGGCGCGGGTCTATACATCGCCAAAAACAACAACCCGTTTGGAAAATAAAAATGCGAGAATTTAAAAGAAAGCGATAAAGTTCTAATTAATTATTACATTTCCTGAGCAGATACAAAATAATGAATTAAAAAAATAAATAAATACGCGCGAAAGATTGAATCGGGAACGTCCTAGGGTTTTGACCCTTTTTGCAATTAATTAAAAAATTAAGCCTAATTACTAATTAATTAATTTATTAAAAGAAAAAAAATGTTTTTGTGTTTTTTATGTTTTTAATGAAATAAAATAAAAAAAGAAATTAAAAGTGTCAAAAGAAGAACCTAAGTCTAAATAATTTTATTTATTGTAAAAGGAAAATTAAAATTTAAACCTAATTAAACTAAATTAATTTATGTTAGTATTTATTCACAAAAATAATTAGTAGTGAAATTAATAATAATAAATAAAACATTTTATTTAGTTTTTATAAATTTATTATTAAAATGTTAATTAATTTAATGGTTAGTAATTAAAAAAAACAATAAAATAAATAAAGCAAATGAAAGAGAGAAAATAAAATAAAAAAGAAATGCAAACCCAAGGGGGGGGGGGGGGGGGGGGGGTTGGGCCAGAATTGAGGGTGTATTGGCAATCTGGGCCCATTAAGAATAAGCCCTGTTGACTTTTAGAATCAGCTATGCACATGGTTGACTGAGGAGCATCATGATCCTCCATCTCTGGCCTTGGGATGCACCTGGGTGACCACTTGCCGTTTGGATGAGTAAGGCGCATGATGGGCCTATTCTTTGGAGCCTGCACACAATTATGTGAAGAAAAACAACATGGAAATTATGGGGGACCTGGGATTCGAACCCAGGTCCCAAGGGATTATGCTTGCACGCTTTGGCCATTTGAGCTGTATGTTCCAATTGTTACTAAAATAAACAATTAATATTATATGGAATAAACAAACAAATCTTGGAAATTAAAAAAAAACGCGCGTGTTTAATTTGAATGGACCACTGGCACACTTCCACGTACTTCATCTTCCTCATTTTTCCTGTAAAAACAAAACAATTAGCGGGGGTTTTTAACCCCCACAACCTGTATCAAGGTAAAATAGCGAATAGACGCACACGAAATAGAAATTGTTCGCGAGGGTCTCAATGTCTTCGTCTCATTCAGACGGTTTCAACCATGGGTCTTTCAAAGCCTAATTTTTCCTATATGAGAAACCCCTAATTAAAGAGCTTGAAAACCCTAACATTCATCCATGGTGGTTTATGATTTAGGGCTCTACAACTCAATTATCTTGTACCAAAAGTTTCGTACAGTCCCTGTGAACACAAAACACTCAACAAAAAAACGTTAAATATGCATGAATCAATGTATGTGATATAAAAAAATTTGACAAACCGTGGGTCTGTGTAGCACGTGTTCTTGAGATTTGAGGCTTGTTTTGGATTGCAATGTGTTCCTGAGAATGCTAGCAACGTGTTTGAATTGCTCCAAGGCTTTGAATTGGTCTGCAATATGAAAAACAGTTTTGACTTTTTGCTTGATTTTTTTGGATATGGTTTGGCCGTTTGTGCAGTAGCTTGTACCTGTATTAGGTCTGCAATGCTTCCTTATGTATGTGCGAATGGAATTAGGTCAGCAGCTGGGTTTGGGATCCATTGTATTGATGTCTTGAGATTCTTGTTAATCACCATTGAAAGCTTTCCATTCTTGAAGCAAAACCATGATTTGGTGCTCAAAATAGCCTGGCACGATTTTGGTAGCTGTCATATGACACATAAAAGTTATTCAAACCACAAAGATGCCATTCAATTAATTTTTAGATTTTATTTGAATTATTATGGATTTAAAATGAATTAAATCCATAAAAATTAAATAAAAATGAAAAAATAAATGTTTGGTCTTGAAATTAATCATGGGACGCGTGGGTGGCATGACAAGGCTGGATCAAGTGGAAGAAAATGGGCCCTTTTGTCAAAAATTGAAGTTTTAAGGATAGTTGACTTTTACCATTTCACAAAAATTTCCCAACTTCTCCAATGCATATCTTGCTCAATTTTGATCATATGAACATGTTCTTGGACATTTTGGAAACTTCTTGAAGTCCTCTAACCAATGCATTTGGTCCCATGTAATTTGGATTTACCAATCTCAAGTTATGGTCTTTGACTTAAAGTGCATTTTTGTTGACTTTTGAAAATGACCTATAATGTAGAAATTGATAACTTTTTGTGGGAGCATTTCTTGGACTGGGAATGTGAAGATGAGTTGTAGGAAATAACATCCCCTTCAAAATGAGCATTGGATGGGATTTTTCTGATGAACCATGAAAAAGTTATGCCTTGGTCAAGTTACAGTTGACTTTTCAGCTGTCCAAAAATAGAAACTTTTGCATCTTGATGATTTTTGAGCCATGCTTGTAGAATAATGATCAAGACTTGATCAAATGATGATTGTGGCCTCAAAATAAGATGTTGACCAAAAATTTTGACTTTTGACTGCCAAATGACCATTTTACCCCTATAGTTGATTGTGAAGCAATTAGGGCTTTTGACTGTGCAATTTGACCCTGTGAGCCTTGAGACTTGACATGTAGATGCTTGACAATGTATATGGACCTATGGAACTTGATTGGACCACTGAAAATCACAAATTCCTTACAAGAATAGAAACCCTAATTTTGACTGGCTTAGGAGGATGTTTGACTGTGCAACCCTTGAGAGATTTTGAACCATTTGTAGGTTGATCTTGACAAATCTTGAAGAATATGGGAGGGCAAATTTTGGGGTATAACACAAGGCTACCATCCATTGGAGTAAGAAAAATATTGACAAAAGACTACCTTCCATAATAACAAGGCTACCCTCCATTGGAGTAACAAAAATCTCGACAACTGACTACCTTCCATAATGACAAGGCTATCATCCATTCGAGTAAAAAAATATCGACAACATACTACCTTCCATAATGAAAAGGCTACCATTCATTCGAGTAAAAAAAATCTCGACTACAGACTAACTTCTATAATTAGAAGGCTACCATCCATTGGTATAACAAAAATCTCGACAACAGACTACCTTCCATAATGACAAGGCTACCATCCAATGGAGTAACAAAACTCTAGACAACAGATTACCTTCCACAATGACAACGCTACCATCCATTGGAGTAACAAAAAATCGACAACAAACTACCTTCGATAATGACAAGGCTACCATCCAATGGAATAACAAAAATCTCTAAGACAGACTACCTCAATTAATGACAAGGCTACCATCCATTGGAGTAACAGAAATCTGAACAATAAACTACCTTCTATAATGACAAGGCTACCGTCCATTGGAGTAACAGAAATCTCAACGACAGAATACCATCCATAATTACATGGCTACCATCTATTGGAGTAACAAAAATCTTGACAATAGACTCCCTTCCATAATGACAAGGCTATCATCCATTAGAGTAACAAAATATAGAAAACATACTACCTTCCATAATGATAAGGCTACCATCCATTTGAGTAAAAAAATCTCAACTACAGACTACCTTACACAATGATAAGGCTACCATCCATTTGAGTAAAAAAAATATCGACAACAGGCTACATTCCTTTATGACAAGGCTACCATCCATTCGAGTAACAAAAATCTCGACAATAAACTACCTTCCATAATGACAAGGCTACCATCCATTGGGGTAACAAAAATCTTGACAACAAACTACCTTCCATAATGACAAGGCTACAATACATTGTAATAACAAAATTCTCGAGAACAGACTACCTTCCATTAATGATAAGGCTACCATCCATTAGAGTAACAAAAATCTCGACAGCAGACTACCTTCCGTATTGACAAGGATACCATCCATTAGAGTAAAAAATATTTCGACAACATACTACCTTCCATAATGACAAGGCTACCATCCATTGGAGTAACAAAAATATTGACAACAAACTACCTTACGTAATGACAAGGCTACCATCCATTGGAATAACAAAAATCTCGACAACAGACTACCTTGAATAATGACAAGGCTACCATCCATTGGAGTAATAGAAATCTAAACAACAAACTACCATCTATAATTACAAGGCTACCGTCCATTGGAGTAACCGAAATCTCAACGATAGACTACCATCCATAATTACAAGCTACCATCCATAATTACAAGGCTACCATCTATTGGAGTAACAAAAATCTCGAAAATAGACTACCTTCCATAATGATAAGGCTACCATCCATTTGAGCAAAAAAAATATCGACAACAGGCTATATTCCATAATGACAAGGCTATCATCCATTGGAGTAACAAAATTCTCTTCAATAGACTACCTTCCATAATGACAACGCTACCATCCATTTGAGTAACAAAAATATCGACAACAGACTACGTTCGATAATGCCAAGGCTACCATCCATTAGATTAACAAAAATCTCGATAATAGACTACCTTCCATAATGACAAGACTACCATCAATTAGAGTATCAAAAATCTCGACAACAGACTACCTTCCATAATGACAAGGCTACCATCCATTGGGGGGAAAAATATATCAATAAGAGACTACCTTCAATAATGACAAGGATACCATCCATTGGAGTAACAAAAATCTCGACAACATGTTAGAACAAAGTTTGAATCTACTACCCTAAGTTAAAGTTTTGATGATAACAAAATGCTAGATTAAATAAATTGTATAATTCATATGAGACATATATGCTACCTAAAAATTATATTGTGCATTTACAGAAACTCTGATGGATATCAGCATAAGAATGTCAACATCAGCATCAGAAGATGAAATATCATATGCCAGCATTAGAAGATCAAAGCATGTGCTTACCCTGAAGCTTGATGAACAGATCTGCGCTTAACATACTCTAAACTCTGATCAAGACCAAAACAATATCATCAGCACGTAGAAGCGTCAGAATAAGCCAAAGCCAATAACACGCTTAATTGACAACGGTACTGCACATTCAAGACACTTTATTACCAACGACTGTATTCCAAGACAAAGATCTTCTCAATATGGAAAGAACGTAATGGGCATTGAAATGGAATAATTGACTACAACGTATCTTTTCCATGGCTATATAAACAAGTCAGTGAGAAATGAATTGGCTAATGCTCTACAACTCTTTACACGCCTAAAGCTAATCATCTTCATCCTCACTCATACAACTTGTTATTTCTCTCAAATTGCTTACTCTATAGTTATAGCATCCTAGTTTCACATAAGGTTAATTTGTGTATTATCACAGTTGTGATATAAAGTTTTTGTTGAAAACATTCAACATGCATAGTATTCATTTATCTGTAAGAAAGAATTTCCTTGAGAAACCGGTCTGTGGTTTAGACTCAAGAAGGCTTTAGCAGTTGTTAAAGCAGTTGTAATATTCAGTTGAATATAGTGGATTAAGACCTCGTTGGAGAGAGGCGAAATCACCTTGACGGGTGGACTGGAGTAGTTTGAGATCAAACGAACCAGGATAAAAATAACGTGTTGTCTGCATTTGTTTTCAAGTTTTACAATTCAACCCCCCTTCTTGTGTTTTTCACTTCTTCAATTGGTATCAGAGCGCCTGGTTCTGAGCTAAAACACTTAACTGTGTCAGTACAAGATCCACCGTCAGAAAAACACAATGGCAGGAACATATCAACACACCAGCAATGACAACAATGAAGATAGAGACAGATTCAGCGACAAACCTCCAGTCTTTGATGAAGAGAATTTTGATTACTGGAAAGACAGAATAAAAAGCTTCTTTCTGGCACATGATGCTGATCTGTGGGACATGGTGACAGATGGATACATGCACCCAGTGAATGCAAGTGGTCAGAAGATTGACAGGAAGGCAATGTCTGATCAACAAAATTGTGACTTCAAAAATCACCACAAGGCCAGAACTATTCTTCTCAGCGCCATCTCTTACGCTGAATATGAAAAGATATCTAACAGAGACACTGTAAAGAGTATGTTTGACTCTCTCAGAATGACGCATGAAGGAAATATTCAGGTCAAAGAAACTAAAGCTCTTGCGCTCATTCAGAAGTATGAGGCATTCAAAATGGAAGAAAGTGAATCAATTGAAACGATGTTCTCAAGATTTCAAATTCTGGTGGCTGGTCTCAAAGTTCTGGACAAAGGGTATTCTACTGCTGATCATGTCAAGAAGATCATCAGAAGCTTGCCAAAATAGTGGAGGCCAATGGTTACAGCGCTAAAGCTAGCTAAAGATCTCAATAAAATCTCTCTGGAGGAACTTATCAGCTCCCTCAGAAGTCACGAGATAGAGCTAGAAGTTGATGAACCTCAGAAGTAAGGTAAGCCTTTAGCTTTAAAATCTAACAGAAAATCTGACTCCAAAGTTTTGCAGGTTGTTGAAGAAACCTCTGATGGGTCCTCATCAGAAGAAGACGAACTTTCCCTCCTCTCCAGAAGAGTGAACCAACTCTGGAAGCAGAGGCAAAGAAAGTTCAGGAATACCAGAAGATCCGATCAGAATGAGTCCTCCTCTAGATACAGAAGGTCAGACTCCTCCTCTGGATACAGAAGATCTGAAGGCTCTTCAGGAAGTAGAAAGCCAAACACCAAGGACATCATCTGCTATGAATGCAACGAGCAAGGACACTACAAGAGTGACTGTCCAAAGCTTCAGAGGGAAAAGCCCAAAAAGAAGTTTGGAAGGGAAAAGAATAAGAGTCTCATGGCTACATGGGATGACTGACTTGTCTGAAGCTGACTCAGAATCAGATGATGAGAGAGCAAACATAGCTCTCATGGCTAACATATCAGAAGACAGCGAAGCTTCTGAATCAGACTCTGAATCAGACACCGAAGAGGTATTCCCTGACTTTGCAATTAATTTTACTAAAGTTGAACTTGTTGAAAGCCTTAACGAAATTCTGGAAAGATATCAGCAGATCAGAGTTAAATTCAGAAACCTGAAAAGGAATCTTGAGTCTGACTCTGATAAAACTAAGAGTCTCAAATTGGAAAATTCTGAGTTGAAAAATAAAATTTCAAAATTAGAAAATCTTTTACAAAACTCTCAGAAGGAAACAATTTCCGAAACTACCAGCAGCGCTGATGAGATCATCAAGGAGTATGATCACAGCTTTCAGAAGTTCCTTGCTAAAAGCATAGATAGAAGCAAAATGGCTTCAATGATCTACGGGCTTAGCAGAAACGGAAGAAAGGGAATAGGATACCAAGGTAAGGTACCTACACCAAAGAATGCCATGGATCTAGTTATTAAACGCACTCCTCTGAATTCTCACTTTGTGTATGGTCACACACATGACATTAAATATACTAGTAGTAATTATACTGTGAAACCAAAATTCAACCAGAATTTTGGTAAAGCTAACAAATCAAGACCCAAGAAAATATGGGTACCTAAGGATAAAATAATACATGTTGCAGATATCTTTAGCAGCAAATCAGAAACACCAGTCATGGTACCTGGACTCTGGCTGCTCACGACACATGACGGAAGGAAGGCATATGTTCCAAAGCCTGGAACATAAGCCTAGAGGCCACGTAGGCTTTGGAGGCAATCAGAGGGGAAAGATCATTGGCTCTGGAATAGTAGGTAATGGAAATCTTCCCTCTATAGATAATGTTCTATTAGTATATGGATTAATGCATAATCTGTTATCCATAAGTCAATTAAGTGATAACGATTATGATATAATATTTAATCAAAAATCATGTAAAGCTGTTAGTCAGAAAGATGGGACTATCCTATTTAATGGAAAGAGGAAAAACAACATTTATAAAATCAAACTTTCTGAACTGAAAAGTCAGAATGTAAAGTGTCTTCTGTCTGTTAACAACGAGCAATGGATCTGGCACAAAAGATTGGGGCATGTTAGTATGAGAAGAATATCTCAGATTAACAAACTCAATCTGGTCAGAGGACTTCCTAATCTGAAGTTCAATTCAGATGCTCTGTGTGAAGCATGTCAGAAAGGCAAGTTTGCAAAACCTGCTTTCAAATCTAAAAACGTTGTTTCCACCTCTAAGCCATTAGAACTTCTGCACATTGACTTATTTGGACCAGTTAAAACTGCTTCAGTCAGTGGCAAGAAGTACGGGTTAGTAATCGTAGATGACTATAGCAGATGGACATGGGTAAAGTTCTTAAGACACAAGGACGAGTCACACTCTGTGTTTGTCACCTTCTATAACCAAGTTCAGAATGAAAAGGATCTTAGAATCGTTAAAGTCATAAGTGATCATGGTGGAGAATTTGAAAACAAAGATTTTGAGTCATTCTTTAATGACAAAGGCATTCTGCATGATTTCTCTTGTCCTAGAACTCCCCAGCAAAATGGAGTTGTAGAACGAAAGAACAGAACATTGCAAGAAATGGCCAGAACCATGATCAATGAGATAAACGTTGCCAAGATCTTCTGGGCAGAGGCAATAAACACAGCCTGCTACATTCAGAATAGAATCTCCATAAGACCTATTCTGGAAAAGACTCCATATGAATTGTGGAAGAACAGAAAGCCCAACATTTCATATTTTCATCCATTTGGATGTACTTGTTTTATGTTAAACACAAAAAATTATTTGAACAAGTTTGACTCTAAAGCACAGAAGTGTATTATGTTAGGATACTCTGAACGCTCAAGAGGGTACAGAGTATACAATACAGAAACACAGATTGTGGAAGAATCAATTAGTGTTCGTTTTGATGGTAAGCTTGACTCTGAAAAGTCAAAGCAGAATGAAGTCTTTGCAGGTATGGAAGTTGAATTCACAGGTTCTGAAGACAAGTCATCAGAATCTCTCAACAAAGACACTCCTTCAACATCAGAAAGAGGAACTGCAAGAAATCCAGCAACATCTGTTGATCAACCTCAGAAAAGACGATCCAGAAGCAGCATGGATCACCCAGAAGAAACAATCTTAGGAAGAAAGGAAGATCCAATCAGAACAAGAGCTAGCTTCAGAAACTCTGAAGAATCCCTCATGGGACTTGTTTCTATGATTGAACCTTCTTCAATTGATGAAGCACTTCTGGACAACGGCTGGATTCTAGCAATGCAAGAAGAGCTGAATCAATTCACCAGAAATGACGTGTGGGATCTACTTCCCAGACCAAAAGGATTCAATATTATTGGAACAAAATGGGTGTTCAGAAACAAACTGAACGAACAAGGTGAAGTCATCAGAATCAAGGCACGACTGGTAGCACAAGGTTATAGTCAGCAAGAGGGGATAGACTATACAAAAACCTTTGCTCCAGTCGCCAGGTTAGAATCTATCAGACTTTTAATTTCGTTTGCTGTTAATAAATGCATCACTCTATATCAGATGGATGTCAAGAGTGCATCCTTAAATGGCTATATATAAGAAGAGGTTTATGTGCACCAACCCCATGGCATTGAAAGTACAAAAAATCCAGAGTATGTTTTCAAACTAAAGAAGTCATTGTATGGTCTGAAACAAGCTCCCAGAGCTTGGTATGAAAGACTAAGTAACTTTGTGTTAGAAAAGGAATTCACCAGAGGGAAAGTGGACACAACCTTATTCTGTAAGACATTTAAGAATGACATCTAAGTGTGTCAGATTTATGTTGATGATATTATATTTGGATCTACTAATCCTTCTCTTGGAAGAAAATTTGCTAAGTGTATGCAGGCAGAATTTGAGATGAGCCTCATGGGGAACTGAAATTCTTTCTAGGAATTCAGATCAATCAAACTCCAGAGGGAACTTACATTCATCAGAGCAAATATGTCAGAGAACTTCTGAAGAAATTTGATCTCTCAGAATGTAAGTCATCAAGGATTCCAATGCATCCCACGTGCATTCTGGAAAGAGAAGAGGTAAGAAAAAAGGTAGAATAGAAGGTCTACAGAGGTATGGTTGGTTCTCTTCTTTATCTGACGGCTTCAAGGCCTGATATTTTATTCAGTGTATGCATTTGTGCAAGATTCCAATCAGATCCTAGAGAATCGCACTTAACAGCTGTTAAGCGAATTTTCAAGTATTTGAAAGGTACTACTAATATGGGTTTATTTTATAGAAAATCTAGTGATTACAGCTTTGTAGGTTACTGTGATGCTGACATTGCTAGAGACAGAGTAGAGCGTAAAAGTACTTCTGGAAGCTGCCAGTTTCTGGGAGAAAATCTGATCTCTTGGTCCAGCAAAAGGCAATCCACAATTGCCCTATCAACAGCAGAAGCTGAATACATAGCAGCAGCAGGATTCAGCATACAAATGCTCTGGATGAAAAGTCAGCTTGAAGACTTCCAGATATTTGAGAGTAACATTCCTATACTCTGTGATAACACTTCTGCCATTTGCTTAAGTAAAAATCCAATTTTGCATTCTAGGGCTAAGCATATAGAAATAAAACATCATTTCATTAGGGACTATATTCAGAAAGGCATTTTAAACTTAAAATTTATTGATACAGACCACCAATGAGCTGATATTTTCACAAAACCACTTTCTGAAGATAGGTTCAACTTCATTCTGAAAAATCTCAGCATGAAGCTCTGCCCAGAGTGAAAATGTTTTAATTTTATATATATTAACCGTCAGAATTTGTTTTATTTTACTGTGAACTTCTGATCAATCTTCTTTCAGAAATTTAGACATGCAGATTGTATCAGATTCTATCCATAAAGATCTGAGCGTTTCATTTCAAGGATAGATGTGCTGTTCCCAAAATCAAACAAGTTTCATCCAGTCATCAGCTAATTCCTGAGGCAGAACATGCGTGCACGCTTCTGAGAAGGCAAAGCCCTGATTGGATGCATTGAGACACATGTCATAGGTAACCGTTCCAAATATCTTTCTAAATCCCCCAAAATCAGCCAACATTAAATGCGAGTAATCATGATTTAATTCTCTCTCTTAAAACATTTATGTTTTCAAAACAATTTTTGAAACCTATTTAAACGCCTTAAACATTATTCTTAGCTCTGATCAGATTAAGAACATGCTAGAAGCTCTGTTCACACGCCTTCCTCCCCAACCTTAGATTTTGTTTCTTGATGTTTTCATTGTTTTCTTTACATGTTATCTGTAATACTTTTTGAGCTCTGAACTGAATACAATCGTTTTTCTTCACTGATCGTTTTTAACTTCAATTATTTGCACTTTTTGATTGCTGACAAAAAGGGGGAGAAAGAATGATATTTTTCAATAACGGATTATTGAGACAAAAGTCTCAAACATTCTAACACTCTGATATACTTGAATGTCTCTTTGTTCTGCATAAGCTTACAAGTACAAGAATATGATGAACTCTAATACACTGAAGCTCTGCTCTAGTAAAGGAAAGATCTGATGCTCAAAGAAAGTTCAATAAAGATCTGATGCTAAAGGACTCATGGAATTAAAAGGGAAGTAATAAACTCAGGGGGAGTTTTTCTGATCGTAGCTCTGATACCTTTCTATTCCCTATCTTCTTATCTTTGATACCTATCTGTTTATCGCTGATACAAATTTATTATTTGGTTATCTATGATATTTTTTCTTTAAATTTCAATTGAAAATATCTGGTTTTTGTCATCATCAAAAAGGGGGAGATTGTTAGAACAAAGTTTGAATCTACTACCCTAAGTTAAAGTTTTGATGATAACAAAATGCTAGATTAAATAAATTGTATAATTCATATGAGACATATATTCTACCTAAAAATTATATTATGCATTTACAGAAACTCTGATGGATATCAGCATAAGAATGTCAACATCAGCATCAGAAGATGAAATATCATATGCCAGCATCAGGAGATCAAAGCATGTGCTTACGGTGAAGCTTGATGAACAGATCTGCGCTTAACATACTCTAAACTCTGATAAAGACCAAAACAATATCATCAGCACCTAGAAGCGTCAGAATAAGCCAAAGCCAATAACACGCTTAATTGACAACGGTACTGTGCATTCAAGACACTTTATTACCAACGACTGTATTCCAAGACAAAGATCTTCTCAATATGGAAATAACGTAATGGGCATTGAAATGGAATAATTTACTACAACATATCTTTTCCAAGGCTATATAAACAAGTCAGTGAGAAATGAATTGGCTAATGCTCTACAACTCTTTACACGCCTAAAGCTAATAATCTTCATCCTCACTCATACAGCTTGCTATTTCTCTCAAATTGCTTACTCTATAGTTATAGCATCCTAGTTTCACATAAGCTTAATTTGTGTATTATCATAGTTGTGATATAAAGTTTTTGTAGAAAACATTCAACACGCATAGTATTCATTTATCTGTAAGAAAGAATTTCCTTGAGAAACCGGTCTGTGGTTTAGATTCAAGAAGGCTTTAGCAGTTGTTAAAGCAGTTGTAATATTCAGTTGAATATAATGGATTAAGACCTCGTTGGAGAGAGGAGAAATCACCTTGACGGGTGGACTGGAGTAGTTTGAGATCAAATGAACCAGGATAAAAATAATGTGTTGTCTACATTTGTTTTCAAGTTTTACATTTCAACCCCCCTTCTTGTGTTTTTCACTTCTTCACAACATACTACCTTCCATAATAACAAGGCTACCATCCATTGGAGTAACAAAAATCTCGACAACAGACTACCTTTCATAATTACTAGGCTACCATCCATTGGAGTAACAAAGATATCTACAACAGACCACCTTCCGTAATGACAAGGCTACCATACATTAAAGTAACAAAAATCCCGACAACAGACTACCTTCCATAATGACAAGGCTACCATCCGTTGGAGTAACAAAAATATTGACAACAAACTACTTTCCATAATGACAGGGCTACCATCCATTAGAGTAACAAAAATCTCGACAACATACTACATTCCATAATGAAAAGGCTACCATCCATTGGAGAAACAAAAATCTCGACAACAGACTACCTTTCATAATGACAAGGCTACCATCCATTGGAGTAACAAAAATCTCTATAACAGACTACCTTCCATAATGACAAGGCTACCATCCATTGGAGTAAAAAAAAAATTGACAACAGACTACGTTCGATAATAACAAGGCTACCATCCATTAGAGTAACAAAAATATCGACAATAGACTACCTTCCATAATGACAAGGCTACCATCCATTAGAGTAACAAAACTCTAGATAACAGACTACCTTTCATAATGACAAGGCTACCATCCATTGGAGTAAAAAAAATATCAACAAGTGACTACCTTTAATAATGACAAGGCTACCATCCATTGGAGTAACAAAAATCTCGACAACATACCACCTTCCATAATGACTAGGCTACCATCCATTGGAGTAACAGAGATATCAACAATAGACCACCTTCCATAATGACAAGGCTACCATGCATTAGAGTAACCAAAATCTCGACAACGGACTACCTTCCATAATGACAAGGCTACCATCCATTGGAGTAACAAAAATCTCGACAACAGACTACCTTCCATAATGACAAGGCTACCATCCATTGGAGTAACAAAAATATCGACAACAGACTACCTTCCATAATAACAAGGCTACCTTCCATTGGAGTAACAAAAATCTCATCAACAGACTACCTTCCATAATGACAAGGCTATCACCCATTAGAGTAACAAAGATATCGACAACAGACTACCTTCCATAATGACAAGGCTATCATCCATTAGAGTAACAAATATATCGACAACATACTACCGTCCATAATGACAAGGCTACCATCCATTGGAGTAACAAAAATATTGACAACAAACTAACTTCCATAATGACAAGGCTACCATCCATTGGAATAACAAAAATCTCTACAACAGACTACCTTCAATAATGACAAGGCAACCATCCATTAGAGTAACAGAAATCTGAACAACAAACTACCATCTATAATGACAAGGCTACCGTCCATTGGAGTAACAGAAATCTCAATGATAGACTACCATCCATAATTACATGGCTACCATCCATAATTACAAGGCTACCATCTATTGGAGTAACAAAAATCTCGAAAATAGACTACCTTCCATAATGATAAGCATACCATCCATTTGAGTAAAAAAAATATCGACAACAAGCTATATTCCATAATGACAAGGCTATCATCCATTGGAGTAACAAAATTCTCTTCAACAGACTACCTTCCATAATGACAAGGCTACCATCCATTTGAGTAACAAAAATATCGACAACAGACTACGTTCGATAATGCCAAGGCTACCATCCATTAGATTAACAAAAATCTTGACAATAGACTACCTCCAATAATGACAAGACTACCATCCATTAGAGTATCAAAAATATCGACAACAGACTACCTTCCATAATGACAAGGCTACCATCCATTGGAGGAAAAAATATATCAATAAGAGACTACCTTCAATAATGACAAGGATACCATCCATTGGAGTAACAAAAATCTCGACAACATACTACCTTCCATAATAACAAGGCTACCATGCATTGGAGTAACAAAAATCTCGACAACAGTCTACCTTTCATAATTACTAGGCTACAATCCATTGGAGTAACAAAGATGACGACAACAGATCACCTTCCATAATGACAAGGCTACCATACATTATAGTAACAAAAATCTCGACAACAGACTACCTTCCATAATGACAAGGCTACCATCCGTTGGAGTAACAAAAATATCGACAACAAGCTACGTTCCATAATGACAAGGCTACCATCCATTAGAGTTACAAAAATCTCGACAACAGATTACCTTCCATAATGACAAGGCTACCATCCATTGGAGTAACAAAAATCTCGAAAACAGACTACCTTCCATAATGACAAGGCTACCATCCATTGGAGTAACAAAAATCTCTAAAATAGACTACCTTCCATAATGACAAGGCTACCATCCATTGGAGTAAAAAAAATACTGACAACAGACTACGTTCGATAATGACAATGCTATCATCCATTAGAGTAACAAAAATCTCGACAAAAGACTACCTTCCATAATGACAAGGCTACCATCCATTAGAGTAAAAAAACTCTAGATAACAGACTACCTTTCATAATGACAAGGCTACCATCCATTGAAGTAAAAAAAATATCAACAAGTTACTACCTTAAATAATGACAAGGCTACCATCCATTGGAGTAACAAAAATCTCGACAACAAACTACCTTCCATAATAACAAGGCTACCATCTATTGGAGTAACAAAAATCTCGACAACAGACTACCTTCCATAATGACTAGGCTACCATCCATTAGAGTAACAAAGATATCAACAACAAACCACCTTCCATAATGACAAGGCTACCATGCATTAGAGTAACAAAAATCTCGACAACAGACTACCTTCCATCCATTGGAGTAACAAAAATATCGACAACAGACTACCTTCCATAATGACAAGGCTAACATCCTTGGAGTAACAAAAATCTCGACAACAGAGTACCTTCCATAATAAAAAGGCTACCATCCATTGGAGTAACAAAAATCTCGACAACAGACTACCTTCCATAATAACAAGGCTACCATCCATTGGAGTAACAAAAATATTGACAACAAACTACCTTCCGTAACGACAAGGCTACCACACATTGGATTAACAAAAATCTCGACAACAAACTACATTCAATAATTATAAGGCTACCATCCATTGGAGTAACTGAAATCTTAACAACAAACTACCATCTATAATGACAAGGCTACCATCCATAATAACAAGGCAACATCCATAATAACAAGGCTACCATCTATTGGAGTAACAAAAATCTCGAAAATAGAGTACCTTCCATAATGATAAGGCTAACATCCATTTGAGTAAAAAAAATATCGACAACAGGCTATATTCCATAATGACAAGGCTATAATCCATTGGAGTAACAAAATTCTCTTCAACAGACTACCTTCCATAAAGACAAGGCTACCATCCATTTGAATAACAAATATATCGACAACAGACTACGTTCGATAATGCCAAGGCTACCATCCATTAGATTAACAAAAATATCGACAATAGACTACCATCCATTAGAGTATCAAAAATCTCGACAATAGGCTACCTTCCATAATGACAAGGCTACCATCCATTGGAGGAAAAAATATATCAATAAGAGACTACCTTCAATAATGACAAGGATACCATCCAATGGAGTAACAAAAATCTCGACAACATACTACCTTCCATAATAACAAGGCTACCATCCAAGGAAGTAACAAAAATCTCGACAACAAACTACCTTTCATAATGACTAGGCTACCATCCATTGGAGTAACAAAAATATTGACAATAGACTACGTTCGATAATGACAAGGCTACCATCCATTAGAGTAACAAAACTCCAGATAACAGACAACCTTTCATAATGACAAGGCTACCATCCATTGGAGTAAAAAAATTATCAACAAGTGACTACCATTAATAATGACAAGGCTACCATCCATTAGAGTAAAAAAAATCTCGACAACAGACTACCTTCAATAATAACAAGGCTCCCATCTATTGGAGTAACAAAAATCTCGACAACAGACTACCTTCCATAATGACTAGGCTACCATCCATTGGAGTAACAAAAATCTCAACAACAGACTACCTTCAATAATGACAAGGCTACCATCCATTGGAGTAACTGAAATATGAACAATAAACTACCATCTAAAATGTCAAGGCTACCGTCCATTGGAGTAACAGAAATCTCAACGATAGACGACCATCCATAATTACAAGGCTACCATCCATTGGAGTAACAAAAATATCGATAACAGACTACCTTCCATAATGACTAGGCTACCATCCATTGGAGTAACAAAGATATCGACAACAGACTACCTTCAATAATGACAAGGCTACAATACATTGTAATAACAAAATTCTCTACAATAGACTACCTTCCATTAATGACAAGGCTACCATCCATTGTAATAACAAGAATATCGGTAACAGACTACCTTCCATAATGACATGGCTAACATCCATTGGAGTAACAAAAATATCGACAACAGACTACGTTCCATAATGATAAGGCTTCCATCCGTTGGAGTAACAAAAATATCGACAATAAACTACGTTCCATAATGACAAGGCTACCATGCATTAGAGTAATAAAAATCTCGACAACAAACTACCTTCCATAATGACAAGGCTACCATACATTGTAGTAACAAAAATCTCGACAACATACTACCTTCCATAATGACAAGGCTACCATCCGTTGAAGTAACAAAAATATCGACAACAGACTACGTTCAATAATGACAAGCCTACCATCCATTAGAGTAACAAAAATCTCGACAACAGACTACCTTCCATAATAACAAGGCTACCATCCATTGGAGTAACAAAAATCTCGACAACAGACTACCTTCCATAATAACAAGGCTACCATCCCTTGGAGTAACAAAAATATTGACAACAAACTACCTTCCGTAATGACAAGGCTACCATCCATTGGAATAACAAAAATCTCGACAACTGACTACATTCAATAATGACAAGGCTACCATCCATTGGAGTAACTGAAATCTGAACAACAAACTACCATCTATAATGACAAGGCTACCGTCCATTGGAGTAACAGAAATCTCAACGATAGACGACCATCCATAATTACAAGGCTACCATCCATAATAACAAGGCTACCATCTATTGGAGTAACAAAAATCTCGAAAATAGACTACCTTCCATAATGATAAGGCTACCATCCATTTGAGTAAAAAAAATATCGACAACAGGCTATATTCCATAATGACAAGGCTATCATCCATTGGAGTAACAAAATTCTCTTCAACAGACTACCTTCCATAATGACAAGGCCACCATCCATTTGAATAACAAATGTATCGACAACAGACTACATTCTATAATGATAAGGCTTCCATCCGTTGGAGTAACAAAAATATCGACAATAGACAACGTTCCATAATGACAAGGCTACCAGGCATTAGAGTAACAAAAATCTCGACTACAAACTAGCTTCCATAATGACAAGGCTACCATACATTGTAGTAACAAAAATATCGACAATAGACTACCTTCCATAATGACAAGGCTACCATCCGTTGAAGTAACAAAAATATCGACAACAGACTACGTTCAATAATGACAAGGCTACTATCCATTGGAGTAACAAAAATCTCGACAACAGACTACGTTCCATAATGACAAGGCTATCATCCATTGGAGTAACAAAAATGTTGACAACAGACTACCTTCCATAATGACAAGGCTACCATCCATTGGAGTAAGAAAAATATTGACAATAGACTACCTTCCATAATGACAAGGCTACCATCCATTGGTGTAACAAAAATCTCGACAACAGACTACGTTCCATAATGACAAGGCTATCATCCATTGGAGTAAAAGAAATCTCGACAACATACTACCTTTTATAATGACAAGGCTACCATCCATTAGAGTAACAAAGATATCAACAACATACTGCCTTCCATAATGACAAGGCTACCTTCCATTGGAGTAACAAAAATATTAACAACAGACTACCTTCCATAATGACAAGGCTACCATCCATAGGAGTAAGAAAAATATTGACAACAGACTACCTTCCATAATGACAAGGCTACCATCCATTGGAGTAACAAAATATCGACAACATACTACCTTCCATTATGAAAAGGCTACCATTCATTCGAGTAAAAAAAATCTCGACTACAGACTAACTTCTATAATGACAAGGCTACCATCCATTGGTATAACAAAAATCTCGACAACAGACTACCTTCCATAATGACAAGGCTACCATCCAATGTAGTAACAAAAATCTAGACAACAGATTACTTTCCACAATGACAAGGCTACCATCCATTGGAGTAAAAAAAATCTTGACAACAGACTACCTTCCATAATGACAAGGCTACCATCCAATGGAATAACAAAAATCTCGAAGATAGACTACCTCAATTAATGACAAGGATACCATCCATTGGAGTAACAGAAATCTGAACAATAAACTACCTTCTATAATAACAAGTGACCGTCCATTGGAGTAACAGAAATCTCAACGACAGAATACCATCCATAATTAAAAGGCTACCATCTATTGGAGTAACAAAAATCTCGACAATATACTACCTTCCATAATGAAAAAGGATACCAATAATTGGAGTAACAAAAATCTCAACTATAGACTACCTTACATAATGATAATGCTAAAATCCATTTGAGTAAAAAAAATATCGACAACAGGCTATATTCCATAATGACAAGGCTACCATCCATTGGAGTAACAAAAATCTTGACAATAAACTACCTTTCATAATGACAAGGCTACCATCCATTCGAGTAACAAAGATATTGACAACATACTACCTTCCATAACGACAAGGCTACCATCCATTGGGGTAACATAATCTTGACATCAAACTACCTTCCATAATAACAAGGCTACAATACATTGTAATAACAAAATTCTCGACAACAGACTACCTTCCATTAATGACAAGGCTACCATCCATTGGAGTAACAAAAATATTGACAAAAAACTACCTCCCGTAATGACAAGGCTACCATCCATTGGAATAACAAAAATCTTGACAACAAACTACCTTTAATAATGACAAGGCTACCATCCATTGGAGTAACAGAAATCTGAACAAAAAACTACCATCTATAATGACAAGGCTACCATCCATTGGAGTAACATAAATCTCAACGATAGACTACCATCCATAATTACAAGACTACCTTCCATAATGACAAGGCTACCATCCATTTGAGTAACAAAAATATCGACAACAGACTACGTTCGATAATGCCAAGGCTACCATTCATTAGATTAACAAAAATCTCGACAATAGACTACCTTCCATAATGACAAGACTACCATCCATTAGAGTATCAAAAATCTCGACAACAGACTACCTTCCATAATGACAAGGCTACCATCCATTAGAGTAAAAAAACTCTAGATAACAGACTACCTTTCATAATGACAAGGCTACCATCCATTGAAGTAAAAAAAATATCAACAAGTTACTACCTTAAATAATGACAAGGCTACCATCCATTGGAGTAACAAAAATCTCGACAACAAACTACCTTCCATAATAACAAGGCTACCATCTATTGGAGTAACAAAAATCTCGACAACAGACTACCTTCCATAATGACTAGGCTACCATCCATTAGAGTAACAAAGATATCAACAACAAACCACCTTCCATAATGACAAGGCTACCATGCATTAGAGTAACAAAAATCTCGACAACAGACTACCTTCCATCCATTGGAGTAACAAAAATATCGACAACAGACTACCTTCCATAATGACAAGGCTAACATCCTTGGAGTAACAAAAATCTCGACAACAGAGTACCTTCCATAATAAAAAGGCTACCATCCATTGGAGTAACAAAAATCTCGACAACAGACTACCTTCCATAATAACAAGGCTACCATCCATTGGAGTAACAAAAATATTGACAACAAACTACCTTCCGTAACGACAAGGCTACCACACATTGGATTAACAAAAATCTCGACAACAAACTACATTCAATAATTATAAGGCTACCATCCATTGGAGTAACTGAAATCTTAACAACAAACTACCATCTATAATGACAAGGCTACCATCCATAATAACAAGGCAACCATCCATAATAACAAGGCTACCATCTATTGGAGTAACAAAAATCTCGAAAATAGAGTACCTTCCATAATGATAAGGCTACCATCCATTTGAGTAAAAAAAATATCGACAACAGGCTATATTCCATAATGACAAGGCTATAATCCATTGGAGTAACAAAATTCTCTTCAACAGACTACCTTCCATAAAGACAAGGCTACCATCCAGTTGAATAACAAATATATTGACAACAGACTACGTTCGATAATGCCAAGGCTACCATCCATTAGATTAACAAAAATATCGACAATAGACTACCATCCATTAGAGTATCAAAAATCTCGACAATAGGCTACCTTCCATAATGACAAGGCTACCATCCATTGGAGGAAAAAATATATCAATAAGAGACTACCTTCAATAATGACAAGGATACCATCCAATGGAGTAACAAAAATCTCGACAACATACTACCTTCCATAATAACAAGGCTACCATCCAAGGAAGTAACAAAAATCTCGACAACAAACTACCTTTCATAATGACTAGGCTACCATCCATTGGAGTAACAAAAATATTGACAATAGACTACGTTCGATAATGACAAGGCTACCATCCATTAGAGTAACAAAACTCCAGATAACAGACAACCTTTCATAATGACAAGGCTACCATCCATTGGAGTAAAAAAATTATCAACAAGTGACTACCATTAATAATGACAAGGCTACCATCCATTAGAGTAAAAAAAATCTCGACAACAGACTACCTTCAATAATAACAAGGCTCCCATCTATTGGAGTAACAAAAATCTCGACAACAGACTACCTTCCATAATGACTAGGCTACCATCCATTGGAGTAACAAAAATCTCGACAACAGACTACCTTCAATAATGACAAGGCTACCATCCATTGGAGTAACTGAAATATGAACAATAAACTACCATCTATAATGTCAAGGCTACCGTCCATTGGAGTAACAGAAATCTCAATGATAGACGACCATCCATAATTACAAGGCTACCATCCATTGGAGTAACAAAAATATCGATAACAGACTACCTTCCATAATGACTAGGCTACCATCCATTGGAGTAACAAAGATATCGACAACAGACTACCTTCAATAATGACAAGGCTACAATACATTGTAATAACAAAATTCTCTACAATAGACTACCTTCCATTAATGACAAGGCTACCATCCATTGTAATAACAAGAATATCGGTAACAGACTACCTTCCATAATGACATGGCTAACATCCATTGGAGTAACAAAAATATCGACAACAGACTACGTTCCATAATGATAAGGCTTCCATCCGTTGGAGTAACAAAAATATCGACAATAAACTACGTTCCATAATGACAAGGCTACCATGCATTAGAGAAATAAAAATCTCGACAACAAACTACCTTCCATAATGACAAGGCTACCATACATTGTATTAACAAAAATCTCGACAACATACTACCTTCCATAATGACAAGGCTACCATCCGTTGAAGTAACAAAAATATCGACAACAGACTACGTTCAATAATGACAAGCCTACCATCCATTAGAGTAACAAAAATCTCGACAACAGACTACCTTCCATAATAACAAGGCTACCATCCATTGGAGTAACAAAAATCTCGACAACAGACTACCTTCCATAATAACAAGGCTACCATCCCTTGGAGTAACAAAAATATTGACAACAAACTACCTTCCGTAATGACAAGGCTACCATCCATTGGAATAACAAAAATCTCGACAACTGACTACATTCAATAATGACAAGGCTACCATCCATTGGAGTAACTGAAATCTGAACAACAAACTACCATCTATAATGACAAGGCTACCGTCCATTGGAGTAACAGAAATCTCAACGATAGACGACCATCCATAATTACAAGGCTACCATCCATAATAACAAGGCTACCATCTATTGGAGTAACAAAAATCTCGAAAATAGACTACCTTCCATAATGATAAGGCTACCATCCATTTGAGTAAAAAAAATATCGACAACAGGCTATATTCCATAATGACAAGGCTATCATCCATTGGAGTAACAAAATTCTCTTCAACAGACTACCTTCCATAATGACAAGGCTACCATCCATTTGAATAACAAATGTATCGACAACAGACTACATTCCATAATGATAAGGCTTCCATCCGTTGGAGTAACAAAAATATCGACAATAGACAACGTTCCATAATGACAAGGCTACCAGGCATTAGAGTACCAAAAATCTCGACTACAAACTAGCTTCCATAATGACAAGGCTACCATACATTGTAGTAACAAAAATATCGACAATAGACTACCTTCCATAATGACAAGGCTACCATCCGTTGAAGTAACAAAAATATCGACAACAGACTACGTTCAATAATGACAAGGCTACTATCCATTGGAGTAACAAAAATCTCGACAACAGACTACGTTCCATAATGACAAGGCTATCATCCATTGGAGTAACAAAAATGTTGACAACAGACTACCTTCCATAATGACAAGGCTACCATCCATTGGAGTAAGAAAAATATTGACAATAGACTACCTTCCATAATGACAAGGCTACCATCCATTGGTGTAACAAAAATCTCGACAACAGACTACGTTCCATAATGACAAGGCTATCATCCATTGGAGTAAAAGAAATCTCGACAACATACTACCTTTTATAATGACAAGGCTACCATCCATTAGAGTAACAAAGATATCAACAACATACTGCCTTCCATAATGACAAGGCTACCTTCCATTGGAGTAACAAAAATATTAACAACAGACTACCTTCCATAATGACAAGGCTACCATCCATAGGAGTAAGAAAAATATTGACAACAGACTACCTTCCATAATGACAAGGCTACCATCCATTGGAGTAACAAAAATCTCGACAACAGAGTACCTTCCATAATGACAAGGCTATCATCCATTGGAGTAACAAAATATCGACAACATACTACCTTCCATTATGAAAAGGCTACCATTCATTCGAGTAAAAAAAATCGCGACTACAGACTAACTTCTATAATGACAAGGCTACCATCCATTGGTATAACAAAAATCTCGACAACAGACTACCTTCCATAATGACAAGGCTACCATCCAATGTAGTAACAAAAATCTAGACAACAGATTACTTTCCATAATGACAAGGCTACCATCCATTGGAGTAAAAAAAATCTTGACAACAGACTACCTTCCATAATGACAAGGCTACCATCCAATGGAATAACAAAAATCTCGAAGATAGACTACCTCAATTAATGACAAGGATACCATCCATTGGAGTAACATAAATCTGAACAATAAACTACCTTCTATAATAACAAGTGACCGTCCATTGGAGTAACAGAAATCTCAACGACAGAATACCATCCATAATTAAAAGGCTACCATCTATTGGAGTAACAAAAATCTCGACAATATACTACCTTCCATAATGAAAAAGGATACCAATAATTGGAGTAACAAAAATCTCAACTATAGACTACCTTACATAATGATAATGCTAAAATCCATTTGAGTAAAAAAAATATCGACAACAGGCTATATTCCATAATGACAAGGCTACCATCCATTAGAGTAACAAAAATCTTGACAATAAACTACCTTTCATAATGACAAGGCTACCATCCATTCGAGTAACAAAGATATTGACAACATACTACCTTCCATAACGACAAGGCTACCATCCATTGGGGTAACATAATCTTGACATCAAACTACCTTCCATAATAACAAGGCTACAATACATTGTAATAACAAAATTCTCGACAACAGACTACCTTCCATTAATGACAAGGCTACCATCCATTGGAGTAACAAAAATATTGACAACAAACTACCTCCCGTAATGACAAGGCTACCATCCATTGGAATAACAAAAATCTTGACAACAAACTACCTTTAATAATGACAAGGCTACCATCCATTGGAGTAACAGAAATCTGAACAAAAAACTACCATCTATAATGACAAGGCTTCCATCCATTGGAGTAACATAAATCTCAACGATAGACTACCATCCATAATTACAAGACTACCTTCCATAATGACAAGGCTACCATCCATTTGAGTAACAAAAATATCGACAACAGACTACGTTCGATAATGCCAAGGCTACCATTCATTAGATTAACAAAAATCTCGACAATAGACTACCTTCCATAATGACAAGACTACCATCCATTAGAGTATCAAAAATCTCGACAACAGACTACCTTCCATAATGACAAGGCTACCATCCATTGGAGGAAAAAATAAATCAATAAGAGACTACCTTCAATAATGACAAGGATACCATCCATTGGAGTAATAAAAATCTCGACAACATACTACCTTCCATAATAACAAGGCTACCATCCATTAGAGTAACAAAAATCTCGACAACAGACTACCTTTCATAATGACTAGGCTACCATCCATTGGAGTAAGAAAGATATCAACAACAGACCACCTTCCATAATGACAAGGCTACCATACATTATAGTAACATAAATCTCGACAACAAACTACCATCCAAAATGACAAGGCTACCAACCGTTGGAGTAAAAAAAATATCGACAACAGACTACAATCCATAATGACAAGGCTACCATCCATTAGAGTAACAAAAATCTCAACAACAAACTACCTTCCATAATGACAAGGCTACCATCCATTGGAGTAACAAAAATCTCGACAATAGACTACCTTCCATAATGACAAGGCTACCATCCATTGGAGTAACAAAAATCTCGACAATAGACTACCTTCCATAATGACAAGGCTACCATCCATTGGAGTAACAAAAATAAATCAATAAGTGACTACCTTCAATAATGACAAGGCTACCATCCATTGGAGTAACAAAAATCTCGACAACAGACTACCTTCCATAATGACAAGGCTACCATCCATTGGAGTAACAAAAATATTGTTAACAGACTACGTTCGATAATGACAAGGCTACCATCAATTAGAGTAACATAAATCTCGACAATATACGAACTTTCATAATGACAAGGCTACCATCCATTGGAGTAAAAAAAATATCAACAAGTGACTACCTTCAATAATGACAAGGCTACCATCCATTGGAAGGCTACCATTCATTGGAGTAACAAAGATATCGACAACAGACTACCTTCCATAATGACAAGGCTTCAATACATTGTAATAACAAAATTCTTGACAAAAGACTACCTTGCATTAATGACAAGGCTACCATCCATTGTAGTAACAAGAATATCGGCAACAGACTACCTTCCATAATGACTAGGCTACCATCCATTGGAGTAACAAAGATATCAACAAAAGACCACCTTCCATAATGACAAGGCTACCATACATTGCAGTAACAAAAATCTCGACAACAGACTACCTTCCATAATGACAAGGCTACCATCCGTTGGAGTAACAAAAATATCGACAACAAACTACGTTCCATAATGAAAAGGCTACCTTGCATTAGAGTAACAAAAATCTCGATAACAGACTACCTTCCATAATGACAAGGCTACCATCCGTTGGAGTAACAAAAATCTCGACAACAGACTACCTTCCATAATGACAAGGCTACCATCCATTGGAGTAACAAAAATCTTGACAACAGACTACCTTCCATAATAACAAGGCTACCATCCATTGGAGTAACAAAAATCTCGACAACAGACTACCTTCCATAATAACAAGGCTACCATCCATTGGAGTAACAAAAATATCGATAACAGACTACCTTCCATAATGACTAGGCTACCATTCATTGGAGTAACAAAGATATCGACAACAAACTACCTTCCATAATGACAAGGCTACAATACATTGTAATAACAAAATTCTTGACAACAGACTACCTTGCATTAATGACAAGGCTACCATCCATTGTAGTAACAAGAATATCGGCAACAGACTACCTTCCATAATGACAAGGCTACCATCCATTGGAGTAACAAAAATATCGACAACAGACTACATTCCATAATGACAAGGCTTCCATCCGTTGGAGTAACAAAAATATCGACAATAGACTACGTTCCATAATGACAAGGCTACCATGCATTAGAGTAACAAAAATCTCGACAACATACTACCTTCCATAATGACAAGGCTACCATCCATTGGAGTAACAAAAATCTCTACAACAAACTACCTTCCATAATGACAAGGCTACCATCCATTAGAGTAACAAAAATATTGACAACAGACTACGTTCGATAATGACAAGGCTACCATCCATTAGAGTAACAAAAATCTCGACAACAGACTACATTTAATAATGACAAGGCTACCATCCATTGGAGTAACAGAAATCTGAACAAAAAACTACCATCTATAATGACAAGGCTACCATCCATTGGAGTAACATAAATCTCAACGATAGACTACCATCCATAATTACAAGACTACCTTCCATAATGACAAGGCTACCATCCATTTGAGTAACAAAAATATCGACAACAGACTACGTTCGATAATGCCAAGGCTACCATTCATTAGATTAACAAAAATCTCGACAATAGACTACCTTCCATAATGACAAGACTACCATCCATTAGAGTATCAAAAATCTCGACAACAGACTACCTTCCATAATGAGAAGGCTACCATCCATTGGAGGAAAAAATAAATCAATAAGACTACCTTCAATAATGACAAGGATACCATCCATTGGAGTAATAAAAATCTCGACAACATACTACCTTCCATAATAACAAGGCTACCATCCATTAGAGTAACAAAAATCTCGACAACAGACTACCTTTCATAATGACTAGGCTACCATCCATTGGAGTAAGAAAGATATCAACAACAGACCACCTTCCATAATGACAAGGCTACCATACATTATAGTAACATAAATCTCGACAACAGACTACCTTCCAAAATGACAAGGCTACCAACCGTTGGAGTAAAAAAAATATCGACAACAGACTACAATCCATAATGACAAGGCTACCATCCATTAGAGTAACAAAAATCTCAACAACAAACTACCTTCCATAATGACAAGGCTACCATCCATTGGAGTAACAAAAATCTCGACAATAGACTACCTTCCATAATGACAAGGCTACCATCCATTGGAGTAACAAAAATAACAACAAGTGACTACCTTCAATAATGACAAGGCTACCATCCATTGGAGTAACAAAAATCTCGACAACAGACTACCTTCCATAATGACAAGGCTACCATCCATTGGAGTAACAAAAATATTGTTAACAGACTACGTTCGATAATGACAAGGCTACCATCAATTAGAGTAACACAAATCTCGACAATATACGAACTTTCATAATGACAAGGCTACCATCCATTGGAGTAAAAAAAATATCAACAAGTGACTACCTTCAATAATGACAAGGCTACCATCCATTGGAAGGCTACCATTCATTGGAGTAACAAAGATATCGACAACAGACTACCTTCCATAATGACAAGGCTTCAATACATTGTAATAACAAAATTCTTGACAACAGACTACCTTGCATTAATGACAAGGCTACCATCCATTGTAGTAACAAGAATATCGGCAACAGACTACCTTCCATAATGACTAGGCTACCATCCATTGGAGTAACAAAGATATCAACAAAAGACCACCTTCCATAATGACAAGGCTACCATCCGTTGGAGTAACAAAAATATTGACAACAGACTATGTTCGATAATGACAAGGCTACCATCAATTAGAGTAACACAAATCTCGACAATAGACGAACTTTCATTATGACAAGGCTACCATCCATTGGAGTAAAAAAATATAAACAAGTGACTACCTTCAATAATGACAAGGCTAACATCCATTGGAGTAACAAAAATCTCGACAACAGACTACCTTCCATAATAACAGGGCTACCATATATTGGAGTAACAAAAATCTCGACAACAGACTACCTTCCATAATGACTAGGCTACCATCCATTGGAGTAACAAAGATATCAACAACAGACCACCTTCCATAATGACAAGGCTACCATACATTGCATAAACAAAAATCTCGGCAACAGACTACCTTCCATAATGACAAGGCTACCATCCATTGGAGTAACAAAAATATCGACAACAGACTACGTTCAGTAATGACAAGGCTACCATGCATTAAAGTAACAAAAATTTCGACAACAGACTACCTTCCATAATGACAAGGCTACCATCCATTGGAGTAACAAAAATATCGACAAAAGACTACCTTCCATAATGACAAGGCTACCATCCATTGGAGTAACAAAAATCTCGACAAATGACTACCTTCCATAATAACAAGGCTTCCATCCATTGGAGTAACAAAAATCTCGACAACAGACTACCTTCCATAATAACAAGGCTACCATCCATTGGAGTAACAAAAATATCGATAACAGACTACATTCCATAATGACTAGGCTACAATACATTGTAATAACAAAATTCTTGACAACAGACTACCTTCCATTAGTGACAAGGCTACCATCCATTGTAGTAACAAGAATATAGGCAACAGACTACCTTCCATATTGACAAGGCTACCATCCATTAGAGTAACAAAAATATCGACAACAGACTACATTCCATAATGACAAGGCTTCCATCCGTTGGAGTAACAAAAATATCGACAATAGACTACGTTCCATAATGACCAGGCTACCATCCATTAGAGTAACAAAAATCTAGACAACAGACTACCTTCCATAATGACAAGGCTACCATCCATTGGAGTAAAAAATATATCAACAAGTGACTACCTTCAATAATGATAAGGCTTCCATCCATTTGAGTAACAAAAATCTCGACAACAGACTACCTTCCATAATAACAAGGCTACCATCCATTGGAGTAACAAAAATCTCGACAACAGACTACCTTCAATAATGACTAGGCTACCATCCATTGGAGTAACAAAGATATCGATTACAGACCAACTTCCATAATGACAAGGCTACCATACATTGTAGTAACAAAAATCTCGACAACAGACTACCTTCCATAATGACAAGGCTACCATCCATTGGAGTAACAAAAATCTCGACAATAGACTACCTTCCATAATAACAAGGCTACCATCCATTCGAATAACAAAAACCTCGACAACAGACTACCTTCCATAATAACAAGGCTACCATCCATTGGAGTAACAAAAATATCGATAACAGACTACCTTCCATAATGAATAGGCTACCATCCATTGGACTAACAAAGATATCGACAACAAACTACCTTCCATAATGACAAGGCTACAATACATTGTAATAACAAAATTCTTGACAACAGACTACCTTCCATTAGTGACAAGACTACCATCCATTGTAGTAACAAGAATATCGGCAATAGACTACCTTCCATAATGACAAGGCTACCATCCATTGGAGTAACCAAAATATCGACAACACACTACGTTCCATAATGACAAGGCTTCCATCCGTTGGAGTAACAAAAATATCGACAATAGACTATGTTCCATAATGACAAGGCTACCATGCATTAGAGTAACAAAAATCTCGACAACAGACTACCTTCCATAATGACAAGGCTACCATCCATTGGAGTAACAAAAATCTCGACAACAGACTACCTTCCATAATAACAAGGCTACCATCCATTAGAGTAACAAAAATCTAGACAACAGACTACCTTGAATAATGACTAGGCTACCATCCATTGGAGTAACAAAGATATCGACAACAGACCACCTTCCATAATGACAACGCTACCATACATTGTAGTAACAAAAATTTCGACAACATACTACCTTCCATAATGACAAGGCTACCATCCGTTGGAATAAAAAAAATTTCGACAACAGACTACCTTCCATAATGACAAGGCTACCATCCATTAGAGTAACAAGAATCTCAACAACAAACTATCTTCCATAATGACAAGGCTACCATCCATTGGAGTAACAAAAATCTCGACAACAAACTACCTTCCATAATGACAAGGCTACCATCCATTGGAGTAACAAAAATATTGACAACAGACTATGTTCGATAATGACAAGGCTACCATCAATTAGAGTAACACAAATCTCGACAATAGACGAACTTTCATTATGACAAGGCTACCATCCATTGGAGTAAAAAAATATCAACAAGTGACTACCTTCAATAATGACAAGGCTAACATCCATTGGAGTAACAAAAATCTCGACAACAGACTACCTTCCATAATAACAGGGCTAGCATATATTGGAGTAACAAAAATCTCGACAACAGACTACCTTCCATAATGACTAGGCTACCATCCATTGGAGTAACAAAGATATCAACAACAGACCACCTTCCATAATGACAAGGCTACCATACATTGCATAAACAAAAATCTCGGCAACAGACTACCTTCCATAATGACAAGGCTACCATCCATTGGAGTAACAAAAATATCGACAACAGACTACGTTCAGTAATGACAAGGCTACCATGCATTAAAGTAACAAAAATTTCGACAACAGACTACCTTCCATAATGACAAGGCTACCATCCATTGGAGTAACAAAAATATCGACAAAAGACTACCTTCCATAATGACAAGGCTACCATCCATTGGAGTAACAAAAATCTCGACAAATGACTACCTTCCATAATAACAAGGCTTCCATCCATTGGAGTAACAAAAATCTCGACAACAGACTACCTTCCATAATAACAAGGCTACCATCCATTGGAGTAACAAAAATATCGATAACAGACTACATTCCATAATGACTAGGCTACAATACATTGTAATAACAAAATTCTTGACAACAGACTACCTTCCATTAGTGACAAGGCTACCATCCATTGTAGTAACAAGAATATAGGCAACAGACTACCTTCCATATTGACAAGGCTACCATCCATTGGAGTAACAAAAATATCGACAACAGACTACATTCCATAATGACAAGGCTTCCATCCGTTGGAGTAACAAAAATATCGACAATAGACTACGTTCCATAATGACCAGGCTACCATCTATTAGAGTAACAAAAATCTAGACAACAGACTACCTTCCATAATGACAAGGCTACCATCCATTGGAGTAAAAAATATATCAACAAGTGACTACCTTCAATAATGATAAGGCTTCCATCCATTTGAGTAACAAAAATCTCGACAACAGACTACCTTCCATAATAACAAGGCTACCATCCATTGGAGTAACAAAAATCTCGACAACAGACTACCTTCAATAATGACTAGGCTACCATCCATTGGAGTAACAAAGATATCGATTACAGACCAACTTCCATAATGACAAGGCTACCATACATTGTAGTAACAAAAATCTCGACAACAGACTACCTTCCATAATGACAAGGCTACCATCCATTGGAGTAACAAAAATCTCGACAATAGACTACCTTCCATAATAACAAGGCTACCATCCATTCGAATAACAAAAACCTCGACAACAGACTACCTTCCATAATAACAAGGCTACCATCCATTGGAGTAACAAAAATATCGATAACAGACTACCTTCCATAATGACTAGGCTACCATCCATTGGACTAACAAAGATATCTACAACAGACTACCTTCCATAATGACAAGGCTACAATACATTGTAATAACAAAATTCTTGACAACAGACTACCTTCCATTAGTGACAAGGCTACCATCCATTGTAGTAACAAGAATATCGGCAACAGACTACCTTCCATAATGACAAGGCTACCATCCATTGGGGTAACCAAAATATCGACAACACACTACGTTCCATAATGACAAGGCTTCCATCCGTTGGAGTAACAAAAATATCGACAATAGACTATGTTCCATAATGACAAGGCTGCCATGCATTAGAGTAACAAAAATCTCGACAACAGACTACCTTCCATAATGACAAGGCTACCATCCATTGGAGTAAAAAAAATCTCTACAACAAACTACCTTCCATAATGACAAGGCTACCATCCATTAGAGTAACAAAAATCTAGACAACAGACTACCTTCCATAATGACAAGGCTACCATCCATTGGAGTAAAAAAAATATCAACAAGTGACTACCTTCAATAATGACAAGTCTACCATCCATTGGAGTAACAAAAATATCGACAACAGACTACCTTCCATAATAACAAGGCTACCATCCATTAGAGTAACAAAAATCTTGACAACAGACTACCTTGAATAATGACTAGGCTACCATCCATTTGAGTAACAAAGATATCGACAACAGACCACCTTCCATAATGACAAGGCTACCATACATTGTAGTAACAAAAATCTCGACAACATACTACCTTCCATAATGACAAGGCTACCATCCGTTGGAGTAACAAAAATATCGACAATAGACTACCTTCCATAATAATAAGGCTACCATCCATTGGAGTAACAAAAATCTCGACAACAAACTACCTTCCATAATAACAAGGCTACCATCCATTGGAGTAACAAAAATATCAATAATAGACTACCTTCCATCATGACTAGGCTACCATTCATTGGAGTAACAAAGATATCGACAACAGACTACCTTCCATAATGACAAGGCTACAATAAATTGTAATAACAAAATTCTCGACAACAGACTACCTTCCATAATGACAAGGATACCATCCATTGTAGTAATACAAATCTCGGCAACAGACTACCTTCCATAATAACAAGGCTACCATCCATTGGAGTAACAAAAATCTTGACAACAGATTACCTTCGATAATGAGTAGGCTACCATCCATTGGACTAACAAAGATATCAACAACAAACCACCTTCCATAATGACAAGGCTACCATACATTGTAGTAACAAAAATCTCGACAACAGACTACCTTCCATAATGACAAGGCTACCATCCGCTGGAGTAACAAAAATATCGACAATAGACTACCTTTCATAATGACTAGGCTACCATCCATTGGAGTAAAAAAATATCAACAAGTGACTACCTTCAATAATGACAAGGCTATCATCCATTGGTGTAACAAAAATCTTGACAACAGACTACCTTCCATAATAACAAGGCTACCATACATTGGAGTAACAAAAATCTCGACAACAGACTACCTTCCATAATAACAAGGCTACCATCCATTCGAGTAACAAAAACCTCAACAACAGACTACCTTCCATAATAACAAGGCTACCATCCATTGGAGTAACAAAAATATCGATAACAGACTACCTTCCATAATGACTAGGCTACCATCCATTGGACTAACAAAGATATCGACAACAAACTACCTTCCATAATGACAAGGCTACAATACATTGTAATAACAAAATTCTTGACAACAGACTACCTTCCATTAGTGACAAGACTACCATCCATTGTAGTAACAAGAATATCGGCAACAGACTACCTTCCATAATGACAAGGCTACCATCCATTGGAGTAACCAAAATATCGACAACACACTACGTTCCATAATGACAAGGCTTCCATCCGTTGGAGTAACAAAAATATCGACAATAGACTATGTTCCATAATGACAAGGCTACCATGCATTAGAGTAACAAAAATCTCGACAACAGACTACCTTCCATAATGACAAGGCTACCATCCATTGGAGTAACAAAAATCTCTACAACAGACTACCTTCCATAATAACAAGGCTACCATCCATTAGAGTAACAAAAATCTAGACAACAGACTACCTTGAATAATGACTAGGCTACCATCCATTGGAGTAACAAAGATATCGACAACAGACCACCTTCCATAATGACAACGCTACCATACATTGTAGTAACAAAAATTTCGACAACATACTACCTTCCATAATGACAAGGCTACCATCCATTAGAGTAACAAAAATCTTGACAACAGACTACCTTGAATAATGACTAGGCTACCATCCATTGGAGTAACAAAGATATCGACAACAGACCACCTTCCATAATGACAAGGCTACCATACATTGTAGTAACAAAAATCTCGACAACATACTACCTTCCATAATGACAAGGCTACCATCCGTTGGAGTAACAAAAATATCGACAATAGACTACCTTCCATAATAATAAGGCTACCATCCATTGGAGTAACAAAAATCTCGACAACAAACTACCTTCCATAATAACAAGGCTACCATCCATTGGAGTAACAAAAATATCGATAATAGACTACCTTCCATCATGACTAGGCTACCATCCATTGGAGTAACAAAGATATCGACAACAGACTACCTTCCATAATGACAAGGCTACAATAAATTGTAATAACAAAATTCTCGACAACAGACTACCTTCCATAATGACAAGGATACCATCCATTGTAGTAATACAAATCTCGACAACAGACTACCTTCCATAATGACAAGGCTACCATCCATTGGAGTAACAAAAATCTTGACAACAGATTACCTTCCATAATGAGTAGGCTACCATCCATTGGACTAACAAAGATATCAACAACAAACCACCTTCCATAATGACAAGGCTACCATACATTGTAGTAACAAAAATCTCGACAACAGACTACCTTCCATAATGACAAGGCTACCATCCGTTGGAGTAACAAAAATATCGACAATAGACTACCTTCCATAATGACTAGGCTACCATCCATTGGAGTAAAAAAATATCAACAAGTGACTACCTTCAATAATGACAAGGCTATCATCCATTGGTGTAACAAAAATCTTGACAACAGACTACCTTCCATAATAACAAGGCTACCCTACATTGGAGTAACAAAAATCTCGACAACAGACTACCTTCCATAATAACAAGGCTACCATCCATTGGAGTAACAAAAATATCGATAACAAACTACCTTCCATAATGACAAGGCTACAATACATTGTAATAACAAAATTCTTGACAACAGACTACCTTTCATTAATGACAAGGCTACCATCCATTGGAGTAACAAAAATATCGACAACAGACTACGTTCCATAATGACAAGGCTTCCATCCGTCGGAGTAACAAAAATATCGACAATAGACTACGTTCCATAATGACAAGGCTACCATGCATTAGAGTAACAAAAATCTCGACAACATACTACCTTCCATAATAACAAGGCTACCATCCATTGAATTAACAAAAATCTCGACAACAGACTACCTTTCATAATGACTAGGCTACAATCCATTGGAGTAACAAAGATATCGACAACAGACCACCTTCCATAATGACAAGGCTACCATACATTATAGTAACAAAAATCTCGACAACAGACTACCTTGCAAAATGAAAAGGCTACCATCCGTTGGAATAAAAAAAATTTCGACAACAGACTACAATCCATAATGACAAGGCTACCATCCATTAGAGTAACAAGAATCTCAACAACAAACTATCTTCCATAATGACAAGGCTACCATCCATTGGAGTAACAAAAATCTCGACAACAAACTACCATCCATAATGACAAGGCTACCATCCATTGGAGTAACAAAAATATTGACAACAGACTATGTTCGATAATGACAAGGCTACCATCAATTAGAGTAACACAAATCTCGACAATAGACGAACTTTCATTATGACAAGGCTACCATCCATTGGAGTAAAAAAATATCAACAAGTGACTACCTTCAATAATGACAAGGCTACCATCCATTGGAGTAACAAAAATCTCGACAACAGACTACCTTCCATAATAACAGGGCTACCATCTATTGGAGTAACAAAAATCTCGACAACAGACTACCTTCCATAATGACTAGGCTACCATCCATTGGAGTAACAAAGATATCAAAAACAGACCACCTTCCATAATGACAAGGCTACCATACATTGCAGTAACAAAAATCTCGGCAACAGACAACCTTCCATAATGACAAGGCTACCATCCATTGGAGTAACAAAAATATCGACAACAGACTACGTTCAGTAATGACAAGGCTACCATGTATTAAAGTAACAAAAATTTCGACAACAGACTACCTTCCATAATGACAAGGCTACCATCCATTGGAGTAACAAAAATCTCGACAAAAGACTACCTTCCATAATGACAAGGCTACCATCCATTGGAGTAACAAAAATCTCGACAAATGACTACCTTCCATAATAACAAGGCTTCCATCCATTGGAGTAACAAAAATCTCGACAACAGACTACCTTCCATAATAACAAGGCTACCATCCATTGGAGTAACAAAAATATCGATAACAGACTACCTTCCATAATGACTAAGCTACAATACATTATAATAACAAAATTCTTGACAACAGACTACCTTCCATTAGTGACAAGGCTACCATCCGTTGGAGTAACAAAAATATCGACAATAGACTATGTTCCATAATGAGAAGGCTACCATGCATTAGAGTAACAAAAATCTCGACAACAGACTACCTTCCATAATGACAAGGCTACCATCCATTGGAGTAACAAAAATCTCTACAACAAACTACCTTCCATAATGACAAGGCTACCATCCATTGGAGTAACAAAAATATTGACAACAGACTATGTTCAATAATGACAAGGCTACCATCCATTAGAGTAACAAAAATCTCGACAACAGACTATCTTCCATAATGACAAGGCTACCATCCATTAGAGTAACAAAAATCTAGACAACAGACTACCTTCCATAATGACAAGGCTACCATCCATTGGAGTAAAAAAAATATCAACAAGTGACTACCTTCAATAATTACAAGGCTACCATCCATTGGAGTAACAAAAATCTCGACAACAGACTACCTTCCATAATAACAAGGCTACCATCCATTGGAGTAACAAAAATCTAGACAACAAACTACCTTGAATAATGACTAGGCTACCATCCATTGGAGTAACAAAGATATCGACAACAGACCACCTTCCATAATGACAAGGCTACCATACATTGTAGTAACAAAAATCTCGACAACAGACTACCTTCCATAATGACAAGGCTACCATCCGTTGGAGTAACAAAAATATCGACAACAGACTACCTTCCATAATAACAAGGCTACCATCCATTGGAGTAACAAAAATCTCGACAACAGACTACCTTCCATAATAACAAGGCTACCATCCATTGGAGTAACAAAAATATCGATAACAGACTACCTTCAATAATGACTAGGCTACCATCCATTGGAGTAACAAAGAATTCGACAACAAACTACCTTCTATAATGACAAGGCTACAATACGTTGTAATAACAAAATTCTTGATAACAGCTTACCTTCCATTAATGACAAGGCTACCATCCATTGTAGTAACAAGAATATCGGCAACAAACTACCTTCCATAATGACAAGGCTACCATCCATTGGAGTAACCAAAATATCGACAACACACTACGTTCCATAATGACAAGGCTTCCATCCGTTGGAGTAACAAAAATATCGACAATAGACTATGTTCCATAATGAGAAGGCTACCATGCATTAGAGTAACAAAAATCTCGACAACAGACTACCTTCCATAATGACAAGGCTACCATCCATTGGAGTAACAAAAATCTCTACAACAAACTACCTTCCATAATGACAAGGCTACCATCCATTGGAGTAACAAAAATATTGACAACAGACTATGTTCAATAATGACAAGGCTACCATCCATTAGAGTAACAAAAATCTCGACAACAGACTACCTTCCATAATGACAAGGCTACCATCCATTAGAGTAACAAAAATCTAGACAACAGACTACCTTCCATAATGACAAGGCTACCATCCATTGGAGTAAAAAAAATATCAACAAGTGACTACCTTCAATAATGACAAGGCTACCATCCATTGGAGTAACAAAAATCTCGACAACAGACTACCTTCCATAATAACAAGGCTACCATCCATTAGAGTAACAAAAATCTAGACAACAGACTACCTTGAATAATGACTAGGCTACCATCCATTGGAGTAACAAAGATATCGACAACAGACCACCTTCCATAATGACAAGGCTACCATACATTGTAGTAACAAAAATCTCGACAACAGACTACCTTCCATAATGACAAGGCTACCATCCATTGGACTAACAAAGATATCGACAACAGACTACCTTCCATAATGACAAGGCTACAATACATTGTAATAACAAAATTCTTGACAACAGACTACCTTCAATTAGTGACAAGGCTACCATCCATTGTAGTAACAAGAATATCGGCAACAGACTACCTTCCATAATGACAACGCTACCATCCATTGGAGTAACCAAAATATCGACAACACACTACGTTCCATAATGACAAGGCTTCCATCCGTTGGAGTAACAAAAATATCGACAATAGACTATGTTCCATAATGACAAGGCTTCCATGCATTAGAGTAACAAAAATCTCGACAACAGACTACCTTCCATAATGACAAGGCTACCATCCATTGGAGTAACAAAAATCTCTACAACAAACTACCTTCCATAATGACAAGGCTACCATCCATTGGAGTAACAAAAATATTGACAATAGACTACGTTCGATAATGACAAGGCTACCATCCATTAGAGTAACAAAAATCTCGACAACAGACTACCTTCCATAATGACAAGGCTACCATCCATTAGAGTAACAAAAATCTAGACAATAGACTACCTTCCATAATGACAAGGCTACCATCCATTGGAGTAAAAAAAATATCAACAAGTGACTACCTTCAATAATTACAAGGCTACCATCCATTGGAGTAACAAAAATCTCGACAACAGACTACCTTCCATAATAACAAGGCTACTATCCATTGGTGTAACAAAAATCCAAACAACAAACTACCTTGAATAATGACTAGGCTACCATCCATTAGAGTAACAAAGATATCGACAACAGACCACCTTCCATAATGACAAGGCTACCATACATTGTAGTAACAAAAATCTCGACAACAGACTACCTTCCATAATGACAAGGCTACCATCCGTTGGAGTAACAAAAATATCGACAACAGACTACCTTCCATAATAACAAGGCTACCATCCATTGGAGTAACAAAAATCTCGACAACAGACTACCTTCCATAATAACAAGGCTACCATCCATTGGAGTAACAAAAATATCGATAACAGACTACCTTCCATAATGACTAGGCTACCATCCATTGGAGTAACAAAGATATCGACAACAGACTACCTTCTATAATGACAAGGCTACAATACATTGTAATAAAAAAATTCTTGATAACAGACTACCTTCCATTAATGACAAGGCTACCATCCATTGTAGTAACAAGAATATCGGCAACAGACTACCTTCCATAATGACAAGGCTACCATCCATTGGAGTAACCAAAATATCGACAACACACTACGTTCCATAATGACAAGGCTTCCATCCGTTGGAGTAACAAAAATATCGACAATAGACTATGTTGCATAATGAGAAGGCTACCATGCATTAGAGTAACAAAAATCTCGACAACAGACTACCTTCCATAATGACAAGGCTACCATCCATTGGAGTAACAAAAATCTCTACAACAAACTACCTTCCATAATGACAAGGCTACCATCCATTGGAGTAACAAAAATATTGACAACAGACTATGTTCAATAATGACAAGGCTACCATCCATTAGAGTAACAAAAATCTCGACAACAGACTACCTTCCATAATGACAAGGCTACCATCCATTAGAGTAACAAAAATCTAGACAACAGACTACCTTCCATAATGACAAGGCTACCATCCATTGGAGTAAAAAAATATCAACAAGTGACTACCTTCAATAATTACAAGGCTACCATCCATTAGAGTAACAAAAATCTCGACAACAGACTACCTTCCATAATAACAAGGCTACCATCCATTGGAGTAACAAAAATCTAGACAACAAACTACCTTGAATAATGACTAGGCTACCATCCATTGGAGTAACAAAGATATCGACAACAGACCACCTTCCATAATGACAAGTCTACCATACATTGTAGTAACAAAAATCTCGACAACAGACTACCTTCCATAATGACAAGGCTACCATCCATTGGAGTAACAAAAATCTCTACAACAAACTACCTTCCATAATGACAAGGCTACCATCCATTGGAGTAACAAAAATATTGACAACAGACTATGTTCAATAATGACAAGGCTACCATCCATTAGAGTAACAAAAATCTCGACAACAGACTACCTTCCATAATGACAAGGCTACCATCCATTAGAGTAACAAAAATCTAGACAACAGACTACCTTCCATAATGACAAGGCTACCATCCATTGGAGTAAAAAAAATATCAACAAGTGACTACCTTCAATAATGACAAGGCTACCATCCATTGGAGTAACAAAAATCTCGACAACAGACTACCTTCCATAATAACAAGGCTACCATCCATTAGAGTAACAAAAATCTAGACAACAGACTACCTTGAATAATGACTAGGCTACCATCCATTGGAGTAACAAAGATATCGACAACAGACCACCTTCCATAATGACAAGGCTACCATACATTGTAGTAACAAAAATCTCGACAACAGACTACCTTCCATAATGACAAGGCTACCATCCATTGGACTAACAAAGATATCGACAACAGACTACCTTCCATAATGACAAGGCTACAATACATTGTAATAACAAAATTCTTGACAACAGACTACCTTCAATTAGTGACAAGGCTACCATCCATTGTAGTAACAAGAATATCGGCAACAGACTACCTTCCATAATGACAACGCTACCATCCATTGGAGTAACCAAAATATCAACAACACACTATGTTCCATAATGACAAGGCTTCCATCCGTTGGAGTAACAAAAATATCGACAATAGACTATGTTCCATAATGACAAGGCTGCCATGCATTAGAGTAACAAAAATCTCGACAACAGACTACCTTCCATAATGACAAGGCTACCATCCATTGGAGTAACAAAAATCTCTACAACAAACTACCTTCCATAATGACAAGGCTACCATCCATTGGAGTAACAAAAATATTGACAATAGACTACGTTCGATAATGACAAGGCTACCATCCATTAGAGTAACAAAAATCTCGACAACAGACTACCTTCCATAATGACAAGGCTACCATCCATTAGAGTAACAAAAATCTAGACAACAGACTACCTTCCATAATGACAAGGCTACCATCCATTGGAGTAAAAAAAATATCAACAAGTGACTACCTTCAATAATTACAAGGCTACCATCCATTGGAGTAACAAAAATCTCAACAACAGACTACCTTCCATAATAACAAGGCTACCATCCATTGGAGTAACAAAAATCTAGACAACAAACTACCTTGAATAATGACTAGGCTACCATCCATTGGAGTAACAAAGATATCGACAACATACCACCTTCCATAATGACAAGGCTACCATACATTGTAGTAACAAAAATCTCGACAACAGACTACCTTCCATAATGACAAGGCTACCATCCGTTGGAGTAACAAAAATATCGACAACAGACTACCTTCCATAATAACAAGGCTACCATCCATTGGAGTAACAAAAATCTCGACAACAGACTACCTTCCATAATAACAAGGCTACCATCCATTGGAGTAACAAAAATATCGATAACAGACTACCTTCCATAATGACTAGGCTACCATCCATTGGAGTAACAAAGATATCGACAACAGACTACCTTCTATAATGACAAGGCTACAATACATTGTAATAACAAAATTCTTGATAACAGACTACCTTCCATTAATGACAAGGCTACCATCCATTGTAGTAACAAGAATATCGGCAACAGACTACCTTCCGTAATGACAAGGCTACCATCCATTGGAGTAACCAAAATATCGACAACACACTACGTTCCATAATGACAAGGCTTCCATCCGTTGGAGTAACAAAAATATCGACAATAGACAATGTTGCATAATGAGAAGGCTACCATGCATTAGAGTAACAAAAATCTCGACAACAGACTACCTTCCATAATGACAAGGCTACCATCCATTGGAGTAACAAAAATCTCTACAACAAACTACCTTCCATAATGACAAGGCTACCATCCATTGGAGTAACAAAAATATTGACAACAGACTATGTTCAATAATGACAAGGCTACCATCCATTAGAGTAACAAAAATCTCGACAACAGACTACCTTCCATAATGACAAGGCTACCATCCATTAGAGTAACAAAAATCTAGACAACAGACTACCTTCCATAATGACAAGGCTACCATCCATTGGAGTAAAAAAAATATCAACAAGTGACTACCTTCAATAATTACAAGGCTACCATCCATTGGAGTAACAAAAATCTCGACAACAGACTACCTTCCATAATAACAAGGCTACCATCCATTGGAGTAACAAAAATCTAGACAACAAACTACCTTGAATAATGATTAGGCTACCATCCATTGGAGTAACAAAGATATCGACAACAGACCACCTTCCATAATGACAAGGCTACCATACATTGTAGTAACAAAAATCTCGACAACAGACTACCTTCCATAATGACAAGGCTACCATCCATTGGAGTAACAAAAATCTCTACAACAAACTACCTTCCATAATGACAAGGCTACCATCCATTGGAGTAACAAAAATATTGACAACAGACTATGTTCAATAATGACAAGGCTACCATCCATTAGAGTAACAAAAATCTCGACAACAGACTACCTTCCATAATGACAAGGCTACCATCCATTAGAGTAACAAAAATCTAGACAACAGACTACCTTCCATAATGACAAGGCTACAATACATTGTAATAACAAAATTCTTGATAACAGACTACCTTCCATTAATGACAAGGCTACCATCCATTGTAGTAACAAGAATATCGGCAACAAACTACCTTCCATAATGACAAGGCTACCATCCATTGGAGTAACCAAAATATCGACAACACACTACGTTCCATAATGACAAGGCTTCCATCCGTTGGAGTAACAAAAATATCGACAATAGACAATGTTCCATAATGAGAAGGCTACCATGCATTAGAGTAACAAAAATCTCGACAACAGACTACCTTCCATAATGACAAGGCTACCATCCATTGGAGTAACAAAAATCTCTACAACAAACTACCTTCCATAATGACAAGGCTACCATCCATTGGAGTAACAAAAATATTGACAACAGACTATGTTCAATAATGACAAGGCTACAATCCATTAGAGTAACAAAAATCTCGACAACATACTACCTTCCATAATGACAAGGCTACCATCCATTAGAGTAACAAAAATCTAGACAACAGACTACCTTCCATAATGACAAGGCTACCATCCATTGGAGTAAAAAAAATATCAACAAGTGACTACCTTCAATAATGACAAGGCTACCATCCATTGGAGTAACAAAAATCTCGACAACAGACTACCTTCCATAATAACAAGGCTACCATCCATTAGAGTAACAAAAATCTTGACAACAGACTACCTTAAATAATGACTAGGCTACCATCCATTGGAGTAACAAAGATATCGACAACAGACCACCTTCCATAATGACAAGGCTACCATACATTGTAGTAACAAAAATCTCGACAAAATACTACCTTCCATAATGACAAGGCTACCATCCGTTGGAGTAACAAAAATATCGACAATAGACTACCTTCCATAATAATAAGGCTACCATCCATTGGAGTAACAAAAATCTCGACAACAAACTACCTTCCATAATAACGAGGCTAACATCCATTGGAGTAACAAAAATATCGATAATAGACTACCTTCCATCATGACTAGGCTACCATCCATTGGAGTAACAAAGATATCGACAACAGACTACCTTCCATAATGACAAGGCTACAATAAATTGTAATAAAAAAATTCTCGACAACAGACTACCTTCCATAATGACAAGGATACCATCCATTGTAGTAATACAAATCTCGGCAACAGACTACCTTCCATAATGACAAGGCTACCATCCATTGGAGTAACAAAAATCTTGACAACAGATTACCTTCCATAAAGAGTAGGCTACCATCCATTGGACTAACAAAGATATCAACAACAAACCACCTTCCATAATGACAAGGCTACCATACATTGTAGTAACAAAAATCTCGACAACAGACTACCTTCCATAATGACAAGGCTACCATCCGTTGGAGTAACAAAAATATCGATAACAGACTACCTTCCATAATGACTTGGCTACCATCCATTGGAGTAACAAAGATATCGACAACAGACTACCTACCATAATGACAAGGCTACAATACATTGTAATAACAAAATTCTTGACAACAGACTACCTTCCATTAATGGCAAGGCTATCATCCATTGGAGTAACAAAAATATCGACAACAGACTACGTTCCATAATGACAAGGCTTCCATCCGTTGGAGTAACAAAAATATCGACAATAGACTACGTTCCATAATGACAAGGCTACCATGCATTAAAGTAACAAAAATCTTGACAACAGACTACCTTCCATAATGACAAGGCTACCATCCATTGGAGTAACAAAAATCTCTACAACACACTACCTTCCATAATTACAAGGCTACCATCCATTGGAGTAACAAAAATATTGACAACAAACTAAGTTCGATAATGACAAGGCTACCATCCATTAGAGTAACAAAAATCTCGACAACAGACTACCTTACATAATGACAAGGCTACCATCCATTAGAGTAACAAAAATCTAGACAATAGACTACCTTCCATAATGACAAGGCTACCATCCATTGGAGTAAAAAAAATATCAATAAGTGACTACCTTCAATAATGACAAGGCTACCATCCATTGGAGTAACAAAAATCTCGACAACAGGCTACCTTCCATAATAACAAGGCTACCATCCATTGGAGTAACAAAAATATAGACAACAAACTACCTTTAATAATGACTAGGCTACCGTCCATTGGAGTAACAAAGATATCGACAACAGACCACCTTCCATAATGACAAGGCTACCATACATTGTAGTAACAAAAATCTCGACAACAGACTACCTTCCATAATGACAAGGCTACCATCCGTTGGAGTAACAAAAATATCGACAACAGACTACCTTCCATAATAACAAGGCTACCATCCATTGGAGTAACAAAAATCTCGACAACAGACTACCTTCCATAATAACAAGGCTACCATCCATTGGAGTAACAAAAATATCGATAACAGACTACCTTCCATAATGACTAGGCTACCATCCATTGGAGTAACAAAGATATCGACAACAGACTACCTTCTATAATGACAAGGCTACAATACATTGTAATAACAAAATTCTTGACAATAGACTACCTTCCATTAATGACAAGGCTACCATCCATTGTAGTAACAAGAATATCGGCAACAGACTACCTTCCATAATGACAAGGCTACCATCCATTGGAGTAACCAAAATATTGACAACACACTACGTTCCATAATGACAAGGCTTCCATCCGTTGGAGTAACAAAAATATCGACAATAGACTACGTTCGATAATGAGAAGGCTACCATGCATTAGAGTAACAAAAATCTCGACAACAGACTACCTTCCATAATGACAAGGCTACCGTCCATTGGAGTAACAAAAATCTCTACAACAAACTACCTTCCATAATGACAAGGCTACCATCCATTGGAGTAACAAAAATATTGACAACAGACTACGTTCGATAATGACAAGGCTACCATCCATTAGAGTAACAAAAATCTCGACAACAGACTACCTTCCATAATGATAAGGCTACCATCCATTAGAGTAACAAAAATCTAGACAACAGACTACCTTCCATAATGACAAGGCTACCATCCATTGGAGTAAAAAAAATATCAACAAGTGACTACCTTCAATAATGACAAGGCTACCATCCATTGGAGTAACAAAAATCTCGACAACAAAATACCTTCCATAATAACAAGGCTACCATCCATTAGAGTAACAAAAATCTAGACAACAGACTACCTTGAATAATGACTAGGCTAACATCCATTGGAGTAACAAAGATATCGACAACAGACCACCTTCCATAATGACAAGGCTACCATACATTGTAGTAACAAAAATCTTGACAACATAATACCTTCCATAATGACAAGGCTACCATCCGTTGGAGTAACAAAAATATCGACAACAGACTACCTTCCATAATAATAAGGCTACCATCCATTGGAGTAACAAAAATCTCGACAACAAACTACCTTCCATAATAACAAGGCTACCATCCATTGGAGTAACAAAAATATCGATAACAGACTACCTTCCATTATGACTAGGCTACCATCCATTGGAGTAACAAAGATATCGACAACAGACTACCTTCCATAATGACTTGGCTACCATCCATTGGAGTAACAAAGATATCGACAACAGACTACCTTCCATAATGACAAGGCTACAATACATTGTAGTAACAAAAATCTCGACAACAGACTACCTTCCATAATGACAAGGCTACCATCCGTTGGAGTAACAAAAATATCTACAACAGACTACCTTCCATAATAATAAGGCTACCATCCATTGGAGTAACAAAAATCTCTACAACAAACTACCTTCCAAAATAACAAGGCTACCATCCATTGGAGTAACAAAAATATCGATAACAGACTACCTTCCATCCTGACTAGGCTACCATCCATTGGAGTAACAAAGATATCGACAACAGACTACCTTCCATAATGACAAGGCTACAATAAATTGTAATAAAAAAATTCTCGATAACAGACTACCTTCCATAATGACAAGGATACCAGCCATTGTAGTAATACAAATCTCGGCAACAGACTACCTTCCATAATGACAAGGCTACCATCCATTGGAGTAACCTAAATCTGGACAACAGACTACCTTCCATAATTATTAGGCTACCATCCATTGGACTAACAAAGTTATCGACAACAAACCACCTTCCATAATGACAAGGCTACCATACATTGTAGTAACAAAAATCTCGACAACAGACTACCTTCCATAATGACAAGGCTACCATTCATTGGAGTAACAAAAATCTCGACAATAGACTACCTTCCATAATGACTAGGCTACCATCCATTGGAGTAAAAAAAATATCAACAAGTGACTACCTTCAATAATGACAAGGCTATCATCCATTGGTGTAACAAAAATCTTGACAACAGACTACCTTCCATAATAACAAGGCTACCATCCATTGGAATAACAAAAATCTCGACAACAAACTACCTTCCATAATAACAAGGATACCATCCATTGGAGTAACAAAAATATTGATAATAGACTACCTTCCATAATGACTTGGCTACCATCCATTGGAGTAACAAAGATATCGACAACAAATTACATTCCATAATGACAAGGCTACAATACATTGTAATAACAAAATTCTTTACAACAGACTACCTTCCATTAATGACAAGGCTTCCATCCATTGTAGTAACAAGAATATCGGCAACAGACTACCTTCCATAATGACAAGGCTACCATCCATTGGAGTAACAAAAATATCAACAACAGACTACGTTCCATAATGACAAGGCTTCCATCCGTTGGAGTAACAAAAATATCGAAAATAGACTACGTTCCATAATGACAAGGCTACCATGCATTAGTGTAACAAAAATCTCGACAACAGACTACCTTCCATAATAACAAGGCTACCATCCATTGGAGTAACAAAAATCTCTACAACACACTACCTTCCATAATGACAAGGCTACCATCCATTGGAATAACAAAAATATTGACAACAGACTACGTTCGATAATGAGAAGGCTACCATCAATTAGAGTAACACAAATGTCGACAATAGACGAACTTTCATAATGACAAGGCTACCATCAAATAGAGTAAAAAAAATATCAACAAGTGACTACCTTCAATAATGACAAGGCTACCATCCATTGGAGTAACAAAAATCTCTACAACAAACTACCTTCCATAATGACAAGGCTACCATCCATTGGAGTAACAAAAATCTCGACAACATACTACCTTCCATAATGACTAGGCTACCATCCATTGGAGTAACAAAGATATCAACAATAGACCACCTTCCATAATGACAAGGCTACCATACATTGCAGTAACAAAAATCTAGGCAACAGACTACCTTCCATAATGACAAGGCTACCATCCATTGGAGTAACAAAAATCTCGACAACAGACTACCTTCCATAATGACAAGGCTACCATCCATTGGAGTAACAAAATTCTCGACAACAGACTACCTTCCATAATAACAAGGCTACCATCCATTGGAGTAACAAAAATCTCGACAACAGACTACCTTCCATAATAAAAAGGCTACCATCCATTGGAGTAACAAAAATCTCGATAACAGACTACCTTCCATAATGACTAGGCTACCATCCATTCGAGTAACAAAGATATCGACAATAGACTACCTGCTATAATGACAAGGCTACAATACATTGTAATAACAAAATTCTTGACAACAGACTACCTTCCATTAATGACAAGGCTACCATCCATTGTAGTAACAAGAATATCGGCAACGGACTACCTTCCATAATGACAAGGCTACCATCCATTGGAGTAACAAAAATATCGACAACAGACTACGTTCCATAATGACAAGGTTTCCATCCGTTGGAGTAACAAAAATATCGACAATAGACTACGTTCCATAATGACAAGGCTACCATGCATTAGAGTAACAAAAATCTCGACAACAGACTACCTTCCATAATGACAAGGCTACCGTCCATTGGAGTAACAAAAATCTCTACAACAAACTACCTTCTATAATGACAAGGCTACCATCCTTTAGAGTAACAAAAATATAGACAACAGACTACGTTCGATAATGACAAGGCTACCATCCATTAGAGTAAGAAATATCTCAACAACAGACTACCTTCCATAATAACAAGGCTACCATCCATTAGAGTAACAAAAATCTAGACAACAGACTACCTTCCATAATGACAAGGCTACCATCCATTGGAGTAAAAAAAATATCAACAAGTGACTACCTTCAATAATGACAAGGCTATCATCCATTGGAGTAACAAAAATCTCGACAACAGACTACCTTCAATAATGACTAGGCTACCATCCATTGGAGTAACAAAGATATCGACAACAAACCACCTTTCATAATGACAAGGCTACCATACATTGTAGTAACAAAATACTCGACAACAGACTACCTTCCATAATGAAAAGGCTACCATCCGTTGGAGTAACAAAAATATCGACAACATACTACCTTCCATAATAATAAGGCTACCATCCATTGGAGTAACAAAAATATCGACAACAGACTACCTTCCATAATAACAAGGCTACCATCCATTGGAGTAAAAAAAATATCGATAACAGACTACCTTCTATAATGACAAGGCTACAATACATTGTAATAACAAAATTCTTGACAACGGACTACCTTCCATTAATGACAAGGCTACCATCCATTGTAGTAACAAGAATATCGGCAACAGACTACCTTCCGTAATGACAAGGATACCATCCATTGGGGTAACAAAAATATCGACAACAGACTACGTTCCATAATGACAAGGCTTCCATCCGTTGGAGTAACAAAAATATCGACTATAGACTACGTTCCATAATGACAAGGCTACCATGCATTAGAGTAACAAAAATCTCGACAACAGACTACCTTCCATAATGACAAAGCTACCATCCATTGGAGTAGCAAAAATCTCTACAACAAACTACCTTCCATAATGACAAGGCTACCATCCATTGGAGTAACAAAAATATCGACAATAGACTATGTTCCATAATGACAAGGCTACCATCCATTAGAGTAACAAAATTCTTGACAACAGACTACCTTCCATTAATGACAAGGCTACCATCCATTGGAGTAACAAAAATATTGACAACAGACTACGTTCCATAATGACAAGGCTTCCATCCGTTGGAGTAACAAAAATATCGACAATAGACTATGTTCCATAATGACAAAGCTACCATGCATTAGAGTAACAAAAATCTCGACAACATACTACCTTCCATAATGACAAGGCTACCATCCATTGGAGTAAAAAAAATATCAACAAGTGACTACCTTCAATAATGACAAGGCTACCATCCATTGGAGTAACAAAAATATCCAGAACAGACTACCTTCCATAATAAAAAGGCTACCATCCATTGGAGTAACAAAAATCTCGACAACAGACTACCTTCCATAATAACAAGGCTACCATCCATTAGAGTAACAAAAATCTCTACAACAAACAACCTTACATAATGACAAGGCTACCATCCATTTGAGTAACAAAAATATTGACAACAGACTACGTTCGATAATGACAAGGCTACCATCCATTAGAGTAACAAAAATCTCGACAACAGACTAACTTCCATAATGACAAGGCTACCATCCATTAGAGTAACAAAAATCTAGACAACAGACTACCTTCTATAATGATAAGGCTACCATCCATTAGAGTAAAAAAAATATCAACAAGTGACTACCTTCAATCATGACAAGGCTACCATCCATTGGAGTAACAAAAATCTCGATAACAGACTACCTTCCATAATAACAAGGCTACCATCCATTGGAGTAACAAAAATCTCGACAACAGACTACCTTCAATAATGACTAGGCTACCATCCATTGGAGTAACAAAGATAATGACAACAGACCACCTTCCATAATGACAAGGCTACCATACATTGTAGTAACAAAAATCTCGACAATAGACTACCTTACATAATGACAAGGCTACCATCCGTTGGAGTAACAAAAATATCGACAACAGACTACCTTCCATGATAATAAGGCTACCATCCATTGGAGTAACAAAAATCTCGACAACAAACTACCTTCCATAATAACAAGGCTACCATCCATTGAATTAACAAAAATATCGATATCAGACTACCTTCCATCATGACTAGGCTACCATCCATTGGAGTAACAAAGATATCGACAACAGACTACCTTCCATAATGACAAGGCTACAATAAATTGTAATAACAAAATTCTCGACAACAGACTACCTTCCATAATGACAAGGATTCCATCCATTGTAGTAATACAAATCTCGGCAACATACTACCTTCCATAATGACAAGGCTACCATCCATTGGAGTAACAAAAATCTTGACAACAGACTACCTTCCATAATGAGTAGGCTACCATTCATTGGACTAACAAAGATATCGACAACAAACCACCTTCCATAATGACAAGGCTACCATACATTGTAGTAACAAAAATCTCTACAATAAACTACCTTCCATAATGACAAGGCTACCATCCGTAGGAGTAACAAAAATCTCGACAATAAACTACCTTCCATAATGACTAGGCTACCATCCATTGGAGTAAAAAAAATATCAACAATAGACTACCTACCATAATGACAAGGCTATCATCCATTGGTGTAACAAAAATCTTGACAACTGACTACCTTTCATAATAACAAGGCTACCATACATTGGAGTAACAAAAGTCTCGACAACAGACTACCTTCCATAATAACAAGGCTACCATCCATTGGAGTAACAAAAATATCGATAACAGACTACATTCCATAATGACTTGGATACCATCCATTGGAGTACAAAAGATATCGACAACAGACTACCTTCCATAATGACAAGGCTATAATACATTATAATAACAAAATTCTTGACAACAGACTACCTTCCATTAATGACAAGGCTACCATCCATTGTAGTAACAAGAATATCGGCAACAGACTACCTTCCATAATGACAAGGCTACCATCCATTGGAGTAACAAAAATATCGACAACAGACTACGTTCCATAATGACAAGGCTTCCATCCGTTGGAGTAACAAAAATATCGACAATAGACTACGTTCCATAATGACAAGGCTACCATGCATTAGAGTAACAAAAATCTCGACAACAGACTACCTTCCATAATGACAAGGCTACCATCCATTGGAGTAACAAAAATCTCTCCAACAAACTACCTTCCATAATAACAAGGCTACCATCCATTGGAGTAACAAAAATATCGACAATAGACTACGTTCCATAATGACAAGGCTACCATCCATTAGAGTAACAAAATTCTTGACAACAGACTACCTTCCATTAATGACAAGGCTACCATCCATTGTAGTATAAAGAAAATCGGCAACAGACTACCTTCCATAATGACAAGGCTACCATCCATTGGAGTAACAAAAATATTGACAACAGACTACGTTCCATAATGACAAGGCTTCCATCCGTTGGTGTAAAAAAAATATCGACAATAGACTACGTTCCATAATGACAAGGCTACTATGCATTAGAGTAACAAAAATCTCGACAACAGACTACCTTCCTTAATGACAAGGCTACCATCCATTGGAGTAAAAAAAATATCAAAAAGTGACTACCTTCAATAATGACAAGGCTACCATCCATTGGAGTAACAAAAATATCCAGAACAGACTACCTTCCATAATAACAAGGCTACCATCCATTGGAGTAACAAAAATCTCGACAACAGACTACCTTCCATAATAACAAGGCTACCATCCATTGGAGTAACCGAAATATCGATAACAGATTACCTTCTATAATGACAAAGCTACAATACATTGTAATAACAAAATTCTTGACAACAGACTACCTTCCATTAATGACAAGGCTACTATCCATTGTAGTAACAAGAATATCGGCAACAGACTACCTTCATTAATGACAAGGCTTCCATCCGTTGGAGTAACAAAAATATCGACAATAGTCTATGTTCCATAATGACAAGGCTACCATGCATTAGAGTAACAAAAATCTCGACAACAGACTACCTTCCATAATGACAAGGCTACCATCCATTGGAGTAACAAAAATCTCTACAACAAACAACCTTACATAATGACAAGGCTACCATCCATTGGAGTAACAAAAATATTGACAACAAACTACGTTCGATAATGACAAGGCTACCATCCATTAGAGTAACAAAAATCTCGACAACAAACTACCTTCCATAATGACAAGGCTACCATCCATTAGAGTAACAAAAATCTAGACAACAGACTACCTTCTATAATGATAAGGCTACCATCCATTGGAGTAAAAAAAATATCAACAAGTGACTACCTTCAATCATGACAAGGCTACCATCCATTGGAGTAACAAAAATCTCGATAACAGACTACCTTCCATAATAACAAGGCTACCATCCATTGGAGTAAAAAATATCTCGACAACAGACTACCTTCAATAATGACTAGGCTACCATCCATTGGAGTAACAAAGATATCGACAACATACCACCTTCCATAATGACAAGGCTAACATACATTGTAGTAACAAAAATCTCGATAACAGACTACCTTCCATAATGACAAGGCTACCATCTGTTGTAGTAACAAAAATCTCAACAACAGACTACCTTCCATAATAATAAGGCTACCATCCATTGAAGTAACAAAAATATCGATAACAGACTACCTTCCATCATGACTAGGCTACCATCCATTGGAGTAACAAAGATATAGACAACATACTACCTTCCATAATGACAAGGCTACAATAAATTGTAATAACAAAATTCTCGACAACAAACTACCTTCCATAATGACAAGGCTACCATCCATTGGAGTAACAAAAATCTTGACAACAGACTACCTTCCATAATGAGTAGGCTACCATCAATTGGACTAACAAAGATATCGACAACAAACCACCTTCCATAATGACAAGGCTACCATACATTGTAGTAACAAAAATCTCGACAATAGACTACCTTCCATAATGACTAGGCTACCATCCATGGGAGTAAAAAAATATCAACAATAGACTACCTACCATAATTGAAAGGCTATCATCCATTGGTGTTACAAAAATCTTGACAACAGACTACCTTTCATAATAACAAGGCTACCATCCATTGGAGTAACAAAAATCTCGACAACAGACTACCTTCCATAATAACAAGGCTACCATCCATTGGAGTAACAAAAATATCGATAACAGACTACCTTCCATAATGACTTGGCTACCATCCATTGGAGTAACAAAGATATCGACAACAGACTACCTTCCATAATGACAAGGCTACAATACATTGTAATAACAAAATTCTTGACAACAGACTACCTTCCATTAATGACAAGGCCACCATCCATTGTAGTAACAAGAACATCGGCAACAAACTACCTTCAGTAATGACAAGGCTACCATCAATTGGAGTAACAAAAATATCGACAACAGACTACGTTCCATAATGACAAGGCTTCCATCCGTTGGAGTAACAAAAATATTGACAATAGACTATGTTCCATAATGACAAGGCTAGCATGCATTAGAGTAACAAAAATCTCGACAACAGACTACCTTCCATAATGACAAGGCTACCATCCATTAGAGTAACAAAAATCTCTATAACACACTACCTTCCATAATGACAAGGCTATCATCCATTGGAGTAACAAAAATATTGACAACAAACTACGTTCGATAATGACAAGGCTACCATCCATTAGAGTAACAAAAATCTCGACAACAGACTACCCTCCATAATGACAAGGCTACCATCCATTAGAGTAACAAAAATCTAGACAACAGACTACCTTCCATAATGACAAGGCTACCTTCCATTGGAGTAAAAAAATATCAACAAGTGACTACCTTCAATAATGACAAGGCTACCATCCATTGGAGTAACAAAAATCTCGACAACAGACTACCTTCCATAATGACAAGGCTACCATCCATTGGAGTAACAAAAATCTCGACAACAGACTACCTTCCATAATAACAAGGCTACCATCCATTGGAGTAACAAAATTATTGATAACAGACTACCTTCCATAATGACTAGGCTACCATCCATTGGAGTAACAAAGATATCGACAACAGACTACCTTCCATAATGACAAGGCTACAATACATCGTAATAACAAAATTCTTGAGAACAGACTACCTTCCATTAATGACAAGGCTACCATCCATTGTAGTAACAAGAATATCGGCAACAGACTACCTTCCATAATGACAAGGCTACCATCCATTGGAGTAACAAAAATATCGACAACAGACTACGTTCCATAATGACAAGGCTTCCATCCGTTGGAGTAACAAAAATATCGACAATAGACTACGTTCCATAATGACAAGGCTACCATCCATTGGAGTAACAAAAATCTCGACAACAGACTACCTTCTATAATAACAAGGCTACCATCCATTGGAGTAACAAAAATATCGATAACAGACTACCTTCCATAATGACTAGGCTACCATCCATTGGAGTAACAAAGATATCGACAACAGACTACCTTCCATAATGACAAGGCTATAATACATTGTAATAACAAAATTGTTGACAACAGACTATCTTCCATTAATGACAAGGCTACCATCCATTGTAGTAACAAGAATATCGACAACAGACTACCTTCCATAATGACAAGGCTACCATCCATTGGAGTAACGAAAATATCGACAACAGACTACATTCCATAATGACAAGGCTTCCATCCGTTAGAGTAACAAAAATATCGACAATAGAATACGATCCATAATGACAAGGCTACCATGCATTAGAGTAATAAAAATCTCGACAACAGACTACCTTCCATAATGACAAGGCTACCATCCATTGGAGTAACAAAAATCTCTAAAACAAACTACCTTCCATAATGACAAGGCTACCATCCATTGGAGTAACAAAAATATTGACAACAGACTACGTTCGATAATGACAAGGCTACCATCCATTAGAGTAACAAAAATCTCGACAACAGACTACCTTCCATAATGACAAGGCTACCATCCATTAGAGTAACAAAAATCTAGACAACAAACTACCTTCCATAATGACAAGGCTACCATCCATTTGAGTAAAAAAAATATCAACAAGTGACTACCTTCAATAATGAAAGGGCTACCATCCATTGGAGTAACAAAAATCTCGACAACATACTACCTTCCATAATAACAAGGCTACCTTACATTGGAGTAACAAAAATCTCGACAACAGACTACCTTCCATAATGACTAGGCTACCATCCATTGGAGTAAAAAAGATGTCGACAACAGACCACCTTCCATAATGACAAGGCTAACATACATTGTAGTAACAAAAATCTCGATAACAGACTACCTTCCATAATGACAAGGCTACCATCCGTTGTAGTAACACAAATCTCAACAACAGACTACCTCCATAATAATAAGGCTACCATCCATTGGAGTAACAAAAATCTCGAAAACAAACTACCTTCCATAATAACAAGGCTACCATCCATTGAAGTAACAAAAATATCGATAACAGACTACCTTCCATCATGACTAGGCTACCATCCATTGGAGTAACAAAGATATCGAAAACAGACTACCTTCCATAATGACAAGGCTACAATAAATTTTAATAACAAAATTCTCGGCAACAGACTACCTTCCATATTGACAAGGCTACCATCCATTGGAGTAACAAAAATCTTGACAACAGGCTACCTTCCATAATGACTAGGCTACCATCCATTCGACTAACAAAGATATCAACAACAAACCTCCTTCCATAATGACAAGGCTACCATACATTGTAGTAACAAAAATCTCGATAACAGACTACCTTCCATAATGACAAGGCTACAATTTGTTGGAGTAACAAAAATCTTGACAATAGACTACCTTCCATAATGACTAGGCTACCATCCATTGGAGTACAAAAAATATCAACAAGTGACTACCTTCAATAATGACAAGGCTATCATCCATTGGTGTAACAAAAATCTTTACAACAGACTACCTTCCATAATAACAAGGCTACAATCCATTGGAGTAACAAAAATCTCGACAACAGACTACCTTCCATAATAACAAGGCTACCATCCATTGGAGTAACAAAAATATCGATAACAAACTACCTTCCATAATGACAAGGCTACCATCCATTGGAGTAACAAAGATATCGACAACAGACTACCTTCCATAATGACAAGGCTACAATACATTGTAATAACAAAATTCTTGACAACAGACTACCTTCCATTAATGACAAGGCTACCATCCATTGTAGTAACAAGAATATCAGCAACAGACTACCTTCCATAATGACAAGGCTACCATCCATTGGAGTAACAAAAATATCGACAACAGACTACCTTCCATAATAATAAGGCTACCATCCGTTGGAGTAACAAAAATCTCGACAACAAACTACCTTCCATAATAACAAGGCTACCATCCATTGGAGTAACAAAAATATCGATAGCAGACTACCTTCCATCATGACTAGGCTACCATCCATTGGAGTAAAAAATATATCGACAACAGACTACCTTCCATAATGACAAGGCTACAATAAATTGTAATAACAAAATTCTCGACAACAGACTACCTTCCATAATGACAAGGATACCATCCATTGTAGTAATACAAATCTCGGCAACAGACTACCTTCCATAATGACAAGGCTACCATCCATTGGAGTAACAAAATCTTGACAACAGACTACCTTCCATACAGACTAGGCTACCATCCATTGGACTAACAAAGATATCAACAACAAACCACCTTCCATAATGACAAGGCTACCATAAATTGTAGTAACAAAAATCTCGACAACAGACTACCTTCCATAATGACAAGGCTACAATTCGTTGGAGTAACAAAAATCTCGACAATAGACTACCTTCCATAATGACTAGGCTACCATCCATTGGAGTACAAAAAATATCAACAAGTGACTACCTTCAATAATGACAAGGCTATCATCCATTGGTGTAACAAAAATCTTGACAACAGACTACCTTCCATAATAACAAGGCTACCATCCATTCGAGTAACAAAAATCTCGACAACAGACTACCTTCCATAATAACAAGGCTACCATCCATTGGAGTAACAAAAATATCGATAACAAACTACCTTCCATAATGACAAGGCTACCATCCATTGGAGTAAAAAAGATATTGACAACAGACTACCTTCCATAATGACAAGGCTACAATACATTGTAATAACAAAATTCTTGACAACAGACTACCTTCCAATAATGACAAGCCTACCATCCATTGTAGTAACAAGAATATCAGCAATAGACTACCTTCCATAATGAAAAGGCTACCATCCATTGGAGTAACAAAAATATTGACAACAGACTACGTTCCATAATGACAAGGCTTCCATCCGTTGGAGTAACAAATATATCGACAATAGACTATGTTCCATAATGACAAGGCTTCCATGCATTAGAGTAACAAAAATCTCGACAACAGACTACCTTCCATAATGAGAAGGCTACCATCCAATAGAGTAACAAAAATCTAGACAACAGACTACCTTCCATAATGACAAGGCTACCATCCATTGGAGTAAAAAAATATCAACAGGTGACTACCTATAATAATGACAAGGCTACCATCCATTGGAGTAAAAAAAATCTCGACAACAGACTACCTTCCATAATAACAAGGCTACCATCCATTGAAGTAACAAAAATCTCAACAACAGACTACCTTCAATAATGACAAGGCTACCATACATTGTAGTAACAAAAATCTCGACAACAGACTACCTTCTATAATGACAAGGCTACCATCCTTTGTAGTAACAAAAATATCGACAACAGACTACCTTTAATAATAATAAGGCTACCATCCATTGGAGTAACAAAAATCTCGACAACAAACTACCTTCCATAACAACAAGGCTACCATCCATTGGAGTAACAAAAATATCGATAACAGACTACCTTCCATCATGACTAGGCTACCATCCATTGGAGTAACAAAGATATCGACAACAGACTACCTTCCATAATGACAAGGCTACAATAAATTGTAATAACAAAATTCTCGACAACAGACTACCTTCCATAATGACAAGGATAACATCCATATAGTAATACAAATCTCGGCAACAGACTACCTTCCATAATGACAAGGCTACCATCCATTGGAGTAACAAAAATCTTGACAACAGACTAACTTCCATAATGACTAGGCTACCATCCATTGGACTAACAAAGATATCAACAACAAACCACCTTCCATAATGACAAGGCTACCATACAGTGTAGTAACAAAAATCTCGACAACAGACTACCTTCCATAATGACAAGGCTACCATTCGTTGGAGTAACAAAAATCTCGACAATAGACTACCTTCCATAATGACTAGGCTACCATCCGTTGGAGTAAAAAAAATCTCGACAAGTGACTACCTTCAATAATGACAAGGCTATCATCCATTGGTGTAACAAAATTCTTGACAACAGTCTACCTTCCATAATAACAAGGCTACCATCCATTGGAGTAACAAAAATCTCGACAACAGACTACCTTCCATAATAACAAGGCTACCATCCATTGTAGTAACAAAAATATCGATAACAAACTACCTTCCATAATGACAAGGCTACCATCCATTGGAGTAACAAAGATATCGATAACAGACTACCTTCCATAATGACAAGGCTACAATACATTGTAATAACAAAATTCTTGACAACAGACTACCTTCCATAAATGACAAGGCTACCATCCATTGTAGTAACAAGAATATCGGCAACAAACTACCTTCCATAATGACAAGGCTACCATCCATTGGAGTAACAAAAATATCGACAACAGACTACGTTCCATAATGACAAGGCTTCCATCCATTGGAGTAACAAAAATATCAACAATAGACTACGTTCCATAATGACAAGGCTACCATGCATTAGAGTAACAAAAATCTCGACAACAGACTACCTTCCATAATGAGAAGGCTACCATCCATTAGAGTAACAAAAATCTAGACAACAGACTACCTTCCATAATGACAAGGCTACCATCCATTAGAGTAAAAAAAATCTAGACAACAGACTACCTTCAATAATGACAAGGCTACCATCCATTGGAGTAACAAAAATCTTGACAACAGACTACCGTCCATAATGACAAGGCTACCATCCATTGGAGTAAAAAAATATCAACAAGTGACTACCTTCAATAAGGACAAGGCTACCATCCATTGGAGTAACAAAAATCTCAACAACAGACTACCTTCAATAATGACTAGGCTACCATCCATTGGAGTAACAAAGATATCGACAACAGACCACCTTCCATAATGACAAGGCTACCATACATTATAGTAACAAAAATCTCGACAACAGACTACCTTCAATAATGATAAGGCTACCATCCGTTGGAGTAACAAAAATATCGACAACAAACTACCTTCAATAATAACAAGGCTACCATCCATTGGAGTAACAAAAATATCGATAACAGACTACCTTCCATCATGACTAGGCTACCATCCATTGGAGTAACAAAAATATCGATAACAAACTACCTTCAATAATGACAAGGCTACCATCCATTGGAGTAACAAAGATATCGACAACAGACTACCTTCCATAACGACAAGGCTACAATACATTGTAATAACAACATTCTTGACAACAAACTACCTTCCATTAATGACAAGTCTACCATCCATTGTAGTCACAAGAATATCAACAACAAACTACCTTCCATAATGACAAGGCTACCATCCATTGGAGTAACAAAAATATCGACAACAGACTACGTTCCATAATGACAAGGCTTCCATCCGTTGGAGTAACAAAAATATCGACAATAGACTACGTTCCATAATGACAAGGCTACCATGCATTAGAGTAACAAAAATCTCGACAACTGACTACCTTCCATAATGAGAAGGCTACCATCCATTAGAGTAACAAAAATCTAGACAACAGACTACCTTCCATAATGACAAGGCTACCATCCATTGGAGTAAAAAAAATATCAACAAGTGACTACCTTCAATAATGACAAGGCTACCATCCATTGGAGTAACAAAAATCTTGACAATAGACTACCGTCCATAATGACAAGGCTACCATCCATTGGAGTAAAAAAATATCAACAAGTGACTACCTTCAATAATGACAAGGCTACCATCCATTGGAGTAACAAAAATCTCAACAACAGACTACCTTCAATAATGAGTAGGCTACCATCCATTGGAGTAACAAAGATATCGACAACAGACCACCTTCCATAATGACAAGGCTACCATACATTATAGTAACAAAAATCTCGACAACAGACTACCTTCAATAATGATAAGGCTACCATCCGTTGGAGTAACAAAAATATCGACAACAAACTACCTTCCATAATAACAAGGCTACCATCCATTGGAGTAACAAAAATATCGATAATAGACTACCTTCCATCATGACTAGGCTACCATCCATTGGAGTAACAAAGATATCGACAACATACTACCTTCCATAATGACAAGGCTAAAATAAACTGTAATATAAAAATTCTCGACAATAGACTACCTTCCATAATGACAAGGATACCATCCATTGTAGTAATACAAATCTCGGCAACAGACTACCTTCCATAATGACAAGGCTACCATCCATTGGAGTAACAAAAATCTTGACAACAGACTACCTTCCATAATGACTAGGCTACCATCCATTGGACTAACAAAGATATCAACAACAAACCACCTTCCATAATGACAATGCTACCATACATTGTAGTAACAAAAATCTGGACAATAGACTACCTTCCATAATGACTAGGCTACCATCCATTGGAGTACAAAAAATATCAACAAGTGACTACCTTCGATAATGACAAGGCTATCATCCATTGGTGTAACAAAAATCTGGACAACAGACTACCTTCCATAATAACAAGGCTACCATCCATTGGAGTAACAAAAATCTCGACAACAGACTACTTTCCATAATAACAAGGCTACCATCCATTGGAGTAACAAAAATATCGATAACAAACTACCTTCCATAATGACAAGGCTACCATCCATTGGAGTAACAAAGATATCAACAACAGACTACCTTCCATAATGACAAAGCTACAATACATTGTAATAACAAAATTCTTGACAACAGACTACCTTCCATTAATGACAAGGCTACCATCCATTGTAGTCATAAGAATATCAGCAACAAACTACCTTCAATAATGACAAGGCTACCATCCATTGGAGTAACAAAAATATCGACAACAGACTATGTTCCATAATGACAAGGCTTTCATCCGTTGGAGTAACAAAAATATCGACAATAGACTACGTTCCATAATGACAAGGCTACCATGCATTAGAGTAACAAAAATCTCGACAACAGACTACCTTCCATAATGAGAAGGCTACCATCCATTAGAGTAACAAAAATCTAGACAATAGACTACCTTCCATAATGACAAGGTTACCATCCATTGGAGTAAAAAAAATATCAACAAGTGGCTACCTTCAATAATGACAAGGCTACCATCCATTGGAGTAACAAAAATCTCGACAACAGACTACCTTCCATAATAACAAGGCTACCATCCATTGGAGTAACAACAATCTCAACAACAGACTACCTTCAATAATGACTAGGGTACCATCCATTGGAGTAACAAAGTTATCGACAACAGACCACCTTCCATAATGACAAGGCTACCATACATTATAGTAACAAAAATGTCAACAACAGACTACCTTCCATAATGACAAGGCTACCATCCGTTGGAGTAACAAAAATATCGACAACAGACTACCTTCCATAATAATAAGGCTACCATCCATTGGAGTAACAAAAGTCTCGACAACAAACTACCTTCCATAATAACAAGGCTACCATCCATTGGAGTAACAAAAATATCGATAACAGACTACCTTCCATCATGACTAGGCTACCATCCATTGGAGTAACAAAGATATCAACAACAGACTACCTTCCATAATGACAAGGCTACAATAAATTGTAATAACAAAATTCTCGACAACAGACTACATTCCACAATGACAAGGATACCATCCATTATAGTAATACAAATCTCGGCAACAGACTACCTTCCATAATGACAAGGCTACCATCCATTGGAGTAACAAAAATCTTGACAACAGACTAACTTCCATAATGACTAGGCTACCATCCATTGGACTAACAAAGATATCAACAACAAACAACCTTCCATAATGACAAGGCTACCATACATTGAAGTAACAAAAATCTCGACAACAGACTACCTTCCATAATGACAAGGCTACCATTCATTGGAGTAACAAAAATCTCGACAATAGACTACCTTCCATAATGACTAGGCTACCATCCATTGGAGTAAAAAAAATATCAACAAGTGACTACCTTCAATACTGACAAGGATATCATCCATTGGTGTAACAAAAATCTTGACAACAGACTACCTTCCATAATAACAAGGCTACCATCCATTGGAGTAACAAAAATATCGATAACAGACTACCTTCCATCATGACTAGGCTACCATCCATTGGAGTAACAAAGATATCGACAACAGACTACCTTCTATAATGACAAGGCTACAATAAATTGTAATAACAAAATTCTCGACAACAGACTACCTTCCATAATGACAAGGAAACCATCCATTATAGTAATACAAATCTCGACAACAGACTACCTTCCATAATGACAAGGCTACCATCCATTGGAGTAACAAAAATCATTACAACAGACTAACTTCTATAATGACTAGGCTACCATCCATTGGACTAACAAAGATATCAACAACAAACCACCTTCCATAATGACAAGGCTACCATACATTGTAGTAACAAAAATCTCGACAACAGACTACCTTCCATAATTACAAGGCTACCATTCATTGGAGTAACAAAAATCTAGACAATAGACTACCTTCCATAATGACTAGGCTACCATCCAATGGAGTAAAAAAATATCAACAAGTGACTACCTTCAATAATGACAAGGCTATCATCCATTGGTGTAACAAAAATCATGACAACATACTACCTTCCATAATAACAAGGCTACCATCCATTGGAGTAACAAAAATCTCGACAACAGACTACCTTCCATAATAACAAGGCTACCATCCATTGGAGTAACAAAAATATCGATAACATACTACCTTCCATAATGACAAGGCTACCATCCATTGGAGTAACAAAGATATTGACAACAGACTACCTTCCATAATGACAAGGCTACAATACATGATAATAACAAAATTCTTGACAACAGACTACCTTCCATTAATGACAAGGCTACCATCCATTTTAGTAACAAGAATATCGGCAACAGACTACCTTCCATAATGACAAGGCTACCATCCATTGGAGTAACAAAAATATCGACAACAGACTACGTTCCATAATGACAAGGCTTCCATCCGTTGAAGTAACAAAAATATCGACAATAGAATCGTTCCATAATGACAAGGCTACCATGCATTAGAGTAACAAAAATCTCGACAACAGACTACCTTCCATAATGACAAGGCTACCATCCATTAGAGTAACAAAAATCTAGACAACAGACTACCTTCCATAATGACAAGGCTACCATCCATTGGAGTAAAAAAATATCAACAAGTGACTACCTTCAATAATGACAAGGCTACCATCCATTGGAGTAACAAAAATCTCGACAACAGACTACCTTCCATAATAACAAGGCTACCATCCATTGGAGTAACAAAAATCTCAACAACAGACCACCTTCCATAATGACAAGGCTACCATACATTATATTAACAAAAATGTCAACAACAGACTACCTTCCATAATGACAAGGCTACCATCCGTTGGAGTAACAAAAATATCTACAACAGACTACCTTCCATAATAATAAGGCTACCATCCATTGGAGTAACAAAAATCTTTACAACAAACTACCTTCCATAATAACAAGGCTACCATCCATTGGAGTAAAAAAAATATCGATAACAGACTACCTTCCATCATGACTAGGCTACCATCCATTGGAGTAACAAAGATATCGACAACAAACTACCTTCCATAATGACAAGGCTACAATAAATTGTAATAAAAAAATTCTCGACAACAGACTACCTTCCATAATGACAAGGATACCATCCATTGGAGTAACAAAAATCTTGACAACAGACTAACTTCCATAATGACTAGGCTACCATCCATTGGACTAACAAAGATATCGACAACAAACCACCTTTCATAATGACAAGGCTACCATACATTGTAGTAACAAAAATCTCGACAACAGACTACCTTCCATAATGACTAGGCTACCATCCATTGGAGAAAAAAAGTATCAACAAGTGACTACCTTCAATAATGACAAGGCTATCATCCATTGGTGTAACAAAAATCTTGACAACAGACTACCTTCCATAATGACAAGGCTACCATCCATTGGAATAACAAAAATCTCGACAACAAACTACCTTCCATAATAACAAGGATACCATCCATTGGAGTAACAAAAATATCAATAACAGACTACCTTCCATAATGACTTGGCTACCATGCATTGGAGTAACAAAGATATCGACAACAGATTACCTTCCATTAATGACAAGGCTACCATCCATTATAGTAACAAGAATATCGGCAACAGACTACCTTCCATAATGACAAGGTTACCATCCATTGGAGTAACAAAAATATCGACAACACACTACTTTCCATAATGACAAGGCTTCCATCCGTTGGAGTAACAAAAATATCGACAATAGACTACGTTCCATAATGACAAGGCTTCCATCCATTAGAGTAAAAAAATATCAACAAGTGACTACCTTCAATAATGACAAGGCTACCATCCATTGGAGTAACAAAAATCTCTAAAACAAACTACCTTCCATAATGACAAAGCTACCATCCATTGGAGTAACAAAAATCTCGACACAGACTACCTTCCATAATGACTAGGCTACCATCCATTGGAGTAACAAAGATATCCACAATAGACCACCTTCCATAATGACAAGGCTACCATACATTGCAGTAACAAAAATCTAGGCAACAGACTACCTTCCATAATGACAAGGCTACCATCCGTTGGAGTAACAAAAATATTGACAACAGACTAAGTTCCATAATGACAAGGCTACCATGCATTAGAGAAACAAAAATCTCGACAACAGACTACCTTCCATAATGATAAGGCTACCATCCATTAGAGTAACAAAAATCTCGACAACAAACGACCTTCCATAATGACAAGGCTACCATCCATTGGAGTAACAAAAATCTCGACAAAAGACTACGTTCCATAATGACAAGGCTTCCATCCGTTGGAGTAACAAAAATATCGACAATAGACTACGTTCCATAATGACAAGGCTACCATGCATTAGGGTAACAAAAATCTCGACAACAGACTACCTTCCATAATGACAAGGCTACCATCCATTGGAGTAACAAAAATCTCTACAACACACTACCTTCCATAATGACAAGGCTACCATCCATTGGAATAACAAAAATATTGACAACAGACTACATTCGATAATGACAAGGCTACCATCAATTAGAGTAACACAAATCTCGACAATAGACGAACTTTCATAATGACAAGGCTAGCATCCATTAGAGTAAAAAAATTATCAACAAGTGACTACCTTCAATAATGACAAGGCTACCATCCATTGGAGTAACAAAAATCTCTACAACAAACTACCTTCCATAATGACAAAGCTACCATCCATTGGAGTAACAAAAATCTCGACAACAGACTACCTTCCATAATGACTAGGCTATCATCCATTGGATTAAGAAAGATATCAACAATAGACCACCTTCCATAATGACAAGGCTACCATACATTGCAGTAACAAAAATCTAGGCAACAGACTACCTTCCATAATGACAAGGCTACCATCCGTTGGAGTAACAAAAATATTGACAACAGACTATGTTCCATAATGACAAGGCTACCATGCATTAGAGAAACAAAAATCTCAACAACAGACTACCTTCCATAATGATAAGGCTACCATCCATTGGAGTAACAAAAATCTCGACAACAGACGACCTTCCATAATGACAAGGCTTCCATCCATTGGAGTAACAAAAATCTCGACAACAAACTACCTTCCATAATAACAAGGCTACCATCCATTGGAGTAACAAAAATCTCAACAACGGACTACCTTCCATAATAACAAGGCTACCATCCATTGGAGTAACAAAAATATCGATAACAGACTACCTTCCATAATGACTAGGCTACCATCCATTGGAGTAACAAAGATATCGACAACAGACTACCTTCTATAATGACAAGGCTACAATACATTGTAATAACAAAATTCTTGACAACATACTACCTTCCATTAATGACAAGGCAACCATCCATTGTAGTAACAAGAATATCGGCAACGGACTACCTTCTATAATGACAAGGCTACCGTCCATTGGAGTAACAAAAATATCGACAACAGACTACGTTCCATAATGACAAGGCTTCCATCTGTTGGAGTAACAAAAATATCGACAATAGACTACGTTCCATAATGACAAGGCTACCATGCATTAGAGTAACAACAATCTCGACAACAGACTACCTTCCATAATGACAAGGCTACCATCCATTGGAGTAACAAAAATCTCTACAACAAACTACCTTCCATAATGACAAGGCTACCATCCATTGGAGTTACAAAAATATTGACAACAGACTAGGTTCGATAATGACAAGGCTACCATCTATTAGAGTATCAAAATTCTCGACAACAGACTACCTTCCATAATGACAAGGCTACCATCAATTAGAGTAACAAAAATCTATACAATAGACTACCTTCTATAATGATAAGGCTACCATCCATTGGAGTAAAAAAAATATCAACAAGTGACTACCTTCAATAATGACAAGGCTACCATCCATTGGAGTAACAAAAATCTCGATAACAGACTACCTTCCATAATAACAAGGCTACCATCCATTGAAGTAACAAAAATCTCGACAACAGACTACCTTCAATAATGACTAGGCTACCATCCATTGGAGTAACAAAGATATCGACAACAGACTACCTTCTATAATGACAAGGCTACAATACATTGTAATAACAAAATTCTTGACGACAGACTACCTTCCATTAATGACAAGGCTACCATCCATTGTAGTAAGAAGAATATCGGCAACAAACTACCTTCCGTAATGACAAGGCTACCATCCATTGGAGTAACAAAAATATTGACAACAGACTACGTTCCATAATGACAAGGCTTCCATCCGTTGGAGTAACAAAAATATCGACAATAGACTACGTTCCATAATGACAAGGCTACCATGCATTAGAGTAACAAAAATCTCGACAACAGACTACCTTCCATAATGACAAGGCTATCATCCATTGGAGTAACAAAAATCTCTACAACAAACTACCTTCCATAATGACAAGGCTACCATCCATTGGAGTAACAAAAATATTGACAACAGACTAGGTTCGATAATGACAAGGCTACCATCCATTAGAGTAACAAAAATCTCGACAACAGACTACCTTCCATAATGACAAGGCTACCATCCATTAGAGTAACAAAAATCTATACAACAGACTACCTTCTATAATGATAAGGCTACCATCCATTGGAGTAAAAAAAATATCAACAAGTGACTACCTTCAATAATGACCAGGCTACCATCCATTGGAGTAACAAAAATCTCGATAATAGACTACCTTCCATAATAACAAGGCTACCATCCATTGGAGTAACAAAAATCTCGACAACAGACTACCTTCAATAATGACTAGGCTACCATCCATTGGAGTAACAAAGATATCGACAACAGACTACCTTCTATAATGACAAGGCTACAATACATTGTAATAACAAAATTCTTGACAACAGACTACCTTCCATTAATGACAAGGCTACCATCAATTGTAGTAAGAAGAATATCGACAACAGACTACCTTCCTTAATGACAAGGCTACCATCCATTGGAGTAACAAAAATTTCGACAACAGACTACGTTCCATAATGACAAGGCTTCCATCCGTTGGAGTAACAAAAATATCGACAATAGACTACGTTCCATAATGACAAGGCTACCATGCATTAGAGTAACAACAATCTCGACAACAGACTACCTTCCATAATGACAAGGCTACCATCCATTGGAGTAACAAAAATCTCTACAACAAACTACCTTCCATAATGACAAGGCTACCATCCATTGGAGTTACAAAAATATTGACAACAGACTAGGTTCGATAATGACAAGGCTACCATCCATTAGAGTATCAAAATTCTCGACAACAGACTACCTTCCATAATGACAAGGCTACCATCAATTAGAGTAACAAAAATCTATACAACAGACTACCTTCTATAATGATAAGGCTACCATCCATTGGAGTAAAAAAAATATCAACAAGTGACTACCTTCAATAATGACAAGGCTACCATCCATTGGAGTAACAAAAATCTCGATAACAGACTACCTTCCATAATAATAAGGCTACCATCCATTGAAGTAACAAAAATCTCGACAACAGACTACCTTCAATAATGACTAGGCTACCATCCATTGGAGTAACAAAGATATCGACAACAGACTACCTTCTATAATGACAAGGCTACAATACATTGTAATAACAAAATTCTTGACGACAGACTACCTTCCATTAATGACAAGGCTACCATCCATTGTAGTAAGAAGAATATCAGCAACAGACTACCTTCCGTAATGACAAGGCTACCATCCATTGGAGTAACAAAAATATTGACAACAGACTACGTTCCATAATGACAAGGCTTCCATCCGTTGGAGTAACAAAAATATCGACAATAGACTACGTTCCATAATGACAAGGCTACCATGCATTAGAGTAACAAAAATCTCGACAACAGACTACCTTCCATAATGACAAGGCTACCATCCATTGGAGTAACAAAAATCTCTACAACAAACTACCTTCCATAATGACAAGGCTACCATCCATTGGAGTAACAAAAATATTGACAACAGACTAGGTTCGATAATGACAAGGCTACCATCCATTAGAGTAACAAAAATCTCGACAACAGACTACCTTCCATAATGACAAGGCTACCATCCATTAGAGTAACAAAAATCTATACAACAGACTACCTTCTATAATGATAAGGCTACCATCCATTGGAGTAAAAAAAATATCAACAAGTGACTACCTTCAATAATGACAAGGCTACCATCCATTGGAGTAACAAAAATCTCGATAATAGACTACCTTCCATAATAACAAGGCTACCATCCATTGGAGTAACAAAAATCTCGACAACAGACTACCTTCAATAATGACTAGGCTACCATCCATTGGAGTAACAAAGATATCGACAACAGACTACCTTCTATAATGACAAGGCTACAATACATTGTAATAACAAAATTCTTGACAACATACTACCTTCCATTAATGACAAGGCTACCATCCATTGTAGTAAGAAGAATATCGGCAACAGACTACCTTCCTTAATGACAAGGCTACCATCCATTGGAGTAACAAAAATATCGACAACAGACTACGTTCCATAATGACAAGGCTTCCATCCGTTGGAGTAACAAAAATATCGACAATAGACTATGTTCCATAATGACAAGGCTACCATGCATTAGAGTAACAAAAATCTCGACAACAGACTACCTTCCATAATGACAAGGCTACCATCCATTGGAGTAACAAATATCTCTACAACAAACTACCTTCCATAATGACAAGGCTACCATCCATTGGAGTAACAAAAATATTGACAACAGACTACGTTCGATAATGACAAGGCTACCATCCATTAGAGTAACAAAAATCTCGACAACAGACTACCTTCCATAATGACAAGGCTACCATCCATTAGAGTAACAAAAATCTATACAACAGACTACCTTCTATAATGATAAGGCTACCATCCATTGGAGTAAAAAAAAATATCAACAAGTGACTACCTTCAATAATGACAAGGCTACCATCCATTGGAGTAACAAAAATCTCGATAACAGACTACCTTCCAAAATAACAAGGCTACCATCCATTGGAGTAACAAAAATCTTGACAACAGACTACCTTCAATAATGACTAGGCTACCATCCATTGGAGTAACAAAAATATTGACAACAGACTACCTTCTATAATGACAAGGCTATAATACATTGTAATAACAAAATTCTTGACGACAGACTACCTTCCATTAATGACAAGGCTACCATCCATTGTAGTAAGAAGAATATCGGCAACAGACTACCTTCCGTAATGACAAGGCTACCATCCTTTAGAGTAACAAAAATATTGACAACAGACTACGTTCCATAATGACAAGGCTTCCATCCGTTGGAGTAACAAAAATATCGACAATAGACTACGTTCCATAATGACAAGGCTACCATGCATTAGAGTAACAAAAATCTCGACAATAGACTACCTTCCATAATGACAAGGCTACCATCCATTGGAGTAACAAAAATCTCTACAACAAACTACCTTCCATAATGACAAGGCTACCATCCATTGGAGTAACGAAAATATTGACAACAGACTAGGTTCGATAATGACAAGGCTACCATCCATTAGAGTAACAAAAATCTCGACAACAGACTACCTTCCATAATGACAAGGCTACCATCCATTAGAGTAACAAAAATCTATACAACAGACTACCTTCTATAATGATAAGGCTACCATCCATTGGAGTAAAAAAAATATCAACAAGTGACTACCTTCAATAATGACAAGGCTACCATCCATTGGAGTAACAAAAATCTCGATAACAGACTACCTTCCATAATAACAAGGCTACCATCCATTGGAGTAACAAAAATCTCGACAACAGACTACCTTCAATAATGACTAGGCTACCATCCATTGGAGTAACAAAGATATCGACAACAGACTACCTTCTATAATGACAAGGCTACAATACATTGTAATAACAAAATTCTTGACAACAGACTACCTTCCATTAATGACAACGCTACCATCCATTGTAGTAACAAGAATATCGGCAACAGACTACCTTCCGTAATGACAAGGATACCATCCATTGGGGTAACAAAAATATCGACAACAGACTACGTTCCATAATGACAAGGCTTCCATCCGTTGGAGTAACAAAAATATCGACAATAGACTACGTTCCATAATGACAAGGCTACCATGCATTAGAGTAACAAAAATCGCGACAACAGACTACCTTCCATAATGACAAGGCTACCATCCATTGGAGTAACAAAAATCTCTACAACAAACTACCTTCCATAATGACAAGGCTACCATCCATTGGAGTACCAAAAATATTGACAATAGACTACGTTCGATAATGACAAGGCTACCATCCATTAGAGTAACAAAATTCTTGACAACAGACTACCTTCCATTAATGACAAGGCTACCATCCATTGAAGTAACAAGAATATCGGCAACAGACTACCTTCCATAATGACAAGGCTACCATCCATTGGAGTAACAAAAATATTGACAACAGACTACGTTCCATAATGACAAGGCTTCCATCCGTTGGAGTAACAAAAATATCGACAATAGACTACGTTCCATAATGACAAGGCTACCATGCATTAGAGTAACAAAAATCTCGACAACAGACTACCTTCCATAATGACAAGGCTACCATCCATTGGAGTAATAAAAATCTCTACAACAAACTACCTTCCATAATGACAAGGCTACCATCCATTGGAGTAACAAAAATATTGACAACAGACTAGGTTCGATAATGACAAGGCTACCATCCATTAGAGTAACAAAAATCTCGACAACAGACTACCTTCCATAATGACAAGGCTACCATCCATTAGAGTAACAGAAATCTATACAACAGACTACCTTCTATAATGACAAGGCTACCATCCATTGGAGTAAAAAAAATATCAACAAGTGACTACCTTCAATAATGACAAGGCTACCATCCATTGGAGTAACAAAAATCTCGATAACAGACTACCTTCCATAATAACAAGGCTACCATCCATTGGAGTAACAAAAATCTCGACAGCAGACTACCTTCAATAATGACTAGGCTACCATCCATTGGAGTAACAAAGATATCGACAACAGACTACCTTCTATAATGACAAGGCTACAATACATTGTAATAACAAAATTCTTGACAACAGACTACCTTCCATTAATGACAAGGCTACCATCCATTGTAGTAAGAAGAATATCGGCAACAGACTACCTTCCTTAATGACAAGGCTACCATCCATTGGAGTAACAAAAATATCGACAACAGACTACGTTCCATAATGACAAGGCTTCCATCCGTTGGAGTAACAAAAATATCGACAATAGACTACGTTCCATAATGACAAGGCTACCATGCATTAGAGTAACAAAAATCTCGACAACAGACTACCTTCCATAATGACAAGGCTACCATCCATTGGAGTAACAAAAATCTCTACAACAAACTACCTTCCATAATGACAAGGCTACCATCCATTAGAGTAACAAAAATATTGACAATAGACTACGTTCGATAATGACAAGGCTACCATCCATTAGTGTAACAAAATTCTTGACAACAGACTACCTTCCATTAATGACAAGGCTACCATCCATTGGAGTAACAAGAATATCGGCAACAGACTACCTTCCATAATGACAAGGCTACCATCCATTGGAGTAACAAAAATATTGACAACAGACTACGTTCCATAATGACAAGGCTTCCATCCGTTGGAGTAACAAAAATATCGACATTAGACTACGTTCCATAATGACAAGGCTACCATGCATTAGAGTAACAAAAATATCGACAACAGACTACCTTCCAAAATGACAAGGCTACCATCCATTGGAGTAATAAAAATCTCTACAACAAACTACCTTCCATAATGACAAGGCTACCATCCATTGGAGTAACAAAAATATTGACAACAGACTAGGTTTGATAATGACAAGGCTACCATCCATTAGAGTAACAAAAATCTCGACAACAGACTACCTTCCATAATGACAAGGCTACCATCCATTAGAGTAACAAAAATCTATACAACAGACTACCTTCTATAATGATAAGGCTACCATCCATTGGAGTAAAAAAAATATCAACAAGTGACTACCTTCAATAATGACAAGGCTACCATCCATTGGAGTAACAAAAATCTCGATAACAAACTACCTTCCATAATAACAAGGCTACCATCCATTGGAGTAACAAAAATCTCGACAACAGACTACCTTCAATAATGACTAGGCTACCATCCATTGGAGTAACAAAGATATCGACAACAGACTACCTTCTATAATGACAAGGCTACAATACATTGTAATAACAAAATTCTTGACAACAGACTACCTTCCATTAATGACAAGGCTACCATCCATTGTGGTAAGAAGAATATCGGCAACAGACTACCTTCCTTAATGACAAGGCTACCATCCATTGGAGTAACAAAAATATCGACAACAGACTACGTTCCATAATGACAAGGCTTCCATCCGTTGGAGTAACAAAAATATCGATAATAGACTACATTCCATAATGACAAGGCTACCATGCATTAGAGTAACAAAAATCTCGACAACAGACTACCTTCTATAATGACAAGGCTACCATCCATTGGAGTAACAAAAATCTCTACAACAAACTACCTTCCATAATGACAAGGCTACCATCCATTGCAGTAACAAAAATATTGACAACAGACTACGTTCGATAATGACAAGGCTACCATCCATTAGAGTAACAAAATTCTTGACAACAGACTACCTTCCATTAATGACAAGGCTACCATCCATTGGAGTAACAAGAATATCGGCAACAGACTACCTTCCATAATGACAAGGCTACCATCCATTGGAGTAACAAAAATATTGACAACAGACTACGTTCCATAATGACAAGGCTTCCATTCGTTGGAGTAACAAAAATATCGACAATAGACTACATTCCATAATGACAAGGCTACCATGCATTAGAGTAACAAAAATCTCGACAATAGACTACCTTCCATGATGACAAGGCTACCATCCATTGGAGTAACAAAAATCTCTACAACAAACTACCTTCCATAATGACAAGGCTATCATCCATTGGAGTAACAAAAATATTGACAACAGACTACGTTCGATAATGACAAGGCTACCATCCATTAGAGTAACAAAATTCTTGACAATAGACTACCTTCCATTAATGACAAGGCTACCATCCATTGGAGTAACAAGAATATCGGCAACAGACTACCTTCCATAATGACAAGGCTACCATCCATTGGAGTAACAAAAATATTGACAACAGACTACGTTCCATAATGACAAGGCTTCCGTCCGTTGGAGTAACAAAAATACCGACAATAGACTATGTTCCATAATGACAAGGCTACCATGCATTAGAGTAACAAAAATCTCGACAACAGACTACCTTCCATAATGACAAGGCTACCATCCATTGGAGTAACAAAAATCTCTACAACAAACTACCTTCCATAATGACAAGGCTACCATCCATTGGAGTAACAAAAATATTGACAACAGACTATGTTCGATAATGACAAGGCTACCATCCATTAGAGTAACAAAAATCTCGACAACAGACTACCTTCCATAAAGACAAGGCTACCATCCATTAGAATAACAAAAATCTATACAACAGACTACCTTCTATAATGATAAGGCTACCATCCATTGGAGTAAAAAAAATATCAACAAGTGACTACCTTCAATAATGACAAGGCTACCATCCATTGGAGTAACAAAAATCTCGATAACAGACTACCTTCCATAATAACAAGGCTACCATCCATTGGAGTAACAAAAATCTCGACAACAGACTACCTTCAATAATGACTAGGCTACCATCCATTGGAGTAACAAAGATATCGACAACAGACTACCTTCTATAATGACAAGGCTACAATACATTGTAATAACAAAATTCTTGACAACAGACTACCTTCCATTAATGACAAGGCTACCATCCATTGTGGTAAGAAGAATATCGGCAACAGACTACCTTCCTTAATGACAAGGCTACCATCCATTGGAGTAACAAAAATATCGACAACAGACTACGTTCCATAATGACAAGGCTTCCATCCGTTGGAGTAACAAAAATATCGATAATAGACTATGTTCCATAATGACAAGGCTACCATGCATTAGAGTAACAAAAATCTCGACAACAGACTACCTTCTATAATGACAAGGCTACCATCCATTGGAGTAACAAAAATCTCTACAACAAACTACCTTCCATAATGACAAGGCTACCATCCATTGCAGTAACAAAAATATTGACAACAGACTACGTTCGATAATGACAAGGCTACCATCCATTAGAGTAACAAAATTCTTGACAACAGACTACCTTCCATTAATGACAAGGCTACCATCCATTGGAGTAAGAAGAATATCGGCAACAGACTACCTTCCATAATGACAAGGCTACCATCCATTGGAGTAACAAAAATATTGACAACAGACTACGTTCCATAATGACAGGGCTTCCATCCGTTGGAGTAACAAAAATATCGACAATAGACTACGTTCCATAATGACAAGGCTACCATGCATTAGAGTAACAAAAATGTCGACAATAGACTACCTTCCATAATGACGAGGCTACCATCCATTGGAGTAACAAAAATCTCTACAACAAACTACCTTCCATAATGACAAGGCTACCATCCATTGGAGTAACAAAAATATTGACAACAGACTAGGTTCGATAATGACAAGGCTACCATCCATTAGAGTAACAAAAATCTCGACAACAGACTACCTTCCATAATGACAAGGCTACCATCCATTAGAGTAACAAAAATCTATAAAACAGACTACCTTCTATAATGATAAGGCTACCATCCATTGGAGTAAAAAAAATATCAACAAGTGACTACCTTCAATAATGACAAGGCTACCATCCATTGGAGTAACAAAAATCTCGATAACAGACTACCTTCCATAATAACAAGGCTACCATCCATTGGAGTAACAAAAATCTCGACAACAGACTACCTTCAATAATGACTAGGCTACCATCCATTGGAGTAACAAAGATATCGACAACAGACTACCTTCTATAATGACAAGGCTACAATACATTGTAATAACAAAATTCTTGACAACAGACTACCTTCCATTAATGACAAGGCTACCTTCCATTGTAGTAAGAAGAATATCGGCAACAGACTACCTTCCGTAATGACAAGGCTACCATCCATTGGAGTAACAAAAATATTGACAACAGACTACGTTCCATAATGACAAGGCTTCCATCCGTTGGAGTAACAAAAATATCGACAATAGACTACGTTCCATAATGACAAGGCTACCATGCATTAGAGTAACAAAAATCTCGACAACAGACTACCTTCCATAATGACAAGGCTACCATCCATTGGAGTAACAAAAATCTCTACAACAAACTACCTTCCATAATGACAAGGCTATCATCCATTGGAGTAACAAAAATATTGACAACAGACTACGTTCGATAATGACAAGGCTACCATCCATTAGAGTAACAAAATTCTTGACAATAGACTACCTTCCATTAATGACAAGGCTACCATCCATTGGAGTAACAAGAATATCGGCAACAGACTACCTTCCATAATGACAAGGCTACCATCCATTGGAGTAACAAAAATATTGACAACAGACTACGTTCCATAATGACAAGGCTTCCGTCCGTTGGAGTAACAAAAATACCGACAATAGACTACGTTCCATAATGACAAGGCTACCATGCATTAGAGTAACAAAAATCTCGACAACAGACTACCTTCCATAATGACAAGGCTACCATCCATTGGAGTAACAAAAATCTCTACAACAAACTACCTTCCATAATGACAAGGCTACCATCCATTGGAGTAACAAAAATATTGACAACAGACTATGTTCGATAATGACAAGGCTACCATCCATTAGAGTAACAAAAATCTCGACAACAGACTACCTTCCATAAAGACAAGGCTACCATCCATTAGAATAACAAAAATCTATACAACAGACTACCTTCTATAATGATAAGGCTACCATCCATTGGAGTAAAAAAAATATCAACAAGTGACTACCTTCAATAATGACAAGGCTACCATCCATTGGAGTAACAAAAATCTCGATAACAGACTACCTTCCATAATAACAAGGCTACCATCCATTGGAGTAACAAAAATCTCGACAACAGACTACCTTCAATAATGACTAGGCTACCATCCATTGGAGTAACAAAGATATCGACAACAGACTACCTTCTATAATGACAAGGCTACAATACATTGTAATAACAAAATTCTTGACAACAGACTACCTTCCATTAATGACAAGGCTACCATCCATTGTGGTAAGAAGAATATCGGCAACAAACTACCTTCCTTAATGACAAGGCTACCATCCATTGGAGTAACAAAAATATCGACAACAGACTACGTTCCATAATGACAAGGCTTCCATCCGTTGGAGTAACAAAAATATCGATAATAGACTATGTTCCATAATGACAAGGCTACCATGCATTAGAGTAACAAAAATCTCGACAACAGACTACCTTCTATAATGACAAGGCTACCATCCATTGGAGTAACAAAAATCTCTACAACAAACTACCTTCCATAATGACAAGGCTACCATCCATTGCAGTAACAAAAATATTGACAACAGACTACGTTCGATAATGACAAGGCTACCATCCATTAGAGTAACAAAATTCTTGACAACAGACTACCTTCCATTAATGACAAGGCTACCATCCATTGGAGTAAGAAGAATATCGGCAACAGACTACCTTCCATAATGACAAGGCTACCATCCATTGGAGTAACAAAAATATTGACAACAGACTACGTTCCATAATGACAAGGCTTCCATCCGTTGGAGTAACAAAAATATCGACAATAGACTACGTTCCATAATGACAAGGCTACCATGCATTAGAGTAACAAAAATGTCGACAATAGACTACCTTCCATAATGACGAGGCTACCATCCATTGGAGTAACAAAAATCTCTACAACAAACTACCTTCCATAATGACAAGGCTACCATCCATTGGAGTAACAAAAATATTGACAACAGACTAGGTTCGATAATGACAAGGCTACCATCCATTAGAGTAACAAAAATCTCGACAACAGACTACCTTCCATAATGACAAGGCTACCATCCATTAGAGTAACAAAAATCTATAAAACAGACTACCTTCTATAATGATAAGGCTACCATCCATTGGAGTAAAAAAAATATCAACAAGTGACTACCTTCAATAATGACAAGGCTACCATCCATTGGAGTAACAAAAATCTCGATAACAGACTACCTTCCATAATAACAAGACTACCATCCATTGGAGTAACAAAAATCTCGACAACAGACTACCTTCAATAATGACTAGGCTACCATCCATTGGAGTAACAAAGATATCGACAACAGACTACCTTCTATAATGACAAGGCTACAATACATTGTAATAACAAAATTCTTGACAACAGACTACCTTCCATTAATGACAAGGCTACCTTCCATTGTAGTAAGAAGAATATCGGCAACAGACTACCTTCCGTAATGACAAGGCTACCATCCATTGGAGTAACAAAAATATTGACAACAGACTACGTTCCATAATGACAAGGCTTCCATCCGTTGGAGTAACAAAAATATCGGCAATAGACTACGTTCCATAATGACAAGGCTACCATGCATTAGAGTAACAAAAATCTCGACAACAGACTACCTTCCATAATGACAAGGCTACCATCCATTGGAGTAACAAAAATCTCTACAACAAACTACCTTCCATAATGACAAGGCTACCATCTATTGGAGTAACAAAAATATTGACAACAGACTAGGTTCGATAATGACAAGGCTACCATCCATTAGAGTAACAAAAATCTCGACAACAAACTACCTTCCATAATGACAAGGCTACCATCCATTAGAGTAACAAAAATCTATACAACAGACTACCTTCTATAATGATAAGGCTACCATCCATTGGAGTAAAAAAAATATCAACAAGTGACTACCTTCAATAATGACAAGGCTACCATCCATTGGAGTAACAAAAATCTCGATAACAGACTACCTTCCATAATAACAAGGCTACCATCCATTGGAGTAACAAAAATCTCGACAACAGAATACCTTCAATAATGACTAGGCTACCATCCATTGGAGTAACAAAGATATCGACAACAGACTACCTTCTATAATGACAAGGCTACAATACATTGTAATAACAAAATTCTTGACAATAGACTACCTTCCATTAATGACAAGGCTACCATCCATTGTAGTAAGAAGAATATCGGCAACAGACTACCTTCCATAATGACAAGGCTACCATCCATTGGAGTAACAAAAATATTGACAACAGACTACGTTCCATAATGACAAGGCTTCCGTCCGTTGGAGTAACAAAAATACCAACAATAGACTACGTTCCATAATGACAAGGCTACCATGCATTAGAGTAACAAAAATCTCGACAACAGACTACCTTCCATAATGACAAGGCTACCATCCATTGGAGTAACAAAAATCTCTACAACAAACTACCTTCCATAATGACAAGGCTACCATCCATTGGAGTAACAAAAATATTGACAACAGACTATGTTCGATAATGACAAGGCTACCATCCATTAGAGTAACAAAAATCTCGACAACAGACTACCTTCCATAAAGACAAGGCTACCATCCATTAGAATAACAAAAATCTATACAACAGACTACCTTCTATAATGATAAGGCTACCATCCATTGGAGTAAAAAAAATATCAACAAGTGACTACCTTCAATAATGACAAGGCTACCATCCATTGGAGTAACAAAAATCTCGATAACAGACTACCTTCCATAATAACAAGGCTACCATCCATTGGAGTAACAAAAATCTCGACAACAGACTACCTTCAATAATGACTAGGCTACCATCCATTGGAGTAACAAAGATATCGACAACAGACTACCTTCTATAATGACAAGGCTACAATACATTGTAATAACAAAATTCTTGACAACAGACTACCTTCCATTAATGACAAGGCTACCATCCATTGTGGTAAGAAGAATATCGGCAACAGACTACCTTCCTTAATGACAAGGCTACCATCCATTGGAGTAACAAAAATATCGACAACAGACTACGTTCCATAATGACAAGGCTTCCATCCGTTGGAGTAACAAAAATATCAATAATAGACTATGTTCCATAATGACAAGGCTACCATGCATTAGAGTAACAAAAATCTCGACAACAGACTACCTTCTATAATGACAAGGCTACCATCCATTGGAGTAACAAAAATCTCTACAACAAACTACCTTCCATAATGACAAGGCTACCATCCATTGCAGTAACAAAAATATTGACAACAGACTACGTTCGATAATGACAAGGCTACCATCCATTAGAGTAACAAAATTCTTGACAACAGACTACCTTCCATTAATGACAAGGCTACCATCCATTGGAGTAAGAAGAATATCGGCAACAGACTACCTTCCATAATGACAAGGCTACCATCCATTGGAGTAACAAAAATATTGACAACAGACTACGTTCCATAATGACAAGGCTTCCATCCGTTGGAGTAACAAAAATATCGACAATAGACTATGTTCCATAATGACAAGGCTACCATGCATTAGAGTAACAAAAATGTCGACAATAGACTACCTTCCATAATGACGAGGCTACCATCCATTGGAGTAACAAAAATCTCTACAACAAACTACCTTCCATAATGACAAGGCTACCATCCATTGGAGTAACAAAAATATTGACAACAGACTAGGTTCGATAATGACAAGGCTACCATCCATTAGAGTAACAAAAATCTCGACAACAGACTACCTTCCATAATGACAAGGCTACCATCCATTAGAGTAACAAAAATCTATAAAACAGACTACCTTCTATAATGATAAGGCTACCATCCATTGGAGTAACAAAAATATTGACAACAGACTACGTTCCATAATGACAAGGCTTCCATCCGTTGGAGTAACAAAAATATCGACAATAGACTACGTTCCATAATGACAAGGCTACCATGCATTAGAGTAACAAAAATCTCGACAACAGACTACCTTCAATAATGACTAGGCTACCATCCATTGGAGTAACAAAGATATCGACAACAGACTACCTTCTATAATGACAAGGCTACAATACATTGTAATAACAAAATTCTTGACAACAGACTACCTTCCATTAATGACAAGGCTACCTTCCATTGTAGTAAGAAGAATATCGGCAACAGACTACCTTCCGTAATGACAAGGCTACCATCCATTGGAGTAACAAAAATATTGACAACAGACTACGTTCCATAATGACAAGGCTTCCATCCGTTGGAGTAACAAAAATATCGACAATAGACTACGTTCCATAATGACAAGGCTACCATGCATTAGAGTAACAAAAATCTCGACAACAGACTACCTTCCATAATGACAAGGCTACCATCCATTGGAGTAACAAAAATCTCTACAACAAACTACCTTCCATAATGACAAGGCTACCATCCATTGGAGTAACAAAAATATTGACAACAGACTATGTTCGATAATGACAAGGCTACCATCCATTAGAGTAACAAAAATCTCGACAACAGACTACCTTCCATAAAGACAAGGCTACCATCCATTAGAATAACAAAAATCTATACAACAGACTACCTTCTATAATGATAAGGCTACCATCCATTGGAGTAAAAAAAATATCAACAAGTGACTACCTTCAATAATGACAAGGCTACCATCCATTGGAGTAACAAAAATCTCGATAACAGACTACCTTCCATAATAACAAGGCTACCATCCATTGGAGTAACAAAAATCTCGACAACAGACTACCTTCAATAATGACTAGGCTACCATCCATTGGAGTAACAAAGATATCGACAACAGACTACCTTCTATAATGACAAGGCTACAATACATTGTAATAACAAAATTCTTGACAACAGACTACCTTCCATTAATGACAAGGCTACCATCCATTGTGGTAAGAAGAATATCGGCAACAGACTACCTTCCTTAATGACAAGGCTACCATCCATTGGAGTAACAAAAATATCGACAACAGACTACGTTCCATAATGACAAGGCTTCCATCCGTTGGAGTAACAAAAATATCGATAATAGACTATGTTCCATAATGACAAGGCTACCATGCATTAGAGTAACAAAAATCTCGACAACAGACTACCTTCTATAATGACAAGGCTACCATCCATTGGAGTAACAAAAATCTCTACAACAAACTACCTTCCATAATGACAAGGCTACCATCCATTGCAGTAACAAAAATATTGACAACAGACTACGTTCGATAATGACAAGGCTACCATCCATTAGAGTAACAAAATTCTTGACAACAGACTACCTTCCATTAATGACAAGGCTACCATCCATTGGAGTAAGAAGAATATCGGCAACAGACTACCTTCCATAATGACAAGGCTACCATCCATTGGAGTAACAAAAATATTGACAACAGACTACGTTCCATAATGACAAGGCTTCCATCCGTTGGAGTAACAAAAATATCGACAATAGACTATGTTCCATAATGACAAGGCTACCATGCATTAGAGTAACAAAAATGTCGACAATAGACTACCTTCCATAATGACGAGGCTACCATCCATTGGAGTAACAAAAATCTCTACAACAAACTACCTTCCATAATGACAAGGCTACCATCCATTGGAGTAACAAAAATATTGACAACAGACTAGGTTCGATAATGACAAGGCTACCATCCATTAGAGTAACAAAAATCTCGACAACAGACTACCTTCCATAATGACAAGGCTACCATCCATTAGAGTAACAAAAATCTATAAAACAGACTACCTTCTATAATGATAAGGCTACCATCCATTGGAGTAAAAAAAATATCAACAAGTGACTACCTTCAATAATGACAAGGCTACCATCCATTGGAGTAACAAAAATCTCGATAACAGACTACCTTCCATAATAACAAGACTACCATCCATTGGAGTAACAAAAATCTCGACAACAGACTACCTTCAATAATGACTAGGCTACCATCCATTGGAGTAACAAAGATATCGACAACAGACTACCTTCTATAATGACAAGGCTACAATACATTGTAATAACAAAATTCTTGACAACAGACTACCTTCCATTAATGACAAGGCTACCTTCCATTGTAGTAAGAAGAATATCGGCAACAGACTACCTTCCGTAATGACAAGGCTACCATCCATTGGAGTAACAAAAATATTGACAACAGACTACGTTCCATAATGACAAGGCTTCCATCCGTTGGAGTAACAAAAATATCGACAATAGACTACGTTCCATAATGACAAGGCTACCATGCATTAGAGTAACAAAAATCTCGACAACAGACTACCTTCCATAATGACAAGGCTACCATCCATTGGAGTAACAAAAATCTCTACAACAAACTACCTTCCATAATGACAAGGCTACCATCCATTGGAGTAACAAAAATATTGACAACAGACTAGGTTCGATAATGACAAGGCTACCATCCATTAGAGTAACAAAAATCTCGACAACAAACTACCTTCCATAATGACAAGGCTACCATCCATTAGAGTAACAAAAATCTATACAACAGACTACCTTCTATAATGATAAGGCTACCATCCATTGGAGTAAAAAAAATATCAACAAGTGACTACCTTCAATAATGACAAGGCTACCATCCATTGGAGTAACAAAAATCTCGATAACAGACTACCTTCCATAATAACAAGGCTACCATCCATTGGAGTAACAAAAATCTCGACAACAGAATACCTTCAATAATGACTAGGCTACCATCCATTGGAGTAACAAAGATATCGACAACAGACTACCTTCTATAATGACAAGGCTACAATACATTGTAATAACAAAATTCTTGACAACAGACTACCTTCCATTAATGACAAGGCTACCTTCCATTGTAGTAAGAAGAATATCGGCAACAGACTACCTTCCGTAATGACAAGGCTACCATCCATTGGAGTAACAAAAATATTGACAACAGACTACGTTCCATAATGACAAGGCTTCCATCCGTTGGAGTAACAAAAATATCGACAATAGACTACGTTCCATAATGACAAGGCTACCATGCATTAGAGTAACAAAAATCTCGACAACAGACTACCTTCCATAATGACAAGGCTACCATCCATTGGAGTAACAAAAATCTCTACAACAAACTACCTTCCATAATTACAAGGCTACCATCCATTGGAGTAACAAAAATATTGACAACAGACTACGTTCGATAATGACAAGGCTACCATCCATTAGAGTAACAAAATTCTTGACAACAGACTACCTTCCATTAATGACAAGGCTACCATCCATTGGAGTAACAAGAATATCGGCAACAGACTACCTTCCATAATGACAAGGCTACCATCCATTGGAGTAACAAAAATATTGACAACAGACTACGTTCCATAATGACAAGGCTTCCATCCGTTGGAGTAACAAAAATATCGACAATAGACTACGTTCCATAATGACAAGGCTACCATGCATTAGAGTAACAAAAATCTCGACAACAGACTACCTTCCATAATGACAAGGCTACCATCCATTGGAGTAACAAAAATCTCTACAACAAACTACCTTCCATAATGACAAGGCTACCATCCATTGGAGTAACAAAAATATTGACAACAGACTATGTTCGATAATGACAAGGCTACCATCCATTAGAGTAACAAAAATCTCGACAACAGACTACCTTCCATAAAGACAAGGCTACCATCCATTAGAATAACAAAAATCTATACAACAGACTACCTTCTATAATGATAAGGCTACCATCCATTGGAGTAAAAAAAATATCAACAAGTGACTACCTTCAATAATGACAAGGCTACCATCCATTGGAGTAACAAAAATCTCGATAACAGACTACCTTCCATAATAACAAGGCTACCATCCATTGGAGTAACAAAAATCTCGACAACAGACTACCTTCAATAATGACTAGGCTACCATCCATTGGAGTAACAAAGATATCGACAACAGACTACCTTCTATAATGACAAGGCTACAATACATTGTAATAACAAAATTCTTGACAACAGACTACCTTCCATTAATGACAAGGCTACCATCCATTGTGGTAAGAAGAATATCGGCAACAGACTACCTTCCTTAATGACAAGGCTACCATCCATTGGAGTAACAAAAATATCGACAACAGACTACGTTCCATAATGACAAGGCTTCCATCCGTTGGAGTAACAAAAATATCGATAATAGACTATGTTCCATAATGACAAGGCTACCATGCATTAGAGTAACAAAAATCTCGACAACAGACTACCTTCTATAATGACAAGGCTACCATCCATTGGAGTAACAAAAATCTCTACAACAAACTACCTTCCATAATGACAAGGCTACCATCCATTGCAGTAACAAAAATATTGACAACAGACTACGTTCGATAATGACAAGGCTACCATCCATTAGAGTAACAAAATTCTTGACAACAGACTACCTTCCATTAATGACAAGGCTACCATCCATTGGAGTAAGAAGAATATCGGCAACAGACTACCTTCCATAATGACAAGGCTACCATCCATTGGAGTAACAAAAATATTGACAACAGACTACGTTCCATAATGACAAGGCTTCCATCCGTTGGAGTAACAAAAATATCGACAATAGACTACGTTCCATAATGACAAGGCTACCATGCATTAGAGTAACAAAAATGTCGACAATAGACTACCTTCCATAATGACGAGGCTACCATCCATTGGAGTAACAAAAATCTCTACAACAAACTACCTTCCATAATGACAAGGCTACCATCCATTGGAGTAACAAAAATATTGACAACAGACTAGGTTCGATAATGACAAGGCTACCATCCATTAGAGTAACAAAAATCTCGACAACAGACTACCTTCCATAATGACAAGGCTACCATCCATTAGAGTAACAAAAATCTATAAAACAGACTACCTTCTATAATGATAAGGCTACCATCCATTGGAGTAAAAAAAATATCAACAAGTGACTACCTTCAATAATGACAAGGCTACCATCCATTGGAGTAACAAAAATCTCGATAACAGACTACCTTCCATAATAACAAGACTACCATCCATTGGAGTAACAAAAATCTCGACAACAGACTACCTTCAATAATGACTAGGCTACCATCCATTGGAGTAACAAAGATATCGACAACAGACTACCTTCTATAATGACAAGGCTACAATACATTGTAATAACAAAATTCTTGACAACAGACTACCTTCCATTAATGACAAGGCTACCTTCCATTGTAGTAAGAAGAATATCGGCAACAGACTACCTTCCGTAATGACAAGGCTACCATCCATTGGAGTAACAAAAATATTGACAACAGACTACGTTCCATAATGACAAGGCTTCCATCCGTTGGAGTAACAAAAATATCGACAATAGACTACGTTCCATAATGACAAGGCTACCATGCATTAGAGTAACAAAAATCTCGACAACAGACTACCTTCCATAATGACAAGGCTACCATCCATTGGAGTAACAAAAATCTCTACAACAAACTACCTTCCATTAATGACAAGGCTACCATCTATTGGAGTAACAAAAATATTGACAACAGACTAGGTTCGATAATGACAAGGCTACCATCCATTAGAGTAACAAAAATCTCGACAACAAACTACCTTCCATAATGACAAGGCTACCATCCATTAGAGTAACAAAAATCTATACAACAGACTACCTTCTATAATGATAAGGCTACCATCCATTGGAGTAAAAAAAATATCAACAAGTGACTACCTTCAATAATGACAAGGCTACCATCCATTGGAGTAACAAAAATCTCGATAACAGACTACCTTCCATAATAACAAGGCTACCATCCATTGGAGTAACAAAAATCTCGACAACAGAATACCTTCAATAATGACTAGGCTACCATCCATTGGAGTAACAAAGATATCGACAACAGACTACCTTCTATAATGACAAGGCTACAATACATTGTTATAACAAAATTCTTGACAACAGACTACCTTCCATTAATGACAAGGCTACCATCCATTGTAGTAAGAAGAATATCGGCAACAGACTACCTTCCTTAATGACAAGGCTACCATCCATTGGAGAAACAAAAATATCGACAACAGACTACGTTCCATAATGACAAGGCTTCCATCCGTTGGAGTAACAAAAATATCGACAATAGACTACGTTCCATAATGACAAGGCTACCATGCATTAGAGTAACAAAAATCTCGACAACAGACTACCTTCCATAATGACAAGGCTACCATCCATTGGAGTAACAAAAATCTCTACAACAAACTACCTTCCATAATTACAAGGCTACCATCCATTGGAGTAACAAAAATATTGACAACAGACTACGTTCGATAATGACAAGGCTACCATCCATTAGAGTAACAAAATTCTTGACAACAGACTACCTTCCATTAATGACAAGGCTACCATCCATTGGAGTAACAAGAATATCGGCAACAGACTACCTTCCATAATGACAAGGCTACCATCCATTGGAGTAACAAAAATATTGACAACAGACTACGTTCCATAATGACAAGGCTTCCATCCGTTGGAGTAACAAAAATATCGACAATAGACTACGTTCCATAATGACAAGGCTACCATGCATTAGAGTAACAAAAATCTCGACAACAGACTACCTTCCATAATGACAAGGCTACCATCCATTGGAGTAACAAAAATCTCTACAACAAACTACCTTCCATAATGACAAGGCTACCATCCATTGGAGTAACAAAAATATTGACAACAGACAAGGTTCGATAATGACAAGGCTACCATCCATTAGAGTAACAAAAATCTCGACAACAAACTACCTTCCATAATGACAAGGCTACCATCCATTAGAGTAACAAAAATCTATACAACAGACTACCTTCTATAATGATAAGGCTACCATCCATTGGAGTAAAAAAAATATCAACAAGTGACTACCTTCAATAATGACAAGGCTACCATCCATTGGAGTAACAAAAATCTCGATAACAGACTACCTTCCATAATAACAAGGATACCATCCATTGGAGTAACAAAAATCTCGACAACAGACTACCTTCAATAATGACTAGGCTACCATCCATTGGAGTAACAAAGATATCGACAACAGACTACCTTCTATAATGACAAGGCTACAATACATTGTAATAACAAAATTCTTAACAACAGACTACCTTCCATTAATGACAAGGCTACCATCCATTGTAGTAAGAAGAATATCGGCAACATACTACCTTCCGTAATGACAAGGCTACCATCCATTGGAGTAACAAAAATATTGACAACAAACCACGTTCCATAATGACAAGGCTTCCATCCGTTGGAGTAACAAAAATATCGACAATAGACTACGTTCCATAATGACAAGGCTACCATGCATTAGAGTAACAAAAATCTCGACAACAGACTACCTTCCATAATGACAAGGCTACCATCCATTGGAGTAACAAAAATCTCTACAACAAACTACCTTCCATAATGACAAGGCTACCATCCATTGGAGTAACAAAAATATTGACAACAGACTAGGTTCGATAATGACAAGGCTACCATCCATTAGAGTAACAAAAATCTCGACAACAGACTACCTTCCATAATGACAAGGCTACCATCCATTAGAGTAACAAAAATCTATACAAAAGACTACCTTCTATAATGATAAGGCTACCATCCATTGGAGTAAAAAAAATATCAACAAGTGACTACCTTCAATAATGACAAGGCTACCATCCATTGGAGTAACAAAAATCTCGATAACAGACTACCTTCCATAATAACAAGGCTACCATCCATTGGAGTAACAAAAATCTCGACAACAGACTACCTTCAATAATGACTAGGCTACCATCCATTGGAGTAACAAAGATATCGACAACAGACTACCTTCTATAATGACAAGGCTACAATACATTGTAATAACAAAATTCTTGACAACAGACTACCTTCCATTAATGACAAGGCTACCTTCCATTGTAGTAAGAAGAATATCGGCAACAGACTACCTTCCGTAATGACAAGGCTACCATCCATTGGAGTAACAAAAATATTGACAACAGACCACGTTCCATAATGACAAGGCTTCCATCCGTTGGAGTAACAAAAATATCGACAATAGACTACGTTCCATAATGACAAGGCTACCATGCATTAGAGTAACAAAAATCTCGACAACAGACTACCTTCCATAATGACAAGGCTACCATCCATTGGAGTAACAAAAATCTCTACAACAAACTACCTTCCATAATGACAAGGCTACCATCCATTAGAGTAACAAAAATATTGACAACAGACTAGGTTCGATAATGACAAGGCTACCATCCATTAGAGTAACAAAAATCTCGACAACAGACTACCTTCCATAATGACAAGGCTACCATCCATTAGAGTAACAAAAATCTATACAACATACTACCTTCTATAATGATAAGGCTACCATCCATTGGAGTAAAAAAAATATCAACAAGTGACTACCTTCAATAATGACAAGGCTACCATCCATTGGAGTAACAAAAATCTCGATAACAGACTACCTTCCATAATAACAAGGCTACCATCCATTGGAGTAACAAAAATCTCGACAACAGACTACCTTCAATAATGACTAGGCTACCATCCATTGGAGTAACAAAGATATCGACAACAGACTACCTTCTATAATGACAAGGCTACAATACATTGTAATAACAAAATTCTTGACAACAGACTACCTTCCATTAATGACAAGGCTACCATCCATTGTAGTAAGAAGAATATCGGCAACAGACTACCTTCCTTAATGACATGGCTACCATCCATTGGAGTAACAAAAATATCGACAACAGACTACGTTCCATAATGACAAGGCTTCCATCCGTTGGAGTAACAAAAATATCGACAATAGACTATGTTCCATAATGACAAGGCTACCATGCATTAGAGTAACAAAAATCTCGACAACAGACTACCTTCTATAATGACAAGGCTACCATCCATTGGAGTAACAAAAATCTCTACAACAAACTACCTTCCATAATGACAAGGCTACCATCCATTGCAGTAACAAAAATATTGACAACAGACTACGTTCGATAATGACAAGGCTACCATCCATTAGAGTAACAAAATTCTTGACAACAGACTACCTTCCATTAATGACAAGGCTACCATCCATTGGAGTAACAAGAATATCGGCAACAGACTACCTTCCATAATGACAAGGCTACCATCCATTGGAGTAACAAAAATATTGACAACAGACTACGTTCCATAATGACAAGGCTTCCATCCGTTGGAGTAACAAAAATATCGACAATAGACTACGTTCCATAATGACAAGGCTACCATGCATTAGAATAACAAAAATCTCGACAATAGACTACCTTCCATAATGACAAGGCTACCATCCATTGGAGTAACAAAAATCTCTACAACAAACTACCTTCCATGATGACAAGGCTACCATCCATTGGAGTAACAAGAATATTGACAACAGACTAGGTTCGATAATGACAAGGCTACCATCCATTAGAGTAACAAAAATCTCGACAACAGACTACCTTCCATAATGACAAGGCTACCATCCATTAGAGTAACAAAAATCTATACAACAGACTACCTTCTATAATGATAAGGCTACCATCCATTGGAGTAAAAAAAATATCAACAAGTGACTACCTTCAATAATGACAAGGCTACCATCCATTGGAGTAACAAAAATCTCGATAACAAACTACCTTCCATAATAACAAGGCTACCATCCATTGGAGTAACAAAAATCTCGACAACAGACTACCTTCAATAATGACTAGGCTACCATCCATTGGAGTAACAAAGATATCGACAACAGACTACCTTCTATAATGACAAGGCTACAATACATTGTAATAACAAAATTCTTGACAACAGACTGCCTTCCATTAATGACAAGGCTACCATCCATTGTAGTAAGAAGAATATCGGCAACAGACTACCTTCCGTAATGACAAGGCTACCATCCATTGGAGTAACACAAATATTGACAACAGACCACGTTCCATAATGACAAGGCTTCCATCCGTTGGAGTAACAAAAATATCGACAATAGACTACGTTCCATAATGACAAGGCTACCATGCATTAGAGTAACAAAAATCTCGACAACAGACTACCTTCCATAATGACAAGGCTACCATCCATTGGAGTAACAAAAATCTCTACAACAAACTACCTTCCATAATGACAAGGCTACCATCCATTGGAGTAACAAAAATATTGACAACAGACTAGGTTCGATAATGACAAGGCTACCATCCATTAGAGTAACAAAAATCTCGACAACAGACTACCTTCCATAATGACAAGGCTACCATCCATTAGAGTAACAAAAATCTATACAACAGACTACCTTCTATAATGATAAGGCTACCATCCATTGGAGTAAAAAAAATATCAACAAGTGACTACCTTCAATAATGACAAGGCTACCATCCATTGGAGTAACAAAAATCTCGATAACAGACTACCTTCCATAATAACAAGGCTACCATCCATTGGAGTAACAAAAATCTCGACAACAGACTACCTTCAATAATGACTAGGCTACCATCCATTGGAGTAACAAAGATATCGACAACAGACTACCTTCTATAATGACAAGGCTACAATACATTGTAATAACAAAATTCTTGACAACATAGTACCTTCCATTAATGACAAGGCTACCATCCATTGTAGTAAGAAGAATATCGGCAACAGACTACCTTCCTTAATGACATGGCTACCATCCATTGGAGTAACAAAAATATCGACAACAGACTACTTTCCATAATGACAAGGCTTCCATCCGTTGGAGTAACAAAAATATCGACAATAGACTATGTTCCATAATGACAAGGCTACCATGCATTAGAGTAACAAAAATCTCGACAACAGACTACCTTCTATAATGACAAGGCTACCATCCATTGGAGTAACAAAAATCTCTACAACAAACTACCTTCCATAATGACAAGGCTACCATCCATTGCAGTAACAAAAATATTGACAACAGACTACGTTCGATAATGACAAGGCTACCATCCATTAGAGTAACAAAATTCTTGACAACAGACTACCTTCCATTAATGACAAGGCTACCATCCATTGGAGTAACAAGAATATCGGCAACAGACTACCTTCCATAATGACAAGGCTACCATCCATTGGAGTAACAAAAATATTGACAACAGACTACGTTCCATAATGACAAGGCTTCCATCCGTTGGAGTAACAAAAATATCGACAATAGACTACGTTCCATAATGACAAGGCTACCATGCATTAGAGTAACAAAAATCTCGACAATAGACTACCTTCCATAATGACAAGGCTACCATCCATTGGAGTAACAAAAATCTCTACAACAAACTACCTTCCATGATGACAAGGCTACCATCCATTGGAGTAACAAAAATATTGACAACAGACTAGGTTCGATAATGACAAGGCTACCATCCATTAGAGTAACAAAAATCTCAACAACAGACTACCTTCCATAATGACAAGGCTACCATCCATTAGAGTAACAAAAATCTATACAACAGACTACCTTCTATAATGATAAGGCTACCATCCATTGGAGTAAAAAAAATATCAACAAGTGACTACCTTCAATAATGACAAGGTTACCATCCATTGGAGTAACAAAAATCTCGATAACAGACTACCTTCCATAATAACAAGGCTACCATCCATTGGAGTAACAAAAATCTCGACAACAGACTACCTTCAATAATGACTAGGCTACCATCCATTGGAGTAACAAAGATATCGACAACAGACTACCTTCTATAATGACAAGGCTACAATACATTGTAATAACAAAATTCTTGACAACAGACTACCTTCCATTAATGACAAGGCTACCATCCATTGTAGTAAGAAGAATATCGGCAACAGACTACCTTCCTTAATGACAAGGCTACCATCCATTGGAGTAACAAAAATATCGACAACAGACTACGTTCTATAATGACAAGGCTTCCATCCGTTGGAGTAACAAAAATATCGACAATAGACTATGTTCCATAATGACAAGGCTACCATGCATTAGAGTAACAAAAATCTCGACAACAGACTACCTTCTATAATGACAAGGCTACCATCCATTGGAGTAACCAAAATATCTACAACAAACTACCTTCCATAATGACAAGGCTACCATCCATTGCAGTAACAAAAATATTGACAACAGACTACGTTCGATAATGACAAGGCTACCATCCATTAGAGTAACAAAATTCTTGACAACAGACTACCTTCCATTAATGACAAGGCTACCATCCATTGGAGTAACAAGAATATCGGCAACAGACTACCTTCCATAATGACAAGGCTACCATCCATTGGAGTAACAAAAATATTGACAACAGACTACGTTCCATAATGACAAGGCTTCCATCCGTTGGAGTAACAAAAATATCGACAATAGACTACGTTCCATAATGACAAGGCTACCATGCATTAGAGTAACAAAAATCTCGACAATAGACTACCTTCCATAATGACAAGGCTACCATCCATTGGAGTAACAAAAATCTCTACAACAAACTACCTTCCATGATGACAAGGCTACCATCCATTGGAGTAACAAAAATATTGACAACAGACTAGGTTCGATAATGACAAGGCTACCATCCATTAGAGTAACAAAAATCTCAACAACAGACTACCTTCCATAATGACAAGGCTACCATCCATTAGAGTAACAAAAATCTATACAACAGACTACCTTCTATAATGATAAGGCTACCATCCATTGGAGTAAAAAAAATATCAACAAGTGACTACCTTCAATAATGACAAGGCTACCATCCATTGGAGTAACAAAAATCTCGATAACAGACTACCTTCCATAATAACAAGGCTACCATCCATTGGAGTAACAAAAATCTCGACAACAGACTACCTTCAATAATGACTAGGCTACCATCCATTGGAGTAACAAAGATATCGACAACAGACTACCTTCTATAATGACAAGGCTACAATACATTGTAATAACAAAATTCTTGACAACAGACTACCTTCCATTAATGACAAGGCTACCATCCATTGTAGTAAGAAGAATATCGGCAACAGACTACCTTCCTTAATGACAAGGCTACCATCCATTGGAGTAACAAAAATATCGACAACAGACTACGTTCCATAATGACAAGGCTTCCATCCGTTGGAGTAACAAAAATATCGACAATAGACTACGTTCCATAATGACAAGGCTACCATGCATTAGAGTAACAAAAATCTCGACAACAGACTACCTTCCATAATGACAAGGCTACCATCCATTGGAGTAACAAAAATCTCGATAACAGACTACCTTCCATAATGACAAGGCTACCATCCATTGGAGTAACAAAAATCTCGACAACAGACTACCTTAAATAATGACTAGGCTACCATCCATTGGAGTAACAAAGATATCGACAACAGACCACCTTCCATAATGACAAGGCTACCATACAATGTAGTAACAAAAATCTCGACAACAGACTACCTTCCATAATGACAAGCCTACCATCCGTTGGAGTAACAAAAATATCGACAATAGACTACCTTCCATGATAATAAGGCTACCATCCATTGGAGTAACAAAAATCTCGACAACAAACTACCTTCCATAATAACAAGGCTACCATCCATTGAAGTAACAAAAATATCGATAACAGACTACCTTCCATCATGACTAGGCTAGCATCCATTGGAGTAACAAAGATATCGACAACAGACTACCTTCCATAATGACAAGGCTACAATAAATTTTAATAACAAAATTCTCGACAACAGACTACCTTCCATAATGACAAGGATACCATCCATTGTAGTAATACAAATCTCGGCAACAGACTACCTTCCATAATGACAAGGCTACCATCCATTGGAGTAACAAAAATCTTGACAACAGACTACCTTCCATAATGAGTAGGCTACCATCCATTGGACTAACAAAGATATCGACAACAAACCACCTTCCATAATGACAAGGCTACCATACATTGTAGTAACAAAAATCTCTACAACAGACTACCTTCCATAATGAAAAGGCTACCATCCGTAGGAGTAACAAAAATCTCGATAATAGAATACCTTCCATAATGACTAGGCTACCATCCATTGGAGTAAAAAAAATATCAACAATAGACTACCTACCATAATGACAAGGCTATCATCCATTGGTGTAACAAAAAACTTGACAACAGACTACCTTTCATAATAACAAGGCTACCATCCATTGGAGTAACAAAAATCTCGACAAAAGACTACCTTCCATAATAACAAGGCTACCATCCATTGGAGTAACAAAAATATCGATAACAGACTACCTTCCATAATGACTTGACTACCATCCATTGGAGTAACAAAGATATCGACAACAGACTACCTTCCATAATGACAAGGCTACAATACATTGTAATAACAAAATTCTTGACAACAGACTACCTTCCATTAATGACAAGGCTACCATCCATTGTAGTAACAAGAATATCGGCAACAGACTACCTTCCATAATGACAAGGCTACCATCCATTGGAGTAACAAAAATATCGACAACAGACTACGTTCCATAATGACAAGGCTTCCATCCGTTGGAGTAACAAAAATATATACAAAAGACTATGTTCTATAATGACAAGGCTACCATGCATTAGAGTAACAAAAATCTCGACTACAGACTACCTTCCATAATGACAAGGCTACCATCCATTGGAGTAACAAAAATCTCTACAACAAACAACCTTACATAATGACAAGGCTACCATCCATTGGAGTAACAAAAATATTGACAACAGACTACGTTCGATAATGACAAGTCTACCATCCATTAGAGTAACAAAAATCTCGACAACAAACTACCTTACATAATGACAAGGCTACCACCCATTAGAGTAACAAAAATCTAGACAATAGACTACCTTCTATAATGATAAGGCTACCATCCATTGGATTAAAAAAAATATCAACAAGTGACTACCTTCAATAATGACAAGTCTACCATCCATTGGAGTAACAAAAATCTCGATAACAGACTACCTTCCATAATAACAAGGCTACCATCCATTGGAGTAACAAAAATCTCAAAAATAGACTACCTTCAATAATGACTAGGCTACCATCCATTGGAGTAACAAATATATCGACAACAGACCACCTTCCATAATGACAAGGCTACCATACATTGTAGTAACAAAAATCTCGACAACAGACTACCTTCCATAATGACAAGGCTACCATCCGTTGGAGTAACAAAAATATCGACAACAGACTACCTTCCATGATAATAAGGATACCATCCATTCGAGTAACAAAAATCTCGATAACAAACTACCTTCCATAATAACAAGGCTACCATCCATTGAAGTAACAAAAATATCGATATAAGACTACCTTCCATCATGACTAGGCTACCATCCATTGGAGTAACAAAGATATCGACAACAGACTACCTTCCATAATGACAAGGCTACAATAAATTGTAATAACAAAATTCTCGACAACAGATTACCTTCCATAATGACAAGGATACCATCCATTGTAGTAATACAAATCTCGGCGACAGACTACCTTCCATAATGACAAGGCTACCATCCATTGGAGTAACAAAAATCTTGAAAACAAACTACCTTCCATAATGAGTATACTACTATCCATTGGACTAACAAAGTTATCGACAACAAACCACCTTCCATAATGACAAGGCTACCATACATTGTAGTAACAAAAATCTCTACAACAGACTACCTTCCATAATGACAAGGCTACCATCCGTAGGAGTAACAAAAATCTCGACAATAGACTACCTTCCATAATGACTAGGCTACCATCCATTGGAGTAAAAAAAATATCAACAATAGACTACCTACCATAATGACAAGGCTATCATCCATTGGTGTAACAAAAATCTTGACAACAGACTACCTTTCATAATAACAAGGCTACCATCCATTGGAGTAACAAAATTTTCGACAACAGACTACCTTCCATAATAACAAGGCTACCATCCATTGGAGTAACAAAAATATCGATAACAGACTACCTTCCATAATGACTTGGCTACCATCCATTGGAGTAACACAGATATCGACAACAGACTACCTTCCATAATGACAAGGCTACAATAAATTGTAATAACAAAATTCTTGACAACAGACTACCTTCCATTAATGACAAGGATACCATCCATTGTAGTAACAAGAATATCGGCAACAGACTACCTTCCATAATGACAAGGCTACCATCCATTGGAGTAACAAAAATATGGACAACAGACTACGTTCCATAATGACAAGGCTTCCATCCGTTGGAGTAACAAAAATATCGACAATAGACTATGTTCCATAATGACAAGGCTACCATGCATTAGAGTAACAAAAATCTCGACAACAGACTACCTTCCATAATGACAAGGCTACCATCCATTAGAGTAACAAAAATCTCTACAACACACTACCTTCCATAATGACAAGGCTACCATCCATTGGAGTAACAAAAATATTGACAACAGACTACGTTCGATAATGACAAGGCTACCATCCATTAGAGTAACAAAAATCTCGACAACAGACTACCTTCCATAATGACAAGGCTACCATCCATTAGAGTAACAAAAATCTAGACAACATACTACCTTCCATAATAACAAGGCTACCATCCATTGGAGTAACAAAAATCTCAAAAATAGACTACCTTCAATAATGACTAGGCTACCATCCATTGGAGTAACAAATATATCGACAACAGACCACCTTCCATAATGACAAGGCTACCATACATTGTAGTAACAAAAATCTCGACAACAGACTACCTTCCATAATGACAAGGCTACAATAAATTGTAATAACAAAATTCTCGACAACAGATTACCTTCCATAATGACAAGGATACCATCCATTGTAGTAATACAAATCTCGGCGACAGACTACCTTCCATAATGACAAGGCTACCATCCATTGGAGTAACAAAAATCTTGAAAACAAACTACCTTCCATAATGAGTATACTACTATCCATTGGACTAACAAAGTTATCGACAACAAACCACCTTCCATAATGACAAGGCTACCATACATTGTAGTAACAAAAATCTCTACAACAGACTACCTTCCATAATGACAAGGCTACCATCCGTAGGAGTAACAAAAATCTCGACAATAGACTACCTTCCATAATGACTAGGCTACCATCCATTGGAGTAAAAAAAATATCAACAATAGACTACCTACCATAATGACAAGGCTATCATCCATTGGTGTAACAAAAATCTTGACAACAAACTACCTTTCATAATAACAAGGCTACCATCCATTGGAGTAACAAAATTTTCGACAACAGACTACCTTCCATAATAACAAGGCTACCATCCATTGGAGTAACAAAAATATCGATAACAGACTACCTTCCATAATGACTTGGCTACCATCCATTGGAGTAACAAAGATATCGACAACAGACTACCTTCCATAATGACAAGGCTACAATAAATTGTAATAAAAAAATTCTTGACAACAGACTACCTTCCATTAATGACAAGGATACCATCCATTGTAGTAACAAGAATATCGGCAACAGACTACCTTCCATAATGACAAGGCTACCATCCATTGGAGTAACAAAAATATGGACAACAGACTACGTTCCATAATGACAAGGCTTCCATCCGTTGGAGTAACAAAAATATCGACAATAGACTATGTTCCATAATGACAAGGCTACCATGCATTAGAGTAACAAAAATCTCGACAACAGACTACCTTCCATAATGACAAGGCTACCATCCATTAGAGTAACAAAAATCTCTACAACACACTACCTTCCATAATGACAAGGCTACCATCCATTGGAGTAACAAAAATATTGACAACAGACTACGTTCGATAATGACAAGGCTACCATCCATTAGAGTAACAAAAATCTCGACAACAGACTACCTTCCATAATGACAAGGCTACCATCCATTAGAGTAACAAAAATCTAGACAACATACTACCTTCCATAATAACAAGGCTACCATCCATTGGAGTAACAAAAATCTCAAAAATAGACTACCTTCAATAATGACTAGGCTACCATCCATTGGAGTAACAAATATATCGACAACAGACCACCTTCCATAATGACAAGGCTACCATACATTGTAGTAACAAAAATCTCGACAACAGACTACCTTCCATAATGACAAGGCTACCATCCGTTGGAGTAACAAAAATATCGACAACAGACTACCTTCCATGATAATAAGGCTTCCATCCATTCGAGTAACAAAAATCTCGATAACAAACTACCTTCCATAATAACAAGGCTACCATCCATTGAAGTAACAAAAATATCGATATAAGACTACCTTCCATCATGACTAGGCTACCATCCATTGGAGTAACAAAGATATCGACAACAGACTACCTTCCATAATGACAAGGCTACAATAAATTGTAATAACAAAATTCTCGACAACAGACTACCTTCCATAATGACAAGGATACCATCCATTGTAGTAATACAAATCTCGGCGACAGACTACCTTCCATAATGACAAGGCTACCATCCATTGGAGTAACAAAAATCTTGAAAACAAACTACCTTCCATAATGAGTATACTACTATCCATTGGACTAACAAAGTTATCGACAACAAACCACCTTCCATAATGACAAGGCTACCATACATTGTAGTAACAAAAATCTCTACAACAGACTACCTTCCATAATGACAAGGCTACCATCCGTAGGAGTAACAAAAATCTCGACAATAGACTACCTTCCATAATGACTAGGCTACCATCCATTGGAGTAAAAAAAATATCAACAATAGACTACCTACCATAATGACAAGGCTATCATCCATTGGTGTAACAAAAATCTTGACAACAGACTACCTTTCATAATAACAAGGCTACCATCCATTGGAGTAACAAAATTTTCGACAACAGACTACCTTCCATAATAACAAGGCTACCATCCATTAGAGTAACAAAAATATCGATAACAGACTACCTTCCGTAATGACTTGGCTACCATCCATTGGAGTAACAAAGATATCGACAACAGACTACCTTCCATAATGACAAGGCTACAATAAATTGTAATAACAAAATTCTTGACAACAGACTACCTTCCATTAATGACAAGGATACCATCCATTGTAGTAACAAGAATATCGGCAACAGACTACCTTCCATAATGACAAGGCTACCATCCATTGGAGTAACAAAAATATGGACAACAGACTACGTTCCATAATGACAAGGCTTCCATCCGTTGGAGTAACAAAAATATCGACAATAGACTATGTTCCATAATGACAAGGCTACCATGCATTAGAGTAACAAAAATCTCGACAACAGACTACCTTCCATAATGACAAGGCTACCATCCATTAGAGTAACAAAAATCTCTACAACACACTACCTTCCATAATGACAAGGCTACCATCCATTGGAGTAACAAAAATATTGACAACAGACTACGTTCGATAATGACAAGGCTACCATCCATTAGAGTAACAAAAATCTCGACAACAGACTACCTTCCATAATGACAAGGCTACCATCCATTAGAGTAACAAAAATCTAGACAACATACTACCTTCCATAATAACAAGGCTACCATCCATTGGAGTAACAAAAATCTCAAAAATAGACTACCTTCAATAATGACTAGGCTACCATCCATTGGAGTAACAAATATATCGACAACAGACCACCTTCCATAATGACAAGGCTACCATACATTGTAGTAACAAAAATCTCGACAACAGACTACCTTCCATAATGACAAGGCTACCATCCGTTGGAGTAACAAAAATATCGACAACGGACTACCTTCCATGATAATAAGGCTACCATCCATTCGAGTAACAAAAATCTCGATAACAAACTACCTTCCATAATAACAAGGCTACCATCCATTGAAGTAACAAAAATATCGATATAAGACTACCTTCCATCATGACTAGGCTATCATCCATTGGAGTAACAAAGATATCGACAACAGACTACCTTCCATAATGACAAGGCTACAATAAATTGTAATAACAAAATTCTCGACAACAGACTACCTTCCATAATGACAAGGATACCATCCATTGTAGTAATACAAATCTCGGCGACAGACTACCTTCCATAATGACAAGGCTACCATCCATTGGAGTAACAAAAATCTTGAAAACAAACTACCTTCCATAATGAGTATACTACCATCCATTGGACTAACAAAGTTATCGACAACAAACCACCTTCCATAATGACAAGGCTACCATACATTGTAGTAACAAAAATCTCTACAACAGACTACCTTCCATAATGACAAGGCTACCATCCGTAGGAGTAACAAAAATCTCGACAATAGACTACCTTCCATAATGACTAGGCTACCATCCATTGGAGTAAAAAAAATATCAACAATAGACTACCTACCATAATGACAAGGCTATCATCCATTGGTGTAACAAAAATATTGACAACAGACTACCTTTCATAATAACAAGGCTACCATCCATTGGAGTAACAAAATTTTCGACAACAGACTACCTTCCATAATAACAAGGCTACCATCCATTGGAGTAACAAAAATATCGATAACAGACTACCTTCCATAATGACTTGGCTACCATCCATTGGAGTAACAAAGATATCGACAACAGACTACCTTCCATAATGACAAGGCTACAATAAATTGTAATAACAAAATTCTTGACAACAGACTACCTTCCATTAATGACAAGGCTACCATCCATTGTAGTAACAAGAATATCGGCAACAGACTACCTTCCATAATGACAAGGCTACCATCCATTGGAGTAACAAAAATATGGACAACAGACTATGTTCCATAATGATAAGGCTTCCATCCGTTGGAGTAACAAAAATATCGACAATAGACTATGTTCCATAATGACAAGGCTACCATGCATTAGAGTAACAAAAATCTCGACAACAGACTAGCTTCCATAATGACAAGGCTACCATCCATTAGAGTAACAAAAATCTCTACAACACACTACCTTCCATAATGACAAGGCTACCATCCATTGGAGTAACAAAAATATTGACAACAGACTACGTTCGATAATGACAAGGCTACCATCCATTAGAGTAACAAAAATCTCGACAACAGACTACCTTCCATAATGACAAGGCTACCATCCATTAGAGTAACAAAAATCTAGACAACATACTACCTTCCATAATGACAAGGCTACCATCCATTGGAGTAAAAAAAATATCAACAAGTGACTACCTTCAATAATGACAAGGCTACCATCCATTGGAGTAACAAAAATCTCGACAACAGACTACCTTCCATAATAATAAGGCTACCATCCATTGGAGTAACAAAAATCTCGTCAACAGATTACCTTCCATAATAACAAGGCTACCATCCATTGGAGTAACAAAATTATAGATAACAGACTACCTTCCATAATGACTAGGCTACCATCCATTGGAGTAACAAAGATATCGACAACAGACTACCTTCCATAATGACAAGGCTACAATACATCGTAATAACAAAATTCTTGACAACAGACTACCTTCCATTAATGACAAGGCTACCATCCATTGTAGTAACAAGAATATCGACAACAGACTACCTTCCATAATGACAAGGCTACCATCCATTGGAGTAACAAATATATCGTCAATAGACTACGTTCCATAATGACAAGGCTACCATGCATTAGAGTAACAAAAATCTTGACAATAGACTACCATCCATAATAACAAGCCTACCATTCATTGGAGTAACAAAAATCTCGACAACTAACTACCTTCCATAATAACAAGACTACCATCCATTGGAGTAACAAAAATATCGATAATAGACTACCTTCCATAATGACAAGTCTATAATACATTGTAATAACAAAATTCTTAACAACAGACTATCTTCCATTAATGACAAGGCTACCATCCATTGTAGTAACAAGAATATCGACAACAGACTACCTTCCATAATGACAAGGCTACCATCCATTGGAGTAACAAAAATATCGACAACAGAGTACGTTCCATAATGACAAGGCTTCCATCCGTTGGAGTAACAAAAATATCGACAATAGAATACGTTCCATAATGACAAGGCTAACATGCATTAGAGTAACAAAAATCTCGACAACAGACTACCTTCCATAATGACAAGGCTACCATCCATTTGAGTAACAAAAATCTCTACAACAAACTACCTTCCATAATGACAAGGCTACCATCCATTGGAGTAACAAAAATATTGACAACAGACTACGTTCGATAATGACAAGGCTACCATCCATTATAGTAACAAAAATCTCGACAACAGACTACCTTCCATAATGACAAGGCTACCATCCATTAGAGTAACAAAAATCTAGACAACAGACTACCTTCCATAATGACAAGGCTACCATCCATTTGAGTAAAAAAAGTATCAACAAGTGACTACCTTCCATAATGAAAGGGCTACCATCCATTGGAGTAACAAAAATCTCGACAACAGACTACCTTCCATAATAACAAGGCTACCATCCATTGGAGAAACAAAAATCTCAACAACAGACTACCTTCAATAATGACTAGGCTACCATCCATTGGAGTAACAAAGATATCGACAACAGACCACCTTCCATAATGACAAGGCTACCATACATTATAGTAACAAAAATCTCGATAACAGAGTACCTTCCATAATGACAAGGCTACCATCCGTTGGAGTAACAAAAATATCGACAACAGACTACCTTCCATAATAATAAGGCTATCATCCATTGGAGTTACAAAAATCTCGACAACAAACTACCTTCCATAATAACAAGGCTACCATCCTTTGGAGTAACAAAAATATCGATAACAGACTACCTTCCATCATGACTAGGCTACCAGCCATTGGAGTAACAAAGATATCGACAACAGACTACCTTCCATAATGACAAGGCTACAATAAATTGTAATAACAAAATTCTCGACCACAGACTACCTTCCATAATGACAAGGATACCATCCATTGTAGTAATACAAATCTCGGCAACAGACTACCTTCCATATTGACAAGGCTACCATCCATTGGAGTAACAAAAATCTTGACAACCGGCTACCTTCCATAATGACTAGGCTACCATCCATTGGACTAACATAGATATCAACCACAAACCACCTTCCATAATGACAAGGCTACCATACATTGTAATAACAAAAATCTCGACAACAGACTACCTTCCATAATGACAAGGCTACAATTCATTGGAGTAACAAAAATCTCGACAATAGACTACCTTACATAATGACTAGGCTACCATCCATTGGAGTACAAAAAATATCAACAAGTGACTATCTTCAATAATGACAAGGCTATCATCCATTGGAGTAACAAAAATCTTGACAACAGACTACCTTCCATAATAACAAGGCTACAACCCATTGGAGTAACAAAAATCTCGACAACAGACTACCTTCCATAATAACAAGGCTACCATCCATTGGAGTAACAAAAATATCGATAACAAACTACGTTCCATAATGACAAGGCTACCATCCATTGGAGTAACAAAGATATCGACAACAGATTACCTTCCATAATGACAAGGCTACAATACATTGTAATAAAAAAATTCTTGACAACAGACTACCTTCCATTAATGACAAGGCTACCATCCATTGTAGTAACAAGAATATCAGCAACAGACTACCTTCCATAATGACAAGGCTACCATCCATTGGAGTAACAAAAATATCGACAACAGACTACCTTCCATAATAATAAGGCTACCATCCATTGGAGTAACAAAAATCTCGACAAAAAACTACCTTCCATAATAACAAGGCTACCATCCATTGGAGTAACAAAAATATCGATAACAGACTACCTTCCATCATGACTAGGCTACCATCCATTGGAGTAACAAAGATATCGACAGCAGATTACCTTCCATAATGACAAGGCTACAATAAATTGTAATAACAAAATTCTCGACAACAGACTACCTTCCATAATGACAAGGCTACCATCCATTGGAGTAACAAAAATATCGATAACAGACTACCTTCTATCATGACTAGGCTACCATCCATTGGAGTAACAAAGATATCGACAGCAGACTACCTTCCATAATGACAAGGCTACAATAAATTGTAATAACAAAATTCTCGACAACAGACTACCTTCCATAATAACAAGGCTACCATCCATTGGAGTAACAAAAATATCGATAACAAACTACCTTCCATAATGACAAGGCTACCATCCATTGGAGTAACAAAGATATCGACAACAGACTACCTTCCATAATGACAAGGCTACAATACATTGTAATAACAAAATTCTTGACAACAGACGACCTTCCATTAATGACAAGGCTACCATCCATTGTAGTAACAAGAATATCAGCAACAGACTACCTTCCATAATGACAAGGCTACCATCCATTGGAGTATCAAAAATATCGACAACAGACTACCTTCCATAATAATAAGGCTACCATCCATTGGAGTAACAAAAATCTCGACAACAAACTACCTTCCATAATAACAAGGCTACCATTAATTGGAGTAACAAAAATATCGATAACAGACTACCTTCCATCATGACTAGGCTACCATCCATTGGAGTAACAAAGATATCGACAGCAGACTACCTTCCATAATGACAAGGCTACAATAAATTGTAATAACAAAATTCTCGACAACAGACTACCTTCCATAATGACAAGGATACCATCCATTGTAGTAATACAAATCTCGGCAACAGATTACCTTCCATAATGACAAGGCTACCATCCATTGGAGTAACAAAAATCTTGACAACAGACTACCTTCCATAATGACTAGGCTACCATCCATTGGACTAACAAAGATATCAACAACAAACCACCTTCCATAATGACAAGGCTACCATACATTGTAGTAACAAAAATCTCGACAACAGACTACCTTCCATAATGACAAGGCTACAATTCGTTGGAGTAACAAAAATCTCGACAATGGACTACCTTACATAATGACTAGGCTACCATCCATTGGAGTAAAAAAAAATCAACAAGTGACTACCTTCAATAATGACAAGGCTATCATCCATTGGTGTAACAAAAATCTTGACAACAGACTACCTTCCATAATAACAAGGCTACCATCCATTGGAGTAACAATAATCTCGACAACAGACTACCTTCCATAATAACAAGGCTACCATCCATTGGAGTAACAAAAATATCGATAACAAACTACCTTCCATAATGACAAGGCTACCATCCATTGGAGTAACAAAGATATCGATAACAGACTACCTTCCATAATGACAAGGCTACAATACATTGTAATAACAAAATTCTTGACAACAGACTACCTTCCATTAATGACAAGGCTACCATCCATTATAATAACAAGAATATCGGCAACAAACTACCTTCCATAATGACAAGGCTACCATCCATTGGAGTAACAAAAATATCGACAACAGACTACGTTCCATAATGACAAGGCTTCCATCCGTTGGAGTAAAAAAAATATCGACAATAGACTACGTTCCATAATGACAAGGCTACCATGCATTAGAGTAACAAAAATCTCGACAACAGACTACCTTCCATAATGAGAAGGCTACCATCCATTAGAGTAACAAAAATCTAGACAACAAACTACCTTCCATAATAACAAGGCTACCATTAATTGGAGTAACAAAAATATTGATAACAGACTACCTTCCATCATGTCTAGGCTACCGTCCATTGGAGTAACAAAGATATCGACAGCAGACTACCTTCCATAATGACAAGGCTACAATAAATTGTAATAACAAAATTCTCGACAACAGACTACCTTCCATAATGACAAGGATACCATCCATTGTAGTAATACAAATCTCGGCAACAGACTACCTTCCATAATGACAAGGCTACCATCCATTGGAGTAACAAAAATCTTGACAACAGACTACCTTCCATAATGACTAGGCTACCATCCATTGGACTAACAAAGATATCAACAACAAACCACCTTCCATAATGACAAGGCTACCATACATTGTAGTAACAAAAATCTTGACAACAGACTACCTTCCATAATGACAAGGCTACAATTCGTTGGAGTAACAAAAATCTCGACAATAGACTACCTTCCATAATGACTAGGCTACCATCCATTGGAGTAAAAAAAATATCAACAAGTGACTACCTTCAATAATGACAAGGCTATCATCCATTGGTGTAACAAAAATCTTGACAACAGACTACCTTCCATAATAACAAGGCTACCATCCATTGGAGTAACAAAAATCTCGACAACAGACTACCTTCCATAATAACAAGGCTACCATCCATTGGAGTAACAGAAATATCGAAAACAAACTACCTTCCATAATGACAAGGCTACCATCCATTGGAGTAACAAAGATATCGATAACAGACTACCTTCCATAATGACAAGGCTACAATACATTGTAATAACAAAATTCTTGACAACAGACTACCTTCCATTAATGACAAGGCTACCATCCATTGTAGTAACAAGAATATCGGCAACAAACTACCTTCCATAATGACAAGGCTACCATCCATTGGAGTAACAAAAATATCGACAACAGACTACGTTCCATAATGACAAGGCTTCCATCCGTTGGAGTAACAAAAATATCGACAATAGACTACGTTCCATAATGACAAGGCTACCATGCATTAGAGTAACAAAAATCTCGACAACAGACTACCTTCCATAATGAGAAGGCTACCATCCATTAGAGTAACAAAAATCTAGACAACAGACTACCTTCCATAATGACAAGGCTACCATCCATTGGAGTAAAAAAAATATCAACAAGTGACTACCTTCAATAATGACAAGGCTACCATCCATTGGAGTAACAAAAATCTCGACAACAGACTACCTTCCATAATAACAAGGCTACCATCCATTGGAGTAACAAAAATCTCAACAACACACTACCTTCAATAATGACTAGGGTACCATCCATTGGAGTAACAAAGATATCGACAACAGACCACCTTCCATAATGACAAGTCTACCATACATTGTAGTAACAAAAATCTCGACAACAAACTACCTTCCATAATGACAAGGCTACCATCCGTTGGACTAACAAAAATATCGACAACAGACTACCTTCCATAATAATAAGGCTACCATCCATTGGAGTAACAAAAATCTCGACAACAAACTACCTTCCATAATAACAAGGCTACCATCCATTGGAGTAACAAAAATATCGATAATAGACTACCTTCCATAATGACAAGGCTACAATAAATTGTAATAACAAAATTCTCGACAACATACTACCTTCCATAATGACAAGGATACCATCCATTGTAGTAATATAAATCTCGGCAACAGACTACCTTCCATAATGACAAGGCTACCATCCATTGGAGTAACAAAAATCTTGACAACAGACTACCTTCCATAATGACTAGGCAACCATCCATTGGACTAACAAAGATATCAACAACAAACCACCTTCCATAATGACAAGGCTACCATACATTGTAGTAACAAAAATCCCGACAACAGACTACCTTCCATAATGACAAGGCTACAATTTGTTGGAGTAACAAAAATCTGGACAATAGACTACCTTCCATAATGACTAGGCTACCATCCATTGGAGTACAAAAAATATCAACAAGTGACTACCTTCAATAATTACAAGGCTATCATCCATTGGTGTAACAAAAATCTTGACAACAGACTACCTTCCATAATAACAAGGCTGCCATCCATTGGAGTAACAAAAATCTCGACAATGGACTACCTTCCATAATAACAAGGCTACCATCCATTGGAGTAACAAAAATATCGATAACAAACTACCTTCAATAATGACAAGGCTACCATCCATTGGAGTAACAAAGATATCGACAACAGACTACCTTCCATAATGACAAGGCTACAATACATTGTAATAACAATATTCTTGACAACAGACTACCTTCCATTAATGACAAGGCTACCATCCATTTAGTCACAAGAATATCAGCAACAGACTACCTTCCATAATGACAAGGCTACCATCAATTGGAGTAACAAAAATATCGAAAACAGACTACGTTCCATAATGACAAGGCTTCCATCCGTTGGAGTAACAAAAATATCGACAATAGACTACGTTCCATAATGACAAGGCTACCATGCATTAGAGTAACAAAAATCTCGACAACAGACTACCTTCCATAATGAGAAGGCTACCATCCATTAGAGTAACAAAAACCTAGACAACAGACTACCTTCCATAATGACAAGGCTACCATCCATTGGAGTAAAAAAAATATCAACAAGTGACTACCTTCAATAATGACAAGGCTACTATCCATTGGAGTAACAAAAATCTCGACAACAGACTACCTTCCATAATAACAAGGCTACCATCCATTGGAGTAACAAAAATCTCAACAACAGACAACCTTCAATAATGACTAGGGTACCATCCATTGGTGTAACAAAGATATCGACAACAGACCACCTTCCATAATGACAAGGCTACCATACATTGTAGTAACAAAAATCTCAACAACAGACTACCTTCCATAATGACAAGGCTACCATCCGTTGGAGTAACAAAAATATCGACAACAGACTACCTTCCATAATAATAAGGCTACCATCCATTGAAGTAACAAAAATTTCGACAACAAACTACCTTCCATAATAACAAGGCTACCATCCATTGGAGTAACAAAAATATCGATAACAGACTACCTTCCATCATGACTAGGCTACCATCCTTTGGAGTAACAAAGATATCGACAACAGACTACCTTCCATAATGACAAGGCTACAATAAATTGTAATAACAAAATTCTCGACAACAGACTACCTTCCATAATGACAAGGATACCATCCATTATAGTAATACAAATCTCGGCAACAGACTACCTTCCATAATGACAAGGCTACCATCCATTGGAGTAACAAAAATCTTGACAACAGACTAACTTCCATAATGACTAGGCTACCATCCATTGGACTAACAAAGATATCAACAACAAACCACCTTCCATAATGACAAGGCTACCATACATTGTAGTAACAAAAATCTCGACAACAGACTACCTTCTATAATAACAAGGCTACCATTCGTTGGAGTAACAAAAATCTCGACAATAGACTACCTTCCATAATAACTAGGCTACCATCCATTGGAGTAAAAAAAATATCAACAAGTGACTACCTTCAATAATGACAAGGCTATCATCCATTGGTGTAACAAAAATCTAGACAACAGACTACTATCCATAATAACAAGGCTACCATCCATTGGAGTAACAAAAATCTCGACAACAGACTACTTTCCATAATAACAAGGCTACCATCCATTGGAGTAACAAAAATATCGATAACAAACTACCTTCCATAATGACAAGGCTACCATCCATTGGAGTAACAAAGATATCGACAACAGACTACCTTCCATAATGACAAGGCTACAATACATTGTAATAACAAAATTCTTGACAACAGACGACCTTCCATTAATGACAAGGCTACCATCCATTGTAGTAACAAGAATATCAGCAACAGACTACCTTCCATAATGACAAGGCTACCATCCATTGGAGTATCAAAAATATCGACAACAGACTACCTTCCATAATAATAAGGCTACCATCCATTGGAGTAACAAAAATCTCGACAACAAACTACCTTCCATAATAACAAGGCTACCATTAATTGGAGTAACAAAAATATCGATAACAGACTACCTTCCATCATGACTAGGCTACCATCCATTGGAGTAACAAAGATATCGACAGCAGACTACCTTCCATAATGACAAGGCTACAATAAATTGTAATAAAAAAATTCTCGACAACAGACTACCTTCCATAATGACAAGGATACCATCCATTGTAGTAATACAAATCTCGGCAACAGATTACCTTCCATAATGACAAGGCTACCATCCATTGGAGTAACAAAAATCTTGACAACAGACTACCTTCCATAATGACTAGGCTACCATCCATTGGACTAACAAAGATATCAACAACAAACCACCTTCCATAATGACAAGGCTACCATACATTGTAGTAACAAAAATCTCGACAACAGACTACCTTCCATAATGACAAGGCTACAATTCGTTGGAGTAACAAAAATCTCGACAATGGACTACCTTACATAATGACTAGGCTACCATCCATTGGAGTAAAAAAAAATCAACAAGTGACTACCTTCAATAATGACAAGGCTATCATCCATTGGTGTAACAAAAATCTTGACAACAGACTACCTTCCATAATAACAAGGCTACCATCCATTGGAGTAACAATAATCTCGACAACAGACTACCTTCCATAATAACAAGGCTACCATCCATTGGAGTAACAAAAATATCGATAACAAACTACCTTCCATAATGACAAGGCTACCATCCATTGGAGTAACAAAGATATCGATAACAGACTACCTTCCATAATGACAAGGCTACAATACATTGTAATAACAAAATTCTTGACAACAGACTACCTTCCATTAATGACAAGGCTACCATCCATTATAATAACAAGAATATCGGCAACAAACTACCTTCCATAATGACAAGGCTACCATCCATTGGAGTAACAAAAATATCGACAACAGACTACGTTCCATAATGACAAGGCTTCCATCCGTTGGAGTAAAAAAAATATCGACAATAGACTACGTTCCATAATGACAAGGCTACCATGCATTAGAGTAACAAAAATCTCGACAACAGACTACCTTCCATAATGAGAAGGCTACCATCCATTAGAGTAACAAAAATCTAGACAACAAACTACCTTCCATAATAACAAGGCTACCATTAATTGGAGTAACAAAAATATTGATAACAGACTACCTTCCATCATGTCTAGGCTACCATCCATTGGAGTAACAAAGATATCGACAGCAGACTACCTTCCATAATGACAAGGCTACAATAAATTGTAATAACAAAATTCTCGACAACAGACTACCTTCCATAATGACAAGGATACCATCCATTGTAGTAATACAAATCTCGGCAACAGACTACCTTCCATAATGACAAGGCTACCATCCATTGGAGTAACAAAAATCTTGACAACAGACTACCTTCCATAATGACTAGGCTACCATCCATTGGACTAACAAAGATATCAACAACAAACCACCTTCCATAATGACAAGGCTACCATACATTGTAGTAACAAAAATCCCGACAACAGACTACCTTCCATAATGACAAGGCTACAATTTGTTGGAGTAACAAAAATCTGGACAATAGACTACCTTCCATAATGACTAGGCTACCATCCATTGGAGTACAAAAAATATCAACAAGTGACTACCTTCAATAATGACAAGGCTACCATCCATTGGAGTAACAAAAATATCGAAAACAGACTACGTTCCATAATGACAAGGCTTCCATCCGTTGGAGTAACAAAAATATCGACAATAGACTACGTTCCATAATGACAAGGCTACCATGCATTAGAGTAACAAAAATCTCGACAACAGACTACCTTCCATAATGAGAAGGCTACCATCCATTAGAGTAACAAAAACCTAGACAACAGACTACCTTCCATAATGACAAGGCTACCATCCATTGGAGTAAAAAAAATATCAACAAGTGACTACCTTCAATAATGACAAGGCTACTATCCATTGGAGTAACAAAAATCTCGACAACAGACTACCTTCCATAATAACAAGGCTACCATCCATTGGAGTAACAAAAATCTCAACAACACACTACCTTCAATAATGACTAGGGTACCATCCATTGGAGTAACAAAGATATCGACAACAGACCACCTTCCATAATGACAAGTCTACCATACATTGTAGTAACAAAAATCTCGACAACAAACTACCTTCCATAATGACAAGGCTACCATCCGTTGGAGTAACAAAAATATCGACAACAGACTACCTTCCATAATAATAAGGCTACCATCCATTGGAGTAACAAAAATCTCGACAACAAACTACCTTCCATAATAACAAGGCTACCATCCATTGGAGTAACAAAAATATCGATAACAGACTACCTTCCATCATGACTAGGCTACCATCCTTTGGAGTAACAAAGATATCGACAACAGACTACCTTCCATAATGACAAGGCTACAATAAATTGTAATAACAAAATTCTCGACAACAGACTACCTTCCATAATGACAAGGATACCATCCATTATAGTAATACAAATCTCGGCAACAGACTACCTTCCATAATGACAAGGCTACCATCCATTGGAGTAACAAAAATCTTGACAACAGACTAACTTCCATAATGACTAGGCTACCATCCATTGGACTAACAAAGATATCAACAACTAACCACCTTCCATAATGACAAGGCTACCATACATTGTAGTAACAAAAATCTCGACAACAGACTACCTTCTATAATAACAAGGCTACCATTCGTTGGAGTAACAAAAATCTCGACAATAGACTACCTTCCATAATAACTAGGCTACCATCCATTGGAGTAAAAAAAATATCAACAAGTGACTACCTTCAATAATGACAAGGCTATCATCCATTGGTGTAACAAAAATCTAGACAACAGACTACTATCCATAATAACAAGGCTACCATCCATTGGAGTAACAAAAATCTCGACAACAGACTACTTTCCATAATAACAAGGCTACCATCCATTGGAGTAACAAAAATATCGATAACAAACTACCTTACATAATGACAAGGCTACCATCCATTGGAGTAACAAAGATATCGACAACAGACTACCTTCCATAATGACAAGGCTACAATACATTATAATAACAAAATTCTTGACAACAGACTACCTTCCATTAATGACAAGGCTACCATCCATTGTAGTAACAAGAATATCGGCAACAGACTACCTTCCATAATGACAAGGATACCATCCATTGGAGTAACAAAAATATCAATGACAGACTACCTTCCATAATAATAAGGCTACCATCCATTGGAGTAACAAAAATCTCGACAACAAACTAGCTTCCATAATAACAAGGCTACCATCCATTGGAGTAACAAAAATATCGATAACAGACTACCTTCCATCATGACTAGGCTACCATCCATTGGAGTAACAATGATATCGACAACAGACTACCTTCCATAATGACAAGGCTACAATACATTATAATAACAAAATTATTGACAACAAACTACCTTCCATTAATAACAAGGCTACCATCCATTGTAGTAACAAGAATATCGGCAACAGACCACCTTCCATAATGACAAAGCTACCATCCATTGGAGTACCAAAAATATCGACAACAAACTACGTTCCATTATGACAAGGCTTCCATCTATTGGAGTAACAAAAATATCGACAATAGACTACGTTCCATAATGACAAGGCTACCATGCATTAGAGTAACAAAAATCTCGACAACAGACTACCTTCCATAATGACAAGGCTACCATCAATTAGAGTAACAAAAATCTAGACAACAGACTACCTTCCATAATGACAAGGCTACCATCCATTGGAGTAAAAAAAATATCAACAAGTGACTACCTTCAATAATGACAAGGCTACCATCCATTGGAGTAACAAAAATCTCGATAACAGACTACCTTCCATAATAACAAGGCTACCATCCATTGGAGTAACAAAAATCTCAACAACAGACTACCTTCAATAATGACTAGGGTACCACCCATTGGAGTAACAAAGATATCGACAACAGATCACCTTCCATAATGACAAGGCTACCATACATTCTAGTAACAAAAATCTCGACAACAGACTACCTTCCATAATGACAAGGCTACCATCCGTTGGAGTAACAAAAATATCGACAACAGACTACCTTCCATAATAATAAGGCTACCTTCCATTGGAGTAACAAAAATCTCGACAACAAACTACCTTCCATAATAACAAGGCTACCATCCATTGGAGTAACAAAAATATCGATAACCGACTACCTTCCATCATGACTAGGCTACCATCCATTGGAGTAACAAAGATATCGACAACATACTACCTTCCATAATGACAAGGCTACAATAAATTGTAATATAAAAATTCTCGACAACAGACTACCTTCCATAATGACAAGGATACCATCCATTGTAGTAATACAAATCTCGGCAACAGACTACCTTCTATAATGACAAGGCTACCATCCATTGGAGTAACAAAAATCTTGACAACAGACTAACTTCCATAATGACTAGGCTACCATCCATTGGACTAACAAAGATATCAACAACAAACCAACTTCCATAATGACAAGGCTACCATACATTGTAGTAACAAAAATCTCGACAACAGACTACCTTCCATAATGACAAGGCTACCATTCGTTGGAGTAACAAAAATCTCGACAATAGACTACCTTCCATAATGACAAGGCTAGCATCCATTAGTGTAACAAAGATATCGACAACAGACTACCTTCCGTAATGACAAGGCTACAATACATTATAATAACAAAATTATTGACAACAAACTACCTTCTATTAATGACAAGGCTACCATCCATTGTAGTAACAAGAATATCAGCAACAGACTACCTTCCATAATGACAAGGCTACCATCCATTGGAGTAACAAAAATATCGACAACAGACTACGTTCCATAATGACAAGGCTTCCAACCATTGTAGTAACAAAAATATCGAAAATAGACTACGTTCCATAATGACAAGGCTACCATGCATTAGAGTAACAAAAATCTCGACAACAGACTACCTTCCATAATGACAAGGCTACCATCCATTAGAGTAACAAAAATCTAGACAACAGACTACCTTCCATAATGACAAGGCTACCATCCATTGGAGTAAAAAAAATATCAACAAGTGACTACCTTCAATAATGACAAGGCTACCATCCATTGGAGTAACAAAAATCTCGACAACAGACTACCTTCCATAATAACAAGGCTACCATTCATTAGAGTAACAAAAATCTCAACAACAGACTACCTTCAATAATGACTAGGGTACCATCCATTGGAGTAACAAAGATATCGAAAACAGACCACCTTCCATAATGACAAGGCTACCATACATTATAGTAACAAAAATCTCGACAACAGACTACCTTCCATAATGACAAGGCTACCATCCGTTGGAGTAACAAAAATATCGACAACAGACTACCTTCCATAATAATAAGGCTACCATCCATTGAAGTAACAAAAATCTCGACAACAAACTACCTTCCATAATAACAAGGCTACCATCCATTGGAGTACCAAAAATATCGATAACAGACTACCTTCCATCATGACTAGGCTACCATCCATTGGAGTAACAAATATATCGACAACGTACTACCTTCCATAATGACAAGGCTACAATAAATTGTAATATAAAAATTCTCGACAACAGACTACCTTCCATAATGACAAGGATACCATCCATTGTAGTAATATAAATCTCGGCAACAGACTACCTTCCATAATGACAAGGCTACCATCTATTGGAGTAACAAAAAAAATCTTGACAACAGACTACCTTCCATAATGACTAGGCTACCATCCATTGGACTAACAAAGATATCAACAACAAACCACCTTCCATAATGACAAGGCTACCATACATTGTAGTAACAAAAATCTCGACAACAGACTACCTTCCATAATGACAAGGCTACAATTCGTTGGAGTAACAAAAATCTCGACAATAGACTACCTTCCATAATGACTAGGCTACCATCCATTGGAGTACAAAAAATATCAACAAGTGACTACCTTCAATAATGACAAGGCTATCATCCATTGGTGTAACAAAAATCTTGACAACAGATTACCTTCCATAATAACCAGGCTACCATCCATTGGAGTAACAAAAATCTCGACAACAGACTACCTTCCATAATAACAAGGCTACCATCCATTGGAGTAACAAAAATATCGATAACAAACTACCTTCCATAATGACAAGGCTACCATCCATTGGAGTAACAAAGAAATCGACAACAGACTACCTTCCATAATGAAAAGGCTACAATACATTGTAATAACAAAATTCTTGACAACAGACTACCTTCCATTAATGACAAGGCTACCATCCATTGTAGTAACAAGAATATCAGCAACAGACTACCTTCCATAATGACAAGGCTACCATCCATTGGAGTAACAAAAATATCGACAACAGACTACGTTCCATAATGACAAGGCATCCATCCGTTGGAGTAACAAAAATATCGACAATAGACTACGTTCCATAATGACAAGGCTACCATGCATTAGAGTAACAAAAATCTCGATAACAGACTACCTTCCATAATGAGAAGGCTACCATCCATTAGAGTAACAAAAATCTAGACAACAGACTACCTTCCATAATGACAAGGCTACCATCCATTGGAGTAAAAAAAATATCAACAAGTGACTACCTTCAATAATGACAAGGCTACCATCCATTGGAGTAACAAAAATCTCGACAACAGACTACCTTCCATAATAACAAGGCTACCATTCATTAGAGTAACAAAAATCTCAACAACAGACTACCTTCAATAATGACTAGGGTACCATCCATTGGAGTAACAAAGATATCGAAAACAGACCACCTTCCATAATGACAAGGCTACCATACATTATAGTAACAAAAATCTCGACAACAGACTACCTTCCATAATGACAAGGCTACCATCCGTTGGAGTAACAAAAATATCGACAACAGACTACCTTCCATAATAATAAGGCTACCATCCATTGAAGTAACAAAAATCTCGACAACAAACTACCTTCCATAATAACAAGGCTACCATCCATTGGAGTACCAAAAATATCGATAACAGACTACCTTCCATCATGACTAGGCTACCATCCATTGGAGTAACAAATATATCGACAACGTACTACCTTCCATAATGACAAGGCTACAATAAATTGTAATATAAAAATTCTCGACAACAGACTACCTTCCATAATGACAAGGATACCATCCATTGTAGTAATATAAATCTCGGCAACAGACTACCTTCCATAATGACAAGGCTACCATCTATTGGAGTAACAAAAAAAATCTTGACAACAGACTACCTTCCATAATGACTAGGCTACCATCCATTGGACTAACAAAGATATCAACAACAAACCACCTTCCATAATGACAAGGCTACCATACATTGTAGTAACAAAAATCTCGACAACAGACTACCTTCCATAATGACAAGGCTACAATTCGTTGGAGTAACAAAAATCTCGACAATAGACTACCTTCCATAATGACTAGGCTACCATCCATTGGAGTACAAAAAATATCAACAAGTGACTACCTTCAATAATGACAAGGCTATCATCCATTGGTGTAACAAAAATCTTGACAACAGATTACCTTCCATAATAACCAGGCTACCATCCATTGGAGTAACAAAAATCTCGACAACAGACTACCTTCCATAATAACAAGGCTACCATCCATTGGAGTAACAAAAATATCGATAACAAACTACCTTCCATAATGACAAGGCTACCATCCATTGGAGTAACAAAGAAATCGACAACAGACTACCTTCCATAATGAAAAGGCTACAATACATTGTAATAACAAAATTCTTGACAACAGACTACCTTCCATTAATGACAAGGCTACCATCCATTGTAGTAACAAGAATATCAGCAACAGACTACCTTCCATAATGACAAGGCTACCATCCATTGGAGTAACAAAAATATCGACAACAGACTACGTTCCATAATGACAAGGCATCCATCCGTTGGAGTAACAAAAATATCGACAATAGACTACGTTCCATAATGACAAGGCTACCATGCATTAGAGTAACAAAAATCTCGATAACAGACTACCTTCCATAATGAGAAGGCTACCATCCATTAGAGTAACAAAAATCTAGACAATAGACTACCTTCCATAATAACAAGGCTACCATCCATTGGAGTAACAAAAATCTCAACAACAGACTACCTTCAATAATGACTAGGGTACCATCCATTGGAGTAACAAAGATATCGACAACTGACCACCTTCCATAATGACAAGGCTACCATACATTGTAGTAACAAAAATCTCGACAACAGACTACCTTCCATAATGACAAGGCTACCATCCGTTGGAGTAACAAAAATATCGACAACAGACTACCTTCCATAATAATAAGGCTACCATCCATTGGAGTAACAAAAATCTCGACAACAGACTACCTTCCATAATAACAAGGCTACCATCCATTGGAGTAACAAAAATATCGATAACAAACTACCTTCCATAATGACAAGGCTACCATCCATTAGAGTAACAAAGATATCGACAACAGACTACCTTCTGTAATGACAAGGCTACAATACATTATAATAACAAAATTATTGACAACAAACTACCTTCTATTAATGACAAGGCTACCATCCATTGTAGTAACAAGAATATCGGCAACAGACTACCTTCCATAATGACAAGGCTACCATCCATTGGAGTAACAAAAATATCGACAACAGACTACGTTCCATAATGACAAGGCTTCCATCCATTGGAGTAACAAAAATATCGAAAATAGACTACGTTCCATAATGACAAGGCTACCATGCATTAGAGTAACAAAAATCTCGACAACAGACTACCTTCCATAATGACAAGGCTACCATCGATTAGAGTAACAAAAATCTAGACAACAGACTACCTTCCATAATGACAAGGCTACCATCCATTGGAGTAAAAAAAATATCAACAAGTGACTACCTTCAATAATGACAAGGCTACCATCCATTGGAGTAACAAAAATCTCGACAACAGACTACCTTCCATAATAACAAGGCTACCATCCATTAGAGTAACAAAAATCTCAACAACAGACTACCTTAAATAATGACTAGGGTACCATCCATTGGAGTAACAAAGATATCGAAAACAGACCACCTTCCATAATGACAAGACTACCATACATTGTAGTAACAAAAATCTCGACAACAGACTACCTTCCATAATGACAAGGCTACCATCCATTGGAGTAACAAAAATATCGACAACAGACTACCTTCCATAATAATAAGGCTACCATCCATTGGAGTAACAAAAATCTCGACAACAAACTACCTTCCATAATAACAAGGCTACCATCCATTGGAGTACCAAAAATATCGATAACAGACTACCTTCCATCATAACTAGGCTACCATCCATTGGAGTAACAAATATATCGACAACATACTACCTTCCATAATGACAAGGCTACAATAAATTGTAATATAAAAATTCTCGACAACAGACTACCTTCCATAATGACAAGGATACCATCCATTGTAGTAATATAAATCTCGGCAACAGACTACCTTCCATAATGACAAGGCTACCATCTATTGGAGTAACAAAAAAAATCTTGACAACAGACTACCTTCCATAATGACTAGGCTACCATCCATTGGACTAACAAAGATATCAACAACAAACCACCTTCCATAATGACAAGGCTACCATACATTGTAGTAACAAAAATCTCGACAACAGACTACCTTCCATAAGGACAAGGCTACAATTCGTTGGAGTAACAAAAATCTCGACAATAGACTACCTTCCATAATGACTAGGCTACCATCCATTGGAGTACAAAAAATATCAACAAGTGACTACCTTCAATAATGACAAGGCTATCATCCATTGGTGTAACAAAAATCTTGACAACAGATTACCTTCCATAATAACAAGGCTACCATCCATTGGAGTAACAAAAATCTCGACAACAGACTACCTTCCATAATAACAAGGCTACCATCCATTGGAGTAACAAAAATATCGATAACAAACTACCTTCCATAATGACAAGGCTACCATCCATTGGAGTAACAAAGAAATCGACAACAGACTACCTTCCATAATGACAAGGCTACAATACATTGTAATAACAAAATTCTTGACAACAGACTACCTTCCATTAATGACAAGGCTACCATCCATTGTAGTAACAAGAATATCAGCAACAGACTACCTTCCATAATGACAAGGCTACCATCCATTGGAGTAACAAAAATATCGACAACAGACTACGTTCCATAATGACAAGGCATCCATCCGTTGGAGTAACAAAAATATCGACAATAGACTACGTTCCATAATGACAAGGCTACCATGCATTAGAGTAACAAAAATCTCGACAACAGACTACCTTCCATAATGAGAAGGCTACCATCCATTAGAGTAACAAAAATCTAGACAATAGACTACCTTCCATAATAACAAGGCTACCATCCATTGGAGTAACAAAAATCTCAACAACATACTACCTTCAATAATGACTAGGGTACCATCCATTGGAGTAACAAAGATATCGACAACAGACCACCTTCCATAATGACAAGGCTACCATACATTATAGTAACAAAAATCTCGACAACAGACTACCTTCCATAATGACAAGGCTACCATCCGTTGGAGTAACAAAAATATCGACAACAGACTACCTTCCATAATAATAAGGCTACCATCCATTGGAGTAACAAAAATCTCGACAACAGACTACCTTCCATAATAACAAGGCTACCATCCATTGGAGTAACAAAAATATCGATAACAAACTACCTTCCATAATGACAAGACTACCATCCATTAGAGTAACAAAGATATCGACAACAGACTACCTTCCGTAATGACAAGGCTACAATACATTATAATAACAAAATTATTGACAACAAACTACCTTCTATTAATGACAAGGCTACCATCCATTGTAGTAACAAGAATATCGGCAATAGACTACCTTCCATAATGACAAGGCTACCATCCATTGGAGTAACAAAAATATCGACAACAGACTACATTCCATAATGACAAGGCTTCCATCCATGGGAGTAACAAAAATATCGAAAATAGACTACGTTCCATAATGACAAGGCTACCATGCATTAGAGTAACAAAAATCTCGACAACAGACTACCTTCCATAATGACAAGGCTACCATCCATTAGAGTAACAAAAATCTAGACAACAGACTACCTTCCATAATGACAAGGTTACCATCCATTGGAGTAAAAAAAATATCAACAAGTGACTACCTTCAATAATGACAAGGCTACCATCCATTGGAGTAACAAAAATCTCGACAACAGACTACCTTCCATAATAACAAGGCTACCATCCATTAGAGTAACAAAAATCTCAACAACAGACTACCTTCAATAATGACTAGGGTACCATCCATTGGAGTAACAAAGATATCGAAAACAGACCACCTTCCATAATGACAAGACTACCATACATTGTAGTAACAAAAATCTCGACAACAGACTACCTTCCATAATGACAAGGCTACCATCCGTTGGAGTAACAAAAATATCGACAACAGACTACCTTCCATAATAATAAGGCTACCATCCATTGGAGTAACAAAAATCTCGACAACAAACTACCTTCCATAATAACAAGGCTACCATCCATTGGAGTACCAAAAATATCGATAACAGACTACCTTCCATCATGACTAGGCTACCATCCATTGGAGTAACAAATATATCGACAACATACTACCTTCCATAATGACAAGGCTACAATAAATTGTAATATAAAAATTCTCGACAGCAGACTACCTTCCATAATGACAAGGATACCATCAATTGTAGTAATACAAATCTCGGCAACAGACTACCTTCCATAATGACAAGGCTACCATCTATTGGAGTAACAAAAAAAATCTTGACAACAAACTACCTTCCATAATGACTAGGCTACCATCCATTGGACTAACAAAGATATCAACAACAAACCACCTTCCATAATGACAAGGCTACCATACATTGTAGTAACAAAAATCTCGACAACAGACTACCTTCCATAATGACAAGGCTACAATTCGTTGGAGTAACAATCATCTCGACAATAGACTACCTTCCATAATGACTAGGATACCATCCATTGGAGTACAAAAAATATCAACAAGTGACTACCTTCAATAATGACAAGGCTATCATCCATTGGTGTAACAAAAATCTTGACAACAGATTACCTTCCATAATAACAAGGCTACCATCCATTGGAGTAACGAAAATCTCGACAACAGACTACCTTCCATAATAACAAGGCTACCATCCATTGGAGTAACAAAAATATCGATAACAAACTACCTTCCATAATGACAAGGCTACCATCCATTGGAGTAACAAAGAAATCGACAACAGACTACCTTCCATAATGACAAGGCTACAATACATTGTAATAACAAAATTCTTGACAACAGACTACCTTCCATTAATGACAAGGCTACCATCCATTGTAGTAACAAGAATATCAGCAACAGACTACCTTCCATAATGACAAGGCTACCATCCATTGGAGTAACAAAAATATCGACAACAGACTACGTTCCATAATGACAAGGCTACCATCCATTGGAGTAACAAAAATATCGACAACAGACTACGTTCCATAATGACAAGGCATCCATCCGTTGGAGTAACAAAAATATCGACAATAGACTACGTTCCATAATGACAAGGCTACCATGCATTAGAGTAACAAAAATCTCGACAACAGACTACCTTCCATAATGAGAAGGCTACCATCCATTAGAGTAACAAAAATCTAGACAATAGACTACCTTCCATAATAACAAGGCTACCATCCATTGGAGTAACAAAAATCTCAACAACATACTACCTTCAATAATGACTAGGGTACCATCCATTGGAGTAACAAAGATATCGACAACAGACCACCTTCCATAATGACAAGGCTACCATACATTATAGTAACAAAAATCTCGACAACAGACTACCTTCCATAATGACAAGGCTACCATCCGTTGGAGTAACAAAAATATCGACAACAGACTACCTTCCATAATAATAAGGCTACCATCCATTGGAGTAACAAAAATCTCGACAACAGACTACCTTCCATAATAACAAGGCTACCATCCATTGGAGTAACAAAAATATCGATAACAAACTACCTTCCATAATGACAAGACTACCATCCATTAGAGTAACAAAGATATCGACAACAGACTACCTTCCGTAATGACAAGGCTACAATACATTATAATAACAAAATTATTGACAACAAACTACCTTCTATTAATGACAAGGCTACCATCCATTGTAGTAACAAGAATATCGGCAATAGACTACCTTCCATAATGACAAGGCTACCATCCATTGGAGTAACAAAAATATCGACAACAGACTACATTCCATAATGACAAGGCTTCCATCCATGGGAGTAACAAAAATATCGAAAATAGACTACGTTCCATAATGACAAGGCTACCATGCATTAGAGTAACAAAAATCTCGACAACAGACTACCTTCCATAATGACAAGGCTACCATCCATTAGAGTAACAAAAATCTAGACAACAGACTACCTTCCATAATGACAAGGTTACCATCCATTGGAGTAAAAAAAATATCAACAAGTGACTACCTTCAATAATGACAAGGCTACCATCCATTGGAGTAACAAAAATCTCGACAACAGACTACCTTCCATAATAACAAGGCTACCATCCATTAGAGTAACAAAAATCTCAACAACAGACTACCTTCAATAATGACTAGGGTACCATCCATTGGAGTAACAAAGATATCGAAAACAGACCACCTTCCATAATGACAAGACTACCATACATTGTAGTAACAAAAATCTCGACAACAGACTACCTTCCATAATGACAAGGCTACCATCCGTTGGAGTAACAAAAATATCGACAACAGACTACCTTCCATAATAATAAGGCTACCATCCATTGGAGTAACAAAAATCTCGACAACAAACTACCTTCCATAATAACAAGGCTACCATCCATTGGAGTACCAAAAATATCGATAACAGACTACCTTCCATCATGACTAGGCTACCATCCATTGGAGTAACAAATATATCGACAACATACTACCTTCCATAATGACAAGGCTACAATAAATTGTAATATAAAAATTCTCGACAACAGACTACCTTCCATAATGACAAGGATACCATCAATTGTAGTAATACAAATCTCGGCAACAGACTACCTTCCATAATGACAAGGCTACCATCTATTGGAGTAACAAAAAAAATCTTGACAACAAACTACCTTCCATAATGACTAGGCTACCATCCATTGGACTAACAAAGATATCAACAACAAACCACCTTCCATAATGACAAGGCTACCATACATTGTAGTAACAAAAATCTCGACAACAGACTACCTTCCATAATGACAAGGCTACAATTCGTTGGAGTAACAATCATCTCGACAATAGACTACCTTCCATAATGACTAGGCTACCATCCATTGGAGTACAAAAAATATCAACAAGTGACTACCTTCAATAATGACAAGGCTATCATCCATTGGTGTAACAAAAATCTTGACAACAGATTACCTTCCATAATAACAAGGCTACCATCCATTGGAGTAACGAAAATCTCGACAACAGACTACCTTCCATAATAACAAGGCTACCATCCATTGGAGTAACAAAAATATCGATAACAAACTACCTTCCATAATGACAAGGCTACCATCCATTGGAGTAACAAAGAAATCGACAACAGACTACCTTCCATAATGACAAGGCTACAATACATTGTAATAACAAAATTCTTGACAACAGACTACCTTCCATTAATGACAAGGCTACCATCCATTGTAGTAACAAGAATATCAGCAACAGACTACCTTCCATAATGACAAGGCTACCATCCATTGGAGTAACAAAAATATCGACAACAGACTACGTTCCATAATGACAAGGCATCCATCCGTTGGAGTAACAAAAATATCGACAATAGACTACGTTCCATAATGACAAGGCTACCATGCATTAGAGTAACAAAAATCTCGACAACAGACTACCTTCCATAATGAGAAGGCTACCATCCATTAGAGTAACAAAAATCTAGACAATAGACTACCTTCCATAATAACAAGGCTACCATCCATTGGAGTAACAAAAATCTCAACAACAGACTACCTTCAATAATGACTAGGGTACCATCCATTGGAGTAACAAAGATATCGACAACATACCACCTTCCATAATGACAAGGCTACCATACATTGTAGTAACAAAAATCTCGACAACAGACTACCTTCAATAATGACAAGGCTACCATCCGTTGGAGTAACAAAAATATCGACAACAGACTACCTTCCATAATAATAAGGCTACCATCCATTGGAGTAACAAAAATCTCGACAACAAAGTACCTTCCATAATAACAAGGATACCATCCATTGGAGTAACAAAAATATCCATAACAGACTACCTTCCATCATGACTAGGCTACCATCCATTGGAGTAACAAAGATATCGACAACATACTACCTTCCATAATGACAAGGCTACAATAAATTGTAATATAAAAATTCTCGACAACAGACTACCTTCCATAATGACAAGGATACCATCAATTGTAGTAATACAAATCTCGGCAACAGACTACCTTCCATAATGACAAGGCTACCATCAATTGGAGTAATAAAAATCTTGACAATAGACTAACTTCCATAATGACTAGGCTACCATCCATTGGACTAACAAAAATATCGACAACAGACTACCTTCCATAATAATAAGGCTACCATCCATTGAAGTAACAAAAATCTCGACAACAAACTACCTTCCATAATAACAAGGCTACCATCCATTGGAGTAACAAAAATATCGATAACAGACTACCTTCCATCATGACTAGGCTACCATCCTTTGGAGTAACAAAGATATCGACAACAGACTACCTTCCATAATGACAAGGCTACAATAAATTGTAATAACAAAATTCTCGACAACAGACTACCTTCCATAATGACAAGGATACCATCCATTATAGTAATACAAATCTCGGCAACAGACTACCTTCCATAATGACAAGGCTACCATCCATTGGAGTAATAAAAATCTTGACAACAGACTAACTTCCATAATGACTAGGCTACCATCCATTAGACTAACAAAGATATCAACAACAAACCACCTTCCATAATGACAAGGCTACCATACATTGTAGTAACAAAAATCTCGACAACAGACTACCTTCTATAATAACAAGGCTACCATTCGTTGGAGTAACAAAAATCTCGACAATAGACTAACTTCCATAATAACTAGGCTACCATCCATTGGAGTAAAAAAAATATCAACAAGTGACTACCTTCAATAATGAAAAGGATATCATCCATTGGTGTAACAAAAATCTTGACAACAGACTACCTTCCATAATAACAAGGCTACCATCCATTGGAGTGACAAAAATCTCGACAACAGACTACTTTCCATAATAACAAGGCTACCATCCATTGGAGTAACAAAAATATCGATAACAAACTACCTTCCATAATGACAAGGCTACCATCCATTGGAGTAACAAAGATATCGACAACAGACTACCTTCCATAATGACAAGGCTACAATACATTATAATAACAAAATTCTTGACAACAGACTACCTTCCATTAATGACAAGGCTACCATCCATTGTAGTAACAAGAATATCGGCAACAGACTACCTTCCATAATGACAAGGATACCATCCATTGGAGTAACAAAAATATCAACGACAGACTACCTTCCATAATAATAAGGCTACCATCCATTGGAGTAACAAAAATCTCGACAACAAACTAGCTTCCATAATAACAAGGCTACCATCCATTGGAGTAACAAAAATATCGATAACAGACTACCTTCCATCATGACTAGGCTACCATCCATTGGAGTAACAATGATATCGACAACAGACTACCTTCCATAATGACAAGGCTACAATACATTATAATAACAAAATTATTGACAACAAACTACCTTCCATTAATGACAAGGCTACCCTCCATTGTAGTAACAAGAATATCGGCAACAGACCACCTTCCATAATGACACGGCTACCATCCATTGGAGTAACAAAAATATCGACAACAAACTACGTTCCATTATGACAAGGCTTCCATCTATTGGAGTAACAAAAATATCGACAATAGACTACGTTCCATAATGACAAGGCTACCATGCATTAGAGTAACAAAAATCTCGACAACAGACTACCTTCCATAATGACAAGGCTACCATCCATTAGAGTAACAAAAATCTAGACAACAGACTACCTTCCATAATGACAAGGCCACCATCCATTGGAGTAAAAAAAAAATCAACAAGTGACTACCTTCAATAATGACAAGGCTACCATCCATTGGAGTAACAAAAATCTCGATAACAGACTACCTTCCATAATAACAAGGCTAGCATCCATTGGAGTAACAGAAATATCGAAAACAAACTACCTTCCATAATGACTAGGGTACCACCCATTGGAGTAACAAAGATATCGACAACAGACTACCTTCCATAATAATAAGGCTACCTTCCATTGGAGTAACAAAAATCTCGACAACAGACTACCTTCCATAATAACAAGGCTACCATCCATTGGAGTAACAAAAATATCGATAACAGACTACCTTCCATAATAACAAGGCTACCATCCATTGGAGTAACAAAAATATCAATAACAGACTACCTTTCATCATGACTAGGCTACCATCCTTTAGAGTAACAAAGATATCGACAACAGACTACCTTCCATAATGACAAGGCTACAATAAATTATAATAACAAAATTCTCGACAACAGACTACCTTCCATAATGACAAGGATACCATCCATTATAGTAATACAAATCTCGGCAACAGACTACCTTCCATAATGACAAGGCTACCATCCATTGGAGTAACAAAAATCTTGACAACAGACTAACTTCCATAATGACTAGGCTACCATCCATTGGACAAACAAAGATATCAACAACAAACCACCTTCCATAATGACAAGGCTACCATACATTGTAGTAACAAAAATCTCGACAACAGACTACCTTCTATAATAACAAGGCTACCATTCGTTGGAGTAACAAAAATCTCGACAATAGACTACCTTCCATAATAACTAGTCTACCATCCATTGGAGTAAAAAAAATATCAACAAGTGACTACCTTCAATAATGACAAGGCTATCATCCATTGGTGTAACAAAAATCTTGACAACAGACTACCTTCCATAATAACAAGGCTACCATCCATTGGAGTAACAAAAATCTCGACAACAGACTACTTTCCATAATAACAAGGCTACCATCCATTGGAGTAACAAAAATATCGATAACAAACTACCTTCCATAATGACAAGGCTACCATCCATTGGAGTAACAAAGATATCGACAACAGACTACCTTCCATAATGACAAGGCTACAATACATTATAATAACAAAATTCTTGACAACAGACTACCTTCCATTAATGACAAGGCTACCATCCATTGTAGTAACAAGAATATCGGCAACAGACTACCTTCCATAATGACAAGGATACCATCCATTGGAGTAACAAAAATATCAACGACATACTACCTTCCATAATAATAAGGCTACCATCCATTGGAGTAACAAAAATCTTGACAACAAACTAGCTTCCATAATAACAAGGCAACCATCCATTGGAGTAACAAAAATATCGATAACAGACTACCTTCCATCATGACTAGGCTACCATCCATTGGAGTAACAATGATATCGACAACAGACTACCTTCCATAATGACAAGGCTACAATACATTATAATAACAAAATTATTGACAACAAACTACCTTCCATTAATGACAAGGCTACCATCCATTGTAGTAACAAGAATATCGGCAACAGACCACCTTCCATAATGACAAGGCTACCATCCATTGGAGTAACAAAAATATCGACAACAGACTACGTTCCATTATGACAAGGCTTCCATCTATTTGAGTAACAAAAATATCGACAATAGACTACGTTCCATAATGACAAGGCTACCATGCATTAGAGTAACAAAAATCTCGACAACAGACTACCTTCCATAATGACAAGGCTACCATCCATTAGAGTAACAAAAATCTAGACAACAGACTACCTTCCATAATGACAAGGCTACCATCCATTGGAGTAAAAAAAATATCAACAAGTGACTACCTTCAATAATGACAAGGCTACCATCCATTGGAGTAACAAAAATCTCGATAACAGACTACCTTCCATAATAACAAGGCTACCATTCATTGGAGTAACAAAAATCTCAACAACAGACTACCTTCAATAATGACTAGGGTACCACCCATTGGAGTAACAAAGATATCGACAACAGACCACCATCCATAATGACAAGGCTACCATACATTCTAGTAACAAAAATCTCGACAACATACTACCTTCCATAATGACAAGGCTACCATCCGTTGGAGTAACAAAAATATCGACAACAGACTACCTTCCATAATAATAAGGCTACCTTCCATTGGAGTAACAAAAATCTCGACAACAAACTACCTTCCATAATAACAAGGCTACCATCCATTGGAGTAACAAAGATATCGACAACATACTACCTTCCATAATGACAAGGCTACAATAAATTGTAATATAAAAATTCTCGACAACAGACTACCTTCCATAATGACAAGGATACCATCCATTGTAGTAATACAAATCTCGGCAACAGACTACCTTCTATAATGACAAGGCTACCATCCATTGGAGTAACAAAAATCTTGACAACAGACTAACTTCCATAATGACTAGGCTACCATCCATTGGACTAACAAAGATATCAACAACAAACCACCTTCCATAATGACAAGGCTACCATACATTGTAGTAACAAAAATCTCGACAACAGACTACCTTCCATAATGACAAGGCTACCATTTGTTGGAGTAACAAAAATCTCGACAATAGACTACCTTCCATAATGACTAGGCGACCATCCATTGGAGTAAAAAAATATCAAGAAGTGACTACCTTCAATAATGACAAGGGTATCATCCATTGGTGTAACAAAAATCTTGACAACATACTACCTTCCATAATAACAAGGCTACCATCCATTGGAGTAACAAAAATCTCGACAACAGACTACCTTCCATAATAACAAGGCTACCTTCCATTGGAGTAACAAAAATATCGATAACAAACTACCTTCCATAATGACAAGGCTACAATCCATTAGAGTAAAAAAGATATCGACAACAGACTACCTTCTGTAATGACAAGGCTACAATACATTATAATAACAAAATTATTGACAACAAACTACCTTCTATTAATGACAAGGCTAGCATCCATTGTAGTAACAAGAATATCGGCAACAGACTACCTTCCATAATGACAAGGCTACCATCCATTGGGGTAACAAAAATATCGACAACAAACTATGTTCCATAATGACAAGGCTTCCATCCATTGGAGTAACAAAAATATCGAAAATAGACTATGTTCCATAATGACAAGGCTACCATGCATTAGAGTAACAAAAATCTCGACAACAGACTACCTTCCATAATGACAAGGCTACCATCCATTAGAGTAACAAAAATCTAGACAACAGACTACCTTCCATAATGACAAGGCTACCATCCATTGGAGTAAAAAAAATATCAACAAGTGACTACCTTCAATAATGACAAGGCTACCATCCATTGGAGTAACAAAAATCTCGACAACAGACTACCTTCCATAATAACAAGGCTACCATCCATTAGAGTAACAAAAATCTCAACAACAGACTACCTTCAATAATGACTAGGGTACCATCCATTGGAGTAACAAAGATATCGAAAACAGACCACCTTCCATAATGACAAGGCTACCATACATTGTAGTAACAAAAATCTCGACAACATACTACCTTCCATAATGACAAGGCTACCATCCGTTGGAGTAACAAAAATATCGACAACAGACTACCTTCCATTATAATAAGGCTACCATCCATTGGAGTAACAAAAATCTCGACAACAAACTACCTTCCATAATAACAAGGCTACCATCCATTGGAGTACATAAAATATCGATAACAGACTACCTTCCATCATGACTAGGCTACCATCCATTGGAGTAACAAATATATCGACAACATACTACCTTCCATAATGACAAGGCTACAATAAATTGTAATATAAAAATTCTCGACAACAGACTACCTTCCATAATGACAAGGATACCATCCATTGGTAACAGACTACCTTCCATATTGACAAGGCTACCATCTATTAGAGTAACAAAAAAAATCTTGACAACAGACTACCTTCCATAATGACTAGGCTACCATCCATTGGACTAACAAAGATATCAACAACAAACCACCTTCCATAATGACAAGGCTACCATACATTGTAGTAACAAAAATCTCGACAACAAACTACCTTCCATAATGACAAGGCTACAATTCGTTGGAGTAACAAAAATCTCGACAATAGACTACCTTCCATAATGACTAGGCTACCATCCATTGGAGTACAAAAAATATCAACAAGTGACTACCTTCAATAATGACAAGGCTAGCATCCATTGGTGTAACAAAAATCTTCACAACAGATTACCTTCCATAATAACAAGGCTACCATCCATTGGAGTAACAAAAATCTCGACAACAGACTACCTTCCATAATAACAAGGCTAGCATCCATTTGAGTAACAAAAATATCGATAACAAACTACCTTCCATAATGACAAGGCTACCATCCATTGGAGTAACAAAGAAATCGACAACAGACTACCTTCCATAATGACAAGGCTACGATACATTGTAATAACAAAATTCTTGACAACAGACTACCTTCCATTAATGACAAGGCTACCATCCATTGTAGTAACAAGAATATCAGCAACAGACTACCTTCCATAATGACAAGGCTACCATCCATTGGAGTAACAAAAATATCGACAACAGACTACGTTCCATAATGACAAGGCATCCATCCGTTGGAGTAACAAAAATATCGACAATAGACTATGTTCCATAATGACAAGGCTACCATGCATTAGAGTAACAAAAATCTCGACAACAGACTACCTTCCATAATGAGAAGGCTACCATCCATTAGAGTAACAAAAATCTAGACAATAGACTACCTTCCATAATAACAAGGCTACCATCCATTCGAGTAACAAAAATCTCAACAACAGACTACCTTCAATAATGACTAGGGTACCATCCATTGGAGTAACAAAGATATCGACAACAGACCACCTTCCATAATGACAAGGCTACCATACGTTGTAATAACTTAAATCTCGACAACAGACTACCTTCCATAATGACAAGGCTACCATCCATTGGAGTAACAAAAATCTCGACAACAAAGTACCTTCCATAATAACAAGGCTACCATCCATTGGAGTAACAAAAATATCGATAATAGACTACCTTCCATCATGACTAGGCTACCATCCATTGGAGTAACAAAGATATCGATAACATACTACCTTCCATAATGACAAGGCTACAATAAATTGTAATATAAAAATTCTCGACAACAGACTACCTTCCATAATGACAAGGATACCATCAATTGTAGTAATACAAATCTCGGCAACAGACTACCTTCCATAATGACAAGGCTACCATCCATTGGAGTAACAAAAATCTTGACAATAGACTAACTTCCATAATGACTAGGCTACCATCCATTGGACTAACAAAGATATCAACAACAAACCACCTTCCATAATGACAAGGCTACCATACATTGTAGTAAAAAAAATCTCGACAACAGACTACCTTCCATAATGACAAGGCTACCATTCGTTGGAGTAACAAAAATCTCGACAATAGACTACCTTCCATAATGACTAGGCTACCATCCATTGGAGTAAAAAAAATATCAACAAGTGACTGCCTTCAATAATGACAAGGGTATCATCCATTGGTGTAACAAAAATCTTGACAACAGACTACCTTCCATAATAACAAGGCTACCATCCATTGGAGTAACAAAGATATCGACAACAGACTACCTTCCATAATGAAAAGGCTACAATACATTATAATAACAAAATTATTGACAACAAACTACCTTCCATTAATGACAAGGCTACCATCCATTGTAGTAACAAGAATATCGGCAACAGACTACCTTCCATAATGACAAGGCTACCATCCATTATAGTAACAAAAATATCGACAATGGACTACGTTCCATAATGACAAGGCTTCCATCCGTTGGAGTAACAAAAATATCGACAATAGACTACGTTCCATAATGACAAGGCTACCATGCATTAGAGTAACAAAAATCTCGACAACAGACTACCTTCCATAATGAGAAGGCTACCATCCATTAGAGTAACAAAAATCTAGACAATAGACTACCTTCCATAATAACAAGGCTACCATCCATTGGAGTAACAAAAATCTCAACAACAGACTACCTTCAATAATGACTAGGGTACCATCCATTGGAGTAACAAAGATATCGACAACAGACCACCTTCCATAATGACAAGGCTACCATACATTGTAGTAACAAAAATCTCGACAACAGACTACCTTCCATAATGACAAAGCTACCATCCGTTGGAGTAACAAAAATATCGACAACAGACTACCTTCCATAATAATAAGTTTACCATCCATTGGAGTAACAAAAATCTCGAAAACAAACTACCTTCCATAATAACAAGGCTACCATCCATTGGAGTAACAAAAATATCGATAACAGACTACCTTCCATCATGACTAGGCTACCATCCATTGGAGTAACAAAGATATCGACAACATACTACCTTCCATAATGACAAGGCTACAATAAATTGTAATATAAAAATTCTCGACAACAGACTACCTTCCATAATGACAAGGATACCATCAATTGTAGTAATACAAATCTCGGCAACAGACTACCTTCCATAATGACAAGGCTACCATCCATTGGAGTAACAAAAATCTTGACAATAGACTAACTTCCATAATGACTAGGCTACCATCCATTGGACTAACAAAGATATCAACAACAAACCACCTTCCATAATGACAAGGCTACCATAAATTGTAGTAAAAAAAATCTCGATAACAGACTACCTTCCATAATGACAAGGCTACCATTCGTTGGAGTAACAAAAATCTCGACAATAGACTACCTTCCATAATGACTAGGCTACCATCCATTGGAGTAAAAAAAATATCAACAAGTGACTACCTTCAATAATGACAAGGGTATCATCCATTGGTGTAACAAAAATCTTGACAACAGACTACCTTCCATAATAACAAGGCTACCATCCATTGGAGTAACAAAGATATCGACAACAGACTACCTTCCATAATGAAAAGGCTACAATACATTATAATAACAAAATTATTGACAACAAACTACCTTCCATTAATGACAAGGCTACCATCCATTGTAGTAACAAGAATATCGGCAACAGACTACCTTCCATAATGACAAGGCTACCATCCATTGTAGTAACAAAAATATCGACAACGGACTACGTTCCATAATGACACGGCTTCCATCCGTTGGAGTAACAAAAATATCGACAATAGACTACGTTCCATAATGACAAGGCTACCATGCATTAGAGTAACAAAAATCTCGACAACAGACTACCTTCCATAATGAGAAGGCTACCATCCATTAAAGTAACAAAAATCTAGACAATAGACTACCTTCCATAATAACAAGGCTACCATCCATTGGAGTAACAAAAATCTCAACAACAGACTACCTTCAATAATGACTAGGGTACCATCCATTGGAGTAACAAAGATATCGATAACAGACTACCTTCCATCATGACTAGGCTACCATCCATTGGAGTAACAATGATATCGACAACAGACTACCTTCCATAATGACAAGGCTACAATACATTATAATAACAAAATTATTGACAACAAACTACCTTCCATTAATGACAAGGCTACCATCCATTGTAGTAACAAGAATATCGGCAACAGACCACCTTCCATAATGACAAGGCTACCATCCATTGGAGTAACAAAAATATCGACAACAGACTACGTTCCATTATGACAAGGCTTACATCTATTTGAGTAACAAAAATATCGACAATAGACTACGTTCCATAATGACAAGGCTACCATGCATTAGAGTAACAAAAATCTCGACAACAGACTACCTTCCATAATGACAAGGCTACCATCCATTAGAGTAACAAAAATCTAGACAACAGACTACCTTCCATAATGACAAGGCTACCATCCATTGGAGTAAAAAAAATATCAACAAGTGACTACCTTCAATAATGACAAGGCTACCATCCATTGGAGTAACAAAAATCTCGATAACAGACTACCTTCCATAATAACAAGGCTACCATTCATTGGAGTAACAAAAATCTCAACAACAGACTACCTTCAATAATGACTAGGGTACCACCCATTGGAGTAACAAAGATATCGACAACAGACCACCATCCATAATGACAAGGCTACCATACATTCTAGTAACAAAAATCTCGACAACATACTACCTTCCATAATGACAAGGCTACCATCCGTTGGAGTAACAAAAATATCGACAACAGACTACCTTCCATAATAATAAGGCTACCTTCCATTGGAGTAACAAAAATCTCGACAACAAACTACCTTCCATAATAACAAGGCTACCATCCATTGGAGTAACAAAGATATCGACAACATACTACCTTCCATAATGACAAGGCTACAATAAATTGTAATATAAAAATTCTCGACAACAGACTACCTTCCATAATGACAAGGATACCATCCATTGTAGTAATACAAATCTCGGCAACAGACTACCTTCTATAATGACAAGGCTACCATCCATTGGAGTAACAAAAATCTTGACAACAGACTAACTTCCATAATGACTAGGCTACCATCCATTGGACTAACAAAGATATCAACAACAAACCACCTTCCATAATGACAAGGCTACCATACATTGTAGTAACAAAAATCTCGACAACAGACTACCTTCCATAATGACAAGGCTACCATTTGTTGGAGTAACAAAAATCTCGACAATAGACTACCTTCCATAATGACTAGGCGACCATCCATTGGAGTAAAAAAATATCAAGAAGTGACTACCTTCAATAATGACAAGGGTATCATCCATTGGTGTAACAAAAATCTTGACAACATACTACCTTCCATAATAACAAGGCTACCATCCATTGGAGTAACAAAAATCTCGACAACAGACTACCTTCCATAATAACAAGGCTACCTTCCATTGGAGTAACAAAAATATCGATAACAAACTACCTTCCATAATGACAAGGCTACAATCCATTAGAGTAAAAAAGATATCGACAACAGACTACCTTCCGTAATGACAAGGCTACAATACATTATAATAACAAAATTATTGACAACAAACTACCTTCTATTAATGACAAGGCTAGCATCCATTGTAGTAACAAGAATATCGGCAACAGACTACCTTCCATAATGACAAGGCTACCATCCATTGGGGTAACAAAAATATCGACAACAAACTATGTTCCATAATGACAAGGCTTCCATCCATTGGAGTAACAAAAATATCGAAAATAGACTATGTTCCATAATGACAAGGCTACCATGCATTAGAGTAACAAAAATCTCGACAACAGACTACCTTCCATAATGACAAGGCTACCATCCATTAGAGTAACAAAAATCTAGACAACAGACTACCTTCCATAATGACAAGGCTACCATCCATTGGAGTAAAAAAAATATCAACAAGTGACTACCTTCAATAATGACAAGGCTACCATCCATTGGAGTAACAAAAATCTCGACAACAGACTACCTTCCATAATAACAAGGCTACCATCCATTAGAGTAACAAAAATCTCAACAACAGACTACCTTCAATAATGACTAGGGTACCATCCATTGGAGTAACAAAGATATCGAAAACAGACCACCTTCCATAATGACAAGGCTACCATACATATTGTAGTAACAAAAATCTCGACAACATACTACCTTCCATAATGACAAGGCTACCATCCGTTGGAGTAACAAAAATATCGACAACAGACTACCTTCCATTATAATAAGGCTACCATCCATTGGAGTAACAAAAATCTCGACAACAAACTACCTTCCATAATAACAAGGCTACCATCCATTGGAGTACATAAAATATCGATAACAGACTACCTTCCATCATGACTAGGCTACCATCCATTGGAGTAACAAATATATCGACAACATACTACCTTCCATAATGACAAGGCTACAATAAATTGTAATATAAAAATTCTCGACAACAGACTACCTTCCATAATGACAAGGATACCATCCATTGTAGTAATATAAATCTCGGCAACAGACTACCTTCCATATTGACAAGGCTACCATCTATTAGAGTAACAAAAAAAATCTTGACAACAGACTACCTTCCATAATGACTAGGCTACCATCCATTGGACTAACAAAGATATCAACAACAAACCACCTTCCATAATGACAAGGCTACCATACATTGTAGTAACAAAAATCTCGACAACAAACTACCTTCCATAATGACAAGGCTACAATTCGTTGGAGTAACAAAAATCTCGACAATAGACTACCTTCCATAATGACTAGGCTACCATCCATTGGAGTACAAAAAATATCAACAAGTGACTACCTTCAATAATGACAAGGCTAGCATCCATTGGTGTAACAAAAATCTTCACAACAGATTACCTTCCATAATAACAAGGCTACCATCCATTGGAGTAACAAAAATCTCGACAACAGACTACCTTCCATAATAACAAGGCTAGCATCCATTTGAGTAACAAAAATATCGATAACAAACTACCTTCCATAATGACAAGGCTACCATCCATTGGAGTAACAAAGAAATCGACAATAGACTACCTTCCATAATGACAAGGCTACGATACATTGTAATAACAAAATTCTTGACAACAGACTACCTTCCATTAATGACAAGGCTACCATCCATTGTAGTAACAAGAATATCAGCAACAGACTACCTTCCATAATGACAAGGCTACCATCCATTGGAGTAACAAAAATATCGACAACAGACTACGTTCCATAATGACAAGGCATCCATCCGTTGGAGTAACAAAAATATCGACAATAGACTATGTTCCATAATGACAAGGCTACCATGCATTAGAGTAACAAAAATCTCGACAACAGACTACCTTCCATAATGAGAAGGCTACCATCCATTAGAGTAACAAAAATCTAGACAATAGACTACCTTCCATAATAACAAGGCTACCATCCATTCGAGTAACAAAAATCTCAACAACAGACTACCTTCAATAATGACTAGGGTACCATCCATTGGAGTAACAAAGATATCGACAACAGACCACCTTCCATAATGACAAGGCTACCATACGTTGTAATAACTTAAATCTCGACAACAGACTACCTTCCATAATGACAAGGCTACCATCCATTGGAGTAACAAAAATCTCGACAACAAAGTACCTTCCATAATAACAAGGCTACCATCCATTGGAGTAACAAAAATATCGATAATAGACTACCTTCCATCATGACTAGGCTACCATCCATTGGAGTAACAAAGATATCGATAACATACTACCTTCCATAATGACAAGGCTACAATAAATTGTAATATAAAAATTCTCGACAACAGACTACCTTCCATAATGACAAGGATACCATCAATTGTAGTAATACAAATCTCGGCAACAGACTACCTTCCATAATGACAAGGCTACCATCCATTGGAGTAACAAAAATCTTGACAATAGACTAACTTCCATAATGACTAGGCTACCATCCATTGGACTAACAAAGATATCAACAACAAACCACCTTCCATAATGACAAGGCTACCATACATTGTAGTAAAAAAAATCTCGACAACAGACTACCTTCCATAATGACAAGGCTACCATTCGTTGGAGTAACAAAAATCTCGACAATAGACTACCTTCCATAATGACTAGGCTACCATCCATTGGAGTAAAAAAAATATCAACAAGTGACTGCCTTCAATAATGACAAGGGTATCATCCATTGGTGTAACAAAAATCTTGACAACAGACTACCTTCCATAATAACAAGGCTACCATCCATTGGAGTAACAAAGATATCGACAACAGACTACCTTCCATAATGAAAAGGCTACAATACATTATAATAACAAAATTATTGACAACAAACTACCTTCCATTAATGACAAGGCTACCATCCATTGTAGTAACAAGAATATCGGCAACAGACTACCTTCCATAATGACAAGGCTACCATCCATTATAGTAACAAAAATATCGACAATGGACTACGTTCCATAATGACAAGGCTTCCATCCGTTGGAGTAACAAAAATATCGACAATAGACTACGTTCCATAATGACAAGGCTACCATGCATTAGAGTAACAAAAATCTCGACAACAGACTACCTTCCATAATGAGAAGGCTACCATCCATTAGAGTAACAAAAATCTAGACAATAGACTACCTTCCATAATAACAAGGCTACCATCCATTGGAGTAACAAAAATCTCAACAACAGACTACCTTCAATAATGACTAGGGTACCATCCATTGGAGTAACAAAGATATCGACAACAGACCACCTTCCATAATGACAAGGCTACCATACATTGTAGTAACAAAAATCTCGACAACAGACTACCTTCCATAATGACAAAGCTACCATCCGTTGGAGTAACAAAAATATCGACAACAGACTACCTTCCATAATAATAAGTTTACCATCCATTGGAGTAACAAAAATCTCGAAAACAAACTACCTTCCATAATAACAAGGCTACCATCCATTGGAGTAACAAAAATATCGATAACAGACTACCTTCCATCATGACTAGGCTACCATCCATTGGAGTAACAAAGATATCGACAACATACTACCTTCCATAATGACAAGGCTACAATAAATTGTAATATAAAAATTCTCGACAACAGACTACCTTCCATAATGACAAGGATACCATCAATTGTAGTAATACAAATCTCGGCAACAGACTACCTTCCATAATGACAAGGCTACCATCCATTGGAGTAACAAAAATCTTGACAATAGACTAACTTCCATAATGACTAGGCTACCATCCATTGGACTAACAAAGATATCAACAACAAACCACCTTCCATAATGACAAGGCTACCATAAATTGTAGTAAAAAAAATCTCGATAACAGACTACCTTCCATAATGACAAGGCTACCATTCGTTGGAGTAACAAAAATCTCGACAATAGACTACCTTCCATAATGACTAGGCTACCATCCATTGGAGTAAAAAAAATATCAACAAGTGACTACCTTCAATAATGACAAGGGTATCATCCATTGGTGTAACAAAAATCTTGACAACAGACTACCTTCCATAATAACAAGGCTACCATCCATTGGAGTAACAAAGATATCGACAACAGACTACCTTCCATAATGAAAAGGCTACAATACATTATAATAACAAAATTATTGACAACAAACTACCTTCCATTAATGACAAGGCTACCATCCATTGTAGTAACAAGAATATCGGCAACAGACTACCTTCCATAATGACAAGGCTACCATCCATTGTAGTAACAAAAATATCGACAACGGACTACGTTCCATAATGACACGGCTTCCATCCGTTGGAGTAACAAAAATATCGACAATAGACTACGTTCCATAATGACAAGGCTACCATGCATTAGAGTAACAAAAATCTCGACAACAGACTACCTTCCATAATGAGAAGGCTACCATCCATTAAAGTAACAAAAATCTAGACAATAGACTACCTTCCATAATAACAAGGCTACCATCCATTGGAGTAACAAAAATCTCAACAACAGACTACCTTCAATAATGACTAGGGTACCATCCATTGGAGTAACAAAGATATCGACAACAGACCACCTTCCATAATGACAAGGCTACCATACATTGTAGTAACAAAAATCTCGACAACAGACTACCTTCCATAATGACAAGGCTACCATCCGTTGGAGTAACAAAAATATCGACAACAGACTACCTTCCATAATAATAAGTTTACCATCCATTGGAGTAACAAAAATCTCGAAAACAAACTACCTTCCATAATAACAAGGCTACCATCCATTGGAGTAACAAAAATATCGATAATAGACTACCTTCCATCATGACTAGGCTACCATCCATTGGAGTAACAAAGATATCGACAACATACTACCTTCCATATTGACAAGGCTACAATAAATTGTAATATAAAAATTCTCGACAACAGACTACCTTCCATAATGACAAGGATACCATCAATTGTAGTAATACAAATCTCGGCAACAGACTACCTTCCATAATGACAAGGCTACCATCCATTGGAGTAACAAAAATCTTGACAATAGACTAACTTCCATAATGACTAGGCTACCATCCATTGGACTAACAAAGATATCAACAACAAACCACCTTCCATAATGACAAGGCTACCATACATTGTAGTAAAAAAAATCTCGACAACAGACTACCTTCCATAATGACAAGGCTACCATTCGTTGGAGTAACAAAAATCTCGACAATAGACTACCTTCCATAATGACTAGGCTACCATCCATTGGAGTAAAAAAAATATCAACAAGTGACTGCCTTCAATAATGACAAGGGTATCATCCATTGGTGTAACAAAAATCTTGACAACAGACTACCTTCCATAATAACAAGGCTACCATCCATTGGAGTAACAAAGATATCGACAACAGACTACCTTCCATAATGAAAAGGCTACAATACATTATAATAACAAAATTATTGACAACAAACTACCTTCCATTAATGACAAGGCTACCATCCATTGTAGTAACAAGAATATCGGCAACAGACTACCTTCCATAATGACAAGGCTACCATCCATTATAGTAACAAAAATATCGACAATGGACTACGTTCCATAATGACAAGGCTTCCATCCGTTGGAGTAACAAAAATATCGACAATAGACTACGTTCCATAATGACAAGGCTACCATGCATTAGAGTAACAAAAATCTCGACAACAGACTACCTTCCATAATGAGAAGGCTACCATCCATTAGAGTAACAAAAATCTAGACAATAGACTACCTTCCATAATAACAAGGCTACCATCCATTGGAGTAACAAAAATCTCAACAACAGACTACCTTCAATAATGACTAGGGTACCATCCATTGGAGTAACAAAGATATCGACAACAGACCACCTTCCATAATGACAAGGCTACCATACATTGTAGTAACAAAAATCTCGACAACAGACTACCTTCCATAATGACAAAGCTACCATCCGTTGGAGTAACAAAAATATCGACAACAGACTACCTTCCATAATAATAAGTTTACCATCCATTGGAGTAACAAAAATCTCGAAAACAAACTACCTTCCATAATAACAAGGCTACCATCCATTGGAGTAACAAAAATATCGATAACAGACTACCTTCCATCATGACTAGGCTACCATCCATTGGAGTAACAAAGATATCGACAACATACTACCTTCCATAATGACAAGGCTACAATAAATTGTAATATAAAAATTCTCGACAACAGACTACCTTCCATAATGACAAGGATACCATCAATTGTAGTAATACAAATCTCGGCAACAGACTACCTTCCATAATGACAAGGCTACCATCCATTGGAGTAACAAAAATCTTGACAATAGACTAACTTCCATAATGACTAGGCTACCATCCATTGGACTAACAAAGATATCAACAACAAACCACCTTCCATAATGACAAGGCTACCATAAATTGTAGTAAAAAAAATCTCGATAACAGACTACCTTCCATAATGACAAGGCTACCATTCGTTGGAGTAACAAAAATCTCGACAATTTACTACCTTCCATAATGACTAGGCTACCATCCATTGGAGTAAAAAAAATATCAACAAGTGACTACCTTCAATAATGACAAGGGTATCATCCATTGGTGTAACAAAAATCTTGACAACAGACTACCTTCCATAATAACAAGGCTACCATCCATTGGAGTAACAAAGATATCGACAACAGACTACCTTCCATAATGAAAAGGCTACAATACATTATAATAACAAAATTATTGACAACAAACTACCTTCCATTAATGACAAGGCTACCATCCATTGTAGTAACAAGAATATCGGCAACAGACTACCTTCCATAATGACAAGGCTACCATCCATTGTAGTAACAAAAATATCGACAACGGACTACGTTCCATAATGACACGGCTTCCATCCGTTGGAGTAACAAAAATATCGACAATAGACTACGTTCCATAATGACAAGGCTACCATGCATTAGAGTAACAAAAATCTCGACAACAGACTACCTTCCATAATGAGAAGGCTACCATCCATTAAAGTAACAAAAATCTAGACAATAGACTACCTTCCATAATAACAAGGCTACCATCCATTGGAGTAACAAAAATCTCAACAACAGACTACCTTCAATAATGACTAGGGTACCATCCATTGGAGTAACAAAGATATCGACAACAGACCACCTTCCATAATGACAAGGCTACCATACATTGTAGTAACAAAAATCTCGACAACAGACTACCTTCCATAATGACAAGGCTACCATCCGTTGGAGTAACAAAAATATCGACAACAGACTACCTTCCATAATAATAAGTTTACCATCCATTGGAGTAACAAAAATCTCGAAAACAAACTACCTTCCATAATAACAAGGCTACCATCCATTGGAGTAACAAAAATATCGATAATAGACTACCTTCCATCATGACTAGGCTACCATCCATTGGAGTAACAAAGATATCGACAACATACTACCTTCCATAATGACAAGGCTACAATAAATTGTAATATAAAAATTCTCGACAACAGACTACCTTCCATAATGACAAGGATACCATCAATTGTAGTAATACAAATCTCGGCAACAGACTACCTTCCATAATGACAAGGCTACCATCCATTGGAGTAACAAAAATCTTGACAATAGACTAACTTCCATAATGACTAGGCTACCATCCATTGGACTAACAAAGATATCAACAACAAACCACCTTCCATAATGACAAGGCTACCATACATTGTAGTAACAAAAATCTCGACAACAGACTACCTTCCATAATGACAAGGCTACCATTCGTTGGAGTAACAAAAATCTCGACAATAGACTACCTTCCATAATGACTAGGCTACCATCCATTGGAGTAAAAAAAATATCAACAAGTGACTACCTTCAATAATGACAAGGGTATCATCCATTGGTGTAACAAAAATCTTGACAACAGACTACCTTCCATAATAACAAGGCTACCATCCATTGGAGTAACAAAGATATCGACAACAGACTACCTTCCATAATGAAAAGGCTACAATACATTATAATAACAAAATTATTGACAACAAACTACCTTCCATTAATGACAAGGCTACCATCCATTGTAGTAACAAGAATATCGGCAACAGACTACCTTCCATAATGACAAGGCTACCATCCATTGTAGTAACAAAAATATCGACAACGGACTACGTTCCATAATGACAAGGCTTCCATCCGTTGGAGTAACAAAAATATCGACAATAGACTACGTTCCATAATGACAAGGCTACCATGCATTAGAGTAACAAAAATCTCGACAACAGACTACCTTCCATAATGAGAAGGCTACCATCCATTAGAGTAACAAAAATCTAGACAATAGACTACCTTCCATAATAACAAGGCTACCATCCATTGGAGTAACAAAAATCTCAACAACAGACTACCTTCAATAATGACTAGGGTACCATCCATTGGAGTAACAAAGATATCGACAACAGACCACCTTCCATAATGACAAGGCTACCATACATTGTAGTAACAAAAATCTCGACAACAGACTACCTTCCATAATGACAAGGCTACCATCCGTTGGAGTAACAAAAATATCGACAACAGACTACCTTCCATAATAATAAGTTTACCATCCATTGGAGTAACAAAAATCTCGAAAACAAACTACCTTCCATAATAACAAGGCTACCATCCATTGGAGTAACAAAAATATCGATAACAGACTACCTTCCATCATGACTAGGCTACCATCCATTGGAGTAACAAAGATATCGACAACATACTACCTTCCATAATGACAAGGCTACAATAAATTGTAATATAAAAATTCTCGACAACAGACTACCTTCCATAATGACAAGGATACAATCAATTGTAGTAATACAAATCTCGGCAACAGACTACCTTCCATAATGACAAGGCTACCATCCATTGGAGTAACAAAAATCTTGACAATAGACTAACTTCCATAATGACTAGGCTACCATCCATTGGACTAACAAAGATATCAACAACAAACCACCTTCGATAATGACAAGGCTACCATAAATTGTAGTAAAAAAAATCTCGACAACAGACTACCTTCCATAATGACAAGGCTACCATTCGTTGGAGTAACAAAAATCTCGACAATAGACTACCTTCCATAATGACTAGGCTACCATCCATTGGAGTAAAAAAAATATCAACAAGTGACTACTTTCAATAATGACAAGGGTATCATCCATTGGTGTAACAAAAATCTTGACAACAGACTACCTTCCATAATAACAAGGCTACCATCCATTGGAGTAACAAAGATATCGACAACAGACTACCTTCCATAATGAAAAGGCTACAATACATTATAATAACAAAATTATTGACAACAAACTACCTTCCATTAATGACAAGGCTACCATCCATTGTAGTAACAACAATATCGGCAACAGACTACCTTCCATAATGACAAGGCTACCATCCATTGTAGTAACAAAAATATGGACAACAGACTATGTTCCATAATGACAAGGCTTCCATCCGTTGGAGTAACAAAAATATCGACAATAGACTATGTTCCATAATGACAAGGCTACCATGCATTAGAGTAACAAAAATCTCGACAACAGACTACCTTCCATAATGAGAAGGCTACCATCCATTAGAGTAACAAAAATCTAGACAATAGACTACCTTCCATAATAACAAGGCTACCATCCATTGGAGTAACAAAAATCTCAACAACAGACTACCTTCAATAATGACTAGGGTACCATCCATTGGAGTAACAAAGATATCGACAACAGACCACCTTCCATAATGACAAGGCTACCATACATTGTAGTAACAAAAATCTCGACAACAGACTACCTTCCATAATGACAAGGCTACCATCCGTTGGAGTAACAAAAATATCGACAACAGACTACCTTCCATAATAATAAGTTTACCATCCATTGGAGTAACAAAAATCTCGAAAACAAACTACCTTCCATAATAACAAGGCTACCATCCATTGGAGTAACAAAAATATCGATAACAGACTACCTTCCATCATTACTAGGCTACCATCCATTGGAGTAACAAAGATATCGACAACATACTACCTTCCATAATGACAAGGCTACAATAAATTGTAATATAAAAATTCTCGACAACAGACTACCTTCCATAATGACAAGGATACCATCCATTGTAGTAATACAAATCTCGACAACAGACTACCTTCCATAATGACAAGGCTACCATCCATTGGAGTAACAAAAATCTTGACAATAGACTAACTTCCATAATGACTAGGCTACCATCCATTGGACTAACAAAGATATCAACAACAAACCACCTTCCATAATGACAAGGCTACCATACATTGTAGTAACAAAGATATCGACAACAGACTACCTTCCATAATGACAAGGCTACAATACATTATAATAACAAAATTATTGACAACAAACTACCTTCCATTAATGACAAGGCTACCATCCATTGTAGTAACAAGAATATCGGCAACAGACTACCTTCCATAATGACAAGGCTACCATCCATTGGAGTAACAAAAATATCGACAACAGACTACGTTCCATAATTACAAGGCTTCCATCCGTTGGAGTAACAAAAATATCGACAATAGACTACGTTCTATAATGACAAGGCTACCATGAATTAGAGTAACAAAAATCTCGACAACAGACTACCTTCCATAATGACAAGGCTACCATCCATTAGAGTAACAAAAATATAGACAACAGACTACCTTCCATAATGACAAGGCTACCATCCATTGGAGTAAAAAAAATATCAACAAGTGACTACCTTCAATAATGACAAGGCTAACATCCATTGGAGTAACAAAAATCTCGACAACAGACTACCTTCCATAATAACAAGGCTACCACCATTGGAGTAACAAAAATCTCAACAACAGACTACCTTCAATAATGACTAGGGTACCATCCATTGGAGTAACAAAGATATCGACAACAGACCACCTTCCATAATGACAAGGCTACCATACATTGTAGTAACAAAAATCTCGACAACAGACTACCTTCCATAATGACAAGGATACCATCAGTTGGAGTAAAAAAAATATCGACAACAGACTACCTTCCATAATAATAAGGCTACCATCCATTGGAGTAACAAAAATCTCGACAACAAACTACCTTCCATAATAACAAGGCTACCATCCATTGGAGTAACAAAAATATTGATAACAGACTACCTTCCATCATTACTAGGCTACCATCCATTGGAGTAACAAAGATATCGACAACATACTACCTTCCATAATGACAAGGCTACAATAAATTGTAATATAAAAATTCTCGACAACAGACTACCTTCCATAATGACAAGGATACCATCCATTGTAGTAATATAAATCTCGGCAACAGACTACCTTCCATAATGACAAGGCTACCATCTATTGGAGTAACAAAAAAAATCTTGACAACAGACTACCTTCCATAATAACTAGGCTACCATCCATTGGACTAACAAAGATATCAACAACAAACCACCTTCCATAATGACAAGGCTACCATACATTGTAGTAACAAAAATCTCGACAACAGACTACCTTCTATAATGACAAGGCTACAATTCGTTGGAGTAACAAAAATCTCGACAATAGACTACCTTCCATAATGACTAGGCTACCATCCATTGGAGTACAAAAAATATCAACAAGTGACTACCTTCAATAATGACAAGGCTATCATCCATTGGTGTAACAAAAATCTTGACAACAGATTACCTTCCATAATAACAAGGCTACCATCCATTGGAGTAACAAAAATCTCGACAACAGACTACCTTCCATAATAATAAGGCTACCATCCATTGGAGTAACAAAAATATCGATAACAAACTACCTTCCATAACGACAAGGCTACCATCCATTGGAGTAACAAAGAAATCGACAACAGACTACCTTCCATAATGACAAGGCTACAATACATTGTAATAACAAAATTCTTGACAACAGACTACTCTCCATTAATGACAAGGCTACCATCCATTGTAGTAACAAGAATATCAGCAACAGACTACCTTCCATAATGACAAGGCTACCATCCATTGGAGTAACAAAAATATCGACAACAGACTACATTCCATAATGACAAGGCTTCCATCCGTTGGAGTAACAAAAATATCGACAATAGACTACGTTCCATAATGAAAAGGCTACCATGCATTAGAGTAACAAAAATCTCGACAACAGACTACCTTCCATAATGAGAAGGCTATCATCCATTAGAGTAACAAAAATCTAGACAATAGACTACCTTCCATAATAACAAGGCTACCATCCATTGGAGTAACAAAAATCTCAACAACAGACTACCTTCAATAATGACTAGGGTACCATCCATTGGAGTAACAAAGATATCGACAACAGACCACCTTCCATAATGACAAGGCTACCATACATTGTAGTAACAAAAATCTCGACAACAGACTACCTTCCATAATGACAAGGCTACCATCCGTTGGAGTAACAAAAATATCGACAACAGACTACCTTCCATAATAATAAGGCTACCATCCATTGGACTAACAAAAATCTCTATAACAAAGTACCTTCCATAATAACAAGGCTACCATCCATTGGAGTAACAAAAATATCGATAACCGACTACCTTCCATCATGACTAGGCTAACATCCATTGGAGTAACAAAGATATCGATAACATACAACCTTCCATAATGACAAGGCTACAATAAATTGTAATATAAAAATTCTCGACAACAGACTACCTTCCATAATGACAAGGATACCATCAATTGTAGTAATACAAATCTCGGCAACAGACTACCTTCCATAATGGCAAGGCTACCATCCATTGGAGTAACAAAAATCTTGACAACAGACTAACTTCCATAATGACTAGGCTACCATCCATTGGACTAACAAAGATATCAACAACAAACCACCTTCCATAATGACAAGGCTACCATACATTGTAGTAAAAAAAATCTCGACAACAGACTACCTTCCATAATGACAAGGCTACCATTCGTTGGAGTAACAAAAATCTCGACAATAGACTACCTTCCATAATGACTAGGCTACCATCCATTGGAGTAAAAAAATATCAACAAGTGACTACCTTCAATAATGACAAGGGTATCATCCATTGGTGTAACAAAAATCTTGACAACAGACTACCTTCCATAATAACAAGGCTACCATCCATTGGAGTAACAAAAATCTCGACAACAGACTACCTTCCATAATAACAAGGCTACCATCCATTGGAGTAACAAAAATATCGATAACAAACTACCTTCCATAATGACAAGGCTACCATCCATTGGAGTAACAAAGATATCGACAACAGACTACCTTTCATAATGACAAGGCTACAATACATTATAATAATAAAATTATTGACAACAAACTACCTTCCATTAATGACAAGGCTACCATCCATTGTAGTAACAAGAATATCGACAACAGACTACCTTCCATAATGACAAGGCTACCATCCATTGGAGTAACAAAAATATCGACAACGGACTACGTTCCATAATAACAAGGCTTCCATCCGTTGGAGTAACAAAAATATCGACAATAGACTACGTTCCATAATGACAAGGCTACCATGCATTAGAGTAACAAAAATCTCGATAACAGACTACCTTCCATAATGAGAAGGCTACCATCCATTAGAGTAACAAAAATCTAGACAATAAACTACCTTCCATAATAACAAGGCTACCATCCATTGGAGTAACAAAAATCTCAACAACAGACTACCTTCAATAATGACTAGGGTACCATCCATTGGAGTAACAAAGATATCGACAACAGACCACTTCCATAATGACAAGGCTACCATACATTGTAGTAACAAAAATCTCGACAACAGACTACCTTCCATAATGACAAGGCTACCATCCGTTGGAGTAACAAAAATATTGACAACAGACTACCTTCCATAATAATAAGGCTACCATCCATTGGAGTAACAAAAATCTCGACAACAAACTACCTTCCATAATAACAAGGCTACCATCCATTGGAGTAACAAAAATATCGATAACAGACTACCTTCCATCATGACTAGGCTACCATCCATTGGAGTAACAAAGATATCGACAACATACTACCTTCCATAATGACAAGGCTACAATAAATTGTAATATAAAAATTCTCGACAACAGACTACCTTCCATAATGACAAGGATACCATCAATTGTAGTAATACAAATCTCGGCAACAGACTACCTTCCATAATGACAAGGCTACCATCCATTGGAGTAACAAAAATCTTGACAACAGACTAACTTCCATAATGACTAGGCTACCATCCATTGGACTAACAAAGATATCAACAACAAACCACCTTCCATAATGACAAGGCTACCATACATTGTAGTAAAAAAAATCTCGACAACAGACTACCTTCCATAATGACAAGGCTACCATTCGTTGGAGTAACAAAAATCTCGACAATAGACTACCTTCCATAATGACTAGGCTACCATCCATTGGAGTAAAAAAATATATCAACAAGTGACTACCTTCAATAATGACAAGGGTATCATCCATTGGTGTAACAAAAATCTTGACAACAGACTACCTTCCATAATAACAAGGCTACCATCCATTGGAGTAACAAAAATCTCGACAACAGACTACCTTCCATAATAACAAGGCTACCATCCATTGGAGTAACAAAATAATCGATAACATACTACCTTCCATAATGACAAGGCTACCATCCATTGGAGTAACAAAGATATCGACAACAGACTACCTTCCATACTGACAAGGCTACAATACATTATAATAACAAAATTATTGACAACAAACTACCTTCCATTAATGACAAGGCTACCATCCATTGTAGTAACAAGAATATCGGCAACAGACTACCTTCCATAATGACAAGGCTACCATCCATTGGAGTAACAAAAATATCGACAACAGACTACGTTCCATAATGACAAGGCTTCCATCCGTTAGAGTAACAAAAATATCGACAATAGACTACGTTCCATAATGACAAGGCTACCATGCATTAGAGTAACAAAAATCTCGACAACAGACTACCTTCCATAATGACAAGGCTACCATCAATTAGAGTAACAAAAATCTAGACAACAGACTACCTTCCATAATGACAAGGCTACCATCCATTGGAGTAAAAAAAATATCAACAAGTGACTACCTTCAATAATGACAAGGCTACCATCCATTGGAGTAACAAAAATCTCGACAACAGACTACCTTCCATAACAACAAGGCTACCATCCATTGGAGTAACAAAAATCTCAACAACAGACTACCTTCAATAATGACTAGGGTACCATCCATTGGAGTAACAAAGATATCGAAAACAGACCACCTATCATAATGACAAGGCTACCATACATTGTAGTCACAAAAATCTCGACAACAGACTACCTTCCATAATGACAAGACTACCATCCGTTGGAGTAACAAAAATATCGACAACAGACTACCTTCCATAATAATAAGGCTACCATCCATTGGAGTAACAAAAATCTCGACAACAAACTACCTTCCATAATAACAAGGCTACCATCCATTGGAGTAACAAAAATATCGATAACAGACTACCTTCCATCATGACTAGGCTACCATCCATTGGAGTAACAAAGATATCGACAACATACTACCTTCCATAATGACAAGACTACAATAAATTGTAATATAAAAATTCTCGACAATAGACTACCTTCCATAATGACAAGGATACCATCCATTGTAGTAATATAAATCTCGGCAACAGACTACCTTCCATAATGACAAGGCTACCATCTATTGGAGTAACAAAAAAAATCTTGACAACAGACTACCTTCCATAATGACTAGGCTACCATCCATTGGACTAACAAAGATATCAACAACAAACCACCTTCCATAATGACAAGGCTACCATACATTGAAGTAACAAAAATCTCGACAACAGACTACCTTCCATAATGACAAGGCTACAATTCGTTGGAGTAACAAAAATCTCGACAATAGACTACCTTCCATAATGACTAGGCTACCATCCATTGGAGTACAAAAAATATCAACAAGTGACTACCTTCAATAATGACAAGGCTATCATCCATTGGTGTAACAAAAATCTTGACAACAGATTACCTTCCATAATAACAAGGCTACCATCCATTGGAGTAACAAAAATCTCGACAACAGACTACCTTCCATAATAACAAGGCTACCATCCATTGGAGTAACAAAAATATCGATAACAAACTACCTTCAATAATGACAAGGCTACCATCCATTGGAGTAACAAAGAAATCGACAACAGACTACCTTCCATAATGACCAGGCTACAATACATTGTAATAACAAAATTCTTGACAACAGACTACCTTCCATTAATGACAAGGCTACCATCCATTGTAGTAACAAGAATATCAGCAACAGACTACCTTCCATAATGACAAGGCTACCATCCATTGGAGTAACAAAAATATCGACAACAGACTACGTTCCATAATGACAAGGCTTCCATCCGTTGGAGTAACAAAAATATCGACAATAGACTACGTTCCATAATGAAAAGGCTACCATGCATTAGAGTAACAAAAATCTCGACAACAGACTACCTTCCATAATGAGAAGGCTACCATCCATTAGAGTAACAAAAATCTAGACAATAGACTACCTTCCATAATAACAAGGCTACCATCCATTGGAGTAACAAAAATCTCAACAACAGACTACCTTCAATAATGACTAGGGTACCATCCATTGGAGTAACAAAGATATCGACAACATACCACCTTCCATAATGACAAGGCTACCATACATTGTAGTAACAAAAATCTCGACAACAGACTACCTTCCATAATGACAAGGCTACCATCCGTTGGAGTAACAAAAATATCGACAACAGACTACCTTCCATAATGACAAGGCTTCCATCCGTTGGAGTAACAAAAATATCGACAATAGACTACGTTCCATAATGAAAAGGCTACCATGCATTAGAGTAACAAAAATCTCGACAACAGACTACCTTCCATAATGACAAGGCTACCATCCATTGGAGTAACAAAAATATCGACAACAGACTACGTTCCATAATGACAAGGCTTCCATCCGTTGGAGTAACAAAAATATCGACAATAGACTACGTTCCATAATGAAAAGGCTACCATGCATTAGAGTAACAAAAATCTCGACAACAGACTACCTTCCATAATGAGAAGGCTACCATCCATTAGAGTAACAAAAATCTAGACAATAGACTACCTTCCATAATAACAAAGCTACCATCCATTGGAGTAACAAAAATCTCAACAATAGACTACCTTCAATAATGACTAGGGTACCATCCATTGGAGTAACAAAGATATCGACAACAGACCACCTTCCATAATGACAAGGCTACCATACATTGTAGTAACAAAAATCTCGACAACAGACTACCTTCCATAATGACAAGGCTACCATCCGTTGGAGTAACAAAAATATCGACAACAGACTACCTTCCATAATAATAAGGCTACCATCCATTGGAGTAACAAAAATCTCGACAACAAACTACCTTCCATAATAACAAGGCTACCATCCATTGGAGTAACAAAAATATCGATAACAGACTACCTTCCATCATGACTAGGCTACCATCCATTGGAGTAACAAAGATATCGACAACATACTACCTTCCATAATGACAAGGCTAAAATAAGTTGTAATATAAAAATTCTCGACAACAGACTACCTTCCATAATGACAAGGATACCATACATTTTAGTAATACAAATCTCGGCAACAGACTACCTTCCATAATGACAAGGCTACCATCCATTGGAGTAACAAAAATCTTGACAACAGACTAACTTCCATAATGACTAGGCTACCATCCATTGGACTAACAAAGATATCAACAACAAACCACCTTCCATAATGACAAGGCTATTATACATTGTAGTAAAAAAAATCTCGACAACAGACTACCTTCCATAATGACAAGGCTACCATTCGTTGGAGTAACAAAAATCTCGACAATAGACTACCTTCCATAATGACTAGGCTACCATCCATTGGAGTAAAAAAAATATCAACAAGTGACTACCTTCAATAATGACAAGGGTATCATCCATTGGTGTAACAAAAATCTTGACAACAGACTACCTTCCATAATAACAAGGCTACCATCCATTAGAGTAACAAAAATCCCGACAACAGACTACCTTCCATAATAACAAGGCTACCATCCATTGGAGTAACAAAAATATCGATAACAAACTACCTTCCATAATGACAAGGCTACCATCCATTGGAGTAACAAAGATATCGACAACAGACTACCTTCCATAATGACAAGGCTACAATACATTATAATAACAAAATTATTGACAACAAACTACCTTCCATTAATGACAAGGCTACCATCCATTGTAGTAACAAGAATATCGGCAACAGACTACCTTCCATAATGACAAGGCTACCATCCATTAGAGTAACAAAAATATCGACAACAGACTACGTTCCATAATGACAAGGCTTCCATCCGTTGGAGTAACAAAAATATCGACAATAGACTACGTTCCATAATGACAAGGCTACCATGCATTAGAGTAATAAAAATCTCGACAACAGACTACCTTCCACAATGAGAAGGCTACCATCCATTAGAGTAACAAAAATCTAGACAATAGACTTCCTTCAATAACAACAAGGCTACCATCCATTGGAGTAACAAAAATCTCAACAACAGACTACCTTCAATAATGACTAGGGTACCATCCATTGGAGTAACAAAGATATCGACAACAGACCACCTTCCATAATGACAAGGCTACCATACATTGTAGTAACAAAAATCTCGACAACAGACTACCTTCCATAATGACAAGGCTACCATCCGTTGGAGTAACAAAAATATCGACAACAGACTACCTTCCATAATAATAAGGCTACCATCCATTGGAGTAACAAAAATCTCGACAACAAACTACCTTCGATAATAACAAGGCTACCATCCATTGGAGTAACAAAAATATCGATAACAGACTACCTTCCATCATGACTAGGCTACCATCCATTGGAGTAACAAAGATATCGACAACATACTACCTTCCATAATGACAAGGCTACAATAAATTGTAATATAAAAATTCTCGACAACAAACTACCTTCCATAATGAAAAGGATACCATCAATTGTAGTAATACAAATCTCGGCAACAAACTACCTTCCATAATGACAAGGCTACCATCCATTGGAGTAACAAAAATCTTGACAACAGACTAACTTCCATAATGACTAGGCTACCATCCATTGGACTAACAAAGATATCAACAACAAACCACCTTCCATAATGACAAGGCTACCATACATTGTAGTAACAAAAATCTCGACAACAGACTACCTTCCATAATGACAAGGCTACAATTCGTTGGAGTAACAAAAATCTCGACAATAGACTACCTTCCATAATGACTAGGCTACCATCCATTGGAGTACAAAAAATATCAACAAGTGACTACCTTCAATAATGACAAGGCTATCATCCATTGGTGTAACAAAAATCTTGACAACAGACTACCTTCCATAATAACAAGGCTACCATCCATTGGAGTAACAAAAATCTCGACAACAGACTACCTTCCATAATAACAAGGCTACCATCCATTGGAGTAACAAAAATATCGATAACAAACTACCTTCCATAATGACAAGGCTACCATCCATTGGAGTAACAAAGATATCGACAACAGACTACCTTCCATAATGACAAGGCTACAATACATTATAATAACAAAATTATTGACAACAAACTACCTTCCATTAATGACAAGGCTACCATCCATTGTAGTAACAAGAATATCGGCAACAGACTACCTTCCATAATGACAAGGCTACCATCCATTAGAGTAACAAAAATATCGACAACAGACTACGTTCCATAATGACAAGGCTTCCATCCGTTGGAGTAACAAAAATATCGACAATAGACTACGTTCCATAATGACAAGGCTACCATGCATTAGAGTAATAAAAATCTCGACAACAGACTACCTTCCACAATGAGAAGGCTACCATCCATTAGAGTAACAAAAATCTAGACAATAGACTTCCTTCAATAACAACAAGGCTACCATCCATTGGAGTAACAAAAATCTCAACAACAGACTACCTTCAATAATGACTAGGGTACCATCCATTGGAGTAACAAAGATATCGACAACAGACCACCTTCCATAATGACAAGGCTACCATACATTGTAGTAACAAAAATCTCGACAACAGACTACCTTCCATAATGACAAGGCTACCATCCGTTGGAGTAACAAAAATATCGACAACAGACTACCTTCCATAATAATAAGGCTACCATCCATTGGAGTAACAAAAATCTCGACAACAAACTACCTTCGATAATAACAAGGCTACCATCCATTGGAGTAACAAAAATATCGATAACAGACTACCTTCCATCATGACTAGGCTACCATCCATTGGAGTAACAAAGATATCGACAACATACTACCTTCCATAATGACAAGGCTACAATAAATTGTAATATAAAAATTCTCGACAACAAACTACCTTCCATAATGAAAAGGATACCATCAATTGTAGTAATACAAATCTCGGCAACAAACTACCTTCCATAATGACAAGGCTACCATCCATTGGAGTAACAAAAATCTTGACAACAGACTAACTTCCATAATGACTAGGCTACCATCCATTGGACTAACAAAGATATCAACAACAAACCACCTTCCATAATGACAAGGCTACCATACATTGTAGTAACAAAAATCTCGACAACAGACTACCTTCCATAATGACAAGGCTACAATTCGTTGGAGTAACAAAAATCTCGACAATAGACTACCTTCCATAATGACTAGGCTACCATCCATTGGAGTACAAAAAATATCAACAAGTGACTACCTTCAATAATGACAAGGCTATCATCCATTGGTGTAACAAAAATCTTGACAACAGACTACCTTCCATAATAACAAGGCTACCATCCATTGGAGTAACAAAAATCTCGACAACAGACTACCTTCCATAATAACAAGGCTACCATCCATTGGAGTAACAAAAATATCGATAACAAACTACCTTCCATAATGACAAGGCTACCATCCATTGGAGTAACAAAGATATCGACAACAGACTACCTTCTATAATGACAAGGCTACAATACATTATAATAACAAAATTATTGACAACAAACTACCTTCCATTAATGACAAGGCTACCATCCATTGTAGTAACAAGAATATCGGCAACAGACTACCTTCCATAATGACAAGGCTACCATCCATTGGAGTAACAAAAATATCGACAACAGACTACGTTCCATAATGACAAGGCTTCCATCCGTTGGAGTAACAAAAATATCGACAATAGACTACGTTCCATAATGACAAGGCTACCATGCATTAGAGTAATAAAAATCTTGACAACAGACTACCTTCCATAATGAGAAGGCTACCATCCATTAGAGAAACAAAAATCTAGACAATAGACTACCTTCAATAACAACAAGGCTACCATCCATTGGAGTAACAAAAATCTCAACAACAGACTACCTTCAATAATGACTAGGGTACCATCCATTGGAGTAACAAAGATATCGACAACAGACCACCTTCCATAATGACAAGGCTACCATACATTGTAGTAACAAAAATCTCGACAACAGACTACCTTCCATAATGACAAGGCTACCATCCGTTGGAGTAACAAAAATATCGACAACAGACTACCTTCCATAATAATAAGGCTACCATCCATTGGAGTAACAAAAATCTCGACAACAAACTACCTTCCATAATAACAAGGCTACCATCCATTGGAGTAACAAAAATATCGATAACAGACTACCTTCCATCATGACTAGGCTACCATCCATTGGAGTAACAAAGATATCGACAACATACTACCTTCCATAATGACAAGGCTACAATAAATTGTAATATAAAAATTCTCGACAACAAACTACCTTCCATAATGAAAAGGATACCATCAATTGTAGTAATACAAATCTCGGCAACAAACTACCTTCCATAATGACAAGGCTACCATCCATTGGAGTAACAAAAATCTTGACAACAGACTAACTTCCATAATGACTAGGCTACCATCCATTGGACTAACAAAGATATCAACAACAAACCACCTTCCATAATGACAAGGCTACCATACATTGTAGTAAAAAAAATCTCGACAACAGACTACCTTCCATAATGACAAGGCTACCATTCGTTGGAGTAACAAAAATCTCGACAATAGACTACCTTCTATAATGACTAGGCTAACATCCATTGGAGTAAAAAAAATATCAACAAGTGACTACCTTCAATAATGACAAGGGTATCATCCATTGATGTAACAAAAATCTTTACAACAGACTACCTTCCATAATAACAAGGCTACCATCCATTGGAGTAACAAAAATCTCGACAGCAGACTACCTTCCATAATAACAAGGCTACCATCCATTGGGGTAACAAAAATATCGATAACAAACTACCTTCCATAATGACGAGGCTACCATCCATTGGAGTAACAAAGATATCGACAACAGACTACCTTCCATAATGACAAGGCTACAATACATTATAATAACAAAATTATTGACAACAAACTACCTTCCATTAATGACAAGGCTACCATTCATTGTAGTAACAAGAATATCGGCAACAGACTACCTTCCATAATGACAAGGCTACCAAACATTGGAGTAACAAAAATATCGACAACAGACTACGTTCCATAATGACAAGGCTTCCATCCGTTAGAGTAACAAAAATATCGACAATAGACTACGTTCCATAATGACAAGGCTACCATGCATTAGAGTAACAAAAATCTCGACAACAGACTGCCTTCCATAATGAGAAGGCTACCATCCATTAGAGTAACAAAAATCTAGACAATAGACTACCTTCCATAATAACAAGGCTACCATCCATTGGAGTAACAAAAATATCAACAAGTGACTACCTTCAATAATGACTAGGGTACCATCCATTGGAGTAACAAAGATATCGACAACAGACCACATTCCATAATGACAAGGCTACCATCCATTGGAGTAACAAAAATCTCGACAACAGACTACCTTCCATAATGACAAGGCTACCATCCGTTGGAGTAACAAAAATATCGACAACAGACTACCTTCCATAATAATAAGGCTACCATACATTGTAGTAACAAAAATCTCGACAACAGACTACCTTCCATAATGACAAGGCTACCATACGTTGGACTAACAAAAATATCGACAACAGACTACCTTCCATCATGACTAGGCTACCATCCATTGGAGTAACAAAGATATCGACAACATACTACCTTCCATAATGACAAGGCTACTATAAATTGTAATATAAAAATTCTCGACAACAGACTACCTTCCATAATGACAAGGATACCATCCATTGTAGTAATACAAATCTCGGCAACAGACTACCTTCCATAATGACAAGGCTACCATCCATTGGAGTAACAAAAATCTTGACAACAAACTAACTTCCATAATGACTAGGCTACCATCCATTGGACTAACAAAGATATCAACAACAAACCACCTTCCATAATGACAAGGCTACCATACATTGTAGTAACAAAAATCTCGACAACAGACTACCTTCCATAATGACAAGGCTACAATTCGTTGGAGTAACAAAAATCTCGACAATAGACTACCTTCCATAATGACTAGGCTACCATCCATTGGAGTACAAAAAATATCAACAAGTGACTACCTTCAATAATGACAAGGGTATCATCCATTGGTGTAACAAAAATCTTGACAACAGACTACCTTCCATAATAACAAGGCTACCATCCATTGGAGTAACAAAAATCTCGACAACAGACTACCTTCCATAATAACAAGGATACCATCCATTGGAGTAACAAAAATATCGATAAAAAACTACCTTCCATAATGACAACGCTACCATCCATTGGAGTAACAAAGATATCGACAACAGACTACCTTCCATAATGACAAGGCTACAATACATTATAATAACAAAATTATTGACAACAAACTACCTTCCATTAATGACAAGGCTACCATCCATTGTAGTAACAAGAATATCGGCAACAGACTACCTTCCATAATGACAAAGCTACCATCCATTGCAGTAACAAAAATATCGACAACAGACTACGTTCCATAATGACAAGTCTTCCATTCGTTGGAGTAACAAAAATATCGACAATAGACTACATTCCATAATGACAAGGCTACCATGCATTAGAGTAACAAAAATCTCGACAACAGACTGCCTTCCATAATGACAAGGCTACCATCCATTAGAGTAACAAAAATCAAGACAACAGACTACCTTTCATAATGAAAAGGCTACCATCCATTGGAGGAAAAAAAATATCAACAAGTGACTACCTTCAATAATGACAAGGCTACCATCCATTGGAGTAACAAAAATCTCGACAACAGACTACCTTCCATAATAACAAGGCTACCATCCATTGGAGTAACAAAAATCTCAACAACAGACTACCTTCAATAATGACTAGGGTACCATCCATTGGAGTAACAAAGATATCGACAACAGACCACCTTCCATAATGACAAGGCTACCATACATTGTAGTAACAAAAATCTCGACAACAGACTACCTTCCATAATGACAAGGCTACCATCCGTTGGACTAACAAAAATATCGACAACAGACTACCTTCCATAATAATAAGGCTACCATCCATTGGAGTAACAAAAATCTCGACAACAAACTACCTTCCATAATAACAAGGCTACCATCCATTGGAGTAACAAAAATATAGATAACAGACTACCTTCCATCATGACTAGGCTACCATCCGTTGTAGTATTAAAGATATCGACAACATACTACCTTCCATAATGACAAGGCTACAATAAATTGTAGTATAAAAATTCTCGACAACAGACTACCTTCCATAATGACAAGGATACCATCCATTGTAGTAATATAAATCTCGGCAACAGACTACCTTCCATAATGACAAGGCTACCATCTATTGGAGTAACAAAAATCTTGACAACAAACTACCTTCCATAATGACTAGGCTACCATCCATTGGACTAACAAAGATATCAACAACAAACCACCTTCCATAATGACAAGGCTACCATACATTGTAGTAACAAAAATCTCGACAACAGACTACCTTCCATAATGACAAGGCTACAATTCGTTGGAGTAACAAAAATCTCGACAATAGACTACCTTCCATAATGACTAGGCTACCATCCATTGGAGTACAAAAAATATCAACAAGTGACTACCTTCAATAATGACAAGGCTATCATCCATTGGTGTAACAAAAATCTTGACAACAGATTACCTTCCATAATAACAAGGCTACCATCCATTGGAGTAACAAAAATCTCGACAATAGACTACCTTCCATAATAACAAGGCTACCATCCATTGGAGTAACAAAAATATCGATAACCAACTACCTTCCATAATGACAAGGCTACCATCCATTGGAGTAACAAAGAAATCGACAACAGACTACCTTCCATAATGACAAGGCTACAATACATTGTAATAACAAAATTCTTGACAACAGACTACCTTCCATTAATTACGAGGCTACCTTCCATTTTAGTAACAAGAATATCAGCAACAGACTACCTTCCATAATGACAAGGCTACCATCCATTGGAGTAACAAAAATATCGCCAACAGACTACCTTCCATAATAACAAGGCTACCATCCATTGGAGTAACAAAAATATCAACAAGTGACTACCTTCAATAATGACAAGGGTACCATCCATTGGAGTAACAAAAATCTCGACAACAGACCACCTTCCATAATGACAAGGCTACCATACATTGTAGTAACAAAAAGCTCGACAACAGACTACCTTCCATAATGACAAGGCTACCATCCGTTGGAGTAACAAAAATATCGACAACAAACTACCTTCCATAATGACAAGGCTACCATCCATTGGAGTAACAAAAATATCGACAACAGACTACCTTCCATAATGACAAGGCTACCATCCATTGGAGTAACAAAGATATCGATAACAGACTACCTTCCATCATGACTAGGCTACCATCCATTGGAGTAACAAAGATATCGACAACATACTACCTTCCATAATGACAAGGCTACAATAAATTGTAATATAAAAATTCTCGACAACAGACTACCTTCCATAATGACAAGGATACCATACATTTTAGTAATACAAATCTCGGCAACAGACTACCTTCCATAATGAAAAGGCTACCATCCATTGGAGTAATAAAAATCTTGACAACATACTACCTTCCATAATGACTAGGCTACCATCCATTGAACTAACAAAGATATCAACAACAAACCACCTTCCATAATGACAAGGCTACCATACATTGTAGTAACAAAAATCTCGACAACAGACTACCTTCCATAATGACAAGGCTACCATCCATTGTAGTAAGAACAAACTACCTTCCATTAATGACAAGGCTACCATCCATTGTGGTAACAAGAATATCGGCAACAGACTACCTTCCATAATGACAAGGCTACCATCCATTGGAGTAACAAAAATATCGACAACAGACTACGTTCCATAATGACAAGGCTTCCATCCGTTGGAGTAACAAAAATCTCGACAAATGACTACGTTCCATAATGACAAGGCTACCATGCATTAGAGTAACAAAAATCTCGACAACAGACTACCTTCCATAATGACAAGGCTACCATCCATTGGAGTAACAAAAATCTCTACAACACACTACCTTCCATAATGACAAGGCTACCATCCATTGGAGTAACAAAAATATTGACAACAGACTACGTTCGATAATGACAAGGCTACCATCCATTAGAGTAACAAAAATCTCGACAACAGACTACCTTCCATAATGACAAGGCTACCATCCATTAGAGTAACAAAAATCTAGACAACAAACTACCTTCCATAATGACAAGGCTACCATCTATTGGAGTAAAAAAAATATCAACAAGTGACTACCTTCAATAATGACAAGGCTACCATCCATTGGAGTAACAAAAATCTCGACAACAGACCACCTTCCATAATGACAAGGCTACCATACATTGTAGTAACAAAAATCTCGACAACAGACTACCTTCCATAATGACAAGGCTACCATCCGTTGGAGTAACAAAAATATCGACAACAAACTACCTTCCATAATGACAAGGCTACCATCCATTGGAGTAACAAAAATATCGACAACAGACTACCTTCCATAATGACAAGGCTACCATCCATTGGAGTAACAAAGATATCGATAACAGACTACCTTCCATCATGACTAGGCTACCATCCATTGGAGTAACAAAGATATCGACAACATACTACCTTCCATAATGACAAGGCTACAATAAATTGTAATATAAAAATTCTCGACAACAGACTACCTTCCATAATGACAAGGATACCATACATTTTAGTAATACAAATCTCGGCAACAGACTACCTTCCATAATGACAAGGCTACCATCCATTGGAGTAATAAAAATCTTGACAACATACTACCTTCCATAATGACTAGGCTACCATCCATTGAACTAACAAAGATATCAACAACAAACCACCTTCCATAATGACAAGGCTACCATACATTGTAGTAACAAAAATCTCGACAACAGACTACCTTCCATAATGACAAGGCTACCATCCATTGTAGTTAGAACAAACTACCTTCTATTAATGACAAGGCTACCATCCATTGTGGTAACAAGAATATCGGCAACAGACTACCTTCCATAATGACAAGGCTACCATCCATTGGAGTAACAAAAATATCGACAACAGACTACGTTCCATAATGACAAGGCTTCCATCCGTTGGAGTAACAAAAATATCGACAAATGACTACGTTCCATAATGACAAGGCTACCATGCATTAGAGTAACAAAAATCTCGACATCAGACTACCTTCCATAATGACAAGGCTACCATCCATTGGAGTAACAAAAATATCGACAACAGACTACCTTCCATAATGACAAGGCTACCATCCATTGGAGTAACAAAGATATCGATAACAGACTACCTTCCATCATGACTAGGCTACCATCCATTGGAGTAACAAAGATATCGACAACATACTACCTTCCATAATGACAAGGCTACAATAAATTGTAATATAAAAATTCTCGACAACAGACTACCTTCCATAATGACAAGGATACCATACATTTTAGTAATACAAATCTCGGCAACAGACTACCTTCCATAATGAAAAGGCTACCATCCATTGGAGTAATAAAAATCTTGACAACATACTACCTTCCATAATGACTAGGCTACCATCCATTGAACTAACAAAGATATCAACAACAAACCACCTTCCATAATGACAAGGCTACCATACATTGTAGTAACAAAAATCTCGACAACAGACTACCTTCCATAATGACAAGGCTACCATCCATTGTAGTAAGAACAAACTACCTTCCATTAATGACAAGGCTACCATCCATTGTGGTAACAAGAATATCGGCAACAGACTACCTTCCATAATGACAAGGCTACCATCCATTGGAGTAACAAAAATATCGACAACAGACTACGTTCCATAATGACAAGGCTTCCATCCGTTGGAGTAACAAAAATCTCGACAAATGACTACGTTCCATAATGACAAGGCTACCATGCATTAGAGTAACAAAAATCTCGACAACAGACTACCTTCCATAATGACAAGGCTACCATCCATTGGAGTAACAAAAATCTCTACAACACACTACCTTCCATAATGACAAGGCTACCATCCATTGGAGTAACAAAAATATTGACAACAGACTACGTTCGATAATGACAAGGCTACCATCCATTAGAGTAACAAAAATCTCGACAACAGACTACCTTCCATAATGACAAGGCTACCATCCATTAGAGTAACAAAAATCTAGACAACAAACTACCTTCCATAATGACAAGGCTACCATCTATTGGAGTAAAAAAAATATCAACAAGTGACTACCTTCAATAATGACAAGGCTACCATCCATTGGAGTAACAAAAATCTCGACAACAGACCACCTTCCATAATGACAAGGCTACCATACATTGTAGTAACAAAAATCTCGACAACAGACTACCTTCCATAATGACAAGGCTACCATCCGTTGGAGTAACAAAAATATCGACAACAAACTACCTTCCATAATGACAAGGCTACCATCCATTGGAGTAACAAAAATATCGACAACAGACTACCTTCCATAATGACAAGGCTACCATCCATTGGAGTAACAAAGATATCGATAACAGACTACCTTCCATCATGACTAGGCTACCATCCATTGGAGTAACAAAGATATCGACAACATACTACCTTCCATAATGACAAGGCTACAATAAATTGTAATATAAAAATTCTCGACAACAGACTACCTTCCATAATGACAAGGATACCATACATTTTAGTAATACAAATCTCGGCAACAGACTACCTTCCATAATGACAAGGCTACCATCCATTGGAGTAATAAAAATCTTGACAACATACTACCTTCCATAATGACTAGGCTACCATCCATTGAACTAACAAAGATATCAACAACAAACCACCTTCCATAATGACAAGGCTACCATACATTGTAGTAACAAAAATCTCGACAACAGACTACCTTCCATAATGACAAGGCTACCATCCATTGTAGTAAGAACAAACTACCTTCCATTAATGACAAGGCTACCATCCATTGTGGTAACAAGAATATCGGCAACAGACTACCTTCCATAATGACAAGGCTACCATCCATTGGAGTAACAAAAATATCGACAACAGACTACGTTCCATAATGACAAGGCTTCCATCCGTTGGAGTAACAAAAATCTCGACAAATGACTACGTTCCATAATGACAAGGCTACCATGCATTAGAGTAACAAAAATCTCGACAACAGACTACCTTCCATAATGACAAGGCTACCATCCATTGGAGTAACAAAAATCTCTACAACACACTACCTTCCATAATGACAAGGCTACCATCCATTGGAGTAACAAAAATATTGACAACAGACTACGTTCGATAATGACAAGGCTACCATCCATTAGAGTAACAAAAATCTCGACAACAGACTACCTTCCATAATGACAAGGCTACCATCCATTAGAGTAACAAAAATCTAGACAACAAACTACCTTCCATAATGACAAGGCTACCATCCATTGGAGTAAAAAAAATATCAACAAGTGACTACCTTCAATAATGACAAGGCTACCATCCATTGGAGTAACAAAAATCTCGACAACAGACCACCTTCCATAATGACAAGGCTACCATACATTGTAGTAACAAAAATCTCGACAACAGACTACCTTCCATAATGACAAGGCTACCATCCGTTGGAGTAACAAAAATATCGACAACAAACTACCTTCCATAATGACAAGGCTACCATTCATTGGAGTAACAAAAATATCGACAACAGACTACCTTCCATAATGACAAGGCTACCATCCATTGGAGTAACAAAGATATCGATAACAGACTACCTTCCATCATGACTAGGCTACCATCCATTGGAGTAACAAAGATATCGACAACATACTACCTTCCATAATGACAAGGCTACAATAAATTGTAATATAAAAATTCTCGACAACATACTACCTTCCATAATGACAAGGATACCATCCATTGTAGTAATACAAATCTCGGCAACAGACTACCTTCCATAATGACAAGGCTACCATCCATTGGAGTAATAAAAATCTTGACAACATACTACCTTCCATAATGACTAGGCTACCATCCATTGAACTAACAAAGATATCAACAACAAACCACCTTCCATAATGACAAGGCTACCATACGTTGTAGTAACAAAAATCTCGACAACAGACTACCTTCCATAATGACAAGGCTACCATCCATTGTAGTAAGAACAGACTACCTTCCATTAATGACAAGGCTACCATCCATTGTGGTAACAAGAATATCGGCAACAAACTACCTTCCATAATGACAAGGCTACCATCCATTGGAGTAACAAAAATATCGACAACAGACTACGTTCCATAATGACAAGGCTTCCATCCGTTGGAGTAACAAAAATATCGACAAATGACTACGTTCCATAATGACAAGGCTACCATGCATTAGAGTAACAAAAATCTCGACATCAGACTACCTTCCATAATGACAAGGCTACCATCCATTGGAGTAACAAAAATCTCTACAACACACTACCTTCCATAATGACAAGGCTACCATCCATTGGAGTAACAAAAATATTGACAACAGACTACGTTCGATAATGACAAGGCTACCATCCATTAGAGTAACAAAAATCTCGACAACAGACTACCTTCCATAATGACAAGGCTACCATCCATTAGAGTAAAAAAAATATCAACAAGTGACTACCTTCAATAATGACAAGGCTACCATCCATTGGAGTAACAAAAATCTCGACAATAGACTACCTTCCATAATAACAAGGCTACCATCCATTGGAGTAACAAAAATATCGACAACAGACTACGTTCCATAATGACAAGGCTTCCATCCGTTGGAGTAACAAAAATATCGACAATAGACTACGTTCCATAATGACAAGGCTACCATCCATTGGAGTAACAAAAATATCGACAACAGACTACGTTCCATAATGACAAGGCTTCCATCCGTTGGAGTAACAAAAATATCGACAATAGACTACGTTCCATAATGACAAGGCTACCATGCATTAGAGTAACAAAAATCTCGACAACAGACTACCTTCCATAATGACAAGGCTACCATCCATTGGAGTAAAAAAAATATCAACAAGTGACTACCTTTAATAATGACAAGGCTACCATCCATTGGAGTAATAAAAATCTCGACAACAGACTACCTTCCATAATAACAAGGCTACCATCCATTGGATTAACAAAAATCTCGACAACAGACTACCTTCAATAATGACTAGGCTACCATCCATTGGAGTAACAAAGATATCGAGAACAGACCACCTTCGATAATGACAAGGCTACCATACATTGTAGTAACAAAAATCTCGACAACAGACTACCTTCCATAATGACAAGGCTACCATCCGTTGGAGTAACAAAAATCTCGACAACAGACTACCTTCCATAATAACAAGGCTACCATCCATTGGAGTAACAAAAATCTCGACAACATACTACCTTCCATAATGACAAGGCTACCATCCATTGGAGTAACAAAGATATCGATAACAGACTACCTTCCATCATGACTAGGCTACCATCCATTGGAGTAACAAAGATATCGACAACATACTACCTTCCATAATGACAAGGCTACAATAAATTGTAATATAAAAATTCTCGACAACAGACTACCTTCCATAATGACAAGGATACCATACATTTTAGTAATACAAATCTCGGCAACAGACTACCTTCCATAATGACAAGGCTACCATCCATTGGAGTAATAAAAATCTTGACAACATACTACCTTCCATAATGACTAGGCTACCATCCATTGAACTAACAAAGATATCAACAACAAACCACCTTCCATAATGACAAGGCTACCATACATTGTAGTAACAAAAATCTCGACAACAGACTACCTTCCATAATGACAAGGCTACCATCCATTGTAGTAAGAACAAACTACCTTCCATTAATGACAAGGCTACCATCCATTGTGGTAACAAGAATATCGGCAACAGACTACCTTCCATAATGACAAGGCTACCATCCATTGGAGTAACAAAAATATCGACAACAGACTACGTTCCATAATGACAAGGCTTCCATCCGTTGGAGTAACAAAAATCTCGACAAATGACTACGTTCCATAATGACAAGGCTACCATGCATTAGAGTAACAAAAATCTCGACAACAGACTACCTTCCATAATGACAAGGCTACCATCCATTGGAGTAACAAAAATCTCTACAACACACTACCTTCCATAATGACAAGGCTACCATCCATTGGAGTAACAAAAATATTGACAACAGACTACGTTCGATAATGACAAGGCTACCATCCATTAGAGTAACAAAAATCTCGACAACAGACTACCTTCCATAATGACAAGGCTACCATCCATTAGAGTAACAAAAATCTAGACAACAAACTACCTTCCATAATGACAAGGCTACCATCCATTGGAGTAAAAAAAATATCAACAAGAGACTACCTTCAATAATGACAAGGCTACCATCCATTGGAGTAACAAAAATCTCGACAACAGACCACCTTCCATAATGACAAGGCTACCATACATTGTAGTAACAAAAATCTCGACAACAGACTACCTTCCATAATGACAAGGCTACCATCCGTTGGAGTAACAAAAATATCGACAACAAACTACCTTCCATAATGACAAGGCTACCATCCATTGGAGTACCAAAAATATCGACAACAGACTACCTTCCATAATGACAAGGCTACCATCCATTGGAGTAACAAAGATATCGATAACAGACTACCTTCCATCATGACTAGGCTACCATCCATTGGAGTAACAAAGATATCGACAACATACTAACTTCCATAATGACAAGGCTACAATAAATTGTAATATAAAAATTCTCGACAACAGACTACCTTCCATAATGACAAGGATACCATCCATTGTAGTAATACAAATCTCGGCAACATACTACCTTCCATAATGACAAGGCTACCATCCATTGGAGTAATAAAAATCTTAACATACTACCTTCCATAATGACTAGGCTACCATCCATTGAACTAACAAAGATATCAACAAAAAACCACCTTCCATAATGACAAGGCTACCATACGTTGTAGAAACAAAAATCTCGACAACAGACTACCTTCCATAATGACAAGGCTACCATCCATTGTAGTAAGAACAGACTACCTTCCATTAATGACAAGGCTACCATCCATTGTGGTAACAAGAATATCGGCAACAAACTACCTTCCATAATGACAAGGCTACCATCCATTGGAGTAACAAAAATATCGACAACAGACTACGTTCCATAATGACAAGGCTTCCATCCGTTGGAGTAACAAAAATCTCGACAAATGACTACGTTCCATAATGACAAGGCTACCATGCATTAGAGTAACAAAAATCTCGACATCAGACTACCTTCCATAATGACAAGGCTACCATCCATTGGAGTAACAAAAATCTCTACAACACACTACCTTCCATAATGACAAGGCTACCATCCATTGGAGTAACAAAAATATTGACAACAGACTACGTTCGATAATGACAAGGCTACCATCCATTAGAGTAACAAAAATCTCGACAACAGACTACCTTCCATAATGACAAGGCTACCATCCATTAGAGTAAAAAAAATATCAACAAGTGACTACCTTCAATAATGACTAGGCTACCATCCATTGGAGTAACAAAAATCTCGACAATAGACTACCTTCCATAATAACAAGGCTACCATCCATTGGAGTAACAAAAATATCGACAACAGACTACGTTCCATAATGACAAGGCTTCCATCCGTTGGAGTAACAAAAATATCGACAATAGACTACGTTCCATAATGACAAGGCTACCATCCATTGGAGTAACAAAAATATCGACAACAGACTACGTTCCATAATGACAAGGCTTCCATCCGTTGGAGTAACAAAAATATCGACAATAGACTACGTTCCATAATGACAAGGCTACCATGCATTAGAGTAACAAAAATCTCGACAACAGACTACCTTCCATAATGACAAGGCTACCATCCATTGGAGTAAAAAAAATATCAACAAGTGACTACCTTTAATAATGACAAGGCTACCATCCATTGGAGTAATAAAAATCTCGACAACAGACTACCTTCCATAATAACAAGGCTACCATCCATTGGATTAACAAAAATCTCGACAACAGACTACCTTCAATAATGACTAGGCTACCATCCATTGGAGTAACAAAGATATCGAGAACAGACCACCTTCGATAATGACAAGGCTACCATACATTGTAGTAACAAAAATCTCGACAACAGACTACCTTCCATAATGACAAGGCTACCATCCGTTGGAGTAACAAAAATCTCGACAACAGACTACCTTCCATAATAACAAGGCTACCATCCATTGGAGTAACAAAAATCTCGACAACATACTACCTTCCATAATAACAAGGCTACCATCCATTGGAGTAACAAAAATATCGATAACAGACTACCTTCCATAATGACTAGGCTACCATCCATTGGAGTAACAAAGATATCGACAACAAACTACCTTCCATAATGACAAGGCTACAATACATTGTAATAACAAAATTCTTGACAACAGACTACCTTCCATTAATGACAAGGCTACCATCCATTGTAGTAACAAGAATATCGGCAACAGACTACCTTCCATAATGACAAGGCTACCATCCATTGGAGTAACAAAAATATCGACAACAGACTACGTTCCATAATGACAAGGCTTCCATCCGTTGGAGTAACAAAAATATCGACAATAGACTACGTTCCATAATGAAAAGGCTACCATGCATTAGAGTAACAAAAATCTCGACAACAGACTACCTTCCATAATGACAAGGCTACCATCCATTGGAGTAACAAAAATCTCTACAACAAACTACCTTCCATAATGACAAGGCTACCATCCATTGGAGTAACAAAAATATTGACAACAGACTACGTTCGATAATGTCAAGGCTATCATCCATTAGAGGAACAAAAATCTCGACAACAGACTACCTTCCATAATGACAAGGCTACCATCCATTAGTGTAACAAAAATCTAGACAACAGACTACCTTCCATAATGACAAGGCTACCATCCATTGGAGTAAAAAAAATATCAACAAGTGACTACCTTCAATAATGACAAGGCTACCATTCATTGGAGTAACAAAAATCTCGACAACAGACTACCTTCCATAATAACAAGGCTACCATCCATTAGAGTAACAAAAATCTCAACAACAGACTACCTTCCATAATGACTAGGCTACCATCCATTGGAGTAACAAAGATAACGACAACAGACTACCTTCCAAAATGACAAGGCTACCATCCGTTGGAGTAACAAAAATATCGACAACAGACTACCTTCCATAATGACAAGGCTACCATCCGTTGGAGTAACAAAAATCTCGACAACAAACTACCTTCCATAATAACAAGGCTACCATCCATTGGAGTAACAAAAATCTCGACAGCAGACTACCTTCCATAATAACAAGGCTACCATCCATTGGAGTAACAAAAATATCGATAACAGACTACCTTCCATAATGACTAGGCTACCATCCATTGGAGTAACAAAGATATCGACAACAAACTACCTTCCATAATGACAAGGCTACAATACATTGTAATAACAAAATTCTTCACAACAGACTACCTTCCATTAATGACAAGGCTACCATCCATTGTAGTAACAAGAATATCGGCAACAGACTACCTTCCATAATGACAAGGCTACCATCCATTGGAGTAAAAAAAATATCGACAACAGACTACGTTCCATAACGATAAGGCTTCCATCCGTTGGAGTAACAAAAATATCGACAATAGACTACGTTCCATAATGAAAAGGCTACCATGCATTAGAGTAACAAAAATCTCGACAACAAACTACCTTCCATAATGACAAGGCTACCATCCATTGGAGTAACAAAAATCTCTACAACAAACTTCCTTCCATAATGACAAGGCTACCATCCATTGGAGTAACAAAAATATTGACAAAAGACTACGTTCGATAATGTCAAGGCTACCATCCATTAGAGTAACAAAAATCTCGACAACAGACTACCTTCCATAATGACATGGCTACCATCCATTAGAGTAACAAAAATCAAGACAACAGACTACCTTCCAAAATGACAAGGCTACCATCCATTGGAGTAAAATAAATATCAACAAGTGACTACCTTCAATAATGACAAGGCTACCATCCATTGGAGTAACAAAAATCTCGACAACAGACTACCTTCCATAATAACAAGGCTACCATCCATTGGAGTAACAAAAATCTCAACAACAGACTACCTTCAATAATGACTAGGCTACCATCCATTGGAGTAACAAAGATAACGACAACAGACCACCTTCCATAATGACAAGGCTACCATACATTGTAGTAACAAAAATCTCGACAACAGACTACCTTCCATAATGACAAGGCTACCATCCATTATAGTAACAAAAATCTCGACAACAGACTACCTTCCATAATGATAAGGCTACAATCCATTGGAGTAACAAAAATATCGACAACAGACTACCTTCAATAATAATAAGGCTACCATCCGTTGGAGTAACAAAAATCTCGACAACAAACTACCTTTCATAATAACAAGGCTACAATCCATTGGAGTAACAAAAAGATCGATAACAGACTACCTTCCATCATGACTAGGCTACCATCCATTGGAGTAACAAAGATATCGACAACAGACTACCTTCCATAATGACAAGGCTAAAATAAATTGTAATAACAAAATTCTCGACAACAGACTACCTTCCATAATGACAAGGATACCATCCATTGTAGTAATACAAATCTCGGCAACAGACTACCTTCCATAATGACAAGGGTACCATCCATTGGAGTAACAAAAATCTTGACAACAGACTACCTTCCATAATGACTAGGCTACCATCCATTGGACTAACAAAGAAATCAACAACAAACCACCTTCCATAATGACAAGGATACCATACATTCTAGTAACAAAAATCTCGACAACAGACTACCTTCCATAATGACAAGGCTACCATTCGTTGGAGTAACAAAAATCTCGACAATAGACTACCTTCCATAATGACTAGGCTACCATCCATTGGAGTTAAAAAAATATCAACAAGTGATTATCTTCAATAATGACAAGGCTATCATCCATTGGTGTAACAAAAATCTTGACAACAGACTACCTTCCATAATATCAAGGCTACCATCCATTGGAGTAACAAAAATCTCAACAACAAACTACCTACCATAATAACAAGGCTACCATCCATTGGAGTAACAAAAATATCGATAACAGACTACCTTCCATAATGACAAGGCTACCATCCATTGGAGTAACAAAGATATCGACAACAGACTACCTTCCATAATGACAAGGCTACAATAAATTGTAATAACAAAATTCTTGACAACAGACTACCTTTCATTAATGACAAGGCTACCATCCATTGTAGTAACAAGAATATCGGCAACAAACTACCTTCCATAATGACAAGGCTACCATCCATTGGAGTAACAAAAATATCGACAATAGACTACGTTCCATAATGACAAGGCTACCATGCATTAGAGTAACAAAAATCTCGACAACAGACTACCTTCCATAATGACAAGGCTACCATCCATTGGAGTAACAAAAATCTCTACAACAAACTACCTTCCATAATGACAAGGCTACCATCCATTGGAGTAACAAAAATATTGACAACAGACTACGTTCGATAATGACAAGGCTACCACCCATTAGAGTATCAAAAATCTCAACAACAGACTACCTTCCATAATGACAAGGCTACCATCCATTAGAGTAACAAAAATCTAGACAACAGACTACCTTCCATAATGACAAGGCTACCGTCCATTGGAGTAAAAAAAATATCAACAAGTGACTACCTTCAATAATGACAAGGCTACCATCCATTGGAGTAACAAAAATCTCGACAACAGACTACGTTCCATAATAACAAGGCTACAATCCATTGGATTAACAAAAATCTCGACAACAGACTACCTTCGATAATGACTAGGCTACCATCCATTGTAGTAACAAGAATATCGGCAACAAACTACCTTCCATAATGACAAGGCTACCATCCATTGGAGTAACAAAAATATCGACAACAGACTACGTTCCATAATGACAAGGCTTCCATCCGTTAGAGTAACAAAAATATCGACAATAGACTACGTTCCATAATGACAAGGCTACCATGCATTAGAGTAACAAAAATATCGACAACAGACTACCTTCCATAATGACAAGGCTACCATCCATTGGAGTAACAAAAATCTCTATAACACACTACCTTCCATAATGAGAAGGCTACCATCCATTGGAGTAACAAAAATATTGACAACAGACTAGGTTCGATACTGACAAGGCTACCATCCATTAGAGTAACAAAAATCTCGACAACAGACTACCTTCCATAATCACAAGGCTACCATCCATTAGTGTAACAAAAATCTTGACAACAGACAACCTTCCATAATGACAAGGCTACCATCCATTGGAGTAAAAAAAATATCAACAAGTGACTACCTTCAATAATGACAAGGCTACCATTCATTGGAGTAACAAAAATCTCGACAACAGACTACCTTCCATAATAACAAGGCTACCATCCATTAGAGTAACAAAAATCTCGACAACAGACTACCTTCCATAATAACAAGGCTACCATCCATTGGAGTAACAAAAATATCGACAACAAACTACGTTCCATAATGACAAGGCTTCCATCCGTTGGAGTAACAAAAATATCGATAATAGACTACGTTCCATAATGACAAGGCTACCATGCATTAGAGTAACAAAAATCTCGACAACAGACTACCTTCCATAATGACAAGGCTACCATCCATTGGACTAACAAAAATCTCTACAACAAACTACCTTCCATAATGACAAGGCTACCATCCATTGGAGTAACAAAAATATTGACAACAGACTACGTTCGATAATGACAAGGCTACCACCCCTTAGAGTAACAAAAATCTTAATAACAGACTACCTTCCATAATGACAAGGCTACCATCCATTAGAGTAACAAAAATCTAGACAACAGACTACCTTCCATAATGACAAGGCTACCATCCATTGGAGTAAAAAAAATATCAACAAGTGACTACCTTCAATAATGACAAGGCTACCATCCATTGGAGTAACAAAAATCTCGACAACAGACTACGTTCCATAATAACAAGGCTACCATCCATTGGATTAACAAAAATCTCGACAACAGACTACCTTCGATAATGACTAGGCTACCATCCATTGGAGTAACAAAGATATTGACAACAGACCACCTTCCATAATGACAAGGCTACCAAACATTGTAGTAACAAAAATCTCGACAACAGACTACCATCGATAATGACAAGGCTACCATCCGTTGGACAAACAAAAATATCGACAACAGACTACCTTCCATAATAATAAGGCTACCATCCATTGGAGTAACAAAAGTCTCGACAACAAACTACCTTCCATAATAACAAGGCTACCATCCATTGGAGTAACAAAAATATCGATAACAGACTACCTTCCATTATGAGTAGGCTACCATCCATTGGAGTAACAAAGATATCGACAACAAACTACCTTCCATAATGATAAGGCTACAATAAATTGTAATAACAAAATTCTCGACAACAGACTACCTTCAATAATGACAAGGATACCATCCATTGTAGTAATACAAATCTCAGCAACAGACTACCTTCCATAATGACAAGGCTACCATCCGTTGGAGTAACAAAAATCTCGACAATAGACTACCTTCCATAATGACTAGGCTACCATCCATTGGAGTAAAAAAAATATCAACAAGTGACTACCTTCAATAATGACAAGACTCTCATCCATTGGTGTAACAAAAATCTTGACAACAGACTACCTTCCATAATAACAAGTATACGATCCATTGGAGTAACAAAAATCTCGACAACAGACTACCTTCCATAATAACAAGTCTACCATCCATTGGAGTAACAAAAATATCGATAACAGACTACCTTCCATAATGACTTGGCTAATATCCATTGGAGTAACAAAGATATCGACAACAGACTACCTTCCATAATGACAAGGATACAATACATTGTAATAATAAAATTCTTGACAACAGACTACCTTCCATTAATGACAAGGCTACCATCCATTGTAGTAACAAGAATATCGACAACAGACTACCTTCCATAATGACAAGGCTACCATCCATTGGAGTAACAAAAATATCGACAACAGACTATGTTCCATAATGACAAGGCTTCCATCCGTTAGAGTAACAAAAATATCGACAATAGACTACGTTCCATAATGACAAGGCTACCATGCATTAGAGAAACAAAAATCTCGACAACAGACTACCTTCCATAATGACAAGGCTACCATCCATTGGAGTAACAAAAATCTCTACAACACACTACCTTCTATAATGAAGGCTACCATCCATTTGATTAACAAAAATATTGACAACAGACTACGTTCGATAATGACAAGGCTACCATCCATTAGAGTAAAAAAAATCTCGACAACAGACTATCTTCCATAATGACAAGGCTACCATCCATTAGAGTAACAAAAATCTAGACAACAGACTACCTTCCATAATTACAAGGCTACCATCTATTGGAGTAAAAAAAATATCAACAAGTGACTACCTTCAATAAAGACAAGGCTAACATCCATTGGAGTAACAAAAATCTCGACAACAGACTACCTTCCATAATAACAAGGCTACCATCCATTGGAGTAACAAAAATCTCGACAACAGACTACCTTCCATAATAACAAGGCTACCATCCATTGGAGTAACAAAAATATCGACAACAGACTACGTTCCATAATGACAAGGCTTCCATCCGTTGGAGTAACAAAAATATCGACAATAGACTACATTCCATAATGACAAGGCTACCATGCATTAGAGTAACAAAAATCTCGACAACAGACTACCTTCCATAATGACAAGGCTACCATCCATTGGAGTAACAAAAATCTCTACAACAAACTACCTTCCATAATGACAAGGCTACCATTCATTGGAGTAACAAAAATATTGACAAAAGACTACGTTCGATAATGACAAGGCTACAATCCATTAGAGTAACAAAAATCTCGACAACAGACTACCTTCCATAATGACAAGGCTACCATCCATTAGAGTAACAAAAATCTAGACAACAAACTACCTTCCATAATGACAAGGCTACCATCCATTGGAGTAACAAAAATCTCGACAATAGACTACCTTCCATAATAACAAGGCTACCATCCATTAGATTAACAAAAATCTCGACAACAGACAACCTTCAATAATGACTAGGCTACCATCCATTGGAGTAACAAAGATATCGACAACAGACCACCTTCTATAATGACAAGGCTACCATACATTGTAGTAACAAAAATCTCGACAACAGACTACCATAGATAATGACAAGGCTACCATCCGTTGGAGTAACAAAAATATCGACAACAGACTACCTTCCATAATAATAAGGCTACCATCCATTGGAGTAACAAAAATCTCGACAACAAACTACCTTCCATAATAACAAGGCTACCATCCATTGGAGTAACAAAAATATCGATAACAGACTACCTTCCATCATGACTAGGCTACCATCCATTGGAGTAACAAAGATATCGACAACAGACTACCTTCCATAATGACAAGGCTACAATAAATTGTAATAACAAAATTCTCGACAACAGACTACCTTCCATAATGACAAGGATACCATCCATTGTAGTAATACAAATCTCGGCAACAAACTACCTTCCATAATGACAAGGCTACCATCCATTGGAGTAACAAAAATCTTGACAACAGACTACCTTCCATAATGACTAGGCTACCATACATTGGACTAACAAAGATATCGACAACAAACCACCTTCTATAATGACAAGGCTACCATCCATTGTAGTAACAAAAATATCGATAACAGACTACCTTCCTTAATGACTTGGCTACCATCCATTGGAGTAACAAAGATATCGACAACAGACTATCTTCCATATTGACAAGGATATAATACATTGTAATAATAAAATTCTTGACAACAGACTACCTTCCATTAATGACAAGGCTACCATCCATTGTAGTAACAAGAATATCGACAACAGACTACCTTCCATAATGACAAGGCTACCATCCATTGGAGTAACAAAAATCTCGACAACAGACTACCTTCCATAATAACAAGTCTACCATCCGTTGGAGTAACAAAAATATCGACAACAGACTACGTTCCATAATAACAAGGCTACCATGCATTAGAGAAACAAAAATCTCGACAACAGACTACCTTCCATAATGACAAGGCTACCATCCATTGGAGTAACAAAAATCTCTACAACACACTACCTTCTATAATGAAGGCTACCATCCACTGTAGTAACAAGAATATCGACAACATACTACCTTCCATAATAACAAGGCTACCATCCATTGGAGTAACAAAAATATCGACAACAGACTACGTTCCATAATGACAAGGCTTCCATCCGTTGGAGTAACTAAAATATCGACAATAGACTACGTTCTATAATGACAAGGCTACCATGCATTAGAGAAACAAAAATCTCGACAACAGACTACCTTCCATAATGACAAGGCTACCATCCATTGGAGTAACAAAAATATCTACAACACACTACCTTCTATAATGAAGGCTACCATCCATTTGATTAACAAAAATATTGACAACAGACTACGTTCGATAATGACAAGGATACCATCCATTAGAGTAAAAAAAATCTCGACAACAGACTATCTTCCATAATGACAAGGCTACCATCCATTAGAGTAACAAAAATCTAGACAACAGACTACCTTCCATAATGACAAGGCTACCATCCATTGGAGTAAAAAAAATATCAACAAGTGACTACCTTCAATAAAGACAAGGCTACCATCCATTGGAGTAACAAAAATCTCGACAACAGACTACATTCCATAATAACAAGGCTACCATCCATTGGAGTAACAAAAATCTCGACAACAGACTACCTTCCATAATAACAAGGCTACCATCCATCGGAGTAACAAAAATATCGACAACAGACTACGTTCCATAATGACAAGGATACAATACATTGTAATAATAAAATTCTTGACAACAGACTACCTTCCATTAATGACAAGGCTACCATCCATTGTAGTAACAAGAATATCGACAACAGACTACCTTCCATAATGACAAGGCTACCATCCATTGGAGTAACAAAAATATCGACAACAGACTATGTTCCATAATGACAAGGCTTCCATCCGTTAGAGTAACAAAAATATCGACAATAGACTACGTTCCATAATGACAAGGCTACCATGCATTAGAGAAACAAAAATCTCGACAACAGACTACCTTCCATAATGACAAGGCTACCATCCATTGGAGTAACAAAAATCTCTACAACACACTACCTTCTATAATGAAGGCTACCATCCATTTGATTAACAAAAATATTGACAACAGACTACGTTCGATAATGACAAGGCTACCATCCATTAGAGTAAAAAAAATCTCGACAACAGACTATCTTCCATAATGACAAGGCTACCATCCATTAGAGTAACAAAAATCTAGACAACAGACTACCTTCCATAATGACAAGGCTACCATCCATTGGACTAACAAAGATATCGACAACAAACCACCTTCTATAATGACAAGGCTACCATCCATTGTAGTAACAAAAATATCGATAACAGACTACCTTCCTTAATGACTTGGCTACCATCCATTGGAGTAACAAAGATATCGACAACAGACTATCTTCCATATTGACAAGGATATAATACATTGTAATAATAAAATTCTTGACAACAGACTACCTTCCATTAATGACAAGGCTACCATCCATTGTAGTAACAAGAATATCGACAACAGACTACCTTCCATAATGACAAGGCTACCATCCATTGGAGTAACAAAAATCTCGACAACAGACTACCTTCCATAATAACAAGTCTACCATCCGTTGGAGTAACAAAAATATCGACAACAGACTACGTTCCATAATAACAAGGCTACCATGCATTAGAGAAACAAAAATCTCGACAACAGACTACCTTCCATAATGACAAGGCTACCATCCATTGGAGTAACAAAAATCTCTACAACACACTACCTTCTATAATGAAGGCTACCATCCACTGTAGTAACAAGAATATCGACAACATACTACCTTCCATAATAACAAGGCTACCATCCATTGGAGTAACAAAAATATCGACAACAGACTACGTTCCATAATGACAAGGCTTCCATCCGTTGGAGTAACAAAAATATCGACAATAGACTACGTTCTATAATGACAAGGCTACCATGCATTAGAGAAACAAAAATCTCGACAACAGACTACCTTCCATAATGACAAGGCTACCATCCATTGGAGTAACAAAAATATCTACAACACACTACCTTCTATAATGAAGGCTACCATCCATTTGATTAACAAAAATATTGACAACAGACTACGTTCGATAATGACAAGGATACCATCCATTAGAGTAAAAAAAATCTCGACAACAGACTATCTTCCATAATGACAAGGCTACCATCCATTAGAGTAACAAAAATCTAGACAACAGACTACCTTCCATAATGACAAGGCTACCATCCATTGGAGTAAAAAAAATATCAACAAGTGACTACCTTCAATAAAGACAAGGCTACCATCCATTGGAGTAACAAAAATCTCGACAACAGACTACATTCCATAATAACAAGGCTACCATCCATTGGAGTAACAAAAATCTCGACAACAGACTACCTTCCATAATAACAAGGCTACCATCCATCGGAGTAACAAAAATATCGACAACAGACTACGTTCCATAATGACAAGGATACAATACATTGTAATAATAAAATTCTTGACAACAGACTACCTTCCATTAATGACAAGGCTACCATCCATTGTAGTAACAAGAATATCGACAACAGACTACCTTCCATAATGACAAGGCTACCATCCATTGGAGTAACAAAAATATCGACAACAGACTATGTTCCATAATGACAAGGCTTCCATCCGTTAGAGTAACAAAAATATCGACAATAGACTACGTTCCATAATGACAAGGCTACCATGCATTAGAGAAACAAAAATCTCGACAACAGACTACCTTCCATAATGACAAGGCTACCATCCATTGGAGTAACAAAAATCTCTACAACACACTACCTTCTATAATGAAGGCTACCATCCATTTGATTAACAAAAATATTGACAACAGACTACGTTCGATAATGACAAGGCTACCATCCATTAGAGTAAAAAAAATCTCGACAACAGACTATCTTCCATAATGACAAGGCTACCATCCATTAGAGTAACAAAAATCTAGACAACAGACTACCTTCCATAATGACAAGGCTACCATCCATTGGACTAACAAAGATATCGACAACAAACCACCTTCTATAATGACAAGGCTACCATCCATTGTAGTAACAAAAATATCGATAACAGACTACCTTCCTTAATGACTTGGCTACCATCCATTGGAGTAACAAAGATATCGACAACAGACTATCTTCCATATTGACAAGGATATAATACATTGTAATAATAAAATTCTTGACAACAGACTACCTTCCATTAATGACAAGGCTACCATCCATTGTAGTAACAAGAATATCGACAACAGACTACCTTCCATAATGACAAGGCTACCATCCATTGGAGTAACAAAAATCTCGACAACAGACTACCTTCCATAATAACAAGTCTACCATCCGTTGGAGTAACAAAAATATCGACAACAGACTACGTTCCATAATAACAAGGCTACCATGCATTAGAGAAACAAAAATCTCGACAACAGACTACCTTCCATAATGACAAGGCTACCATCCATTGGAGTAACAAAAATCTCTACAACACACTACCTTCTATAATGAAGGCTACCATCCACTGTAGTAACAAGAATATCGACAACATACTACCTTCCATAATAACAAGGCTACCATCCATTGGAGTAACAAAAATATCGACAACAGACTACGTTCCATAATGACAAGGCTTCCATCCGTTGGAGTAACAAAAATATCGACAATAGACTACGTTCTATAATGACAAGGCTACCATGCATTAGAGAAACAAAAATCTCGACAACAGACTACCTTCCATAATGACAAGGCTACCATCCATTGGAGTAACAAAAATATCTACAACACACTACCTTCTATAATGAAGGCTACCATCCATTTGATTAACAAAAATATTGACAACAGACTACGTTCGATAATGACAAGGATACCATCCATTAGAGTAAAAAAAATCTCGACAACAGACTATCTTCCATAATGACAAGGCTACCATCCATTAGAGTAACAAAAATCTAGACAACAGACTACCTTCCATAATGACAAGGCTACCATCCATTGGAGTAAAAAAAATATCAACAAGTGACTACCTTCAATAAAGACAAGGCTACCATCCATTGGAGTAACAAAAATCTCGACAACAGACTACATTCCATAATAACAAGGCTACCATCCATTGGAGTAACAAAAATCTCGACAACAGACTACCTTCCATAATAACAAGGCTACCATCCATCGGAGTAACAAAAATATCGACAACAGACTACGTTCCATAATGACAAGGATACAATACATTGTAATAATAAAATTCTTGACAACAGACTACCTTCCATTAATGACAAGGCTACCATCCATTGTAGTAACAAGAATATCGACAACAGACTACCTTCCATAATGACAAGGCTACCATCCATTGGAGTAACAAAAATATCGACAACAGACTATGTTCCATAATGACAAGGCTTCCATCCGTTAGAGTAACAAAAATATCGACAATAGACTACGTTCCATAATGACAAGGCTACCATGCATTAGAGAAACAAAAATCTCGACAACAGACTACCTTCCATAATGACAAGGCTACCATCCATTGGAGTAACAAAAATCTCTACAACACACTACCTTCTATAATGAAGGCTACCATCCATTTGATTAACAAAAATATTGACAACAGACTACGTTCGATAATGACAAGGCTACCATCCATTAGAGTAAAAAAAATCTCGACAACAGACTATCTTCCATAATGACAAGGCTACCATCCATTAGAGTAACAAAAATCTAGACAACAAACTACCTTCCATAATGACAAGGCTACCATCCATTGGAGTAAAAAAAATATCAACAAGTGACTACCTTCAATAAAGACAAGGCTACCATCCATTGGAGTAACAAAAATATCGATACCAGACTACGTTCCATAATGACAAGGCTTCCATCCGTTGGAGTAACCAAAATATCGACAATAGACTACATTCCATAATGACAAGGCTACCATGCATTAGAGTAACAAAAATCTCGACAACAGACTACCTTCCATAATGACAAGGCTACCATCCATTGGAGTAACAAAAATCTCTACAACAAACTACCTTCCATAATGACAAGGCTACCATTCATTGGAGTAACAAAAATATTGACAACAGACTACGTTCGATAATGACAAGGCTACAATCCATTAGAGTAACAAAAATCTCGACAACAGACTACCTTCCATAATGACAAGGCTACCATCCATTAGAGTAACAAAAATCTAGACAACAAACTACCTTCCATAATGACAAGGCTACCATCCATTGGAGTAACAAAAATCTCGACAACAGACTACCTTCCATAATAACAAGGCTACCATCCATTAGATTAACAAAAATCTCGACAACAGACAACCTTCAATAATGACTAGGCTACCATCCATTGGAGTAACAAAGATATCGACAACAGACCACCTTCTATAATGACAAGGCTACCATACATTGTAGTAACAAAAATCTCGACAACAGACTACCATAGATAATGACAAAGCTACCATCCGTTGGAGTAACAAAAATATCGACAACAGACTACCTTCAATAATAATAAGGCTACCATCCATTGGAGTAACAAAAATCTCGACAACAAACTACCTTCCATAATAACAAGGCTACCATCCATTGGAGTAACAAAAATATCGATAACAGACTACCTTCCATCATGACTAGGCTACCATCCATTGGAGTAACAAAGATATCGACAACAGACTACCTTCCATAATGACAAGGCTACAATAAATTGTAATAACAAAATTCTCGACAACAGACTACCTTCCATAATGACAAGGATACCATCCATTGTAGTAATACAAATCTCGGTAACAAACTACCTTCCATAATGACAAGGCTACCATCCATTGGAGTAACAAAAATCTTGACAACAGACTACCTTCCAAAATGACTAGGCTACCATCCATTGGACTAACAAAGATATCGACAACAAACCACCTTCTATAATGACAAGGCTACCATCCATTGTAGTAACAAAAATATCGATAACAGACTACCTTCCATAATGACTTGGCTACCATCCATTGGAGTAACAAAGATACCGACAACAGACTATCTTCCATAATGACAAGGATATAATACATTGTAATAATAAAATTCTTGACAACAGACTACCTTCCATTAATGACAAGGCTACCATCCATTGTAGTAACAAGAATATCGACAACAGACTACCTTCCATATTGACAAGGCTACCATCCATTGGAGTAACAAAAATCTCGACAACAGACTACCTTCCATAATAACAAGTCTACCATCCGTTGGATTAACAAAAATATCGACAACAGACTACGTTCTATAATGACAAGGCTACCATGCATTAGAGAAACAAAAATCTCGACAACAGACTACCTTCCATAATGACAAGGCTACCATCCATTGGAGTAACAAAAATCTCTACAACACACTACCTTCTATAATGAAGGCTACCATCCATTTGATTAACAAAAATATTGACAACAGACTACGTTCGATAATGACATAGATACCATCCATTAGAGTAAAAAAAATCTCGACAACAGACTATCTTCCATAATGACAAGGCTACCATCCATTAGAGTAACAAAAATCTAGACAACAGACTACCTTCCATAATGACAAGGCTAACATCCATTGGAGTAAAAAAAAAATCAACAAGTGACTACCTTCAATAAAGACAAGGCTACAATCCATTGGAGTAACAAAAATTTCGACAACAGACTACCTTCCATAATAACAAGGCTACCATCCATTGGAGTAACAAAAATCTCGACAACAGACTACCTTCCATAATAACAAGGCTACCATCCATCGGAGTAACAAAAATATCGACAACAGACTACGTTCCATAATGACAAGGCTTCCATCCGTTGGAGTAACAAAAATATCGACAATAGACTACATTCCATAATAACAAGGCTACCATGCATTAGAGTAACAAAAATCTCGACAACAGACTACCTTCCATAATGACAAGGCTACCATCCATTGGAGTAACAAAAATCTCTACAACAAACTACCTTCCATAATGACAAGGCTACCATTCATTAGAGTAACAAAAATATTGACAACAGACTACGTTCGATAATGACAAGGCTACAATCCATTAGAGTAACAAAAATCTCGACAATAGACTACCTTCCATAATGACAAGGCTACCATCCATTAGAGTAACAAAAATCTAGACAACTGACTACCTTCCATAATGACAAGGCTACCATCCATTGGAGTAACAAAAATCTCGACAGCAGACTACCTTAATAACAAGGCTACCATCCATTAGATTAACAAAAATCTCGACAACAGACAACCTTCAATAATGACTAGGCTACCATCCATTAGAGTAACAAAGATATCGACAACAGACCACCTTCCATAATGACAAGGCTACCATACATTGCAGTAACAAAAATCTCGACAACAGACTACCTTCCATAATGACAAGTCTACCATCCGTTGGAGTAACAAAAATATCGACAACAGACTACCTTCCATAATAATAAGGCTACCACCCATTGGAGTAACAAAAGTCTCGACAACAAACTACCTTTCATAATAACAAGGCTACCATCCATTGGAGTAACAAAAATATCGATAACAAACTACCTTCCATCATGACTATGCTACCATCCATTGGAGTAACAAAGATATCGACAACAGACTACCTTCCATAATGACAAGGCTACAATAAATTGTAATAACAAAATTCTCGACAACAGACTACCTTCCATAATGACAAGGATACCATCCATTGTTGTAATACAAATCTCGGCAACAAACTACCTTCCATAATGACAAGGCTACCATCCATTGGAGTAACAAAAATCTAGACAATAGACTACCTTCCATAATGACAAGGCTACCATCCATTGGAGTAAAAAAAATATCAACAAGTGACTACCTTCAATAAAGACAAGGCTACCATCCATTGGAGTAACAAAAATCTCGACAACAGACTACCTTCCATAATAACAAGGCTACCATCCATTGGAGTAACAAAAATCTCGACAACAAACTACCTTCCATAATAACAAGGCTACCATCCATTGGAGTAACAAAAATATCGACAACTGACTACGTTCCATAATGACAAGGCTTCCATTCGTTGGAGTAAAAAAAATATCGACAATAGACTACATTCCATAATGACAAGGCTACCATGCATTAGAGTAACAAAAATCTCGACAACAAACTACCTTCCATAATGACAAGGCTACCATCCATTGGAGTAACAAAAATCTCTACAACAAACTACCTTCCATAATGACAAGGCTACCATTCATTGGAGTAACAAAAATATTGACAACAGACTACGTTCGATAATGACAAGGCTACAATCCATTAGAGTAACAAAAATCTCGACAACAGACTACCTTCCATAATGACAAGGCTACCATCCATTAGAGTAACAAAAATCTAGACAACAGACTACCTTCCATAATGACAAGGCTACCATCCATTGGAGTAACAAAAATCCCGACAACAGACTACCTTCCATAATAACAAGGCTACCATCCATTAGATTAATAAAAATCTCGACAACAGACAACCTTCAATAATGACTAGGCTACCATCCATTGGAGTAACAAAGATATCGACAACAGACCACCTTCTATAATGACAAGGCTACCATACATTGTAGTAACAAAAATCTCGACAACAGACTACCATCGATAATGACAAGGCTACCATCCGTTGGAGTAACAAAAATATCGACAACAGACTACCTTCCATAATAATAAGGCTACCATCCATTGGAGTAACAAAAATCTCGACAACAAACTACCTTCCATAATAACAAGGCTACCATCCATTGGAGTAACAAAAATATCGATAACAGACTACCTTCCATCATGACTAGGCTACCATCCATTGGAGTAACAAAGATATCGACAACAGACTACCTTCCATAATGACAAGGCTACAATAAATTGTAATAACAAAATTCTCGACAACAGACTACCTTCCATAATGACAAGGATACAATCCATTGTAGTAATACAAATCTCGGCAACAAACTACCTTCCATAATGACAAGGCTACCATCCATTGGAGTAACAAAAATCTTGACAACAGACTACCTTCCATAATGACTAGGCTACCATCCATTGGACTAACAAAGATATCGACAACAAACCACCTTGTATAATGACAAGGCTACCATCCATTGTAGTAACAAAAATATCGATAACAGACTACCTTCCATAATGACTTGGCTACCATCCATTGGAGTAACAAAGATATCGACAACAGACTATCTTCCATAATGACAAGGATACAATACATTGTAATAATAAAATTCTTGACAACAGACTACCTTCCATTAATGACAAGGCTTCCATCCATTGTAGTAACAAGAATATCGACAACAGACTACCTTCCATAATGACAAGTCTACCATCCATTGGAGTAACAAAAATCTCGACAACAAACTACCTTCCATAATAACAAGGCTACCATCCATTGGAGTAACAAAAATATCGATAACAGACTACCTTCCATCATGACTAGGCTACCATCCATTGGAGTAACAAAGATATCGACAACAGACTACCTTCCATAATGACAAGGCTACAATAAATTGTAATAACAAAATTCTCGACAACAGACTACCTTCCATAATGACAAGGATACCATCCATTGTAGTAATACAAATCTCGGCAACAAACTACCTTCCATAATGACAAGGCTACCATCCATTGGAGTAACAAAAATCTAGACAACAGACTACCTTCCATAATGACAAGGCTACCATCCATTGGAGTAAAAAAAATATCAACAAGTGACTACCTTCAATAAAGACAAGGCTACCATCCATTGGAGTAACAAAAATCTCGACAACAGACTACCTTCCATAATAACAAGGCTACCATCCATTGGAGTAACAAAAATCTCGACAACAGACTACCTTCCATAATAACAAGGCTACCATCCATTGGAGTAACAAAAATATCGACAACAGACTACGTTCCATAATGACAAGGCTTCCATTCGTTGGAGTAACAAAAATATCGACAATAGACTACATTCCATAATGACAAGGCTACCATGCATTAGAGTAACAAAAATCTCGACAACAGACTACCTTCCATAATGACAAGGCTACCATCCATTGGAGTAACAAAAATCTCTACAACAAACTACCTTCCATAATGACAAGGCTACCATTCATTGGAGTAACAAAAATATTGACAACAGACTACGTTCGATAATGACAAGGCTACAATCCATTAGAGTAACAAAAATCTCGACAACAGACTACCTTCCATAATGACAAGGCTACCATCCATTAGAGTAACAAAAACCTAAACAACAGACTACCTTCCATAATGACAAGGCTACCATCCATTGGAGTAACAAAAATCCCGACAACAGACTACCTTCCATAATAACAAGGCTACCATCCATTAGATTAACAAAAATCTCGACAACAGACAACCTTCAATAATGACTAGGCTACCATCCATTGGAGTAACAAAGATATCGACAACAGACCACCTTCTATAATGACAAGGCTACCATACATTGTAGTAACAAAAATCTCGACAACAGACTACCATCGATAATGACAAGGCTACCATCCGTTGGAGTAACAAAAATATCGACAACAGACTACCTTCCATAATAATAAGGCTACCATCCATTGGAGTAACAAAAATCTCGACAACAAACTACCTTCCATAATAACAAGGCTACCATCCATTGGAGTAACAAAAATATCGATAACAGACTACCTTCCATCATGACTAGGCTACCATCCATTGGAGTAACAAAGATATCGACAACAGACTACCTTCCATAATGACAAGGCTACAATAAATTGTAATAACAAAATTCTCGACAACAGACTACCTTCCATAATGACAAGGATACCATCCATTGTAGTAATACAAATCTCGGCAACAAACTACCTTCCATAATGACAAGGCTACCATCCATTGGAGTAACAAAAATCTTGACAACAGACTACCTTCCATAATGACTAGGCTACCATCCATTGGACTAACAAAGATATCGACAACAAACCACCTTGTATAATGACAAGGCTACCATCCATTGTAGTAACAAAAATATCGATAACATACTACCTTCCATAATGACTTGGCTACCATCCATTGGAGTAACAAAGATATCGACAACAGACTATCTTCCATAATGACAAGGATACAATACATTGTAATAATAAAATTCTTGACAACAGACTACCTTCCATTAATGACAAGGCTTCCATCCATTGTAGTAACAAGAATATCGACAACAGACTACCTTCCATAATGACAAGGCTACCATCCATTGGAGTAACAAAAATCTCGACAACAGACTACCTTCCATAATAAAAATTCTACCATCCGTTGGAGTAACAAAAATATCGACAACAGACTACGTTCCATAATGAAAAGGCTACCATGCATTAGAGAAACAAAAATCTCGACAATAGACTACCTTCCATAATGACAAGGCTACCATCCATTGGAGTAACAAAAATCTCTACAACACACTACCTTCTATAATGAAGGCTACCATCCACTGTAGTAACAAGAATATCGACAACATACTACCTTCCATAATAACAAGGCTACCATCCATTGGAGTAACAAAAATATCGACAACAGACTACGTTCCATAATGACAAGGCTTCCATCCGTTGGAGTAACAAAAATATCGACAATAGACTACGTTCTATAATGAAAAGGCTACCATGCATTAGAGAAACAAAAATCTCGACAATAGACTACCTTCCATAATGACAAGGCTACCATCCATTGGAGTAACAAAAATCTCTACAACACACTACCTTCTATAATGAAGGCTACCATCCACTGTAGTAACAAGAATATCGACAACATACTACCTTCCATAATAACAAGGTTACCATCCATTGGAGTAACAAAAATATCGACAACAGACTACGTTCCATAATGACAAGGCTTCCATCCGTTGGAGTAACAAAAATATCGACAATAGACTACGTTCTATAATGACAAGGCTACCATGCATTAGAGAAACAAAAATCTCGACAACAGACTACCTTCCATAATGACAAAGCTACCATCCATTGGAGTAACAAAAATCTCTACAACACACTACCTTCTATAATGAAGGCTACCATCCATTTGATTAACAAAAATATTGACAACAGACTACGTTCGATAATGACAAGGATACCATCCATTAGAGTAAAAAAATCTCGACAACAGACTATCTTCCATAATGACAAGGCTACCATCCATTAGAGTAACAAAAATCTAGACAACAGACTACCTTCCATAATGACAAGGCTACCATCCATTGGAGTAAAAAAAATATCAACAAGTGACTACCTTCAATAAAGACAAGGCTACCATCCATTGGAGTAACAAAAATCTCGACAACAGACTACCTTCCATAATAACAAGGCTACCATCCATTGGAGTAACAAAAATCTCGACAACAGACTACCTTCCATAATAACAAGGCTACCATCCATCGGAGTAACAAAAATATCGACAACAGACTACGTTCCATAATGACAAGGATACAATACATTGTAATAATAAAATTCTTGACAACAGACTACCTTCCATTAATGACAAGGCTACCATCCATTGTAGTAACAAGAATATCGACAACAGACTACCTTCCATAATGACAAGGCTACCATCCATTGGAGTAACAAAAATATCGACAACAGACTATGTTCCATAATGACAAGGCTTCCATCCGTTAGAGTAACAAAAATATCGACAATAGACTACGTTCCATAATGACAAGGCTACCATGCATTAGAGAAACAAAAATCTCGACAACAGACTACCTTCCATAATGACAAGGCTACCATCCATTGGAGTAACAAAAATCTCTACAACACACTACCTTCTATAATGAAGGCTACCATCCATTTGATTAACAAAAATATTGACAACAGACTACGTTCGATAATGACAAGGCTACCATCCATTAGAGTAAAAAAAATCTCGACAACAGACTATCTTCCATAATGACAAGGCTACCATCCATTAGAGTAACAAAAATCTAGACAACAGACTACCTTCCATAATGACAAGGCTACCATCCATTGGAGTAAAAAAAATATCAACAAGTGACTACCTTCAATAAAGACAAGGCTACCATCCATTGGAGTAACAAAAATGTCGACAACAGACTACCTTCCATAATAACAAGGCTACCATCCATTGGAGTAACAAAAATCTCGACAACAGACTACCTTCCATAATAACAAGGCTACCATCCATTGGAGTAACAAAAATATCGACAACAGACTACGTTCCATAATGACAAGGCTTCCATCCGTTGGAGTAACAAAAATATCGACAATAGACTACATTCCATAATGACAAGGCTACCATGCATTAGAGTAACAAAAATCTCGACAACAGACTACCTTCCATAATGACAAGGCTACCATCCATTGGAGTAACAAAAATCTCTACAACAAACTACCTTCCATAATGACAAGGCTACCATTCATTGGAGTAACAAAAATATTGACAACAGACTACGTTCGATAATGACAAGGCTACAATCCATTAGAGTAACAAAAATCTCGACAACAGACTACCTTCCATAATGACAAGGCTACCATCCATTAGAGTAACAAAAATCTAGACAACAAACTACCTTCCATAATGACAAGGCTACCATCCATTGGAGTAACAAAAATCTCGACAATAGACTACCTTCCATAATAACAAGGCTACCATCCATTAGATTAACAAAAATCTCGACAACAGACAACCTTCAATAATGACTAGGCTACCATCCATTGGAGTAACAAAGATATCGACAACAGACCACCTTCTATAATAACAAGGCTACCATACATTGTAGTAACAAAAATCTCGACAACAGACTACCATAGATAATGACAAAGCTACCATCCGTTGGAGTAACAAAAATATCGACAACAGACTACCTTCCATAATAATAAGGCTACCATCCATTGCAGTAACAAAAATCTCGACAACAAACTACCTTCCATAATAACAAGGCTACCATCCATTGGAGTAACAAAAATATCGATAACAGACTACCTTCCATCATGACTTGGCTACCATCCATTGGAGTAACAAAGATATCGACAACAGACTACCTTCCATAATGACAAGGCTACAATAAATTGTAATAACAAAATTCTCGACAACAGACTACCTTCCATAATGACAAGGATACCATCCATTGTAGTAATACAAATCTCGGCAACAAACTACCTTCCATAATGACAAGGCTACCATCCATTGGAGTAACAAAAATCTTGACAACAGACTACCTTCCATAATGACTAGGCTACCATCCATTGGACTAACAAAGATATCGACAACAAACCACCTTCTATAATGACAAGGCTACCATCCATTGTAGTAACAAAAATATCGATAACAGACTACCTTCCATAATGACTTGGCTACCATCCATAGGAGTAACAAAGATATCGACAACAGACTATCTTCCATAATGACAAGGATATAATACATTGTAATAATAAAATTCTTGACAACAGACTACCTTCCATTAATGACAAGGCTACCATCCATTGTAGTAACAACAATATCGACAGCAGACTACCTTCCATAATGACAAGGCTACCATCCATTGGAGTAACAAAAATCTCGACAACAGACTACCTTCCATAATAACAAGTCTACCATCCGTTGGAGTAACAAAAATATCGACAACAGACTACGTTCCATAATAACAAGGCTACCATGCATTAGAGAAACAAAAATCTCGACAACAGACTACCTTCCATAATGACAAGGCTACCATCCATTGGAGTAACAAAAATCTCTACAACACACTACCTTCTATAATGAAGGCTACCATCCACTGTAGTAACAAGAATATCGACAACATACTACCTTCCATAATAACAAGGCTACCATCCATTGGAGTAACAAAAATATCGACAACAGACTACGTTCCATAATGACAAGGCTTCCATCCGTTGGAGTAACAAAAATATCGACAATAGACTACGTTCTATAATGACAAGGCTACCATGCATTAGAGAAACAAAAATCTCGACAACAGACTACCTTCCATAATGACAAGGCTACCATCCATTGGAGTAACAAAAATCTCTATAACACACTACCTTCTATAATGAAGGCTACCATCCATTTGATTAACAAAAATATTGACAACAGACTACGTTCGATAATGACAAGGATACCATCCATTAGAGTAAAAAAAATCTCGACAACAGACTATCTTCCATAATGACAAGGCTACCATCCATTAGAGTAACAAAAATCTAGACAACAGACTACCTTCCATAATGACAAGTCTACCATCCATTGGAGTAAAAAAAATATCAACAAGTGACTACCTTCAATAAAGACAAGGCTACCATCCATTGGAGTAACAAAAATCTCGACAACAGACTACCTTCCATAATAACAAGGCTACCATCCATTGGAGTAACAAAAATCTCGACAACAGACTACCTTCCATAATAACAAGGCTACCATCCATCGGAGTAACAAAAATATCGACAACAGACTACGTTCCATAATGACAAGGCTTCCATCCGTTGGAGTAACAAAAATATCGACAATAGACTACATTCCATAATAACAAGGCTACCATGCATTAGAGTAACAAAAATCTCGACAACAGACTACCTTCCATAATGACAAGGCTACCATCCATTGGAGTAACAAAAATCTCTACAACAAACTACCTTCCATAATGACAAGGCTACCATTCATTGGAGTAACAAAAATATTGACAACAGACTACGTTCGATAATGACAAGGCTACAATCCATTAGAGTAACAAAAATCTCGACAATAGACTACCTTCCATAATGACAAGGCTACCATCCATTAGAGTAACAAAAATCTAGACAACTGAATACCTTCAATAATGACAAGGCTACCATCCATTGGAGTAACAAAAATCTCGACAGCAGACTACCTTCCATAATAACAAGGCTACCATCCATTAGATTAACAAAAATCTCGACAACAGACAACCTTCAATAATGACTAGGCTACCATCCATTAGAGTAACAAAGATATCGACATCAGACCACCTTCCATAATGACAAGGCTACCATACATTGCAGTAACAAAAATCTCGACAACAGACTACCTTCCATAATGACAAGTCTACCATCCGTTGGAGTAACAAAAATATCGACAACAGACTACCTTCCATAATAATAAGGCTACCACCCATTGGAGTAACAAAAGTCTCGACAACAAACTACCTTCCATAATAACAAGGCTACCATCCATTGGAGTAACAAAAATATCGATAACAGACTACCTTCCATCATGACTATGCTACCATCCATTGGAGTAACAAAGATATCGACAACAGACTACCTTCCATAATGACAAGGCTACAATAAATTGTAATAACAAAATTCTCGACAACAGACTACCTTCCATAATGACAAGGATACCATCCATTGTTGTAATACAAATCTCGGCAACAAACTACCTTCCATAATGACAAGGCTACCATCCATTGGAGTAACAAAAATCTAGACAACAGACTACCTTCCATAATGACAAGGCTACCATCCATTGGAGTAAAAAAAATATCAACAAGTGACTACCTTCAATAAAGACAAGGCTACCATCCATTGGAGTAACAAAAATCTCGACAACAGATTACCTTCCATAATAACAAGGCTACCATCCATTGGAGTAACAAAAATCTCGACAACAGACTACCTTCCATAATAACAAGGCTACCATCCATTGGAGTAACAAAAATATCGACAACAGTCTACGTTCCATAATGACAAGGCTTCCATTCGTTGGAGTAAAAAAAATATCGACAATAGACTACATTCCATAATGTCAAGGCTACCATGCATTAGAGTAACAAAAATCTCGACAACAGACTACCTTCCATAATGACAAGGCTACCATCCATTGGAGTAACAAAAATCTCTACAACAAACTACCTTCCATAATGACAAGGCTACCATTCATTGGAGTAACAAAAATATTGACAACAGACTACGTTCGATAATGACAAGGCTACAATCCATTAGAGTAACAAAAATCTCGACAACAGACTACCTTCCATAATGACAAGGCTACCATCCATTAGAGTAACAAAAATCTAGACAACAGACTACCTTCCATAATGACAAGGCTACCATCCATTGGAGTAACAAAAATCCCGACAACAGAATACCTTCCATAATAACAAGGCTACCATCCATTAGATTAACAAAAATCTCGACAACAGACAACCTTCAATAATGACTAGGCTACCATCCATTGGAGTAACAAAGATATCGACAACAGACCACCTTCTATAATGACAAGGCTACCATACATTGTAGTAACAAAAATCTCGACAACAGACTACCATCGATAATGACAAGGCTACCATCTGTTGGAGTAACAAAAATATCGACAACAGACTACCTTCCATAATAATAAGGCTACCATCCATTGGAGTAACAAAAATCTCGACAACAAACTACCTTCCATAATAACAAGGCTACCATCCATTGGAGTAACAAAAATATCGATAACAGACTACCTTCCATCATGACTAGGCTACCATCCATTGGAGTAACAAAGATATCGACAACAGACTACCTTCCATAATGACAAGGATACCATCCATTGTAGTAATACAAATCTCGGCAACAAACTACCTTCCATAATGACAAGGCTACCATCCATTGGAGTAACAAAAATCTTGACAACAGACTACCTTCCATAATGACTAGGCTACCATCCATTGGACTAACAAAGATATCGACAACAAACCACCTTCTATAATGACAAGGCTACCATCCATTGTAGTAACAAAAATATCGATAACAGACTACCTTCTATAATGACTTGGCTACCATCCATTGGAGTAACAAAGATATCGACAACAGACTATCTTCCATAATGACAAGGATACAATACATTGTAATAATAAAATTCTTGACAACAGACTACCTTCCATTAATGACAAGGCTTCCATCCATTGTAGTAACAAGAATATCGACAACAGACTACCTTCCATAATGACAAGGCTACCATCCATTGGAGTAACAAAAATCTCGACAACAGACTACCTTCCATAATAAAAAGTCTACCATCCGTTGGAGTAACAAAAATATCGACAACAGACTACGTTCCATAATGACAAGGCTACCATGCATTAGAGAAACAAAAATCTCGACAATAGACTACCTTCCATAATGACAAGGCTACCATCCATTGGAGTAACAAAAATCTCTTCAACACACTACCTTCTATAATGAAGGCTACCATCCATTATAGTAACAAGAATATCGACAACAGACTACCTTCCATAATAACAAGGCTACCATCCATTGGAGTAACAAAAATATCGACAACAGACTACGTTCCATAATGACAAGGCTTCCATCCGTTGGAGTAACAAAAATATCGACAATAGACTATGTTCCATAATGACAATGCTACCATGCATTAGAGAAACAAAAATCTCGACAACAGACTACCTTCCATAATGACAAGGCTACCATCCATTGGAGTAACAAAAATCTCTACAACACACTACCTTATATAATGAAGGCTACCATCCATTTGATTAACAAAAATATTGACAACAGACTACGTTCGATAATGACAAGGCTACCATCCATTAGAGTAAAACAAATCTCGACAACAGACTATCTTCCATAATGACAAGGCTACCATCCATTAGAGTAACAAAAATCTAGACAACAGACTACCTTCAATAATGACAAGGCTACCATCCATTGGAGTAAAAAAAATATCAACAAGTGACTACCTTCAATAAAGACAAGGCTACCATCCATTGGAGTAACAAAAATCTCGACAACAGACTACCTTCCATAATGACAAGGCTACCATCCATTGGAATAACAAAAATCTCGACAGCAGACTACCTTCCATAATAACAAGGCTACCATCCATTAGATTAATAAAAATCTCGAGAACAAACAACCTTCAATAATGACTAGGCTACCATCCATTAGGGTAACAAAGATATCGACAACAGACCACCTTCCATAATGACAAGGCTACCATACATTGCAGTAACAAAAATCTCGACAACAGACTACCTTCCATAATGACAAGTCTACCATCCGTTGGAGTAACAAAAATATCGAAAACAGACTACCTTCCATAATAATAAGGCTACCACCCATTGGAGTAACAAAAGTCTCGACAACAAACTACCTTCCATAATAACAAGGCTACCATCCATTGGAGTAACAAAAATATCGATAACAGACTACCTTCCATCATGACTATGTTACCATCCATTGGAGTAACAAAGATATCGACAACAGACTACCTTCCATAATGACAAGGCTACAATAAATTGTAATAACAAAATTCTCGACAACAGACTACCTTCCATAATGACAAGGATACCATCCATTGTTGTAATACAAATCTCGGCAACAAACTACCTTCCATAATGACAAGGCTACCATCCATTGGAGTAACAAAAATCTCGATAACAGTCTACCTTCCATAATGACAAGGCTACCATCCGTTGGAGTAACAAAAATCTCGACAATAGACTACCTTCCATAATGACTAGGCTACCATCCATTGGAGTAAAAAAAATATCAACAAGTGACTACCTTCAATAATGACAAGGCTATCATCCATTGGTGTAACAAAAATCTTGACAACAGACCACCTTCCATAATAACAAGGCTACAATCCATTGGAGTAATAAAAATCTCGACAACAGTCTACCTTCCATAATAACAAGGCTTCCATCCATTGGAGTAACAAAAATATCGAGAATAGACTACCTTCCATAATGACTTGGCTACCATACATTGGAGTAACGAAGATATTGACAACAGACTACCTTCCATAATGACAAGGCTACAATACATTGTAATAACAAAATTCTTGACAACAAACTACCTTCCATTAATGGCAAGACTACCATCCATTGTAGTAACAAGAATATCGGCAACAGACTACCTTCCATAATGACAAGGCTACCATCCAATGGAGTAACAAAAATATCGACAACAGACTATGTTCCATAATGACAAGGCTTCCATACGTTGGAGTAACAAAAATATCGACAATAGACTACGTTCCATAATGACAAGGCTACCATGCATTAGAGTAACAAAAATCTCGACAACAGACTACCTTCCATAATGACAAGGCTACCATCCATTGGAATAAAAAAAATCTCTACAACAAACTACCTTCCATAATGACAAGGCTACCATCCATTGGAGTAACAAAAATATTGACAACAGACTACGTTCGATAATGACAAGGCTACCATCCATTAGAGTAACAAAAATCTCGACAACAGACTACCTTCCATAATGACAAGGCTACCATCCAATAGAGAAACAAAAATATAGACAACAGACTACCTTCCATAATGACAAGGCTACCATCCATTGGAGTAAAAAAAATATCAATAAGTGACTACCTTCAATAATGACAAGGCTACCATCCATTGGAGTAACAAAAATCTCGACAACAGACTACCTTCCATAATAACAAGCATACCATCCATTGGAGTAACAAAAATCTCGACAACAAACTACCTACAATAATAACTAGGCTACCAACCATTGGAGTAACAAAGATATCGATAATAGACCACCTTCCATAATGACAAGGCTACCATACATTGTAGTTACAAAAATCTCGACAACAGACTACCTTCCATAATGACAAGGCTACCATCCGTTGGAGTAACAAAAATATCGACAACAGACTACCTTCCATAATAATTAGGCTACCATCCATTGGAGTAACAAAAATCTCGACAACAAACTATCTTCCATAATAACAAGGCTACCATCCATTGGAGTAACAAAAATATCGAGAACACACTACCTTCCATAATGACTTGGCTACCATACATTGGAGTAACAAAGATATTGACAACAGACTACGTTCCATAATGACAAGGTTACAATACATTGTAATAACAAAATTCTTGAGAACAGACTACCTTCCATTAATGACAAGGCTACCATCCATTGTAGTAACAAGAATATCGGCAACAGACTACCTTCCGTAATGACAAGGCTACCATCAATTGGAGTAACAAAAATATCGACAACAGACTATGTTCCATAATGACAAGGCTTCCATACGTTGGAGTAACAAAAATATCGACAATAGACTACGTTCCATAATGACAAGGCTACCATGCACTAGAGTAACAAAAATCTCGACAACAAACTACCTTCCATAATGACAAGGCTACCATCCATTCGAGTAACAAAAATCTCTACAACACACTACCTTCCATAATGACAAGACTACCATCCATTGGAGTAACAAAAATATTGACAACAGACTACATTCGATAATGACAACGCTACCATCCATTAGAGTAACAAAAATCTCGACAACAGACTACCTTCCATAATGACAAGGCTACCATCCATTAGAGAAACAAAAATCTAGACAACAGACTACCTTCCATAATGACAAGGCTACCATCCATTGGAGTAAAAAAAATATCAACAAGTGACTACCTTCAATAATGACAAGGCTACCATCCATTGGAGTAACAAAAATCTCGACAACAGACTACCTTCAATAATAACAAGGCTACCATCCATTGGAGTAACAAAAATCTCGACAACAGACTACCTTCAATAATGACTAGGCTACTAACCATTGGAGTAACAAAGATATCGACAATAGACCACCTTCCATAATGACAAGGCTACCATACATTGTAGTAACAAAAATCTCGACAACAGACTACCTTCCATAATGACAAGGCTACCATCCGTTGGAGTAACAAAAATATCGACAACAGACTACCTTCCATAATAATAAGGCTACCATCCATTGGAGTAACAAAAAAATCGACAACAAACTACCTTCCATAATAACAAGGCTACCATCCATTGGAGTAACAAAAATATCGATAACAGACTACCTTCCATCATGACTAGGCTACCATCCATTGGAGTAACAAAGATATCGACAACAGACTACCTTCCATAATGACAAGGCTACAATAAATTGTAATAACAAAATTCTCGACAACAGACTACCTTCCATAATGACAAGGCTACCATCCATTGTAGTAATAAAAATCTCGGCAACAGACTACCTTCCATAATGACAAGGCTACCATCCATTGGAGTAACAAAAATATCGACAACAGACTACCTTCCATAATGACTAGGCTACCATCCATTGGAGTAACAAAGATATCGACAACAGACCACCTTCCATAATGACAAGGCTACCATACATTGTAGTAACAAAAATCTCGACAACAGACTACCTTCCATAATGACAAGGCTACCATCCGTTGGAGTAACAAAAATCTCGACAATAGACTACCTTCCATAATGACTAGGCTACCATCCATAGGAGTAACAAAAATATCGACAACAGACTACGTTCCATAATGATAAGGCTACCATTCGTTGGAGTAACAAAAATATCGACAACAGACTACCTTCCATAATAACAAGGCTACCATCTATTGGAGTAATAAAAATATCGATAACAAACTATCTTCCATAATGACAAGGCTACCATGCATTAGAGTAACAAAAATCTGGACAATAGACTACCTTTCATAATGACAAGGCTACCATCCATTGGAGTAACATAAATCTCGACAAAAGACTACCTTCCATAATGACAAGGCAACCATCCATTGGAGTAACAAAAATCTCGACAACAGACTACCTTCCATAATAACAAGGCTATCATCCATTGGAGTAACAAAAATCTCGACAACAAACTACCTTCCATAATAGCAAGGCTACCATCCATTGGAGTAACAAAAATATCGATAACAGACTACCTTCCATCATGACTAGGCTACCATCCATTGGAGTAACAAAGATATCGACAACAGACTACCTTCCATAATGACAAGGCTACAATAAATTGTAATAACAAAATTCTCGACAATAGACTATCTTACATCATGACAAGGCTGCCATCCATTGTAGTAACAAAAATCACGACAACAGACTACCTTCCATAGTGATAAGGCTACCATCCGTTGGAGTAACAAAAATATCGACAACAGACTACCTTCAATAATGACAAGGCTACCATGCATTAGAGTAACAAAAATCTCGACAACAGACTACCTTCCATAATTACTAGGCTACCATCTGTTGGAGTAACAAAGATATTGACAACATACCACCTTCCATAATAAAAAGGCTACCATACATTGTAGTAACAAAAATCTCAACAACAGACTACCTTCCATAATGACAAGGCTACCATCTTTTGGAGTAACAAAAATATCGACAACAGACTTCGTTCCAAAATGACAATGCTACCATGCATTAGAGTAACAAAAATCTCGTCAACAGATTACCTTCCATAATGACTAGGCTATCATCCATTGGAGTAACAAAGATATCGACAAAAGACCACCTTCAATAATGACAAGGCTACCATACATTATAGTAACAAAAATCTCGACAACAGACTACCTTCCATAATGATAAGGCTACCATCCGTTGGAGTATCAAAGATATCGACAACAAACCACCTTCCATAGTGAAAAGGCTACCATACATTGTAGTAACAAAAATCTCGACAACAGACTACTTTCCATAGTGATAAGGCTACCATCCGTTGGAGTAACAAAAATATCGACATCAGACTACCTTCAATAATGACAAGGCTACCATGCACTAGAGTAACAAAAATATCGAAAACAGACTACCTTGCATAATAACTAGGCTACCATCCGTTGGAGTAACAAAGATATTGGCAACATACCATCTTCCATAATGAAAAGGCTACCATACATTGTAGTAAAAAAAATCTCAACAATAAACTACCTTCCATAATGACAAGGCTACCATGCATTGGAGTAACAAAAATATCGACAACAGACTACGTTCCAAAATGACAAGGCTACCATGCATTAGAGTAACAAAAATCTCGACAACATACTACCTTCCATAATGACTAGGCTATCATCCATTGGAGTAACAAAGATATCGACAATAGACCACCTTCCATAATGACAAGGCTACCATACATTATAGTAACAAAAATCTCGACAACAGACTACCTTCCATAATGATAAGGCTACCATCCATTGGAGTAACAAAAATATCGACAACATACAACGTTCCATAATGACAAGGCTACCATGCATTAGAGTAACAATTATCTCGACAATAGACTACCTTCCATAATGACAAGGATACCATCAATTGGAGTAACAAAAATATCGACAACAGACTACCTTCCATAATAACAAGGCTACCATCCATTGGAGTAACAAAAATATCGAGAACAGACTACCTTCCATAATGACTTGGCTACCATCCTTTGGAGTAACAAAGATAGCGACAATAGACTACCTTCCATAACGACAAGGCTCCAATCCATTGTAGTAACAAAAATCTTGACAATAGACTACCTTCCATAATGATAAGGTTACAAACCTTTGGAGTAACAAGAATATCGGCAACAGACTACCTTCCATAATGACAAGGCTACCATCCATTGGAGTAATAAAAATATCGACAATAGACTATGTTCCATAATGACAAGGCTTCCATACGTTGGAGTAACAAAAATATCGACAATACACTACGTTCCATAATGACAAGGCTACCATGCATTAGAGTAACAAAAATCTCGACAATAGACTACCTTCCATAATTACTAGGCTACCATCTGTTGGAGTAACAAAGATATTGACAACATACCACCTTCCGTAATAAAAAGGCTACCATACATTGTAGTAACAAAAATCTCAACAACAGACTACCTTCCATAATGACAAGGCTACCATCTGTTGGAGTAACAAAAATATCGACAACAGACTTCGTTCCAAAATGACAATGCTACCATGCATTAGAGTAACAAAAATCTCGTCAACAGATTACCTTCCATAATGACTAGGCTATCATCCATTGGAGTAACAAAGATATCGACAAAAGACCACCTTCAATAATGACAAGGCTACCATACATTATAGTAACAAAAATCTCGACAACAGACTACCTTCCATAATGATAAGGCTACCATCCGTTGGAGTATCAAAGATATCGACAACAAACCACCTTCCATAGTGAAAAGGCTACCATACATTGTAGTAACAAAAATCTCGACAACAGACTACTTTCCATAGTGATAAGGCTACCATCCGTTGGAGTAACAAAAATATCGACATCAGACTACCTTCAATAATGACAAGGCTACCATGCACTAGAGTAACAAAAATATCGAAAACAGACTACCTTGCATAATAACTAGGCTACCATCCGTTGGAGTAACAAAGATATTGGCAACATACCATCTTCCATAATGAAAAGGCTACCATACATTGTAGTAAAAAAAATCTCAACAATAAACTACCTTCCATAATGACAAGGCTACCATGCATTGGAGTAACAAAAATATCGACAACAGACTACGTTCCAAAATGACAAGGCTACCATGCATTAGAGTAACAAAAATCTCGACAACATACTACCTTCCATAATGACTAGGCTATCATCCATTGGAGTAACAAAGATATCGACAATAGACCACCTTCCATAATGACAAGGCTACCATACATTATAGTAACAAAAATCTCGACAACAGACTACCTTCCATAATGATAAGGCTACCATCCATTGGAGTAACAAAAATATCGACAACATACAACGTTCCATAATGACAAGGCTACCATGCATTAGAGTAACAATTATCTCGACAATAGACTACCTTCCATAATGACAAGGATACCATCAATTGGAGTAACAAAAATATCGACAACAGACTACCTTCCATAATAACAAGGCTACCATCCATTGGAGTAACAAAAATATCGAGAACAGACTACCTTCCATAATGACTTGGCTACCATCCTTTGGAGTAACAAAGATAGCGACAATAGACTACCTTCCATAACGACAAGGCTCCAATCCATTGTAGTAACAAAAATCTTGACAATAGACTACCTTCCATAATGATAAGGTTACAAACCTTTGGAGTAACAAGAATATCGGCAACAGACTACCTTCCATAATGACAAGGCTACCATCCATTGGAGTAATAAAAATATCGACAATAGACTATGTTCCATAATGACAAGGCTTCCATACGTTGGAGTAACAAAAATATCGACAATACACTACGTTCCATAATGACAAGGCTACCATGCATTAGAGTAACAAAAATCTCGACAACAGACTACCTTCCATAATGACAAGGCTACCATCCATTGGAGTAACAAAAATCTCTACAACACACTACCTTCCATAATGACAAGGCTACCATCCATTGGAGTAACAAAAATATTGACAACAGACTACGTTCGATATTGAGAAGGCTACCATCCATTAGAGTAACAAAAATCTCGACAACAGACTACCTTCCATAATGACAAGGCAACCATCCATTAGAGAAACAAAAATCTAGATAACAGACTACCTTCCATAATGACAAGGCTACCATCCATTGGAGTAAAAAAAATATCAACAAGTGACTACCTTCAATAATGACAAGGCTACCATCCATTGGAGTAACAAAATTCTCGACAATAGACTACCTTCAATAATAACAAGGCTACCATCCATTGGAGTAACACAAATCTCGACAACAGACTACCTTCAATAATGACTAGGCTACCAACCATTGGAGTAACAAAGATATCGACAATAGACCACCTTCCATAATGACAAGGCTACCGTACATTGTAGTAACAAAAATCTCGACAACAGACTACCTTCCATAATGACAAGGCTACCATCCGTTGGAGTAACAAAAATATCGACAACAGACTACCTTCCATAATAGTAAGGCTACCATCCATTGGAGTAACAAAAATATCGACAACAGACTACGTTCCAAAATGACAAGGCTACCATGCATTAGAGTAACAAAAATCTCGACAACATACTACCTTCCATAATGACTAGGCTATCATCCATTGGAGTAACAAAGATATCGACAACAGACCACCTTCCATAATGACAAGGCTACCATACATTATAGTAACAAAAATCTCCACAACAGACTACCTTCAATAATGATAAGGCTACCATCCATTGGAGTAACAAAAATATCGACAACATACAATGTTCCATAATGACAAGGCTACCATGCATTAGAGTAACAAAAATCTCGACAATAGACTACCTTCCATAATGACAAGGCTACCATCCATTGGAGTAAGAAAAATATCGACAACAGACTACCTTCTATAATGACAAGGCTACCATCCATTGGAGTAACAAAAATCTCGACAACAGACTACCTTCCATAATAACAAGGCTACCATCCATTGGAGTAACAAAAATCTCGACAACAAACTACCTTCCATAATAACAACGCTACCATCAATTGGAGTAACAAAAATATCGATAACAGACTACCTTCCATCATGACTAGGCTACCATCGATTGGAGTAACAAAGATATCAACAACAGACTACCTTCCATAATTACAAGGCTACAATAAATTGTAATAACAAAATTCTCGACAACAGACTACCTTCCATCATGACTAGGCTACCATCCATTGTAGTAACAAAAATCTCGACAACAGACTATGTTCCATAATGATAAGGCTAACATCCATTGGAGTAACAAAAATCTCGACAACAAACTACCTTACATAATGACAAGGCTACCATCCATTGGAGTAACAAAAATATCGACAATAGACTACGTTCCATAATGATAAGGCTACCATTCGTTGGAGTAACATAAATATCGACATCAGACTACCTTCCATAATAACAAGGCTACCATCCATTGGAGTAACAAAAATATCGATAACAGACTAACTTCCATAATGACAAGGCTACCATGCATTAGAGTAACAAAAATCTCGACAATAGACTACCTTCCATAATGAAAAGGCTACCATCCATTGGAGTAACAAAAATCTCGACAACAGACTACCTTCCATAATGACAAGGCTACCATCCATTGGAGTAACAAAAATCTCGACAACAGACTACCTTCCATAATAACAAGGCTACCATCCATTGGAGTAACAAAAATCTCGACAACAAACTACCTTCCATCATGACTAGGCTACCATCCATTGGAGTAACAAAGATATCGACAACATACTACCTTCCATAATGACAAGGCTACAATAAATTGTAATAACAAAATTCTCGACAACAGACTACCTTCCATAATGACAAGGCTACCATCCATTGTAGTAACAAAAATCTCGGCAACAGATTACCTTCCATAATGACAAGGCTACCATCCATTGGAGTAAAAAAATCTCGACGACAGACTACCTTCAATAATGACTAGGCTATCGTCCATTGGAGTAACAAAGATATCAACAACAGACCACCTTCCATAATGACAAGGCTACCATACATTATAGTAACAAAAATCTCGACAACAGACTACCTTCCATAACGATAAGGCTACCATCCGTTGGAGTAAAAAAAATATCGACAACATACAACGTTCCATAATGACAAGGCTACCATGCATTAGAGTAACAAAAATCTCCACAATAGACTACCTTCCATAATGACAAGGCTACCATCCATTGGAGTATCAAAAATCTCGACAACAGACTACCTTCCATAATGACAAGGCTACCATCCATTGGAGTAACAAAAATCTCGACAACAAACTACCTTCCATAATAACAAGGCTACCATCCATTGGAGTAAGAAAAATATCGACAACAGACTACCTTCTATAATGACAAGGCTACCATCCATTGGAGTAACAAAAATCTCGACAACAGACCACCTTCCATAATAACAAGGCTACCATCCATTGGAGTAACAAAAATCTCGACAACAAACTACCTTTCATAATAACAACGCTACCATCCATTGGAGTAACAAAAATATCGATAACAGACTACCTTCCATCATGACTAGGCTACCATCGATTGGAGTAACAAAGATATCAACAACAAACTACCTTCCATAATTACAAGGCTACAATAAATTGTAATAACAAAATTCTCGACAACAGACTACCTTCCATCATGACTAGGCTACCATCCATTGTAGTAACAAAAATCTCGACAACAGACTATGTTCCATAATGATAAGGCTAACATCCATTGGAGTAACAAAAATCTCGACAACAAACTACCTTACATAATGACAAGGCTACCATCCATTGGAGTAACAAAAATATCGACAATAGACTACGTTCCATAATGATAAGGCTACCATTCGTTGGAGTAACATAAATATCGACATCAGACTACCTTCCATAATAACAAGGCTACCATCCATTGGAGTAACAAAAATATCGATAACAGACTAACTTCCATAATGACAAGGCTACCATGCATTAGAGTAACAAAAATCTCGACAATAGACTACCTTCCATAATGAAAAGGCTACCATCCATTGGAGTAACAAAAATCTCGACAACAGACTACCTTCCATAATGACAAGGCTACCATCCATTGGAGTAACAAAAATCTCGACAACAGACTACCTTCCATAATAACAAGGCTACCATCCATTGGAGTAACAAAAATCTCGACAACAAACTACCTTCCATCATGACTAGGCTACCATCCATTGGAGTAACAAAGATATCGACAACAGACTACCTTCCATAATGACAAGGCTACAATAAATTGTAATAACAAAATTCTCGACAACAGACTACCTTCCATAATGACAAGGCTACCATCCATTGTAGTAACAAAAATCTCGGCAACAGATTACCTTCCATAATGACAAGGCTACCATCCATTGGAGTAAAAAAATCTCGACAACAGACTACCTTCAATAATGACTAGGCTATCGTCCATTGGAGTAACAAAGATATCAACAACAGACCACCTTCCATAATGACAAGGCTACCATACATTATAGTAACAAAAATCTCGACAACAGACTACCTTCCATAACGATAAGGCTACCATCCGTTGGAGTAAAAAAAATATCGACAACATACAACGTTCCATAATGACAAGGCTACCATGCATTAGAGTAACAAAAATCTCCACAATAGACTACCTTCCATAATGACAAGGCTACCATCCATTGGAGTAACAAAAATCTCGACAACAGACTACCTTCCATAATGACAAGGCTACCATCCATTGGAGTAACAAAAATCTCGACAACAGACTACCTTCCATAATAACAAGGCTACCATCCATTGGAGTAAGAAAGATATCGACAACATACCATCTTCCATAATGACAAGGCTACCATACATTGTAGTAACAAAAATCTCGACAACAGACTACCTTCCATAATGATAAGGCTACCATCCATTGGAGTAACAAAAATATCGACAACATACTACGTTCCATAATGATAAGGCTACCATTCGTTGGAGTAACATAAATATCGACAACAGACTACCTTGCATAATAACAAGGCTACCATCCATTGGAGTAACAAAAATATCGATAACAGACTACCTTCCATAATGACAAGGCTACCATGCATTAGAGTAACAAAAATCTCGACAATAGACTACCTTCCATAATGACAAGGCTACCATCCATTGGAGTAACAAAAATCTCGACAACAGACTACCTTCCATAATGGCAAGGCTACCATCCATTGGAGTAACAAAAATCTCGACAACAGACTACCTTCCATAATAACAAGGCTACCATCCATTGGAGTAACAAAAATCTCGACAACAAACTACTTTCCATAATAACAAGGCTACCATCCATTGGAGTAACAAAAATATCGATAACAGACTACCTTCCATAATGACTAGACTACCATCCATTGGAGTAACAAAGATATCGACAACAGACTACCTTCCATAATGACAAGGCTACAATAAATTGTAATAACAAAATTCTCGACAACAGACTACCTTCCATAATGACAAGGCTACCATCCATTGTAGTAACAAAAATCTCGGCAACAGACTACCTTCCATAATGACAAGGCTACCATCCATTGGAGTAAAAAAAATCTCGACAACAGACTACCTTCAATAATGACTATGCTATCGTCCATTGGAGTAACAAAAATCTCGACAACAAACTACCTTCCATCATGACTAGGCTACCATACATTATAGTAACAAAAATCTCGACAACAGACTACCTTCCATAATGATAAGGCTACCATCCGTTGGAGTAAAAAAAATATCGACAACATACAACGTTCCATAATGACAAGGCTACCATGCATTAGAGTAACAAAAATCTCGACAATAGACTACCTTCCATAATGACAAGGCTACAATCCATTGGAGTAACAAAAATCTCGACAACAGACTAGCTTCCATAATGACAAGGCTACCATCCATTGGAGTAACAAAAATCTCGATAACAGACTACCCTCCATAATAACAAGGCTACCATCCATTGGAGTAAGAAAGATATCGACAACATACCACCTTCCATAATGACAAGGCTACCATACATTGTAGTAACAAAAATCTCGACAACAGACTACCTTCCATAATGATAAGGCTACCATCCATTGGAGTAACAAAAATATCGAAAACATACTACGTTCCATAATGATAAGGCTACCATTCGTTGGAGTAACATAAATATCGACAACAGACTACCTTCCATAATAACAAGGCTACCATCCATTGGCGTAACAAAAATATCGATAACAGACTACCTTCCATAATGACAAGGCTACCATGCATTAGAGTAACAAAAATCTCGACAATAGACTACCTTCCATAATGACAAGGCTACCATCCATTGGAGTAACAAAAATCTCGACAACAGACTACCTTCCATAATGGCAAGGCTACCATCCATTGGAGTAACAAAAATCTCGACAACAGACTACCTTCCATAATAACAAGGCTACCATCCATTGGAGTAACAAAAATCTCGACAACAAACTACCTTCCATAATAACAAGGCTACCATCCATTGGAGTAACAAAAATATCGATAACAGACTACCTTCCATCATGACTAGGCTACCATCCATTGGAGTAACAAAGATATCGACAACAGACTACCTTCCATAATGACAAGGCTACAATAAATTGTAATAACAAAATTCTCGACAACAGACTACCTTCCATAATGACAAGGCTACCATCCATTGTAGTAACAAAAATCTCGGCAACAGACTACCTTCCATAATGACAAGGCTACCATCCATTGGAGTAAAAAAAATCTCGACAACAGACTACCTTCAATAATGACTAGGCTATCGTCCATTGGAGTAACAAAGATATCAACAACAGACCACCTTCCATAATGACAAGGCTACCATACATTATAGTAACAAAAATATCGACAACAGACTACCTTCAATAATGATAAGGCTACCATCCGTTGGAGTAAAAAAAATATCGACAACATACAACGTTCCATAATGACAAGGCTACCATGCATTAGAGTAACAAAAATCTCGACAATAGACTACCTTCCATAATGTCAAGGCTACCATCCATTGGAGTAACAAAAATCTCGACAACAGACTACCATCCATAATGACAAGGCTACCATCCATTGGAGTAAAAAAGATATCGACAACATACCACCTTCCATAATGACAAGGCTACCATACATTGTAGTAACAAAAATCTCGACAACAGACTACCTTCCATAATGATAAGGCTACCATCCGTTGGAGTAACAAAATATCGACAACATACTACGTTCCATAATGACAAGGCTACCATGCATTAGAGTAACAAAAATCTCGACAACAGACTACCTTCCATAATGACTAGGCTACCATCCATTGGAGTAACAAATATATTGACAACAGACCACCTTCCATAATGACAAGGCTACCATACATTGTAGTAACAAAAATCTCGACAACACACTACCTTTCATAATGACAAGGCTACCATCCGTTGGAGTAACAAAAATATCGACAACAGACAACATTCCATAATGACAAGGTTACCATGCATTAGAGTAACAAAAATCTCTACAACAGACTACCATCGATAATGACTAGGCTACCATCCATTGGAGTAACAAAGATATCGACAACAGACTACCTTTCATAATGACAAGGCTACCATACATTGTAGTAACAAAGATCTCGAAAACAGACTACCTTCCATAATGATAAGGCTACCATCCGTTGGAGTAACAAAAATATCGACAACAGACTACGTTCCAAAATGACAAGGCTATCATGCGTTAGATTAACAAAAATCTCGACAATAGACTACCTTCCATAATGACAAGGCTACCATCCATTGGAGTAACAAAAATCTGGACAACAAACTACCTTCCATAATGACAAGTCTACCAATCATTGGAGTAACAAAAATCTCGACAACAGACTACCTTTCATAATAACAAGGCTACCATCCATTGAAGTAAAAAAAATCTCGACAACAAACTACCTTCCAAAATAACAAGGCTACCATCCATTGGAGTAACAAAAATATCAATAACAGACTACCTTCCATCATGACTAGGCTACCATCCATTGGAGTAACAAAGATATCAACAATAGACTACCTTCCATAATGACAAGGCTACAATAAATTGTAATAACAAAATTCCCGACAACAGACTACCTTCCATCATGACTAGTCTACCATCCATTGTAGTAACAAAAATCTCGGCAACAAACTACCTTCCATAGTGATAGAGCTACCATCCATTGGAGTAACAAAAATCTCGACAACAGACTATTTTCCATAATGATAAGGCTAACATCCATTGGAGTAACAAAAATCTCGACAACAGACTACCTTCCATAATGACAAGGCTACCATCCATTGGAGTAACAAAAATATCGACAACAGACTACGTTCCATAATGATAAGGCTATAATTCGTTGGAGTAACAAAAATATCGACAACAGACTACCTTCCATAATAACAAGCCTACCATCCATTGGAGTAACAAAAATATCGATAACAGACTACCTTCCATAATGACAAGGCTACCATGCATTAGAGTAACAAAAATCTCAACAATATACTACCTTCCATAATGACAAGGCTACCATCCATTGGAGTAACAAAAATCTCGACAATAGACTACCTTCCATAATGACAAGGCTTCCATCCATTGGAGTAACAAAAATCTCGACAACAGACTACCTTCCATAATAACAAGGCTACCATCCATTGGAGTAACAAAAATCTCGACAACAAACTACCTTCCATAATAACAAGGCTACCATCCATTGGAGTAACAAAAATATCGATAACAGACTACCTTCCATCATGACTAGGCTACCATCCATTGGAGTAACAAAGATATCGACAACAGACTACCTTCCATAATGACAAGGCTACAATAAATTGTAATAACAAAATTCTCGACAACAGACTACCTTCCATAATGACAAGGCTACCATCCATTGTAGTAACAAAAATATCGACAACAGACTACCTTCCATAATGACAAGGCTACCATCCATTGGAGTAACAAAAATCTCGACAACAGACTACCTTCCATAATGAGTAGGCTACCATCCATTGGAGTAAAAAAGATATCAACAACATACCACCTTCCATAATGACAAGGCTACCATACATTGTAGTAATAAAAATCTCAACAACAGACTACCTTCCATAATGATAAGGCTACCATCCGTTGGAGTAACAAAATATCGACAACAGACTACGTTCCATAATGACAAGGCTACCATGCATTAGAGTAAAAAAAATCTCGACAACAAACTTCCTTCCATAATGACTAGGCTACCATCCATTGGAGTAACAAATATATTGACAATAGACCACCTTCAATAATGACAAGGCTACCATACATTGTAGTAACAAAAATCTCGACAACACACTACCTTTCAAAATGACAAGGCTACCATCCGTTGGAGTAACAAAAATATCGACAACAGACAACATTCCATAATGACAAGGCTACCATGCATTAGAGTAACAAAAATATCTACAACAGACTACCTTCGATAATGACTAGGCTACCATCCATTGGAGTAAAAAAGATATCGACAACAGACTACCTTCCATAATGACTAGGCTATCATCCATTGGAGTAACAAAGATATCGACAACAGACCACCTTCCATAATGACAAGGCTACCATACATTATAGTAACAAAAATCTCGACAATAGACTACCTTCCATAATGATAAGGCTACCATCCGTTGGAGTAACAAAAATATCGACAACATACAACGTTCCATAATGACAAGGCTACCATGCATTAGAGTAACAAAAATCTCGACAGTAGACTACCTTCCATAATGACAACGCTACCATCCATTGGAGTAACAAAAATCTCGACAACAGATTACCTTCCATAATGACAAGGCTACCATCCATTAGAGTAACAAAAATCTCGACAACAGACTACCTTCCATAATAACAAGGCTACCATCCATTGGAGTAAAAAAAATCTCGACAACAAACTACCTTCCATAATAACAAGGCTACCATCCATTGGAGTAACAAAAATATCGATAACAGACTACCTTCCATCATGACTAGGCTACCATCCATTGGAGTAACAAAGATATCAACAACAGACTACCTTCCATAATGACAAGGCTACAATAAATTGTAATAACAAAATTCTTGACAACAGACTACCTTCCATCATGACTAGGCTACCATCCATTGTAGTAACAAAAATCTCGGCAACAGACTACCTTCCATAATGATAGAGCTACCATCCAGTGGAGTAACAAAAATCTCGATAACAGACTACCTTCCATAATGACAAGGCTACCATGCATTAGAGTAACAAAAATATCGACAACAGACTACCTTCCATAATGACAAGGCTACCATCCATTGGAGTAACAAAAATCTCGACAATAGACTACCTTCCATAATAACAAGGCTACCATCCATTGGAGTAACAAAAATCTCGACAACAAACTACCTTCCATAATAACAAGGCTACCATCCATTGGAGTAACAAAAATATTGATAATAGACTACCTTCCATCATGACTAGGCTACCATCCATTGGAGTAAAATAAATCTCGACAACAGACTACCTTCCATAATGACTAGGCTACCATCCATTGGAGTAACAAAGATATCGACAACAAACCACCTTCCATAATGACGAGGCTACCATACATTGGAGTAACAAAAATCTCGACAACAGACTACCTCCATAATAACAAGGCTACCATCCATTGGAGTAACAAAAATCTCGACAACAGACTACCTTCAATAATGACTAGGCTACCAACCATTGGAGTAACAAAGATATCGATAATAGACCACGTTCCATAATGACAAGGCTACCATACATTGTAGTAAAAAAAATCTCGACAACAGACTACCTTCCATAATGACAAGGCTACCATTCGTTGTAGTAACAAAAATATCGACAACAGATTCCCTTCCATAATAATAAGGCTACCATCCATTGGAGTAACAAAAATCTCGACAACAAACTACCTTCCATAATAACAAGGCTACCATCCATTGGAGTAACAAAAATATCGATAACAGACTACCTTCCATCATGACTAGGCTACCATCCATTGGAGTAACAAAGATATTGACAACAAACTACCTTCCATAATGACAAGGCCACAATAAATTGTAATAACAAAATTCTCGACAACAGACTACCTTCCATAATGACAAGGCTACCATCCATTGTAGTAATAAAAATCTCGGCAACAGACTACCTTCCATAATGACAAGGCTACCATCCATTGGAGTAACAAAAATATCGACAACAGACTACCTTCCATAATGACTAGGCTACCATCCATTGGAGTAACAAAGATATCGACAACATACCACCTTCCATAATGACAAGGCTACCATACATTTTAGTAACAAAAATCTCTACAACTGACTACCTTCCATAATGACAAGGCTACCATCCGTTGGAGTAACAAAAATCTCGGCAACAGACTACCTTCCATAATGTCAAGGCTACCATCCATTGGAGTAAAAAAAATCTCGACAACAGACTACCTTCAATAATGACTAGGCTATCGTCCATTGGAGTAACAAAGATATCAACAACAGACCACCTTCCATAATGACAAGGCTACCATACATTATAGTAACAAAAATATCGACAACAGACTACCTTCCATAATGATAAGGCTACCATCCGTTGGAGTAAAAAAAGTATCGACAACATACAACGTTCCATAATGACAAGGCTACCATGCATTAGAGTAACAAAAATCTCGACAATAGACTACCTTCCATAATGACAAGGCTACCATCCATTGGAGTAACAAAAATCTCGACAACAGACTACCATCCATAATGACAAGGCTACCATCCATTGGAGTAACAAAAATCTCGACAACAGACTACCTTCCATAATAACAAGGCTACCATCCATTGGAGTAAAAAAGATATCGACAACATACCACCTTCCATAATGACAAGGCTACCACACATTGTAGTAACAAAAATCTCGACAACAGACTACCTTCCATAATGATAAGGCTACCATCCGTTGGAGTAACAAAATATCGACAACATACTACGTTCCATAATGACAAGGCTACCATGCATTAGAGTAACAAAAATCTCGACAACAGACTACCTTCCATAATGACTAGGCTACCATCCATTGGAGTAACAAATATATTGACAACAGACCACCTTCCATAATGACAAGGCTACCATACATTGTAGTAACAAAAATCTCGACAACACACTACCTTTCATAATGACAAGGCTACCATCCGTTGGAGTAACAAAAATATCGACAACAGACAACATTCCATAATGACAAGGCTACCATGCATTAGAGTAACAAAAATCTCTACAACAGACTACCATCGATAATGACTAGGCTACCATCCATTGGAGTAACAAAGATATCGACAACAGACTACCTTTCATAATGACAAGGCTACCATACATTGTAGTAACAAAGATCTCGAATACAGACTACCTTCCATAATGACAAGGCTACCATCCCTTGGAGTAACAAAAATATCGACAACAGACTACGTTCCAAAATGACAAGGCTATCATGCGTTAGATTAACAAAAATATGGACAATAGACTACCTTCCATAATGACAAGGCTACCATCCATTGGAGTAACAAAAATCTGGACAACAAACTACCTTCCAGAATGACAAGGCTACCAATCATTGGAGTAACAAAAATCTCGACAACAGACTACCTTTCATAATAACAAGGCTACCATCCATTGAAGTAACAAAAATCTCGACAACAAACTACCTTCCATAATAACAAGGCTACCATCCATTGGAGTAACAAAAATATCGATAACAGACTACCTTCCATCATGACTAGGCTACCATCCATTGTAGTAACAAAAATCTCGGCAACAAACTACCTTCCATAGTGATAGAGCTACCATCCATTGGAGTAACAAAAATCTCGACAACAGACTATTTTCCATAATGATAAGGCTAACATCCATTGGAGTAACAAAAATCTCGACAACAGACTACCTTCCATAATGACAAGGCTACCATCCATTGGAGTAACAAAAATATCGACAACAGACTACGTTCCATAATGATAAGGCTATAATTCGTTGGAGTAACAAAAATATCGACAACAGACTACCTTCCATAATAACAAGGCTACCATCCATTGGAGTAACAAAAATATCGATAACAGACTACCTTCCATAATGACAAGGCTACCATGCATTAGAGTAACAAAAATCTCAACAATATACTACCTTCCATAATGACAAGGCTACCATCCATTGGAGTAAAAAAAATCTCGACAACAGACTACCTTCCATAATGACAAGGCTACCATCCATTGGAGTAACAAAAATCTCGACAACAGACTACCTTCCATAATAACAAGGCTACCATCCATTGGAGTAACAAAAATCTTGACAACAAACTACCTTCCATAATAACAAGGCTACCATCCATTGGAGTAACAAAAATATCGATAACAGACTACCTTCCATCATGACTAGGCTACCATCCATTGGAGTAACAAAGATATCGACAACATACTACATTCCATAATGACAAGGCTACAATAAAATGTAATATTAAAATTCTCGACAACAGACTACCTTCCATAATGACATGGCTACCATCCATTGTAGTAACACAAAATATCGATAACAGACTACCTTCCATAATGACAAGGCTACCATCCATTGGAGTAACAAAAATCTCGACAACAGAATACCTTCCATAATGAGTAGGCTACCATCCATTGGAGTAAATAAGATATCGACAACATACCACCTTCCATAATGACAACGCTACCATACATTGTAGTAATAAAAATCTCGACAACAGACTACCTTCCATAATGATAAGGCTACCATCCGTTGGAGTAACAAAATATCGACAACAGACTACGTTCCATAATGACAAGGCTACCATGCATTAGAGTAAAAAAAATCTCGACAACAAACTTCCTTCCATAATGACTAGGCTACCATCCATTGGAGTAACAAATATATTGACAATAGACCACCTTCCATAATGACAAGGCTACCATACTTTGTAGTAACCAAAATCTCGACAACACACTACCTTTCATAATGACAAGGCTACCATCCGTTGGAGTAACAAAAATATCGACAACAGACAACATTCCATAATGACAAGGCTACCATGCATTAGAGTAACAAAAATATCTACAACAGACTACCTTCGATAATGACTAGGCTACCATCCATTAGAGTAAAAAAGATATCGACAACAGACTACCTTCCATAATGACTAGGCTATCATCCATTGGAGTAACAAAGATATCGACAACAGACCACCTTCCATAATGACAAGGCTACCATACATTATAGTAACAAAAATCTCGACAACATACTACCTTCCATAATGATAAGGCTACCATCCGTTGGAGTATCAAAAATATCGACAACATACAACGTTCCATAATGACAAGGCTACCATGCATTAGAATAACAAAAATCTCGACAGTAGACTACCTTCCATAATGACAACGCTACCATCCATTGGAGTAATAAAAATCTCGACAACAGACTACCTTCCATAATGACAAGGCTACCATCCATTGGAGTAACAAAAATCTCGACAACAGACTACCTTCCATAATAACAAGGCTACCATCCATTGGAGTAAAAAAAATCTTGACAACAAACTACCTTCAATAATAACAAGGCTACCATCCATTGGAGTAACAAAAATATCGATAACAGACTACCTTCCATCATTACTAGGCTACCATCCATTGGAGTAACAAAGATATCAACAACAGACTACCTTCCATAATGACAAGGCTACAATAAATTGTAATAACAAAATTCTTGACAACAGACTACCTTCCATCATGACTAGGCTACCATCCATTGTAGTAACAAAAATCTCGGCAACAGACTACCTTCCATAATGATAGAGCTACCATCCAGTGGAGTAACAAAAATCTCGATAACAGACTACCTTCCATAATGACAAGGCTACCATGCATTAGAGTAACAAAAATCTCGACAACAGACTACCTTCCATAATGACAAGGCTACCATCCATTGGAGTAACAAAAATCTCGACAATAGACTACCTTCCATAATAACAAGGCTACCATCCATTGGAGTAACAAAAATCAAGACAACAAACTACCTTCCATAATAACAAGGCTACCATCCATTGGAGTAACAAAAATATCGATAACAGACTACCTTCCATCATGACTAGGCTACCATCCATTGGAGTAAAATAAATCTCGACAACAGACTACCTTCCATAATGACTAGGCTACCATCCATTGGAGTAACAAAGATATCGACAACAAACCACCTTCCATAATGACGAGGCTACCATCCGTTGTAGTAACAAAAATATCGACAACAGACTACCTTCCATAATAATAAGGCTACCATCCATTGGAGTAACAAAAATATCAATAACAGACTACCTTCCATCATGACTAGGCTACCATCCATTGGAGTAACAAAGATATTGACAACAAACTACCTTCCATAATGACAAGGCTACAATAAATTGTAATAACAAAATTCTCGACAACAGACTACCTTCCATAATGACAAGGCTACCATCCATTGTAGTAATAAAAATCTCGGCAACAGACTACCTTCCATAATGACAAGGCTACCATCCATTGGAGTAACAAAAATATCGACAACAGACTACCTTCCATAATGACTAGGCTACCATCCATTGGAGTAACAAAGATATCGACAACATACCACCTTCCATAATGACAAGGCTACCATACATTTTAGTGACAAAAATCTCTACAACTGACTACCTTCCATAATGACAAGGCTACCATCCGTTGGAGTAACAAAAATCTCGACAATAGACTACCTTCCATAATGACTAGGCTACCATCCATTGGAGTAACAAAAATATCGACAACAGACTACGTTCCATAATGACAAGGCTACCATCCATTGGAGTAACAAAAATATCGATAACAGTCTACCTTCCATAATGACAAGGTTACGATGCATTAGATTAACAAACATCTCGACAATAGACTACCTTCCATAATGACTAGGCTACCATCCATTCGAGTAACAAAGATATCGACAACAGACTACCTTCCATAATGACAAGGCTACCATTCATTGGAGTAACAAAAATCTCGACAACAGAATATCTTCAATAATAACAAAGCTACCATCCATTGGAGTAACAAAAATCTCGACAACAAACTACCTTCCATAATAACAAGGCTACCATCCATTGGAGTAACAAAAATATCGATAACAGACTACCTTCCATCATGACTAGGCTACCATCCATTGGAGTCACAAAGATATCGACAACATACCACCTTCCATAATGACAAGGCTACCATACATTTTAGTAACAAAAATCTCTACAACTGACTACCTTCCATAATGACAAGGCTACCATCCGTTGGAGTAACAAAAATCTCGACAATAGACTACCTTCCATAATGACTAGGCTACCATCCATTGGAGTAACAAAAATATCGACAATAGACTACGTTCCATAATGACAAGGCTACCATCCATTGGAGTAACAAAAATATCGATAACAGTCTACCTTCCATAATGACAAGGCTACGATGCATTAGATTAACAAACATCTCGACAATAGACTACCTTCCATAATGACTAGGCTACCATCCATTCGAGTAACAAAGATATCGACAACAGACTACCTTCCATAATGACAAGGCTACCATTCATTGGAGTAACAAAAATCTCGACAACAGAATACCTTCAATAATAACAAGGCTACCATCCATTGGAGTAACAAAAATCTCGACAACAAACTACCTTCCATAATAACAAGGCTACCATCCATTGGAGTAACAAAAATATCGATAACAGACTACCATCCATAATGACAAGGCTACAATAAGATGTAATAACAAAATTCTCAACAACAGACTACCTTCCATAATGACAATGCTACCATCCATTGTAGTAAAAAAAATCTCGACAACAGACTACCTTCCATAATGACAAGGCTACCATCCATTGGAGTAACAAAAATCTCGACAACAGACTACCTTCCATTATGACTAGGCTACCATCCATTGGAGTAAAAAAAATATCAACAAGTGACTACCTTCAATAATGACAAGGCTACCATCCATTGGAGTAACAAAAATCTCGACAACAGACTACCTTCCATAATAACAAGGCTACCATCCATTGGAGTAACAAAAATCTCGACAACAGATTACCTTCCATAATGACTAGGCTACCATCCATTGGAGTAAAAAAGATATCGACAACATACCACCTTCCATAATGACAAGGCTACCATACATTGGAATAACAAAAATATCGACAACAGACTACCTTCCATAATAATAAGGCTACCATCCATTGGAGTAACAAAAATCTCGACAACAAACTACCTTCCATAATAACAAGGCTACCATCCATTGGAGTAACAAAAATATCGATAACAGACTACCTTCCATCATGACTAGGCTACCATCCATTGGAGTAACAAAGATATCGACAACGGACTACCTTCCATAATGACAAGGCTACAATAAATTGTAATAACAAAATTCTCGACAACAGACTACCTTCCATAATGACAAGGCTACCATCCATTGTAGTAATAAAAATCTCGGCAACAGACTACCTTCCACAATGACAAGGCTACCATCCATTGGAGTAACAAAAATATCGACAACATACTACCTTCCATAATGACAAGGCTACCATACATTGGAGTAACAAAGATATCGACAACAGACCACCTTCCATAATGACAAGGCTACCATACATTATAGTAACAAAAATCTCGACAACAGACTACCTTCCAGAATGATAAGGCTACCATCCATTGGAGTAACAAAAATATTGACAACAGACTACGTTCCATAATGATAAGGCTATCATCCATTGGAGTAACAAAAATATCCATAACTAACTACCTTCCATCATGACTAGGCTACCATCCATTGTAGTAACAAAAATATCGACAACAGACTACCTTCCATAGTGATAAGGCTACCATCCGTTGGAGTAACAAATATATCGACAACAGACTACCTTCAATAATGCAAGGCTACCATGCATTAGAGTAACAAAAATCTCGACAACAGACTACGTTCCATAATGACAAGGCTACCATGCATTAGAGTAACAAAAATCTCGACAACATACTACCTTCCATAATGACTAGGCTACCATCCATTAGAGTAACAAAGATATTGACAACATACCACCTTCCATAATGACAAGGCTACCATACATTATAGTAACAAAAATCTCGACAACACACTACCTTTCATAATGACAACGCTACCATCCGTTGGAGTAACAAAAATATCGACAACAGACAACATTACATTATGACAAGGCTACCATGCATTAGAGTAACAAAAATCTCTACAACAGACTACCTTCGATAATGACTAGGCTACCATCCATTGGAGTAACAAAGATATCGACAACAGACTACCTTCCATAATGACTAGGCTACCATACATTGTAGTAACAAAAATCTCGACAACAGACTACCTTCCATAATGACAAGGCTACCATCCGTTGGAGTAACAAAAATCTCGACAATAGACTACCTTCCATAATGACTAGGCTACCATCCATTGGAGTAACAAAAATATCGACAACAGACTACCTTCCATAATAACAAGGCTACCATCTATTGGAGTAAAAAAAATCTCGACAACAAACTACCTTCCATAATTATAAGGCTACCATCTATTGGAGTAACAAAAATATCGATAATAGACTACCTTCCATCATGACTAGGCTACCATCCATTGAAGTAACAAAGATATCGACAATAGACTACCTTCCATAATGACAAGGCTACCATCCATTGGAGTAACATAAATCTCCACAACAGACTACCTTCCATAATGACAAGGCTACCATCCATTGGAGTAACAAAAATCTCGACAACAGACTACCTTCCATAATAACAAGGCTATCATCCATTGGAGTAACAAAAATCTCGACAACAAATTACCATCCATAATAATAAGGCTACCATCCATTGGAGTAACAAAAATATCGATAACGGACTACCTTCCATCATGACTAGGCTACCATCCATTGTAGTAACAAAAATCTCGACAACAGACTACCTTCCATAGTGATAAGGCTACCATCCGTTGGAGTAACAAAATATCGACAACAGACTACGTTCCATAATGACAAGGCTACCATCCATTGGAGTAACAAAAATATAGACAACAGACTACCTTCCATAATAACAAGGCTACCATCTATTGGAGTAAAAAAAATCTCGACAACAAACTACCTTCCATAATTATAAGGCTACCATCTATTGGAGTAACAAAAATATCGATAACAGACTACCTTCCATAATGACAAGGCTACCATGCATTAGAGTAACAAAAATCTCAACAATATACTACCTTCCATAATGAAAAGGCTACCATCCATTGGAGTAACAAAAATCTCGACAACAGACTACCTTCCATAATGACAAGGCTACCATCCATTGGAGTAACAAAAATCTTGACAACAAACTACCTTCCATAATAACAAGGCTACCATCCATTGGAGTAACAAAAATATCGATAACAGACTACCTTCCATCATGACTAGGCTACCATCCATTGGAGTAACAAAGATATCGACAACATACTACATTCCATAATGACAAGGCTACAATAAATTGTAATAACAAAATTCTCGACAACAGACTACCTTCCATAATGACATGGCTACCATCCATTGTAGTAACACAAAATATCGACAACAGACTACCTTCCATAATGACAAGGCTACCATCCATTGGAGTAACAAAAATCTCGACAACAGACTACCTTCCATAATGAGTAGGCTACCATCCATTGGAGTAAAAAAGATATCGACAACATACCACCTTCCATAATGACAACGCTACCATACATTGTAGTAATAAAAATCTCGACAACAGACTACCTTCCATAATGATAAGACTACCATCCGTTGGAGTAACAAAATATCGACAACAGACTACGTTCCATAATGACAAGGCTACCATGCATTAGAGTAAAAAAAATCTCGACAACAAACTTCCTTCCATAATGACTAGGCTACCATCCATTGGAGTAACAAATATATTGACAATAGAACACCTTCCATAATGACAAGGCTACCATACTTTGTAGTAACCAAAATCTCGACAACACACTACCTTTCATAATGACAAGGCTACCATCCGTTGGAGTAACAAAAATATCGACAACAGACAACATTCCATAATGACAAGGCTACCATGCATTAGAGTAACAAAAATATCTACAACAGACTACCTTGGATAATGACTAGGCTACCATCCATTAGAGTAAAAAAGATATCGACAACATACTACCTTCCATAATGATAAGGCTACCATCCGTTGGAGTATCAAAAATATCGACAACATACAACGTTCCATAATGACAAGGCTACCATGCATTAGAATAACAAAAATCTCGACAGTAGACTACCTTCCATAATGACAACGCTACCATCCATTGGAGTAACAAACATCTCGACAACAGACTACCTTCCATAATGACAAGGCTACCATCCATTAGAGTAACAAAAATCTCGACAACAGACTACCTTCCATAATAACAAGGCTACCATCCATTGGAGTAAAAAAAATCTTGACAACAAACTACCTTCCATAATAACAACTCTACCATCCATTGGAGTAACAAAAATATCGATAACAGACTACCTTCCATCATGACTAGGCTACCATCCATTGGAGTAACAAAGATATCAACAACAGACTACCTTCCATAATGACAAGGCTACAATAAATTGTAATAACAAAATTCTTGACAACAGACTACCTTCCATCATGACTAGGCTACCATCCATTGTAGTAACAAAAATCTCGGCAACAGACTACCTTCCATAATGATAGAGCTACCATCCAGTGGAGTAACAAAAATCTCGATAACAGACTACCTTCCATAATGACAAGGCTACCATGCATTAGAGTAACAAAAATCTCGACAACAGACTACCTTCCATAATGACAAGGCTACCATCCATTGGAGTAACAAAAATCTCGACAATAGACTACCTTCCATAATAACAAGGCTACCATCCATTGGAGTAACAAAAATCTCGACAACAAACTACCTTCCATAATAACAAGGCTACCATCCATTGGAGTAACAAAAATATCGATAACAGACTACCTTCCATCATGACTAGGCTACCATCCATTGGAGTAAAATAAATCTCGACAATAGACTACCTTCCATAATGACTAGGCTACCATCCATTGGAGTAACAAAGATATCGACAACAAACCACCTTCCATAATGACGAGGCTACCATCCGTTGTAGTAACAAAAATATTGACAACAGACTACCTTCCATAATAATAAGGCTACCATCCATTGGAGTAACAAAAATCTCGACAACAAACTACCTTCCATAATAACAAGGCTACCATCCATTGGAGTAACAAAAATATCGATAACAGACTACCTTCCATCATGACTAGGCTACCATCCATTGGAGTAACAAAGATATTGACAACAAACTACCTTCCATAATGACAAGGCTACAATAAATTGTAATAACAAAATTCTCGACAACAGACTACCTTCCATAATGACAAGGCTACCATCCATTGTATTAATAAAAATCTCGGCAATAGACTACCTTCCATAATGACAAGGCTACCATCCATTGGAGTAACAAAAATATCGACAACAGACTACCTTCCATAATGACTAGGCTACCATCCATTGGAGTAACAAAGATATCGACAACATACCACCTTCCATAATGACAAGGCTACCATACATTTTAGTAACAAAAATCTCTACAACTGACTACCTTCCATAATGACAAGGCTACCATCCGTTGGAGTAACAAAAATCTCGACAATAGACTACCTTCCATAATGACTAGGCTACCATCCATTGGAGTAACAAAAATATCGACAACAGACTACGTTCCATAATGACAAGGCTACCATCCATTGGAGTAACAAAAATATCGATAACAGTCTACCTTCCATAATGACAAGGCTACGATGCATTAGATTAACAAACATCTCGACAATAGACTACCTTCCATAATGACTAGGCTACCATCCATTCGAGTAACAAAGATATCGACAACAGACTACCTTCCATAATGACAAGGCTACCATTCATTGGAGTAACAAAATTCTCGACAACAGAATACCTTCAATAATAACAAGGCTACCATCCATTGGAGTAACAAAAATCTCGACAACAAACTACCTTCCATAATAACAAGGCTACCATCCATTGGAGTAACAAAAATATCGATAACAGACTACCTTCCATCATGACTAGGCTACCATCCATTGGAGTAACAAAGATATCGACAACAGACTACCTTCCATAATGACAAGGCTACAATAAGATGTAATAACAAAATTCTCAACAACAGACTACCTTCCATAATGACAATGCTACCATCCATTGTAGTAACAAAAATCTCGACAACAGACTACCTTCCATAATGACAAGGCTACCATCCATTGGAGTAACAAAAATCTCGACAACAGACTACCTTCCATTATGACTAGGCTACCATCCATTGGAGTAAAAAAAATATCAACAAGTGACTACCTTCAATAATGACAAGGCTACCATCCATTGGAGTAACAAAAATCTCGACAACAGACTACCTTCCATAATAACAAGGCTACCATCCATTGGAGTAACAAAAATCTCGACAACAGATTACCTTCCATAATGACTAGGCTACCATCCATTGGAGTAAAAAAGATATCGACAACATACCACCTTCCATAATGACAAGGCTACCATACATTGTAGTAACAAAAATCTCGACAACAGACTACCTTCCATAATGATAAGGCTACCATCCGTTGGAGTAACAAAATATCGACAACAGACTATGTTCCATAATGACAAGGCTACCATGCATTAGAGTAACAAAAATCTCGACAACAAACTACCTTCCATAATGACTAGGCTACCATCCATTGGAGTAACAAAGATATTGACAACATACCACCTTCCATAATGACAAGGCTACCATACATTGTAGTAACAAAAATCTCGACAACACACTACCTTTCATAATGACAAGGCTACCATCCGTTGGAGTAACAAAAATATCGACAACAGACAACATTCCATTATGACAAGGCTACCATGCATTAGAGTAACAAAAATCTCTATAACAGACTACCTTCGATAATGACTAGGCTACCATCCATTGGAGTAACAAAGATATCGACAACAGACTACCTTCCATAATGACTAGGCTATCATCCATTGGAGTAACAAAGATATCGACAACAGACCACCTTCCATAATGACAAGGCTACCATACATTATAGTAACAAAAATCTCGACAATAGACTACCTTCCAGAATGATAAGGCTACAATCCGTTGGAGTAACAAAAATATCGACAACATACAACGTTCCATAATGACAAGGCTGCCATGCATTAGAGTAACAAAAATATCGACAACAGACTACCTTCCATAATAATAAGGCTACCATCCATTGGAGTAACAAAAATCTCGACAACAAACTACCTTCCATAATAACAAGGCTACCATCCATTGGAGTAACAAAAATATCGATAACAGACTACCTTCCATCATGACTAGGCTACCATCCATTGGAGTAACAAAGATATCGGCAACAGACTACCTTCCATAATGACAAGGCTACAATAAATTGTAATAACAAAATTCTCGACAACAGACTACCTTCCATAATGACAAGGCTACCAACCATTGTAGTAATAAAAATCTCGGCAACAGACTACCTTCCACAATGACAAGGCTACCATCCATTGGAGTAACAAAAATATCGACAACATACTACCTTCCATAATGACTAGGCTACCATCCATTGGAGTAACAAAGATATCGACAACATACCACCTTCCATAATGACAAGGCTACCATACATTGTAGTAACAAAAATATCGACAACAGACTACCTTCCATAATGACAAGGCTACCATCCGTTGGAGTAACAAAAATCTCGACAATAGACTACCTTCCATAATGACTAGGCTACCATCCATTGGAGTAACAAAAATATCGACAACAGACTACGTTCCATAATGATAAGGCTATCATCCATTGGAGTAACAAAAATATCGATCACAGACTACCTTCCATCATGACTAGGCTACCATCCATTCGAGTAACAAAGATATCGAAAACAGACTACCTTCCATAATGACAAGGCTATAATAAATTGTAATAACAAAATTCTCGAAAACAGACTACCTTCCATAATGACAAGGCTACCATCCATTGTTGTAATAAAAATCTCGGCAACAGACTACCTTCCATAATGACAAGGCTACCATCCATTGGAGTAACAAAAATATCGACAACAGACTACCTTCCATAATGACTAGGCTACCATCCATTGGAGTAACAAAGATATCGACAACACACTACCTTTCATAATGACAAGGCTACCATCCGTTGGAGTAACAAAAATATCGACAACAGACAGCATTCCATTATGACAAGGCTACCATGCATTAGAGTAACAAAAATCTCTACAACAGACTACCTTCGATAATGACTAGGCTACCATCCATTGGAGTAACAAAGATATCGACAACAGACTACCTTCCATAATGACTAGGATATCATCCATTGGAGTAACAAAGATATCGACAACAGACCACCTTCCATAATGACAAGGCTACCATACATTATAGTAACAAAAATCTCGACAACAGACTACCTTCCAGAATGATAAGGCTACAATCCGTTGGAGTAACAAAAATATCGACAACATACAACGTTCCATAATGACAAGGCTGCCATGCATTAGAGTAACAAAAATCTCGACAATAGACTACCTTCCATAATGACAAGGCTACCATCCATTGGAGTAACAAAAATCACGACAACAGACTACCTTCCATAATGACAAGGCTACCATCCGTTGGAGTAACAAAAATATCGACAACAGACTACCTTCCATAATAATAAGGCTACCATCCATTGGAGTAACAAAAATCTCGACAACAAACTACCTTCCATAATAACAAGGCTACCATCCATTGGAGTAACAAAAATATCGATAACAGACTACCTTCCATCATGACTAGGCTACCATCCATTGGAGTAACAAAGATATCGACAACAGACTACCTTCCATAATGACAAGGCTACAATAAATTGTAATAACAAAATTCTCGACAACAGACTACCTTCCATAATGACAAGGCTACCATCCATTGTAATAATAAAAATCTCGGCAACAGACTACCTTTCACAATGACAAGGCTACCATCCATTGGAGTAACAAAAATATCGACAACATACTACCTTCCATAATGACTAGGCTACCATCCATTGGAGTAACAAAGATATCGACAACATACCACCTTCCACAATGACAAGGCTACCATACATTGTAGTAACAATAATATCGAAAACAGACTACCTTCCATAATGACAAGGCTACCATCCGTTGGAGTAACAAAAATCTCGACAATAGACTACCTTCCATAATTACTAGGCTACCATCCATTGGAGTAACCAAAATATTGACAACAGACTACGTTCCATAATGATAAGGCTATCATCCATTGGAGTAACAAAAATATCCATAACTAACTACCTTCCATCATGACTAGGCTACCATCCATTGTAGTAACAAAAATATCGACAACAGACTACCTTCCATAGTGATAAGGCTACCATCCGTTGGAGTAACAAATATATCGACAACAGACTACCTTCAATAATGACAAGGCTACCATGCATTAGAGTAACAAAAATCTCGACAACAGACTACGTTCCATAATGACAAGGCTACCATGCATTAGAGTAACAAAAATCTCGACAACATACTACCTTCCATAATGACTAGGCTACCATCCATTAGAGTAACAAAGATATTGACAACATACCACCTTCCATAATGACAAGGCTACCATACATTATAGTAACAAAAATCTCGACAACACACTACCTTTCATAATGACAAGGCTACCATCCGTTGGAGTAACAAAAATATCGACAACAGACAACATTACATTATGACAAGGCTACCATGCATTAAAGTAACAAAAATCTCTACAACAGACTACCTTCGATAATGACTAGGCTACCATCCATTGGAGTAACAAAGATATCGACAACAGACTACCTTCCATAATGACTAGGCTACCATACATTGTAGTAACAAAAATCTCGACAACAGACTACCTTCCATAATGACAAGGCTACCATCCGTTGGAGTAACAAAAATCTCGACAATAGACTACCTTCCATAATGACTAGGCTACCATCCATTGGAGTAACAAAAATATCGACAACAGACTACCTTCCATAATAACAAGGCTACCATCTATTGGAGTAAAAAAAATCTCGACAACAAACTACCTTCCATAATTATAAGGCTACCATCTATTGGAGTAACAAAAATATCGATAATAGACTACCTTCCATCATGACTAGGCTACCATCCATTGAAGTAACAAAGATATCGACAATAGACTACCTTCCATAATGACAAGGCTACCATCCATTGGAGTAACATAAATCTCCACAACAGACTACCTTCCATAATGACAAGGCTACCATCCATTGGAGTAACAAAAATCTCGACAACAGACTACCTTCCATAATAACAAGGCTATCATCCATTGGAGTAACAAAAATCTCGACAACAAATTACCATCCATAATAATAAGGCTACCATCCATTGGAGTAACAAAAATATCGATAACGGACTACCTTCCATCATGACTAGGCTACCATCCATTGTAGTAACAAAAATCTCGACAACAGACTACCTTCCATAGTGATAAGGCTACCATCCGTTGGAGTAACAAAATATCGACAACAGACTACGTTCCATAATGACAAGGCTACCATCCATTGGAGTAACAAAAATATAGACAACAGACTACCTTCCATAATAACAAGGCTACCATCTATTGGAGTAAAAAAAATCTCGACAACAAACTACCTTCCATAATTATAATGCTACCATCTATTGGAGTAACAAAAATATCGATAACATACTACCTTCCATAATGACAAGGCTACCATGCATTAGAGTAACAAAAATCTCAACAATATACTACCTTCCATAATGACAAGGCTACCATCCATTGGAGTAACAAAAATCTCGACAACAGACTACCTTCCATAATGACAAGGCTACCATCCATTGGAGTAACAAAAATCTTGACAACAAACTACCTTCCATAATAACAAGGCTACCATCCATTGGAGTAACAAAAATATCGATAACAGACTACCTTCCATCATGACTAGGCTACCATCCATTGGAGTAACAAAGATATCGACAACATACTACATTCCATAATGACAAGGCTACAATAAATTGTAATAACAAAATTCTCGACAACAGACTACCTTCCATAATGACATGGCTACCATCCATTGTAGTAACACAAAATATCGACAACAGACTACCTTCCATAATGACAAGGCTACCATCCATTGGAGTAACAAAAATCTCGACAACAGACTACCTTCCATAATGAGTAGGCTACCATCCATTGGAGTAAAAAAGATATCGACAACATACCACCTTCCATAATGACAACGCTACCATACATTGTAGTAATAAAAATCTCGACAACAGACTACCTTCCATAATGATAAGGCTACCATCCGTTGGAGTAACAAAATATCGACAACAGACTACGTTCCATAATGACAAGGCTACCATGCATTAGAGTAAAAAAAATCTCGACAACAAACTTCCTTCCATAATGACTAGGCTACCATCCATTGGAGTAACAAATATATTGACAATAGAACACCTTCCATAATGACAAGGCTACCATACTTTGTAGTAACCAAAATCTCGACAACACACTACCTTTCATAATGACAAGGCTACCATCCGTTGGAGTAACAAAAATATCGACAACAGACAACATTCCATAATGACAAGGCTACCATGCATTAGAGTAACAAAAATATCTACAACAGACTACCTTGGATAATGACTAGGCTACCATCCATTAGAGTAAAAAAGATATCGACAACATACTACCTTCCATAATGATAAGGCTACCATCCGTTGGAGTATCAAAAATATCGACAACATACAACGTTCCATAATGACAAGGCTACCATGCATTAGAATAACAAAAATCTCGACAGTAGACTACCTTCCATAATGACAACGCTACCATCCATTGGAGTAACAAAAATCTTGACAACAGACTACCTTCCATAATGACAAGGCTACCATCCATTAGAGTAACAAAAATCTCGACAACAGACTACCTTCCATAATAACAAGGCTACCATCCATTGGAGTAAAAAAAATCTTGACAACAAACTACCTTCCATAATAACAAGGCTACCATCCATTGGAGTAACAAAAATATCGATAACAGACTACCTTCCATCATGACTAGGCTACCATCCATTGGAGTAACAAAGATATCAACAACAGACTACCTTCCATAATGACAAGGCTACAATAAATTGTAATAAAAAAATTCTTGACAACAGACTACCTTCCATCATGACTAGGCTACCATCCATTGTAGTAACAAAAATCTCGGCAACAGACTACCTTCCATAATGATAGAGCTACCATCCAGTGGAGTAACAAAAATCTCGATAACAGACTACCTTCCATAATGACAAGGCTACCATGCATTAGAGTAACAAAAATCTCGACAACAGACTACCTTCCATAATGACAAGGCTACCATCCATTGGAGTAACAAAAATCTCGACAATAGACTACCTTCCATAATAACAAGGCTACCATCCATTGGAGTAACAAAAATCTCGACAACAAACTACCTTCCATAATAACAAGGCTACCATCCATTGGAGTAACAAAAATATCGATAACAGACTACCTTCCATCATGACTAGGCTACCATCCATTGGAGTAAAATAAATCTCGACAATAGACTACCTTCCATAATGACTAGGCTACCATCCATTGGAGTAACAAAGATATCGACAACAAACCACCTTCCATAATGACGAGGCTACCATCCGTTGTAGTAACCAAAAAATCGACAACAGACTACCTTCCATAATAATAAGGCTACCATCCATTGGAGTAACAAAAATCTCGACAACAAACTACCTTCCATAATAACAAGGCTACCATCCATTGGAGTAACAAAAATATCGATAACAGACTACCTTCCATCATGACTAGGCTACCATCCATTGGAGTAACAAAGATATTGACAACAAACTACCTTCCATAATGACAAGGCTACAATAAATTGTAATAACAAAATTCTCGACAACAGACTACCTTCCATAATGACAAGGCTACCATCCATTGTATTAATAAAAATCTCGGCAACAGACTACCTTCCATAATGACAAGGCTACCATCCATTGGAGTAACAAAAATATCGACAACAGACTACCTTCCATAATGACTAGGCTACCATCCATTGGAGTAACAAAGATATCGACAACATACCACTTTCTATAATGACAAGGCTACCATACATTTTAGTAACAAAAATCTCTACAACTGACTACCTTCCATAATGACAAGGCTACCATCCGTTGGAGTAACAAAAATCTCGACAATAGACTACCTTCCATAATGACTAGGCTACCATCCATTGGAGTAACAAAAATATCGACAACAGACTACGTTCCATAATGACAAGGCTATCATCCATTGGAGTAACAAAAATATCGATAACAGTCTACCTTCCATAATGACAAGGCTACGATGCATTAGATTAACAAACATCTCGACAATAGACTACCTTCCATAATGACTAGGCTACCATCCATTCGAGTAACAAAGATATCGACAACAGACTACCTTCCATAATGACAAGGCTACCATTCATTAGAGTAACAAAATTCTCGACAACAGAATACCTTCAATAATAACAAGGCTACCATCCATTGGAGTAACAAAAATCTCGACAACAAACTACCTTCCATAATAACAAGGCTACCATCCATTGGAGTAACAAAAATATCGATAACAGACTACCTTCCATCATGACTAGGCTACCATCCATTGGAGTAACAAAGATATCGACAACAGACTACCTTCCATAATGACAAGGCTACAATAAGATGTAATAACAAAATTCTCAACAACAGACTACCTTCCATAATGACAATGCTACCATCCATTGTAGTAACAAAAATCTCGACAACAGACTACCTTCCATAATGACAAGGCTACCATCCATTGGAGTAACAAAAATCTCGACAACAGACTACCTTCCATTATGACTAGGCTACCATCCATTGGAGTAAAAAAAATATCAACAAGTGACTACCTTCAATAATGACAAGGCTACCATCCATTGGAGTAACAAAAATCTCGACAACAGACTACCTTCCATAATAACAAGGCTACCATCCATTGGAGTAACAAAAATCTCGACAACAGATTACCTTCCATAATGACTAGGCTACCATCCATTGGAGTAAAAAAGATATCGACAACATACCACCTTCCATAATGACAAGGCTACCATACATTGTAGTAACAAAAATCTCGACAACAGACTACCTTCCATAATGATAAGGCTACCATCCGTTGGAGTAACAAAATATCGACAACAGACTACGTTCCATAATGACAAGGCTACCATGCATTAGAGTAACAAAAATCTCGACAACAAACTACCTTCCATAATGACTAGGCTACCATCCATTGGAGTAACAAAGATATTGACAACATACCACCTTCCATAATGACAAGGCTACCATACATTGTAGTAACAAAAATCTCGACAACACACTACCTTTCATAATGACAAGGCTACCATCCGTTGGAGTGACAAAAATATCGACAACAGAAAACATTCCATTATGACAAGGCTACCATGCATTAGAGTAACAAAAATCTCTATAACAGACTACCTTCGATAATGACTAGGCTACCATCCATTGGAGTAACAAAGATATCGACAACAGACTACCTTCCATAATGACTAGGCTATCATCCATTGGAGTAACAAAGATATCGACAACAGACCACCTTCCATAATGACAAGGCTACCATACATTATAGTAACAAAAATCTCGACAACAGACTACCTTCCAGAATGATAAGGCTACAATCCGTTGGAGTAACAAAAATATCGACAACATACAACGTTCCATAATGACAAGGCTGCCATGCATTAGAGTAACAAAAATCTTGACAACAGACTACCTTCCATAATGACAAGGCTACCATCCGTTGGAGTAACAAAAATATCGACAACAGACTACCTTCCATAATAATAAGGCTACCATCCATTGGAGTAACAAAAATCTCGACAACAAACTACCTTCCATAATAACAAGGCTACCATCCATTGGAGTAACAAAAATATCGATAACAGACTACCTTCCATCATGACTAGGCTACCATCCATTGGAGTAACAAAGATATCGGCAACAGACTACCTTCCATAATGACAAGGCTACAATAAATTGTAATAACAAAATTCTCGATAACAGACTACCTTCCATAATGACAAGGCTACCAACCATTGTAGTAATAAAAATCTCGGCAACAGACTACCTTCCACAATGACAAGGCTACCATCCATTGGAGTAACAAAAATATCGACAACATACTACCTTCCATAATGACTAGGCTACCATCCATTGGAGTAACAAAGATATCGACAACATACCACCTTCCATAATGACAAGGCTACCATACATTGTAGTAACAAAAATATCGACAACAGACTACCTTCCATAATGACAAGGCTACCATCCGTTGGAGTAACAAAAATGTCGACAATAGACTACCTTCCATAATGACTAGGCTACCATCCATTGGAGTAACAAAAATATCGACAACAGACTACGTTCCATAATGATAAGGCTATCATCCATTGGAGTAACAAAAATATCGATAACAGACTACCTTCCATCATGACTAGGCTACCATCCATTCGAGTAACAAAGATATCGAAAACAGACTACCTTCCATAATGACAAGGCTACAATAAATTGTAATAACAAAATTCTCGAAAACAGACTACCTTCCATAATGACAAGGCTACCATCCATTGTAGTAATAAAAATCTCGGCAACAGACTACCTTCCATAATGACAAGGCTACCATCCATTGGAGTAACAAAAATATCGACAACAGACTACCTTCCATAATGACTAGGCTACCATCCATTGGAGTAACAAAGATATCGACAACACACTACCTTTCATAATGACAAGGCTACCATCCGTTGGAGTAACAAAAATATCGACAACAGACAACATTCCATTATGACAAGGCTACCATGCATTAGAGTAACAAAAATCTCTACAACAGACTACCTTCGATAATGACTAGGCTACCATCCATTGGAGTAACAAAGATATCGACAACAGACTACCTTCCATAATGACTAGGATATCATCCATTAGAGTAACAAAGATATCGACAACAGACCACCTTCCATAATGACAAGGCTACCATACATTATAGTAACAAAAATCTCGACAACAGACTACCTTCCAGAATGATAAGGCTACAATCCGTTGGAGTAACAAAAATATCGACAACATACAACGTTCCATAATGACAAGGCTGCCATGCATTAGAGTAACAAAAATCTCGACAATAGACTACCTTCCATAATGACAAGGCTACCATCCATTGGAGTAACAAAAATCACGACAACAGACTACCTTCCATAATGACAAGGCTACCATCCGTTGGAGTAACAAAAATATCGACAACAGACTACCTTCCATAAGAATAAGGCTACCATCCATTGGAGTAACAAAAATCTCGACAACAAACTACCTTCCATAATAACAAGGCTACCATCCATTGGAGTAACAAAAATATCGATAACAGACTACCTTCCATCATGACTAGGCTACCATCCATTGGAGTAACAAAGATATCGACAACAGACTACCTTCCATAATGACAAGGCTACAATAAATTGTAATAACAAAATTCTCGACAACAGACTACCTTCCATAATGACAATGCTACCATCCATTGTAGTAATAAAAATCTCGGCAACAGACTACCTTCCACAATGACAAGGCTACCATCCATTGGAGTAACAAAAATATCGACAACATACTACCTTCCATAATGACTAGGCTACCATCCATTGGAGTAACAAAGATATCGACAACATACCACCTTCCACAATGACAAGGCTACCATACATTGTAGTAACAAAAATATCGAAAACAGACTACCTTCCATAATGACAAGGCTACCATCCGTTGGAGTAACAAAAATCTCGACAATAGACTACCTTCCATAATGACTAGGCTACCATCCATTGGAGTAACCAAAATATTGACAACAGACTACGTTCCATAATGATAAGGCTATCATCCATTGGAGTAACAAAAATATCCATAACTAACTACCTTCCATCATGACTTGGCTACCATCCATTGTAGTAACAAAAATATCGACAACAGACTACCTTCCATAGTGATAAGGCTACCATCCGTTGGAGTAACAAATATATCGACAACAGACTACCTTCAATAATGACAAGGCTACCATGCATTAGAGTAACAAAAATCTCGACAACAGACTACGTTCCATAATGACAAGGCTACCATGCATTAGAGTAACAAAAATCTCGACAACATACTACCTTCCATAATGACTAGGCTACCATCCATTAGAGTAACAAAGATATTGACAACATACCACCTTCCATAATGACAAGGCTACCATACATTATAGTAACAAAAATCTCGACAACACACTACCTTTCATAATGACAAGGCTACCATCCGTTGGAGTAACAAAAATATCGACAACAGACAACATTACATTATGACAAGGCTACCATGCATTAGAGTAACAAAAATCTCTACAACAGACTACCTTCGATAATGACTAGGCTACCATCCATTGGAGTAACAAAGATATCGACAACAGACTACCTTCCATAATGACTAGGCTACCATACATTGTAGTAACAAAAATCTCAACAACAGACTACCTTCCATAATGACAAGGCTACCATCCGTTGGAGTAACAAAAATCTCGACAATAGACTACCTTCCATAATGACTAGGCTACCATCCATTGGAGTAACAAAAATATCGACAACAGATTACCTTCCATAATAACAAGGCTACCATCTATTGGAGTAAAAAAAATCTCGACAACAAACTACCTTCCATAATTATAAGGCTACCATCTATTGGAGTAACAAAAATATCGATAATAGACTACCTTCCATCATGACTAGGCTACCATCCATTGAAGTAACAAAGATATCGACAATAGACTACCTTCCATAATGACAAGGCTACCATCCATTGGAGTAACATAAATCTCCACAACAGACTACCTTCCATAATGACAAGGCTACCATCCATTGGAGTAACAAAAATCTCGACAACAGACTACCTTCCATAATAACAAGGCTATCATCCATTGGAGTAACAAAAATCTCGACAACAAATTACCATCCATAATAATAAGGCTACCATCCATTGGAGTAACAAAAATATCGATAACGGACTACCTTCCATCATGACTAGGCTACCATCCATTGTAGTAACAAAAATCTCGACAACAGACTACCTTCCATAGTGATAAGGCTACCATCCGTTGGAGTAACAAAATATCGACAACAGACTACGTTCCATAATGACAAGGCTACCATCCATTGGAGTAACAAAAATATAGACAACAGACTACCTTCCATAATAACAAGGCTACCATCTATTGGAGTAAAAAAAATCTCGACAACAAACTACCTTCCATAATTATAATGCTACCATCTATTGGAGTAACAAAAATATCGATAACAGACTACCTTCCATAATGACAAGGCTACCATGCATTAGAGTAACAAAAATCTCAACAATATACTACCTTCCATAATGACAAGGCTACCATCCATTGGAGTAACAAAAATCTCGACAACAGACTACCTTCCATAATGACAAGGCTACCATCCATTGGAGTAACAAAAATCTTGACAACAAACTACCTTCCATAATAACAAGGCTACCATCCATTGGAGTAACAAAAATATCGATAACAGACTACCTTCCATCATGACTAGGCTACCATCCATTGGAGTAACAAAGATATCGACAACATACTACATTCCATAATGACAAGGCTACAATAAATTGTAATAACAAAATTCTCGACAACAGACTACCTTCCATAATGACATGGCTACCATCCATTGTAGTAACACAAAATATCGACAACAGACTACCTTCCATAATGACAAGGCTACCATCCATTGGAGTAACAAAAATCTCGACAACAGACTACCTTCCATAATGAGTAGGCTACCATCCATTGGAGTAAAAAAGATATCGACAACATACCACCTTCCATAATGACAACGCTACCATACATTGTAGTAATAAAAATCTCGACAACAGACTACCTTCCATAATGATAAGGCTACCATCCGTTGGAGTAACAAAATATCGACAACAGACTACGTTCCATAATGACAAGGCTACCATGCATTAGAGTAAAAAAAATCTCGACAACAAACTTCCTTCCATAATGACTAGGCTACCATCCATTGGAGTAACAAATATATTGACAATAGAACACCTTCCATAATGACAAGGCTACCATACTTTGTAGTAACCAAAATCTCGACAACACACTACCTTTCATAATGACAAGGCTACCATCCGTTGGAGTAACAAAAATATCGACAACAGACAACATTCCATAATGACAAGGCTACCATGCATTAGAGTAACAAAAATATCTACAACAGACTACCTTGGATAATGACTAGGCTACCATCCATTAGAGTAAAAAAGATATCGACAACATACTACCTTCCATAATGATAAGGCTACCATCCGTTGGAGTATCAAAAATATCGACAACATACAACGTTCCATAATGACAAGGCTACCATGCATTAGAATAACAAAAATCTCGACAGTAGACTACCTTCCATAATGACAACGCTACCATCCATTGGAGTAACAAAAATCTCGACAACAGACTACCTTCCATAATGACAAGGCTACCATCCATTAGAGTAACAAAAATCTCGACAACAGACTACCTTCCATAATAACAAGGCTACCATCCATTGGAGTAAAAAAAATCTTGACAACAAACTACCTTCCATAATAACAAGGCTACCATCCATTGGAGTAACAAAAATATCGATAACAGACTACCTTCCATCATGACTAGGCTACCATCCATTGGAGTAACAAAGATATCAACAACAGACTACCTTCCATAATGACAAGGCTACAATAAATTGTAATAAAAAAATTCTTGACAACAGACTACCTTCCATCATGACTAGGCTACCATCCATTGTAGTAACAAAAATCTCGGCAACAAACTACCTTCCATAATGATAGAGCTACCATCCAGTGGAGTAACAAAAATCTCGATAACAGACTACCTTCCATAATGACAAGGCTACCATGCATTAGAGTAACAAAAATCTCGACAACAGACTACCTTCCATAATGACAAGGCTACCATCCATTGGAGTAACAAAAATCTCGACAATAGACTACCTTCCATAATAACAAGGCTACCATCCATTGGAGTAACAAAAATCTCGACAACAAACTACCTTCCATAATAACAAGGCTACCATCCATTGGAGTAACAAAAATATCGATAACAGACTACCTTCCATCATGACTAGGCTACCATCCATTGGAGTAAAATAAATCTCGACAATAGACTACCTTCCATAATGACTAGGCTACCATCCATTGGAGTAACAAAGATATCGACAACAAACCACCTTCCATAATGACGAGGCTACCATCCGTTGTAGTAACCAAAAAATCGACAACAGACTACCTTCCATAATAATAAGGCTACCATCCATTGGAGTAACAAAAATCTCGACAACAAACTACCTTCCATAATAACAAGGCTACCATCCATTGGAGTAACAAAAATATCGATAACAGACTACCTTCCATCATGACTAGGCTACCATCCATTGGAGTAACAAAGATATTGACAACAAACTACCTTCCATAATGACAAGGCTACAATAAATTGTAATAACAAAATTCTCGACAACAGACTACCTTCCATAATGACAAGGCTACCATCCATTGTATTAATAAAAATCTCGGCAACAGACTACCTTCCATAATGACAAGGCTACCATCCATTGGAGTAACAAAAATATCGACAACAGACTACCTTCCATAATGACTAGGCTACCATCCATTGGAGTAACAAAGATATCGACAACATACCACTTTCTATAATGACAAGGCTACCATACATTTTAGTAACAAAAATCTCTACAACTGACTACCTTCCATAATGACAAGGCTACCATCCGTTGGAGTAACAAAAATCTCGACAATAGACTACCTTCCATAATGACTAGGCTACCATCCATTGGAGTAACAAAAATATCGACAACAGACTACGTTCCATAATGACAAGGCTATCATCCATTGGAGTAACAAAAATATCGATAACAGTCTACCTTCCATAATGACAAGGCTACGATGCATTAGATTAACAAACATCTCGACAATAGACTACCTTCCATAATGACTAGGCTACCATCCATTCGAGTAACAAAGATATCGACAACAGACTACCTTCCATAATGACAAGGCTACCATTCATTAGAGTAACAAAATTCTCGACAACAGAATACCTTCAATAATAACAAGGCTACCATCCATTGGAGTAACAAAAATCTCGACAACAAACTACCTTCCATAATAACAAGGCTACCATCCATTGGAGTAACAAAAATATCGATAACAGACTACCTTCCATCATGACTAGGCTACCATCCATTGGAGTAACAAAGATATCGACAACAGACTACCTTCCATAATGACAAGGCTACAATAAGATGTAATAACAAAATTCTCAACAACAGACTACCTTCCATAATGACAATGCTACCATCCATTGTAGTAACAAAAATCTCGACAACAGACTACCTTCCATAATGACAAGGCTACCATCCATTGGAGTAACAAAAATCTCGACAACAGACTACCTTCCATTATGACTAGGCTACCATCCATTGGAGTAAAAAAAATATCAACAAGTGACTACCTTCAATAATGACAAGGCTACCATCCATTGGAGTAACAAAAATCTCGACAACAGACTACCTTCCATAATAACAAGGCTACCATCCATTGGAGTAACAAAAATCTCGACAACAGATTACCTTCCATAATGACTAGGCTACCATCCATTGGAGTAAAAAAGATATCGACAACATACCACCTTCCATAATGACAAGGCTACCATACATTGTAGTAACAAAAATCTCGACAACAGACTACCTTCCATAATGATAAGGCTACCATCCGTTGGAGTAACAAAATATCGACAACAGACTACGTTCCATAATGACAAGGCTACCATGCATTAGAGTAACAAAAATCTCGACAACAAACTACCTTCCATAATGACTAGGCTACCATCCATTGGAGTAACAAAGATATTGACAACATACCACCTTCCATAATGACAAGGCTACCATACATTGTAGTAACAAAAATCTCGACAACACACTACCTTTCATAATGACAAGGCTACCATCCGTTGGAGTGACAAAAATATCGACAACAGAAAACATTCCATTATGACAAGGCTACCATGCATTAGAGTAACAAAAATCTCTATAACAGACTACCTTCGATAATGACTAGGCTACCATCCATTGGAGTAACAAAGATATCGACAACAGACTACCTTCCATAATGACTAGGCTATCATCCATTGGAGTAACAAAGATATCGACAACAGACCACCTTCCATAATGACAAGGCTACCATACATTATAGTAACAAAAATCTCGACAACAGACTACCTTCCAGAATGATAAGGCTACAATCCGTTGGAGTAACAAAAATATCGACAACATACAACGTTCCATAATGACAAGGCTGCCATGCATTAGAGTAACAAAAATCTTGACAACAGACTACCTTCCATAATGACAAGGCTACCATCCGTTGGAGTAACAAAAATATCGACAACAGACTACCTTCCATAATAATAAGGCTACCATCCATTGGAGTAACAAAAATCTCGACAACAAACTACCTTCCATAATAACAAGGCTACCATCCATTGGAGTAACAAAAATATCGATAACAGACTACCTTCCATCATGACTAGGCTACCATCCATTGGAGTAACAAAGATATCGGCAACAGACTACCTTCCATAATGACAAGGCTACAATAAATTGTAATAACAAAATTCTCGATAACAGACTACCTTCCATAATGACAAGGCTACCAACCATTGTAGTAATAAAAATCTCGGCAACAGACTACCTTCCACAATGACAAGGCTACCATCCATTGGAGTAACAAAAATATCGACAACATACTACCTTCCATAATGACTAGGCTACCATCCATTGGAGTAACAAAGATATCGACAACATACCACCTTCCATAATGACAAGGCTACCATACATTGTAGTAACAAAAATATCGACAACAGACTACCTTCCATAATGACAAGGCTACCATCCGTTGGAGTAACAAAAATGTCGACAATAGACTACCTTCCATAATGACTAGGCTACCATCCATTGGAGTAACAAAAATATCGACAACAGACTACGTTCCATAATGATAAGGCTATCATCCATTGGAGTAACAAAAATATCGATAACAGACTACCTTCCATCATGACTAGGCTACCATCCATTCGAGTAACAAAGATATCGAAAACAGACTACCTTCCATAATGACAAGGCTACAATAAATTGTAATAACAAAATTCTCGAAAACAGACTACCTTCCATAATGACAAGGCTACCATCCATTGTAGTAATAAAAATCTCGGCAACAGACTACCTTCCATAATGACAAGGCTACCATCCATTGGAGTAACAAAAATATCGACAACAGACTACCTTCCATAATGACTAGGCTACCATCCATTGGAGTAACAAAGATATCGACAACACACTACCTTTCATAATGACAAGGCTACCATCCGTTGGAGTAACAAAAATATCGACAACAGACAACATTCCATTATGACAAGGCTACCATGCATTAGAGTAACAAAAATCTCTACAACAGACTACCTTCGATAATGACTAGGCTACCATCCATTGGAGTAACAAAGATATCGACAACAGACTACCTTCCATAATGACTAGGATATCATCCATTAGAGTAACAAAGATATCGACAACAGACCACCTTCCATAATGACAAGGCTACCATACATTATAGTAACAAAAATCTCGACAACAGACTACCTTCCAGAATGATAAGGCTACAATCCGTTGGAGTAACAAAAATATCGACAACATACAACGTTCCATAATGACAAGGCTGCCATGCATTAGAGTAACAAAAATCTCGACAATAGACTACCTTCCATAATGACAAGGCTACCATCCATTGGAGTAACAAAAATCACGACAACAGACTACCTTCCATAATGACAAGGCTACCATCCGTTGGAGTAACAAAAATATCGACAACAGACTACCTTCCATAAGAATAAGGCTACCATCCATTGGAGTAACAAAAATCTCGACAACAAACTACCTTCCATAATAACAAGGCTACCATCCATTGGAGTAACAAAAATATCGATAACAGACTACCTTCCATCATGACTAGGCTACCATCCATTGGAGTAACAAAGATATCGACAACAGACTACCTTCCATAATGACAAGGCTACAATAAATTGTAATAACAAAATTCTCGACAACAGACTACCTTCCATAATGACAATGCTACCATCCATTGTAGTAATAAAAATCTCGGCAACAGACTACCTTCCACAATGACAAGGCTACCATCCATTGGAGTAACAAAAATATCGACAACATACTACCTTCCATAATGACTAGGCTACCATCCATTGGAGTAACAAAGATATCGACAACATACCACCTTCCACAATGACAAGGCTACCATACATTGTAGTAACAAAAATATCGAAAACAGACTACCTTCCATAATGACAAGGCTACCATCCGTTGGAGTAACAAAAATCTCGACAATAGACTACCTTCCATAATGACTAGGCTACCATCCATTGGAGTAACCAAAATATTGACAACAGACTACGTTCCATAATGATAAGGCTATCATCCATTGGAGTAACAAAAATATCCATAACTAACTACCTTCCATCATGACTTGGCTACCATCCATTGTAGTAACAAAAATATCGACAACAGACTACCTTCCATAGTGATAAGGCTACCATCCGTTGGAGTAACAAATATATCGACAACAGACTACCTTCAATAATGACAAGGCTACCATGCATTAGAGTAACAAAAATCTCGACAACAGACTACGTTCCATAATGACAAGGCTACCATGCATTAGAGTAACAAAAATCTCGACAACATACTACCTTCCATAATGACTAGGCTACCATCCATTAGAGTAACAAAGATATTGACAACATACCACCTTCCATAATGACAAGGCTACCATACATTATAGTAACAAAAATCTCGACAACACACTACCTTTCATAATGACAAGGCTACCATCCGTTGGAGTAACAAAAATATCGACAACAGACAACATTACATTATGACAAGGCTACCATGCATTAGAGTAACAAAAATCTCTACAACAGACTACCTTCGATAATGACTAGGCTACCATCCATTGGAGTAACAAAGATATCGACAACAGACTACCTTCCATAATGACTAGGCTACCATACATTGTAGTAACAAAAATCTCAACAACAGACTACCTTCCATAATGACAAGGCTACCATCCGTTGGAGTAACAAAAATCTCGACAATAGACTACCTTCCATAATGACTAGGCTACCATCCATTGGAGTAACAAAAATATCGACAACAGATTACCTTCCATAATAACAAGGCTACCATCTATTGGAGTAAAAAAAATCTCGACAACAAACTACCTTCCATAATTATAAGGCTACCATCTATTGGAGTAACAAAAATATCGATAATAGACTACCTTCCATCATGACTAGGCTACCATCCATTGAAGTAACAAAGATATCGACAATAGACTACCTTCCATAATGACAAGGCTACCATCCATTGGAGTAACATAAATCTCCACAACAGACTACCTTCCATAATGACAAGGCTACCATCCATTGGAGTAACAAAAATCTCGACAACAGACTACCTTCCATAATAACAAGGCTATCATCCATTGGAGTAACAAAAATCTCGACAACAAATTACCATCCATAATAATAAGGCTACCATCCATTGGAGTAACAAAAATATCGATAACGGACTACCTTCCATCATGACTAGGCTACCATCCATTGTAGTAACAAAAATCTCGACAACAGACTACCTTCCATAGTGATAAGGCTACCATCCGTTGGAGTAACAAAATATCGACAACAGACTACGTTCCATAATGACAAGGCTACCATCCATTGAAGTAACAAAAATATAGACAACAGACTACCTTCCATAATAACAAGGCTACCATCTATTGGAGTAAAAAAAATCTCGACAACAAACTACCTTCCATAATTATAAGGCTACCATCTATTGGAGTAACAAAAATATCGATAATAGACTACCTTCCATCATGACTAGGCTACCATCCATTGAAGTAACAAAGATATCGACAATAGACTACCTTCCATAATGACAAGGCTACCATCCATTAGAGTAACATAAATCTCGACAACAGACTACCTTCCATAATGACAAGGCTACCATCCATTGGAGTAACAAAAATCTCGACAACAGACTACCTTCCATAATAACAAGGCTATCATCCATTGGAGTAACAAAAATATCGACAACAAATTACCATCCATAATAATAAGGCTACCATCCATTGGAGTAACAAAAATATCGATAACGGACTACCTTCCATCATGACTAGGCTACCATCCATTGTAGTAACAAAAATCTCGACAACAGACTACCTTCCATAGTGATAAGGCTACCATCCGTTGGAGTAACAAATATATCGACAACAGACTACCTTCAATAATGACAAGGCTACCATGCATTAGAGTTACAAAAATCACGACAACAGACTACCTTCCATAATGACTATGCTACCATCCGTTGGAGTAACAAAGATATTGACAACAGACCACCTTCCATAATGACAAGGCTACCATACATTGTAGTAACAAAAATCTCAACAATAGACTACCTTCCATAATGAAAAGGCTACCATCCGTTGGATTAACAAAAATATCGACAACAGACTACGTTCCAAAATGACAAGGCTACCATGCATTAGAGTAACATAAATCTCGACAACAGACCACCTTCCATAATGACAAGGCTACCATCCATTGGAGTAACAAAAATATCGACAACAGACTACCTTCCATAATAACAAGGCTATCATCCATTGGAGTAACAAAAATATCGACAACAAATTACCATCCATAATAATAAGGCTACCATCCATTGGAGTAACAAAAATATCGATAACGGACTATGTTCCATCATGACTAGGCTACCATCCATTGTAGTAACAAAAATCTCGACAACAGACTACCTTCCATAGTGATAAGGCTACCATCCGTTGGAGTAACAAATATATCGACAACAGACTACCTTCAATAATGACAAGGCTACCATGCATTAGAGTAAAAAAAATCTCGACAACAGACTACGTTCCATAATGACAAGGCTACCATGCATTAGAGTAACAAAAATCTCGACAACATACTACCTTCCATAATGACTAGGCTACCATCCATTGGAGTAACCAAGATATTGACAACATACCACCTTCCATAATGACAAGGCTACCATACATTGTAGTAACAAAAATCTCGACAACACACTACCTTTCATAATGACAAGGCTACCATCCGTTGGAGTAACAAAAATATCGACAACAGACAACATTCCATTATGACAAGGCTACCATGCATTAGAGTAACAAAAATCTCTACAACAGACTACCTTCGATAATGACTAGGCTACCATCCATTGGAGTAACAAAGATATCGACAACAGACTACCTTCCATAATGACTAGGCTACCATACATTGTAGTAACAAAAATCTCGACAACAGACTACCTTCCATAATGACAAGGCTACCATCCGTTGGAGTAACAAAAATCTCGACAATAGACTACCTTCCATAATGACTAGGCTACCATCTATTGGAGTAAAAAAAATCTCGACAACAGACTACCTTCCATAATTATAAGGCTACCATTTATTGGAGTAACAAAAATATCGATAATAGACTACCTTCCATCATGACTAGGCTACCATCCATTGAAGTAACAAAGATATCGACAACAGACTACCTTCCATAATGACAAGGCTACCATCCATTGGAGTAACATAAATCTCGACAACAGACTACCTTCCATAATGACAAGGCTACCATCCATTGGAGTAACAAAAATCTCGACAACAGACTACATTCCATAATAACAAGGCTATCATCCATTGGAGTAACAAAAATCTCGACAACAAATTACCATCCCTAATAATAAGGCTACCATCCATTGGAGTAACAAAAATATCGATAACGAACTACCTTCCATCATGACTAGGCTACCATCCATTGGAGTAACAAAAATTTCGACAACAGACTACCTTCCATAGTGATAAGGCTACCATCCGTTGGAGTAACAAAATATCGACAACAGACTACGTTCCATAATGACAAGGCTACCATGCATTAGAGTAACAAAAATATCGACAACATACTACCTTCCATAATGACTAGGCTACCATCCATTGGAGTAACAAAGATATTGACAACAAACCACCTTCCATAATGACAAGGCTACCATACATTGTAGTAACAAAAATCTCGACAACACACTACCTTTCATAATGACAAGGCTACCATCCGTTGGAGTAACAAAAATATCGACAACAGACAACATTCCATTATGACAAGGCTACCATGCATTAGAGTAACAAAAATCTCTACAACAGACTACCTTCGATAATGACTAAGCTACCATCCATTGGAGTAACAAAGATATCGACAACAGACTACCTTCCATAATGACTAGGCTACCATCCATTGGAGTAACAAAGATATCGACAACATACCACCTTCCATAATGACAAGGCTACCATACATTGTAGTAACAAAAATCTCGACAACAGACTACCTTCCATAATGACAAGGCTACCATCCGTTGGAGTAACAAAAATCTCGACAATAGACTACCTTCCATAATGACTAGGCTACCATCCATTGGAGTAACAAAAATATCGACAACAGACTACCTTCCATAATAACAAGGCTACCATCTATTGGAGTAACAAAAATCTCGACAACAAATTACCTTCCATAATTATAAGGCTATCATCCAATGGAGTAACAAAAATCTCGACAACAAATTACCATCCATAATAATTAGGCTACCATCTATTGGAGTAACAAAAATATCGATAATAGACTACCTTCCATCATGACTAGGCTACCATCCATTGAAGTAACAAAGATATCGACAATAGACTACCTTCCATAATGACAAGGCTACCATCCATTGGAGTAACATAAATCTCGACAACAGACTACCTTCCATAATGACAAGGCTACCATCCATTGGAGTAACAAAAATCTCGACAACATACTACCTTCCATAATAACAAGGCTATCATCCATTGGAGTAACAAAAATCTCGACAACAAATTACCATCCATAATAATAAGGCTACCATCCATTGGAGTAACAAAAATATCGATAACGGACTACCTTCCATCATGACTAGGCTACCATCCATTGGAGTAACAAAGATATCGACAACAGACTACCTTCCATAATGACAAGGCTACAATAAATTGTAATAACAAAATTCTCGACAATAGACTATCTTCCATCATGACAAGGCTACCATCCATTGTAGTAACAAAAATCTCGACAACAGACTACCTTCCATAGTGATAAGGCTACCATTCGTTGGAGTAACAAAAATATCGACAACAGACTACCTTCGATAATGACAAGGCTACCATGCATCAGAGTAACAAAAATCACGACAACAGACTACCTTCCATAATGACTATGCTACCATCCGTTGGAGTAACAAAGATATTGACAACAGACCACCTTCCATAATGACAAGGCTACCATACATTGTAGTAACAAAAATCTCAACAACAGACTACCTTCCACAATGAAAAGGCTACCATCCGTTGGAGTAACAAAAATATCGACAACAGACTACGTTCCAAAATGACAAGGCTACCATGCATTAGAGTAACAAAAATATCGACAACAAACTACCTTCCATAATGTCTAGGCTATCATTCATTGGAGTAACAAAGATATCGACAAAAGACCACCTTCCATAATGACAAGGCTACCATACATTATAGTAACAAAAATCTCGACAACAGACTACCTTCCATAATGATAAGGCTACCATCCGTTGGAGTATCAAAGATATCGACAACAAACCACCTTCCATAATGAAAAGGCTACCATACATTGTAGTAACAAAAAGCTCGACAACAGAGTACCTTCCATAGTGATAAGGCTACCATCCGTTGGAGTAACAAAAATATCGACAACAGACTACCTTCAATAATGACAAGGTTACCATGCATTAGAGTAACAAAAATATCGACAACAGACTACCTTCCATAATGACTAGGCTACCATCCGTTGGAGTAACAAAGATATTGACAACAGACCACCTTCCATAATGACAAGGCTACCATACATTGTAGTAACAAAAATCTCAACAATAGACTACCTTCCATAATGAAAAGGCTACCATCCGTTGGAGTAACAAAAATATCGACAACAGACTACGTTCAAAAATGACAAGGCTACCATGCATTAGAGTAACAAAAATCTCGACAACAAACTACCTTCCATAATGACTAGGCTATCATCCATTGGAGTAACAAAGATATCGACAACAGACCACCTTCCATAATGATAAGGCTACCATACATTATAGTAACAAAAATCTCGACAACAGACTACCTTCCATAATGATAAGGCTACCATCCGTTGGAGTAACAAAAATATCGACAACATACAACGTTCCATAATGACAAGGCTACCATGCATTAGAGTGACAAAAATCTCGACAATAGACTACCTTCCATAATGACAAGGCTACCATCCATTGGAGTAACAAAAATCTCGACAACAGACTACCTTCCATAATGACAAGGCTACCATCCATTGGAGTAACAAAAATCTCGACAACAGACTACCTTCCATAATAACAAGGCTACCATCCATTGGAGTAACAAAAATCTCGACAACAAACTACCTTCCATAATAACAAGGCTACCATCCATTGGAGTAACAAAAATATCGATAACAGACTACCTTCAATCATGACTAGGCTACCATCCATTGGAGTAACAAAGATATCAACAACAGACTACCTTCCATAATGACAAGGCTACAATAAATTGTAATAACAAAATTCTCGACAACAGACTACCTTCCATCATGACTAGGCTACCATCCATTGTAGTAACAAAAATCTCGGCAACAGACTACCTTCCATAATGATAGAGCTACCATCCATTGGAGTAACAAAAATCTCGACAACAGACTATGTTCCATAATGATAAGGCTAACATCCATTGGAGTAACAAAAATCTCGACAACAGACTACCTTCCATAATGACAAGGCTACCATCCATTGGAGTAACAAAAATATCGACAACAGACTACGTTCCATAATGATAAGGGTACCATTCGTTGGAGTAACAAAAATATCGACAACAGACTACCTTCCATAATAACAAGTGTACCATCCATTGGAGTAACAAAAATATCGATAACAGACTACCTTCCATAATGACAAGGCTACCATGCATTAGAGTAACAAAAATCTCGACAATAGACTACCTTCCATAATGACAAGGCTACCATCCATTGGAGTAACAAAAATCTCGACAACAGACTACCTTCCATAATGACAAGGCTACCATCCATTGGAGTAACAAAAATCTCGACAACAGACTACCTTCCATAATAACAAGGCTACCATACATTGTAGTAACAAAAATCTCAACAATAGACTACCTTCCATAATGAAAAGGCTACCATCCGTTGGAGTAACAAAAATATCGACAACAGACTACGTTCCAAAATGACAAGGCTACCATGCATTAGAGTAAAAAAATCTCGACAACAAACTACCTTCCATAATGACTAGGCTATCATCCATTGGAGTAACAAAGAAATCGACAACAGACCACCTTCCATAATGATAAGGCTACCATACATTATAGTAACAAAAATCTCGACAACAGACTACCTTCCATAATGATAAGGCTACCATCCGTTGGAGTAACAAAAATATCGACAACATGCAACGTTCCATAATGACAAGGCTACCATGCATTAGAGTAACAAAAATCTCGACAATAGACTACCTTCCATAATGACAAGGCTACCATCCATTGGAGTAACAAAAATCTCGACGACAGACTACCTTCCATAATGACAAGGCTACCATCCATTGGAGTAACAAAAATCTCGACAACAGACTACCTTCCATAATAACAAGGCTACCATCCATTGGAGTAACAAAAATCTCGACAACAAACTACCTTCCATAATAACAAGGCTACCATCCATTGGAGTAACAAAAATATCGATAACAGACTACCTTCAATCATGACTAGGCTACCATCCATTGGAGTAACAAAGATATCAACAACAGACTACCTTCCATAATGACAAGGCTACAATAAATTGTAATAACAAAATTCTCGACAACAGACTACCTTCCATCATGACTAGGCTACCATCCATTGTAGTAACAAAAATCTCGGCAACAGACTACCTTCCATAATGATAGAGCTACCATCCATTGGAGTAACAAAAATCTCGACAACAGACTATGTTTCATAATGATAAGGCTAACATCCATTGGAGTAACAAAAATCTCGACAACAGACTACCTTACATAATAACAAGGCTACCATCCATTGGAGTAACAAAAATCTCGACAACAAACTACCTTCCATTATAACAAGGCTACCATCCATTGGAGTAACAAAAATCTCGGCAACAGACTACCTTCCATAATGACTAGGCTACCATGCAATAGAGTAACAAAAATCTCGACAATAGACTACCTTCCATAATGACAAGGCTACCATCCATTGGAGTAACAAAAATCTCGACAACAGACTACCTTCCATAATGACAAGGCTACCATCCATTGGAGTAACAAAAATCTCGACAACAGACTACCTTACATAATAACAAGGCTACCATCCATTGGAGTAACAAAAATCTCGACAACAAACTACCTTCCATTATAACAAGGCTACCATCCATTGGAGTAACAAAAATATCGATAACAGACTACCTTCCATCATGACTAGGCTACCATCCATTGGAGTAACAAAGATATCGACAACAGACTACCTTCCATAATGACAAGGCTACAATAAATTGTAATAACAAAATTCTCGACAACAGACTACCTTCCATAATGACAAGGCTACCATCCATTGGAGTAACAAAAATCTCGACAACAGATTACCTTCCATAATGACCAGGCTACCATCCATTGGAGTAAAAAAGATATCGACAACATACCACCTTCCATAATGACAAGGCTACCATACATTGTAATAACAAAAATCTCGACAACAGATTACCTTCCATAATGATAAGGCTACCATCCGTTGGAGTAATAAAATATCGACAACAGACTACATTCCATAATGACAAGGCTACCATGCATTAGAGTAACAAAAATATCGACATTAAACTACCTTCCATAATGACTAGGCTACCATCCATTAGAGTAACAAAGATATTGACAACAGACCACCTTCCATAATGACAAGGCTACCATACATTGTAGTAACAAAAATCTCGACAACAAACTACCTTTCATAATGACAAGGCTACCATCCGTTGGAGTAACAAAAATATCGACAACAGACAACATTCCATAATGACAAGGCTACCATGCATTAGAGTAACAAAAATCTCTACAACAGACTACCTTCGATAATGACTAGGCTACCATCCATTGGAGTAACAAAGATATCGACAACAGACTACCTTCCATAATGACTAGGCTACCATCCATTGGAGTAACAAAGATATCGACAATAGACTACCTTCCATAATGACTAGGCTATCATCCATTGGAGTAACAAAGATATCGACAACATACCACCTTCCATAATGACAAGGATACCATACATTATAGTAACGAAAATCTCGACAACAGACTACCTTCCATAATGATAAGGCTACCATCCGTTGGAGTAACAAAAATATCGACAACATACAACGTTTCATAATGACAAGGCTACCATGCATTAGAGTAACAAAAATCTCGACATTAGACTACCTTCCATAATAACAAGGCTACCATCCATTAGAGTAACAAAAATCTTGACAACTGACTACCTTTCATAATGACAAGGCTACCATCCATTGGAGTAACAAAAATCTCGACAACAGACTACCTTCCATAATAACAAGGCTACCATTCATTGGAGTAACAAAAATCTCGACAACAAACTACCTTCCATAATAACAAGGCTACCATCCATTGGAGTAACAAAAATATCGATAACAGACTACCTTCCATCATGACTAGGCTACCATCCATTGGAGTAACAAAGATATCAACAACAGACTACCTTCCATAATGACAAGGATACAATAAATTGTAATAACAAAATTCTCGACAACAGACTACCTTCCATCATGACTCGGCTACCATCCATTGTAGTAACAAAAATCTAGGCAACACACTACCTTCCATAATGATAGAGCTACCATCCATTGGAGTAACAAAAATCTCGACAACAGACTATGTTCCATAACGATAAGGCTAACATCCATTGGAGTAACAAAAATCTCGACAACATATCGACAACAGACTACGTTCCATAATGATAAGGCTACAATTCGTTGGAGTAACAAAGATATCGACAACAAACCACCTTCCATAATGACAAGGCTACCATACATTGTAGTAACAAAAATCTCAACAATAGACTACCTTCCATAATGACAAGGCTACCATCCATTGGAGTAACAAAAATATCTACAACAGACTACGTTCAAAAATGACAGGGCTACCATGCATTAGAGTAACAAATATCTCGACAACAAACTACCTTCCATAATGACTAGGATATCATCCATTGGAGTAACAAAGATATCGACAAGAGACCACCTTCCATAATGACAAGGCTACCATACATTATAGTAACAAAAATCTCGACAACAGACTACCTTCCATAATCATAAGGCTACCATCCGTTGGAGTAACAAAAATATCGACAACATACAACGTTCCATAATGAGAAGGCTACCATGCATTAGAGTAACAAAAATCTCGAGAATAGACTCCCTTCCATAATGACAAGGCTACCATCCATTGGAGTAACAAAAATCTCGACAACAGACTACCTTCCATAATGACAAGGCTACCATCCATTGGAGTAACAAAAATCTCGACAACAAACTACCTTCCATAATAACAAGGATACCATCCATTGGAGTAACAAAAATCTCGACAACAAACTACCTTCCATAATAACAAGGCTACCATCCATTGGAGTAACAAAAATATCGATAACAGACTACCTTCAATCATGACTAGGCTACCATTCATTGGAGTAACAAAGATATCAACAACATACTACCTTCTATAATGACAAGGCTACAATAAATTGTAATAACAAAATTCTCGACAACAGACTACCTTCCATCATGACTAGGCTACCATCCATTGTAGTAACAAAAATCTCGGCAACAGACTACCTTCCATAATGATAGAGCTACCATCTATTGGAGTAACAAAAATCTCGACAACAGACTATGTTCCATAATGATAAGGCTAACATCCATTGGAGTAACAAAAATCTCGACAACAGACTACCTTCCATAATGACAAGGCTACCATCCATTGGAGTAACAAAAATATCGACAACAGACTACGTTCCATAATGATAAGGCTACCACTCGTTGGAGTAACAAAAATATCGACAACAGACTACCTTCCATAATAACAAGGCTACCATCCATTGGAGTAACAAAAATATCGATAATAGACTACCTTCCATAATGACAAGGCTACCATGCATTAGAGTAACAAAAATCTCGACAATAGACTACCTTCCATAATGACAAGGCTACCATCCATTGGAGTAACAAAAATCTCGACAACAGACTACCTTCCATATTGACAAGGCTACCATCCTTTGGAGTAACAAAAATCTCAACAACAGACTACCTTCCATAATAACAGGGCTACTATCCATTGGAGTAACAAAAATCTCGACAACAAACTACCTTCCATAATAACAAGGCTACCATCCATTGGAGTAACAAAAATATCGATAACAGACTACCTTCCATCATGACTAGGCTACCATCCATTGGAGTAACAAAGGTATCGACAACAGACTACCTTCCATAATGACAAGGCTACAATAAATTGTAATAACAAAATTCTCGACAACAGACTACCTTCCATAATGACAAGGCTACCATCCATTGTAGTAACAAAAATCTAGGCAACAGACTACCTTCCATAATGATAGAGCTACCATCCATTGGAGTAACAAAAATCTCGACACCAGACTATGTTCCATAACGATAAGGCTAACATCCATTGGAGTAACAAAAATCTCGACAACAGATCGACAACAGACTACGTTCCATAATGATAAGGCTACAATTCGTTGGAGTAACAAAGATATCGACAACAGACTACCTTCCATAATGACAAGGCTACAATAAATTGTAATAACAAAATTCTCGACAACAGACTACCTTCCATAATGACAAGGCTACCATCCATTGTAGTAACAAAAATCTCGACAATAGACTACCTCCCATAATGATAAGGCTACCATCCGTTGGAGTATCAAAGATATCGACAACAAACCACCTTCCATAATGAAAAGGCTACCATACATTGTAGTAACAAAAATATCGACAACAGACTACCTTCAATAATGACAAGGCTACCATGCATTAGAGTAACAAAAATATCGACAACAGACTACCTTCCATAATGACTAGGCTACCATCCGTTGGAGTAACAAAGATATTGACAACAAACCACCTTCCATAATGACAAGGCTACCATACATTGTAGTAACAAAAATCTCAACAATAGACTACCTTCCATAATGACAAGGTTACCATCCATTGGAGTAACAAAAATATCGACAACAGACTATGTTCCAAAATGACAAGGCTACCATGCATTAGAGTAACAAAAATCTCGACAACAAACTACCTTCCATAATGACTAGGCTATCATCCATTGGAGTAACAAAGATATCGACAAGAGACCACCTTCCATAATGACAAGGCTACCATACATTATAGTAACAAAAATCACGACAACAGACTACCTTCCATAATCATAAGGCTACCATCCGTTGGAGTAACAAAAATATCGACAACATACAACGTTCCATAATGAGAAGGCTACCATGCATTAGAGTAACAAAAATCTCGAGAATAGACTCCCTTCCATAATGACAAGGCTACCATCCATTGGAGTAACAAAAATCTCGACAACAGACTACCTTCCATAATGACAAGGCTACCATCCATTGGAGTAACAAAAATCTCGACAACAAACTACCTTCCATAATAACAAGGATACCATCCATTGTAGTAACAAAAATCTCGACAACAAACTACCTTCCATAATAACAAGGCTACCATCCATTGGAGTAAAAAAATATCGATAACAGACTACCTTCAATCATGACTAGGCTACCATTCATTGGAGTAACAAAGATATCAACAACATACTACCTTCTATAATGACAAGGCTACAATAAATTATAATAACAAAATTCTCGACAACAGACTACCTTCCATCATGACTAGGCTACCATCCATTGTAGTAATAAAAATCTCGGCAACAGACTACCTTCCATAATGATAGAGCTACCATCTATTGGAGTAACAAAAATCTCGACAACAGACTATGTTCCATAATGATAAGGCTAACATCCATTGGAGTAACAAAAATCTCGACAACAGACTACCTTCCATAATGACAAGGCTACCATCCATTGGAGTAACAAAAATATCGACAACAGACTACGTTCCATAATGATAAGGCTACCACTCGTTGGAGTAACAAAAATATCGACAACAGACTACCTTCCATAATAACAAGGCTACCATCCATTGGAGTAACAAAAATATCGATAATAGACTACCTTCCATAATGACAAGGCTACCATGCATTAGAGTAACAAAAATCTCGACAATAGACTACCTTCCATAATGACAAGGCTACCATCCATTGGAGTAACAAAAATCTCGACAACAGACTACCTTCCATATTGACAAGGCTACCATCCTTTGGAGTAACAAAAATCTCGACAACAGACTACCTTCCATAATAACAGGGCTACTATCCATTGGAGTAACAAAAATCTCGACAACAAACTACCTTCCATAATAACAAGGCTACCATCCATTGGAGTAACAAAAATATCGATAACAGACTACCTTCCATCATGACTAGGCTACCATCCATTGGAGTAACAAAGGTATCGACAACAGACTACCTTCCATAATGACAAGGCTACAATAAATTGTAATAACAAAATTATCGACAACAGACTACCTTCCATAATGACAAGGCTACCATCCATTGTAGTAACAAAAATCTCGGCAACAGACTACCTTCCATAATGACAAGGCTACCATCCATTGGAGTAAAAAAAATCTCGACAACAGACTACCTTCCATAATGACTAGGCTACCATCCATTGGAGTAACAAAGATATCGACAACAAACCACCTTCCATAATGACGAGGCTACCATACATTGTAGTAACAAAAATCTCGACAACATACTACCTTCCATAATGACAAGGCTACCATCCATTGGAGTAACAAAAATCTCGACAACAGACTACCTTCCATAATGACTAGGCTACCATCCATTGGAGTAAAAAAAATATCAACAAGTGACTACCTTCAATAATGACAAGGCTACCATCCATTGGAGTAACAAAAATCTCGACAACAGACTACCTTCCATAATAACAAGGCTACCATCCATTGGAGTAACAAAAATCTCGACAACAAATTACCTTCCATAATGACTAGGCTACCATCCATTAGAGTAAAAAAGATATCGACAACATACCACCTTCCATAATAACAAGGCTACCATACATTGTAGTAACAAAAATCTCGACAACAGACTACCTTCCATAATAATAAGGCTACCATCCGTTGGAGTAACAAAATATCGACAACAGAGTACGTTCCATAATGACAAGGCTACCATGCATTTGAGTAACAAAAATCTCGACAACAGACTACCTTCCATAATGACTAGGCTACCATCCATTGGAGTAAGAAAGATATTGACAACAGACCACCTTCCATAATGACAAGGCTACCATACATTGTAGTAACAAAAATCTCGACAACACACTACCTTTCATAATGACAAGGCTACCATCCGTTGGAGTGACAAAAATATCGACAACAGACAACATTCCATAATGACTAGGCTACCATCCATTAGAGTAACAAAGATATCAACAACAGACTACCTTTCATAATGACAAGGCTACCATACATTGTAGTAACAAAGATCTCGACAACAGACTACTTTCCATAATGACAAGGCTACCATCCGTTGGAGTAAAAAAAATATCGACAACATACTACGTTCCAAAATGACAAGGCTACCATGCGTTAGAGTAACAAAAATCTCGACAATAGACTACCTTCCATAATGACAAGGCTACCATCCATTGGAGTAACAAAAATCTGGACAACAGACTACCTTCCATAATGACAAGGCTACCAATCATTGGAGTAACAAAAATCTCGACAACAGACTACCTTCCATAATAACAAGGCTACCATCTATTGGAGTAACAAAAATCTCGACAACAAACTACCTTCCATAATTATAAGGCTACCATCTATTGGAGTAACAAAAATATCGATAACAGAATACCTTTCATCATGACTAGGCTACCATCCATTGGAGTAACAAAGATATCGACAACAGACTACCTTCCATAATGACAAGGCTACAATAAATTGTAATAACAAAATTCTCGACAACAAACTACCTTCCATAATGACAAGGCTACCATCCATTGTAGTAACAAAAATCTCAGCAACAGACTACCTTCCATAATGACAAGGCTACCATCCATTGGAGTAACAAAAATCTCGACAACAGACTATGTTCCATAATGATAAGGCTACAATCCGTTGGAGAAACAAAAATCCCGACAACAGACTACCTTCCCTAATGACAAGGCTACCATCCGTTGGAGTAACAAAAATATCGACAACAGACTACGTTCCAAAATTACAAGGCTACCATGCATTAGAGTAACAAAAATATCGACAACAGACTACCTTCCATAATGACTAGGCTATCATCCATTGGAGTATCAAAGATATCGACAACAGACCACCTTCCATAATGACAAGGCTACCATACATTATAGTAACAAAAATCTCGACAACAGACTACCTTTCATAATGATAAGGCTACCATCCGTTGGAGTAACAAAAATATCGACAACATACAACGTTCTATAATGAGAAGGCTACCATGCATTAGAGTAACAAAAATCTCGACAATAGACTACCTTCCATAATGACAAGGCTACCATCCATTGGAGTAACAAAAATCTCGACAACAGACTACCTTCCATAATTACAAGGCTACCATCCGTTGGAGTAACAAAATTCTCGACAACAGACTACCTTCCATAATAACAAGGCTACCATCCATTGGAGTAAAACAGATATCGACAACATACCACCTTCCATAATGACAAGGCTACCATACATTGTAGTAACAAAAATCTCGACAACAGACTACCTTCCATAATGATAAGGCTACCATCCATTGGAGTAACAAAATATCAATAACAGACAACGTTCCATATTGACAAGGCTACCATGCATTAGGGTAACAAAAATCTCGACAACAGACTACCTTCCATAATGACTAGGCTACCATCCATTGGAGTAACAAAGATATTGACAATAGACCACCTTCCATAATGACAAGGCTACCATACATTGTAGTAACAAAAATCTCGACAACAGACTACCTTTCATAATGACAAGGCTACCATCCGTTGGAGTAACAAAAATATCGACAACAAACAACATTCCATAATGACAAGGCTACCATGCATTAGAGTAACAAAAATCTCTACAACAGACTACCTTCGATAATGACAAGGCTAGCATCCATTGGAGTAACAAAGATATTGACAATAGACTATCTTTCATAATGACAAGGCTACCATACATTGTAGTAACAAAGATCTCGACAACAGACTACCTTCCATAATGACAAGGCTACCATCCGTTGGAGTAACAAAAATATCGACAACAGACTACGTTCCAAAATGACAAGGCTACCATGCGTTAGAGTAACAAAAATCTCGACAATAGACTACCTTCCATAATGACAAGGCTACCATCCATTGGAGTAACAAAAATCTGGACAACAGACTACCTTCCATAATGACAAGGCTACCAATCATTGGAGTAACAAAAATCTCGACAACAGACTACCTTCCATAATAACAAGGATACCATCTATTGGAGTAACAAAAATCTCGACAACAAACTACCTTCCATAATTACAAGGCTACCATCTATTGGAGTAACAAAAATATCGACAACAGACTACCTTCCATCATGACTAGGCTACCATCCATTGGAGTAACAAAGATATCGACAACAGACTACCTTCCATAATGACAAGGCTACAATAAATTGTAATAACAAAATTCTCGACAACAAACTACCTTCCATAATGACAAGGCTACCATCCATTGTAGTAACAAAAATCTCGGCAACAGACTACCTTCCATAATGACAAGGCTACCATCCATTGGAGTAACAAAAATCTCGACAACAGACTATGTTCCATAATGATAAGGCTACCATCCGTTGGAGAAACAAAAATCTCGACAACAGACTACCTTCCATAATGACAAGGCTACCATCCGTTGGAGTAACAAAAATATCGACAGCAGACTACTTTCCAAAATGACAAGGCTACCATGCATTAGAGTAAAAAAATCTCGACAACAGACTACCTTCCATAATGACTAGGCTATCATCCATTGGAGTAACAAAGATATCGACAACAGACCACCTTCCATAATGACAAGGCTATCATACATTATAGTGACAAAAATCTCGACAACAGACTACCTTCCATAATGATAAGGCTAGCATCCGTTGGAGTAACAAAAATATCGACAACATACAACGTTCCATAATGACAAGGCTACCATGCATTAGAGTAACAAAAATCTCGACAATAGACTACCTTCCATAATGACAAGGCTACCATCCATTGGAGTAACAAAAATCTCGACAACAGACTACCTTTCATAATGACAAGGCTACCATCCATTGGAGTAACAAAAATCTCGACAACAGACTACCTTCCATAATAACAAGGCTACCATCCATTGGAGTAACAAAAATCTCGACATCAAACTACCTTCCATAATAACAAGGCTACCATCCATTGGAGTAACAAAAATATCGATAACAGACTACCTTCCATCATGACTAGGCTACCATCCATTGGAGTAACAAAGATATCAACAACTGACTACCTTCCATAATGACAAGGCTACAATAAATTGTAATAACAAAATTCTCGACAACAGACTACCTTCCATCATGACTAGGCTACCATCCATTGTAGTAACAAAAATCTCGGCAACAGACTACCTTCCATAATGATAGAGCTACCATCCATTAGAGTAACAAAAATCTCGACAACAAACTATGTTCCATAATGATAAGGCTAACATCCATTGGAGTAAGAAAAATCTCGACAACAGACTACCTTCTATAATGACAAGGCTACCATCCATTGGAGTAACAAAAATATCGACAACAGACTACGTTCCATAATGATAAGGCTACCATTCGTTGGAGTAACAAAAATATCGACAACAGACTACCTTCCATAATAACAAGGCTACCATCCATTGGAGTAACAAAAATATCGATAACAGACTACCTTCCATAATGACAAGGCTACCATACATTAGAATAACAAAAATCTCGACAATAGACTACCTTCCATAATGACAAGGCTACCATCCATTGGAGTAACAAAAATCTCGACAACAGACTACCTTCCATAATGACAAGGCTACCATCCATTGGAGTAACAAAAATCTCGACAACAGACCACCTTACATAATAACAAGGCTACCATCCATTGGAGTAACAAAAATCTCGACAACAAACTACCTTCCATAATAACAAGGCTACCATCCATTGGAGTAACAAAAATATCGATAACAGACTACCTTCCATCATGACTAGGCTACCATCCATTGGAGTAACAAAGATATCGACAACAGACTACCTTCCATAATGACAAGGCTACAATAAATTGTAATAACAAAATTCTCGACAACAGACTACCACTACTAAAAAAAAGACATTTGAGAAAAAGTTTTTACATCGGGTATCAAAATAGGTGATGTAAAAAATACAGTTAACAAACTTTTTATATCAGGTATTTATTTGCAATGATATAAAAAATAAGGGAAAATTTTTTTTTCGTCACCTATTACATCGGGCAATCTCATCCACCGATGTAAAAGATTTCCAGAAAAAAAACACGGTGGCATTTTTGTAAATAAGAAACAAGGTGACAAAAACGTTAAAAAAATATAAGACATGTATTACATCGGTTTAAATAAAAACCGATGTAAAAAATGATAGCTTGAATTAATATATAAAATATATTAAAAAAATAATAAAAACGCGTGTAAAAAAAAAAAAGAAGAAGAAGATATTACATCGGTTGGGACTTCCCACCGATGTAATAGCCATAACTTGAATTAATTTTTAAAACGTATTAAAGAATCATAAAAACGCGTGAAAAAAAAAATAACAAAATATTAAATCGGTGGGACTTTCCACCTACGTAATAGCCAACGCGTGTAAAAAAAGAAAAAAAAATATTAAATCGGTGGGACTTTCCACCGATGTAATAGCCTACGCGTGTAAAAAAATAAAAAATATTAAATCGGTGGGACTTTCCACCGATGTATTAGCCTACGCGTGTAAAAAAAAAAATTAAATCGGTGGGTCTTTCCACCGATTTAATAGCCTAACTTAAAAAAAAAATAAAAAAATATTAAATCGGTGGGTCTTTCCACCGATGTAATAGCCTAACTTAAAAAAAATAATAATATTAAATCGGTGGGAACTTCCACCGAGGTAAAAAAGTATATAAAAAATTTACTTTTGTACTGGAACACTGTACATCTACCCATTTTTCCATCTACCCATTTTTTCCATCGACCCATTCCGCCACCAACGCTTTCGTCAACGGCTCCAACACCCAACACCGTCAACGGCTCACCGTCGCCGCCTGATTCACCGCCGTTTCAACGGCTCACCGTCGCCTCACCGTCGCCTCGCCCGATTCACCGCCGTTTCAACGGCTCACCGTCGCCTCGCCGTTTCAACTGATTCCTAGCCGCCGATTCATCGTGGGTTTCAACTGTAAGTGAGTTTTCCGTTATCCTTGATGCATTGGTTCGTTTACTGCAGCTATAACGTGGTTTGTTTACTGAGTTTTCTGTTATATGGTAATATGGTTTTCTGTCTGCTAAAGTTTTGAGGTTTAGTTTTGCTGCCACCATTGGTTTCAGATGAAGAACTTAGAGCATAAACAGTTTCAACTTCATAACATAAAAATATAAAAAAAACAAAAAAAAAACATGTTTTTGTTTTGACAAGAATAATGATGTTTTTTTGCTACAAATAGAGAGAAAATTCAAGCTTTAGAAAATGAGATGAAAAATTGCTACAACTAGTTCCAATATGATTTTTTATTTTTTTTTTGGATTTATTAAAAGGTGAGATTAGAGAATAATTAATAGTTATGACATCAAATCAAGTGAAAGTAAAAGGGACTTTTTTTTAAGAATGAATTATTGTTTACTAATAGCTAGGTATTATTAGGTTAATTAATTAAAAAGAATGAGTTAACTTGCAATGAATTTGAAGTGAGTTGGAATTGTGAAGTAAAGGTGCACTAGGTGGAGTGAGTTGTGTTTTGCGTAACTAATCCAATTATTATTTTTAAGTTAAGAAGTCTTATCAACACCAAACAGATTATTTTAATTTAATTAATTTTTTTTTCAACTCCACTCTCTAAAATAAGTTATAATTAATCCATAAAATATAAATTAATTGATAAATATAAATATTATTAAACGCAAAATTAAAATATGTGTTTGGATGGAAATTGCATAATTTTTAGATAATAATATTATAATGCTTGATTGAATTTGGTAATTTTTATAAATAATTAATATTCTAATTATGTTACCAAATAGTTGTTCAACGATATTTGGTTTAAAACCAATGTTTTGCCAAATTTTGCTTATCAATTCGTTGTTACAGTCTCATTACTATTACTATACTATTATAAATTACACTTTGTTACTCGTGTGTTTTATATTATGTTCCATTCTTGTTACTATTATTATACTATTATATTTGAATCCCTTTCTCCTATTTTTATGCTCACCAAATAAAAGAAGTGGAAAATTTAGAAACCTATGACAAAAGAATTAATGGTCCTCTCAGAAACACATTGTTTATCTTTAACCTATCAAACTTAATAGAGTTATCACCTTGCCATTGAAATTTGATTCTATTTTTCTTTCTCTGCGAAGCAGCACAACTTGCAATCTCGGAATCTCCGTGAAGTAGCGCAGCCACGGACACACCGTTCGTCAGACCTTCCTCTGTGTGAACATAGTTATGGATCGTAGTTGGATGAGAGCTAATCGATTAAGTGACGAGTACAAACATGGAGTGATGGAATTTCTACAGTTTGCTGAAAGTAATGCTGACAAAAGTCTTCCTACGCTTTTTCTCTATCAATGTATTCGTTGTGCAAATAAAGAACCAAAACGTAGTAAGAAAGAAATCATGGATCATCTAATTTGTGTAGGGATTTGTCAAAGTTATACAAAATGGATATGGCACGGTGAAGTAGTAGCAAAGTCAAACGTGTCTCAAAGAGATGGTGTTAGTGTAGAAATGGATGATCGTCTAGAAGACATGATGCGTGATATTGGACAAGATTCGTTTAAGAGGGCACGTACATATGATACTATATGCAATGACAAGGATAAACCATTGTACCCGGGATGCAAAAAATTTACACGTCTGTCAGCCGTGTTAAAATTATTTAATCTGAAGGCAAAGAATGGGTGGACTGACAAAAGTTTTACTGAGTTGCTTGAATTGTTGACCGAAATGCTTCCAGAAGGTAATGTAATGCCAAGTCGTTATTACGAGGCGAAGAAAATATTGTGTCCAATGGGTTTGGAGTATGAAAAGATACACGCATGCCCTAATGATTGCATATTATACAGAAAAGAGTATGAAAAGTATAATCATTGTCCAAAGTGTAAGGCTTCACGCTACAAAAAGAAAGATGGTGAGTCAATTGATGATGAGGTGGTAAAAAAGGGTCCTCCTGCGAAAGTGGTATGGTACCTACCAATAATTTCAAGGTTCAAGAGATTATTCGCCAATGCAGATGACGCAAGGAATCTTAGATGGCATGCAGAAGAAAGAAAAAATGATGGACAAATTCGTCATGTAGCTGATTCTTTGCAATGGAAGAATATAGATTCTTTGTTTCCAAATTTTGGCAAAGAGTTGAGAAACCTTAGACTTGGACTTGCTACTGATGGAATGAATCCATTCGGTAATCTGAGTACTAACCATAGTTCTTGGCCTGTTCTCTTGATGATTTACAACCTATCTCCTAGGCTGTGCATGAAGCGTAAATATATTATGTTATCGATGATGATATCGGGCCCAAAACAACCAGGAAATGACATAGACGTTTATCTAAGTCCACTGATTGATGATTTAAGAGTGTTGTGGGAGGAAGGGGTGGATGTTTTGGATGCGTATTCTGGCGAACAGTTCAATATGCGTGCCATGTTGTTTTGCACCATCAATTATTTTCCGGCATATGGTAATTTGTCTGGGTATAAAGTTAAAGGGCATAATGCGTGTCCTATATGTGAAAAAGACACTTGTTACCATCAACTTGAAAAAGGAAAGAAGACCGTTTATCTCGGGCATCGAAAATTTCTAAAACGTTATCATCCATATCGTAGATTGTGGAAAGCTTTCAATGGGGAACAAGAGCATGGTGTTGCTCCAATGCCCTTGTCTGGAGAGGAAGTTTATCAGCAACAACAGGGACTTGATGTTATCTTTGGAAAGTACCAAAAACGATCTACTGTGAAAAATGTATGGAAAAAGAGATCGATTTTCTTCGATCTTCCATATTGGTCTAGTCTTGATGTAAGACATTGTATTGATGCGATGCATATGGAGAAAAATGTATGCGATAGTGTAATCGGAACACTTCTCAACATTCAAGGCAAGACAAAAGATGGTATTAATGCTCGTCTGGATTTGGGTTTGATTGGTATACGAGAAGAGTTAACCCCACAATATATAGGTAACAAGACATATTTGCCTCCTGCCTGCTACACTTTGTCTAAAAAAGAGAAAACAAGTTTTTGTGAGTGTTTACAAAGTATCAAAGTGCCGCATGGTTACTCATCAAATGTCAAGAGACTTGTATCAGTTAAAGATTTTAAATTTGTTGGCTTAAAATCTCACGACTGTCATGTCTTAATGCAACAACTACTACCATTGGCTATTCGTGGGATATTGCCTAACAACGTAAGGAAGACCATAACTAGGTTATGCTTATTTTTCAATGCAATTTGTTGTAAAACCATTGATCCACTAAAGTTAGACGATTTGGAAAATGAGGCTGCAGTTATCTTGTGCCAATTAGAGATGTATTTTCCTCCTTCATTTGTTGACATTATGGTTCACTTGATTGTTCATCTAGTAAGGGAGATTAGATTATGTGGTCCAGTTTTTTTACGATGGATGTATCCAATAGAGCGATACATGAAGATTCTAAAAGGGTATACAAAAAACCCACACCGTCCGGAAGCATCGATTATTGAGAGGTACATTGCAGAAGAAGCAATTGAGTTTTGTTCTAACTATTTGTCAGGAGTGGATGTTGTAGGGGTTCCCAAGTCTCGTCATGATGGAAGATATGAGGGTGTGGGTACACAAGGTTTAAAAGTCAAGAGCTTAAGTATTGATGTGGTTGTTCAAGTGCATTTGTATATATTGAATAACATAGATGAAGTTCAACCTTACTTATCTGCTCACAAAAGCATCGTAAAGAAAAAGTACCCCAAGATGAATGAAAGAGGCTTGTTAAAAGAGCATAATAAGAGTTTCTCTGAGTGGTTTAAAGAAAGAATTGCTAATGAAGATAGTGTTTCTAATACAATTAAGTGGTTGTCTTATGGGCCTAAATGTAACCTAATAACTTGGAGTGGATATGATATTAATAAAACCTCTTTTTATACAAAGTCAAAGGATGACCGTAGTACCACGCAAAATAGTGGGGTAATGATTGTGGCCGAGTCCATGCACTTCTCTAGTGCTAAAGATAAAAACTCGGTTATGGCATCTACACCGTACTTTGGGGTGATTGAAGAGATTTGGGAAGTTAATTATGTTGTGTTTAAAGTTCCTGTATTTAAATGCAAATGGATTGATATCAACAGTGGTGTCAGAATCGATGAATTTGGAGTTACACTGGTTGATCTTAGCAAGTTAGCTTATGCGAACGAATCATTCATCATGGCATCTCAAGAAAAACAAGTGTTTTATGTCACAGATCCTTCTAATAAAAAGTGGTCAGTGGTTTTACAAGGAAAGGTCCATGATAGTGACGAAAATCATGATGAGAACCTTGATATTTCTGAAACTCATCCTTTCTCAACAAATGTGACTACATTCACTGAAGAAAATGAAGGGGATGATGTGCATGCTATTCGCATGGACCATGAAGAAGGGATATGGGAGGACTAGTAAGATTTTTTGTATAAGTTAATTCCACGTTACTTTATTTTCTAATTGTTTTTATTTTGTGCTTAATTTTATTTCTAATTGTTTTTATTTTGTGCTTAATATTATTTCTAATTATTTTTGTTTTGTGTAAACAGATACATGGGTGATTCAAACCCCAATAAAAGAAGAGTTAGAGGTCCCACTTTAATGACACAAATTGACAAAGTTCATCAAACAGGTGAAAAGATAAAGGTCGAGTTTAATGCAAGAACCTATGAATGTATTGGTGTTGGTAAAAATGCTACAAATTTCAAGAGTTATATAGCATCTCTTGCTCGACAGTATTGTAGCATTGTGAAAAATGATTGGAAAGAAGTAGATGAAGGCGTAAAAGATGCTATTTGGACTGATATTCAGGTATTTTAAATACAATACTTTATTATATTTTATAATCATATACTAATTAACAACATATGACATATACTACATTTGTAGGCTCATTTTACTATTCCAGAATGTAAAGATCCAAAGAATGATAGGTTGAAGAAAGAATGGATTAAATATGCGGGAGAGCGATGGAGAGGTTTTAAGACACAACTCACAGATAGATATATTCATCATCCCATAGAAAATGATCCTCCTCCATATGTCAAGTATAACTTTATTACAGAAGATGCCTGGAAAGAGTTTCTCAAGATTCGAGATACCCCTGAATTTAAGGTTAGTAGGAGTTATATGTTTTTGTGTGCATAACATTTTTATTATATTTAGTGATTAATTATTTGTTTGAGTTTATAATAGGAAAAAAGTCAGAAGGGTAAGGATAATGTGGCCAAGAATTTATACCCACGTGTATTGTCTCGTGGAGGGTATCGCTTACTTGAGGAGAAAATTATGAAAGAAAAGTCATCATCGAGAGATAATTCCACATTAGATGATAATGATAGTCAATCTCCACCATCAAGCCATGAGTTATGGAAGAGAGCACGACAAAAGAAAGGAGGAGAATACACATCAAAATCTACACAAGAGGTTGCCCAAAAAATTGTAAGTAAACAACGAAAAATTATTACAAAGTATCATTATATTTGTGATTGATTAATTGATGTTTTTGCATTTTGTAGGATTCTCTTGTTCAAGAAGCTAAAAAAGGTGCAATTGTTCCAGATGGACGTAACGATATCTTATCATTAGCCATTGGAACATCTGAGCATGGAGGTCGTGTTCGTGGTGTTGGAAAACACCATAAACAAAGCACTTACTTTGGAAGAAAAAGTCAACATATCAACGTAAATGAACAACTTGCAATATTGGAAACAAAACTTAGAGCTGAACTTGAAGAAAAGTTGGTTGAAGAGCGTAAGATGTTTCAACAATCATTAATGGAGACACTTAAGTCTATGGGTTTATCACAAAGCACAGGTGATATTAAATGCATTCAAAAATTGGAAATTATTGATGGAAGCGGAAAAGGAAGTTGTTCAGCTGCAAAGGGAAGCACAAAAGAGAGCACAAAAGACGTGGAAGTTGATGATGTTCAGAGATTGTTACTCATGGTTTTGAAATTGGATGATAACCATTTGGCAATACAATTAAGTCATTATGCGAGTGTCTCTAATTTTTATGTTTCAGCTAAATGTATCAGAGAGTTATTGGTGGGTTTAGGTCATTGGCTTGACGTGTCTATTCTTCAAATTTGGTGCACGTAAGTAAATTTTATTGTTTTATTAAAGTCAATCTCTATTAATATGTTATATCTGTCATCACTTTGATTCTAATGTTATTTTTAAAATTATTCAGGTATATTCATCGTGTTTGTCTTGAGAATTCCGTTTCAGAATTATATGGATTTATGGACCCTGCTAGGTGTATTTATAATGATAATGTAGCGAAATCTCAAGAAGATGTTAAAAATTACGTGCTAGAAAAGTTACGTGATGAAAACAGAGCGTGCCACTTACTACCATTAATTCATGGGTAAGAATTTTTATGAAATTATGTTTTATGTTATTTAATTTTGATTTTGATAACATATATATTTTATGCGACTTTTCTGTTTCCACACACACGTACAGGAGACATTGGAAATTAATAGTAATGTGTCCAAGAGACAATTTAGTTGTCGTATTTTGTTCACTTCATCAGGAAATTGACCAGAACACGAAGAAAATTATTACAAAGTAAGTTTATCTTTCATGTGACTTTCATTGACAACTAATAGTTATGTGATTTTTCATTGGCGAGTATATTTAGTTATGTGATGTTTATACCTTTTTGTATTAGTTCTTTTGGGATTCATCAAATGGCAAATGGAAATAGAAAAAAGGCTACATGGCTTCATCCCAATGTAAGTGTGATGTAAATTGTAATTCTGTAGTTAAATATATACGATAAATATTCACTAATTATGTCATTCAATTGTAGACAAGGCAACAACATAACTCTAATTATTGTGGATACTATGTGATGAAAAATATGTTGGATATTGTCTCTGCTAATATAACCGAGAATTGGATGTAGGTACTAAAAATAACTTTACTTTGTTCTTTACATTTTGTTTTTCGAGTTAATATGAATTTTTAAAAAATAACTCTATATTGTTATATTTATGTATTATAGGTATTTGATGACCCAACAGAATTAACACCAGATGATTTGTATGATTTGCGATTTCGTTGGGCAAAATGTTTCTTTGACTTACATGGAACTTAAGTTTAGCTTGGTGAGTTTTATAGAATTGTATAAGTTGTGGTTTTTGCACAATACATGTGGTTTTTGCTCTTGTGTTGAGTTTCTTGATTTTTTTGCTGATGTTAATTGTTATTATTTATTGTCAGGCAATATGATTTTGGTGTTGTCTACCGAAGATTTTATATTGGTAATTCAAGTTTGGAAACTTAGAAATAGTTGAATATTTTAGTATATGTATATTTTGTGAATATTATGTAATTGTAAGTTTTGAAAAAGACTTATAAATAGTTGAATATTGTTTTATATTTTGTGAAGAATTTGTAATTGTAAGTTTGTATGTTGTAATACAATACAAGTTTGCAATACAATTGTTCAATTTGTAAGTTTGTTGTGAAAAATATGAAAACATCGTCCTAAATGTGATATATGTGATGTTGGAAAGCTATGAAATCTATATAGCGACATAAATATAGTCTGTTTGATATTGGAAAAATATGAAAAAATGGGTACAAATTATATTTGTATAGGGAAACCCAGAAAATAAATAATTTATTCCAAAAAAATTTCATACATTTTACATCGGTTATTAGTAAAACTGATGTAAAAACTTTCAAAAAGGGAATTTTTACATCGGTTGGAAGTAATACCCGATGTAAAAAGTCGCGTCACTGGGGACTTTTTACATCGGGTATTACTTCCAACCGATGTAAAAAACTGGATCAATTTTTTAAAAAAATGTGCATAATAATTGTTTTTTACATCGGCTCATATATTATAACCGATGTAAAAAAGGTACTTTTTACATAGGGTATTACTTCCAACCAATGTAAAAAACTGGATCAATTTTTTAAAAAATGTGCATAATAACAGGTTATTACATCGGTTCTGATATTATAACCGATGTAAAAAAGGGACTTTTTACATCGGTCCCAGAACCGATGTAAAAAGTCCCTGATTTACTATATCACCTGACTTTACATTGTACCCAAAACCGATGTAAAAAGTCAATTTTACCCAATGTAAAAAGTCATTTCTGCACTAGTGTACCTTCCATAATGACAAGGCTACCATCCATTGTAGTAACAAAAATCTCAGCAACAGACTACCTTCCATAATGACAAGGCTACCATTCATTGGAGTAAAAAAAATCTCGACAACAGACTACCTTCCATAATGACTAGGCTACCATCCATTGGAGTAACAAAGATATCGACAACAAACCACCTTCCATAATGACGAGGCTACCATACATTGTAGTAACAAAAATCTCGACAACAGACTACCTTCCATAATGACAAGGCCACCATCCATTGGAGTAACAAAAATCTCGACAACAGACTACCTTCCATAATGACTGGGCTACCATCCATTGGAGTAAAAAAAATATCAAAAAGTGACTACCTTCAATAATGACAAGGCTACCATCCATTGGAGTAACAAAAATCTCGACAACAGACTACCTTCCATAATAACAAGGCTACCATCCATTGGAGTAACAAAAATCTCGACAACAGACTACCTTCCATAATAACAAGGCTACCATCCATTGGTGTAACAAAAATCTCGACAACAAACTACCTTCCATAATAACAAGGCTACCATCCATTGGAGTAACAAAAATATCGATAACAGACTACCTTCCATCATGACTAGGCTACCATCCATTGGAGTAACAAAGATATCAACAACAGACTACCTTCCATAATGACAAGGCTACAATAAATTGTAATAACAAAATTCTCGACAACAGACTACCTTCCATCATGACTAGGCTACCATCCATTGTAGTAACAAAAATCTCGGCAACAGACTACCTTCCATAATGATAGAGCTACCATCCATTGGAGTAACAAAAATCTCGACAACAGACTATGTTCCATAATGAAAAGGATAACATCCATTGGAGTAACAAAAATCTCGACAACAGACTACCTTCCATAATGACAAGGCTACCATCCATTGGAGTAACAAAAATATCGACAACAGACTACGTTCCATAATGATAAGGCTACCATTCGTTGGAGTAACAAAAATATCGACAACAGACTACCTTCCATAATAACAAGGCTACCATCCATTGGAGTAACAAAAATATCGATAACAGACTACCTTCGATAATGACAAGGCTACCATGCATTAGAGTAACAAAAATCTCGACAATAGACTACCTTCCATAATGACAAGGCTACCATCCATTGGAGTAACAAAAATCTCGACAACAGACTACCTTCCATAATGACAAGGCTACCATCCATTGGAGTAACAAAAATCTCGACAACAGACTACCTTACATAATAACAAGGCTACCATCCATTGGAGTAATAAAAATCTCGATAACAGACTATCGTCCATCATGACTAGGCTACCATCCATTGGAGTAACAAAGATATCGACAATAGAATACCTTCCATAATGACAAGGCTACAATAAATTGTAATAACAAAATTCTCGACAACAGACTACCTTCCATAATGACAAGGCTACCATCCATTGTAGTAACAAAAATCTCAGCAACAGATTACCTTCCATAATGACAAGGCTACCATTCATTGGAGTAAAACAAATCTCGACAACAGACTACCTTCCATAATGACTAGGCTACCATCCATTGGAGTAACAAAGATATCAACAACAAACCACCTTCCATAATGACGAGGCTACCATACATTGTAGTAACAAAAATCTCGACAATAGACTACCTTCCATAATGACAAGGCTACCATCCATTGGAGTAACAAAAACCTCGACAACAGACTACCTTCCATAATGACTAGGCTACCATCCATTGGAGTAAAAAAAATATCAACAACTGACTACCTTCAATAATGACAAGGCTACCATCCATTGGAGTAATAAAAATCTCGACAACAGATTACCTTCCATAATAACAAGGCTACCATCCATTGGAGTAACAAAAATCTCGACAATAGATTACCTTCCATAATGACTAGGCTACCATCCATTGGAGTAAAAAAGATATCGACAACATACCACCTTCCATAATGACAAGGCTACCATACATTGTAGTAACAAAAATCTCGACAATAGACTACCTTCCATAATGATAAGGCTACCATCCGTTGGAGTAACAAAAATCTCGACAACAGACTACCTTCCATAATAACAAGGATACCATCTATTGGAGTAACAAAAATCTCGACAACAAACTACCTTCCATAATTACAAGGCTACCATCTATTGGAGTAACAAAAATATCGATAACAGACTACCTTCCATCATGACTAGGCTACCATCCATTGGAGTAACAGAGATATCGACAACAGACTACCTTCCATAATGACAAGGCTACAATAATTTGTAATAACAAAATTCTCGACAACAAACTACCTTCCATAATGACAAGGCTACCATCCATTGTAGTAACAAAAATCTCGGCAACTGACTACCTTCCATAATGACAAGGATACCATCCATTGGAGTAACAAAAATCTCGACAACAGACTATGTTCCATAATGATAAGGCTACCATCCGTTGGAGAAACCAAAATCTCGACAACAGACTACCTTCCATAATGACAAGGCTACCATCCGTTGGAGTAACAAAAATATCGACAACAGACTACGTTCCAAAATGACAAGGCTACCATGCATTAGAGTAACAAAAATCTCGACAACAGACTACCTTCCATAATGACTAGGCTATCATCCATTGGAGTAACAAAGATATCGACAACATACCACCTTCCATAATGACAAGGCTACCATACATTATAGTAACAAAAATCTCGACAACAGACTACCTTCCATAATGGTAAGGCTACCATCCGTTGGAGTAACAAAAATATCGACAACATACAATGTTCCATAATGACAAGGCTACCATGCATTAGAGTGACAAAAATCTCGACAATAAACTACCTTTCATAATGACAAGGCTACCATCCATTGGAGTAACACAAATCTCGACAACAGACTACCTTCCATAATGACAAGGCTACCATCCATTGGAGTAACAAAAACCTCGACAACAGACTACCTTCCATAATGACTAGGCTACCATCCATTGGAGTAAAAAAAATATCAACAACTGACTACCTTCAATGATGACAAGGCTACCATCCATTGGAGTAATAAAAATCTCGACAACAGACTACCTTCCATAATAACAAGGCTACCATTCATTGGAGTAACAAAAATCTCGACAATAGATTACCTTCCATAATGACTAGGCTACCATCCATTGGAGTAAAAAAGATATCGACAACATACCACCTTCCATAATGACAAGGCTACCATACATTGTAGTAACAAAAATCTCGACAATAGACTACCTTCCATAATGATAAGGCTACCATCCGTTGTAGTAACAAAAATCTCGACAACAGACTACCTTCCATAATAACATGGATACCATCTATTGGAGTAACAAAAATCTCGACAACAAACTACCTTCCATAATTACAAGGCTACCATCTATTGGAGTAACAAAAATATCGATAACAGACTACCTTCCATCATGACTAGGCTACCATCCATTGGAGTAACAAAGTTATCGACAACAGACTACCTTCCATAATGACAAGGCTACAATAATTTGTAATAACAAAATTCTCGACAACAAACTACCTTCCATAATGACAAGGCTACCATCCATTGTAGTAACAAAAATCTCGGCAACTGACTACCTTCCATAATGACAAGGATACCATCCATTGGAGTAACAAAAATCTCGACAACAGACTATGTTCCATAATGATAAGGCTACCATCCGTTGGAGAAACAAAAATCTCGACAACAGACTACCTTCCATAATGACAAGGCTACCATCCGTTGGAGTAACAAAAATATCGACAACAGACAACGTTCCAAAATGACAAGGCTACCATGCATTAGAGTAACAAAAATCTCGACAACAGACTACCTTCCATAATGACTAGGCTATCATCCATTGGAGTAACAAAGATATCGACAACATACCACCTTCCATAATGGCAAGGCTACCATACATTATAGTAACAAAAATCTCGACAACAGACTACCTTCCATAATGATAAGGCTACCATCCGTTGGAGTAACAAAAATATCGACAACATACAACGTTCCATAATGACAAGGCTACCATGCATTAGAGTAACAAAAATCTCGACAATAGACTACCTTCCATAATGACAAGGCTACCATCCATTGGAGTAACAAAAATCTCGACAACAGACTACCTTCCATAATGACAAGGCTACCATCCATTGGAGTAACAAAAACCTCGACAACAGACTACCTTCCATAATGACTAGGCTACCATCCATTGGAGTAAAAAATATATCAACAACTGACTACCTTCAATAATGACAAGGCTACCATCCATTGGAGTAATAAAAATCTCGACAACAGACTACCTTCCATAATAACAAGGCTACCATCCATTGGAGTAACAAAGATATCAACAACAGACTACCTTCCATAATGACAAGGCTACAATAAATTGTAATAACAAAATTCTCGACAACAGACTACCTTCCATCATGACTAGGCTACCATCCATTGTAGTAACAAAAATCTCGGCAACAGACTACCTTCCATAATGATAGAGCTACCATCCATTGGAGTAACAAAAATCTCGACAACAAACTATGTTCCATAATGATAAGGCTAACATCCATTGGAGTAACAAAAATCTCGACAACAGACTACCTTCCATAATGACAAGGCTACCATCCATTGGAGTAACAAAAATATCGACAACAGACTACGTTCCATAATGATAAGGCTACCATTCGTTGGAGTAACAAAAATATCGACAACAGACTACCTTCCATAATAACAAGGCTACCATCCATTGGAGTAACAAAAATATCGATAACAGACTACCTTCCATAATGACAAGGCTACCATACATTAGAATAACAAAAATCTCGACAATAGACTACCTTCCACAATGACAAGGCTACCATCCATTGGAGTAACAAAAATCTCGACAACAGACTACCTTCTATAATGACAAGGCTACCATCCATTGGAGTAACAAAAATCTCGACAACAGACCACCTTACATAATAACAAGGCTACCATCCATTGGAGTAACAAAAATCTCGACAACAAACTACCTTCCATAATAACAAGGCTACCATCCATTGGAGTAACAAAAGTATCGATAACAGACTACCTTCCATCATGACTAGGCTACCATCCATTGGAGTAACAAAGATATCGACAACAGACTACCTTCCATAATGACAAGGCTACAATAAATTGTAATAACAAAATTCTCGACAACAGACTACCTTCCATAATGACAAGGCTACCATCTATTGTAGTAACAAAAATCTCAGCAACAAACTACCTTCCATAATGACAAGGCTACCATTCATTGGAGTAAAAAAAATCTCGACAACCGACTACCTTCCATAATGACTAGGCTACCATCCATTGGAGTAACAAAAATCTCGACAACAGACTACCTTCCATAATGACTAGGCTACCATCCATTGGAGTAAAAAAAATATCAATAAGTGACTACCTTCAATAATGACAAGGCTACCATCCATTGGAGTAACAAAAATCTCGACAACAGACTACCTTCCATAATAACAAGGCTACCATCCATTGGAGTAACAAAAATCTCGACAACAGACTACCTTCCATAATAACAAGGCTACCATCCATTGGAATAACAAAAATCTCGACAACAAACTACCTTCCATAATAACAAGGCTACCATCCATTGGAGTAACAAAAATATCGATAACAGACTACCTTCCATCATGACTAGGCTACCATCCATTGGAGTAACAAAGATATCAACAACAGACTACCTTCCATAATGACAAGGCTACAATAAATTGTAATAATAAAATTCTCGACAACAGACTACCTTCCATCATGACTAGGCTACCATCCATTGTAGTAACAAAAATCTCGGCAACAGACTACCTTCCATAATGATAGAGCTACCATCCATTGGAGTAACAAAAATCTCGACAACAGACTACCTTCCATAATGACAAGGCTACCATCCATTGGAGTAACAAAAATATCGACAACAGACTATGTTCCATAATGATAAGGCTACCATTCGTTGGAGTAACAAAAATATCGACAACAGACTACCTTCCATAATAATAAGGCTACCATCCTTTTGAGTAACAAAAATATCGATAACAGACTACCTTTGATAATGACAAGGCTACCATGCATTAGAGTAACAAAAATCTCGACAATAGACTACCTTCCATAATGACAAGGCTACCATCCATTGGAGTAACAAAAATCTCGACAACAGACTACCTTCCATAATGACAAGGCTACCATCCATTGGAGTAACAAAAATCTCGACAACAGACTACCTTACATAATAACAAGGCTACCATCCATTGGAGTAATAAAAATCTCGATAACAGACTACCGTCCATCATGACTAGGCTACCATCCATTGGAGTAACAAAGATATCGACAATAGACTACCTTCCATAATGACAAGGCTACAATAAATTGTAATAACAAAATTCTCGACAACAGACTACCTTCCATAATGACAAGGCTACCATCCATTGTAGTAACAAAAATCTCAGCAACAGATTACCTTCCATAATGACAACGCTACCATTCATTGGAGTAAAAAAAATCTCGACAACAGACTACCTTCCATAATGACTAGGCTACCATCCATTGGAGTAACAAAGATATCGACAACAAACCACCTTCCATAATGACGAGGCTACCATACATTGTAGTAACAAAAATCTCGACAACAGACTACCTTCCATAATGACAAGGCTACCATCCATTGGAGTAACAAAAACCTCGACAACAGACTACCTTCCATAATGACAAGGCTACCATCCATTGGAGTAAAAAAAATATCAACAACTGACTACCTTCAATAATGACAAGGCTACCATCCATTGGAGTATTAAAAATCTCGACAAAAGACTACCTTCCATAATAACAAGGCTACCATCCATTGGAGTAACAAAAATCTCGACAATAGATTACCTTCCATAATGACTAGGCTACCATCCATTGGAGTATAAAAGATATCGACAACATACCACCTTCCATAATGACAAGGCTACCATACATTGTAGTAACAAAAATCTCGACAATAGACTACCTTCCATAATGATAAGGCTACCATCCGTTGGAGTAATAAAATATCGACAACAGACTACGTTCCATAATGACAAGGCTACCATGCATTAGAGTAACAAAAATCTCGACAACCGACTACCTTCCATAATGACTAGGCTACCATCCATTGGAGTAACAAAGATATTGACAACAGACCACCTTCCATAATGACAAGGCTACCATACATTGTAGTAACAAAAATCTCGACAACACACTATCTTTCATAATGACAAGGCTACCATCCGTTGGAGTAACAAAAATATCGACAACAGACAACATTTTATAATGACAAGGCTATCATGCATTAGAGTAACAAAAATCTCTACAACAGACTACCTTCGATAATGACTAGGCTACCATCCATTGGAGTAACAAAGATATCGACAATAGACTATCTTCCATAATGACTAGGCTATCATCCATTGGAGTAACAAAGATATCGACAACAGACCACCTTCCATAATGACAAAGCTACCATACATTATAGTAACAAAAATCTCGACAACAGACTACCTTCCATAATGATAAGGCTACCATCCGTTGGAGTAACAAAAATATCGACAACATACAATGTTCCATAATGACAAGGCTACCATGCATTAGAGTAACAAAAATCTCGACAATAGACTACCTTCCATAATAACAAGGCTACCATCCATTGGAGTAACAAAAATCTCGACAACAGACTACCTTCCATAATGACAAGGCTACCATCCATTGGAGTAACAAAAATCTCGACAACAAACTACCTTCCATAATAACAAGGCTACCATCCATTGGAGTAACAAAAATATCGATAACAGACTACCTTCCATCATTACTAGGTTACCATCCATTGGATTAACAAAGATATCAACAACAGACTACCTTCCATAATGACAAGGCTACAATAAATTGTAATAACAAAATTCTCGACAACAGACTACCTTCCATCATGACTAGGCTACCATCCATTGTAGTAACAAAAATCTCGGCAACAGACTACCTTCCATAATGATAGAGCTACCATCCATTGGAGTAACAAAAATCTCGACAACAGACTATGTTCCATAATGATAAGGCTAACATCCATTGGAGTAACAAAAATCTCGACAACAGACTACCTTCCATAATGACAAGACTACCATTCATTGGAGTAACAAAAATATCGACAATAGACTACCTTCCATAATAACAAGGCTACCATCCATTGGAGTAACAAAAATATCGATAACAGACTACCTTCCATAATGACAAATCTACCATGCATTAGAGTAACAAAAATCTCGACAATAGACTACCTTCCATAATGACAAGGCTACCATCCATTGGAGTAACAAAAATCTCGACAACAGACTACCTTCCATAATGACAAGGCTACCATCCATTGGAGTAACAAAAATCTCGACAACAAACTACCTTCCATAATAACAAGGCTACCATCCATTGGAGTAACAAAAATATCAATAACAGACTACCTTCCATAATGACAAGGCTACAATAAATTGTAATATCAAATTTCTCGACAACAGACGACCTTCCATAATGACAAGGCTACCATCCACTGTAGTAACAAAAATCTCGGCAACAGACTACCTTCCATAATAACAAGGCTACCATCCATTGGAGTAAAAAAAATCTCGACAACAGACTACCTTCCATAATGACTAGGCTACCATCCATTGGAGTAACAAAGATATCGACAACAAACCACCTTCCATAATGACGAGGCTACCATACATTGTAGTAACAAAAATCTCGACAACAGACTACCTTCCATAATGACAAGGCTACCATCCATTGGAGTAACAAAAATCTCGACAACAGACTACCTTCCATAATGACTAGGCTACCATCCATTGGAGTAAAAAAAATATCAAGAAGTGACTACCTTCAATAATGACAAGGCTACCATACATTGTAGTAACAAAAATCTCGACAACACACTACCTTTCATAATGACAAGGCTACCATCCGTTGGAGTAACAAAAATATCGACAACAGATAACATTCCATAATGACAAGGCTACCATGCATTAGGGTAACAAAAATCTCTACAACAAACTACCTTCAGTAATGACTAGGCTACAATCCATTGGAGTAACAAAGATATCGACAACAGACTACCTTTCATAATGACAAGGCTACCATACATTGTAGTAACAAAAATCTCGACAACGGACTACCTTCCATAATGACAAGGCTACCATCCGTTGGAGTAACAAAAATATCGACAACAGACTACGTTCCAAAATGAGAAGGCTACCATGCGTTAGAGTAACAAAAATCTCGACAATAGACTACCTTCCATAATGACAAGGCTACCATCCATTGGAGTAACAAAAATCTGGACAACAGACTACCTTCCATAATGACACGGCTACCAATCATTGGAGTAACAAAAATCTCGACAACAGACTACCTTCCATAATAACAAGGCTACCATCTATTGGAGTAACAAAAATATTGACAACAGACAACGTTCCATAATGACAAGGCTACCATGCATTAGAGTAACAAAAATACCGACAACAGACTACCTTCAATAATGACTAGGCTACCATCCATTGGAGTAACAAAGATATCGACAACAGACCACCTTCCATAATGACAAGGCTACCATACATTGTAGTAACAAAAATCTCGACAACATACTACCTTCCATAATGACAAGGCTACCATCCATTGGATTAACAAAAATCTCGACAATAGACTACCTTCCATAATGACTAGGCTACCATGCATTAGAGTAACAAAAATCTCGACAATAGACTACCTTCCATAATGACAAGGCTACTATCCATTGGAGTAACAAAAATCTCGACAACAGACTACCTTCCATAATGATAGGGCTACCAATCATTGGAGTAACAAAAATGTCGACAACAGACTACCTTCCATAATAACAAGGCTACCATCTATTGGAGTAACAAAAATCTCGACAACAAACTACCTTCCATAATTAAAAGGCTACCATCTATAGGAGTAACAAAAATATCGATAACAGACTACCGTCCATCATGACTAGGCTACCATCCATTGGAGTAACAAAGATATCGACAACAGACTACCTTCCATAATGATAAGGGTACAATAAATTGTAATAACAAAATTGTCGACAACAAACTACCTTCCATAATGACAAGGCTACCATCCATTGTAGTAACAAAAATCTCGGCAACTGACAACCTTCCATAATGACAAGGCTACCATCCATTGGAGTAACAAAAATCTCGACAATAGACTATGTTCCATAATGATAAGGCTACCATCCGTTGGAGAAACAAAAATCTCGACAACAGACTACCTTCAATAATGACAAGGCGACCATCCATTGGAGTAAAAAAAATATCGACAACAGACTACGTTCCATAATGATAAGGCTACCATCCATTGGAGTAACAAAAATATCGAAAACAGACTACCTTCCATAATAACAAGGCTACCATCCATTGGAGTAACAAAAATATCGATAACAGACTACGTTACATAATGATAAGGCTACCATCCGTTGGAGTAACAAAAATATCGACAACAGACTACCTTCCATAATAACAAGGCTACCATCCATTGGAGTAACAAAAATATTGATAACAAACTACCTTCCATAATGACAAGGCTACCATGCATTAGAGTAACAAAAATCTCGACAATAGACTACCTTCCGTAATGACAAGGCTACCATCCATTGGAGTAACAAAAATCTCGACAACAGACTACCTTCCATAATGACAAGGCTACTATCCATTGGAGTAACAAAAATCTTGACAACAGACTACCTTCCATAATAACAAGGCTACCATCCATTGGAGTAACAAAAATCTCGACAACAAACTACCTTCCATATTAACAAGGCTACCATCCACTGGAGTAACAAAAATATCTATAACAGACTACCTTCCATCATGACTAGGCTACCATCCATTGGAGTAACAAAGATATCGACAATAGACTACCTTCCATAATGATAAGGCTACCATGCATTAGAGTAACAAAAATCTCGACAATAGACTACCTACCATAATGACAAGGCTACCATCCATTGGAGTAACAAAAATCTCGACAACAGACTACCTTCCATAATGACAAGGCTACCATCCATTGGAGTAACAAAAATCTCGACAACAGACTACCTTCCATAATAACAAGGCTACCATCCATTGGAGTAACAAAAATCTCGACAACAAACTACCTTCCATAATAACAAGGCTACCATCCATTGGAGTAACAAAAATATCGATAACAGACTACCTTCCATCATGACTAGGCTACCATCCATTGGAGTAACAAAGATATCGACAACAGACTACCTTCCATAATGACAAGGCTACCATCCATTGTAGTAACAAAAATCTCGGCAACAGACTACCTTCCATAATGACAAGGCTACCATCTATTGGAGAAAAAAAAATCTCGACAACAGACTATCTTCCATAATGTCTAGGCTACCATCCATTCGAGTAACAAAGATATCGACAACAAACCACCTTCCATAATGACGAGGCTACCATACATTGTAGTAACAAAAATCTCGACAACAGACTACCTTCCATAATGACAAGGCTACCATCCATTGGAGTAAAAAAATATCAACAAGTGACTACCTTCAATAATGACAAGGCTACCATCCATTGGAGTAACAAAAATCTCGACAACAGACCACCTTCCATTATGACGAGGCTACCATACATTGTAGTAACATAAATCTCGACAACAGACTACCTTCCATAATGACAAGGCTACCATCCATTGGAGTAACAAAAATCTCGACAACAGACTACATTCCATAATGACAAGGCTACCATGCATTAGAGTAACAAAAATATCGACAATAGACTACCTTCCGTAATGACAAGGCTACAATCCATTGGAGTAACAAAAATCTCGACAACAGACTACCTTCCATAATGACAAGGCTACCATCCATTGGAGTAACAAAAATCTTGACAACAGACTACCTTCCATAATAACAAGGCTACCATCCATTGGAGTAATAAAAATCTCGACAACAAACTACCTTCCATAATAACAAGGCTACCATCCATTGGAGTAACAAAAATATCTATAACAGACTACCTTCCATCATGACTAGGCTACCATCCATTGGAGTAACAAAGATATCAACAACAGACTACCTTCCATAATGACAAGGCTACCATGCATTAGAGTAACAAAAATCTCGACAACAGACTACCTTCCATAATAACAAGGCTACCATCTATTGGAGTAACAAAAATCTCGACAACAAACTACCTTCCATAATTACAAGGCTACCATCTATAGGAGTAACAAAAATATCGATAACAGACTACCGTCCATCATGACTAGGCTACCATCCATTGGAGTAACAAAGATATCGACAACAGACTACCTTCCATAATGACAAGGCTGATTTAAATTGTAATAACAAAATTCTCGACAACAAACTACCTTCCAAAATGACAAGGCTACCATCCATTGGAGTAACAAAAATCTCGATAAGAGACTATGTTCCATAATGATAAGGCTACCATCCGTTGGAGTAACAAAAATCTCGACAATAGACTACTTTCCATAATGACAAGGCTACCATCCATTGGAGTAACAAAAATATCGACAATAGACTACGTTACATAATGATAAGGCTACCATCCGTTGGAGTAACAAAAATATCGACAACAGACTACCTTCCATAATAACAAGGCTACCATCCATTGGAGTAACAAAAATATTGATAACAAACTACCTTCCATAATGACAAGGCTACCATGCATTAGAGTAACAAAAATCACGACAATAGACTACCTTCCGTAATGACAACGCTACCATCCATTGGAGTAACAAAAATCTCGACAACAGACTACCTTCCATAATGACAAGGCTACCATCCATTGGAGTAACAAAAATCTCGACAACAGACTACCTTCCATAATAACAAGGCTACCATCCATTGGAGTAACAAAAATCTCGACAACAAACTACCTTCCATAATAACAAGGCTACCATCCATTGGAGTAACAAAAATATCGATAACAGACTACCTTCCATCATGACTAGGCTACCATCCATTGGAGTAACAAAGATATCGACAACAGACTACCTTCCATAATGACAAGGCTACCATCCATTGTAGTAACAAAAATCTCGGCAACAGACTACCTTCCATAATGACAAGGCTACCATCTATTGGAGAAAAAAAAATCTCGACAACAGACTATCTTCCATAATGTCTAGGCTACCATCCATTCGAGTAACAAAGATATCGACAACAAACCACCTTCCATAATGACGAGGCTACCATACATTGTAGTAACAAAAATCTCGACAACAGACTACCTTCCATAATGACAAGGCTACCATCCATTGGAGTAAAAAAATATCAACAAGTGACTACCTTCAATAATGACAAGGCTACCATCCATTGGAGTAACAAAAATCTCGACAACAGACCACCTTCCATAATGACGAGGCTACCATACATTGTAGTAACATAAATCTCGACAACAGACTACCTTCCATAATGACAAGGCTACCATCCATTGGAGTAACAAAAATCTCGACAACAGACTACATTCCATAATGACAAGGCTACCATGCATTAGAGTAACAAAAATATCGACAATAGACTACCTTCTGTAATGACAAGGCTACAATCCATTGGAGTAACAAAAATCTCGACAACAGACTATCTTCCATAATAACAAGGCTACCATCCATTGGAGTAACAAAAATCTCGACAACAAACTACCTTCCATAATAACAAGGCTACCATCCATTGGAGTAACAAAAATATCGATAACAGACTACCTTCCATCATGACTAGGCTACCATCCATTGGAGTAACAAAGATATCGACAACAGACTACCTTCCATAATGACAAGGCTACAATAAATTGTAATAACAAAATTCTCGACAACAGACTACCTTCCATAATGACAAGGCTACCATCCATTGTAGTAACAAAAATCTCGGCAACAGACTACCTTCCATAATGACAAGGCTACCATCTATTGGAGTAAAAAAAATCTCGACAACAAACTACCTTCCATAATGTCTAGGCTACCATCCATTGGAGTAACAAATATATCGACAACAAACCACCTTCCATAATGACGAGGCTACCATACATTGTAGTAACAAAAATCTCGACAACAGACTACCTTCCATAATGGCAAGGCTACCATCCATTGGAGTAACAAAAATCGCGACAACAGACTACCTTCCATAATGACTAGGCTACCATCCATTGGAGTAAAACAAAATATCAACAAGTGACTACTTTCAATAATGACAAGGCTACCATCCATTGGAGTAACAAAAATCTCGACAATAGACTACCTTCCATAATAACAAGGCTACCATCCATTGGAGTACCAAAAATCTCGACAACAAGATTACCTTCCATAATGACTAGGCTACCATCCATTGGAGTAAAAAAGATATCGACAACATACCACCTTCCAAAATGACAAGGCTACCATACATTGTAGTAACAAAAATCTCGACAATAGACTACCTTCCATAATGATAAGGCTACCATCCGTTGGAGTAACAAATTATCGACAACAGACTACGTTCCATAATGACAAGGCTACCATGCATTAGAGTAACAAAAATATCGACAACAGACTACCTTCCATAATGATAAGGCTACCATCCGTTGGAGTAACAAAGATATCGACAACAGACTTCCTTTCATAATGACAAGGCTACCATACATTGTAGTAACAAAAATCTCGACAACAGACTACCTTCCATAATGACAAGGCTACCATCCGTTGGAGTAAAAAAAATATCGACAACAGACTACGTTCCAAAATGTCAAGGCTACCATGCGTTAGAGTAACAAAAATCTCGACAATAAACTACCTTCCATAATGACAAGGCTACTATCCATTGGAGTAACAAAAATCTCGACAACAGACTACCTTCCATAATGACAAGGCTACCAATCATTGGAGTAACAAAAATCTTGACAACAGACTACCTTCCATAATGACAAGGCTACCATCCGTTGGAGAAACAAAAATATCGACAACAGACAACGTTCCATAATGACAAGGCTACCATGCATTAGAGTAACAAAAATCTTGACAACAGACTACCTTCGATAATGACAAGGCTACCATACATTGTAGTAACAAAAATCTCGACAATAGACTACCTTCCATAATGATAAGGCTACCATCCGTTGGAGTAACAAATTATCGACAACAGACTACGTTCCATAATGACAAGGCTACCTTGCATTAGAGTAACAAAAATATCGACAACAGACTACCTTCCATAATGATAAGGCTACCATCCGTTGGAGTAACAAAGATATCGACAACAGACTTCCTTTCATAATGACAAGGCTACCATACATTATAGTAACAAAAATCTCGACAACAGACTACCTTCCATAATGACAAGGCTACCATCCGTTGGAGTAAAAAAAATATCGACAACAGACTACGTTCCAAAATGTCAAGCCTACCATGCGTTAGAGTAACAAAAATCTCGACAATAAACTAACTTCCATAATGACAAGGCTACTATCCATTGGAGTAACAAAAATCTCGACAACAGACTACCTTCCATAATGACAAGGCTACCAATCATTGGAGTAACAAAAATCTCGACAACAAACTACCTTCCATAATAACAAGGCTACCATCTATTGGAATAACAAAAATCTCGACAACAAACTACCTTCCATAATGAAAAGGCTACCATCCATTGGAGTAACAAAAATCTCGACAATAGATTATGTTCCATAATGATAAGGCAACCATCCATTGGAGAAACAAAAATCTCGACAACAGACTACCTTCCATAATGACAAGGCTACCATCCATCGGAGTAACAAAAATCTTGACAACAGACTACCTTCCATATTAACAAGGCTACCATCCATTGGAGTAACAAAAATATCTATAACAGACTACCTTCCATCATGACTAGGCTACCATCCATTGGAGTAAAAAAGATATCGACAACACACTACCTTCCATAATGACTAGGCTACCATGCATTAGAGTAACAAAAATCTCGACAATAGACTACCTTCCATAATGACAAGGCTACCATCCATTGGAGTAACAAAAATCTCGACAACAGACTACCTTCCATAATGACAAGGCTACCATCCATTGGAGTAACAAAAATCTCGACAACAGACTACCTTCCATAATAACAAGGCTACCATCCATTGGAGTAACAAAAATCTCGACAACAAACTACCTTCCATAATAACAAGGCTACCATCCATTGGAGTAACAAAAATATCGATAACAGACTACCTTCCATCATGACTAGGCTACCATCCATTGGAGTAACAAAGATATCCACAACAGACTACCTTCCATAATGACAAGGCTACAATAAATTGTAATAACAATATTCTCGACAACAGACTACCTTCCATAATGACAAGGCTACCATCCATTGTAGTAACAAAAATCTCGGCAACAGTCTACCTTCCATATTGACAAGGCTACCATCTATTGGAGTAAAAAAAATCTCGACAACAGACTACCTTCCATAATGTCTAGGCTACCATCCATTGGAGTAACAAAGATATCGACAACAAACCACCTTCCATAATGACGAGGCTACCATACATTGTAGTAACAAAAATCTCGACAACAGACTACCTTCCATAATGACAAGGCTACCATCCATTGGATTAACAAAAATCTCGACAACAGACTACCTTCCATAATGACAAGGCTACCATCCATTGGAGTAACAAAAATCTCGACAACAGACTACGTTCCATAATGACAAGGCTACCATGCATTAGAGTAACAAAAATATCGACAACAGACTACCTTCCATAATGATAAGGCTACCATCCGTTGGAGTAACAAAGATATCTACAACAGACTTCCTTTCATAATGACAAGGCTACCATACATTGTAGTAACAAAAATCTTGACAACAGAGTACTTTCCATAATAACAAGGCTACCATCCATTGGAGTAACAAAAATCTCGACAACAAACTACATTCCATAATAACAAGGCTACCATCCATTGGAGTAACAAAAATATCTATAACAGACTACCTTCCATCATGACTAGGCTACCATCCATTGGAGTAACAAAGATATCGACAACAGACTACCTTCCATAATGACAAGGCTACCATGCATTAGAGTAACAAAAATCTCGACAATAGACTACCTTCCATAATGACAATGCTACCATCCATTGAAGTAACAAAAATCTCGACAACAGACTACCTTCCATAATGACAAGGCTACCATCCATTGGAGTAACAAAAATCTCGACAACAAACTACTTTCCATAATAACAAGGCTACCATCCATTGGAGTAACAAAAATCTCGACAACAAACTACCTTCCATAATAACAAGGCTACCATCCATTGGAGTAACAAAAATATCGATAACAGACTACCTTCCATCATGACTAGGCTACCATCCATTGGAGTAACAAAGATATCGACAACAGACTACCTTCCATAATGACAAGGCTACAATAAATTGTAATAACAAAATTCTCGACAACTGACTACCTTCCAAAATGACAAGGCTACCATCCATTGTAGTAACAAAAATCTCGGCAACAGACTACCTTCCATAATGACAAGGCTACCATCTATTGGAGTAACAAAAATCTCGACAACAGACTACCTTCCATAATGTCTAGGCTACCATCCATTGGAGTAACAAATATATCGACAACAAACCACCTTCCATAATGACGAGGCTACCATACATTGTAGTAACAAAAATCTCGACAACAGACTACCTTCCATAATGACAAGGCTACCATCCATTGGATTAACAAAAATCTCGACAACAGACTACCTTCCATAATGACTAGGCTACCATCCATTGGAGTAAAAAAAAATATCAACAAGTGACTACCTTCAATAATGACAAGGCTACCATCCATTGGAGTAACAAAAATCTCGACAATAGACTACCTTCCATAATAACAAGGCTACCATCCATTGGAGTACCAAAAATCTCGACAACAAGATTACCTTCCATAATGACTAGGCTACCATCCATTGGAGTAAAAAAGATATCGACAACATACCACCTTCCATAATGACTAGGCTACCATACATTGTAGTAACAAAAATCTCGACAATAGACTACCTTCCATAATGATAAGGCTACCATCCGTTGGAGTAACAAATTATCGACAACAGACTACGTTCCATAATGACAAGGCTACCATGCATTAGAGTAACAAAAATATCGACAACAAACTACCTTCCATAATGATAAGGCTACCATCCGTTGGAGTAACAAAGATATCGACAACAGACTTCCTTTCATAATGACAAGGCTACCATACATTGTAGTAACAAAAATCTCGACAACAGACTACCTTCCATAATGACAAGGCTACCATCCGTTGGAGTAAAAAAAATATCGACAACAGACTACGTTCCAAAATGACAAGGCTACCATGCGTTAGAGTAACAAAAATCTCGACAATAAACTACCTTCCATAATGACAAGGCTACTATCCATTGGAGTAACAAAAATCTCGACAACAGACTACCTTCCATAATGACAAGGCTACCAATCATTGGAGTAACAAAAATCTCGACAACAAACTACCTTCCATAATAACAAGGCTACCATCTATTGGAATAACAAAAATCTCGACAACAAACTACCTTCCATAATTACAAGGCTACCGTCTATTGGAGTAACAAAAATATCGATAACAGGCTACCTTCCATCATGACTAGGCTACCATCCATTGGAGTAACAAAGATATCGACAACAGACTACCTTCCATAATGATAAGGGTACAATAAATTGTAATAACAAAATTGTCGACAACAAACTAACTTCCATAATGACAAGGCTACCATCCATTGTAGTAACAGAAATCTCGGCAACTGACAACCTTCCATAATGACAAGGCTACCATCCATTGGAGTAACAAAAATCTCGACAATAGACTATGTTCCATAATGATAAGGCTACCATCCGTTGGAGAAACAAAAATCTCGACAACAGACTACCTTCGATAATGACAAGGCGACCATCCATTGGAGTAAAAAAAATATCGACAACAGACTACGTTCCATAATGATAAGGCTACCATCCATTGGAGTAACAAAAATATCGAAAACAGACTACCTTCCATAATAACAAGGCTACCATCCATTGGAGTAACAAAAATATCGATAACAGACTACCTTCCATAATAACAAGGCTACCATCTATTGAAGTAACAAAAATCTCGACAACAAACTACCTTCCATAATTACAAGGATACCATCAATTGGAGTAACAAAAATATCGATAACAGACTACCTTTCATCATGACTAGGCTACCATCCATTGGAGTAACAAAGATATCGACAACAGACTACCTTCCATAATGACAAGGCTACAATAAATTGTAATAACAAAATTCTCGACAACAAACTACCTTCCGTAATGAGAAGGCTACCATCCATTGTAGTAACAAAAATCTCGGCAGCAGACTACCTTCCCTAATGACAAGGCTACCATCCATTGGAGTAACAAAAATCTCGACAAGAGACTATGTTCCATAATGATAAGGCTACCATCCGTTGGAGTAACAAAAATCTCGACAAGAGACTACTTTCCATAATGACAAGGCTACCATCCATTGGAGTAACAAAAATATCGACAACAGACTACGTTCCATAATGATAAGGCTACCATCCGTTGGAGTAACAAAAATATCGACAATAGACTACCTTCCATAATAACAAGGCTACCATCCATTGGAGTAACAAAAATATCGATAACAAACTACCTTCCATAATGACAAGGCTACCATGCATTAGAGTAACAAAAATCTCGACAATAGACTACCTTCTGTAATGACAAGGCTACCATCCATTGGAGTAACAAAAATCTCAACAACAGACTACCTTCCATAATGACAAGGCTACCATCCATTGGAGTAACAAAAATCTTGACAACAGACTACCTTCCTTAATAACAAGGCTACCATCTATTGGAGTAACAAAAATCTCGACAACAAACTACATTCCATAATAACAAGGCTACCATCCATTGGAGTAACAAAAATATCTATAACAGGCTACCTTCCATCATGACTAGGCTACAATCCATTGGAGTAACAAAGATATCGACAACAGACTACCTTCCATAATGACAAGGCTACCATGCATTAGAGTAACAAAAATCTCGACAATAGGCTACCTTCCATAATGACAAGGCTACCATCCATTGGAGTAACAAAAATATCGATAACAGACTACCTTCCATCATGACTAGGCTACCATCCATTGGAGTAACAAAGATATCGACAACAGACTACCTTCCATAATGACAAGGCTACAATAAATTGTAATAACAAAATTATCGACAACAGACTACCTTCCATAATGACAAGGCTACCATCCATTGTAGTAACAAAAATCTCGGCAACAGACTACCTTCCATAATGACAAGGCTACCATCTATTGGAGTAAAAAAAATCTCGACAACAGACTACCTTCAATAATGTCTAGGCTACCATCCATTGGAGTAACAAATATATCGACAAAAAACCACCTTCCATAATGACGAGGCTACCATACATTGTAGTAACAAAAATCACGACAACAGACTACCTTCCATAATGACAAGGCTACCATCCATTGGAGTAACAAAAATCTTGACAACAGACTACCTTCCATAATGACTAGGCTACCATCCATTGGAGTAAAAAAAAATATCAACAAGTGACTACCTTCAATAATGACAAGGCTACCATCCATTGGAGTAACAAAAATCTCGACAATAGACTACCTTCCATAATAACAAGGCTACCATCCATTGGAGTACCAAAAATCTCGACAACAAGATTACCTTCCATAATGACTAGGATACCATCCATTGGAGTAAAAAAGATATCGATAACATACCACCTTCCATAATGACAAGGCTACCATACATTGTAGTAACAAAAATCTCGCCAATAGACTACCTTCCATAATGATAAGACTACCATCCGTTGGAGTAACAAATTATCGACAACAGACTACGTTCCATAATGACAAGGCTACCATGCATTAGAGTAACAAAAATATCGACAACAGACTACCTTCCATAATGATAAGGCTACCATCCGTTGGAGTAACAAAGATATCGACAACAGACTTCCTTTCATAATGACAAGGCTACCATACATTGTAGTAACAAAAATCTCGACAATAGACTACCTTCCATAATGACAAGGCTACCATCCGTTGGAGTAAAAAAAATATCGACAACAGACTACGTTCTAAAATGACAAGGCTACCATGCGTTAGAGTAACAAAAATCTCGACAATAAACTACCTTCCATAATGACAAGGCTACTATCCATTGGAGTAACAAAAATCTCGACAATAGACTACCTTCCATAATGACAAGGCTACCAATCATTGGAGTAACAAAAATCTCGACAACAAACTACCTTCCATAATAACAAGGCTACCATCTATTGGAGTAACAAAAATCTCGACAACAAACTACCTTCCATAATTACAAGGCTACCGTCTATTGGAGTAACAAAAATCTTGACAACAGACTACCTTCCTTAATAACAAGGCTACCATCCATTCGAGTAACAAAAATCTCGACAACAAACTACATTCCATAATAACAAGGCTACCATCCATTGGAGTAACAAAAATATCTATAACAGACTACCTTCCATCATGACTAGGCTACCATCCATTGGAGTAACAAAGATAACGACAACAGACTACCTTCCATAATGACAAGGCTACCATGCATTAGAGTAACAAAAATCTCGACAATAGGCTACCTTCCATAATGACAAGGCTACCATCCATTGGAGTAACAAAAATCTAGACAACAGACTACCTTCCATAATGACAAGGCTACCATCCATTGGAGTTACAAAAATCTCGACAACAGACTACTTCCATAATAACAAGGCTACCATCCATTGGAGTAACAAAAATCTCGACAACAAAATACCTTCCATAATAATAAGGCTACCATCCATTGGAGTAACAAAAATATCGATAACAGACTACCTTCCATCATGACTAGGCTACCATCCATTGGAGTAACAAAGATATCGACAACAGACTACCTTCCATAATGACAAGGCTACAATAAATTGTAATAACAAAATTCTCGACAACAAACTACCTTCCATAATGACAAGGCTACCATCCATTGTAGTAAAAAAAATCTCGGCAACAGACTACCTTCCATAATGACAAGGCTACCATCTATTGGAGTAAAAAAAATCTCGACAACAGACTACCTTCCATAATGTCTAGGCTACCATCCATTGGAGTAACAAAGATATCGAAAACAAACCACCTTCCATAACGACGAGGCTACCATACATTGTAGTAACAAAAATCTCGACAATAGACTACCTTCCATAATGACAAGGCTACCATCCATTGGAGTAACAAAAATCTCGACAATAGAATACCTTCCATAATGACTAGGCTACCATCCATTGGAGTAAAAAAAATATCAACAAGTGACTACCTTCAATAATGACAAGGCTACCATCCATTGGAGTAAAAAAAATCTCGACAACAGACTACCTTCCATAATAACAAGGCTACCATCCATTGGAGTAACAAAAATCTCGACAACAGATTAGCTTCCATAATGACTAGGCTACCATCCATTGGAGTAAAAAAGATATTGACAACAGACCACCTTCCATAATGACAAGGCTACCATACATTGTAGTAACAAAAATCTAGATAACAGACTACCTTCCATAATGATAAGGCTACCATCCGTTGGAGTAACAAAATATCGACAACAGACTATGTTCCATAATGACAAGGCTACCATGCATTAGAGTAACAAAAATCTCGACAACAAGGTACCTTCCATAATGACTAGGCTACCATCCATTGGAGTAACAAAGATATTGACAATAGACCACCTTCCATAATGACAAGGCTACCATACATTGTAGTAACAAAAATCTCGACAACACACTACCTTTAATAATGACAAGCCTACCATCCGTTGGAGTAAAAAAAATATCGACAACAGACTACGTTCCAAAATGACAAGGCTACCATGCGTTAGAGTAACAAAAATCTCGACAATAAACTACCTTCCATAATGACAAGGCTACCATCCATTGGAGTAACAAAAATCTCGACAACAGACTACCTTCCATAATGACAAGGCTACCAATCATTGGAGTAACAAAAATCTCGACAACAAACTACCTTCCATAATAACAAGGCTACCATCTATTGGAGTAACAAAAATCTCGACAACAAACTACCTTCCATAATTACAAGGCTACCATCTATTGGAGTAACAAAAATATCGATAACAGGCTACCTTCCATCATGACTAGGCTACCATCCATTGGAGTAACAAAGATATCGACAACAGACTACCTTCCATAATGATAAGGGTATAATAAATTGTAATAACAAAATTCTCGACAACAAACTACCTTCCATAATGACAAGGCTACCATCCATTGTAGTAACAAAAATCCCGGCAACAGACTACCCTCCATAATGACAAGGCTACCATCCATTGGAGTAACAAAAATCTCGATAATAGACTATGTTCCATAATGATAAGGATACCATCCGTTGGAGAAACAAAAATCTCGACAACAGACTACCTTCCATAATGACAAGGCTACCATGCATTAGAGTAACAAAAATCTCGACAATAGACTACCTTCTGTAATGACAAGGCTACCATCCATTGGAGTAACAAAAATCTCAACAACAGACTACCTTCCATAATGACAAGGCTACCATCCATTGGAGTAACAAAAATCTTGACAACAGACTACCTTCCTTAATAACAAGTCTACCATCTATTGGAGTAACAAAAATCTCGACAACAAACTACATTCCATAATAACAAGGCTACCATCCATTGGAGTAACAAAAATATCTATAACAGGCTACCTTCCATCATGACTAGGCTACAATCCATTGGAGTAACAAAGATATCGACAACAGACTACCTTCCATAATGACAAGGCTACCATGCATTAGAGTAACAAAAATCTCGACAATAGGCTACCTTCCATAATGACAAGGCTACCATCCATTGGAGTAACAAAAATATCGATAACAGACTACCTTCCATCATGACTAGGCTACCATCCATTGGAGTAACAAAGATATCGACAACAGACTACCTTCCATAATGACAAGGCTACAATAAATTGTAATAACAAAATTATCGACAACAGACTACCTTCCATAATGACAAGGCTACCATCCATTGTAGTAACAAAAATCTCGGCAACAGACTACCTTCCATAATGACAAGGCTACCATCTATTGGAGTAAAAAAAATCTCGACAACAGACTACCTTCCATAATGTCTAGGCTACCATCCATTGGAGTAACAAATATATCGACAAAAAACCACCTTCCATAATGACGAGGCTACCATACATTGTAGTAACAAAAATCACGACAACAGACTACCTTCCATAATGACAAGGCTACCATCCATTGGAGTAACAAAAATCTTGACAATAGACTACCTTCCATAATGACTAGGCTACCATCCATTGGAGTAAAAAAAAATATCAACAAGTGACTACCTTCAATAATGACAAGGCTACCATCCATTGGAGTAACAAAAATCTCGACAATAGACTACCTTCCATAATAACAAGGCTACCATCCATTGGAGTACCAAAAATCTCGACAACAAGATTACCTTCCATAATGACTAGGATACCATCCATTGGAGTAAAAAAGATATCGATAACATACCACCTTCCATAATGACAAGGCTACCATACATTGTAGTAACAAAAATCTCGCCAATAGACTACCTTCCATAATGATAAGACTACCATCCGTTGGAGTAACAAATTATCGACAACAGACTACGTTCCATAATGACAAGGCTACCATGCATTAGAGTAACAAAAATATCGACAACAGACTACCTTCCATAATGATAAGGCTACCATCCGTTGGAGTAACAAAGATATCGACAACAGACTTCCTTTCATAATGACAAGGCTACCATACATTGTAGTAACAAAAATCTCGACAATAGACTACCTTCCATAATGACAAGGCTACCATCCGTTGGAGTAAAAAAAATATCGACAACAGACTACGTTCTAAAATGACAAGGCTACCATGCATTAGAGTAACAAAAATCTCGACAATAAACTACCTTCCATAATGACAAGGCTACTATCCATTGGAGTAACAAAAATCTCGACAACAGACCACCTTCCATAATGACAAGGCTACCAATCATTGGAGTAACAAAAATCTCGACAACAAACTACCTTCCATAATAACAAGGCTACCATCTATTGGAGTAACAAAAATCTCGACAACAAACTACCTTCCATAATTACAAGGCTACCGTCTATTGGAGTAACAAAAATCTTGACAACAGACTACCTTCCTTAATAACAAGGCTACCATCCATTCGAGTAACAAAAATCTCGACAACAAACTACATTCCATAATAACAAGGCTACCATCCATTGGAGTAACAAAAATATCTATAACAGACTACCTTCCATCATGACTAGGCTACCATCCATTGGAGTAACAAAGATAACGACAACAGACTACCTTCCATAATGACAAGGCTACCATGCATTAGAGTAACAAAAATCTCGACAATAGGCTACCTTCCATAATGACAAGGCTACCATCCATTGGAGTAACAAAAATCTAGACAACAGACTACCTTCCATAATGACAAGGCTACCATCCATTGGAGTTACAAAAATCTCGACAACAGACTACTTCCATAATAACAAGGCTACCATCCATTGGAGTAACAAAAATCTCGACAACAAAATACCTTCCATAATAATAAGGCTACCATCCATTGGAGTAACAAAAATATCGATAACAGACTACCTTCCATCATGACTAGGCTACCATCCATTGGAGTAACAAAGATATCGACAACAGACTACCTTCCATAATGACAAGGCTACAATAAATTGTAATAACAAAATTCTCGACAACAAACTACCTTCCATAATGACAAGGCTACCATCCATTGTAGTAAAAAAAATCTCGGCAACAGACTACCTTCCATAATGACAAGGCTACCATCTATTGGAGTAAAAAAAATCTCGACAACAGACTACCTTCCATAATGTCTAGGCTACCATCCATTGGAGTAACAAAGATATCGAAAACAAACCACCTTCCATAACGACGAGGCTACCATACATTGTAGTAACAAAAATCTCGACAATAGACTACCTTCCATAATGACAAGGCTACCATCCATTGGAGTAACAAAAATCTCGACAATAGAATACCTTCCATAATGACTAGGCTACCATCCATTGGAGTAAAAAAAATATCAACAAGTGACTACCTTCAATAATGACAAGGCTACCATCCATTGGAGTAAAAAAAATCTCGACAACAGACTACCTTCCATAATAACAAGGCTACCATCCATTGGAGTAACAAAAATCTCGACAACAGATTAGCTTCCATAATGACTAGGCTACCATCCATTGGAGTAAAAAAGATATTGACAACAAACCACTTTCCATAATGACAAGGCTACCATACATTGTAGTAACAAAAATCTAGATAACAGACTACCTTCCATAATGATAAGGCTACCATCCGTTGGAGTAACAAAATATCGACAACAGACTACGTTCCATAATGACAAGGCTACCATGCATTAGAGTAACAAAAATCTCGACAACAAGGTACCTTCCATAATGACTAGGCTACCATCCATTGGAGTAACAAAGATATTGACAATAGACCACCTTCCATAATGACAAGGCTACCATACATTGTAGTAACAAAAATCTCGACAACACACTACCTTTAATAATGACAAGCCTACCATCCGTTGGAGTAAAAAAAATATCGACAACAGACTACGTTCCAAAATGACAAGGCTACCATGCGTTAGAGTAACAAAAATCTCGACAATAAACTACCTTCCATAATGACAAGGCTACCATCCATTGGAGTAACAAAAATCTCGACAACAGACTACCTTCCATAATGACAAGGCTACCAATCATTGGAGTAACAAAAATCTCGACAACAAACTACCTTCCATAATAACAAGGCTACCATCTATTGGAGTAACAAAAATCTCGACAACAAACTACCTTCCATAATTACAAGGCTACCATCTATTGGAGTAACAAAAATATCGATAACAGGCTACCTTCCATCATGACTAGGCTACCATCCATTGGAGTAACAAAGATATCGACAACAGACTACCTTCCATAATGATAAGGGTATAATAAATTGTAATAACAAAATTCTCGACAACAAACTACCTTCCATAATGACAAGGCTACCATCCATTGTAGTAACAAAAATCCCGGCAACAGACTACCTTCCATAATGACAAGGCTACCATCCATTGGAGTAACAAAAATCTCGATAATAGACTATGTTCCATAATGATAAGGATACCATCCGTTGGAGAAACAAAAATCTCGACAACAGACTACCTTCCATAATGACAAGGCTACCATCCATTGGAGTAAAAAAAATATCGACAACAGACTACGTTCCATAATGATAAGGCTACCATCCATTGGAGTAACAAAAATATCGAAAACAGACTACCTTCCATAATAACAAGGCTACCATCCATTGGAGTAACAAAAATATCGATAACAGACTACCTTCCATAATGACAAGGCTACCATGCATTAGAGTAACAAAAATCTCGACAATAGACTACATTCCATAATGACAAGGCTACCATCCATTGGAGTAACAAAAATCTCGACAACAGACTACCTTCCATAATGACAAGGCTACCATCCATTGGAGTAACAAAAATCTTGACAACAGACTACATTCCATAATAACTAGGCTACCATCCATTGGAGTAACAAAGATATCGACAACAGACCACCTTCCATAATGACAAGGCTACAATACATTGGAGTAACAAAATTCTCGACAACAGACTACCTTCCATAATGACAAGGCTACCATCTGTTGGAGTAACAAAAATATCGACAACACACAATGTTCCATAATGACAAGGCTACCATGCATTAGAGTACTAAAAAAATCGACAACAGACGACCTTCGTTAATGACTAGGCTACCATCCATTGGAGTAACAAAGATATCGACAACAGACCACCTTTCATAATGACAAGGCTACCATACATTATAGTAACAAAAATCTCGACAACAGACTACCTTCCATAATAACAAGGATACCATCCATTGGAGTAACAAAAATCTCGACAACAGACTACCTTCGATAATGACTAGGCTACCATCCATTGGAGTAAAAAAGATATTGACAACAGACCACCTTCCATAATGACAAGGATACCATACATTGTAGTAACAAAAATCTAGATAACAGACTACCTTCCATAATGACAAGGCTACCATCCGTTGGAGTAACAAAAATATCGACAACAGACAACGTTCCATAATGACAAGGCTACCGAGCATTAGAGTAACAAAAATCTCGATAATAGACAACCTTCCATAATAACAAGGCTACCATCTATTGGAGTAACAAAAATATCGATAACAGACTACCTTCCATCATGACTAGGCTACCATCCATTGGAGTAACAAAGATATCGACAACAGACTACCTTCCATAATGACAAGGCTACAATAAATTGTAATAACAAAATTCTCGACAACAAACTACCTTCCCGAATGACAAGGCTACCATCCATTACAGTAACAAAAATCTCGGCAACAGACTACCTTCCATAATGACAATGCTACCATCCATTGGAGTAAAAAAAATCTCGACAACAGACTATGTTCCATAATGATAAGGCTACCATCCGTTGGAGTAACAAAAATCTTGACAACAGACTACCTTCCATAATGACAAGGCTACCATCCATTGGAGTAACAAAAATATCGACAACAGACTAACTTCCATAATAACAAGGCAACCATGCATTAGAGTAACAAAAATCTCGACAATAGACTACCTTCCATAATGACAAGGCTACCATCCTTTGGAGTAACAAAAATCTCGACAACAGACTACCTTCCATAATGACAAGGCTACCTTCCATTGGAGTAACAAAAATCTTGACAACAGACTACCTTCCATAATAACCAGGTTACCATCCATTGGAGTAACAAAAATCTCGACAACAAACTACCTTCCATAATAACAAGGCTACCATCCATTGGAGTAACAAAAATCTCGACAACAGACTACCTTCCATAATGACTAGGCAACCATCCATTGGAGTAACAAAGATATCGATAACAGACCACCTTCCATAATGACAAGGCTACCATACATTGTAGTAACAAAAATTTCGACAACAGACTACCTTCCATAATGGCAAGGCTACAATCCGTTGGAGTAACAAAAATTACTACAAGTGACTACCTTCAATAATTATAAGGCTACCATCCATTGGAGTAAGAAAAATCTCGACAACAGACTACCTTCCATAATAACAAGGCTACCATCCATTGGAGTAACAAAAATCTCGACAATAGACTACCTTCCATAATGACGAGGCTACCATCCATTGGAGTAAAAGAGATATCGACAACAGACCACCTTCCATAATGACAAGGCTACCATACATTATAGTAACAAAAATATCGACAACAGACTACCTTCCATAATGATAAGGCTACCATCCGTTGGAGTAACAAAAATATCGAGAACAGACTACGTTCCATAAAGACAAGGCTACCATGCATTAGAGTAACAAAAATCTCGACAACAGACTTCCTTCCATAATGACTAGGCTACCATCCATTGGAGTAACAAAGATATTGACAATAGACCACCTTCCATAACGACGAGGCTACCATACATTGCAGTAACAAAAATCTCGACAATAGACTACCTTCCATAATGTAAAGGCTACCATCCATTGGAGTAACAAAAATCTCGACAATAGAATACCTTCCATAATGACTAGGCTACCATCCATTGGAGTAAAAAAAATATCAACAAGTGACTACCTTCAATAATGACAAGGCTACCATCCATTGGAGTAAAAAAAATCTCGACAACAGACTACCTTCCATAATAACAAGGCTACCATCCATTGGAGTAACAAAAATCTCGACAACAGATTAGCTTCCATAATGACTAGGCTACCATCCATTGGAGTAAAAAAGATATTGACAACAGACCACCTTCCATAATGACAAGGCTACCATACATTGTAGTAACAAAAATCTAGATAACAGACTACCTTCCATAATGATAAGGCTACCATCCGTTGGAGTAACAAAATATCGACAACAGACTACGTTCCATAATGACAAGGCTACCATGCATTAGAGTAACAAAAATCTCGACAACAAGGTACCTTCCATAATGACTAGGCTACCATCCATTGGAGTAACAAAGATATTGACAATAGACCACCTTCCATAATGACAAGGCTACCATACATTGTAGTAACAAAAATCTCGACAACACACTACCTTTAATAATGACAAGCCTACCATCCGTTGGAGTAAAAAAAATATCGACAACAGACTACGTTCCAAAATGACAAGGCTACCATGCGTTAGAGTAACAAAAATCTCGACAATAAACTACCTTCCATAATGACAAGGCTACCATCCATTGGAGTAACAAAAATCTCGACAACAGACTACCTTCCATAATGACAAGGCTACCAATCATTGGAGTAACAAAAATCTCGACAACAAACTACCTTCCATAATAACAAGGCTACCATCTATTGGAGTAACAAAAATCTCGACAACAAACTACCTTCCATAATTACAAGGCTACCATCTATTGGAGTAACAAAAATATCGATAACAGGCTACCTTCCATCATGACTAGGCTACCATCCATTGGAGTAACAAAGATATCAACAACAGACTACCTTCCATAATGATAAGGGTATAATAAATTGTAATAACAAAATTCTTGACAACAAACTACCTTCCATAATGACAAGGCTACCATCCATTGTAGTAACAAAAATCCCGGCAACAGACTACCTTCCATAATGACAAGGCTACCATCCATTGGAGTAACAAAAATCTCGATAATAGACTATGTTCCATAATGATAAGGATACCATCCGTTGGAGAAACAAAAATCTCGACAATAGACTACCTTCCATAATGACAAGGCTACCATCCATTGGAGTAAAAAAAATATCGACAACAGACTACGTTCCATAATGATAAGGCTACCATCCATTGGAGTAACAAAAATATCGAAAACAGACTACCTTCCATAATAACAAGGCTACCATCCATTGGAGTAACAAAAATATCGATAACAGACTACCTTCCATAATGACAAGGCTACCATGCATTAGAGTAACAAAAATCTCGACAATAGACTACATTCCATAATGACAAGGCTACCATCCATTGGAGTAACAAAAATCTCGACAACAGACTACCTTCCATAATGACAAGGCTACCATCCATTGGAGTAACAAAAATCTTGACAACAGACTACATTCCATAATAACTAGGCTACCATCCATTGGAGTAACAAAGATATCGACAACAGACCACCTTCCATAATGACAAGGCTACAATACATTGGAGTAACAAAATTCTCGACAACAGACTACCTTCCATAATGACAAGGCTACCATCCGTTGGAGTAACAAAAATATCGACAACACACAATGTTCCATAATGACAAGGCTACAATGCCTTAGAGTACTAAAAAAATCGACAACAGACTACCTTCGTTAATGACTAGGCTACCATCCATTGGAGTAACAAAGATATCGACAACAGACCACCTTTCATAATGACAAGGCTACCATACATTATAGTAACAAAAATCTCGACAACAGACTACCTTCCATAATAACAAGGCTACCATCCATTGGAGTAACAAAAATCTCGACAACAGACTACCTTCGATAATGACTAGGCTACCATCCATTGGAGTAAAAAAGATATTGACAACAGACCACCTTCCATAATGACAAGGATACCATACATTGTAGTAACAAAAATCTAGATAACAGACTACCTTCCATAATGACAAGGCTACCATCCGTTGGAGTAACAAAAATATCGACAACAGACAACGTTCCATAATGACAAGGCTACCATGCATTAGAGTAACAAAAATCTCGATAATAGACAACCTTCCATAATAACAAGGCTACCATCTATTGGAGTAACAAAAATATCGATAACAGACTACCTTCCATCATGACTAGGCTACCATCCATTGGAGTAACAAAGATATCGACAACAGACTACCTTCCATAATGACAAGGCTACAATAAATTGTAATAACAAAATTCTCGACAACAAACTACCTTCCAGAATGACAAGGCTACCATCCATTACAGTAACAAAAATCTCGGCAACAGACTACCTTCCATAATGACAATGCTACCATCCATTGGAGTAAAAAAAATCTCGACAACAGACTATGTTCCATAATGATAAGGCTACCATCCGTTGGAGTAACAAAAATCTTGACAACAGACTACCTTCCATAATGACAAGGCTACCATCCATTGGAGTAACAAAAATATCGACAACATACTACATTCCATAATGATAAGGCTACCATCCGTTGGAGTAACAAAAATATCGACAACAGACTAACTTCCATAATAACAAGGCTACCATGCATTAGAGTAACAAAAATCTCGACAATAGACTACCTTCCATAATGACAAGGCTACCATCCTTTGGAGTAACAAAAATCTCGACAACAGACTACCTTCCATAATGACAAGGCTACCTTCCATTGGAGTAACAAAAATCTTGACAACAGACTACCTTCCATAATAACCAGGTTACCATCCATTGGAGTAACAAAAATCTCGACAACAAACTACCTTCCATAATAACAAGGAAACCATCCATTGGAGTAACAAAGATATCGATAACAGACCACCTTCCATAATGACAAGGCTACCATACATTGTAGTAACAAAAATTTCGACAACAGACTACCTTCCATAATGGCAAGGCTACAATCCGTTGGAGTAACAAAAATTACAACAAGTGACTACCTTCAATAATTATAAGGCTACCATCCATTGGAGTAAGAAAAATCTCGACAACAGACTACCTTCCATAATAACAAGGCTACCATCCATTGGAGTAACAAAAATCTCGACAATAGACTACCTTCCATAATGACGAGGCTACCATCCATTGGAGTAAAAGAGATATCGACAACAGACCACCTTCCATAATGACAAGGCTACCATACATTATAGTAACAAAAATATCGACAACAGACTACCTTCCATAATGATAAGGCTACCATCCGTTGGAGTAACAAAAATATCGAGAACAGACTACGTTCCATAAAGACAAGGCTACCATGCATTAGAGTAACAAAAATCTCGACAACAGACTTCCTTCCATAATGACTAGGCTACCATCCATTGGAGTAACAAAGATATTGACAATAGACCACCTTCCATAACGACGAGGCTACCATACATTGTAGTAACAAAAATCTCGACAATAGACTACCTTCCATAATGACAAGGCTACCATCCATTGGAGTAACAAAAATCTCGACAATAGAATACCTTCCATAATGACTAGGCTACCATCCATTGGAGTAAAAAAAATATCAACAAGTGACTACCTTCAATAATGACAAGGCTACCATCCATTGGAGTAAAAAAAATCTCGACAACAGACTACCTTCCATAATAACAAGGCTACCATCCATTGGAGTAACAAAAATCTCGACAACAGATTAGCTTCCATAATGACTAGGCTACCATCCATTGGAGTAAAAAAGATATTGACAACAGACCACCTTCCATAATGACAAGGCTACCATACATTGTAGTAACAAAAATCTAGATAACAGACTACCTTCCATAATGATAAGGCTACCATCCGTTGGAGTAACAAAATATCGACAACAGACTACGTTCCATAATGACAAGGCTACCATGCATTAGAGTAACAAAAATCTCGACAACAAGGTACCTTCCATAATGACTAGGCTACCATCCATTGGAGTAACAAAGATATTGACAATAGACCACCTTCCATAATGACAAGGCTACCATACATTGTAGTAACAAAAATCTCGACAACACACTACCTTTAATAATGACAAGCCTACCATCCGTTGGAGTAAAAAAAATATCGACAACAGACTACGTTCCAAAATGACAAGGCTACCATGCGTTAGAGTAACAAAAATCTCGACAATAAACTACCTTCCATAATGACAAGGCTACCATCCATTGGAGTAACAAAAATCTCGACAACAGACTACCTTCCATAATGACAAGGCTACCAATCATTGGAGTAACAAAAATATCGACAACAAACTACCTTCCATAATAACAAGGCTACCATCTATTGGAGTAACAAAAATCTCGACAACAAACTACCTTCCATAATTACAAGGCTACCATCTATTGGAGTAACAAAAATATCGATAACAGGCTACCTTCCATCATGACTAGGCTACCATCCATTGGAGTAACAAAGATATCGACAACAGACTACCTTCCATAATGATAAGGGTATAATAAATTGTAATAACAAAATTCTTGACAACAAACTACCTTCCATAATGACAAGGCTACCATCCATTGTAGTAACAAAAATCCCGGCAACAGACTACCTTCCATAATGACAAGGCTACCATCCATTGGAGTAACAAAAATCTCGATAATAGACTATGTTCCATACTGATAAGGATACCATCCGTTGGAGAAACAAAAATCTCGACAACAGACTACCTTCCATAATGACAAGGCTACCATCCATTGGAGTAAAAAAAATATCGACAACAGACTACGTTCCATAATGATAAGGCTACCATCCATTGGAGTAACAAAAATATCGAAAACAGACTACCTTCCATAATAACAAGGCTACCATCCATTGGAGTAACAAAAATATCGATAACAGACTACCTTCCATAATGACAAGGCTACCATGCATTAGAGTAACAAAAATCTCGACAATAGACTACATTCCATAATGACAAGGCTACCATCCATTGGAGTAACAAAAATCTCGACAACAGACTACCTTCCATAATGACAAGGCTACCATCCATTGGAGTAACAAAAATCTTGACAACAGACTACATTCCATAATAACTAGGCTACCATCCATTGGAGTAACAAAGATATCGACAACAGACCACCTTCCATAATGACAAGGCTACAATACATTGGAGTAACAAAATTCTCGACAACAGACTACCTTCCATAATGACAAGGCTACCATCCGTTGGAGTAACAAAAATATCGACAACACACAATGTTCCATAATGACAAGGCTACCATGCATTAGAGTACTAAAAAAATCGACAACAGACTACCTTCGTTAATGACTAGGCTACCATCCATTGGAGTAACAAAGATATCGACAACAGACCACCTTTCATAATGACAAGGCTACCATACATTATAGTAACAAAAATCTCGACAACAGACTACCTTCCATAATAACAAGGCTACCATACATTGGAGTAACAAAAATCTCGACAACAGACTACCTTCGATAATGACTAGGCTACCATCCATTGGAGTAAAAAAGATATTGACAACAGACCACCTTCCATAATGACAAGGATACCATACATTGTAGTAACAAAAATCTAGATAACAGACTACCTTCCATAATGACAAGGCTACCATCCGTTGGAGTAACAAAAATATCGACAACAGACAACGTTCCATAATGACAAGGCTACCATGCATTAGAGTAACAAAAATCTCGATAATAGACAACCTTCCATAATAACAAGGCTACCATCTATTGGAGTAACAAAAATATCGATAACAGACTACCTTCCATCATGACTAGGCTACCATCCATTGGAGTAACAAAGATATCGACAACAGACTACCTTCCATAATGACAAGGCTACAATAAATTGTAATAACAAAATTCTCGACAACAAACTACCTTCCAGAATGACAAGGCTACCATCCATTACAGTAAAAAAAATCTCGGCAACAGACTACCTTCCATAATGACAATGCTACCATCCATTGGAGTAAAAAAAATCTCGACAACAGACTATGTTCCATAATGATAAGGCTACCATCCGTTGGAGTAACAAAAATCTTGACAACAGACTACCTTCCATAATGACAAGGCTACCATCCATTGGAGTAACAAAAATATCGACAACATACTACATTCCATAATGATAAGGCTACCATCCGTTGGAGTAACAAAAATATCGACAACAGACTAACTTCCATAATAACAAGGCTACCATGCATTAGAGTAACAAAAATCTCGACAATAGACTACCTTCCATAATGACAAGGCTACCATCCTTTGGAGTAACAAAAATCTCGACAACAGACTACCTTCCATAATGACAAGGCTACCTTCCATTGGAGTAACAAAAATCTTGACAACAGACTACCTTCCATAATAACCAGGTTACCATCCATTGGAGTAACAAAAATCTCGACAACAAACTACCTTCCATAATAACAAGGCTACCATCCATTGGAGTAACAAAAATCTCGACAACAGACTACCTTCCATAATGACTAGGCAACCATCCATTGGAGTAACAAAGATATCGATAACAGACCACCTTCCATAATGACAAGGCTACCATATATTGTAGTAACAAAAATTTCGACAACAGACTACCTTCCATAATGGCAAGGCTACAATCCGTTGGAGTAACAAAAATTACAACAAGTGACTACCTTCAATAATTATAAGGCTACCATCCATTGGAGTAAGAAAAATCTCGACAACAGACTACCTTCCATAATAACAAGGCTACCATCCGTTGGAGTAACAAAAATCTCGACAATAGACTACCTTCCATAATGACGAGGCTACCATCCATTGGAGTAAAAGAGATATCGACAACAGACCACCTTCCATAATGACAAGGCTACCATACATTATAGTAACAAAAATATCGACAACAGACTACCTTCCATAATGATAAGGCTACCATCCGTTGGAGTAACAAAAATATCGAGAACAGACTACGTTCCATAAAGACAAGGCTACCATGCATTAGAGTAACAAAAATCTCGACAACAGACTTCCTTCCATAATGACTAGGCTACCATCCATTGGAGTAACAAAGATATTGACAATAGACCACCTTCCATAATGACAAGGCTACCATACATTGTAGTAACAAAAATCTCAACAACAGACTACCTTCCATAATGACAAGGCTACCATCCGTTGGAGTAACAAAAATATCGACAACAGACTACGTTCCATAATGACAAGGCTAACATGCATTAGAGTAAAAAAAAAGCCGACAACAGACTACCTTCCATAATGACTAGGCTACAATCCATTGGACAAACAAAGATATCGACAACAGACCACCTTCCATAATGACAAGGCTACCATACATTGTAGTAACAAAAATCTCGACAACAGACTACCTTCCATAATGACAAGGGTACCAATCATTGGAGTAACAAAAATCTCGACAACAGACTACCTTCCATTATAACAAGGCTACCATCTATTAGAGTAACAAAAATCTCGACAACAAACTACCTTCCATAATGACTAGGCTACCATCCATTGGAGTAAAAAAGATATTGACAACAGACCAGCTTCCATAATGACAAGGCTACCATACATTGTAGTAACAAAAATCTAGATAACAGACTACCTTCCATAATGACAAGGCTACCATCCGTTGGAGTAACAAAAATATCGATAACAGACAACGTTCCATAATGACAAGGCTACCATGCATTAGAGTAACAAAAATCTTGACAACAGACTACCTTCGATAATGACTAGGCTACCATCCATTAGAGTAACAAAGATATCGACAATAGACCACCTTTCATAATGACAAGGCTACCATACATTGTAGTAACAAAAATCTCGACAACAGACTACCTTCCATAATGACAAGGCTACCATCCGTTGGAGTAACAAAAATATCAACAATAGACTAAGTTCCATAATGACAAGGCTATCATGCATTAGAGTAACAAAAATCTCGATAATAGACAACCTTCCATAATAACAAGGCTACCATCTATTGGAGTAACAAAAATATCGATAACAGACTACCTTCCATCATGACTAGGCTACCATCCATTGGAGTAACAAAGATATCGACAACAGACTACCTTCCATAATGACAAGGCTACAATAAATTGTAATAACAAAATTCTCGACAACAAACTACCTTCCAGAATGACAAGGCTACCATCCATTACAGTAACAAAAATCTCGGCAACAGACTACCTTCCATAATGACAATGATACCATCCATTGGAGTAAAAAAAATCTCGACAACAGACTATGTTCCATAATGATAAGGCTACCATCCGTTGGAGTAACAAAAATCTCGACAACAGACTACCTTCCATAATGACAAGGCTACCATCCATTGGAGTAACAAAAATATCGACAACAAACTACATTCCATAATGATAAGGCTACCATCTGTTGGAGTAACAAAAATATCGACAACAGACTACCTTCCATAATAACAAGGCTACCATGCATTAGAGTAACAAAAATATCGACAATAGACTACCTTCCATAATGACAAGGCTACCATCCTTTGGAGTAACAAAAATCTCGACAACAGACTACCTTCCATAATGACAAGGCTACCTTCCATTGGAGTAACAAAAATCTTGACAACAGACTACCTTCCATAATAACCAGGTTACCATCCATTGGAGTAACAAAAATCTCGACAACAAACTACCTTCCATAATAACAAGGCTACCATCCATTGGAGTAACAAAAATCTCGACAACAGACTACCTTCCATAATGACTAGGCAACCATCCATTGGAGTAACAAAGATATCGATAACAGACCACCTTCCATAATGACAAGGCTACCATACATTGTAGTAAAAAAAATTTCGACAACAGACTACCTTCCATAATGGCAAGGCTACAATCCGTTGGAGTAACAAAAATTACAACAAGTGACTAGCTTCAATAATTATAAGGCTACCATCCATTGGAGTAAGAAAAATCTCGACAACAGACTACCTTCCACAATAACAAGGCTACCATCCATTGGAGTAACAAAGATATCGACAACAGACCACCTTCCATAATGCCAAGGCTACCATACATTGTAGTAACAAAAATCTCGACAACAGACTACCTTCCATAATGACAAGGCTACCATCTGTTGGAGTAACAAAAATATCGACAACAAACTACGTTCCATAATGACAAGGCTACCATGCATTAGAGTAACAAAAATCTCGACAATAGACTACCTTCCATAATGATAAGGCTACCATACATTGGAGTAACAAAAATCTCGACAACAGACTACCTTTCATAATGACAAGGCTACCATCCATTGGAGTAACAAAAATCTCGAAAACAGACTACCTTCCATAATAACAAGTCTACCATCCATTGGAGTAACAAAAATATCGATAACAGATTACCTTCCATCATGACCAGGCTACAATGAATTATAATAACAAAATTCTCGACAACAAACTACCTTCCATAATGACTAGGCTACCATCAATTGTAGTAACAAAAATCTCAACAACATACTACCTTCCATAATGACAAGGCTACCATCCAATGGGGTAAAAAAAATCTCGACAACAAACTATGTCCCATAATGATAAGGCTACCATCCGTTGGAGTAACAAAAATCTCGACAACAGACTACCTTCTATAATGACAAGGCTACCATCCATTAGAGTAACAAAAATATCGACAACAGACTTCGTCCCATAATGATAAGGCTACCATCCGTTGGAGTAACAAAAATATCGACAACAGACTACCTTCTATAATAACAAGGCTACCATCCATTGGAGTAACAAAAATATCGATAACAGTATACCTTCCATAATGACAAGGCTACCATGCATTAGAGTAACAAAAATATCGACAATAGACTACCTTCCATAATGACAAGGCTACCATCCATTGGAGTAACAAAAATCTCGACAACAGACTACCCTTCATAATGAAAAGGCTACCATCCATTGGAGTAACAAAAATTTCGACAACAGACTACCTTCCATAATAACAAGGCTACCATCCATTAGAGTAACAAAAATATCGACAGTAGACTACCTTCCATAATGATAAGGCTACCATACATTGGAGTAACAAAAATCTCAACAACAGACTACCTTTCATAATGACTAGGCTACCATCCATTGGAGTAACAAAAATCTCGACAACAGACTACCTTCCATAATAACAAGGCTACCATCCATTGGAGTAACAAAAATCTTGACAACAAACTACCTTCCATAATAAAAAGTCTACCATCCATTGGAGTAACAAAAATATCGATAACAGACTACCTTCCATCATGACTAGGCTACCATCCATTGGAGTAACAAAGATATCGACAACACACTACCTTCCATAATGACCAGGCTACAATAAATTGTAATAACAAAATTCTCGACAACAAACTACCTTCCATAATGACTAGGCTGCCATCCATTGTAGTAAAAAAAATCTCTGCAACATACTACCTTCCATAATGACAAGGCTACCATCCAATAGGGTAACAAAAATCTCGACAACAGACTACCTTCCATAATGACAAGGCTACCATCTGTTGGAGTAACAAAAATCTCGACAACAGACTACCTTCCATAATGACAAGGCTACCATCCATTAGAGTAAAAAAAATATCGACAACACACACCGTCCCATAATGATAAGGCTACCACCCGTTGGAGTAACAAAAATATCGACAACAGACTACCTTCTATAATAACAAGGCTACCATGCATTAGAGTAACAAAAATATCGATAACAGACTACCTTCCATAATGACAAGGCTACCATCCATTAGAGTAACAAAAATCTCGACAACAAACTACCTTCCATAATAACAAGGCTACCATCCATTGGAGTAACAAAAATCTCGACAACAGACTACCTTCCATAATAACAAGGCTACCATCCATTAGAGTAACAAAAATCTCGACAACAAACTACCTTTCATAATAACAAGGCTACCATCCATTGGAGTCACAAAAATATCGATAACATACTACCTTCCATCATGACTAGGCTACCATCCATTGGAGTAACAAAGATATCGACAACAGACTACCTTCCATACTGACAAGGATACAATAAATTGTAATAACAAAATTCTCGACAACAGACTACCTTCCATAATGACAAGACTACCATCCATTGTAGTAACAAAAATCTCGGCAACAAACTACCTTCTATAATGACAAGGCTACCATCCATTGGAGTAACAAAAATCTCGACAACAGACTACCTTCCATAATGACTAGGCTACCATCCAATGGAGTAACAAATATATCGACAACATACCACCTTCCATAAAGACAAGGATACCATACATAGTAGTAACAAAAATCTCGACAACAGACTACCTTCCATAATGACAAAGCTACCATCCGCTGGAGTAACAAAAATCTCGAAAACAGACTACCTTCCGTAATGACTAGGCTACCATCCATTGGAGTAAAAAAAATATCAACAAGTGACTACCTTCAATAATGACAAGTCTACCATCCATTGGAGTAAAAAAAATCTCGACAACGGACTACCTTCCATAATAACAAGGCTACCATCCATTAGAGTAACAAAAATCTCGACCACAGACTACCTTCCATAATGACTAGGCTACCATCCATTGGAGTAAAAAAGATATCGACAACATATAACCTTCCATAATGACAAGGCTACCATACATTGTAGTAACAAAAATCTCGACAACAGACTACCTTCCATAATGATAAGGCTACCATCCGTTGGAGTAACAAAAATATCGACAACAGACTTCGTCCCATAATGATAAGGCTACCATCCGTTGGAGTAACAAAAATATCGACAACAGACTACCTTCTATAATAACAAGGCTACCATCCATTGGAGTAACAAAAATATCGATAACAGACTACCTTCCATAATGACAAGGCTACCATCCATTGTAGTAACAAAAATCTCGGCAACAGACTACCTTCCATAATGACAAGGCTACCATCAATTGGAGTAACAAAAATCTCGACAACAGACTACCCTCCATAATGAAAAGGCTACCATCCATTGGAGTAACAAAAATTTCGACAACAGACTACCTTCAATAATAACAAGGCTACGATCCATTAGAGTAACAAAAATCTCGACAGTAGACTACCTTCCGTAATGATAAGGCTACCATACATTGGAGTAACAAAAATCTCAACAACAGACTACCTTTCATAATGACTAGGCTACCATCCATTGGAGTAACAAAAATCTCGACAACAGACTACCTTCCATAATAACAAGGCTACCATCCATTGGAGTAACAAAAATCTTGACAACAAACTACCTTCCATAATAACAAGTCTACCATCCATTGGAGTAACAAAAATATCGATAATAGACTACCTTCCATCATGACTAGGCTACCATCCATTGGAGTAACAAAGATATCGACAACACACTACCTTCCATAATGACCAGGCTACAATAAATTGTAATAACAAAATTCTCGACAACAAACTACCTTCCATAATGACTAGGCTACCATCCATTGTAGTTTAAAAAATCTCGGCAACATACTACCTTCCATAATGACAAGGCTACCATCCAAATGGGTAACAAAAATCTCGACAACAGACTACCTTCCATAATGACAAGGCTACCATCCGTTGGAGTAACAAAAATCTCGACAACAGACTACCTTCCATAATGACAAGGCTACCATCCATTAGAGTAAAAAAAATATCGACAACAGACACCGTCCCATAATGATAAGGCTACCATCCGTTGGAGTAACAAAAATATCGACAACAGACTACCTTCTATAATAACAAGGCTACCATCCATTGGAGTAACAAAAATATCGATAACATACTACCTTCCATAATAACAAGGCTACCATGCATTAGAGTAACAAAAATATCGACAATAGACTACCTTTCATAATGACAAGGCTACCATCCATTGGAGTAACAAAAATCTCGACAACAGACTACCTTCCATAATGACAAGGCTACCATCCATAGGAGTAACAAAAATCTCGACAACAGACTACCTTCTATAATAACAAGGCTACCATCCATTAGAGTAACAAAAATCTCGACAACAAACTACCTTCCATAATAACAAGGCTGCCATCCATTGGAGTCACAAAAATATCGATAACAGACTACCTTCCATCATGACTAGGCTACCATCCATTGGAGTAACAAAGATATCGACAACAGACTACCTTCCATAATGACAAGGATACGATAAATTGTAATAAACTAATTCTCGACAACAGACTACCTTCCATAATGACAAGGCTACCATCCATTGTAGTAACAAAAATCTCGGCAACAGACTACCTTCTATAATAACAAGGCTACCATCCATTGGAGTAACAAAAATCTCGACAACAGACTACCTTCCATAATGACTAGGCTACCATCCAATGGAGTAACAAATATATCGACAACAGACCACCTTCCATAAAGACAAGGATACCATTCATAGTAGTAACAAAAGTCTCGACAACAGACTACCTTCCATAATGACAAGGCTACCATCCGCTGGAGTAACAAAAATCTCGACAACAGACTACCTTCCGTAATGACTAGGCTACCATCCATTGGAGTAAAAAAAATATCAACAAGTGACTACCTTCAATAATGACAAGTCTACCATCCATTGGAGTAAAAAAAATCTCGACAACAGACTACCTTCCATAATAACAAGGCTACCATCCATTAGAGTAACAAAAATCTCGACCACAGACTACCTTCCATAATGACTAGGCTACCATCCATTGGAGTAAAAAAGATATCGACAACATATAACCTTCCATAATGACAAGGCTACCATACATTGTAGTAACAAAAATCTCGACAACAGACTACCTTCCATAATGATAAGGCTACCATCCGTTGGAGTAACAAAAATATCGACAACAGACTACGTTCCATAATAACAAGGCTACCATGCATTAGAGTAACAAAAATATCGACAATAGACTACCTTCCATAATGACAAGGCTACCATCCATTGGAGTAACAAAAATCTCGACAATAGACTACCTTCCATAATGACAAGGCTACCATCCATTGGAGTAACAAAAATCTCGACAACAGACTACCTTCCATAATAACAAGGCTACCATCCATTAGAGTAACAAAAATCTCGACAACAAACTTCCTTCCATAATAACAAGGCTACCATCCATTGGAGTCACAAAAATATCGATAACAGACTACCTTCCATCATGACTAGGCTATCATCCATTGTAGTAACAAAAATCTCGGCAACAGACTACCTTCCATAATGACAAGGCTACCATCCATTGGAGTAACAAAAATCTCGACAACAGACTACCTTCTATAATAACAAGGCTACCATCCATTGGAGTAACAAAAATATCGATAACAGTCTACCTTCCATAATGACAAGGCTACCATGCATTAGAGTAACAAAAATATCGACAATAGACTACCTTCCATAATGACAAGGCTACCATCAATTGGAGTAACAAAAATCTCGACAACAGACTACCCTCCATAATGAAAAGGCTACCATCCATTGGAGTAACAAAAATTTCGACAACAGACTACCTTCAATAATAACAAGGCTACGATCCATTAGAGTAACAAAAATCTCGACAGTAGACTACCTTCCGTAATGATAAGGCTACCATACATTGGAGTAACAAAAATCTCAACAACAGACTACCTTTCATAATGACTAGGCTACCATCCATTGGAGTAACAAAAATCTCGACAACAGACTACCTTCCATAATAACAAGGCTACCATCCATTGGAGTAACAAAAATCTTGACAACAAACTACCTTCCATAATAACAAGTCTACCATCCATTGGAGTAACAAAAATATCGATAACAGACTACCTTCCATCATGACTAGGCTACCATCCATTGGAGTAACAAAGATATCGACAACACACTACCTTCCATAATGACCAGGCTACAATAAATTGTAATAACAAAATTCTCGACAACAAACTACCTTCCATAATGACTAGGCTACCATCCATTGTAGTTTAAAAAATCTCGGCAACATACTACCTTCCATAATGACAAGGCTACCATCCAATGGGGTAACAAAAATCTCGACAACAGACTACCTTCCATAATGACAAGGCTACCATCCGTTGGAGTAACAAAAATCTCGACAACAGACTACCTTCCATAATGACAAGGCTACCATCCATTAGAGTAAAAAAAATATCGACAACAGACACCGTCCCATAATGATAAGGCTACCATCCGTTGGAGTAACAAAAATATCGACAACAGACTACCTTCTATAATAACAAGGCTACCATCCATTGGAGTAACAAAAATATCGATAACATACTACCTTCCATAATAACAAGGCTACCATGCATTAGAGTAACAAAAATATCGACAATAGACTACCTTTCATAATGACAAAGCTACCATCCATTGGAGTAACAAAAATCTCGACAACAGACTACCTTCCATAATGACAAGGCTACCATCCATAGGAGTAACAAAAATCTCGACAACAGACTACCTTCTATAATAACAAGGCTACCATCCATTAGAGTAACAAAAATCTCGACAACAAACTACCTTCCATAATAACAAGGCTGCCATCCATTGGAGTCACAAAAATATCGATAACAGACTACCTTCCATCATGACTAGGCTACCATCCATTGGAGTAACAAAGATATCGACAACAGACTACCTTCCATAATGACAAGGATACGATAAATTGTAATAAACTAATTCTCGACAACAGACTACCTTCCATAATGACAAGGCTACCATCCATTGTAGTAACAAAAATCTCGGCAACAGACTACCTTCTATAATAACAAGGCTACCATCCATTGGAGTAACAAAAATCTCGACAACAGACTACCTTCCATAATGACTAGGCTACCATCCAATGGAGTAACAAATATATCGACAACAGACCACCTTCCATAAAGACAAGGATACCATTCATAGTAGTAACAAAAGTCTCGACAACAGACTACCTTCCATAATGACAAGGCTACCATCCGCTGGAGTAACAAAAATCTCGACAACAGACTACCTTCCGTAATGACTAGGCTACCATCCATTGGAGTAACAAAAATCTCGACAACAGACTACCTTCCATAATAAAAAGGCTACCATCCATTGGAGTAACAAAAATCTTGACAACAAACTACCTTCCATAATAACAAGTCTACCATCCATTGGAGTAACAAAAATATCGATAACAGACTACCTTCCATCATGACTAGGCTACCATCCATTGGAGTAACAAAGATATCGACAACACACTACCTTCCATAAGACCAGGCTACAATAAATTGTAATAACAAAATTCTCGACAACAAACTACCTTCCATAATGACTAGGCTACCATCCATTGTAGTTTAAAAAATCTCTGCAACATACTACCTTCCATAATGACAAGGCTACCATCCAATAGGGTAACAAAAATCTCGACAACAGACTACCTTCCATAATGACAAGGCTACCATCCGTTGGAGTAACAAAAATCTCGACAACAGTCTACCTTCCATAATGACAAGGCTACCATCCATTAGAGTAAAAAAAATATCGACAACAGACACCGTCCCATAATGATAAGGCTACCACCCGTTAGAGTAACAAAAATATCGACAACAGACTACCTTCTATAATAACAAGGCTACCATGCATTAGAGTAACAAAAATATCGATAACAGACTACCTTCCATAATGACAAGGCTACCATCCATTAGAGTAACAAAAATCTCGACAACAAACTACCTTCCATAATAACAAGGCTACCATCCATTGGAGTAACAAAAATCTCGACAACAGACTACCTTCCATAATAACAAGGCTACCATCCATTAGAGTAACAAAAATCTCGACAACAAACTACCTTTCGTAATAACAAGGCTACCATCCATTGGAGTCACAAAAATATCGATAACATACTACCTTCCATCATGACTAGGCTACCATCCATTGGAGTAACAAAGATATCGACAACAGACTACCTTCCATACTGACAAGGATACAATAAATTGTAATAACAAAATTCTCGACAACAGACTACCTTCCATAATGACAAGGCTACCATCCATTGTAGTAACAAAAATCTCGGCAACAAACTACCTTCTATAATGACAAGGCTACCATCCATTGGAGTAACAAAAATCTCGACAACAGACTACCTTCCATAATGACTAGGCTACCATCCAATGGAGTAACAAATATATCGACAACATACCACCTTCCATAAAGACAAGGATACCATACATAGTAGTAACAAAAATCTCGACAACAGACTACCTTCCATAATGACAAGGCTACCATCCGCTGGAGTAACAAAAATCTCGACAACAGACTACCTTCCGTAATGACTAGGCTACCATCCATTGGAGTAAAAAAAATATCAACAAGTGACTACCTTCAATAATGACAAGTCTACCATCCATTGGAGTAAAAAAAATCTCGACAACAGACTACCTTCCATAATAACAAGGCTACCATCCATTAGAGTAACAAAAATCTCGACCACAGACTACCTTCCATAATGACTAGGCTACCATCCATTGGAGTAAAAAAGATATCGACAACATATAACCTTCCATAATGACAAGGCTACCATACATTGTAGTAACAAAAATCTCGACAACAGACTACCTTCCATAATGATAAGGCTACCATCCGTTGGAGTAACAAAAATATCGACAACAGACTTCGTCCCATAATGATAAGGCTACCATCCGTTGGAGTAACAAAAATATCGACAACAGACTACCTTCTATAATAACAAGGCTACCATCCATTGGAGTAACAAAAATATCGATAATAGACTACCTTCCATAATGACAAGGCTACCATGCATTAGAGTAACAAAAATATCGACAATAGACTACCTTCCATAATGACAAGGCTACCATCAATTGGAGTAACAAAAATCTCGACAACAGACTACCCTCCATAATGAAAAGGCTACCATCCATTGGAGTAACAAAAATTTCGACAACAGACTACCTTCAATAATAACAAGGCTACGATCCATTAGAGTAACAAAAATCTCGACAGTAGACTACCTTCCGTAATGATAAGGCTACCATACATTGGAGTAACAAAAATCTCAACAACAGACTACCTTTCATAATGACTAGGCTACCATCCATTGGAGTAACAAAAATCTCGACAACAGACTACCTTCCATAATAACAAGGCTACCATCCATTGGAGTAACAAAAATCTTGACAACAAACTACCTTCCATAATAACAAGTCTACCATCCATTGGAGTAACAAAAATATCGATAACAGACTACCTTCCATCATGACTAGGCTACCATCCATTGGAGTAACAAAGATATCGACAACACACTACCTTCCATAATGACCAGGCTACAATAAATTGTAATAACAAAATTCTCGACAACAAACTACCTTCCATAATGACTAGGCTACCATCCATTGTAGTTTAAAAAATCTCGGCAACATACTACCTTCCATAATGACAAGGCTACCATCCAATGGGGTAACAAAAATCTCGACAACAGACTACCTTCCATAATGACAAGGCTACCATCCGTTGGAGTAACAAAAATCTCGACAACAGACTACCTTCCATAATGACAAGGCTACCATCCATTAGAGTAAAAAAAATATCGACAACAGACACCGTCCCATAATGATAAGGCTACCATCCGTTGGAGTAACAAAAATATCGACAACAGACTACCTTCTATAATAACAAGGCTACCATCCATTGGAGTAACAAAAATATCGATAACATACTACCTTCCATAATAACAAGGCTACCATGCATTAGAGTAACAAAAATATCGACAATAGACTACCTTTCATAATGACAAGGCTACCATCCATTGGAGTAACAAAAATCTCGACAACAGACTACCTTCCATAATGACAAGGCTACCATCCATAGGAGTAACAAAAATCTCGACAACAGACTACCTTCTATAATAACAAGGCTACCATCCATTAGAGTAACAAAAATCTCGACAACAAACTACCTTCCATAATAACAAGGCTGCCATCCATTGGAGTCACAAAAATATCGATAACAGACTACCTTCCATCATGACTAGGCTACCATCCATTGGAGTAACAAAGATATCGACAACAGACTACCTTCCATAATGACAAGGATACAATAAATTGTAATAAACTAATTCTCGACAACAGACTACCTTCCATAATGACAAGGCTACCATCCATTGTAGTAACAAAAATCTCGGCAACAGACTACCTTCTATAATAACAAGGCTACCATCCATTGGAGTAACAAAAATCTCGACAACAGACTACCTTCCATAATGACTAGGCTACCATCCAATGGAGTAACAAATATATCGACAACAGACCACCTTCCATAAAGACAAGGATACCATTCATAGTAGTAACAAAAGTCTCGACAACAGACTACCTTCCATAATGACAAGGCTACCATCCGCTGGAGTAACAAAAATCTCGACAACAGACTACCTTCCGTAATGACTAGGCTACCATCCATTGGAGTAAAAAAAATATCAACAAGTGACTACCTTCAATAATGACAAGTCTACCATCCATTGGAGTAAAAAAAATCTCGACAACAGACTACCTTCCATAATAACAAGGCTACCATCCATTAGAGTAACAAAAATCTCGACCACAGACTACCTTCCATAATGACTAGGCTACCATCCATTGGAGTAAAAAAGATATCGACAACATATAACCTTCCATAATGACAAGGCTACCATACATTGTAGTAACAAAAATCTCGACAACAGACTACCTTCCATAATGATAAGGCTACCATCCGTTGGAGTAACAAAAATATCGACAACAGACTACGTTCCATAATAACAAGGCTACCATGCATTAGAGTAACAAAAATATCGACAATAGACTACCTTCCATAATGACAAGGCTACCATCCATTGGAGTAACAAAAATCTCGACAATAGACTACCTTCCATAATGACAAGGCTACCATCCATTGGAGTAACAAAATTCTCGACAACAGACTACCTTCCATAATAACAAGGCTACCATCCATTAGAGTAACAAAAATCTCGACAACAAACTACCTTCCATAATAACAAGGCTACCATCCATTGGAGTCACAAAAACATCGATAACAGACTACCTTCCATCATGACTAGGCTATCATCCATTGTAGTAACAAAAATCTCGGCAACAGACTACCTTCCATAATGACAAGGCTACCATCCATTGGAGTAAAAAAAATCTCGACAATAGACTACCTTCCATAATAACAAGGCTACCATCCATTAGAGTAACAAAAATCTCGACCACAGACTACCTTCCATAATGACTAGGCTACCATCCATTGGAGTAAAAAAGATATCGACAACATATAACCTTCCATAATGACAAGGCTACCATACATTGTAGTAACAAAAATCTCGACAACAGACTACCTTCCATAATGATAAGGCTACCATCCGTTGGAGTAACAAAAATATCGACAACAGACTTCGTCCCATAATGATAAGGCTACCATCCGTTGGAGTAACAAAAATATCGACAACAGACTACCTTCTATAATAACAAGGCTACCATCCATTGGAGTAACAAAAATATCGATAATAGACTACCTTCCATAATGACAAGGCTACCATGCATTAGAGTAACAAAAATATCGACAATAGACTACCTTCCATAATGACAAGGCTACCATCAATTGGAGTAACAAAAATCTCGACAACAGACTACCCTCCATAATGAAAAGGCTACCATCCATTGGAGTAACAAAAATTTCGACAACAGACTACCTTCAATAATAACAAGGCTACGATCCATTAGAGTAACAAAAATCTCGACAGTAGACTACCTTCCGTAATGATAAGGCTACCATACATTGGAGTAACAAAAATCTCAACAACAGACTACCTTTCATAATGACTAGGCTATCATCCATTGGAGTAACAAAAATCTCGACAACAGACTACCTTCCATAATAACAAGGCTACCATCCATTGGAGTAACAAAAATCTTGACAACAAACTACCTTCCATAATAACAAGTCTACCATCCATTGGAGTAACAAAAATATCGATAACAGACTACCTTCCATCATGACTAGGCTACCATCCATTGGAGTAACAAAGATATCGACAACACACTACCTTCCATAATGACCAGGCTACAATAAATTGTAATAACAAAATTCTCGACAACAAACTACCTTCCATAATGACTAGGCTACCATCCATTGTAGTTTAAAAAATCTCGGCAACATACTACCTTCCATAATGACAAGGCTACCATCCAATGGGGTAACAAAAATCTCGACAACAGACTACCTTCCATAATGACAAGGCTACCATCCGTTGGAGTAACAAAAATCTCGACAACAGACTACCTTCCATAATGACAAGGCTACCATCCATTAGAGTAAAAAAAATATCGACAACAGACACCGTCCCATAATGATAAGGCTACCATCCGTTGGAGTAACAAAAATATCGACAACAGACTACCTTCTATAATAACAAGGCTACCATCCATTGGAGTAACAAAAATATCGATAACATACTACCTTCCATAATAACAAGGCTACCATGCATTAGAGTAACAAAAATATCGACAATAGACTACCTTTCATAATGACAAGGCTACCATCCATTGGAGTAACAAAAATCTCGACAACAGACTACCTTCCATAATGACAAGGCTACCATCCATAGGAGTAACAAAAATCTCGACAACAGACTACCTTCTATAATAACAAGGCTACCATCCATTAGAGTAACAAAAATCTCGACAACAAACTACCTTCCATAATAACAAGGCTGCCATCCATTGGAGTCACAAAAATATCGATAACAGACTACCTTCCATCATGACTAGGCTACCATCCATTGGAGTAACAAAGATATCGACAACAGACTACCTTCCATAATGACAAGGATACAATAAATTGTAATAAACTAATTCTCGACAACAGACTACCTTCCATAATGACAAGGCTACCATCCATTGTAGTAACAAAAATCTCGGCAACAGACTACCTTCTATAATAACAAGGCTACCATCCATTGGAGTAACAAAAATCTCGACAACAGACTACCTTCCATAATGACTAGGCTACCATCCAATGGAGTAACAAATATATCGACAACAGACCACCTTCCATAAAGACAAGGATACCATTCATAGTAGTAACAAAAGTCTCGACAACAGACTACCTTCCATAATGACAAGGCTACCATCCGCTGGAGTAACAAAAATCTCGACAACAGACTACCTTCCGTAATGACTAGGCTACCATCCATTGGAGTAAAAAAAATATCAACAAGTGACTACCTTCAATAATGACAAGTCTACCATCCATTGGAGTAAAAAAAATCTCGACAACAGACTACCTTCCATAATAACAAGGCTACCATCCATTAGAGTAACAAAAATCTCGACCACAGACTACCTTCCATAATGACTAGGCTACCATCCATTGGAGTAAAAAAGATATCGACAACATATAACCTTCCATAATGACAAGGCTACCATACATTGTAGTAACAAAAATCTCGACAACAGACTACCTTCCATAATGATAAGGCTACCATCCGTTGGAGTAACAAAAATATCGACAACAGACTACGTTCCATAATAACAAGGCTACCATGCATTAGAGTAACAAAAATATCGACAATAGACTACCTTCCATAATGACAAGGCTACCATCCATTGGAGTAACAAAAATCTCGACAATAGACTACCTTCCATAATGACAAGGCTACCATCCATTGGAGTAACAAAATTCTCGACAACAGACTACCTTCCATAATAACAAGGCTACCATCCATTAGAGTAACAAAAATCTCGACAACAAACTACCTTCCATAATAACAAGGCTACCATCCATTGGAGTCACAAAAACATCGATAACAGACTACCTTCCATCATGACTAGGCTATCATCCATTGTAGTAACAAAAATCTCGGCAACAGACTACCTTCCATAATGACAAGGCTACCATCCATTGGAGTAAAAAAAATCTCGACAACAGACTACCTTCCATAATAACAAGGCTACCATCCATTAGAGTAACAAAAATCTCGACCACAGACTACCTTCCATAATGACTAGGCTACCATCCATTGGAGTAAAAAAGATATCGACAACATATAACCTTCCATAATGACAAGGCTACCATACATTGTAGTAACAAAAATCTCGACAACAGACTACCTTCCATAATGATAAGGCTACCATCCGTTGGAGTAACAAAAATATCGACAACAGACTTCGTCCCATAATGATAAGGCTACCATCCGTTGGAGTAACAAAAATATCGACAACAGACTACCTTCTATAATAACAAGGCTACCATCCATTGGAGTAACAAAAATATCGATAATAGACTACCTTCCATAATGACAAGGCTACCATGCATTAGAGTAACAAAAATATCGACAATAGACTACCTTCCATAATGACAAGGCTACCATCAATTGGAGTAACAAAAATCTCGACAACAGACTACCCTCCATAATGAAAAGGCTACCATCCATTGGAGTAACAAAAATTTCGACAACAGACTACCTTCAATAATAACAAGGCTACGATCCATTAGAGTAACAAAAATCTCGACAGTAGACTACCTTCCGTAATGATAAGGCTACCATACATTGGAGTAACAAAAATCTCAACAACAGACTACCTTTCATAATGACTAGGCTACCATCCATTGGAGTAACAAAAATCTCGACAACAGACTACCTTCCATAATAACAAGGCTACCATCCATTGGAGTAACAAAAATCTTGACAACAAACTACCTTCCATAATAACAAGTCTACCATCCATTGGAGTAACAAAAATATCGATAACAGACTACCTTCCATCATGACTAGGCTACCATCCATTGGAGTAACAAAGATATCGACAACACACTACCTTCCATAATGACCAGGCTACAATAAATTGTAATAACAAAATTCTCGACAACAAACTACCTTCCATAATGACTAGGCTACCATCCATTGTAGTTTAAAAAATCTCGGCAACATACTACCTTCCATAATGACAAGGCTACCATCCAATGGGGTAACAAAAATCTCGACAACAGACTACCTTCCATAATGACAAGGCTACCATCCGTTGGAGTAACAAAAATCTCGACAACAGACTACCTTCCATAATGACAAGGCTACCATCCATTAGAGTAAAAAAAATATCGACAACAGACACCGTCCCATAATGATAAGGCTACCATCCGTTGGAGTAACAAAAATATCGACAACAGACTACCTTCTATAATAACAAGGCTACCATCCATTGGAGTAACAAAAATATCGATAACATACTACCTTCCATAATAACAAGGCTACCATGCATTAGAGTAACAAAAATATCGACAATAGACTACCTTTCATAATGACAAGGCTACCATCCATTGGAGTAACAAAAATCTCGACAACAGACTACCTTCCATAATGACAAGGCTACCATCCATAGGAGTAACAAAAATCTCGACAACAGACTACCTTCTATAATAACAAGGCTACCATCCATTAGAGTAACAAAAATCTCGACAACAAACTACCTTCCATAATAACAAGGCTGCCATCCATTGGAGTCACAAAAATATCGATAACAGACTACCTTCCATCATGACTAGGCTACCATCCATTGGAGTAACAAAGATATCGACAACAAACTACCTTCCATAATGACAAGGATACAATAAATTGTAATAAACTAATTCTCGACAACAGACTACCTTCCATAATGACAAGGCTACCATCCATTGTAGTAACAAAAATCTCGGCAACAGACTACCTTCTATAATAACAAGGCTACCATCCATTGGAGTAACAAAAATCTCGACAACAGACTACCTTCCATAATGACTAGGCTACCATCCAATGGAGTAACAAATATATCGACAACAGACCACCTTCCATAAAGACAAGGATACCATTCATAGTAGTAACAAAAGTCTCGACAACAGACTACCTTCCATAATGACAAGGCTACCATCCGCTGGAGTAACAAAAATCTCGACAACAGACTACCTTCCGTAATGACTAGGCTACCATCCATTGGAGTAAAAAAAATATCAACAAGTGACTACCTTCAATAATGACAAGTCTACCATCCATTGGAGTAAAAAAAATCTCGACAACAGACTACCTTCCATAATAACAAGGCTACCATCCATTAGAGTAACAAAAATCTCGACCACAGACTACCTTCCATAATGACTAGGCTACCATCCATTGGAGTAAAAAAGATATCGACAACATATAACCTTCCATAATGACAAGGCTACCATACATTGTAGTAACAAAAATCTCGACAACAGACTACCTTCCATAATGATAAGGCTACCATCCGTTGGAGTAACAAAAATATCGACAACAGACTACGTTCCATAATAACAAGGCTACCATGCATTAGAGTAACAAAAATATCGACAATAGACTACCTTCCATAATGACAAGGCTACCATCCATTGGAGTAACAAAAATCTCGACAATAGACTACCTTCCATAATGACAAGGCTACCATCCATTGGAGTAACAAAATTCTCGACAACAGACTACCTTCCATAATAACAAGGCTACCATCCATTAGAGTAACAAAAATCTCGACAACAAACTACCTTCCATAATAACAAGGCTACCATCCATTGGAGTCACAAAAACATCGATAACAGACTACCTTCCATCATGACTAGGCTATCATCCATTGTAGTAACAAAAATCTCGGCAACAGACTACCTTCCATAATGACAAGGCTACCATCCATTGGAGTAAAAAAAATCTCGACAATAGACTACCTTCCATAATAACAAGGCTACCATCCATTAGAGTAACAAAAATCTCGACCACAGACTACCTTCCATAATGACTAGGCTACCATCCATTGGAGTAAAAAAGATATCGACAACATATAACCTTCCATAATGACAAGGCTACCATACATTGTAGTAACAAAAATCTCGACAACAGACTACCTTCCATAATGATAAGGCTACCATCCGTTGGAGTAACAAAAATATCGACAACAGACTTCGTCCCATAATGATAAGGCTACCATCCGTTGGAGTAACAAAAATATCGACAACAGACTACCTTCTATAATAACAAGGCTACCATCCATTGGAGTAACAAAAATATCGATAATAGACTACCTTCCATAATGACAAGGCTACCATGCATTAGAGTAACAAAAATATCGACAATAGACTACCTTCCATAATGACAAGGCTACCATCAATTGGAGTAACAAAAATCTCGACAACAGACTACCCTCCATAATGAAAAGGCTACCATCCATTGGAGTAACAAAAATTTCGACAACAGACTACCTTCAATAATACCAAGGCTACGATCCATTAGAGTAACAAAAATCTCGACAGTAGACTACCTTCCGTAATGATAAGGCTACCATACATTGGAGTAACAAAAATCTCAACAACAGACTACCTTTCATAATGACTAGGCTACCATCCATTGGAGTAACAAAAATCTCGACAACAGACTACCTTCCATAATAACAAGGCTACCATCCATTGGAGTAACAAAAATCTTGACAACAAACTACCTTCCATAATAACAAGTCTACCATCCATTGGAGTAACAAAAATATCGATAACAGACTACCTTCCATCATGACTAGGCTACCATCCATTGGAGTAACAAAGATATCGACAACACACTACCTTCCATAATGACCAGGCTACAATAAATTGTAATAACAAAATTCTCGACAACAAACTACCTTCCATAATGACTAGGCTACCATCCATTGTAGTTTAAAAAATCTCGGCAACATACTACCTTCCATAATGACAAGGCTACCATCCAATGGGGTAACAAAAATCTCGACAACAGACTACCTTCCATAATGACAAGGCTACCATCCGTTGGAGTAACAAAAATCTCGACAACAGACTACCTTCCATAATGACAAGGCTACCATCCATTAGAGTAAAAAAAATATCGACAACAGACACCGTCCCATAATGATAAGGCTACCATCCGTTGGAGTAACAAAAATATCGACAACAGACTACCTTCTATAATAACAAGGCTACCATCCATTGGAGTAACAAAAATATCGATAACATACTACCTTCCATAATAACAAGGCTACCATGCATTAGAGTAACAAAAATATCGACAATAGACTACCTTTCATAATGACAAGGCTACCATCCATTGGAGTAACAAAAATCTCGACAACAGACTACCTTCCATAATGACAAGGCTACCATCCATAGGAGTAACAAAAATCTCGACAACAGACTACCTTCTATAATAACAAGGCTACCATCCATTAGAGTAACAAAAATCTCGACAACAAACTACCTTCCATAATAACAAGGCTGCCATCCATTGGAGTCACAAAAATATCGATAACAGACTACCTTCCATCATGACTAGGCTACCATCCATTGGAGTAACAAAGATATCGACAACAGACTACCTTCCATAATGACAAGGATACGATAAATTGTAATAAACTAATTCTCGACAACAGACTACCTTCCATAATGACAAGGCTACCATCCATTGTAGTAACAAAAATCTCGGCAACAGACTACCTTCTATAATAACAAGGCTACCATCCATTGGAGTAACAAAAATCTCGACAACAGACTACCTTCCATAATGACTAGGCTACCATCCAATGGAGTAACAAATATATCGACAACAGACCACCTTCCATAAAGACAAGGATACCATTCATAGTAGTAACAAAAGTCTCGACAACAGACTACCTTCCATAATGACAAGGCTACCATCCGCTGGAGTAACAAAAATCTCGACAACAGACTACCTTCCGTAATGACTAGGCTACCATCCATTGGAGTAAAAAAAATATCAACAAGTGACTACCATCAATAATGACAAGTCTACCATCCATTGGAGTAAAAAAAATCTCGACAACAGACTACCTTCCATAATAACAAGGCTACCATCCATTAGAGTAACAAAAATCTCGACCACAGACTACCTTCCATAATGACTAGGCTACCATCCATTGGAGTAAAAAAGATATCGACAACATATAACCTTCCATAATGACAAGGCTACCATACATTGTAGTAACAAAAATCTCGACAACAGACTACCTTCCATAATGATAAGGCTACCATCCGTTGGAGTAACAAAAATATCGACAACAGACTACGTTCCATAATAACAAGGCTACCATGCATTAGAGTAACAAAAATATCGACAATAGACTACCTTCCATAATGACAAGGCTACCATCCATTGGAGTAACAAAAATCTCGACAATAGACTACCTTCCATAATGACAAGGCTACCATCCATTGGAGTAACAAAAATCTCGACAACAGACTACCTTCCATAATAACAAGGCTACCATCCATTAGAGTAACAAAAATCTCGACAACAAACTACCTTCCATAATAACAAGGCTACCATCCATTGGAGTCACAAAAATATCGATAACAGACTACCTTCCATCATGACTAGGCTATCATCCATTGTAGTAACAAAAATCTCGGCAACAGACTACCTTCCATAATGACAAGGCTACCATCCATTGGAGTAACAAAAATCTCGACAACAGACTACCTTCCATAATGACTAGGCTACCATCCATTGGAGTAACAAAGATATCGACAACATACCAGATTCCATAATGACAAGGCTACCATACATTATAGTAACAAAAATCTCGGCAACAGACTACCTTCCATAATGACAAGGCTACCATCCGTTGAAGTAACAAAAATCTTGACAACAGACTACCTTCCATAATGACAAGGCTACCATCCATTAGAGTAACAAAAATATCGACAATAGACACCGTCCCATAATGATAAGGCTACCATCCGTTGGAGTAACAAAAATATCGACAACAGACTACCTTCTATAATAACAAGGCTACCATCCATTAGAGTAACAAAAATATCGATAACAGACTACCTTCCATAATAACAAGTCTACCATGCATTAGAGTAACAAAAATATCGACAATAGACTACCTTCCATAATGACAAGGCTACCATCCATTGGAGTAACAAAAATCTCGACAATAGACTACCTTCCATAATGACAAGGCTACCATCCATTGGAGTAACAAAAATCTCGACAACAGACTACCTTCCATAATAACAAGGCTACCATCCATTAGAGTAACAAAAATCTCGACAACAAACTACCTTCCATAATAACAAGGCTACCATCCATTGGAGTCACAAAAATATCGATAACAGACTACCTTCCATCATGACTAGGCTACCATCCATTGGAGTAACAAAGATATCGACAACAGACTACCTTCCATAATGACAAGGATACAATAAATTGTAATAACAAAATTCTCGACAACAGACTACCTTCCATAATGACAAGGCTACCATCCATTATAGTAACAAAAATCTCGGCAACAGACTACCTTCCATAATGACAAGGCTACCATCCATTGGAGTAACAAAAATCTCGACAACAGACTACCTTCCATAATGACTAGGCTACCATCCAATGGAGTAACAAATATATCGACAACAGACCACCTTCCATAAAGACAAGGATACCATACATAGTAGTAACAAAAATCTCGACAACAGACAACCTTCCATAATGACAAGGCTACCGTCCGCTGGAGTAACAAAAATCTCGACAACAGACTACCTTCCGTAATGACTAGGCTACCATCCATTGGAGTAAAAAAAATATCAACAAGTGACTACCTTCAATAATGACAAGTCTACCATCCATTGGAGTAAAAAAAATCTCGACAACAGACTACCTTCCATAATGACTAGGCTACCATCCATTGGAGTAAAATAGATATCGACAACATACAACCTTCCATAATGACAAGGCTACCATACATTGTAGTAACAAAAATCTCGACAACAGACTACCTTCCATAATGATAAGGCTACCATCCGTTGGAGTAACAAAAATATCGACAACAGACTACGTTCCATAATGACAAGGCTACCATGCATTAGAGTAACAAAAATATCGACAACAGACTACCTTTCATAATGACTAGGCTACCATCCATTGGAGTAACAAAGATATTGACAACAGACCACCTTCCATAATGACAAGGCTACCATACATTGTAATAATAAAAATCTCGATAACAGACTACCTTCCATAATGACAAGGCTACCATCCGTTGGAGTAACAAAAATATCGACAACAGACTACGTTCCATAATGACAAGGCTACCATGCATTAGAGTAACAAAAATCTCAACAATAGACTACCTTCCATAATGACAAGGCTACCATCCATTGGAGTAACAAAAATCTCGACAACAGACTACCTTTAATAATAACAAGGCTACCATCCATTGTAGTAACAAAAATCTCGACAACAAACTACCTTCCATAATTACAAGGCTACCATCCATTGGAGTAACAAAAATATCGATAACAGACTACCTTCCATCATGACTAGGCTACCATCCATTGGAGTAACAAAGATATCGACAACAGACTACCTTCCATAATGACAAGGATACAATAAATTGTAATAACAAAATTCTCGACAACAGACTACCTTCCATAATGACAAGGCTACCGTCCATTGTAGTAACAAAAATCTCGGCAACAGACTACTTTCCATAATGACAAGGCTACCATCCATTGGAGTAACAAAAATCTCGACAACAGACTACCTTCCATAATGACTAGGCTACCATCCAATGGAGTAACAAATATATCGACAACAGACCACCTTCCATAAAGACAAGGCTACCATACATTGTAGTAACAAAAATCTCGACAATAGACTACCTTCCATAATGACAAGGCTACCATCAGCTGGAGTAACAAAAATCTCGACAACAGACTACCTTCCGTAATGACTAGGCTACCATCCATTGGAGTAACAAAAATATCGATAATAGACTACGTTCCATAATGACAAGGCTACCATGCATTAGAGTAACAAAAATATCGACAATAGACTACCTTCCATAATGACAAGGCTACCATCCATTAGAGTAACAAAAATCTCGACAACAGACTACCTTCCATAATGACAAGGCTAACATCCATTGGAGTAACAAAAATCTCGACAACAGACTACCTTCCATAATAACAAGGCTACCATCCATTAGAGTAACAAAAATCTCGACAACAAACTACCTTCCATAATAACAAGGCTACCATCCATTGGAGTCACAAAAATATCGATAACAGACTACCTTCCATCATGACTAGGCTACCCTCCATTGGAGTAACAAAGATATCGACAACAGACTACCTTCCAAAATGACAAGGATACAATAAATTGTAATAACAAAATTCTCGACAACAGACTACCTTCCATAATGACAAGGCTACCATCCATTGTAGTAACAAAATTCTCGACAACAGACCACCTTCCATAAAGACAAGGCTACCATACATTGTAGTAACAAAAATCTCGACAACAGACTACCTTCCATAATGACAAGGCTACCATCCGCTGGAGTAACAAAAATCTCGACAACAGACTACCTTCCGTAATGACTAGGCTACCATCCATTGGAGTAAAAAAAATATCAACAAGTGACTACCTTCAATAATGACAAGTCTACCATCCATTGGAGTAGAAAAAATCTCGACAACAAACTACCTTCCATAATAACAAGGCTACCATCCATTAGAGTATCAAAAATCTCGACAACAGACTACCTTCCATAATGACTAGGCTACCATCCATTGGAGTAAAAAAGATATCGATAACATACAACCTTCCATAATGACAAGGCTACCATACATTGTAGTAAAAAAAATCTCGACAACAGACTACCTTCCATAATGATAAGGCTACCATCCGTTGGAGTAACAAAAATATCGACAACAGACTACGTTCCATAATGACAAGGCTACCATGCATTAGAGTAACAAAAATATCGACAACAGACTATCTTCCATAATGACTAGGCTACCATCCATTGGAGTAACAAAGATATTGACAACAGACCACCTTCCATAATGACGAGGCTACCATACATTGTAGTAACAAAAATCTCGACAACAGACTACCTTCCATAAAGACAAGGCTACCATCCGTTGGAGTAACAAAAATATCGACAACAGACTACGTTCCATAATGACAAGGCTACCATGCATTAGAGTAACAAAAATCTTAAAAATAGACTACCTTCCATAATGACAAGGCTACCATCCATTGGAGTAACAAAAATCTTGACAATAGACTACCTTTAATAATAACAAGGCTACCATCCATTGTAGTAACAAAAATCTCGACAACAAACTACCTTCCATAATAACAAGGCTACCATCCATTGGAGTAACAAAAATATCGATAACAGACTACCTTCCATCATGACAAGGCTACCATCGATTAGAGTAACAAAGATATCGACAACAGACTACCTTCCATAATGACAAGGCTATAATAAAATGTAATAACAAAATTCTCGACAACAAACTACCTTCCATAATGACAAGGCTACCATCCATTGTAGTAACAAAAATTTCGGCAACAGACTACCTTCCATAATGACAAGGCTACCATCCATTGGAGTAACAAAAATCTCGACAACAGACTATGTTCCATAATGATAAGGCTACCATCCGTTGGAGTAACAAAAATCTCAACAACAGACTACCTTCCATAATGACAAGGATACCATCCATTGGAGTAACAAAAATATCGACAACAGACTACGTTCCATAATGATAAGGCTACCATCTGTTAGAGTAACAAAAATATCGACAACAGACTACCTTCCATAATAACAAGGCTACCATCCATTGGAGTAACAAAAATATCGATAACAGAATACCTTCCATAATGACAAGGCTACCATGCATTAGAGTAACAAAAATCTCGACAATAGACAACCTTCCATAATGACAAGGCTACCATCCATTGGAGTAACAAAAATCTCGACAACAGACTACCTTCCATAATGACAAGGCTACCATCCATTGGAGTAACAAAAATCTCGACAACAGACTACCTTCCATAATAACAAGGCTACCATCCATTGGAGTAACAAAAATCTCGACAACAAACTACCTTCCATAATAACAAGGCTACCATCCATTGGAGTAACAAAAATAACGATAACATACTACCATCCATCATGACTAGGATACGATCCATTGGAGTAACAAAGATATCGACAACAGACTACCTTCCATAATGAGAAGGCTACAATAAATTGTAATAACAAAATTCTCAACAACAGACTACCTTCCATAATGGCAAGGCTACCATCCATTGTAGTAACAAAAATCTCGGCAACAGACTACCTTCCATAATGACAAGGCTACCATCCATTGGAGTAACAATAATCTCGACAACAGACTACCTTCCATAATGACTAGGCTACCATCCATTGGAGTAACAAAGATATCGACAACATACCACATTCCATAATGACAACGCTACCATACATTGTAGTAACAAAAATCTCGACAACAGACTACTTTCCATAATGACAAGGCTACCATCCGTTGGAGTAACAAAAATCTTGACAACAGACTACCTTCCGTAATGACTAGGCTACCATCCATTAGAGAGAAATAAATATCAACAAGTGACTACCTTCAATAATGACAAGGCTACCATCCATTAGAGTAACAAAAATCTCGACAATAGACTACCTTCCATAGTAACAAGGCTACCATCCATTGGAGTAACAAAAATCTCGACAACAGACTACCTTCCATAATAACTAGGCTACCATCCATTAGAGTAAAAAAGATATTGACAACAGACCACATTCCATAATGACAAGGCTACCATACATTGTAGTAACAAAAATCTCGACAAAAGACTACCTTCCATAATGATAAGGCTACCATCCGTTGGAGTAACAAAAATATCGACAACAGACTACGTTCCATAATGACAAGGCTACCATGCATTAGAGTAACAAAAATCTCGACAACAGACTACCTTCCATAATGACTAGGCTACCATCCATTGGAGTAACAAAGATATCGACAACAGACCACCTTCCATAATGACAAGTCTACCATACATTGTAGTAAAAAAATCTCGACAACAGACTACCTTCCATAATGACAAGGCTACCATCCGTTGGAGTAACAAAAATATCGACAACAGACTACGTTCCATAATGACAAGGCTACCATGCATTAGAGTAACAAAAATCTCAACAATAGACTACCTTCCATAATGACAAGGCTACCATCCATTGGAGTAACAAAAAACTTGACAACAGACTAACTTTAATAATAACAAGGCTACCATCCATTGTAGTAACAAAAATCTCCACAACAAACTACCTTCCATAATAACAAGGCTACCATCCATTGGAGTAACAAAAATATCGATAACAGACTACCTTCCATCATGACTAGGCTACCATCCATTGGAGTAACAAAGATATCGACAACAGACTACCTTCCATAATGACAAGGCTATATTAAAATGTAATAACAAAATTCTCGACAACAAACTACCTTCCATAATGACAAGGCTACCATCCATTGTAGTAACAAAAATTTCGGCAACAGACTACCTTCCATAATGACAAGGCTACCATCCATTGGAGTAACAAAAATCTCGACAACAGACTATGTTCAATAATGATAAGGCTACCATCCATTGGAGTAACAAAAATCTCAACAACAGACGACCTTCCATAATGACAAGGATACCATCCATTGGAGTAACAAAAATATCGACAACAGACTACGTTCCATAATGATAAGGCTACCATCCGTTAGAGTAACAAAAATATCGACAACAGACTACCTTCCATAATAACAAGGCTACCATCCATTGGAGTAACAAAAATATCGATAACAGAATACCTTCCATAATGACAAGGCTACCATGCATTAGAGTAACAAAAATCTCGACAATAGACTACCTTCCATAATGACAAGGCTACCATCCATTGGAGTAACAAAAATCTCGACAACAGACTACCTTCCATAATGACAAGGCTACCATCCATTGGAGTAACAAAAATCTCGACAACAGACTACCTTCCATAATAACAAGGCTACCATCCATTGGAGTAACAAAAATCTCGACAACAAACTACCTTCCATAATAACAAGGCTACCATCCATTGGAGTAACAAAAATAACGATAACATTCTACCATCCATCATGATTAGGCTACGATCCATTGGAGTAACAAAGATATCGACAACAGACTACCTTCCTTAATGAGAAGGCTACAATAAATTGTAATAACAAAATTCTCAACAACAGACTACCTTCCATAATGGCAAGGCTACCATCCATTGTAGTAACAAAAATCTCGGCAACAGACTACCTTCCATAATGACAAGGCTACCATCCATTGGAGTAACAATAATCTCGACATCAGACTACCTTCCATAATGACTAGGCTACCATCCATTGGAGTAACAAAGATATCGACAACATACCACATTCCATAATGACAACGCTACCATACATTGTAGTAACAAAAATCTCGACAACAGACTACTTTCCATAATGACAAGGCTACCATCCGTTGGAGTAACAAAAATCTCGACAACAGACTACCTTCCATAATGACTAGGCTACCATCCATTAGAGAGAAATAAATATCAACAAGTGACTAAATTCAATAATGACAAGGCTACCATCCATTAGAGTAACAAAAATCTCGACAATAGACTACCTTCCATAATAACAAGGCTACCATCCATTGGAGTAACAAAAATCTCGACAACAGACTACCTTCCATAATAACTAGGCTACCATCCATTAGAGTAAAAAAGATATTGACAACAGACCACATTCCATAATGACAAGGCTACCATACATTGTAGTAACAAAAATCTCGACAAAAGACTACCTTCCATAATGATAAGGCTACCATCCGTTGGAGTAACAAAAATATCGACAACAGACTACGTTCCATAATGACAAGGCTACCATGCATTAGAGTAACAAAAATCTCGACAACAGACTACCTTCCATAATGACTAGGCTACCATCCATTGGAGTAACAAAGATATCGACAACAGACCACCTTCCATAATGACAAGTCTACCATACATTGTAGTAAAAAAATCTCGACAACAGACTACCTTCCATAATGACAAGGCTACCATCCGTTGGAGTAACAAAAATATCGACAACAGACTACGTTCCATAATGACAAGGCTACCATGCATTAGAGTAACAAAAATCTCAACAATAGACTACCTTCCATAATGACAAGGCTACCATCCATTGGAGTAACAAAAATCTTGACAACAGACTAACTTTAATAATAACAAGGCTACCATCCATTGTAGTAACAAAAATCTCCACAACAAACTACCTTCCATAATAACAAGGCTACCATCCATTGGAGTAACAAAAATATCGATAACAGACTACCTTCCATCATGACTAGGCTACCATCCATTGGAGTAACAAAGATATCGACAACAGACTACCTTCCATAATGACAAGGCTATAATAAAATGTAATAACAAAATTCTCGACAACAAACTACCTTCCATAATGACAAGGCTACCATCCATTGTAGTAACAAAAATTTCGGGAACAGACTACCTTCCATAATGACAAGGCTACCATCCATTGGAGTAACAAAAATCTCGACAACAGACTATGTTCAATAATGATAAGGCTACCATCCATTGGAGTAACAAAAATCTCAACAACAGACGACCTTCCATAATGACAAGGATACCATCCATTGGAGTAACAAAAATATCGACAACAGACTACGTTCCATAATGATAAGGCTACCATCCGTTAGAGTAACAAAAATATCGACAACAGACTACCTTCCATAATAACAAGGCTACCATCCATTGGAGTAACAAAAATATCGATAACAGACTACCTTCCATAATGACAAGGCTACCATGCATTAGAGTAACAAAAATCTCGACAATAGACTACCTTCCATAATGACAAGGCTACCATCCATTGGAGTAACAAAAATCTCGACAACAGACTACCTTCCATAATGACAAGGCTACCATCCATTGGAGTAACAAAAATCTCGACAACAGACTACCTTCCATAATAATAAGGCTACCATCCATTGGAGTAACAAAAATCTCGACAACATACTACCTTCCATAATAACAAGGCTACCATCCATTGGAGTAACAAAAATATCGATATCATACTACCATCCATCATGACTAGGCTACGGTCCATTGGAGTAACAAAGATATCGACAACAGACTACCTTCCATAATGAGAAGGCTACAATAAATTGTAATAACAAAATTCTCAACAACAGACTACCTTCCATAATGGCAAGGCTACCATCCATTGTAGTAACAAAAATCTCGGCAACAGACTACCTTCCATAATGACAAGGCTACCATCCATTGGAGTAACAAAAATCTCGACAACAGACTACCTTCCATAATGACTAGGCTACCATCCATTGGAGTAAAAAAGATATCGACAACAGACCACCTTCCATAATGACAAGTCTACCATACATTGTAGTAAAAAAAATCTCGACAACAGACTACCTTCCATAATGACAAGGCTACCATCTGTTGGAGTAACTAAAATATCGACAACAGACTACGTTCCATAATTACAAGGCTACCATGCATTAGAGTAACAAAAATCTCGACAATAGACTACCTTCCATAATGACAAGGCTACCATCCATTGGAGTAACAAAAATCTCGACAATAGACTACCTTCCATAATGACAAGGCTACCATCCATTGGAGTAACAAAAATCTCGACAACAGACTACCTTCCATAATAACAAGGCTACCATCTATTGGAGTAACAAAAAGCTCGACAACAAACTACCTTCCATAATAATAAGGCTACCATCCCTTGGAGTAACAAAAATATCGATAACAGACTACCTTCCATCATGACTAGGCTACCATCCATTGGAGTAACAAAGATATCGAAAACAGACTACCTTCCATAATGACAAGGCTACCATACATTATAGTAACAAAAATCTCGACAACACACTACCTTCCATAATGACAATGCTACCATCCGTTGGAGTAACAAAAATATCGACAACAGACTACGTTCCATAATGACAAGGCTACCATGCATTAGAGTAACAAAATTCTAGACAACAGACTACCTTCCATAATGACAAGGCTACCATCCATTGGAGTAACAAAAATATCGACAACAAACTACGTTCCATAAAGACAAGGCTACCATGCATTAGAGTAACAAAAATCTCGACAATAGACTACCTTCCATAATGACAAGGCTACCATCTATTGGAGTAACAAAATTTTTGACAATAGACTACCTTCCATAATGACAAGGCTACCATCCATTGGAGTAACAAAAATCTCGACAACAGACTACCTTCCATAATAACAAGGCTACCATCTATTGGAGTAACAAAAAGCTCGACAACAAACTACCTTCCATAATAGCAAGGCTACCATCCCTTGGAGTAACAAAAATATCGATAACAGACTACCTTCCATCATGACTAGGCTACCATCCATTGGAGTAACAAAGATATCGACAACAGACTACCATCCATAATGACAAGGCTACCATACATTGTAGTAACAAAAATCTCGACAACAAACTACCTTCCATAATGACAAGGCTACCATCCATTGTAGTAACAAAAATCTCGGCAACAGACTACCTTCCATAATGACAAGGATACCATCCACTGGAGTAACAAAACTCTCGACAACAGACTATGTTCCATAATAATAAGGCTACTATCCGGTGGAGAAACAAAAATCTCGACAACAGACTACCTTCCATAATGACATGGCTACCATCCATTGGAGTAAGAAAAATATTGACAACAGACTACGTTCCATAATTATAAGGCTACCATCCGTTGGAGTAACAAAAATATCGACAACAGACTACCTTCCATAATAACAAGGCTACCATCCATTGGAGTAACAAAAATATCGATAACAGACTACCTTGCATAATGACTAGGCTACCAACCATTGGAGTAACAAAAATCTCAACAACAGACTACCTTCCATAATAACAAGGCTACCATCCATTTGAATGACATAAATATTGACAACAAACTACCTTTCATAATAACAAGGCTACCATCCATTGGAGTAACAAAAATATTGATAACAGACTACCTACCATAATGACTAGGCAACCATCCATTGGAGTAACAAAGATATCGACAACAGACTACCTTCCATAATGAAATAGATACCATCCATTGGAGTAACAAAAATATAGAAAACAGACTACGTTCGATAATGCCAAGTCTAACATCCATTTGATTAACAAAAATCTCGTCAACAGACTACCTTCCATAATGACAAGGCTACCATCCATTAGAGTATCAAAAATCTCGACAACAGACTACCTTCCATAATGACAAGGCTACCATCCATTGGAGGAAAAAATATATCAATAAGAGACTACCTTCAATAATGACAAGGATACCATCCATTGGAGTAACAAAAATATCGACAACATTCTACTTTCCATAATGACAAGGCTACCATGCATTAGAGTAACAAAAATCTCGACAACAGACTACCTTCCATAATGACTAGGCTACCATCCATTGGAGTAACAAAGATATCGACAACAAACCACCTTCCATAGTGACAAGGCTACCATACAATGTAGTAACAAAAATCTCGACAACAGACTACCTTCCTTAATGACAAGGCTACCATCCGCTGGAGTAACTAAAATATCGACAACAGACTATGTTCCATAATGACAAGGCTACCATGCATTAGAGTAACAAAAATCTCGACAATAGACTATGTTCCATAATGACAAGGCTACCATCCATTGGAGTAACAAAAATCTCGACAACAGACTACCTTCCATAATGACAAGGCTACCATCCATTGGAGTAACAAAAATATCGACAACAGACTACCTTTCATAATAACAAGGCTACCATCTATTGGAGTAATAAAAAAGCTTGACAACAGACTACGTTCCATAATAACAAGGCTTTCATCCCTTGGAGTAACAAAAATATCGATAACAGACTACCTTCCATCATGACTAGGCTACCATCCATTGGAGTAACAAAGATATCGACAACAGACTACCTTCCATAATGACAAGGCTACCATACATTGGAGTGACAAAAATCTCGACAACAGTCTACCTTCCATAATGACAAGGCTACCATCCGTTGGAGTAACAAAAATATCGACAACAAACTACGTTCTATACTGACAAGGCTGCCATGCATTAGAGTAACAAAAATCTCGACAATAGACTACCTTCCATAATGACAAGGCTACCATCCATTGGAGTAACAAAAATTTTGACAATAGACTACCTTCCATAATGACAAGGCTACATCCATTGGAGTAACAAAAATCTCGACAACAGACTACCTTCCATAATAACAAGGCTACCATCTATTGGAGTAACAAAAAGCTCGACAACAAACTATCTTCCATAATAACAAGGCTACCATACCTTGGAGTAACAAAAATATCGATAACAGACTACCTTCCATCATGACTAGGCTACCATCCATTGGAGTAACAAAGATATCGACAACAGACTACCTTCCATAATGACAAGGCTACCATACATTGTAGTAACAAAAATCTCGACAACAAACTACCTTCCATAATGACAAGGCTACCATCCATTGTAGTAACAAAAATCTCGGCAAAAGACTACCTTCCATAATGACAAGGCTACCATCCATTGGAGTAACAAAAATATCGACAATAGACTATGTTCCATAATGATAAGGCTACTATCCGTTGGAGTAACAAAAATCTCGACAACATACTACCTTCCATAATGACAAAGCTACCATCCATTGGAGTAACAAATATATTGACAACAAACTACGTTCCATAATTATAAGGCTACCATCCGTTGGAGTAACAAAAATATCGACAAAAGACTACCTTCCATAATAACAAGGCTACCATCCATTGGAGTAACAAAAATATCGATAACAGACTACCTTGCATAATGACTAGGCTACCATCCATTGGAGTAACAAAAATCTCAACAACAAACTACCTTCCATAATAACAAGGCTACCATCCATTGGAGTAACAAAAATATTGACAACAGACTACCTTTCATAATAACAAGGCTACCATCCATTGGAGTAACAAAAATATTGATAACAGACCACCTTCCATAATGACTAGGCAACCATCCATTGGAGTAACAAAGATATCGACAACAGACTACCTTCCATAATGAAATGGATACCATCCATTGGAGTAACAAAAATATAGACAACAGACTACGTTCGATAATGCCAAGGCTAACATCCATTTGATTAATAAAAATCTCGTCAACAGACTACCTTCCATAATGACAAGGCTACCACCCATTAGAGTATCAAAAATCTCGACAACAGACTACCTTCCATAATGACAAGGCTACCATCCTTTGGAGGAAAAAATATATCAATAAGAGGCTACCATCAATAATGACAAGGATACCATCCATTGGAGTAACAAAAATATCGACAACATACTACTTTCCATAATAACAAGGCTACAATCCATTGGAGTAACAAAAATCTCGACAACAGACTACCTTTCATAATGACTAGGCTACAATCCATTGGAGTAACAAAGATATCGAAAACAGACCACCTTCAATAATGACAAGGCTACCATACATTATAGTAACAAAAATCTCGACAACAGACTACCTTCCATAATGACAAGGCTACCATCCGTTGGAGTAACAAAAATATCGTTAATAGACTATGTTCCATAATGACAAGGCTACCATCCATTAGAGTAACAAAAATTTCGACAACAGACTACCTTCCATAATGACAAGGCTACCATCCATTGGAGTAACAAAAATATCGACAACAGACTACCTTCCATAATGACAAGGCTACCATCCATTGGAGTAACAAAAATATGTACAACAGACTACCTTCCATAATCACAAGGCTACCATCCATTGGAGTAACAAAAATATCGATAACAGACTACCTTCCATAATGACTAGGCTACCATCCATTGGTGTAACAAAGATATTGACAACAAACCACCTTCCATAATGACAAGGCTACCATACATTGCAGTAACAAAAATCTTGACAACAAACTACCTTCTATAATGACAAGGCTACCATCCGTTGGAGTAACAAAAATATCGGCAACAGACTACCTTCCCTAATGAAAAGGCTATCAGCCATTGGAGTAACAAAAATCTCGACAACAGACTACCTTCCATAATGACAAGGCTACCATCCATTGGAGTAACAAAAATCTCGACAATAGACTACCTTCCATAATGAAAAGGATACCATCAATTGGAGTAACAAAAATATCGACAACAGACTATGTTCGATAATGCCAAGGCTACCATCCATTAGATTAACAAAAATCTCGACAACAGACTACCTTCAATAATGACAAGGCTACCATCCATTAGAGTATCAAAAATCTCAACAACAGACTACCTTCCATAATGACAAGGCCACCATCCATTGGAGGAAAAAATATATCAATAAGAGACTACCTTCAATAATGACAAGGCTACCATCCATTGGAGTAACAAAAATCTCGACAACAGACTACCTTCCATAATAACAAGGCTACCATCCATTGGAGTAACAAAAATCTCGACAATAGACTACCTTCCATAATGACTAGGCTACCATCCATTGGAGTAACAAATATATCGACAACAGACCACCTTCCATAATGACAAGGCTACCATACATTGTAGTAACAAAAATCTCGACAACAGACTAACTTCCATAATGACAGGGCTACCATCTGTTGGAGTAACAAAAATATCAACAACAGACTACGTTCCATAATGACAAGGCTACCATGCATTAGAGTAACAAAAATCTCGAAAATGGACTACCTTCCATAATGACAAGTCTACAATACATTGTAATAACAAAACTCTCGACAATAGACTACCTTCCATTAATGACAAGGCTATCATCCATTGTAGTAACAAGAATCTCGGTAACAGATACCTTCCATAATGACAAGGCTACCATCCAATGGAGTAACAAAAATCTCGACAACAGACTACCTTCCATAATGACAAGGCTACCATCCATTGGAGTAACAAAAATCTTGACAACAGGCTACCTTCCATAATGACAAGGCTACCATCCATTGGAGTAACAGAAATATCGACAACAGACTACGTTCCATAATGATAAGGCTACCATCCGTTGGAGTAACAAAAATATCGACAATAGACTACGTTCCATAATGACAAGGCTACCGTGCACTAGAGTAACAAAAATCTCGACAACAAACTACCTTCCATAATGACAAGGCTACCATACATTGGAGTAACAAAAATCTCGACAAAAGACTACCTTCCATAATGACAAGGCTACCATCCGTTGGAGTAACAAAAATATCGACAACAGACTACGTTCCATAATGACAAGGCTACCATCCATTAGAGTAAAAAAAATCTCGACAACAGACTACCTTCCATAATGACAAGGCTACCATCCATTGGAGTAAAAAAAATCTCGACAACAGACTACCTTACATAATGACAAGGCTACCATCCATTGCAGTAACAAAAATCTTGACAATAGACTACCTTCCATAATGACAAGGCTACCATCCGTTGGACTAACAAAAATATCGACAACAGACTACGTTCCATAATGACAAGGCTACCATCCATTGGAGTAACAAAGATATCGACAACAGACCACCTTCCATAATGACAAGGCTATCATACATTGCAGTAACAAAAATCTCGACAATAGACTACCATCCATAATGACAAGGCTACCATCCGTTGGAGTAACAAAAATATCGACAACAGACTACGTTCCATAATGACAAGGCTACCATGCATTAGAGTAACCAAAATCTCGACATCAGACTACCTTCCATAATGACAAGGCTACCATCCATTGGAGTAACAAAAATCTCGACAACAGACTACCTTCCATAATGACAAGGCTACCGTACATTGGAGTAAAAAAAATCTCGACAACAGACTACCTTCCATAATAACAAGGCTACCATCCATTAGAGTAACAAAAATCTCGACAACAGACTACCTTCCATAATAACAAGGCTACCATCCATTGGAGTAACAAAAATATCGATAACAGACTACCTTCCATAATAACTAGGCTACCATCCATTGGAGTAACAAAGATATCGACAACATACTACCTTCCATAATAACTAGGCTACCATCCATTGGAGTAACAAAGATATCGACAACATACCACCTTTTATAATGACAAGGCTACCATACGTTGTAGTAACAAAAATCTCGACAACAGACTACCTTCCATAATGACAAGGCTACCATCCGTTGGATAACAAAAATATCGGCAACAGACTACATTCTATAATGACAAGGCTACCATCCATTAGAGTAACAAAAATCTCGACAACAGACTACCTTCCATAATGACAAGGCTACCATCCATTAGAGTAACAAAAAAATCTCTACAATAGACTACCTTCCATAATGACAAGGCTACCATCCATTGGAGTAACAAAAATATTGACAACAGACTACGTTCGATAATGACAAGGATACTATCCACTAGAGTAACAAAAATCTCGACAACAGACTACCTTCCATAATGACAAGGCTACCATCCATTAGAGTAACAAAAATCTAGACAACATACTACCTTACATAATGACAAGGCTACCATCCATTGGAGTAACAAAGATATCAACAACAGACCACCTTCCATAATAATAAGGCTACCATACATTGTAGTAACAAAAATCTCGACAACAGACTACGTTCCATTATGACAAGGCTACCATCCGTTGGAGTAACAAAAATATTGACAACAGACAACGTTCCATAATGACAAGGCTACCATGCATTAGAGTAACAAAAATCCCGACAACAAACTACCTTCCATAATGACAAGGCTACCAGACATTGTAGTAACAAAAATCTCGACAAAAGACTACCTTCCTTAATGACAAGGCTACCATCCATTGGAGTAACAAAAATCTGGACAATAGACTACCTTTCATAATGACAAGGCAACCATCCACTGGAGTAACAAAAATCTCTACAACTGACTACCTTCCATAATGACAAGGCTACCATCCATTGGAGTAATAAAAATATTGACAACAGACTACGTTCGATAATGACATGGCTACCATCCATTAGAGTAACAAAAATCTCGACAACAGACTACCTTCCGTAACGACAAGGCTAGCATCCATTAGAGTAAAAAAAATATAGACAACAAACTACCTACCATAATGAAAAGGCTACCCTCCATTGGAGTAAAAAAAATATCAACAAGTGACTACCTTCAATAATGACAAGGCTACCATCCATTTGAGTAACAAAAATCTCGACAACAGACTACCTTCCATAATAACAAGGCCCTCATCCATTGGAGTAACAAAAACTCGACAATAGACTACCTTCCATAATGACTAGGCTACCATCCATTGGAGTAACAAAGATATCGACAACAGACCACCTTCCATAATGACAAGGCTACCATACATTGTAGTAATAAAAATCTCGACAACAGACTACCTTCCATAATGACAAGGCTACCATCCGTTGGAGTAACAAAAAATCTCGACAACATACTACGTTCCATAATGACAAGGCTACCATACATTAGAGTTACCAAAATATCGACATCAGACTACCTTCCATAATTACAAGGCTACCTTCCATTGGAGTACCAAAAATCTCGACAACAGACTACCTTCGATTATGACAAGGCTACCATCCATTGGAGTAACAATATTCTGGACAACAGACTACCTTCCATAATAACAAGGCTTCCATCCATTGAAGTAACAAAAATATCGATAACAGACTACCTTCCATAATGACTAGGCTACCATCCATTGGAGTAACAAAGATAACGACAACAGACTACATTCCATAATGACAAGGCTACCATGCATTAGAGTAAAAAAATCTTGACAACAAACTACCTTCCAAAATGACAAGGCTACCATACATTGTAGTAACAAAAATCTTGACAACAGACTACCTTCCATAATGACAAGGCTACCATCCGTTGGAGTAACAAAAATATCGGCAACAGACTACGTTCTATAATGACAAGGCTACCATCCATTAGAGTAACAAAAATCTCGACAACCGACTACCTTCCATAATGACAAGGCTACCATCCATTGGAGTAACAAAAATCTCGACAACATACTACCTTCCATAACGACAAGGCTACCATCCATTGGAGTAACAAAAATCTCTACAACAGACTACCTTCCATAATGACAAGGCTACCATCCATTGGAGTAACAAAAATATTGAAAACAGACTACGTTCGATAATGACAAGGCTACCATCCATTTGAGTAACAAAAATCTCGACAACAGACTACCTTCCATAACGACAAGGCTACCATCAATTAGAGTAACAAAAATCTACACAACAGACTACCTTCCATAATGACAAGGCTACCATCCGTTGGAGTAACAAAAATATCAACAACAGACTACGTTCCATAATGACAAGGCTACCATCCATTAGAGTAACAAAAATCTCGACAACAGACTACCTGCCATAATGACAAGGGTACCATCACTTGGAGTAACAAAAATCTCGACAACAAACTACCTTCCATAATGACAAGGCTACCATCCATTGCAGTAACAAAAATCTCGACACTAGACTACCTTCCATAATGACAAGGCTACCATACATTCTAGTAACAAAAATCTCGACAACAGACTACCTTCCATAATTACAAGGCTACCATCCATTGGAGTAACAAAAATATCGGCAACAGACTACGTTCTATAATGACAAGGCTACCATCCATTAGAGTAATAAAAATCTCGACAACAGACTACCTTCCATAATGACAAGGCTACCATCCATTGGAGTAACAAAAATCTCGATAACAGCCTACCTTCCATAATGACAAGGCTACCATCCATTAGAGTAAAAAAAATCTCTACAACAGACTACCTTCCATAATGACTAGGCTACCGTCCATTAGAGTAACAAAAATCTAGACAACAGACTACCTTCCATAATAACAAGGCTACCATCCATTGGAGTAAAAAAAATATCAACAAGTGACTACCTTGAATAATGACAATGCTACCATCCATTTGAGTAACAAAAATCTCGATAACAGACTACCTTCCATAATAAAAGGGCTACCATCCATTGGAGTAACAAAAATCTCGACAACATACTACCTTCCATAATGACTAGGCTACCATCCATTGGAGTAACAAAGATATGGACAACAGACCACCTTTTATAATGACAAGGCTACCATACGTTGTACTAACAAAAATCTCGACAACAGACTACCTTCCATAATGATAAGGCTACCATCCGTTGGATAACAAAAATATCGGCAACAGACTACGTTCTATAATGACAAGGCTACCATCCATTAGAGTAACAAAAATCTCGACAACAGACTACCTTCCATAATGACAAGGCTACCATCCATTAGAGTAACAAAAATCTCTACAATAGACTACCTTCCATAATGACAAGGCTACCATCCGTTGGAGTAACAAAAATATCGGCAACAGACTACGTTCTATAATGACAAGGCTACCATCCATTAGAGTAACAAAAATCTCGACAACCGACTACCTTCCATAATGACAAGGCTACCATCCATTGGAGTAACAAAAATCTCGACAACATACTACCTTCCATAACGACAAGGCTACCATCCATTGGAGTAACAAAAATCTCTACAACAGACTACCTTCCATAATGACAAGGCTACCATCCATTGGAGTAACAAAAATATTGAAAACAGACTACGTTCGATAATGACAAGGCTACCATCCATTTGAGTAACAAAAATCTCGACAACAGACTACCTTCCATAACGACAAGGCTACCATCAATTAGAGTAACAAAAATCTACACAACAGACTACCTTCCATAATGACAAGGCTACCATCCGTTGGAGTAACAAAAATATCGACAACAGACTACGTTCCATAATGACAAGGCTACCATCCATTAGAGTAACAAAAATCTCGATAACAGACTACCTGCCATAATGACAAGGGTACCATGACTTGGAGTAACAAAAATCTCGACAAAAAACTACCTTCCATAATGACAAGGCTACCATCCATTGCAGTAACAAAAATCTCGACAATAGACTACCTTCCATAATGACAAGGCTACCATACATTCTAGTAACAAAAATCTCGACAACAGACTACCTTCCATAATTACAAGGCTACCATCCATTGGAGTAACAAAAATATCGGCAACAGACTACGTTCTATAATGACAAGGCTACCATCCATTAGAGTAATAAAAATCTCGACAACAGACTACCTTCCATAATGACAAGGCTACCATCCATTGGAGTAACAAAAATCTCGATAACAGCCTACCTTCCATAATGACAAGGCTACCATCCATTAGAGTAAAAAAAATCTCTACAACAGACTACCTTCCATAATGACTAGGCTACCGTCCATTAGAGTAACAAAAATCTAGACAACAGACTACCTTCCATAATAACAAGGCTACCATCCATTGGAGTAAAAAAAATATCAACAAGTGACTACCTTGAATAATGACAATGCTACCATCCATTTGAGTAACAAAAATCTCGATAACAGACTACCTTCCATAATAAAAGGGCTACCATCCATTGGAGTAACAAAAATCTCGACAACATACTACCTTCCATAATGACTAGGCTACCATCCATTGGAGTAACAAAGATATCGACAACAGACCACCTTTTATAATGACAAGGCTACCATACGTTGTACTAACAAAAATCTCGACAACAGACTACCTTCCATAATGACAAGGCTACCATCCGTTGGATAACAAAAATATCGGCAACAGACTACGTTCTATAATGACAAGGCTACCATCCATTAGAGTAACAAAAATCTCGACAACAGACTACCTTCCATAATGACAAGGCTACCATCCATTAGAGTAACAAAAATATCTACAATAGACTACCTTCCATAATGACAAGGCTACCATCCATTGGAGTAACAAAAATATTGACAACAGACTACGTTCGATAATGACAAGGATACTATCAACTAGAGTAACAAAAATCTCGACAACAGACTACCTTCCATAATGACAAGGCTACCATCCATTAGAGTAACAAAAATCTAGACAACAGACTACCTTCCATAATGACAAGGCTACCATCCATTGGAGTAACAAAGATATCAACAACATACCACCTTTCATAATGATAAGGCTACCATACATTGTAGTAACAAAAATCTCGACAACAGACTACCTTCCATTATGACAAGGCTACCATCCGTTGGAGTAACAAAAATATTGACAACAGACAACGTTCCATATTGACAAGGCTACCATGCATTAGAGTAACAAAAATCCCGACAACAAACTACCTTCCATAATGACAAGGCTACCATACATTGTAGTAACAAAAATCTCGACAAAAGACTACCTTCCTTAATGACAAGGCTACCATCCATTGGAGTAACAAAAATCTCGACAATAGACTACCTTCCATAATGACAAGGCAACCATCCATTGGAGTAACAAAAATCTCTACAACTGACTACCTTCCATAATGACAAGGCTACCATCCATTAGAGTAACAAAAATATTGACAACAGACTACGTTCGATAATGACATGGCTACCATCCATTAGAGTAACAAAAATCTCGACAACAGACTACCTTCCATAACGACAAGGCTACCATCCATTAGAGTAACAAAAATATAGACAACAAACTACCTACCATAATGACAAGGCTACCGTCCATTGGAGTAAAAAAAATATCAACAAGTGACTACCTTCAATAATGACAAGGCTACCATCCATTTGAGTAACAAAAATCTCGACAACAGACTACCTTCCATAATAACAAGGCCCTCATCCATTGGAGTAACAAAAACTCGACAATAGACTACCTTCCATAATGACTAGGCTACCATCCATTGGAGTAACAAAGATATCGACAACAGACCACCTTCCATAATGACAAGGCTACCATACATTGTAGTAATAAAAATCTCGACAACAGACTACCTTCCATAATGACAAGGCTACCATCCGTTGGAGTAACAAAAAATCTCGACAACATACTACGTTCCGTAATGACAAGGCTACCATACATTAGAGTAACCAAAATATCGACATCAGACTACCTTCCATAATGACAAGGCTACCATCCATTGGAGTACCAAAAATCTCGACAACAGACTACCTTCCATTATGACAAGGCTACCATCCATTGGAGTAACAAAATTCTGGACAACAGACTATCTTCCATAAGAACAAGTCTACCATCCATTGGAGTAACAAAAATCTCGACAACAGACTACCTTCCATAATAACAAGGCTTCCATCCATTGGAGTAACAAAAATATCAATAACAGACTACCTTCCATAATGACTAGGCTACCATCCATTGGAGTAACAAAGATAACGACAACAGACTACATTCCATAATGACAAGGCTACCATGCATTAGAGTAACAAAAATCTTGACAACAAACTACCTTCCAAAATGACAAGGCTACCATACATTGTAGTAACAAAAATCATGACAACAGACTACCTTCCATAATGACAAGGCTACCATCCGTTGGAGTAACAAAAATATCGGCAACAGACTACGTTCTATAATGACAAGGCTACCATCCATTAGAGTAACAAAAATCTCGACAACCGACTACCTTCCATAATGACAAGGCTACCATCCATTGGAGTAACAAAAATCTCGACAACATACTACCTTCCATAATGACAAGGCTACCATCCATTGGAGTAACAAAAATCTCTACAACAGACTACCTTCCATAATGACAAGGCTACCATCCATTAGAGTAACAAAATTCTAGACAACAGACTACCTTCCATAATGACAAGGCTACCATCCATTGGAGTAAAAAAAATATCAACAAAGGACTACCTTCAATAATGACAAGGCTACCATCCATTGGAGTAACAAAAATATCGATAATAGAGTACCTTCCATAATGACAAGGCTACCATCCATTGGAGTAACAAAAATCTCGACAACAGACTACCTTCCATAATAACAAGGCTACCATCCATTGGAGTAACAAAAATATCGACAAAAGACTACGTTCTATAATGACAAGGCTACCATGCATTAGAGTAACAAAAATCTCGACAACAGACTACCTTCCATAATGACTAGGCTACCATACATTGTAATAACAAAATTCACGACAACAGACTACCTTCCATTAATGTCAATGCTACGTTCCATAAATGACAAGGCTACCATCCGTTGGAGTAACAAAAATATCGACAACAGACTACGTTCCATAATGACAAGGCTACCATCCATTAGAGTAACAAAAATCTCGACAACAGACTACCTGCCATAATGACAAGGGTACCATGACTTGGAGTAACAAAAATCTCGACAATAAACTACCTTCCATAATGACAAGGCTACCATCCATTGCAGTAACAAAAATCTCGACAATAGACTACCTTCCATAATGACAAGGCTACCATACATTCTAGTAACAAAAATCTCGACAACAGACTACCTTCCATAATTACAAGGCTACCATCCATTGGAGTAACAAAAATATCGGCAACAGACTACGTTCTATAATGACAAGGCTACCATCCATTAGAGTAATAAAAATCTCGACAACAGACTACCTTCCATAATGACAAGGCTACCATCCATTGGAGTAACAAAAATCTCGATAACAGCCTACCTTCCATAATGACAAGGCTACCATCCATTAGAGTAAAAAAAATCTCTACAACAGACTACCTTCCATAATGACTAGGCTACCGTCCATTAGAGTAACAAAAATCTAGACAACAGACTACCTTCCATAATAACAAGGCCTCCATCCATTGGAGTAAAAAAAATATCAACAAGTGACTACCTTGAATAATGACAATGCTACCATCCATTTGAGTAACAAAAATCTCGATAACAGACTACCTTCCATAATAAAAGGGCTACCATCCATTGGAGTAACAAAAATCTCGACAACATACTACCTTCCATAATGACTAGGCTACCATCCATTGGAGTAACAAAGATATCGACAACATACCACCTTTTATAATGACAAGGCTACCATACGTTGTACTAACAAAAATCTCGACAACAGACTACCTTCCATAATGACAAGGCTACCATCCGTTGGATAACAAAAATATCGGCAACAGACTACGTTCTATAATGACAAGGCTACCATCCATTAGAGTAACAAAAATCTCGACAACAGACTACCTTCCATAATGACAAGGCTACCATCCATTAGAGTAACAAAAATCTCTACAATAGACTACCTTCCATAATGACAAGGCTACCATCCATTGGAGTAACAAAAATATTGACAACAGACTACGTTCGATAATGACAAGGATACTATCAACTAGAGTAACAAAAATCTCGACAACAGACTACCTTCCATAATGACAAGGCTACCATCCATTAGAGTAACAAAAATCTAGACAACAGACTACCTTCCATAATGACAAGGCTACCATCCATTGGAGTAACAAAGATATCAACAACATACCACCTTTCATAATGATAAGGCTACCATACATTGTAGTAACAAAAATCTCGACAACAGACTACCTTCCATTATGACAAGGTTACCATCCGTTGGAGTAACAAAAATATTGACAACAGACAACGTTCCATATTGACAAGGCTACGATGCATTAGAGTAACAAAAATCCCGACAACAAACTACCTTCCATAATGACAAGGCTACCATACATTGTAGTAACAAAAATCTCGACAAAAGACTACCTTCCTTAATGACAAGGCTACCATCCATTGGAGTAACAAAAATCTCGACAATAGACTACCTTCCATAATGACAAGGCAACCATCCATTGGAGTAACAAAAATCTCTACAACTGACTACCTTCCATAATGACAAGGCTACCATCCATTAGAGTAACAAAAATATTGACAACAGACTACGTTCGATAATGACATGGCTACCATCCATTAGAGTAACAAAAATCTCGATAACAGACTACCTTCCATAACGACAAGGCTACCATCCATTAGAGTAACAAAAATATAGACAACAAACTACCTACCATAATGACAAGGCTACCGTCCATTGGAGTAAAAAAAATATCAACAAGTGACTACCTTCAATAATGACAAGGCTACCATCCATTTGAGTAACAAAAATCTCGACAACAGACTACCTTCCATAATAACAAGGCCCTCATCCATTGGAGTAACAAAAACTCGACAATAGACTACCTTCCATAATGACTAGGCTACCATCCATTGGAGTAACAAAGATATCGACAACAGACCACCTTCCATAATGACAAGGCTACCATACATTGTAGTAATAAAAATCTCGACAACAGACTACCTTCCATAATGACAAGGCTACCATCCGTTGGAGTAACAAAAAATCTCGACAACATACTACGTTCCATAATGACAAGGCTACCATACATTAGAGTAACCAAAATATCGACATCAGACTACCTTCCATAATGACAAGGCTACCATCCATTGGAGTACCAAAAATCTCGACAACAGACTACCTTCCATTATGACAAGGCTACCATCCATTGGAGTAACAAAATTCTGGACAACAGACTATCTTCCATAAGAACAAGTCTACCATCCATTGGAGTAACAAAAATCTCGACAACAGACTACCTTCCATAATAACAAGGCTTCCATCCATTGGAGTAACAAAAATATCGATAACAGACTACCTTCCATAATGACTAGGCTACCATCCATTGGAGTAACAAAGATAACGACAACAGACTACATTCCATAATGACAAGGCTACCATGCATTAGAGTAACAAAAATCTTGACAACAAACTACCTTCCAAAATGACAAGGCTACCATACATTGTAGTAACAAAAATCATGACAACAGACTACCTTCCATAATGACAAGGCTACCATCCGTTGGAGTAACAAAAATATCGGCAACAGACTACGTTCTATAATGACAAGGCTACCATCCATTAGAGTAACAAAAATCTCGACAACCGACTACCTTCCATAATGACAAGGCTACCATCCATTGGAGTAACAAAAATCTCGACAACATACTACCTTCCATAATGACAAGGCTACCATCCATTGGAGTAACAAAAATCTCTACAACAGACTACCTTCCATAATGACAAGGCTACCATCCATTAGAGTAACAAAATTCTAGACAACAGACTACCTTCCATAATGACAAGGCTACCATCCATTGGAGTAAAAAAAATATCAACAAAGGACTACCTTCAATAATGACAAGGCTACCATCCATTGGAGTAACAAAAATATCGATAATAGAGTACCTTCCATAATGACAAGGCTACCATCCATTGGAGTAACAAAAATCTCGACAACAGACTACCTTCCATAATAACAAGGCTACCATCCATTGGAGTAACAAAAATATCGACAAAAGACTACGTTCTATAATGACAAGGCTACCATGCATTAGAGTAACAAAAATCTCGACAACAGACTACCTTCCATAATGACTAGGCTACCATACATTGTAATAACAAAATTCACGACAACAGACTACCTTCCATTAATGTCAATGCTACCATCCATTGTAGTAACACGAATCTCGACAACAGACTACCTTCCATAATGACAAGGCTACCATCCATTATAGTAAAAAAATCTCGACTAAAGACTACATTTCATAATGACAAGGCTACCATCCATTGGAGTAACAAAAATCTCGACAACAGACTACCTTCCATAATGACAAGGCTACCATCCATTGGAGTAACAAAAATATCGACAACAGACTACGTTCCATAATGATAAGGCTACCATCCGTTGAAGTAACAAAAATATCGACAATAGACTATGTTCCATATTGACAAGGCTACCATGCATTAGAGTAACAAAAATCTCGACAACAAACTACCTGCCATAATGACAAGGCTACCATACATTGTAGTAACAAAAATCTCGACAACAGAATACCTTCCATAATGACAAGGCTACCATCCGTTGGAGTAACAAAAATATCGACAACAGACTACGTTCCATAAAGATAAGGCTACCATCCACTAGAGTAACAAAAATCTCGACAACAGACTACCTTCCATAATGACAAGGCTACCATCCATTAGAGTAACAAAAATCTCGACAAAAGACTACCTTCCATAATGACAAGGCTACCATCCATTGCAGTAACAAAAATCTCGACAATAGACTACCTTCCATAATGACAAGGCTACCATCCAGTGTAGTAACAAGAATCTCGACAAAAGACTACCTTCCATAATGACAAGGCTACCATCCATTGGAGTAACAACAATCTCGACAATAAACTACCTTCCATAATGACAAGGCTACCATCCATTGGAGTAACAAAAATCTCGACAACAGACTACGTTCCGTAATGACAAGGCTACCATCCATTGGAGTAACAAAAATATCGACAACAGACTACGTTCCATAATGATAAGGCTAACATCCGTTGGAGTAACAAAAATATCGATAATAGACAACGTTCCCTAATGACAAGGCTACCATGCATTAGAGTAACAAAAATATCGACAACAAACTACCTGCCATAATTACAAGGTTACCATACATTGTAGTAACAAAAATCTCAACAACAGACTACATTCCATAATGACAAGGCTACCATCCATTAGAGTAACAAAAATCTCGACAGCAGACTACCTTCCATAATGACAAGGCTACCATCCATTGGAGTAACAAAAATCTCGACAACATACTACCTTCCATAATGACAAGGCTACCATCCATTGTAGTAACAAAAATCTCGACAATAGACTACCTTCTATAATGACAAGGCTACCATCCGTTGGAGTAAAAAAAATAAGGACAACAGACTACGTTCCATAATGACAAGGCTACCACGCATTAGAGTAACCAAAATCTCGACAACAGACTACCTTCCATAATGACAAGGCTACCATCCATTGGAGTAACAAAAGTCTCGACAACAGACTACCTTCCATAATGACAAGGCTACCATCCATTGCAGTAACAAAAATATCGACAATAGACTACCTTCCATAATGACAAGGCTACCATACATTGTAGTAAAAAAAATATCGACAACAGACTACGTTCCATAATGATAAGGGTACCATCCGTTGGAGTAACAAAAACATCGACAATAGACTACGTTCCCTAATGACAAGGCTAGCATCCATTAGAGTAACAAAAATCTCGACAACAGACTACCTTCCATAATGACAAGGCTACCATCCATTGGAGTAACAAAAATCTCGACAACAAACGACGTTCCATAATGACAAGGCTACTATCCGTTAGAGTAACAAAAATCTTGACAACAAACTACCTTCCATAATGACAAGGCTACCATCCATTGGAGTAAAAAAATCTCGACAACAGACTACCTTCCATAATGACAAGGCTACCATCCATTGTAGTAACAAAAATATCGACAACAGACTATGTTCCATAATGATAAGGCTACCATCCGTTGGAGTAACAAAAATATCGACAATAGACTATGTTCCCTATTGACAAGGCTACCATGCATTAGAGTAAAAAAAATCTCGACAACAAACTACCTTCCATAATGACAAGGCTACCATACATTGTAGTAACAAAAATCTCGACAACAGAATACCTTCCATAATGACAAGGCTACCATCCGTTGGAGTAACAAAAATATCGACAACAGACTATGTTCCATAATGACAAGGCTACCATCCATTAGAGTAACAAAAATCTCGACAACAGACTACCTTCCATAATGACAAGGCTACCATCCATTGGAGTAAAAAAAATCTCGATGACAGACTACCTTCCATAATGACAAGGCTACCATCCATTGCAGTAACAAAAATCTCGATAATAGACTACCTTCCATAATGACAAGGCTACCATCCATTGGAGTAACAAAAATCTCTACAACAGACTACCTTCCATAATGACAAGGCTACCATCCATTAGAGTAACAAAAATCTAGACAACAGACTACCTTCCATAATGACAAGGCTACCATCCATTGGAGTAAAAAAAACATCAACAAGTGACTACCTTCAATAATGACAAGGCTAGCATCCATTTGAGTAACAAAAATCTTGATAACAGACTACCTTCCATAATAAAAGGGCTACCATCCATTGGAGAAACAAAAATCTCGACAACATACTACCTTCCATAATGACTAGGCTACCATCCATTGGAGTAAGAAAGATATTGACAACAGACCACCTTCTATAATGACAAGGCTACCATACATTGTAGTAACAAAAATCTCGACAACAGACTAACTTCCATAATGACAAGGCTACCATCCGTTGGAGTAAAAAAAATATCGACAACAAACTACGTTCCATAATGACATGGCTGCCATGCATTAGAGTAACAAAAATCTCGACAACAGACTACCTTCCATAATGACTAGGCAAGCATCCATTAGAGTAACAAAGATATCGACAACAGACTACCTTCCATAATGACAAGTCTACAATACATTGTAATAATAAAATTCTCGACAATAGACTACCTTCCATTAATGACAAGGCTACCATCCAAAGTAGTAACAAGAATCTCGGCAACAGACTACCTTCCATAATGACAAGGCTACCATCCATTGGAGTAACAAAAATCTCGACAATAGACTACCTTCCATAATGACAAGGCTACCATCCATTGGAGTAACAAAAATCTCGACAACAGACTACCTTCCGTAATGACAAGGCTACCATCCTTTGGAGTAACAGAAATATCGACAACAGGCTACGTTCCATAATGATAAGGCTACCATCCGTTGGAGTAACAAAAACATCGACAATAGACTACCTTCCATAATGACAAGGCTACCATCCATTGGAGTAACAAAAATCTCTACAACAAACTACCTTCCATAATGACAAAGCTACCATCCATTAGAGTAACAAAAATCTAGACAACAGACTACCTTCCATAATGAGAAGGCTACCATCCATTAGAGTAAAAAAAATATCAACAAGTAACTACCTTCAATAATGACAAGGCTAGCATCCATTTGAGTAACAAAAATCTCGATAACAGACTACCTTCCATAATAAAAGGGCTACCATCCATTGGAGTAACAAAAATCTCGACAACATACTACCTTCCATAATGACTAGGCTACCATCCATTGGAGTAAGAAAGATATCGACAAGAGACCTCCTTCTATAATGACAAGGCTACCATACATTGTAGTAACAAAAATCTCGACAACAGACTACCTTCCATAATGACAAGGCTACCATCTGTTGGAGTAAAAAAATATCGACAACAGACTACGTTCCCTAATGACAAGGCTACCATCCATTAGAGTAACAAAAATCTCGACAATAGACTACCTTCCATAATGACAAGTCTACAATACATTGTAATAAAAAAATTCTCGACAACAGACTACCTTCCATAATGACAAGGCTACCATCCATTGTAGTAACAAAAATATCGACAACAGACTACCTTCCATAATGATAAGGCTACCATCCATTGGAGTAACAAAAATCTCGACAATAGACTACCTTCCATAATGACAAGGCTACCATCCATTGGAGTAACAAAAATCTTGACAACAGACTACCTTCCGTAATGACAAGGCTACAATCCATTGGAGTAACAAAAATATCGACAACAGACTACGTTCCATAATGATAAGGCTACCATCCGTTGGAGTAACAAAAATATCGACAATAGACTACGTTCCCTAATGACAAGGCTACCATGCAATAGAGTAACAAAAATCTCGAAAACAAACTACCTTCCATAATGACAAGGCTACCATACATTGTAGTAACAAAAATCTCAACAACAGACTACGTTCCATAATGGCAAGGCTACCATCCATTAGAGTAACAAAAATCTCGAAAACAGACTACCTTCCATAATGACAAGGATACCATCCATTGGAATAACAAAAATCTCGACAACAGACTACCTTCCATAATGACAAGGCTACCATCCATTGTAGTAACAAAAATCTCGACAATAGACTACCTTCTATAATGAAAAGGCTACCATCCATTGGAGTAAAAAAAATAAGGACAACAGACTACGTTCCATAATGACAAGGCTACCACGCATTAGAGTAACCAAAATCTCGACAACAGACTACCTTCCATAATGACAAGGCTACCATCCATTGGAGTAACAAAAATCTCGTCAACAGACTACCTTCCATAATGACAAGGCTACCATCCATTGCAGTAACAAAAATCTCGACAATAGACTACCTTCCATAATGACAAGGCTATCATACATTGTAGTAAAAAAAATATCGTCAACAGACTACGTTCCATAATGATAAGGCTACCATCCGTTGGAGTAACAAAAACATCGACAATAGACTACGTTCCCTAATGACAAGGCTACCATCCATTAGAGTAACAAAAATCTCGACAATAGACTACCTTCCATAATGACAAGGCTACCATCCATTGGAGTAAAAAAATTCTCGACAACAGACTACCTTCCATAATGACAAGGCTACCATCCATTGTAGTAACAAAAATATCGACAACAGACTACCTTCCATAATGACAAGGCTACCATCCATTGCAGTAACAAAAATCTCGACAATAGACTATGTTCCATATTAACAAGGCTACCATGCATTAGAGTAACAAAAATCTCGACAACAAACTACCTTCCATAATGACAAGGCTACCATACATTATAGTAACAAAAATCTCGACAACAGAACACCTTCCATAATGACAAGGCTACCATCCGTTGGAGTAACACAAATATCGACAATATACTACGTTCCATAATGACAAGGCTACCATCCATTAGAGTAACAAAAATCTCGACAACAGACTACCTTCCATAATGACAAGGCTACCATCCATTGGAGTAACAAAAATCTCGACAACAGACTACCTTCTATAATGACAAGGCTACCATCCATTGCAGTAACAAAAATCTCGACAATAGACTACCTTCCATAATGACAAGGCTACCATACATTGTAGTAACAAAAATATCGACAACAGACTACCTTCCATAATTACAAGGCTACCATCCATTTGAGTAACAAAAATATCGGCAACAGACTACGTTCTATAATGACAAAGCTACCATCCATTAGAGTAACAAAAATCTCGACAACAGACTACCTTCCGTAATGACAAGGCTACCATCCATTGGAGTAACAAAAATCTCGACAACAGCCTACCTTCCATAATGACAAGGCTACCATCCATTGGAGTAACAAAAATCTCTACAACATACTACCTTCCATAATGACAAGGCTACCATCCATTAGAGTAACAAAAATCTAGACAACAGACTACCTTCCATAATGACAAGGCTACCATCCATTGGAGTAAAAAAATATTAACAAGTGACTACCTTCAATAATGACAAGGCTAGCATCCATTTGAGTAACAAAAATCTGGATAACAGACTATCTTCCATAATAAAAGGGCTACCATCCATTGGAGTAACAAAAATCTCGACAACATACTACCTTCCATAATGACTAGGCTACCATCCATTGGAGTAAGAAAGATATCGACAATAGTCCACCTTCTATAATGACAAGGCTACCATACATTATATTAACAAAAATCTCGACAACAGACTACCTTCCATATTGAGAAGGCTACTATCCGTTGGAGTAAAAAAAATATCGACAACAGACTACGTACCATAATGACAAGGCTACCATGCATTAGAGTAACAAAAATCTCGACAACAGACTACCTTCCATAATGACTAGGCAACCATCCATTGGAGTAACAAAAATCTCGACAACAAACTACCTTCCATAATGACAAGGCTACCATCCATTGCAGTAACAAAAATCTCGACAATAGACTACCTTCCATAATGACAAGGCTACCATACATTGTAGTAAAAAAAATATCAACAAGTGACTACCTTCCATAATGACAAGGCTAGCATCCATTTGAGTAAAAAAAATATCGATAATAGACTACCTTCCATAATAAAAGGGCTACCATCCATTGGAGTAACAAAAATCTCGACAACATACTACCTTCCATAATGACTAGGCTACCATCCATTGGAGTAACAAAAATATCGACAACAGACTACGTTCCATAATGATAAGGCTACCATCCGTTGGAGTAACAAAAATATCGACAATAGACTACGTTCCCTAATGACAAGGCTACCATGCATTAAAGTAACAAACATCTCGACAACAAACTACCTGCCATAATGACAAGGCTACCATACATTGTAGTAACAAAAATCTCAACAACAGACTACATTCCATAATGACAAGGCTACCATCCATTAGAGTAACAAAAATCTCGAAAACAGACTACCTTCCATAATCACAAGGATACCATCCATTGGAGTAACAAAAATCTCGACAACAGACTACCTTCTATAATGACAAGGCTACCATCCATAGGAGTAAAAAAAATAAGGACAACAGACTACATTCCATAATGACAAGGCTACCATCCATTGGAGTAACAAAAATCTCGACAACAGACTACCTTCCATAATGACAAGGCTACCATCCATTGGAGTAACAAAAATCTGGACAATAGACTACCTTCCATAATAACAAGGCTACCATCCATTGGAGTAACAAAAATCTCGACAACAGACTACCTTCCATAATAACAAGGCTACCATCCATTGGAGTAACAAAAATTTCGATAATAGAGTACCTTCCATAATGACGAGGCTACCATCCATTGGAGTAACAAAGATATCGACAACAAACTACCTTCCATAATGACAAGGATACAATACATTGTAATAACAAAACTCTCGACAACAGACTACCTTCCATTAATGACAAGGCTACCATCCATTGTAGTAACAAGAATCTCGGCAACAGACTACCTTCCGTAATGACAAGGCTACCATCCATTGGAGTAACAAAAATCTCGACAACAAACTACCTTTCATAATGACAAGGCTACCATCCATTGGAGTAAAAAAAATCTCGACAACAGACTACCTTCCATAATGACAAGGCTACCAACCATTGGAGTAACAAAAATATCGACAACAGACTAAGTTCCATAATGATAAGGCTACCATCCGTTGGAGTAACAAAAATATCGACAATAGACTACGTTCCATAATGACAAGGCTACCATGCATTAGAGTAACAAAAATCTCGACAACAAACTACCTTCCATAATGACAAAGCTACCGTATATTGTAGTTACAAAAATATCGACAACAGACTACCTTCCAAAATGAAAAGGCTACCATCCATTGGAGTAACAAAAAGCTCGACAATAGACTACCTTCCATAATAACAAGGCTACCATCCATTGGAGTAACAAAAATCTCGACAACAGAGTACCTTGCATAATGACTAGGCTACCATCCAGTGGAGTAACAAAGATTTCGGCAAAAGACCACCTTCTATAATGACAAGGCTACCATCCATTGGAGTAAAAAAAATAAGGACAACAGACTACGTTCCATAATGACAAGGCTACCACGCATTAGAGTAACCAAAATCTCAACAACAGACTACCTTCCATAATGACAAGGCTACCATCCATTGGAGTAACAAAAATCTCGACAACAGACTACCTTCCATAATGACAAGGCTACCATCCATTGTAGTAACAAAAATCTCGACAATAGACTACCTTCCATAATGACAAGGCTACCATACATTGTAGTAAAAAAATATCGACAACAGACTACGTTCCATAATGATAAGGCTACCATCCGTTGGAGTAACAAAAACATCGACAATAGACTACGTTCCCTAATGACAAGGCTACCATCCATTAGAGTAACAAAAATCTCGACAACAGACTACCTTCCATAATGACAAGGCTACCATCCATTGGAGTAAAAAAATTCTCGACAACAGACTACCTTCCATAATGACAAGGCTACCATCCATTGTAGTAACAAAAATATCGACAACAGACTATGGTCCATAATGATAAGGCTACCATCCGTTGGAGTAACAAAAATATCGACAATAGACTATGTTCCATATTAACAAGGCTACCATGCATTAGAGTAACAAAAATCTCGACAACAAACTACCTTCCATAATGACAAGGCTACCATACATTGTAGTAACAAAAATCTCGACAACAGAACACCTTCCATAATGACAAGGCTACCATCCGTTGGAGTAACACAAATATCAACAACATACTACGTTCCATAATGACAAGGCTACCATCCATTGGAGTAACAAAAATCTCTACAACAGACTACCTTCCATTATGACAAGGCTACCATCCATTAGAGTAAGAAAAATCTAGACAACAGACTACCTTCCATAATGACAAGGCTACCATCCATTGGAGTAAAAAAATATCAACAAGTGACTACCTTCAATAATGACAAGGCTAGCATCCATTTGAGTAACAAAAATCTCGATAACAGGCTACCTACCATAATAAAAGGGCTACCATCCATTGGAGTAACAAAAATCTCGACAACATACTACCTTCCATAATGACTAGGCTACCATCCATTGGAGTAAGAAAGATATCGACAACAGACCACCTTCTATAATGACAAGGCTAATATACATTATAGTAACAAAAATCTCGACAATAGACTACCTTCCATAATGAGAAGGCTACCATCCGTTGGAGTAAAAAAAATATCGAAAACAGACTACGTTCCATACTTACAAGGCTACCATGCATTAGAGTAACAAAAATCTCGACAACAGACTACCTTCCATAATGACTAGGCAATCATCCATTGGAGTAACAAAAATCTCGACAACAGACTACCTTCCATAATGACAAGGCTACCATCCATTGCAGTAACAAAAATCTCGACAATAGACTACCTTCCATAATGACAAGGCTACCATACATTGTAGTAAAAAAAATATCAACAAGTGACTACCTTCCATAATGACAAGGCTAGCATCCATTTGAGTAACAAAAATATCGATAATAGACTACCTTCCATAATAAAAGGGCTACCATCCATTGGAGTAACAAAAATCTCGACAACATACTACCTTCCATAATGACTAGGCTACCATCCATTGGAGTAACAAAAATATCGACAACAGACTACGTTCCATAATGATAAGGCTACCATCCGTTGGAGTAACAAAAATATCGATAATAGACTACGTTCCCTAATGACAAGGCTACCATGCATTAAAGTAACAAACATCTCGACAACAAACTACCTGCCATAATGACAAGGCTACCATACATTGTAGTAACAAAAATCTCAACAACAGACTACATTCCATAATGACAAGGCTACCATCCATTAGAGTAACAAAAATCTCGAAAATAGACTACCTCCCATAATCACAAGGATACCATCCATTGGAGTAACAAAAATCTCGACAACAGACTACCTTCTATAATGACAAGGCTACCATCCATAGGAGTAAAAAAAATAAGGACAACAGACTACATTCCATAATGACAAGGCTACCATCCATTGGAGTAACAAAAATCTCGAAAACAGACTACCTTCCATAATGACAAGGCTACCATCCATTGGAGTAACAAAAATCTGGACAATAGACTACCTTCCATAATAACAAGGCTACCATCCATTGGAGTAACAAAAATCTCGACAACAGACTACCTTCCATAATAACAAGGCTACCATCCATTGGAGTAACAAAAATTTCGATAATAGAGTACCTTCCATAATGACGAGGCTACCATCCATTGGAGTAACAAAGATATCGACAATAAACTACCTTCCATAATGACAAGGATACAATACATTGTAATAACAAAACTCTCGACAACAGACTACCTTCCATTAATGACAAGGCTACCATCCATTGTAGTAACAAGAATCTCGGCAACAGACTACCTTCCGTAATGACAAGGCTACCATCCATTGGAGTAACAAAAATCTCGACAACAAACTACCTTTCATAATGACAAGGCTACCATCCATTGGAGTAAAAAAAATCTCGACAACAGACTACCTTCCATAATGACAAGGCTACCAACCATTGGAGTAACAAAAATATCGACAACAGACTAAGTTCCATAATGATAAGGCTACCATCCGTTGGAGTAACAAAAATATCGACAATAGACTACGTTCCATAATGACAAGGCTACCATGCATTAGAGTAACAAAAATCTCGACAACAAACTACCTTCCATAATGACAAAGCTACCGTATATTGTAGTTACAAAAATATCGACAACAGACTACCTTCCAAAATGAAAAGGCTACCATCCATTGGAGTAACAAAAAGCTCGACAATAGACTACCTTCCATAATAACAAGGCTACCATCCATTGGAGTAACAAAAATCTCGACAACAGAGTACCTTGCATAATGACTAGGCTACCATCCAGTGGAGTAACAAAGATGTCGGCAAAAGACCACCTTCTATAATGACAAGGCTACCATCCATTGGAGTAAAAAAAATAAGGACAACAGACTACGTTCCATAATGACAAGGCTACCACGCATTAGAGTAACCAAAATCTCAACAACAGACTACCTTCCATAATGACAAGGCTACCATCCATTGGAGTAACAAAAATCTCGACAACAGACTACCTTCCATAATGACAAGGCTACCATCCATTGCAGTAACAAAAATCTCGACAATAGACTACCTTCCATAATGACAAGGCTACCATACATTGTAGTAAAAAAAATATCGACAACAGACTACGTTCCATAATGATAAGGCTACCATCCGTTGGAGTAACAAAAACATCGACAATAGACTACGTTCCCTAATGACAAGGCTACCATCCATTAGAGTAACAAAAATCTCGACAACAGACTACCTTCCATAATGACAAGGCTACCATCCATTGGAGTAAAAAAATTCTCGACAACAGACTACCTTCCATAATGACAAGGCTACCATCCATTGTAGTAACAAAAATATCGACAACAGACTATGGTCCATAATGATAAGGCTACCATCCGTTGGAGTAACAAAAATATCGACAATAGACTATGTTCCATATTAACAAGGCTACCATGCATTAGAGTAACAAAAATCTCGACAACAAACTACCTTCCATAATGACAAGGCTACCATACATTGTAGTAACAAAAATCTCGACAACAGAACACCATCCATAATGACAAGGCTACCATCCGTTGGAGTAACACAAATATCAACAACATACTACGTTCCATAATGACAAGGCTACCATCCATTGGAGTAACAAAAATCTCTACAACAGACTACCTTCCATTATGACAAGGCTACCATCCATTAGAGTAAGAAAAATCTAGACAACAGACTACCTTCCATAATGACAAGGCTACCATCCATTGGAGTAAAAAAAATATCAACAAGTGACTACCTTCAATAATGACAAGGCTAGCATCCATTTGAGTAACAAAAATCTCGATAACAGGCTACCTTCCATAATAAAAGGGCTACCATCCATTGGAGTAACAAAAATCTCGACAACATACTACCTTCCATAATGACTAGGCTACCATCCATTGGAGTAAGAAAGATATCGACAACAGACCACCTTCTATAATGACAAGGCTAATATACATTATAGTAACAAAAATCTCGACAATAGACTACCTTCCATAATGAGAAGGCTACCATCCGTTGGAGTAAAAAAAATATCGAAAACAGACTACGTTCCATACTGACAAGGCTACCATGCATTAGAGTAACAAAAATCTCGACAACAGACTACCTTCCATAATGACTAGGCAATCATCCATTGGAGTAACAAAAATCTCGACAACAGACTACCTTCCATAATGACAAGGCTACCATCAATTGCAGTAACAAAAATCTCGACAATAGACTACCTTCCATAATGATAAGGCTACCATACATTGTAGTAAAAAAAATATCAACAAGTGACTACCTTCCATAATGACAAGGCTAGCATCCATTTGAGTAACAAAAATATCGATAATAGACTACCTTCCATAATAAAAGGGCTACCATCCATTGGAGTAACAAAAATCTCGACAACATACTACCTTCCATAATGACTAGGCTACCATCCATTGGAGTAACAAAAATATCGACAACAGACTACGTTCCATAATGATAAGGCTACCATCCGTTGGAGTAACAAAAATATCGATAATAGACTACGTTCCCTAATGACAAGGCTACCATGCATTAAAGTAACAAACATCTCGACAACAAACTACCTGCCATAATGACAAGGCTACCATACATTGTAGTAACAAAAATCTCAACAACAGACTACATTCCATAATGACAAGGCTACCATCCATTAGAGTAACAAAAATCTCGAAAACAGACTACCTTCCATAATCACAAGGATACCATCCATTGGAGTAACAAAAATCTCGACAACAGACTACCTTCCATAATGACAAGGCTACCATCCATTGTAGTAACAAAAATATCGACAATAGACTACCTTCTATAATGACAAGGCTACCATCCATTGGAGTAAAAAAAATAAGGACAACAGACTACATTCCATAATGACAAGGCTACCATCCATTGGAGTAACAAAAATCTCGACAACAGACTACCTTCCATAATGACAAGGCTACCATCCATTGGAGTAACAAAAATCTGGACAATAGACTACCTTCCATAATAACAAGGCTACCATCCATTGGAGTAACAAAAATCTCGACAACAGACTACCTTCCATAATAACAAGGCTACCATCCATTAGAGTAACAAAAATATCGATAATAGAGTACCTTCCATAATGACGAGGCTACCATCCATTGGAGTAACAAAGATATCGACAACAAACTACCTTCCATAATGACAAGGATACAATACATTGTAATAACAAAACTCTCGACAACAGACTACCTTCCATTAATGACAAGGCTACCATCCATTGGAGTAACAAAAATCTCGACAACAAACTACCTTCCATAATGACAAGGCTACCATCCATTGGAGTAAAAAAAATCTCGACAACAAACTACCTTCCATAATGACAAGGATACCATGCATTAGAGTAACAAAAATCTCGACAACAAACTACCTTCCATAATGACAAAGCTACCGTACATTGTAGTTACAAAAATATCGACAACAGACTACCTTCCAAAATGAAAAGGCTACCATCCATTGGAGTAACAAAAACCTCGACAATAGACTACCTTCCATAATAACAAGGCTACCATCCATTGGAGTAACAAAAATCTCGACAACAGAGTACCTTCCATAATGACTAGGCTACCATCCAGTGGAGTAACAAAGATATCGACAAAAGACCACCTTCTATAATGACAAGGCTACCATACGTTGTAGTAACAAAAATCTCGACAACAGACTACCTTCCATAATGACAAGGCAACCATCCGTTGGAGTAAAAAAAATATCGACAAGAGACTACGTTCCATAATGACAAGGCTACCATGCATTAGAGTAACAAAAATCTCGACAACAGACTACCTTCCATAATGACTAGGCTACCATCCATTGGAGTAACAAAGATATCGACAATAGACTACCTTCCATAATGACAAGTCTACAATACATTGTAATAACAAAATTCTCGACAATAAACTACCTTCCATTAATGACAAGGCTACCATCCATTGTAGTAACAAGAATCTCGGTAACAGACTACCTTCCATAATGACAAGGCTACTATCCATTGGAGTAACAAAAATCTCGACAATAGACTACCTTCCATAATGACAAGGCTACCATCCATTGGAGTAACAAAAATCTCGACAACAGACTACCTTCCGTAATGACAAGGCTACCATCTATTGGAGTAACAAAAATATCGACAACAAACTACGTTCCATAATGATAAGGCTACCATCTGTTGGAGTAACAAAAATCTAGACAACAGACTACCTTCCATAATGACAAGGCTACCATCGATTAGAGTAACAAAAATCTCGACAATATACGACCTTCCATAATGACAAGGCTACCATCCATTAGAGTAACAAAAATCTCGACAACAGACTACGTTCCATAATGACAAGGCTACCATCCGTTGGAGTAACAAAAATCTCGACAACAGACTAACTTCCATAATGACAAGGCTACCATCCATTGTAGTTACGAAAATATCGACAACAGACTACCTTCCAAAATGAAAAGGCTACCATCCGTTAGAGTAACAAAAATCTCGACAACAGACTACCTTCCATAATAACAAGGCTACCATCCATTGGAGTAACAAAAATATCGATAATAGAGTACCTTCCATAATGACAAGGCTACCACGCATTAGAGTAACCAAAATCTCGACAACAGACTACCTTCCATAATGACAAGGCTACCATCCATTGGAGTAACAAAAATCTCGACAACAGACTACCTTCCATAATAACAAGGCTACCATCCATTGGAGTAACAAAAATCTCGACAACAGACTACGTTCCATAATAACAAGGCTACCATCCATTGGAGTAACAAAAATATCGATAATAGAGTACCTTCCATAATGATGAGGCTACCATCCATTGGAGTAACAAAGATATCGAAAACAGACTACCTTCCATAATGACAAGGCTACAATACATTGTAATAATAAAATTCTCGACAACAGACTACCTTCCATTAATGACAAGGCTATCATCCATTGTAGTAACAAGAATCTCGGCAACAGACTACCTTCCATAATGACAAGGCTACCATCCATTGGAGTAACAAAAATCTCGACAACAGACTACCTTCCATAATGACAAGGCTACCATCCATTGGAGTAACAAAAATCTCGACAACAAACTACCTTTCATATTGAAAAGGCTACCATCCATTGGAGTAACAAAATCCTCGACAACATACGACCTTCCATAATGACAAGGCTACCATCCATTAGAGTAACAAAAATCTCGACAACAGACTACGTTCCATAATGACAAGGCTACCATCCGTTAGAGTAACAAAAATCTCGACAACAGACTAACTTCCATAATGACAAGGCTACCATCCATTGTAGTAACAAAAATATCGACAATAGACTACCTTCTATAATGACAAGGCTACCATCCATTGGAGTAAAAAAAATAAGGACAACAGACTACATTCCATAATGACAAGGCTACCATCCATTGGAGTAACAAAAATCTCGACAACAGACTACCTTCCATAATGACAAGGCTACCATCCATTGGAGTAACAAAAATCTGGACAATAGACTACCTTCCATAATAACAAGGCTACCATCCATTGGAGTAACAAAAATCTCGACAACAGACTACCTTCCATAATAACAAGGCTACCATCCATTAGAGTAACAAAAATATCGATAATAGAGTACCTTCCATAATGACGAGGCTACCATCCATTGGAGTAACAAAGATATCGACAACAAACTACCTTCCATAATGACAAGGATACAATACATTGTAATAACAAAACTCTCGACAACAGACTACCTTCCATTAATGACAAGGCTACCATCCATTGTAGTAACAAGAATCTCGGCAACAAACTACCTTCCGTAATGACAAGGCTACCATCCATTGGAGTAACAAAAATCTCGACAACAAACTACCTTCCATAATGACAAGGCTACCATCCATTGGAGTAAAAAAAATCTCGACAACAGACTACCTTCCATAATGACAAGGCTACCAACCATTGGAGTAACAAAAATATCGACAACGGACTAAGTTCCATAATGATAAGGCTACCATCCGTTGGAGTAACAAAAATATCGACAATAGACTATGTTCCATAATGACAAGGCTACCATGCATTAGAGTAACAAAAATCTCGACAACAAACTACCTTCCATAATGACAAAGCTACCGTACATTGTAGTTACAAAAATATCGACAACAGACTACCTTCCAAAATGAAAAGGCTACCATCCATTGGAGTAACAAAAACCTCGACAATAGACTACCTTCCATAATAACAAGGCTACCATCCATTGGAGTAACAAAAATCTCGACAACAGAGTACCTTCCATAATGACTAGGCTACCATCCAGTGGAGTAACAAAGATATCGACAAAAGACCACCTTCTATAATGACAAGGCTACCATACGTTGTAGTAACAAAAATCTCGACAACAGACTACCTTCCATAATGACAAGGCAACCATCCGTTGGAGTAAAAAAAATATCGACAACAGACTACGTTCCATAATGACAAGGCTACCATGCATTAGAGTAACAAAAATCTCGACAACAGACTACCTTCCATAATGACTAGGCTACCATCCATTGGAGTAACAAAGATATCGACAATAGACTACCTTCCATAATGACAAGTCTACAATACATTGTAATAACAAAATTCTCGACAATAAACTACCTTCCATTAATGACAAGGCTACCATCCATTGTAGTAACAAGAATCTCGGTAACAGACTACCTTCCATAATGACAAGGCTACTATCCATTGGAGTAACAAAAATCTCGACAATAGACTACCTTCCATAATGACAAGGCTACCATCCATTGGAGTAACAAAAATCTCGACAACAGACTACCTTCCGTAATGACAAGGCTACCATCTATTGGAGTAACAAAAATATCGACAACAAACTACGTTCCATAATGATAAGGCTACCATCTGTTGGAGTAACAAAAATCTAGACAACAGACTACCTTCCATAATGACAAGGCTACCATCCATTAGAGTAACAAAAATCTCGACAACATACGACCTTCCATAATGACAAGGCTACCATCCATTAGAGTAACAAAAATCTCGACAACAGACTACGTTCCATAATGACAAGGCTACCATCCGTTGGAGTAACAAAAATCTCGACAACAGACTAACTTCCATAATGACAAGGCTACCATCCATTGTAGTTACGAAAATATCGACAACAGACTACCTTCCAAAATGAAAAGGCTACCATCCGTTAGAGTAACAAAAATCTCGACAACAGACTACCTTCCATAATAACAAGGCTACCATCCATTGGAGTAACAAAAATATCGATAATAGAGTACCTTCCATAATGAATAGGCTACCATCCATTGGAGTAACAAAGATATCGACAACAGACTTCCTTACATAATGACAAGGCTACAATACATTGTAATAACAAAATTCTCGACAACAGACTACCTTCCATTAATGACAAGGCTACCATCCATTGTATTAACAAGAATCTCAGCAACAGACTACCTTCCATAATGACAAGGCTACCATCCATTGGAGTAACAAAAATCTCGACAACAGACTACCTTCCATAATGACAAGGCTACCATCCATTGGAGTAACAAAAATCTCGACAACAAACTACCTTCCATAATAACAAGACTACCATCCATTGGAGTAACAAAAATCTCGACAACAAACTACATTCTATAATAACAAGGCTACCATTCATTGGAGTAACAAAAATATCGACAACAGACTACCTTCCATAATGACAAGGCTACCATCCATTGGAGTAACAAAAATATCGACAACAGACTAAATTCCATAATGATAAGGCTACCATCCGTTGGAGTAACAAAAATATCGACAATAGACTACGTTCCCTAATGACAAGGCTACCATGTATTAGAGTAACAAAAATCTCGACAACAGACTACCTTCCATAATGACAAAGCTACCATACATTGTAGTTACGAAAATATCGACAACAGACTACCTTCCAAAATGAAAAGGCTACCATCCGTTAGAGTAACAAAAATCTCGACAACAGACTACCTTCCATAATAACAAGGCTACCATCCATTGGAGTAACAAAAATATCGATAACAGAGTACCTTCCATAATGAATAGGCTACCATCCATTGGAGTAACAAAAATCTCGACAACAAACTACCTTCCATTATGGCAAGGCTACAATACATTGTAATAACAAAATTCTTGACAACAGACTACCTTCCATTAATGACAAGGCTACAATCCAATGTAGTAACAAGAATCTCGGCAACAGACTACCTTCCATAATGACAAGGCTACCATCCATTGGAGTAACAAAAATCTCGACAATAGACTACCTTCCCTAATGACAAGGCTACCATCCATTGGAGTAACAAAAATCTCGACAACAGACTACCTTCGGTAATGACAAGGCGACCATCCAATAGAGTAACAAAAATATCGACAACAAACTACGTTCCATAATGATAAGGCTACCATCCGTTGGAGTAACAAAAATCTCGACACCAGACTACCTTCCATAATGACAAGGCTACCATCCATTGTAGTAACAAGAATCTCGACAATAGCCTACCTTCTATAATGACAAGGCTACCATCCGTTGGAGTAGAAAAATAAGGACAACAGACTACGTTCCATAATGACAAGGCTACCACGCATTAGAGTAACCAAAATCTCGACAACCGACTACCTTCCATAATGACAAGGCTACCATCCATTGGAGTAACAAAAATCTCGACAACAGACTACCTTCCATAATAACAAGGCTACCATCCATTGGAGTAACAAAAATCTCGACAACAGACTACGTTCCATAATAACAAGGCTACCATCCATTGGAGTAACAAAAATATCGATAATAGAGTACCTTCCATAATGATGAGGCTACCATCCATTGGAGTAACAAAGATATCGAAAACAGACTACCTTCCATAATGACAAGGCTACAATACATTGTAATAATAAAATTCTCGACAACAGACTACCTTCCATTAATGACAAGGCTATCATCCATTGTAGTAACAAGAATCTCGGCAACAGACTACCTTCCATAATGACAAGGCTACCATCCATTGGAGTAACAAAAATCTCGACAACAGACTACCTTCCATAATGACAAGGCTACCATCCATTGGAGTAACAAAAATCTCGACAACAAACTACCTTTCATATTGAAAAGGCTACCATCCATTGGAGTAACAAAATCCTCGACAATAGACTATGTTCCATAATGACAAGGCTACCATGCATTAGAGTAACAAAAATCTCGACAACAAACTACCTTCCATAATGACAAAGCTACCGTACATTGTAGTTACAAAAATATCGACAACAGACTACCTTCCAAAATGAAAAGGCTACCATCCATTGGAGTAACAAAAACCTAGACAATAGACTACCTTCCATAATAACAAGGCTACCATCCATTGGAGTAACAAAAATCTCGACAACAGAGTACCTTCCATAATGACTAGGCTACCATCCAGTGGAGTAACAAAGATATCGACAAAAGACCACCTTCTATAATGACAAGGCTACCATACGTTGTAGTAACAAAAATCTCGACAACAGACTACCTTCCATAATGACAAGGCAACCATCCGTTGGAGTAAAAAAAATATCGACAACAGACTACGTTCCATAATGACAAGGCTACCATGCATTAGAGTAACAAAAATCTCGACAACAGACTACCTTCCATAATGACTAGGCTACCATCCATTGGAGTAACAAAGATATCGACAATAGACTACCTTCCATAATGACAAGTCTACAATACATTGTAATAACAAAATTCTCGACAATAAACTACCTTCCATTAATGACAAGGCTACCATCCATTGTAGTAACAAGAATCTCGGTAACAGACTACCTTCCATAATGACAAGGCTACTATCCATTGGAGTAACAAAAATCTCGACAATAGACTACCTTCCATAATGACAAGGCTACCATCCATTGGAGTAACAAAAATCTCGACAACAGACTACCTTCCGTAATGACAAGGCTACCATCTATTGGAGTAACAAAAATATCGACAACAAACTACGTTCCATAATGATAAGGCTACCATCTGTTGGAGTAACAAAAATCTAGACAACAGACTACCTTCCATAATGACAAGGCTACCATCCATTAGAGTAACAAAAATCTCGACAACATACGACCTTCCATAATGACAAGGCTACCATCCATTAGAGTAACAAAAATCTCGACAACAGACTACGTTCCATAATGACAAGGCTACCATCCGTTGGAGTAACAAAAATCTTGACAACAGACTAACTTCCATAATGACAAGGCTACCATCCATTGTAGTTACGAAAATATCGACAACAGACTACCTTCCAAAATGAAAAGGCTACCATCCGTTAGAGTAACAAAAATCTCGACAACAGACTACCTTCCATAATAACAAGGCTACCATCCATTGGAGTAACAAAAATATCGATAATAGAGTACCTTCCATAATGAATAGGCTACCATCCATTGGAGTAACAAAGATATCGACAACAGACTTCCTTACATAATGACAAGGCTACAATACATTGTAATAACAAAATTCTCGACAACAGACTACCTTCCATTAATGACAAGGCTACCATCCATTGTATTAACAAGAATCTCAGCAACAGACTACCTTCCATAATGACAAGGCTACCATCCATTGGAGTAACAAAAATCCCGACAACAGACTACCTTCCATAATGACAAGGCTACCATCCATTGGAGTAACAAAAATCTCGACAACAAACTACCTTCCATAATAACAAGACTACCATCCATTGGAGTAACAAAAATCTCGACAACAAACTACATTCTATAATAACAAGGCTACCATTCATTGGAGTAACAAAAATATCGACAACAGACTACCTTCCATAATGACAAGGCTACCATCCATTGGAGTAACAAAAATATCGACAACAGACTAAATTCCATAATGATAAGGCTACCATCCGTTGGAGTAACAAAAATATCGACAATAGACTACGTTCCCTAATGACAAGGCTACCATGTATTAGAGTAACAAAAATCTCGACAACAGACTACCTTCCATAATGACAAAGCTACCATACATTGTAGTTACGAAAATATCGACAACAGACTACCTTCCAAAATGAAAAGGCTACCATCCGTTAGAGTAACAAAAATCTCGACAACAGACTACCTTCCATAATAACAAGGCTACCATCCATTGGAGTAACAAAAATATCGATAACAGAGTACCTTCCATAATGAATAGGCTACCATCCATTGGAGTAACAAAAATCTCGACAACAAACTACCTTCCATTATGGCAAGGCTACAATACATTGTAATAACAAAATTCTTGACAACAGACTACCTTCCATTAATGACAAGGCTACAATCCAATGTAGTAACAAAAATCTCGGCAACAGACTACCTTCCATAATGACAAGGCTACCATCCATTGGAGTAACAAAAATCTCGACAATAGACTACCTTCCCTAATGACAAGGCTACCATCCATTGGAGTAACAAAAATCTCGACAACACACTACCTTCGGTAATGACAAGGCGACCATCCAATAGAGTAACAAAAATATCGACAACAAACTACGTTCCATAATGATAAGGCTACCATCCGTTGGAGTAACAAAAATCTCGACACCAGACTACCTTCCATAATGACAAGGCTACCATCCATTGTAGTAACAAGAATCTCGACAATAGCCTACCTTCTATAATGACAAGGCTACCATCCGTTGGAGTAGAAAAATAAGGACAACAGACTACGTTCCATAATGACAAGGCTACCACGCATTAGAGTAACCAAAATCTCGACAACCGACTACCTTCCATAATGACAAGGCTACCATCCATTGGAGTAACAAAAATCTCGACAACAGACTACCTTCCATAATAACAAGGCTACCATCCATTGGAGTAACAAAAATCTCGACAACAGACTACGTTCCATAATAACAAGGCTACCATCCATTGGAGTAACAAAAATATCGATAATAGAGTACCTTCCATAATGATGAGGCTACCATCCATTGGAGTAACAAAGATATCGAAAACAGACTACCTTCCATAATGACAAGGCTACAATACATTGTAATAATAAAATTCTCGACAACAGACTACCTTCCATTAATGACAAGGCTATCATCCATTGTAGTAACAAGAATCTCGGCAACAGACTACCTTCCATAATGACAAGGCTACCATCCATTGGAGTAACAAAAATCTCGACAACAGACTACCTTCCATAATGACAAGGCTACCATCCATTGGAGTAACAAAAATCTCGACAACAAACTACCTTTCATATTGAAAAGGCTACCATCCATTGGAGTAACAAAATCCTCGACAACATACGACCTTCCATAATGACAAGGCTACCATCCATTAGAGTAACAAAAATCTCGACAACAGACTACGTTCCATAATGACAAGGCTACCATCCGTTAGAGTAACAAAAATCTCGACAACAGACTAACTTCCATAATGACAAGGCTACCATCCATTGAAGTTACGAAAATATCGACAACAGACTACCTTCCAAAATGAAAAGGCTACCATCCGTTAGAGTAACAAAAATCTCGACAACAGACTACCTTCCATAATAACAAGGCTACCATCCATTGGAGTAACAAAAATATCGATAACAGAGTACCTTCCATAATGAATAGGCTACCATCCATTGGAGTAACAAAGATATCGACAACAGACTACCTTCCATAATGACAAGGCTACAATACATTGTAATAACAAAATTCTTGACAACAGACTACCTTCCATTAATGACAAGGCTACCATCCATTGTAGTAACAAGAATCTCGACAACAAACTACCTTCCATAATGACAAAGCTACCATACATTGTAGTTACAAAAATATCGACAACAGACTACCTTCCATATTGAAAAGGCTACCATCCGTTGGAGTATCAAAAATCTCGACAACAGACTACCTTCCATAATAATAAGGCTACCATCCATTGGAGTAACAAAAATATCAATAACAGAGTACCTTCCATAATGACGAGGCTACCATCCATTGGAGTAACAAAGATATCGACAATAGACTACCTTCCATAATGACAAGGCTATAATACATTGTAATAACAAAATTCTCGACAACAGACTACCCTTCCATAATGACAAGGCTACCATCCATTAGAGTAACAAAAATCTCGACAACATACTACCTTCCATAATTACAAGGCTACCATCCGTTGGAGTAATAAAAATATCGACAACAGACTACCTTCCATAATGACAAGGTTACCATCCATTGGAGTAACAAAAATCTCGACAACAGACTACCTTCCATAATAACAAGGCTACCATCCATTGGAGTAACAAAAATCTCGACAACAGACTACCTTCCATAATAACAAGGCTACCATCCATTGGAGTAAAAAAAATATCCATAATAGAATACCTTCCATAATGACGAGGCTACCATCCATTGGAGTAACAAAGATATCGATAACAGACTACCTTCCATAATGACAAGGCTACAATACATTGTAATAACAAAATTTTCGACAACAGACTACCTTCCATTAATGACAAGGCTACCATCCATTGTAGTAACAAGAATCTCGGCAACAGACTACCTTCCATAATGACAAGGCTACCATCCATTGGAGTAACAAAAATCTCGACAATAGATTACCTTCCATAATGACAAGGCTACCATCCATTGGAGTAACAAAAATCTCGACAACAATCTACCTTCCATAATAACAAGACTACCATCCATTGGAGTAACAAAAATCTCGACAACAAACTACCTTCTATAATAACAAGGCTACCATTCATTAGAGTAACAAAAATATCGACAACAGACTACCTTCCATAATGACAAGGCTACCATCCATTGGAGTAACAAAAATATCGACAACAGACTAAATTCCATAATGATAAGGCTACCATCCGTTGGAGTAACAAAAATATCGACAATAGACTACGTTCCCTAATGACAAGGCTACCATGCATTAGAGTAACAAAAATCTCGACAACAAACTACCTTCCATAATGACAAAGCTACCATACATTGTAGTTACGAAAATATCGACAACAGACTACCTTCCAAAATGAAAAGGCTACCATCCGTTAGAGTAACAAAAATCTCGACAACAAACTACCTTCCATAATAACAAGGCTACCATCCATTGGAGTAACAAAAATATCGATAACAGAGTACCTTCCATAATGAATAGGCTACCATCCATTGGAGTAACAGAGATATCGACAACAGACTACCTTCCATAATGACAAGGCTACAATAAATTGTAATAACAAAATTCTTAACAACAGACTACCTTCCATTAATGACAAGGCTACCATCCATTGTAGTAACAAGAATCTCGGCAACATACTACCTTCCATAATGACAAGGCTACCATCCATTGGAGTAACAAAAATCTCGACAACAGACTACCTTCCATAATGACAAGGCTACCATCCATTGGAGTAACAAAAATCTCGACAATAGACTACCTTCCATAATGACAAGGCTACCATCCATTGGAGTAACAAAAATATCGACAACAGACTAAGTTCCATAATGATAAGGCTACCATCCGTTGGAGTAACAAAAATATCGACAATAGACTACGTTCCATAATGACAAGGCTACCATGCATTAGAGTAAAAAAAATCTCGACAACAAACTACCTTCCATAATGACAAAGCTACCATACATTGTAGTTACAAAAATATCGACAACAGACTACCTTCCAAAATGAAAAGGCTACCATCTGTTGGAGTAACAAAAATCTCGACAACAGACTACCTTCCATAATAACTAGGCTACCATCCATTGGAGTAACAAAAATATCGATAACAGAGTACCTTCCATAATGACGAGGCTACCATTCATTGGAGTAATAAAAATATCGACAACAGACTAACTTCCATAATGACAAGGTTACCATCCATTGGAGTAACAAAAATTTCAACAACATACTAAGTTCCATAATGATAAGGCTATCATCCGTTGGAGTAAAAAAAATATCGACAATAGACTACGTTCCATAATGACAAGGCTACCATGCATTAGAGTAACAAAAATCTTGACAACAAACTACCTTCCATAATGACAAAGCTACCATACATTGTAGTTACAAAAATATCGACAACAGACTACCTTCCAAAATGAAAAGGCTACCATCCGTTAGAGTAACAAAAATCTCGACAACAGACTACCTTCCATAATAACAAGGATACCATCCATTGGAGTAAGAAAAATATCGATAACAGAGTACCTTCCATAATGAATAGGCTACCATCCATTGGAGTAACAAAGATATCTACAACAGACTACCTTCCATAATGACAAGGCTAAAATACATTGTAATAAAAAATTCTCGACAACAGACTACCTTCCATTAATGAAAAGGCTATCATCCATTGTAGATACAAGAATCTCGGCAACAGACTACCTTCCATAATGACAAGGCTACCATCCGTTGGAGTAACAATTAATCTCGACAACAGACTACCTTCCATAATGACAAGGCTACCATCCATTGGAGTAACAAAAATCTCGACAACAGACTACCTTCCATAATGACAAGGCTACCATCCATTGGAGTAACAAAAATATCGACAACAGACTAAGTTCCATAATGATAAGGCTACCATACGTTGGAGTAACAAAAATATCGACAATAGATTACGTTCCATAATGACAAGGCTACCATGCATTAGAGTAACAAAAATCTCGACAACAAACTACCTTCCATAATGACAAAGCTACCATACATTGTAGTTACAAAAATATCGACAACAGACTACCTTCCAAAATGAAAAGGCTACCATCCATTATAGTAACAAAAATCTAGACAACAGACTACCTTCCATAATAACAAGGCTACCATCCATTGAAGTAACAAAAATATCGACAACAGACTACCTTCCATAATGACTAGGCTACCATCCATTGGAGTAACAAAGATATCGACAACAGACCACCATCTATAATGACAAGGCTACCATACATTATAGTAACAAAAATCTAGACAACAAACTACGTTCCATAATAATAAGGCTACCATCCATTGAAGTAACAAAAATATCGACAATAGACTACCTTCCATAATGACTAGGCTACCATCCATTGGAGTAACAAAGATATCGACAACAGACCACCATCTATAATGAAAAGGCTACCATACATTATAGTAACAAAAATCTCGACAACATACTATCTTCAATAATGACAAGGCTACCATCCGTTGTAGTAACAAAAATATCGACAACAGACTACGTTCCATAATGACAAGGCTACCATGCATTAGAGTAACAAAAATCTCGAAAACAGACTACCTTCCATAATGACTAGGCTACCATCCATTGGAGTAACAAAGATATCGACAACAGACCACCTTCCACAATGACAAGGCTACCATACATTGTAGTAACAAAAATTTCGACAACAGACTACCTTCCATACCATCTATTGGAGTAACAATAATCTCGACAACAGACTACCTTCCATACCATCTATTGGAGTAACAATAATCTCGACAACAGACTACCTTCCATAATGACAAGGCTACTGTCCATTGGAGTAACAAAAATCTCGACAACAAACTACCTTCTGTAATAACAAGGCTAGCATCCATTGGAGTAACAAAAATCTCGACAACAGACTACCTTCTATAATAACAAGGCTACCATTCATTGGAGTAACAAAAATATCGATAACAGCTACCTTCCATCATGACTAGGCTACCATCCATTGGAGTAACAATGATATCGACAACATACTACCTTCCATAATGACAAGGCTATAATACATTGTAATAACAAAATTCTCGACAACAGACTACCTTCCAAAATGACAAGGCTACCATCCATTCTAGTAACAAAAATCTAGGCAACAGACTACCTTCCATAATGACAAGGCTACCATCCATTGGAGTAAAAAAATCTCGACAACAGACTATGTTCCATAATGATATGGCTACCATTAGTCTAAGTAAAAAAAATCTCGACAATAGACTACCTTCCATAATGACAAGGCTACCATCCATTGGAGTAACAAAAATATTGACAACAAACTATGTTCCATAATGATAAGGCTACCATCCGTTGGAGTAACAAAAATATCGACAACAGACAACGTTCCATAATGACAAGATTACCATGCATTAGAGTAACAAAAATCTCGACAATAGACTACCTTCTATAATGACCAAGCTACCATCCATTAGAGTAACAAAAATCTAGACAACAGACTACCTTCCATAATGACAAGGCTGCCATCCATTAAAGTAAAAAAAAATATCAACAAGTGACTACCTTCAATAATGACAAGGCTACCATCCATTGGAGTAACAAAAATGTCGACAACAGACTACCTTCCATAATAACAAGGCTACCATCTATTGGAGTAACAAAAATCTCGACAACAGACTACCTTCCATAATAACAAGGCTACCATCCATTGGACTAACAAAAATATCGATAACAGAGTACCTTCCATAATGAATAGGCTACCATCCATTGGAGTAACAAAGATATCGACAACAGACTACCTTCCATAATGACAAGGCTACAATACATTGTAATAACAAAATTCTCGACAACAGACGACCTTCCATTAATGACAAGGCTAATATCCATTGTAGTAACAAGAATCTTGGCAACATACTACCTTCCATAATGACAAGGCTACCATCCATTGGAGTAACAATTAATCTCGACAACAGACTACCTTCCATAATGACAAAGCTACCATCCATTGGAGTAACATAAATCTCGACAATAGGCTACCTTCCATAATGACAAGGCTACCATCCATTCGAGTAACAAAAATATCGACAACAGACTAAGTTCCATAATGATAAGGCTACCATTTGTTGGAGTACCAAAAATATCGACAATAGACTACGTTCCATAATGTCAAGGCTACCATGCATTAGAGTAACAAAAATCTCGACAACAAACTACCTTCCATAATGACAAAGCTACCATACATTGTAGTTACAAAAATATCGACAACAAACTACCTTCCAAAATGAAAAGGCTACCATCCATTATAGTAACAAAAATCTAGACAACAGACTACCTTCCATAATAACAAGGCTACCATCCATTGAAGTAACAAAAATATCGATAACAGACTACCTTCCATAATGACTAGGCTACCATCCATTGGAGTAACAAAGATATTGACAACAGACCACCATCTATAATGACAAGGCTACCATACATTATAGTAACAAAAATCTAGACAACAAACTACCTTCCATAATAACAAGGCTACCATCCATTGAAGTAACAAAAATATCGACAACAGACTACCTTCCATAATGACTAGGCTACCATCCATTGGAGTAACAAAGATATCGACAACAGACCACCATCTATAATGACAAGGCTACCATACATTATAGTAACAAAAATCTCGACAACATACTATCTTCAATAATGACAAGGCTACCATCCGTTGTAGTAACAAAAATATCGACAACAGACTATGTTCCATAATGACAAGGCTACCATGCATTAGAGTAACAAAAATCTCGAAAACAGACTACCTTCCATAATGACTAGGCTACCATCCATTGGAGTAACAAAGATATCGACAAGAGACCACCTTCCACAATGACAAGGCTACCATACATTGTAGTAACAAAAATTTCGACAACAGACTACCTTCCATAATGACAAGGCTACCATCTGTTGGAGTAACAAAAATATCGACAACAAACAACGTTCCATAATGACAAGGCTACCATGCATTAGAGTAACAAAAATCTCGACAACAGACTACCTTCCATACCATCCATTGGAGTAACAATAATCTCGACAACAGACTACCTTCCATAATGACAAGGCTACTGTCCATTGGAGTAACAAAAATCTCGACAACAAACTACCTTCTGTAATAACAAGGCTACCATCCATTGGAGTAACAAAAATCTCGACAACAGACTACCTTCTATAATAACAAGGCTACCATTCATTGGAGTAACAAAAATATCGATAACAGCTACCTTCCATCATGACTAGGCTACCATCCATTGGAGTAACAATGATATCGACAACATACTACCTTCCATAATGACAAGGCTACAATACATTGTAATAACAAAATTCTCGACAACAGACTACCTTCCATAATGACAAGGCCACCATCCATTGTAGTAACAAAAATCTAGGCAACAGACTACCTTCCATAATGACAAGGCTACCATCCATTGGAGTAAAAAAAATCTCGACAACAGACTATGTTCCATAATGATATGGCTACCATTAGTTGAAGTAAAAAAAATCTCGACAATAGACTACCTTCCATAATGACAAGGCTACCATCCATTGGAGTAACAAAAATATTGACAACAAACTATGTTCCATAATGATAAGGCTACCATCCGTTGGAGTAACAAAAATATCGACAACAGACAACGTTCCATAATGACAAGATTACCATGCATTAGAGTAACAAAAATCTCGACAATAGACTACCTTCTATAATGACCAAGCTACCATCCATTAGAGTAACAAAAATCTAGACAACAGACTACCTTCCCTAATGACAAGGCTGCCATCCATTAAAGTAAAAAAAAAATATCAACAAGTGACTACCTTCAATAATGACAAGGCTACCATCATTTGGAGTAACAAAAATGTCGACAACAGACTACCTTCCATAACAACAAGGCTACCATCTATTGGAGTAACAAAAATCTCGACAACAGACTACCTTCCATAATAACAAGGCTACCATCCATTCGACTAACAAAAATATCGATAACAGAGTACCTTCCATAATGAATAGGCTACCATCCATTGGAGTAACAAAGATACCGACAACAGACTACCTTCCATAATGACAAGGCTACAATACATTGTAATAACAAAATTCTCGACAACAGACGACCTTCCATTAATGACAAGGCTACTATCCATTGTAGTAACAAGAATCTTGGCAACAGACTACCTTCCATAATGACAAGGCTACCATCCATTGGAGTAACAATTAATCTCGACAACAGACTACCCTCCATAATGACAAAGCTACCATCCATTGGAGTAACAAAAATCTCGACAATAGGCTACCTTCCATAATGACAAGGCTACCATCCATTGGAGTAACAAAAATATCGACAACAGACTAAGTTCCATAATGATAAGGCTACCATACGTTGGAGTAACAAAAATATCGACAATAGACTACGTTCCATAATGTCAAGGCTACCATGCATTAGAGTAACAAAAATCTCGACAACAAACTACCTTCCATAATGACAAAGCTACCATACATTGTAGTTACAAAAATATCGACAACAGACTACCTTCCAAAATGAAAAGGCTACCATCCATTATAGTAACAAAAATCTAGACAACAGACTACCTTCCATAATAACAAGGCTACCATCCATTGAAGTAACAAAAATATCGACAACAGACTACCTTCCATAATGACTAGGCTACCATCCATTGGAGTAACAAAGATATCGACAACAGACCACCATCTATAATGACAAGGCTACCATACATTATAGTAACAAAATTCTAGACAACAAACTACCTTCCATAATAACAAGGCTACCATCCATTGAAGTAACAAAAATATCGACAACAAACAACGTTCCATAATGACAAGGCTACCATGCATTAGAGTAACAAAAATCTCGACAACAGACTACCTTCCATACCATCTATTGGAGTAACAATAATCTCGACAACAGACTACCTTCCATAATGACAAGGCTACTGTCCATTGGAGTAACAAAAATCTCGACAACAAACTACCTTCTGTAATAACAAGGCTACCATCCATTGGAGTAACAAAAATCTCGACAACAGACTACCTTCTAAAATAACAAGGCTACCATTCATTGGAGTAACAAAAATATCGATAACAGCTACCTTCCATCATGACTAGGCTACCATCCATTGGAGTAACAATGATATCGACAATATACTACCTTCCATAATGACAAGGTTACAATACATTGTAATAACAAAATTCTCGACAATAGACTACCTTCCAAAATGACAAGGCTACCATCCATTGTAGTAACAAAAATCTAGGCAACAGACTACCTTCCATAATGACAAGGCTACCATCCATTGGAGTAAAAAAAATCTCGACAACAGACTATGTTCCATAATGATATGGCTACCATTAGTCTAAGTAAAAAAAATCTCGACAATAGACTACCTTCCATAATGACAAGGCTACCATCCATTGGAGTAACAAAAATATTGACAACAAACTATGTTCCTTAATGATAAGGCTACCATCCGTTGGAGTAACAAAAATATCGACAACAGACAACGTTCCATAATGATAAGATTACCATGCATTAGAGTAACAAAAATCTCGACAATAGACTACCTTCTATAATGACCAAGCTACCATCCATTAGAGTAACAAAAATCTAGACAATAGACTACCTTCCATAATGACAAGGCTGCAATCCATTAAAGTAAAAAAAAATATCAACAAGTGACTACATTCAATAATGACAAGGCTACCATCCATTGGAGTAACAAAAATGTCGACAACAAACTACCTTCCATAATAACAAGGCTACCATCTATTGGAGTAACAAAAATCTCGACAACAGACTACCTTCCATAATAACAAGGCTACCATCCATTGGACTAACAAAAATATCGATAACAGAGTACTTTCCATAATGAATAGGCTACCATCCATTAGAGTAACAAAGATATCGACAACAGACTACCTTCCATAATGACAAGGCTACAATACATTGTAATAACAAAATTCTCGACAACAGACGACCTTCCATTAATGACAAGGCTACTATCCATTGTAGTAACAAGAATCTTGGCAACAGACTACCTTCCATAATGACAAGGCTACCATCCATTGGAGTAACAATTAATCTCGACAACAGACTACCTTCCATAATGACAAAGCTACCATCCATTGGAGTAACAAAAATCTCGACAATAGGCTACCTTCCATAATGACAAGGCTACCATCCATTGGAGTAACAAAAATATCGACAACAGACTAAGTTCCATAATGATAAGGCTACCATACGTTGGAGTAACAAAAATATCGACAATAGACTACGTTCCATAATGTCAAGGCTACCATGCATTAGAGTAACAAAAATCTCGACAACAAACTACCTTCCATAATGACAAAGCTACCATACATTGTAGTTACAAAAATATCGACAACAGACTACCTTCCAAAATGAAAAGGCTACCATCCATTATAGTAACAAAAATCTAGACAACAGACTACCTTCCATAATAACAAGGCTACCATCCATTGAAGTAACAAAAATATCGACAACAGACTACCTTCCATAATGACTAGGCTACCATCCATTGGAGTAACAAAGATATCGACAACAGACCACCATCTATAATGACAAGGCTACCATACATTATAGTAACAAAAATCTAGACAACAAACTACCTTCCATAATAACAAGGCTACCATCCATTGAAGTAACAAAAATATCGACAACAGACTACCTTCCATAATGACTAGGCTACCATCCATTGGAGTAACAAAGATATCGACAACAGACCACCATCTATAATGACAAGGCTACCATACATTATAGTAACAAAAATCTCGACAACATACTATCTTCAATAATGACAAGGCTACCATCCGTTGTAGTAACAAAAATATCGACAACAGACTATGTTCCATAATGACAAGGCTACCATGCATTAGAGTAACAAAAATCTCGAAAACAGACTACCTTCCATAATGACTAGGCTACCATCCATTGGAGTAACAAAGATATCGACAAGAGACCACCTTCCACAATGACAAGGCTACCATACATTGTAGTAACAAAAATTTCGACAACAGACTACCTTCCATAATGACAAGGCTACCATCCGTTGGAGTAACAAAAATATCGACAACAAACAACGTTCCATAATGACAAGGCTACCATGCATTAGAGTAACAAAAATCTCGACAACAGACTACCTTCCATACCATCCATTGGAGTAACAATAATCTCGACAACAGACTACCTTCCATAATGACAAGGCTACTGTCCATTGGAGTAACAAAAATCTCGACAACAAACTACCTTCTGTAATAACAAGGCTACCATCCATTGGAGTAACAAAAATCTCGACAACAGACTACCTTCTATAATAACAAGGCTACCATTCATTGGAGTAACAAAAATATCGATAACAGCTACCTTCCATCATGACTAGGCTACCATCCATTGGAGTAACAATGATATCGACAACATACTACCTTCCATAATGACAAGGCTACAATACATTGTAATAACAAAATTCTCGACAACAGACTACCTTCCATAATGACAAGGCCACCATCCATTGTAGTAACAAAAATCTAGGCAACAGACTACCTTCCATAATGAAAAGGCTACCATCCATTGGAGTAAAAAAAATCTCGACAACAGACTATGTTCCATAATGATATGGCTACCATTAGTTGAAGTAAAAAAAATCTCGACAATAGACTACCTTCCATAATGACAAGGCTACCATCCATTGGAGTAACAAAAATATTGACAACAAACTATGTTCCATAATGATAAGGCTACCATCCGTTGGAGTAACAAAAATATCGACAACAGACAACGTTCCATAATGACAAGATTACCATGCATTAGAGTAACAAAAATCTCGACAATAGACTACCTTCTATAATGACCAAGCTACCATCCATTAGAGTAACAAAAATCTAGACAACAGACTACCTTCCATAATGACAAGGCTGCCATCCATTAAAGTAAAAAAAAATATCAACAAGTGACTACCTTCAACAATGACAAGGCTACCATCATTTGGAGTAACAAAAATGTCGACAACAGACTACCTTCCATAATAAGAAGGCTACCATCTATTGGAGTAACAAAAATCTCGACAACAGACTACCTTCCATAATAACAAGGCTACCATCCATTGGACTAACAAAAATATCGATAACAGAGTACCTTCCATAATGAATAGGCTACCATCCATTGGAGTAACAAAGATATCGACAACAGACTACCTTCCATAATGACAAGGCTACAATACATTGTAATAACAAAATTCTCGACAACAGACGACCTTCCATTAATGACAAGGCTACTATCCATTGTAGTAACAAGAATCTTGGCAACAGACTACCTTCAATAATGACAAGGCTACCATCCATTGGAGTAACAATTAATCTCGACAACAGACTACCTTCCATAATGACAAAGCTACCATCCATTGGAGTAACAAAAATCTCGACAATAGGCTACCTTCCATAATGACAAGGCTACCATCCATTGGAGTAACAAAAATATCGACAACAGACTAAGTTCCATAATGATAAGGCTACCATACATTGGAGTAACAAAAATATCGATAATAGACTACGTTCCATAATGTCAAGGCTACCATGCATTAGAGTAACAAAAATCTCGACAACAAACTACCTTCCATAATGACAAAGCTACCATACATTGTAGTTACAAAAATATCGACAACAGACTACCTTCCAAAATGAAAAGGCTACCATCCATTGGAGTAACAAAAATCTCGACAACTGACTACCTTCCATAATAACAAGGCTACCATCCATTGGAGTAACAAAAATATCGATAACAAAGTACCTTCCATAATGAATAGGCTACCATCCATTGGAGTAACAAAGATATCGACAACAGACTACCTTCCATAATGACAAGCCTATAATACATTATAATAACAAAATTTTCGACAACAGACTACCTTCCATTAATGACAAGGCTACCATCCATTGTAGTAACAAGAATCTCGACAACAAACTACCTTCCATAATGACAAGGCTACCATCCATTGGAGTAACAAAAATATCGACAACAGACTAAGTTCCATAATGATAAGGCTACCATACGTTGGAGTAACAAAAATATCGACAATAGACTACGTTCCATAATGTCAAGGCTACCATGCATTAGAGTAACAAAAATCTCGACAACAAACTACCTTCCATAATGACAAAGCTACCATACATTGTAGTTACAAAAATATCGACAACAGACTACCTTCCAAAATGAAAAGGTTACCATCCATTGGAGTAACAAAAATCTCGACAACAGACTACCTTCCATAATAACAAGGCTACCATCTATTGGAGTAACAAAAATATCAATAACAGAGTACCTTCCATAGTGAATAGGCTACCATCCATTGGTGTAACAAAGATATCGACAACAGACTACCTTCCATAATGACAAGCCTATAATACATTATAATAACAAAATTTTCGACAACAGACTACCTTCCATTAATGACAAGGCTACCATCCATTGTAGTAACAAGAATCTCGACAACAAACTACCTTCCATAATGACAAGGCTATCATCCATTGGAGTAACAAAAATCTCGACAACAGACTACCTTCCATAATGACAAGGCTACCATCCTTTGGATTAAAAAAAATATCGACAACAGACTAAGTTCCATAATGATAAGGCTACCATCCGTTGGAGTAACAAAAATATCGACAATAGACTACTTTCCATAATGACAAGGCTACCATCCATTAGAGTAACAAAAATCTCGACAACAAACTACCTTCCTTAATTACAAAGCTACCATACATTGTAGTAACAAAAATCTCGACAACAGACTACCTTCCAAAATGAAAAGGCTACCATCCGTTGGAGTAACAAAAATATCGACAACAGACTATGTTCCATAATGACAAGGCTACAATCCATTAGAGTAACAAAAATCTCGATAACAGACTACATTTCATAATGACAAGGCTACCATCCATTGGAGTAACAAAAGTCTCGACAACAAACTACCTTCCATAATGACAAAGCTACCATAAATTGTAGTAACAAAAATCTCGACAACAGACTACCTTCCAAAATGAAAAGGCTACCATCAGTTGGAGGTACAAAAATATCGACAACAGACTACGTACCATAATGACAAGGCTACAATCCATTAGAGTAACAAAAATCTCGATAACATACTACCTTCCATAATGACAAGGCTACCATCCATTGAAGTAACAAAAATATCGACAACAGACTATCTTCAATAATGACAAGGCTACCATCCATTGGAGTAACAAAAATATCGACAACAGACTACCTTCCATAATGACAAGGCTACCATCCATTGGAGTAACAAAAATCTCGACAATAGACCACCTTCCATAATAACAAGGCTACCATCCATTAGAGTAAAAAAAATCAAGACAACAGACTACCTTCCATAATTAAAAGGCTACCATCCATTGAAGTAACAAAAATATCGACAACAGACTACCTTCCATAATGACTAGGCTACCATCCATTGGAGTAACAAAGATATCGACAACAAACCACCATCTATAATGACAAGGCTACCATACGTTGAAGTAACAAAAATCTCGACAACAAACTATCTTCAATAATGACAAGGCTACCATCCGTTGTAGTAATAAAAATATCGACAACAGACTAGGTTCCATAATGACAAGGCTACCATGCATTAGAGTAACAAAAATTTCGAAAACAGACTACCTTCCATAATGACTAGGCTACCATCCATTGGAGTAACAAAGATATCGACAACAGACCACCTTCCACAATGACAAGGCTACCATACATTGTAGTAACAAAAATTTCGACAACAGGTTACCTTCCATAATGACAAGGCTACCATCCGTTGGAGTAACAAAAATATCGACAACAAACAACGTTCCATAATGACAAGGCTACCATGCATTAGAGTAAAAAAAATCTCGACAATAAACTACCTTCCATAATGACAATGCTACCATCCATTGGAATAACAATAATCTCGACAACAGACTACCTTCCACAATGACAAGGTTACTTTCCATTGGAGTAACAAAAATCTCGACAACAGACTAGCTTCTATAATAACAAGGCTACCATTCATTGGAGTAACAAAAATATCGATAACAGACTACCTTCCATCATGACTAGGCTACCATCCATTGGAGTAACAATGATATCGACAACATACTACCTTCCATAATAACAAGGCTACAATACATTGTTATAACAAAATTCTCGACAACAGGCTACCTTCCATAATGACAAGGCTACCATCCATTGTAGTAACAAAAATCTAGGCAACCGACTACCTTCCATAATGACAAGGCTACCATCCATTGGAGTAAAAAAAATCTCGACAACAGACTATGTTCCATAATGATATGGCTAACATCAGTTGAAGTAACAAAAATCTCGACAATAGACTACCTTCCATAATGACAAGGCTACCATCCATTGGAGTAACAAAAATATCGACAATAAACTATGTTCCATAATGATAAGGCTACCATCCATTGGAGTAACAAAAATATCGACAATAGACTACATTCCATAATGACAAGGTTACCATGCATTAGAGTAACAAAAATCTCGACAACGGACTACGTTCCATAATGACAAGGCTACTATCCATTAGAGTAACAAAAATCTAGACAACATACTACCTTCCATAATGACAAGGCTACCATCCATTAATGTAAAAAAAATATCAACAAGTGACTACCTTCAATAATGACAAGGCTACCATCCATTGGAGTAACAAAAATGTCGACAACAAACTACCTTCCATAATAACAAGGCTACCATCCATTGGAGTAACAAAAATCTCGACAACAGACTATCTTCCTTAATGACTTGGCTACCATCCATTGGAGTAACAAAGATATCGACAACAGACCACCTTCCATAATGACAAGGCTACCTTACATTGAAGTAACAAAAATCTCGACAATAGACTACATTCCATAATGACAAGGCTACCATCCATTGGAGTAACAAAAATATCGACAACAGACTACGTTCCATAATGACAAGGCTACAATGCATTAGAGTAACAAAAATCTCGACAACAGACTACCTTCCATAATGACTAGGCTACCATCCATTGGAGTAACAAAAATCTAGACAACAGACTACCTTCCATAATGACAAGGCTACCATCCATTAAAGTAAAAAAAATATCAACAAGTGACTACCTACAATAATGACAAGGCTACCATCCATTGGAGTAACAAAAATGTCGACAACAGACTACCTTCCATAATAAAAAGGCTACCATCAATTGGAGTAACAAAAACCTCGACAACAGACTATCTTCCATAATGACTAGGCTACCATCCATTGGAGTAACAAAGATATCGACAACAGACCACCTTCCATAATGACAAGGCTACCATACATTGAAGTAACAAAAATCTCGACAACAGACTACATTCCATAATGATAAGGCTACCATCAGTTGGAGTAACAAAAATATCGACAACAGACTATGTTCCATAATGACAAGGCTACAATGCATTAGAGTAACAAAAATCTCGACAACAGACTATCTTCCATAATGACTAGGCTACCATCCATTGGAGTAACAAAGATATGGACAATATAACACCTTCCACAATGACAAGGCTACCATACATTGTAGTAACAAAAATCTCGACAACAGACTACCTTCCATACTGGCAAGGCTACCATCTGTTGGAGTAACAAAAATATCGACAACAAACAACGTTCCATAATGACAAGGTTACCATGCATTAGAGTAACAAAAATCTCGACAACAAACTACCTTCCATAATGACAAGGCTACCATCCATTGGAGTAAAAATAATCTCGACAATAGACTACCTTCCATAATGACAAGGCTACCATCCATTGGAGTAACAAAAATCTCGACAACAGACTACCTTCCATAATGACAAGGCTACCATCCATTGGAGTAACAAAAATCTCGACAACAGACCACCTTCCATAATAACAAGGCTACCATCCATTAGAGTAACAAAAATCTAGACAACAGACTACCTTCCATAATAACAAGGCTACCATCCATTGGAGTAACACAAATATCAACAACAAACTACCTTCCATAATGACTAGGCTACCATCCATTGGAGTAACAAAGATATCGACAATAGACCACCTTCTATAATGACAAGGCTACCATACATTGTAGTAACAAAAATCTCGACAATAGACTACCTTCCATAATGACAAGGCTACCATCCGTTGTAGTAAGAAATATATCGACAACAGACTACGTTCCTTAATGACAAGGCTACCATGAATTAGAGTAACAAAAATCTCGACAACAGACTACCTTCCATAATGACTAGGATACCATCCATTGGAATAACAAAGATATCGACAACAGACCACCTTCCACAATGACAAGGCTACCATACATTGTAGTAACAAAAATTTCGACAACAGACTACCTTCCATAATGACAAGGCTACCATCCGTTGGAGTAACAAAAATATCGACAACAAACAACGTTCCATAATGACAAGGCTACCATGCATTAGAATAATAAAATATCGACAATAGACTACCTTCCATAATGACAATGCTACACTCCATTGGAGTAACAATAATCTCGACAACACACTATCTTCCATAATGACACGGCTACTATCCATTGGAATAACAAAAATCTCGACAACAAACTACCTTCCATAATAACAAGGCTACCATCCATTGGAGTAACAAAAATCTCGACAACAAACTGCCTTCTATAATAACAAGGCTACCATTCATTGGAGTAACAAAAATATCGATAACACACTACCTTCAATAATGACAAGGCTACAATACATTGTAATAACAAAATTCTCGACAACAGACTACCTTCCATAATGACAAGGCTACCATCCTTTGGAGTAAAAAAATCTCGACAACAGACTACGTTCCATAATGATATGGCTACCATCCGTTGATGTAACAAAAATCTCGACAACAAACTACCTTCCATAATGACAAGGCTACCTTCCATTGGAGTAAGAAAAATATCGACAACAAACTATGTTCCATAATGATAAGGCTACCATCCGTTGGAGTAACAAAAATATCGACAACAGACTACCTTCCATGATGACAAGGTTACCATGCATTAGAGTAACAAAAATCTCGACAACAGACTACCTTCCATAATGATAAGGCTACCATCCATTAGAGTAACAAAAATCTAGACAACATACTACCTTCCATAATGACAAGGCTACCATCCATTAAAGTAAAAAAAAATATCAACAAGTGACTACCATCAATAATGACAAGGCTACCATCCATTGGAGTAACAAAAATCTCGACAACAGACTACCTTTCATAATAACAAGGCTACCATCCATTGGAGTAACAAAACTCTCGACAACAAACTATCTTTCATAATGACTAGGCTACCATCCATTGGAGTAACAAATATATCGACAACAGACCACCTTCCAAAATGACAAGGCTACCATACATTGAAGTAACAAAAAGATCGACAACAGACTACATTCCATAATGACAAGGCTACCATCCGTTGGAGTAACAAAAAAATCGACAACAGACTACGTTCCATATTGACAAGGCTAGCATCCATTGGAGTAACAAAAATCTCGACAACAGACCACCTTCCATAATAACAAGGCTACCATCCATTAGAGTAACAAAAATCTAGACAACATACTACCTTCCATAATGACAAGGCTACCATCCATTGGAGTAACACAAATATCGACAACAGACTACCTTCCATAATGACTAGGCTACCATCCATTGGAGTAACAAAGATATCGATAATAGACCACCTTCTATAATGACAAGGCTACCATACATTGTAGTAACAAAAATCTCGACAACAGACTACCTTCCATAATGACAAGGCTACCATCCGTTGTAGTAACAAAAATATCGACAACAGACTACCTTCCATAATGACTAGGCTACCATCCATTGGAATAACAAAGATATCGACAACAGACCACCTTCCACAATGACAAGGCTACCATATATTGTAGTAACAAAAATTTCGACAACAGACTACCATCCATAATGACAAGGCTACCATCCGTTGGAGTAACAAAAATATCGACAACAAACAACATTCCATAATGACAAGGCTACCATGCATTAGAGTAATAAAAATATCGACAGTAGACTACCTTCCATAATGACAATGCTACCCTCCATTGGAGTAACAATAATCTCGACAACACACTATCTTCCATAATGACAAGGCTACTATCCATTTGAGTAACAAAAATCTCGACAACAAACTACCTTCCATAATAACAAGGCTACCATTCATTGGAGTAACAAAAATATCGATAACAGACTACCTTCCATAATGACAAGGCTACAATACATTGTAATAAAAAAATTCTCGACAACAGACTACCTTCCATAATGAAAAGGCTACCATCCATTGGAGTAAAAAAATCTCGACAACAGACTACGTTCCATAATGATATGGCTACCATCCGTTGATGTAACAAAAATCTCGACAACAGACTACCTTCCATAATGACAAGGCTACCTTCAGTTGGAGTAAGAAAAATATCGACAACAAACTATGTTCCATAATGATAAGGCTGCCATCCGTTGGAGTAACAAAAATATCGACAACAGACTACCTTCCATGATGACAAGGTTACCATGCATTAGAGTAACAAAAATATCGACAACAGACTACCTTCCATAATGACAAGGCTACCATCCATTAGATTAACAAAAATCTAGACAACATACTACCTTCCATAATGACAAGGCTACCATCCATTAAAGTAAAAAAAAATATCAACAAGTGACTACCTTCAATAATGACAAGGCTACCATCCTTTGGAGTAACAAAAATTTCGACAACAGACTACCTTTCATAATAACAAGGCTACCATCCATTGGAGTAACAAAAATCTCGACTTCAAACTATCTTTAATAATGACTAGGCTACCATCCATTGGAGTAACAAAGATAACGACAACAGACCACCTTCCATAATGACAAGGCTACCATACATTGAAGTAACAAAAAGATCGACAACAGACTACATTCCATAATGACAAGGCTACCATCCGTTGGAGTAACAAAAAAATCGACAACAGACTACGTTCCATATTGACAAGGCTACCATGCATTAGAGTAACAAAAATCTCGACAACAGACTACCTTCTATAATGACAAGGCTACCATCCATTAGAGTAACAAAAATCTAGACAACATACTACCTTCCATAATGACAAGGCTACCATCCATTAAAGTAAAAATAATATCAACAAGTGACTACCTTCAATAATGACAAGGCTACCATCCATTGGAGTAACAAATATGTCGACAACAGACTACCTTCCATAATAACAAGGCTACCATCTATTGGAGTAACAAAAATCTCGTCAACAGACTATCTTCCATAATGACTAGGCTACCATCCATTGGAGTAACAAAGATATCGACAACAGACCACCTTCCATAATGACAAGGCTACCATACAATGAAGTAACAAAAATCTCGACAACAGACTACATTCCATAATGACAAGGCTACCATCTGTTGGAGTAACAAAAATATCGACAACGGACTACATTCCATAATGACAAGGCTACAATGCATTAGAGTAACAAAAATCTCGACAACAGACTACCTTCCATAATGACTAGGCTACCATCCATTGGAGTAACAAAGATATGGACAATAGAACACCTTCCACAATGACAAGTCTACCATACATTGTAGTAACAAAAATTTCGACAATAGACTACCTTCCATACTGACAAGGCTACCATCTGTTGGAGTAACAAAAATATCGACAACAAACAACGTTCCATAATGACAAGGTTACCATGCATTAGAGTAACAAAAATCTCGACAACAGACTACCTTCCATAATCTCGACAATAGACTACCTTCCATAATGACAAGGCTACCATCCATTGGAGTAACAAAAATCTCGACAATAGACTACCTTCCATAATGACAAGGCTACCATCCATTGGAGTAACAAAAATCTCGACAATAGACCACCTTCCATAATAACAAGGCTACCATCCATTAGAGTAACAAAAATCTAGACAACAGACTAACTTCCATAATAACAAGGCTACCATCCATTGGAGTAACACAAATATCGACAACAGACTACCTTCCATAATGACTAGGCTACCATCCATTGGAGTAACAAAGATATCGACAATAGACCACCTTCTATAATGACAAGGCTACCATACATTGTAGTAACAAAAATCTCGACAACAGACTACCTTCCATAATGACAAGGCTACCATCCGTTGTAGTAACAAAAATATCGACAACAGACTACCTTCCATAATGACTAGGCTACCATCCATTGGAATAACAAAGATATCGACAACAGACCACCTTCCACAATGACAAGGCTACCATATATTGTAGTAACAAAAATTTCGACAACAGACTATCATCCATAATGACAAGGCTACCATCCGTTGGAGTAACAAAAATATCGACAACAAACAACGTTCCATAATGACAAGGCTACCATGCATTAGAGTAATAAAAATATCGACAATAGACTACATTCCATAATGACAATGCTACCCTCCATTGGAGTAACAATAATCTCGACAACACACTATCTTCCATAATGACAAGGCTAATATCCATTGGAGTAACAAAAATCTCGACAACAAACTACCTTCCATAATAACAAGGCTACCATCCATTGGAGTAACAAAAATCTCGACAACAAACTACCTTCCATAATAACAAGGCTACCATTCATTGGAGTAACAAAAATATCGATAACAGACTACCTTCCATAATGACAAGGCTACAATACATTGTAATAACAAAATTCTCGACAACAAACTACCTTCCATAATGAAAAGGCTACCATCCATTGGAGTAAAAAAATCTCGACAACAGACTACATTCCATAATGATATGGCTACCATCTGTTGATGTAACAAAAATCTCGACAACAGACTACCTTCCATAATGACAAGGCTACCTTCCGTTGGAGTAAGAAAAATATCGACAACAAACTATGTTCCATAATGATAAGGCTGCCATCCGTTGGAGTAACAAAAATATCGACAACTGACTACCTTCCATGATGACATGGCTACCATCCATTAGAGTAACAAAAATCTCGACAACAGACTACCTTCCATAATGACAAGGCTACCATCCATTAGATTAACAAAAATCTAGACAACATACTACCTTCCATAATGACAAGGCTACCATCCATTAAAGTAAAAAAAAATATCAACAAGTGACTACCTTCAATAATGACAAGGCTACCATCCATTGGAGTAACAAAAATTTCGACAACAGACTACCTTTCATAATAACAAGGCTACCATCCATTGGAGTAACAAAAATCTCGACTTCAAACTATCTTTAATAATGACTAGGCTACCATCCATTGGAGTAACAAAGATAACGACAACAGACCACCTTCCATAATGACAAGGCTACCATACATTGAAGTAACAAAAAGATCGACAACAGACTACATTCCATAATGACAAGGCTACCATCCGTTGGAGTAACAAAAAAATCGACAACAGACTACGTTCCATATTGACAAGGCTACCATGCATTAGAGTAACAAAAATCTCGACAACAGACTACCTTCTATAATGACAAGGCTACCATCCATTAGAGTAACAAAAATCTAGACAACATACTACCTTCCATAATGACAAGGCTACCATCCATTAAAGTAAAAATAATATCAACAAGTGACTACCTTCAATAATGACAAGGCTACCATCCATTGGAGTAACAAATATGTCGACAACAGACTACCTTCCATAATAACAAGGCTACCATCTATTGGAGTAACAAAAATCTCGTCAACAGACTATCTTCCATAATGACTAGGCTACCATCCATTGGAGTAACAAAGATATCGACAACAGACCACCTTCCATAATGACAAGGCTACCATACAATGAAGTAACAAAAATCTCGACAACAGACTACATTCCATAATGACAAGGCTACCATCTGTTGGAGTAACAAAAATATCGACAACGGACTACATTCCATAATGACAAGGCTACAATGCATTAGAGTAACAAAAATCTCGACAACAGACTACCTTCCATAATGACTAGGCTACCATCCATTGGAGTAACAAAGATATGGACAATAGAACACCTTCCACAATGACAAGTCTACCATACATTGTAGTAACAAAAATTTCGACAATAGACTACCTTCCATACTGACAAGGCTACCATCTGTTGGAGTAACAAAAATATCGACAACAAACAACGTTCCATAATGACAAGGTTACCATGCATTAGAGTAACAAAAATCTCGACAACAAACTACCTTCCATAATCTCGACAATAGACTACCTTCCATAATGACAAGGCTACCATCCATTGGAGTAACAAAAATCTCGACAATAGACTACCTTCCATAATGACAAGGCTACCATCCATTGGAGTAACAAAAATCTCGACAATAGACCACCTTCCATAATAACAAGGCTACCATCCATTAGAGTAACAAAAATCTAGACAACAGACTAACTTCCATAATAACAAGGCTACCATCCATTGGAGTAACACAAATATCGACAACAGACTACCTTCCATAATGACTAGGCTACCATCCATTGGAGTAACAAAGATATCGACAATAGACCACCTTCTATAATGACAAGGCTACCATACATTGTAGTAACAAAAATCTCGACAACAGACTACCTTCCATAATGACAAGGCTACCATCCGTTGTAGTAACAAAAATATCGACAACAGACTACCTTCCATAATGACTAGGCTACCATCCATTGGAATAACAAAGATATCGACAACAGACCACCTTCCACAATGACAAGGCTACCATATATTGTAGTAACAAAAATTTCGACAACAGACTACCATCCATAATGACAAGGCTACCATCCGTTGGAGTAACAAAAATATCGACAACAAACAACGTTCCATAATGACAAGGCTACCATGCATTAGAGTAATAAAAATATCGACAATAGACTACATTCCATAATGACAATGCTACCCTCCATTGGAGTAACAATAATCTCGACAACACACTATCTTCCATAATGACAAGGCTAATATCCATTGGAGTAACAAAAATCTCGACAACAAACTACCTTCCATAATAACAAGGCTACCATCCATTGGAGTAACAAAAATCTCGACAACAAACTACCTTCCATAATAACAAGGCTACCATTCATTGGAGTAACAAAAATATCGATAACAGACTACCTTCCATAATGACAAGGCTACAATACATTGTAATAACAAAATTCTCGACAACAAACTACCTTCCATAATGAAAAGGCTACCATCCATTGGAGTAAAAAAATCTCGACAACAGACTACATTCCATAATGATATGGCTACCATCTGTTGATGTAACAAAAATCTCGACAACAGACTACCTTCCATAATGACAAGGCTACCTTCCGTTGGAGTAAGAAAAATATCGACAACAAACTATGTTCCATAATGATAAGGCTGCCATCCGTTGGAGTAACAAAAATATCGACAACTGACTACCTTCCATGATGACATGGCTACCATCCATTAGAGTAACAAAAATCTCGACAACAGACTACCTTCCATAATGACAAGGCTACCATCCATTAGAGTAACAAAAATCTAGACAACATGCTGCCTTCCATAATGACAAGGCTACCATCCATTGGAGTAACAAAAATCTCGACAACAGACTACATTCCATAATGACAAGGCTACCATCCGTTGGAGTAACAAAAATATCGAAAACAGACTACGTTCCATATTGACAAGGCTACAATGCATTAGAGTAACAAAAATCTCGACAACAGACTACCTTCCATAATGACTAGGCTACCATCCATTAGAGTAACAAAGATATCGACAACAGACCACCTTCCACAATGACAAGGCTACCATACATTGTAGTAACAAAAATTTCGACAACAGACTACCTTCCATAATGACAAGGCTACCAACTGTTGGAGTAACAAAAATATCGACACCAAACAACGTTCCATCATGACAAGGCTACCATGCATTAGAGTAAAAAAAATCTCGACAAAAGACTACCTTCCATAATGACAAGGCTACCATCCATTGGAGTAAAAATAATCTCGACAACAGACTACCTTCCATAATGACAAGGCTACCATCCATTGGAGTAACAAAAATCTCGACAACAAACTACCTTCCATAATGACAAGGTTATCATCCATTAAAGTAAAATAAATATCAACAAGTGACTACCTTCAATAATGACAAGGCTACCATCCATTGGAGTAACAAAAATCTCGACAACAGGCTACATTCCATAATAACAAGGCTACCATCCATTGGAGTAACAAAAATCTCGACAACATATTACCTTCCATAATGACTAGGCTACCATCCATTGGAGTAACAAAGATATCGATAATAGACCACCTTCCATAATGACAAGGCTACCATACATTGAAGTAACAAAAATCTTGACAACATACTACATTCCATAATAACAAGGCTACCATCCGTTGGAGTAACAAAAATATCGACAACAGACTACGTTCCATAATGACAAGGCTACGATACATTAGAGTAACAAAAATATCGAGAACAGACTACATTCCATAATGACTGGGCTACCATCCATTGGAGTAACAATAATCTCGACAACAGACTACCTTCCATAATGACAAGGCTACCATTCATTGGATTAACAAAAATATCGATAACAGACTACCTTCCATCATGACTAGGCTACCATCCATTGGAGTAACAAAGATATCGACAACAGACTAGCTTCCATAATTACAAGGCTACAATACATTGTAATAACAAAATTCTCGACAATTGACTACCTTTCATAGTGAAAAGGCTACCATCCATTGGAGTAAAAAAAATCTCGACAACAGACTACGTTCCATAATGATATGGCTACCATCTGTTGTAGTAACAAAAATCTCGACAACAGACTACCTTCCATAATGACAAGGCTACCATACATTGGAGTAACAAAATTATCGACAACAAACTATGTTCCATAATGATAAGGCTGCCATCCGTTGGAGTAACAAAAATATCGACAACAGACTACGTTCCATAATGACAAGGCTACCATGCATTAGGGTAACAAAAATCTCGACAACAGACTACCTTCCATAATGACAAGGCTACCATCCATTGGAGTAACAAAAATCTCGACAACAAACTACCTTCCATAATGACAAGGCTACCATCCATTGGAGTAACAAAAATCTCAACAATAGACTACCTTCCATAATAACAAGGCTACCATCCATTGGAGCAACAAAAATATCGACAACAGACTACCCTCTATAATGACAAGGCTACCATCCATTGGAGTAACAAAAATATCGACAACAAACTATGTTTCATAATGATAAGGCTACCATCTGTTGGAGTAACAAAAATATCGACAACAGACTACCTTCCATAATGACAAGGCTACCATGCATTAGAGTAACAAAAATCTCGACAACAAACTACCTTCCATAATGACAAGGCTACCATCCATTGGAGTAACAAAAATCTCAACAACAGACTACCTTCTATAATAACAAGTGTACCATCCATTGGAGAATCAAAAATATCAAAAACAAACTACCCTCCATAATAACAAGGCTACCATCCATAGGAGTAACACAAATATCGATAACAGACTACCCTCCATAATAACAAGGCTACCATCCATAGGAGTAACAAAAATATCGATAACAGACTACCTTCCATAATGACTAGGCTACCATCCATTGGAGTAACAAAGATATCGACAACAGACTACCTTCCATAATGACAAGGCTACCATCCATTGGAGTAACAAAAATCTCGACAACAAACTACCTTCCATAATGACAAGGCTACCATCCATTGGAGTAACAAAAATCTCAACAATAGACTACCTTCCATAATAACAAGGCTACCATCCATTGGAGCAACAAAAATATCGACAACAGACTACCCTCCATAATGACAAGGCTACCATCCATTGGAGTAACAAAAATATCGACAACAAACTATGTTTCATAATGATAAGGCTACCATCTGTTGGAGTAACAAAAATATCGACAACAGACTACCTTCCATAATGACAAGGCTACCATGCATTAGAGTAACAAAAATCTCGACAACAGACTACCTTCCATAATGACAAGGCTACCATCCATTGGAGTAACAAAAATCTTGACAACAGACTACCTTCCATAATGACAAGGCTACCATTTATTGGAGTAACAAAAATCTCAACAACAGACTACCTTCCATAATAACAAGTGTACCATCCATTGGAGAATCAAAAATATCGAAAACAAACTACCCTCCATAATAACAAGGCTACCATCCATAGGAGTAACAAAAATATCGATAACAGACTACCTTCCATAATGACTAGGCTACCATCCATTGGAGTAACAAAGATATCGACAACAGACTACGTTCCATAATGATATGGCTACCATCTGTTGGAGTAACAAAAATCTCGACAACAGACTACCTTCCATAATGACAAGGCTACCATCCATTGGAGTAATAAAAATATCGAAAACAAACTATGTTCCATAATGATAAGGCTACCATCAGTTGGAGTAACAAAAATATCGACAACAGACTACGTTCCATCATGACAAGGCTACCATGCATTAGAGTAACAAAAATCTCAACAATAGACTACCTTCCATAATGACAAGGCTACCATCCATTGGAGTAACAAAAATCTCGACAACAAACTACCTACCATAATGACAAGGCTACCATCCATTGGAGTAACAAAAATCTCAACAATAGACTACCTTCCATAATAACATGGCTACCTTCCATTGGAGCAACAAAAATATCGACAAGAGACTACCCTCCATAATGACAAGGCTACCATCCATTGGAGTGACAAAAATATCGACAACAAACTATGTTCCATAATGATAAGGCTACCATCTGTTGGAGTAACAAAAATATCGACAACAGACTACCTTCCATAATGACAAGGCTACCATGCATTAGAGTAACAAAAATCTCGACAGCAGACTACCTTCCATAATGACAAGGCTACCATCCATTGGAGTAACAAAAATCTTGACAACAGACTACCTTCCATAATGACAAGGCTACCATCCATTGGAGTAACAAAAATCTCAACAATAGACTACCTTCCATAATAACAAGGCTACCATCCATTGGAGCTACAAAAATATCGACAACAGACTACCCTCCATAATGACAAGGCTACCATCCATTGGAGTAACAAAAATATCGACAACAAACTATGTTTCATAATGATAAGGCTACCATCTGTTGGAGTAACAAAAATATCGACAACAGACTACCTTCCATAATGACAAGGCTACCATGCATTAGAGTAACAAAAATCTCGACAACAGACTACCTTCCATAATGACAAGGCTACCATCCATTGGAGTAACAAAAATCTCGACAACAAACTACCTTCCATAATGATAAGGCTACCATCCATTGGAGTAACAAAAATCTCAACAACAGACTACCTTCCATAATAACAAGTGTACCATCCATTGGAGAATCAAAAATATCGAAGACAAACTACCCTCCATAATAACAAGGCTACCATCCATAGGAGTAACAAAAATATCGATAACAGACTACCTTCCATATTGACTAGGCTACCATCCATTGGAGTAACAAAGATATCGACAACAGACTACCTTCCATAATGACAAGGCTACCATCCATTGGAGTAACAAAAATCTCGACAACAAACTACCTTCCATAATGACAAGGCTACCATCCATTGGAGTAACAAAAATCTCAACAATAGACTACCTTCCATAATAACAAGGCTACCATCCATTGGAGCAACAAAAATATCGTCAACACACTACCCTCCATAATGACAAGGCTACCATCCATTGGAGTAACAAAAATATCGACAACAAACTATGTTTCATAATGATAAGGCTACCATCTGTTGGAGTAACAAAAATATCGACAACAGACTACCTTCCATAATGACAAGGCTACCATGCATTAGAGTAACAAAAATCTCGACAACAGACTACCTTCCATAATGAAAAGGCTACCATCCATTGGAGTAACAAAAATCTTGACAACAGACTACCTTCCATAATGACAAGGCTACCATCCATTGGAGTAACAAAAATCTCAACAACAGACTACCTTCCATAATAACAAGTGTAACATCCATTGGAGAATCAAAAATATCGAAAACAAACTACCCTCCATAATAACAAGGCTACCATCCATAGGAGTAACAAAAATATCGATAACAGACTACCTTCCATAATGACTAGGCTACCATCCATTGGAGTAACAAAAATCTCGACAACAGACTACCTACCATAATGACAAGGCTACCATCCATTGGAGTAACAAAAATCTCAACAATAGACTACCTTCCATAATAACATGGCTACCTTCCATTGGAGCAACAAAAATATCGACAAGAGACTACCCTCCATAATGACAAGGCTACCATCCATTGGAGTGACAAAAATATCGACAACAAACTATGTTCCATAATGATAAGGCTACCATCTGTTGGAGTAACAAAAATATCGACAACAGACTACCTTCCATAATGACAAGGCTACCATGCATTAGAGTAACAAAAATCTCGACAGCAGACTACCTTCCATAATGACAAGGCTACCATCCATTGGAGTAACAAAAATCTTGACAACAGACTACCTTCCATAATGACAAGGCTACCATCCATTGGAGTAACAAAAATCTCAACAATAGACTACCTTCCATAATAACAAGGCTACCATCCATTGGAGCTACAAAAATATCGACAACAGACTACCCTCCATAATGACAAGGCTACCATCCATTGGAGTAACAAAAATATCGACAACAAACTATGTTTCATAATGATAAGGCTACCATCTGTTGGAGTAACAAAAATATCGACAACAGACTACCTTCCATAATGACAAGGCTACCATGCATTAGAGTAACAAAAATCTCGACAACAGACTACCTTCCATAATGACAAGGCTACCATCCATTGGAGTAACAAAAATCTCGACAACAGACTACCTTCCATAATGATAAGGCTACCATCCATTGGAGTAACAAAAATCTCAACAACAGACTACCTTCCATAATAACAAGTGTACCATCCATTGGAGAATCAAAAATATCGAAGACAAACTACCCTCCATAATAACAAGGCTACCATCCATAGGAGTAACAAAAATATCGATAACAGACTACCTTCCATATTGACTAGGCTACCATCCATTGGAGTAACAAAGATATCGACAACAGACTACCTTCCATAATGACAAGGCTACCATCCATTGGAGTAACAAAAATCTCGACAACAAACTACCTTCCATAATGACAAGGCTACCATCCATTGGAGTAACAAAAATCTCAACAATAGACTACCTTCCATAATAACAAGGCTACCATCCATTGGAGCAACAAAAATATCGACAACACACTACCCTCCATAATGACAAGGCTACCATCCATTGGAGTAACAAAAATATCGACAACAAACTATGTTTCATAATGATAAGGCTACCATCTGTTGGAGTAACAAAAATATCGACAACAGACTACCTTCCATAATGACAAGGCTACCATGCATTAGAGTAACAAAAATCTCGACAACAGACTACCTTCCATAATGAAAAGGCTACCATCCATTGGAGTAACAAAAATCTTGACAACAGACTACCTTCCATAATGACAAGGCTACCATCCATTGGAGTAACAAAAATCTCAACAACAGACTACCTTCCATAATAACAAGTGTAACATCCATTGGAGAATCAAAAATATCGAAAACAAACTACCCTCCATAATAACAAGGCTACCATCCATAGGAGTAACAAAAATATCGATAACAGACTACCTTCCATAATGACTAGGCTACCATCCATTGGAGTAACAAAGATATCGACAACAGACTACGTTCCATAATGATATGGCTACCATCTGTTGGAGTAACAAAAATCTTGACAACAGACTACCTTCCATAATGAGAAGGCTACCATCCATTGGAGTAATAAAAATATCGAAAACAAACTATGTTCCATAATGATAAGGCTACCATCAGTTGGAGTAACAAAGATATCGACAACAGACTACGTTCCATAATGATATGGCTACCATCTGTTGGAGTAACAAAAATCTTGACAACAGACTACCTTCCATAATGAGAAGGCTACCATCCATTGGAGTAATAAAAATATCGAAAACAAACTATGTTCCATAATGATAAGGCTACCATCAGTTGGAGTAACAAAAATATCGACAACAGACTACCTTCCATAATGACAAGGCTACCATGCATTAGAGTAACAAAAATCTCAACAATAGACTACCTTCCATAATGACAAGGCTACCATCCATTGGAGTAACAAAAATCTCGACAACAAACTACTTACCATAATGACAAGGCTACCATCCATTGGAGTAACAAAAATCTCAACAATAGACTACCTTCCATAATAACATGGCTACCATCCATTGGAGCAACAAAAATATCGACAAGAGACTACCCTCCATAATGACAAGGCTACCATCCATTGGAGTGACAAAAATATCGACAACAAACTATGTTCCATAATGATAAGGCTACCATCCGTTGGAGTAACAAAAATATCGACAACAGACTACCTTCCATAATGACAAGGCTACGATGCATTAGAGTAATAAAAATCTCGACAGCAGACTACCTTCCATAATGACAAGGCTACCATTCATTGGAGTAACAAAAATCTTGACAACAGACTACCTTCCATAATGACAAGGCTACCATCCATTGGAGTAACAAAAATCTCAACAACAGACTTCCTTCCATAATAACAAGTCTACCATCCATTGGAGAAACAAAAATATCGACAACAAACTACCCTCCATAATAACAAGGCTACCATCCATAGGAGTAACAAAAATATCGATAACAGACTACCTTCCATAATTACTAGGCTACCATCCATTGGAGTAACAAAGATATCGACAACAGACTACCTTCGATAATGATAACGCTACAATACATTGTAAAATCAAAATTCTCGATAACAGACTACCTTCCATAATGGCAAGGCTATTATCCATTGTAGTAACAAAAATCTCGGCAACAGACTACCTTCCATAATGACAAGGCTATCATCCATTGGAGTAACGAAAATATCGACAACAGACTACCTTCCATAATGACAAGGCTACCATCCATTGGGGTAACAAAAATCATGACAACAGACTACCTTCCATAATGACAAGGATACCATCCATTGGAGTAACAAAAATATCGACAACAGACTACGATCCATAATGACAAGGCTACCATCCATTGGAGTCACAAAAATATTGACAACAGACTACCTTCCATAATGAAAAGGCTACCATCCATTGGAGTAACAAAAATATCGACAACAAACTACCTTCCATAATGACAAGGCTACCATCCATTGGAGTAACAAAAATCTCGATAACAGACTACATTTCATAATGACAAGGCTACCATACATTGTAATAACAAAAATCTCGCCAACAGACTACCTTCCATAATGACAAGGATACCATCCGTTGGAGTAAAAAAAAATATCGACAACAGACTACGTTCCATAATGACAAGCCTACCATTCATTAGAGTAACAAAAATCTCGACAACAGACTACCTTCCAAAATGACAAACCTTCCATCCAATGGAGTAACAAAAATCTCTACAACAGACTACTATCCATAATGACAAGGCTACCATCCATTTGAGTAACAAAAATATCGACAACAGACTACGTTCTATAATGCCAAGGCTACCATCCATTAGATTAAAAAAAATATCGACAACAGACTACCTTTCATAATGACAAGGCTACCATCCATTAGAGTAACAAAAATCTCGACAACAGACTACCTTCCATAATGAAAAGGCTACCATCCATTGGAAGAAAAAATATATCAACAAGAGACTACCTTCAATAATGACAAGGATACCATCCATTAGAGTAACAAAAATCTCGACAACAGACTACCTTCGATAATAACAAGGCTACCATCCATTGGATTAACCAAAATCTCGACAACAGAGTACCTTCCATAATGACTAGGCTACCATCCATTGGAGTAAGAAAGATATCGAGAACAGACCACCTTCCATAAGGACAAGGCTACCATACATTGTAGTAACAAAAATGTCGAAAACAGACTACCTTCCATAATGACAAGGCTATCATCCATTAGAGTAACAAAAATATTGACAACAGACTACGTTCGATAATGACAAGGCTACCATCAATTGGAGTAACAATAATATCGACAACAAACTACCTTTCATAATGACAAGGCTACCATCCGTTGGAGTAAAAAAAATCTCGACAGCAGGCTACCTTCCAAAATGACAAACCTACTATTCATTGGAGTAACAAAAATCTCTACAACAGACTACCTTCTATAATGACAAGGCTACCATCCATTGAAGTAACAAAAATCATGGAAACAGACTACCTTCCATAATGACAAGGCTACCATACATTTTAATAACAAAAATCTCGACAATAGACTACCTTCCATAATGACAAGGCTACCATCCGTTGCAGTAACACAGATATCGACAACAGACTACGTTCCAAAATGACAAGGCTACCATCCATTAGAGTAACAAAAATCTCGACAACAGACTACCTTCCAAAATGACAAAACTACCATCCATTGGAGTTACAAAAATCTCGACAACAGACTACCTTCAATAATAACAAGGATTCCATCCGTTGGAGTAACAAAAATATCGACAACAAACTACGTTCCATAATGAGTAGGCTACCATCCATTGGAGTAAGAAAGATATCGACAACAGACCACCTTCCATAATGACAAGGCTACCATCCATTAGAGTAACAAAAATCTCGACAACATACTACCTTCCATAATGACAAGGCTACCATCCATTAGAGTAACAATAATATTGACAACAAACTACGTTCGATAATGACAAGGCTACCATCCATTGGAGTAACAAAAATCTCGACAACAGACTACCTTCTCTAATGACAAGGCTACCATCCATTGGAGTAACAAAAATCTCGACAAAAGACTACCTTCCATAATGACAAGGCTACCATCCATTGGATTAACAAAGATATCGACAACAAACCACCTTCCATAATGATAAGGCTACCATACATTGGAGTAACAAAAATCTTGACAACAGACTACGATCCATAATGACAAGGCTACCATCCATTGGAGTCACAAAAATATCGACAACAGACTACCTTCCATAATGAAAAGGATACCATCCAGTGGAGTAACAAAAATATCGACAACAAACTACCTTCCATAATGACAAGGCTACCATCCATTGGAGTAACAAAAATCTCGATAACAGACTACATTTCATAATGACAAGGCTACCATACATTGTAATAACAAAAATCTCGCCAACAGACTACCTTCCATAATGACAAGGATACCATCCGTTGGAGTAAAAAAAAATATCGACAACAAACTACGTTCCATAATGACAAGCCTACCATTCATTTGAGTAACAAAAATCTCGAAAACAGACTACCTTCCAAAATGACAAACCTACCATCCAATGGAGTAACAAAAATCTCTACAACAGACTACTATCCATAATGACAAGGCTACCATCCATTTGAGTAACAAAAATATCGACAACAGACTACGTTCTATAATGCCAAGGCTACCATCCATTAGATTAAAAAAAATATCGACAACAGACTACCTTTCATAATGACAAGGCTACCATCCATTAGAGTAACAAAAATCTCGATAATAGACTACCTTCCATAATGAAAAGGCTACCATCCATTGGAAGAAAAAATATATGAACAAGAGACTACCTTCAATAATGACAAGGATACCATCCATTGGAGTAACAAAAATCTCGACAACAGAATACCTTCGATAATAACAAGGCTACCTTCCATTGGAGTAACCAAAATCACGACAATAGAGTACCTTCCATAATGACTAGGCTACCATCCATTGGAGTATGAAAGATATCGACAACATATCACCTTCCATAAGGACAAGGCTACCATACATTTTAGTAACAAAAATGTCGACAACAGACTACCTTCCATAATGACAAGGCTATCATCCATTAGAGTAACAAAAATATTGAAAACAGACTACGTTCGATAATGACAAGGCTACCATCAATTGGAGTAACATTAATATCGACAACAAACTACCTTTCATAATGACAAGGCTACCATCCGTTGGAGTAACAAAAATCTCGACAACAGGCTACCTTCCAAAATGACAAACCTACCATTCATTGGAGTAACAAAAATCTCTACAAAAGACTACCTTCTATAATGACAAGGCTACCATCCATTTTAGTAACAAAAATATCGACAACGGACTATGTTCGATAATGCCAAGGCTACCATCCATTGAAGTAACAAAAATCATGGAAACAGACTACCATCCATAATGACAAGGCTACCATACATTGTAATAACAAAAATCTCGACAATAGACTACCTTCCATAATGACAAGGCTACCATCCGTTGCAGTAACACAAATATCGATAATAGACTACGTTCCAAAATGACAAGGCTACCATCCATTAGAGTAACAAAAATCTCGACAACAGACTACCTTCGATAATGACAAAACTACCATCCATTGGAGTTACAAAAATCTCGACAATAGACTACCTTCAATAATAACAAGGATACCATCCGTTGGAGTAACAAAAATATCGACAACAGACTACGTTCCATAATGACTAGGCTACCATCCATTGGAGTAAGAAAGATATCGACAACAGACCACCTTCCATAATGACAAGGCTACCATCCATTAGAGTAACAAAAATCTCGACAACATACTACCTTCCATAATGACAAGGCTACCATCCATTGGAGTAACAAAAATCTCGACAACAGATTACCTTCCATAATGACAAGGCTACCATCCATTGGATTAACAAAAATCTCGACAACACACTACCTTCCATAATGACAAGGCTACCATTCATTGGAGTAACAAAAATCTCGACAAAAGACTACCTTCCATAATAACAAGGCTATCATCCATTGGAGTAACAAAAATCTCGACAACTAACTACCTTCCATAATGACTAGGCTACCAGCCATTGGAGTAACAAAGATATCGACAACAGACCACCTTCCATAATGACAAGTCTACCATCCATTAGAGTAACAAAGATCTCGACAACAGACTACCTTCCATAATGACAAGGCTACCATCCATTAGAGTAACAAAAATCTTGACAACAGACTACCTTCCATAATGACAAGGCTACCATGCATTGGAGTAAAAAAATATCAACAAGTGACTACCTTCAATAATGACAAGGCTACCATCCATTAGATTAACAAAAATCTCGACAATAGACTACCTTCCATAATGACAAGGTTACCATGCATTAGAGTAACAAAAATCCCAACAACAGACTACGTTCCATAATGACAAGCCTACCATCAATTGGAGTAACAAAAATCTCGACAACAGACTACCTTCCATAATAACAAGGCTATCATCCATTGGAGTAACAAAAGTCTCGACAACAGACTACCTTCCATAATGACTAGGTTACCAGCCATTGGAGTAACAAAGATATCGACAACAGACAACCTTCCATAATGAAAAGGCTACCATACATTGTAGTAACAAAAATCTCGACAAGAGACTACCTTCCATAATGACAAGGCTACCATCCGTTGGAGTAACAAAAATATCGACAACAGACTACGTTCCATAATGACAAGGCTACCATGCATTAGAGTAACAAAAATCTCGACAACAGACTACCTTCCATAATGATAAGGCTACCTTCCATTGGAGTAACAAAAAACTCGACAACAGACTACCTTCCATAATGACAAGGCTACCTTCCATTTGAGTAACAAAAATCTCGACAACAGACTACCTTCCATAATGATAAGGATACCATCCATTGGAGTAACAAAAATCTCGACAACAGACTACCTTCTATAATGACAAGGCTACCATCCATTGGAGTAAGAAAGATATCGACAACTGACCACCTTCCATAATGACAAGGCTACGATACGTTGTAGTAACAAAAATGTCGACAACAGACTACCTTCCATAATGACAAGGATACCATCCATTAGAGTAACAAAAATATTGACAACAGACTATGTTCGATAATGACAAGGCTACCTTCCATTGGAGTAACAAAAATATCGACAACAGACTACCTTCCATAATGACAAGGCTACCATCCATTGGAGTAACAAAAATCTCAACAACAGACTACCTTTCAAAATGACAAACCTACTATCCATTGGAGTAACAAAATTCTCTACAACAGACTACATTCCAAAATGACAAGGTTACCATCCATTTTAGTAACAAAAATATCGATAACAGACTACGTTCGATAATGCCAAGGTTACCATCCATTGGAGTAACAAAAATCTCGACAACTGACTACCTTCCATAATGACTAGGCTACCAGCCATTGGAGTAACAAAGATATCGATAACAGACCACCTTCCATAATGAAAAGGCTACCATTCATTGTAGTAACAAAAATCTCAACAATAAACTACCTAACATAATGAAAAGGTTACCATCAGTTGGAGTAACAAAAACATCGACAACAGACAACGTTCCATAATGACAAGGCTACCATGCATTAGAGTAACAAAAATATCGACAACAGACTACCTTCCATAATGACAAGGCTACCTTCCATTGGAGTAACAAAAATCTCGACAACAGACTACCTTCCATAATGACAAGGCTACCATCCATTGGAGTAACAAAGATCTCGACAATAGCTTACCTTCCATAATAAAAAGGCTACCATCCATTGGAGTAACAAAAATATCGATAATAGACTATGTTCGATAATGACAAGTCTACCATCCATTAGAGTAACAAAAATCTTGACAATAGACTACTTTCCATAATGATAAGGCTACCATCCATTGGAGTAAAAAAATATCAACAACGGACTACCTTCAATAATGACAAGGCTACCATCCATTGGAGTAACAAAAATCTCGATAACAGACTACCTTCCATAATAACAAGGCTATCATCCATTGGAGTAACAAAAATCTCGACAGTAGATTACCTTCCATAATGACTAGGCTACCAGCCATTGGAGTAACAAAGATATCGACAACAGACCACCTTCCATAATGACAAGGTTACCATGCATTGTAGTAACAAAAATCTCGACAACAGACTACCTTCCATAATGACAAGGCTACCATCCGTTGGAGTAACAAAAATATCGACAACAGACTACGTTCCATAATGACAAGGCTACCATGCATTAGAGTAACAAAAAACTCGACAATAGACTACCTTCCATAATGATAAACTTACCATCCATTGAAGTAACAAAAATCTCTACAACAGACTACCTTCCATAATGCCAAGGCTACCATCCATTAGATTAACAAAAATCTCGACAATAGACTACCTTCCATAATGACAAGGTTACCATGCATTAGAGTAACAAAAATCTCAACAACAGACTACGTTCCATATTGACAAGCCTACCATCCATTGGAGTAACAAAAATCTCGACAACAGACTACCTTCCATAATAACAAGGCTATCATCCATTGGAGTAACAAAAGTCTCGACAACAGACTACCTTCCATAATGACTAGGTTACCAGCCATTGGAGTAACATAGATATTGACAACATACCACCTTCCATAAAGAAAAGGCTACCATACATTGTAGTAACAAAAATCTCGACACGAGACTACCTTCCATAATGACAAGGCTACCATCCGTTGGAGTAACAAAAATATCGACAACAGACTACGTTCCATAATGACAAGGCTACCATGCATTAGAGTAACAAAAATCTCGACAACAGACTTCCTTCCATAATGATAAGGCTACCTTCCATTGGAGTAACAAAAAACTCGACAATAGACTACCTTCCATAATGACAAGGCTACCTTCCATTGGAGTAACAAAAATCTCGACAACAGACTACCTTCCATAATGACAAGGATACCATCCATTGGAGTAACAAAAATCTCGACAACAGACTACCTTCTATAATGACAAGGCTACCATCCATTGGAGTAAGAAAGATATCGACAACTGACCACCTTCCATAATGACAAGACTACCATACGTTGTAGTAACAAAAATGTCGAGAATAGACTACCATCCATAATGACAAGGATACCATCCATTAGAGTAACAAAAATATTGACAACAGACTATGTTCGATAATGACAAGGCTACCTTCCATTGGAGTAACAAAAATATCGACAACAGACTACCTTCCATAATGACAAGGCTACCATCCATTGGAGTAACAAAAATCTCGACAACAGACTACCTTTCAAAATGACAAACCTACTATCTTTTGGAGTAACAAAAATCTCTACAACAGACTACATTCCAAAATGACAAGGTTACCATCCGTTTTAGTAACAAAAATATCGATAACAGACTACGTTCGATAATGCCAAGGTTACCATCCATTGGAGTAACAAAAATCTCGACAACTGACTACCTTCCATAATGACTAGGCTACCAGCCATAGGAGTAACAAAGATATCGACAACCGACCACCTTCCATAATGAAAAGGCTACCATTCATTGTAGTAACAAAAATCTCGACAATAGACTACCTTCCATAATGAAAAGGCTACCATCAGTTGGAGTAACAAAAACATCGATAACAGACAACGTTCCATAATGACAAGGCTACCATGCATTAGAGTAACAAAAATATCGACAACAGACTACCTTCCATAATGACTAGGCTACCAGCCATTGGAGTAACAAAGATATCGACAACAGACCACCTTCCTTAATGACATGGTTACCATGCATTGTAGTAACAAAAATCTCGACAACAGACTACCTTCCATAATGACAAGGCTACCATCCGTTGGAGTAAAAAAAATATCGACAACAGACTACGTTCCATAATGACAAGGCTACCATGCATTAGAGTAACAAAAAACTCGACAACAGACTACCTTCCATAATGACAAACTTACCATCCATTGAAGTAACAAAAATCTCTACAATAGACTACCTTCCATAATGCCAAGGCTACCATCCATTAGATTAACAAAAATCTTGACAATAGACTACCTTCCATAATGACAAGGCTACCATGCATTAGAGTAACAAAAATCTCAACAACAGACTACGTTCTATAATGACAAGCCTACCATCCATTGGTGTAACAAAAATCTCGACAACAGACTACCTTCCATAATAACAAGGATACCATCCATTGGAGTAACAAAAGTCTCGACAACAGACTACCTTCCATAATGACTAGGTTACCAGCCATTGTAGTAACAAAGATATCGACAACAGACCACCTTCCATAATGAAAAGGCTACCATACATTGTAGTAACAAAAATCTCGACAAGAGACTACCTTCCATAATGACAAGGCTACCATCCGTTGGAGTAACAAAAATCTCGACAACAGACTACCTTCAATAATGACAAGGCTACCATCCATTGGAGTAAGAAAGATATCGACAATTGACCACCTTCCATAATGACAAGGCTACCATACGTTGTAGTAACAAAAATGTCAGCAACAGACTACCTTCCATAATGACAAGGCTACCTTCCATTGGAGTAACAAAAATCTCGACAACAGACTACCTTCCATAATGACAAGGATACCATCCATTGGAGTAACAAAAATCTCGACAACATACTACCTTCTATAATGACAAGGCTACCATCCATTGGAGTAAGAAAGATATCGACAACTGACCACCTTCGATAATGACAAGACTACCATACGTTGTAGTAACAAAAATGTCGACAACAGACTACCTTCCATAATGACAAGGATACCATCCATTAGAGTAACAAAAATATTGACAACAGACTATGTTCGATAATGACAAGGCTACCATACATTGTAGTAACAAAAATCTCGACAAGAGACTACCTTCCATAATGACAAGGCTACCATCCGTTGGAGTAACAAAAATATCGACAACAGACTACCTTCCATAATGATAAGGCTACCATGCTTAGAGTAACAAAAATCTCGACAACAGACTACCTTCCATAATGATAAGGCTACCTTCCATTGGAGTAACAAAAAACTCGACAACAGACTACCTTCCATAATGACAAGGCTACCTTCCTTTGGAGTAACAAAAATCTCGACAACAGACTACCTTCCATAATGACAAGGATACCATCCATTGGAGTAACAAAAATCTCGACAACAGACTACCTTCCATAATGACAAGGCTACCATCCATTGGAGTAACAAAAATATCGACAATAGACTACCTTCCATAATAACAAGGCTACCATCCATTGGAGTAACAAAAATATCGATAATAGACTACGTTCGAAAATGACAAGTCTACCATCCATTAGAGTAACAAAGATCTTGACAACAGACTACCTTCCATAATGACAAGGCTACCATCCATTGGAGTAAAAAAATATCAACAAGTGACTACCTTCAATAATGACAAGGCTACCATCCATTGGAGTAACAAAAATATGGACAGTAGATTACCTTCCATAATGACTAGGCTACCAGCCATTGGAGTAACAAAGATATCGACAAAAGAACACCTTCCATAATGACAAGGTTTCCATGCATTGTAGTAACAAAAATCTCGACAACAAACTACCTTCCATAATGACAAGGCTACCATCCGTTGGAGTAACAAAAATATCGACAACAGACTACGTTCCATAATGACAAGGCTACCATGCATTAGAGTAACAAAAAACTCGACAACAGACTACCTTCCATAATGACAAACTTACCATCCATTGTAGTAACAAAAATCTCTACAACAGACTACCTTCCATAATGCCAATGCTACCATCCATTAGATTAACAAAAATCTCGACAATAGACTACCTTCCATAATGACAAGGCTACCATGCGTTAGAGTAACAAAAATCTCAACAACTGACTACGTTCCATAATGACAAGCCTACCATCCATTGGAGTAACAAAAATCTCGACAACAGACTACCTTCCATAATAACAAGGCTATCATCCATTGGAGTAACAAAAATCTCGACAACAGACTACTTTCCATAATGACTAGGTTACCAGCCATTATAGTAACAAAGATATCGACAACAGACCACCTTCCATAATGAAAAGGTTTCCATGCATTGTAGTAACAAAAATCTCGACAACAAACTACCTTCCATAATGACAAGGCTACCATCCGTTGGAGTAACAAAAATATCGACAACAGACTACGTTCCATAATGACAAGGCTACCATGCATTAGAGTAACAAAAAACTCGACAACAGACTACCTTCCATAATGACAAACTTACCATCCATTGAAGTAACAAAAATCTCTACAACAGACTACCTTCCATAATGCCAAGGCTACCATCCATTAGATTAACAAAAATCTCGACAATAGACTACCTTCCATAATGACAAGGCTACCATGCATTAGAGTAACAAAAATCTCAACAACTGACTACGTTCCATAATGACAAGCCTACCATCCATTGGAGTAACAAAAATCTCGACAACAGACTACCTTCCATAATAACAAGGCTATCATCCATTGGAGTAACAAAAATCTCGACAACAGACTACTTTCCATAATGACTAGGTTACCAGCCATTGTAGTAACAAAGATATCGACAACAGACCACCTTCCATAATGAAAAGGCTACCATACATTGTAGTAACAAAAATCTTGACAAGAGACTACCTTCCATAATGACAAGGATACCATCCGTTGGAGTAACAAAAATATCGACAACAGACTAGGTTCCATAATGACAAGGATACCATGCATTAGAGTAACAAAAATCTCGACAACAGACTACCTTCCATAATGATAAGGCTACCTTCCATTGGAGTAATAAAAAACTCGACAACAGACTACCTTCCATAATGACAAGGCTACCTTCCATTGGAGTAACAAAAATCTCGACAACAGACTACCTTCCATAATGACAAGGATACCATCCATTGGAGTAACAAAGATCTAGCAATAGACTACCTTCCATAATGACAAGGCTACCATCCATTGGAGTAACAAAAATATCGATAATAGACTACGTTCGATAATGACAAGTCTACCATCCATTAGAGTAACAAAGATCTCGACAACAGACTACCTTCCATAATGACAAGGCTACCATCCATTAGAGTAACAAAAATCTTAACAACAGACTACCTTCCATAATGACAAGGCTACCATCCATTGGAGTAAAAAAATATCAACAAGTGACTACCTTCAATAATGACAAGGCTACAATCCATTGGAGTAACAAAAATCTCGACAAAAAGACTACCTTCCATAATAACAAGGCTATCATCCATTGGAGTAACAAAAATCTCGACAGTAGATTACATTCCATAATGACTAGGCTACCAGCCATTGGAGTAACAAAGATATCGACAACAGACCACCTTCCATAATGACAAGGTTACCATGCATTGTAGTAACAAAAATCTCGACAACAGACTACCTTCCATAATGACAAGGCTACCATCCGTTGGAGCAACAAAAATATCGACAATAGACTACCTTCCATAATGACTATGTTACCAGCCATTATAGTAACAAGGATATCGACAACAGACCACCTTCCATAATGAAAAGGCTACCATACATTGTAGTAACAAAAATCTCGACAAGAGACTACCTTCCATAATGACAAGGCTACCATCCGTTGGAGTAACAAAAATATCGACAACAGACTACGTTCCATAATGACAAGGCTACCATGCATTAGAGTAACAAAAATATCGACAACAGACTACCTTCCATAATGATAAGGCTAACTTCCATTGGAGTAACAAAAAACTCGACAATAGACTTCCTTCCATAATGATAAGGCTACCTTCCATTGGAGTAACAAAAAACTCGACAATAGACTACCTTCCATAATGACAAGGCTACCTTCCATTGGAGTAACAAAAATCTCGACAACAGACTACCTTCCATAATGACAAGGATACCATCCATTGGAGTAACAAAAATCTCGACAACAGACTACCTTCTATAATGACAAGGCTACCATCCATTGGAGTAAGAAAGATATCGACAACTGACCACCTTCCATAATGACAAGACTACCATACGTTGTAGTAACAAAAATGTCGACAATAGACTACCATCCATAATGACAAGGATACCATCCATTAGAGTAACAAAAATATTGACAACAGACTATGTTCGATAATGACAAGGCTACCTTCCATTGGAGTAACAAAAATATCGACAACAGACTACCTTCCATAATGACAAGGCTACCATCCATTGGAGTAACAAAAATCTCGACAACAGACTACCTTTTAAAATGACAAACCTACTATCTTTTGGAGTAACAAAAATCTCTACAACAGACTACATTCCAAAATGACAAGGTTACCATCCGTTTTAGTAACAAAAATATCGATAACAGACTACGTTCGATAATGCCAAGGTTACCATCCATTGGAGTAACAAAAATCTCGACAACTGACTACCTTCCATAATGACTAGGCTACCAGCCATAGGAGTAACTAAGATATCGACAACAGACCACCTTCCATAATGAAAAGGCTACCATTCATTGTAGTAACAAAAATCTCGACAATAGACTACCTTCCATAATGAAAAGGCTACCATCAGTTGGAGTAACAAAAACATCGATAACAGACAACGTTCCATAATGACAAGGCTACCATGCATTAGAGTAACAAAAATATCGACAACAGACTACCTTCCATAATGACTAGGCTACCAGCCATTGGAGTAACAAAGATATCGACAACAGACCACCTTCCTTAATGACATGGTTACCATGCATTGTAGTAACAAAAATCTCGACAACAGACTACCTTCCATAATGACAAGGCTACCATCCGTTGGAGTAAAAAAAATATCGACAACAGACTACGTTCCATAATGACAAGGCTACCATGCATTAGAGTAACAAAAAACTCGACAACAGACTACCTTCCATAATGACAAACTTACCATCCATTGAAGTAACAAAAATCTCTACAATAGACTACCTTCCATAATGCCAAGGCTACCATCCATTAGATTAACAAAAATCTTGACAATAGACTACCTTCCATAATGACAAGGCTACCATGCATTAGAGTAACAAAAATCTCAACAACAGACTACGTTCTATAATGACAAGCCTACCATCCATTGGTGTAACAAAAATCTCGACAACAGACTACCTTCCATAATAACAAGGATACCATCCATTGGAGTAACAAAAGTCTCGACAACAGACTACCTTCCATAATGACTAGGTTACCAGCCATTGTAGTAACAAAGATATCGACAACAGACCACCTTCCATAATGAAAAGGCTACCATACATTGTAGTAACAAAAATCTCGACAAGAGACTACCTTCCATAATGACAAGGCTACCATCCGTTGGAGTAACAAAAATCTCGACAACAGACTACCTTCAATAATGACAAGGCTACCATCCATTGGAGTAAGAAAGATATCGACAATTGACCACCTTCCATAATGACAAGGCTACCATACGTTGTAGTAACAAAAATGTCAGCAACAGACTACCTTCCATAATGACAAGGCTACCTTCCATTGGAGTAACAAAAATCTCGACAACAGACTACCTTCCATAATGACAAGGATACCATCCATTGGAGTAACAAAAATCTCAACAACATACTACCTTCTATAATGACAAGGCTACCATCCATTGGAGTAAGAAAGATATCGACAACTGACCACCTTCGATAATGACAAGACTACCATACGTTGTAGTAACAAAAATGTCGACAACAGACTACCTTCCATAATGACAAGGATACCATCCATTAGAGTAACAAAAATATTGACAACAGACTATGTTCGATAATGACAAGGCTACCATACATTGTAGTAACAAAAATCTCGACAAGAGACTACCTTCCATAATGACAAGGCTACCATCCGTTGGAGTAACAAAAATATCGACAACAGACTACCTTCCATAATGATAAGGCTACCATGCTTAGAGTAACAAAAATCTCGACAACAGACTACCTTCCATAATGATAAGGCTACCTTCCATTGGAGTAACAAAAAACTCGACAACAGACTACCTTCCATAATGACAAGGCTACCTTCCTTTGGAGTAACAAAAATCTCGACAACAGACTACCTTCCATAATGACAAGGATACCATCCATTGGAGTAACAAAAATCTCGACAACAGACTACCTTCCATAATGACAAGGCTACCATCCATTGGAGTAACAAAAATATCGACAATAGACTACCTTCCATAATAACAAGGCTACCATCCATTGGAGTAACAAAAATATCGATAATAGACTACGTTCGAAAATGACAAGTCTACCATCCATTAGAGTAACAAAGATCTTGACAACAGACTACCTTCCATAATGACAAGGCTACCATCCATTGGAGTAAAAAAATATCAACAAGTGACTACCTTCAATAATGACAAGGCTACCATCCATTGGAGTAACAAAAATATGGACAGTAGATTACCTTCCATAATGACTAGGCTACCAGCCATTGGAGTAACAAAGATATCGACAAAAGAACACCTTCCATAATGACAAGGTTTCCATGCATTGTAGTAACAAAAATCTCGACAACAAACTACCTTCCATAATGACAAGGCTACCATCCGTTGGAGTAACAAAAATATCGACAACAGACTACGTTCCATAATGACAAGGCTACCATGCATTAGAGTAACAAAAAACTCGACAACAGACTACCTTCCATAATGACAAACTTACCATCCATTGTAGTAACAAAAATCTCTACAACAGACTACCTTCCATAATGCCAATGCTACCATCCATTAGATTAACAAAAATCTCGACAATAGACTACCTTCCATAATGACAAGGCTACCATGCGTTAGAGTAACAAAAATCTCAACAACTGACTACGTTCCATAATGACAAGCCTACCATCCATTGGAGTAACAAAAATCTCGACAACAGACTACCTTCCATAATAACAAGGCTATCATCCATTGGAGTAACAAAAATCTCGACAACAGACTACTTTCCATAATGACTAGGTTACCAGCCATTGTAGTAACAAAGATATCGACAACAGACCACCTTCCATAATGAAAAGGTTTCCATGCATTGTAGTAACAAAAATCTCGACAACAAACTACCTTCCATAATGACAAGGCTACCATCCGTTGGAGTAACAAAAATATCGACAACAGACTACGTTCCATAATGACAAGGCTACCATGCATTAGAGTAACAAAAAACTCGACAACAGACTACCTTCCATAATGACAAACTTACCATCCATTGAAGTAACAAAAATCTCTACAACAGACTACCTTCCATAATGCCAAGGCTACCATCCATTAGATTAACAAAAATCTCGACAATAGACTACCTTCCATAATGACAAGGCTACCATGCATTAGAGTAACAAAAATCTCAACAACTGACTACGTTCCATAATGACAAGCCTACCATCGATTGGAGTAACAAAAATCTCGACAACAGACTACCTTCCATAATAACAAGGCTATCATCCATTGGAGTAATAAAAAATCTCGACAACAGACTACTTTCCATAATGACTAGGTTACCAGCCATTGTAGTAACAAAGATATCGACAACAGACCACCTTCCATAATGAAAAGGCTACCATACATTGTAGTAACAAAAATCTCGACAAGAGACTACCTTCCATAATGACAAGGCTACCATCCGTTGGAGTAACAAAAATATCGACAACAGACTAGGTTCCATAATGACAAGGATACCATGCATTAGAGTAACAAAAATCTCGACAACAGACTACCTTCCATAATGATAAGGCTACCTTCCATTGGAGTAATAAAAAACTCGACAACAGACTACCTTCCATAATGACAAGGCTACCTTCCATTGGAGTAACAAAAATCTCGACAACAGACTACCTTCCATAATGACAAGGATACCATCCATTGGAGTAACAAAGATCTAGCAATAGACTACCTTCCATAATGACAAGGCTACCATCCATTGGAGTAACAAAAATATCGATAATAGACTACGTTCGATAATGACAAGTCTACCATCCATTAGAGTAACAAAGATCTCGACAACAGACTACCTTCCATAATGACAAGGCTACCATCCATTAGAGTAACAAAAATCTTAACAACAGACTACCTTCCATAATGACAAGGCTACCATCCATTGGAGTAAAAAAATATCAACAAGTGACTACCTTCAATAATGACAAGGCTACCATCCATTGGAGTAACAAAAATCTCGACAAAAAGACAGCCTTCCATAATAACAAGGCTATCATCCATTGGAGTAACAAAAATCTCGACAGTAGATTACATTCCATAATGACTAGGCTACCAGCCATTGGAGTAACAAAGATATCGACAACAGACCACCTTCCATAATGACAAGGTTACCATGCATTGTAGTAACAAAAATCTCGACAACAGACTACCTTCCATAATGACAAGGCTACCATCCGTTGGAGCAACAAAAATATCGACAATAGACTACCTTCCATAATGACTATGTTACCAGCCATTATAGTAACAAGGATATCGACAACAGACCACCTTCCATAATGAAAAGGCTACCATACATTGTAGTAACAAAAATCTCGACAAGAGACTACCTTCCATAATGACAAGGCTACCATCCGTTGGAGTAACAAAAATATCGACAACAGACTACGTTCCATAATGACAAGGCTACCATGCATTAGAGTAACAAAAATATCGACAACAGACTACCTTCCATAATGATAAGGCTAACTTCCATTGGAGTAACAAAAAACTCGACAATAGACTACCTTCCAAATGACAAGGCTACCTTCCATTGGAGTAACAAAAATCTCGGCAACAGACTACCTTCCATAATGACAAGGATACCATCCATTGGAGTAACAAAAATCTCGACAACAGACTACCTTCTATAATGACAAGGATACCATCCATTGGTGTAAGAAAGATATCGAAAACTGACCACCTTCCATATTGACAAGGCTACCATACGTTGTAGTAACAAAAATGTCGACAACAGACTACCTTCCATAATGACAAGGATACCATCCATTAGAGTAACAAAAATATTGACAAAAGACTATGTTCGATAATGACAAGGCTACCTTCCATTGGAGTAACAAAAATATCGACAACAGACTACCTTCCATAATGACAAGGCTACCTTCCATTGGAGTAACAAAAATATCGACAACAGACTACCTTCAATAATGACAAGGCTACCATCCATTGGAGTAACAAAAATATGGACAGTAGATTACCTTCCATAATGACTAGGCTACCAGCCATTGGAGTAACAAAGATATCGACAAAAGAACACCTTCCATAATGACAAGGTTTCCATGCATTGTAGTAACAAAAATCTCGACAACAAACTACCTTCCATAATGACAAGGCTACCATCCGTTGGAGTAACAAAAATATCGACAACAGACTACGTTCCATAATGACAAGGCTACCATGCATTAGAGTAACAAAAAACTCGACAACAGACTACCTTCCATAATGACAAACTTACCATCCATTGTAGTAACAAAAATCTCTACAACAGACTACCTTCCATAATGCCAATGCTACCATCCATTAGATTAACAAAAATCTCGACAATAGACTACCTTCCATAATGACAAGGCTACCATGCGTTAGAGTAACAAAAATCTCAACAACTGACTACGTTCCATAATGACAAGCCTACCATCCATTGGAGTAACAAAAATCTCGACAACAGACTACCTTCCATAATAACAAGGCTATCATCCATTGGAGTAACAAAAATCTCGACAACAGACTACTTTCCATAATGACTAGGTTACCAGCCATTGTAGTAACAAAGATATCGACAACAGACCACCTTCCATAATGAAAAGGTTTCCATGCATTGTAGTAACAAAAATCTCGACAACAAACTACCTTCCATAATCACAAGGCTACCATCCGTTGGAGTAACAAAAATATCGACAACAGACTACGTTCCATAATGACAAGGCTACCATGCATTAGAGTAACAAAAAACTCGACAACAGACTACCTTCCATAATGACAAACTTACCATCCATTGAAGTAACAAAAATCTCTACAACAGACTACCTTCCATAATGCCAAGGCTACCATCCATTAGATTAACAAAAATCTCGACAATAGACTACCTTCCATAATGACAAGGCTACCATGCATTAGAGTAACAAAAATCTCAACAACTGACTACGTTCCATAATGACAAGCCTACCATCCATTGGAGTAACAAAAATCTCGACAACAGACTACCTTCAATAATAACAAGGCTATCATCCATTGGAGTAATAAAAAATCTCGACAACAGACTACTTTCCATAATGACTAGGTTACCAGCCATTGTAGTAACAAAGATATCGACAACAGACCACCTTCCATAATGAAAAGGCTACCATACATTGTAGTAACAAAAATCTCGACAAGAGACTACCTTCCATAATGACAAGGCTACCATCCGTTGGAGTAACAAAAATATCGACAACAGACTAGGTTCCATAATGACAAGGATACCATGCATTAGAGTAACAAAAATCTCGACAACAGACTACCTTCCATAATGATAAGGCTACCTTCCATTGGAGTAATAAAAAACTCGACAACAGACTACCTTCCATAATGACAAGGCTACTTTCCATTGGAGTAACAAAAATCTCGACAACAGACTACCTTCCATAATGACAAGGATACCATCCATTGGAGTAACAAAGATCTAGCAATAGACTACCTTCCATAATGACAAGGCTACCATCCATTGGAGTAACAAAAATATCGATAATAGACTACGTTCGATAATGACAAGTCTACCATCCATTAGAGTAACAAAGATCTCGACAACAGACTACCTTCCATAATGACAAGGCTACCATCCATTAGAGTAACAAAAATCTTAACAACAGACTACCTTCCATAATGACAAGGCTACCATCCATTGGAGTAAAAAAATATCAACAAGTGACTACCTTCAATAATGACAAGGCTACCATCCATTGGAGTAACAAAAATATCGACAAAAAGACTACCTTCCATAATAACAAGGCTATCATCCATTGGAGTAACAAAAATCTCGACAGTAGATTACATTCCATAATGACTAGGCTACCAGCCATTGGAGTAACAAAGATATCGACAACAGACCACCTTCCATAATGACAAGGTTACCATGCATTGTAGTAACAAAAATCTCGACAACAGACTACCTTCCATAATGACATGGCTACCATCCGTTGGAGCAACAAAAATATCGACAATAGACTACCTTCCATAATGACTAGGTTACCAGCCATTATAGTAACAAGGATATCGACAACATACCACCTTCCATAATGAAAAGGCTACCATACATTGTAGTAACAAAAATCTCGACAAGAGACTACCTTCCATAATGACAAGGCTACCATCCGTTGGAGTAACAAAAATATCGACAACAGACTACGTTCCATAATGACAAGGCTACCATGCATTAGAGTAACAAAAATATCGACAACAGACTACCTTCCATAATGATAAGGCTAACTTCCATTGGAGTAACAAAAAACTCGACAATAGACTACCTTCCAAATGACAAGGCTACCTTCCATTGGAGTAACAAAAATCTCGACAACAGACTACCTTCCATAATGACAAGGATACCATCCATCGGAGTAACAAAAATCTCGACAACAGACTACCTTCTATAATGACAAGGATACCATCCATTGGTGTAAGAAAGATATCGAAAACTGACCACCTTCCATATTGACAAGGCTACCATACGTTGTAGTAACAAAAATGTCGACAACAGACTACCTTCCATAATGACAAGGATACCATCCATTAGAGTAACAAAAATATTGACAAAAGACTATGTTCGATAATGACAAGGCTACCTTTCATTGGAGTAACAAAAATATCGACAACAGACTACCTTCCATAATGACAAGGCTACCATCCATTGGAGTAACAAAAATCTCGACAACAGACTACCTTTCAAAATGACAAACCTACTATCCATTGGAGTAACAAAAATCTCTACAACAGACTACCTTCCGAAATGACAAGGTTACCATCCGTTTTAGTAACAAAAATATCGATAACAGACTACGTTCGATAATGCCAAGGCTACCATCCATTGGAGTAACAAAAATCTCGGCAACAGACTACCTTCCATAATGACAAGGCTACCATACATTGTAATCACAAAAATCTCGACAACAGACTACCTTCCATAATAACAAGGCTACCATCACTTGGAGTAACAAAAATCTCGACAACATACTACCTTCCATAATGACAAGGCTACCTTCCATTGGAGTAATAAAATCTCGACAACAGACTACCTTCCATAATAACAAGGCTACCATCCATTGGAGTAACAAAGATCTCGACAATAGACTACCTTCCATATTAACAAGGCTACCATCCAATGGAGTAACAAAAATATCGATAATAGACTACGTTCGATAATGAAAAGTCTACCATCCATTAGAGTAACAAAGATCTCGACAACAGACTACCTTCCATAATGACAAGGCTACCATCCATTAGAGTAACAAAAATCTTGACAACATACTACCTTCCATAATGACAAGGCTACCATCCATTGGAGTAAAAAAATATCAACAAGTGACTACCTTCAATAATGACAAGGCTACCATCCATTGGAGTAACAAAAATCTCGACAACAGACTACCTTCCATAATAACAAGGCTATCATCCATTGGAGTAAGAAAAATCTCGACAACAGACTACCTTCCATAATGACTAGGCTACCAGCCATTGGAGTAACAAAGATATCGACAACAAACCACCTTCCATAATGACAAGGTTACCATGCATTGTAGTAACAAAAATCTCGACAAGAGACTACCTTCCATAATGACAAGGCTATCATCCGTTGGAGAAACAAAAATATCGACAACAGACTACGTTCCATAATGACAAGGCTACCATGCATTAGAGTAACAAAAATCTCGACAACAGACTACCTTCCATAATGATAAGGCTACCTTCCATTGGAGTAACAAAAAATTCGACAACAGACTACCTTCGATAATGACAAGGCTACCTTCCATTGGAGTAACAAAAATCTCGACAACAAACTACCTTCCATAATGACAAGGATACCATCCATTGGAGTAACAAAAATCTCGACAACAGACTACCTTCTATAATGACAAGGCTACCATCCATTCGAGTAAGAAAGATATCGACAACTGACCACCTTCCATAATGACAAGGCTACGATACGTTGTAGTAACAAAAATGTCGACAACAGACTACCTTCCATAATGACAAGGATACCATCCATTAGAGTAACAAAAATATTGACAGCAAACTATGTTCGATAATGACAAAGCTACCTTCCATTGGAGTAACAAAAATATCGACAACAGACTACCTTTCAAAATGACAAACCTACTATCCATTGGAGTAACAAAAATCTCTACAACAGACTACCTTCCAAAATGACAAGGTTACCATCCGTTTTAGTAACAAAAATATCGATAACAGACTATGTTCGATAAGGCCAAGGCTACCATCCATTGGAGTAACAAAAATCTCGGCAACAGACTACCTTACATAATGACAAGGCTACCATACATTGTAATAACAAAAATCTCGACAACAGACTACCTTCCATAATAACAAGGCTACCATCACTTTTGGAGTAACAAAAATCTCGTCAACATACTACCTTCCATAATGACTAGGCTACCATCCATTGGAGTAAGAAAGATATCGATAACAGACCAACTTCCATAATGACAAGGCTACCATACATTGTAGTAACAAAAATGTCGACAACAGACTACCTTCCATAATAACAAGGCTACCATCGGTTGGAGTAACAAAAATCTCGACAAAAGACTATGTTCCATAATGACAAGGCTTCCATCCATTAGAGTAACAAAAATCTCGACAACAAACTACCTTCCATAATGAAAAGGTTACCATCCATTGGAGTAACAAAAATCTCTACAACAGACTACCTTCCATAATGACAAGGCTATTATCCATTAGATTAACAAAAATATTGACAACAGACTACGTTCGATAATGCCAGGGCTACCATCCATTAGATTAACAAAAATCTCGACAATAGACTACCTTCCATAATGATAAGGCTACAATCCATTAGATAAACAAAAATCTCGACAACATAATACCTTCAATAATAACAAGGATACCATCAATTGGAGGAAAAAATATATCAACAAGAGACTACCTTCAATAATGACATGGATACCATCCATTGGAGTGACAAAAATCTCGACAACAGACTACCTTCCATAATAACAAGGCTACCATCACTTGGAGTAACAAAAATCTCGACAACATACTACCTTCCATAACGGCAAGGCTACCATCCATTGGAGTAAGAAAAATATCGATAACAGACCACCTTCTATAATGACAAGGCTACCATACATTGTAGTAACAAAAATGTCGACAACAGACTACCTTCCATAATGACAAATCTACCATCCGTTGGAGAAACCAAAATATTGACAACAGACTACGTTCCAAAATGACAAGGCTACCATGCATTAGAGTAACAAAAATCTCGACAACAGACTACCTTCCATAATGATAAGGCTACCTTCCATTGGAGTAACAAAAAACTCGACAATAGACTACCTTCGATAATGACAAGGCTACCTTCCATTGGAGTAACAAAAATCTCGACAACAGACTACCTTCCATAATGACAAGGATACCATCCATTAGAGTAACAAAAATCTCGACAACAGACTACCTTCTATAATGACAAGGCTACCATCCATTGGAGTAAGAAAGATATCGACAACTGACCACCTTCCATAATGACAAGGCTACCATACGTTGTAGTAACAAAAATGTCGACAACAGACTACCTTCCATAATGACAAGGATATCATCCATTAGAGTAACAAAAATATTGACACCAGACTATGTTCGATAATGACAAGGCTAACTTCCATTGGAGTAACAAAAATATCGACAACAGACTACCTTCCATAATGACAAGGCTACCATCCATTGGAGTAACAAAAATCTCGACAACAGACTACCTTTCAAAATGACAAACCTACGATCCACTGGAGTAACAAAAATCTCTACAATAGACTACCTTCCAAAATGACAAGGTTACCATCCGTTTTAGTAACAAAAATATCGATAACAGACTACGTTCGATAAGGCCAAGGCTACCATCCATTGGAGTAACAAAAATCTCGGCAACAGACTACCTTCCATAATGACAAGGCTACCATACATTGTAATAACAAAAATCTCGACAACAGACTACCTTCCATAATAACAAGGCTACCATCACTTGGAGTAACAAAAATCTCGACAACATACTACTTTCCATAATGACTAGGCTACCATCCATTGGAGTAAGAAAGATATCGATAACAGACCAACTTCCATAATGACAAGGCTACCATACATTGTACTAACAAAAATGTCGACAACAGACTACCTTCCATAATGACTAGGCTACTATCCATTGGAGTAAGAAAGATATCGACAACAGACCACCTTCAATAATGACAAGGCTACCATACATTGTAGTAACAAAAATGTCGACAACAGACTACCTTCCATAATAACAAGGCTACCATTTGTTGGAGTAATAAAAATCTCGACAAAAGACTATGTTCCATAATGACAAGGCTTCCATCCATTAGAGTAACAAAAATCTCGACAACAGACTACCTTCCATAATGACAAGGTTACCATCCATTGGAGTAACAAAAATCTCTACAACAGACTACCTTCCATAATGACAAGGCTACTATCCATTTGATTAACAAAAATATTGACAACAGACTACGTTCGATAATGCCTAGGCTACCATCCATTAGATTAACAAAAATCTCGACAATAGACTACCTTCCATAATGACAAGGCTACCATCCATTAGAGTAACAAAAATGTCGACAACATAATACCTTCAATAATAACAAGGATACCATCAATTGGAGGAAAAAATAAATTAACAAGAGACTACCTTCAATAATGACATGGATACCATCCATTGGAGTAACAAAAATCTCGACAACATACTACCTTCCATAATGACAAGGCTACCATCCATTGGAGTAAGAAAGATATCGATAACAGACCACCTTCCATAATGACAAGGCTACCATACATTGTAGTAATAAAAATGTTGACAACAGACTACCTTCCATAATAACAAGGCTACCATCCGTTGGAGTAACAAAAATATCGACGACAAACTACGTTCCATAATGACAAGGCTACCATCCATTAGAGTAACAAAAATCTCGACAACAGACTTCCTTCCATAATGACAAGGCTAACATCCATTGGAGTAACAAAAATCTCGACAACAGACTACCTTCCATAATGACAAGGCTACCACCCATTAGAGTAACAAAAATATTGACAACAGACTACGTTCGATAATGACAAGGCTACCATCCATTGGAGTAACAAAAATCTCGACAACAGACTACCTTGCATAATGACAAGGCTACCATCCATTGGATTAACAAAAATCACGACAACAGACTACCTTCCATAATGACAAGGCTACCACTCATTGGAGTAACAAAAATCTCGTCAACAGACTACCTTCCATAATAACAAGGCTATCATCCATTGGAGTAACAAAAATATCGACAACAGACTACCTTCCATAATGACAAGGCTACCATCCATTGGATTAACAAAAATCTCGACAACAGACTACCTTCCATAATGACAAGGCTACCATTCATTGGAGTAACAAAAATCTCGACAACAGACTACCTTCCATAATAACAAGGCTATCATCCATTGGAGTAACAAAAATTTCGACAACACACTACCTTCCATAATGACTAGGCTACCATCCATTGGAGTAACAAAGATATCGACAACAGACCACCTTCCATAATGACAAGGTTACCATGCATTGTAGTAACAAAAATCTCGACAACAGACTACCTTCCATAATGACAAGGCTACCATCCGTTGGAGTAACAAAAATATCGACAACAGACTATGTTCCATAATGACAAGGCTACAATGCATTAGAGTAACAAAAAACTCCACAACAGACTACCTTCCATAATGAAAACTTACCATCCATTGAAGTAACAAAAATCTCTACAACAGACTACCTTCCATAATGCCAAGGCTACCATCCATTAGATTAACAAAAATCTCGACAATAGACTACCTTCCATAATGACAAGGCTACCATGCATTAGAGTAACAAAAATCTCAACAACAGACTACGTTCCATAATGACAAGCCTACCATCCATTGGAGTAACAAAAATCTCGACAACAGACTACCTTCCATAATAACAAGCCTATCATCCATTGGAGTAACAAAAATCTCGACAACAGACTACCCTCCATAATGACTAGGTTACCAGCCATTGTAGTAACAAAGATATCGACAACAGACCACCTTTCATAATGAAAAGGCTACCATACATTGTAGTAACAAAAATCTCGACAAGAGACTAACTTCCATAATGACAGGGCTACCATCCGTTAGAGTAACAAAAATATCGACAACAGACTACCTTCCATAATGACTAGGTTACCAGCCATTGTAGTAACAAAGATATCGACAACAGACCACCTTCCATAATGAAAAGGCTACCATACATTGTAGTAACAAAAATCTCGACAAGAGACTACGTGCCATAATGACAAGGCTACCATCCGTTGGAGTAACAAAAATATCGACAAAAGACTACGTTCCATAATGACAAGGCTACCATGCATTAGAGTAACAAAAATCTCGACAACAGACTACCTTCCATAATGATAAGGCTACCTTCCATTGGAGTAACAAAAAACTCGACAACAGACTACCTTCCATAATGACAAGGCTACCTTCCATTGGAGTAACAAAAATCTCGACAACAGACTACCTTCCATAATGACAAGGATACCATCCATTGGAGTAACAAAAATCTCGACAACAAACTACCTTCTATAATGACAAGGCTACCATCCATTGGAGTAAGAAAGATATTGACAACTTACCACCTTCCATAATGACAAGGCTACCATACGTTGTAGTAACAAAAATGTCGACAACAGACTACCTTCCATAATGACAAGGCTACCATCCATTGGAGTAACAAAAATCTAGACAACAGACTACCTTTCAAAATGACAAACCTACTATCCATTGGAGTAACAAAAATCTCTACAACAGACTACCTTCCAAAATGACAAGGTTACCATCCGTTTTAGTAACAAAAATATCGATGACAGACTACGTTCGATAATGCCAAGGCTACCATCCATTGGAGTAACAAAAATCTCGGCAACAGACTACCTTCCATAATGACAAGGCTACCATACATTGTAATAACAAAAATCTCGACAACAGACTACCTTCCATAATAACAAGGTTACCATCCATTGGAGTAACAAAAATCTCTACAACAGACTACCTTCCATAATGACAAGGCTACTATTCATTGAATTAACAAAAATATTGACAACAGACTACGTTCGATAATGCGAAGGCTACCATCCATTAGATTAACAAAAATCTCGACAATAGACTATCTTCCATAATGACAAGGCTACCATCCATTAGAGTAACAAAAATGTCGACAACATAATACCTTCAATAATAACAAGGATGCCATCAATTGGAGGAAAAAATATATTAACAAGAGACTACCTTCAATAATGACATGGATACCATCCATTGGAGTAACAAAAATCTCGACAACAGACTACCTTCCATAATAACAAGGCTACAATCACTCGGAGTAACAAAAATCTCGACAACATACTACCTTCCATAATGACAAGGCTACCATCCATTGGAGTAAGAAAGATATCGATAACAGACCACCTTCCATAATGACAAGGCTACCATACATTGTAGTAACAAAAATGTCGACAACAGACTACCTTCCATAATAACAAGGCTACCATCCGTTGGAGTAACAAAAATATCGATAACAAACTACGTTCCATAATGACAAGGCTACCATCCATTAGAGTAACAAAAATCTCGACAACAGACTTCCTTCCATAATGACAAGGCTACCATCCATTGGAGTAACAAAAATCTCGACAACAGACTACCTTCCATAATGACAAGGCTACCATCCATTAGAGTAACAAAAATATTGACAACAGACTATGTTCGATAATGACAAGGCTACCATCCATTGGAGTAACAAAAATCTCGACAACAGACTACCTTCCATAATGACAATGCTACCATCCATTGGATTAACAAAAATCACGACAACAAACTACTTTCCATAATGACAAGGCTACCATTCATTGGAGTAACAAAAATCTCGTCAACAGACTACCTTCCATAATAACAAGGCTATCATCCATTGGAGTAACAAAAATCTCGACAACAGACTACCTTCCATAATGACAAGGCTACCATCCATTGGATTAACAAAAATCTCGACAACAGACTACCTTCCATAATGACAAGGCTACCATTCATTGGAGTAACAAAAATCTCGACAACAGACTACCTTCCATAATAACAAGGCTATCATCCATTGGAGTAACAAAAATTTCGACAACACACTACCTTCCATAATGACTAGGCTACCATCCATTGGAGTAACAAAGATATCGACAACAGACCACCTTCCATAATGACAAGGTTACCATGCATTGTAGTAACAAAAATCTCGACAACAGACTACCTTCCATAATGACAAGGCTACCATCCGTTGGAGTAACAAAAATATCGACAACAGACTACGTTCCATAATGACAAGGCTACCATGCATTAGAGTAACAAAAAACTCGACAACAGACTACCTTCCATAATGAAAACTTACCATCCATTGAAGTAACAAAAATCTCTACAACAGACTACCTTCCATAATGCCAAGGCTACTATCCATTAGATTAACAAAAATCTCGACAATAGACTACCTTCCATAATGACAAGGCTACCATGCATTAGAGTAACAAAAATCTCAACAACAGACTACGTTCCATAATGACAAGCCTACCATCCATTGGAGTAAAAAAAATCTCGACAACAGACTACCTTCCATAATAACAAGGCTATCATCCATTGGAGTAACAAAAATCTCGACAACAGACTACCCTCCATAATGACTAGGTTACCAGCCATTGTAGTAACAAAGATATCGACAACAGACCACCTTCCATAATGAAAAGGCTACCATACATTGTAGTAACAAAAATCTCGACAAGAGACTAACTTCCATAATGACAAGGCTACCATCCGTTAGAGTAACAAAATATCGACAACAGACTACCTTCCATAATGACTAGGTTACCAGCCATTGTAGTAACAAAGATATCGACAACAGACCACCTTCCATAATGAAAAGGCTACCATACATTGTAGTAACAAAAATCTCGACAAGAGACTACGTGCCATAATGACAAGGCTACCATCCGTTGGAGTAACAAAAATATCGACAAAAGACTACGTTCCATAATGACAAGGCTACCATGCATTAGAGTAACAAAAATCTCGACAACAGACTACCTTCCATAATGATAAGGCTACCTTCCATTGGAGTAACAAAAAACTCGACAACAGACTACCTTCCATAATGACAAGGCTACCTTCCATTGGAGTAACAAAAATCTCGACAACAGACTACCTTCCATAATGACAAGGATACCATCCATTGGAGTAACAAAAATCTCGACAACAAACTACCTTCTATAATGACAAGGCTACCATCCATGGGAGTAAGAAAGATATTGACAACTTACCACCTTCCATAATGACAAGGCTACCATACGTTGTAGTAACAAAAATGTCGACAACAGACTACCTTCCATAATGACAAGGATACCATCCATTAGAATAACAAAAATATTGACAACATACTATGTTCGATAATGACAAGGCAACCTTCCATTGGAGTAACAAAAATATCGACAACAAACTACCTTCCATAATGACAAGGCTACCATCCATTGGAGTAACAAAAATCTAGACAACAGACTACCTTTCAAAATGACAAACCTACTATCCATTGGAGTAACAAAAATCTCTACAACAGACTACCTTCCAAAATGACAAGGTTACCATCCGTTTTAGTAACAAAAATATCGATGACAGACTACGTTCGATAATGCCAAGGCTACCATCCATTGGAGTAACAAAAATCTCGGCAACAGACTACCTTCCATAATGACAAGGCTACCATACATTGTAATAACAAAAATCTCGACAACAGACTACCTTCCATAATAACAAGGTTACCATCCATTGGAGTAACAAAAATCTCGACAACATACTACCTTCCATAATGACAAGGCTACCATCCATTGGAGTAAGAAAGATATCGATAACAGACCACCTTCCATAATGACAAGGCTACCATACATTGTAGTAATAAAAATGTTGACAACAGACTACCTTCCATAATAACAAGGCTACCATCCGTTGGAGTAACAAAAATATCGACGACAAACTACGTTCCATAATGACAAGGCTACCATCCATTAGAGTAACAAAAATCTCGACAACAAACTTCCTTCCATAATGACAAGGCTAACATCCATTGGAGTAACAAAAATCTCGACAACAGACTACCTTCCATAATGACAAGGCTACCATCCATTAGAGTAACAAAAATATTGACAACAGACTACGTTCGATAATGACAAGGCTACCATCCATTGGAGTAACAAAAATCTCGACAACAGACTACCTTGCATAATGACAAGGCTACCATCCATTGGATTAACAAAAATCACGACAACAGACTACCTTCCATAATGACAAGGCTACCATTCATTGGAGTAACAAAAATCTCGTCAACAGACTACCTTCCATAATAACAAGGCTATCATCCATTGGAGTAACAAAAATATCGACAACAGACTACCTTCCATAATGACAAGGCTACCATCCATTGGATTAACAAAAATCTCGACAACAGACTACCTTCCATAATGACAAGGCTACCATTCATTGGAGTAACAAAAATCTCGACAACAGACTACCTTCCATAATAACAAGGCTATCATCCATTGGAGTAACAAAAATTTCGACAACAGACTACGTTCCATAATGACAAGGCTACCATGCATTAGAGTAACAAAAAACTCGACAACAGACTACCTTCCATAATGAAAACTTACCATCCATTGAAGTAAAAAAAATCTCTACAACAGACTACCTTCCATAATGCCAAGGCTACCATCCATTAGATTAACAAAAATCTCGACAATAGACTACCTTCCATAATGACAAGGCTACCATGCATTAGAGTAACAAAAATCTCAACAACAGACTACGTTCCATAATGACAAGCCTACCATCCATTGGAGTAAAAAAAATCTCGACAACAGACTACCTTCCATAATAACAAGGCTATCATCCATTGGAGTAACAAAAATCTCGACAACAGACTACCCTCCATAATGACTAGGTTACCAGCCATTGTAGTAACAAAGATATCGACAACAGACCACCTTCCATAATGAAAAGGCTACCATACATTGTAGTAACAAAAATCTCGACAAGAGACTAACTTCCATAATGACAAGGCTACCATCCGTTAGAGTAACAAAATATCGACAACAGACTACCTTCCATAATGACTAGGTTACCAGCCATTGTAGTAACAAAGATATCGACAACAGACCACCTTCCATAATGAAAAGGCTACCATACATTGTAGTAACAAAAATCTCGACAAGAGACTACGTGCCATAATGACAAGGCTACCATCCGTTGGAGTAACAAAAATATCGACAAAAGACTATGTTCCATAATGACAAGGCTACCATGCATTAGAGTAACAAAAATCTCGACAACAGACTACCTTCCATAATGATAAGGCTACCTTCCATTGGAGTAACAAAAAACTCGACAACAGACTACCTTCCATAATGACAAGGCTACCTTCCATTGGAGTAACAAAAATCTCGACAACAGACTACCTTCCATAATGACAAGGATACCATCCATTGGAGTAACAAAAATCTCGACAACAAACTACCTTCTATAATGACAAGGCTACCATCCATGGGAGTAAGAAAGATATTGACAACTTACCACCTTCCATAATGACAAGGCTACCATACGTTGTAGTAACAAAAATGTCGACAACAGACTACCTTCCATAATGACAAGGATACCATCCATTAGAATAACAAAAATATTGACAACATACTATGTTCGATAATGACAAGGCAACCTTCCATTGGAGTAACAAAAATATCGACAACAAACTACCTTCCATAATGACAAGGCTACCATCCATTGGAGTAACAAAAATCTAGACAACAGACTACCTTTCAAAATGACAAACCTACTATCCATTGGAGTAACAAAAATCTCTACAACAGACTACCTTCCAAAATGACAAGGTTACCATCCGTTTTAGTAACAAAAATATCGATGACAGACTACGTTCGATAATGCCAAGGCTACCATCCATTGGAGTAACAAAAATCTCGGCAACAGACTACCTTCCATAATGACAAGGCTACCATACATTGTAATAACAAAAATCTCGACAACAGACTACCTTCCATAATAACAAGGTTACCATCCATTGGAGTAACAAAAATCTCGACAACATACTACCTTCCATAATGACAAGGCTACCATCCATTGGAGTAAGAAAGATATCGATAACAGACCACCTTCCATAATGACAAGGCTACCATACATTGTAGTAATAAAAATGTTGACAACAGACTACCTTCCATAATAACAAGGCTACCATCCGTTGGAGTAACAAAAATATCGACGACAAACTACGTTCCATAATGACAAGGCTACCATCCATTAGAGTAACAAAAATCTCGACAACAAACTTCCTTCCATAATGACAAGGCTAACATCCATTGGAGTAACAAAAATCTCGACAACAGACTACCTTCCATAATGACAAGGCTACCATCCATTAGAGTAACAAAAATATTGACAACAGACTACGTTCGATAATGACAAGGCTACCATCCATTGGAGTAACAAAAATCTCGACAACAGACTACCTTGCATAATGACAAGGCTACCATCCATTGGATTAACAAAAATCACGACAACAGACTACCTTCCATAATGACAAGGCTACCATTCATTGGAGTAACAAAAATCTCGTCAACAGACTACCTTCCATAATAACAAGGCTATCATCCATTGGAGTAACAAAAATATCGACAACAGACTACCTTCCATAATGACAAGGCTACCATCCATTGGATTAACAAAAATCTCGACAACAGACTACCTTCCATAATGACAAGGCTACCATTCATTGGAGTAACAAAAATCTCGACAACAGACTACCTTCCATAATAACAAGGCTATCATCCATTGGAGTAACAAAAATTTCGACAACACACTACCTTCCATAATGACTAGGCTACCATCCATTGGAGTAACAAAGATATCGACAACAGACCACCTTCCATAATGACAAGGTTACCATGCATTGTAGTAACAAAAATCTCGACAACAGACTACCTTCCATAATGACAAGGCTACCATCCGTTGGAGTAACAAAAATATCGACAACAGACTATGTTCCATAATGACAAGGCTACAATGCATTAGAGTAACAAAAACCTCCACAACAGACTACCTTCCATAATGAAAACTTACCATCCATTGAAGTAACAAAAATCTCTACAACAGACTACCTTCCATAATGCCAAGGCTACCATCCATTAGATTAACAAAAATCTCGACAATAGACTACCTTCCATAATGACAAGGCTACCATGCATTAGAGTAACAAAAATCTCAACAACAGACTACGTTCCATAATGACAAGCCTACCATCCATTGGAGTAACAAAAATCTCGACAACAGACTACCTTCCATAATAACAAGCCTATCATCCATTGGAGTAACAAAAATCTCGACAACAGACTACCCTCCATAATGACTAGGTTACCAGCCATTGTAGTAACAAAGATATCGACAACAGACCACCTTTCATAATGAAAAGGCTACCATACATTGTAGTAACAAAAATCTCGACAAGAGACTAACTTCCATAATGACAGGGCTACCATCCGTTAGAGTAACAAAAATATCGACAACAGACTACCTTGCATAATGACTAGGTTACCAGCCATTGTAGTAACAAAGATATCGACAACAGACCACCTTCCATAATGAAAAGGCTACCATACATTGTAGTAACAAAAATCTCGACAAGAGACTACGTGCCATAATGACAAGGCTACCATCCGTTGGAGTAACAAAAATATCGACAAAAGACTACGTTCCATAATGACAAGGCTACCATGCATTAGAGTAACAAAAATCTCGACAACAGACTACCTTCCATAATGATAAGGCTACCTTCCATTGGAGTAACAAAAAACTCGACAACAGACTACCTTCCATAATGACAAGGCTACCTTCCATTGGAGTAACAAAAATCTCGACAACAGACTACCTTCCATAATGACAAGGATACCATCCATTGGAGTAACAAAAATCTCGACAACAAACTACCTTCTATAATGACAAGGCTACCATCCATTGGAGTAAGAAAGATATTGACAACTTACCACCTTCCATAATGACAAGGCTACCATACGTTGTAGTAACAAAAATGTCGACAACAGACTACCTTCCATAATGACAAGGCTACCATCCATTGGAGTAACAAAAATCTAGACAACAGACTACCTTTCAAAATGACAAACCTACTATCCATTGGAGTAACAAAAATCTCTACAACAGACTACCTTCCAAAATGACAAGGTTACCATCCGTTTTAGTAACAAAAATATCGATGACAGACTACGTTCGATAATGCCAAGGCTACCATCCATTGGAGTAACAAAAATCTCGGCAACAGACTACCTTCCATAATGACAAGGCTACCATACATTGTAATAACAAAAATCTCGACAACAGACTACCTTCCATAATAACAAGGTTACCATCCATTGGAGTAACAAAAATCTCTACAACAGACTACCTTCCATAATGACAAGGCTACTATTCATTGAATTAACAAAAATATTGACAACAGACTACGTTCGATAATGCGAAGGCTACCATCCATTAGATTAACAAAAATCTCGACAATAGACTACCTTCCATAATGACAAGGCTACCATCCATTAGAGTAACAAAAATGTCGACAACATAATACCTTCAATAATAACAAGGATGCCATCAATTGGAGGAAAAAATATATTAACAAGAGACTACCTTCAATAATGACATGGATACCATCCATTGGAGTAACAAAAATCTCGACAACAGACTACCTTCCATAATAACAAGGCTACCATCACTCGGAGTAACAAAAATCTCGACAACATACTACCTTCCATAATGACAAGGCTACCATCCATTGGAGTAAGAAAGATATCGATAACAGACCACCTTCCATAATGACAAGGCTACCATACATTGTAGTAACAAAAATGTCGACAACAGACTACCTTCCATAATAACAAGGCTACCATCCGTTGGAGTAACAAAAATATCGATAACAAACTACGTTCCATAATGACAAGGCTACCATCCATTAGAGTAACAAAAATCTCGACAACAGACTTCCTTCCATAATGACAAGGCTACCATCCATTGGAGTAACAAAAATCTCGACAACAGACTACCTTCCATAATGACAAGGCTACCATCCATTAGAGTAACAAAAATATTGACAACAGACTATGTTCGATAATGACAAGGCTACCATCCATTGGAGTAACAAAAATCTCGACAACAGACTACCTTCCATAATGACAATGCTACCATCCATTGGATTAACAAAAATCACGACAACAGACTACCTTCCATAATGACAAGGCTACCATTCATTGGAGTAACAAAAATCTCGTCAACAGACTACCTTCCATAATAACAAGGCTATCATCCATTGGAGTAACAAAAATCTCGACAACAGACTACCTTCCATAATGACAAGGCTACCATCCATTGGATTAACAAAAATCTCGACAACAGACTACCTTCCATAATGACAAGGCTACCATTCATTGGAGTAACAAAAATCTCGACAACAGACTACCTTCCATAATAACAAGGCTATCATCCATTGGAGTAACAAAAATTTCGACAACACACTACCTTCCATAATGACTAGGCTACCATCCATTGGAGTAACAAAGATATCGACAACAGACCACCTTCCATAATGACAAGGTTACCATGCATTGTAGTAACAAAAATCTCGACAACAGACTACCTTCCATAATGACAAGGCTACCATCCGTTGGAGTAACAAAAATATCGACAACAGACTACGTTCCATAATGACAAGGCTACCATGCATTAGAGTAACAAAAAACTCGACAACAGACTACCTTCCATAATGAAAACTTACCATCCATTGAAGTAACAAAAATCTCTACAACAGACTACCTTCCATAATGCCAAGGCTACCATCCATTAGATTAACAAAAATCTCGACAATAGACTACCTTCCATAATGACAAGGCTACCATGCATTAGAGTAACAAAAATCTCAACAACAGACTACGTTCCATAATGACAAGCCTACCATCCATTGGAGTAAAAAAAATCTCGACAACAGACTACCTTCCATAATAACAAGGCTATCATCCATTGGAGTAACAAAAATCTCGACAACAGACTACCCTCCATAATGACTAGGTTACCAGCCATTGTAGTAACAAAGATATCGACAACAGACCACCTTCCATAATGAAAAGGCTACCATACATTGTAGTAACAAAAATCTCGACAAGAGACTAACTTCCATAATGACAAGGCTACCATCCGTTAGAGTAACAAAATATCGACAACAGACTACCTTCCATAATGACTAGGTTACCAGCCATTGTAGTAACAAAGATATCGACAACAGACCACCTTCCATAATGAAAAGGCTACCATACATTGTAGTAACAAAAATCTCGACAAGAGACTACGTGCCATAATGACAAGGCTACCATCCGTTGGAGTAACAAAAATATCGACAAAAGACTACGTTCCATAATGACAAGGCTACCATGCATTAGAGTAACAAAAATCTCGACAACAGACTACCTTCCATAATGATAAGGCTACCTTCCATTGGAGTAACAAAAAACTCGACAACAGACTACCTTCCATAATGACAAGGCTACCTTCCATTGGAGTAACAAAAATCTCGACAACAGACTACCTTCCATAATGACAAGGATACCATCCATTGGAGTAACAAAAATCTCGACAACAAACTACCTTCTATAATGACAAGGCTACCATCCATGGGAGTAAGAAAGATATTGACAACTTACCACCTTCCATAATGACAAGGCTACCATACGTTGTAGTAACAAAAATGTCGACAACAGACTACCTTCCATAATGACAAGGATACCATCCATTAGAATAACAAAAATATTGACAACATACTATGTTCGATAATGACAAGGCAACCTTCCATTGGAGTAACAAAAATATCGACAACAAACTACCTTCCATAATGACAAGGCTACCATCCATTGGAGTAACAAAAATCTAGACAACAGACTACCTTTCAAAATGACAAACCTACTATCCATTGGAGTAACAAAAATCTCTACAACAAACTACCTTCCAAAATGACAAGGTTACCATCCGTTTTAGTAACAAAAATATCGATGACAGACTACGTTCGATAATGCCAAGGCTACCATCCATTGGAGTAACAAAAATCTCGGCAACAGACTACCTTCCATAATGACAAGGCTACCATACATTGTAATAACAAAAATCTCGACAACAGACTACCTTCCATAATAACAAGGTTACCATCCATTGGAGTAACAAAAATCTCTACAACAGACTACCTTCCATAATGACAAGGCTACTAACCATTGAATTAACAAAAATATTGACAACAGACTACGTTCGATAATGCCAAGGCTACCATCCATTAGATTAACAAAAATCTCGACAATAGACTACCTTCCATAATGACAAGGCTACCATCCATTAGAGTAACAAAAATGTCGACAACATAATACCTTCAATAATAACAAGGATGCCATCAATTGGAGGAAAAAATATATTAACAAGAGACTACCTTCAATAATGACATGGATACCATCCATTGGAGTAACAAAAATCTCGACAACAGACTACCTTCCATAATAACAAGGCTACCATCACTTGGAGTAACAAAAATCTCGACAACATACTACCTTCCATAATGACAAGGCTACCATCCATTGGAGTAAGAAAGATATCGATAACAGACCACCTTCCATAATGACAAGGCTACCATACATTGTAGTAACAAAAATGTCGACAACAGACTACCTTCCATAATAACAAGGCTACCATCCGTTGGAGTAACAAAAATATCGATAACAAACTACGTTCCATAATGACAAGGCTACCATCCATTAGAGTAACAAAAATCTCGACAACAGACTTCCTTCCATAATGACAAGGCTACCATCCATTGGAGTAACAAAAATCTCGACAACAGACTACCTTCCATAATGACAAGGCTACCATCCATTAGAGTAACAAAAATATTGACAACAGACTACGTTCGATAATGACAAGGCTACCATCCATTGGAGTAACAAAAATCTCGACAACAGACTACCTTCCATAATGACAATGCTACCATCCATTGGAGTAACAAAAATCACGACAACAGACTACCTTCCATAATGACAAGGCTACCATTCATTGGAGTAACAAAAATCTCGTCAACAGACTACCTTCCATAATAACAAGGCTATCATCCATTGGAGTAACAAAAATCTCGACAACAGACTACCTTCCATAATGACAAGGCTACCATCCATTGGATTAACAAAAATCTCGACAACAGACTACCTTCCATAATGACAAGGCTACCATTCATTGGAGTAACAAAAATCTCGACAACAGACTACCTTCCATAATAACAAGGCTATCATCCATTGGAGTAACAAAAATTTCGACAACACACTACCTTCCATAATGACTAGGCTACCATCCATTGGAGTAACAAAGATATCGACAACAGACCACCTTCCATAATGACAAGGTTACCATGCATTGTAGTAACAAAAATCTCGACAACAGACTACCTTCCATAATGACAAGGCTACCATCCGTTGGAGTAACAAAAATATCGACAACAGACTACGTTCCATAATGACAAGGCTACCATGCATTAGAGTAACAAAAAACTCGACAACAGACTACCTTCCATAAAGAAAACTTACCATCCATTGAAGTAACAAAAATCTCTACAACAGACTACCTTCCATAATGCCAAGGCTACCATCCATTAGATTAACAAAAATCTCGACAATAGACTACCTTCCATAATGACAAGGCTACCATGCATTAGAGTAACAAAAATCTCAACAACAGACTACGTTCCATAATGACAAGCCTACCATCCATTGGAGTAACAAAAATCTCGACAACAGACTACCTTCCATAATAACAAGGCTATCATCCATTGGAGTAACAAAAATCTCGACAACAGACTACCTTCCATAATGACTAGGTTACCAGCCATTGTAGTAACAAAGATATCGACAACAGACCACCTTCCATAATGAAAAGGCTACCATACATTGTAGTAACAAAAATCTCGACAAGAGACTAACTTCCATAATGACAAGGCTACCATCCGTTAGAGTAACAAAAATATCGACAACAGACTACCTTCCATAATGACTAGGTTACCAGCCATTGTAGTAACAAAGATATCGACAACAGACCACCTTCCATAATGAAAAGGCTACCATACATTGTAGTAACAAAAATCTCGACAAGAGACTACGTGCCATAATGACAAGGCTACCATCCGTTGGAGTAACAAAAATATCGACAAAAGACTACGTTCCATAATGACAAGGCTACCATGCATTAGAGTAACAAAAATCTCGACAACAGACTACCTTCCATAATGATAAGGCTACCTTCCATTGGAGTAACAAAAAACTCGACAACAGACTACCTTCCATAATGACAAGGCTACCTTCCATTGGAGTAACAAAAATCTCGACAACAGACTACCTTCCATAATGACAAGGATACCATCCATTGGAGTAACAAAAATCTCGACAACAAACTACCTTCTATAATGACAAGGCTACCATCCATTGGAGTAAGAAAGATATTGACAACTTACCACCTTCCATAATGACAAGGCTACCATACGTTGTAGTAACAAAAATGTCGACAACAGACTACCTTCCATAATGACAAGGATACCATCCATTAGAATAACAAAAATATTGACAACATACTATGTTCGATAATGACAAGGCAACCTTCCATTGGAGTAACAAAAATATCGACAACAGACTACCTTCCATAATGACAAGGCTACCATCCATTGGAGTAACAAAAATCTAGACAACAGACTACCTTTCAAAATGACAAACCTACTATCCATTGGAGTAACAAAAATCTCTACAACAGACTACCTTCCAAAATGACAAGGTTACCATCCGTTTTAGTAACAAAAATATCGATGACAGACAACGTTCGATAATGCCAAGGCTACCATCCATTGGAGTAACAAAAATCTCGGCAACAGACTACCTTCCATAATGACAAGGCTACCATACATTGTAATAACAAAAATCTCGACAACAGACTACCTTCCATAATAACAAGGTTACCATCCATTGGAGTAACAAAAATCTCTACAACAGACTACCTTCCATAATGACAAGGCTACTATCCATTGAATTAACAAAAATATTGACAACAGACTACATTCGATAATGCCAAGGCTACCATCCATTAGATTAACAAAAATCTCGACAATAGACTACCTTCCATAATAACAAGGCTATCATCCATTGGAGTAACAAAAATCTCGACAACAGACTACCCTCCATAATGACTAGGTTACCAGCCATTGTAGTAACAAAGATATCGACAACAGACCACCTTCCATAATGAAAAGGCTACCATACATTGTAGTAACAAAAATCTCGACAAGAGACTAACTTCCATAATGACAAGGCTACCATCCGTTAGAGTAACAAAATATCGACAACAGACTACCTTCCATAATGACTAGGTTACCAGCCATTGTAGTAACAAAGATATCGACAACAGACCACCTTCCATAATGAAAAGGCTACCATACATTGTAGTAACAAAAATCTCGACAAGAGACTACGTGCCATAATGACAAGGCTACCATCCGTTGGAGTAACAAAAATATCGACAAAAGACTACGTTCCATAATGACAAGGCTACCATGCATTAGAGTAACAAAAATCTCGACAACAGACTACCTTCCATAATGATAAGGCTACCTTCCATTGGAGTAACAAAAAACTCGACAACAGACTACCTTCCATAATGACAAGGCTACCTTCCATTGGAGTAACAAAAATCTCGACAACAGACTACCTTCCATAATGACAAGGATACCATCCATTGGAGTAACAAAAATCTCGACAACAAACTACCTTCTATAATGACAAGGCTACCATCCATGGGAGTAAGAAAGATATTGACAACTTACCACCTTCCATAATGACAAGGCTACCATACGTTGTAGTAACAAAAATGTCGACAACAGACTACCTTCCATAATGACAAGGATACCATCCATTAGAATAACAAAAATATTGACAACATACTATGTTCGATAATGACAAGGCAACCTTCCATTGGAGTAACAAAAATATCGACAACAAACTACCTTCCATAATGACAAGGCTACCATCCATTGGAGTAACAAAAATCTAGACAACAGACTACCTTTCAAAATGACAAACCTACTATCCATTGGAGTAACAAAAATCTCTACAACAAACTACCTTCCAAAATGACAAGGTTACCATCCGTTTTAGTAACAAAAATATCGATGACAGACTACGTTCGATAATGCCAAGGCTACCATCCATTGGAGTAACAAAAATCTCGGCAACAGACTACCTTCCATAATGACAAGGCTACCATACATTGTAATAACAAAAATCTCGACAACAGACTACCTTCCATAATAACAAGGTTACCATCCATTGGAGTAACAAAAATCTCTACAACAGACTACCTTCCATAATGACAAGGCTACTATCCATTGAATTAACAAAAATATTGACAACAGACTACGTTCGATAATGCCAAGGCTACCATCCATTAGATTAACAAAAATCTCGACAATAGACTACCTTCCATAATGACAAGGCTACCATCCATTAGAGTAACAAAAATGTCGACAACATAATACCTTCAATAATAACAAGGATGCCATCAATTGGAGGAAAAAATATATTAACAAGAGACTACCTTCAATAATGACATGGATACCATCCATTGGAGTAACAAAAATCTCGACAACAGACTACCTTCCATAATAACAAGGCTACCATCACTTGGAGTAACAAAAATCTCGACAACATACTACCTTCCATAATGACAAGGCTACCATCCATTGGAGTAAGAAAGATATCGATAACAGACCACCTTCCATAATGACAAGGCTACCATACATTGTAGTAACAAAAATGTCGACAACAGACTACCTTCCATAATAACAAGGCTACCATCCGTTGGAGTAACAAAAATATCGATAACAAACTACGTTCCATAATGACAAGGCTACCATCCATTAGAGTAACAAAAATCTCGACAACAGACTTCCTTCCATAATGACAAGGCTACCATCCATTGGAGTAACAAAAATCTCGACAACAGACTACCTTCCATAATGACAAGGCTACCATCCATTAGAGTAACAAAAATATTGACAACAGACTACGTTCGATAATGACAAGGCTACCATCCATTGGAGTAACAAAAATCTCGACAACAGACTACCTTCCATAATGACAATGCTACCATCCATTGGAGTAACAAAAATCACGACAACAGACTACCTTCCATAATGACAAGGCTACCATTCATTGGAGTAACAAAAATCTCGTCAACAGACTACCTTCCATAATAACAAGGCTATCATCCATTGGAGTAACAAAAATCTCGACAACAGACTACCTTCCATAATGACAAGGCTACCATCCATTGGATTAACAAAAATCTCGACAACAGACTACCTTCCATAATGACAAGGCTACCATTCATTGGAGTAACAAAAATCTCGACAACAGACTACCTTCCATAATAACAAGGCTATCATCCATTGGAGTAACAAAAATTTCGACAACACACTACCTTCCATAATGACTAGGCTACCATCCATTGGAGTAACAAAGATATCGACAACAGACCACCTTCCATAATGACAAGGTTACCATGCATTGTAGTAACAAAAATCTCGACAACAGACTACCTTCCATAATGACAAGGCTACCATCCGTTGGAGTAACAAAAATATCGACAACAGACTACGTTCCATAATGACAAGGCTACCATGCATTAGAGTAACAAAAAACTCGACAACAGACTACCTTCCATAAAGAAAACTTACCATCCATTGAAGTAACAAAAATCTCTACAACAGACTACCTTCCATAATGCCAAGGCTACCATCCATTAGATTAACAAAAATCTCGACAATAGACTACCTTCCATAATGACAAGGCTACCATGCATTAGAGTAACAAAAATCTCAACAACAGACTACGTTCCATAATGACAAGCCTACCATCCATTGGAGTAACAAAAATCTCGACAACAGACTACCTTCCATAATAACAAGGCTATCATCCATTGGAGTAACAAAAATCTCGACAACAGACTACCTTCCATAATGACTAGGTTACCAGCCATTGTAGTAACAAAGATATCGACAACAGACCACCTTCCATAATGAAAAGGCTACCATACATTGTAGTAACAAAAATCTCGACAAGAGACTAACTTCCATAATGACAAGGCTACCATCCGTTAGAGTAACAAAAATATCGACAACAGACTACCTTCCATAATGACTAGGTTACCAGCCATTGTAGTAACAAAGATATCGACAACAGACCACCTTCCATAATGAAAAGGCTACCATACATTGTAGTAACAAAAATCTCGACAAGAGACTACGTGCCATAATGACAAGGCTACCATCCGTTGGAGTAACAAAAATATCGACAAAAGACTACGTTCCATAATGACAAGGCTACCATGCATTAGAGTAACAAAAATCTCGACAACAGACTACCTTCCATAATGATAAGGCTACCTTCCATTGGAGTAACAAAAAACTCGACAACAGACTACCTTCCATAATGACAAGGCTACCTTCCATTGGAGTAACAAAAATCTCGACAACAGACTACCTTCCATAATGACAAGGATACCATCCATTGGAGTAACAAAAATCTCGACAACAAACTACCTTCTATAATGACAAGGCTACCATCCATTGGAGTAAGAAAGATATTGACAACTTACCACCTTCCATAATGACAAGGCTACCATACGTTGTAGTAACAAAAATGTCGACAACAGACTACCTTCCATAATGACAAGGATACCATCCATTAGAATAACAAAAATATTGACAACATACTATGTTCGATAATGACAAGGCAACCTTCCATTGGAGTAACAAAAATATCGACAACAGACTACCTTCCATAATGACAAGGCTACCATCCATTGGAGTAACAAAAATCTAGACAACAGACTACCTTTCAAAATGACAAACCTACTATCCATTGGAGTAACAAAAATCTCTACAACAGACTACCTTCCAAAATGACAAGGTTACCATCCGTTTTAGTAACAAAAATATCGATGACAGACAACGTTCGATAATGCCAAGGCTACCATCCATTGGAGTAACAAAAATCTCGGCAACAGACTACCTTCCATAATGACAAGGCTACCATACATTGTAATAACAAAAATCTCGACAACAGACTACCTTCCATAATAACAAGGTTACCATCCATTGGAGTAACAAAAATCTCTACAACAGACTACCTTCCATAATGACAAGGCTACTATCCATTGAATTAACAAAAATATTGACAACAGACTACATTCGATAATGCCAAGGCTACCATCCATTAGATTAACAAAAATCTCGACAATAGACTACCTTCCATAATGACAAGGCTACCATCCATTAGAGTAACAAAAATGTCGACAACATAATACCTTCAATAATAACAAGGATGCCATCAATTGGAGGAAAAAATATATTAACAAGAGACTACCTTCAATAATGACATGGATACCATCCATTGGAGTAACAAAAATCTCGACAACAGACTACCTTCCATAATAACAAGGCTACCATCACTTGGAGTAACATAAATCTCGACAACATACTACCTTCCATAATGACAAGGCTACCATCCATTGGAGTAAGAAAGATATCGATAACAGACCACCTTCCATAATGACAAGGCTACCATACATTGTAGTAACAAAAATGTCGACAACAGACTACCTTCCATAATAACAAGGCTACCATCCGTTGGAGTAACAAAAATATCGATAACAAACTACGTTCCATAATGACAAGGCTACCATCCATTAGAGTAACAAAAATCTCGACAACAGACTTCCTTCCATAATGACAAGGCTACCATCCATTGGAGTAACAAAAATCTCGACAACAGACTACCTTCCATAATGACAAGGCTACCATCCATTGGATTAACAAAAATCTCGACAACAAACTACCTTCCATAATGACAAGGCTACCATTCATTGGAGTAACAAAAATCTCGACAACAGACTACCTTCCATAATAACAAGGCTATCATCCATTGGATTAACAAAAATCACGACAACAGACTACCTTCCATAATGACAAGGCTACCATTCATTGGAGTAACAAAGATATCGACAACAGACCACCTTCCATAATGACAAGGTTACCTTGCATTGTAGTAACAAAAATCTCGACAACAGACTACCTTCCATAATGACAAGGCTACCATCCATTGGATTAACAAAAATCTCGACAACAGACTACCTTCCATAATGACAAGGCTACCATTCATTGGAGTAACAAAAATCTCGACAACAGACTACCTTCCATAATAACAAGGCTATCATCCATTGGAGTAACAAAAATTTCGACAACACACTACCTTCCTTAATGACTAGGCTACCATCCATTAGAGTAACAAAGATATCGACAACAGACCACCTTCCATAATGACAAGGTTACCATGCATTGTAGTAACAAAAATCTCGACAACAGACTACCTTCCATAATGACAAGGCTACCATCCGTTGGAGTAACAAAAATATCGACAACAGACTACGTTCCATAATGACAAGGCTACCATGCATTAGAGTAACAAAAAACTCGACAACAGACTACCTTCCATAATGAAAACTTACCATCCATTGAAGTAACAAAAATCTCTACAACAGACTACCTTCCATAATGCCAAGGCTACCATCCATTAGATTAACAAAAATCTCGACAATAGACTACCTTCCATAATGACAAGGCTACCATGCATTAGAGTAACAAAAATCTCAACAACAGACTACGTTCCATAATGACAAGCCTACCATCCATTGGAGTAACAAAAATCCTGACAACAGACTACCTTCCATAATAACAAGGCTATCATCCATTGGAGTAACAAAAATCTCGACAACAGACTACCTTCCATAATGACTAGGTTACCAGCCATTGTAGTAACAAAGATATCGACAACAGACCACCTTCCATAATGAAAAGGCTACCATGCATTGTAGTAACAAAAATCTCAACAAGAGACTAACTTCCATAATGACAAGGCTACCATCCGGTAGAGTAACAAAAATATCGACAACAGACTACCTTCCATAATGACTAGGTTACCAGCCATTGTAGTAACAAAGATATCGACAACAGACCACCTTCCATAATGAAAAGGCTACCATACATTGTAGTAACAAAAATCTCGACAAGAGACTACGTTCCATAATGACAAGGCTACCATCCGTTGGAGTAACAAAAATATCGACAACAGACTACGTTCTATAATAACAAGACTACCATGCATTAGAGTAACAAAAATCTCGATAACAGACTACCTTCCATAATGATAAGGCTACCTTCCGTTGGAATAACAAAAAACTCGACAACAGACTACCTTCCAAAATGACAAGGCTACCTTCCATTGGAGTAACAAAAATCTCGACAACAGACTACCTTCCATAATGACAAGGGTACCATCCATTGGAGTAACAAATATCTCGACAACAAACTACCTTCTATAATGACAAGGCTACCATCCATTGGAGTAAGAAAGATATTGGCAACTGACCACCTTCCATAATGACAAGGCTACCATACGTTGTAGTAACAAAAATGTCGACAACAGACTACCTTCCATAATGACAAGGATACCATCCATTAGAGTAACAAAAATATTGACAACATACTATGTTTGATAATGACAAGGCTACCTTCCATTGGAGTAACAAAAATATCGACAACAGACTACCTTCCATAATGACAAGGCTACCATCCATTGGAGTAACAAAAATCAAGACAACAGACTACCTTTCAAAATGACAAACCTACTATCCATTGGAGTAACAAAAATCTCTACAACAGACTACCTTCCAAAATGACAAGGTTACCATCCGTTTTAGTAACAAAAATATCGATGACAGACTACGTTCGATAATGCCAAGGCTACCATCCATTGGAGTAACAAAAATCTCGGCAACAGACTACCTTCCATAATGACAAGGCTACCATACATTGTAATAACAAAAATCTCGACAACAGACTACCTTCCATAATAACAAGGATACCACCACTTGGAGTAACAAAAATCTCGACAACATACTACCTTCCGTAATGACAAGGCTACCTTCCATTGGAGTAACAAAAATCTCGACAACAGACTACCTTCCATAATGACAAGGCTACCATCCATTGGAGTAACAAAGATCTCCACAATAGACTACCTTCCATATTAACAAGGCTACCATCCATTGGAGTAACAAAAATATCGATAATAGACTACGTTCGATAATGACAAGTCTACCATCCATTAGAGTAACAAAGATCTCGACAACAGACTACCTTCCATAATGACAAGGCTACCATCCATTAGAGTAACAAAAATCTTGACAACAGACTACCTTCCATGATGACAATGCTACCATCCATTGGAGTAAAAAAATATCAACAAGTGATTACCTTCAATAATGACAAGGCTACCATCCATTGGAGTAACAAAAATCTCGACAACAGACTACCTTCCATAATAACAAGGCTATCATCCATTGGAGTAACAAAAATCTCGACAACAGACTACCTTCCATAATGACTAGGCTACCATCCATTGGAGTAAGAAAGATATCGACAACAGACCACCTTCCATAATGACAAGGTTACAATGCATTGTGGTAACAAAAATCTCGACAAGAGACTACCTTCCATAATGACAAGGCTACAATCCGTTGGAGTAACAAAAATATCGACAACAGACTACGTTCCATAATGACAAGGCTACCATGCATTAGAGTAACAAAAATCTCGACAACAGACTACCTTCCATAATGATAAGGCTACCTTTCATTGGAGTAACAAAAAACTAGACAACAGACTACCTTCCATAATGACAAGGCTACCTTCCATTGGAGTAACAAAAATCTCGACAACAGACTACCTTCCATAATGACAAGGATACCTTCCATTGGAGTAACAAAAATCTCGTCAACAGACTACCTTCCATAATAACAAGGCTATCATCCATTGGAGTAACAAAAATCTCGACAACAGACTACCTTTCATAATGACAAGGCTACCATCCATTGGATTAACAAAAATCTCGACAACAGACTACCTTCCATAATGACAAGGCTACCATTCATTGGAGTAACAAAAATCTCGACAACAGACTACCTTCCATAATAACAAGGCTATCATCCATTGGAGTAACAAAAATTTCGACAACACACTACCTTCCATAATGACTAGGCTACCATCCATTGGAGTAACAAAGATATCGACAACAGACCACCTTCCATAATGACAAGGTTACCATGCATTGTAGTAACAAAAATCTCGACAACAGACTACCTTCCATAAAGACAAGGCTACCATCCGTTGGAGTAACAAAAATATCGACAACAGACTACGTTCCATAATGACAAGGCTACCATGCATTAGAGTAACAAAAAACTCGACAACAGACTACCTTCCATAATGAAAACTTACCATCCATTGAAGTAACAAAAATCTCTACAACAGACTACCTTCCATAATGCCAAGGATACCATCCATTAGATTAACAAAAATCTCGACAATAGACTACCTTCCATAATGACAAGGCTACCATGCATTAGAGTAACAAAAATCTCAACAACAGACTACGTTCCATAATGACAAGCCTACCATCCATTGGAGTAACAAAAATCTCGACAACAGACTACCTTCCATAATAACAAGGCTATCATCCATTGGAGTAACAAAAATCTCGACAACAGACTACCTTCCATAATGACTAGGTTACCAACCATTGTAGTAACAAAGATATCGACAACAGACCACCTTCCATAATGAAAAGGCTACCATACATTGTAGTAACAAAAATCTCGACAAGAGACTACGTTCCATAATGACAAGGCTACCATCCGTTGGAGTAACAAAAATATCGACAACAGACTACGTTCTATAATAACAAGACTACCATGCATTAGAGTAACAAAAATCTCGATAACAGACTACCTTCCATAATGATAAGGCTACCTTCCGTTGGAATAACAAAAAACTCGACAACAGACTACCTTCCAAAATGACAAGGCTACCTTCCATTGGAGTAACAAAAATCTCGACAACAGACTACCTTCCATAATGACAAGGGTACCATCCATTGGAGTAACAAATATCTCGACAACAAACTACCTTCTATAATGACAAGGCTACCATCCATTGGAGTAAGAAAGATATTGGCAACTGACCACCTTCCATAATGACAAGGCTACCATACGTTGTAGTAACAAAAATGTCGACAACAGACTACCTTCCATAATGACAAGGATACCATCCATTAGAGTAACAAAAATATTGACAACATACTATGTTTGATAATGACAAGGCTACCTTCCATTGGAGTAACAAAAATATCGACAACAGACTACCTTCCATAATGACAAGGCTACCATCCATTGGAGTAACAAAAATCAAGACAACAGACTACCTTTCAAAATGACAAACCTACTATCCATTGGAGTAACAAAAATCTCTACAACAGACTACCTTCCAAAATGACAAGGTTACCATCCGTTTTAGTAACAAAAATATCGATGACAGACTACGTTCGATAATGCCAAGGCTACCATCCATTGGAGTAACAAAAATCTCGGCAACAGACTACCTTCCATAATGACAAGGCTACCATACATTGTAATAACAAAAATCTCGACAACAGACTACCTTCCATAATAACAAGGATACCACCACTTGGAGTAACAAAAATCTCGACAACATACTACCTTCCGTAATGACAAGGCTACCTTCCATTGGAGTAACAAAAATCTCGACAACAGACTACCTTCCATAATGACAAGGCTACCATCCATTGGAGTAACAAAGATCTCCACAATAGACTACCTTCCATATTAACAAGGCTACCATCCATTGGAGTAACAAAAATATCGATAATAGACTACGTTCGATAATGACAAGTCTACCATCCATTAGAGTAACAAAGATCTCGACAACAGACTACCTTCCATAATGACAAGGCTACCATCCATTAGAGTAACAAAAATCTTGACAACAGACTACCTTCCATGATGACAATGCTACCATCCATTGGAGTAAAAAAATATCAACAAGTGATTACCTTCAATAATGACAAGGCTACCATCCATTGGAGTAACAAAAATCTCGACAACAGACTACCTTCCATAATAACAAGGCTATCATCCATTGGAGTAACAAAAATCTCGACAACAGACTACCTTCCATAATGACTAGGCTACCATCCATTGGAGTAAGAAAGATATCGACAACAGACCACCTTCCATAATGACAAGGTTACAATGCATTGTGGTAACAAAAATCTCGACAAGAGACTACCTTCCATAATGACAAGGCTACAATCCGTTGGAGTAACAAAAATATCGACAACAGACTACGTTCCATAATGACAAGGCTACCATGCATTAGAGTAACAAAAATCTCGACAACAGACTACCTTCCATAATGATAAGGCTACCTTTCATTGGAGTAACAAAAAACTAGACAACAGACTACCTTCCATAATGACAAGGCTACCTTCCATTGGAGTAACAAAAATCTCGACAACAGACTACCTTCCATAATGACAAGGATACCTTCCATTGGAGTAACAAAAATCTCGTCAACAGACTACCTTCCATAATAACAAGGCTATCATCCATTGGAGTAACAAAAATCTCGACAACAGACTACCTTTCATAATGACAAGGCTACCATCCATTGGATTAACAAAAATCTCGACAACAGACTACCTTCCATAATGACAAGGCTACCATTCATTGGAGTAACAAAAATCTCGACAACAGACTACCTTCCATAATAACAAGGCTATCATCCATTGGAGTAACAAAAATTTCGACAACACACTACCTTCCATAATGACTAGGCTACCATCCATTGGAGTAACAAAGATATCGACAACAGACCACCTTCCATAATGACAAGGTTACCATGCATTGTAGTAACAAAAATCTCGACAACAGACTACCTTCCATAAAGACAAGGCTACCATCCGTTGGAGTAACAAAAATATCGACAACAGACTACGTTCCATAATGACAAGGCTACCATGCATTAGAGTAACAAAAAACTCGACAACAGACTACCTTCCATAATGAAAACTTACCATCCATTGAAGTAACAAAAATCTCTACAACAGACTACCTTCCATAATGCCAAGGATACCATCCATTAGATTAACAAAAATCTCGACAATAGACTACCTTCCATAATGACAAGGCTACCATGCATTAGAGTAACAAAAATCTCAACAACAGACTACGTTCCATAATGACAAGCCTACCATCCATTGGAGTAACAAAAATCTCGACAACAGACTACCTTCCATAATAACAAGGCTATCATCCATTGGAGTAACAAAAATCTCGACAACAGACTACCTTCCATAATGACTAGGTTACCAACCATTGTAGTAACAAAGATATCGACAACAGACCACCTTCCATAATGAAAAGGCTACCATACATTGTAGTAACAAAAATCTCGACAAGAGACTAACTTCCATAATGACAAGGCTACCATCCGTTAGAGTAACAAAAATATTGACAACAGACTACCTTCCATAATGACCAGGTTACCAGCCATTGTATTAACAAAGATATCGACAACAGACCACCTTCCATAATGAAAAGGCTACCATACATTGTAGTAACAAAAATATCGACAAGAGACTACGTTCCATAATGACAAGGCTACCATTCGTTGGAGTAACAAAAATATCGACAACAGACTACGTTCTATAATGACAAGACTACCATGCATTAGAGTAACAAAAATCTCGACAACAGACTACGTTCCATAATGATAAGGCTACCTTCCATTGGAATAACAAAAAACTCGACAACAGACTACCTTCCATAATGACAAGGCTACCTTCCATTGGAGTAACAAAAATCTCGACAACAAACTACCTTCCATAATGACAAGGATACCATCCATTGGAGTAACAAAAATCTCGACAACAGACTACCTTCTATAATGACAAGGATACCATCCATTAGAGTAACAAAAATATTGACAACAAACTACCTTCCATAATGACAAGGCTACCATACATTGTAATAACAAAAATCTCGACAACAGACTACCTTCCATAATAACAAGGCTACCATCCATTGGAGTAACAAAAATCTCGACAACATACTACCTTCCATAATGACTAGGCTACCATCCATTGGAGTAAGAAAGATATCGATAACATACAAACTTCCATAATGACAAGGCTACCATCCATTGGAGTAAGAAAGATATCGACAACAGACCACCTTCCACAATGATAAGGCTACCATACATTGTAGTAACAAAAATGTCGACAATAGACTTCCTTCCATAATAACAAGGCTACCATCCGTTGGAGTAACAAAAAATCTCGACAATAGACTACCTTCCATTATGACAAGGTTACCATCCATTGGAGTAACAAAAATCTCTACAACAGACTACCTTCCATAATGACAAGGCTACTATCCATTAGAGTAACAAAAATATTGACAACAGACTACGTTCGATAATGCCAAGGCTACCATCCATTAGATTAACAAAAATCTCGACAATAGACTACCATCCATAATGACAAGGCTACCATCCATTAGAGTAACAAAAATCTCGACAACATACTACATTCAAAAATAACAAGGATACCATCAATTGGAGGAAAAAATATATCAACAAGAGACTACCTTCAATAATGACAAGGATACCATCCATTGGAGTAACAAAAATCTCGACAACAGACTACTTTCCATAATAACAAGGCTAATATCACTTGGAGTAACAAAAATCTCGACAACATACTACCTTCCATAATGACTAGGCTACCATCCATTGGAGTAAGAAAGATATCGATAACAGACCACCTTCCATAATGACAAGGCTACCATACATTGTAGTAACAAAAATGTCGACAAAAGACTACCTTCCATAATAACAGGGCTACCATCCGTTGGAGTAACAAAAATATCGAAAACAAACTACGTTCCATAATGACAAGGCTACCATCCATTAGTGTAACAAAAATCTCGACAACAGACTTCCTTCCATAATGACAAGGCTACCATCCATTGGAGTAACAAAAATCTCGACAAAAGACTACCTTCCATAATGACAAGGCTACCATCCATTGGAGTAAAAAAATATCAACAAGTGACTACCTTCGATAATGACAAGGCTACCATTCATTGGAGTAACAAAAATCTCGACAACAGACTACCTTCCATAATGACTAGGCTACCAGCCATTGGAGTAACAAAGATATCGACAACAGACCACCTTCCATAATGAAAAGGCTACCATTCATTGTAGTAACAAAAATCTCGACAATAGACTACCTTCCATAATTACAACGCTACCATCAGTTGGAGTAACAAAAATATCGACAACAGACTACATTCCATAATGACAAGGCTACCATGCATTAGAGTAACAAAAATCTCGACAACAGAATACCTTCCAAAATGACAAGGCTACCTTCCATTGGAGTTACAAAAATCTAGACAATAGACTACCTTCCATAATGACAAGGCTACCATCCATTGGAGCAACAAAAATCTCGACAATAGACTACCTTCCATAATAACAAGGCTACCATCCATTGTAGTAACATAAATATCGATAATAGACTACGTTCGATAATGACTAGGCTACCATCCATTAGAGTAACAAAGATCTCGACAACAGACTACCTTCCATAATGACAAGGCTACCATCCATTGGAGTAAGAAAGATATCGATAAAAAAATACCTTCCATAATGACAAGGCTACCATACATTGTAGTAACAAAAATGTCGACAACAGACTACCTTCCATAATAACAAGGCTACCATCCGTTGGAGTAACAAAAATATCGACAACAAACTATGTTCCATAAGGACAAGGCTACCATCCATTAGAGTAACAAAAATCTTGACAACAGACTACCTTCCATAATGACAAGGCTACCATCCATTGGAGTAAAAAAATATCAACAAGTGACTACCTTCAATAATGACAAGGCTACCATCCATTCGAGTAACAAAAATCTCGACAATAGACTACCTTCCATAATAACAAGGCTATCATCCATTAGACTAACAAAGATATCGACAACAGGCCACCTTCCATAATGACAAGGTTACCATGCATTGTAGTAACAAAAATCTCGACAATAGACTACCTTCCATAATGACAAGGCTACCATCCGTTGGAGTAACAAAAATATCGACAACAGACTACGTTCCATAATGACAAGGCTACCATGCATTAAAGTAAAAAAAAACTCGACAACAGACTACCTTCCATAATGACAAACTTACCATCCATTGAAGTAACAAAAATATCTACAACAGACTACCTTCCATAATGCCAAGGCTACCATCCATTAGATTAACAAAAATCTCGACAATAGACTACCTTCTATAATTACAAGGCTACCATCTATTAGAGTAACAAAAATCTCGACAACAGACTACCTTCCATAATGACAAGGCTACCATCTATTAGAGTAACAAAATTTTTGACAACAGACTACCTTCCATAATGACAAGGCTACCATCCATTGGAGGAAAAAATATATCAACAAGAGACTACCTTCAATAATGACAAGGATACCATCCACTAGAGTAAGAAAAATCTTGACAACAGACTACCTTCCATAATAACAAGGCTACCATCCATTGGAGTAACAAAAATCTCGACAACAAACTACCTTCCATAATTACTAGGCTACCATCCATTGGAGTAACAAAGATATCAACAACAGACAACCTTCCATAATGACAAGGCTACCATACATTGTAGTAACAAAAATATCGACAACGGACTACCTTCCATAATAACAAGGCTACCATCCGTTGGAGTAACAAAAATATCGACCACAAACTACATTCCATAATGACAAGGCTACCATCCATTAGAGTAACAAAAATCTCGACAACAGACTACCTTCCATAATGACAAGGCTACCACCCATTAGAGTAACAAAAATCACGACAACAGACTACCTTCCGTAATGACAAGGCTACCATCCATTGGAGTAACAAAAATCTCGACACAAACTACCTTCCATAATGACAAGGCTACAATCCGATGGAGTAACAAAAATATCGATAACAGACTACCTTCCATAATGACAAACCTACCATCCATTGGAGTAACAAAAATATCTACAACAGACTACCTTCCATAGTGACAAGGCTACCATCCATTTGAGTAACAAAAATATCGAGAACAGACTACGTTCGATAATGCCAATGCTACCATCCATTAGAATAACAAAAATCTCGACAACAGACTACCTTCCATAATGATAAGGCTACCATCCATTAGAGTAACAAAAATCTCGACAACAGACTACCTTCCATAATGACTAGGCTACCATCCATTGGAGTAACAAAGATATTGACAACAGACCACCTTCCATAATGACAAGGCTACCATACATTGTAGTAACAAAAATGTCAACAACAGACTACCTTCGATAATAACAAGGCTACCATCCGTTGGAGTAACAAAAATATCGACAACAGCCTACTTTCCATAATGACAAGGCTACCATCCATTGGAGTAACAAAAATCTCTACAACAGACTACCTTGCATAATGAGAAGGCTACCATCCATTGGAGTAACAAAAATATCGACAACAAACTACGTTCCATAATGACAAGGCTACCATCCATTAGAGTAACAAAAATCTCGACAACAAACTTCCTTCCATAATGACAAGGCTACCATCCATTGGAGTAACAATAATCTCGACAACAGACTACCTTCCATAATGACAAGGTTACCATCCATTAGAGTAACAAAAACATTGACAACAGACTACGTTCGATAATGACAAGGCTACCATCCATTGGAGTAACAAAAATCTCGACAATAGACTACCTTCCATAATGACAAGGCTACCACCCATTAGAGTAACAAAAATCTCGACAACAGACTACCTTCCATAATGACAAAGCTACCATCCATTGGATTAACAAAAATCTCGACAACAGACTACCTTCCATAATAACAAGGCTATCATCCATTGGAGTAACAAAAATCTCGACAATTGACTACCTTCCATAATGACTAGGCTACCAGCCATTGGAGTAACAAAGATATCGACAACAGACCACCTTCCATAATGAAAAGGCTACCATTCATTGTAGTAACAAAAAACTCGACAACAGACTACCTTCCATAATGACAAGGCTACCATCAGTTGGAGTAACAAAAATATCGACAACAGACTACATTCCATAATGACAAGGCTACCATGCATTAGAGTAACAAAAATCTCGACAACAGACTACCTTCCATAATGACAAGGCTACCTTCCATTGGAGTAACAAAAATCTCGACAACAGACTACCTTCCATAATGACAAGGCTACCATCCATTGGAGTAACAAAAATCTCGACAATAGACTACCTTCCATAATAACAAGGCTACCATCCATTGGAGTAACAAAAATATCGATAATAGACTACTTTTGATAATGACAAGGCTACCATCCATTAGAGTAACAAAGATCTCGACAACAGACTACCTTCCATAATGACAAGGCTACCATCCATTAGAGTAACAAAAATCTTGACAACAGACTACCTTCCATAATGACAAGGCTACCATCCATTGGAGTAAAAAAATATCAACAAGTGACTACCTTTAATAATGACAAGGCTACCATCCATTGGAGTAACAAAAATCTCGACAACAGACTACCTTCCATAATAACAAGGCTATCATCCATTAGAGTAACAAAGATATCGACAACAGACCACCTTCCATAATGACAAGGTTACCATGAATTGTAGTAACAAAAATCTCGACAACAGACTACCTTCCATAATGACAAGGCTACCATCCGTTGGAGTCACAAAAATATCAACAACAGACTACGTTCGATAATGACAAGGCTACCATCCATTGGAGTAACAAAAATCTCGACAATAGACTACCTTCCATAATGACAAGGCTACCATCCATTGGAGTAACAAAAATCTCGACAACAGACTACCTTCCATAATGACAAGGCTACCATCCATTCGAGGAAAAAATATATCAACAAGAGACTACCTTCAATAATGACAAGGATACCATCCACTAGAGTAAGAAAAATCTTGACAACAGACTACCTTCCATAATAACAAGGCTACCATCCGTTAGAGTAACAAAAATCTCGACAACAGACTACCTTCCATAATTACTAGGCTACCATCCATTGGAGTAACAAAGATATCAACAATAGACCACCTTCCATAATGACAAGGCTACCATACATTGTAGTAACAAAAATCTCGACAACGGACTACCTTCCATAATAACAAGGCTACCATCCGTTGGAGTAACAAAAATATCGACCACAGACTACATTCCATAATGACAAGGCTACCATCCATTAGAGTAACAAAAATCTCGACAACAGACTACCTTCCATAATGACAAGGCTTCCATCCATTGGAGTAACATAAATCACGACAATAGACTACCTTCCGTAATGACAAGGCTACCATCCATTGGAGTAACAAAAATCTCGACAACAGACTACCTTCCATAATGACAAGGCTACCATCCGTTGGAGTAACAAAAATATCGACAACAGACTACGTTCCATAATGACAAGGCTACCTTCCATTAGTATAAAAAAAATCTCGACAACAGACTACCTTCCATTATGACAAACCTACCATCCATTGGAGTAACAAAAATATCTACAACAGACTACCTTCCATAGTGAGAAGGCTACCATCCATTTGAGTAACAAAAATATCGAGAACAGACTATGTTCGATAATGCCAAGGCTACCATCCATTAGAATAACAAAAATCTCGACAACAGACTACCTTCCGTAATGACAAGGCTACTATCCATTGGAGTAACAAAAATCTCGACAACAGACTACCTTCCATAATGACAAGGCTACCATCCGTTGGAGTAACAAAAATATCGACAACAAACTACGTTGCATAATGACAAGGCTACCTTCCATTAGTATAAAAAAAATCTCGACAACAGACTACCTTTCATAATGACAAACCTACCATCCATTGGAGTAACAAAAATATCTACAACAGAGTACCTTCCATAGTGACAAGGCTACCATCCATTTGAGTAACAAAAATATCGAGAACAGACTATGTTCGATAATGCCAAGGCTACCATCCATTAGAATAACAAAAATCTCGACAACAGACTACCTTCCATAATGACAAGGCTACCATCCATTAGAGTAACAAAAATCTCGACAACAGACTACCTTCCATAATGACTAGGCTACCATCCATTGGAGTAACAAAGATATTGGCAACATACCACCTTCCATAATGACAACGCTACCATACATTGTAGTAACAAAAATGTCAACAACAGACTACCTTCGATAATAACAAGGCTACCATCCGTTGGAGTAACAAAAATATCGACAACAGACGACTTTCCATATTGACAAGGCTACCATCCATTGGAGTAACAAAAATCTCTACAACAGACTACCTTCCATGATGACAAGGCTACCATCCATTGGAGTAACAAAAATATCGACAACAAACTACGTTCCATAATGACAAGGCAACCATCCATTAGAGTAACAAAAATCTCGACAACAGACTTCCTTCCATAATGACAAGGCTACCATCCATTGGAGTAACAAAAATCTCGACAACAGACTACTTTCCATAATGACAAGGCTACCATCCATTGGAGTAACAAAAATCTCGACAACAAACTACCTTCCATAATGACAAGGCTACCATCCGTTGGAGTAACAAAAATATCGACAACAGACTACGTTCCATAATGACAAGGCTACCTTCCATTAGTATAAAAAAAATCTCGACAACAGACTACCTTCCATAATGACAAACCTACCATCCATTAGAGTAACAAAAATATCTACAACAGACTACCTTCCATAGTGAGAAGGCTACCATCCATTTGAGTAACAAAAATATCGAGAACAGACTATGTTCGATAATGCCAAGGCTACCATCCATTAGAATAACATTAATCTCGACAATAGACTACCTTCCATAATGACAAGGCTACCATCCATTAGAGTAACAAAAATCTCGACAACAGACTACCTTCCATAATGACTAGGCTACCATCCATTGGAGTAACAAAGATATTGACAACAGACCACCTTCCATAATGACAAGGCTACCATACATTGTAGTAACAAAAATGTCAACAACAGACTACCTTCGATAATAACAAGGCTACCATCCGTTGGAGTAACAAAAATATCGACAACAGACTACTTTCCATAATGACAAGGCTACCATCCATTCGAGTAACAAAAATCTCTACAAAAGACTACCTTCCATGATGACAAGGCTACCATCCATTGGAGTAACAAAAATATCGACAACAAACTACGTTCCATAATGACAAGGCTACCATCCATTAGAGTAACAAAAATCTCGACAACAGACTTCCTTCCATAATGACAAGGCTACCATCCATTGGAGTAACAAAAATATCGACAACAGACTACCTTCCATAATGACAAGGCTACCATCCATTAGAGTAACAAAAATATTGACAACAGACTACGTTCGATAATGACAAGGCTACCATCCATTGGAGTAACAAAAATCTCGACAACAGACTACCTTCCATAATGACAAGGCTACGATCCTTTGGAGTAACAAAAATCTCGACAACAAACTACCTTCCATAATGACAAGGCTACCATCCATTGGATTAACAAAAATCTCGACAACAGACTACCTTCCATAATGACAAGGCTACCATCCATTTGAGTAACAAAAATATCGATAACAGACTACCTTCCATAATGACAAGGCTACCATCCATTAGAGTAACAAAAATATTGACAACAGACTACGTTCGATAATGACAAGGCTACCATCCATTGGAGTACCAAAAATCTCGACAACAGACTACCTTCCATAATGACAAGGCTACCATCCATTGGAGTAACAAAAATCTCGACAACAGACTACCTTCCAAAATGACAAGGCTACATCCATTGGATTAACAAAAATCTCGACAACAGACTACCTTCCATAATGACAAGGCTACCATTCATTAGAGTATCAAAAATATCGACAACAGACTACCTTCCATAATAACAAGGCTATCATCCATTGGAGTAACAAAAATCTCGACAACTGACTACCTTCCATAATGACTAGGCTACCAGCCATTGGAGTAACAAAGATATCGACAACAGACCACCTTCCATAATGACAAGGTTACCATGCATTGTAGTAACAAAAATCTCGACAACAGACTACCTTCCATAATGACAAGGCTACCATCCGTTGGAGTAACAAAAATATCGACAACAGACTATGTTCCATAATGATAAGGCTACCATACATTAGAGTAACAAAAAACTCGACAACATACTACCTTCTATAATGACAAACTTACCATGCATTGAAGTAACAAAAATCTCTACAACAGACTACCTTCCATAATGCCAAGGCTACCATCCATTAGATTAACAAAAATCTCGACAATAGACTACCTTCCATAATGACAAGGCTACCATCCATTAGAGTAACAAAAATCTCGACAACAGACTACCTTCCATAATGACAAGGCTACCATCCATTGGAGGAAAAAATATATCAACAAGAGACTAACTTCAATAATGACAAGGATACCATCCACTAGAGTAAGAAAAATCTTGACAACAGACTACCTTCCATAATAACAAGGCTACCATCCATTGGAGTAACAAAAATCTCGACAATAGACTACCTTACATAGTTACTAGGCTACCATCCATTGGAGTAACAAAGATATCAACAACAGACCACCTTCCATAATGACAAGGCTACCATACATTGTAGTAACAAAAAACTCGACAACGGACTACCTTCCATAATAACAAGGCTTCCATCTGTTGGAGTAACAAAAATATCGACCACAGACTACATTCCATAATGACAAGGCTACCATCCATTAGAGTAACAAAAATCTCGACAACAGACTACCTTCCGTAATGACAAGGCTACCATCCATTGGAGTAACAAAAATCTCGACAACAGACTACCTTCCATAATGACAAGGCTACCATCCGTTGGAGTAACAAAAATATCGACAACAAACTACGTTGCATAATGACAAGGCTAACTTCCATTAGTATAAAAAAAATCTCGACAACAGACTACCTTTCATAATGACAAACCTACCATCCATTGGAGTAACAAAAATATCTACAACAGAGTACCTTCCATAGTGACAAGGCTACCATCCATTTGAGTAACAAAAATATCGAGAACAGACTATGTTCGATAATGCCAAGGCTACCATCCATTAGAATAACAAAAATCTCGACAACAGACTACCTTCCATAATGACAAGGCTACCATCCATTAGAGTAACAAAAATCTCGACAACAGACTACCTTCCATAATGACTAGGCTACCATCCATTGGAGTAACAAAGATATTGACAACAGACCACCTTCCATAATGACAAGGCTACCATACATTGTAGTAACAAAAATGTCAACAACAGACTACCTTCGATAATAACAAGGCTACCATCCGTTGGAGTAACAAAAATATCGACAACAGACTACTTTCCATATTGACAAGGCTACCATCCATTGGAGTAACAAAAATCTCTACAACAGACTACCTTCCATGATGACAAGGCTACCATCCATTGGAGTAACAAAAATATCGACAACAAACTATGTTCCATAATGACAAGGCAACCATCCATTAGAGTAACAAAAATCTCGACAACTGACTTCCTTCCATAATGACAAGGCTACCATCCATTGGAGTAACAAAAATCTCGACAACAGACTACTTTCCATAATGACAAGGTTACCATCCATTGGAGTAACAAAAATCTCGACAACAAACTACCTTCCATAATGACAAGGCTACCATCCGTTGGAGTAACAAAAATATCGACAACAGACTACGTTCCATAATGACAAGGCTACCTTCCATTAGTATAAAAAAAATCTCGACAACAGACTACCTTCCATAATGACAAACCTACCATCCATTGGAGTAACAAAAATATCTACAACAGACTACCTTCCATAGTGAGAAGGCTACCATCCATTTGAGTAACAAAAATATCGAGAACAGACTATGTTCGATAATGCCAAGGCTACCATCCATTAGAGTAACAAAAATCTCGACAACAGACTACCTTCCATAATGACTAGGCTACCATCCATTAGAGTAACAAAGATATTGACAACAGACCACCTTCCATAATGACAAGGCTACCATACATTGTAGTAACAAAAATGTCAACAACAGACTACCTTCGATAATAACAAGGCTACCATCCGTTGGAGTAACAAAAATATCGACAACAGACTACTTTCCATAATGACAAGGCTACCATCCATTCGAGTAACAAAAATCTCTACAAAAGACTACCTTCCATGATGACAAGGCTACCATCCATTGGAGTAACAAAAATATCGACAACAAACTACGTTCCATAATGACAAGGCTACCATCCATTAGAGTAACAAAAATCTCGACAACGGACTTCCTTCCATAATGACAAGGCTACCATCCATTGGAGTAACAAAAATATCGACAACAGACTACCTTCCATAATGACAAGGCTACCATCCATTAGAGTAACAAAAATATTGACAACAGACTACGTTCGATAATGACAAGGCTACCATCCATTGGAGTAACAAAAATCTCGACAACAGACTACCTTCCATAATGACAAGGCTACGATCCATTGGAGTAACAAAAATCTCGACAACAAACTACCTTCCATAATGACAAGGCTACCATCCATTGGATTAACAAAAATCTCGACAACAGACTACCTTCCATAATGACAAGGCTACCATCCATTTGAGTAACAAAAATATCGACAACAGACTACCTTCCATAATGACAAGGCTACCATCCATTAGAGTAACAAAAATATTGACAACAGACTACGTTCGATAATGACAAGGCTACCATCCATTGGAGTACCAAAAATCTCGACAACAGACTACCTTCCATAATGACAAGGCTACCATCCATTGGAGTAACAAAAATCTCGACAACAGACTACCTTCCAAAATGACAAGGCTACATCCATTGGATTAACAAAAATCTCGACAACAGACTACCTTCCATAATGACAAGGCTACCATTCATTAGAGTATCAAAAATATCGACAACAGACTACCTTCCATAATAACAAGGCTATCATCCATTGGAGTAACAAAAATCTCGACAACTGACTACCTTCCATAATGACTAGGCTACCAGCCATTGGAGTAACAAAGATATCGACAACAGACCACCTTCCATAATGACAAGGTTACCATGCATTGTAGTAACAAAAATCTCGACAACAGACTACCTTCCATAATGACAAGGCTACCATCCGTTGGAGTAACAAAAATATCGACAACAGACTATGTTCCATAATGATAAGGCTACCATACATTAGAGTAACAAAAAACTCGACAACATACTACCTTCCATAATGACAAACTTACCATGCATTGAAGTAACAAAAATCTCTACAACAGACTACCTTCCATAATGCCAAGGCTACCATCCATTAGATTAACAAAAATCTCGACAATAGACTACCTTCCATAATGACATGGCTACCATCCATTAGAGTAACAAAAATCTCGACAACAGACTACCTTCCATAATGACAAGGCTACCATCCATTGGAGGAAAAAATATATCAACAAGAGACTAACTTCAATAATGACAAGGATACCATCCACTAGAGTAAGAAAAATCTTGACAACAGACTACCTTCCATAATAACAAGGCTACCATCCATTGGAGTAACAAAAATCTCGACAATAGACTACCTTACATAGTTACTAGGCTACCATCCATTGGAGTAACAAAGATATCAACAACAGACCACCTTCCATAATGACAAGGCTACCATACATTGTAGTAACAAAAAACTCGACAACGGACTACCTTCCATAATAACAAGGCTACCATCTGTTGGAGTAACAAAAATATCAACCACAGACTACATTCCATAATGACAAGGCTACCATCCATTAGAGTAACAAAAATCTCGACAACAGACTACCTTCCGTAATGACAAGGCTACCATCCATTGGAGTAACAAAAATCTCGACAACAGACTACCTTCCATAATGACAAGGCTACCATCCGTTGGAGTAACAAAAATATCGACAACAAACTACGTTGCATAATGACAAGGCTACCTTCCATTAGTATAAAAAAAATCTCGACAATAGACTACCTTTCATAATGACAAACCTACCATCCATTGGAGTAACAATAATATCTACAACAGAGTACCTTCCATAGTGACAAGGCTACCATCCATTTGAGTAACAAAAATATCGAGAACATACTATGTTCGATAATGCCAAGGCTACCATCCATTAGAATAACAAAAATCTCGACAACAGACTACCTTCCATAATGACAAGGCTACCATCCATTAGAGTAACAAAAATCTCGACAACAGACTACCTTCCATAATGACTAGGCTACCATCCATTGGAGTAACAAAGATATTGACAACAGACCACCTTCCATAATGACAAGGCTACCATACATTGTAGTAACAAAAATGTCAACAACAGACTACCTTCGATAATAACAAGGCTACCATCCGTTGGAGTAACAAAAATATCGACAACAGACTACTTTCCATATTGACAAGGCTACCATCCATTGGAGTAACAAAAATCTCTACAACAGACTACCTTCCATGATGACAAGGCTACCATCCATTGGAGTAACAAAAATATCGACAACAAACTACGTTCCATAATGACAAGGCAACCATCCATTAGAGTAACAAAAATCTCGACAACTGACTTCCTTCCATAATGACAAGGCTACCATCCATTGGAGTAACAAAAATCTCGACAACAGACTACTTTCCATAATGACAACGCTACCATCAATTAGAGTAACAAAAATATTGACAACAGACTACGTTCGATAATGACAAGGCTACCATCCATTGGAGTAACAAAAATCTCGACAACAGACTACCTTCCATAATGACAAGGCTACCATCCATTGGAGTAACAAAAATCTCGACAACAGACTACCTTCCATAATGACAAGGCTACGATCCATTGGAGTAACAAAAATCTCGACAACAAACTACCTTCCATAATGACAAGGCTACCATCCATTGGATTAACAAAAATCTCGACAACAGACTACCTTCCATAATGACAAGGCTACCATCCATTTGAGTAACAAAAATATCGACAACAGACTACCTTCCATAATGACAAGGCTACCATCCATTAGAGTAACAAAAATATTGACAACAGACTACGTTCGATAATGACAAGGCTACCATCCATTGGAGTACCAAAAATCTCGAGAACAGACTACCTTCCATAATGACAAGGCTACCATCCATTGGAGTAACAAAAATCTCGACAACAGACTACCTTCCAAAATGACAAGGCTACATCCATTGGATTAACAAAAATCTCGACAACAGACTACCTTCCATAATGACAAGGCTACCATTCATTAGAGTATCAAAAATATCGACAACAGACTACCTTCCATAATAACAAGGCTATCATCCATTGGAGTAACAAAAATCTCGACAACTGACTACCTTCCATAATGACTAGGCTACCAGCCATTGGAGTAACAAAGATATCGACAACAGACCACCTTCCATAATGACAAGGTTACCATGCATTGTAGTAACAAAAATCTCGACAACAGACTACCTTCCATAATGACAAGGCTACCATCCGTTGGAGTAACAAAAATATCGACAACAGACTATGTTCCATAATGATAAGGCTACCATACATTAGAGTAACAAAAAACTCGACAACATACTACCTTCCATAATGACAAACTTACCATGCATTGAAGTAACAAAAATCTCTACAACAGACTACCTTCCATAATGCCAAGGCTACCATCCATTAGATTAACAAAAATCTCGACAATAGACTACCTTCCATAATGACAAGGCTACCATCCATTAGAGTAACAAAAATCTCGACAACAGACTACCTTCCATAATGACAAGGCTACCATCCATTGGAGGAAAAAATATATCAACAAGAGACTAACTTCAATAATGACAAGGATACCATCCACTAGAGTAAGAAAAATCTTGACAACAGACTACCTTCCATAATAACAAGGCTACCATCCATTGGAGTAACAAAAATCTCGACAATAGACTACCTTACATAGTTACTAGGCTACCATCCATTGGAGTAACAAAGATATATACAACAGACCACCTTCCATAATGACAAGGCTACCATACATTGTAGTAACAAAAAACTCGACAACGGACTACCTTCCATAATAACAAGGCTACCATCTGTTGGAGTAACAAAAATATCGACCACAGACTACATTCCATAATGACAAGGCTACCATCCATTAGAGTAACAAAAATCTCGACAACAGACTACCTTCCGTAATGACAAGGCTACCATCCATTGGAGTAACAAAAATCTCGACAACAGACTACCTTCCATAATGACAAGGCTACCATCCGTTGGAGTAACAAAAATATCGACAACAAACTACGTTGCATAATGACAAGGCTACCTTCCATTAGTATAAAAAAAATCTCGACAACAGACTACCTTTCATAATGACAAACCTACCATCCATTGGAGTAACAATAATATCTACAACAGAGTACCTTCCATAGTGACAAGGCTACCATCCATTTGAGTAACAAAAATATCGAGAACATACTATGTTCGATAATGCCAAGGCTACCATCCATTAGAATAACAAAAATCTCGACAACAGACTACCTTCCATAATGACAAGGCTACCATCCATTAGAGTAACAAAAATCTCGACAACAGACTACCTTCCATAATGACTAGGCTACCATCCATTGGAGTAACAAAGATATTGACAACAGACCACCTTCCATAATGACAAGGCTACCATACATTGTAGTAACAAAAATGTCAACAACAGACTACCTTCGATAATAACAAGGCTACCATCCGTTGGAGTAACAAAAATATCGACAACAGACTACTTTCCATATTGACAAGGCTACCATCCATTGGAGTAACAAAAATCTCTACAACAGACTACCTTCCATGATGACAAGGCTACCATCCATTGGAGTAACAAAAATATCGACAACAAACTACGTTCCATAATGACAAGGCAACCATCCATTAGAGTAACAAAAATCTCGACAACTGACTTCCTTCCATAATGACAAGGCTACCATCCATTGGAGTAACAAAAATCTCGACAACAGACTACTTTCCATAATGACAACGCTACCATCAATTAGAGTAACAAAAATATTGACAACAGACTACGTTCGATAATGACAAGGCTACCATCCATTGGAGTAACAAAAATCTCGACAACAGACTACCTTCCATAATGACAAGGCTACCATCCATTGGAGTAACAAAAATCTCGACAACAGACTACCTTCCATAATGACAAGGCTACCATCCATTGGATTAACAAAAATCTCGACAACAGACTACATTCCATAATGACATGGCTACCATCCATTAGATTAACAAAAATCTCGACAACAGACTACCTTTCATAATGACAAGGATACCATCCATTGGAGTAACAAAAATCACGACAACAGACTACCTTCCGTAATGACAAGGCTACCATCCATTGGAGTAACAAAAATCTCGACAACAGACTACCTTCCATAATGACAAGGCTACCATCCGTTGGAGTAACAAAAATATCGACAACAAACTACCTTCCAAAATGACAAGGCTACATCCATTGGATTAACAAAAATCTCGACAACAGACTACCTTCCATAATGACAAGGCTACCATTCATTAGAGTATCAAAAATCTCGACAACAGACTACCTTCCATAATAACAAGGCTATCATCCATTGGAGTAACAAAAATCTCGACAACTGACTACCTTCCATAATGACTAGGCTACCAGCCATTGGAGTAACAAAGATATCGACAACAGACCACCTTCCATAATGACAAGGTTACCATGCATTGTAGTAACAAAAATCTCGACAACAGACTACCTTCCATAATGACAAGGCTACCATCCGTTGGAGTAAAAAAAATATCGACAACAGACTATGTTCCATAATGATAAGGCTACCATACATTAGAGTAACAAAAAACTCGACAACATACTACCTTCCATAATGACAAACTTACCATGCATTGAAGTAACAAAAATCTCTACAACAGACTACCTTCCATAATGCCAAGGCTACCATCCATTAGATTAACAAAAATCTCGACAATAGACTACCTTCCATAATGACAAGGCTACCATCCATTAGAGTAACAAAAATCTCGACAACAGACTACCTTCCATAATGACAAGGCTACCATCCATTGGAGGAAAAAATATATCAACAAGAGACTAACTTCAATAATGACAAGGATACCATCCACTAGAGTAAGAAAAATCTTGACAACAGACTACCTTCCATAATAACAAGGCTACCATCCATTGGAGTAACAAAAATCTCGACAATAGACTACCTTACATAGTTACTAGGCTACCATCCATTGGAGTAACAAAGATATCAACAACAGACCACCTTCCATAATGACAAGGCTACCATACATTGTAGTAACAAAAAACTCGACAACGGACTACCTTCCATAATAACAAGGCTACCATCTGTTGGAGTAACAAAAATATCGACCACAGACTACATTCCATAATGACAAGGCTACCATCCATTAGAGTAACAAAAATCTCGACAACAGACTACCTTCCGTAATGACAAGGCTACCATCCATTGGAGTAACAAAAATCTCGACAACAGACTACCTTCCATAATGACAAGGCTACCATCCGTTGGAGTAACAAAAATATCGACAACAAACTACGTTGCATAATGACAAGGCTACCTTCCATTAGTATAAAAAAAATCTCGACAACAGACTATCTTTCATAATGACAAACCTACCATCCATTGGAGTAACAAAAATATCTACAACAGAGTACCTTCCATAGTGACAAGGCTACCATCCATTTGAGTAACAAAAATATCGAGAACAGACTATGTTCGATAATGCCAAGGCTACCATCCATTAGAATAACAAAAATCTCGACAACAGACTACCTTCCATAATGACAAGGCTACCATCCATTAGAGTAACAAAAATCTCGACAACAGACTACCTTCCATAATGACTAGGCTACCATCCATTGGAGTAACAAAGATATTGACAACAGACCACCTTCCATAATGACAAGGCTACCATACATTGTAGTAACAAAAATGTCAACAACAGACTACCTTCGATAATAACAAGGCTACCATCCGTTGGAGTAACAAAAATATCGACAACAGACTACTTTCCATATTGACAAGGCTACCATCCATTGGAGTAACAAAAATCTCTACAACAGACTACCTTCCATGATGACAAGGCTACCATCCATTGGAGTAACAAAAATATCGACAACAAACTACGTTCCATAATGACAAGGCAACCATCCATTAGAGTAACAAAAATCTCGACAACTGACTTCCTTCCATAATGACAAGGCTACCATCCATTGGAGTAACAAAAATCTCGACAACAGACTACTTTCCATAATGACAACGCTACCATCAATTAGAGTAACAAAAATATTGACAACAGACTACGTTCGATAATGACAAGGCTACCATCCATTGGAGTAACAAAAATCTCGACAACAGACTACTTTCCATAATGACAAGGCTACCATCCATTGGAGTAACAAAAATCTCGACAACAGACTACGTTGCATAATGACATGGCTACCTTCCATTAGTATAAAAAAAATCTCGACAACAGACTACCTTTCATAATGACAAACCTACCATCCATTGGAGTAACAAAAATATCTACAACAGAGTACCTTCCATAGTGACAAGGCTACCATCCATTTGAGTAACAAAAATATCGAGAACAGACTACCTTCGATAATGACAAGGCTACCATCCATTAGAATAACAAAAATCTCGACAACAGACTACCTTCCATAATGACAAGGCTACCATCCATTAGAGTAACAAAAATCTCGACAACAGACTACCTTCCATAATGACTAGGCTACCATCCATTGGAGTAACAAAGATATTGACAACAGACCACCTTCTATAATGACAAGGCTACCATACATTGTAGTAACAAAAATGTCAACAACAGACTACCTTCGATAATAACAAGGCTACCATCCGTTGGAGAAACAAAAATATTGACAACAGACTACTTTCCATATTGACAAGGCTACCATCCACTGGAGTAACAAAAATCTCTACAACAGACTACCTTCCATGATGACAAGGCTACCATCCATTGGAGTAACAAAAATCTCGACAACAAACTACCTTCCATAATGACAAGGCTACCATCCATTGGAGTAACAAAAATCTCGACAATAGACTACCTTACATAATTACTAGGCTACCATCCATTGGAGTAACAAAGATATCAACAACAGACCACCTTCCATAATGACAAGGCTACCATACATTGTAGTAACAAAAATCTCGACAACGGACTACCTTCCATAATAACAAGGCTACCATCTGTTGGAGTAACAAAAATATCGACCACAGACTACATTCCATAATGACAAGGCTACCATCCATTAGAGTAACAAAAATCTCGACAACAGACTACCTTTCATAATGACAAGGCTACCATCCATTGGAGTAACAAAAATCACGATAACAGAATACCTTCCGTAATGACAAGGCTACCATCCATTGGAGTAACAAAAATCTCGACAACAGACTACCTTCCATAATGACAAGGCTACCATCCGTTGGAGTAACAAAAATATCGACAACAAACTACGTTGCATAATGACAAGGCTACCTTCCGTTAGTATAAAAAAAATCTCGACAATAGACTACCTTTCATAATGACAAACCTACCATCCATTGGAGTAACAAAAATATCTACAACAGAGTACCTTCCATAGTGACAAGGCTACCATCCATTTGAGTAACAAAAATATCGAGAACAGACTATGTTCGATAATGCCAAGGCTACCATCCATTAGAATAACAAAAATCTCGACAACAGACTACCTTCCATAATGACAAGGCTACCATCCATTAGAGTAACAAAAATCTCGACCAGAGACTACCTTCCATAATGACTAGGCTACCATCCATTGGAGTAACAAAGATATTGACAACAGACCACCTTCCATAATGACAAGGCTACCATACATTGTAGTAACAAAAATGTCAACAACAGACTACCTTCGATAATAACAAGGCTACCATCCGTTGGAGTAACAAAAATATCGACAACAGACTACTTTCCATATTGACAAGGCTACCATCCATTGGAGTAACAAAAATCTCTACAACAGACTACCTTCCATGATGACAAGGCTACCATCCATTGGAGTAACAAAAATATCGACAACAAACTACGTTCCATAATGACAAGGCAACCATCCATTAGAGTAACAAAAATCTCGACAACTGACTTCCTTCCATAATGACAAGGCTACCATCCATTGGAGTAACAAAAATTTCGACAACAGACTACTTTCCATAATCACAAGGCTACCATCCATTAGAGTAACAAAAATATTGACAACAGACTACGTTCGATAATGACAAGGCTACCATCCATTGGAGTAACAAAAATCTCGACAACAGACTACCTTCCATAATGACAAGGCTACCATCCATTGGAGTAACAAAAATCTCGACAACAGACTACCTTCCATAATGACATGGCTACCATCCATTGGATTAACAAAAATCTCGACAACAGACTACATTCCATAATGACAAGGCTACCATCCATTAGAGTAACAAAAATCTCGACAACAGACTACCTTTCATAATGACAAGGCTACCATCCATTGGAGTAACAAAAATCACGACAAATGACTACCTTCCGTAATGACAAGGCTACCATCCATTGGAGTAACAAAAATCTCGACAACAGACTACCTTCCATAATGACAAGGCTACCATCCGTTGGAGTAACAAAAATATCGACAACAAACTACGTTGCATAATGACAAGGCTACCTTCCATTAGTATAAAAAAAATCTCGACAACGGACTACCTTTCATAATGACAAACCTACCATCCATTGGAGTAACAAAAATATCTACAATAGAGTACCTTCCATAGTGACAAGGCTACCATCCATTTGAGAAACAAAAATATCGAGAACAGACTATGTTCGATAATGCCAAGGCTACCATCCATTAGAATAACAAAAATCTCGACAACAGACTACCTTCCATAATGACAAGGCTACCATCCATTAGAGTAACAAAGATATTGACAACAGACTACCTTCCATAATGACTAGGCTACCATCCATTGGAGTAACAAAGATATTGACAATAGACCACCTTCCATAATGACAAGGCTACCATACATTGTAGTAACAAAAATGTCAACAACAGACTACCTTCGATAATAACAAGGCTACCATCTGTTGGAGTAACAAAAATATCGACAACAGACTACTTTCCATATTGACAAGGCTACCATCCATTGGAGTAACAAAAATCTCTACAACAGACTACCTTCCATGATGACAAGGCTACCATCCATTGGAGTAACAAAAATATCGACAACAAACTACGTTCTGTAATGACAAGGCAACCATCCATTAGAGTAACAAAAATCTCGACAACAGACTTCCTTCCATAATGACAAGGCTACCATCCATTGGAGTAACAAAAATCTCGACAACAGACTACTTTCCATAATGACAAGGCTACCATCCATTAGAGTAACAAAAATATTGACAACAGACTACGTTCGATAATGACAAGGCTACCATCCATTGGAGTAACAAAAATCTCGACAACAGACTACCTTCCTTAATGACAAGGCTACCATCCATTGGAGTAACAAAAGTCTCGACAACAGACTACCTTCCATAATGACAAGGCTACCATCCATTGGATTAACAAAAATATCGACAACAGACTACCTTCCATAATGACAAGGCTACCATCCATTGGAGTAACAAAAATCTCGACAATAGACTACCTTACATAATTACTAGGCTACCATCCATTAGAGTAACAAAAATATTGACAACAGACTACCTTCCGTAATGACAAGGCTACCATCCATTGGAGTAACAAAAATCTCGACAACAGACTACCTTCTATAATGACAAGGCTACCATCTGTTGGAGTAACAAAAATATCGACAACAAACTACGTTCCATAATGACAAGGCTACCTTCCATTAGTATAAAAAAAATCTCGACAACAGACTACCTTTCATAATGACAAACCTACCATCCATTGGAGTAACAAAAATATCTACAACAGACTACCTTCCATAGTGACAAGGCTACCATCCATTTGAGTAACAAAAATATCGAGAACAGACTATGTTCGATAATGCCAAGGCTACCATCCATTGGAGTAACAAAAATATCGACAACAGACTACGTTCCATAATGACAAGGCTACCATCCATTAGAGTAACAAAAATCTCGACAACAGACTTCCTTCCATAATGACAAGGCTACCATCCATTGGAGTAACAAAAATCTCGACAACAGACTACCTTCCATAATGACAAGGCTACCATCCATTAGAGTAACAAAAATATTGACAATAGACTACGTTCGATAATGACAAGGCTACCATCCATTGGAGTAACAAAAATCTCGACAACAGACTACCTTCCATAATGACAAGGCTACCATCCTTTGGAGTAACAAAAATCTCGACAACAGACTACCTTCCATAATGACAAGGCTACCATCCATTGGATTAACAAAAATCTCGACAACAGCCTACCTTCCATAATGACAAGGCTACCATTCATTAGAGTAACAAAAATCACGACAACAAACTACCTTCCGTAATGACAAGGCTACCATCCATTGGAGTAACAAAAATCTCGACAACAGACTACCTTCCATAATAACAAGGCTACCATCCGTTGGAGTAACAAAAATATCGACAACAAACTACGTTCCATAATGACAAGGCTACCTTCCATTAGTATAAAAAAAATCTCGACAACAGACTACCTTTCATAATGACAAACCTACCATCCATTGGCGTAACAAAAATATCTACAACAGACTACCTTCCATAGTGACAAGGCTACCATCCATTTGAGTAACAAAAATATCGAGAACAGACTATGTTCGATAATGCCAAGGCTACCATCCATTAGAATAACAAAAATCTCGACAACAGACTACCTTTCATAATGACAAGGCTACCATCCATTAGAGTAACAAAAATCTCGACAACAGACTACCTTCCATAATGACTAGGCTACCATCCATTGGAGTAACAAAGATATTGACAACAGACCACCTTCCATAATGACAAGGCTACCATACATTGTAGTAACAAAAATGTCAACAACAGACTACCTTCGATAATAACAAGGCTACTTTCTGTTGGAGTAACAAAAATATCGACAACAGACTACTTTCCATATTGACAAGGCTACCATCCATTGGAGTAACAAAAATCTCTACAACAGACTACCTTCCATGATGACAAGGCTACCATCCATTGGAGTAACAAAAATATCGACAACAAACTACGTTCCATAATGACAAGGCTACCACCCATTAGAGTAACAAAAATATTGACAACAGACTTCCTTCCATAATGACAAGGCTACCATCCATTGGAGTAACAAAAATCTCGACAACAGACTACCTTCCATAATGACAAGGCTACCATCCATTAGAGTAACAAAAATATTGACAACAGACTACGTTCGATAATGATAAGGCTACCATCCATTGGAGTAACAAAAATATCGACAACAGACTATCTTCCATAATGACAAGGCTACCATCCATTGGAGTAACAAAAATCTCGACAACAGACTACCTTCCATAATGACAAGGCTACCATCCATTAGATTAACAAAAATCTCGACAACAGACTACCTTCCATAATGACAAGGCTACCATTCATTAGAGTAACAAAAATCACGACAACAGACTACCTTCCGTAATGACAAGGCTACCATCCATTTGAGTAACAAAAATCTCGACAACAGACTACCTTCCATAATGACAAGGCTTCCATCCGTTGGAGTAACAAAAATATCGACAACAAAGTACGTTCCATAATGACAAGGCTACCTTCCATTAGTATAAAAAAATTCTCGACAACAGACTACCTTTCATAATGACAAACCTACCATCCATTGGAGTAACAAAAATATCTACAACAGACTACCTTCCATAGTGACAAGGCTACCATCCATTTGGGTAACAAAAATATCTAGAACAGACTAAGTTCGATAATGCCAAGGCTACCATCCATTAGAATAACAAAAATCTCGACAACAGACTACCTTCCATAATGACAAGGCTACCATCCATTAAAGTAACAAAAATCGCGACAACAGACTACCTTCCATAATGACTAGGCTACCATCCATTGGAGTAACAAAGATATTGACAACAGACCACCTTCCATAATGACAAGGCTACCATACATTATAGTAACAAAAATGTCAACAACAGACTACCTTCGATAATAACAAGGCTACCATCCGTTGGAGTAACAAAAATATCGACAACAAACTACGTTCCATAATGACAAGGCTACCATCCATTAGAGTAACAAAAATATTGACAACAGACTTCCTTCCATAATGACAAGGCTACCATCCATTGGAGTAACAAAAATCTCGACAACAGACTACCTTCCATAATGACAAGGCTACCATCCATTAGACTAACAAAAATATTGACAACAGACTACGTTCGATAATGATAAGGCTACCATCCATTGGAGTAACAAAAATCTTGACAACAGACTACCTTCCATAATGACAAGGCTACCATCAATCGGAGTAACAAAAATCTCGACAACAGACTACCTTCCATAATGACAAGGCTACCATCCATTAGATTAACAAAAATCTCGACAACAGACTACCTTCCATAATGACAAGGCTACCATTCATTAGAGTAACAAAAATCACGACAACAGACTACCTTCCGTAATGACAAGGCTACCATCCATTGGAGTAACAAAAATCTCGACAACAGACTACCTTCCATAATGACAAGGCTTCCAATCGTTGGAGTAACAAAAATATCGACAACAAAGTACATTCCATAATGACAAGGCTACCTTCCATTAGTATAAAAAAATTCTCGACAACAGACTACCTTTCATAATGACAAACCTACCATCCATTGGAGTAACAAAAATATCTACAACAGACTACCTTCCATAGTGACAAGGCTACCATCCATTTGGGTAACAAAAATATCTAGAACAGACTAAGTTCGATAATGCCAAGGCTACCATCCATTAGAATAACAAAAATCTCGACAACAGACTACCTTCCATAATAACAAGGCTACCATCCATTAAAGTAACAAAAATCTCGACAACAGACTACCTTCCATAATGACTAGGCTACCATCCATTGGAGTAACAAAGATATTGACAACAGACCACCTTCCATAATGACAAGGCTACCATACATTGTAGTAACAAAAATGTCAACAACAGACTACCTTCGATAATAACAAGGCTACCATCCGTTGGAGTAACAAAAATATCGACAACAAACTACTTTCCATATTGACAAGGCTACCATCCATTGGAGTAACAAAAATCCCTACAACAGACTACCTTCCATGATGACAAGGCTACCATCCATTGGAGTAACAAAAATATCGACAACAAACTACGTTCCATAATGACAAGGCTACCATCCGTTAGAGTAACAAAAATCTCGACAACAGACTTCCTTCCATAATGACAAGGCTACCATCCGTGGGAGTAACAAAAATCTCGACAACAGACTACCTTCCATAATGACAAGGCTACCATCCATTAGAGTAACAAAAATATTGACAACAGACTACGTTCGATAATGATAAGGCTACCATCCATTGGAGTAACAAAAATCTCGACAACAGACTACCTTCCATAATGACAAGGCTACCATCCATTGGAGTAACAAAAATCTCGACAACAGACTACCTTCCATAATGACAAGGCTACCATCCATTGGATTAACAAAAATCTCAACAACAAACTACCTTCCATAATGACAAGGCTACCATCCATTGGAGTAACAAAAATATCGACAATAGACTACCTTCCATAATGACAAGGCTACCATCCATTAGAGTAACAAAAATATTGACAACAGACTACGTTCGATAATGACAAGGCTACCATCCATTAGAGTAACAAAAATCTCGACAATAGACTACCTTCCATAATGACAAGGCTACCATCCATTAGAGTAACAAAAATATTGACAACAGACTACGTTTGATAATGACAAGGCTACCATCCATTAGAGTAACAAAAATCTCGACAACAGACTACCTTCCATAATGACAAGGCTACCATCCATTGGAGTAACAAAAATCTCGGCAACAGACTACCTTCCATAATGACAAGGCTACAATCCATTGGATTAAAAAAAATCTCGAGAACAGACTACCTTCCATAATGACAAGGCTACCATTCATTAGAGTATCAAAAATCTCGACAACAGACTACTTTCCATAATAACAAGGCTACCATCCATTGGAGTAACAAAAATCTCAACAACAGATTACCTTTCATAATTACTAGGCTAACATCCATTGGAGTAACAAAGATATCAACAACAGACCACCTTCCATAATGACAAGGCTACCATACATTGTAGTAACAAAAATCTCGACAACGGACTACCTTCCATAATAACAAGGCTACCATCTGTTGGAGTAACAAAAATATCGACCACAGACTACATTCCATAATGACAAGGCTACCATCCATTAGAGTAACAAAAATCTCGACAACAGACTACCTTTCATAATGACAAGGCTACCATCCATTGGAGTAACAAAAATCACGACAACAGACTACCTTTCATAATGACAAGGCTACCATCCGTTGGAGTAACAAAAATATCGACAACAAACTACGTTCCATAATGACAAGGCTACCTTCCATTAGTATAAAAAAAATCTCGACAACAGACTACCTTTCATAATGACAAACCTACCATCCATTGGAGTAACAAAAATATCTACAACAGACTACCTTCCATAGTGACAAGGCTACCATCCATTTGAGTAACAAAAATATCGAGAACAAACTATGTTCGATAATGCCAAGGCTACCATCCATTAGAATAACAAAAATATCGACAACAGACTACGTTCCATAATGACAAGGCTACCATCCATTAGAGTAACAAAAATCTCGACAACAGACTTCCTTCCATAATGACAAGGCTACCATCCATTGGAGTAACAAAAATCTCGACAACAGACTACCTTCCATAATGACAAGGCTACCATCCATTAGAGTAACAAAAATATTGACAATAGACTACGTTCGATAATGACAAGGCTACCATCCATTGGAGTAACAAAAATCTCGACAACAGACTACCTTCCATAATGACAAGGCTACCATCCTTTGGAGTAACAAAAATCTCGACAACAGACTACCTTCCATAATGACAAGGCTACCATCCATTGGATTAACAAAAATCTCGACAACAGCCTACCTTCCATAATGACAAGGCTACCATTCATTAGAGTAACAAAAATCACGACAACAAACTACCTTCCGTAATGACAAGGCTACCATCCATTGGAGTAACAAAAATCTCGACAACAGACTACCTTCCATAATAACAAGGCTACCATCCGTTGGAGTAACAAAAATATCGACAACAAACTACGTTCCATAATGACAAGGCTACCTTCCATTAGTATAAAAAAAATCTCGACAACAGACTACCTTTCATAATGACAAACCTACCATCCATTGGCGTAACAAAAATATCTACAACAGACTACCTTCCATAGTGACAAGGCTACCATCCATTTGAGTAACAAAAATATCGAGAACAGACTATGTTCGATAATGCCAAGGCTACCATCCATTAGAATAACAAAAATCTCGACAACAAACTACCTTTCATAATGACAAGGCTACCATCCATTAGAGTAACAAAAATCTCGACAACAGACTACCTTCCATAATGACTAGGCTACCATCCATTGGAGTAACAAAGATATTGACAACAGACCACCTTCCATAATGACAAGGCTACCATACATTGTAGTAACAAAAATGTCAACAACAGACTACCTTCGATAATAACAAGGCTACTTTCTGTTGGAGTAACAAAAATATCGACAACAGACTACTTTCCATATTGACAAGGCTACCATCCATTGGAGTAACAAAAATCTCTACAACAGACTACCTTCCATGATGACAAGGCTACCATCCATTGGAGTAACAAAAATATCGACAACAAACTACGTTCCATAATGACAAGGCTACCACCCATTAGAGTAACAAAAATATTGACAACAGACTTCCTTCCATAATGACAAGGCTACCATCCATTGGAGTAACAAAAATCTCGACAACAGACTACCTTCCATAATGACAAGGCTACCATCCATTAGAGTAACAAAAATATTGACAACAGACTACGTTCGATAATGATAAGGCTACCATCCATTGGAGTAACAAAAATATCGACAACAGACTATCTTCCATAATGACAAGGCTACCATCCATTGGAGTAACAAAAATCTCGACAACAGACTACCTTCCATAATGACAAGGCTACCATCCATTAGATTAACAAAAATCTCGACAACAGACTACCTTCCATAATGACAAGGCTACCATTCATTAGAGTAACAAAAATCACGACAACAGACTACCTTCCGTAATGACAAGGCTACCATCCATTTGAGTAACAAAAATCTCGACAACAGACTACCTTCCATAATGACAAGGCTTCCATCCGTTGGAGTAACAAAAATATCGACAACAAAGTACGTTCCATAATGACAAGGCTACCTTCCATTAGTATAAAAAAATTCTCGACAACAGACTACCTTTCATAATGACAAACCTACCATCCATTGGAGTAACAAAAATATCTACAACAGACTACCTTCCATAGTGACAAGGCTACCATCCATTTGGGTAACAAAAATATCTAGAACAGACTAAGTTCGATAATGCCAAGGCTACCATCCATTAGAATAACAAAAATCTCGACAACAGACTACCTTCCATAATGACAAGGCTACCATCCATTAAAGTAACAAAAATCGCGACAACAGACTACCTTCCATAATGACTAGGCTACCATCCATTGGAGTAACAAAGATATTGACAACAGACCACCTTCCATAATGACAAGGCTACCATACATTATAGTAACAAAAATGTCAACAACAGACTACCTTCGATAATAACAAGGCTACCATCCGTTGGAGTAACAAAAATATCGACAACAAACTACGTTCCATAATGACAAGGCTACCATCCATTAGAGTAACAAAAATATTGACAACAGACTTCCTTCCATAATGACAAGGCTACCATCCATTGGAGTAACAAAAATCTCGACAACAGACTACCTTCCATAATGACAAGGCTACCATCCATTAGACTAACAAAAATATTGACAACAGACTACGTTCGATAATGATAAGGCTACCATCCATTGGAGTAACAAAAATCTTGACAACAGACTACCTTCCATAATGACAAGGCTACCATCAATCGGAGTAACAAAAATCTCGACAACAGACTACCTTCCATAATGACAAGGCTACCATCCATTAGATTAACAAAAATCTCGACAACAGACTACCTTCCATAATGACAAGGCTACCATTCATTAGAGTAACAAAAATCACGACAACAGACTACCTTCCGTAATGACAAGGCTACCATCCATTGGAGTAACAAAAATCTCGACAACAGACTACCTTCCATAATGACAAGGCTTCCAATCGTTGGAGTAACAAAAATATCGACAACAAAGTACATTCCATAATGACAAGGCTACCTTCCATTAGTATAAAAAAATTCTCGACAACAGACTACCTTTCATAATGACAAACCTACCATCCATTGGAGTAACAAAAATATCTACAACAGACTACCTTCCATAGTGACAAGGCTACCATCCATTTGGGTAACAAAAATATCTAGAACAGACTAAGTTCGATAATGCCAAGGCTACCATCCATTAGAATAACAAAAATCTCGACAACAGACTACCTTCCATAATAACAAGGCTACCATCCATTAAAGTAACAAAAATCTCGACAACAGACTACCTTCCATAATGACTAGGCTACCATCCATTGGAGTAACAAAGATATTGACAACAGACCACCTTCCATAATGACAAGGCTACCATACATTGTAGTAACAAAAATGTCAACAACAGACTACCTTCGATAATAACAAGGCTACCATCCGTTGGAGTAACAAAAATATCGACAACAAACTACTTTCCATATTGACAAGGCTACCATCCATTGGAGTAACAAAAATCCCTACAACAGACTACCTTCCATGATGACAAGGCTACCATCCATTGGAGTAACAAAAATATCGACAACAAACTACGTTCCATAATGACAAGGCTACCATCCGTTAGAGTAACAAAAATCTCGACAACAGACTTCCTTCCATAATGACAAGGCTACCATCCGTGGGAGTAACAAAAATCTCGACAACAGACTACCTTCCATAATGACAAGGCTACCATCCATTAGAGTAACAAAAATATTGACAACAGACTACGTTCGATAATGATAAGGCTACCATCCATTGGAGTAACAAAAATCTCGACAACAGACTACCTTCCATAATGACAAGGCTACCATCCATTGGAGTAACAAAAATCTCGACAACAGACTACCTTCCATAATGACAAGGCTACCATCCATTGGATTAACAAAAATCTCAACAACAAACTACCTTCCATAATGACAAGGCTACCATCCATTGGAGTAACAAAAATATCGACAATAGACTACCTTCCATAATGACAAGGCTACCATCCATTAGAGTAACAAAAATATTGACAACAGACTACGTTCGATAATGACAAGGCTACCATCCATTAGAGTAACAAAAATCTCGACAATAGACTACCTTCCATAATGACAAGGCTACCATCCATTAGAGTAACAAAAATATTGACAACAGACTACGTTTGATAATGACAAGGCTACCATCCATTAGAGTAACAAAAATCTCGACAACAGACTACCTTCCATAATGACAAGGCTACCATCCATTGGAGTAACAAAAATCTCGGCAACAGACTACCTTCCATAATGACAAGGCTACAATCCATTGGATTAAAAAAAATCTCGACAACAGACTACCTTCCATAATGACAAGGCTACCATTCATTAGAGTATCAAAAATCTCGACAACAGACTACTTTCCATAATAACAAGGCTACCATCCATTGGAGTAACAAAAATCTCAACAACAGATTACCTTTCATAATTACTAGGCTAACATCCATTGGAGTAACAAAGATATCAACAACAGACCACCTTCCATAATGACAAGGCTACCATACATTGTAGTAACAAAAATCTCGACAACGGACTACCTTCCATAATAACAAGGCTACCATCTGTTGGAGTAACAAAAATATCGACCACAGACTACATTCCATAATGACAAGGCTACCATCCATTAGAGTAACAAAAATCTCGACAACAGACTACCTTTCATAATGACAAGGCTACCATCCATTGGAGTAACAAAAATCACGACAACAGACTACCTTTCATAATGACAAGGCTACCATCCGTTGGAGTAACAAAAATATCGACAACAAACTACGTTCCATAATGACAAGGCTACCTTCCATTAGTATAAAAAAAATCTCGACAACAGACTACCTTTCATAATGACAAACCTACCATCCATTGGAGTAACAAAAATATCTACAACAGACTACCTTCCATAGTGACAAGGCTACCATCCATTTGAGTAACAAAAATATCGAGAACAAACTATGTTCGATAATGCCAAGGCTACCATCCATTAGAATAACAAAAATCTCGACAACAGACTACCTTCCATAATGACAAGGCTACCATCCATTAGAGTAACAAAAATCTCGACAACAGACTACCTTCCATAATGACTAGGCTACCATCCATTGGAGTAACAAAGATATTGACAACAGACCACCTTCCATAATGACAAGGCTACCATACATTGTAGTAACAAAAATGTCAACAACAGACTACCTTCCATAATGACAAGGCTACCATCCGTTGGAGTAACATAAATATCGACAAGTGACTACCTTCAATAATGACAAGGCTACAATCCATTGGAGTAACAAAAATCTCTACAACAGACTACCTTCCATGATGACAAGGCTACCATCCATTGGAGTAACAAAAATATCGACAACAAACTACGTTCCATAATGACAAGGCTACCATCCATTAGAGTAACAAAAATCTCGACAACAGACTTCCTTCCATAATGACAAGGCTACCATCCATTGGAGTAACAAAAATCTCGACAACAGACTACCTTCCATAATGACAAGGCTACCATCCATTGGATTAACAAAAATCTCGACAACAGACTACCTTCCATAATGACAAGGCTACCATCCATTGGAGTAACAAAAATATCGACAATAGACTACCTTCCATAATGACAAGGCTACCATCCATTAGATTAACAAAAATATTGACAACAGACTACGTTCGATAATGACAAGGCTACCATCCATTAGAGTAACAAAAATCTCGACAACAGACTTCCTTCCATAATGACAAGGCTACCATCCATTAGAGTAATAAAAATATTGACAACAGACTACGTTCGATAATGACAAGGCTACCATCCATTAGAGTAACAAAAATCTCGACAACAGACTACCTTCCATAATGACAAGGCTACCATCCATTGGAGTAACAAAAATCTCGACAACAGACTACCTTACATAATGACAAGGCTACCATCCATTGGATTAATAAAAATCTCGACAACAGACTACCTTCCATAATGACAAGGCTACCACTCATTAGAGTATCAAAAATCTCGACAACAGACTACCTTCCATAATAACAAGGCTACCATCCATTGGAGTAACAAAAATCTCGACAACAGACTACCTTTCATAATTACTAGGCTACCATCCATTGGAGTAACAAAGATATCAACAACAGACCACCTTCCATAATGACAAGGCTACCATACATTGTAGTAATAAAAATCTCGACAACGGACTACCTTCCATAATAACAAGGCTACCATCTGTTGGAGTAACAAAAATATCGACCACAGACTACATTCCATAATGACAAGGCTACCATCCATTAGAGTAACAAAAATCTCGACAACAGACTACCTTCCATAATGACAAGGCTACCATCCATTGGAGTAACAAAAATCACGACAACAGACTACCTTCCATAATGACAAGGCTACCATCCGTTGGAGTAACAAAAATATCGACAACAAACTACGTTCCATAATGACAAGGCTACCTTCCATTAGTATAAAAAAATCTCGACAAAAGACTACCTTTCATAATGACAAACCTACCATCCATTGGAGTAACAAAAATATCTACAACAGACTACCTTCCATAGTGACAAGGCTACCATCCATTTGAGTAACAAAAATATCGAGAACAAACTATGTTCGATAATGCCAAGGCTACCATCCATTAGAATAACAAAAATCTCGACAACAGACTACCTTCCATAATGACAAGGCTACCATCCATTAGAGTAACAAAAATATCGACAACAGACTACCTTCCATAATGACTAGGCTACCATCCATTAGAGTAACAAAAATGTCAACAACAGACTACCTTCGATAATAACAAGGCTACCATCCGTTGGAGTAACATAAATATTGACAACAGACTAATTTCCATATTGACAAGGCTACCATCCATTGGAGTAACAAAAATCTCTACAACAGACTACCTTCCATGATGACAAGGCTACCATCCATTGGAGTAACAAAAATATCGACAACAAACTACGTTCCATAATGACAAGGCTACCATCCATTAGAGTAACAAAAATCTCGACAACAGACTTCCTTCCATAATGACAAGGCTACCATCCATTGGAGTAACAAAAATCTCTACAACAGACTACCTTCCATAATGACAAGGCTACCATCCATTAGAGTAAAAAAAATATTGACAACAGACTACGTTCGATAATGACAAGGCTACCATCCATTGGAGTAACAAAAATCTCGACAACAGACTACCTTCCATAATGACAAGGCTACCATCCATTGGAGTAACAAAAATCTCGACAACAGACTACCTTCCATAATGACAAGGCTACCATCCATTGGATTAACAAAAATCTCGACAACAGACTACCTTCCATAATGACAAGGCTACCATTCATTAGAGTATCAAAAATCTCGACAACAGACTACCTTCCATAATAACAAGGCTATCATCCATTGGAGTAAAAAAAATCTCGACAACTGACTACCTTCCATAATGACTAGGTTACCAGCCATTGGAGTAACAAAGATATTGACAACAGACCACCTTCCATAATGAAAAGGCTACCATTCATTGTAGTAACAAAAATCTCGACAACAGACTACCTTCCATAGTGACAAGGCTACCATCAGTTGGAGTAACAAAAATATCGACAACAGACTACATTCCATAATGACAAGGCTACCATGCATTAGAGTAACAAAAATCTCGACCACAGACTACCTTCCATAATGACAAGGCTACCTTCCATTGGAGTAACAAAAATCTCGACAACAGACTACCTTCCATAATGACAAGGCTACCATCTATTGGAGTAACAAAAATCTCGACAATAGACTACCTTCCATAATAACAAGGCTACCATCCATTGGAGTAACAAAAATATCGATAATAGACTACGTTCAATAATGACAAGGCTACCATCCATTAGAGTAACAAAGATCTCGACAACAGACTACCTTCCATAATGACAAGGCTACCATCCATTAGAGTAACAAAAATCACGACAACAGACTACCTTCCATAATGACAAGGCTACCATCCATTGGAGTAGAAAAATATCAACAAGTGACTACCTTCAATAATGACAAGGCTACCATCCATTGGATTAACAAAAATCTCGACAACAGACTACCTTCCATAATAACAAGGCTATCATCCATTAAAGTAACAAAGATATCGACAACAGACCACCTTCCATAATGACAAGGTTACCATGCATTGTAGTAACAAAAATCTCGACAACAGACTACCTTCCATAATGACAAGGCTACCATCCGTTGGAGTAACAAAAATATCAACAACAGACTATGTTCCATAATGACAAGGCTACCATACATTAGAGTAACAAAAAACTCGACAACAGACTACCTTCCATAATGACAAACTTACTATGCATTGAAGTAACGAAAATCTCTACAACAGACTACCTTCCATAATGCCAAGGCTACCATCCATTAGATCAACAAAAATCTCGACAATCGACTACCTTCCATAATGACAAGGCTACCATCCATTAGAGTAACAAAAATCTCGACAACAAACCACCTTCCATAATGACAAGGCTACCATCCATTAGAGGAAAAAATATATCAACAAGAGACTAACTTCAATAATGACTAGGATACCATCCACTAGAGTAAGAAAAATCTTGACAACAGACTACCTTCCATAATAACAAGGCTACCATCCATTGGAGTAACAAAAATCTCGACAACAGACTACCTTCCATAATTACTAGGCTACCATCCATTGGAGTAACAAAGATATCAACAACAGACCACCTTCCATAATGACAAGGCTACCATACATTGTACTAACAAAAATCTCGACAACGGACTACCTTCCATAATAACAAGGCTACCATCTGTTGGAGTAACAAAAATATCGACCACAGACTACATTCCATAATGACAAGGCTACCATCCATTAGAGTAACAAAAATCTCGACAACAGACTACCTTCCATAATGACAAGGCTACCATCCATTGGAGTAACAAAAATCACGACAACAGACTACCTTGCGTAATGACAAGGCTACCATCCATTGGAGTAACAAAAATCTCGACAACAGACTACCTTCCATAATGACAAGGCTACCATCCGTTGGAGTAACAAAAATATCGACAACAGACTACGTTCCATAATGACTAGGCTACCTTCCATTAGTATAAAAAATATCTCGACAACATACTACCTTCCATAATGACAAACCTACCATCCATTGGAGTAACAAAAATATCTACAACAGACTACCTTCCATAGTGACAAGGCTACCATCCATTTGAGTAACAAAAATATCGAGAACAGACTACGTTCGATAATGCCAAGGCTACCATCCATTAGAATAACAAAAATCTCGACAACAGACTACCTTCCATAATGACAAGGCTACCATCCATTAGAGTAACAAAAATCTCGACAACAGACTACCTTCCATAATGACTAGGCTACCATCCATTGGAGTAACAAAGATATTGACAACATACCACCTTCCATAATGACAAGGCTACAACACATTGTAGTAACAAAAATGTCAACAACAGACTACCTTCGATAATAATAAGGCTACCATCCGTTGGAGTAACAAAAATATCGACAACAGACTACTTTCCATAATGACAAGGCTACAATTCATTGGAGTAACAAAAATCTCTACAACAGACTACCTTCCATGATGACATGGCTACCATCCATTGGAGTAACAAAAATATCGACAACAAACTACGTTCCATAATGACAAGGCTACCATCCATTAGAGTAACAAAAATCTCGACAACAGACTTCCTTCCATAATGATAAGGCTACCATCCATTGGAGTAACAAAAATCTCGACAACAGACTACCTTCCATAATGACAAGACTACCATCCATTAGAGTAACAAAAATATTGACAACAGACTACGTTCGATAATGACAAGGCTACCATCCATTGGATTAACAAAAATCTCGACAACAGACTACCTTCCATAATGACAAGGCTACCATCCATTGGAGTAACAAAAATCTCGACAACATACTACCTTCCATAATGACAAGGCTACCATCCATTGGATTAACAAAAATATCGACAACAGACTACCTTCCATAATGACAAGGCTACCATTCATTAGAGTAACAAAAATCTCGACAACAGACTACCTTCCATAATAACAAGGCTATCATCCATTGGAGTAACAAAAATCTCGACAATTGACTACCTTCCATAATGAAGAGGCTACCAGCCATTGGAGTAACAAAGATATCGACAACAGACCACCTTCCATAATGAAAAGGCTACCATTCATTGTAGTAACAAAAATCTCGACAACAGACTACCTTCCATAATGACAAGGCTACTATCAGTTGGAGTAACAAAAATATCGACAACATACTACATTCCATAATGACATGGCTACCATGAATTAGAGTAACAAAAATCTCAACAACAGACTACCTTCCATAATGACAAGGCTACCTTCCATTGGAGTAACAAAAATCTCGACAACAGACTACCTTCCATAATGACAAGGCTACCATCCATTGGAGTAACAAAAATCTCGACAATAGACTACCTTCCATAATAACAAGGCTACTATCCATTGGAGTACCAAAAATATCGATAATAGACTACGTTCGATAATGACAAGGCTACCATCCATTAGAGTAACAAAGATCTCGACAACAGACTACCTTCCATAATGACAAGGCTACCCTCCATTAGAGTAACAAAAATCTTGACAACAGACTACCTTCCATAATGACAAGGCTACCATCCATTGGAGTAAAAAAAATATCAACAAGTGACTACCTTCCATAATGACAAGGCTACCATTCATTGGAGTAACAAAAATCTCGACAACAGACTACCTTCCATAATAATAAGGCTATCATCCATTAGAGTAACAAAGATATCGACAACAGACTACGTTCCATAATGACAAGGCTACCATACATTAGAGTAACAAAGATCTCGACTACAGACTACCTTCCATAATGACAAGGCTACCATCCATTAGAGTAACAAAAATCTTGACAACAGACTACCTTCCATATTGACAAGGCTACCATCCATTGGAGTAAAAAAATATCAACAAGTGACTACCTTCAATAATGACAAGGCTACCATTCATTGGAGTAACAAAAATCTCGACAACAGACTACCTTCCATAATAATAAGGCTATCATCCATTAGAATAACAAAGATATCGACAACAGACCACCTTCAATAATGACAAGGTTACCATTCATTGTAGTAACAAAAATCTAGACAACAGACTACCTTCCATAATGACAAGGCTACCATCCGTTGGAGTAACAAAAATATCGACAACATACTACGTTCCATAATGACAAGGCTACCATACATTAGAGTAACAAAAAACTCGACAACAGACTACCTTCCATAATGACAAACTTACCATGCATTGAAGTAACAAAAATATCTACAACAGACTACCTTCCATAATGCCAAGGCTACCATCCATTAGAATAACAAAAATCTCGACAACAGACTACCTTCCATAATGACAAGGCTACCATCCATTAGAGTAACAAAAATCTCGACAACAGACTACCTTCCATAATGACTAGGCTACCATCCATTAGAGTAACAAAGATATTGACAACAAACTACCTTCCATAATGACAAGGCTACAACACATTGTAGTAACAAAAATGTCAACAACAGACTACCTTCGATAATAATAAGGCTACCATCCGTTGGAGTAACAAAAATATCGACAACAGACTACTTTCCATAATGACAAGGCTACAATTCATTGGAGTAACAAAAATCTCTACAACAGACTACCTTCCATGATGACAAGGCTACCATCCATTGGAGTAACAAAAATATCAACAACAAACTACGTTCCATAATGACAAGGCTACCATCCATTAGAGTAACAAAAATCTCGACAACAGACTTCCTTCAATAATGACAAGGCTACCATCCACTGGAGTAACAAAAATCTCGACAACAGACTACCTTCCATAATGACAAGGCTACTATCAGTTGGAGTAACAAAAATATCGACAACATACTACATTCCATAATGACATGGCTACCATGAATTAGAGTAACAAAAATCTCAACAACAGACTACCTTCCATAATGACAAGGCTACCTTCCATTGGAGTAACAAAAATCTCGACAACAGACTACCTTCCATAATGACAAGGCTACCATCCATTGGAGTAACAAAAATCTCGACAATAGACTACCTTCCATAATAACAAGGCTACTATCCATTGGACTAACAAAAATATCGATAATAGACTACGTTCGATAATGACAAGGCTACCATCCATTAGAGTAACAAAGATCTCGACAACAGACTACCTTCCATAATGACAAGGCTACCCTCCATTAGAGTAACAAAAATCTTGACAACAGACTACCTTCCATAATGACAAGGCTACCATCCATTGGAGTAAAAAAAATATCAACAAGTGACTACCTTCCATAATGACAAGGCTACCATTCATTGGAGTAACAAAAATCTCGACAACAGACTACCTTCCATAATAATAAGGCTATCATCCATTAGAGTAACAAAGATATCGACAACAGACTACGTTCCATAATGACAAGGCTACCATACATTAGAGTAACAAAGATCTCGACTACAGACTACCTTCCATAATGACAAGGCTACCATCCATTAGAGTAACAAAAATCTTGACAACAGACTACCTTCCATATTGACAAGGCTACCATCCATTGGAGTAAAAAAATATCAACAAGTGACTACCTTCAATAATGACAAGGCTACCATTCATTGGAGTAACAAAAATCTCGACAACAGACTACCTTCCATAATAATAAGGCTATCATCCATTAGAATAACAAAGATATCGACAACAGACCACCTTCAATAATGACAAGGTTACCATTCATTGTAGTAACAAAAATCTAGACAACAGACTACCTTCCATAATGACAAGGCTACCATCCGTTGGAGTAACAAAAATATCGACAACATACTACGTTCCATAATGACAAGGCTACCATACATTAGAGTAACAAAAAACTCGACAACAGACTACCTTCCATAATGACAAACTTACCATGCATTGAAGTAACAAAAATATCTACAACAAACTACCTTCCATAATGCCAAGGCTACCATCCATTAGAATAACAAAAATCTCGACAACAGACTACCTTCCATAATGACAAGGCTACCATCCATTAGAGTAACAAAAATCTCGACAACAGACTACCTTCCATAATGACTAGGCTACCATCCATTAGAGTAACAAAGATATTGACAACAAACTACCTTCCATAATGACAAGGCTACAACACATTGTAGTAACAAAAATGTCAACAACAGACTACCTTCGATAATAATAAGGCTACCATCCGTTGGAGTAACAAAAATATCGACAACAGACTACTTTCCATAATGACAAGGCTACAATTCATTGGAGTAACAAAAATCTCTACAACAGACTACCTTCCATGATGACAAGGCTACCATCCATTGGAGTAACAAAAATATCAACAACAAACTACGTTCCATAATGACAAGGCTACCATCCATTAGAGTAACAAAAATCTCGACAACAGACTTCCTTCAATAATGACAAGGCTACCATCCATTGGAGTAACAAAAATCTCGACAACAGACTACCTTCCATAATGACAAGACTACCATCCATTAGAGTAACAAAAATATTGACAACAGACTACGTTCGATAATGACAAGGCTACCATCCATTGGATTATCAAAAATCTCGTCAACAGACTACCTTCCTTAATGACAAGGCTTCCATCCATTGGAGTAACAAAAATCTCGACAACATACTACCTTCCATAATGACAAGGCTACCATCCATTAGATTAACAAAAATATCGACAACAGACTACCTTCCATAATGACAAGGCTACCATTCATTAGAGTAACAAAAATCTCGACAACAGACTACCTTCCATAATAACAAGGCTATCATCCATTGGAGTAACAAAAATCTCGACAATTGACTACCTTCCATGATGAAGAGGCTACCAGCCATTGGAGTAACAAAGATATCGACAACAGACCACCTTCCATAATGAAAAGGCTACCATTCATTGTAGTAACAAAAATCTCGACAACAGACTACCTTCCATAATGACAAGGCTACTATCAGTTGGAGTAACAAAAATATCGACAACAGACTACATTCCATAATGACAAGGCTACCATGCATTAGAGTAACAAAAATCTCAACAACAGACTACCTTCCATAATGACAAGGCTACCTTCCATTGGAGTAACAAAAATCTCGACAACAGACTACCTTCCATAATGACAAGGCTACCATCCATTGGAGTAACAAAAATCTCGACAATAGACTACCTTCCATAATAACAAGGCTACTATCCATTGGAGTAACAAAAATATCGATAATAGACTACGTTCGATAATGACAAGGCTACCATCCATTAGAGTAACAAAGATCTCGACAACAGACTACCTTCCATAATGACAAGGCTACCATCCATTAGAGTAACAAAAATCTTGACAACAGACTACCTTCCATAATGACAAGGCTACCATCCATTGGAGTAAAAAAAATATCAACAAGTGACTACCTTCCATAATGACAAGGCTACCATTCATTGGAGTAACAAAAATCTCGACAACAGACTACCTTCCATAATAATAAGGCTATCATCCATTAGAGTAACAAAGATATCGACAACAGACTACGTTCCATAATGACAAGGCTACCATACATTAGAGTAACAAAGATCTCGACTACAGACTACCTTCCATAATGACAAGGCTACCATCCATTAGAGTAACAAAAATCTTGACAACAGACTACCTTCCATATTGACAAGGCTACCATCCATTGGAGTAAAAAAATATCAACAAGTGACTACCTTCAATAATGACAAGGCTACCATTCATTGGAGTAACAAAAATCTCGACAACAGACTACCTTCCATAATAATAAGGCTATCATCCATTAGAATAACAAAGATATCGACAACAGACCACCTTCAATAATGGCAAGGTTACCATTCATTGTAGTAACAAAAATCTAGACAACAGACTACCTTCCATAATGACAAGGCTACCATCCGTTGGAGTAACAAAAATATCGACAACATACTACGTTCCATAATGACAAGGCTACCATACATTAGAGTAACAAAAAACTCGACAACAGACTACCTTCCATAATGACAAACTTACCATGCATTGAAGTAACAAAAATATCTACAACAGACTACCTTCCATAATGCCAAGGCTACCATCCATTAGAATAACAAAAATCTCGACAACAGACTACCTTCCATAATGACAAGGCTACCATCCATTAGAGTAACAAAAATCTCGACAATAGACTACCTTCCATAATGACTAGGCTACCATCCATTAGAGTAACAAAGATATTGACAACAAACCACCTTCCATAATGACAAGGCTACAACACATTGTAGTAACAAAAATGTCAACAACAGACTACCTTCGATAATAATAAGGCTACCATCCGTTGGAGTAACAAAAATATCGACAACAGACTACTTTCCATAATGACAAGGCTACAATTCATTGGAGTAACAAAAATCTCTACAACAGACTACCTTCCATGATGACAAGGCTACCATCCATTGGAGTAACAAAAATATCAACAACAAACTACGTTCAATAATGACAAGGCTACCATCCATTAGAGTAACAAAAATCTCGACAACAGACTTCCTTCAATAATGACAAGGCTACCATCCATTGGAGTAACAAAAATCTCGACAATAGACTACCTTCCATAATGATAAGACTACCATCCATTAGAGTAACAAAAATATTGACAACAGACTACGTTCGATAATGACAAGGCTACCATCCATTGGATTATCAAAAATCTCGTCAACAGACTACCTTCCATAATGACAAGGCTTCCATCCATTGGAGTAACAAAAATCTCGACAACATACTACCTTCCATAATGACAAAGCTACCATCCATTAGATTAACAAAAATATCGACAACAGACTACCTTCCATAATGACAAGGCTACCATTCATTAGAGTAACAAAAATCTCGACAACAGACTACCTTCCATAATAACAAGGCTATCATCCATTGGAGTAACAAAAATCTCGACAATTGACTACCTTCCATAATGACTAGGCTACCAGCCATTGGAGTAACAAAGATATCGACAACAGACCACCTTCCATAATGAAAAGGCTACCATTCATTGTAGTAACAAAAATCTCGACAATAGACTACCTTCCATAATGACAAGGCTACTATCAGTTGGAGTAACAAAAATATCGACAACATACTACGTTCCATAATGACAAGGCTACCATACATTAGAGTAACAAAAAACTCGACAACAGACTACCTTCCATAATGACAAACTTACCATGCATTGAAGTAACAAAAATATCTACAACAGACTACCTTCCATAATGCCAAGGCTACCATCCATTAGAATAACAAAAATCTCGACAACAGACTACCTTCCATAATGACAAGGCTACCATCCATTAGAGTAACAAAAATCTCGACAACAGACTACCTTCCATAATGACTAGGCTACCATCCATTAGAGTAACAAAGATATTGACAACAAACCACCTTCCATAATGACAAGGCTACAACACATTGTAGTTACAAAAATGTCAACAACAGACTACCTTCGATAATAATAAGGCTACCATCCGTTGGAGTAACAAAAATATCGACAACAGACTACTTTCCATAATGACAAGGCTACAATTCATTGGAGTAACAAAAATCTCTACAACAGACTACCTTCCATGATGACAAGGCTACCATCCATTGGAGTAACAAAAATATCAACAACAAACTACGTTCCATAATGACAAGGCTACCATCCATTAGAGTAACAAAAATCTCGACAACAGACTTCCTTCAATAATGACAAGGCTACCATCCATTGGAGTAACAAAAATCTCGACAATAGACTACCTTCCATAATGATAAGACTACCATCCATTAGAGTAACAAAAATATTGACAACAGACTACGTTCGATAATGACAAGGCTACCATCCATTGGATTATCAAAAATCTCGTCAACAGACTACCTTCCATAATGACAAGGCTTCCATCCATTGGAGTAACAAAAATCTCGACAACATACTACCTTCCATAATGACAAAGCTACCATCCATTAGATTAACAAAAATATCGACAACAGACTACCTTCCATAATGACAAGGCTACCATTCATTAGAGTAACAAAAATCTCGACAACAGACTACCTTCCATAATAACAAGGCTATCATCCATTGGAGTAACAAAAATCTCGACAATTGACTACCTTCCATAATGACTAGGCTACCAGCCATTGGAGTAACAAAGATATCGACAACAGACCACCTTCCATAATGAAAAGGCTACCATTCATTGTAGTAACAAAAATCTCGACAATAGACTACCTTCCATAATGACAAGGCTACTATCAGTTGGAGTAACAAAAATATCGACAACAGACTAAATTCCATAATGACAAGGCTACCATGCATTAGAGTAACAAAAATCTCAACAACAGACTACCTTCCATAATGACAAGGCTACCTTCCATTGGAGTAACAAAAATCTCGACAACAGACTACCTTCCATAATGACAAGGCTACCATCCATTGGAGTAACAAAAATCTTGACAATAGACTACCTTCCATAATAACAAGGCTACCATCCATTAGAGTAACAAAAATATCGATAATAGACTACGTTCGATAATGACAAGGCTACCATCCATTAGAGTAACAAAGATCTCGACAACAGACTACCTTCCATAATGACAAGGCTACCATCCATTAGAGTAACAAAAATCTTGACAACAGACTACCTTCCATAATGACAAGGCTACCATTCATTGGAGTAAAAAAATATCAACAAGTGACTACCTTCAATAATGACAAGGCTACCATTCATTGGAGTAACAAAAATCTCGACAACAGACTACCTTCCATAATAATAAGGCTATCATCCATTAGAGTAACAAAGATATCGACAACAGACTACGTTCCATAATGATAAGGCTACCATACATTAGAGTAACAAAAAACTCGACTACAGACTACCTTCCATAATGACAAGGCTACCATCAGTTGGAGTAACAAAAATATCGACAACAGACTACATTCCATAATGACAAGGCTTCCAAGCATTAGAGTAACAAAAATCTCGACAACAGACTACCTTCCATAATGACAAGGCTACCTTCCATTGGAGTAACAAAAATCTCGACAACAGACTACCTTCCATAATGACAACGCTACCATCCATTGGAGTAACAAAAATCTCGACAATAGACTACCTTCCATAATAACAAGGCTACCATCCATTGGAGTAACAAAAATATCGATAATAGACTACGTTCGATAATGACAAGGCTACCATCCATTAGAGTAAGAAAGATCTCGACAATAGACTACCTTCCATATTGACAAGGCTACCATCCATTGGAGTAAATAAATATCAACAAGTGACTACCTTCAATAATGACAAGGCTACCATTCATTGGAGTAACAAAAATCTCGACAACAGACTACCTTCCATAATAATAAGGCTATCATCCATTAGAGTAACAAAGATATCGACAACAGACCACCTTGCATAATGACAAGGTTACCATTCATTGTAGTAACAAAAATCTAGACAACAGAATACCTTCCATAATGACAAGGCTACCATCCGTTGGAGTAACAAAAATATCGACAACAGACTACGTTCCATAGTGACAAGGCTACCATACATTAGAGTAACAAAAAACTCGACAACAAACTACCTTCCATAATGACAAACTTACCATGCATTGAAGTAACAAAAATATCTACAACAGACTACCTTCCATAATGCCAAGGCTACCATCCATTAGATTAACAAAAATCTCGACAATAGACTACCTTCCATAATGACAAGGCTACCATCCATTAGAGTAACAAAAATCTCGACAACAGACTACCTTCCATAATGACAAGGCTACCATCCATTGGAGGGAAAAATATATCAACAAGAGACTACCTTCAATAATGACAAGGATACCATCCACTAGAGTAAGAAAAATCTTGACAACAGACTACCTTCAATAATAACAAGGCTACCATCCATTGGAGTAACAAAAATCTCGACAACAGACTACCTTCCATAATTACTAGGCTACCATCCATTGGAGTATCAAAGATATCAACAAAAGACCACCTTCCATAATGACAAGGCTACCATCCATTGGAGTAACAAAAATCTCGACAATAGACTACCTTCCATAATAACAAGGCTACCATCCATTGGAGTAACAAAAATATCGATAATAGACTACGTTCGATAATGACAAGGCTACCATCCATTAGAGTAACAAAGATCTCGACAACAGACTACCTTCCATAATGACAAGGCTACCATCCATTAGAGTAACAAAAATGTTGACAACAGACTACCTTCCATAATGACAAGGCTACCATCCATTGGAGTAAAAAAAATATCAACAAGTGACTACCTTCCATAATTACAAGGCTACCATTCATTGGAGTAACAAAAATCTCGACAACAGACTACCTTCCATAATAATAAGGCTATCATCCATTAGAGTAACAAAGATATCGACAACAGACTACGTTCCATAATGACAAGGCTACCATACATTAGAGTAACAAAGATCTCGACTACAGACTACCTTCCATAATGACAAGGCTACCATCCATTAGAGTAACAAAAATCTTGACAACAGACTACCTTCCATAATGACAAGGCTACCATCCATTGGAGTAAAAAAATATCAACAAGTGACTACCTTCAATAATGACAAGGCTACCATTCATTGGAGTAACAAAAATCTCGACAACAGACTACCTTCCATAATGACAACGCTACCATCCATTGGAGTAACAAAAATCTCGACAATAGACTACCTTCCATAATAACAAGGCTACCATCCATTGGAGTAAAAAAAATATCGATAATAGACTACGTTCGATAATGACAAGGCTACCATCCATTAGAGTAAGAAAGATCTCGACAACAGACTACCTTCCATAATGACAAGGCTACCATCCATTAGAGTAACAAAAATCTTGACAACAGACTACCTTCCATATTGACAAGGCTACCATCCATTGGAGTAAAAAAATATCAACAAGTGACTACCTTCAATAATGACAAGGCTACCATTCATTGGAGTAACAAAAATCTCGACAACAGACTACCTTCCATAATAATAAGGCTATCATCCATTAGAATAACAAAGATATCGACAACAGACCACCTTCAATAATGACAAGGTTACCATTCATTGTAGTAACAAAAATCTAGACAACAGACTACCTTCCATAATGACAAGGCTACCATCCGTTGGAGTAACAAAAATATCGACAACATACTACGTTCCATAATGACAAGGCTACCATACATTAGAGTAACAAAAAACTCGACAACAGACTACCTTCCATAATGACAAACTTACCATGCATTGAAGTAACAAAAATATCTACAACAGACTACCTTCCATAATGCCAAGGCTACCATCCATTAGAATAACAAAAATCTCGACAACAGACTACCTTCCATAATGACAAGGCTACCATCCATTAGAGTAACAAAAATCTCGACAACAGACTACCTTCCATAATGACTAGGCTACCATCCATTGGAGTAACAAAGATATTGACAACAAACCACCTTCCATAATGACAAGGCTACAACACATTCTAGTAACAAAAATGTCAACAACAGACTACCTTCGATAATAATAAGGCTACCATCCGTTGGAGTAACAAAAATATCGACAACAGACTACTTTCCATAATGACAGGGCTATAATTCATTGGAGTAACAAAAATCTCTACAACCGACTACCTTCCATGATGACAAGGCTACCATCCATTGGAGTAACAAAAATATCGACAACAAACTACGTTCCATAATGACAAGGCTACCATCCATTAGAGTAACAAAAATCTCGACAACAGACTTCCTTCCATAATGACAAGGCTACCATCCATTGGAGTAAAAAAAATCTCGACAACAGACTACCTTCCATAATGACAAGACTACCATCCATTAGAGTAACAAAAATATTGACAACAGACTACGTTCGATAATGACAAGGCTACCATCCATTGGATTATCAAAAATCTCGACAACAGACTACCTTCCATAATGACAAGGCTTCCATCCATTGGAGTAACAAAAATCTCGACAACATACTACCTTCCATAATGACAAGGCTACCATCCATTGGATTAACAAAAATATCGACAACAGACTACCTTCCACAATGACATGGCTACCATTCATTAGAGTAACAAAAATCTCGACAACAGACTACCTTCCATAATAACAAGGCTATCATCCATTGGAGTAACAAAAATCTCAACAATTGACTACCTTCCATAATGACTAGGCTACCAGCCATTGGAGTAACAAAGATATCGACAACAGACCACCTTCCATAATGAAAAGGCTACCATTCATTGTAGTAACAAAAATCTCGACAATAGACTACCTTCCATAATGACAAGGCTACTAACAGTTGGAGTAACAAAAATATCGACAACAGACTACATTCCATAATGACAAGGCTACCATGCATTAGAGTAACAAAAATCTCAACAACAGACTACCTTCCATAATGACAAGGCTACCTTCCATTGGAGTAACAAAAATCTCGACAACAGACTACCTTCCATAATGACAAGGCTACCATCCATTGGAGTAACAAAAATCTCGACAATAGACTACCTTCCATAATAACAAGGCTACCATCCATTAGAGTAACAAAAATATCGATAATAGACTACGTTCGATAATGACAAGGCTACCATCCATTAGAGAAACAAAGATCTCGACAACAGACTACCTTCCATAATGACAAGGCTACCATCCATTAGAGTAACAAAAATCTTGACAACAGACTACCTTCCATAATGACAAGGCTACCATCCATTGGAGTAAAAAAATATCAACAAGTGACTACCTTCAATAATGACAAGGCTACCATTCATTGGAGTAACAAAAATCTCGACAACAGACTACCTTCCATAATAATAAGGCTATCATCCATTAGAGTAACAAAGATATCGACAACAGACTACGTTCCATAATGACAAGGCTACCATACATTAGAGTAACAAAAAACTCGACTACAGACTACCTTCCATAATGATAAGGCTACCATCAGTTGGAGTAACAAAAATATCGACAACAGACTACATTCCATAATGACAAGGCTTCCATGCATTAGAGTAACAAAAATCTCGACAACAAACTACCCTCCATAATGACAAGGCTACCTTCCATTGGAGTAACAAAAATCTCGACAACAGACTACCTTCCATAATGACAACGCTACCATCCATTAGAGTAACAAAAATCTCGACAATAGACTACCTTCCATAATAACAAGGCTACCATCCATTGGAGTAACAAAAATATCGATAATAGACTACGTTCGATAATGACAAGGCTACCATCCATTAGAGTAAGAAAGATCTCGACAACAGACTACCTTCCATATTGACAAGGCTACCATCCATTGGAGTAAAAAAATATCAACAAGTGACTACCTTCAATAATGACAAGGCTACCATTCATTGGAGTAACAAAAATCTCGACAACAGACTACCTTCCATAATAATAAGGCTATCATCCATTAGAGTAAAAAAGATATCGACAACAGACCACCTTGCATAATGACAAGGTTACCGTTCATTGTAGTAACAAAAATCTAGACAACAGACTACCTTCCATAATGACAAGGCTACCATCCGTTGGAGTAACAAAAATCTCGACAACAGACTACGTTCCATAATGACAAGGCTACCATACATTAGAGTAACAAAAAACTCGACAACAAACTACCTTCCATAATGACAAGGCTACCATCCATTGGAGGGAAAAATATATCAACAAGAGACTACCTTCAATAATGACAAGGATACCATCCACTAGAGTAAGAAAAATCTTGACAACAGACTACCTTCCATAATAACAAGGCTACCATCCACTGGAGTAACAAAAATCTCGACAACAGACTACCTTCCATAATTACTAGGCTACCATCCATTGGAGTATCAAAGATATCAACAAAAGACCACCTTCCATAATGACAAGGCTACCATACATTGTAGTAACAAAATTCTCGACAACGGACTACCTTCCATAATAACAAGGCTACCATCTGTTGGAGTAACAAAAATATCGACCACAGACTACATTCCATAATGACAAGGCTACCATCCATTAGAGTAACAAAAATCTCGACAACAGACTACCTTCCATAATGACAAGGCTACCATCCATTGGAGTAACAAAAATCACAACAACAGACTACCTTCCGTAATGACAAGGCTACCATCCATTGGAGTAACAAAAATATCGACAACAGACTACCTTCCATAATGACAAGGCTACCATCCGTTGGAGTAACAAAAATATCGACAACAGACTACGTTCCATGATGACAAGGCTACCTTCCATTAGTATAGAAAAAATCTCGACAACAGACTACCTTCCATAATGACAAACCTACCATCCATTGGAGTAACAAAAATATCTACAACACACTACCTTCCATAGTGACAAGCCTACCATCCATTTGAGTAACAAAAATATCGAGAACAGACTACGTTCGATAATGCCAAGGCTACCATCCATTAGAATAACAAAAATCTAGACAACAGACTACCTTCCATAATGACAAGGCTACCATCCATTAGAGTAACAAAATCTCGACAACAGACTACCTTCCATAATGACTAGGCTACCATCCATTGGAGCAACAAAGATATTGACAACAGACCACCTTCCATAATGACAAGGCTACCATACATTGTAGTAACAAAAATGTCAACAACAGACTACCTTCGATAATAACAAGGCTACCACCCGTTGGAGTAACAAAAATATCGACAACAGACTACTTTCCATAATGACAAGGCTACCATCCATTGGAGTAACAAAAATCTCTACAACAGACTACCTTCCATGATGACAAGGCTACCATCCATTGGAGTAACAAAAATATCGACAACAAACTACGTTCCATAATGACAAGGCTACCATCCATTAGAGTAACAAAAATCTCGACAACAGACTTCCTTCCATAATTACAAGGCTACCATCCATTGGAGTAACAAAAATCTCGACAACAGACTACCTTCCATAATGACAAGGCTACCATCCATTAGAGTAACAAAAATATTGACAACAGACTACGTTCGATAATGACAAGGCTGCCATCCATTAGAGTAACAAAAATCTCGACAACAGACTACCTTCCATAATGACAAGGCTACCATCCATTGGAGTAACAAAAATATCGACAACAGACTACCTTCCATAATGACAAGGATACCATCCATTGGATTAACAAAAATCTCGACAATAGACTACCTTCCATAATGACAAGGCTACCATTCATTAGAGTAACAAAAATCTCGACAACAGACTACCTTCCATAATAACAAGGCTATCATCCACTGGAGTAACAAAAATCTCGACAACTGACTACCTTCCATAATGACAAGGCTATCATCCGTTGGAGTAACAAAGATATCGACAACAGACCACCTTCCATAATGAAAAGGCTACCATTCATTGTAGTAACAAAAATCTCGAAAAAGACTAACCTCCATAATGACAAGGCTACCATCAGTTGGAGTAACAAAAATATCGACAACAGACTACATTCCATAATGACAAGGCTACTATGCATTAGAGTAACAAAAATCTCGACAACAGAATACCTTCCATAATTACAAGGCTACCTTCCATTGGAGTAACAAAAATCTCGACAACAGACTACCTTCCATAATGACAAGGCTACCATCCATTGGAGTAACAAAAATCTCGACAATAGACTACCTTCCATAATAACAAGGCTACCATCCATTGGAGTAAAAAAAATATTGATAATAGACTACGTTCGATAATGACAAGGCTACCATCCATTAGAGTAACAAAGATCTCGACAACAGACTACCTTCCATAATGACAAGGCTACCATCCATTGGAGTAACAAAAATATTGACAACAGACTACCTTCCATAATGACAAGGCTACCATCCATTGGTGTAAAAAAATATCAACAAGTGACTACCTTCAATAATGACAAGGCTACCATCCATTGGAGTAACAAAAATCTCGACAACAGACTACCTTCCATAATAATAAGGCTATCATCCATTAGAGTAACAAAGTTATCGACAACAGACCACCTTCCATAATGACAAGGTTACCATGCATTGTAGTAACAAAAATATCGGCAACAGACTACCTTCCATAATGACAAGGGTACCATCCATTAGATTAACAAAAATCTCGACAATAGACTACCTTCCATAATGACAAGGCTACCATCCATTAGAGTAACAAAAATCTCGACAACAGACTACCTTCCATAATGACAAGGCTACAATCCATTGGAGGAAAAAATAAATCAACAAGAGACTACCTTCAATAATGACAAGGATACCATCCACTAGAGTAAGAAAAATCTTGACAACAGACTACCTTCCATAATAACAAGGCTACCATCCATTGGAGTAACAAAAATCTCGACAACAGACTACCTTCCATAATTACTAGACTACCATCCATTGGAGTAACAAAGATATCAACAACAGACCACCTTCCATAATGACAAGGCTACCATACATTGTAGTAACAAAAATCTCGACAACGGACTACCTTCCATAATAACAAGGCTACCATCTGTTGGAGTAACAAAAATATCGACCACAGACTACATTCCATAATGACAAGGCTACCATCAATTAGAGTAACAAAAATCTCGACAACAGACTACCTTCCATAATGACAAGGCTACCATCCATTGGAGTAACAAAAATCACGACAACAAACTACCTTCTGTAATGACAATTCTACCAGCCATTGGAGTAACAAAAATCTCGACAACAGACTACCTTCCATAATGACAAGGCTACCATCCGTTGGAGTAACAAAAATATCGACAATAGACTACGTTCCATAATGACAAGGCTACCTTCCATTAGTATAACAAAAATCTCGACAACAGACTACCTTCCATAATGACAAGGCTACCATCCATTAGAGTAACAAAAATATTGACAACAGACTACGTTCGATAATGACAAGGCTACCATCCATTAGAGTAAAAAAATATCGACAACAGACTACCTTCCATAATGACAAGGCTACCATCCATTGGAGTAACAAAAATATCGACAACAGACTACCTTCCATAATGACAAGGCTACCATCCATTGGATTAACAAAAATCTCGACAACAGACTACCTTCCATAATGACAAGGCTACCATTCATTAGAGTAACAAAAATCTCGACAACAGACTACCTTCCATAATAACAAGGCTATCATCCATTGGAGTAACAAAAATCTCGACAACTGACTACCTTCCATAATGACTAGGCTACCAGCCATTGGAGTAACAAAGATATCGACAATAGACCACCTTCCATAATGAAAAGGCTACCATTCATTGTAGTAACAAAAATCTCGACAACAGACTACCCTCCATAATGACAAGGCTACCATCAGTTGGAGTAACAAAAATATCGACAACAGACTACATTCCATAATGACAAGGCTACTATGAATTAGAGTAACAAAAATCTTGACAACAGACTACCTTCCATAATTACAAGGCTACCTTACATTGGAGTAACAAAAATCTCGACAACAGACTACCTTCCATAATGACAAGGCTACAATCCATTGGAGTAACAAAAATCTCGACAATAGACTACCTTCCATAATAACAAGGCTACCATCCATTGGAGTAACAAAAATATTGACAACAGACTACCTTCCATAGTGACAAGGCTACCATCCATTGGTGTAAAAAAATATCAACAAGTGACTACCTTCAATAATGACAAGGCTACCATCCATTGGAGTAACAAAAATCTCGACAACAGACTACCTTCCATAATAATAAGGCTATCCTCCATTAGAGTAACAAAGATATCGACAACAGACCACCTTCCATAATGAAAAGGTTACCATGCATTGTAGTAACAAAAATCTCGACAACAGACTACCTTCCATAATGACAAGGGTATCATCCGTTGGAGTAACAAAAATATCGACAACAGACTAAGTTCCATAATGACAAGGCTTCCATACATTAGAGTAACAAAAAACTCGACAACAGACTACCTTCCATAATGACAAACTTACCATGCATTGAAGTAACAAAAATCTCTACAACAGACTACCTTCCATAATGCCAAGGCTACCATCCATTAGATTAACAAAAATCTCGACAATAGACTACCTTCCATAATGACAAGGCTACCATCCATTAGAGTAACAAAAATCTCGACAACAGACTACCTTCCATAATGACAAGGCTACAATCCATTGGAGGAAAAAATATATCAACAAGAGACTACCTTCAATAATGACAAGGATACCATCCACTAGAGTAAGAAAAATCTTGACAACAGACTACCTTCCATAATAACAAGGCTACCATCCATTGGAGTAACAAAAATCTCGACAACAGACTACCTTCCATAATTACTAGGCTACCATCCATTGGAGTAACAAAGATATCAACAACAGACCACCTTCCATAATGACAAGGCTACCATACATTGTAGTAACAAAAATCTCGACAACGGACTACCTTCCATAATAACAAGGCTACCATCTGTTGGAGTAACAAAAATATCGATCACAGACTACATTCCATAATGACAAGGCTACCATCCATTAGAGTAACAAAAATCTCGACAACAGACTACCTTCCATAATGACAAGGCTACCATCCATTGGAGTAACAAAAATCACGACGACAGACTACCTTCCGTAATGACAAGGCTACCATCCATTGGAGTAACAAAAATCTCGACAACAGACTACCTTCCATAATGACAAGGCTACCATCCGTTGGAGTAACAAAAATATCGACAACAGACTACGTTCCATAATGACAAGGCTACCTTCCATTAGTATAACAAAAATCTCGACAACAGACTACCTTCCATAATGACAAACCTATCATCCATTGGAGTAACAAAAATATCTACAATAGACTACCTTCCATAGTGACAAGGCTACCATCCATTTGAGTAACAAAAATATCGAGAACAGACTACGTTCGATAATGCCAAGTCTACCATCCATTAGAATAACAAAAATCTCGACAACAGACTACCTTCCATAATGACAAGGCTACCATCCATTAGAGTAACAAAAATCTCGACAATAGGCTACCTTCCATAATGACTAGGCTACCATCCATTGGAGTAACAAAGATATTGACAACATACAACCTTCCATAATGACAAGGCTACCATACATTGTAGTAACAAAAATGTCAACAACAGACTACCTTCGATAATAACAAGGCTACCATCCGTTGGAGTAACAAAAATATCGACAACAAACTACTTTCCATAATGACAAGGCTACCATCCATTGGAGTAACAAAAATCTCTACAACAGACTACCTTCCATAATGCCAAGGCTACCATCCATTAGATTAACAAAAATCTCGACAATATACTACCTTCCATAATGACAAGGCTACCATCCATTAGAGTAACGAAAATCTCGACAACAGACTACCTTCCATATTGACAAGGCTACCATCCATTGGAGGAAAAAATATATCAACAAGAGACTACCTTCAATAATGACAAGGATACCATCCACTAGAGTAATAAAAATCTCGACAACTGACTACCTTCCATAATGACAAGGCTATCATCCGTTGGAGTAACAAAGATATCGACAACAGACCACCTTCCATAATGAAAAGGCTACCATTCATTGTAGTAACAAAAATCTCGACAAAAGACTAACCTCCATAATGACAAGGCTACCATCAGTTGGAGTAACAAAAATATCGACAACAGACTACATTCCATAATGACAAGGCTACTATGCATTAGAGTAACAAAAATCTCGACAACAGACTACCTTCCATAATTACAAGGCTACCTTCCATTGGAGTAACAAAAATCTCGACAACAGACTACCTTCCATAATGACAAGGCTACCATCCATTGGAGTAACAAAAATCTCGACAATAGACTACCTTCCATAATAACAAGGCTACCATCCATTGGAGTAACAAAAATATTGATAATAGACTACGTTCGATAATGACAAGGCTACCATCCATTAGAGTAACAAAGATCTCGACAACAGACTACCTTCCATAATGACAAGGCTACCATCCATTGGAGTAACAAAAATATTGACAACAGACTACCTTCCATAATGACAAGGCTACCATCCATTGGTGTAAAAAAATATCAACAAGTGACTACCTTCAATAATGACAAGGCTACCATCCATTGGAGTAACAAAAATCTCGACAACAGACTACCTTCCATAATAATAAGGCTATCATCCATTAGAGTAACAAAGATATCGACAACAGACCACCTTCCATAATGACAAGGTTACCATGCATTGTAGTAACAAAAATATCGGCAATAGACTACCTTCCATAATGAGAAGGGTACCATCCATTAGATTAACAAAAATCTCGACAATAGACTACCTTCCATAATGACAAGGCTACCATCCATTAGAGTAACAAAAATCTCGACAACAGACTACCTTCCATAATGACAAGGCTACAATCCATTGGAGGAAAAAATATATCAACAAGAGACTACCTTCAATAATGACAAGGATACCATCCACTAGAGTAACAAAAATCTTGACAACAGACTCCCTTCCATAATAACAAGGCTACCATCCATTGGAGTAACAAAAATCTCGACAACAGACTACCTTCCATAATTACTAGACTACCATCCATTGGAGTAACAAAGATATCAACAACAGACCACCTTCCATAATGACAAGGCTACCATACATTGTAGTAACAAAAATCTCGACAACGGACTACCTTCCATAATAACAAGGCTACCATCTGTTGGAGTAACAAAAATATCGACCACAGACTACATTCCATAATGACAAGGCTACCATCCATTAGAGTAACAAAAATCTCGACAACAAACTACCTTCCATAATGACAAGGCTACCATCCATTGGAGTAACAAAAATCACGACAACAGACTACCTTCTGTAATGACAATGCTACCATCCATTGGAGTAACAAAAATCTCGACAATAGACTACCTTCCATAATGACAAGGCTACCATCCGTTGGAGTAACAAAAATATCGACAACAGACTACGTTCCATAATGACAAGGCTACCTTCCATTAGTATAACAAAAATCTCGACAACAGACTACCTTCCATAATGACAAGGCTACCATCCATTAGAGTAACAAAAATATTGACAACAGACTACGTTCGATAATGACAAGGCTACCATCCATTAGAGTAAAAAAATATCGACAACAGACTACCTTCCATAATGACAAGGCTACCATCCATTGGAGTAACAAAAATATCGACAACAGACTACCTTCCATAATGACAAGGCTACCATCCATTGGATTAACAAAAATCTCGACAACAGACTACCTTCCATAATGACAAGGCTACCATTCATTAGAGTAACAAAAATCTCGACAACAGACTACCTTCCATAATAACAAGGCTATCATCCATTGGAGTAACAAAAATCTCGACAACTGACTACCTTCCATAATGACTAGGCTACCAGCCATTGGAGTAACAAAGATATCGACAATAGACCACCTTCCATAATGAAAAGGCTACCATTCATTGTAGTAACAAAAATCTCGACAACAGACTACCCTCCATAATGACAAGGCTACCATTAGTTGGAGTAACAAAAATATCGACAACAGACTACATTCCATAATGACAAGGCTACTATGAATTAGAGTAACAAAAATCTCGACAACAGACTACCTTCCATAATTACAAGGCTACCTTACATTGGAGTAACAAAAATCTCGACAACAGACTACCTTCCATAATGACAAGGCTACAATCCATTGGAGTAACAAAAATCTCGACAATAGACTACCTTCCATAATAACAAGGCTACCATCCATTGGAGTAACAAAAATATTGATAATAGCCTACGTTCGATAATGACAAGGCTACCATCCATTAGAGTAACAAAGATCTCGACAACAGACTACCTTCCATAATGACAAGGCTACCATCCATTAGAGTAACAAAAATATTGACAACAGACTACCTTCCATAATGACAAGGCTACCATCCATTGGTGTAAAAAAATATCAACAAGTGACTACCTTCAATAATGACAAGGCTACCATCCATTGGAGTAACAAAAATCTCGACAATAGACTACCTTCCATAATAATAAGGCTATCCTCCATTAGAGTAACAAAGATATCGACAACAGACCACCTTCCATAATGACAAGGTTACCATGCATTGTAGTAACAAAAATCTCGACAACAGACTACCTTCCATAATGACAAGGCTACCATCCATTGGTGTAAAAAAATATCAACAAGTGACTACCTTCAATAATGACAAGGCTACCATCCATTGGAGTAACAAAAATCTCGACAATAGACTACCTTCCATAATAATAAGGCTATCCTCCATTAGAGTAACAAAGATATCGACAACAGACCACCTTCCATAATGACAAGGTTACCATGCATTGTAGTAACAAAAATCTCGACAACAGACTACCTTCCATAATGACAAGGGTATCATCCGTTGGAGTAACAAAAATATCGACAACAAACTAAGTTCCATAATGACAAGGCTCCCATACATTAGAGTAACAAAAAACTCGACAACAGACTACCTTCCATAATGACAAACTTACCATGCATTGAAGTAACAAAAATCTCTACAACAGACTACCTTCCATAATGCCAAGGCTACCATCCATTAGATTAACAAAAATCTCGACAATAGACTACCTTCCATAATGACAAGGCTACCATCCATTAGAGTAACAAAAATCTCGACAACAGACTACCTTCCATAATGACAAGGCTACAATCCATTGGAGGAAAAAATATATCAACAAGAGACTACCTTCAATAATGACAAGGATACCATCCACTAGAGTAAGAAAAATCATGACAACAGACTACCTTCCATAATAACAAGGCTACCATCCATTGGAGTAACAAAAATCTCGACAACAGACTACCTTCCATAATTACTAGGCTACCATCCATTGGAGTAACAAAGATATCAACAACAGACCACCTTCCATAATGACAAGGCTACCATACATTGTAGTAACAAAAATCTCGACAACGGACTACCTTCCATAATAACAAGGCTACCATCTGTTGGAGTAACAAAAATATCGATCACAGACTACATTCCATAATGACAAGGCTACCATCCATTAGAGTAACAAAAATCTCGACAACAGACTACCTTCCATAATGACAAGGCTACCATCCATTGGAGTAACAAAAATCACGACGACAGACTACCTTCCGTAATGACAAGGCTACCATCCATTGGAGTAACAAAAATCTCGACAACAGACTACCTTCCATAATGACAAGGCTACCATCCATTGGAGTAACAAAAATATCGACAACAGACTACGTTCCATAATGACAAGGCTACCTTCCATTAGTATAACAAAAATCTCGACAACAGACTACCTTCCATAATGACAAACCTATCATCCATTGGAGTAACAAAAATATCTACAATAGACTACCTTCCATAGTGACAAGGCTACCATCCATTTGAGTAACAAAAATATCGAGAACAGACTACGTTCGATAATGCCAAGTCTACCATCCATTAGAATAACAAAAATCTCGACAACAGACTACCTTCCATAATGACAAACTTACCATGCATTGAAGTAACAAAAATCTCTACAACAGACTACCTTCCATAATGCCAAGGCTACCATCCATTAGATTAACAAAAATCTCGACAATAGACTACCTTCCATAATGACAAGGCTACCATCCATTAGAGTAACAAAAATCTCGACAACAGACTACCTTCCATAATGACAAGGCTACAATCCATTGGAGGAAAAAATATATCAACAAGAGACTACCTTCAATAATGACAAGGATACCATCCACTAGAGTAAGAAAAATCTTGACAACAGACTACCTTCCATAATAACAAGGCTACCATCCATTGGAGTAACAAAAATCTCGACAACAGACTACCTTCCATAATTACTAGGCTACCATCCATTGGAGTAACAAAGATATCAACAACAGACCACCTTCCATAATGACAAGGCTACCATACATTGTAGTAACAAAAATCTCGACAACGGACTACCTTCCATAATAACAAGGCTACCATCTGTTGGAGTAACAAAAATATCGATCACAGACTACATTCCATAATGACAAGGCTACCATCCATTAGAGTAACAAAAATCTCGACAACAGACTACCTTCCATAATGACAAGGCTACCATCCATTGGAGTAACAAAAATCACGACGACAGACTACCTTCCGTAATGACAAGGCTACCATCCATTGGAGTAACAAAAATCTCGACAACAGACTACCTTCCATAATGACAAGGCTACCATCCATTGGAGTAACAAAAATATCGACAACAGACTACGTTCCATAATGACAAGGCCACCTTCCATTAGTATAACAAAAATCTCGACAACAGACTACCTTCCATAATGACAAACCTATCATCCATTGGAGTAACAAAAATATCTACAATAGACTACCTTCCACAGTGACAAGGCTACCATCCATTTGAGTAAAAAAAATATCGAGAACAGACTACGTTCGATAATGCCAAGTCTACCATCCATTAGAATAACAAAAATCTCGACAACAGACTACCTTCCATAATGACAAGGCTACCATCCATTAGAGTAACAAAAATCTCGACAACAGACTACCTTCCATAATGACTAGGCTACCATCCATTGGAGTAACAAAGATATTGACAACATACCACCTTCCATAATGACAAGGCTACCATACATTGTAGTAACAAAAATGTCAACAACAGACTACCTTCGATAATAACAAGGCTACCATCCGTTGGAGTAACAAAAATATCGACAACAAACTACTTTCCATAATGACAAGGCTACCATCCATTGGAGTAACAAATATCTCTACAACAGACTACCTTCCATAATGCCAAGGCTACCATCCATTAGATTAACAAAAATCTCGACAATATACTAGCTTCCATAATTACAAGGCTACCATCCATTAGAGTAACAAAAATCTCGACAACAGACTACCTTCCATATTGACAAGGCTACCATCCATTGGAGGAAAAAATATATCAACAAGAGACTACCTTCAATAATGACAAGGATACCATCCACTAGAGTAATAAAAATCTCGACAACAGACTACCTACCATAATAAAAGGCTACCATCCATTGGAGTAACAAAAATCTCGACAACAGACTACCTTCCATAATTATTAGGCTACCATCCATTGGAGTAACAAAGATATCAACAACAGACCACCTTCCATAATGACAAGGCTACCATACATTGTAGTAACAAAAATCTCGACAACGGACTACCTTCCATAATAACAAGGCTACCATCTGTTGGAGTAACAAAAATATCGACCACAGACTACATTCTATAATGACAAGGCTACCATCCATTAGAGTAACAAAAATCTCGACAATAGACTAACTTCCATAATGACAAGGCTACCATCCATTGGAGTAACAAAAATCACGACAACAGACTACCTTCCGTAATGACAAGGCTACCATCCATTGGAGTAACAAAAATCTCGACAACAGACTACCTTCCATAATGACAAGGATACCATCCGTTGGAGTAACGAAAATATCGACAACAGACTACGTTCCATAATGACAAGGCTACCTTCCATTAGTATAACAAAAATCTCGACAATAGACTACCTTCCATAATGACAAACCTATCATCCATTGGAGTAACAAAAATATCTACAATAGACTACCTTGCATAGTGACAAGGCTACCATCCATTTGAGTAACAAAAATATCGAGAACAGACTACGTTCGATAATGACAAGGCTACCATCCATTAGAGTAACAAAAATCTCGACAACAGACTACCTTCCATAATGACTAGGCTACCATCCATTGGAGTAACAAAGATATTCACAAGTGACTACCTTCAATAATGACAAGGCTACCATTCATTGGAGTAACAAAAATCTCGACAACAGACTACCTTCCATAATAATAAGGCTATCATCCATTAGAGTAACAAAGATATTCACAACATACCACCTTCCATAATGACAAGGTTACCATGCATTGTAGTAACAAAAATCTCGACAATAGACTACCTTCAATAATGACAAGGCTACCATCTGTTGGAGTAACAAAAATATCGACAACAGACTACGTTCCATAATGACAAGGCTACCATACATTAGAGTAACAAAAATATCTACAACAGACTACCTTCCATAATGACAAACTTACCATGCATTGAAGTAACAAAAATATCTACAACAGACTACCTTCCATAATGCCAAGGCTACCGTCCATTGGAGTAACAAAAATCTCGACAATAGACTACCTTCCATAATGACAAGGCTACCATCCATTGGAGTAACAAAAATCACGACAACAGACTACCTTCTGTAATGACAATGCTACCATCCATTGGAGTAACAAAAATCTCGACAACAGACTACCTTCCATAATGACAAGGCTACCATCCGTTGGAGTAACAAAAATATCGACAACAGACTACGTTCCATAATGACAAGGCTACCTTCCATTAGTATAACAAAAATCTCGACAACAGACTACCTTCCATAATGACAAGGCTACCATCCATTAGAGTAACAAAAATATTGACAACAGACTACGTTCGATAATGACAAGGCTACCATCCATTAGAGTAAAAAAATATCGACAACAGACTACCTTCCATAATGACAAGGCTACCATCCATTGGAGTAACAAAAATATCGACAACAGACTACCTTCCATAATGACAAGGCTACCATCCATTGGATTAACAAAAATCTCGACAACAGACTACCTTCCATAATGACAAGGCTACCATTCATTAGAGTAACAAAAATCTCGACAACAGACTACCTTCCATAATAACAAGGCTATCATCCATTGGAGTAACAAAAATCTCGACAACTGACTACCTTCCATAATGACTAGGCTACCAGCCATTGGAGTAACAAAGATATCGACAATAGACCACCTTCCATAATGAAAAGGCTACCATTCATTGTAGTAACAAAAATCTCGACAACAGACTACCCTCCATAATGACAAGGCTACCATCAGTTAGAGTAACAAAAATATCGACAACAGACTACATTCCATAATGACAAGGCTACTATGAATTAGAGTAACAAAAATCTCGACAACAGACTACCTTCCATAATTACAAGGCTACCTTACATTGGAGTAACAAAAATCTCGACAACAGACTACCTTCCATAATGACAAGGCTACAATCCATTGGGGTAACAAAAATCTCGACAATAGACTACCTTCCATAATAACAAGGCTACCATCCATTGGAGTAACAAAAATATTGATAATAGCCTACGTTCGATAATGACAAGGCTACCATCCATTAGAGTAACAAAGATCTCGACAACAGACTACCTTCCATAATGACAAGGCTACCATCCATTAGAGTAACAAAAATATTGACAACAGACTACCTTCCATAATTACAAGGCTACCATCCATTGGTGTAAAAAAATATCAACAAGTGACTACCTTCAATAATGACAAGGTTACCATCCATTGGAGTAACAAAAATATCGACAACAGACTACCTTCCATAATAATAAGGCTATCCTCCATTAGAGTAACAAAGATATCGACAACAGACCACCTTCCATAATGACAAGGTTACCATGCATTGTAGTAACAAAAATCTCGACAACAGACTACCTTCCATAATGACAAGGGTATCATCCGTTGGAGTAACAAAAATATCGACAACAGACTAAGTTCCATAATGACAAGGCTCCCATACATTAGAGTAACAAAAAACTCGACAACAGACTACCTTCCATAATGACAAACTTACCATGCATTGAAGTAACAAAAATCTCTACAATAGACTACCTTCCATAATGCCAAGGCTACCATCCATTAGATTAACAAAAATCTCGACAATAGACTACCTTCCATAATGACAAGGCTACCATCCATTAGAGTAACAAAAATCTCGACAACAGACTACCTTCCATAATGACAAGGCTACAATCCATTGGAGGAAAAAATATATCAACAAGAGACTACCTTCAATAATGACAAGGATACCATCCACTAGAGTAAGAAAAATCTTGACAGCAGACTACCTTCCATAATAACAAGGCTACCATCCATTGGAGTAACAAAAATCTCGACAACAGACTACCTTCCATAATTACTAGGCTACCATCCATTGGAGTAACAAAGATATCAACAACAGACCTCCTTCCATAATGACAAGGCTACCATACATTGTAGTAACAAAAATCTCGACAACGGACTACCTTCCATAATAACAAGGCTACCATCTGTTGGAGTAACAAAAATATCGATCACAGACTACATTCCATAATGACAAGGCTACCATCCATTAGAGTAACAAAAATCTCGACAACAGACTACCTTCCATAATGACAAGGCTACCATCCATTGGAGTAACAAAAATCACGACGACAGACTACCTTCCGTAATGACAAGGCTACCATCCATTGGAGTAACAAAAATCTTGACAACAGACTACCTTCCATAATGACAAGGCTACCATCCGTTGGAGTAACAAAAATATCGACAACAGACTACGTTCCATAATGACAAGGCTACCTTCCATTAGTATAACAAAAATCTCGACAACAGACTACCTTCCATAATGACAAACCTATCATCCATTGGAGTAACAAAAATATCTACAATAGACTACCTTCCATAGTGACAAGGCTACCATCCATTTGAGTAACAAAAATATCGAGAACAGACTACGTTCGATAATGCCAAGTCTACCATCCATTAGAATAACAAAAATCTCGACAACAGACTACCTTCCATAATGACAAGGCTACCATCCATTAGAGTAACAAAAATCTCGACAACAGACTACCTTCCATAATGACTAGGCTACCATCCATTGGAGTAACAAAGATATTCACAACATACCACCTTCCATAATGACAAGGCTACCATACATTGTAGTAACAAAAATGTCAACAACAGACTACCTTCGATAATAACAAGGCTACCATCCATTGGAGTAACAAAAATATCGACAACAAACTACTTTCCATAATGACAAGGCTACCATCCATTGGAGTAACAAAAATCTCTACAACAGACTACCTTCCATAATGCCAAGGCTACCATCCATTAGATTAACAAAAATATCGACAATATACTACCTTCCATAATGACAAGGCTACCATCCATTAGAGTAACAAAAATCTCGACAACAGACTACCTTCCATATTGACAAGGCTACCATCCATTGGAGGAAAAAATATATCAACAAGAGACTACCTTCAATAATGACAAGGATACCATCCACTAGAGTAATAAAAATCTCGACAACAGACTACCTTCCATAATAACAAGGCTACCACCAATTGGAGTAACAAAAATCTCGACAACAGACTACCTTCCATAATTACTAGGCTACCATCCATTGGAGTAACAAAGATATCAACAACAGACCACCTTCCATAATGACAAGGCTACCATACATTGTAGTAACAAAAATCTAGACAACGGACTACCTTCCATAATAACAAGGCTACCATATGTTGGAGTAACAAAAATATCGACCACAGACTACATTCCATAATGACAAGGCTACCATCCATTAGAGTAACAAAAATCTCGACAATAGACTAACTTCCATAATGACAAAGCTACCATCCATTGGAGTAACAAAAATCACGACAACAGACTACCTTCCGTAATGACAAGGCTACCATCCATTGGAGTAACAAAAATCTCGACAACAGACTACCTTCCATAATGACAAGGATACCATCCGTTGGAGTAACGAAAATATCGACAACAGACTACGTTCCATAATGACAAGGCTACCTTCCATTAGTATAACAAAAATCTCGACAACAGACTACCTTCCATAATGACAAACCTATCATCCATTGGAGTAACAAAAATATCTACAATAGACTACCTTGCATAGTGACAAGGCTACCATCCATTTGAGTAATAAAAATATCGAGAACAGACTACGTTCGATAATGCCAAGGCTACCATCCATTAGAATAACAAAAATCTCGACAACAGACTACCTTCCATAATGACAAGGCTACCATCCATTAGAGTAACAAAAATCTCGACAACAGACTACCTTCCATAATGACTAGGCTACCATCCATTGGAGTAACAAAGATATTCACAAGTGACTACCTTCAATAATGACAAGGCTACCATTCATTGGAGTAACAAAAATCTCGACAACAGACTACCTTCCATAATAATAAGGCTATCATCCATTAGAGTAACAAAGATATTCACAACATACCACCTTCCATAATGACTAGGTTACCATGCATTGTAGTAACAAAAATCTCGACAACAGACTACCTTCAATAATGACAAGGCTACCATCTGTTGGAGTAACAAAAATATCGACAACAGACTACGTTCCATAATGACAAGGCTACCATACATTAGAGTAACAAAAATATCTACAACAGACTACCTTCCATAATGACAAACTTACCATGCATTGAAGTAACAAAAATATCTACAACAGACTACCTTCCATAATGCCAAGGCTACCATCCATTAGATTAACAAAAATCTCGACAATAGACTACCTTCCATAATGACAAGGCTACCATCCATTAGAGTAAAAAAAATCTCGACAATAGACTACCTTCCATAATGACAAGGCTACCATCCATTGGAGGAAAAAATATATCAACAAGAGACTACCTTCAATAATGACAAGGATACCATCCACTGGAGTAAGAAAAATCTTGACAACAGACTACCTTCCATAATAACAAGGCTACCATCCATTGGAGTAACAAAAATCTCGACAACAGACTACCTTCCATAATTACTAGGCTACCATCCATTGGAGTAACAAAGATATCAACAACAAACCACCTTCCATAATGACAAGGCTACCATAAATTGTAATAACAAAAATCTCGACAACGGACTACCATCCATAATAACAAGGCTACCATCTGTTGGAGTAAAAAAAATATCGACCACAGACTACATTCCATAATGACAAGGCTACCATCCATTAGAGTAACAAAAATCTCGACAACAGACTACCTTCCACAATGACAAGGCTACCATCCATTAGAGTAACAAAAATCATGAGAACAGACTACCTTCCGTAATGATAAGGCTACCATCCATTGGAGTAACAAAAATATCGATAACAGACTACCTTCCATAATGACAAGGCTACCATCCGTTGGAGTAACAAAAATATCGACAACAAACTACGTTCCATAATGACAAGGCTACCATCCATTAGTATAAAAAAAATCTCGACAACAGACTACCTTCCATAATGACAAACCTACCATCCATTGGAGTAACAAAAATATCTACAACAGACTACCTTCCATAGTGACAAGGCTACCATCCATTTGAGTAACAAAAATATCGAGAACAGACTACGTTCAATAATGCCAAGGCTACCATCCATTAGAATAACAAAAATTTCGACAACAGACTACCTTCCATAATGACAAGGCTATCATCCATTAGAGTAACAAAAATCTCGACAACAGACTACCTTCCATAATGACAAGGCTACCATACATTGTAGTAACAAAAATGTCAACAACAGACTACCTTCGATAATAACAAGGCTACCATCCGTTGGAGTAACAAAAATATCGACAACAGACTACTTTCCATAATGACAAGGCTACCATCCATTGGAGTAACAAAAATCTCTACAACAGACTACCTTCCATGATGACAAGGCTACCATCCATTGGAGTAACAAAAATATCGACAACAAACTACGTTCCATAATGACAAGGCTACCATCCATTAGAGTAACAAAAATCTCGACAACAGACTTCCTTCCATAATGACAAGGCTACCATCCATTGGAGTAACAAAGATATTGACAACATACCACCTTCCATAATGACAAGGCTACCATACATTGTAGTAACAAAAATGTCAACAACAGACTACCTTCGATAATAACAAGGCTACCATCCGTTGGAGTAACAAAAATATCGACAACATACTACTTTCCATAATGACAAGGCTACCATCCATTGGAGTAACAAAAATCTCTACAACAGACTACCTTCCATGATGACAAGGCTATCATCCATTGGAGTAACAAAAATATCGACAACAGACTACGTTCCATAATGACAAGGCTACCATCCATTAGAGTAACAAAAATCTCGACATCAGACTTCCTTCCATAATGACAAGGCTACCATATATTGGAGTAACAAAAATATCGGCAACCGACTAACTTCCATAATGACAAGGCTACCATCCATTGGAGGAAAAAATATATCAACAAGAGACTAACTTCAATAATGACAAGGATACCATCCACTAGAGTAAGAAAAATCTTGACAACAGACTACCTTCCATAATAACAAGGCTACCATCCATTGGAGTAACAAAAATCTCGACAACAGACTACCTTCCATAATTACTAGGCTACCATCCATTGGAGTAACAAAGATATCAACAACAGACCACCTTCCATAATGACAAGGCTAGCATACATTGTAGTAACAAAAATCTCGACAACGGACTACCTTCCATAATGACAAGGCTACCATCCGTTGGAGTAACAAAAATATCGACCACAGACTACATTCCATAATGACAAGGCTACCATCCATTAGAGTAACAAAAATATCGACAACAGACTACCTTCCATAATGACAAGGCTACCATCCATTGGAGTAACAAAAATCACGACAGCAGACTACCTTCCGTAATGACAAGGCTACCATCCATTAGAGTAACAAAAATCTCGACAACAGACTACCTTCCATAATGACAAGGCTACCATCTGTTGGAGTAACAAAAATCTCGACAACTAACTACATTCCATAATGACTAGGCTACCAGCCATTGGAGTAACAAAGATAACGACAACAGACCACCTTCCATAATGAAAAGGCTACCATTCATTGTAGTAACAAAAATCTCGACAACAGACTACCTTCCATAATGACAAGGCTACCATCAGTTGGAGTAACAAAAATATCGACAACAGACTACATTCCATAATGACAAGGCTACCATGCATTAGAGTAACAAAAATCTCGACAACAGACTACCTTCCATAATAAAAAGGCTATCATCCATTGGAGTAACAAAAATCTCGACAACTGAGTACCTTCCATAATGACTAGGCTACCAGCCATTGGAGTAACAAAGATATCGACAACAGACCACCTTCCATAATGAAAAGGCTACCATTCATTGTAGTAATAAAAATCTCGGTAACAGACTACCTTCCATAATGACAAGGCTACCATTAAATGGAGTAACAAAAATATCGACAACAGACTACATTCCATAATGACAAGGCTACCATGCAGTAGAGTAACAAAAATCTCGACAACAGACTACCTTCCATAATGACAAGGCTACCTTCCATTGGAGTAACAAGAATCTCGACAATAGACTACCTTCCATAATGACAAGGCTACCATCCATTGGAGTAACAAAAATCTCGACAATAGACTACCTTCCATAATAACAAGGCTACCATCCATTGGAGTAACAAAAATATCGATAATAGACTACGTTCGATAATGACAAGGCTACCATCCATTAGATTAACAAAGATCTCGACAACAGACTACCTTCCATAATGACAAGGCTACCATCCATTAGAGTAACAAAAATCTTGACAACAGACTACCTTCCATAATTACAAGGCTACCATCCATTGGAGTAAAAAAATATCAACAAGTGACTACCTTCAATAATGACAAGGCTACCATTCATTGGAGTAACAAAAATCTCGACAACAGACTACCTTCCATAATAATAAGGCTATCATCCATTAGAGTAACAAAGATATCGACAAGAGACCACCTTCCATAATGACAAGGTTACCATGCATTGTAGTAACAAAAATCTCGACAACAGACTACCTTCCATAATGACAAGGCTACCATCTGTTGGAGTAACAAAAATATCGACAACAGACTACCTTCCATAATGACAAACTTACCATGCATTGAAGTAACAAAAATATCTACAACAGACTACCTTCCATAATGCCAAGGCTACCATCCATTAGATTAACAAAAATCTCGACAATAGACTACCTTCCATAATGACAAGGCTACCATTCATTAGAGTAACAAAAATCTCGACAACAGACTACCTTCCATAATGATAAGGCTACCATCCATTGGAGTAACAAAAATCTCGACAACAGACTACCTTCCATAATTACGAGGCTACCATCCATTGGAGTAACAAAGATATCAACAACAGACCACCTTCCATAATGACAAGGCTACCATACATTGTAGTAACAAAAATCTCGACAACGGACTACCTTCCATAATAACAAGGCTACCATCTGTTGGAGTAACAAAAATATCGACCACAGACTACCTTCCATAATGACAAGGCTACCATCCTTTAGAGTAACAAAAATCTCGACAACAGACTACCTTCCATAATGACAAGGCTACCATCCATTGGAGTAACAAAAATCATGACAACAGACTACCTTCCGTAATGACAAGGCTACCATCCATTAGAGTAACAAAAATATCGACAACAGACTACCTTCCATAATTACAAGGCTACCATCCGTTGGAGTAACAAAAATATCGACAACAGACTACGTTCCATAATGACAAGGCTACCTTCCATTAGTATAAAAAAAATCTCGACAATAGACTACCTTCCATAATGACAAACCTACCATCCATTGGAGTAACAAAAATATCTACAACAAACTACCTTCCATAGTGACAAGCCTACCATCCATTTGAGTAACAAAAATATCGAGAACAGACTACGTTCGATAATGCCAAGGCTACCATCCATTAGAATAACAAAAATCTCGACAACAGACTACCTTCCATAATGACAAGGCTACCATCCATTAGAGTAACAAAAATCTCGACAACAGACTACCTTCCATAATGACTAGGCTACCATCCATTGGAGTAACAAAGATATTGACAACAGACCACCTTCCATAATGACAAGGCTACCATACATTGTAGTAACAAAAATGTCAACAACAGACTACCTTCGATAATAACAAGGCTACCATCCATTGGAGTAACAAAAATATCGACAACAGACTACTTTCCATAATGACAAGGCTACGATCCATTGGAGTAACAAAAATCTCTACAACAGACTACCTTCCATGATGACAAGGCTACCATCCATTGGAGTAACAAAAATATCGACAACAAACTACGTTCCATAATGACAAGGCTACCATCCATTAGAGTAACAAAAATCTCGACAACAGGCTACCTTCCATAATGACAAGGCTACCATCCATTGGATTAACAAAAATCTCGACAACAGACTACCTTCCATAATAACAAGGCTACCATTCATTAGAGTAACAAAAATCTCGACAACAGACTACCTTCCATAATAACAAGGCTATCATCCATTGGAGTAACAAAAATCTCGACAACTGACTACCTTCCATAATGACTAGGCTACCAGCCATTGGAGTAACAAAGATATCGACAACAGACCACCTTCCATAATGAAAAGGCTACCATTCATTGTAGTAACAAAAATCTCGACAACAGACTACCTTCCATAATGACAAGGCTACCATCAGTTGGAGTAACAAAAATATCGACAACAGACTACATTCCATAATGACAAGGCTACCATGCATTAGAGTAACAAAAATCTCGACAACAGACTACCTTCCATAATCACAAGGCTACCTTCCATTGGAGTAACAAAAATCTCGACAATAGACTAACTTCCATAATGACAAGGCTACCATCCATTGGAGTAACAAAAATCTCGACAATAGACTACCTTCCATAATAACAAGGCTACCATCCATTGGAGTAACAAAAATATCGATAATAGACTGCGTTCGATAATGACAAGGCTACCATCCATTAGAGTAACAAAGATCTCGACAACAGACTACCTTCCATAATGACAAGGCTACCATCCATTAGAGTAACAAAAATCTTGACAACAGACTACCTTCCATAATGACAAGGCTACCATCCATTGGTGTAAAAAAATATCAACAAGTGACTACCTTCAATAATGACAAGGCTACCATCCATTGGAGTAACAAAAATCTCGACAATAGACCACCTTCCATAATGACAAGGTTACCATGCATTGTAGTAACAAAAATCTCGACAACAGACTACCTTCCATAATGACAAGGCTACCATCCGTTGTAGTAACAAAAATTTCGACAACAGACTACGTTCCATAATGACAATGCTCCCATACATTAGAGTAACAAAAAACTCGACAACAGACTACCTTCCATAATGACAAACTTACCATGCATTGAAGTAACAAAAATCTCTACAATAGACTACCATCCAAATTTCCAAGGCTACCATCCATTAGATTAACAAAAATCTCGACAATAGACTACCTTCCATAATGACAAGGCTACCATCCATTAGAGTAACAAAAATCTCGACAATAGACTACCTTCCATAATGACAAGGCTACCATCCATTGGAGGAAAAAATATATCAACTAGAGACTACCTTCAATAATGACAAGGATACCATCCACTAGAGTAAGAAAAATCTTGACAACAGACTACCTTCCATAATAACAAGGCTACCATCCATTGGAGTAACAAAAATCACGACAACATACTACCTTCCATAATTACTAGGCTACCATCCATTGGAGTAACAAAGATATCAACAACAGACCACCTTCCATAATGACAAGGCTACCATACATTGTAGTAACAAAAATCTCGACAATGGACTACCTTCCATAATAACAAGGCTACCATCCGTTGGAGTAACAAAAATATCGACCACAGACTACATTCCATAATGACAAGGCTACCATCCATTAGAGTAACAAAAATCTCGACAACAGACTACCTTCCATAATGACAAGGCTACCATCCATTGGAGTAACAAAAATCATGACAACAGACTACCTTCCGTAATGACAAGGCTACCATCCATTGGAGTAACAAAAATCTCGACAACAGACTACCTTCCATAATGACAAGGCTACCATCCGTTGGACTAACAAAAATTTCGACAACAGACTATGTTCCATAATGACAAGGCTACCTTCCATTAGTATAACAAAAATCTCGACAACAGACTACCTTCCATAATGACAAACCTACCATCCATTGGAGTAACAAAAATATCTACAATAGACTACCTTCCATAGTGACAAGGCTACCATCCATTTGAGTAACAAAAATATCGAGAACAGACTACGTTCGATAATGCCAAGGCTGCCATCCATTAGAATAACAAAAATCTCGACAACAGACTACCTTCCATAATGACAAGGCTATCATCCATTAGAGTAACAAAAATCTCGACAACAGACTACCTTCCATAATGACTAGGCTACCATCCATTGGAGTAACAAAGATATTGACAACATACCACCTTCCATAATGACAAGGCTACCATACATTGTAGTAACAAAAATGTCAACAACAGACTACCTTCGATAATAACAAGGCTACCATCCGTTGGAGTAACAAAAATATCGACAACAGACTACTTTCCATAATGACAAGGCTACCATCCATTGGAGTAACAAAAATTTCTACAACAGACTACCTTCCATGATGACAAGGCTACCATCCATTGGAGTAACAAAAATATCGACAACAAACTACGTTCCATAATGACAAGGCTACCATCCATTAGAGTAACAAAAATATCGACAACAGACTTCCTTCCATAATGACAAGGCTACCATCCATTGGAGTAACAAAAATATCGACAACCGACTACCTTCCATAATGACAAGGCTACCATCCATTAGAGTAACAAAAATATTGACAACAGACTACGTTCGATAATGACAAGGCTACCATCCATTGGAGTAACAAAAATCTCGACAACAGACTACCTTCCATAATGACAAGGCTACCATCCATTGGAGTAACAAAAATCTCGACAACAGACTACCTTCCATAATGACAAGGCTACCATCCATTGGATTAACAAAAATCTCGACAACAGACTACCTTCCATAATGACAAGGCTACCATTCATTAGAGTAACAAAAATCTCGACAACAGACTACCTTCAATAATAAAAAGGCTATCATCCATTGGAGTAACAAAACTCTCGACAACTGACTACCTTCCATAATGACTAGGCTACCATCCATTGGAGTAACAAAGATATTCACAACATACCACCTTCCATAATGACAAGGCTACCATACATTGTAGTAACAATAATGTCAACAACAGACTACCTTCGATAATAACAAGGCTACCATCCGTTGGAGTAACAAAAATATCGACAACAGACTACTTTCCATAATGACAAGGCTACCATCCGTTGGAGTAACAAAAATCTCTACAACAGACTACCTTCCATAATGCCAAGGCTACCATCCATTAGATTATCAAAAATCTCGACAATAGACTACCTTCCATAATGACAAGGCTACCATCCATTGGAGGAAAAAATATATCAACAAGAGACTACCTTCAATAATGACAAGGATACCATCCACTAGAGTAAGAAAAATCTTGACAACAGACTACCTTCCATAATAACAAGGCTACCATCCATTGGAGTAACAAAAATCTCGACAACAGACTACCTTCCATAATTACTAGGCTACCATCCATTGGAGTAACAAAGATATCAACAACAGACCACCATCCATAATGACAAGGCTACCATCCATTTGAGTAACAAAAATATCGAGAACAGACTATGTTCGATAATGCCAAGGCTACCATCCATTAGAATAACAAAAATCTCGACAACAGACTACCTTTCATAATGACAAGGCTACCATCCATTAGAGTAACAAAAATCTCGACAACAGACTACCTTCCATAATGACTAGGCTACCATCCATTGGAGTAACAAAGATATTGACAACAGACCACCTTCCATAATGACAAGGCTACCATACATTGTTGTAACAAAAATCTCAACAACAGACTACCTTCGCTAATAACAAGGCTACCATCCGTTGGAGTAACAAAAATATCGACAACAGACTACTTTCCATAATGACAAGGCTACCATCCATTGGAGTAACAAAAATTTCTACAACAGACTACCTTCCATGATGACAAGGCTACCATCCATTGGAGTAACAAAAATATCGACAACAAACTATGTTCCATAATGACAAGGCTACCATCCATTAGAGTAACAAAAATCTCGACAACAGACTTCCTTCCATAATGACAAGGCTACCATCCATTGGAGTAACAAAAATATCGACAACCGACTACCTTTCATAATGACAAGGCTACCATACATTAGAGTAACAAAAATATTGACAACAGACTACGTTCGATAATGACAAGGCTACCATCCATTGGAGTAACAAAAATCTCGACAACAGACTACCTTCCATAATGACAAGGCCACCATCCATTAGAGTAACAAAAATCTCGACAACAGACTACCTTCCATAATGACAAGGCTACCATCCATTGGATTAACAAAAATCTCGACAACAGACTACCTTCCATAATGACAAGGCTACCATTCATTAGAGTAACAAAAATCTCGACAACAAACTACCTTCCATAATAAAAAGGCTATCATCCATTGGAGTAACAAAAATCTCGACAATTGACTACCTTCCATAATGACTAGGCTACCATCCATTGGAGTAACAAAGATATTCACAACATACCACCTTCCATAATGACAAGGCTACCATACATTGTAGTAACAAAAATGTCAACAACAGACTACTTTCGATAATAACAAGGCTACCATCCGTTGGAGTAACAAAAATATAGACAACAGACTACTTTCCATAATGACAAGGCTACCATCCATTGGAGTAACAAAAATCTCTACAACAGACTACCTTCCATAATGCCAAGGCTACCATCCGTTGGAGTAACAAAAATATCGACAACAGACTACTTTCCATAATGACAAGGCTACCATCCATTGGAGTAACAAAAATTTCTACAACAGACTACCTTCCATGATGACAAGGCTACCATCCATTGGAGTAACAAAAATATCGACAACAAACTACATTCCATAATGACAAGGCTACCATCCATTAGAGTAACAAAAATCACGACAACAGACTTCCTTCCATAATGACAAGGCTACCATCCATTGGAGTAAAAAAAATATCGACAACCGACTACCTTCCATAATGACAAGGCTACCATCCATTAGAGTAACAAAAATACTGACAACAGACTACGTTCGATAATGACAAGGCTACCATCCATTGGAGTAACAAAAATCTCGACAACAGACTACCTTCCATAATGACAAGGCTACCATCCATTGGAGTAACAAAAATCTCGACAACAGACTACCTTCCATAATGACAAGGCTACCATCCATTAGATTAACAAAAATCTCGACAACAGACTACCTTCCATAATGACAAGGCTACCATTCATTAGAGTAACAAAAATCTCGACAACAGACTACCTTCCATAATAAAAAGGCTATCATCCATTGGAGTAACAAAAATCTCGACAACTGACTACCTTCCATAATGACTAGGCTACCATCCATTGGAGTAACAAAGATATTCACAACATACCACCTTCCATAATGACAAGGCTACCATACATTGTAGTAACAATAATGTCAACAACAGACTACCTTCGATAATAACAAGGCTACCATCCGTTGGAGTAACAAAAATATCGACAACAGACTACTTTCCATAATGACAAGGCTACCATCCATTGGAGTAACAAAAATCTCTACAACAGACTACCTTCCATAATGCCAAGGCTACCATCCATTAGATTATCAAAAATCTCGACAATAGACTACCTTCCATAATGACAAGGCTACCATCCATTGGAGGAAAAAATATATCAACAAGAGACTACCTTCAATAATGACAAGGATACCATCCACTAGAGTAAGAAAAATCTTGACAACAGACTACCTTCCATAATAACAAGGCTACCATCCATTGGAGTAACAAAAATCTCGACAACAGACTACCTTCCATAATTACTAGGCTACCATCCATTGGAGTAACAAAGATATCAACAATAGACCACCATCCATAATGACAAGGCTACCATCCATTTGAGTAACAAAAATATCGAGAACAGACTATGTTCGATAATGCCAAGGCTACCATCCATTAGAATAACAAAAATCTCGACAACAGACTACCTTCCATAATGACAAGGCTACCATCCATTAGAGTAACAAAAATCTCGACAACAAACTACCTTCCATAATGACTAGGCTACCATCCATTGGAGTAACAAAGATATTGACAACAGACCACCTTCCATAATGACAAGGCTACCATACATTGTTGTAACAAAAATCTCAACAACAGACTACCTTCGCTAATAACAAGGCTACCATCCGTTGGAGTAACAAAAATATCGACAACAGACTACTTTCCATAATGACAAGGCTACCATCCATTGGAGTAACAAAAATTTCTACAACAGACTACCTTCCATGATGACAAGGCTACCATCCATTGGAGTAACAAAAATATCGACAACAAACTATGTTCCATAATGACAAGGCTACCATCCATTAGAGTAACAAAAATCTCGACAACAGACTTCCTTCCATAATGACAAGGCTACCATCCATTGGAGTAACAAAAATATCGACAACCGACTACCTTTCATAATGACAAGGCTACCATCCATTAGAGTAACAAAAATATTGACAACAGACTACGTTCGATAATGACAAGGCTACCATCCATTGGAGTAACAAAAATCTCGACAACAGACTACCTTCCATAATGACAAGGCCACCATCCATTAGAGTAACAAAAATCTCGACAACAGACTACCTTCCATAATGACAAGGCTACCATCCATTGGATTAACAAAAATCTCGACAACAGACTACCTTCCATAATGACAAGGCTACCATTCATTAGAGTAACAAAAATCTCGACAACAGACTACCTTCCATAATAAAAAGGCTATCATCCATTGGAGTAACAAAAATCTCGACAACTGACTACCTTCCATAATGACTAGGCTACCATCCATTGGAGTAACAAAGATATTCACAACATACCACCTTCCATAATGACAAGGCTACCATACATTGTAGTAACAAAAATGTCAACAACAGACTACTTTCGATAATAACAAGGCTACCATCCGTTGGAGTAACAAAAATATCGACAACAGACTACTTTCCATAATGACAAGGCTACCATCCATTGGAGTAACAAAAATCTCTACAACAGACTACCTTCCATAATGCCAAGGCTACCATCCATTAGATTAACAAAAATCTCGACAATAGACTACCTTCCATAATGACAAGGCTACCATCCATTAGAGTAACAAAAATCTCGACAACAGACTACCTTCCATAATGACAAGGCTACCATCCATTGGAGGAAAAAATATATCAACAAGAGACTACCTTCAATAATGACAAGGATACCATCCACTAGAGTAAGAAAAATCTTGACAACAGACTACCTTCCATAATAACAAGGCTACCATCCATTGGAGTAACAAAAATCTCGACAATAGACTACCTTCCATAATTACTAGGCTACCATCCATTGGAGTAACAAAGATATCAACAACATACCACCTTCCTCAATGACAAGGCTACCATACATTGTAGTAACAAAAATCTCGACAACGGACTACCTTCCATAATAACAAGGCTACCATCCGTTGGAGTAACAAAAATATCGACCACAGACTACATTCCATAATGACAAGGCTACCATCCATTAGAGTAACAAAAATCTCGACAACAGAGTACCTTCCTTAATGACAAGGCTACCATCCATTGGAGTAACAAAAATCACGACAACAGACTACCTTCCGTAATGACAAGGCTACCATCCATTGGAGTAACAAAAATCTCGACAACAGACTACCTTCCATAATGACAAGGCTACCATCCGTTGGAGTAACAAAAATATCGACAACAGACTACGTTCCATAATGACAAGGCTACCTTCCATTAGTATAACAAAAATCTCGACAACAGACTACCTTCCATAATGACAAACCTATCATCCATTGGAGTAACAAAAATATCTACAATAGACTACCTTCTATAGCGACAAGGCTACCATCCATTTGAGTAACAAAAATATCGAGAACAGACTACGTTCGATAATGCCAAGGCTACCATCCATTAGAATAACAAAAATCTCAACAACAGACTACCTTCCATAATGACAAGGCTACCATCCATTAGAGTAACAAAAATCTCGACAACAGACTACCTTCCGTAATGACTAGGCTACCATCCATTGGAGTAACAAAGATATTCACAACATACCACCTTCCATAATGACAAGGCTACCATACATTGTAGTAACAAAAATGTCAACAACATACTACCTTCGATAATAACAAGGCTACCATCCGTTGGAGTAACAAAAATATCGACAACAGACTAGTTTCCATAATGACAAGGTTACCATGCATTGGAGTAACAAAAATCTCTACAAAAGACTACCTTCCATGATGACTAGGCTACCATCCATTGGAGTAACAAAAATATCGACAACAAACTACGTTCCATAATGACAAGGCTACCATCCATTAGAGTAACAAAAATCTTGACAACAGACTACCTTCCATAATAACAAGGCTACCATCCATTGGAGTAACAAAAATCTCGACAACAGACTACCTTCCATAATTACTAGGCTACCATCCATTGGAGTAACAAAGATATCAACAACGACCACCTTCCATAATGACAAGGCTACCATCCATTTGAGTAACAAAAATATCGAGAACAGACTACGTTCGATAATGCCAAGGCTACCATCCATTAGAATAACAAAAATCTCGACAACAGACTACCTTCCATAATGACAAGGCTACCATCCATTAGAGTAACAAAAATCTCGACAACAGACTACCTTCCATAATGACTAGGCTACCATCCATTGGAGTAACAAAGATATTGACAACAGACCACCTTCCATAATGACAAGGCTACCATACATTGTAGTAACAAAAATGTCAACAACAGACTACCTTCGATAATAACAAGGCTACCATCCGTTGGAGTAACAAAAATATCGACAACAGACAACTTTCCATAATGACAAGGCTACCATCCATTAGAGTAACAAAAATCTCTACAATAGACTACCTTCCATGATGACAAGGCTACTATCCATTGGAGTAACAAAAATATCGACAACAAACTACGTTCCATAATGACAAGGCTACCATCCATTAGAGTAACAAAAATCTCGACAACAGACTTCCTTCCATAATGACAAGGCTACCATCCATTGGAGTAACAAAAATCTCCACAACAGACTACCTTCCATAATGACAAGGCTACCATCCATTAGAGTAACAAAAATATTGACAACAGACTACGTTCGATAATGACAAGGCTACCCTCCATTGGATTAACAAAAATCTCGACAACAGACTACCTTCCATAATGACAAGGCTACCATCCATTGGATTAACAAAAATCTCGACAACAGACTACCTTCCATAATGACAAGGCTACCAATCATTAGAGTAACAAAAATCTCGACAACAGACTACCTTCCATAATAACAAGGCTATCATCCATTGGAGTAAAAAAATCTCGACAACTGACTACCTTCCATAATGACAAGGCTATCATCAATTAGAGTAATAAAAATCTCGACAACATACTACCTTCCATAATAAGAAACCTACCATCCATTGGAGTAACAAAAATCTCGACAACAGACTACCTTCCATAATGACAAGGCTACCATCCATTGTAGTAACAAAAATCTCGGCAACAGACTACCTTCCATAATGATAAGGCTATCATCCATTGGAGTAACAAAAATATCGACAACAGACTACCTTCCATAATGACAAGGCTACCAATCATTAGAGTAACAAAAATCTCGACAACAGACTACCTTCCATAATAATGACAAGGATACCATCCATTGGAGTAACAAAAATCTCGACAACAGACTACCTTCAATAATAACAAGGCTACAATCCATTGGAGTAACAAAAATATCGATAACAGACTACCTTCCATAGTGACTAGGCTACCATCCGTTGGAGTAACAAAGATATCGACAACAGACTACCTTCCATAATGACAAGGCTATAATACATTGTAATAACAAAATTCTCGACAACAGACTACCTTCCATAATGACAAGGCTACCATCCGTTGGAGTAACAAATATATCAACAACAGACTACGTTTCATAATGACAAGGCTACCATCCATTAGAGTAATAAAAATCTCGACAACATACTACCTTCCATAATGACAAACCTACCATCCATTGGAGTAACAAAAATCTCTACAACAGACTACCTTCCATAATGACAAGGCTACCATCCATTAGAGTAACAAAAATCTCGACAACAGACTACCTTCCATAATGACAAGGCTACCATCCATTGGAGTAACAAAAATCACGACAACAGACTACCTTCCATAATGACAAGGATACCATCCGTTGGAGTAACAAAAATAATGACAACAGACTACGTTCCATAATGATAAGGCTACCTTCCATTAGTATAACAAAAATCTCGACAACAGACTACCTTCCATAATGACAAACCTACCATCTATTGGAGTAACAAAAATATCTACAATAGACTACCTTCCATAGTGACAAGGCTACTATCCATTTGAGTAACAAAAATATCGAGAACAGACTACGTTTGATAATGCCAAGGCTACCATCCATTAGAATAACAAAAATCTAGACAACAGACTACCTTCCATAATGACAAGGCTAGCATCCATTAGAGTAACAAAAATCTCGACAATAGACTACCTTCCATAATGACTAGGCTACCATCCATTGGAGTAACAAAGATATTGACAACAGACCACCTTCCATAATGACAAGGCTACCATACATTGTAGTAACAAAAATGTCAACAACAGTCTACCTTCGATAATAACAAGGTTACCATCCGTTGGAGTAACAAAAATATCGACAACAGACTACTTTCCATAATGACAAGGCTACCATCCATTGGAGTAATAAAAATCTCTACAACAGACTACCTTCCATAATGACAAGGCTACCATCCATTGGAGTAACAAAAATATCGACAACAGACTACTTTCCATAATGACAAGGCTACCATCCATTGGAGTAACAAAAATCTCTACAACAGACTACCTTCCATAATGACAAGGCTACCATCCATTAGAGTAACAAAAATATTGACAACAGACTATGTTCGATAATGACAAGACAACCATCCATTAGAGTAACAAAAATATCGACAACAGACTCCCTTTCATAATCACAAGGCTACCATCCATTAGAGTAACAAAAATCTTGACAACAGACTACCTTCCATAATGACAAGGCTACCATCCATTGGAGTAAAAAAATATCAACAAGTGACTACCTTCAATAATGACAAGGCTACCATCCATTGGAGTAACAAAAATCTCGACAACAGATTACTTTCCATAATAACAAGGCTATCATCCATTGGAGTTACAAAAATCTCGACAATAGACTACCTTCCATAATGACAAGGCTACCATCCATTGGAGTAACAAAAATCTCGACAACAGACTACCTTCCAAAATAACAAATCTACCATACATTGTAATAACAAAAATCTCGACAATAGACTACCTTCCATAATGACAAGGCTACCATCCGTTGGAGTAAGAAAAATATCGACAACAGACTACGTTCCATAATGACAAGGCTACCATCCATTAGAGTAACAAAAATCTCGACAACAGACTACCTTCCATAATGACAAACCTACCATCCGTTGGAGTAACAAAAATCTCTACAACAAACTACCTTCCATAATGACAAGGCTACCATCCATTAGAGTAACAAAAATATTGACAACAGACAACGTTCGATAATGACAAGGCTACCATCCATTAGAGTAACAAAAATCTCGACAACAGACTACCTTCCATAATCACAAGGCTACCATCCATTAGAGTAACAAAAATCTTGACAACAGACTACCTTCCATAATGACAAGGCTACCATCCATTGGAGTAAAAAAAATATCAACAAGTGACTACCTTCAATAATGACAAGGCAACCATCCATTGGAGTAACAAAAATCTTGATAACAAACTACCTTCCATAATAACAAGGCTATCATCCATTGGAGTAACAAAAATCTCGACGATAGACTACCTTCCATAATGACAAGGCTACCATCCATTGGAGTAACAAAAATCTCGACAACAGACTACCTTCCAAAATAACAAGGCTACCATACATTGTAATAACAAAAACCTCGACAATAGACTACCTTCCATAATAACAAGGCTACCATCCATTGGAGTAACAAATATATCGACAACAGACTACGTTCCATAATGACAAGGCTATCATCAATTAGAGTAATAAAAATCTCGACAACATACTACCTTCCATAATAAGAAACCGACCATCCATTGGAGTAACAAAAATCTCGACAACAGACTACCTTCCACAATGACAAGGCTACCATCCATTGTAGTAACAAAAATCTCGGCAACAGACTACCTTCCATAATGATAAGGCTATCATCCATTGGAGTAACAAAAATATCGACAACAGACTACCTTCCATAATGACAAGGCTACCAATCATTAGAGTAATAAAAATCTCGACAACAGACTACCTTCCATAATAATGACAAGGATACCATCCATTGGAGTAACAAAAATCTCGACAACAGACTACCTTCCATAATAACAAGGCTACCATCCATTAGAGTAAAAAAAATCTCGACAACGGACTACATTCCATAATGACTAGGCTACCATCCACTAGAGTAACAAACATATTGAAAACATACCACCTTCCATAATGACAAGGCTACCATCCATTCTAGTAACAAAAATCTCGACAGCAGACTACCTTCCATAGTAACAAGGCTACCATCCGTCGGAGTAAAAAAAATATCAACAAGAGACTACCTTCCATAATAACAAGGCTACAATCCATTGGAGTAACAAAAATATCGATAACAGACTACCTTCCATAGTGACTAGGCTACCATCCATTGGAGTAACAAAGATATCGACAACAGACTACCTTCCATAATGACAAGGCTATAATACATTGTAATAACAAAATTCTCGACAACAGACTACCTTCCATAATGACAAGGCTACCATCCATTGGAGTAACAAATATATCGACAACAGACTACGTTTCATAATTACAAGGCTACCATCCATTAGAGTAATAAAAATCTCGACAACATACTACCTTCCATAATGACAAACCTACCATCCATTGGAGTAACAAAAATCTCTACAACAGACTACATTCCATAATGACAAGGCTACCATTCATTAGATTAACAAAAGTCTCGACAATAGACTACCTTCCATAATGACAAGGCTACTAATCATTAGAGTAACAAAAATCTCGACAACATACTACCTTCGATAGTAACAAGGCTACCATTCATTGGAGGAAAAAATATATCAACAAGTGACTACCTTCAATAAAGACAAGGATACCATCCATTGGAGTAACAAAAATCTCGACAACAGACTACCTTCCATAATTACAAGGATACCATCCATTAGAGTAAAAAAAATCTCGATAACAGAGTACCTTCCATAATGACTAGGCTACCATCCTTTGGAGTGACAAAGATATCGATAACAGACCACCTTCCATAATGACAAGGCTACCATACATTGTAGTAACAAAAATCACGACAATAGACTACCTTCCATAATGACAAGGCTACCATCCATTGTAGTAACAAAAATCTCGGCAACAGACTACCTTCCATCATTATAAGGCTATCATCCATTGCAGCAACAAAAATCTCGACAACAAACTACCTTCCATAATGACAAGGCTACCATCCATTGAAGTAACAAAAATATCTACAAGAGACTATGTTCCATAATGACAAGGCTACCATCCATTGGAGTAACAAAAATCTCGACAACAGACTACCTTCCTTAATGACAAGGGTACCATCCATTGGAGTAACAAAAATCTTGACAACAGACTACGTTCGATAACGACAAGGCTACCATCCATTAGAGTAAGAAAATTCTCGACAATAGACTACCTTCCATAATGACAAGGCTACCATCCATTAGAGTAACAAATATCTTGACGACAAACTACCTTACATAATGATAAGGCTACCATCCATTGGAGTAAAAAAATATCAACAAGTGACTACCTTTAATAATGACAAGGCTACCATCCATTGGAGTAACAAAAATCTCGACAACATACTACCTTCCATAATAACAAGGCTATCATCCATTGGAGTAACAAAAATCTCGACAATAGACTACCTTCCATAATAACAAGGCTACCATCCATTGGAGTAACAAAAAACTCGACAACAGACTACCTTCCAAAATTACAAGGCTACCATACATTGTAATAACAAAAATCTCAACAATAGACTACCTTCCATAATGACAAGGCTACAATCCGTTGGAGTAACAAAAATATCGACAACAGACTACGTTCCATAATGACAAGGCTACAATCCATTAGAGTAAAAAAATTCTCGACAACATACTATCTTCCATAATTACAAACCTACCATCCATTGGAGTATAAAAAATCTCTACAACAGACTACCGTCTATAATGGCAAGGCTACCATTCATTTGAGTAATAAAAATATCGAGAAGAGACTACGTTCGATAAAGCCAAGGCTACCATCCATTAGATTGACAAAAATCTCGACAATAGACTACCTTCCATAATGACAAGGCTACCAATCTTTAGAGTAACAAAAATCTCGACAATAGACTAACTTCCATAATAACAAGGCTACCATCCATTGGAGTAACAAAGATATCGACAACAGACCACCTTCCATTATGACAAGGCTACCATACATTGTAGTAACAAAAATTTCGACAACATACAACCTTCCATAATAACAAGGCTACCATCCGTTGGAGTAAAAAAAATAACAACAACAGACTACCTTCCATAATAACAAGGCTACAATCCATTGGAATAACAAAAATATCGATAATAGACTACCTTCCATAATGACTAGGCTACCATCCATTGGAGTAACAAAGATATCGACAACAGACTACCTTCCATAATGACAAGGCTATAATACATTGTAATAACAAAATTCTCGACAACAGACTACATTCCATAATGACATGGCTACCATCCATTCTAGTAACAAAAATCTCAGCAACAGACTACCTTCCATAATGATAAGGCTATAATCCATTGGAGTAACAAAAATCTCGACAACAGACTACCTTCCATAATGACAAGGCTACCATCCATTGGAATAACAAAAATATCTAGAAGACACTATGTTCCATAATGACAAGGCTACCATCCATTAGAGTATCAAAAATCTCGACAATAGACTACCTTCCAAAATGACAAGGCTACCATCCATTTGAGTAACAAAAATCTCGAGAACAGACAACTTTCCATAAAGACAAGGCTACTATCCATTGTATTAACAAAAATCTCAACAACAAACTACCTTTGATAATAACAAGGCTACCATCCGTTGGAGTAACAAAAATATCGACAACAGACTACTTTCCATAATGACAAGGCTACCATCTATTGGAGTACCAAAAATCTCTACAACAGACTACCTTCCATAATGACAAGGCTACCATCCCTTAGAGTAACAAAAATATTGACAACAGAATATGTTTGATAATGACAAGGCTACCATCCATTAGAGTAACAAAAATCTCGATAACAAACTACTTTCCATAATCACAAGGCTACCATCCATTAGAGTAACAAAAACCTTGACAACAGACTACCTTCCATAATGACAAGGCTACCATCCATTGGAGTAAAAAAAATATTAATAAGTGACTACCTTCAATAATGACAAGGCTACCATCCATTGGAGTAACAAAAATCTCGACAACATACTACCTTCCATAAAAACAAGGCTATCATCCATTAGAGTAACAAAAATCTCGATAATAGACTACCTTCCATAATGACAAGGCTACCATCCGTTGGAGTAAGAAAAATATCGACAATAGACTACGTTCCATAATGACAAGGCTACCATCCATTAGATTAACAAAATCTCGACAACAGACTACCTTCCATAATGACAAACCTACCATCCATTGGAGTAACAAAAATCTGTACAACAGACTACCTTCCATAATGACAAGGCTACCATCCCTTAGAGTAACAAAAATATTGACAACAGAATATGTTTGATAATGACAAGGCTACCATCCATTAGAGTAACAAAAATCTCGATAACAGACTACTTTCCATAATCACAAGGCTACCATCCATTAGAGTAACAAAAACCTTGACAACAGACTACCTTCCATAATGACAAGGCTACCATCCATTGGAGTAAAAAAAATATTAATAAGTGACTACCTTCAATAATGACAAGGCTACCATCCATTGGAGTAACAAAAATCTCGACAACATACTACCTTCCATAAAAACAAGGCTATCATCCATTAGAGTAACAAAAATCTCGATAATAGACTACCTTCCATAATGACAAGGCTACCATCCGTTGGAGTAAGAAAAATATCGACAATAGACTTTGTTCCATAATGACAAGGCTACCATCCATTAGATTAACAAAATCTCGACAACAGACTACCTTCCATAATGACAAACCTACCATCCATTGGAGTAACAAAAATCTGTACAACAGACTACCTTCCATAATGACAAGGCTACCATCAATTTGAGTAACAAAAATATTGACAGCAGACTATGTTCGATAATGACAAGGCTACCATCCATTAGAGTAACAAAAATCTCGACAACAGACTAACTTCCATAATCACAAGGCTACCATCCATTAGAGTAACAAAAATCTTGACAACAGACTACCTTCCTCAATGACAAGACTACCTTCCATTGGAGTAAAAAAAATATCAACAAGTGACTACCTTCAATAATGACAAGGCTACCATCCATTGGAGTAACAAAAATCTCGACCACAGACTACCTTCCATAATAACAAGGCTACCATCCGTTGGAGTAACAAATATATCGACAACAGACTACGTTCCATAATGACAAGGCTACCATCAATTAGAGTAATAAAAATCTCGACAACATACTACCTTCCATAATGAGAAACCTACCATCCATTGGAGTAACAAAGATCTCGACAACCGACTACCTTCCACAATGAAAAGGCTACCATCCATTGTAGTAACAAAAATCTCGGCAACAGACTACCTTCCATAATGATAAGGCTATCATCCATTGGAGTAACATAAATATCAACAACAGACTACCTTCCATAATGACAAGGCTACCAATCATTAGAGTAACAAAAATCTCGATAACAGACTACCTTCCATAATAATGACAAGGATACCATCCATTGGAGTAACAAAAATCTCGACAACAGACTACCTTCCATAATAACAAGGCTACCATCCATTAGAGTAAAAAAAATCTCGAAAACAAACTACATTCCATAATGACTAGGCTACCATCCACTGGAGTAACAAACATATTGAAAACATACCACCTTCCATAATGACAAGGCTACCATACATTGTAGTAACAAAAATCTCGACAGCAGACTACCTTCCATAGTAACAAGGCTCCCATCCGTCGGAGTAAAAAAAATAACAACAACGGACTACCTTCCATAATAACAAGGCTACAATCCATTGGAGTAACAAAAATATCGATAACAGACTACCTTCCATAGTGACTAGGCTACCATCCATTGGAGTAACAAAGATATCGACAACAGACTACCTTCCATAATGACAAGGCTATAATACATTGGAATAACAAAATTCTCGACAACAGACTACCTTCCATAATGACAAGGCTACTATCCGTTGGAGTAACAAATATATCGACAACAGACTACGTTTCATAATGACAAGGCTTCCATCCATTAGAGTAATAAAAATCTCGACAATAGACTACCTTCTATAATGACAAGGCTATTATCCATTGGAGTAACAATAATCTGGACTACAGACTACCTTCCAAAATAACAAGGCTACCATACATTATAATAACAAAAATCTCGACAATAGTCTACCTTCCATAATGACAAGGCTACCATCCGTTGGAGTAACAAAAATATCGACAACAGACTACGTTCCATAATGACAACGCTACCATCCATTAGAGTAACAAAAATCTCGACAACAGACTACCTTCCATAATGACAAACCTACCATCCATTGGAGTAACAAAAATCTCTACAATAGACTACCTTCCATAATGACAAAGCTACCATCCATTGGAGTAACAAAAATCTCGACAACAAACTACCTTCCATAATGACAAGGCTACCATCCATTGTAGTAACAAAAATCTCTACAACAGACTACCTTCCAAAATGACAAAGCTACCATCCATTAGAGTAACAAAAATATTGACAATAGACTATGTTTGATAATGACAAGGCTACCATCGATTAGAGTAACAAAATTCTCGACAACAGACTACCTTCCATAATGACAAGGCTACCATCCATTAGAGTAACAAATATCTTGACAACAGACTACCTTACATAATGACAAGGCTACCATCCATTGGAGTAAAAAAATATCAACAAGTAACTACCTTCAATAATGACAAGGCTACCATCCATTGGAGTAACAAAAATCTTGAGAACAGACTACCTTCCATAATAACAAGGCTATCATCCATTGGAGTAACAAAAATCTCGACAATAGACTACCTTCTATAATGACAAGGCTATTATCCATTGGAGTAACAAAAATCTGGACAACAGACTACCTTCCAAAATAACAAGGCTACGATACATTGTAATAACAAAAATCTCGACAATAGTCTACCCTCCATAATGACAAGGCTACCATCCGTTGGAGTAACAAAAATATCGACAACAGACTATGTTCCATAATGATAATGCTACCATCCATTAGAGTAACAAAAATCTCGACAACAGACTACCTTCCATAATGACAAACCTACCATCCATTGGAGTAACAAAAATCTCTACAACAGACTACCTTCCATAATGACAAGGCTACCATTCATTTGAGTAACAAAAATATCGAGACCAGACTACGTTCGATAATGCCAAGGCTACCATCCATTAGATTAACAAAAATCTCGACAACATACTAATTTCCATAATAACAAGGATACCAATCAATAGAGTAACAAAAATCTCGACAACAGACTAACTTCCATAATGACAAGGCTACCATCCATTGTAGTAAAAAAAATCTCGGCAACAGACTACCTTCCATAATGATAAGGCTATAATCCATTGGAGTAACAAAAATCTCGACAACAGACTACCTTCCATAATGACAAGGCTACCATCAATTGGATTAACAAAAATCTCGCCAACAAACTACCTTCAATAATGATAAGGCTACCATCCATTGGAGTAACAAAAATATCGACAACAAACTACATTCCATAATGACAAGGCTACCATCCATTGGAGTAACAAAAATCTCGACAACAGACTACCTTCCATAATGACAAGACTACCATCCATTGGAGTAACCAAAATCTCGACAACAGACTACTTTCCATAATGACAAGGCTACCATTCATTGGAGTAACAAAAATCTCTACAATAGACTACCTTCCATAATGACAAGGCTACCATCCATTAGAGTAACAAAAATATTGACAACAGACTACGTTCGATAATGACAAGGCTACCATCCATTAGAGTAACAAAAATCTCGATAACAGACTACCTTCCATAATAACAAGGCTACCATCCGTCGGAGTAAAAAAAATAACAACAACAGACTACCTTCCATAATAACAAGGCTACAATCCATTGGAGTAACAAAAATATCGATAAAAGACTCCCTTCCATAATGACTAGGCTACCATCCATTGGAGTAACCAAGATATCAATAACAGACTACCTTCCATAATGACAATGCTAAAATACATTGTAATTACAAAATTCTCGACAACAAACTACCTTCCATAATGACAAGGCTACCATCCATTGGAGTAACAAAATTCTCGACAACAGACTACCTTCCATAATGACAAGGCTACCATCCATTTGAGTAACAAAAATCTCGATAACAGACTACTTTCCATAATGACAAGGCTACCATTCATTGGAGTAACAAAAATCTCTACAACAGACTACCTTCCATAATGACAAAGCTACCACCCATTAGAGTAACAAAAATATTGACAACAGACTACGTTCGATAATGACTAGGCTACCATCCATTAGAGTAAAAAAATTCTCGACAACAGACTACCTTCCATAATGACAAGGCTATCATCCATTATAGTAACAAATATCTTGACAACAGACTACCTTCCATAATGACAAGGCTACCATCCATTGGAGTAAAAAAATATCAACAAGTGACTACCTTCAATAATGACAAGGCTAGCATCCATTGGAGTAACAAAAATCTCGACAACAGACTACCTTCCATAATAACAAGGCTATCATCCATTGGAGTAACAAAAATCTCGACAATAGATTACCTTCTATAATGACAAGGATACTATCCATTGGAGTAACAAAAATCTGGACAACAGACTACCTTCCAAAATAACAAGGCTACCATACATTGTAATAACAAAAATCTCGACAATAGTCTACCTTCCATAATGACAAGGCTACCGTCTGTTGGAGTAACAAAAATATCGACAACAGACTACGTTCCATAATGACAATGCTACCATCCATTAGAGTAATAAAAATCTCGACAACAGACTACCTTCCATAATGACAAACCTACCATCCATTGGAGTAACAAAAATCTCTACAACAGACTACCTTCCATAATGACAAGGCTACCATCCATTTGAGTAACAAAAATATCGAGACCACACTACGTTCGATAATGACAAGGCTACCATCCATTAGATTAACAAAAATCTCGACAACATACTACTTTCCATAAGGACAAGGCTACCAATCAATAGAGTAACAAAAATCTCGACAATAGACTACCTTACATAATGACAAGGCTACCATCCATTGGAGGAAAAAATATATCAACAAGAGACTACCTTCAATAATGACAAGGATACCATCCATTGGAGTAACAAAAATCTCGACAACAGACTACCTTCCATAATGACAAGGCTACCATCCATTGTAGTAACAAAAATCTCGGCAACAGACTACCTTCCATAATGATAAGGCTATCATCCATTGGAGTAACAAAAATCTCGAAATCAGACTACCTTCCATAATGACAAGGCTACCATCCATTGGAGTAACAAAAATCTCGACAACAGACTACCTTTCATAATGACAAGGCTACCATCCATTAGAGTAACAAAAATATCGAGAACATACTACATTCCATAATGACAAGGCTACCATTCATTGGAGTAACAAAAATCTCTACAACAGACTACGTTCCATAATGACAAGGCTACCATCCATTAGAGTAATAAAAATATTGATAACAGACTACGTTCGGTAATGACAAGGCTACCATCCATTAGAGTAACAAAAATCTCGACAACAGACTACCTTCCATAATAACAAGGCTACCATCCGTCGGAGTAAAAAAAATAACAACAACAGACTACCTTCCATAATAACAAGGCTACAATCCATTGGAGTAACAAAAATATCGATAACAGATTACCTTCCATAATGACTATGCTACCATCCATTGGTGTAACCAAGATATCGACAACAGACTACCTTCCATAATGACAAGGCTATAATACATTGTAATAATAAAATTCTCGACAACAGACTACCTTCCATAATGTCAAGGCTACCATCCGTTGGAGTAATAAATATATCGACAACAGACTACTTTCCATAATGACAAGGCTACCACCCATTAGAGTAATAAAAATCTCGACAACATACTACCTTCCATAATGACGAACCTACCATCCATTGGAGTAACAAAATTCTCGACAACAGACTACCTTCCATAATGACAAGGCTACCATCCATTAGAGTAACAAATATCTTGACAACAGACTACCTTCCATAATGACAAGGCTAGCATCCATTGGAGTAACAAAAATCTCGACAACAGACTACCTTCCATAATAACAAGGCTATCATCCATTGGAGTAAAAAAAATCTCGACAATAGACTACCTTCTATAATGACAAGGCTACTATCCATTGGAGTAACAAAAATCTGGACAACATACTACCTTCCAAAATAACAAGGCTACCATACATTGTAATAACAAAAATCTCGACAATAGACTACCTTCCATAATGACAAGGCTACCATCCGTTGGAGTAACAAAAATATCGACATCAGACTACATTCCATAATGACAACGCTACCATTCATTAGAGTAACAAATATCTCGACAACAAACTACCTTCCATAATGACATACCTACCATCCATTGGAGTAACAAAAATCTCTACAACAGACTACCTTCCATAATGACAAGGCTACCTATCCATTTGAGTAACAAAAATATCGAGACCAGACTACGTTCGATAATGACAAGGCTACCATCCATTAGATTAACAAAAATCTCGACAACATACTACTTTCCATAAGGACAAGGCTACCAATCAATAGAGTAACAAAAATCTCGACAATAGACTACCTTACATAATGACAAGGCTACCATCCATTGGAGGAAAAAATATATCAACAAGAGACTACCTTCAATAATGACAAGGATACCATCCATTGGAGTAACAAAAATCTCGACAACAGACTACCTTCCATAATGACAAGGCTACCATCCATTGTAGTAACAAAAATCTCGGCAACAGACTACCTTCCATAATGATAAGGCTATCATCCATTGGAGTAACAAAAATCTCGAAATCAGACTACCTTCCATAATGACAAGGCTACCATCCATTGGAGTAACAAAAATATCGACAACAGACTACCTTCCATAATGACAAGGCTACCATCCATTAGAGTAACAAAAATATCGAGAACAGACTACATTCCATAATGACAAGCCTACCATTCATTGGAGTAACAAAAATCTCTACAACAGACTACGTTCCATAATGACAAGGCTACCATCCATTAGAGTAATAAAAATATTGATAACAGACTACGTTCGGTAATGACAAGGCTACCATCCATTAGAGTAACAAAAATCTCGACAACAGACTACCTTCCATAATAACAAGGCTACCATCCGTCGGAGTCAAAAAAAAACAACAACAGACTACCTTCCATAATAACAAGGCTACAATCCATTGGAGTAACAAAAATATCGATAACAGATTACCTTCCATAATGACTATGCTACCATCCATTGGTGTAACCAAGATATCGACAACAGACTACCTTCCATAATGACAAGGCTATAATACATTGTAATAATAAAATTCTCGACAACAGACTACCTTCCATAATGTCAAGGCTACCATCCGTTGGAGTAATAAATATATCGACAACAGACTACTTTCCATAATGACAAGGCTACCACCCATTAGAGTAATAAAAATCTCGACAACATACTACCTTCCATAATGACGAACCTACCATCCATTGGAGTAACAAAATTCTCGACAACAGACTACCTTCCATAATGACAAGGCTACCATCCATTACAGTAACAAATATCTTGACAACAGACTACCTTCCATAATGACAAGGCTAGCATCCATTGGAGTAACAAAAATCTCGACAACAGACTACCTTCCATAATAACAAGGCTATCATCCATTGGAGTAACAAAAATCTCGACAATAGACTACCTTCTATAATGACAAGGCTACTATCCATTGGAGAAACAAAAATATGGACAACATACTACCTTCCAAAATAACAAGGCTACCATACATTGTAATAACAAAAATCTCGACAATAGACTACCTTCCATAATGACAAGGCTACCATCCGTTGGAGTAACAAAAATATCGACAACAGACTACGTTCCATAATGACAACGCTACCATCCATTAGAGTAACAAATATCTCGACAACAAACTACCTTCCATAATGACATACCTACCATCCATTGGAGTAACAAAAATCTCTACAACAGACTACCTTCCATAATGACAAGGCTACCATCCATTTGAGTAACAAAAATATCGAGACCAGACTACGTTCGATAATGACAAGGCTACCATCCATTAGATTAACAAAAATCTCGACAACATACTACTTTCCATAAGGACAAGACTACCAATCAATAGAGTAACAAAAAATCTCGACAATAGACTACCTTACATAATGACAAGGCTACCATCCATTGGAGGAAAAAATATATCAAAAAGAGACTACCTTCAATAATGACAAGGCTACCATCCATTGTAGTAACAAAAATCTCGGCAACAAACTACCTTCCATAATGATAAGGCTTTCATCCATTGGAGTAACAAAAATCTCGACAACAGACTACCTTCTATAATGACAAGGCTACCATCCATTGGAGTAACAAAAATCTCGACAACAGACTACCTTCCATAATGACAAGGCTACCATTCATTAGAGTAACAAAAATATTGACAACAGACTACATTCCATAATGACAAGGCTACCATTCATTGGAGTAACAAAAATCTCTACAACAGACTACGTTCCATAATGACAAGGCTACCATCCATTAGAGTAATAAAAATATTGATAACAGACTACGTTCGATAATGACAAGGCTACCATCCATTAGAGTAACAAAAATCTCGATAACAGACTACCTTCCATAATAACAACGCTACCATCCGTCGGAGTAAAAAAAATAACAACAACAGACTACCTTCCACAATAACAAGGCTACAATCCATTGGAGTAACAAAAATATCAATAACAGATTACCTTCCATAATGACTAGGCTACCATCCATTGGAGTAACCAAGATATCGACAACAGACTACCTTCCATAATGACAAGGCTATAATACATTATAATAATAAAATTCTTGACAATAGACTACCTTCCATAATGACAAGGCTACCATCCGTTGGAGTAATAAATATATCGGCAACAGACTATGTTCCATAACGACAAGGCTACCATCCATTAGAGTAATAAAAATGTCGACAACATACTACCTTCCATAATGACAAACCTACCATCCATTGGAGTAACAAAATTCTCGACAACAGACTACCTTCCATTATGACAAGGCTACCATCCATTAGAGTAACAAATATCTTGACAACAAACTACCTTCCATAATGACAAGGCTAGCATCCATTGGAGTAACAAAAATCTCGACAACAGACTACCTTCCATAATAACAAGGCTATCATCCATTGGAGTAACAAAAATCTCGACAATAGACTACCTTCTATAATGACAAGGCTACTATCCATTGGAGTAACAAAAATCTGGACAACATACTACCTTCCAAAATAACAAGGCTACCATACATTGTAATATCAAAAATCTCGACAATAGACTACCTTCCATAATGACAAGGCTACCATCCGTTGGAGTAACAAAAATATCGACAACAGACTACGTTCCATAATGACAATGCTACCATCCATTAGAGTAATAAAAATCTCGACAACAGACTACCTTCCATAATGACAAACCTACCATCCATTGGAGTAACAAAAATCTCTACAACAGACTACCTTCCATAATGACAAGGCTACCATCCATTTGAGTAACAAAAATATCGAGACCACACTACGTTCGATAATGACAAGGCTACCATCCATTAGATTAACAAAAATCTCGACAACATACTACTTTCCATAAGGACAAGGCTACCAATCAATAGAGTAACAAAAATCTCGACAATAGACTACCTTACATAATGACAAGGCTACCATCCATTGGAGGAAAAAATATATCAACAAGAGACTACCTTCAATAATGACAAGGATACCATCCATTGGAGTAACAAAAATCTCGACAACAGACTACCTTCCATAATGACAAGGCTACCATCCATTGTAGTAACAAAAATCTCGGCAACAGACTACCTTCCATAATGATAAGGCTATCATCCATTGGAGTAACAAAAATCTCGAAATCAGACTACCTTCCATAATGACAAGGCTACCATCCATTGGAGTAACAAAAATCTCGACAACAGACTACCTTTCATAATGACAAGGCTACCATCCATTAGAGTAACAAAAATATCGAGAACATACTACATTCCATAATGACAAGGCTACCATTCATTGGAGTAACAAAAATCTCTACAACAGACTACGTTCCATAATGACAAGGCTACCATCCATTAGAGTAATAAAAATATTGATAACAGACTACGTTCGGTAATGACAAGGCTACCATCCATTAGAGTAACAAAAATCTCGACAACAGACTACCTTCCATAATAACAAGGCTACCATCCGTCGGAGTAAAAAAAATAACAACAACAGACTACCTTCCATAATAACAAGGCTACAATCCATTGGAGTAACAAAAATATCGATAACAGATTACCTTCCATAATGACTATGCTACCATCCATTGGTGTAACCAAGATATCGACAACAGACTACCTTCCATAATGACAAGGCTATAATACATTGTAATAATAAAATTCTCGACAACAGACTACCTTCCATAATGTCAAGGCTACCATCCGTTGGAGTAATAAATATATCGACAACAGACTACTTTCCATAATGACAAGGCTACCACCCATTAGAGTAATAAAAATCTCGACAACATACTACCTTCCATAATGACGAACCTACCATCCATTGGAGTAACAAAATTCTCGACAACAGACTACCTTCCATAATGACAAGGCTACCATCCATTAGAGTAACAAATATCTTGACAACAGACTACCTTCCATAATGACAAGGCTAGCATCCATTGGAGTAACAAAAATCTCGACAACAGACTACCTTCCATAATAACAAGGCTATCATCCATTGGAGTAAAAAAAATCTCGACAATAGACTACCTTCTATAATGACAAGGCTACTATCCATTGGAGTAACAAAAATCTGGACAACATACTACCTTCCAAAATAACAAGGCTACCATACATTGTAATAACAAAAATCTCGACAATAGACTACCTTCCATAATGACAAGGCTACCATCCGTTGGAGTAACAAAAATATCGACATCAGACTACATTCCATAATGACAACGCTACCATCCATTAGAGTAACAAATATCTCGACAACAAACTACCTTCCATAATGACATACCTACCATCCATTGGAGTAACAAAAATCTCTACAACAGACTACCTTCCATAATGACAAGGCTACCATCCATTTGAGTAACAAAAATATCGAGACCAGACTACGTTCGATAATGACAAGGCTACCATCCATTAGATTAACAAAAATCTCGACAACATACTACTTTCCATAAGGACAAGGCTACCAATCAATAGAGTAACAAAAATCTCGACAATAGACTACCTTACATAATGACAAGGCTACCATCCATTGGAGGAAAAAATATATCAACAAGAGACTACCTTCAATAATGACAAGGATACCATCCATTGGAGTAACAAAAATCTCGACAACAGACTACCTTCCATAATGACAAGGCTACCATCCATTGTAGTAACAAAAATCTCGGCAACAGACTACCTTCCATAATGATAAGGCTATCATCCATTGGAGTAACAAAAATCTCGAAATCAGACTACCTTCCATAATGACAAGGCTACCATCCATTGGAGTAACAAAAATATCGACAACAGACTACCTTCCATAATGACAAGGCTACCATCCATTAGAGTAACAAAAATATCGAGAACAGACTACATTCCATAATGACAAGCCTACCATTCATTGGAGTAACAAAAATCTCTACAACAGACTACGTTCCATAATGACAAGGCTACCATCCATTAGAGTAATAAAAATATTGATAACAGACTACGTTCGGTAATGACAAGGCTACCATCCATTAGAGTAACAAAAATCTCGACAACAGACTACCTTCCATAATAACAAGGCTACCATCCGTCGGAGTCAAAAAAAAACAACAACAGACTACCTTCCATAATAACAAGGCTACAATCCATTGGAGTAACAAAAATATCGATAACAGATTACCTTCCATAATGACTATGCTACCATCCATTGGTGTAACCAAGATATCGACAACAGACTACCTTCCATAATGACAAGGCTATAATACATTGTAATAATAAAATTCTCGACAACAGACTACCTTCCATAATGTCAAGGCTACCATCCGTTGGAGTAATAAATATATCGACAACAGACTACTTTCCATAATGACAAGGCTACCACCCATTAGAGTAATAAAAATCTCGACAACATACTACCTTCCATAATGACGAACCTACCATCCATTGGAGTAACAAAATTCTCGACAACAGACTACCTTCCATAATGACAAGGCTACCATCCATTACAGTAACAAATATCTTGACAACAGACTACCTTCCATAATGACAAGGCTAGCATCCATTGGAGTAACAAAAATCTCGACAACAGACTACCTTCCATAATAACAAGGCTATCATCCATTGGAGTAACAAAAATCTCGACAATAGACTACCTTCTATAATGACAAGGCTACTATCCATTGGAGAAACAAAAATATGGACAACATACTACCTTCCAAAATAACAAGGCTACCATACATTGTAATAACAAAAATCTCGACAATAGACTACCTTCCATAATGACAAGGCTACCATCCGTTGGAGTAACAAAAATATCGACAACAGACTACGTTCCATAATGACAACGCTACCATCCATTAGAGTAACAAATATCTCGACAACAAACTACCTTCCATAATGACATACCTACCATCCATTGGAGTAACAAAAATCTCTACAACAGACTACCTTCCATAATGACAAGGCTACCATCCATTTGAGTAACAAAAATATCGAGACCAGACTACGTTCGATAATGACAAGGCTACCATCCATTAGATTAACAAAAATCTCGACAACATACTACTTTCCATAAGGACAAGACTACCAATCAATAGAGTAACAAAAAATCTCGACAATAGACTACCTTACATAATGACAAGGCTACCATCCATTGGAGGAAAAAATATATCAAAAAGAGACTACCTTCAATAATGACAAGGCTACCATCCATTGTAGTAACAAAAATCTCGGCAACAAACTACCTTCCATAATGATAAGGCTTTCATCCATTGGAGTAACAAAAATCTCGACAACAGACTACCTTCTATAATGACAAGGCTACCATCCATTGGAGTAACAAAAATCTCGACAACAGACTACCTTCCATAATGACAAGGCTACCATTCATTAGAGTAACAAAAATATTGACAACAGACTACATTCCATAATGACAAGGCTACCATTCATTGGAGTAACAAAAATCTCTACAACAGACTACGTTCCATAATGACAAGGCTACCATCCATTAGAGTAATACAAATATTGATAACAGACTACGTTCGATAATGACAAGGCTACCATCCATTAGAGTAACAAAAATCTCGATAACAGACTACCTTCCATAATAACAACGCTACCATCCGTCGGAGTAAAAAAAATAACAACAACAGACTACCTTCCACAATAACAAGGCTACAATCCATTGGAGTAACAAAAATATCAATAACAGATTACCTTCCATAATGACTAGGCTACCATCCATTGGAGTAACCAAGATATCGACAACAGACTACCTTCCATAATGACAAGGCTATAATACATTATAATAATAAAATTCTTGACAATAGACTACCTTCCATAATGACAAGGCTACCATCCGTTGGAGTAATAAATATATCGGCAACAGACTATGTTCCATAACGACAAGGCTACCATCCATTAGAGTAATAAAAATGTCGACAACATACTACCTTCCATAATGACAAACCTACCATCCATTGGAGTAACAAAATTCTCGACAACAGACTACCTTCCATTATGACAAGGCTACCATCCATTAGAGTAACAAATATCTTGACAACAAACTACCTTCCATAATGACAAGGCTAGCATCCATTGGAGTAACAAAAATCTCGACAACAGACTACCTTCCATAATAACAAGGCTATCATCCATTGGAGTAACAAAAATCTCGACAATAGACTACCTTCTATAATGACAAGGCTACTATCCATTGGAGTAACAAAAATCTGGACAACATACTACCTTCCAAAATAACAAGGCTACCATACATTGTAATATCAAAAATCTCGACAATAGACTACCTTCCATAATGACAAGGCTACCATCCGTTGGAGTAACAAAAATATCGACAACAGACTACGTTCCATAATGACAACGCTACCATCCATTAGAGTAACAAATATCTCGACAACAAACTACCTTCCTTAATGACATACCTACCATCCATTGGAGTAAGAAAAATCTCTACAACAAACTGCCTTCCATAATGACAAGGCTACCATCCATTTGAGTAACAAAAATATCGATACCAAACTACGTTCGATAATGCCAAGGCTACCATCCATTAGATTAAAAAAAATCTCGATAACATACTACCTTCCATAATGACAAGGCTACCAATCAATATAGTAACAAAAATCTCGACAACAGACTACCTTCCATAATGACAAGGCTACCATCCATTGGAGGAAAAAATATATCAACAAGAGACTACCTTACATAATGACAAGGATACCATCCATTGGAGTAACAAAAATCTCGACAACAGACTACCTTCCATAATGACAAGGCTACCATCCATTGTAGTAACAAAAATCTCGGCAACAGACTACCTTCCATAATGATAAGGCTATCATCCATTGGAGTAACAAAAATCTCGACAACAGACTACCTCCCATAATGACAAGGCTACCATCCATTGGAGTAACAAATATCTTGACAACAGACTACCTTCCATAATGACAAGGCTAGCATCCATTGGAGTAACAAAAATCTCGACAACAGACTACCTTCCATAATAACAAGGCTATCATCCATTGGAGTAACAAAAATCTCGACAATAGACTACCTTCTATAATGACAAGGCTACTATCCATTGGAGAAACAAAAATATGGACAACATACTACCTTCCAAAATAACAAGGCTACCATACATTGTAATAACAAAAATCTCGACAATAGACTACCTTCCATAATGACAAGGCTACCATCCGTTGGAGTAACAAAAATATCGACAACAGACTACGTTCCATAATGACAACGCTACCATCCATTAGAGTAACAAATATCTCGACAACAAACTACCTTCCATAATGACATACCTACCATCCATTGGAGTAACAAAAATCTCTACAACAGACTACCTTCCATAATGACAAGGCTACCATCCATTTGAGTAACAAAAATATCGAGACCAGACTACGTTCGATAATGACAAGGCTACCATCCATTAGATTAACAAAAATCTCGACAACATACTACTTTCCATAAGGACAAGACTACCAATCAATAGAGTAACAAAAAATCTCGACAATAGACTACCTTACATAATGACAAGGCTACCATCCATTGGAGGAAAAAATATATCAAAAAGAGACTACCTTCAATAATGACAAGGCTACCATCCATTGTAGTAACAAAAATCTCGGCAACAAACTACCTTCCATAATGATAAGGCTTTCATCCATTGGAGTAACAAAAATCTCGACAACAGACTACCTTCTATAATGACAAGGCTACCATCCATTGGAGTAACAAAAATCTCGACAACAGACTACCTTCCATAATGACAAGGCTACCATTCATTAGAGTAACAAAAATATTGACAACAGACTACATTCCATAATGACAAGGCTACCATTCATTGGAGTAACAAAAATCTCTACAACAGACTACGTTCCATAATGACAAGGCTACCATCCATTAGAGTAATAAAAATATTGATAACAGACTACGTTCGATAATGACAAGGCTACCATCCATTAGAGTAACAAAAATCTCGATAACAGACTACCTTCCATAATAACAACGCTACCATCCGTCGGAGTAAAAAAAATAACAACAACAGACTACCTTCCACAATAACAAGGCTACAATCCATTGGAGTAACAAAAATATCAATAACAGATTACCTTCCATAATGACTAGGCTACCATCCATTGGAGTAACCAAGATATCGACAACAGACTACCTTCCATAATGACAAGGCTATAATACATTATAATAATAAAATTCTTGACAATAGACTACCTTCCATAATGACAAGGCTACCATCCGTTGGAGTAATAAATATATCGGCAACAGACTATGTTCCATAACGACAAGGCTACCATCCATTAGAGTAATAAAAATGTCGACAACATACTACCTTCCATAATGACAAACCTACCATCCATTGGAGTAACAAAATTCTCGACAACAGACTACCTTCCATTATGACAAGGCTACCATCCATTAGAGTAACAAATATCTTGACAACAAACTACCTTCCATAATGACAAGGCTAGCATCCATTGGAGTAACAAAAATCTCGACAACAGACTACCTTCCATAATAACAAGGCTATCATCCATTGGAGTAACAAAAATCTCGACAATAGACTACCTTCTATAATGACAAGGCTACTATCCATTGGAGTAACAAAAATCTGGACAACATACTACCTTCCAAAATAACAAGGCTACCATACATTGTAATATCAAAAATCTCGACAATAGACTACCTTCCATAATGACAAGGCTACCATCCGTTGGAGTAACACAAATATCGACAACAGACTACGTTCCATAATGACAACGCTACCATCCATTAGAGTAACAAATATCTCGACAACAAACTACCTTCCTTAATGACATACCTACCATCCATTGGAGTAAGAAAAATCTCTACAACAAACTGCCTTCCATAATGACAAGGCTACCATCCATTTGAGTAACAAAAATATCGATACCAAACTACGTTCGATAATTCCAAGGCTACCATCCATTAGATTAAAAAAAATCTCGATAACATACTACCTTCCATAATGACAAGGCTACCAATCAATATAGTAACAAAAATCTCGACAACAGACTACCTTCCATAATGACAAGGCTACCATCCATTGGAGGAAAAAATATATCAACAAGAGACTACCTTACATAATGACAAGGATACCATCCATTGGAGTAACAAAAATCTCGACAACAGACTACCTTCCATAATGACAAGGCTACCATCCATTGTAGTAACAAAAATCTCGGCAACAGACTACCTTCCATAATGATAAGGCTATCATCCATTGGAGTAACAAAAATCTCGACAACAGACTACCTCCCATAATGACAAGGCTACCATCCATTGGAGTAACAAAAATCTCGACAATAGACTACCTTCCATAATGACAAGGCTATTATCCATTAGAGTAACAAAAATATCGACAACAGACTACATTCCATAATGACAAGGCTACCATTCATTGAAGTAACAAAAATCTCTATAACAGACTACCTTCCATAATGACAAGGCTACCATCCATTAGAGTAACAAAAATATTGACAACAGACTTTGTTCGATAATGACAAGGCTACCATCCATTAGAGTAACAAAAATCTCGACAACAGACTACCTTCCATAATAACAAGGATACCATCCGTCGGAGTAAAAAAAATAACAACAACAAACTACCTTCCATAATAACAAGGCTACAATCCATTGGAGTAACAAAAATATCGATAACAGACTACCTTCTTTAATGACTAGGCTACCATCCATTGGAGTAACCAAGATATCGACAACAGACTACCTTCCATAATGACAAGGCTATAATACATTGTAATAATATTATTCTCGACAACAGACTACCGTCCATAATGACAAGGCTACCATCTGTTGGAGTAACAAATATATCGACAACTGACTATGTTCCATAATAACAAGGCTACCATCCATTAGAGTAATAAAAATCATGACAACATACTACCTTCCATAATGACAAACCTACCATCCATTGGAGTAACAAAATTCTCGACAACAGACTACCTTCCATAATGACAAGGCTAGCATCCATTAGAGTAACAAATATCTTTACAACAGACTACCTTCCATAATGACAAGTCTAGCATCCATTGTATTAACAAAAATCTCGACAATAGACTACCTTCTATAATGACAAGGCTACTATCCATTGGAGTAACAAAAATATGGACAACAAACTACCTTCCAAAATAACAAGGCTACCATACATTGTAATAACAAAAATCTTGACAATAGACTACCTTCCATACTGACAAGGCTACCATCCGTTGGAGTAACAAAAATATCGACAACAGACTACGTTCCATAATGACAACGCTACCATCCATTAGAGTAACAAAAATCTCGACAATAGACTACCTTCCATAATGACAAGGCTACCATCCGTTGGAGTAACAAAAATATCGACAACAGACTATGTTCCATAATGACAACGCTACCATCAATTAGAGTAACAAATATCTCGACAACAAACTACCTTCCATAATGACATACCTACCATCCATTGGAGTAATAAAAATATCTACAACAGACTACCTTCCATAATGACAAGGCTACCATCCATTTGAGTAACAAAAATATCGAGACCAGACTACGTTCGATAATGACAAGGCTACCATCCATTAGATTAACAAAAATCTCGACAACATACTACTTTCCATAAGGACAAGGCTACCAATCAATAGAGTAACAAAAAATCTCGACAATAGAGTACCTTACATAATGACAAGGCTACCATCCATTGGAGGAAAAAATATATCAAGAAGAGACTACCTTAAATAATGACAAGGATACCATCCATAGGAGTAACAAAAATCTCGACAACAGACTACCTTCCATAATGACAAGGCTACCATCCATTGTAGTAACAAAAATCTCGGCTACAGACTACCTTCCATAATGATAAGGCTATCATCCATTGGAGTAACAAAAAATCTCGACAACAGACTACCTTCCATAATGACAAGGCTACCATCCATTGGAGTAACAAAAATCTCGACAACATACTACCTTCCATAATGACAAGGCTACCATTCATTAGAGTAACAAAAATATCGACAACAGACTACATTCCATAATGACAAGGCTACCATTCATTGGAGTAACAAAAATCTCTACAACAGACTACGTTCCATAATGACAAGGCTAACATCCATTAGAGTAATAAAAATATTGATAACAGACTACGTTCGATAATGACAAGGCTAATATCCATTAGAGTAACAAAAATCTCGACAACAGACTACCTTCCATAATAACAAGGCTACCATCCGTCGGAGTAAAAAAAATAACAACAACAGACTACCTTCCACAATAACATGGCTACAATCCATTGGAGTAACAAAAATATCGATAACAGATTACCTTCCATAATGACTAGGCTACCATCCATTGGAGTAACCAAGATATCGACAACAGACTACCTTCCATAATGACAAGGCTATAATACATTGTAATAATAAAATTCTTGACAACACACTACCTTCCATAATGACAAGGCTACCATCCGTTGGAGTAATAAATATATCGACAACAGACTACGTTCCATAATGACAAGGCTACCATCCATTAGAGTAATAAAAATCTCGACAATATACTACCTTCCATAATGACAAACCTACCATCCATTGGAGTAACAAAATTCTCGACAACAGACTACCTTCCATAATGACAAGGCTACCATCCATTAGAGTAACAAATATCTTGACAACAGACTACCTTCCATAATGACAAGGCTAGCATCCATTTGAGTAACAAAAATCTCGACAACAGACTACCTTCCATAATAACAAGGCTATCATCCATTGGAGTAACAAAAATCTCGACAATAGACTACCTTATATAATGACAAGGCTACTATCCATTGGAGTAACAAAAACCTGGACAACATACTACCTTCCAAAATAACAAGGCTACCATACATTGTAATAACAAAAATCTCGACAATAGACTACCATCCATAATGACAAGGCTACCATCCGTTGGAGTAACAAAAATATCGACAACAGACTACATTCCATAATGACAACGCTACCATCCATTAGAGTAACAAATATCTCGACAACAAACTACCTTCAATAATGACATACCTACCATCCATTGGAGTAACAAAAATCTCTACAACAAACTACCTTCCATAATGACAAGGCTACCATCCATTTGAGTAACAAAAATATCGATACCAGACTACGTTCGATAATGCCAAGCCTACCATCCATTAGATTAACAAAAATCTCGATAACATACTACCTTCCATAATGACAAGGCTACCAATCAATAGAGTAACAAAAATCTCGACAACAGACTACCTTCCATAATGACAAGGCTACCATCCATTGGAGGAAAAAATATATCAACAAGAGACTACCTTCAATAATGACAAGGATACCATCCATTGGAGTAACAAAAATCTCGACAACAGACTACCTTCCATAATAACAAGGCTACCATCCATTGTAGTAACAAAAATCTCGACAACAGACTACTTTCCATAATGACAAGGCTACAATTCATTGAAGTAACAAAAATCTCTACAACAGACTACCTTCCATAATGACAAGGCTACCATCCATTAGAGTAACAACAATATTGACAACAGACTATATTCGATAATGACAAGGCTACCATCCATTAGAGTAACAAAAATCTCGACAACAGAAAACCTTCCATAATAACAAGGCTACCATCCGTCGGAGTAAAAAAAATAACAACAACAGACTACCTTCCACAATAACATGGCTACAGTCCATTGGAGTAACAAAAATATCGATAACGGAATACCTTCCATAATGACTAGGCTACCATCCATTGTAGTAACCAAGATATCGACAACAGACTACCTTCCATAATGACAAGGCTATAATACATTGTAATAATAAAATTCTTGACAACAGACTACCTTCCATAATGACAAGGCTACCATCCGTTGGAGTAATAAATATATCGACAACAGACTACGTTCCATAATGACAAGGCTACCATCCATTAGAGTAATAAAAATCTCGATAACATACTACCATCCATAATGACAAACCTACCATCCATTGGAGTAACAAAATTCTCGACAACAGACTACCTTCCATAATGACAAGGCTACCATCCATTAGAGTAAACAATATCTTGACAACAGACTACCTTCCATAATGACAAGGCTAGCATCCATTGGAGTAACAAAAATCTCGACAACAGACTACCTTCCATAATAACAAGGCTATCATCCATTGGAGTAACAAAAATCTCGACAATAGACTACCTTCTATAATGACAAGGCTACTATCCATTGGAGTAACAAAAACCTGGACAACATACTACCTTCCAAAATAACAAGGCTACCATACATTGTAATAACAAAAATCTCGACAATAGACTACCATCCATAATGACAAGGCTACCATCCGTTGGAGTAACAAAAATATCGACAACAGACTACATTCCATAATGACAACGCTACCATCCATTAGAGTAACAAATATCTCGACAACAAACTACCTTCAATAATGACATACCTACCATCCATTGGAGTAACAAAAATCTCTACAACAAACTACCTTCCATAATGACAAGGCTACCATCCATTTGAGTAACAAAAATATCGATACCAGACTACGTTCGATAATGCCAAGCCTATCATCCATTAGATTAACAAAAATCTCGATAACATACTACCTTCCATAATGACAAGGCTACCAATCAATAGAGTAACAAAAATCTCGACAACAGACTACCTTCCATAATGACAAGGCTACCATCCATTGGAGGAAAAAATATATCAACAAGAGACTACCTTCAATAATGACAAGGATACCATCCATTGGAGTAACAAAAATCTCGACAACAGACTACCTTCCATAATGACAAGGCTACCATCCATTGTAGTAACAAAAATCTCGACAACAGACTACTTTCCATAATGACAAGGCTACAATTCATTGAAGTAACAAAAATCTCTACAACAGACTACCTTCCATAATGACAAGGCTACCATCCATTAGAGTAACAACAATATTGACAACAGACTATATTCGATAATGACAAGGCTACCATCCATTAGAGTAACAAAAATCTCGACAACAGAAAACCTTCCATAATAACAAGGCTACCATCCGTCGGAGTAAAAAAAATAACAACAACAGACTACCTTCCACAATAACATGGCTACAATCCATTGGAGTAACAAAAATATCGATAACGGATTACCTTCCATAATGACTAGGCTACCATCCATTGTAGTAACCAAGATATCGACAACAGACTACCTTCCATAATGACAAGGCTATAATACATTGTAATAATAAAATTCTTGACAACAGACTACCTTCCATAATGACAAGGCTACCATCCGTTGGAGTAATAAATATATCGACAACAGACTACGTTCCATAATGACAAGGCTACCATCCATTAGAGTAATAAAAATCTCGATAACATACTACCTTCCATAATGACAAACCTACCATCCATTGGAGTAACAAAATTCTCGACAACAGACTACCTTCCATAATGACAAGGCTACCATCCATTAGAGTAAACAATATCTTGACAACAGACTACCTTCCATAATGACAAGGCTAGCATCCATTGGAGTAACAAAAATCTCGACAACAGACTACCTTCCATAATAACAAGGCTATCATCCATTGGAGTAACAAAAATCTCGACAATAGACTACCTTCTATAATGACAAGGCTACTATCCATTGGAGTAACAAAAACCTGGACAACATACTACCTTCCAAAATAACAAGGCTACCATACATTGTAATAACAAAAATCTCGACAATAGACTACCATCCATAATGACAAGGCTACCAACCGTTGGAGTAACAAAAATATCGACAACAGACTACATTCCATAATGACAACGCTACCATCCATTAGAGTAACAAATATCTCGACAACAAACTACCTTCAATAATGACATACATACCATCCATTGGAGTAACAAAAATCTCTACAACAAACTACCTTCCATAATGACAAGGCTACCATCCATTTGAGTAACAAAAATATCGATACCAGACTACGTTCGATAATGCCAAGCCTACCATCCATTAGATTAACAAAAATCTCGATAACATACTACCTTCCATAATGACAAGGCTACCAATCAATAGAGTAACAAAAATCTCGACAACAGACTACCTTCCATAATGACAAGGCTACCATCCATTGGAGGAAAAAATATATCAACAAGAGACTACCTTCAATAATGACAAGGATACCATCCATTGGAGTAACAAAAATCTCGACAACAGACTACCTTCCATAATGACAAGGCTACCATCCATTGTAGTAACAAAAATCTCGACAACAGACTACTTTCCATAATGACAAGGCTACAATTCATTGAAGTAACAAAAATCTCTACAACAGACTACCTTCCATAATGACAAGGCTACCATCCATTAGAGTAACAACAATATTGACAACAGACTATATTCGATAATGATAAGGCTACCATCCATTAGAGTAACAAAAATCTCGACAACAGACTACCTTCCATAATAACAAGGATACCATCCGTCGGAGTAAAAAAAATAACAACAACAGACTACCTTCCATAATAACAAGGCTACAATCCATTGGAGTAACAAAAATATCGATAACAGACTACCTTCTTTAATGACTAGGCTACCATCCATTGGAGTAACCAAGATATCGACAACAGACTACCTTCCATAATGACAAGGCTATAATACATTGTAATAATATAATTCTCGACAACAGACTACCGTCCATAATGACAAGGCTACCATCCATTAGAGTAATAAAAATCATGACAACATACTAGCTTCCATAATGACAAACCTACCATCCATTGGAGTAACAAAATTCTCGACAACAGACTACCTTCCATAATGACAAGGCTAGCATCCATTAGAGTAACAAATATCTTGACAATAGACTACCTTCCATAATGACAAGGCTAGCATCCATTGGAGTAACAAAAATCTCGACAACAAACTACCTTTCATAATAACAAGGCTATCATCCATTGTTTTAACAAAAATCTCGACAATAGACTACCTTCTATAATGACAAGGCTACTATCCATTGGAGTAACAAAAATATGGACAACAGACTACCTTCCAAAATAACAAGGCTACCATACATTGTAATAACAAAAATCTCGACAATAGACTACCTTCCATAATGACAAGGCTACCATCCGTTGGAGTAACAAAAATATCGACAGCAGACTACGTTCCATAATGACAACGCTACCATCCATTAGAGTAACAAAAATCTCGACAATAGACTACCTTCCATAATGACAAACCTACCATCCATTGGAGTAACAAAAATCTCTACAACAGACTACCTTCCATAATGACAAGGCTACCATCCATTTGAGTAACAAAAATATCGAGACCAGACTACGTTCGATAATGCCAAGGCTACCATCCATTAGATTAACAAAAATGTAGACAACATACTACATTCCATAATGACAAGGCTACCAATCAATAGAGTAACAAAAATATCGACAACATACTACCTTCCATAATGACAAGGCTACCATGCATTGGAGGAAAAAATATATCAACAAGAGACTACCTTCAATAATGACAAGGATACCATCCATTGGAGTAACAAAAATCTCGACAACAGACTACCTTCCATAATGACAAGGCTACCATCCATTGTAGTAACAAAAATCTCGGCAACAGACTACCTTCCATAATGATAAGGCTATCATCCATTGGAGTAACAAAAATCTCGACAATAGACTACCTTCCATAATGACAAGGCTACCATCCATTGGAGTAACAAAAATCTCGACAACAGACTACATTCCATAATGACAAGGCTACCATTCATTGGAGTAAAAAAAATCTCTACAACAAACTACCTTCCATAATGACAAGGCTACCATCCATTAGAGTAACAAAAATATTGACAACAGACTACGTTCGATAATGACAAGGCTAGCATCTATTAGAGTAACAAAATTGTCGACGATAGACTACTTTCCATAATAACAAGGCTACCATCCGTCGGAGTAAAAAAATAACAACAACAGACTATCTTCCATAATGCCAAGCCTACCATCCATTAGATTAACAAAAATCTCGATAACATACTACCTTCCATAATGACAAGGCTACCAATCAATAGAGTAACAAAAATCTCGACAACAGACTACCTTCCATAATGACAAGGCTACCATCCATTATAGGAAAAAATATATCAACAAGAGACTACCTTCAATAATGACAAGGATACCATCCATTGGAGTAACAAAAATCTCGACAACAGACTACCTTCCATAATGACAAGGCTACCATCCATTGTAGTAACAAAAATCTCGACAACAGACTACTTTCCATAATGACAAGGCTACAATTCATTGAAGTAACAAAAATCTCTACAACAGACTACCTTCCATAATGACAAGGCTACCATCCATTAGAGTAACAACAATATTGACAACAGACTATATTCGATAATGATAAGGCTACCATCCATTAGAGTAACAAAAATCTCGACAACAGACTACCTTCCATAATAACAAGGCTACCATCCGTCGGAGTAAAAAAAATAACAACAACAGACTACCTTCCACAATAACATGGCTACAATCCATTGGAGTAACAAAAATATCGATAACGAATTACCTTCCATAATGACTAGGCTACCATCCATTGTAGTAACCAAGATATCGACAACAGACTACCTTCCATAATGACAAGGCTATAATACATTGTAATAATAAAATTCTTGACAACAGACTACCTTCCATAATGACAAGGCTACCATCCGTTGGAGTAATAAATATATCGACAACAGACTACGTTCCATAATGACAAGGCTACCATCCATTAGAGTAATAAAAATATCGATAACATACTACCTTCCATAATGACAAACCTACCATCCATTGGAGTAACAAAATTCTCGACAACAGACTACCTTCCATAATGACAAGGCTACCATCCATTAGAGTAAACAATATCTTGACAACAGACTACCTTCCATAATGACAAGGCTAGCATCCATTGGAGTAACAAAAATCTCGACAACAGACTACCTTCCATAATAACAAGGCTATCATCCATTGGAGTAACAAAAATCTCGACAATAGACTACCTTCTATAATGACAAGGCTACTATCCATTGGAGTAACAAAAACCTGTACAACATACTACCTTCCAAAATAACAAGGCTACCATACATTGTAATAACAAAAATCTCGACAATAGACTACCATCCATAATGACAAGGCTACCATCCGTTGGAGTAACAAAAATATCGACAACAGACTACATTCCATAATGACAACGCTACCATCCATTAGAGTAACAAATATCTCGACAACAAACTACCTTCAATAATGACATACCTACCATCCATTGGAGTAACAAAAATCTCTACAACAAACTACCTTCCATAATGACAAGGCTACCATCCATTTGAGTAACAAAAATATCGATACCAGACTACGTTCGATAATGCCAAGCCTACCATCCATTAGATTAACAAAAATCTCGATAACATACTACCTTCCATAATGACAAGGCTACCAATCAATAGAGTAACAAAAATCTCGACAACAGACTACCTTCCATAATGACAAGGCTACCATCCATTGGAGGAAAAAATATATCAACAAGAGACTACCTTCAATAATGACAAGGATACCATCCATTGGAGTAACAAAAATCTCGACAACAGACTACCTTCCATAATGACAAGGCTACCATCCATTGTAGTAACAAAAATCTCGACAACAGACTACTTTCCATAATGACAAGGCTACAATTCATTGAAGTAACAAAAATCTCTACAACAGACTACCTTCCATAATGACAAGGCTACCATCCATTAGAGTAACAACAATATTGACAACAGACTATATTCGATAATGATAAGGCTACCATCCATTAGAGTAACAAAAATCTCGACAACAGACTACCTTCCATAATAACAAGGATACCATCCGTCGGAGTAAAAAAAATAACAACAACAGACTACCTTCCATAATAACAAGGCTACAATCCATTGGAGTAACAAAAATATCGATAACAGACTACCTTCTTTAATGACTAGGCTACCATCCATTGGAGTAACCAAGATATCGACAACAGACTACCTTCCATAATGACAAGGCTATAATACATTGTAATAATATAATTCTCGACAACAGACTACCGTCCATAATGACAAGGCTACCATCCATTAGAGTAATAAAAATCATGACAACATACTAGCTTCCATAATGACAAACCTACCATCCATTGGAGTAACAAAATTCTCGACAACAGACTACCTTCCATAATGACAAGACTAGCATCCATTAGAGTAACAAATATCTTGACAATAGACTACCTTCCATAATGACAAGGCTAGCATCCATTGGAGTAACAAAAATCTCGACAACAAACTACCTTTCATAATAACAAGGCTATCATCCATTGTTTTAACAAAAATCTCGACAATAGACTACCTTCTATAATGACAAGGCTACTATCCATTGGAGTAACAAAAATATGGACAACAGACTACCTTCCAAAATAACAAGGCTACCATACATTGTAATAACAAAAATCTCGACAATAGACTACCTTCCATAATGACAAGGCTACCATCCGTTGGAGTAACAAAAATATCGACAGCAGACTACGTTCCATAATGACAACGCTACCATCCATTAGAGTAACAAAAATCTCGACAATAGACTACCTTCCATAATGACAAACCTACCATCCATTGGAGTAACAAAAATCTCTACAACAGACTACCTTCCATAATGACAAGGCTACCATCCATTTGAGTAACAAAAATATCGAGACCAGACTACGTTCGATAATGCCAAGGCTACCATCCATTAGATTAACAAAAATGTAGACAACATACTACATTCCATAATGACAAGGCTACCAATCAATAGAGTAACAAAAATATCGACAACATACTACCTTCCATAATGACAAGGCTACCATCCATTGGAGGAAAAAATATATCAACAAGAGACTACCTTCAATAATGACAAGGATACCATCCATTGGAGTAACAAAAATCTCGACAACAGACTACCTTCCATAATGACAAGGCTACCATCCATTGTAGTAAAAAAAATCTCGGCAACAGACTACCTTCCATAATGATAAGGCTATCATCCATTGGAGTAACAAAAATCTCGACAATAGACTACCTTCCATAATGACAAGGCTACCATCCATTGGAGTAACAAAAATCTCGACAACAGACTACATTCCATAATGACAAGGCTACCATTCATTGGAGTAAAAAAAATCTCTACAACAAACTACCTTCCATAATGACAAGGCTACCATCCATTAGAGTAACAAAAATATTGACAACAGACTACGTTCGATAATGACAAGGCTAGCATCTATTAGAGTAACAAAATTCTCGACGATAGACTACTTTCCATAATAACAAGGCTACCATCCGTCGGAGTAAAAAAATAACAACAACAGACAACCTACCATAATAACAAGGCTATAATCCATTGGAGTAACAAAAATATCAATAACAGACTACCTTCCATAATGACTAGGCTACCATCCATTGGAGTAACAAAGATATCGACAACAGACTACCTTCTATAATGACAAGGCTATAGTACATTGTAATAAAAAAATTCTCGACAACAGACTACCTTCCATAATGACAAGGCTACTATCCGTTGGAGTAACAAATATATCGACAACAGACTACGTTCCATAATGACAAGGCTACCATCCATTAGAGTAATAAAAATCTTGACAACATACTACCTTCCATAATGAAAAACCTACCATTCACTTGAGTAACAAAAATCTCTACAACAGACTACCTTCCAAAATGACAAGGCTACCATCCATTAGAGTAACAACAATATTGACAACAGACTATATTCGATAATGATAAGGCTACCATCCATTAGAGTAACAAAAATCTCGACAACAGACTACCTTCCATAATAACAAGGCTACCATCCGTCGGAGTAAAAAAAATAACAACAACAGACTACCTTCCACAATAACATGGCTACAATCCATTGGAGTAACAAAAATATCGATAACGGATTACCTTCCATAATGACTAGGCTACCATCCATTGTAGTAACCAAGATATCGACAACAGACAACCTTCCATAATGACAAGGCTATAATACATTGTAATAATAAAATTCTTGACAACAGACTACCTTCCATAATGACAAGGCTACCATCCGTTGGAGTAATAAATATATCGACAACAGACTACGTTCCATAATGACAAGGCTACCATCCATTAGAGTAATAAGAATCTCGATAACATACTACCTTCCATAATGACAAACCTACCATCCATTGGAGTAACAAAATTCTCGACAACAGACTACCTTCCATAATGACAAGGCTACCATCCATTAGAGTAAACAATATCTTGACAACAGACTACCTTCCATAATGACAAGGCTAGCATCCATTGGAGTAACAAAAATCTCGACAACAGACTACCTTCCATAATAACAAGGCTATCATCCATTGGAGTAACAAAAATCTCGACAATAGACTACCTTCTATAATGACAAGGCTACTATCCATTGGAGTAACAAAAACCTGGACAACATACTACCTTCCAAAATAACAAGGCTACCATACATTGTAATAACAAAAATCTCGACAATAGACTACCATCCATAATGACAAGGCTACCATCCGTTGGAGTAACAAAAATATCGACAACAGACTACATTCCATAATAACAACGCTACCATCCATTAGAGTAACAAATATCTCGACAACAAACTACCTTCAATAATGACATACCTACCATCCATTGGAGTAACAAAAATCTCTACAACAAACTACCTTCCATAATGACAAGGCTACCATCCATTTGAGTAACAAAAATATCGATACCAGACTACGTTCGATAATGCCAAGCCTACCATCCATTAGATTAACAAAAATCTTGATAACATACTACCTTCCATAATGACAAGGCTACCAATCAATAGAGTAACAAAAATCTCGACAACAGACTACCTTCCATAATGACAAGGCTACCATCCATTGGAGGAAAAAATATATCAACAAGAGACTACCTTCAATAATGACAAGGATACCATCCATTGGAGTAACAAAAATCTCGACAACAGACTACCTTCCATAATGACAAGGCTACCATCCATTGTAGTAACAAAAATCTCGACAACAGACTACTTTCCATAATGACAAGGCTACAATTCATTGAAGTAACAAAAATCTCTACAACAGACTACCTTCCATAATGACAAGGCTACCATCCATTAGAGTAACAACAATATTGACAACAGACTATATTCGATAATGATAAGGCTACCATCCATTAGAGTAACAAAAATCTCGACAACAGACTACCTTCCATAATAACAAGGATACCATCCGTCGGAGTAAAAAAAATAACAACAACAGACTACCTTCCATAATAACAAGGCTACAATCCATTGGAGTAACAAAAATATCGATAACAGACTACCTTCTTTAATGACTAGGCTACCATCCATTGGAGTAACCAAGATATCGACAACAGACTACCTTCCATAATGACAAGGCTATAATACATTGTAATAATATAATTCTCGACAACAGACTACCGTCCATAATGACAAGGCTACCATCCATTAGAGTAATAAAAATCATGACAACATACTAGCTTCCATAATGACAAACCTACCATCCATTGGAGTAACAAAATTCTCGACAACAGACTACCTTCCATAATGACAAGGCTAGCATCCATTAGAGTAACAAATATCTTGACAATAGACTACCTTCCATAATGACAAGGCTAGCATCCATTGGAGTAACAAAAATCTCGACAACAAACTACCTTTCATAATAACAAGGCTATCATCCATTGTTTTAACAAAAATCTCGACAATAGACTACCTTCTATAATGACAAGGCTACTATCCATTGGAGTAACAAAAATATGGACAACAGACTACCTTCCAAAATAACAAGGCTACCATACATTGTAATAACAAAAATCTCGACAATAGACTACCTTCCATAATGACAAGGCTACCATCCGTTGGAGTAACAAAAATATCGACAGCAGACTACGTTCCATAATGACAACGCTACCATCCATTAGAGTAACAAAAATCTCGACAATAGACTACCTTCCATAATGACAAACCTACCATCCATTGGAGTAACAAAAATCTCTACAACAGACTACCTTCCATAATGACAAGGCTACCATCCATTTGAGTAACAAAAATATCGAGACCAGACTACGTTCGATAATGCCAAGGCTACCATCCATTAGATTAACAAAAATGTAGACAACATACTACATTCCATAATGACAAGGCTACCAATCAATAGAGTAACAAAAATATCGACAACATACTACCTTCCATAATGACAAGGCTACCATCCATTGGAGGAAAAAATATATCAACAAGAGACTACCTTCAATAATGACAAGGATACCATCCATTGGAGTAACAAAAATCTCGACAACAGACTACCTTCCATAATGACAAGGCTACCATCCATTGTAGTAACAAAAATCTCGGCAACAGACTACCTTCCATAATGATAAGGCTATCATCCATTGGAGTAACAAAAATCTCGACAATAGACTACCTTCCATAATGACAAGGCTACCATCCATTGGAGTAACAAAAATCTCGACAACAGACTACATTCCATAATGACAAGGCTACCATTCATTGGAGTAAAAAAAATCTCTACAACAAACTACCTTCCATAATGACAAGGCTACCATCCATTAGAGTAACAAAAATATTGACAACAGACTACGTTCGATAATGACAAGGCTAGCATCTATTAGAGTAACAAAATTCTCGACGATAGACTACTTTCCATAATAACAAGGCTACCATCCGTCGGAGTAAAAAAATAACAACAACAGACAACCTACCATAATAACAAGGCTATAATCCATTGGAGTAACAAAAATATCAATAACAGACTACCTTCCATAATGACTAGGCTACCATCCATTGGAGTAACAAAGATATCGACAACAGACTACCTTCTATAATGACAAGGCTATAGTACATTGTAATAAAAAAATTCTCGACAACAGACTACCTTCCATAATGACAAGGCTACTATCCGTTGGAGTAACAAATATATCGACAACAGACTACGTTCCATAATGACAAGGCTACCATCCATTAGAGTAATAAAAATCTTGACAACATACTACCTTCCATAATGAAAAACCTACCATTCACTTGAGTAACAAAAATCTCTACAACAGACTACCTTCCAAAATGACAAGGCTACCATTCATTTGAGTAACAAAAAGATCGAGAACAGACTACGTTCGATAATTCCAAGGCTACCAGCCATTAGATTAACAAAAATCGCGAAAACAGACTACCTTTCAAAATGACAAGGCTACCAATCATTAGAGTAACAAAAATCTCGACAACAGACTACCTTCCATAATAACAAGGCTACCATCCATTAGAGGAAAAAATATATCAACAAGAGACTACCTTAAATAATGACAAGGATACCATCCATTGGAGTAACAATAATCTCGACAACAAATTATCTTCCATAATAACAAGGCTACAATCCATTAGAGTAAAAAAAATCTCGACAACATACTACCTTCCATAATGACTAGGCTATTATTTATTGGAGTAACAAATATATCGACAACAGACCACCTTCCATAATGACAAGGCTACCATACATTGTAGTAACAAAAATATCGACAACAGACTACCTTCCATAATAACAAGGCTACCATCCGTCGGAGTAAAAAAAATAACAACAACAGACTACCTTCCATAATAACAAGGCTACAATCCATTGGAGTAACAAAAATATCGATAACAGACTATCTTGCATAATGACTAGGCTACCATTAATTGGAGTAACAAAGATATCGACAACAGACTATCTTCCATAATGACTAGGCTACCATCCATTGGAGTAACAAAGATATCGAAAACAGACTACCTTCCATAATGACAAGGCTACCATCCATAGTAGTAACAAAAATCTCGGCAACATACTACCTTCCATAATGATAAGGCTATCATCCATTGGAGTTACAAAAATGTCGACAATAGACTACCTTCCATAATGATAAGGCTACCATCCATTGGAGTAACAAAAATCTCGACAATAGACTATGTTCGATAATGACAAGGCTAACATCCATTAGAGTAACTAAATTCTCGACAACAGACTACCTAACATTATAACAAGGCTACCATCCGTCGGAGTAAAAAAATAACAACAACAGAGTACCTACCATAATTACAAGGCTATAATCCATTGGAGTAACAAAAATATCGATAACAGACTACCTTCCATAATGACTAGGCTACCATCCATTGGAGTAACAAAGATATTGACAACAGAATACCTTCCATAATGACAAGGCTATAATACATTGTAATAACAAAATTCTCGACAACAGACTACCTTCCATAATGACAAGGCTACCATCCGTTGGAGTAACAAATATATCGACAACAGACTACGTTACATAATGACAAGGCTACCATCCATTAGAGTAATAAAAATCTCGACAACATACTACCTTCCATAATGACAAACCTACCATCCATTGGAGTAACAAAAGTCTCTACAACAGACTACCTTCCATAATGACAAGGCTACCATTCATTTGAGTAACAAAAATATCGAGAACAGACTAAGTTCGATAATGCCAAGGCTACAATCCATTAGATTAACAAAAATCTCGACAACAAATTACCTTTCATAATGACAAGGCTACCAATCATTAGAGTAACAAAAATCTCGACAACAGACTACCTTCCATAATGACAAGGCTACCATCCATTGGAGGAAAAAATATATCAACCAGTGACTACCTTCAATAATGACAAGGATACCATCCATTGGAGTAACAAAAATCTCGACAACAGACTATCTTCCATAATAACAAGGCTACCATCCATTAGAGTAAAAAAAATCTCAACAACATACTACCTTCCATAATGACTAGGCTACCATCCATTGGAGTAACAAAGATATCGACAACAGACCACCTTCCATAATGACAAGGCTACCATACATTGTAGTAACAAAAATCTCGACAACAGACTACCTTCCATAATAACAAGGCTACCATCCGTGGGAGTAAAAAAAATAACAACAACAGACTACCTTCCATAATAACAAGGCTACAATCCATTGGAGTAACAAAAATATCGATAACAGACTATCTTCCATAATGACTAGGCTACCATCCATTGGAGTAACAAAGATATCGACAACAGACTACCTTTCATAATGACAAGGCTATAATACATTGTAATAACAAAATTCTCGACAACAGACTACCTTCCATAATGATAAGGCTATCATCCATTGGAGTAACAAAAATCTCGACAACAGACTACCTTCCATAATGACAAGGCTACCATCCATTAGAGTAACAAAAATATCTATAAGAGACTATGTTCCATAATGACAAGGCTACCATCCATTGGAGTAACAAAAATCTCGACAATAGACTACCTTCCATAATGACAAGGCTACCATCCATTGGAGTAACAAAAATCTCGACAAAAGACTACCTTCCATAATGTCAAGGCTACCATCCATTGTAGTAACAAAAATCTCTGCAACAGACTACCTTCCATAATGATAAGGTTATCATCCATTGGAGTAACAAAAATCTCGACAACAGACTACGTTCGATAATGACAAGGCTACCATCCATTAGAGTAAAATAATTCTCGACAACAGACTACGTTCCATAATGACAAGGCTACCATCCATTGGAGTAACAAAAATCTCGACAATTGACTACCTTCCATAATGACAAGGCTACCATCCATTGGAGTAACAAAAATCTCGACAACAGACTACCTTCCATAATGATAAGGCTACCATCCATTGGAGTAACAAAAATATCGACAACAGACTACCTTCCATAATGACAAGGCTACCATCCATTGTAGTAACAAAAATCTCGGCAATAGACTACCTTCCATAATGATAAGGTTATCATCCATTGGAGTAATAAAAATCTCGACAACAGACTACGTTCGATAATGACAAGGCTACCATCCATTAGAGTAACAAAATACTCGACAACAGGCTACCTTCCATAATGACAAGGCTACCATCCATTGGAGTAACAAAAATCTCGACAACAGACTACGTTCCATAATTACAAGGCTACCATCCACTGGAGTAACAAAAATCTGGATAACAGACTACTTTCCATAATGACAAGGCTACCATCCATTGGAGTAACAAAGATATCGACAACAGACTACCTTCCATAATGACAAGGCTATAATACATTGTAATAACAAAATTCTCGACAACAGACTACCTTCCATAATGACAAGGCTACCATCCATTGTAGTAACAAAAATCTCGGCAACAGACTACCTTCCATAATGAAAAGCCTCTCATCCATTGGAGTAACTAAAATCTCGACCACAGACTACCTTCCATAATGACAAGGCTACCATCCATTGGAGTAACAAAAATATCTACAAGAGACTATGTTTCATAATGACAAGGCTACCATCCATTGGAGTAACAAAAATCTCGACAACAGACTACCTTCCATAATCACAAGGCTACCATCCATTGGAGTAACAAAAATCTCGACAACAGACTACCTTCCATAATGACAAGGCTACCATCCATTGTATTAACAAAAATCTCGGCAACAGACTACCTTCCATAATGATAAGGCTATCATCCATTGGAGTAACAAAATTCTCGACAACAGACTACGTTCGATAATGACAAGGCTACCATCCATTGGAGTAACAGAAATCAAAACGACAGACTACCTTCCATAATGACAAGGCTGCCATTCATTGCAGTAACAAAAATCTCGACAATAGACTACCTTCCATAATGACATGGCTACCATCCATTATTGTAACAAAAATCTGGTCAACAAAATACCTTCCATAATGACAAGGCTACCATCCATTGGAGTAACAGAAATCTTGACAACAGACTACCTTCCATAATGACATGGCTACCATCCATTGGAGTAACAAAAATATCGATAGCAGACTACCTTCCATAATGACAAGGGTACCATCATTGGAGTAACAAAAATATCCACAAGAGACTACCTTCCATAATGACAAGGCTAAAATCTATTAGAGTATAAAAAATCTCGACAACAGACTACCTTCCACAAAGACAAGGCTACCATCCATTGGAGTAACAAAAATATAGACAACAGACTACCTTCCATAATGACAAGGCTACCATCCATTGGAGTAATAAAAATCCCGACAGTAGACTACCTTCCATAATGACAAGGGTACCGTCATTGGAGTGACAAAAATATCCACAAGAGATTACCTTCCATAATGTCAAGGCTACAATCCATTGGAGTATAAAAAATCTCGACAACAGACTACCTTCCATAATTACAAGGCTACCATCCATTGAAGTAACAAAAATCTCGACAACAAACTACCTTTCATAATGACTAGGCTACCATCCATTAGAGTAACAATGATATCGATAACAGACTACCTTCCATAACGACAAGGCTACAATCCATTGTAGTAACAAAAATCTCGAAAATAGACTACCCTCCAAAATGACAAGGCTACTATCCATTGGAGTACCAAAAAATATCGACAACACACTACCTTCCATAATGAAAAGGCTACCATCCCTTAGAGTAACAAAAATCTCGACAACAGACTACCTTCCATAATGACAAGGCTACCATCAATTGGAGTAACAAAGATATCGAAAACATACTACCTTCCATAGTGACAAGGCTACCATCCATTGGAGTAATAAAAATCACGATAGCAAACTACCTTCCATAATGATAAGGCTACCATCCATTGGAATAACATTAATATTGCAACACACTACCTTCCATAATGACAAGGCTACCATCCAATGGAGTAACAGAAATCTAGACAATAGACTACCTTCCATAATGACAAGGCTACCATCCATTGGAGTAACAAAAATATCGATAGCTGACTACCTTCCATAATGACAAGGGTACCATCATTGGAGTAACAAAAATATCCACAAGAGACTACCTTCCATAATGACAAGGCTACAATCCATTGGAGTATAAAAAATCTCAACAACAGACTACCTTCCATAATGACAAGGCTACCATCCATTGGAGTAACAAAAATCTCGACAACAGACTACCTTCCATAATGACAAGGATACCATCCATTGGAGTAACATAAATCTAGACAACAGACTACCTTCTATAATGACAAGGCTACCATGCATTAGAGTAAGCAAAAACCCGACAGCAGACTACCTTCCATAATGACAAGGCTACAATCCAATGGAGTAACAAAAATCTCGACAATAGATTACCTTCCATAATGACAAGGCTAACATCCATTGCAGTAACAAAAATCTAGACAACAGACTACCTTCCATAATGACAAGGCTACCATCCATTGTAGTAACAAAAATCTCGGTAACAGACTACCTTCCATAATGATAAGGCTATCATCCATTGGAGTAACAAAAATCTCGACAACAGACTACCTTCCATAATGACAAGGCTACCATCCATTGGAGTAACAAAAATATCTACAAGAGACTATGTTCCATAATGACAAGGCTACCATCCATTGGAGTAACAAAAATCTCGACAACAGACTACCTTCCATAATGACAAGGCTATCATCCATTATATTAAAAAAAAATCTCGACAACATACTACCTTCCATAATGACTAGGCTACCATCCATTGGAGTAACAAAGATATCGACAACAGACCACCTTCCATAATGACAAGGCTACCATACATTGTAGTAACAAAAATCTCAACAACAGACTACCTCCCATAATAACAAGGCTACCATCCATCGTAGTAAAAAAATAACAACAACAGACTACCTTCCATAATAACAAGGCTATAATCCATTGGAGTAACAAAAATATCGATAACAGACTATCTTCCATAATGACTAGGCTACCATCCATTGGAGTAACAAAGATATCGACAAGAGACTACCTTCCATAATGACAAGGCTATAATACATTGTAATAACAAAATTCTCGACAACAGACTACCTTCCATAATGACAAGGCTACCATCCATTGTAGTAACAAAAATCTCGGCAACAGACTACCTTCCATAATGATAAGGCTATCATCCATTGGAGTAACAAAAATCTCGACAACAGACTACCTTCCATAATGACAAGGCTACCATCCATTGGAGTAACAAAAATATCTACAAGAGACTATGTTCCATAATGACAAGGCTACCATCCATTGGAGTAACAAAAATCTCGACAACAGACTACCTTCCATAATGACAAGGCTACCATCCATTGGAGTAACAAAAATCTCGACAACAGACTACCTTCCATAATGACAAGGCTACAATCCATTGTATTAACAAAAATCTCGGCAACAAACTACCTTCCATAATGATAAGGCTATCATCCATTGGAGTAACACAAATCTCGACAACAGACTACGTTCGATAATGACAAGGCTACCATCCATTGGAGTAACAGAAATCAAAACGGCATACTACCTTCCATAATGACAAGGCTGCCATCCATTGCAGTAACAAAAATCTAGACAATAGACTCCCTTCCATAATGACATGGCTACCATCCATTATTGTAACAAAAATCTGGTCAACAGAATACCTTCCATAATGACAAGGCTACCATCCATTGGAGTAACAGAAATCTTGACAACAGACTACCTTCCATAATGACATGGCTACCATCCATTGGAGTAACAAAAATATTGATAGCAGACTACCTTCCATAATGACAAGGTTACCATCATTGGAGTAACAAAAATATCCACAAGAGACTACCTTCCATAATGACAAGGCTACAATCCATTGGAGTATAAAAAATCTCGACAACGGACTACTTTCCACAAAGACAAGGCTACCATCCATTGGAGTAATAGAAATCTAGACAACAGACTACCTTCCATAATGTCAAGGCTACAATCCATTGGAGTATAAAAAATCTTGACAACAGACTACCTTCCATAATGACAAGGCTACCATCCATTGGAGTAACAAAAATCTCGACAACAAACTACCTTCCATAATGACTAGGCTACCATCCATTAGAGTAACAATGATATCGACAACAGACTACCTTCCATAACGACAAGGCTACAATCCATTGTAGTAACAAAAATCTCGAAAATAGACTACCCTTCCATAATGACAAGGCTACCATCCCTTAGAGTAACAAAAATCTCGACAACAGATTACCTTCCATAATGACAAGGCTACCATCAATTGGAGTAACAAAGATATCGACAACATACTACCTTCCATAGTGACAAGGCTACCATCCATTGGAGTAATAAAAATCATGACAACTGACTACCTTCCATGATGACAAGGCTACTATCCATTGGAATAACAAAAATATCGACAACACACTACCTTCAATAATGACAAGGCTACCATCCCATTGAGTAACAAAAATCTCGACAACAGACTACCTTCCATAATGACAAGGCTACCATCAATTGGAGTAACAAAGATATCGACAACATACTACCTTCCATAGTGACAAGGCTACCATCCATTGGAGTAATAAAAATCATGACAACTGACTACCTTCCATGATGACAAGGCTACTATCCATTGGAATAACAAAAATATCCACAACACACTACCTTCCATAATGACAAGGCTACAATCCAATGAGTAACAAAAATCTCGACAATAGATTACCTTCCATAATGACAAGGCTAACATCCATTGCAGTAACAAAAATCTAGACAACATACTACCTTCCATAATGACAAGGCTACCATCCATTGTTGTAACAAATATCTGGACAACAGACTTTCTTCCATAATGACAAGGCTACCATCAATTGGAGTAACAAAAATCACGATAACAAACTACCTTCCATAATGATAAGGCTACCATCCAATGGAGTAACATAAATCTAGACAATAGACTACCTTCCATAATGACAAGGCTACCATCCATTGGAGTAACAAAAATATCGATAGCATACTACCTTCCATAATGACAAGGGTACAATCCATTGGAGTATAAAAAATCTCAACAACAAACTACCTTCCATAATGACAAGGCTACCATCCATTGGAGTAACAGAAATCTAGACAACAGACTACCTTCCATAATGACAAGGCTACCATCCATTGGGGTAACATAAATCTAGACAACAGACTACTTTCCATAATGACAAGGCTACCATCCATTAGAGTAACAAAAATCCCGACAGCAGACTACCTTCCATAATGACAAGGGTACCATCATTGGAGTAAAAAAAATATCCACAAGAGACTACCTTCCATAATGACAAGGCTACAATCCATTGGAGTATAAAAAATTTCGACAACAGACTACCTTCCATAATGACAAGGCTACCATCCATTGTAGTAACAAAAATCTCGACAACAGACTACCTTTGATAATGATAAGGCTATCATCCATTGGAGTAACAAAAATCTAGACAACAGACTACCTTCCATAATGACAAGGCTACCATCCATTGGAGTAACAAAAATATCTACAAGAGACTATGTTCCATAATGACAAGGCTACCATCCATTGGAGTAACAAAAATCTCGACAACAGACTACCTTCCATAATGACTAGGCTACCATCCATTGGAGTAACAAAGATATCGACAACAGACCACCTACCATAATGACAAGGCTACCATACATTGTAGTAACAAAAATCTCGATAACAGACTACCTTCCATAATAACAAGACTACCATCCGTCGTAGTAAAAAAATAACAACAACAAACTATCTTCCATAATGATAAGGCTATCATCCATTGGAGTAACAAAAATATCGATAATAGACTATCTTCCATAATGACTAGGCTACCATCCATTGGAGTAACAAAGATATCGACAACAGACTACCTTCCATAATGACAAGGCTATAATACATTGTAATAACAAAATTCTCGACAACAGACTACCTTCCATAATGACAAGGCTACCATCCATTGTAGTAACAAAAATCTCGGCAACAGACTACCTTCCATAATGATAAGGCTATCATCCATTGGAGTAACAAAAATCTCGACAACAGACTACCTTCCATAATGACAAGGCTACCATCCATTGGAGTAACAAAAATATCTACAAGAGACTATGTTCCATAATGACAAGGCTACCATCCATTGGAGTAAAAAAAAACTCGACAACAGACTACCTTCCATAATGACAAGGCTACCATCCATTGTATTAACAAAAATCTCGGCAACAGACTACCTTCCATAATGATAAGGCTATCATCCATTGGAGTAACAAAAATCTCGACAACAGACTACGTTCGATAATGACAAGGCTACCATCCCTTCGAGTAACAAAAATCTCGACAACACACTACCTTCCATAACGACAAGGCTACCATCCATTGGAGTAACAAAGATATCAACAACATACTACCTTCCATAGTGACAAGGCAACCATCCATTGGAGTAATAAAAATCATGACAACTGACTACCTTCCATAATGACAAGGCTACTATCCATTGGAATAACAAAAATATCGACAACACACTACCTTCCATAATGACAAGGCTACCATCCATTTGAGTAACAGAAATCCCGACAGTAGACTACCATCCATAATGACAAGGGTACCATCATTGGAGTAACAAAAATATCCATAAGAGACTACCTTCCATAATGACAAGGCTACAATCCATTGTAGTATAAAAAATCTCGACAACAGACTACCTTCCATAATGACAAGGCTACCATCCATTGGAGTAAAAAAAATCTCGAGAACAGACTACCTTCCATAATAACTAGGCTACCATCCATTGGAGTAACAATGTTATCGACAATAGACTACCTTTCATAAAGACAAGCCTACAATCCATTGAAGTAACAAAAATCTAGACAACAAACTACCTTCCATAATGACAAGGCTACCATCCATTGGAGTAACAAAAATATCGACAACACACTACCTTCCATAATGACAAGGCTACCATCCCTTCGAGTAACAAAAATCTCTACAACAGACTACCTTCCATAATGACAAGGCTACCATCCATTGGAGTAACAAATATATCGACAACATACTACCTTCCGTAGTGATAAGGCTAGCATCCATTGGAGTAATAAAAATCATGACAACTGACTACCTTCCATAATAACAGGGCTACTATCCATTGGAATAACAAAAATATAGACAACAGACTACCTTCCATAATGACAAGGCTGCCATCCAATGGAGTAACAAAAATCTCGACAATAGATTACCTTCCATAATGACAAAAATATTAACAACAGACTACCGTCCTTAATGATAAGGCTACCATCCATTGGAGTAACAGAAATCACAACGACATACTACCTTCCATAATGACAAGGCTACCATTAATTTCAGTAACAAAAATCTTGAAAACATACTACCTTCCATAATGACAAGGCTACCATCCATTGTTGTAACAAAAATATGGACAACAAACTACCTTCCATAATGACAAGGCTACCATCCATTGTTGTAACAAAAATCACGACAACAGACTACCTTCCATAATGATAAGGCTACCATCCATTGGAATAACAAAAATATTGACAACACACTACCTTCCATAATGACAAGGCTACCATCCAATGGAGTAACAAAAATCTCGAAAATAGACTACCTTCCATAATGACAAGGCTACCATCCATTAGAGTAACAAAAATCCTGATAGCAGACTACCTTCCATAATGACAAGGGTACCATCATTGGAGTAACAAAAATATCCACAAGAGACTACCTTCCATAATGACAAGGCTACAATCCATTGGAGTATAAAAAATTTCGAAAACAGACTACCTTCCATAATGACAAGGCTACCATCCATTGGAGTAACAGAAATCTAGACAACAGACTAACTTCCATAATGACAAGGCTACCATCCATTGGAGTAACAAAAATCCCGACAGCAGACTACCTTCCATAATGACAAGGCTACCATCCATTGGAGTATCAAAAATCTCCACAACAGACTACCTTCCATAATGACTAGGCTACCATCCGTTGGAGTAACAATGATATCGTCAACAGACTACCTTCCATAACGACAAGGCTATAATCCATGGTAGTAACAAAAATCTCGAAAACAGACTACCCTCCATAATGACAAGGCTACAATCCATTTGAGTAATAAAAATATCGACAACACACTACCTTCCATAATGACAAGGCTACCATCCCTTCGAGTAACAAAAATCTCGACAACATACTACCTTCCATAACGACAAGGCTACCATCCATTGGAGTAACAAAGATATCAACAACATACTACCTTCAATAGTGACAAGGCTACCATCCATTGGAGTAATAAAAATCATGACAACTGACTACCTTCCATATTGACAAGGCTACTATCCATTGGAATAACAAAAATATCGACAACACACTACCTTCCATAATGACAAGGCTACCATCCATTTGAGTAACAGAAATCCCAACAGTAGACTACCTTCCATAATGACAAGGGTACCATCATTGGAGTAACAAAAATATCCACAAGAGACTACCTTCCATATTGACAAGGCTACAATCCATTGGAGTATAAAAAATCTCGACAACAGACTACCTTCCATAATGACAAGGCTACCATCCATTGGAGTAAAAAAAATCTCGACAACAGACTACCTTCCATAATAACTAGGCTACCATCCATTGGAGTAACAATGATATCGAAAATAGACTACCTTTCATAACGACAAGCCTACAATCCATTGTAGTAACAAAAATCTAGACAACAAACTACCTTCCATAATGACAAGGCTACCATCCATTGGAGTAACAAAAATATCGACAACACACTACCTTCCATAATGACAAGGCTACCATCCCTTCGAGTAACAAAAATCTCTACAACAGACTACCTTCCAGAATGACAAGGCTACCATCCATTGGAGTAACAAAGATATCAACAACATACTACCTTCCGTAGTGACAAGGCTACCATCCATTGGAGTAATAAAAATCATGACAACTGACTACCTTCCATAATGACAAGGCTACTATCCATTGGAATAACAAAAATATCGACAACACACTACCTTCCATAATGACAAGGCTACCATCCAATGGAGTAACAAAAATCTCGACAATAGATTACCTTCCATAATGACAAAAATATGAACAACAAACTACCGTCCTTAATGACAAGGCTACCATCCATTGGAGTAACAGAAATCACAACGACATACTACCTCCCATAATGACAAGGCTACCATCAATTTCAGTAACAAAAATCTGGACAACATACTACCTTCCATAATGACAAGGCTACCATCCATTGTTGTAACAAAAATGTGGACAACAAACTACCTTCCATAATGACAAGGATACCATTCATTGTTGTAACAAAAATCACGACAACAGACTACCTTCCATAATGATAAGGCTACCATCCATTGGAATAACAAAAATAATGACAACACACTACCTTCCATAATGACAAGGCTACCAACCAATGGAGTAACAAAAATCTCGACAATAGACTACCTTCCATAATGACAAGTCTACCATCCATTGGAGTAACAAAAATATGAACAATAAACTACCGTCCTTAATGACAAGGCTACAATCCATTAGAGTATAAAAAATCTCGACAACAGACTACCTTCCATAATGACTAGGTTACCATCCATTGGAGTAACAAAGATATCGACAACAGACTACCTTCCATAACGACAAGGCTACAATCCATTGTAGTAACAAAAATATCGACAACAGACTACCTTCCATAATGACAAGACTACCATCCATTGGAGTAACAAAGATATCAACAACATACTACCTTCAATAGTGACAAGGCTACCATCCATTGGAGTAATAAAAATCACGACAACTGACTACCTTCCATAATGACAAGGCTACTATCCATTGGAATAACAAAAGTATCGACAACACACTACCTTCCATAATGACAAGGCTACCATCCATTTGAGTTACAAAAATCCCGACAGCAGACTACCTTCCATAATGACAAGGGTACCATCATTGGAGTAATAAAAATATCCACAAGAGACTACCTTCCATAATGACAAGGCTACCATCCATTAGAGTAACAAAAATCTCGACAACAGACTACCTTCCATAATGACTAGGCTACCATCCATTAGAGTAACAATGATATCGACAACAAACTACCTTCCATAACAACAAGGCTACAATCCATTGTAGTAATAAAATGTCGACAACAAACTACATCCATAATGACAAGGCTACCATCCCTTGGAGTAACAAAAATCTGGACAACATACTACCTTCCATAATGACAAGGCTACCATCCATTTGAGTTACAAAAATCCCGACAGCAGACTACCTTCCATAATGACAAGGGTACCGTCATTAGAGGATAAAAAATCTTGACAACAGACTACCTTCCATAATGACAAGGCTACCATCCATTGGAGTAACAAAAATATCGACAACAAACTACCTTCCATAATGACTAGGCTACCATCCATTGGAGTTACAATGATATCGACAACAGACTACCTTCTATAACGACAAGGCTAAAATCCATTGTAGTAACAAAAATATGGACAACATACTACCTTCCATAATGACAAGGATACCATCCATTGTTGTAACAAAAATCACGACAACAGACTACCTTCCATAATGATAAGGCTACCATCCATTGGAATAACAAAAATATTGACAACACACTACCTTCCATAATGACAAGGCTACCATCCAATGGAGTAAAAAAAATCTCGAAAATAGACTACCTTCCATAATGAAAAGTCTACCATCCATTGGAGTAACAAAAATATGAACAATAGACTATTGTCCTTAATGACAAGGCTACAATCCATTAGAGTATAAAAAATCTCGACAACAGACTACCTTCCATAATGACTAGGTTACCATCCATTGGAGTAACAAAGATATCGACAACAGACTACCTTCCATAATGACAAGGCTACCATCCATTGTAGCAACAAAAATATCAAAAATAGACTACCTTCCATAATGACAAGGCTACCATTCATTTCAGTATCAAAAATATCGACAACAGACTACCTTCCATAATGACAAGGCTACCATCCATTGGAATAACAAAAATATCGACAACACACTACCTTCCATAATGACAAGGCTACGATCCCTTAGAGTAACAAAAATATCGCAAGAGACTACCTTCCATAATGACAAGGCTACCATCCATTGGAGTAACAAAGATATCGACAACATACTACCCTCCATAATGACAAGGTTACCATCCATTGGAGTAATAAAAATCACGACAACTGACTACATTCTATAATGACAAGGATACCATCCATTGGAATAACAAAAATATCGACAACACACTACCTTCCATAATGACATGGCTACCATCCAATGGAGTAAGAAAAGTCTCGACAATTGATTACCTTCCATAATGACTAGTCTACCATCCATTGGAGTAACAAAAATATGAACAACAGACTACTGTCCTTAATGACAATGCTACCATCCATTGGAGTAACAGAAATCACAACGACAGAATACCTTCCATAATGACAAGGCTATAATCCATTGTAGTAACAAAAATCTCGAAAATAGACTACCCTCCATAATGACAAGGCTACCATCCATTTGAGTAATAAAAATATCGACAACACACTACCTTCCATAATGACAAGGCTACCATCCCTTCGAGTAACAAAAATCTCGACAACAGACTACCTTCCATAACGATAAGGCTACCATCCATTGGAGTAACAAAGATATCAACAACATACTACCTTCCATAGTGACAAGGCTACCATCCATTGGAGTAATAAAAATCATGACAACTGACTACCTTCCATATTGACAAGGCTACTATCCATTGGAATAACAAAAATATCGACAACACACTACCTTCCATAATGACAAGGCTACCATCCTTTTGAGTAAAAGAAATCCCGACAGTAGACTACCTTCCATAATGACAAGGGTACCATCATTGGAGTAACAAAAATATCCACAAGAGACTACCTTCCATAATGGCTAGGCTACAATCCATTGGAGTATAAAAAATCTCGACAACAGACTACCTTCCATAATGACAAGGCTACCATCCATTGGAGTAAAAAAAATCTCGACAACAGACTACCTTCCATAATAACTAGGCTACCATCCATTGCAGTAACAATGATATCGACAATAGACTACCTTTCATAACGACAAGCCTACAATCCATTTTAGTAACAAAAATCTAGACAACAAACTACCTTCCATAATGACAAGGCTACCATCCATTGGAGTAACAAAAATATCGACAACACACTACCTTCCATAATGACAAGGCTACCATCCATTGGAGTAACAAAAATCTCGACAACAGACTACCTTCCATAATGACTAGGCTACCATCCATTGGAGTAACAATGATATCGACAACAGACTACCTTCCATAACGACAAGGCTACAATCCATTGTAGTAACAAAAATATGGACAACATACTACCTTCCATAATGACAAGGATACCATCCATTGTTGTAACAAAAATCACGACAACAAACTACCTTCCATAATGATAAGGCTACCATCCATTGGAATAACAAAAATATTGACAACACACTACCTTCCATAATGACAAGGCTACCATCCAATGGAATAACAAAAATCTTGAAAATAGACTACCTTCCATAATGACAAGTCTACCATCCATTGGAGTAACAAAAATATGAACAATAGACTATTGTCCTTAATGACAAGGCTACAATCCATTAGAGTATAAAAAATCTCGACAACAGACTACCTTCCATAATGACTAGGTTACCATCCATTGGAGTAACAAAGATATCGACAACAGACTACCTTCCATAATGACAAGGCTACCATCCATTGTAGCAACAAAAATATCAAAAATAGACTACCTTCCATAATGACAAGGCTACCATTCATTAGAGTATCAAAAATCTCGACAACAGACTACCTTCCATAATGACAAGGCTACCATCCATTGGAATAACAAAAATATCGACAACACACTACCTTCCATAATGACAAGGCTACGATCCCTTAGAGTAACAAAAATATCGCAAGAGACTACCTTCCATAATGACCAGGCTACCATCCATTGGAGTAACAAAGGTATCGAAACCATACTACCCTCCATAATGACAAGGTTACCATCCGTTGGAGTAATAAAAATCACGACAACTGACTACCTTCCATAATGACAAGGATACCATCCATTGGAATAACAAAAATATCGACAACACACTACCTTCCATAATGACATGGCTACCATCCAATGGAGTAAGAAAAGTCTCGACAATTGATTACCTTCCATAATGACTAGTCTACCATCCATTGGAGTAACAAAAATATGAACAACAAACTACTGTCCTTAATGACAAGGCTACCATCCATTGGAGTAACAAAAATCACAACGACAGAATACCTTCCATAATGACAAGGCTATAATCCATTGTAGTAACAAAAATCACGAAAACAGACTACCCTCCATAATGACAAGGCTACCATCCATTTGAGTAATAAAAATATCGACAACACACTACCTTCCATAATGACAAGGCTACCATCCCTTCGAGTAACAAAAATCTCGACAACAAACTACCTTCCATAACGACAAGGCTACCATCCATTGGAGTAACAAAGATATCAACAACATACTACCTTCCATAGTGACAAGGCTACTATCCATTAGAATAACAAAAATATCGACAACACACTACCTTCCATAATGACATGGCTACCATCCATTTGAGTAAAATAAATCCTGACAGTAGACTACCTTCCATAATGACATGGTTACCATCATTGGAGTAACAAAAATATCCACAAGAGACTACCTTCCATAATGACAAGGCTAGAATCCATTGGAGTATAAAAAATCTCGACAACAGACTACCTTCCATAATGACAAGGCTATCATCCATTGGAGTAAAAAAAATCACGACAACAGACTACCTTCCATAATAACTAGGCTACCATCCATTGGAGTAACAATGATATCGACAATAAATTACCTTTCATAACGACAAGCCTACAATCCATTTTAGTAACAAAAATCTAGACAACAAACTACCTTCCATAATGACAAGGCTACCATCCATTGGAGTAACAAAAATATCGACAACACACTACCTTCCATAATGACAAGGCTACCATCCCTTCGAGTAACAAAAATCTCTACAACAGACTACCTTCCAGAATGACAAGGCTACCATCCATTGGAGTAACAAAGATATCGACAACATACTACCTTCCGTAGTTACAAGGCTACCATCCATTGGAGTAATAAAAATCATGACAACTGACTACCTTCCATAATGACAAAAATATGAACAACAGACTACCGTCCTTAATGACAAGGCTACCATCCATTGGAGTAACAGAAATCACAACGACATACTACCTTCCATAATGACAAGGCTACCATCAATTTCAGTAACAAAAATATGGACAACATACTACCTTCCATAATGACAAGGCTACCAACCATTGCTGTAACAAAAATATGGACAACAAACTACCTTCCATAATGACAAGGCTACCATCCATTGTTGTAACAAAATCACGACAACAGACTACCTTCCATAATGATAAGGCTACCATCCATTGGAATAACAAAAATATTGACAACACACTACCTTCCATAATGACAAGGCTACCAACCAATGGAGTAACAAAAATCTCGACAACAGACTACCTTCCATAATGACTAGGTTACCATCCATTGGAGTAACAAAGATATCGACAACAGACTACCTTCCATAAAGACAAGGCTACAATCCATTGTAGTAACAAAAATATCGACAACAGACTACCTTCCATAATGACAAGGCTACCATCCATTTGAGTAACAAAAATCTGGAAAACATACTACCTTCCATAATGACAAGGCTACCATCCATTTGAGTTACAAAAATCCCGACAGCAGACTACCTTCCATAATGACAAGGGTACCATCATTAGAGTATAAAAAATCTCGACAACAGACTACCTTCCATAATGACAAGGCTACCATCCATTGGAGTAACAAAAATCTCGACAACATACTACCTTCCATAATGACTAGGCTACCATCCATTGAAGTAACAATGATATCGACAACAGTATACCTTCCATAACGACAAGGCTACAATCCATTGTAGTAACAAAAATATGGACAACATACTACCTTCCATAATGACAAGGATACCATCCATTGTTGTAACAAAAATCACGACAACAGACTACCTTCCATAATGATAAGGCTACCATCCATTGGAGTAACAAAGATATCGACAACAGACTACCTTCCATAATGACAAGGCTACCATCCATTGTAGCAACAAAAATATCAAAAATAGACTACCTTCCATAATGAAAAGGCTACCATTCATTAGAGTAACAAAAATCTCGACAACAGACTACCTTCCATAATGACAAGGCTACCATCCATTGGAATAACAAAAATATCGACAACACACTACCTTCCATAATGACAAGGCTACGATCCCTTAGAAAAACAAAAATATCGTAAGAGACTACCTTCAAAAATGACAAGGCTGCCATCCATTGGAGTAACAAAGATATCGACAACATACTACCCTCCATAATGACAAGGTTACCATCCGTTGGAGTAATAAAAATCAAGACAACTGACTACCTTCCATAATGACAAGGATACCATCCTTTGGAATAACAAAAATATCGACAACACACTACCTTCCATAATGACATGGCTACCATCCAATGGAGTAAGAAAAGTCTCGACAATTTATTACCTTCCATAATGACTAGTCTACCATCCATTGGAGTAACAAAAATATGAACAACAGACTAATGTCCTTAATGACAAGGCTACCATCCATTGGAGTAACAGAAATCACAACGACATAATACCTTCCACAATGACAAGGCTACCTTCCATTACAGTAACAAAAATCTCGACAAAAGAGTACCTTCCATAATGACAAGGCTACCATCCATTGTTGTAACAAAAATTTGGACAACAAACTACCGTCCTTAATGACAAGGCTACCATCCATTGGAGTAACAGAAATCACAACGACATACTACCTTCCATAATGACAAGGCTACCATCCATTGCAGTAACAAAAATCTGGACAACAGACTACCTTCCATAATGACAAGGCTACCATCCATTGTTGTAACAAAAATCTGGACAACATACTACCTTCCATAATGCAAGGCTACCATCCATTGTTGTAACAAAAATCACGACAACAGACTACCTTCCATAATGATAAGGCTACCATCCATTGGAATAACAAAAATATTGACAACACATTACCTTCCATAATGACAAGGCTACCATCCAATGGAGTAACAAAAATCTCGACAATAGACTACCTTCCATAATGATAATTCTACCATCCATTTGAGTAACAAAAATATGAACAATAGACTACCGTCCTTAATGACAAGGCGACAATCCATTAGAGTATTAAAAATCTCGACAACAGACTACCTTCCATAATGACTAGGTTACCATCCATTGGAGTAACAAAGATATCGACAACAGACTACCTTCCATAACGACAAGGCTATAATCCATTGTAGTAACAAAAATATCGACAACATACTACCTTCCATAATGACAAGGCTTTCATCCATTGTTGTAACAAAAATATGGATAACATACTACCTTCCATAATGACAAGGATACCTTCCATTGTTGTAACAAAAATCACGACAACAGACTACCTTCCATAATAACATGGCTACCATCCATTGGAATAACAAAAATATTGACAACACACTACCTTCCATAATGACAAGGCTACCATCCAATGGAGTAACAAAAATCTCGACAATAGACTACCTTCCATAATGACAAGTCTACCATCCATTGGAGTAACAAAAATATGAACAATAGACTATTGTCCTTAATGACAAGGCTATAATCCATTAGAGTATAAAAAATCTCGATAACAGACTACCTTCCATAATGACTAGGTTACCATCCATTGGAGTAACAAAGATATCGACAACAGACTACCTTCCATAACGACAAGGCTACAATCCATTGTATAAACAAAAATATCGACAACAGACTACTTTCCATAATGACAAGGCTACCATCCATTGTAGCAACAAAAATATCAAAAATAGACTACCTTCCATAATGACAAGGCTACCATTCATTAGAGTAACAAAAATCTCGACAACAGACTACCTTCCATAATGACAAGGCTACCATCCATTGGAATAACAAAAATATCGACAACACACTACCTTCCGTAATGACAAGGCTACGATCCCTTAGAGTAACAAAAATATCGCAAGAGACTACCTTCCATAATGACCAGGCTACGATCCATTGGAGTAATAAAGATATCGACAACATACTACCCTCCATAATGACAAGGTTACCATCCATTGGAGTAATAAAAATCACGACAGCTGACTACCTTCCATAATGACAAGGATACCATCCATTGGAATAACAAAAATATCGACAACACCCTACCTTCCATAATGACATGGCTACCATCCAATGGAGTAAGAAAAGTCTCGACAATTGATTACCTTCCATAATTACTAGCCTACCATCCATTGGAGTAACAAATATATGAACAACAGACTACTGTCCTTAATGACAAGGCTACCATCCATTGGAGTAACAGAAATCACAACGACAGAATACCTTCCACAATGACAAGGCTACCTTCCATTGCACTAACAAAAATCTCGACAACAGACTATCTTCCATAATGATAAGGCTACCATCCATTGTTGTAACAAAAATTTGAACAACAGACTACCGTCCTTAATGACAAGGCTATCATCCATTGGAGTAACAGAAATCACAATGACATACTACCTTCCATAGTCACAAGGCTACCATCCATTGCAGTAACAAAAATCTGGACAACAGACTACCTTCCATAATGACAAGGCTACCATCCATTATTGTAACAAAAATATGGACAACATACTACCTTCCATAATGACAAGGATACCTTCCATTGTTGTAACAAAAATAACGACAACGGACTACCTTCCATAATAATAAGGCTACCATCCATTGGAATAACAAAAATATTGACAACACACTACCTTCCATAATGACAAGGCTACCATCCAATGGAGTAACAAAAATCTCAACAATAGACTACCTTCCATAATGACAAGTCTACCATCCATTGGAGTAACAAAAATATGAACAATAGATTATTGTCCTTAATGACAAGGCTATAATCCATTAGAGTATAAAAAATCTCGACAACAGACTACCTTCCATAATGACTAGGTTACCATCCATTGGAGTAACAAAGATATCGACAACAGACTACCTTCCATAACGACAAGGCTACAATCCGTTGTAGTAACAAAAATATCGACAACAGACTACCTTCCATAATGTCAAGGCTACCATCCATTGTAGCAACAAAAATATCAAAAATAGACTACCTTCCATAATGAAAGGCTACCATTCATTAGAGTAACAAAAATCTCGACAACAGACTACCTTCCATAATGACAAGGCTACCATCCATTGGAATTACAAAAATATCGACAACACACTACCTTCCATAATGACAAGGCTACGATCCCTTAGAGTAACAAAAATATCGCAAGAGACTACCTTCCATAATGACCAGGCTACCATCCATTGGAGTAACAAAGATATCGACAACATACTACCCTCCATAATGACAAGGTTACCATCCGTTGGAGTAATAAAAATCACGACAACTGACTACCTTCCATAATGACAAGGATACCATCTATTGGAATAACAAAAATATCGACAACACACTACCTTCCATAATGACATGGCTACCATCCAATGGAGTAAGAAAAGTCTCGACAATTGATTACCTTCCATAATTACTAGCCTACCATCCATTGGAGTAACAAAAATATGAACAACAGACTACTGTCCTTAATGACAAGGCTACCATCCATTGGAGTAATAGAAATCACAACGACAGAATACCTTCCACAATGATAAGGCTACCTTCCATTGCACTAACAAAAATCTCGAAAACAGACTACCTTCCATAATGACAAGCCTACCATCCATTGTTGTAACAAAAATTTGGACAACAAACTACCGTCCTTAATGACAAGGCTATCATCCATTGGAGTAACAGAAATCACAATGACATACTACCTTCAATAATCACAAGGCTACCATCCATTGCAGTAACAAAAATCTGGACAACAGACTACCTTCCATAATGATAAGGCTACCATCCATTGTTGTAACAAAAATATGGACAACATACTACCTTCCATAATGACAAGGATACCTTCCATTGTTGTAAAAAAAATCACGACAACAGACTACCTTCCATAATAATAAGGCTACCATCCATTGGAATAACAAAAATATTGACAACACACTACCTTCCATAATGACAAGGCTACCATCCAATGGAGTAACAAAAATCTCAACAATAGACTACCTTCCATAATGACAAGTCTACCATCCATTGGAGTAACAAAAATATGAACAATAGACTATTGTCCTTAATGACAAGGCTATAATCCATTAGAGTATAAAAAATCTCGACAACAGACTACCTTCCATAATGACTAGGTTACCATCCATTGGAGTAACAAAGATATCGACAACAGACTACCTTCCATAACGACAAGGCTACAATCCGTTGTAGTAACAAAAATATCGACAACAGACTACCTTCCATAATGACAAGGCTACCATCCATTGTAGCAACAAAAATATCAAAAATAGACTACCTTCCATAATGAAAAGGCTACCATTCATTAGAGTAACAAAAATCTCGACAACAGACTACCTTCCATAATGACAAGGATACCATCCATTGGAATAACAAAAATATCAACAACACACTACCTTCCATAATGACAAGGCTGCGATCCCTTAGAGTAACAAAAATATCGCACAAGACTACCTTCCATAATGACCAGGCTACCATCCATTGGAGTAACAAAGATATCGACAACATACTACCCTCCATAATGACAAGGTTACCATCCGTTGGAGTAATAAAAATCACGACAACTGACTACCTTCCATAATGACAAGGATACCATCCATTGGAATAACAAAAATATCGACAACAAACTACCTTCCATAATGACATGGCTACCATCCAATGGAGTAAGAAAAGTCTCGACAATTGATTACCTTCCATAATTACTAGTCTACCATCCATTGGAGTAACAAAAATATGAACAACAGACTACTGTCCTTAATGACAAGGCTACCATCCATTGGAGTAACAGAAATCACAACGACAGAATACCTTCCACAATGACAAGGCTAACTTCCATTGCACTAACAAAAATCTCGACAACAGACTACCTTCCATAATGACAAGGCTACCATCCATTGTTGTAACAAAAATTTAGACAACAGACTACCGTCCTTAATGACAAGGCTATCATCCAATGGAGTAACAGAAATCACAACGACATACTACCTTCCATAATCATAAGGCTACCATCCATTGCAGTAACAAAAATCTGGACAACAGACTACCTTCCATAATGACAAGGCTACCATCCATTGTTGTAACAAAAATCTGGACAACATACTACCTTCCATAATGCAAGGCTACCATCCATTGTTGTAACAAAAATCACTACAACAGACTACCTTCCATAATGATAAGGCTACCATCCATTGGAATAACAAAACTATTGACAACACACTACCTTCCATAATGACAAGGCTACCATCCAATGGAGTAAAAAAATCTCGACAATAGACTACCTTCCATAATGATAATTTTACCATCCATTGGAGTAACAAAAATATGAACAATAGACTACCGTCCTTAATGACAAGGCTACAATCCATTAGAGTATAAAAAATATCGACAACAGACTACCGTCCTTAATGACAAGGCTACAATCCATTAGAGTATAAAAAATCTCGACAACAGACTACCTTCCATAATGACAAGGCTATCATTCATTAGAGTAACAAAAATCTCGACAACAGACTACCTTCCATAATGACAAGGCTACCATCCATTGGAATAACAAAAATATCGACAACACACTACCTTCCATAATGACAAGGCTACGATCCCTTAGAGTAACAAAAATATCGCAAGAGACTACCTTCTATAATGACCAGGCTACCATCCATTGGAGTATCAAAGATATCGACAACATACTACCCTCCATAATGACAAGGTTACCATCCGTTGGAGTAATAAAAATCACGACAACTGACTACCTTCCATAATGACAAGGCTACCATCCATTGGAATAACAAAAATATCGACAACACACTACCTTCCATAATGACAAGGATACCATCCAATGGAGTAAGAAAAGTCTCGACAATAGATTACCTTCCATAATGACAAGTCTACCATCCATTGGAGTAACAAAAATATGAACAACAGACTATTGTCCTTAATGACAAGGCTACCATCCATTGGAGTAACATAAATCACAACGACATAATACCTTCCATAATGAAAAGGCTACCTTCCATTGCAGTAACAAAAATCTCGACAACAGATTACCTTCCATAATGACAAGCCTACCATCCATTGTTGTAACAAAAATCTGGACAACAGACTACCTTCCATAATGACATGGCTACCATCCATTGGAGTAACAAAAATCTCAACAATAGACTACCTTCCATAATGACAAGTCTACCATCCATTGGAGTAACAAAAATATGAACAATAGACTATTGTCCTTAATGACAAGGCTATAATCCATTAGAGTATAAAAAATCTCGACAACAGACTACCTTCCATAATGACTAGGTTACCATCCATTGGAGTAACAAAGATATCGACAACAAACTACCTTCCATAACGCCAAGGCTACAATCCGTTGTAGTAACAAAAATATCGACAACAGACTACCTTCCATAATGACAAGGCTACCATCCATTGTAGCAATAAAAATATCAAAAATAGACTACCTTCCATAATGAAAAGGCTACCATTCATTAGAGTAACAAAAATCTCGACAACAGACTACCTTCTATAATGATAAGGCTACCATCCATTGGAATAACAAAAATATCGACAACACACTACCTTCCATAATGACAAGGCTACGATCCCTTAGAGTAACAAAAATATCGCACGAGACTACCTTCCATAATGACCAGGCTACCATCCATTGGAGTAACAAAGATATCGACAACATACTACCCTACATAATGACAAGGTTACCATCCGTTGGAGTAATAAAAATCACGACAACTGACTACCTTCCATAATGACAAGGATACCATCCATTGGAATAACAAAAATATCGACAACAAACTACCTTCCATAATGACATGGCTACCATCCAATGGAGTAAGAAAAGTCTCGACAATTGATTACCTTCCATAATTACTAGTCTACCATCCATTGGAGTAAAAAAAATATGAACAACAGACTACTGTCCTTAATGACAAGGCTACCATCCATTGGAGTAACAGAAATCACAACGACAGAATACCTTCCACAATGACAAGGCTAACTTCCATTGCACTAACAAAAATCTCGACAACAGACTACCTTCCATAATGACAAGGCTACCATCCATTGTTGTAACAAAAATTTGGACAACAGACTACCGTCCTTAATGACAAGGCTATCATCCAATGGAGTAACAGAAATCACAACGACATACTACCTTCCATAATCACAAGGCTACCATCCATTGCAGTAACAAAAATATGGACAACAGACTACCTTCCATAATGACAAGGCTACCATCCATTGTTGTAACAAAAATCTGGACAACATACTACCTTCCATAATCCAAGGCTACCATCCATTGTTGTAACAAAAATCACTACAACAGACTACCTTCCATAATGATAAGGCTACCATCCATTGGAATAACAAAAATATTGACAACACACTACCTTCCATAATGACAAGGCTACCATCCAATGGAGTAAAAAAAATCTCGACAATAGACTACCTTCCATAATGATAATTTTACCATCCATTGGAGTAACAAAAATATGAACAATAGACTACCGTCCATAATGACAAGGCTACAATCCATTAGAGTATAAAAAATATCGACAACAGACTACCGTCCTTAATGACAAGGATACAATCCATTAGAGTATAAAAAATCTCGACAACAGACTACCTTCCATAATGACAAGGCTATCATTCATTAGAGTAACAAAAATCTCGACAACAGACTACCTTCCATAATGACAAGGCTACCATCCATTGGAATAACAAAAATATCGACAACACACTACCTTCCATAATGACAAGGCTACGATCCCTTAGAGTAACAAAAATATCGCAAGAGACTACCTTCTATAATGACCAGGCTACCATCCATTGGAGTATCAAAGATATCGACAACATACTACCCTCCATAATGACAAGGTTACCATCCATTGGAGTAATAAAAATCACGACAACTGACTACCTTCCATAATGACAAGGCTACCATCCATTGGAATAACAAAAATATCGACAACACACTACCTTCCATAATGACAAAGAGACCATCCAATGGAGTAAGAAAAGTCTGGACAATAGATTACCTTCCATAATGACAAGTCTACCATCCATTGGAGTAACAAAAATATGAACAACAGACTATTGTCCTTAATGACAAGGCTACCATCCATTGGAGTAACAGAAATCACAACGACATAATACCTTCCATAATGAAAAGGCTACCTTCCATTGCAGTAACAAAAATCTCGACAACAGATTACCTTCCATAATGACAAGCCTACCATCCATTGTTGTAACAAAAATCTGGACAACAGACTACCTTCCATAATGACATGGCTACCATCCATTGGAGTAACAAAAATCTCCACAATAGACTACCTTCCATAATGACAAGTCTACCATCCATTGGAGTAACAAAAATATGAACAATAGACTATTGTCCTTAATGACAAGGCTATAATCAATTAGAGTATAAAAAATCTCGACAACAGACTACCTTCCATAATGACTAGGTTACCATCCATTGGAGTAACAAAGATATCGACAACAGACTACCTTCCATAACGACAAGGCTACAATCCGTTGTAGTAACAAAAATATCGACAACAGACTACCTTCCATAATGACAAGGCTACCATCCATTGTAGCAATAAAAATATCAAAAATAGACTACCTTCCATAATGAAAAGGCTACCATTCATTAGAGTAACAAAAATCTCGACAACTGACTACCTTCCATAATGACAAGGATACACCCCATTGGAATAACAAAAATATCGACAACACACTACCTTCCATAATGACATGGCTACCATCCAATGGAGTAAGAAAAGTCTCGACAATTGATTACCTTCCATAATTACTAGTCTACCATCCATTGGAGTAACAAAAATATGAACAACAAACTACTGTCCTTAATGACAAGGCTACCATCCATTGGAGTAACATAAATCACAACGACAGAATACCTTCCACAATGACAAGGCTACCTTCCATTGCACTAACAAAAATCTCGACAACAGACTACCTTCCATAATGACAAGGCTACCATCCATTGTTGTAACAAAAATTTGGACAACAGACTACCGTCCTTAATGACAAGGCTATCATCCAATGGAGTAACAGAAATCACAACGACATACTACCTTCCATAATCACAAGGCTACCATCCAATGCAGTAACAAAAATCTGGACAACAGACTACCTTCCATAATGACAAGGCTACCATCCATTGTTGTAACAAAAATCTGGACAACATACTACCTTCCAAAATCCAAAGCTACCATCCATTGTTGTAACAAAAATCACTACAACAGACTATCTTCCATAATGACAAGGCCACCATCCATTGGAGTAACAGAAATCTAGACAACAGACTACCTTCCATAATGACAAGGCTACCATCCATTGGAGTAATAAAAATCTCGACAGCAGACTACCTTCCATAATGACAAGGGTACCATCATTGGAGTAACAAAAATATTGACAACACACTACCTTCCATAATGACAAGGCTACCATCCAATGGAGTAACAAAAATCTCGACAATATACTACCTTCCATAATTATAATTCTACCATCCATTGGAGTAACAAAAATATGAACAATATACTACCGTCCTTAATGACAAGGCTACAATCCATTAGAGTATAAAAAATCTTGACAACAGACTACCTTCCATAATGACTAGGTTACCATCCAGTGGAGTAACAAAGATATCGACAACAGACTACCTTCCATAACGACAAGGCTACAATCCATTGTAGTAACAAAAATATCGACAACAGACTACCTTCCATAATGACAAGGCTACCATCCATTGTAGCAACAAAAATTTGGACAACAGACTACCGTCCTTAATGACAAGGCTATCATCCAATGGAGTAACAGAAATCATAATGACATACTACCTTCCATAATCACAAGGCTACCATCCAATGCAGTAACAAAAATCTGGACAAAAGACTACCTTCCATAATGACAAGGCTACCATCCATTGGAATAACAAAAATATCGACAACACACTACCTTCCATAATGACAAGGCTACGATCCCTTAAAGTAACAAGACTATCGCAAGAGACTACCTTCCATAATGTCCAGGCTACCATCCATTGGAGTAACAAAGATATCGACAACATACTACCCTCCATAATGACAAGGTTACCATCCGTTGGAGTAATAAAAATCACGACAACTGACTACCTTCCATAATGACAAGGATACCATCCATTGGAATAACAAAAATATCGACAACACACTACCTTCCATAATGACAAGGCTACGATCCCTTAGAGTAACAAGAATATCGCAAGAGACTACCTTCCATAATGTCCAGGCTACCATCCATTGGAGTAACAAAGATATCGACAACATACTACCCTCCATAATGACAAGGTTACCATCCGTTAGAGTAATAAAAATCACGACAACTGACTACCTTCCATAATGACAAGGATACCATCCATTGGAATAACAAAAATATCGACAACACACTACCTTCCATAATGACATGGCTACCATCCAATGGAGTAAGAAAAGTCTCGACAATTGATTACCTTCCATAATTACTAGTCTACCATCCATTGGAGTAACAAAAATATGAACAACAAACTACTGTCCTTAATGACAAGGCTACCATCCATTGGAGTAACATAAATCACAACGACAGAATACCTTCCACAATGACAAGGCTACCTTCCATTGCACTAACAAAAATCTCGACAACAGACTACCTTCCATAATGACAAGGCTACCGTCCATTGTTGTAACAAAAATTTGGACAACAGACTACCGTCCTTAATGACAAGGCTATCATCCAATGGAGTAACAGAAATCACAATGACATACTACCTTCCATAATCACAAGGCTACCATCCAATGCAGTAACAAAAATCTGGACAACAGACTACCTTCCATAATGACAAGGCTACCATCCATTGTTGTAACAAAAATCTGGACAACATACTACCTTCCAAAATCCAAAGCTACCATCCATTGTTGTAACAAAAATCACTACAACAGACTACCTTCCATAATGATAAGGCTACCATCCATTGGAATAACAAAAATATTGACAACACACTACCTTCCATAATGACAAGGCTACCATCCAATGGAGTAAAAAAAATCTCGACAATAGACTACCTTCCATAATGATAATTTTACCATCCATTGAAGTAACAAAAATATGAACAATAGACTACCGTCCTTAATGACAAGGCTACAATTCATTAGAGTATAAAAAATATCGACAACAGACTACCGTCCTTAATGACAAGGCTACAATCCATTAGAGTATAAAAAATCTCGACAACAGACTACCTTCCATAATGACAAGGCTATCATTCATTAGAGTAACAAAAACTTCGACAACAGACTACCTTCCATAATAACAAGGCTACCATCCATTAGAATAACAAAAATATCGACAACACACTACCTTCCATAATGACAAGGCTACGATCCCTTAGAGTAACAAAAATATCGCAAGAGACTACCTTCCATAATGACAAGGCTACCATCCATTGGAGTAACAAAGATATCAACAACATACTACCCTCCATAATGACAAGGTTACCATCCGTTGGAGTAATAAAAATCACGACAACTGACTACCTTCCATAATGACAAGGCTACCATCCATTGGAATAACAAAAATATCGACAACACACTACCTTCCATAATGACAAGGATACCATCCAATGGAGTAAGAAAAGTCTCGACAATAGATTACCTTCCATAATGACAAGTCTACCATCCATTGGAGTAACAAAAATATGAACAACAGACTATTGTCCTTAATGACAAGGCTACCATCCATTGGAGAAACAGAAATCACAACGACATAATACCTTCCATAATGAAAAGGCTACCTTCCATTGCAGTAACAAAAATCTCGACAACAGATTACCTTCCATAATGACAAGCCTACCATCCATTGTTGTAACAAAAATCTGGACAACAGACTACCTTCCATAATGACATGGCTACCATCCATTGGAGTAACAAAAATCTCGACAACAGACTATCTTCCATAATGACAAGGCCACCATCCATTGGAGTAACAGAAATCTAGACAACAGACTACCTTCCATAATGACAAGGCTACCATCCATTGGAGTAATAAAAATCTCGACAGCAGACTACCTTCCATAATGACAAGGGTACCATCATTGGAGTAACAAAAATATTGACAACACACTACCTTCCATAATGACAAGGCTACCATCCAATGGAGTAACAAAAATCTCGACAATATACTACCTTCCATAATTATAATTCTACCATCCATTGGAGTAACAAAAATATGAACAATATACTACCGTCCTTAATGACAAGGCTACAATCCATTAGAGTATAAAAAATCTCGACAACAGACTACCTTCCATAATGACTAGGTTACCATCCAGTGGAGTAACAAAGATATCGACAACAGACTACCTTCCATAACGACAAGGCTACAATCCATTGTAGTAACAAAAATATCGACAACAGACTACCTTCCATAATGACAAGGCTACCATCCATTGTAGCAACAAAAATATAGAAAATAGACTACCTTCATAATGACAAGGCTACCATTTATTAGAGTAACAAAAATCTCGACAAAAGACTACCTTCCATAATGACAAGGCTACCATCCATTGGAATAACAAAAATATCGACAACACACTACCTTCCATAATGACAAGGCTACGATCCCTTAAAGTAACAAGAATATCGCAAGAGACTACCTTCCATAATGTCCAGGCTACCATCCATTGGAGTAACAAAGATATCGACAACATACTACCCTCCATAATGACAAGGTTACCATCCGTTGGAGTAATAAAAATCACGACAACTGACTACCTTCCATAATGACAAGGATACCATCCATTGGAATAACAAAAATATCGACAACACACTACCTTCCATAATGACATGGCTACCATCCAATGGAGTAAGAAAAGTCTCGACAATTGATTACCTTCCATAATTACTAGTCTACCATCCATTGGAGTAACAAAAATATGAACAACAAACTACTGTCCTTAATGACAAGGCTACCATCCATTGGAGTAACAGAAATCACAACGACAGAATACCTTCCACAATGACAAGGCTACCTTTCATTGCACTAACAAAAATCTCAACAACAGACTACCTTCCATAATGACAAGGCTACCGTCCATTGTTGTAACAAAAATTTGGACAACAGACTACCGTCCTTAATGACAAGGCTATCATCCAATGGAGTAACAGAAATCACAATGACATACTACCTTCCATAATCACAAGGCTACCATCCAATGCAGTAACAAAAATCTGGACAACAGACTACCTTCCATAATGACAAGGCTACCATCCATTGTTGTAACAAAAATCTGGACAACATACTACCTTCCAAAATCCAAAGCTACCATCCATTGTTGTAACAAAAATCACTACAACAGACTACCTTCCATAATGATAAGGCTACCATCCATTGGAATAACAAAAATATTGACAACACACTACCTTCCATAATGACAAGGCTACCATCCAATGGAGTAAAAAAAATCTCGACAATAGACTACCTTCCATAATGATAATTTTACCATCCATTGAAGTAACAAAAATATGAACAATAGACTACCGTCCTTAATGACAAGGCTACAACCCATTAGAGTATAAAAAATATCGACAACAGACTACCGTCCTTAATGACAAGGCTACAATCCATTAGAGTATAAAAAATCTCGACAACAGACTACCTTCCATAATGACAAGGCTATCATTCATTAGAGTAACAAAAACCTCGACAACAGACTACCTTCCATAATAACAAGGCTACCATCCATTGGAATAACAAAAATATCGACAACACACTACCTTCCATAATGACAAGGCTACGATCCCTTAGAGTAACAAAAATATCGCAAGAGACTACCTTCCATAATGACAAGGCTACCATCCATTGGAGTAACAAAGATATCGACAACATACTACCCTCCATAATGACAAGGTTACCATCCGTTGGAGTAATAAAAATCACGACAACTGACTACCTTCCATAATGACAAGGATACCATCCATTGGAATAACAAAAATATCGACAACACACTACCTTCCATAATGACAAGGCTACGATCCCTTAGAGTAACAAGAATATCGCAAGAGACTACCTTCCATAATGTCCAGGCTACCATCCATTGGAGTAACAAAGATATCGACAACATACTACCCTCCATAATGACAAGGTTACCATCCGTTAGAGTAATAAAAATCACGACAACTGACTACCTTCCATAATGACAAGGATACCATCCATTGGAATAACAAAAATATCGACAACACACTACCTTCCATAATGACATGGCTACCATCCAATGGAGTAAGAAAAGTCTCGACAATTGATTACCTTCCATAATTACTAGTCTACCATCCATTGGAGTAACAAAAATATGAACAACAAACTACTGTCCTTAATGACAAGGCTACCATCCATTGGAGTAACATAAATCACAACGACAGAATACCTTCCACAATGACAAGGCTACCTTCCATTGCACTAACAAAAATCTCGACAACAGACTACCTTCCATAATGACAAGGCTACCGTCCATTGTTGTAACAAAAATTTGGACAACAGACTACCGTCCTTAATGACAAGGCTATCATCCAATGGAGTAACAGAAATCACAATGACATACTACCTTCCATAATCACAAGGCTACCATCCAATGCAGTAACAAAAATCTGGACAACAGACTACCTTCCATAATGACAAGGCTACCATCCATTGTTGTAACAAAAATCTGGACAACATACTACCTTCCAAAATCCAAAGCTACCATCCATTGTTGTAACAAAAATCACTACAACATACTACCTTCCATAATGATAAGGCTACCATCCATTGGAATAACAAAAATATTGACAACACACTACCTTCCATAATGACAAGGCTACCATCCAATGGAGTAAAAAAAATCTCAACAATAGACTACCTTCCATAATGATAATTTTACCATCCATTGAAGTAACAAAAATATGAACAATAGACTACCGTCCTTAATGACAAGGCTACAATTCATTAGAGTATAAAAAATATCGACAACAGACTACCGTCCTTAATGACAAGGCTACAATCCATTAGAGTATAAAAAATCTCGACAACAGACTACCTTCCATAATGACAAGGCTATCATTCATTAGAGTAACAAAAACTTCGACAACAGACTACCTTCCATAATAACAAGGCTACCATCCATTAGAATAACAAAAATATCGACAACACACTACCTTCCATAATGACAAGGCTACGATCCCTTAGAGTAACAAAAATATCGCAAGAGACTACCTTCCATAATGACAAGGCTACCATCCATTGGAGTAACAAAGATATCGACAACATACTACCCTCCATAATGACAAGGTTACCATCCGTTGGAGTAATAAAAATCACGACAACTGACTACCTTCCATAATGACAAGGCTACCATCCATTGGAATAACAAAAATATCGACAACACACTACCTTCCATAATGACAAGGATACCATCCAATGGAGTAAGAAAAGTCTCGACAATAGATTACCTTCCATAATGACAAGTCTACCATCCATTGGAGTAACAAAAATATGAACAACAGACTATTGTCCTTAATGACAAGGCTACCATCCATTGGAGAAACAGAAATCACAACGACATAATACCTTCCATAATGAAAAGGCTACCTTCCATTGCAGTAACAAAAATCTCGACAACAGATTACCTTCCATAATGACAAGCCTACCATCCATTGTTGTAACAAAAATCTGGACAACAGACTACCTTCCATAATGACATGGCTACCATCCATTGGAGTAACAAAAATCTCGACAACAGACTATCTTCCATAATGACAAGGCCACCATCCATTGGAGTAACAGAAATCTAGACAACAGACTACCTTCCATAATGACAAGGCTACCATCCATTGGAGTAATAAAAATCTCGACAGCAGACTACCTTCCATAATGACAAGGGTACCATCATTGGAGTAACAAAAATATTGACAACACACTACCTTACATAATGACAAGGCTACCATCCAATGGAGTAACAAAAATCTCGACAATATACTACCTTCCATAATTATAATTCTACCATCCATTGGAGTAACAAAAATATGAACAATATACTACCGTCCTTAATGACAAGGCTACAATCCATTAGAGTATAAAAAATCTCGACAACAGACTACCTTCCATAATGACTAGGTTACCATCCAGTGGAGTAACAAAGATATCGACAACAGACTACCTTCCATAACGACAAGGCTACAATCCATTGTAGTAACAAAAATATCGACAACAGACTACCTTCCATAATGACAAGGCTACCATCCATTGTAGCAACAAAAATATAGAAAATAGACTACCTTCATAATGACAAGGCTACCATTTATTAGAGTAACAAAAATCTCGACAAAAGACTACCTTCCATAATGACAAGGCTACCATCCATTGGAATAACAAAAATATCGACAACACACTACCTTCCATAATGACAAGGCTACGATCCCTTAAAGTAACAAGAATATCGCAAGAGACTACCTTCCATAATGTCCAGGCTACCATCCATTGGAGTAACAAAGATATCGACAACATACTACCCTCCATAATGACAAGGTTACCATCCGTTGGAGTAATAAAAATCACGACAACTGACTACCTTCCATAATGACAAGGATACCATCCATTGGAATAACAAAAATATCGACAACACACTACCTTCCATAATGACATGGCTACCATCCAATGGAGTAAGAAAAGTCTCGACAATTGATTACCTTCCATAATTACTAGTCTACCATCCATTGGAGTAACAAAAATATGAACAACAAACTACTGTCCTTAATGACAAGGCTACCATCCATTGGAGTAACAGAAATCACAACGACAGAATACCTTCCACAATGACAAGGCTACCTTTCATTGCACTAACAAAAATCTCAACAACAGACTACCTTCCATAATGACAAGGCTACCGTCCATTGTTGTAACAAAAATTTGGACAACAGACTACCGTCCTTAATGACAAGGCTATCATCCAATGGAGTAACAGAAATCACAATGACATACTACCTTCCATAATCACAAGGCTACCATCCAATGCAGTAACAAAAATCTGGACAACAGACTACCTTCCATAATGACAAGGCTACCATCCATTGTTGTAACAAAAATCTGGACAACATACTACCTTCCAAAATCCAAAGCTACCATCCATTGTTGTAACAAAAATCACTACAACAGACTACCTTCCATAATGATAAGGCTACCATCCATTGGAATAACAAAAATATTGACAACACACTACCTTCCATAATGACAAGGCTACCATCCAATGGAGTAAAAAAAATCTCGACAATAGACTACCTTCCATAATGATAATTTTACCATCCATTGAAGTAACAAAAATATGAACAATAGACTACCGTCCTTAATGACAAGGCTACAATCCATTAGAGTATAAAAAATATCGACAACAGACTACCGTCCTTAATGACAAGGCTACAATCCATTAGAGTATAAAAAATCTCGACAACAGACTACCTTCCATAATGACAAGGCTATCATTCATTAGAGTAACAAAAACCTCGACAACAGACTACCTTCCATAATAACAAGGCTACCATCCATTGGAATAACAAAAATATCGACAACACACTACCTTCCATAATGACAAGGCTACGATCCCTTAGAGTAACAAAAATATCGCAAGAGACTACCTTCCATAATGACAAGGCTACCATCCATTGGAGTAACAAAGATATCGACAACATACTACCCTCCATAATGACAAGGTTACCATCCGTTGGAGTAATAAAAATCACGACAACTGACTACCTTCCATAATGACAAGGATACCATCCATTGGAATAACAAAAATATCGACAACACACTACCTTCCATAATGACATGGCTACCATCCAATGGAGTAAGAAAAGTCTCGACAATTGATTACCTTCCATAATTACTAGTCTACCATCCATTGGAGTAACAAAAATATGAACAACAGACTATTGTCCTTAATGACAAGGCTACCATCCATTGGAGTAACAGAAATCACAACGACAGAATACCTTCCACAATGACAAGGCTACCTTCCATTGCACTAACAAAAATCTCGACAACAGACTACCTTCCATAATGACAAGGCTACCATCCATTGTTGTAACAAAAATTTGGACAACAGACTACCGTCCTTAATGACAAGGCTATCATCCAATGGAGTAACAAAAATCACAACGACATACTACCTTCCATAATCACAAGGCTACCATCCATTGCAGTAACAAAAATCTGGACAACAGACTACCTTCCATAATGACAAGGCTACCATCCATTGTTGTAACAAAAATCTGGACAACATACTACCTTCCATAATGCAAGGCTACCATCCATTGTTGTAACAAAAATCACTACAACTGACTACCTTCCATAATGATAAGGCTACCATCCATTGGAATAACAAAAATATTGACAACACACTACCTTCCATAATGACAAGGCTACCATCCAATGGAGTAAAAAAAATCTCGACAATATACTACCTTCCATAATGATAATTTTACCATCCATTGGAGTAACAAAAATATGAACAATAGACTACCGTCCTTAATGACAAGGCTACAATCCATTAGAGTATAAAAAATATCGACAACAGACTACCGTCCTTAATGACAAGGCTACAATCCATTAGAGTATAAAAAATCTCGACAACAGACTACCTTCCATAATGACAAGGCTATCATTCATTAGAGTAACAAAAACCTCGACAACAGACTACCTTCCATAATAACAAGGCTACCATCCATTGGAATAACAAAAATATCGACAACACACTACCTTCCATAATGACAAGGCTACGATCCCTTAGAGTAACAAAAATATCGCAAGAGACTACCTTCCATAATGACAAGGCTACCATCCATTGGAGTAACAAAGATATCGACAACATACTACCCTCCATAATGACAAGGTTACCATCCGTTGGAGTAATAAAAATCACGACAACTGACTACCTTCCATAATGACAAGGATACCATCCATTGGAATAACAAAAATATCGACAACACACTACCTTCCATAATGACATGGCTACCATCCAATGGAGTAAGAAAAGTCTCGACAATTGATTACCTTCCATAATTACTAGTCTACCATCCATTGGAGTAACAAAAATATGAACAACAGACTATTGTCCTTAATGACAAGGCTACCATCCATTGCAGTAACAAAAATCACGACAACAGACTACCTTCCATAATGACAAGGCTACCATCCATTGTTGTAACAAAAATCTGGACAACAGACTACCTTCCATAATGACAAGGCTACCATCCATTGGAGTAACAAAAATCTCGACAACAGACTATCTTCCATAATGACAAGGCCACCATCCATTGGAGTAACAAAAATCTAGACAACAAACTACCTTCCATAATGACAAGGCTACCATCCATTGGAGTAAAAAAATCTCGACAGCAGACTACCTTCCATAATGACAAGGGTACCATCATTGGAGTAACAAATATATTGACAACACACTACCTTCCATAATGACAAGGCTACCATCCAATGGAGTAACAAAAATCTCGACAATAGACTACCTTCCATAATGATAATTCTACCATCCATTGGAGTAACAAAAATATGAACAATAGACTACCGTCCTTAATGACAAGGCTACAATCCATTAGAGTATAAAAAATCTCGACAACAGACTACCTTCCATAATGACAAGGTTACCATCCATTGGAGTAACAAAGATATCGATAACAGACTACCTTCCATAACGACAAGGCTACAATCTATTGTAGTAACTACAATATCGACAACAGACTACCTTCCATAATCACAAGGCTACGATCCATTGTAGCAACAAAAATATAGAAAATAGACTACTTTCATAATGACAAGGCTACCATTCATTGCAGTAACAAAAATCTCGACAACAGACTACCTTCCATAATGACAAGGCTACCTTCCATTGCAGTAACAAAAATCTCGACAACAGACTACCTTCCATAATGACAAGGCTACCATCCATTGGAGTAACAAAAATCTCGACAGCAGACTACCTTCCATAATGACAAGGGTACCATCATTGGAGTAACAAAAATATCCACTAGAGACTACCTTCCATAATGACAAGGCTACCATCCATTGTTGTAAAAAAAATCTGGACAACAGATTACCTTCCATAATGACAAGGCTACCATCCATTGGAGTAACAAAAATCTCGACAACAGACTACCTTCCATAGGTACAAGGGTACCATCATTGGAGTAACAAAAATATCCACTAGAGACTACCTTCCATAATGACAAGGCTACAATCCATTGGAGTATAAAAAATCTCGACAACAGACTACCTTCCATAATGACAAGGATACCATCCATTGGAGTGACAAAAATATCGACAATAGACTACCTTCCATAATGACTAGGCTACCATCCATTGGAGTAACAATGATATCGACAACAGACTACCTTCCATAACGACAAGGCTACAATCCATTATAGTAACAAAAATATCGACAACAGACTACCTTCCATAATGACAAGGCTACCATCCATTGGATTAACAAAACTATCGACAACACACTACCTTCCATAATGAAAAGGCTACCATCCCTTAGAGTAACAAAAATTGCGACAATAGACTACCTTCCATTGGAGTAACAAAGATATCGACAACACACTACCTTCCATAGTGACAAGGCTACCTTCCATTGTAGTAATAAAAATCAAGACAACTAACTACCTTCCATAATGATAAGGCTACCATCCATTGGAATAACAAAAATATCTACAACACAATGGAGTAACAAAAATCTCGACAATAGATTACCTTCCATAATGACAAGTCTACCATCCATTGGAGTAACAAAAATATGAACAACAGACTACCATCCTTAATGACAAGGCTGCCATCCATTGCAGTAAGAGAAATCACAACGACATACTACCTTCCATAATGACAAGGCTGCCATCCATTGCAGTAACAAAAATCTCGACAACAGACCACCTTCCATAATGACAAGGCTACAATCCATTGTTGTAACAAAAATCTGGAGAATAGACTACCTTCCATAATGTAAAGGCTACCATCCATTGGAGTAACAAAAATATCGACAACAGACTACCTTCCATAATGACAAGGCCACCATCCATTGGAGTATCAAAAATCTCGACAACAGACTACATTCCATAATGACAAGGCCACCATCCATTGGAGTAACAAATATCTCGACAACAGACTACCTTCCATAACGACAAGGCTACCATCTATTGGAATAACAAAAATATCGACAACACACTACCTTTCATAATGACAAGGCTACCATCCATTTCAGTAACAAAAATCTCGACAATAGACTACCTTTCATAATGACAAGGCTACCATCCATTTTTGTAACAAAAATTTAGACAACAGCCTACCTTCCATAATGACAAGGCTACCATCCATTAGAATAACAAAAATATCAACAACACACTACCTTCCATAATGACATGGCTACCATCCTTTGGAGTAACAAAAATCTCAACAACAGACTACCTTCCTTAATGACTAGGCTACCATCAATTGGAGTAACAATGATATCAACAACACACTACCTTCCATAATGACAAGGCTACCATCAATTGGATTAACAAAAATCTCGAAAATAGGCTACCTTCCATAATGACTAGGCTACCATCCATTGGAGTAACAATGATATCGATAACAGACTACCTTCCATTACGACAAGGCTACAATCCATTGTAGTAAAAAAAACCTCGACAACAGACTACCTTCCATAATGACAAGGCTACCATCCATTGGAGTAACAAAACTATCGACAACACACTACCTTCCATAATGACAAGGCTACCATCCCTTAGAGTAACAAAAATCGGGACAACAGACTACCTTCCATAATGACATGGATACCATCCATTGGAGTAACAAAGATATCGTCAACATACTACCTTCCATAGTGACAAGGCTACCATCCATTGGAGTAATAAAAATCATGACAACTGACTACCTTCCATAATGACAAGGCTACCATCCATTGGAATAAAAAAAAACCCGACAACAGACTACCTTCCATAATGACAAGTCTACCATCCAATGGAGTAACAAAAATCTCGACAATAAATTACCTCCCATAATGAAAAGTCTAGCATCCATTGGAGTAACAAAAATATGAACAACAGACTACTATCCTTAATGACAAGGCTACCATCCATTGGAGTAACAGAAATCACAACGACATACTACCTTCCATAATGACAAGGCTACCATCCATTGGAGTAACAAAAATCCCGACAACAAACTACCTTCAATAATGACAAGGCCACCATCCATTGGTGTAACAAAAATCTCGACAACAAACTACCTTCCATAAAGACAAGGCTACCATCCATTGGAATAACAAAAATATCGACAACACACTACCTTCCAAAATTACAAGGCTACCATCCCTTAGAGTAACAAAAATCTCGACAACAGACTACCTTCCATAATGACTAGGTTACCATCCATTGGAGTAACAAAGATATCGATAACAGACTACCTTCCATAATGACAAGGCTACCTTCCATTTGAGTAACAAAGATATCGACAACATACTACCTTCCATAGTGACAAGGCTACCATCCATTGGAATAACAAAAATATCTACAACTCAATGGAGTAACAAAAATATCGACAATAGATTACCTTCCATAATGACAAGTCTACCATCCATTAGAGTAACAAAAATATGAACTACAGACTACCGTCCTTAACGAAAAGGCTACTATCCATTGGAGTAAAAGAAATCACAACGACATACTACCTTCCATAATGACAAGGCTACCATCCATTGCAGTAACAACAATCTCGACAATAGACCACCTTCCATAATGACAAGGCTACCATCCATTGTTGTAACAAAAATCTGGACAATAGACTACCTTCCATAATGTAAAGGCTAACATCCATTGGAGTAACAAAAATCCCGACAACAGACTACCTTCCATAAAGACAAGGCTACCATCCATTGGAATAACAAAAATATCGACAACCCACTACCTTCCAATATGACAAGGCTACCATCACTTAGAGTAACAAAAATCTCGACAACAAACTACCTTCCATAATGACAAGGTCACCATCCATTGGAGTAACAAAGATATCGATAACATATTACCTTCCATAATGACAAGGCTACCATCCAATGGAGTAACAAAAATCTCGATAACAGACTACCTTCCATAATGACAAGCCTACCATCCATTTTGTAACAAAAATCTGGACAACAACCTCCCTTCCGTAATAACAAGGCTACCATCCATTAGAATAACAAAAAATATCGACAACACACTACCTTCCATAATGATAAGGCTACCATCCATTGGAGTAACAAAAATCTCGACAACAGACTACCTTCCATAATGACTAGGCTACCATCCATTGGAGTAACAATGATATCGATAACAGACTACCTTTCATAACGACAAGGCAACAATCCATTGTAGTAACAAAAATTTCGACAACAGACTACCTTCTATAATGACAAGGCTACCATCCATTGGAGTAACAAGACTATCGACAACAAAGTACCTTCCATAATGACAAGGCTACCATCCCTTAGAGTAACAAAGATATTGTCATCATACTACCTTCCATAGTGACAAGGCTACCATCCATTGGAGTAATAAAAATCATGACAACTGACTACCTTCCATAATGACAAGGCTACCATCCATTGGAATAACAAAAATATCGACAACACACTACCTTCCATAATGAAAAGGATACCATCCAATGGAGTAAGAAAAGTCTCGACAATAGATTACCTTCCATAATGACAAGTCTACCATCCATTGGAGTAACAAAAATATGAACAACAGACTATTGTCCTTAATGACAAGGCTACCATCCATTGGAGTAACAGAAATCACAACAACATAATACCTTCCATAATGACAAGGCTACCTTCCATTGCAGTAACAAAAATCTCAACAACAGACTACCTTCCATAATGACAAGGCTACCTTCCATTTGAGTAACAAAGATATCGACAACATACTACCTTCCATAGTGACAAGGCTACCATCCATTGGAATAACAAAAATATCTACAACTCAATGGAGTAACAAAAATATCGACAATAGATTACATTCCTTAATGACAAGTCTACCATCCATTAGAGTAACAAAAATATGAACAACAGACTACCGTCCTTAACGAAAAGGCTACTATCCATTGGAGTAAAAGAAATCACAACGACATACTACCTTCCATAATGACAAGGATACCATCCATTGCAGTAAAAAAAATCTCGACAATAGACCACCTTCCATAATGACAAGGCTACCATCCATTGTTGTAACAAAAATCTGGACAATAGACTACCTTCCATAATGTAAAGGCTAACATCCATTGGAGTGACAAAAATCCCGACAACAGACTACCTTCCATAAAGACAAGGCTACCATCCATTGGAATAACAAAAATATCGACAACCCACTACCTTCCAATATGACAAGGCTACCATCACTTAGAGTAACAAAAATCTTGACAACACACTACCTTCCATAATGACAAGGTCACCATCCATTGGAGTAACAAAGATATCGATAACATATTACCTTCCATAATGACAAGGCTACCATCCAATGGAGTAACAAAAATCTCGATAACAGACTACCTTCCATAATGACAAGCCTACCATCCATTTTGTAACAAAAATCTGGACAACAACCTCCCTTCCGTAATAACAAGGCTACCATCCATTAGAATAACAAAAAATATCGACAACACACTACCTTCCATAATGATAAGGCTACCATCCATTGGAGTAACAAAAATCTCGACAACAGACTACCTTCCATAATGACTAGGCTACCATCCATTGGAGTAACAATGATATCGATAACAGACTACCTTTCATAACGACAAGGCTACAATCCATTGTAGTAACAGAAATCTCGACAACAGACTACCTTCTATAATGACAAGGCTACCATCCATTGGAGTAACAAGACTATCGACAACAAAGTACCTTCCATAATGACAAGGCTACCATCCCTTAGAGTAACAAAGATATTGTCATCATACTACCTTCCATAGTGACAAGGCTACCATCCATTGGAGTAATAAAAATCATGACAACTGACTACCTTCCATAATGACAAGGCTACCATCCATTGGAATAAGAAAAATATCGACAACACACTACCTTCCATAATGAAAAGGATACCATCCAATGGTGTAAGAAAAGTCTCGACAATAGATTACCTTCCATAATGACAAGTCTACCATCCATTGGAGTAACAAAAATATGAACAACAGACTATTGTCCTTAATGACAAGGCTACCATCCATTGGAGTAACAGAAATCACAACAACATAATACCTTCCATAATGACAAGGCTACCTTCCATTGCAGTAACAAAAATCTCAACAACAGACTACCTTCCATAATGACAAGGCTACCATCCATTGTTATAACAAAAATCTGGACAACAGACTGCCTTCCATAATGACAAGGCTACCATCCATTGGAGTAACAAAAATCTCGACAACAGACTATCTTCCATAATGACAAGGCCACCGTCCATTGGAGTAACAGAAATCTAGACAACAGACTACCTTCCATAACGACAAGGATACCATCCATTGGAGTAACAAAAATCTCGACAGCAGACTACCTTCCATAATGACAAGGGTACCATCATTGGAGTAACAAAAATATTGACAACACACTACCTTCCATAATGACAAGGCTACCATCCAATGGAGTAACAAAAATCTCGACAATATACTACCTTCCATAATGATAATTCTACCATCCATTGGAGTAACAAAAATATGAACAATAGACTACCGTCCTTAATGACAAGGCTACAATCCATTAGAGTATAAAAAATCTCGACAACAGACTACCTTCCATAATGACTAGGTTACCATTCAGTGGAGTAACAAAGATATCGACAACAGACTACCTTCCATAACGACAAGGCTACAATCCATTGTAGTAACAAAAATATCGACAACAGACTACCTTCCATAATGATAAGGCTACCTTCCCTTGTAGCAACAAAAATATAGAAAATAGACTACCTTCATAATGACAAGGCTACCATTTATTAGAGTAACAAAAATCTCGACTACAGACTACCTTCCATGATGACAAGGCTACCATCTATTGGAATAAAAAAAATATCGACAACACACTACCTTCCATAATGACAAGGCTACGATCCCTTAGAGTAACAAAAATATCGCAAGAGACTACCTTCCATAATGACCAGGCTACCATCCATTGGAGTATCAAAGATATCGACAACATACTACCCTCCATAATGACAAGGTTACCATCCGTTGGAGTAATAAAAATCACGACAAATGACTACCTTCCATAATGACAAGGCTACCATCCATTGGAATAACAAAAATATCGACAACACACTATCTTCCATAATGACAAGGATACCATCCAATGGAGTAAGAAAAGTCTCGACAATAGATTACCTTCCATAATGACAACTCTACCATCCATTGGAGTAACAAAAATATGAACAACAGACTATTGTCCTTAATGACAAGGCTACCATCCATTGGAGTAACAAAAACTTCGACAACAGACTACCTTTCATAATGACAAGGCTACCATCCATTGGAGTAACAAAAATCCCAACAATAGACTACCTTCCATAATGACTAGGCTACCATACATTGGAGTAATAATGATATCAACAACACACTACCTTCCATAATGACAAGGCTACCATCAATTGGATTAACAAAAATCTCGACAATAGACTACCTTCCATAATGACTAGGTTACCATCCATTGGAGTAACAATGATATCGATAACAGACTATCTTCCATTACGACAAGGCTACCATCCATTGTTGTAACAAAAACCTCGACAGCAGACTACCTTCCATAATGACAAGGCTAACATCCATTGGAGTAACAAAACTATCGACAACACACTACCTTCCATAATGACCAGGCTACAATCCCTTAGAGTAACAAAAATCGCGACAACAGACTACCTTCCATAATGACAAGGCTACCATTCATTGGAGTAACAAAGATATTGTCAACATACTACCTTCCATAGTGACAAGGCTACCATCCATTGGAATAACAAAAATATCTACAACACACTACCTTCCATAATGACAAGGATACCATCCAATAGAGTAACAAAAATCTCGACAGTAGATTACCTTCCATAATGACAAGTCTACCATCCATTGGAGTAACAAAAATATGAACAACAGACTATCGTCCTTAATGACAAGGCTACAATCCATTGGAGTAACAGAAATCACAATGACATACTACCTTCCATAATGACAAGGCTACCATCCATTGTAGTAACAAAAATCTCGACAACAGACCACCTTCCATAATAACAAGGCTACCATCCATTTTTGTAACACAAATTTGGACAACAGACTACCTTCCATAATGACAAGGCTACCATCCATTGGAGTAACAAAAATCCCGACAATAGACTACCTTCCATAATGACAAGGCTACCATCCCTTAGAGTAACAAAGATATTGTCATCATACTACCTTCCATAGTGACAAGGCTACCATCCATTGGAGTAATAAAAATCATGACAACTGACTACCTTCCATAATGACAAGGCTACCATCCATTGGAATAACAAAAATATCGACAACACACTACCTTCCATAATGAAAAGGATACCATCCAATGGAGTAAGAAAAGTCTCGACAATAGATTACCTTCCATAATGACAAGTCTACCATCCATTGGAGTAACAAAAATATGAACAACAGACTATTGTCCTTAATGACAAGGCTACCATCCATTGGAGTAACAGAAATCACAACAACATAATACCTTCCATAATGACAAGGCTACCTTCCATTGCAGTAACAAAAATCTCAACAACAGACTACCTTCCATAATGACAAGGCTACCTTCCATTTGAGTAACAAAGATATCGACAACATACTACCTTCCATAGTGACAAGGCTACCATCCATTGGAATAACAAAAATATCTACAACTCAATGGAGTAACAAAAATATCGACAATAGATTACCTTCCTTAATGACAAGTCTACCATCCATTAGAGTAACAAAAATATGAACAACAGACTACCGTCCTTAACGAAAAGGCTACTATCCATTGGAGTAAAAGAAATCACAACGACATACTACCTTCCATAATGACAAGGCTACCATCCATTGCAGTAATAAAAATCTCGACAATAGACCACCTTCCATAATGACAAGGCTACCATCCATTGTTGTAACAAAAATCTGGACAATAGACTACCTTCCATAATGTAAAGGCTAACATCCATTGGAGTAACAAAAATCCCGACAACAGACTAGCTTCCATAAAGACAAGGCTACCATCCATTGGAATAACAAAAATATCGACAACCCACTACCTTCCAATATGACAAGGCTACCATCACTTAGAGTAACAAAAATCTCGACAACACACTACCTTCCATAATGACAAGGTCACCATCCATTGGAGTAACAAAGATATCGATAACATATTACCTTCCATAATGACAAGGCTACCATCCAATGGAGTAACAAAAATCTCGATAACAGACTACCTTCCATAATGACAAGCCTACCATCCATTTTGTAACAAAAATCTGGACAACAACCTCCCTTCCGTAATTACAAGGCTACCATCCATTAGAATAACAAAAAATATCGACAACACACTACCTTCCATAATGATAAGGCTACCATCCATTGGAGTAACAAAAATCTCGACAACAGACTACCTTCCATAATGACTAGGCTACCATCCATTGGAGTAACAATGATATCGATAACAGACTACCTTTCATAACGACAAGGGTACAATCCATTGTAGTAACATAAATCTCGACAACAGACTACCTTCTATAATGACAAGGCTACCATCCATTGGAGTAACAAGAATATCGACAAAAAAGTACCTTCCATAATGACAAGGCTACCATCCCTTAGAGTAACAAAGATATTGTCATCATACTACCTTTCATACTGACAAGGCTACCATCCATTGGAGTAATAAAAATCATGACAACTGACTACCTTCCATAATGACAAGGCTACCATCCATTGGAATAAGAAAAATATCGACAACACACTACCTTCCATAATGAAAAGGATACCATCCAATGGAGTAAGAAAAGTCTCGACAATAGATTACCTTCCATAATGACAAGTCTACCATCCATTGGAGTAACAAAAATATGAACAACAGACTATTGTCCTTAATGACAAGGCTACCATCCATTGGAGTAACAGAAATCACAACAACATAATACCTTCCATAATGACAAGGCTACCTTCCATTGCAGTAACAAAAATCTCAACAACAGACTACCTTCCATAATGACAAGGCTACCATCCATTGTTATAACAAAAATCTGGACAACAGACTACCTTCCATAATGACAAGGCTACCATCCATTGGAGTAACAAAAATCTCGACAACAGACTATCTTCCATAATGACAAGGCCACCATCCATTGGAGTAACAGAAATCTAGACAACAGACTACCTTCCATAATGACAAGGATACCATCCATTGGAGTAACAAAAATCTCGACAGCAGACTACCTTCCATAATGACAAGGGTACCATCATTGGAGTAACAAAAATATTGACAACACACTACCTTCCATAATGACAAGGCTACCATCCAATGGAGTAACAAAAATCTCGACAATATACTACCTTCCATAATGATAATTCTACAATCCATTGGAGTAACAAAAATATGAACAATAGACTACCGTCCTTAATGACAAGGCTACAATCCATTAGAGTATAAAAAATCTCGACAACAGACTACCTTCCATAATGACTAGGTTACCATCCAGTGGAGTAACAAAGATATCGACAACAGACTACCTTCCATAACGACAAGGCTACAATCCATTGTAGTAACAAAAATATCGACAACAGACTACCTTCCATAATGACAAGGCTACCATCCCTTGTAGCAACAAAAATATAGAATATAGACTACCTTCATAATGACAAGGCTACCATTTATTAGAGTAACAAAAATCTCGACAACAGACTACCTTCCATAATGACAAGGCTACCATCTATTGGAATAAAAAAAATATCGACAACACACTACCTTCCATAATGACAAGGCTACGATCCCTTAGAGTAACAAAAATATCGCAAGAGACTACCTTCCATAATGACCAGGCTACCATCCATTGGTGTATCAAAGATATCGACAACATACTACCCTCAATAATGACAAGGTTACCATCCGTTGGAGTAATAAAAATCACGACAACTGACTACCTTCCATAATGACAAGGCTACCATCCATTGGAATAACAAAAATATCGACAACACACTACCTTCCATAATGACAAGGATACCATCCAATGGAGTAAGAAAAGTCTCGACAATAGATAAACTTCCATAATGACAACTCTACCATCCATTGGAGTAACAAAAATATGAACAACAGACTATTGTCCTTAATGACAAGGCTACCATCCATTGGAGTAACAAAAACTTCGACAACAGACTACCTTTCATAATGACAAGGCTACCATCCATTGGAGTAACAAAAATCCCAACAATAGACTACCTTCCATAATGACTAGGCTACCATACATTGGAGTAATAATGATATCAACAACACACTACCTTCCATAATGACAAGGCTACCATCAATTGGATTAACAAAAATCTCGACAATAGACTACCTTCCATAATGACTAGGCTACCATCCATTGGAGTAACAATGATATCGATAATAGACTATCTTCCATTACGACAAGGCTACAATCCATTGTAGTAACAAAAACCTCGACAGCAGACTACCTTCCATAATGACAAGGCTACCATCCATTGGAGTAACAAAACTATCGACAACACACTACCTTCCATAATGACCAGGCTACAATCCCTTAGAGTAACAAAAATCGCGACAACAGACTACCTTCCATAATGACAAGGCTACCATTCATTGGAGTAACAAAGATATTGTCAACATACTACCTTCCATAGTGACAAGGCTACCAACCATTGGAGTAATAAAAATCATGACAATTGACTACCTTCCATAATGACAAGGCTACCATCCATTGGAATAACAAAAATATCTACAACACACTACCTTCCATAATGACAAGGATACCATCCAATAGAGTAACAAAAATCTTGACAGTAGATTACCTTCCATAATGACAAGTCTACCATCCATTGGAGTAACAAAAATATGAACAACAGACTATCGTCCTTAATGACAAGGCTACAATCCATTGGAGTAACAGAAATCACAATGACATACTACCTTCCATAATGACAAGGCTACCATCCATTGTAGTAACAAAAATCTCGACAACAGACCACCTTCCATAATAACAAGGCTACCATCCATTTTTGTAACACAAATTTGGACAACAGACTACCTTCCATAATGACAAGGCTACCATCCATTGGAGTAACAAAAATCCCGACAATAGACTACCTTCCATAATGACAAGGCCACCATCCATTGGAGTAACAAATATCTCGACAACATACTACCTTCCATAACGACAAGGCTACCATCCATTGGAATAACAAAAATATCGACAACACACTACCTTTCATAATGACAAGGCTACCATCCATTTCAGTAACAAAAATCTCGACAATAGACTACCTTTCATAATGACAAGGCTACCATCCATTTTTGTAACAAAAATTTGGACAACAGCCTACCTTCCATAATGACAAGGCTACCATCCATTAGAATAACAAAAATATCAACAACACACTACCTTCCATAATGACAAGGCTACCATCCTTTGGAGTAACAAAAATCTCGACAACAGACTACCTTCCATAATGACTAGGCTACCATCCATTGGAGTAACAATGATATCAACAACACACTACCTTCCATAATGACAAGGCTACCATCAATTGGATTAACAAAAATCTCGAAAATAGACTACCTTCCATAATGACTAGGCTACTATCCATTGGAGTAACAATGATATCGATAACAGACTACCTTCCATTACGACAAGGCTACAATCCATTGTAGTAAAAAAAACCTCGACAACAGATTACCTTCCATAATGACAAGGCTACCATCCATTGGAGTAACAAAACTATCGACAACACACTACCTTCCATAATGACAAGGCTACCATCCCTTAGAGTAACAAAAATCGCGACAACAGACTACCTTCCATAATGACAACGCTACCATCCATTGGAGTAACAAAGATATCGTCAACATACTACCTTCCATTGTGACAAGGCTACCATCCATTGGAGTAATAAAAATCATGAAAACTGACTACCTTCCATAATGACAAGGCTACCATCCATTGGAATAAAAAAAAAATCTACAACACACTACCTTCCGTAATGACAAGTCTACCATCCAATGGAGTAACAAAAATCTCGACAATAAATTACCTCCCATAATGAAAAGTCTACCATCCATTGGAGTAACAAAAATATGAACAACAGACTACTATCCTTAATGACAAGGCTACCATCCATTGGAGTAACAGAAATCACAACGACATACTACCTTCCATAATGACAAGGCTACCATCCATTGGAGTAACAAAAATCCCGACAACAGACTACCTTCAATAATGACAAGGCCACCATCCATTGGAGTAACAAAAATCTCGACAACAAACTACCTTCCATAAAGATAAGGCTACCATCCATTGGAGTAACAGAAATCACAATGACATACTACCTTCCATAATGACAAGGCTACCATCCATTGGAGTAACAAAAATCCCGACAACAGACTACCTTCAATAATGACAAGGCCACCATCCATTGGAGTAACAGAAATCTAGACAACAGACTACCTTCCATAATGACAAGGCTACCATCCATTGGAGTAACAAAAATCTCGACAGCAGACTACCTTCCATAATGACAAGGGTACCATCATTGGACTAACAAAAATATTGACAACACACTACCTTCCATAATGACAAAGCTACCATCCAATGGAGTAACAAAAATCTCGACAATAGACTACCTTCCATAATGATAATTCTACCATCCATTGGAGTAACAAAAATATGAACATTATACTACCGTCCTTAATGACAAGGCTACAATCCATTAGAGTATAAAAAATTTCGACATCAGATTACCTTCCATAATGACCAGGTTACCATCCATTGGTGTAACAAAGATATCAACATCAGACTACCTTCCATAGCGACAAGGCTACAATCCATTGTAGTAACTAACATATAGACAACAGACTACCTTCCATAATGACAAGGCTACCATCCATTGTAGCAACAAAAATATAGAAAATAGACTACCTTCATAATGACAAGGCTACCATTCATTAGAGTAACAAAAATCTCGAAAACAGACTACCTTCCATAATGACAAGGCTACCATCCATTGGCATAACAAAAATATCGACAACACACTACCTTCCATAATGACAAGGCTACGATCCCTTAGAGTAACAAAAATATCGCAAGAGACTACCTTCTATAATGACCAGGCTACCATCCATTGGAGTATCAAAGATATCGACAACATACTACCCTCCATAATGACAAGTTTACCATCCGTTGGAGTAATAAAAATCACGACAACTGACTACCTTCCATAATGACAAGGCTACCATCCATTAGAATAAAAAAAATATCGACAACACACTACCTTCCATAATGACAAGGATACCATCCAATGGAGTAAGAGAAGTCTCGACAATAGATTACCTTCCATAATGACAAGTCTACCATCCATTGGAGTAACAAAAATATGAACAACAGACTATTGTCCTTAATGACAAGGCTACCATCCATTGGAGTAACAGAAATCACAACGACATAATACGTTCCATAATGACAAGGCTACCTTCCATTGCAGTAACAAAAATCTCGACAACAGACTACCTTCCATAATGACAAGGCTACCATCCATTGTTGTAACAAAAATCTGGACAACAGACTACCTTCCATAATGACAAGGCTACAATCCATTGGAGTATAAAAAATCTCGACAGCAGACTACCTTCCATAATGACAAGGCTACCATCCATTGGAGTGACAAAAATATCGACAACAGACTACCTTCCATAATGACTAGGCTACCATCCATTAGAGTAACAATGATATAGACAACAGACTATCTTCCATAACGACAAGGCTAAAATCCATTGTAGTAACAAAAATATCGACAACAGACTACCTTCCATAATGACAAGGCTACCATCCATTGGAATAACAAAACTATCGACAACACACTACCTTCCATAATGAAAAGGCTACCATCCCTTAGAGTAACAAAAATCGCGACAATAGACTACCTTCCATAATGAGAAGGCTACCATCCATTGGAGTAACAAAGATATCGACAACATACTACCTTCCGTAGTGACAAGGCTACCTTCCATTGTAGTAATAAAAATCATGACAACTAACTACCTTCCATAATGACAAGGCTACCATCCATTGGAATAACAAAAATATCTACAACACAATGGAGTAACAAAAATCTCGACAATAGATTACCTTCCATAATGACAAGTCTACCATCCATTGGAGTAACAAAAATATGAACAACAAACTACCGTCCTTAATGACAAGGCTACCATCCATTGCAGTAAGAGAAATCACAATGACATACTACCTTCCATAATGACAAGGCTGCCATCCATTGCAGTAACAAAAATCTCGACAACAGACCACCTTCCATAATGACAAGGCTACCATCCATTGTTGTAACAAAAATCTGGACAACAGACTACCTTCCATAATGTAAAGGCTACCATCCATTGGAGTAATAAAAATCCCGACAATAGACTACCTTCCATAATGACAAGGCCACCATCCATTGGAGTAACAAAAATCTCGACAACAGACTACCTTCCATAACGACAAGGCTACCATCCATTGGAATAACAAAAATATCAACAACACACTACCTTCCAAAATGACAAGGCTAGCATCACTTAGAGTAACAAAAATCTCGACAACATACTACCTTCCATAACGACAAGGTCACCATCCATTGGAGTACCAAAGATATCGATAACATATTAGCTTCCATAATCACAAGGCTACCATCCAATGGAGTAAAAAAAATCTCGATAACAGACTACCCTCCATAATGACAAGCCTACCATCCATTTTTGTAACAAAAATCTGGACAACAGCCTCCCTTCCATAATAATAAGGCTACCATCCGTTAGAATAACAAAAAATATCGACAGCACACTACCTTCCATAATGACTAGGCTACCATCCATTGGAGTAACAATGATATCGATAACAGACTACCTTCAATAACGACAAGGCTACAATCCATTGTAGTAACAAAAATCTCGACAACAGACTACCTTCCATAATGACAAGGCTACCATCCATTGGAGTAACAAAACTATCGACAACACACTACCTTCCATAATCAGAAGGCTACCATCCCTTAGAGTAACAAAAATCGCGACAACAGACTCCCTTCATTAATGACAAGGCTACCATCCATTGGAGTAATAAAAATCATGACAACTGACTACCTTCCATAATGACAAGGCTACCATCCATTGGAATAACAAAAATATCTACAACACACTACCTTCCATAACGACAAGGCTACCATCCAATGGAGTAACAAAAATCTCGACAATAGATTACCTTCCATAATGACAAGTCTACCATCCATTGGAGTAACAAAAAAATGAACAACAGACTACCGTCCTTAATGACAAGGCTACCATCCATTGGAGTAACAGAAATCACAACGACATACTACCTTCCATAATGACAAGGCTACCATCCATTGCAGTAACAAAAATCTCGACAACAGACCACCTTCCATAATGACAAGGCTACCATCCATTGTTATAACAAAAATCTGGACAACAGACTACCTTCCATACTTAAAAGGATACCATCCATTGGAGTAGCAAAAATCCCGACAATAGACTACCTTCCATAATGACAAGGCCACCATCCATTGGAGTTACAAATATCTCGACAACAGACTACCTTCCATAACGACAAGGCTACCATCCATTGGAATAACAAAAATATCGACAACACACTACCTTTCATAATGACAAGGCTACCATCCATTTCAGTAACAAAAATCTCAACAACAGACTACCTGTCATAATGACAAGGCTACCATCCATTTTTGTAACAAAAATATGGACAACAACCTACCTTCCATAATGACGAGGCTACCATCCATTAGAATAACAAAAATATCGACAACACACTACCTTCCATAATGACTAGGCTACCATCCATTGGAGTAACAATGATATCAACAACATACTACCTTCCATAATGACAAGGCTACGATCAATTGGATTAACAAAAATCTCGACAATAGACTACCTTCCATAATGACTAGGCTACCATCCATTGGAGTAACAATGATATCGATAACAGACTACCTTCCATTACGAGAAGGCTACAATCCATTGTAGTAACAAAAACTTCGACAACAGACTACCTTTCATAATGACAAGGCTAACATCCATTGGAGTAACAAAAATCCCGACAAAAGACTACCTTCCATAATGACGAGGCTACCATACATTGGAGTAATAATGATATCAACAACACACTACCTTCCATAATGACAAGGCTACCATCAATTGGAGTAACAAAAATCTCGACAATAGACTACCTTCCATAATGACTAGGCTACCATCCATTGGAGTAACAATGATATCGATAACAGACTACCTTCCATTACGACAAGGCTACAATCCATTGTAGTAACAAAAACCTCGACAACAGACTACCTTCCATAATGACAAGGCTACCATCCATTAGAGTAACAAAACTATCGACAACACACTACCTTCCATCATGACCAGGCTACCATCCCTTAGAGTAACAAAAATCGCGACAACAGACTACCTTCCATAATGACAAGGCTACCATTCATTGGAGTAACAAAGATATTGTCAACATACTACCTTCCATAGTGACAAGGCTACCATCCATTGGAGTAATAAAAATCATGACAATTGACTACCTTCCATAATGACAAGGCTACCATCCATTGGAATAACAAAAATATCTACAACACACTACCTTCCATAATGACAAGGCTACCATCCAATAGAGTAACAAAAATCTCGACAATAGATTACCTTCCATAATGACAAGTCTACCATCCATTGGAGTAACAAAAATATGAACAACAGACTACCGTCCTTAATGACAAGGCTACAATCCATTGGAGTAACAGAAATCACAATGACATACTACCTTCCATAATGAAAAGGCTACCATCCATTGTAGTTACAAAAATCTCGACAACAGACCACCTTCCATAATAACAAGGCTACCATCCATTTTTGTAACACAAATTTGGACAACAGACTACCTTCCATAATGACAAGGCTACCATCCATTGGAGTAACAAAAATCCCGACAATAGACTACCTTCCATAATGACAAGGCCACGATCCTTTGTAGTAACAAATATCTCGACAACATACTACCTTCCATAACGACAAGGCTACCATCCATTGGAATAACAAAAATATCGACAACACACTACCTTTCATAATGACAAGGCTACCATCCATTTCAGTAACTAAAATCTCGACAATAGACTACCTTCCATAATGACAAGGCTACCATCCATTAGAATAACAAAAATATCACCAACACACTACCTTCCATAATGACAAGGCTACCATCCTTTGGAGTAACAAAAATCTCGACAACAGTCTACCTTCCATAATGACTAGGCTACCATCCATTGGAGTAACAATGATATCAACAACACACTACCTTCCATAATGGCAAGGCTACCATCAATTGGATTAACAAAAATCATGAAAATAGACTACCTTCCATAATGACTAGGCTACCATCCATTGGAGTAATAATGATATCGATAACAGACTACCTTCCATTACGACAAGGCTACAATCCATTGTAGTAAAAAAAACCTCGACAACAGACCACCTTCCATAATGACAAGGCTATCATCCATTGGAGTAACAAAACTATCGACAACACACTACCTTCCATAATGACAAGGCTACCATCCCTTAGAGTAACAAAAATCGCGACAACAGACTACCTTCCATAATGACAATGCTACCATCCATTGGAGTAACAAACATATCGTCAACATACTACCTTCCATAGTGACAAGGCTACCATCCATTGGAGTAATAAAAATCATGACAACTGACTACCTTCCATAATGTCAAGGCTACCATCCATTGGAATAAAAAAAATCTACAACACACTACCTTCCATAATGAGAAGTCTACCATCCAATGGAGTAACAAAAATCTCGACAATAAATTACCTCCCATAATGAAAAGTCTACCATCCATTGGAGTAACAAAAATATGAACAACAGACTACCATCCTTAATGACAAGGCTACCATCCATTGGAGTAACAGAAATCACAACGACATACTACCTTCCATAATGACAAGGCTACCATCCATTGGAGTAACAAAAATCCCGACAACAGACTACCTTCAATAATGACAAGGCCACCATCCATTGGAGTAACAAAAATCTTGACAACAAACTACCTTCCATAAAGGCAAGGCTACCATCCATTGGAATAACAAAAATATCGACAACACACTACCTTCCATAATGACAAGGATACCATCCAATGGAGTAAGAAAAGTCTCGACAATAGATTACCTTCCATAATGACAAGTCTACCATCCATTGGAGTAACAAAAATATGAAAGACAGACTATTGTCCTTAATGACAAGGCTACCATCCATTGGAGTAACAGAAATCACAACGACATAATACCTTCCATAATGTCAAGGATACCTTCCATTGCAGTAACAAAAATCTCGACAACAGACTACCTTCCATAATGACAAGGCTACCACCCATTGTTGTAACAAAAATCTGGACAACAGACTACCTTCCATAATGACAAGGCTACCATCCATTGGAGTAACAAAAATCTCGACAATAGACTATCTTCCATAATGACAAGGCCACCATCCATTGGAGTAACAAAAATCTAGACAACAGACTACCTTCCATAATGACAAGGCTACCATCCATTGGAGTAACAAAAATCTCGAAAGCAGACTACCTTCCATAATGACAAGGGTACCATCATTGGAGTAACAAAAATATTGAAAACACACTACCTTCCATAATGACAAGGCTACCATCCAATGGAGTAACAAAAATCTCGACAATAGACTACCTTCCATAATGATAATTCTACCATCCATTGGAGTAACAAAAATATGAACAATAGACTACGGTCGTTAATGACAAGGATACAATCCATTAGAGTATAAAAAATCTCGACAACAGACTACCTTCCATAATGACTAGGTTACCATCCATTGGAGTAACAAAGATATCGACAACAGACTACCTTCCATAACGACAAGGCTACAATCCATTGTAGTAACTAAAATATCGACAACAGACTACCTTCCATAATGACAAGGCTACCATCCATTGTAGCAACAAAAATATAGAAAATAGACTACCTTCATAATGACAAGGCTACCATTCATTAGAGTAACAAAAATCTCGACAACAGACTACCTTCCATAATGACAAGGCTACCATCCATTGGAATAACAAAAATATCGACAACACACTACCTTCCATAATGACAAGGCTACGATCCCTTAGAGTAACAAAAATATCGCAAGAGACTACCTTCCATAATGACCAAGCTACCATCCATTGGAGTATCAAATATATCGACAACATACTACCCTCCATAATGACAAGGTTACCATCGGTTGGAGTAATAAAAATCACGACAACTGACTACCTTCCATAATGACAAGGATACCATCCAATGGAGTAAGAAAAGTCTCGACAATAGATTACCTTCCATAATGATAAGTCTACCATCCATTGGAGTAACAAAAATATGAACAACAGACTATTGTCCTTAATGACAAGGCTACCATCCATTGGAGTACCAGAAATCACAATGACATAATACCTTCCATAATGACTAGGCTACCTTCCATTGCAGTAACAAAAATCTCGACAACAGACTACCTTCCATAATGACAAGGCTACCATCCATTGTTGTAACAAAAATCAGGACAACAGACTACCTTCCATAATGACAAGGCTACAATCCATTGGAGTATAAAAAATCTCGACAGCAGACTACCTTCCATAATGACAAGGCTACCATCCATTGGAGTGACAAAAATATCGACAACAGACTACCTTCCATAATGACTAGGCTACCATCCATTGGAGTAACAATGATATCGACAACAGACTACCTTCCATAACGACAAGGCTACAATCCATTGTAGTAACAAAAATATCGTCAACAGACTACCTTTCATAATGAAAAGGCTACCATCCATTGGAATAACAAAACTATCGACAACACATTACCTTCCATAATGAAAAGGCTACCATCCCTTAGAGTAACAAAAATCGCGACAATAGACTACCTTCCATAATGAGAAGGCTACCATCCATTGGAGTAACAAAGATATCGACAACATACTACCTTCCTTAGTGACAAGGCTACCTTCCATTGTAGTAATAAAAATCATGATAACTAACTAACTTCCATAATGACAAGGATACCATCCATTGGAATAACAAAAATATCTACAACACAATGGAGTTACAAAAATCTCGACAATAGATTACCTTCCATAATGACAAGTCTACCATCCATTGGAGTAACAAAAATATGAACAACAGACTACCGTCCTTAATGACAAGGCTACCATCCATTGCAGTAAGAGAAATCACAATGACATACTACCTTCCATAATGACAAGGCTGCCATCCATTGCAGTAACAAAAATCTCGACAACAGACCACCTTCCATAATGACAAGGCTACCATCCATTGTTGTAACAAAAATCTGGACAACAGACTACCTTCCATAATGTAAAGGCTACCATCCTTTGGAGTAATAAAAATCCCGACAACAGACTACCTTCCATAATGACAAGGCCACCATCCATTGGAGTAACAAAAATCAAGACAACAGACTACCTTCCATAACGACAAGGCTACCATCCATTGGAATAACAAAAATATCAACAACACACTACCTTCCTAAATGACAAGGCTACCATCACTTAGAGTAACAAAAATCTCGACAACATACTACCTTCCATAACGACAAGGTCACCATCCATTGGAGTAACAAAGATATCGATAACATATTACCTTCCATAATGACAAGGCTACCATCCAATGGAGTAAAAAAAATCTCGATAACAGACTACCTTCCATAATGACAAGCCTACCATCCATTTTTGTAACAAAAATCTGGACAACAGCCTCCCTTCCATAATAATAAGGCTACCATCCGTTAGAATAACAATAAATATCGACAGCACACTACCTTCCATAATGACTAGGCTACCATCCATTGGAGTAACAATGATATCGATAACAGACTACCTTCATTAACGACAAGGCTACAATCCATTGTAGTAACAAAAATCTCGACAACAGACTACCTTCCATAATGACAAGGCTACCATCCATTGGAGTAACAAAACTATCGACAACACACTACCTTCCATAATCACAAGGCTACCATCCCTTAGAGTAACAAAAATCGCGACAACAGACTCCCTTCCATAATGACAAGGCTACCATCCATTGTAGTAATAAAAATCATGACAACTGACTCCCTTCCATAATGACAAGGCTACCATCCATTGGAATAACAAAAATATCTACAACACACTACCTTCCATAATGACAAGGCTACCATCCAATGGAGTAACAAAAATCTCGACAATAGATTACCTTCCATAATGACAAGTCTACCATCCATTGGAGTAACAAAAATATGAACAACAGACTACCGTCCTTAATGACAAGGCTACCATCCATTGGAGTAACAGAAATCACAACGACATACTACCTTCCATAATGACAAGGCTACCATCCATTGCAGTAACAAAAATCTCGACAACAGACCACCTTCCATAATGACAAGGCTACCATCCATTGTTATAACAAAAATCTGGACAACAGACTACCTTCCATACTTAAAAGGCTACCATCCATTGGAGTAGCAAAAATCCCGACAATAGACTACCTTCCATAATGACAAGGCCACCATCCATTGGAGTAACAAATATCTCGACAACAAACTACCTTCCATAACAACAAGGCTACCATCCATTGGAATAACAAAAATATCGACAACACACTACCTTTCATAATGACAAGGCTACCATCCATTTCAGTAACAGAAATCTCAACAACAGACTACCTGTCATAATGACAAGGCTACCATCCATTTTTGTAACAAAAATATGGACAACAACCTACCTTCCATAATGACGAGGCTACCATCCATTAGAATAACAAAAATATCGACAACACACTACCTTCCATAATGACAAGGCTACCATCCATTGGAGTAACAAAAATCTCGACAACAGACTACCTTCCATAATGACTAGGCTACCATCCATTGGAGTAACAATGATATCAACAACATACTACCTTCCATAATGACAAGGCTACCATCAATTGGATTAACAAAAATCTCGACAATAGACTACCTTCCATAATGACTAGGCTACCATCCATTGGAGTAACAATGATATCGATAACAGTCTACCTTCCATTACGAGAAGGCTACAATCCATTGTAGTAACAAAAACTTCGACAACAGACTACCTTTCATAATGACAAGGCTACCATCCATTGGAGTAACAAAAATCCCGACAATAGACTACCTTCCATAATGACGAGGCTACCATACATTGGAGTAATAATGATATCAACAACATACTACCTTCCATAATGACAAGGCTACCATCAATTGGATTAACAAAAATCTCGACAATAGACTACCTTCCATAATGACTAGGCTACCATCCATTGGAGTAACAATGATATCGATAACAGACTACCTTCCATTACGAGAAGGCTACAATCCATTGTAGTAACAAAAACCTCGATAACAGACTACCTTCCATAATGACAAGGCTACCATCCATTGGAGTAACAAAACTATCGACAACACACTACCTTCCATCATGACCAGGCTACCATCCCTTAGAGTAACAAAAATCGCGACAACAGACTACCTTCCGTAATGACAAGGCTACCATTCATTGGAGTAACAAAGATATTGTCAACATACTACCTTCCATAGTGACAAGGCTACCATCCATTGGAGTAACAGAAATCTAGACAACAGACTACCTTCCATAATGACAAGGCTACCATCCATTGGAGTAACAAAAATCTCGAAAGCAGACTACCTTCCATAATGACAAGGGTACCATCATTGGAGTAACAAAAATATTGAAAACACACTACCTTCCATAATGACAAGGCTACCATCCAATGGAGTAACAAAAATCTCGACAATAGACTACCTTCCATAATGATAATTCTACCATCCATTGGAGTAACAAAAATATGAACAATAGACTACGGTCGTTAATGACAAGGATACAATCCATCAGAGTATAAAAAATCTCGACAACAGACTACCTTCCATAATGACTAGGATACCATCCATTGGAGTAACAAAGATATCGACAACAGACTACCTTCCATAACGACAAGGCTACAATCCATTGTAGTAACTAAAATATCGACAACAGACTACCTTCCATAATGACAAGGCTACCATCCATTGTAGCAACAAAAATATAGAAAATAGACTACCTTCATAATGACAAGACTACCATTCATTAGAGTAACAAAAATCTCGACAACAGACTACCTTCCATAATGACAAGGCTACCATCCATTGGAATAACAAAAATATCGACAACACACTACCTTCCATAATGACAAGGCTACGATCCCTTAGAGTAACAAAAATATCGCAAGAGACTACCTTCCATAATGACCAAGCTACCATCCATTGGAGTATCAAATATATTTACAACATACTACCCTCCATAATGACAAGGTTACCATCGGTTGGAGTAATAAAAATCACGACAACTGACTACCTTCCATAATGACAAGGATACCATCCAATGGAGTAAGAAAAGTCTCGACAATAGATTACCTTCCATAATGATAAGTCTACCATCCATTGGAGTAACAAAAATATGAACAACAGACTATTGTCCTTAATGACAAGGCTACCATCCATTGGAGTACCAGAAATCACAACGACATAATACCTTCCATAATGACTAGGCTACCTTCCATTGCAGTAACAAAAATCTCGACAACAGACTACCTTCCATAATGACAAGGCTACCATCAATTGTTGTAACAAAAATCAGGACAACAAACTACCTTCCATAATGACAAGGCTACAATCCATTGGAGTATAAAAAATCTCGACAGCAGACTACCTTCCATAATGACAAGGCTACCATCCATTGGAGTGACAAAAATATCGACAACAGACTACCTTCCATAATGACTAGGCTACCATCCATTGGAGTAACAATGATATCGACAACAGACTACCTTCCATAACGACAAGGCTACAATCCATTGTAGTAACAAAAATATCGTCAACAGACTACCTTTCATAATGAAAAGGCTACCATCCATTGGAATAACAAAACTATCGACAACACATTACCTTCCATAATGAAAAGGCTACCATCCCTTAGAGTAACAAAAATCGCGATAATAGACTACCTTCCATAATGAGAAGGCTACCATCCATTGGAGTAACAAAGATATCGACAACATACTACCTTCCTTAGTGACAAGGCTACCTTCCATTGTAGTAATAAAAATCATGATAACTAACTAACTTCCATAATGACAAGGATACCATCCATTGGAATAACAAAAATATCTACAACACAATGGAGTTACAAAAATCTCGACAATAGATTACCTTCCATAATGACAAGTCTACCATCCATTGGAGTAACAAAAATATGAACAACAGACTACCGTCCTTAATGACAAGGCTACCATCCATTGCAGTAAGAGAAATCACAATGACATACTACCTTCCATAATGACAAGGCTGCCATCCATTGCAGTAAAAAAAATCTCGACAACAAACCACCTTCCATAATGACAAGGCTACCATCCATTGTTGTAACAAAAATCTGGACAACAGACTACCTTCCATAATGTAAAGGCTACCATCCATTGGAGTAATAAAATTCCTGACAACAGACTACCTTCCATAATGACAAGGCCACCATCCATTGGAGTAACAAAAATCAAGACAACAGACTACCTTCCATAACGACAAGGCTACCATCCATTGGAATAACAAAAATATCAACAACACACTACCTTCCAAAATGACAAGGCTACCATCACTTAGAGTAACAAAAATCTCGACAACATACTACCTTCCATAACGACAAGGCTACCATCCATTGGAGTAATAAAATTCCTGACAACAGACTACCTTCCATAATGACAAGGCCACCATCCATTGGAGTAACAAAAATCAAGACAACAGACTACCTTCCATAACGACAAGGCTACCATCCATTGGAGTAACAAAGATATCGATAACATATTACCTTCCATAATGACAAGGCTACCATCCAATGGAGTAAAAAAAATCTCGATAACAGACTACCTTCCATAATGACAAGCCTACCATCCATTTTTGTAACAAAAATCTGGACAACAGCCTCCCTTCCATAATAATAAGGCTACCATCCGTTAGAATAACAATAAATATCGACAGCACACTACCTTCCATAATGACTAGGCTACCATCCATTGGAGTAACAATGATATCGATAACAGACTACCTTCATTAACGACAAGGCTACAATCCATTGTAGTAACAAAAATCTCGACAACAGACTACCTTCCATAATGACAAGGCTACCATCCATTGGAGTAACAAAACTATCGACAACACACAACCTTCCATAATCACAAGGCTACCATCCCTTAGAGTAACAAAAATCACGACAACAGACTCCCTTCCATAATGACAAGGCTACCATCCATTGTAGTAATAAAAATCATGACAACTGACTACCTTCCATAATGACAAGGCTACCATCCATTGGAATAACAAAAATATCTACAACACACTACCTTCCATAATGACAAGGCTACCATCCAATGGAGTAACAAAAATCTCGACAATAGATTACCTTCCATAATGACAAGTCTACCATCCATTGGAGTAACAAAAATATGAACAACAGACTACCGTCCTTAATGACAAGGCTACCATCCATTGGAGTAACAGAAATCACAACGACATACTACCTTCCATAATGACAAGGCTACCATCCATTGCAGTAACAAAAATCTCGACAACAGACCACCTTCCATAATGACAAGGCTACCATCCATTGTTATAACAAAAATCTGGACAACAGACTACCTTCCATACTTAAAAGGCTACCATCCATTGGAGTAGCAAAAATCCCGACAATAGACTACCTTCCATAATGACAAGGCCACCATCCATTGGAGTAACAAATATCTCGACAACAAACTACCTTCCATAACAACAAGGCTACCATCCATTGGAATAACAAAAATATCGACAACACACTACCTTTCATAATGACAAGGCTACCATCCATTTCAGTAACAGAAATCTCAACAACAGACTACCTGTCATAATGACAAGGCTACCATCCATTTTTGTAACAAAAATATGGACAACAACCTACCTTCCATAATGACGAGGCTACCATCCATTAGAATAACAAAAATATCGACAACACACTACCTTCCATAATGACAAGGCTACCATCCATTGGAGTAACAAAAATCTCGACAACAGACTACCTTCCATAATGACTAGGCTACCATCCATTGGAGTAACAATGATATCAACAACATACTACCTTCCATAATGACAAGGCTACCATCAATTGGATTAACAAAAATCTCGACAATAGACTACCTTCCAAAATGACTAGGCTACCATCCATTGGAGTAACAATGATATCGATAACAGACTACCTTCCATTACGAGAAGGCTACAATCCATTGTAGTAACAAAAACTTCGACAACAGACTACCTTTCATAATGACAAGGCTACCATCCATTGGAGTAACAAAAATCCCGACAATAGACTACCTTCCATAATGACGAGGCTACCATACATTGGAGTAATAATGATATCAACAACATACTACCTTCCATAATGACAAGGCTACCATCAATTGGATTAACAAAAATCTCGACAATAGACTACCTTCCATAATGACTAGGCTACCATCCATTGGAGTAACAATGATATCGATAACAGACTACCTTCCATTACGACAAGGCTACAATCCATTGTAGTAACAAAAACCTCGATAACAGACTACCTTCCATAATGACAAGGCTACCATCCATTGGAGTAACAAAACTATCGACAACACACTACCTTCCATCATGACCAGGCTACCATCCCTTAGAGTAACAAAAATCGCGACAACAGACTACCTTCCGTAATGACAAGGCTACCATTCATTGGAGTAACAAAGATATTGTCAACATACTACCTTCCATAGTGACAAGGCTACCATCCATTGGAGTAATAAAAATCATGACAATTGACTACCTTCCATAATGACAAGGCTACCATCCATTGGAATAACAAAAATATCTACAACACACTACCTTCCATAATGACAAGGCTACCATCCAATAGAGTAACAAAAATCTCGACAATAGATTACCTTCCATAATGACAAGTCTACCATGCATTGGAGTAACAAAAATATGAACAACAGACTACCGTCCTTAATGACAAGGCTACAATCCATTGGAGTAACAGAAATCACAATGACATACTACCTTCCATAATGACAAGGCTACCATCCATTGTAGTAACAAAAATCTCGACAACAGACCACCTTCCATAATAACAAGGCTACCATCCATTTTTGTAACACAAATTTGGACAATAGACTACCTTCCATAATGACAAGGCTACCATCCATTGGAGTAACAAAAATCCCGACAATAGACTACCTTCCATAATGACAAGGCCACCATCCTTTGGAGTAACAAATATCTCGACAACATACTACCTTCCATAACGACAAGGCTACCATCTATTGGAATAACAAAAATATCGACAACACACTACCTTTCATAATGACAAGGCTACCATCCATTTCAGTAACAAAAATCTCGACAATAGACTACCTTTCATAATGACAAGGCTACCATCCATTTTTGTAACAAAAATTTGGACAACAGCCTACCTTCCATAATGACAAGGCTACCATCCATTAGAATAACAAAAATATCAACAACACACTACCTTCCATAATGACAAGGCTACCATCCTTTGGAGTAACAAAAATCTCGACAACAGTCTACCTTCCATAATGACTCGGCTACCATCCATTGGAGTAACAATGATATCAACAACACACTACCTTCCATAATGGCAAGGCTACCATCAATTGGATTAACAAAAATCTCGAAAATAGACTACCTTCCATAATGACTAGGCTACCATACATTGGAGTAACAATGATATCGATAACATACTACCTTCCATTACGACAAGGCTACAATCCATTGTAGTAAAAAAAACCTCGACAACAGACTACCTTCCATAATGACAAGGATACCATCCATTGGAGTAACAAAACTATCGACAACACACTACCTTCCATAATGACAAGGCTACCATCCCTTAGAGTAACAAAAATCGCGACAACAGACTACCTTTCATAATGACAACGCTACCATCCATTGGAGTAACAAAGATATCGTCAACATACTACCTCCCATAGTGACAAGGCTACCATCCATTGGAGTAATAAAAATCATGACAACTGACTACCTTCCATAATGACAAGGCTACCATCCATTGGAATAAAAAAAAATCTACAACACACTACGTTCCATAATGAGAAGTCTACCATCCAATGGAGTAACAAAAATCTCGATAATAAATTACCTCCCATAATGAAAAGTCTACCATCCATTGGAGTAACAAAAATATGAACAACAGACTACTATCCTTAATGACAAGGCTACCATCCATTGGAGTAACAGAAATCACAACGACATACTACCTTCCATAATGACAAGGCTACCATCCATTGCAGTAACAAAAATCTCGACAACAGACCACCTTCCATAATGACAAGGCTACCATCCATTGTTATAACAAAAATCTGGACAACAGACTACCTTCCATACTTAAAAGGCTACCATCCATTGGAGTAGCAAAAATCCCGACAATAGACTACCTTCCATAATGACAAGGCCACCATCCATTGGAGTAACAAATATCTCGACAACAGACTACCTTCCATAACGACAAGGCTACCATCCATTGGAATAACAAAAATATCGACAACACACTACCTTTCATAATGACAAGGCTACCATTCATTTCAGTAACAGAAATCTCAACAACAGACTACCTGTCATAATGACAAGGCTACCATCCATTTTTGTAACAAAAATATGGACAACAACCTACCTTCCATAATGACGAGGCTACCATCCATTAGAATAACAAAAATATCGACAACACACTACCTTCCATAATGACAAGGCTACCATCCATTGGAGTAACAAAAATCTAGACAACAGACTACCTTCTATAATGACTAGGCTACCATCCATTGTAGTAACAATGATATCAACAACATACTACGTTCCATAATAACAAGGCTACCATCAATTGGATTAACAAAAATCTCGACAATAGACTACCTTCCATAATGACTAGGCTACCATCCATTGGAGTAACAATGATATCGATAACAGACTACCTTCCATTACGAGAAGGCTATAATCCATTGTAGTAACAAAAACTTCGACAACAGACTACCTTTCATAATGACAAGGCTACCATCCATTGGAGTAACAAAAATCCCGACAATAGACTACCTTCCATAATGACGAGGCTACCATACATTGGAGTAATAATGATATCAACAACACACTACCTTCCATAATGACAAGGCTACCATCAATTGGATTAACAAAAATCTCGACAATAGACTACCTTCCATAATGACTAGGCTACCATCCATTGGAGTAACAATGATATCGATAACAGACTACCTTCCATTACGACAAGGCTACAATCCATTGTAGTAACAAAAACCTCGATAACAGACTACCTTCCATAATGACAAGGCTACCATCCATTGGAGTAACAAAACTATCGACAACACACTACCTTCCATCATGACCAAGCTACCATCCCTTAGAGTAACAAAAATCGCGACAACAGACTACCTTCCGTAATGACAAGGCTACCATTCATTGGAGTAACAAAGATATTGTCAACATACTACCTTCCATAGTGACAAGGCTACCATCCATTGGAGTAATAAAAATCATGACAATTGACTACCTTCCATAATGACAAGGCTACCATCCATTGGAATAACAAAAATATCTACAACACACTACCTTCCATAATGACAAGGCTACCATCCAATAGAGTAACAAAAATCTCGACAATAGATTACCTTCCATAATGACAAGTCTACCATCCATTGGACTAACAAAAATATGAACAACAGACTACCGTCCTTAATGACAAGGCTACAATCCATTGGAGTAACAGAAATCACAATGACATACTACCTTCCATAATGACAAGGCTACCATCCATTGTAGTAACAAAAATCTCGACAACAGACCACCTTCCATAATAACAAGGCTACCATCCATTTTTGTAACACAAATTTGGACAATAGACTACCTTCCATAATGACAAGGCTACCATCCATTGGAGTAACAAAAATCTCGACAATAGACTACCTTCCATAATGACAAGGCCACCATCCTTTGGAGTAACAAATATCTCGACAACATACTACCTTCCATAACGACAAGGCTACCATCCATTGGAATAACAAAAATATCGACAACACACTACCTTTCATAATGACAAGGCTACCATCCATTTCAGTAACAAAAATCTCGACAATAGACTACCTTTCATAATGACAAGGCTACCATCCATTTTTGTAACAAAAATTTGGACAACAGCCTACCTTCCATAATGACAAGGCTTCCATCCATTAGAATAACAAAAATATCAACAACACACTACCTTCCATAATGACAAGGCTACCATCCTTTGGAGTAAAAAAAATCTCGACAACAGTCTACCTTCCATAATGACTCGGCTACCATCCATTGGAGTAGCAATGATATCAACAACACACTGCCTTCCATAATGGCAAGGCTACCATCAATTGGATTAACAAAAATCTCGAAAATAGACTACCTTCCATAATGACTAGGCTACCATCCATTGGAGTAACAATGATATCGATAACAGACTACCTTCCATTACGACAAGGCTACAATCCATTGTAGTAAAAAAAACCTCGACAACAGACTACCTTCCATAATGACAAGGCTACCATCCATTGGAGTAAGAAAACTATCGACAACACACTACCTTCCATAATGACAAGGCTACCATCCCTTAGAGTAACAAAAATCGCGACAACAGACTACCTTCCATAATGACAACGCTACCATCCATTGGAGTAACAAAGATATCGTCAACATACTACCTTCCATAGTGACAATGCTACCATCCATTGGAGTAATAAAAATCATGACAACTGACTACCTTCCATAATGACAAGGCTACCATCCATTGGAATAAAAAAAAATCTACAACACACTACCTTCCATAATGAGAAGTCTACCATCCAATGGAGTAAAAAAAATCTCGACAATAAATTACCTCCCATAATGAAAAGTCTACCATCCATTGGAGTAACAAAAATATGAACAACAGACTACTATCCTTAATGACAAGGCTACCATCCATTGGAGTAACAAAAATCACAACGACATACTACCTTCCATAATGACAAGGCTACCATCCATTGGAGTAACAGTAATCACAACAACATACTACCTTCCATAATGACAACGCTACCATCCATTGCAGTAACAAAAATCTCGACAACAGACCACCTTCCATAATGACAAGGCTACCATCCATTGTTGTACCAAAAATCTGGACAACAAACTACCTTCCATAATGACAAGGCTACCATCCATTGGAGTAACAAAAATCCCGACAATAGACTACCTTCCATAATGACAAGGCCACCATCCTTTGGAGTAACAAATATCTCGACAACATACTACCTTCCATAACGACAAGGCTACCATCCATTGGAATAACAAAAATATCGACAACACACTACCTTTCATAATGACAAGGCTACCATCCATTTCATTAACAAAAATCTCGACAATAGACTACCTTTCATAATGACAAGGCTACCATCCATTTTTGTAACAAAAATTTGGACAACAGCCTACCTTCCATAATGACAAGGCTACCATCCATTAGAATAACAAAAATATCAACAACACACTACCTTCCATAATGACAAGGCTACCATCCTTTGGAGTAACAAAAATGTCGACAACAAGCTACCTTCCATAATGACTCGGCTACCATCCATTGGAGTAACAATGATATCAACAACACACTACCTTCCATAATGGCAAGGCTACCATCAATTGGATTAACAAAAATCTCGAAAATAGACTACCTTCCATAATGACTAGGCTACCATCCATTGGAGTAACAATGATATCGATAACAAACTACCTTCCATTACGACAAGGCTACAATCCATTGTAGTAAAAAAAACCTCGACAACAGACTACCTTCCATAATGACAAGGCTACCATCCATTGGAGTAAGAAAACTATCGACAACACACTACCTTCCATAATGACAAGGCTACCATCCCTTAGAGTAACAAAAATCGCGACAACAGACTACCTTCCATAATGACAACGCTACCATCCATTGGAGTAACAAAGATATCGTCAACATACTACCTTCCATAGTGACAATGCTACCATCCATTGGAGTAATAAAAATCATGACAACTGACTACCTTCCATAATGACAAGGCTACCATCCATTGGAATAAAAAAAAATCTACAACACACTACCTTCCATAATGAGAAGTCTACCATCCAATGGAGTAAAAAAAATCTCGACAATAAATTACCTCCCATAATGAAAAGTCTACCATCCATTGGAGTAACAAAAATATGAACAACAGACTACTATCCTTAATGACAAGGCTACCATCCATTGGAGTAACAAAAATCACAACGACATACTACCTTCCATAATGACAAGGCTACCATCCATTGGAGTAACAAAAATCCCGACAACAGACTACCTTCAATAATGACAAGGCCACCATCCATTGGAGTAACAAAAATCTCGACAACAAACTACCTTCCATAAAGACAAGGCTACCATCCATTGGAATAACAAAAATATCGACAACACACTACCTTCCATAATGACAAGGATACCATCCAATGGAGTAAGAAAAGTCTCGACAATAGATTACCTTCCATAATGACAAGTCTACCATCCATTGGAGTAACAAAAATATGAACAACAGACTATTGTCCTTAATGACAAGGCTACCATCCATTGGAGTAACAGAAATCACAACGACATAATACCTTCCATAATGACAAGGATACCTTCCATTGCAGTAACAAAAGTCTCGACAACAGACTTCCTTCCATAATGACAAGGCTACCATCCATTGTTGTAACAAAAATCTGGACAACAGACTACCTTCCATAATGACAAGGCTACCATCCATTGGAGTAACAAAAATCTCGACAATAGACTATCTTCCATAATGACAAGGCCACCATCCATTGGAGTAACAGAAATCTAGACAACAGACTACCTTCCATAATGACAAGGCTACCATCCATTGGAGTAACAAAAATCTCGACAGCAGACTACCTTCCATAATGACAAGGGTACCATCATTGGAGTAACAAAAATATTGACAACACACTACCTTCCATAATGACAAGGCTACCATCCAATGGAGTAACAAAAATCTCGACAATAGACTACCTTCCATAATGATAATTCTACCATCCATTGGAGTAACAAAAATATGAACAATAGACTACCGTCCTTAATGACAAGGATACAATCCATTAGAGTATAAAAAATCTCGACAACAGACTACCTTCCATAATGACTAGGTTACCATCCATTGGAGTAACAAAGATATCGACAACAGACTACCTTCCATAACGACAAGGCTACAATCCATTGTAGTAACTAAAATATCGACAACAGACTACCTTCCATAATGACAAGGCTACCATCCATTGTAGCAACAAAAATATAGAAAATAGACTACCTTCATAATGACAAGGCTACCATTCATTAGAGTAACAAAAATCTCGACAAGAGACTACCTTCCATAATGACAAGGCTACCATCCATTGGAATAACAAAAATATCGACAACACACTACCTTCCATAATGACAAGGCTACGATCCCTTAGAGTAACAAAAATATCGCAAGAGACTACCTTCCATAATGACCAAGCTACCATCCATTGGAGTATCAAAGATATCGACAACATACTACCCTCCATAATGACAAGGTTACCATCGGTTGGAGTAATAAAAATCACGACAACTGACTACCTTCCATAATGACAAGGATACCATCCAATGGAGTAAGAAAAGTCTCGACAATAGATTACCTTCCATAATGATAAGTCTACCATCCATTGGAGTAACAAAAATATGAACAACAGACTATTGTCCTTAATGACAAGGCTACCATCCATTGGAGTACCAGAAATCACAACGACATAATACCTTCCATAATGACTAGGCTACCTTCCATTGCAGTAACAAAAATCTCGACAACAGACTACCTTCCATAAAGACAAGGCTACCATCCATTGTTGTAACAAAAATCAGGACAACAGACTACCTTCCATAATGACAAGGCTACAATCCATTGGAGTATAAAAAATCTCGACAACAGACTACCTTCCATAATGACTAGGCTACCATCCATTGGAGTAACAATGATATCGACAATAGACTACCTTCCATAACGACAAGGCTACAATCCATTGTAGTAACAAAAATATCGTCAACAGACTACCTTCCATAATGAAAAGGCTACCATCCATTGGAATAACAAAACTATCGACAACACACTACCTTCAGAAATGAAAAGGCTACCATCCCTTAGAGTAACAAAAATCGCGACAATAGACTACCTTCCATAATGAGAAGGCTACCATCCATTGGAGTAACAAAGATATCGACAACATACTACCTTCCATAGTGACAAGGCTACCTTCCATTGTAGTAATAAAAATCATGATAACTAACTAACTTCCATAATGACAAGGATACCATCCATTGGAGTAACAAAAATATGAACAACAGACTACCGTCCTTAATGACAAGGCTACCATCCATTGCAGTAAGAGAAATCACAACGACATACTACCTTCCATAATGACAAGGCTGCCATCCATTGCAGTAACAAAAATCTCGACAACAGACCACCTTCCATAATGACAAGGATACCATCCATTATTATAACAAAAATCTGGACAACAGACTACCTTCCATACTTAAAAGGCTACCATTCATTGGAGTAGCAAAAATCCCGACAATAGACTACCTTCCATAATGACAAGGCCACCATCCATTGGAGTAACAAATATCTCGACAACAGACTACCTTCCATAACGACAAGGCTACCATCCATTGGAATAACAAAAATATCGACAACACACTACCTTTCATAATGACAAGGCTACCATCCATTTCAGTAACAGAAATCTCAACAACAGACTACCTGTCATAATGACAAGGCTACCATCCATTTTTGTAACAAAAATATGGACAACAACCTACCTTCCATAATGACGAGGCTACCATCCATTAGAATAACAAAAATATCGACAACACACTACCTTCCATAATGACAAGGCTACCATCCATTGGAGTAACAAAAATCTCGACAACAGACTACCTTCCATAATGACTAGGCTACCATCCATTGGAGTAACAATGATATCAACAACATACTACCTTCCATAATGACAAGGCTACCATCAATTGGATTAACAAAAATCTCGACAATAGACTACCTTTCATAATGACTAGGCTACCATCCATTGGAGTAACAATGATATCAATAACAGACTACCTTCCATTACGAGAAGGCTACAATCCATTGTAGTAACAAAAACTTCGACAACAGACTACCTTTCATAATGACAAGGCTACCATCCATTGGAGTAACAAAAATCCCGACAATAGACTACCTTCCATAATGACGAGGCTACCATACATTGGAGTAATAATGATATCAATAACACACTACCTTCCATAATGACAAGGCTACCATCAATTGTATTAACAAAAATCTCGACAATAGACTACCTTCCATAATAACTAGGCTACCATCCATTGGAGTAACAATGATATCGATAACAGACTACCTTCCATTACGACAAGGCTACAATCTATTGTAGTAACAAAAACCTCTATAACAGACTACCTTCCATAATGACAAGGCTACCATCCATTGGAGTAACAAAACTGTCGACAACACACTACCTTCCATCATGACCAGGCTACCATCCCTTAGAGTAACAAAAATCGCGACAACAGACTACCTTCCATAATGACAAGGCTACCATTCATTGGAGTAACAAAGATATTGTCAACATACTACCTTCCATAATGACAAGTCTACCATCCATTGGAGTAACAAAAATATGAACAACAGACTACCGTCCTTAATTACAAGGCTACCATCCATTGGAGTAACAGAAATCACAACGACATACTACCTTCCATAATGACAAGGCTACCATCCATTGTAGTAACAAAAATCTCGACAACAGACCACCTTCCATAATAACAAGGCTACCATCCATTTTTGTAACACAAATTTGGACAATAGACTACCTTCCATAATGACAAGGCTACCATCCATTGGAGTAACAAAAATCCCGACAATAGACTACCTTCCATAATGACAAGGCCACCATCCTTTGGAGTAACAAATATCTCGACAACATACTACCTTCCATAACGACAAGGCTACCATCCATTGGAATAACAAAAATATCGACAACACACTACCTTTCATAATGACAAGGCTACCATCCATTTCATTAACAAAAATCTCGACAATAGACTACCTTTCATAATGACAAGGCTACCATCCATTTTTGTAACAAAAATTTGGACAACAGCCTACCTTCCATAATGACAAGGCTACCATCCATTAGAATAACAAAAATATCAACAACACACTACCTTCCATAATGACAAGGCTACCATCCTTTGGAGTAACAAAAATCTCGACAACAAGCTACCTTCCATAATGACTCGGCTACCATCCATTGGAGTAACAATGATATCAACAACACACTACCTTCCATAATGGCAAGGCTACCATCAATTGGATTAACAAAAATCTCGAAAATAGACTACCTTCCATAATGACTAGGCTACCATCCATTGGAGTAACAATGATATCGATAACAAACTACCTTCCATTACGACAAGGCTACAATCCATTGTAGTAAAAAAAACCTCGACAACAGACTACCTTCCATAATGACAAGGCTACCATCCATTGGAGTAAGAAAACTATCGACAACACACTACCTTCCATAATGACAAGGCTACCATCCCTTAGAGTAACAAAAATCGCGACAACAGACTACCTTCCATAATGACAACGCTACCATCCATTGGAGTAACAAAGATATCGTCAACATACTACCTTCCATAGTGACAATGCTACCATCCATTGGAGTAATAAAAATCATGACAACTGACTACCTTCCATAATGACAAGGCTACCATCCATTGGAATAAAAAAAAATCTACAACACACTACCTTCCATAATGAGAAGTCAACCATCCAATGGAGTAAAAAAAATCTCGACAATAAATTACCTCCCATAATGAAAAGTCTACCATCCATTGGAGTAACAAAAATATGAACAACAGACTACTATCCTTAATGACAAGGCTACCATCCATTGGAGTAACAAAAATCACAACGACATACTACCTTCCATAATGACAAGGCTACCATCCATTGGAGTAACAGTAATCACAACAACATACTACCTTCCATAATGACAACGCTACCATCCATTGCAGTAACAAAAATCTCGACAACAGACCACCTTCCATAATGACAAGGCTACCATCCATTGTTGTACCAAAAATCTGGACAACAAACTACCTTCCATAATGACAAGGCTACCATCCATTGGAGTAACAAAAATCCCGACAATAGACTACCTTCCATAATGACAAGGCCACCATCCTTTGGAGTAACAAATATCTCGACAACATACTACCTTCCATAACGACAAGGCTACCATCCATTGGAATAACAAAAATATCGACAACACACTACCTTTCATAATGACAAGGCTACCATCCATTTCATTAACAAAAATCTCGACAATAGACTACCTTTCATAATGACAAGGCTACCATCCATTTTTGTAACAAAAATTTGGACAACAGCCTACCTTCCATAATGACAAGGCTACCATCCATTAGAATAACAAAAATATCAACAACACACTACCTTCCATAATGACAAGGCTACCATCCTTTGGAGTAACAAAAATGTCGACAACAAGCTACCTTCCATAATGACTCGGCTACCATCCATTGGAGTAACAATGATATCAACAACACACTACCTTCCATAATGGCAAGGCTACCATCAATTGGATTAACAAAAATCTCGAAAATAGACTACCTTCCATAATGACTAGGCTACCATCCATTGGAGTAACAATGATATCGATAACAAACTACCTTCCATTACGACAAGGCTACAATCCATTGTAGTAAAAAAAACCTCGACAACAGACTACCTTCCATAATGACAAGGCTACCATCCATTGGAGTAAGAAAACTATCGACAACACACTACCTTCCATAATGACAAGGCTACCATCCCTTAGAGTAACAAAAATCGCGACAACAGACTACCTTCCATAATGACAACGCTACCATCCATTGGAGTAACAAAGATATCGTCAACATACTACCTTCCATAGTGACAATGCTACCATCCATTGGAGTAATAAAAATCATGACAACTGACTACCTTCCATAATGACAAGGCTACCATCCATTGGAATAAAAAAAAATCTACAACACACTACCTTCCATAATGAGAAGTCTACCATCCAATGGAGTAAAAAAAATCTCGACAATAAATTACCTCCCATAATGAAAAGTCTACCATCCATTGGAGTAACAAAAATATGAACAACAGACTACTATCCTTAATGACAAGGCTACCATCCATTGGAGTAACAAAAATCACAACGACATACTACCTTCCATAATGACAAGGCTACCATCCATTGGAGTAACAAAAATCCCGACAACAGACTACCTTCAATAATGACAAGGCCACCATCCATTGGAGTAACAAAAATCTCGACAACAAACTACCTTCCATAAAGACAAGGCTACCATCCATTGGAATAACAAAAATATCGACAACACACTACCTTCCATAATGACAAGGATACCATCCAATGGAGTAAGAAAAGTCTCGACAATAGATTACCTTCCATAATGACAAGTCTACCATCCATTGGAGTAACAAAAATATGAACAACAGACTATTGTCCTTAATGACAAGGCTACCATCCATTGGAGTAACAGAAATCACAACGACATAATACCTTCCATAATGACAAGGATACCTTCCATTGCAGTAACAAAAGTCTCGACAACAGACTTCCTTCCATAATGACAAGGCTACCATCCATTGTTGTAACAAAAATCTGGACAACAGACTACCTTCCATAATGACAAGGCTACCATCCATTGGAGTAACAAAAATCTCGACAATAGACTATCTTCCATAATGACAAGGCCACCATCCATTGGAGTAACAGAAATCTAGACAACAGACTACCTTCCATAATGACAAGGCTACCATCCATTGGAGTAACAAAAATCTCGACAGCAGACTACCTTCCATAATGACAAGGGTACCATCATTGGAGTAACAAAAATATTGACAACACACTACCTTCCATAATGACAAGGCTACCATCCAATGGAGTAACAAAAATCTCGACAATAGACTACCTTCCATAATGATAATTCTACCATCCATTGGAGTAACAAAAATATGAACAATAGACTACCGTCCTTAATGACAAGGATACAATCCATTAGAGTATAAAAAATCTCGACTACAGACTACCTTCCATAATGACTAGGTTACCATCCATTGGAGTAACAAAGATATCGACAACAGACTACCTTCCATAACGACAAGGCTACAATCCATTGGAATAACAAAAATATCGACAACACACTACCTTCCATAATGACAAGGCTACGATCCCTTAGAGTAACAAAAATATCGCAAGAGACTACCTTCCATAATGACCAAGCTACCATCCATTGGAGTATCAAAGATATCGACAACATACTACCCTCCATAATGACAAGGTTACCATCAGTTGGAGTAATAAAAATCACGACAACTGACTACCTTCCATAATGACAAGGATACCATCCAATGGAGTAAGAAAAGTCTCGACAATAGATTACCTTCCATAATGATAAGTCTACCATCCATTGTTGTAACAAAAATCAGGACAACAGACTACCTTCCATAATGACAAGGCTACAATCCATTGGAGTATAAAAAATCTCGACAACAGACTACCTTCCATAATGACTAGGCTACCATCCATTGGAGTAACAATGATATCGACAACAGACTACCTTCCATAACGACAAGGCTACAATCCATTGTAGTAACAAAAATATCGTCAACAGACTACCTTCCATAATGAAAAGGCTACCATCCATTGGAATAACAAAACTATCGACAACACACTACCTTCCATAATGAAAAGGCTACCATCCCTTAGAGTAACAAAAATCGCGACAATAGACTACCTTCCATAATGAGAAGGCTACCATCCATTGGAGTAACAAAGATATCGACAACATACTACCTTCCATAGTGACAAGGCTACCTTCCATTGTAGTAATAAAAATCATGATAACTAACTAACTTCCATAATGACAAGGATACCATCCATTGGAATAACAAAAATATCTACAACACAATGGAGTTACAAAAATCTCGACAATATATTACCTTCCATAATGACAAGTCTACCATCCATTGGAGTAACAAAAATATGAACAACAGACTACCGTCCTTAATGACAAGGCTACCATCCATTGCAGTAAGAGAAATCACAACGACATACTACCTTCCATAATGACAAGGCTGCCATCCATTGCAGTAACAAAAATCTCGACAACAGACCACCTTCCATAATGACAAGGCTACCATCCATTGTTGTAACAAAAATCTGGACAACAGACTACCTTCCATAATGTAAAGGCTACCATCCATTGGAGTAACAAAAATCCCGACAACAGACTACCTTCCATAATGACAAGGCCACCATCCATTGGAGTAACAAAAATCTCGACAACAGACTACCTTCCATAACGACAAGGCTACCATCCATTGGAATAACAAAAATATCGACAACACACTACCTTCCAAAATGACAAGGCTACCATCACTTAGAGTAACAAAAATCTCGACAACATACTACCTTCCATAACGACAAGGTCACCATCCATTGGAGTAACAAAGATATCGATAACATATTACCTTCCATAATGACAAGGCTACCATCCAATGGAGTAAAAAAAATCTCGATAACAGACTACCCTCCATAATGACAAGCCTACCATCCATTTTTGTAACAAAAATCTGGACAACAGCCTCCCTTCCATAATAACAAGGCTACCACCCGTTAGAATAACAAAAAATATCGACAACACACTACCTTCCATAATGACTAGGCTACCATCGATTGGAGTAACAATGATATCGATAACAGACTACCTTCAATAACGACAAGGCTACAATCCATTGTAGTAACAAAAATCTCGACAACAGACTACCTTCCATAATGACAAGGCTACCATCCATTGGAGTAACAAAACTAACGACAACACACTACCTACCATAATGACAAGGCTACCATCCCTTAGAGTAACAAATATCGCGACAACAGACTCCCTTCCATATTGACAAGGCTACCATCCATTGGAGTAACAAAAATCATGACAATTGACTACCTTCCATAATGACAAGGCTACCATCCATTGGAATAACAAAAATATCCACAACACACTACCTTCCATAATGACAAGGCTACCATCCAATGGAGTAACAAAAATCTCGACAATAGATTACCTTCCATAATGACAAGTCTACCATCCATTGGAGTAACAAAAATATGAACAACAGACTACCGTCCTTAATGACAAGGCTACCATCCATTGGAGTAACAGAAATCACAACGACATACTACCTTCCATAATGACAAGGCTACCATCCATTGCAGTAACAAAAATCTCGACAACAGACCACCTTCCATAATGACAAGGCCACCATCCATTGTTATAACAAAAATCTGGACAACAGACTACCTTCCATAATTAAAAGGCTACCATCCATTGGAGTAGCAAAAATCCCGACAATAGACTACCTTCCATAATGACAAGGCCACCATCCATTGGAGTAACAAATATCTCGACAACAGACTATCTTCCCTAACGACAAGGCTACCATCCATTGGAATAACAAAAATATCGACAACACACTACCTTTCATAATGACAAGGCTACCATCCATTTCAGTAACAAAAATCTCGACAACAGACTACCTGTCATAATGACAAGGCTACCATCCATTTTTGTAACAAAAATATGGACAACAACCTACCTTCCATATGGACGAGGCTACCATCCATTAGAATAACAAAAATATCGACAACACACTACCTTCCATAATGACAAGGCTACCATCCATTGGAGTAACAAAAATCTCTACAACAGACTACCTTCCATAATGACTAGGCTACCATCCATTGGAGTAACAATGATATCAACAACATACTACCTTCCATAATGACAAGGCTACCATCAATTGGATTAACAAAAATCTCGACAATAGACTACCTTCCATAATGACTAGGCTACCATCCATTGGAGTAACAATGATATCGATAACAGACTACCTTCCATTACGACAAGGCCACAATCCATTGTAGTAACAAAAACTTCGACAACAGACTACCTTCATTAATGACAAGGCTACCATCCATTGGAGTAACAAAAATACCGACAATAGACTACCTTCCATAATGACTAGGCTACCATACATTGGAGTAATAATGATATCAACAACACACTACCTTCCATAATGACAAGGCTACCATCAACTGGATTAACAAAAATCTCGACAATAGACTACCTTCCATAATGACTAGGCTACCATCCATTGGAGTAACAATGATATCGATAATAGACTACCTTCCATTACGACAAGGCTACAATCCATTGTAGTAACAATAACCTCGACAACAGACTACCTTCCATAATGACAAGGCTACCATCCATTGGAGTAACAAAACTATCGACAACACACTACCTTCCATAATGACAAGGCTACCATCCATTGGAGTAACAAAAATATTGACAACACACTACCTTCCATAATGACAAGGCTACCATCCAATGGAGTAACAAAAATCTCGACAATAGACTACCTTCCATAATGATAATTCTACCATCCATTGGAGTAACAAAAATATGAACAATAGACTACCGTCCTTAATGACAAGGCTACAATCCATTAGAGTATAAAAAATCTCGACAACAAACTACCTTCCATAATGACTAGGTTACCATCCATTGGAGTAACAAAGATATCGACAACAGACTACCTTCCATAATGACAAGGCTACCATCCATTGTAGCAACAAAAATATAGAAAATAGACTACCTTCATAATGACAAGGCTACCATTCATTAGAGTAACAAAAATCTCGACAACAGACTACCTTCCATAATGACAAGGCTACCATCCATTGGAATAACAAAAATATCGACAACACACTACCTTCCATAATGACAAGGCTACGATCCCTTAGAGTAACAAAAATTTCGCAAGAGACTACCTTCCATAATGACCAGGCTACCATCCATTGGAGTATCAAAGATATCGACAACATACTACCCTCCATAATGACAAGGTTACCATCGGTTGGAGTAATAAAAATCACGACAACTGACTACCTTCCATAATGACAAGGTTACCATCCATTGGAATAACAAAAATATCGACAACACACTACCTTCCATAATGACAAGGATACCATCCAATGGAGTAAGAAAAGTCTCGACAATAGATTACCTTCCATAATGACAAGTCTACCATCCATTGGAGTAACAAAAATATGAACAACAGACTACCGTCCTTAATGACAAGGCTACCATCCATTGGAGTAACAGAAATCACAACGACATACTACCTTCCATAATGACAAGGCTACCATCCATTGCAGTAACAAAAATCTCGACAATAGACCACCTTCCATAATGACAAGGCTACCATCCATTGTTATAACAAAAATCTGGACAACAGACTACCTTCCATAATTAAAAGGCTACCATCCATTGTAGTAGCAAAAATCCTGACAATAGACTACCTTCCATAATGACAAGGCCACCATCCATTGGAGTAACAAATATCTCGACAACAGACTACCTTCCATAACGACAAGGCTACCATCCATTGGAATAACAAAAATATCGACAACACACTACCATTCATAATGACAAGGCTACCATCCATTTCAGTAACAAAAATCTCGACAACAGACTACCTGTCATAATGACAAGGCTACCATCCATTTTTGTAACAAAAATATGGACAACAACCTACCTTCCATAATGACGAGGCTACCATCCATTAGAATAACAAAAATATCGACAACACACTACCTTCTATAATGACAAGGCTAACATCCATTGGAGTAACAAAAATCTCGACAACAGACTACCTTCCATAATGACTAGGCTACCATCCATTGGAGTAACAATGATATCAACAACATACTACCTTGCATAATGACAAGGCTACCATCAATTGGATTAACAAAAATCTCGACAATAGACTACCTTCCATAATGACTAGGCTACCATCCATTGGAGTAACAATGATATCGATAATAGACTACCTTCCATTACGACAAGGCTACAATCCATTGTAGTAACAAAAACTTCGACAATAGACTACCTTCCATAATGACAAGGCTACCATCCATTGGAGTAACAAAAATCCCGACAATAGACTACCATCCATAATGACTAGGCTACCATACATTGGAGTAATAATGATATCAACAACACACTACCTTCCATAATGACAAGGCTACCATCAATTGGATTAACAAAAATCTCGACAATAGACTACCTTCCATAATGACTAGGCTACCATCCATTGGAGTAACAATGATATCGATAACAGAATACCTTCCATTACGACAAGGCTACAATCCATTGTAGTAAAAAAAACCTTGACAACAGACTACCTTCTATAATGACAAGGCTACCATCCATTGGAGTAACAAAACTATCGACAACACACTACCTTCCATAATGACAAGGCTACCATCCCTTAGAGTAACAAAAATCGCGACAACAGACTACCTTCCATAATGACAAGGCTACCATTCAATTGAGTAACAAAGATATTGTCAACATACTACCTTCCATAGTTACAAGGCTACCATCCATTGGAGTAATAAAAATCATGACAACTGACTACCTTCCATAATGACAAGGCTACCATCCATTGGAATAACAAAAATATCTACAACACACTACCTTCCATAATGACAAGGCTACCATCCAATAGAGTAACAAAAATCTCGACAATAGATTACCTTCCATAATGACAAGTCTACCATCCATTGGAGTAACAAAAATATGAACAACAGACTACCGTCCTTAATGACAAGGCTACAATCCATTGGAGTAACAGAAATCACAATGACATACTACCTTCCATAATGACAAGGCTACCATCCATTGTAGTAACAAAAATCTCGACAACAGACCACCTTCCATAATAACAAGGCTACCATCCATTTTTGTAACACAAATTTGGACAACAGACTACCTTCCATAATGACAAGGCTACCATCCATTGGAGTAACAAAAATCCCGACAATAGACTACCTTCCATAATGACAAGGCCCCCATCCATTGGAGTAACAAATATCTCGACAACAGACTACCTTCCATAACGACAAGGCTACCATCCATTGGAATAACAAAAATATCGACAACACACTACCTTTCATAATGACAAGGCTACCATCCATTTCAGTAACAAAAATCTCGACAATAGACTACCTTTCATAATGACAAGGCTACCATCCATTTTTGTAACAAAAATTTGGACAACAGCCTACCTTCCATAATGACAAGGCTACCATCCATTAGAATAACAAAAATATCGACAACACACTACCTTCCATAATGACAAGGCTACCATCCTTTGGAGTAACAAAAATCTCGACAACAGACTACCTTCCATAATGACTAGGCTACCATCCATTGGAGTAACAATGATATCAACAACACACTACCTTCCATAATGACAAGGCTACCATCAATTGGATTAACAAAAATCTCGAAAATAGACTACCTTCCATAATGACTAGGCTACCATCCATTGGAGTAACAATGATATCGATAACAGACTATCTTCCATTACGACAAGGCTACAATCCATTGTAGTAAAAAAAACCTCGACAACAGACTACCTTCCATAATGACAAGGCTACCATCCATTGGAGTAACAAAACTATCGACAACACACGAGATTCAATAATGACAAGGCTACCATCCCTTAGAGTAACAAAAATCGCGACAACAGACTACCTTCCATAATGACAAGGCTACCATCCATTAAAGTAACAAAGATATCGTCAACATACTACCTTCCATAGTGACAAGGCTACCATCCATTGGAGTAATAAAAATCATGACAACTGACTACCTTCCATAATGACAAGGCTACCATCCAATGGAGTAACAAAAATCTCGACAATAAATTACCTCCCATAATGAAAAGTCTACCATCCATTGGAGTAACAAAAATATGAACAACAGACTACTATCCTTAATGACAAGGCTACCATCCATTGGAGTAACAGAAATCACAACGACATACTACCTTCCATAATGACAAGGCTACCATCCATTGGAGTAACAAAAATCCCGACAACAGACTACCTTCAATAATGACAAGGCCACCATCCACTAGAGTAACAAAAATCTCGACAACAAACTACCTTCCATAAAGAGAAGGCTACCATCCATTGGAATAACAAAAATATCGACAACACACTACCTTCCAAAATTACAAGGCTACCATCCCTTAGAGTAACAAAAATCTCGACAATAGACTACCTTCCATAATGACTAGGTTACCATCCATTGGAGTAACAAAGATATCGATAACAGACTACCTTCCATAATGACAAGGCTACCATCCATTTGAGTAACAAAGATATCGACAACATACTACCTTCCATAGTGACAAGGCTACCATCCATTGGAATAACAAAAATATCTACAACACAATGGAGTAATAAAAATATCGACAATAGATTACCTTCCATAATGACAAGTCTACCATCCATTAGAGTAACAAAAATATGAACAACAGACTACCGTCTTTAATGACAAAGCTATTATCCATTGGAGTAAAAGAAATCACAACGACATACTACCTTCCATAATGACAAGGCTACCATCCATTGCAGTAACAAAAATATCGACAATAGACCACCTTCCATAATGACAAGGCTACCATCCATTGTTGTAACAAAAATCTGGACAACAGACTACCTTCCATAATGTAAAGGCTAACATCCATTGGAGTAACAAAAATCCCGACAACAGACTACCTTCCATAATGACAAGGCCACCATCCATTGGAGTAACAAAAATCTCGACAACAGACTACCTTCCATAAAGACAAGGCTACCATCCATTGGAATAACAAAAATATCGACAACACACTACCTTCCAATATGACAAGGCTACCATCACTTAGAGTAACAAAAATCTCGACAACAGACTACCTTCCATAATGACTAGGTTACCATCCATTGGAGTAACAAAGATATCTATAACATATTACCTTCCATAATGACAAGGCTACCATCCAATGGAGTAACAAAAATCTCGATAACAGACTACCTTCCATAATGACAAGCCTACCATCCATTTTGTAACAAAAATCTGGACAACAACCTCCCTTCCATAATAACAAGGCTACCATCCATTAGAATAACAAAAAATATCGACAACACACTACCTTCCATAATGACAAGGCTACCATACATTGGAGTAACAAAAATCTCGACAACAGACTACCTTCCATAATGACTAGGCTACCATCTATTAGAGTAACAATGATATCGATAACAGACTACCTTTCATAACGACAAGGCTACAATCCATTGTAGTAACAAAAATCTCGACAACAGACTACCTTATATAATGACAAAGCTACCATCCATTGGAGTAACAAGACTATCGACAACAAAGTACCTTCCATAATGACAAGGCTACCATCCCTTAGAGAAACAAAAATCGCGACAACAAACTACCTTCCATAATGACAAGGCTACCATCCATTGGAGTAACAAAGATATTGTCATCATACTACCTTCCATAGTGACAAGGCTACCATACATTGGAGTAATAAAAATCATGACAACTGACTACCTTCCATAATAACAAGGCTACCATCCATTGGAATAACAAAAATATCTACAACACACTACCTTCCATAATGACAAGGCTACCATCCAATGGAGTAACAAAAATCTAGACAATAGATTACCTTCCATAATGACAAGTCTACCATCCATTGGAGTAATAAAAATATGAACAACAAACTACCGTCCTTAACGACAAGGCTACCATCCATTGGAGTAACAGTAATCACAACAACATACTACCTTCCATAATGACAACGCTACCATCCATTGCAGTAACAAAAATCTCGACAACAGACCACCTTCCATAATGACAAGGCTACCATCCATTGTTGTACCAAAAATCTGGACAACAAACTACCTTCCATAATGACAAGGCTACCATCCTTTGGAGTAACAAAAATCCCGACATTAGACTACCTTCCATAATGACAAGGCCACCATCCATTGGAGTAACAAATATCTCGCCAACAGACTACCTTCAATAACGACAAGGCTACCATCCATTAGAATAACAAAAATATCGACAACACACTACCTTTCAAATTGACAAGGCTACCATCCATTTCAGTAACAAAAATCTCGACAACAGACTACCTTTCATAATGACAAGGCTACCATCCATTTTTGTAACAAAAATTTGGACAACAGCCTACCTTCCATAATGACAAGGCTACCATCCATTAGAATAACAAAAATATCGACAACACACTACCTTCCATAATGACAAGGCTACCATCCATTGGAGTAACAAAAATCTCGACAACAGACTACCTTCCATAATGACTAGGCTACCATCCATTGGAGTAACAATGATATCAACAACACACTACCTTCCACAGTGACAAGGCTACCATCAATTGGATTAAGAAAAATCTCGACAATAGAATACCTTGCATAATGACTAGGCTACCATCCATTGGAGTAACAATGATATCGATAACAGACTACCTTCCATTACGACAAGGCTACAATCCATTGTAGTAACAAAAACCTCGACAACAGACTACCTTCCATAATGACAAGGCTACCATCCATTGGAGTAACAAAACTATTGATAACACACTACCTTCCATAATGACAAGGCTACCATCCCTTAGAGTAACAAAAATCGCGACAACAGACTACCTTCCATAATGACAAGGCTACCATCCATTGGAGTAACAAAGATATCGTCAACATACTACTTCCATAGTGACAAGGCTACCATCCATTGGAGTAATAAAAATCATGACAACTTACTACCTTCCATAATGACAAGGCTACCATCCATTGGAATAAAAAAAATATCTACAACACACTACCTTCCATAATGACAAGGTTACCATCCAATGGAGTAACAAAAATCTCGACAATAAATTACCTTTCAAAATGAAAAGTCTACCATCCATTGGAGTAACAAAAATATGAACAACAGACTACCATCGTTAATGACAAGGTTGCCATCCATTGGAGTAACAGAAATCCCAACGACATACTACCTTCCATAATGAAAAGGCTACCATCCATTGCAGTAACAAAAATCTCGACAATAGACTACCTTCCATAATGACAAGGCTACCATTCATTGTTGTAACAAAAAATTATGGACAACAGACTACCTTCCATAATGACAAGGCTACCATCCATTGGAGTAACAAAAATCCCGACAACCTACTACCTTCAATAATGACAAGGCCACCATCCATTGGAGTAACAAAAATCTCGTCAACAAACTATCTTCCATAAAGACAAGGCTACCATCCATTGGAATAACAAAAATATCGACAACACACTACCATCCAAAATTACAAGGCTACCATCCCTTAGAGAAACAAAAATCTCGACAACAGACTACCTTCCATAATGACTAGGTTACCATTCATTGGAGTAACAAAGACATCAACAACAGACTACCTTCCATAACGACAAGGCTATAATCCATTGTAGTAACAAAAATCTTGTCAACAGACAACCTTCCATAATGATAAGGCTACCATCCAATGTAGTAACAAAAATATCGACAATAGACTACCTTCCATAATGACAAGGATACCATCCATTGGAGTAACAAAAATTTCGTCAACAGACTACCTTCCATAGTGACAAGGCTACCATCCATTAGAATAACAAAAATATCGACAACACACTACATTCCATAATGACAAGGCTACCATCCCTTAGAGTAACAAAAATCTCGACAACAAAATACCTTCCATAATGGCAGGGCTACCATCCATTAGAGTAACAAAGATATCGACAACATACTACCCTCCATAGTGACAAGGCTACCATCCGTTGGAGTAACAAAAATCACGACAACTGACTACCTTCCATAATGACAAGGCTACCATCCATTGGAGTAACAAAAATCACGACAACTGACTACCTTCCATAATGACAAGGCTACCATCCATTGGAGTAACAAAAATCACGACAACATACTACCTTCCATAATGACAAGGCTACCATCCATTGCAGTAACAAAAATCACGACAACATACTACCTTCCATAATTACAAGGCTACCATACATTGTTGTAACAAAAATCTGGACAACAGACTACATTCCATAATGACAAGGTTACCATCCATTGGAGTAAAAAAAATACCGACAACAGAATACCTTCCATAATGACAAGGCTACTATCCATTGGAGTAACAACAATCTAGACAACAAACTACCTTCCATAATGACAAGGGTACCATCATTGGAGTAACAAAAATATCCATAATAGACTACCTTCCATAATGACAAGGATACCATCCATTGGAGTAACAAAAATCTCAACAACAGACTACCTTCCATAATGACTAGGCTACCATCCATTGGAGTAACAATGATATCAACAACAAACTACCTTCCATAATGACAAGGCTACAATCCATTGTAGTAACAAAAATTTCGAAAACTGAGTACCTTCCATAATAAAAAGGCTACCATCCATTGTAGTAACAAAAATCTGGACAATAGACTACCTTCCATAATGACAAGGCTATAATCCATTGTAGTAACAAAAATCTCGACAATAGACTACCTTCAATAATGGCAAGGCTACCATCCATTGGATTAACAAAAATATCAATAACACACTACCTTCAATAATGACAAGGCTACCATCCGTTAAAGTAACAAAAATCTCGACAACAGAATACCTTCCATAATGACAGGGCTACCATCCATTTGAGTAACAAAGATATCGACAACATACTACCCTCCATAGTGACAAGGCTAACATTCGTTGGAGTAATAAAAATCACGACAACTGACTACCTTCCATAATGACAAGGCTACCATCCATTGGAATAACAAAAATATCGACAACACACTACCTTCCATAATGACAAGGCTACCATCCAATGGAGTAACAAAAATCTCGACAATAGACTACATTCCAAAATGGCAAGGCTACCATCAATTGGAGTAACAAAAATCACGACAACAGACTACCTTCCATAATTACAAGGCTACCATCCATTGGAGTAACAGAAATCACAACAAAAGACTACCTTCCATAATGACATGGCTACCATCCATTGCAGTAACAAAAATCTCGACAAGAGACTACATTCCATAATGACAAGGCTACCATCCATTGGAGTAACAAAAATACCGACAACAGAATACCTTCCATAATGACAAGGTTACCATCCATTGGAGTAACAGAAATGTAGACAACAGACAACCTTCCATAATGACAAGGCTACCATCCATTGGAGTAACAAAAATCTCGATAGTAGACTACCTTCCATAATGACAAGGGTACCATCATTGGAGTAACAAAAATATCCATAATAGACTACCTTCCATAATGACAAGGCTACAATCCATTGGAGTATAAAAAATCTCCAAAACAGACTACCTTCCATAATGACAAGGCTACCATCAAATTGGAGTAACAAAAATCTCAACAACAGACTACCTTCCATAATGACTATGCTACCATCCATTGGAGTAACAATGATATCAACAACAAACTACCTTCCATAATGACAAGGATACAATCCATTGTAGTAACAAAAATCTCGAAAATTGAGTACCTTCCATAATAAAAAGGCTACCATCCATTGTAGTAACAAAAATCTGGACAATAGACTACCTTCCATAATGGCAAGGCTACCATCCATTGGAGTAACAAAAATCACGACAACAGACTACCTTCCATAATTACAAGGCTACCATCCATTGGAATATCAAAAATATCGACACCACACTACCTTCCATAATGACAAGGCTACCATCCCTTAGAGTAATAAAAATCTCGACAACAGAATACCTTCCATAATGACAGGGCTACCATCCATTTGAGTAACAAAGATATCGACAACATACTACCCTCCATAGCGACAAGGCTACCATCCGCTGGAGTAATAAAAATCATGGCAACTGACTACCTTCCATAATAACAAGGCTACCATTAATTGGAATAACAAAAATCTGGACAACACACTACCTTCCATAATGTCAAGGCTACCATCCATTGGAGTAACAAAAATCACGACAACAGACTACCTTCCATAATGATAAGGCTACCATCCATTGGAATAACAAAAATATTGACAACACACTACCTTCCATAATGACAAGTCTACCATCCATCGGAGTAACAAAAATATGAACAATAGACTACCGTCCTTAATGACAAGGCTACAATCCATCGGAGTATAAAAAATCTCGACAACAGACTACCTTCCATAATGACTAGGTTACCATCCATTGGAGTAACAAAGATATCGACAACAAACTACCTTCCATAAAGACAATGCTACAATCCATTGTAGTAACAAAAATATCGACAACAGACCACCTTCCTTAATGACAAGGCTACAATGGTAGGAACAAAAATATCAACAATAGACTACCTTCCATAATGACAAGGCTACCATCCATTGGAGTTACAAAAATCACGAAAACAGACTACCTTCCATAATAACAAGGCTACGATCCCTTAGAGTAACAAAAATATCGTAAGAGACTACCTTCTATAATTACCAGGAAACCATCCATTGAAGTAACAAAGATATCAACAACATACTACCTTCCATAATGACAAGGCTACCATCCGTTGGAGTAATAAAAATCACGACAATTGACTACCTTCCATAATGACAAGGCTACCATCCATTGGAATAAAAAAAATATCGACAACACACTACCTTCCATAATGACAAGGCTACTATCCAATGGAGTAACAAAAGTCTCGACAATAGATTACCTTCCATAATGACAAGTCTACCGTCCATTGGAGTAACAAAAATATGAACAACAGATTATTGTCCTTAATGATGAGGCTTCCATCCACTGGAGTAATATAAATCACAACGACAGACTACCTTCCATAATGACAAGGCTACCTTCCTTTGCAGTAACAAAAATCTCGGCAACAGACTACCATCCATAATGACAAGGCTACCATCCATTGTTGTAACACAAATCTGGACAACAAACTACCTTCCATAATGATAAGGCTACCATTCATTGGAGTAAAAGAAATCCCGACAACAGGCTACCTTCCATAATGACAAGGCTACCATCTAATGGAGTAACAAAAATCTCGACAAGAGACTACCTTCCATAATGACAATGCTACCATCCATTGGAATAAAAAAAATCTCGATCACATACTACCTTCCATAATGACAAGGCTACCATCCAATGGAGTAACAAAGATATCGACAAAATACTAGCTTCCATAATGACAAGGCTACCATCCATTGTTGTAACAAAAATCTCGACAACAAACTACCTTCCATAATGACAAGGCTACCTTCCATTGCAGTAACGAAAATCTCGGCAACAGACTACCTTCCATAATGACAAGGCTACCATCCATTGTTGTAACAAAAATCTGGACAACAAACTACCTTCCATAATGACAAGTCTACCATTCGTTGGAGTAACAGAAATCTTGACAACATATTACCTTCCATAATGACAAGGCTACCATCCATTGGAGTAACAGAAATCTCGACAACAGACTACCTTCCATAATGACTAGGCTACCATCCATTGGAGTAACAATGATATCGACAACAGACTACCTTCCATAACGACAAGGCTACAATCCATTGAAGTAACAAAAATCCCGACAACAGACTAGCTTCCCTAATGAAAAGGCTACCATCCATGGTTGTAACAAAAATTTGGACAACAAACTACCTTCCATAATGACAAGGCTACCATCCCTTAGAGTAACAAAAATCTCGATATCAGAATACCTTCTATAATGACAGGGCTACCATCCCTTAGAGTAACAAAAATCTCGACAACAGAATACCTTCCATAATGACAGGGCTACCATCCATTGGAGTAACAAAAATCTAGACAACACACTACCTTCCATAATGACAAGGCTACCATCCATTGGAGTAACAAAAATCTCAACAATAGACTACCTTCCAAAATGACAAGGCTACCATCCGTTAGAGTAACAATGATATCGACAACCAACTACTCTCCATAATGACAAGGATACATTCCATTGTAGTAACAAAAATCTTGAAAATAGAGTACCTTCCATAATGACAAGGCTACCATCCATTGTAGTAACAAAAATATTGACAATAGACTACCTTCCATAATGGCAAGGCTACCATCCATTGGAGTAACAAGAATCACGACAACAGACTACCTTCTATAATTACAAGGCTACCATCTATTAGAATAACAAAAATATAGACACGACACTACCTTCCATAATGACAAGGATACCATCCCTTAGAGTAACAAAAATCTAGACAACAAAATACATTCCATAATGACAGGGCTACCATCCGTTGGAGTAACAAAGATATTGAAAACATCCCCTTCATAATGACAAGGCTACCATCCGTTGGAGTAATAAAAATCACGACAACTGACTACCTTCCATAATGACAAGGCTACCATCCATTGGAATAACAAAAATCTCGAGAACAAACTACCTTCCATAATGACTAGGCTACCATCCATTGGAGTAACAAAGATATCAACAACAGACTATGTTTCATAATGACAAGGATATCATCCATTGGAATAACAAAAATCTCGACAAAAGACTACCTTCCATAATGACAGGGATACCATCCATTGGAGTAACAAAAATCTCGACAACAGACTACCTTCCATAATGACAAGGCTACCATCCATTGAAGTAACAAAAATCTCAAGAACAGACTACCTTCCATAAAGACTAGGCTACCATCCATTGGAGTAACAATGATATCGACAACACACTACCTTCCATAATGACAAGGCTATAATCCAATGGAGTAACAAAAGTCTCGACAATAGATTACCTTCCATAATGACAAGTCTACCGTCCATTGGAGTAACAAAAATATGAACAACAGACTATTGTCCTTAATGACGAGGCTTCCATCCACTGGAGTAACAGAAATCACAACGACAGACTACCTTTCATAATGACAAGGCTACCTTCCTTTGCAGTAACAAAAATCTCGGCAACAAACTACCTTCCATAATGACAAGGCTACCATCCATTGTTGTAACAAAAATCTGGACAACAAACTACCTTCCATAGTGACAAGGCTACCATTCACTGGAGTAACAGAAATCTCGACAACAGACTACCTTCCATAATGACAAGGCTACCATCCATTGGAGTAACAAAAATCTCGACAACAGACTACCTTCCATAATGAATAGGCTACCATCCATTGGAGTAGCAATGATATCGACAACATACTACCTTCCATAACGACAAGGATACAATCCATTGTAGTAACAAAAATCCCGATAACAGACTACCTTTCATAATGACAAGGCTACCATCCATTGTTGTAACAAAAATTTGGACAACAAACTACCTTCCATAATGACAAGGCTACCATCCATTGGAGTAACAGAAATCTAGACAACAGACTACCTTCCATAATGACAAGGCTACAATCCATTGGAGTATAAATAATCTCGACAACAGACTACCCTCCGTAATGACAAGGCTACCATCCATTGGAGTAACAAAAATCTCAACAACAGACTACCTTCCATAATGACTAGGCTACCATCCATTGGAGTAACAATGATATCGACAACCAACTACCTTCCATAATGACATGGATACAATCCATTGTAGTAAAAAAATTCTCGAAATTAGAGTACCTTCCATAATGACAAGGCTACCATCCATTGTAGTAACAAAAATTTCGACAATAGACTACCTTCCATAATGGCAAGGCTACCATCCATTGGAATAACAAAAATATCGACACCACACTACCTTCCATAGTGACAAGGCTACCATCCCTTAGAGTAACAAAAATCTCGACAACAGAATACCTTCCATAATGACAGGGATACCATCCATTGGAGTAACAAAAATCTCGACAACAGACTACCTTCCATAATGACAGGGATACCATCCATTGGAGTAACAAAAATCTCGACAACAGACTACCTTCCATAATGACTAGGCTACCATCCATTGGAGTAACAATGATATCGACAACAAAATAACTTCCATAATGACAAGGCTACCATCCATTGTAGTAACAAAAATGTCGACAATAGACTACCTTCAATAATGACAACGCTACCATCCATTGCAGTAACAAAAATCTTGACAACAGACTACCTACCATAATGACAAGGCTACAATCCATTGGAGTAACAAAAATATCGACAACAGACTACCTTCCATAATGACTAGGCTACCATCCATTGGAGTAACAATGATATCGACAACAGACTACCTTCCATAACGACAAGGCTACAATCCATGGTAGTAACAAAAATCCCGACAACAGACTACCTTCCATAATGACAAGGCTACCATCCATTGTAGTAACAAAAATCTCGACAATAGACTACCTTCAATAATGACAACGCTACCATCCATTGCAGTAACAAAAATCTTGACAACAAACTACCTTCCATAATGACAAGGCTATCATCCATTGGAGTAACAAAAATCTCGATAACAGACTACCTTCCACAATGACTAGGCTACCATCCATTGTGTTAGAACAAAGTTTGAATCTACTACCCTATATTTAAGTTTTGATGATAACAAAGTGAAAAGATATATTATTTATATGATTCATGTATGAACTATCTGCTGCCTAAATTATTACGTTCTGATTTGCAGATACTCTGATTGATATAAGCAAGATCACACCTAATCAGCATCAGAAATTTGGTTCCTGACATCAGCATCAGAAGTTGCCATATCAGAATGTCAGAATCAGATGATCAACTCACGTACATGCTGAAGCCTGATGAACAAGACTGCGCTCAACACTCTGATAAAGAAACACAATAGTTCATCATCAGCGAAGCAGAGTCAGAATGAGCCAAGCCAGAACTTGCATTAAGTAAGCAACGGTACTGTGCATTGAAAGCAAATTAATTCCAACGGCCTCATTCCAGACAAGATCTGCTCAATAAGGAAAGTTTATTATTAGCATTGAATCAAGAATATTGCATCCAACGTTCATCATCTCAGTGCTATATAAACAAGACTTTGAAGATTGAAATGGCTAATGCTCTCAAAATCTCTACACGCACAAAAGGTAATTATAATCTTCTTTCTCTCAGTTTTGCTAAACCACTCATTCTGATATTCTATCATTGTTTAGCAATCTAGTTTCTAAGCTTCAATTTGTGTAAACATCACAGTTGTGATACAGTTTTGTAGAAAACATCCACACATTTAGTTTTATCTCTTTGTAAGAAAGTGTTACCTTGACAAACCGGGTTGTGGTTTGGATCAAGAAGGCTTTAGCAGTTGTTAAAGCAGTCTGTAATATTCAGTTGAATATAGTGGATTAAGACCTCGTTGGAGAGAGGCGAAATCACCTTGACGGGTGGACTGGAGTAGTTTGAGATCAAACGAACCAGGATAAAAATATCTTGTTCATTGCATTAGATTTCAGTTTTACAATTCAACCCCCCCTTCTTGTGTTTTTCACCACTTCAATTGGCATCAGAGCGCCTGGTTCTGAGCTAAAACACTTAACCGTGTCAGTACAAGATCCAGCGTCAGAAAAACACAATGGCAGGTAACAATTCTCACATCAGCAATGACAACAATGAGGACAGAGACAGATTCAGTGGCAAACCTCCAGTCTTTGATGGAGAAAACTTTGATTACTGGAAAGACAGAATGGAAAGCTTCTTTCTGGCTCATGATGCTGATCTGTGGGATATGGTGACAGATGGATACACGCACCCTGTGAATGCAAGTGGTCAGGAGATTGATAGAAAAACAATGTCTGATCAACAAAAGCGTGACTTCAAGAATCACCACAAGGCCAGAACCATCCTCCTCAGCGCCATCTCCTATACTGAGTATGAAAAGATCTCCAACAGAGACACAACAAAGAATATTTTTGACTCACTCAGAATGACGCATGAGGGCAACGTTCAGGTCAAAGAAACAAAAGCTCTGGCGCTCATTCAGAAGTATGAGGCGTTCAAAATGGAAGAATCTGAATCCATTGAAACCATGTTCTCTAGATTCCAGATTCTGGTAGCTGGTCTCAAAGTTCTGGACAAAGGATACTCTACTGCTGACCATGTCAAGAAAATCATCAGAAGCTTACCCAAGCAGTGGAGACCTATGGTTACAGCTCTGAAGCTAGCTAAAGATCTCAACAAAATCACTCTGGAGGAACTTATCAGCTCCCTCAGAAGTCATGAGATAGAGCTAGAAGCTGATGAGCCTCAGAAGCAAGGTAAGCCTTTAGCATTAAAATCTAACAGAAAATTTGAGTCTAAAGTTTTGCAGGCAGTTGAAGAAACATCTGATGGATCCTCATCAGAAGAAGACGAACTCTCCCTTCTCTCCAGAAGAGTAAATCAACTGTGGAAGCAAAGACAAAGGAAGTTCAGGAATCCCAGAAGATCTGATCAGAACGAGTCTTCTTCCAGATACAGAAGGACAGATTCTTCCTCTGGATACAGAAGATCTGAAGGCTCCTCCAGTAGCAAAAAGCTAAACACCAAAGACATCATCTGCTATGAGTGCAACGAGCAAGGACACTATAAGAGTGATTGCCCAAAGCTTCAGAGGGAAAAGCCCAAAAAGAAGTTTGGAAGAGAGAAGAAGAAAAGTCTCATGGCTACATGGGATGACTCTGACTCGTCTGAAGCTGACTCAGAATCAGATGATGAAAGGGCAAACATAGCTCTCATGGCTAACATTTCAGAAGATAGTGAAGCTTCTGAATCAGACTCAGAATCAGACACTGAAGAGGTATTTCCTAACTTTGTTGTTAACTTTACAAAGGCTGAACTTGCTGAAAGCCTTAATGAGATTCTGGAACGTTATCAGCAAATTAGAGCTAAATTCAGAGACCTGAAAAGGAATCTTGAATCTGACTCTAATAAGACTGAGAGTCTCAAATTGGAAAATTCTGAGCTGAGAAATAAGATTTCAAAATTAGAAAACACTTTACAAAACTCTCAGAAGGAACCAATTTCTGAAACTCCCAGCAACGCTGATGAGATCATCAAGGAGTATGATCACAGTTTCCAGAAGTTCCTAGCTAAAAGCATAGATAGAAGCAGAATGGCTTCAATGATCTATGGAGTTAGCAGAAACGGCAGGAAAGGAATGGGATACCAAGGTAAGGTTCCTACACCAAAGAATGTCATGGACTTAACCATTAAACACACTCCTCTGAGTTCACATTTTGTATATGGTCACACACATGATATCAAATACACTAGCAGTAAGCACTATGTGAAACCAAAATTCAACCAGAGTTTTGGTAAAACTAACAAATCAGGACCCAAGAAAATCTGGGTACCTAAGGATAAAATAATACATGTTGCAGATATCTTTAGCAGCAAGTCAGAAACACCAGTCATGGTACCTGGACTCTGGCTGCTCACGACACATGACGGGAATAAGGCATATGTTCCAAAGCCTGGAACTTAAGCCTGGAGGCCACGTTGGCTTTGGAGGCAATCAGAGGGGAAAGATAATTGGCTCTGGAACTGTAGGTAATGGAAATCTTCCCTTTATCAATAATGTTCTGCTAGTAGATGGATTGATGCATAATCTGTTATCCATAAGTCAATTAAGTGATAACGGTTATGATATAATCTTTAATCAAAAATCATGTAAAGCTGTTAGTCAGAAAGATCGGACTATCCTGTTTAATGGTAAGAGGAAAAACAACATTTACAAAATCAAACTTTCTAAACTAAAGAGTCAGAATGTAAAATGTCTTCTGTCTGTTAACAACGAGCAGTGGATCTGGCACAGAAGATTGGGACATGTTAGTATGAGAAGAATATCTCAGATTAACAAACTCAATCTGGTCAGAGGACTTCCTAATTTGAAGTTCAATTCAGATGCTCTGTGTGAAGCATGTCAGAAAGGCAAATTTGCAAAACCTTCTTTTAAATCCAAAAATGTTGTTTCTACCTCTAAGCCATTAGAACTTCTGCACATTGACTTATTTGGACCAGTTAAAACAGCTTCAGTCAGTGGTAAGAAGTATGGGTTAGTAATCGTAGATGACTATAGCAGATGGACATGGGTAAAGTTCTTAAGACACAAGGACGAGTCACACTCTGTGTTTGTTACCTTCTGTAACCAAGTTCAGAATGAAAAGGATCTTAGAATCGTTAAAGTCAGAAGTGATCATGGTGGAGAATTTGAAAACAAAGATTTTGAGTCATTCTTTAATGACAGAGGCATTCTGCATGATTTCTCTTGTCCTAGAACTCCCCAACAAAATGGAGTTGTAGAACGAAAGAACAGAACATTGCAAGAAATGGCCAGAACCATGATCAATGAGACAAATGTTGCTAAGACCTTCTGGGCAGAGGCAATAAACACAGCGTGCTACATTCATAATAGAATCTCAATAAGACCTATTCTGGAAAAGACTCCATATGAATTGTGGAAGAACAGAAAGCCCAACATTTCATATTTTCATCCATTTGGATGTACTTGCTTTATATTAAATACAAAGAATTATTTGAACAAGTTTGACTCTAAAGCACATAAGTGTATTATGTTAGGATACTCTGAAGGCTCAAGAGGGTACAAAGTATACAATACAGAAACACAAATTGTGGAAGAATCAATCAGTGTTCATTTTGATGATAAGCTTGACTCTGAAAAGTCAAAGCAGAATGAAGTTTTTGCAGGTATAGAAATTGAATTTGCAGGTTCTGAAGACAAGTCATCAGAAGCTCTCAACACAGACATTCCTTCAACGTCTGAAAGGAGCACTGCTAGTAATCCTACAACAGCTGCTGATCAACCTCAGAAGAGATTACCCAAAAGCAGCTTGGATCACCCAGAAGAGACTATCCTAGGAAGAAAGGAAGATCCAATCAGAACAAGAGCAAGCATCAGAAACTCTGAAGAAACACTTATGGGACTTGTGTCTCTGATTGAACCTTCTTCTATTGATGAAGCACTTCTGGATAATGACTGGATTCTGGCAATGCAAGAAGAGCTGAATCAATTCACCAGAAACGACGTATGGGATCTCGTTCCCAGACCAAAAGGATTCAACGTCATTGGAACAAGATGGGTGTTCAGAAACAAGCTAAATGAACAAGGTGAAGTCATCAGAAACAAGGCACGACTGGTTGCACAAGGTTATAGTCAGCAAGAGGGGATAGACTATACAGAAACCTTTTCCCCAGTCGCCAGGTTAGAATCTATCAGACTTTTAATTTCATTTGCTGTTAATAGAGGCATCACTCTGTATCAGATGGATGTCAAAAGTGCATTCTTAAATGGTTATATAGAAGAAGAAGTGTATGTACACCAACCCCCAGGTTTTGAAAATACAAAACATCCAGAACATGTTTTCAAACTAAAGAAGTCACTGTATGGTCTGAAACAAGCTCCCAGAGCTTGGTATGAAAGGCTAAGTAACTTTCTGCTGGAAAATGAATTCACCAGAGGGAAGGTGGACACTACTCTATTCTGTAAATAAGTTAAGAGTGACATCTTAGTCTGTCAAATTTATGTTGATGATATTATTTTTGGTTCTACTAATCCTTCTCTTGGAAGAAAATTTGCTAAGTGTATGCAGGCAGAATTTGAGATGAGCCTCATGGGGGAACTGAAATTCTTTCTAGGAATTCAGATCAATCAAACTCCAGAAGGAACTTACATTCATCAGAGAAAATACATCAGAGATCTTCTGAAGAAATTTGATCTCTCAGAATGTAAGCCATCAAAGATTCCAATGCATCCCACGTGCATTCTGGAAAGAGAAGAGGTGAGCAAAAATGTAGAACAGAAAGTCTACAGAGGTATGATTGGTTCTCTCCTCTATCTGACTGCTTCAAGACCTGACATATTATTCAGTGTTTGTATACGTGCTAGATTCCAATCAGATCCTAGAGAATCTCACTTAACAGCTGTTAAGCGAATTTTCAAGTATCTGAAAGGTACTACTAATCTGGGTTTGTTCTATAGAAAATCTAGTGATTACAGCTTAGTAGGCTACTGTGATGCTGATTTTGCTGGAGATAGAGTGGAACGTAAAAGTACTTCTGGAAGCTGCCAGTTTCTGGGAGAAAATATGATCTCTTGGTCCAGCAAAAGGCAATCAACAATTGCTCTGTCAACAGTAGAAGCTGAGTACATAGCAGCAGCAGGATGTAGCACACAAATGCTCTGGATGAAAAGTCAGCTTGAAGACTTCCAGATTTTTGAGAGTAACATTCATATACTTTGTGATAATACTTCTGCTATTTGCTTAAGTAAGAATCCCATTTTACATTCTAGAGCTAAGCATATAGAAATAAAACATCACTTCATTAGGGACTATATTCAGAAAGGTATTTTGAACTTAAAATTTATAGATACAGACCATCAATGGGCTGATATCTTTACTAAACCCCTTTCAGAAGATAGGTTTAATTTCATTCTGAAACATCTCAGCATGAAAGTGTGTCCAGAGTGAAAATGTTTTAATTCCATATATTTACCTTCAGAATGTAATTGTTTTACTGTGAACTTCTGATCAATCTCCTTTCAGAAAGATAGAACATGCAGATTGTATCAGATACAAGTCTAAAGATCTGAGAGTCTAAGCTCAAAGACAAACGTGCTGATCACTACATCAAACAAGTGTCATCCAATCATCAGCATATCTCTGAAGCAGAACGCGTGCACGCTTCTGAGAAGGCAAAGCGCTGATTAGGTGCATTGAGACACATGTCTGGTAACCGTTTTTAAGTATCTTTCTCAAATCCCCCAAAATCAGCAAGCATTTAATGAAAAGTAATCATGCTTTTAAAATGCAATCATGATTTTTCTCTCTCTTAAAAAACGTTTATCTTTTCAAAATAGTTTTGAAAACTCTATTTAAGCACATTAATCTCTCATTCTCATTCTTTACGCTTTCTCCTAATACTCAAGCATTTTCTGCATATTTCTGTGTTCATCTCTTGCAACCTATTTTCCTCAGTTTATTCTCAAAACCCTTTTAGTGTGAACATGGCAACCTCCAGCAGCGCTTCTGCAGGTCCTCAGAAGAAAGCATCATCTGAGCAATATCAAGTGCCATTCAGAACTCTCCTCACTCCTATGAAGAATCTTGAAGTGCTTTCTGAATTAATCATTGATTTTGAAAGCTTGAAGGAGAACGGTTTTAACCTAACTGAAGAAGTTAGGGCTCAGAAGTGGGAAAGGTACTTTGATAGGTTGGTTGGACCAACATTCCCAATGCTAGTAAAGGAATTCTGGATTCACGCCAAGGCTTCAACACATCTAGTCACCTCCTTTGTTTTGGGGAAGAAGATTGTGATCACTGAGGATCACATTGCAAGGCTAATCGGTCACAATGGCAGTGGCGTCCGTTGTGTGGACATGGCTGAAAGATGTGCTGATGTGGGTGTGATAGCTGCAAGGATTTTCACTCTTGGGGTGCCCAGCAGCAAGATTAAAGATCTGAAGGATCATTACAGAGTGTGGGCTAAGATAATTCTGGGGTGCTTCAACCACAGGAAACCAACCAGTTCTCCTGATTACATAAATCTGGATCAGCAGTTTCTGATCTACTTTATTGATCAGAAGGTAAAGATCAATCTGGCTCACTTCCTGTTCAACCACCTCAGAACAAGTGTGAAGGAAACAAGGGAAGAAGAAAGAACCAAGAGGGATTGGATACCTTTTGGAAGGTTGATATTAGATATTCTGACAGAGAATAGGCTGATTGAGCATCTGATAGAAGCTCATGAGCTAAGTACTATTGAACCAACAATTGGGAAACCTTTGAACGCAAAGAACTTGAAAAAGATGAAGCTGATAGAGAATATTCAGAAGGAACCCAGAGCTACTCCTATTGCTGATATCTCCAGCAGAAGAGTGCCTCTGAGTGACTTTCCGTTATTTTCTGAAATTGAATCCAAACCAGAGGTGATTCTCAGGTACTTGGATGCATGCAAGGCGAATGGTACAGATCCAAATCTGAATATCAAAGATCTGCATCAACCTCAACCTGAAGTGACTCTGAAGAAGACGAAGAAGAGGAAGGCACCATCAGAAGGATCATCCCAACAGACACCCAGGAAAAGAGGTAATTCATCTGCTGCTCCTGTTTTAAAATCTTCTACTATTCCAGCATTTATTCCTCCTCAAACCTCTCATAGAATCTCAATCCCCATCCCTACCATAGATGAAACTGTACAAGAAGAGAACCCTTCTGAGGCATTAAAACTCAGAAGACCCAGAACCAAACATCCCAAACAACCAACAATCTCAACAACATTAGCAATTGACCAAGTGCTGTCTGACATTGATCAACACACCTCTGATCAACCAATCTCTGAACCACAAACTGTTCCTCCTCCACAACCAGAACAACAGTAATCTGCTGAAGAACCAGAACAACAACAACCACTCTCATCAATTCCAGAAGAACCCCTTATCCCTGAACAATCAGAAATTCCGTCTCCCTCTCCCCAACCAGAAATTAATCCACCATCACCTCAAACAGAGTTTCATCACTCTGAAACTCCTTCTCCTCAACCATCTGAACCTCATTCACCTCAACCATCACCTCTGGCAATCCAGCTGCCATGTGGAACAACTGTTATCATGCCCCAGTTACCATCCTCACCAGAATCTACACCACCAAATACTCCCAAAACACCACCCAGTCCAATCATAATTTCTGATACTGATACTCCATCTCCAAAACAAACAGCTGCTCAGAAAACCTCTGAAAACCCCAGCAGGACTTTCATAGACTTAACCAGTCTTGACCGTCTTGCTGATCTGAAACACAAAATTGCCATCCCAAAACCAAAGCAACCAGATGTTGGCTCTGGTATTATGAATTTTGAAACAGGTGTGCTGCAATGGATTGCTTCTTTGAAGCAAGTCTGTCCTGGAATGATTGACCCAGCTGCTTCTGATCAGCTCTGGTCACAATTCAGACTTTGGGTACGTGCTGAAGCCCTCAAGTTGCAGGATATCAACTATGAGCAGGCACAACAAAATTTCAGCAAGCTTCTGAATGAAGTTGGAAGTCAGCTTCTGAAAGAGGACGTGCTCCCTCTGGACAGTGAACCTTGGTCTGAGAAACAGCAAGCTGCAAAGGTGCAATCAGAAGAAGACAAGACCATTCAAGCTGAAGAAAGTCAAGCAGAGGATGTTGCTGAAAGTTCTCAGAAGCCTCCTGCTTCTGATGCTTCTCAAGCTGCCTTGGACAGGCAGACTCTGGAAGAACTAAGGCTGAATGACATGCGTCTGCAGCAGCGGATGGATGAAAGCGATCAGAAGATGAAAGAGAGAATGGATGTGCAGGATAGCAAGATTGACACTGTTGTCAGCATGGTGCACAAGCAGAATGAGACTGCTGAAAAGATCCAAGCCATGCTGGAGAACCTGTTCACACGCTTGCCTCCTCAACCTTAGTCTTTTTTTTCATTCATGACCTTTTTCATGTTTTCCTTGATTTTCTGATGTACTGTTTGAATATGTTTTGTAATATTTTCTTGTTTTGATTCTGAACTCTCTCAATATGATTAGTTTTTCTGATCTTGATTGTTTTAGCACATCACCTACACTTTTTGATTGCTGACAAAAAGGGGGAGAACAAGAATGATATTTTAATCAATAACGGCTAACTAGACAGAAATTCTCAAACATTCTAACTCTATTACTTGAAAATGTTTTTCTGTTTTGCTTAAAGTCTACAGGTACAAGGAAGCTCCTGGACACTCTGAAAACTAGAAGCTCTGAAGCTCTGATCACTATGAAGTTCTGATCCGCTCTGATATTCTGATCCAAAGCAAAGCTCTGACATAAAGCTTCTGATAAGTCAAAGACTCTGATACTCTGATGTTCAAAGAAAGGCAAAAAGATCTGATCCTGAAGAACACGTGTAATCAAAGGGAAGTAATAAACTCAGGGGGAGTATCTCTCAACTCTGATATCTCTTTACTCCTTATCCTTTTACTTCTTATTCTGATACATATTCCAGATACCTTTTCACGTTATTTTCATTTAAAATATCTAGTTTTTGTCATCATCAAAAAGGGGGAGATTGTTAGAACAAAGTTTGAATCTACTACCCTATATTTAAGTTTTGATGATAACAAAGTGAAAAGATATAGTATTTATAAGTTTCATGTATGAACTATCTGCTGCCTAAAATTATTATGTTCCGACTTGCAGATACTCTGATTGATATAAGCAAGATCACATCTATTCAGCATCAGAACTTGATTTCAGACACCAGCATCAGAAGTTGCCATATCAGAATGTCAGAATCAGATGATCAACTCACGTACATGCTGAAGCCTGATGAACAAGACTGCGCTCAACACTCTGATAAAGAAACACAACAGTTCATCAGCAGCGAAGCAGAGTCAGAATGAGCCAAGCCAGAACTTGCATTAAGTAAGCAACGGTATTGTGCATTGAAAGCAAATTAATTCCAACGGCCTCATTCCAGACAAGATATGCTCAATAAGGAAAGTTTATTATTAGCATTGAATCAAGAATATTGCATCCAACGTTCATCATCTCAGTGCTATATAAACAAGACTTTGAAGATTGAAATGGCTAATGCTCTCAAAATCTCTACACGCACAAAAGCTAATTATAATCTTCTTTCTCTCAGTTTTGCTAAACCACTCATTCTGATATTCTATCATTGTTTAGCAATCTAGTTTCTAAGCTTCAATTTGTGTAAACATCACAGTTGTGATACATATTTGTAGAAAACATCCACACATTTAGTTTTATCTCTTTGTAAGAAAGTGTTACCTTGACAAACCGGGTTGTGGTTTGGATCAAGAAGGCTTTAGCAGTTGTTAAAGCAGTCTGTAATATTCAGTTGAATATAGTGGATTAAGACCTCGTTGGAGAGAGGCGAAATCACCTTGACGGGTGGACTGGAGTAGTTTGAGATCAAACGAACCAGGATAAAAATATCTTGTTCATTGCATTAGATTTTAGTTTTACAATTCAACCCCCCCCTTCTTGTGTTTTTCACCACTTCACATTGGAGTAACAATGATATCGACAACAGACTACCTTCCATAACGACAAGGCTATAATCCATTGTAGTAACAAAAATCCCGACAACAGACTACCTTCCATAATGACAAGGCTACCATCCATTGTAGTAACAAAAATCTCGACAATAGACTACCTTCAATAATGGCAAGGCTACCATCCATTGCAGTAACAAAAATCACGACAATAGACTACCTTCCATAATGACAATCCTACCATCTATTGGAGTAACAAAAATCTCAACAACATACTACCTTCCATAATGACTTGGCTACCATCCATTGGAGTAACAATGATATCGACAACAAACTATCTTCCATAATGACAAGGCTACCATCCATTGTAGTAACAAAACTCTCGACAATAGACCACCTTCCATAATGGCAAGGCTACCATCCATTAGAGTAACAAAAATCACGACAATAGACTACCTTCCATAATTACAAGGCTACCATCCATTGGAATAACAAAAATATTGACACCACACTACCTTCCATAATGACAAGGCTACCATCCCTTAGAGTAACAAAAATATCGACAATAGAATACCTTCCATAATGACAGGGCTACCATCCATTGGAGTAACAAAGATATCGACAACATACTACCCTCCATAATGACAAGGCTACCATCCGTTGGAGTAATAAAAATCACGACAACTGACTACCTTCCATAATGACAAGGCTACCATCCATTGGAATAACAAAAATCTCGACAACAGACTACCTTCCAAAATGACTAGGCTACCATCCATTGGAGTAACAAAGATATCGACAACAGACTATCTTTCATAATGACAAGGATACCATCCATTGGAATAACAAAAATCTCGACAAGAGACTACCTTCCATAATGACAAGGATACCATCCATTGGAGTAACAAAAATCTCGATAGCAGACTACCTTCCATAATGACAAGGGTACCATAATTGGAGTAACAAAAATATCCATAAGAGACTACCTTCCATAATGACAAGGCTACTATCCATTGGAGTATAAAAAATCTCGACAACATACTACCTTCCATAATGACAAGGCTACCATCCATTGGAGTAACAAAAATCTCAACAACAAACTACCTTCCATAATGACTAGGCTACCATTTATTGGAGTAACAAAGATATCGACAACAAACTACCTTCCATAATGACAAGGCTACAATCAATTGTAGTAACAAAATTCTCGAAAATAGAGTACCTTCCATAATGAAAAGGCTACCATCCATTGTAGTAACAATAATCTCGACAATAGACTACCTTAAATAATGACAAGGCTACCATCCATTGCAGTAACAAAAATCTCGACAACAGACTACCTTCCATAATGACAAGGCTACCATCCATTATTGTAACAAAAATCTGGACAACAGACTACCTTCCATAATGACAAGGCTACCATCCATTGGAGTAACAAAAATGCCGACAACAGACTACCTTCCATAATGACAAGGCTACCATCCATTGTTGTAACAAAAATCTGGACAACAAACTACCTTCCATAATGACAAGGCTACCATCCATTAGAGTAACAAAAATACCGACAACATAATACCTTCCATAATGACAAGGCTACCATCCATTGGAGTAACAGAAATCTAGACAACAGACTACCTTCCATAATGACAAGGCTACCATCCATTGTAGTAACAAAAATCTCGACAATAGACTACCTTCAATAATGACAACGCTACCATCCATTGCAGTAACAAAAATCTTGACAACAGACTACCTACAATAATGACAAGGCTACCATCCATTCGAGTAACAAAAATCTCGACAACAGACTACCTTCCATAATGACTAGGCTACCATCCATTGGAGTAACAATGATATCGACAATAGACTACCTTACATAACGACAAGGCTACAATCCATGGTAGTAACAAAAATCCCGACAACAGACTACCTTCCATAATGACAAGGCTACCATCCATTGTAGTAACAAAAATCTCGACAATAGACTACCTTCAATAATGGCAAGGCTACCATCCATTGCAGTAACAAAAATCACGACAACAGACTACCTTCCATAATGACAATCCTTCCATCTATTGGAGTAACAAAAATCTCAACAACATACTACCTTCCATAATGACTTGGCTACCATCCATTGGAGTAACAATGATATCGACAACAAACTATCTTCCATAATGACAAGGCTACCATCCATTGTAGTAACAAAAATCTCGACAATAGACTACCTTCCATAATGGCAATGCTACCATCCATTGGAGTAACAAAAATCACGACAATAGACTACCTTCCATAATTACAAGGCTACCATCCATTGGAATAACAAAAATATTGACACCACACTACCTTCCATAATGACAAGGCTACCATCCCTTAGAGTAACAAAAATATCGACAATAGAATACCTTCCATAATGACAGGGCTACCATCCATTGGAGTAACAAAGATATCGACAACATACTACCCTCCATAATGACAAGGCTACCATTCGTTGGAGTAATAAAAATCACGACAACTGACTACCTTCCATAATGACAAGGCTACCATCCATTGGAATAACAAAAATCTCGACAACAGACTACCTTCCAAAATGACTAGGCTACCATCCATTGGAGTAACAAAGATATCGACAACAGACTATCTTTCATAATGACAAGGATACCATCCATTGGAATAACAAAAATCTCGACAAGAGACTACCTTCCATAATGACAAGGATACCATCCATTGGAGTAACAAAAATCTCGATAGCAGACTACCTTCCATAATGACAAGGGTACCATAATTGGAGTAACAAAAATATCCATAAGAGACTACCTTCCGTAATGAAAAGGCTACTAACCATTGGAGTATAAAAAATCTTGACAACATACTACCTTCCATAATGACAAGGCTACCATCCATTGGAGTAACAAAAATCTCAACAACAGACTACCTTCCGTAATGACTAGGCTACCATTTATTGGAGTAACAAAGATATCGACAACAAACTACCTTCCATAATGACAAGGCTACAATCCATTGTAGTAACAAAATTCTCGAAAATAGAGTACCTTCCATAATGAAAAGGCTACCATCCATTGTAGTAACAAAAATCTCGACAATAGACTACCTTCAATAATGACAAGGCTACCATCCATTGTAGTAACAAAAATCTCAACAACAGACTACCTTCCATAATGACAAGGCTACCATCCATTATTGTAACAAAAATCTGGACAACAGACTACCTTCCATAATGACAAGGCTACCATCCATTGGAGTAACAAAAATGCCGACAACAGACTACCTTCCATAATGACAAGGCTACCATCCATTGTTGTAACAAAAATCTGGACAACAAACTACCTTCCATAATGACAAGGCTACCATCCATTAGAGTAACAAAAATACCGACAACATAATACCTTCCATAATGACAAGGCTACCATCCATTGGAGTAACAGAAATCTAGGCAACATACTACCTTCCATAATGACAAGGCTACCATCCATTGTAGTAACAAAAATCTCGAGAATAGACTACCTTCAATAATGACAACGCTACCATCCATTGCAGTAACAAAAATCTTGACAACAGACTACCTACCATAATGACTAGGCTACCATCCATTCGAGTAACAAAAATCTCGACAACAGACTACCTTCCATAATGACTAGGCTACCATCCATTGGAGTAACAATGATATCGACAATAGACTACCTTACATAACGACAAGGCTACAATCCATGGTAGTAACAAAAATCCCGACAACAGACTACCTTCCATAATGACAAGTCTACCATCCATTGTAGTAACAAAAATCTCGACAATAGACTACCTTCAATAATGGCAAGGCTACCATCCATTGCAGTAACAAAAATCACGACAACAGACTACCTTCCATAATGACAATCCTTCCATCTCTTGGAGTAACAAAAATCTCAACAACATACTACCTTCCATAATGACTTGGCTACCATCCATTGGAGTAACAATGATATCGACAACAAACTATCTTCCATAATGACAAGGCTACCATCCATTGTAGTAACAAAAATCTCGACAATAGACTACCTTCCATAATGGCAAGGCTACCATCCATTGGAGTAACAAAAATCACGACAATAGACTACCTTCCATAATTACAAGGCTACCATCCATTGGAATAACAAAAATATTGACACCACACTACCTTCCATAATGACAAGGCTACCATCCCTTAGAGTAACAAAAATATCGATAATAGAATACCTTCCATGATGACAGGGCTACCATCCATTGGAGTAACAAAGATATCGACAACATACTACCCTCCATAATGACAAGGCTACCATTCGTTGGAGTAATAAAAATCACGACAACTGACTACCTTCCATAATGACAAGGCTACCATCCATTGGAATAACAAAAATCTCGACAACAGACTACCTTCCAAAATGACTAGGCTACCATCCATTGGAGTAACAAAGATATCGACAACAGACTATCTTTCATAATGACAAGGATACCATCCATTGGAATAACAAAAATCTCGACAAGAGACTACCTTCCATAATGACAAGGATACCATCCATTGGAGTAACAAAAATCTCGATAGCAGACTACCTTCCATAATGAAAAGGGTACCATAATTGGAGTAACAAAAATATCCATAAGAGACTACCTTCCATAATGACAAGGCTACTATTCATTGGAGTATAAAAAATCTCGACAACATACTACCTTCCATAATGACAAGGCTACCATCCATTGGAGTAACAAAAATCTCAACAACAAACTACCTTCCATAATGACTAGGCTACCATTTATTGGAGTAACAAAGATATCGACAACAAACTACCTTCCATAATGACAAGGCTACAATCAATTGTAGTAACAAAATTCTCGAAAATAGAGTACCTTCCATAATTAAAAGGCTACCATCCATTGTTGTAACAATAATCTCGACAATAGACTACCTTCAATAATGACAAGGCTACCATCCATTGCAGTAACAAAAATCTCGACAACAGACTACCTTCCATAATGACAAGGCTACCATCCATTATTGTAACAAAAATCTGGACAACAGACTACCTTCCATAATGACAAGGCTACCATCCATTGGAGTAACAAAAATGCCGACAACAGACTACCTTCCATAATGACAAGGCTACCATCCATTGTTGTAACAAAAATCTGGACAACAAACTACCTTCCATAATGACAAGGCTACCATCCATTAGAGTAACAAAAATACCGACAACATAATACCTTCCATAATGACAAGGCTACCATCCATTGGAGTAACAGAAATCTAGACAACAAACTACCTTCCATAATGACAAGGCTACCATCCATTGTAGTAACAAAAATCTCGACAATAGACTACCTTAAATAATGACAACGCTACCATCCATTGCAGTAACAAAAATCTTGACAACAGACTACCTACCATAATGACAAGGCTACCATCCATTGGAGTAACAAAAATCTCGACAACAGACTACCTTCCATAATGACAAGGCTACCATCCATTGGAGTAACAATTATATCGACAACAGACTACCTTCCATAACGACATGGCTACAATCCATGGTAGTAACAAAAATCCCGACAACAGACTACCTTCCATAATGACAAGGCTACAATCCATTGTAGTAACAAAAATCTCGACAATAGACTACCTTCAATAATGGCAAGGCTACCATCCATTGCAGAAACAAAAATCACGACAACAGACTACCTTCCATAATGACAATCCTACCATCTATTGGAGTAACAAAAATCTCAACAACATACTACCTTCCATAATGACTTGGCTACCATCCATTGAAGTAACAATGATATCGACAACAAACTATCTTCCATAATGACAAGGCTATCATCCATTGTAGTAACAAAAATCTCGACAATAGACTACCTTCCATAATGGCAAGGCTACCATCCATTAGAGTAACAAAAATCACGACAATAGACTACCTTCCATAATTACAAGGCTACCATCCATTGGAATAACAAAAATATTGACACCAAACTACCTTCCATAATGACAAGGCTACCATCCCTTAGAGTAACAAAAATATCGACAATAGAATACCTTCCATAATGACAGGGCTACCATCCATTAGAGTAACAAAGATATCGACAACCTACTACCCTCCATAATGACAAGGCTACCATTCGTTGGAGTAATAAAAATCACGACAGCTGACTACCTTCCATAATGACAAGGCTACCATCCATTGGAATAACAAAAATCTCGACAACAGACTACCTTCCAAAATGACTAGGCTACCATCCATTGGAGTAACAAAGATATCGACAACAGACTATCTTTCATAATGACAAGGATACCATCCATTGGAATAACAAAAATCTCGACAAGAGACTACCTTCCATAATGACAAGGATACCATCCATTGGAGTAACAAAAATCTCGATAGCAGACTACCTTCCATAATGACAAGGGTACCATAATTGGAGTAACAAAAATTTCCATAAGAGACTACCTTCCATAATGACAAGGCTACTAACCATTGGAGTATAAAAAATCTCGACAACATACTACCTTCCATAATGACAAGGCTACCATCCATTGGAGTAACAAAAATCTAAACAACAGACTACCTTCCGTAATGACTAGGCTACCATTTATTGGAGTAACAAAGATATCGACAACAAACTACCTTCCATAATGACAAGGCTACAATCCATTGTAGTAACAAAATTCTCGAAAATAGAGTACATTCCATAATGAAAAGGCTACCATCCATTGTAGTAACAAAAATCTCGACAATAGACTACCTTCAATAATGACAAGGCTACCATCCATTGTAGTAACAAAAATCTCAACAACAGACTACCTTCCATAATGACAAGGCTACCATCCATTATTGTAACAAAATCTGGACAACAGACTACCTTCCATAATGACAAGGCTACCATCCATTGGAGTAACAAAAATGCCGACAACAGACTACCTTCCATAATGACAAGGCTACCATCCATTGTTGTAACAAAAATCTGGACAACAAACTACCTTCCATAATGACAAGGCTACCATCCATTAGAGTAACAAAAATACCGACAACATAATACCTTCCATAATGACAAGGCTACCATCCATTGGAGTAACAGAAATCTAGACAACAAACTACCTTCCATAATGACAAGGCTACCATCCATTGTAGTAACAAAAATCTCGACAATAGACTACCTTAAATAATGACAACGCTACCATCCATTGCAGTAACAAAAATCTTGACAACAGACTACCTACCATAATGACAAGGCTACCATCCATTGGAGTAACAAAAATCTCGACAACAGACTACCTTCCATAATGACAAGGCTACCATCCATTGGAGTAACAATTATATCGACAACAGACTACCTTCCATAACGACATGGCTACAATCCATGGTAGTAACAAAAATCCCGACAACAGACTACCTTCCATAATGACAAGGCTACAATCCATTGTAGTAACAAAAATCTCGACAATAGACTACCTTCAATAATGGCAAGGCTACCATCCATTGCAGAAACAAAAATCACGACAACAGACTACCTTCCATAATGACAATCCTACCATCTATTGGAGTAACAAAAATCTCAACAACATACTACCTTCCATAATGACTTGGCTACCATCCATTGAAGTAACAATGATATCGACAACAAACTATCTTCCATAATGACAAGGCTATCATCCATTGTAGTAACAAAAATCTCGACAATAGACTACCTTCCATAATGGCAAGGCTACCATCCATTAGAGTAACAAAAATCACGACAATAGACTACCTTCCATAATTACAAGGCTACCATCCATTGGAATAACAAAAATATTGACACCAAACTACCTTCCATAATGACAAGGCTACCATCCCTTAGAGTAACAAAAATATCGACAATAGAATACCTTCCATAATGACAGGGCTACCATCCATTAGAGTAACAAAGATATCGACAACCTACTACCCTCCATAATGACAAGGCTACCATTCGTTGGAGTAATAAAAATCACGACAGCTGACTACCTTCCATAATGACAAGGCTACCATCCATTGGAATAACAAAAATCTCGACAACAGACTACCTTCCAAAATGACTAGGCTACCATCCATTGGAGTAACAAAGATATCGACAACAGACTATCTTTCATAATGACAAGGATACCATCCATTGGAATAACAAAAATCTCGACAAGAGACTACCTTCCATAATGACAAGGATACCATCCATTGGAGTAACAAAAATCTCGATAGCAGACTACCTTCCATAATGACAAGGGTACCATAATTGGAGTAACAAAAATTTCCATAAGAGACTACCTTCCATAATGACAAGGCTACTAACCATTGGAGTATAAAAAATCTCGACAACATACTACCTTCCATAATGACAAGGCTACCATCCATTGGAGTAACAAAAATCTAAACAACAGACTACCTTCCGTAATGACTAGGCTACCATTTATTGGAGTAACAAAGATATCGACAACAAACTACCTTCCATAATGACAAGGCTACAATCCATTGTAGTAACAAAATTCTCGAAAATAGAGTACATTCCATAATGAAAAGGCTACCATCCATTGTAGTAACAAAAATCTCGACAATAGACTACCTTCAATAATGACAAGGCTACCATCCATTGTAGTAACAAAAATCTCAACAACAGACTACCTTCCATAATGACAAGGCTACCATCCATTATTGTAACAAAATCTGGACAACAGACTACCTTCCATAATGACAAGGCTACCATCCATTGGAGTAACAAAAATGCCGACAACAGACTACCTTCCATAATGACAAGGCTACCATCCATTGTTGTAACAAAAATCTGGACAACAAACTACCTTCCATAATGACAAGGCTACCATCCATTAGAGTAACAAAAATACCGACAACATAATACCTTCCATAATGACAAGGCTACCATCCATTGGAGTAACAGAAATCTAGACAACAGACTACCTTCCATAATGACAAGGCTACCATCCATTGTAGTAACAAAAATCTCGACAATAGACTACCTTCAATAATGACAACGCTACCATCCATTGCAGTAACAAAAATCTTGACAACAGACTACCTACCATAATGACAAGGCTACCATCCATTCGAGTAACAAAAATCTCGACAACAGACTACCTTCCATAATGACTAGGCTACCATCCATTGGAGTAACAATGATATCGACAATAGACTACCTTCCATAACGACAAGGCTACAATCCATGGTAGTAACAAAAATCCCGACAACAGACTACCTTCCATAATGACAAGGCTACCATCCATTGTAGTAACAAAAATCTCGACAATAGACTACCTTCAATAATGGCAAGGCTACCATCCATTGCAGTAACAAAAATCACGACAACAGACTACCTTCCATAATGACAATCCTACCATCTATTGGAGTAACAAAAATCTCAACAACATACTACCTTCCATAATGACTTGGCTACCATCCATTGGAGTAACAATGATATCGACAACAAACTATCTTCCATAATGACAAGGCTACCATCCATTGTAGTAACAAAAATCTCGACAATAGACTACCTTCCATAATGGCAAGGCTACCATCCATTGGAGTAACAAAAATCACGACAATAAACTACCTTCCATAATTACAAGGCTACCATCCATTGGAATAACAAAAATATTGACACCACACTACCTTCCATAATGACAAGGCTACCATCCCTTAGAGTAACAAAAATATCGACAATAGAATACCTTCCATGATGACAGGGCTACCATCCATTGGAGTAACAAAGATATCAACAACATACTACCCTCCATAATGACAAGGCTACCATCCATTGGAATAATAAAAATCACAACAACTGACTACCTTCCATAATGACAAGGCTACCATCCATTGGAATAACAAAAATCTCGACAACAGACTACCTTCCAAAATGACTAGGATACCATCCATTGGAATTACAAAAATCTCGATAGCAGACTACCTTACATAATGACAAGGGTACCATAATTGGAGTAACAAAAATATCCATAAGAGACTACCTTCCATAATGACAAGGCTACTATCCATTGGAGTATAAAAAATCTTGACAACATACTACCTTCCATAATTACAAGGCTACCATCCATTGGAGTAACAAAAATCTCAACAACAGACTACCTTCCGTAATGACTAGACTATCATTTATTGGAGTAACAAAGATATCGACAACAAACTACCTTCCATAATGACAAGGCTACAATCCATTGTAGTAACAAAATTCTCGAAAATAGAGTACCTTCCATAATGAAAAGGCTACCATCCATTGTAGTAACAAAAATCTCGACAATAGACTACCTTCAATAATGACAAGGCTACCATCCATTGTAGTAACAAAAATCTCAACAACAGACTACCTTCCATAATGACAAGGCTACCATCCATTATTTTAACAAAAACTGGACAACAGACTACCTTCCATAATGACAAGGCTACCATCCATTGGAGTAACAAAAATGCCGACAACAGACTACCTTCCATAATGACAAGGCTACCATCCATTGTTGTAACAAAAATCTGGACAACAAACTACCTTCCATAATGACAAGGCTACCATCCATTAGTGTAACAAAAATACTGACAACATAATACCTTCCATAATGACAAGGCTACCATCCATTGGAGTAACAGAAATCTAGACAACAGACTACCTTCCATAATGACAAGGCTACCATCCATTGTAGTAACAAAAATCTCGACAATAGACTACCTTCAATAATGACAACGCTACCATCCATTGCAGTAACAAAAATCTTGACAACAGACTACCTACCATAATGAGAAGGCTACCATCCATTCGAGTAACAAAAATCTCGACAACAGACTACCTTCCATAATGACTAGGCTACCATCCATTGGAGTAACAATGATATCGACAATAGACTACCTTCCATAACGACAAGGCTACAATCCATGGTAGTAACAAAAATCCCGACAACAGACTACCTTCCATAATGACAAGGCTACCATCCATTGTAGTAACAAAAATCTCGACAATAGACTACCTTCAATAATGGCAAGGCTACCATCCATTGCAGTAACAAAAATCACGACAACATACTACCTTCCATAATGACAATCCTACCATCTATTGGAGTAACAAAAATCTTAACAACATACTACCTTCCATAATGACTTGGCTACCATCCATTGGAGTAACAATGATATCGACAACAAACTATCTTCCATAATGACAAGGCTACCATCCATTGTAGTAACAAAAATCTCGACAATAGACTACCTTCCATAATGGCAAGGCTACCATCCATTGGAGTAACAAAAATCATGACAATAAACTACCTTCCATAATTACAAGGCTACCATCCCTTGGAAAAACAAAAATATTGACACCACACTACCTTCCATAATGACAAGGCTACCATCCCTTAGAGTAACAAAAATATCGACAATAGAATACCTTCCATGATGACAGGGCTACCATCCATTGGAGTAACAAAGATATCGACAACATACTACCCTCCATAATGACAAGGCTACCATCCGTTGGAGTAATAAAACTCACGACAACTGACTACCTTCCATAATGACAAGGCTACCATCCATTGGAGTAACAAAGATATCGACAACAGACTATCTTTCATAATGACAAGGATACCATCCATTGGAATTACAAAAATCTCGATAGCAGACTACCTTACATAATGACAAGGGTACCATAATTGGAGTAACAAAAATATCCATAAGAGACTACCTTCCATAATGACAAGGCTACTATCCATTGGAGTATAAAAAATCTCGACAACATACTACCTTCCATAATGACAAGGCTACCATCCATTGGAGTAACAAAAATCTCGACAATAGACTAACTTCAATAATGACAAGGCTACCATCCATTGCAGCAACAAAAATCTCGACAACAGACTACCTTCCATAATGACAAGGCTACCATCCATTATTGTAACAAAAATCTGGACAACAGACTACCTTCCATAATGACAAGGCTACCATCCATTGTAGTGACAAAAATGCCGACAACAGACTACCTTCCATAATGACAAGGCTACCATCCATTAGAGTAACAAAAATACCGACAACATAATACCTTCCATAATGACAAGGCTACCATCCATTGGAGTAACAGAAATCTAGACAACAGACTACCTTCCATAATAACAAGGCTACAATCCATTGGAGTATAAAAATCTCGACAACAGACTACCTTCCATAATGACAAGGCTACCATCCATTGGAGTAACAAAAATCTCAACAACAGACTACTCTCCATAATGAATAGTCTACCATCCATTAGAGTAACAATGATATTGACAGCAAACTACCTTCCATAATGATAAGGCTACAATCTATTGTAGTAACAAAAATCTCGAAAACAGTGTACCTTCCATAATGACAAGGCTACCATCCATTGTAGTAACAAAAATCTCGACAATAGACTACCTTCCATAATGGCAAGTCTACCATCCATTGGAGTAACAAGAATCACGATAATAGACTACCTTCCATAATTACAAGGCTACCATCCATTGGAATAACAAAAATATCGACACCACACTACCTTCCATAAGGAAAAGGCTACCATCCCTTAGAGTAACAAAAATCTCGACAACAGAATACCTTCCATAATGACAGGGCTATCATCCATTGGAGTAACAAAGATATCGACAACATACAACCCTCAATAGTGAAAAGGCTACCATCCGTTGGAGTAATAAAAATCACGACAACTGACTACCTTCCATAATAACAAGGCTACAATTAATTGGAATAACAAAAATATCGACAACACACTACCTTCCATAATGACAAGGCTACCATCCATTGGAGTAACAAAAATCACGACAATAGACTACCTTCCATAATGATAAGGCTACCATCCATTGGAATAACAAAAATATTGACAACACACTACCTATCATAATGACAAGGCTACCATCCAATGGAGTAACAAAAATCTCGACAATAGACTACCTTCCATAATGACAAGTCTACCATCCATTGGAGTAACAAAAATATGAACAATAGACTACCGTCCTTAATGACAAGGCTAGAATCCATCGGAGTATAAAAAATATCGACAACAGACTACCTTCCATAATGACTAGGTTACCATCCATTGGAGTAACAAAAATCTCGAAAATAGACTGCCTTCCATAATGACAAGGCTACGATCCCTTAGAGTAACAAAAATATCGCAAGAGACTACCTTCCATAATGACCAGGAAACCATCCATTGGAGTAACAAAGATATCGACAACATACTACCTTCCATAATGACACGGCTACCATCCGTTGGAGTAATAAAAATCACGACAATTGACTACCTTCCATAATGACAAGGCTACCATCCATTGGAATAACAAAAATATCGACAACACACTACCTTCCATAATGACAAGGCTACTATCCAATGGAGTAACAAAAGTCTCGACAATAGATTACCTTCCATAATGACAAGTATACTGTCCATTGGAGTAACAAAAATATGAACAACAGACTATTATCCTTAATGACGAGGCTTCCATCCATTGGAGTAACAAAAATCACAATGACAGACTACCATCCATAATGACAAGGCTACCTTCCATTGCAATAACAAAAATCTCGGCAACAGACTACCTTCCATAATGACAAGGCTACCATCCATTGTTGTAACAAAAATCTGGACAACAAACTACCTTCCATAATGACAAGGCTACCATTCATTGGAGTAACAGAAATCCCGACAACAGGTTACCTTCCATAATGATAAGGCTACCATCCATTGGAGTAACAGAAATCTCGACAACAGACTACCTTCCATAATGACAAGGCTACCATCCATTGGAGTAACAAAAATCTTGACAACAGACTACCTTCCATAATGACTAGGCTACCATCCATTGGAGTAACAATGATATCGACAATAGACTACCTTCCATAACGACAAGGCTATAATCCATTGTAGTAACAAAAATCCCGACAACAGACTACCTTCCATAATGACAAGGCTACCATCCATTGTTGTAACAAAAATCTGGACAACAAACTACCTTCCATAATGACAAGGCTACCATCCCTTAGAGTAACAAAAATCTCGACAACAAAATACCTTCCATAATGACAGGGCTACCATCCATTGGAGTAACAGAAATCTAGACAACAGACTACCTTCCATAATGACAAGGCTACAATCCATTGGAGTATAAAAAATCTCGACAATAGACTACCTTCCATAATGACAAGGCTACCATCCATTGGAGTAACAAAAATCTCAACAACGGACTACCCTCCGTAATCACTAGGCTACCATCCATTGGAGTAACAATGATATTGATAACCAACTACCTTTCATAATGACAAGGATACAATCCATTGTAGTAACAAAAATCTTGAAAACAGACTACCTTCCATAATGACAAGGCTACCATCCATTGTAGTAATAAAAATATCGACAATAGACTACCTTCTATAATGGCAAGGCTACCATCCATTGGAGTAACAAGAATCACGAAAATAGACTACCTTCCATAATTACAAGGCTACGATCCCTTAGAGTAACAAAAATATCGCAAGAGACTACCTTCCATAATGACCAGGAAACCATCCATTGGAGTAACAAAGATATCGACAACATACTACCTTCCATAATGACAAGGCTACCATCCGTTGGAGTAATAAAAATCACGACAATTGACTACCTTCCATAATGACAAGGCAACCATCCATAATGATAGCTGTGGTGCTTTTCCTAACGTGCCTCTTCTTGGTACGAAAGGTGGAATTATCTATAACCCTGTTCTCGCGCGCCGTCAGTTTGGATACACGATGAGGGACAAGCCGAACAACATCCATGTGAGTGGTTTCTTTCTACAAGAAGGACAAGATCATCAGGCAGCTAAGAGGGAGATCGAAGGAGCTTGGCACCACATCCATAGGAAAGGGAGAGATATGTTAGGACATAGAGGTGCCGTTTCTTTGGAGCCTTATCTACAATGGGTCCATGCTAGGGCTTGTGCTCTCAAGATGCTCTATGAACCTGAGAAACCTTTATTCCCTACCGTTGCATCGTCATCTGTTGATATCCCTATCGAGAATATGGGAGAATACCAGAGAAATTTGGCTAGGATGAAGTCTAAAAGAGATGCTTGGAAAGAAAAGTGTAATATGTCTGAATATGAGAATCGGGTCCTGGCTCGACAACTAAAGGAAAAGGAGGATTTACTCTTTATTCAAGACGGCTGGTTCATTGATCATGATGAGAAGCTTCGTCAAAAGGATGCTTTACTGAAGAAGTATGCTAGTGAAAGGAAGAGAAAGAAGGAAGGTTCGGTAAGCGTTGCTCTTGTTCCTAATCCGCAAAAGGAAATCATTGATCGACTGGTAGTTGAGAAGAAAGAGATGGAAGACTTTTATGAAGAGAAGATCAGGAAGCTCCAGTTACAGTTGGCATTTGGTCCTTCATCTGATGATTCTGAGTGATCTTTAGTTCTTAGTTTTATTTTACTGATGTCATTTTGTAAAACTCTTTAAAAGGGCTTCATGTTCCGAAGTTGTAATTTACTGCTTTTATTATGGGCTTCATGTTCCAAAGTTGTAATTTACTACTTTATTATGGGCTTCATGTTCCAAAGTGGTAATTTACTGCTTTTATTATGGGCTTCATGTTCCAAAGTTGTAATTTACTGCTTTTATTATGGGCTTCATGTTCCAAAGTTTTAATTTACTGCTTTATTATGGGCTTCATGTTCCAAAGTTGTAGTTTACTACTTTTATTATTGGGTTGTTATCCCAAAGTTGTAATTTATTGTTTTGTTGTTCCAAAGTTGTAAGTTGTAATTTGCCGCTTTTGATTAATGAATTGAGTTTTTGTTGTTCCAAATTCCTTTACCATTGATGTGTGCAAAATTATTGAAGTTCCTTGAAAAACTATTAAAATGAATTATCAGTTGCATCGCATATCATGCATCATCCAACATTCCACTTCACATGTTTTCTAGAGTCTTATCCTTGTTTCTTTTTCCACTCCGATAGATTGTCAAGCTGTCTGATCGATACGATACTCGAGCCAATCGCCAGAAGAAGATGGAAGATCTAGAACAGGAAAACCACGAGCTTCGTGAGGAGGTCGCTACCCTTCGTGTCGGTATGGAAAAGTTAACTGCGCTAGTGGAAAGTTTGATGGCTGCTCAGAATCAGCCATCGACTACAGCTGCTGAGATTCAGACTTCAACTACTGCGATTTCCGATATTGTCACCGTTCCAACATCTGTGACTCAAATCAACTCTCCGCTTCAACATCAGATGCCAAAAGGTTTTCCGTGGGGAATGCCTTACAACTTTGTGCCATAGGGGTATTAGCCTGTCGTACAGCCTTTGTTTCAACCTACTTTGTCTCTTCCTCAACCAGAGACAACTGCCATGCCGCCGGTAATCCCGTCTGTAACACCTTTCCCGCAACCTGTAATGACAATTGTCGCTCTTGTGGTTCACTCCATGCCATACTTGAATGAACCTGCTTATCCTGCCGAGCTTGCTGAAAGTTTGGGTCTTTTTGATAGAATGGAAGAATTTCAAGACCAATTCCAAGAAATGCAGAGGGAGCTCAGAGCGTTAAAGGGGAAGGATTTGTTTGGGAAGAACACGCATGACCTTTGTTTAGTTTCGAATGTCAAGATTCCAGCAAAATTCAAAGTTCCAGACTTTGAGAGATATAAGGGTGATTCGTGTCCTCGGAGTCACTTGACTATGTACGTGAGAAAGATGTCTACATATTCTGATGATCATGACTTGTTGATTCACTATTTTCAAGACAGTTTGACGGGTGCTGCTCTAAAGTTGTATATGGGTTTAGACAATATTCGGATCTGCAACTTCAACGATCTTAGCGAAGCTTTTGTTCATCAGTATAAGTACAACGTTGACATGGCGCCGGACAGGGATCAACTCCAGGCGATGTCCCAGAGAGACAGAGAATCTTTTAAGGAATACGCCCAGAGGTGGCGTGAAATTGCTGCTCAAATCTATCCTCCTCTGGAGGAGAAAGAGATGACGAAGATATTTTTGAAGACTTTAGGTTCCTTTTACTATGAAAGAATGATTGCCAGCGCACCCAGTGACTTCACCGAAATGGTAAGCATGGGCATGCGGTTAGAGGAAGGGATTCGTGAAGGGTGTTTGGTTAAAGAAGGAAGTCCATCTAGCAGTACCAAGAAGTTTGGAAGTGTTTTCCCAAAAAGAAAAGAGCAGGATGTCAGCGCAATTTTCCAAGGGAGATCGAGGAGATGTTACTCACACGTTGCGGCAGTCACTCCGGCTGTCCGCCCAGCTTTGATGACCCCGGGTCATCAAACCCCACCAATTCAACAACAGCCATTTCAGCAGTAGCCTCGACAACTGGCTTATCCATTCAACAACCAGAACCGTTCACCAAGAAAACCGCAATTCGATGTCATTCCTATGACTTATAATGAACTGTTCCCTGCTCTTATCAGAAAGAACCTCATAACGACAAAACCTCCTCCTGTCGCACTAAATAGTACTTCTCTGTGGTACAAGGCGGATCAGTTTTATGAATATCATCAAGGGTCGCCGGGGCACAACCTTGAAAATTGTTTTGCTATAAAGGCGGACGTGCAAAGGTTGATTAAGAATGGTTTCTTGTCTTTCAAGGATGTTAACCCGAATGTTAGAGATAATCCTTTGCCTCGACATGGGGCAACATCAGTGAATATGGTGGAAGGTTGTCCGGGAAAGTTTCGAGTTTTTCAAGTTGAACACATAAGGGAGTCGTTGATCAGGTTACATCACAGCTTAAGAAGGCTTGCCTTTGTTAGGCATCAGCATGATTATGATGTTTGTGAATTTTGTTCAAGAGAGGTTGATTGCCCTATTGTGAAGGAGGATATTCAAAAGTTGTTAGACTAGAGAGTTATCACTATTACATATGACAGAGATCGGAGGATGAAGTGAATGTTATAATACCACAATTCAATTTGCCTGAATCAGTAGAGATCGTTTACGATAGTCAGACTGCACCTGTTGCTCCTTTGATCATTCATCCACCTGGTCCTGTGCCTTACAACTCAGACCAAGCTATACCGTATAAGTATAATGCCACAATGATTGAGAATGGGGTAGAAGTCCCTATACCAACGAGGCCGTCTTTTGTTAACATTGCTGATGTGAGTAGAGTTACGAGAAGCGGGCGTGTCTTTGCAGCAGTACCTTTGAAGAGACCAGAAGTTCAAGTCAGGAGGCCCATACCGGCAGAAATTCCAGCGAGAAATGTTGAACCAAGGGTTGAGATAGGCCGATCCAATGAACCTATCCCTCATCCTGAGGATGATGAGATTCTGAAGCTTATCAAGAGAAGTGAATATAAGATTGTGGACTAACTTTTGCAAACTCCTTCCAAGATTTCTTTGCTTGCTTTACTGAGAGATTCTGGTGCCCATAGGGAAGCTTTGATGAAGGTCTTGGACCAGGCATTCGTGGATCATGATGTGACGGTTGACCAGTTTGATGGAATTGTGGGAAATATTACTTCATGTAACAATCTCGGTTTCAGTGATGAAGAGCTTCCCGAGGAGGGAAGGAACCATAATATGGCTTTGCATATCTCAATAAGTTGTGGAAATGATACTTTATCAAGTGTGTTTGTAGATACAGGTTCGTCGTTAAATGTAATGCCCAAGACTACATTATCTCGACTCTCATATCAAGGTGCTCCCATGAGACCTAGTGGGGTAATTGTTAAAGCGTTTGATGGTTCTAGGAAGACTGTCATTGGTGAAGTAGATCTTCCTATAGTAATTGGTCCTCATACTTTTCAGATCACTTTTCAAGTAATGGATATTCGTGCTGCCTACAGTTGCCTATTGGGTCGTCCATGGATCCATGATGCAGGGGCAGTCACTTCCACGCTCCATCAGAGATTGAAGTTTGTAAGGCATGGAAAGCTGGTAATGATTGGTGGAGAGCAGGCTATGGTGGTAAGCCATTTGTCATCTTTATCTTTTATCGATGCTGATGAGGATGTTGGAACCCAATTCCAAGCTCTATTTGTTGCTAATAATGAAGTGAAGAAGCAAGGGACATCTATTTCTTCTTTTGAAGATGCGCGACGAGTGGTTGAAAGTGGTTCGGCTGAAGGATGGGGCCAAGTGTTGACTTTTTCCGAGAACAAGTCCGGAGAAGGTCTTGGTTTTCATCCCGTGTCTGCAAGATTCAAGCAGGAAATAGTTACCCGTCCGATTCAGGAGGTTTTCCGAAGCGCAGGTTTTATCCATCTGACTCCTCCTGAAGTTGATGCTATAATAAGAGACGATTCTGAAGAGGATTTACCCGATTTTGTAATGCATGGAGTGGCTTGCCAGAACTGGATTGTTGTTGATGTTTCTGTTGTGATGCACATTTCTGAGTAATGTTTTGTTTTGCTTTCGAAAAAAATTTCGCTATGTCCAAGGCGAAAAATATTTGTGTCGGGCTATGTTGAAATTAAACCCTCTTGCTCTGCCCAAGGCAAAAGAGAAATGTCTGGGCTCTTTATTTCAAGTATTTCCCTTCATGAATAAAAATGTTATTTTGTCCACTACTGTTTTATTTTTCACTTCTTCTGGGAAATAGTAATGAAAATTAATTGGTAGTAATAGGAAAATATAATAATATTTTGTTTCATTTGTACAACATTCATATTAATCGATTTCTAAAATAAATCATAATCATATGTGCAGATTAATCCATGACTTAACCATTGAAAACAATGATCCTATGCCCTCTCCCAACTTTGAATTCCCTGTGTTCAGAACCGAAGAAGAGGATAGTGAAGAGATTCCTGATGAAATTTCCCGTTTGCTTGAGCATGATGAAAAGACTATTCAGACGTTTGAAGAGCCTATAGAGTTGATCAATTTGGGTGATGAAGAAGATAAGAAGGAAGTCAAGGTCGGAGCATTGCTTATCCCAGAGGTCAAAGAGAAAATGTTGGAGCTTCTCAAAGAGTATGTTGATGTGTTTGCTTGGTCCTACCAAGATATGCCAAGTTTGGACAACAATATTGTGGAGCATCGTTTACCGTTGAGACCTGAATGTCTGCCAATTAAGCAGAAGTTGAGAAGGACTCGTCCCGATATGGCTGACAAGATCAAAGAAGAGGTTCAGAAACAGATTAATGCAGGTTTCCTTGTTACATCGGTCTATCCTCAGTGGTTAGCCAATATAGTGCATGTTGCTAAGAAAGATGGCAAAGTTCGGATGTGTGTAGACTATAGAGATCTGAATAGAGCTAGCCCAAAGGATGACTTCCCATTACCGCACATTGACGTATTCGTCGATAGTACCGCAAAGTTCAAACTCTTTTCTTTCATGGATGGTTCTCTGGTTACAATCAAATTAAGATGGCACCGGAAGATATGGAGAAGACAGCTTTCATTACACCTTGGGGAACATTTTGTTATCGGGTTATGCCGTTTGGTTTGAGGAATGCTGGTGCAATATACCAAAGGGCCATGACTGCTTTGTTCCATGATATGATGCATAAAGAGATAGAAGTGTATGTAGATGACATGATTGCCAAATCAGAAACTGAAGAAGATCATTTGGAACATTTATTGAAGTTATTCCAGCGTTTCAGAAAGTATAAACTCCTTCTGAACCCCAACAAGTGCACTTTTGGTGTTCGTTCTGGAAGACTTCTGGGTTTCATTGTCAGTCAGAAAGGTATTGAGGTAGATCCTGATAAAGTCAAAGCTATTCGGGAAATGCCCACACCCAAGACGGAAAAACAAGTAAGAGGATTCCTTGGGAGACTGAATTATATTTCTAGATATATATCTCATATGACTGCTACCTGTGGGCCGATTTTCAAGCTTCTCCGGAAGAACCAAGGATGTGTGTGGACAGAAGATTGTCAGAGAGCTTTTGATAGCATCAAAGAATATTTACTTGAACCTCCCATTTTGATTCCCTCGGTGGAAGGAAGACCTTTGATTATATACCTGACTATATTCGAAGATTCCATGGGATGTGTGCTTGGTCAACAAGATGAGACTGGAAGAAAGGAGCATGCCGTATATTATCTGAGTAAGAAATTCCTAGACTGTGAGTCTCGATACTCATTGCTTGAGAAAACCTGTTGTGCTTTAGCTTGGGCTGCTCGCCGTCTGCGCCAGTATATGATTAACCACACCACTTGGTTGATCTCCAAAATGGATCTGATCAAGTATATCTTTGAGAAGCCCGCCTTATCTGGAAGAATAGCCCGTTGGCAGATGTTGTTATCCGAATATGACATTGAGTATCACACTCAGAAAGCAATCAAAGGGAGTATTTTAGCCGACCATTTGGCTCACCAACCAATTGACGATTATCAATCCATCAAGTTTGATTTCTCGGATGAAGATGTTATGTACTTGAAAGCTAAAGATTGTGAAGAGTCGTTACCCGAAGAAGGACCTGATCCCGAATCCCATTGGGGTTTAATATTTGATGGAGCTGTGAATTCTTATGGAAATGGAATTAGGGCAATCATCGTCACTCCCCGAGGTACTCATATCCCGTTCACGGCGAGATTGAAGTTTGACTGCACGAACAACATGGCTGAATATGAGGCATGTATTATGGGTCTCGAAGAAGCAGTGGATCTAAGGATTAAGACTCTTGATATTTACGGAGATTCGGCATTGGTAATTAATCAAATCAAAGGAGAATGGGAGACTCGTCATCCTGGTTTGATCCCTTACAGAGACTATGCTAGAAGATTGTTAACTTTCTTCAACAAAGTGGAATTACATCATATCCCTAGAGATGAAAATCAAATGGCTGATGCTTTAGCTACTTTGTCTTCAATGTTTCAAGTGAATGGTTGGAACGATGTGCCTACAATCCGGGTTATGCGCCTCGACAGACCTGCTCAAGTGTTCTCAGTAGAAGAGGTCACCGACGACAAACCGTGGTTCTATGACATTAAACGTATTCTTCAAACTCAAGAGTACCCGCCTGGGGCATCCAATAAAGATAGGAAGACATTGAGAAGATTGGCAAGCAGTTTCTTCCTCAATGAAGAAGTTTTGTATAAGAGAAATTACGACATGGTCTTGCTCAGATGTGTAGACAGACGTGAAGCAGACATGGTGATGCAAGAAGTACATGAAGGATCTTTTGGCACTCATGCCAACGGACATGCAATGGCTAAAAAGATGTTGAGAGTTGGTTACTATTGGATGACGATGGAATCTGATTGCTGCAAATATGTGAAGCAATGTCATAAATGCCAGATTTATGCAGACAAGATACATGTGCCACCGACCCTCCTCAACGTTATCTCTTCACCTTGGCCTTTCTCTATGTGGGGCATTGATATGATTGGAATGATTGAACCCAAAGCTTCAAATGGTCATCGTTTCATCTTGATAGCGATCGATTATTTTACTAAATGGGTGGAAGCAGCATCTTATGCTAATGTAACCAGACAAGTGGTAGTCAGATTTATCAAGAATCAGATCATTTGTCGATACGACATCCCGAGTAAGATTATCACTGATAATGGTTCGAATTTGAATAACAAGATGATGAGAGAGCTTTGTGAAGGGTTCAAGATCGAACATCATAATTCTTCTCCTTACAGACCGAAGATGAATGGGGCTGTTGAAGCTGCTAACAAGAATATCAAAAAGATTGTCCAGAAGATGGTGGTAACTTATAAAGATTGGCATGAAATGCTTCCGTTTTCTCTGCATGGATACCGTACTTCAGTTCGAACTTCAACAGGCGCAACCCCATTTTCCCTAGTTTATGGTATGGAAGCAGTACTCCCCGTTGAGGTTGAGATTCCGTCTCTGAGAGTGTTGATGGAAGCTAAACTTTCTGAGGCTGAATGGTGTCAAAGTAGATATGAGCAGTTGAATTTAATTGAAGAAAAGAGATTGACAGCTTTGTGTCACGGTCAATTGTATCAGCAGAGAATGAAGAAGGCTTTTGATAAGAAGGTTCGACCATGCGAGTTCAGAGAAGGTGACCTTGTGCTCAAAAAGATATTATCTTTCAAACCTGATTCTAGGGGCAAGTGGGCTCCGAATTATGAAGGATCGTATGTCGTTAAGAAAGTTTTCTCTGGAGGTGCCTTGATTCTCACCAATATGGACGGTGACGAGCTCCCGCGCTCCATGAACACCGATGCAGTCAAGAAGTATTTCGCTTAGATTTGAGTTGACAGTTTGCTAAGTTGAAAACCTGAAGGGGCGGCTTAGGCAAGCTTTTGGTCAGACCAGTCTTGGCATTTGAACACATTTCGGAATTCGAAGTTGTTAGGGAGAATAGTGATCATTGTTTTTGTGTAACCCTTTCTTTCATGTATTATTTCCCAAACTTTTGTAAACCATTGGAGTCGCGTTGTTAGCAAACTGCCATCTTATTAATGAAATTTGAGCATTTACCTTTTGTGGGCAAAATTTTAATTTTACGGAAATATTTGAAACAAATGTATTTAAAGTATTCTTATTTTAAAAATGTGTCGTGAATAATGAAAGGAATATTAACAGTTGTTCCGAGGATGGTCAAGCCATGAAATGCAAAACAGTACAGTAATTTATCCTTGCATGATGAACATGTCTTATTTCAAAATCGTCATGAGGTGTTGGTTGTGTAAACTTGCGTTTCTCGCGGTACTAAGTTTGGTGACACCCAAGTTGTTCCAGTTAAGCGTGTTTTGGCTACCTTTATTTGGGAAATTTCTGAAGTATGGTACGCTTTGTCTCATGCCAGTGGTCTATTGGTATTAGAAGATTGGATTTGATTGCTTTTCTCCTCAGAAGACTTGAACCTTGTGGCGTGTTACGCTCCGACGTTGCTTTGGGGTTCCAGTTCCAGTTATTTTCCGTCCTTTTAAGATTGGCCGAGTATCTATCTTATCGTGACATCTTATCGTCTTCAGGATATTCCATCTGTTCGTTTTGTCAGCATAACATTCATTTATTCATTTACACTTATATCACGCATGCATATTCATATTTGCCGTTTATTTTGGGTTGTATAATTTGTTTTTAATACAAGGTACAGTTTCTTTCCAAGTAGAAGGTTAGCTTAGGTAGAAAATGTGTTTCCTTTCTAAAATTCCCCGACTGAGCTAATCCTCGTGGATGATTTTTGATTCAGCCTACCTTGTCCATTTCTGGATAGGATAATTCCCCAATCGAGTTACTTTCTCATTGGGTGGAGTCTTGTTTGACTATTTTCTCTCTGGTTTATTCCTGGAGGGAGTTGTTGCCTCTTGCATAGGCTATCTCATGATTTTCCCCAGTGAAGTCGCGACCTAGACGAATGGTGCGTTTATTTTGCACATTTAAGTATGTGATCTCCTCGGGAAGGATTGATTCATGATTCTCTTTGATGAAGATTTTTATTCTCTGCCAATATCATCGCAATTTCCTTCTGAATTATTTTTGGAAAACGACAAGCGGCAGTCTCTTCATGAGCAACTTGTACGTTATTATTTTTGGAAAACGACAAGCGGCGGTCTCTTCATGAGCAACTTGTACGTTATAGACATCATCGGAAAACAACAAGCGGCGGTCTCTTCATGAGCAACTTGTACGTTATTATTTTTGGAAAACGACAAGCGGCGGTCTCTTCATGAGCAACTTGTACGTTATAGACATCATCGGAAAACGACAAGCGGCAGTCTCTTCATGAGCAACTTGTGCGTTATTATTATTTTTGGAAAACGACAAGCGGCAGTCTCTTCATGAGCAACTTGTACGTTATTATTTTTGGAAAACGGCAAGCGGCGGTCTCTTCATGAGCAACTTGTACGTTATTATTTTGGAAAACGGCAAGCGGCAGTCTCTTTATTTGAGTAACTTGTACGTTATTATTTTCTGGAATACAACAAGTGGCAGCTTCTTTATTTGAGCAGCTTGTATGTTATTGGTATTTATTTTTTGGAAAACACCAAGTGGCGGCTTCTTTATTTGAGCAGCTTGTATGCTATTAACATCTTTGAAAGACAGCTAGGGGCAGCTTCTTTATTTGAGCAGCTTGTATGTCATAGTATTTTGGAAGACAGCAAGTGGCGGCTTCTTTATTTGAGTAGCTTGTATGTTATTGACATCCCTGGACGATAGCAAGTGGCAGCCTCTTTATTTGAGCAGCTTGTATGTCATAATATTTTTGGGAAGACAGCAAGTGACAGCTTCTTTATTTGAGCAGCTTGTGTATCTACAACCATATTATATCTCAGCATTAATGAGTATGTCTCCGGAAATCTCGCAGAGAAGTTTGTTATGAATCTTTACCTTCAGAAGTTGGTAATCCATCATCAGCAAAATTGATACTTTTTGTCTATCATTGACCTTGAGTTGTGAACTCACTGTTATTTTGGGTCAATAATCTGTTTTAAGGCCTATGCAAGATGCCTTCTCTATTAGGGTCAGAGGTCGTATTCCCTCAAAATTTTATTCGCCGTCAAGAGTCTGTCATTTGAAGTCGATGGCTCGTTTCCCCAGTAGTGTATAATCCATGTCTCTGTGTTGTGTTGATGTTTGATTTCTCCAGCATTGTCTTGTTTCATACAATATCTTTCTCTGTGAATTCAATCACTACATTCATATCAAACATAATGGCGGTATCTTAGGGCAAAAATTTGCGTATTATGTATTTAAGTACCTTCAATCTCGTCGAGACGAAGATTTTAATCTTCATATCTCCGGATAGAAGAAACTTAAATAGGGGCAGCTGTTGTACCCCAAATTTTGACCTAAGATACTATCTCCCATCTGCATCATTACATTGCAAGGGTTTTGACCTATTTTTATCAACTTTCAAAGCAGTTTTTAAATTCATAACTTTTTCAAGTCAAGAGCTGTTTATTTTTTGAACGCTAAATTTTTTAATTGATCAATGCTAAAAGAATGTTTATTAATTATTTATTATCTTAAATTTAAATAATTGGAATTTATTTTCAGTTATTATATAATTTAAAGATTTATAAATAATAAAGTAAATATTTGAAAAAAGTTTATTAATTGATCAGACAATGTTTATTAATTATTTATTATCTTAAATTTAAATAATTGGAATTTATTTTCAGTTATTATATAATTTAAAGATTTATAAATAATAAAATAAATATTTGAAAAGAGTTTATTAATTGATCAACAATGTTTATCTAATTATTTATTATTCTAAGTTTAAATAGTTGAAATTTTATTTTCAGTTATTACAATTTAGAGAATTATGAATAATGAAGTAAATAATTGAAGAGAAGTTAATTGGTCAATGATGTTTATTTAATTATTTATTATTCTGAATTTAAATAATTTAAATTTATTTTCAGTTATTATATAATTTAAAGAATTATAAATGATGAAATAAATAATTGCAAAGAAGGAAAGAATTAATTGGTAAAATATTGGAGTTTTATTCATTTTATTCTCATTGTTACAATTGTTGTTTAAATACCGTATTTATTTACAATGTATTTACAATGATAATTTTTACAATGTTTAAAATGAAATAAAAACTATCCTAATTTTTTTCCTAAGTTCTACATCTTCATCTTCTATCCAATACTTCTTTAATGCTCATTTGTTTTTACCTACAAAAGAATTAAAAGAAAAGTCGGAAATAAATATAATTAAAAGCAAAAAAAATTAATTTAGCGTTCATCATTAAAAGCAAACGGCTGGAATCAGTTTTTACCCTCTTTGCAAATCACGGGATTTCTCCCGGTTCACAAAAAGGGATGAATATTTATTGATAAAAATGAATGCACAAGTTAAAATATGCACAAATTCACTTTTGTCAAAATTGCACATTTTATTGTAAACTGCATAATCCAAAATCAATTGCACATTTTCAAAATCCATTGCATATTTCAAAAGCAAAACAGCATATGCAAGTCAAGTTACATTGCAAGCCAAACACCAACGTAAACTGTCAAGTGTGGGAAGAAGTCAAAATACACAAGGCTCCCATGCTGTAAAATAGAGATGACAAAGGGATATGTGCAGTTTTAAAACCATATATGCAAGCAATATATTTTTATTTCTCATCATTTTCCAGCTTATGCTTTTTCAGAACCAAGTACATAACATCACTTTTTAATGTCAAACTATACTAAGGAGAGAGAAGAGAGAAAGAGTGTGGGTTTTACAGGTTTTGGCTTAGGCAGAAAAGAGATACAAAACAAAACAGTAGTAGCACAATAAGAAAAAGGAAAGCATGAAAAAGGATACCAAACAAAACTGAATGTAACAGTAATGTGCAGGGATATCAAAGAAAAATGGTTAAAATATTCAAAACCTGTAACATAACCAAAAGGCCAAGAAAAACTGTTATAACACAAGAAACCCTTTAAGAAAGGTTAAGAGTCCAAAACCTGTTTTCAAGCCTTTGAATCAAAAACTGTCAAACAAAAAATATCAAGCCAATTCTCAAGACCAAAAGCCTCAAGAACCTGTTGTCCAGAGAAAGCACCACCTTTTCAAAACGAAAAAACTGTCCAGCTAAAGCCTTAAGCCTTAAAACCATAACCTGCACAAACCTGTTGCCTATCCAAAACCATGGCCTAAAAAACCAGTGTACCCTGTCAAACATGCTAAAAGCCATGATCAACAGCATAAACCATAAAGGCCACAACCTAAAAACCTGTCAAGCATAACATCCAAACCAGTAAAACCTTTCAAGCGCACAAACAAACACCCAAGGGCCTGAACCTGCTAAACTTCATCTGTCATAAATCTGCCTGAAGCCTTCAAGCCTCACAAAAAACCAGTAAAGCCTTACAGCCAAGAACACCTTCAACCTTAAACCAAAAGCATAAACCATAAAACCAATTTCCAAACCCACAAAAGGCCCTCAGAATTTCTTCATCATTAGGCTATCAAACCCAACATTTCATGCCTATCATAAGCATACATATCAGAAGCATACATATCATAAGCATACATATCAGAAGCATACATATCAGAAGCTACAAAGCATCAAGGCAGTTGTTCAAGGCAAACGTTCAAGGCAACAGAAGCAAGGCCAAAAGAAGAAGGAAAAGAAGTAGACAAAGGCTACCAAGAAGAAGAAGATAAAGTTTTTGTTTTCAGGGTTTTCATCACTAAACAAAAGGGACAAAGGAACAAAATACCGGGAGCAAGCCACAACATCGCACTTCCTTCCTCCACCAGCGAGCCTCCGTAACGTCTCTCCCTCCTCCTCCATAAAGGTAGCCTTGCTTTTCTCTTTCCCTTTTAACCATCTCAACAGAAATCATGTAAGAAAAATGAAGTCAGAATCGAAATGGGTACAAATCATAAACATGCAACAAAAGCATAAAAACTTAATGCGTTAATGGATGAATCGTCACCTTCACACCGTATCGTTGAGCGACACACGAAGAGGAGGAGGCGTTGGTGGCTCGGGCAAGGAGAACTCAGAGGCGAGAGCATGAAAGACGAAGAAGACGAAGTGAGCGATGAACAAGCGGCGCCTCTGTCAAAACCTTAACCCTAATCCGTTTTCCCCAATGCTAAGACAATGTTTAACCCTAAAACAATTATGAAATATGTTTGGACTCAACCTATTTCATCCACCTAAGCCCAGCGAATTCCTTAAACACACCCCCCATTCCTGTTTATTTTGATTTGGCCCCTTAGAACTCTTTGGCCCATATAATTGCCTATCCACCCCCTTTAATTTGATACCCCTTCTTCATTTATCTCCTTTTAGTTTTTTTAGAATCTTATTAAATTAGTTAATCAGTAATTTAATTAAATAAGAGTTGTAATTTAATTAGATATTTTAATAATGTGACCAATTTTTATTAAGTTTAACCTTAGGTTTAATTTAATAATTTTAGTATTCCTTTTTTAATTAGATTTAAGTTAATAGCTTTTAAGGTTTTAATTTAGTTTAGAATTATTTAATAATTTTTAAATAATACTTTATATTAATACCAAAAAACATATAAAAATAAAAAAACTAAAAAAACATTTTATTTCCTTTAATTAATTCCCTCGCTTTAATTAATAGTAAACAAAAATATGAAAATGCATGTTCGCGCCATTTAGTCTATTATTTAATTGTTGTATATCACTTAGCTATTTAATCATTATCTGCAAAATTTTCTATTTAATTATTTCGTCTTTACTTGTTTATTCTGTTTACGTCTAAATCCAAGAGAAAATACGATTAAATTTGTTGACTTCATGTCCTCAAATCCAGTCATGCGAATATCTTCATTTCATTAAAACTTAAGACAATTTTTCCTCAAAAACTCAGTCTTTTCAAAACTTATACCTTTTAAGCCAAAACTTCGGCATTAGGTCGTCGTACCTTCAAAAACCCGTCCGTACCCCTTTTCGGCCAAAACAATTCATTTTTTTTATCAAACGAACATTTTAATAAACAGATATTTCAAAAGGTTCCTATAGAGTACTATAGATACATTGGGTGCTAATACCTTCCCATTGTATAACCAACCCCCGAACCATAGAACTCTTTTCAAAAACGCCTTGTATTTCTATTACTTTTAGAAAGTATTATTTTACATTGCATATTTAGGGTTTTATTTCGCTCTTTCCCCTTTTCCCTTGGAAATAATAAAGCGCGGTGGAGACTCTTTCTTTTGTGAGACGAATTAATCAATAATTCGATCTCCGATTTACCCCGCTACATTTTTTATCGCTACACCTTCCATAATGACAAGGCTACCATCCATTGGAGTAACAAAAATCTCGACAACAGACTACCTTCCATAATGACAAGGCTACCATCCATTGGAGTAACAAAAATCTCGACAACTGACTACCTTCCATAATGACTAGGCTACCATCCATTGGAGTAACAATGATATCGACAACAGACTACCTTCCATAACGACAAGGCTATAATTCATTATAGTAACAAAAATCCCGACAACAGACTACCTTCCATAATGACATGGCTACTATTCATTGTTGTAACAAAAATCTGGACAACAAACTACCTTCCATAATGACAAGGCTACCATCCATTAGAGTAACAAAAATCTCGATAACAGAATACCTTCCATAATGACAGGGCTACCATCCATTGGAGTAACATAAATCTAGACAGCAGACTACCTTCCATAATGACAAGGCTACAATTCATTGGTGTATAAAAAATCTCGACAACAGACTACCTTCCATAATGACAAGGCTACCATCCATTGGAGTAAAAAAAATCTCAACAACAGACTACCTTCCATAATGACTAGGCTACCATCCATTGGAGTAACAATGATATCGACAACCAACTACCTTCCATAATGACAAGGATACAATCCATTGTAGTAACAAAAATCTCGAAAATAGAGTACCTTATATAATGACAAGGCTATCATCCATTGTAGTAACAAAAATATCGACAATAGACTACCTTCCATAATGGCAAGGCTACCATCCATTAGAGTAACAAGAATCACGACAACATACTACCTTCCATAATTAGAAGGCTACCACCCATTGGAATAACAAAAATATCGACACCACACTACCTTCCATAATGACAAGGCTACCATCCCTTAGAGTAGGAAAAATCTCGACAACAGAATACCTTCCATAATGACAGGGCTACCATCCATTGGATTACCAAAGATATTGACAACATACCCTCCATAATGACAAGGCTACCATCCGTTGGATTAATAAAAATCACGACAACTGACTACCTTCCATAATGACAAGGCTACCATCCATTGGAATAACAAAAATCTCGACAACAGACTACCTCCATAATGACTAGGCTACCATCCATTGGAGTAACAAAGATATCGACAACGGACTATCTTTCATTATGACAAGAATACCATGGATTGGAGTAACAAAAATCTCGACAACAGATTACCTTCCATAATGACAAGGCTACCATCCATTGGAGTAACAAAAATCTCAACAACGGACTACCTTCCATAATGACAAGGCTACAATCCATTGTACTAAAAAAATTCTCGAAAACAGAGTACCTTCCATAATGACAAGGCTACCATCCATTGTAGTAACAAAAATCTCGACAATAGACTACCTTCAATAATGACAACGCTACCATCCATTGCAGTAACAAAAATCTTGACAACAGACTACCTTCCATAATGACAAGTCTACCATCCATTGGAGTAACAAAAATCTCAACAACAAACTACCTTCCATAATGACTAGGCTACCATCCATTGGAGTAACAATGATATCGACAACAAACTACCTTCCATAATGACAAGGCTACAATCCATTGTAGTAACAAAAATCTCGAAAACATAGTACATTCCATAATGACAAAGATACCATTCATTGTAGTAACAATAATCTCGACAACAGAATACCTTCCATAATTACAAGGCTACCATCCATTGGAGTAACAAAAATCACGACAACAAACTACCTTCCATAATTAAAAGGATACCATCCATTGGAGTAACAAAGATATCGATAACATACTACCCTCCATAATGACAAGGCTACCATCCGTTGGAGTAATAAAAATCACGACAACTGACTACCTTCCATACAAGGCTACCATCCATTGGAATAACAAATATCTCGTCAACAGACTACCTTCCAAAATGACTAGGCTACCATCCATTGGAGTAACAAAGATATCGACAACAGACTATCGTTAATAATGACAAGGATACCATCCATTGGAATAACAAATATCTCGACAAGAGACTACCTTCCATAATGACAAGGATACCATCCATTAGAGTAACAAAAATCTCGATAGCAGACTACCTTCCATAATGACAAGGGTACCATAATTGGAGTAACAAAAATATCCACAAGAGACTACCTTCCATAATGACAAGGCTACAATCCATTGGAGTATAAAAAATCTCGACAACATACTACCTTCCATAATGACAAGGCTACCATCCATTGGAGTAACAAAAATCTAAACAACAGACTACCTTCAATAATGACTAGGCTACCATCCATTGGAGTAACAATGATATCGACAACAAACTACCTTCCATAATGACAAGGCTACAATCCATTATAGTAACAAAAATCTCAAAAATAGAGTACCTTCCATAATGAAAAGGCTACCATCCATTGTAGTAACAAAAATCTCGACAATAGACTACCTTCATTAATGACAAGGCTACCATCCATTATAGTAACAAAAATCTCGACAACAGACTACCTTCCATAATGACAAGGCTACCATCCATTATTGTAACAAAAATCTAGACAACAGACTACCTTCCATAATGACAAGGATACCATCCATTGGAGTAACAAAAATGCCGACAACAGACTACCTTCCATAATGACAAGACTACCATCCATTGTTGTAACAAAAATCTGGACAACAAACTACCTTCCATAATGACAAGGCTACCATCCATTGGAGTAACAGAAATCTAGACAACAGACTACCTTCCATAATGACAAGGCTACAATCCATTGGAGTATAAAAATCTTGACAACAGACTACCTTCCATAATGACAAGGCTACCATCCATTGGAGTAACAAAAATCTCAACAATAGACTACCATCCCTAATGACTAGGCTACCATCCATTGGAGTAACAATGATATCGACAACAAACTACCTTCCATAATGATAAGGCTAAAATCTATTGTAGTAACAAAAATCTCTAAAACAGAGTACCTTCCATAATGACAAGGCTACCATCCATTGTAGTAACAAAAATCTCGACAATAGACTACCTTCCATAATGGCAAGTCTATCATCCATTGGAGTGTCAAGAATCACGACAACAGACTACCTTCCATAATTACAAGGCTACCATCCATTGGAATAACAAAAATATCGACACCACACTACCTTCCATAATGACAAGGCTACCATCCCTTAGAGTAACAAAAATCTCGACAACAGAATACCTTCCATAATGACAGGGCTACCATCCATTGGAGTAACAAAGATATTGACGGCATACTACCTTCCATAATGACAATGCTACCATCCGTCGGAGTAATAAAAATCACGACAACTGACTACCTTCCATAATGACAAGGCTACCATCCATTGAACTAACAAAAATCTCGACAACAGACTACCTTCCATAATGACTAGGCTACCATCCATTGGAGTAACAAAGATATCGACAAAAAACTACCTTCCATAATGACTAGGCTACCATCCATTGGAGTAACAATGATATCGACAAAAAACTACCTTCCATAATGACAAGGCTACAATCCATTGTAGTAACAAAAATCTCGAAAATAGAGTACCTTCCATATGACAAGGCTACCATCCATTATAGTAACAAAAATCTCGACATTAGACTACCTTCAATAATGACAAGGCTACCATCCATTGCAATAACTAAAATCTCGACAACAAACTACCTTCCATAATGACAAGGCTACCATCCATTGGAGTAACAAAAATCTCAACAACGGACTACCTTCCATAATGACAAGGCTACAATCCATTGTACTAAAAAAATTCTCGAAAACAGAGTACCTTCCATAATGACAAGGCTACCATCCATTGTAGTAACAAAAATCTCGACAATAGACTACCTTCAATAATGACAACGCTACCATCCATTGCAGTAACAAAAATCTTGACAACAGACTACCTTCCATAATGACAAGTCTACCATCCATTGGAGTAACAAAAATCTCAACAACAAACTACCTTCCATAATGACTAGGCTACCATCCATTGGAGTAACAATGATATCGACAACAAACTACCTTCCATAATGACAAGGCTACAATCCATTGTAGTAACAAAAATCTCGAAAACATAGTACATTCCATAATGACAAAGATACCATTCATTGTAGTAACAATAATCTCGACAACAGAATACCTTCCATAATTACAAGGCTACCATCCATTGGAGTAACAAAAATCACGACAACAAACTACCTTCCATAATTAAAAGGATACCATCCATTGGAGTAACAAAGATATCGATAACATACTACCCTCCATAATGACAAGGCTACCATCCGTTGGAGTAATAAAAATCACGACAACTGACTACCTTCCATACAAGGCTACCATCCATTGGAATAACAAATATCTCGTCAACAGACTACCTTCCAAAATGACTAGGCTACCATCCATTGGAGTAACAAAGATATCGACAACAGACTATCGTTAATAATGACAAGGATACCATCCATTGGAATAACAAATATCTCGACAAGAGACTACCTTCCATAATGACAAGGATACCATCCATTAGAGTAACAAAAATCTCGATAGCAGACTACCTTCAATAATGACAAGGGTACCATAATTGGAGTAACAAAAATATCCACAAGAGAATACCTTCCATAATGACAAGGCTACAATCCATTGGAGTATAAAAAATCTCGACAACATACTACCTTCCATAATGACAAGGCTACCATCCATTGGAGTAACAAAAATCTAAACAACAGACTACCTTCAATAATGACTAGGCTACCATCCATTGGAGTAACAATGATATCGACAACAAACTACCTTCCATAATGACAAGGCTACAATCCATTATAGTAACAAAAATCTCAAAAATAGAGTACCTTCCATAATGAAAAGGCTACCATCCATTGTAGTAACAAAAATCTCGACAATAGACTACCTTCATTAATGACAAGGCTACCATCCATTATAGTAACAAAAATCTCGACAACAGACTACCTTCCATAATGACAAGGCTACCATCCATTATTGTAACAAAAATCTAGACAACAGACTACCTTCCATAATGACAAGGATACCATCCATTGGAGTAACAAAAATGCCGACAACAGACTACCTTCCATAATGACAAGACTACCATCCATTGTTGTAACAAAAATCTGGACAACAAACTACCTTCCATAATGACAAGGCTACCATCCATTGGAGTAACAGAAATCTAGACAACAGACTACCTTCCATAATGACAAGGCTACAATCCATTGGAGTATAAAAATCTTGACAACAGACTACCTTCCATAATGACAAGGCTACCATCCATTGGAGTAACAAAAATCTCAACAATAGACTACCATCCCTAATGACTAGGCTACCATCCATTGGAGTAACAATGATATCGACAACAAACTACCTTCCATAATGATAAGGCTAAAATCTATTGTAGTAACAAAAATCTCTAAAACAGAGTACCTTCCATAATGACAAGGCTACCATCCATTGTAGTAACAAAAATCTCGACAATAGACTACCTTCCATAATGGCAAGTCTATCATCCATTGGAGTGTCAAGAATCACGACAACAGACTACCTTCCATAATTACAAGGCTACCATCCATTGGAATAACAAAAATATCGACACCACACTACCTTCCATAATGACAAGGCTACCATCCCTTAGAGTAACAAAAATCTCGACAACAGAATACCTTCCATAATGACAGGGCTACCATCCATTGGAGTAACAAAGATATTGACGGCATACTACCTTCCATAATGACAATGCTACCATCCGTCGGAGTAATAAAAATCACGACAACTGACTACCTTCCATAATGACAAGGCTACCATCCATTGAACTAACAAAAATCTCGACAACAGACTACCTTCCATAATGACTAGGCTACCATCCATTGGAGTAACAAAGATATCGACAAAAAACTACCTTCCATAATGACTAGGCTACCATCCATTGGAGTAACAATGATATCGACAAAAAACTACCTTCCATAATGACAAGGCTACAATCCATTGTAGTAACAAAAATCTCGAAAATAGAGTACCTTCCATATGACAAGGCTACCATCCATTATAGTAACAAAAATCTCGACATTAGACTACCTTCAATAATGACAAGGCTACCATCCATTGCAATAACTAAAATCTCGACAACAAACTACCTTCCATAATGACAAGGCTACCATCCATTGGAGTAACAAAAATCTCAACAACAGACTACCTTCCATAAAGACTAGGCTACCACCCGTTGGAGTAAAACTGATATCGACATCAAACTACCTTCCATAATGACAAGGCTACAATCCATTGTAGTAACAAAACTCTCGAAAACATAGTACCTTCCATAATGACAAGGCTACCATCCATTGTAGTAACAAAAATCTCGACAATAGACTACCTTCCATAATGGCAAGGCTACCATCCATTGGAGTATCAAAAATCACGACAACAGACTACCTTCTATAATTACAAGGCTACCATTAATTGGAATAAAAAAAATATCGACACCACACTACCTTCCATAATGACAAGGCTACCATCCCTTAGAGTAACAAAAATCTCAAAAACAGAATACCTTCCATAATGACAGGGCTACCATCCATGGGAGTAACAAAGATATCGACAACATACTACCCTCCATAATGACAAGGCTACCATCCGTTGGAGTAATAAAAATCACGACAACTAACTACCTTCCATAATGACAAGGATACCATCCATTGGAATAACAAAAATCTTGACAACAGAATACCTTCCATAATGACTAGGCTACCATCCATTGGAGTAACAAAGATATCGACAACGGACTATCTTTCATAATGACAAGAATACCATCCATTGGAATAAAAAAAATCTCGACAAGAGACTACCTTCCATAATGACAAGGATTCCATCCATTGGAGTAACAAAAATATCGACAACAGACTACCTTCCATAATGACAAGGCTACCATCCATTGGAGTAACAAAAATCTCAACAACAAACTACCTTCCATAATGACTAGGCTACCATCCATTGGAGTAACAATGATATCGACAAAAAACTACCTTCCATAATGACAAGGCTACAATCCATTGTAGTAATAAAAATCTCGAAAATAGAGTACCTTCCATATGACAAGGCTACCATCCATTGTAGTAACAAAAATCTCGACAATAGACTACCTTCAATAATGACAAGGCTACCATCCATTGCAATAACTAAAATCTCGACAACAGACTACCTTCCATAATGACAAGGCTACCATACATTGGAGTAACAAAAATCTCAACAACATACTACCTTCCATAATGACTAGGCTACCACCCGTTAGAGTAAAAATGATATCGACATCAAACTACCTTCCATAATGACAAGGCTACAATCCATTATAGTAACAAAAATCTCGAAAACATAGTACCTTCCATAATGACAAGGCTACCATCCATTGTAGTAACAAAAATCTCGACAATAGACTACCTTCCATAATGGCAAGGCTACCATCCTTTGGAGTAACAAAAATCACGACAACAAACTACCTTCTATAATTACAAGGCTACCATCCATTGGAATAAAAAAAATATCGACACCACACAACCTTCCATAATGACAAGGCTACCATCCCTTAGAGTAACAAAAATCTCGACAACAGAATACCTTCCATAGTGACAGGGCTACCATCCATGGGAGTAACAAAGATATCGACAACATACTACCCTCCATAATGACAAGGCTACCATCCGTTGGAGTAATAAAAATCACGACAACTGACTACCTTCCATAATGAAAAGGCTACCATCCATTGGAATAACAAAAATCTTGACAACAGACTACCTTCCATAATGACTAGCCTACCATCCATTGGAGTAACAAAGATATCGACAACGGACTATCTTTCATAATGACAAGGATACCATCCATTGGAGTAACAAAAATCTCGACAACAGACTACCCTCCATAATGACAAGGCTACCATCCATTGGAGTAACAAAAATCTCAACAACAGACTACCTTGCGTAATAACTAGGCTACAATCCATTGGAGTAACAATGATATCCACAACAAACTACCTTACATAATGACAAGGCTACAATCCATTGTAGTAACAAAAATCTCGAAAACAGAGTATCTTCCATAATGACAAGGCTAACATCCATTGTAGTAACAAAAATCTCGACATTAGACTACCTTCAATAATGACAAGGCTACCATCCATTGCAGTAACAAAAATCTCGACAACAGACTACTTTCCATAATCACAAGGCTACCATCCATTATTGTAACAAAAATCTGGACAATGGACTACCTTCCATAATGACAAGGCTACCATCCATTGGAGTAACAAAAATCCCGGCAACAGACTATCTTCCATAATGACAAGACTACCATCCATTGTAGTAACAAAAATCTAGACAATAGACTACCTTCCATAATGGCAAGGATACCATCCATTGGAGTAACAAAAATTACGACAACAAACTACCTTCCATAATTACAAGGCTTCCATCCATAGGAATAACAAAAATACCGACACCACACTACCTTCCATAATGACAAGGCAACCATCCCTTAGAGTAACAAAAATCTCGACAACAGAATACCTTCCATAATGACAGCGCTACCATCCATTGGAGTAACAAAGATATCAACAACATACTAACCTCCATAGTGACAAGGCTACCATCCGTTGGAGTAATAAAAATCACGACAACTGACTACCTTTCATAATGACAAGGCTACCATCCATTGGAATAACAAAATTCTCGACAACAGACTACCTTCCATAATGACTAGGCTACCTTCCATTGGAGTAACAAAGATATCGTCAACGGACTATCTTTCATAATGACAAGGATACCATCCATTGGAATAACAAAAATCTCGACAAGAGACTACCTTCCATAATGACAAGGATACCATCCATTGGAGTAACAAAAATCTCGACAAAAGACTACCTTCCATAATGACAAGGCTACCATCCATTGGAGTAACTAAAATAGCGACAATACACTACCTTCTATAATGACTAGGCTACCATCCATTGGAGTACCAAAGATATCGACAACATACTATTTTCCATAACGACAAGGCTACAATCCATTTTAGTAACAAAAATCTCGACAACAAACTACCTTCCATAATGACAAGGCTACCATCCATTAGAGTTACAAAAATCTCGACAATAGACTACCTTTCATAATGACAAGGCTATCATCCATTGGAATAACAAAAATCTTGACATCAAACTATGTTCCATAATGACAAGGCTACCATCCCTTAGAGTAACAAAAATCTCGACAACAGACTACCTTCCATAACGACAAGGCTAGAATCCATTGTAGTAACAAAAATCTCTACAACAGACTACCTTCCATAATGACAAGGCTTCCATCCATTGTAGTAACAAAAGTCTCGACAATAGACTACCTTCCATAATGACAAGGCTACCATCCATTGGAGTAACAAAAATCTCGACAACAGACTACCTTCCATAATGACAAGGCTACCATCCATTGGAATAACAAAAATATCAGAAACATACTACCTTCCATAATGACAAGGCTACCATCCAATAGAGTAACAAAAATCTCGACAATAGACTACCTTCCATAATGACTAGGCTACCATCCATTGGAGTAACAAAGATATTGACAACAAACTTTCTTCCATAATGACAAGGCTACAATCCATTGTAGTAAAAAAAATCTCGACAACAGACTACCTTCCATAATGACAAGGCTACCATCCATTGGAGTAACAAAAATTCGACAACAGACTACATTCCATAATGAGAAGGCTACCATTCATTGGAGTAACAAAAATCACGACAACAGACTACCTTCCATAATGACTAGGCTACTATCCATTGGAGTAACAAAGATAGCGACAACAGAGTACCTTCCATAACGACAAGGCTACAATCCATTGTAGTAACAAAAATCTAGACAATAGACTACCTTCTATAATGACAAGGCTATAATCCATGGTGGTATAAAAAATCTCGACAATAGACTACCTTCCATAATGACAAGGCTACCATCCATTGGAGTAACAAAAATCTCAACAACAGACTACCTTCCAAAATGACTAGGCTACAATCCATCGGAGTTACAAAGATATCGACAACAGACTACCTTCCATAATGACAAGGGTGCCATCATTGGAGTAACCAAAATATCCATAAGAGACTACCTTCCATAATTGAAAGGATATAATCCATAGGAGTATAAAAAATCTCAGCAACAGACTACCTTCCATAATGATAAGGCTACCATCCATTGGAGTAACTAAAATCTCGACAACGGACTACCTTCTATAATGACTAGGCTACCATCCATTGGAGTAACAAAGATATCGACAACATACTACTTTCCATAACGACAAGGCTACAATCCATTGTAGTAACAAAAATATCGACAATAGACTACCTTCCATAATGACAAGGCTACCATCCATTGGAGTATAAAAAATCTCAATAATAGACTACCTTCCATAATGACAAGGCTACCATCCATTAGAATAACAAAAATCTTGACAACAAACTACGTTCCATAATGACAAGGCTACCACCCCTTAGAGTAACAAATATATCGACAATAGACTAACTTCCGTAACGACAAGGCTACAATCCATTGTAGTAACAAAAATCTCGACAACAGACTACCTTCCATAATGACAAGGCTACCATCCATTATAGTAACAAAAATCTCGACAATAGACTACCTTCCATAATGACAAGGCTACCATCAATTGGAGTAAAAAAAATATCGACAACATATTAACTTCCATAATGACAAGGCTACCATCCATTAGAATAACAAAAATCTCGGCAATAAACTACTTTCCATAATGACAAGTCTACCATCCATCGGAGTAACAGATATCTCGACAACAGACTACCTTCGACAATGACAAGTCTACCACCCATTATAGTATCAAAAATCTCGACAACAGACTACCTTCCATAATGACAAGGGTGCCATTATTGGAGTAACCAAAATATCCACAAGAGACTACCTTCCATAATGACAAGGCTACCATCCATTGGAGTAACTAAAATATCGACAATACACTACCTTCTATAATGACTAGGCTACCATCCATTGGAGTAACAAAGATATCGACAACATACTATTTTCCATAACGACAACGCTACAATCCATTTTAGTAAAAAAAATCTCGACAACGAACTACCTTCCATAATGACAAGGCTACCAACCATTAGAGTTACAAAAATCTCGACAATAGACTACCTTTCATAATGACAAGGCTATCATCCATTGGAATAACAAAAATCTTGACATCAAACTATGTTCTATAATGACAAGGCTACCATCCCTTAGAGTAACAAAAATCTCGACAACAGACTACCTTACATAATGACTAGGCAACCATCTGTTGGAGTAACAAAAATATCGACAACAGACTACCTTCCATAACGACAAGGCTAGAATCCATTGTAGTAACAAAAATCTCGACAACAGACTACCTTCCATAATGACAAGGCTACCATCCATTGTAGTAACAAAAGTCTCGACAATAGACTACCTTCCATAATGACAAGGCTACCATCCATTGGAGTAACAAAAATCTCGACAATAGACTACCTTCCATAATGACAAGGCTACCATCCATTGGAATAACAAAAATATCAGAAACACACTACCTTCCATAATGACAAGGCTACCATCCAATAGAGTAACAAAAATCTCGACAATAGACTATCTTCCATAATGACTAGGCTACCATCCATTGGAGTAACAAAGATATCGACAACAAACTTTCTTCCATAATGACAAGGCTACAATCCATTGTAGTAAAAAAAATCTCGACAACAGGCTACCTTCCATAATGACAAGGCTACCATCCATTGGAGTAACAAAAATCTCGACAACAGACTACATTCCATAATGAGAAGGCTACCATTCATTGGAGTAACAAAAATCACGACAACAGACTACCTTCCATAATGACTAGGCTACTATCCATTGGAGTAACAAAGATATCGACAACAGAGTACCTTCCATAACGACAAGGCTATAATCCATTGTAGTAACAAAAATCTAGACAACGGACTACCTTCTATAATGACAAGGCTATAATCCATTGTAGTATAAAAAATATCGACAATAGACTACCTTCCATAATGACAAGGCTACCATCCATTGGAGTAACAAAAATCTCAACAACAGACTACCTTCCAAAATGACTAGGCTACAATCCATCGGAGTAACAAAGATATCGATAACAGACTACCTTCCATAATGACAAGGGTGCCATCATTGGAGTAACCAAAATATCCATAAGAGACTACCTTCCATAATTGAAAGGATATAATCCATTGGAGTATAAAAAATCTAAGCAACATACTACCTTCCATAATGATAAGGCTACCATCCATTGGAGTAACTAAAATCTCGACAACGGACTACCTTCTATAATGACTAGGCTACCATCCATTGGAGTAACAAAGATATCGACAACATACTACTTTCCATAACGACAAGGCTACAATCCATTGTAGTAACAAAAATCTCGACAATAGACTACCTTCCATAATGACAAGGCTACCATCCATTGGAGTATAAAAAATCTCAACAATAGACTACCTTCCATAATGACAAGGCTTCAATCTATTATAGTAACAAAAATCTCGATAATATACTACCTTTCATAATGACAAGGCTACCATCCATTAGAATAACAAAAATCTTGACAACAAACTACGTTCCATAATGACAAGGCTACCACCCCTTAGAGTAACAAAGATATCGATAATAGACTAACTTCCGTAACGACAAGGCTACAATCCATTGTAGTAACAAAAATCTCGACAACAGACTACCTTCCATAATGACAAGACTACCATCCATTATAGTAACAAAAATCTCGACAATAGACTACCTTCCATAATGACAAGGCTACCATCAATTGGAGTAACAAAAATATCGACAACATATTAACTTCCATAATGACAAGGCTACCATCCATTAGAATAACAAAAATCTCGGCAATAAACTACTTTCCATAATGACAAGTCTACCATCCATCGGAGTAACAGATATCTCGACAATAGACTACCTTCGACAATGACAAGTCTACCACCCATTTTAGTATCAAAAATCTCGACAACAGACTACCTTCCATAATGACAAGGGTGCCATCATTGGAGTAACCAAAATATCCACAAGAGACTACCTTCCATAATGACAAGGATATAATCCATTGGAATATAAAAAATCTTAGCAACAGACTACCTTCCATAATGACAAGGCTACCATCCATTGGAGTAAATAAAATCTCGAAAACATACTACCTTCTATAATGACTAGGCTACCATCCATTGTAGTATCAAAAATCTCGACAACAGACTACCTTCCATAATGACAAGGGTGCCATCATTGGAGTAACCAAAATATCCACAAGAGACTACATTCCATAATGACAAGGTTACCATCCATTGGAGTAACTAAAATATCGACAATACACTACCTTCTATAATGACTAGGCTACCATCCATTGGAGTAACAAAGATATCGAAAAAATACTATTTTCCATAACGACAAGGCTACAATCCATTTTAGTAACAAAAATCTCGACAACAGACTACCTTCCATAATGACAAGGCTACCATCCATTGGAGTAACAGAAATCTCGACAACAGACTACCTTACATAATGACTAGGATACCATCCATTGGAGTAACAAAGATATCAACAACAGACTACCTTCCATAATGACAAGGCTACCATCCATTGTTGTAACAAAAATCTCGACAATAGACTACCTACCATAATGACAAGGGTACCATCAATTGGAGTAACAAAAATCTCGACAATAGACTACCTTCCATAATGACAAGGATACCATCCATTGTAGTAAAGAAATGTCGACAATAAACTACCTTCCATAATGACAAGGCTACCATCCATTGGAGTAACAGAAATCTCAACAACAGACTACCTTCGATAATGACAAGTCTACCATCCATTGTAGTATCAAAAATCTCGACAACAGACTACCTTCCATAATGACAAGGGTACCATCATTGGAGTAACCAAAATATCCATAAGAGACTACCTTCCATAATGACAAGGATATAATCCTATGGAGTATAAAAAATCTCGGCAAAAGACTACCTTCTAAAATGACAAGGCTACCATCCATTGGAGTAACTAAAATGTCGACAATCGACTACCTTCTATAATGTCTAGGCTACCATCCATTGGAATAACAAAGATATCGACAACATACTACTTTCCATTACGACAAGGCTAAAATCCATTGTAGTAACAAAAATCTAAATAACAAACTACCTTCCATAATGACAAGGCTACCATCCATTAGAGTATCCAAAATCTCAACAATAAACTACCTTCCATAATGACAAGGCTTCAATCTATTATAGTAACAAAAATCTCGACAATAGACTACCTTTCATAATGACAAGGCTACCATCCATTAGAATAACAAAAATCTTGACAACAAACTACGTTCCATAATGACAAGGCTACCACCCCTTAGAGTAACAAAAATCTCAACAACAGACTACCTTCTATAATGACAGGGCTACCATCCATGGGAGTAACAAAGATATCGACAACATACTACCCTCCATAATGACAAGGCTACCATCCGATGGAGTAATAAAAATCATGACAAGTGACTACCTTCCTTATTGACAAGGCTACCATCCAATGGAGTAACAAAAATCTCGACAACAGACTACCTTCCATAATGACTAGGCTTCCGTCCATTGGAGTAATAATGATATCAACAACAGACTACCTTCCATAACGACAAGGCTACAATCCATTGTAGTAAAAAAAATATCGACAACAGACTACCTTCCATTATGACAAGGCTAACGTCCATTGGAGTAACAAAAATCACGAAAACAGACTACCTTCCATAATGACTAGGCTACTATCCATTGGAGTAACAAAGATATCGACAACAGAGTACCTTCCATAACGACAAGGCTACAATCCATTGTAGTAACAAAAATCTAGACAACAGACTACCTTCCATAATGAGAAGGCTATAATCCATTGTAGTATAAAAAATCTCGACAATAGACTACCTTCCATAATGACAAGGCTACCATTCATTAGAGTAACAAAAATCTCAACAACAGACTACCTTCCAAAATGACTAGGCTACAATCCATCGGAGTAACAAAGATATCGACAATAGACTACCTTCCATAATGACAAGGGTGCCATCATTGGAGTAACCAAAATATCCATAAGAGACTACCTTCCATAATGAAAAGGATATAATCCATTGGAGTATAAAAAATCTCAGCAACAGACTACCTTCCATAATGATAAGGCTACCATCCATTGGAGTAACTAAAATCTCGACAACGGACTACCTTCTATAATGACTAGGCTACCATCCATTGGAGTAACAAAGATATCGACAACATACTACTTTCCATAACGAAAAGGCAACAATCCATTGTAGTAACAAAAATCTCGACAACAGACTACCTTCCATAATGACAAGGCTACCATCTATTGGAGTATAAAAAATCTCAACAATAGACTACCTTCCATAATGACAAGGCTTCAATCTATTATAGTAACAAAAATCTCGATAATATACTACCTTTCATAATGACAAGGCTACCATCCATTAGAATAACAAAAATCTTGACAACAAACTATGTTCCATAATGACAAGGCTACCACCCCTTAGAGTAACAAAGATATCGACAATAGACTAACTTCCGTAACGACAAGGCTACAATCCATTGTAGTAACAAAAATCTTGACAACAGACTACCTTCCATAATGACAAGGCTACCATCCATTATAGCAATAAAAATCTCGACAATAGACTACCTTCCATAATGACAAGGCTACCATCCATTGGAGTAACAAAAATATCGATAACATATTAACTTCCATAATGACAAGGCTACCATCCATTAGAATAACAAAAATCTCGGCAATAAACTACTTTCCAAATGACAAGGCTACCATCCATCGGAGTAACAGAAATCTCGACAACAGACTACCTTCGACAATGACAAGTCTACCACCCACAATAGTATCAAAAATCTCGACAACAGACTACCTTCCATAATGACAAGGGTGCCATTATTGGAGTAACCAAAATATCCACAAGAGACTACCTTCCATAATGACAAGGCTACCATCCATTGGAGTAACTAAAATATCGACAATACACTACCTTCTATAATGACTAGGCTACCATCCATTGGAGTAACAAAGATATCGACAACATACTATTTTCCATAAAGACAAGGCTACAATCCATTTTAGTAACAAAAATCTCGACAACCAACTACCTTCCATAATGACAAGGCTACCAACCATTAGAGTTACAAAAATCTCGACAATAGACTACCTTTCATAATGACAAGGCTATCATCCATTGGAATAACAAAAATCTTGACATCAAACTATGTTCTATAATGACAAGGCTACCATCCCTTAGAGTAACAAAAATCTCGACAACAGACTACCTTACATAATGACTAGGCAACCATCTGTTGGAGTAACAAAAATATCGACAACAGACTACCTTCCATAACGACAAGGCTAGAATCCATTGTAGTAACAAAAATCTCGACAACAGACTACCTTCCATAATGACAAGGCTACCATCCATTGTAGTAACAAAAGTTTCGACAATAGACTACCTTCCATAATGACAAGGCTACCATCCATTGGAGTAACAAAAATCTCGACAACAGACTACCTTCCATAATGACAAGGCTACCATCCATTGGAATAACAAAAATATCAGAAACACACTACCTTCCATAATGACAAGGCTACCATCCAATAGAGTAACAAAAATCTCGACAATAGACTACCTTCCATAATGACTAGGCTACCATCCATTGGAGTAAAAAAGATTATCGACAACAAACTTTCTTCCATAATGACAAGGCTACAATCCATTGTAGTAAAAAAAATCTCGACAACAGGCTACCTTCCATAATGACAAGGCTACCATCCATTGGAGTAACAAAAATCTTGACAACAGACTACATTCCATAATGAGAAGGCTACCATTCATTGGAGTAACAAAAATCACGACAACAGACTACCTTCCATAATGACTAGGCTACTATACATTGGAGTAACAAAGATATCGACAATAGACTACCTTCCATAATGACAAGGCTACCATCCATTGGAGTAACAAAAATCTCAACAACAGACTACCTTCCAAAATGACTAGGCTACAATCCATCGGAGTAACAAAGATATCGATAACAGACTACCTTCCATAATGACAAGGGTCATCATTGGAGTAACCAAAATATCCATAAGAGACTACCTTCCATAATTGAAAGGATATAATCCATTGGAGTATAAAAAATCTCAGCAACATACTACCTTCCATAATGATAAGGCTACCATCCATTGGAGTAACTAAAATCTCGACAACGGACTACCTTCTATAATGACTAGGCTACCATCCATTGGAGTAACAAAGATATCGACAACATACTACTTTCCATAACGACAAGGCTACAATCAATTGTAGTAACAAAAATCTCGACAATAGACTACCTTCCATAATGACAAGGCTACCATCCATTGGAGTATAAAAAATCTCAACAATAGACTACCTTCCACAATGACAAGGCTTCAATCTATTATAGTAACAAAAATCTCGATAATATACTACCTTTCATAATGACAAGGCTACCATCCATTAGAATAACAAAAATCTTGACAACAAACTACGTTCCATAATGACAAGGCTACCACCCCTTAGAGTAACAAAGATATCGACAATAGACTAACTTCCGTAACGACAAGGCTACAATCCATTGTAGTAACAAAAATCTCGACAACAGACTACCTTCCATAATGACAAGGCTACCATCCATTATAGTAACAAAAATCTCGACAATAGACTACCTTCCATAATGACAAGGCTACCATCAATTGGAATAACAAAAATATCGACAACATATTAACTTCCATAATGACAAGGCTAACATCCATTAGAATAACAAAAATCTCGGCAATAAACTACTTTCCATAATGACAAGTCTACCATCCATCGGAGTAACAGATATCTCGACAACAGACTACATTCGACAATGACAAGTCTACCACCCATTGTAGTATCAAAAATCTTGACAACAGACTACCTTCCATAATGACAAGGGTGCCATCATTGGAGTAACCAAAATATCCACAAGAGACTACCTTCCATAATGACAAGGATATAATCCATTGGAATATAAAAAATCTTAGCAACAGACTACCTTCCATAATGACAAGGCTACCATCCATTGGAGTAAATAAAATCTCGAAAACATACTACCTTCTATAATGACTAGGCTACCATCTATTGTAGTATCAAAAATCTCGACAACAGACTACCTTCCATAATGACAAGGGTGCCATCATTGGAGTAACCAAAATATCCACAAGAGACTACATTCCATAATGACAAGGTTACCATCCATTGGAGTAACTAAAATATCGACAATACACTACCTTCTATAATGACTAGGCTACCATCCATTGGAGTAACAAAGATATCGAAAAAATACTATTTTCCATAACGACAAGGCTACAATCCATTTTAGTAACAAAAATCTCGACAACAGACTACCTTCCATAATGACAAGGCTACCATCAATTGGAGTAACAGAAATCTCGACAACAGACTACCTTACATAATGACTAGGATACCATCCATTGGAGTAACAAAGATATCAACAACAGACTACCTTCCATAATGACAAGGCTACCATCCATTGTTGTAACAAAAATCTCGACAATAGACTACCTACCATAATGACAAGGGTACCATCAATTGGAGTAACAAAAATCTCGACAATAGACTACCTTCCATAACGACAAGGATACCATCCATTGTAGTAAAGAAATGTCGACAATAAACTACCTTCCATAATGACAAGGCTACCATCCATTGGAGTAACAGAAATCTCAACAACAGACTACCTTCGATAATGACAAGTCTACCATCCATTGTAGTATCAAAAATCTCGACAACAGATTACCTTCCATAATGACAAGGGTAGCATCATTGGAGTAACCAAAATATCCATAAGAGACTACCTTCCATAATGACAAGGATATTATCCTATGGAGTATAAAAAATCTCGGCAAAAGACTACCTTCTAAAATGACAAGGCTACCATCCATTGGAGTAACTAAAATGTCGACAATGGACTACCTTCTATAATGTCTAGGCTACCATCCATTGGAATAACAAAGATATCGACAACATACTACTTTCCATAACGACAAGGCTAAAATCCATTGTAGTAACAAAAATCTCAACAACAAACTACCTTCCATAATGACAAGGCTACCATCCATTAGAGTATCCAAAATCTCAACAATAAACTACCTTCCATAATGACAAGGCTTCAATCTATTATAGTAACAAAAATCTCGACAACAGACTACCTTTCATAATGACAAGGCTACCATCCATTAGAATAACAAAAATCTTGACAACAAACTACGTTCCATAATGACAAGGCTACCACCCCTTAGAGTAACAAAAATCTCAACAACAGACTACCTTCTATAATGACTAGGTAACCATCCATTGAAGTAACAAAGATATCGACAACATAATACCCTCCATAATGACTAGGCTATAATCCATTGTAGTAACAAATATCTCGACAATAGACTACCTTCCATAATGACAAGGCTACCATCCATTGTAGTAACAAAAATCTCGACAATAGACTACCTTCCATAATGACAAGGTACCATCAATTGGAGTAACAAAAATCTCGACAACAGATTACCTTCCATAATGACAAGGCTACCATCCATTAGAATAACAAAAATATCGATGATAAACTACCTTGCATAATGACAAGGCTACCATCCATCGGAGTAACAGAAATATCGACAACAGACTACCTTCGATAATGACAAGTCTACCATCCATTGTAGTATCAATAATCTCGATAATAGACTACCTTCCATAATGACAAGCGTGCCATCATTGGAGTAACCAAAATATCCTCAAGAGACTACCTTCCATAATGACAAGGATAAAATCCATTGGAGTATAAAAAATCTCGGCAACAGACTACCTTCCATAATGACAAGGCTACCATCCATTGCAGTATCTAAAATCTTGACAAGGGACTGCCTTCTATAATGACTAGGCTACCATCCATTGGAGTAACAAAGATATCGACAACATACTACTTTCCATAACGACAAGGCTACAATCCATTGTAGTAACAAATATCTCGACAACAGACTACCTTCCATAATGACAAGGCTACCATCCATTGGAGTATCAAAAATCTCAACAATAGACAACCTTCCATAATGACAAGGCTTCAATCTATTATAGTGACAAAAATCTCGACAATAGACTACCTTTCATAATGACAAGGCTACCATCCATTAGAATAACAAAAATCTTGACAACAAACTACGTTCCATAATGACAAGGAAACCATCCATTGAAGTAACAAAGATATCGACAACAGACTACCTTCCATAACGACAAGGCTACAATCCATTGTAGTAACAAAAATCTCGACAATAGACTACCTTCCATAATGACAAGGCTACCATCAATTGGAGTTACAAAAATCTCGACAACAAATTACATTCCATAATGACAAGGCTACCATCCATTAGAATAACAAAAATCTCAACAATAAACTACCTTCCATAATGACAAGGCTACCATCCATCGGAGTAACAGAAATCTCGACAACAGACTACCTTCGATAATGAGAAGTCTACCATCCATTGTAGTATCAAAAATCTCGACAATGGACTACCTTCCATAATTACAAGGGTTCCATCATTGGAGTAACCAAAATATCCACAAGAGACTACCTTCCATAATGACAAGGATATAATCCATTGGTGTCTAAAAAAACTCGGCAACAGACTACCTTCCATAATGACAAGGCTACCATCCATTGGAGTAACTAAAATATCGACAACACACTACCTTCTATAATGACTAGGCTACCATCCATTGGAGTAACAAAGTTATTGACAACATACTATTTTCCATAACGACAAGGCTGCAATCCATTTTAGTAAACAAATCTCGACAACCGACTACCTTCCATAATGACAAGGCTACCATCCATTGGAGTTACAAAAATCTCGACAATAGACTACCTTCAATAATGACAAGGCTTCAATCTATTATAGTAACAAATATCTCGACAATATACTACCTTTCATAATGATAAGGCTACCATCCCTTAGAGTAACAAAAATATCGACAACAGACTACCTTCCATAATGACTAGGCAACCATCCATTGGAGTAACAAAAATATCGACAACCGACTACCTTCCATAACGACAAGGCTACAATCCATTGTAGTAACGAAAATCTCGACAACAGACTACCTTCCATAATGACAAGGCTACCATCCATTGTAGTAACAAAAATCTCGACAATAGACTACCTTCCATAATGACAAGGCTGATATCCATTTGAGTAACAAAAATCTCGACAACAGACTACCTTCCATAATGACAAGGCTACCATCCATTGGAGTAACAAAGATATCGACAACATACTACCTTCCATAATGACAAGGCTACCATCCCTTAGAGTAACAAAAATCACGACAACAGACTACGTTCCATAATGACAAGTCTGCCATCCATTAGAGTAACTAAAATCTCGTACACAAACTACCTTCCATAATGACTAGGCTACCATCCATTGGAGTAACAAAGATATTGACAATGTACTAACTTCCATAACGACAAGGCTACAATCCATTGTAGTAACAAAAATCTCGACAACAGACTACCTTCCATAATGACTAGGCTACCATCCATTGGAGTAACAATGATATCAAAAACAGACTACCTTCCATAACAACAAGGCTACAATCCTTTGTAGTAACAAAAATCTCGACAACAGACTATCTTCCATAATGATAAGGCTACCATCCATTGTAGTGACAAAAAACTCGACAACATACTACTTTCTATAATGACAAGGGTACCATCCATTGGAGTAACAAAAATCTCGACAACAGACTACCTTCCATAATGACAAGGCTAAAATCTATTATAGTAACAAAAACCTCGACAATAGACTACCTTTCATAATGAAAAGGCTACCATCCATTGGAATAAAAAAAATCTCGACAACATACTACCTTCCATAATGACAAGGCTACCATCCCTTAGAGTAACAAAAATCTCGACAGCAGACTACCTTCCATAATAATATGGCTCTCATCCATTGGAGTAACAAATATATCTACAACATACTACCTTCCATAATGAAAAGGCTACCATCCATTGGAGTAACAAAAATCACGACAATAGACTACTTTCCATAATTACTAGGCTACCATCCTTCGGAATAACAAAAATAACGACAACACACTACCTTCCATAATGACAAGGTTACCATCCAATGGAGTAACAAAAATCTCGACAACAGACTACATTCCATAATGACTAGGCTACCATCCATTGGAGTAACAAAGATATCGACAACAGACTACCTTCCATAACGACAAGGCTATAATCCATTGTAGTAACAAACATCTCGACAACATACGACCATCCATAATGACAAGGATACTATCCATTGTTGTAACAAAAATCTCGACAACAGACTACCTTCCATAATGACAAGGCTACTATCCATTAGTGTAACAAAAATCCCGAAAGCAGACTACCTTCCATAATGACAAGGCTACCATCCATTGGGGTAACAGAAATCTCGACAACAAACTACCTTACATAATGACTAGGCTACCATCCATTGGAGTAACAAAGATATAAACAACAGACTACCTTCCATAATGACAAGGCTACCATCCATTGTTGTAACAAAAATCACGACAACAAACTACTTTCCATAATGACAAGACTAACATCCATTGTAGTAACAAAAATATCGACAATAGACTTCCTTCCATAATGACAAGGCTACCATCCATTGGAGTAACATAAATCTCGACAACAGACTACCTTCGATAATGACAAGTCTACCATCCATTGGAGTATAAAAAATCTTGACAACAGACTACCTTCCATAATGACAAGGGTACCATCATTGGAGTAACCAAAATTTACACAAGAGACTACCTTTTATAATGACAGGGCTATAATCCATTAGAGTATAAAAAATCTCGGCAACAGACTACCTTCCATAATGACAAGGCTACCATCCATTGGAGTAACTAAAATCTCGACAACAGAATACCTTCCATAATTACTAGGCTACCATCCATTGGAGTAAAAAAGATATCAACAACAAACTACCTTCCATAACGACAAGGCTAAATCCATTGTAGTAACAAAAATCTCGACAGTAGACTACCTTCCATAATGACATGGATACCATCCATTGTAGTGACAAAAATCTCGACAATATACTACCTTCTATAATGACAAGGCTATCATCCATTGGAGTAACAAAAATCCTGACAATAGACTACCTTCCATAATGACAAGGCTACCATCAATTATAGTAACGGAAATCTCGACGATAGACTACCTTTCATAATGACAAGGCTACCATCCATTGGAATAACAAAAATCTCGACAACAAACTATGTTCCATAATGACAAGGCTACCATCCCTTAGAGTAACAAAATTCTCGACAATAGACTACCTTCCATAATGTCAAAGCTACCATCCATTAGAGTAACAAAGATATCGGCAACATACTACCTTCCATAATGACAAGGCTACCATCCATTGGAGTAACAAAAATCACGACAACACACTACCTTCCATAATGACAAGGCTACCATCCATTGGAATAACAAAAATATTGACAACACACTACCTTCCATAAAACAAGGCTACCATCAAATGGAGTATCAAAAATCTCGACAACAGACTACCTTCCATAATCACTATGCTACCATCCATTAGAGTAACAAAAATCTCGACAACAGACTACCTTCCATAATGACAAGGCTAAAATCTATTATACATACAAAAATATCGACATTAGACTATCTTTCATAATGACAAGGCTACCATCCCTTAGGGTAACAAAAATCTCGACAATAGACTACTTTCCATAATGACAAGACTAACATCCATTTTAGTAACAAAAATCTCGACAATAGAATACCTTCCATAATGACAAGGCTACCATCCATTGGAGTAACAGAAATCTCGACAACAGACTACCTTCGATAATGACAAGTCTACCATCCATTGGAGTAACAAAAATCTAAATAATAAACTATCTTCCATAATGACAAGGGTACCATCATTGGAGTAACCCAAATATCCACAAGAGACTACCTTTTATAATGACAAGGCTACCATCCATTGGAGTAACTAAAATCTCGATAACAGACTACCTTCCATAATGACTAGGCTACCATCCATTGGAGTAACAAAGATATCAACAACAAACTACCTTCCATAATGACAAGGCTAAATCAATTGTAGTAACAAAAATCTCGACACAAGACTACCTTCCATAATGACATGGCTACCATCCATTGTAGTGACAAAATCTCGACAATATACTACCTTCTATAATTACAAGGCTACCATCCATTGGAGTAACAAAAATCCTGACAATAGACTACCTTCCATAATGACAAGGCTACAATCTATTATAGTAACGAAAATATCGACGATAGACTACCTTTCATAATGAAAAGGTTACCATCCATTGGAATAACAAAAATCTCGACAACAAACTATGTTCCCAAATGACAAGGCTACCATCCCTTAGAGTAACAAAAATCTCGACAATAGACTACCTTCCATAATGACAAAGCTAACATCCATTTGAGTAACAAAGATATCAGCAACATACTACCTTCCATAATGACAGGGCTACCATCCATTAGAGTAACAAAAATCTCGACAACAGACTACCTTCCATAATGACAAGGCTACAATCTATTATAGATACAAAAATATCGATAATAGACTATCTTTCATAATGACAAGGCTACCATCCCTTCGGGTAACAAAAATCTCGATAATAGACTACCTTCCATGATGAAAAGGCTACCATACATTGGAGTAACAAAGATATCCATAACATACTACTTTCCATAATGACAAGGCTACCATCCCTTAGAGTAACAAAAATCACGACAACACACTACATTGCATAATGACAAGTCTACCATCCATTGGAGCAACAAAAATCTCAACAATAGACTATCTTCCATAATGACAAGGGTACCATCATTGGACTAACCCAAATATCCACAAGAGACTACCTTCCATAATGACAAGGCTACAATCCATTGTAGTATACAAAACCTCGACAACAGACTACCTTCCATAATGACAAGACTACCATCCATTGTAGTAACAGAATTCTCGACAATAGACTACCTTCCATAATGACAAGGCTACCATCCATTGGAGTATCAAAAATCACGACAACAGACTACCTACCATAATGACAAGGCTACCATCCATTGGAATAACAGAAAACTCGACAACAGACTAACTTCGATAATGACAAGTCTACCATCCATTGGATTATAAAAAATCTCGACAACAAACTACCTTCCATAATGACAAGGGTACCATCATTGGAGTAACCAAAATATACACAAGAGACTACCTTTAATAATGACAAGGCTATAATCCATTAGAGTATAAAAAATCTCGGCAACAAACTACCTTCCATAATGACAAGGCTACCATCCATTGGAGTAACTAAAATCTCGACAACATAATACCTTCCATAATGACTAGGCTACCATCCATTGGATTAACAAAGATATCAAAAACAGACAACCTTCCATAACGACAAGGCTAAATCCATTGTAGTAACAAAAATCTCGACAACAGACTACCTTCCATATATACTAGGCTACCATCCATTGGAGTAACAAAGATATCGACAATAGACTACCTTCAATAACGACAAGGCTACAATACCTTAGAGTAACAAAAATCACGACAAAAGACTAGCTTCCATAATGAAAAGGCTACCATCCATTGGAGTAACAAAGATATCGACAACATACTACCTTCCATAATGACAAGACTAACATCCATTGTAGTAACAAAATTCTCGACAACAGACTACCTTCCATAATGACAAGGCTACCATCCATTGGAGTAACAGAAAACTCGACAACAGACTAACTTCGATAAAGACAAGTCTACCATCCATTGGAGTATAAAAAATCTCAACAACAAACTACCTTCCATAATGACAAGGTTACCATCATTGGAGTAACCAAAATATACACAAGAGACTACCTTCCATAATGACAAGGCTATAATCCATTAGAGTATAAAAAATCTCAGCGACAGACTACCTTCCATAATGACAAGGCTACCATCTATTGGAGTAACTAAAATCTCGACAACAGACTACCATCCATTGGAGTAACAAAGATATCAAAAACAGACTACCTTCCACAACGACAAGGCTAAATCCATTGTAGTAACAAAAATCTCGACAACAGACTACCTACCATAATTACATAGCTACCATCCATTGTAGTGACAAAAATCTCGACAATATACTACCTTCTAAAATGACAAGGCTACCATCCATTGGAGTAAGGAAAATCTCGACAATAGACTACCTTCCATAATGACGAGGCTACCATCCATTGGAATAACAAAAATATTGACAACACACTACCTTCCATAATGACAAGGCTACCATTCAATGGAGTAACAAAAATCTCGACAACAGACTACCTTCCATAATGACTAGGCTACCATCCGTTTGAGTAACAAAAATCTCGACAACATACTACCTTCCATAATCACAAGGCTACAATCTATTATAGATACAAAAATATCGACAATAGACTACCTTTCATAATGACAAGGCTACCATCCCTTAGAGTAACAAAAATATCGACAACATACTACCTTCCATAATGACAAAGCTACCATCCATTTGAGTAACAAGAATCACGACAACAAAATACCTTCCATAATGACAAAGCTACCATCCATTGGAGTAACAAGAATCACGACAACAAAATACCTTCCATAATGACAAGGCTACCATCTATTGGAATAACATAAATATCGACAACACACTACCTTCCATAATGATAAGTCTACCATCCAATGGAGTAACAAAAATCTCGACAACAGACTACCTTCCATAATGACAAGACTACCATCCATTATAGTAACAAAAATCTCAACAATAGACGACCTTCCATAATGACAAGGCTACCATCCATTGGAGTAACAAAAATCTCGACAACAGACTACTTTCCATAATGACAAGGCTACCATCCATTGGAATAACAAAAATATCGACAACACAGTACCTTCCATAATGACAAGGCTACCATCCATTAGAGTAACAAAGATATCGACAACAGACGACCTTCCATAACGACAAGGCTACAATCCATTGTAGTAACAAAAATCTCGACAAGAGACTACCTTCCATAATGACAAGACTACTATCCATTGTAGTAACAAAAATCTAGACAATAGACTACCTTCCATAATGAGAAGGCTACCATCCATTGGAGTAACAAAAATCTCGACAACAAACTACCTTCCATATATACTAGGCTACCATCCATTGGAGTAACAAAGATATCGAAAACATACTACCTTCCATAATGACAAGGCTACCATCCCTTAGAGTAATAAAAATCACGACGACACACTACCTTCTATAATTACAAGTCTACCATCCATTGGAGTAACAAAAATCCCAACAATAGACCACCTTCCATAAAGACAAGGCTACCATCCATTGGAGTAACAAAAATCATGACAACAGACTACCTTCCATAATGACTAGGCTACCATCCATTGGAATAACAAAAATATCGACAACACACTACCTTCCATAATGACAAGGCTACCATCCAATGGAGTAACAAAAAATCTCGACAACAAACTACGTTCCATAATGACTAGGCTACCATCCATTAGAGTAACAAAAATCTCGATAACAAACTACCTTCCATAATGACAAGGCTACCATCCATTAGAGTAACAAAAATCTCGATGACAGACTACCTTCCATAATGACAAGGCTACAATCCATTGGAGTAACAAAAATCATGACAACAGACTACCTTCAATAATGACTAGGCTACCATCCATTGAAGTAACAAAAATCTCGACAAAAGACTACCTTCCTTAAAGATAAGGCTACCATCCCTTAGAGTAATAAAAATCACGACAACACACTACCTTTTATAATGACAAGTCTACAATCCATTGGAGTAACAAAAATATCAACAATAGACTACCTTCCATAATGACAAGGCTACAATCCATTGGAGTAACAAAAATCACGAAAACATACTGCCTTCCATAATTACTAGGCTACCATCCATTGGAATAACAAAAATACGACAACAAACTACCTTCCATAATGACAAGGCTACCATCCATTAGACTAACAAAAATATCAACAACAAACTACCTTCCATAATGACAAGGCTACCATCCATTGGAGTAATAAAGATATCGACAACAGACCACCTTTCAGAATGAAAAGGCTACAATCCATTGTAGTAACAAAAATCTCGACAATAGACTACCTTCCATAATGACTAGGCTACCATCCATTTTAGTAACAAAAATCTCGACAATAGACTACCTTCCATAATGACAAGGCTACCATTCATTGGAGTAACAAAAAGGTCGACAACAGACTAACTTCCATAATGACAAGGCTACAATCCATTGGAATAACAAAAATATTGACAACACACTACTTTCCATAATGACAAGGATATAATCCCTTAGAGTAACAAAAATCTCGACAATAGAGTACCTTCCATAATGACTAGGCTACCATCCATTAGATTAACAAAGATATCGACAACAGACTACCTTTAATAACGACAAGGCTACAATCCATTGTAGTAACAAAAATCTCGACAACAGACTAAATTCCATAATGACAAGGCTTTGATCCATTGGAGTAACAAAAATCTCAAGAACAAACTACCTTCCATAATGACTAGGTTACCATCCATTGGACTAACAAAGATATCGACAACAAACTACCATCCATAATGACAAGGCTACCATCCATTGGAGTAACAAAAATCTTGACAACATACTACCTTCCATAATGAGAAGGCTACGATCCCTTAGAGTAACAAGAATCACGACAAAAGACTACCTTCCATAATGACAAGGCTATTATCCATTGGAATAACAAAAATATTGACAACAAACTACCTTCCATAATGACAAGGCTACCATCTAATAGAGTAACAAAAATATCGACAATAGACTACCTTCCATAATGACGTGTCTACCATCCATTGGAGTAACAAAAATATGAACAACATACTACAGTCCTTAATGACAAGGCTACCATCCCTTAGAGAAACAAAAATCTCGATAACAGACTACATTCCATATATACTAGGCTACCTTCCATTAAAGTAACAAAGATATCGACAACAGACTACCTTCAATAACGACAAGGCTACGATCCCTTAGAGTAATAAGAATCATGACAAAAGACTACCTTCCATAATGAAAAGGCTACCATCCATTGGAGTAACAAAGATATCGACAACATACTATCTTCCATAATGATAAGGCTACCATCCTTTAGAGTAATAAAAATTACGACAACACACTACCTTCTATAATGACAAGTCTACCATCCATTGGAGTAACAAAAATCTCAACAATAGACTACCTTCCATAATGACAAGGCTACCATCCATTAGAGTAACAAAAATCACGACAACAGACTACTTTCCATAATGACTAGGCTGCCATCCATTGTAATAACAAAAATATCGACAACACACTACCTTCCATAATGACAAGGCTACCATCCAATGGAGTAACAAAAATCTCGAGAATAGACTACCTTACATAATTACTAGGCTACCATCATTTGGAGTAACAAAGATATCGACAACAGACTAACTTCCATAACGACAAGGCTACAAACCATTGTAGTAACAAAAATCTCGACAACAGACTACCTTCCATAATGACAAGGCTACCATCCATTGTAGTAACAAAAATATCGACAATAGACTACCTTCCATAATGACAAGGCTACCATCCATTGGAGTAACAAAAATCTCGACAACAGACTACCTTCCATAAAGATAAGGCTACCATCCCTTAGAGTAATAAAAATCAGGACAACACACTACCTTCTATAATGACAAGTCTACAATCCATTGAAGTAACAAAAATCTCAACAAAAGACTTCCTTCCATAATGACGAGGCTATAATCCATTGGAGTAACGAAAATCACGACAACAGAATACCTTCCATAATGACTAGGCTACCATCCATTGGAATAACAAAAATATCGATAACACACTACCTTCCATAATGCAAGGCTACCATCAGTTAGACTAACAAAAATCTCGACAACATACTATCTTCCATAATTACTAGGCTACCATCCATTGGAGTAACAAAGATATCGATAATAGACTACCATCCATAACGACAAGGCTACAATCCATTGTAGTAACAAAAATCTCGACAATAAACTACCTTCCATAATGATAAGGCTACCATCCATTGTAGTAAAAAAATGTCGACAATAGACTACCTTCCGTAATGGCAAGGCTATCATCCATTGGAGTAACAAAAATCTCGACAACAGACTAACTTCCATAATGACAAGGCTACCATCCATTGGAATAACAAAAATATCGACAACACACTACTTTCCATAATGACAAGGCTACCATCCCTTAGAGCAACAAAAATCTCGACAACAGACTACCTTCCATAATGACAAGGCTACGATCCATTGGAGTAACAAAAATCTTGACAACAGACTAACTTCCATAATGACAAGGCTACCATCTATTGGAATAACAAAAATATCAAGAACACACTACTTTCCATAATGACAAGGCTACGATCTCTTAGAGCAACAAAAATCTCGACAACATACTACCTTCCATAATGACAAGGCTACGATCCCTTGGAGTAACAAGAATCACGACAACATACTACCTTCCATAATGAAAAGGCTACTATTCATTGGAATAACAAAAATATTGACAACACACTACCTTCCATAATGACAAGGCTACCATCTAATGGAGTAAAAAAAATCTCGACAATAGACTACCTTCCATAATGACATGTCTACCATCCATTGGAGTAACAAAAATATGAACAACAGACTACCGTCCTTAATGACAAGGCTACCATCCTTTTGAGTAATAGAAATCACAAAGACAGACTAACTTCCATAATGACAAGGCTACCATCCATTGAAGTAACAAAAATATCGACAATAGACTACCTTCCATAATGACAAGGCTACCATCCATTGTTGTAACAAAAATCTGGACAACAAACTACCTTCCATAATGACAAGGCTACCATCCATTAGAGTAAATAAAAACCCGACAATAGACTACCTTCGATAATGACAAGTCTACCATCCATTGGATTATCAAAAATCCCGACATCAGACTACCTTCCATAATGACAAGGGTACCATTATTGGAGTAACCAAAATATCCACATAGGACTACCTTCCATAATAACACGGCTATAATCCATTAGAGTACGAAAAATCTCGGCAACAGACTACCTTCCATAACGACAAGGCTACCATCCATTAGAGTAACTAAAATCTCGACAACAGACTACCTTCCATAATGGCAAGGCTACCATCCATTGGAGTAACAAAAATCACAACAATAGAACACCTTCCGTAATGACAAGGCTACCATCCATTGGAATAACAAAAATATCAACAACACAATACCTTCCATTATGTCTAGACTACCATCCATTGGAATAACAAAAATATCGACAACACACTACCTTCCATAATGACAAGGCCACCATCCAATGGAGTAACAAAAATCTCGAAAACAGACTACCTTCCATAATGACAAGGCTACCATCTATTGGAGTAACATAAATATCGACAATAGACTACCTTCGATAATGATAAGTCTACCATCCATTGGAGTATCAAAAATCCCGACAATAGACTACCTTCCATAATGACAAGGGTACCATCATTGGAGTAACCAAAATATCCACAAGAGACTACCTTCCATAATGACAAGGCTAAATCCATTATAGTAACAAAAATCTCAACAACAGACTACCTTCCATAATGACAAGGCTACCATCCATTGGAATAACAAAAATATCGACAACACACTACTTTCCATAATGACAAGGCTACCATCCCTTAGAGCAACAAAAATCTCAACAACAGACTACTTTCCATAATGACAAGGCTACCATCCAATGGAGTAACAAAAATCACGACAACAGACTACCTTCCATAATGATTAGGCTACCATCAATTGGAGTAACAAAAATCTCGACAACAGACTACCTTCCATAATGACAAAGCTACAATCTATTATATTAACAAAAATATCGACAATAGACTACCTTTCATAATGACAAGGCTACAATCCATTAGAATAACAATAATATCGACAACACACTACCTTCCATAATGACAAAGCTACAATCCAATGGAGTAACAAAAATCTCGACAAAAGACTACCTTCCATAATGACTAGGCTACCATCCATTGGAGTAACAAAAATCTCGACAACAGACTACCTTCCATAACGACATGGTAAAACCATTGTAGTAACAAAAATCTCGAAAACAAACTACCTTTCATAATGACAAGGCTACCATCCATTGTAGTGACAAAAATATCGAATATATACTACCTTCTATAATGACAAGGATACCATCCATTAGTGTAACAAAAATCTCGACAATATACTACCTTCCATAATGACAAGGCTACAATCTATTATAGTAACAAAAATCTCGACAATATACTACCATCTATAATGACAAGGATACCATCCCTTAGAGTAAAAAAAATCTCGACATTAGACTACCTTCCATAATGACAAAGCTACCATCCATTGGAGTAACAAAGATATCGACAACATACTACCTTCCATAATGTCAAGGCTACCATCCATTGGAGTAACAAAAATCACGACAACAGACTACCTTCCATAATGGCAAGGCTACCATCCATTGGAATAACAAAAATATCCACAAGAGACTACCTTCCATAATGACAAGGCTACCATCCAATGGAGTATCAAAAATCTCGACAACAAACTACGTTCCATAATGACAAGGCTACAATCCCTTAGAGTAACAAAAATCACGACAACACACTACCTTCCATAATGACAAGTCTACCATCCATTGGAGTAACAAAAATCTCAACAATAGAATACCTTCCATAATGACAAAGCTACCATCCATTGGAGTAACAAAAATCTTGACAACAGACTACCTTCCATAATGACTAGGCTACCTTCCATTAGAGTAACAAAGATATCAACAACATACTACCTTCCATAACGACAACGCTACAATCCATTGTAGTAACAAAAATCTCGACAACAGACTACCTTCCATAATGACAAGGCTACCATCCATGGTAGTAACAAAGATATCGACAACATACTACCTTCCATAATGACCAGGCTACCATCCCTTAGAGTAACAAAAATCACGACAACACACTCCTATCCATAATGACAAGTCTACCATCCATTATAGTAACAAAAATCTCAACAATAGACTACCTTCCATAATGACAAGGCTATCATCCATTGGAATAACAAAAATTTCGACAGCACACTACCTTCCATAATATCTAGGCTACCATCCATTGGAATAATAAATATATACAACAAACTGCCTTCCATAATGACTAGGCTACCATCCATTAGAGTAATAAAGATATCGACAACAGACTACCTTCCATAACGACAAGGCTACCATCCCTTAGAGTAACAAAAATCTCGACAACAAACTACCTTCCATAATGACAAGGCTACAATCCATTGGTGCTAAAAAGATATCGACAACATACTACCTTCCATAATGACAAGGCTACCATCCATTGGAGTAACAAAAATCATGACAACAGACTACCTTCCATAATGACAAGGCTACCATCCATTGGAATAACAAAAATATCGACAACACACTACCTTCCTTAATGACAAGGCTACCATCTAATGGAGTAACAAAAATCTCTACAACAGACTACCTTCCATAATGACTAGGCTACCATCCATTGGAGTATCAAAGATATCAGCAACAGACTACCTTCCATAACGATAAGGCTACAATCCATTGTAGTAACAAAAATCTCGACAATAGACTACCTTCCATAATGACAAGGCTACCATCCATTGTAGTAACAAAAATCTCAACAATAGACTACCTTTAATAATGACAAGGCTACCATCCATTGAAGTAACAAAAATCTCAAAAACATACTACCTTCCATAATGACAAGGTTACCAGCCATAATGACAAGGTTACCATCCATTGTAATAACAAAAATATCGACAACACACTAACTTCCATAATGACAAGGTTCCCATCCCTTAGAGTAAAAAAAATCTTGACAACATACTACCTTTAATAATGACTAGGTTACCATCCATTGGAGTAACAAAGATATCGACAATAGACTACCTTCCATAACGACAAGGCTACAATCCATTGTAGTAACAAAAATCTCAACAACAGACTACCTGTCATAATGACAAGGCTACCATCCATTGTAGTAACAAAAATCTCGACAATAGACTACCTTCTATAATGACAAGGCTACCATGAATTGGAGTAACAAAAATCTCGACAACCGACTACCTTCCGTAATGACAAGGCTACCATCCATTGGAATAACAAAAATCTCGACAACAGACTACGTTCCATAATTACAAGGCTACCATCCCTTAGAGTAACAAAAATCTGGACAATGGACTACCTTCCATAATGAAAAGGCTACCATCCATTGGAGTAACAAAGATATCGACAACATACTACCTTCCATAATGACAAGGCTACCATCCCTTAGAGTAACAAAAATCACGACAACAAACTACCTTCCATAATGACAAGTCTACCATCCATTCGAGTAACAAAAATCTCAACAATAGACTACCTTCCATAATGACAAGGGTACCATAATTGGTGTAACCAAAATATCCACAAGACACTACCTTCCATAATGACAAGGCTACAATCCATTGGAGTTTACAAAATCTCGACAAAAGACTACCTTCCATAATGACAAGGCTACCATCCATTGGAGTAACTAAAATCTCGACAACAGATTACCTTCCATAATGACTAGGCTACCATCCATTATAGTAACAAAAATCTCGACTACAGACTACCATCCATTGTAGTAATAAAAATCTCGACAATAGACTACCTTCCTTAATGACAAGGCTGTCATCCATTGGAGTAACAAAAATCTCGACCACAGAGTACCTTCCATAATGACACGGCTACCATCCATTGGAATAACAAAAATATCGACAACACACTACCTTCCATAATGACAAGGCTACCATCTCTTAGAGTAACAAAAATCTTGACAACAGACTACCTTCCATAATGACTAGGCTACCATCCATTGGAGTAACAAAGATATCGAAAACAGAGTACGTTCCATATCGACAAGGCTACTATCCCTTAGAGTAACAAAAATCACGACAACAGACTACCTTCCATAATGACAAGGCTACCATCCATTGGAATAACAAATATATCGACAACAGACTACCTTCCGTAACGACAAGGCTACCATCCATCAGAGTAACTAAAATCTCGATAATAGACTACCTTCCATAATGACAAGGCTACCATCCATTGTAGTAACAAAAATCTCAACAATAGACTATCTTCCATAATGGCAAGGCTACCATCCATTGGAATAACAAAAATATCAATAACACACTACCTTCCATAATGTCTAGACTACCATCCATTAGAATAACAAAAATATCGACAACACACTACCTTCCATAATGACAAGGCTACCATCCAATGGAGTAACAAAAATGTCGACAACAGACTACCTTCCATAATGACTAGGCTACCATCCATTAGAGTAACAAAGATATCGACAACACACTACCTTCCTTAATGACAAGGCTACCATCCAATGGAGTAACAAAAATCTCGATAACAGACTACCTTCCATAATGACTAAGCTACAATCCATTAGAGTAACAAAGATATCGACAACACACTACATTCCTTAATGACAAGGCTACCATCCAATGGAGTAACAAAAATCTTGACAACAGACTACCTTCCATAACGACAAGGCTACCATCCATTACAGTAACAAAAATTTCGACAAAAGACTACCTTCCATAATGATAAGGCTACCATCCATTGTAGTAAGAAAGATATCGACAACATACTACCTTCCATAATGACAAGGCTACCATCCCTTAGAGTAACAAAAATCACGACAACACACTACCTTCCATAATGACAAGTCTACCATCCATTGGAGTAACAAAAATCTCAACAATAGAATACCTTCCATAATTACAAGGCTACCATCCATTGGAATAACAAAAATATCAACAACACACTACCTTCCATTATGTCTAGACTACCATCCATTGGAATAAAAAAAAATATCGACAACACACTACCTTCCATAATGACAAGGCTACCATGCAATGGAGTAACAAAAATCTCGACAACAGACTACCTTCCATAATGACTAGGCTACCATCAATTAGAGTAACAAAGATATCGACAACACACTACCTTCCTTAATGACAAGGCTACCATCCAATGGAATAACAAAAATCTCGATAACAGACTACCTTCGATAATGACTAAGCTACCATCCATTAGAGTAACAAAGTTATCGACAACACACTACATTCCTTAATGACAAGGCTACCATCCAATGGAGTAACAAAAATCTTGACAACAGACTACCTTCCATAACGACAAGGCTACCATCCATTACACTAACAAAAATGTCGACACAAGACTACCTTCCATAATGATAAGGCTACCATCCATTGTAGTAAGAAAGATATCGACAACATACTACCTTCCATAATGACAAGGCTACCATCCCTTAGAGTAACAAAAATCATGACAACACACTACCTTCCATAATGACAAGTCTACCATCCATTGGAGTAACAAAAATCTCAACAATAGAATACCTTCCATAATGACAAGGCTACTATCCATTGGAATAACAAAAATATCAACAACACACTACCTTCCATTATGTCTAGACTACCATCCATTGGAATAACAAAAATATCGATAACACACTACCTTCCATAATGACAAGGCTACCATCCAATGGAGTAACAAAAATCTTGACAACAGACTACCTTCCATAATGACTAGGCTACCATCCATTGGAGTAACAAAGATATCGACAATAGACTACCTTCCATAACGACAAGGCTACAATCCATTGTACTAACAAAAATATCGACAAAAGACTACCTTCCATAATGACAAGGCTACCATCCATGGTAGTAACAAAGATGTCGACAACATACTACCTTCCATAATGACAAGGCTACCATCCCTTAGAGTAACAAAAATCACGACAACACACTCCTTTCCAAAATTACAACTCTACCATTCATTGTAGTAACAAAACTCTCAACAATAGACTACCTTCCATAATGACAAGGCTACCATCCATTTGAATAACAAAAATTTCGACAGCACACTACCTTCCATAATGTCTAGGCTACCATCCTTTGGAATAACAAAAATATCGACAACAAACTACCTTCCATAATGACTAGGCTACCATCCATTAGAGTAACAAAGATATCGACAACATACTACCTTCCATAACGACAAGGCTACTATCCCTTAGAGTAACAAAAATCTCGACAACAAACTACCTTCCATAATGACAAGGTTACCATCCATTGGTGTAAAAAAGATATCGACAACATACTACCTTCCATAATGACAAGGCTACCATCCATTGGAGTAACAAAAATCATGACAACAGACTACCTTCCATAATGACAAGGCTACCATCCATTGGAATAACAAAAATATCGACAACACACTACCTTCCTTAATGACAAGGCTACCATCTAATGGAGTAACTAAAATCTCTACAACAGACTACCTTCCATAATGACAAGGCTACAATCCATTGGAGTAACAAAAATCTCGACAACAGACTACCTTCCATAATGACAAGGCTACCATCCATTGTAGTAACAAAAATATGGACAATAGACTACCTTTCATAATGACAAGGCTACCATCCATTGGAGTAACAAAAATCTCGAAAACATACTACCTTCCATAATGACAAGGCTACCATCCATTGTAATACCAAAAATATCGGCAACACACTAACTTCCATAATGACAAGGCTACCATCCCTTAGAGTAAAAAAAATCTCGACAACAGACTACCTTCAATAATGACTAGGCTACCATCCATTGGAGTAACAATGATATCAATAACAGACTACCTTCCATAACGACAATGCTACAATCCATTCTAGTAACAAAAATCTCAACAACAGACTACCTTTCATAATGACAAGGATACCATCCCTAAGAGTAATAAAAATCACGACAACAAACTACCTTCCATAATGACAAGTCTACCATCCATTCGAGTAACAAAAATCTCAACAATAGACTACCTTCCATAATGACAAGGGTACCATCCATTGGAGTAACAAAGATATCGACAACATACTACATTCCATAATGACAAAGCTACAATCCATTGGAGTATACAAAATCTCGACAACAGACTACCTTCCATAATGACAAGGCTACCATCCATTGGAGTAACTAAAATTTCGACAACAGATTACCTTCCATAATGACTAGGCTACCATCAATTATAATAACAAAAATCTCGACTACATATTACCTTCCATAATGAAAAGACTACCATCCATTGTAGTAATAAAAATCTCGACAATAGACTACCTTCCTTAATGATAAGGCTGTCATCCATTGGAGTAACAAAAATCTCAACAATAGACTACCTTCCATAATGACACGACTACCATCCATTGGAATAACAAAAATATCGACAACACACTACCTTCCATAATGACAAGGCTACCATCTCTTAGAGTAACAAAAATCTTGACAACAGACTACCTTCCATAATGACTAGGCTACCATCCATTGGAGTAACAAAGATATCGACAACATAGTACGTTCCATATCGACAAGGCTACAATCCCTTAGAGTAACAAAAACCACGACAACAGATTACCTTCCATAATGAAAAGGCTACCATCCATTGGAGTAACAAAAATCACGACAACAGACTACCTTCCATAATGACAAGGCTACCATCCATTGGAATAACAAATATATCAACAACAGACTACCTTCCGTAACGATAAGGCTACCATCCATCAGAGTAACTAAAATCTCGATAATAGACTACCTTCCATAATGACAAGGCTACCATCCATTGTAGTAACAAAAATCTCAACAATAGACTATCTTCCATAATGGCAAGGCTACCATCCATTGGAATAACAAAAATAACAACAACACACTACCTTCCATAATGTCTAGACTACCATCCATTAGAATAACAAAAATATCAACAACACACTACCTTCCATAATGACAAGGCTACCATCCAATGGAGTAACAAAAATCTTGACAACAGACTACCTTCCATAATGACTAGGCTACCATCCATTAGAGTAACAAAGATATCGACAAGACACTACCTTCCTTAATGACAAGGCTACCATCCAATGGAGTAACAAAAATCTCGATAACAGACTACCTTCCATAATGACTAAGCTACCATCCATTAGAGTAACAAAGATATCGACAACACACTACATTCCTTAATGACAAGGCTACCATCCAATGGAGTAACAAAAATCTTGACAACAGACTACCTTCCATAACGACAAGGCTACCATCCATTACAGTAACAAAAATGTTGACAAAAGACTACCTTCCATAATGATAAGGCTACCATCCATTGTAGTAAGAAAGATATCGACAACATACTACCTTCCATAATGACAAGGCTACCATCCCTTAGAGTAACAAAAATCACGACAACACACTACCTTCCATAATGACAAGTCTACCATCCATTGGAGTTACAAAAATCTCAACAATAGAATACCTTCCATAATTACAAGGCTACCATCCATTGGAATAACAAAATATCAACAACACACTACCTTCCATTATGTCTAGACTACCATCCATTGGAATAAAAAAAAATATCGACAACACACTACCTTCCATAATGACAAGGCTACCATGCATTGGCGTAACAAAAATCTCGACAACAGACTACCTTCCATAATGACTAGGCTACCATCCATTAGAGTAACAAAGATATCGACAACACACTACCTTCCTTAATGACAAGGCTACCATCCAATGGAGTAACAAAAATCTCGATAAAAGACTACCTTCCATAATGACTAAGCTACCATCCATTAGAGTAACAAAGATATCGACAACACACTACATTCCTTAATGACAAGGCTACCATCCAATGGAGTAACAAAAATCTTGACAACAGACTACCTTCCATAACGACAAGGATACCATCCATTACAGTAACAAAAATGTCGACAAAAGACTACCTTCCATAATGATAAGGATACCATCCATTGTAGTAAGAAAGATATCGACAACATACTACCTTCCATAATGACAAGGCTACCATCCCTTAGAGTAACAAAAATCATGACAACACACTACCTTCCATAATGACAAGTCTACCATCCATTGGAGTAACAAAAATCTCAACAATAGAATACCTTCCATAATGACAAGGCTACTATCCATTGGAATAACAAAAATATCAACAACACACTACCTTCCATTATGTCTAGACTACCATCCATTGGAATAACAAAAATATCGACAACACACTACCTTCCATAATGACAAGGCTACCATCCAATGGAGTAACAAAAATCTTGACAACAGACTACCTTCCATAATGACTAGGCTACCATCCATTGGAGTAACAAAGATATCGACAATAGACTACCTTCCATAACGACAAGGCTACAATCCATTGTACTAACAAAAATATCGACAACAGACTACCTTCCATAATGACAAGGCTACCATCCATGGTAGTAACAAAGATATCGACAACATACTACCTTCCATAATGACAAGGCTACCATCCCTTAGAGTAACAAAAATCACGACAACACATTCCTTTCCATAATTACAAGTCTACCATTCATTGTAGTAACAAAAATCTCAACAATAGACTACCTTCCATAATGACAAGGCTACCATCCATTTGAATAACAAAAATTTCGACAGCACACTACCTTCCATAATGTCTAGGCTACCATCCATTGGAATAACAAAAATATCGACAACAAACTACCTTCCATAATGACTAGGCTACCATCCATTAGAGTAACAAAGATATCGACAACATACTACCTTCCATAACGACAAGGCTACTATCCCTTAGAGTAACAAAAATCTCGACAACAAACTACCTTCCATAATAACAAGGCTACCATCCATTGGTGTAAAAAAGATATCGACAACATACTACCTTCCATAATGACAAGGCTACCATCCATTGGAGTAACAAAAATCATGACAACAGACTACCTTCCATAATGACAAGGCTACCATCCATTGGAATAACAAAAATATCGACAACACACTACCTTCCTTAATGACAAGGCTACCATCTAATGGAGTAACAAAAATCTCTACAACAGACTACCTTCCATAATGACAAGGCTACAATCCATTGGAGTAGCAAAAATCTCGACAACAGACTACCTTCCATAATGACAAGGCTACCATCCATTGTAGTAACAAAAATATGGACAATAGACTACCTTTCATAATGACAAGGCTACCATCCATTGGAGTAACTAAAATCTCGAAAACATACTACCTTCCATAATGACAAGGCTACCATCCATTGTAATACCAAAAATATCGACAACACACAAACTTCCATAATGACAAGGCTACCATCCCTTAGAGTAAAAAAAATCTCGACAACAGACTACCTTCAATAATGACTAGGCTACCATCCATTGGAGTAACAAAGATATCAATAACAGACTACCTTCCATAACGACAATGCTACAATCCATTATAGTAACAAAGATCTCAACAACAGACTACCTTTCATAATGACAAGAATACTATCCCTAAGAGTAATAAAAATCACGACAACAAACTACCTTCCATAATGACAAGTCTACCATCCATTCGAGTAACAAAAATCTCAACAATAGACTACCTTCCATAATGACAAGGGTACCATCCATTGGAGTAACAAAGATATCGACAACATACTACATTCCATAATGACAAGGCTACAATCCATTGGAGTATACAAAATCTCGACAACAGACTACCTTCCATAATGACAAGGCTACCATCCATTGGAGTAACTAAAATTTCGACAACAGATTACCTTCCATAATGACTAGGCTACCATCAATTATAATAACAAAAATCTCGACTACAGACTACCTTCCATAATGACAAGACTACCATCCATTATAGTAATAAAAATCTCGACAATAGACTACCTTCCTTAATGATAAGGCTGTCATCCATTGGAGTAACAAAAATCTCAACAATAGACTACCTTCCATAATGACACGACTACCATCCATTGGAATAACAAAAATATCGACAACACACTACCTTCCATAATGAGAAGGCTACCATCTCTTAGAGTAACAAAAATCTTGACAACAGACTACCTTCCATAATGACTAGGCTACCATCCATTGGAGTAACAAAGATATCGACAACATAGTACGTTCCATATCGACAAGGCTACAATCCCTTAGAGTAACAAAAATCACGACAACAGACTACCTTCCATAATGAAAAGGCTACCATCCATTGGAGTAACAAAAATCACGACAACAGACTACCTTCCATAATGACAAGGCTACCATCCATTGGAATAACAAATATATCAACAACAGACTACCTTCCGTAACGATAAGGCTACCATCCATCAGAGTAACTAAAATCTCGATAATAGACTACCTTCCATAATGACAAGGCTACCATCCATTGTAGTAACAAAAATCTCAACAATAGACTATCTTCCATAATGGCAAGGCTACCATCCATTGGAATACCAAAAATATCAACAACACACTACCTTCCATAATGTCTAGACTACCATCCATTAGAATAACAAAAATATCAACAACACACTACCTTCCATAATGACAAGGCTACCAACCAATGGAGTAACAAAAATCTTGACAACAGACTACCTTCCATAATGACTAGGCTACCATCCATTAGAGTAACAAAGATATCGACAAGACACTACCTTCCTTAATGACAAGGCTACCATCCAATGGAGTAACAAAAATCTCGAAAACATACTACCTTCCATAATGACAAGGCTACCATCCATTGTAATACCAAAAATATCGACAACACACAAACTTCCATAATGACAAGGCTACCATCCCTTAGAGTAAAAAAAATCTCGACAACAGACTACCTTCAATAATGACTAGGCTACCATCCATTGGAGTAACAAAGATATCAATAACAGACTACCTTCCATAACGACAATGCTACAATCCATTATAGTAACAAAGATCTCAACAACAGACTACCTTTCATAATGACAAGGCTACCATCCATTATAGTAATAAAAATCTCGACAATAGACTACCTTCCATAATGACAAGGCTACCATGAATTGGAGTAACAAAAATCTCGACAACCGATTACCTTCCATAATGACAAGGATACCATCCATTGGAATAACAAAAATCTCGACAACAGACTATGTTCCATAATTACAAGGCTACCATCCCTTAGAGTAACAAAAATCTCGACAACAAACTACCTTCCATAATGAAAAGGCTACCATCCATTGGAGTAACAAAGATATCGACAACATACTACCTTCCATAATGACAAGGCTACCATCCCTTAGAGTAACAAAAATCACGACAACAAACTACCTTCCATAATGACAAGTCTACCATCCATTGGAGTAACTAAAATCTCGACAACAGATTACCTTCCATAATGACTAGGCTACCATCCATTGTAATAACAAAAATCTCGACTACAAACTACATTCCATAATGACAAGACTACCATCCATTGTAGTAATAAGAATCTCGACAATAGACTACCTTCCATAATGACAAGGCTTTCATCCATTGGAGTAACAAAAATCTCGACAACATACTACCTTCCATAATGACAAGGCTACCATCCCTTAGAGTAACAAAAATCACTACAACACAGTCCTTTCATAATGACAACAGACTACCTTCCATAATGACTAGGCTACCATCCATTGGAGTAACAAATATATCGACAACAGAGTACCTTCCATATCGACAAGGCTACAATCCCTTAGAGTAACAAAAATCACGACAACAGACTACCTTCCATAATGCAAAGGCTACCATCCATTGGAATTACAAAAATCTCGACAACAGACTACCTTCCATATTAACAAGGCTACCATCCATTATAATAACAAAGATCTCGACAACAGACTACCTTCCATAATGACAAGGCTACCATCCATTGTAGTAATAAAGACATCGACAACATACTACCTTCCATAATGACAAGGATACCATCCCTTACAGTAACAAAAATCACGACAACACACTACCTTCCATAATGACAAGTCTACCATCTATTGGAGTAACAAAAATCTCAACAATAAACTACCTTCCATAATGACAAGGCTACCATCCATTGGAATAACAAAAATATCGACAACACACTACCTTCCATAATGTCTAGGCTACCATCCATTGGAATAACAAAGATATTGACAACAGACTACCTTCCATATTGAAAAGGCTACAATCCCTTAGAGTAACAAAAATCAGGAAAACAGTCTACCTTCCATAATGAAAAGGCTACCATCCATTGGAATAACAAAGATATCAAAAACAGACTACCTTCCATAATGACAAGGCTACAATCCATTGTAGTAACAAAAATCTCGACAACAGACTACCTTCCATAATGACAAGGCTACCATCAATTGGAGTAACAAAAATCTCGACAACCGACTACCTTCCATAAAGACAAGGATACCATCCATTGTAATAACAAAAATCTCGATAACAGACTATGTTCCATAATGACAAGGCTACCATCCATTGGAGTAACAAAGATATCAACAACATACTACCTTCCATAATGACAAGGCTACCATCCCTTAGAGTAACAAAAATCACGACAATAAACTACCTTCCATAATGACAAGTCTACCATCCATTCGAGTAACAAAAATCTCAACAATAGACTACCTTCCATAATGACAAGGGTACCATCATTGGTGTAACCAAAATATCCACAAGACACTACCTTCTATAATGACATGGCTATAAAATCTTAGAGTAACAAAATCTCGACAACATACTACCTTCCATAATGACAAGGCTACCATCCATTGGAGTAACTAAAATCTTGACAACAAATTACCTTCTATAATGACTAGGCTACCATCCATGTAGTAACAAAAATCTCGACAACAGACTTCCTTCCATAATGACAAGACTACCATCCATTGTAGTAATAAAAATCTCGACAATAGACTACCTTCCATAATGACAAGGTTGTCATCATTGGAGTAACGAAAATCTCGGCAATAGACTACCTTCCATAATGACAAGGCTACCATCCATTGGAATAACAAAAATATCGACAACACACTACCTTCCATAATGACAAGGCTACCATCCCTCAGAGTAACAAAAATATTGACAACAGACTACCTTCCATAATGACTAGGCTACCATTCATTGGAGTAACAAAGATATCGAAAACAGACTACCTTCCATATCAACAAGGCTACAATCCCTTAGAGTAACAAAAATCAAGACAACAAACTACCTTCCATAATGAAAAGGCTACCATCCATTGGAATAACAAAAATCTCGACAACAGACTTCCTTCAATAATGACAAGGCTACCATCCATTACAGTAACAAAGATCTCGACAACAGACTACCTTCCATAATGACAAGGCTACCATCCATTGTAGTAACAAAGATATCGACAACATACTACCTTCCATAATGACAAGGCTACCATCCCTTAGAGTAACAAAAATCACAACAACACACTACCTTCCATAATGACAAGTATACCATCTGTTGGAGAAACAAAAATCTCAACAATAAACTACCTTCCATAATGACAAGGCTACCATCCATTGGAATAACAAAAATATCGACAACACACTACCTTCTATAATGACAAGGCTACCATCCAATGGAGTAACAAAAATCTTGACAACAGACTACCTTCCATAATGACTAGGCTACCATCCATTAAAGTAAAAAAGATATCGACAATAGACTACCTTCCATGACGACAAGGCTACCATCCCTTAGAGTAACAAAAATCTCGACAACAAACTACCATCCATAATGACAAGGTTACCATCCATTGGTGTAACAAAGATATCGATAACATACTACCTTCCATATTGACAAGGCTACCATCCATTGGCGTAAGTAAAATCATGACAACAGACTACCTACCATAATGACAAGGCTACAATCCATTGGAATAACCAAAATATCGACAACACACTACCTTCCTTAAAGACAAAGCTACCATCCAATTGAGTAACAAAAATCTCGACAACAGACTACCTTCCATAATGACTAGGCTACCATCCATTGGAGTAACAATGATATCAAGAACAAACTACCTTCCATAACGACATGGCTACAATCCATTGTAGTAACAAAAATCTTGACAATAGACTACCTTCCATAATGACAAGGCTACCATCCATTGTAGTAACAAAAATCTCGACAATAGACTACCTTCCATAATGACAAGGCTAATATCCATTAGAATAACAAAAATATCGTCAAGACACTAACTTCCATAGTGACAAGGCTACCATCCCTTAGAGTAAAAAAAATCTTGACAACAGACTACCTTCCATAATGACTAGGCTACCATCCATTGTAGTAACAAAGATATCGAAAACAGACTACCTTCCATAATGACAAGGCAACCATCCATTGTAGTAACAAAAATCTCGACAATAGACTACCTTCCATAATGACAAGGCTACCATCCATTGGAGTAACAAAAATCTTGACAACAGACTACCTTCCATAATGACAAGCCTTTTATCCATTGGAATAACAAAAATCTCGACAACAGACTATGTTCCATAATGACAAGGATACCATCCCTTAGAGTAACTAAAAATCGACAACAGACTACCTGCCATAATGAAAGGGCTACCATGCATTGGAGTAACAAAGATATCAACAATAGACTACCTTCCATAATGACAAGCCTACAATCCATTGGAGTAACAAATATCTCGACAACAGACTACCTTCCATAATGACAAGGCTACCATCCATTGGAATAAGAAAAATATGGACAACAAACTACGTTACATAATGACAAGGCTACCATCCCTTAGAGTAACAAAAATCTCGACAACAGACTACCTTCCATAATGAAAAGGCTACCAGCCATTAGAGTAACAAAGATATCGACAAAATACTACCTTCCATAATGACAAGGCTACCACCCCTTAGAGTTACAAAAATCACGACAACACACTACCTTCCATAATGAAAAGTCTACCATCCATTCGAGTAACAAAAATCTCAACAATAGACTACCTTCCATAATGACAAGGTCACCATCATTGATGTAACCAAAATATCCATAATAGATTACCTTCCATAATGACAAGGCTACAATCCATTGGAGTATACAAAATCTCGACAACCGACTACCTTCCATAATGACAAGGCTACCATATGTTGGAGTAACTAAAATCTCGAAAACAGACTACCTTCCACAATGACTAGGCTACAATCCTTTGGAGAAACAAAGATATCGACAACAAACTACCTTCCATAACGACAAGGCTACAATCCATTGTAGTAACAAAAATCTCGACAACAGACTACCTTCCAAAATGACTAGGCTACCATCCATTAGAGTAAAAAAGATATCGGCAATAGACTACCTTTCATAACGACAAGGCTACCATCCCTTAGAGTAACAAAAATCTCGACAACAGACTACCTTCCATAATGACAAGGCTACCATCCATTGGAACAAGAAAAATATCGACAACACAATACCTTCCATAATGACTAGGCTACCCTCCATTGGAGTAACAAAGATACCGACAACAAACTACCTTCCATATCGACAAGGCTACGATCCCTTAGAGTAACAAAAATGACGACAACAAACTACCGTCCATAACGAATAGGCAACCATCCATTGGAATAACAAATATCTAAACAATAGACTACCTTCTATAATGACAAGGATACCATCCATTGGAATAACAAAAATATCGACAACACACTACCTTCCATAATGACAAGGCTACCATCCAATGGAGTAACAAAAATCTCGAAAACAAACTACCTTCCATAATGACTAGGCTACCATCTATTAGAGTAACAAAGATATCGACAACAGACTTCCTTCCATAACGACAAGGCTACCATCCCTTAGAGTAACAAAAATCTCGACAACAAACTACCTTCCATAATGACAAGGCTATCATCCATTGGAGTAACAAAAATTTCGACAACATACTATCTTCCATAATGACAAGGCTACAGTCCATTGGAATAACAAAAATATCGTCAAGACACTAACTTCCGTAATGACAAGGCTACCATCCCTTAGAGTAAAAAAAATCATGACAACAGGCTACCTTCCATAATGAATAGGCTGCCATCCATTGGAGTAACAAAGATATCGACAACAGACTACCTTCCATAACGACAAGGCTACAATCCATTGTAGTAACAAAAATCTCGACAACAGACTACCTTCCATAATTATTAGGCTACCATCCATTGGAATAACAAAAATCTCGACAACAGACTACGTTCCATAATGACACGGCTACCATCCCTTAGAGTAATAAAAATCTCGACAACAGACTACCTTCCATAATGAAAAGGCTACCATCAATTGGAATAACAAAGATATCGACAATAGACTACCTTCCATAATGACAAGGCTACCATCCCTTAGAGTAGCAAAAATCACGACAACACACTACCTTCCATAATGACATGTCTACCATATATTCGAGTAACAAAAATATCAACAATAGACTACCTTCCACAATGACAAGGCTACCATCCGTTGGAGTAACTAAAATCTCGAAAACAGACTACGTTCCATAATGACTAGGCTACTGTCCATTGGAGAAACAAAGATATCGACAACATACTACCTTCCATAACGACAAGGCTACAATCCATTGTAGTAACAAAAATCTCGACAACAGACTACATTAAATAATGACTAGGCTACCATCCATTAGAGTAACAAAGATATCGATAATAGACTACCTTTCATAACGACAAGGCTACCATCCCTTAGAGTAACAAAAATCTCGACAACAGACTACCTTCCATAATGACAAGGCTACCATCCATTGGAACAACAAAAATATCGACAATGCAATACCTTCCATAATGACTAGGCTACCCTCCATTGGAGTAACAAAGATATCGACAACAAACTACCTTCCATATCGACAAGGCTACGATCCCTTAGAGTAACAAAAATCACGACAATAGACTATCGTCCATAATGAAAAGGCTACCATCCATTGGAATAACAAAAATCTCGACAATAGACTACCTTCCATAATGACAAGGCTATAATCCATTGGAATAACCAAAATATCGACAACACACTACCTTCCTTAAAGACAAAGCTACCATCCAATGGAGTAACAAAAATCTCGACAACAGACTACCTTCCATAATGACTAGGCTACCATCCATTGGAGTAACAATGAAATCAAGAACAGACTACCTTCCATAACGACATATCTACAATCCATTGTAGTAAAAAAATCTCAACAATAGACTACCTTCCATAATGACAAGGTTACCATCCATTGTAGTAACAAAAATCTCGACAATAGACTAACTTCCATAATGACAAGGCTACAATCCATTGGAATAACAAAAATATCGTCAAGACACTAACTTCCATAATGACAAGGCTACCATCCCTTAGAGTAAAAAAATCTTTACAATAGACTACCTTCCATAATGACTAGGCTACCATCCATTGTAGTAACAAAGATATCAAAAACAGACTACCTTCCATAATGACAAGGCTACCATCCATTGTAGTAACAAAAATATCGACAATAAACTACCTTCCATAATGACAAGGCTACCATCCATTAAAGTAACAAAAATCTCGACAACAGACTACCTTCCATAATGACAAGGCTTTTATCCATTTGAATAACAAAAATCTCGACAACAGACTACGTTCCATAATGACAAGGATACCATCCCTTAGAGTAACTAAAATCTCGACAACAAACTACCTTCCATAATGAAAGGGCTACAATTCAATAGAGTAACAAAGATATCAACAATAGACTACCTTCCATAATGACAAGCCTACTATCCATTGGAGTAACAAAAATCTCGACAACAGACTACCTTCCATAATGACAAGGCTACCATCCATTAGAATAAGAAAAATCTGGACAACAAACTATGTTCCATAATGACAAGGCTACCATCCCTTACAGTAACAAAAATCTCGGCAACAGACTACCTTCCATAATGAAAAGGCTACCATCCATTAGAGTAACAAAGATATCGACAACATACTACCTTCCATAATGACAAGGCTACCATCCCTTAGAGTAACAAAAATCACGACAACACACTACCTTCCATAATGACAAGTCTACCATCCATTCTAGTAACAAAAATATCAACAATAGACTACCTTCCATAATGACAAGGTTACCATCATTGATCTAACCAAAATATCCACAATAGACTACCTTTCATAATGACAAGGCTACAATCCATTGGAGTATACAAAATCTCGACAACCGACTACCTTCCACAATGACAAGGCTACCATCCGTTGGAGTAACTAAAATCTCGTAAAGAGACTACCTTCCATAATGACTAGGCTACAATCCATTGGAGAAACAAAGATATCGACAACATACTACCTTCCATAACGACAAGGCTACAATCCATTGTAGTAACAAAAATCTCGACAACAGACTACATTAAATAATGACTAGGCTACCATCCATTAGAGTAACAAAGATATCGACAATAGACTACCTTTCATAACGACAAGGCTACCATCCCTTAGAGTAACAAAAATCTCGACAACAGACTACCTTCCATAATGACAAGGCTACCATCCATTGGAACAACAAAAATATCGACAATGCAATACCTTCCATAATGACTAGGCTACCCTCCATTGGAGTAACAAAGATATCGACAACAAACTACCTTCCATATCGACAAGGCTACGATCCCTTAGAGTAACAAAAATCACGACAATAGACTACCGTCCATAATGAAAAGGCTACCATCCATTGGAATAACAAAAATCTCGACAATAGACTACCTTCCATGATGACAAGGCTATAATCCATTGGAATAACCAAAATATCGACAACACACTACCTTCCTTAAAGACAAAGCTACCATCCAATGGAGTAACAAAAATCTCGACAACAGACTACCTTCCATAATGACTAGGCTACCATCCATTGGAGTAACAATGAAATCAAGAGCAGACTACCTTCCATAACGACATATCTACAATCCATTGTAGTAAAAAAATCTCAACAATAGACTACCTTCCATAATGACAAGGTTACCATCCATTGTAGTAACAAAAATCTCGACAATAGACTAACTTCCATAATGACAAGGCTACAATCCATTGGAATAACAAAAATATCGTCAAGACACTAACTTCCATAATGACAAGGCTACCATCCCTTAGAGTAAAAAAATCTTTACAATAGACTACCTTCCATAATGACTAGGCTACCATCCATTGTAGTAACAAAGATATCAAAAACAGACTACCTTCCATAATGACAAGGCTACCATCCATTGTAGTAACAAAAATATCGACAATAAACTACCTTCCAAAATGACAAGGCTTTTATCCATTGGAATAACAAAAATCTCGACAACAGACTACGTTCCATAATGACAAGGATACCATCCCTTAGAGTAACTAAAATCTCGACAACAAACTACCTTCCATAATGAAAGGGCTACAATTCAATAGAGTAACAAAGATATCAACAATAGACTACCTTCCATAATGACAAGCCTACTATCCATTGGAGTAACAAAAATCTCGACAACAGACTACCTTCCATAATGACAAGGCTACCATCCATTGGAATAAGAAAAATCTGGACAACAGACTATGTTCCATAATGACAAGGCTACCATCCCTTACAGTAACAAAATTCTCGGCAACAGACTACCTTCCATAATGAAAAGGCTACCATCCATTAGAGTAACAAAGATATCGACAACATACTACCTTCCATAATGACAAGGCTACCATCCCTTAGAGTAACAAAAATCACGACAACACACTACCTTCCATAATGACAAGTCTACCATCCATTCTAGTAACAAAAATATCAACATAAGACTACCTTCCATAATGACAAGGTTACCATCATTGATCTAACCAAAATATCCACAATAGACTACCTTTCATAATGACAAGGCTACAATCCATTGGAGTATACAAAATCTCGACAACCGACTACCTTCCACAATGACAAGGCTACCATCCGTTGGAGTAGCTAAAATCTCGTAAAGAGACTACCTTCCATAATGACTAGGCTACAATCCATTGGAGAAACAAAGATATCGATAACATACTACCTTCCATAACGACAAGGCTACAATCCATTGTAGTAACAAAAATCTCGACAACAGACTACATTACATAATGACTAGGCTACCATCCATTAGAGTAACAAAGATATCGACAATAGACTACCTTTCATAACGACAAGGCTACCATCCCTTAGAGTAACAAAAATCTCGACAACAGACTACCTTCCATAATGGCAAGGCTACCATCCATTGGAACAACAAAAATATCGACAACACAATACCTTCCATAATGACTAGGCTACCCTCCATTGGAGTAACAAAGATATCAACAACAAACTACCTTCCATATCAACAAGGCTATGATCCCTTAGAGTAACAAAAATCACGACAACAGACTACCGTCCATAATGAAAAGGCTACCATCCATTGGAATAACAAAAATCTCGACAATAGACTACCTTCCATAATGACAAGGCTATAATCCATTGGAATAACCAAAATATCGACAACACACTACCTTCCTTAAAGACAAAGCTACCATCCAATGGAGTAACAAAAATCTCGACAACAGACTACCTTCCATAATGACTAGGCTACCATCCATTGGAGTAACAATGAAATCAAGAACAGACTACCTTCCATAATGACATATCTACAATCCATTGTAGTAAAAAAATCTCAACAATAGACTACCTTCCATAATGACAAGGTTACCATCCATTGTAGTAACAAAAATCTCGACAATAGACTAACTTCCATAATGACAAGGCTACAATCCATTGGAATAACAAAAATATCGTCAAGACACTAACTTCCATAATGACAAGGCTACCATCCCTTAGAGTAAAAAAATCTTTACAATAGACTACCTTCCATAATGACTAGGCTACCATCCATTGTAGTAACAAAGATATCAAAAACAGACTACCTTCCATAATGACAAGGCTACCATCCATTGTAGTAACAAAAATATCGACAATAAACTACCTTCCATAATGACAAGGCTACCATCCATTAAAGTAACAAAAATCTCGACAACAGACTACCTTCCATAATGACAAGGCTTTTATCCATTTGAATAACAAAAATCTCGACAACAGACTACGTTCCATAATGACAAGGATACCATCCCTTAGAGTAACTAAAATCTCGACAACAAACTACCTTCCATAATGAAAGGGCTACAATTCAATAGAGTAACAAAGATATCAACAATAGACTACCTTCCATAATGACAAGCCTACTATCCATTGGAGTAACAAAAATCTCGACAACAGACTACCTTCCATAATGACAAGGCTACCATCCATTAGAATAAGAAAAATCTGGACAACAAACTATGTTCCATAATGACAAGGCTACCATCCCTTACAGTAACAAAAATCTCGGCAACAGACTACCTTCCATAATGAAAAGGCTACCATCCATTAGAGTAACAAAGATATCGACAACATACTACCTTCCATAATGACAAGGCTACCATCCCTTAGAGTAACAAAAATCACGACAACACACTACCTTCCATAATGACAAGTCTACCATCCATTCTAGTAACAAAAATATCAACAATAGACTACCTTCCATAATGACAAGGTTACCATCATTGATCTAACCAAAATATCCACAATAGACTACCTTTCATAATGACAAGGCTACAATCCATTGGAGTATACAAAATCTCGACAACCGACTACCTTCCACAATGACAAGGCTACCATCCGTTGGAGTAACTAAAATCTCGTAAAGAGACTACCTTCCATAATGACTAGGCTACAATCCATTGGAGAAACAAAGATATCGACAACATACTACCTTCCATAACGACAAGGCTACAATCCATTGTAGTAACAAAAATCTCGACAACTGACTACATTAAATAATGACTAGGCTACCATCCATTAGAGTAACAAAGATATCGACAATAGACTACCTTTCATAACGACAAGGCTACCATCCCTTAGAGTAACAAAAATCTCGACAACAGACTACCTTCCATAATGACAAGGCTACCATCCATTGGAACAACAAAAATATCGACAATGCAATACCTTCCATAATGACTAGGCTACCCTCCATTGGAGTAACAAAGATATCGACAACAAACTACCTTCCATATCGACAAGGCTACGATCCCTTAGAGTAACAAAAATCACGACAATAGACTACCGTCCATAATGAAAAGGCTACCATCCATTGGAATAACAAAAATCTCGACAATAGACTACCTTCCATGATGACAAGGCTATAATCCATTGGAATAACCAAAATATCGACAACACACTACCTTCCTTAAAGACAAAGCTACCATCCAATGGAGTAACAAAAATCTCGACAACAGACTACCTTCCATAATGACTAGGCTACCATCCATTGGAGTAACAATGAAATCAAGAGCAGACTACCTTCCATAACGACATATCTACAATCCATTGTAGTAAAAAAATCTCAACAATAGACTACCTTCCATAATGACAAGGTTACCATCCATTGTAGTAACAAAAATCTCGACAATAGACTAACTTCCATAATGACAAGGCTACAATCCATTGGAATAACAAAAATATCGTCAAGACACTAACTTCCATAATGACAAGGCTACCATCCCTTAGAGTAAAAAAATCTTTACAATAGACTACCTTCCATAATGACTAGGCTACCATCCATTGTAGTAACAAAGATATCAAAAACAGACTACCTTCCATAATGACAAGGCTACCATCCATTGTAGTAACAAAAATATCGACAATAAACTACCTTCCAAAATGACAAGGCTTTTATCCATTGGAATAACAAAAATCTCGACAACAGACTACGTTCCATAATGACAAGGATACCATCCCTTAGAGTAACTAAAATCTCGACAACAAACTACCTTCCATAATGAAAGGGCTACAATTCAATAGAGTAACAAAGATATCAACAATAGACTACCTTCCATAATGACAAGCCTACTATCCATTGGAGTAACAAAAATCTCGACAACAGACTACCTTCCATAATGACAAGGCTACCATACATTGGATTAAGAAAAATCTGGACAACAGACTATGTTCCATAATGACAAGGCTACCATCCCTTACAGTAACAAAATTCTCGGCAACAGACTACCTTCCATAATGAAAAGGCTACCATCCATTAGAGTAACAAAGATATCGACAACATACTACCTTCCATAATGACAAGGCTACCATCCCTTAGAGTAACAAAAATCACGACAACACACTACCTTCCATAATGACAAGTCTACCATCCATTCTAGTAACAAAAATATCAACATAAGACTACCTTCCATAATGACAAGGTTACCATCATTGATCTAACCAAAATATCCACAATAGACTACCTTTCATAATGACAAGGCTACAATCCATTGGAGTATACAAAATCTCGACAACCGACTACCTTCCACAATGACAAGGCTACCATCCGTTGGAGTAGCTAAAATCTCGTAAAGAGACTACCTTCCATAATGACTAGGCTACAATCCATTGGAGAAACAAAGATATCGATAACATACTACCTTCCATAACGACAAGGCTACAATCCATTGTAGTAACAAAAATCTCGACAACAGACTACATTACATAATGACTAGGCTACCATCCATTAGAGTAACAAAGATATCGATAATAGACTACCTTTCATAACGACAAGGCTACCATCCCTTAGAGTAACAAAAATCTCGACAACAGACTACCTTCCATAATGGCAAGGCTACCATCCATTGGAACAACAAAAATATCGACAACACAATACCTTCCATAATGACTAGGCTACCCTCCATTGGAGTAACAAAGATATCAACAACAAACTACCTTCCATATCAACAAGGCTATGATCCCTTAGAGTAACAAAAATCACGACAACAGACTACCGTCCATAATGAAAAGGCTACCATCCATTGGAATAACAAAAATCTCGACAATAGACTACCTTCCATAATGACAAGGCTACAATCCATTGGAATAACCAAAATATCGACAACACACTACCTTCCTTAAATACAAAGCTACCATCCAATGGAGTAACAAAAATCTCGACAACAGACTACCTTCCATAATGACTAGGCTACCATCCATTGGAGTAACAATGATATCAAGAACAGACTAACTTCCATAACGACATGGCTACAATCCATTGTAGTAAAAAAATCTCGAAAATAGACTACCTTCCATAATGACAAGGTTACCATCCATTGTAGTAACAAAAATCTCGACAATAGACTACCTTCCATAATGACAAGGCTACAATCCATTGGAATAACAAAAATATCGTCAAGACACTAACTTCCATAATGACAAGGCTACCATCCCTTAGAGTAAAAAAAATCTTGAGAACAGACTACCTTCCATAATGACTAGGCTACCATCCATTGTAGTAACAAAGATATTGAAAACATACTACCTTCCATAATGACAAGGCTACCATCCATTGTAGTAACAAAAATCTCGACAATAGACTACCTTCCATAATGACAAGGCTACCATCCATTCGAGTAACAAAAATCTCGACAACAGACTACCTTCCATAATGACAAGGCTTTTATCCATTGGAATAACAAAAATCTCGACAACAGACTACGTTCCATAATGACAATGATATCATCCCTTAGAGTAACTAAAATCTGTACAACAGACTACATTCCATAATGAAAGGGCTACCATTCAATAGAGTAACAAAGATATCAACAATAGACTACCTTCCATAATGACAAGCCTACTATCCATTGGAGTAACAAAAATATCGACAACAGAATACCTTCCATAATTACAAGGCTACCATCCATTGGAATAAGAAAAATCTGGACAACAGACTATGTTCCATAATGACAAGGCTACCATCCCTTACAGTAACAAAAATCTCGACAACAGACTACCTTCCATAATGAAAAGGCTACCATCCATTAGAGTAACAAAGATATCGACAACATACTACCTTCCATAATGACAAGGCTACCATCCCTTAGAGTAACAAAAATCACGACAACACACTACCTTCCATAATGACAAGTCTACCATCCATTCGAGTAACAAAAATATCAACAATAGACTACCTTCCATAATGACAAGGTTACCATCATTGATGTAACCAAAATATCCACAATAGACTACCTTTCATAATGACAAGGCTACAATCCATTGGAGGATACAAAATCTCGACAACCGACTACCTTCCATAATGACAAGGCTACCATCCGTTGGAGTAACCAAAATCTCGAAAATAGACTACCTTCCATAATGACTAGGCTACAGTCCATTGGAGAAACAAAGATATCGACAACATACTACCTTCCATAGTGACAAGGCTACAATCCATTGTAGTAACAAATATCTCGACAACAGACTACATTCCGTAATGACTAGGCTACCATCCATTAGAGTAACAAAGATATCGACCATAGACTACCTTTCATAACGACAAGGCTACCATCCCTTAGAGTAACAAAAATTTCGACAACAGACTACCTTCCATAATAACAAGGCTACCATCCATTGGAACAACAAAAATATCGATAACACAATACCTTCCATAATGACTAGGCTACCCTCCATTGGAGTAACAAAGATATCGCCAACAAACTACCTTCCATATCGACAAGGCTATGATCCCTTAGCGTAACAAAAATCATGACAACAGACTACCGTCCATAATGAAAAGGCTACCATCCATTGGAATAAAAAAAATCTCGACAATAGACTACCTTCCATAATGACAAGGCTACAATTCATTGGAATAACCAAAATATCGACAACACACTACCTTCCTTAAAGACAAAGCTACCATCCAATGGAGTAACAAAAATCTCGACAACAGACTACCTTCCATAATGACTAGGCTACCATCCATTGGAGTAACAATGATATCAAGAACAGACTACCTTCCATAACGACATGGCTACAATCCATTGTAGTAAAAAAATCTCGACAATAGACTACCTTCCATAATGACAAGGTTACCATCCATTGTAGTAAAAAAAATCTCGACAATAGGCTACCTTCCATAATGACAAGGCTACAATCCATTGGAATAACAAAAATATCGTCAAGACGCTAACTTCCATAATGACAAGGCTACCATCCCTTAGAGTAAAAAAAATCTTGACAACAGACTACCTTCCATAATGACTAGGCTACCATCCATTGTAGTAACAAAGATATCGAAAACATACTACCTTCCATAATGACAAGGCTACCATCCATTGTAGTAACAAAACTCTCGACAATAGACTACCTTCCATAATGACAAGGCTACCATCCATTGGAGTAACAAAAATCTCGACAACAGACTACCTTCCATAATGACAAGGCTTTTATCCATTGGAATAACAAAAATCTTGACAACAGACTACGTTTCATAATGACAAGGATACCATCCCTTAGAGTAACTAAAATCTCTACAACGGACTACTTTCCATATTGAAAGGGCTACCATTCAATAGAGTAACAAAGATATCAACAATAGACTACCTTCCATAATGACTAGCCTACTATCCATTGGAGTAACAAAAATCTCGACAACAGACTACCTTCCATAATTACAAGGCTACCATCCATTGGAATAAGAAAAATCTGGACAACAGACTATGTTCCATAATGACAAGGCTACCATCCCTTACAGTAACAAAAATCTCGACAACAGACTACCTTCCATAATGAAAAGGCTACCATCCATTAGAGTAACAAAGATATCGACAACATACTACCTTCCATAATGACAAGGCTACCATCCCTTAGAGTAACAAAAATCACGACAACACACTACCTTCCATAATGACAAGTCTACCATCCATTCGAGTAACAAAAATATCAACAATAGACTACCTTCCATAATGACAAGGTTACCATCATTGATGTAACCAAAATATCCACAATAGACTACCTTTCATAATGACAAGGCTACAATCCATTGGAGGATAAAAAATCTCGACAACCGACTACCTTCCATAATGACAAGGCTACCATCCGTTGGAGTAACCAAAATCTCGAAAATAGACTACCTTCCATAATGACTAGGCTACAGTCCATTGGAGAAACAAAGATATCGACAACATACTACCTTCCATAGTGACAAGGCTACAATCCATTGTAGTAACAAATATCTCGACAACAGACTACATTCCGTAATGACTAGGCTACCATCCATTAGAGTAACAAAGATATCGACCATAGACTACCTTTCATAACGACAAGGCTACCATCCCTTAGAGTAACAAAAATTTCGACAACAGACTACCTTCCATAATAACAAGGCTACCATCCATTGGAACAACAAAAATATCGATAACACAATACCTTCCATAATGACTAGGCTACCCTCCATTGGAGTAACAAAGATATCGCCAACAAACTACCTTCCATATCGACAAGGCTATGATCCCTTAGCGTAACAAAAATCATGACAACAGACTACCGTCCATAATGAAAAGGCTACCATCCATTGGAATAAAAAAAATCTCGACAATAGACTACCTTCCATAATGACAAGGCTACAATTCATTGGAATAACCAAAATATCGACAACACACTACCTTCCTTAAAGACAAAGCTACCATCCAATGGAGTAACAAAAATCTCGACAACAGACTACCTTCCATAATGACTAGGCTACCATCCATTGGAGTAACAATGATATCAAGAACAGACTACCTTCCATAACGACATGGCTACAATCCATTGTAGTAAAAAAATCTCGACAATAGACTACCTTCCATAATGACAAGGTTACCATCCATTGTAGTAAAAAAAATCTCGACAATAGGCTACCTTCCATAATGACAAGGCTACAATCCATTGGAATAACAAAAATATCGTCAAGACGCTAACTTCCATAATGACAAGGCTACCATCCCTTAGAGTAAAAAAAATCTTGACAACAGACTACCTTCCATAATGACTAGGCTACCATCCATTGTAGTAACAAAGATATCGAAAACATACTACCTTCCATAATGACAAGGCTACCATCCATTGTAGTAACAAAACTCTCGACAATAGACTACCTTCCATAATGACAAGGCTACCATCCATTGGAGTAACAAAAATCTCGACAACAGACTACCTTCCATAATGACAAGGCTTTTATCCATTGGAATAACAAAAATCTTGACAACAGACTACGTTTCATAATGACAAGGATACCATCCCTTAGAGTAACTAAAATCTCTACAACGGACTACTTTCCATATTGAAAGGGCTACCATTCAATAGAGTAACAAAGATATCAACAATAGACTACCTTCCATAATGACTAGCCTACTATCCATTGGAGTAACAAAAATCTCGACAACAGACTACCTTCCATAATGACAAGGCTACCATCCATTGGAATAAGAAAAATCAGGACAACAGACTATGTTCCATAATGACAAGGCTACCATCCCTTACAGTAACAAAAATCTCGACAACAGACTACCTTCCATAATGAAAAGGCTACCATCCATTAGAGTAACAAAGATATCGACAACATACTACCTTCCATAATGACAAGGCTACCATCCCTTAGAGTAACAAAAATCACGACAACACACTACCTTCCATAATGACAAGTCTACCATCCATTCGAGTAACAAAAATATCAACAATAGACTACCTTCCATAATGACAAGGTTACCATCATTGATGTAACCAAAATATCCACAATAGACTACCTTTCATAATGACAAGGCTACAATCCATTGGAGTATACAAAATCTCGACAACTGACTACCTTCCACAATGACAAGGCTACCATCCGTTGGAGTAACTAAAATCTCGAAAACAGATTACGTTCCATAATGACTAGGCTACAGTCCATTGGAGAAACAAAGATATCGACAACATACTACCTTCCATAACGACAAGGCTACAATCCATTGTAGTAACAAATATATCGACAACAGACTACATTCCATAATGACTAGGCTACCATCCATTAGAGTAACAAAGATATCGACAATAGACTACCTTTCATAACGACAAGGCTACCATCCCTTAGAGTAACAAAAATCTCGACAACAGACTACCTTCCATAATGACAAGGCTACCATCCATTGGAACAACAAAAATATCGACAACACAATACCTTCCATAATTACTAGACTACCCTACATCGGAGTAACAAAGATATCGACAACAAACTACCTTCCATATCGACAAGGCTACGATCCCTTAGAGTAACAAAAATCACGACAACAGACTACCGTCCATAATGAAAAGGCTACCAGCCAATGGAGTAACAAAAATCACGACAATAGACTACCTTCCATAATGACTAGGCTACCATCCATTAGAATAACAAAGATATCGACAACATACTACCTTCCATAACGACAAGGCTACCATCCCTTAGAGTAACACAAATCTCGACAACAAACTACCTTCCATAATGACAAGGCTACCATACATTGGAGTAACAAAAATCTCGACAACATACTATCTTCCATAATGACAAGGCTACAATCCATTGGAATAACAAAAATATCGTCAAGACACAAACTTCCATAATGACAAGGCTACCATCCCTTAGAGTAAAGAAAATCTTGACAACAGACTACCTTTCATAATGAGTAGGCTACCATCCATTGGAGTAACAAAGATTTCGACAACAGACTACCTTCCATAACGACAAGGCTACAATCCATTGTAGTAACAAAAATCTCTACAATAGACTACCTTCCATAATGATTAGGCTACCATCCATTAGAGTAACAAAGATATTGACAATAGAGTAACTTTCATGACGACAAGGCTACCATCCCTTAGAGTAACAAAAATGTCGACAACATACTACCTTCCATAATGACAAGGCTACCATCCATTGGAATAACAAAAATCTCGACAACAGACTACGTTCCATAATGACAAGGCTACCATCACTTAGAGTAACAAAAATATCGACAACAGACTACCTTCCGTAATGAAAAGGCTACCATCCATTGGAGTAACAAAGATATCGACAACATACTACCTTCCATAATAACAAGCCTACCATCCATTGGAGTAAAAAAAATCTCGATAACAGATAACCTTTCGTAATGACAGGGCTACCATCCATTGGAATAACAAAAATCTCGACAACAGACTACCTTCCATAATGAAAAGGCTACCATCCATTGGAGTAACAAAGATATCTACAACATACTACCTTCCATAATAACAAGGCTACCATCCCTTAGATTAACAAAAATCACGACAACACACTACCTTCCATAATGACATAATACCTTCCGTAATGACTAGGTTACCCTCCATTGGAGTAACAAAGATATCGACATCGAACTACCTTCCATATTGACAAGGCTACGATCCCTTAGAGTAACAAAAATCACGACAACAGACAACCGTCCATAATGAAAAGTCTACCATCCATTGGAATAACAAAAATCTAAACAATAGACTACCTTCCATAATGACAAGGATACCATCCATTGGAATAACAAAAATATCGACAACACACTACCTTCCATAATGACAAGGCTACCAGCCAATGGAGTAACAAAAATCTCAACAACAGACTACCTTCCGTAATGACTAGGCTACCATCAATTAGAGTAACAAAGATATCGACAACAGACTACCTTCCATAACGACAAGGCTACCATCCCTTAGAGTAACAAAAATCTCGACAACAAACCACCTTCCATAATGACAAGGCTACCATCCATTGGAGTAACAAAAATTACGACAACATACTATCTTCGACAATGACAAGGCTATAATCCATTGGAATAACAAAAATATCGTCAAGACACTAACTTCCATAATGACAAGGCTACCAGCCAATGGAGTAACAAAAATCTCAACAACAAACTACCTTACATAATGAGTAGGCTACCATCCATTGGAGTAACAAAGATATCGACAACAGACTACCTTCCATAACGACAAGGCTACAATCCTTTGTAGTAATAAAAATCTCGACAACAGACTACCTTCCATAATGATTAGGCTACCATCCATTAGAGTATCAAAGATATCGACAATAGACTACCTTTCATAACGACAAGGCTACCATCCCTTAGAGTAACAAAAATCTCGACAACAGACTACCTTCTAAAATGACAAGGCTACCATCCATTGGAATAACAAAAATCTCGACAACAAACTACGTTCCATAATGACAAGGCTACCATCCCTTAGAGTAACAAAAATATCGACAACAGACTACCTTTCATAATGAAAAGGCTACCATCCATTGGAGTAACAAAGATATCGACAATAGACTTCCTTCCATAATAACAAGCCTACCATCCATTGGAGTAACAAAAATCTCGATAACAGACTACCTTCCGTAATGACAAGGCTACCATCCATTGGAATAACAAAAATCTCGACAACAAACTACGTTCCATAATGACAAGGAAACCATCCCTTAGAGTAACAAAAATCTCGACAACAGACTACCTTCCATAATGAAAAGTCTACCATCCATTAGAGTAACAAAGATATCAACAACATACTACCTTCCATAATGACAAGGCTACCATCCCTTAGAGTAACAAAAATCAAGACAACACACTACCTTCCATAATGAAAAGTCTACCATACATTGGAGTAACAAAGATATCGACAACATACTACCTTCCATAATCACAAGGATACAATCCATTGGAGTAACAAAAATCCCGACAACAGACTACCTTCCATAATGACTAGGCTACCATCCTTTGGAGTAACAAAGATATCGATAGCAGACTACCTGCCATAATGACAAGGCTACAATCCATTGTAGTAACATTAATCTCGACAATAGACTACCTTCCATAATGACAAGGCTACCATCCATTGTAGTGACAAAAATCTCGACAATAGACTACCTTCCATAATGACAAGGCTACCATCAATTGTAGTAATAAGAATCTCGACAACATACTAACGTCCATAATGACAAGGCTACAATCTATTATAGTAACAACAACCTCGACAACAGAATATCTTCCATAACGAAAAGGCTACAATCTATTGTAGTAACAAAAATCTCGACAACAAACTACCTTCCATAATAACAAGGTTACCATCCATTGTAGTGACAAAAATCTCGATAATAGTCTACCTTCCATAATGATAAGGCTACCATCCATTGTAGTAACAAGAATCTCGACAACATACTACCTTCCATAATGACAAGGCTACAATCTATTATAGTAACAACAATCTCAACAACAGACTATCTTCAATAACGAAAAGGCTACAATCTATTCTAGTAACAAAAATCTCGACAAAAGACTACCTTCCATAATGACATGGCTATTATCCATTGTAGTGACAAAAATCTCGACAATATACTACCTTCTATAATGACAAGGCTACCATCCATTAGAGTAACAAAAATCTCGACAACAGACTACCTTCCATAATGACAAGGCTACAATCTATTATAGTAACAAAAATCTCGACAATAGACTACCTTTCATAATGACAAGGCTACCATCCATTGGAATAACAAAAATCTCGACAACGAACTACTTTCCATAAAGACAAGGCTACCATCCCTTAGAGTAACAAAAATCTAGACAACAGACTACCTTCCATAATGATAAGGCTACCATCCATTGGAATAACAAAAATATCGACAACACACTACCTTTCATAATGACAAGGCTAGCAACCATTGGATTAACAAAAATCTCGACAACAGACTACCTTCCATAATGACAAGGCTACCATCCATTGGTGTAAGAAAGATATCGACAACATACTACCTTCCATAATGACAAGGATACCATCCATTGGAGTAACAAAAATCACGACAACAGACTACCTTCCATAATGACAAGACTACCATCCAATGTAGTAACAAAAATCTCGACAACAGACTGCCTTTCATAATGACAAGGCTACCATCCCTTGGAGTACCAAAAATCTCGACAACAGACTACCTTCCATAATGACAAGGCTACCATCTATTGGAATAACAAAAATATCGACAACACACTACCTTCCCTAATGATAAGGCTACCATCCATTGGAGTAACAAAAATCTTGACAACAGACTACCTTCCATAATGACAAGGCTACCATCCATTGGAGTAACAAAGATATCAACAACATACTACCTTCCATAATCACAAGGATACTATCCATTGGAGTAACAAAAATCTCGACAACAGACTACCTTCCATAATGACTAGGCTACCATTATTTGGAGTAGCAAAGATATCGATAGCAGACTACCTTCCATAATGACAAGGCTACAATCCATTGTAGTAACATTAATCTTGACAATAGACTACCTTCCATAATGACAAGGCTACCATCCATTGTAGTGACAAAAATCTCGACAATAGACTACCTTCCAAAATGACAAGGCTACCATCAATTGTAGTAATAAGAATCTCGACAACATACTAACTTCCATAATGACAAGGCTACAATCTATTATAGTAACAACAATCTCGACAACAGACTATCTTCCATAACGAAAAGGCTACAATCTATTATAGTAACAAAAATCTCGACAACAGACTACCTTCCATAATGACATGGCTATCATCCATTGTAGTGACAAAAATATCGACAATATACTACCTTCTATAATGACAAGGCTACCATCCATTGGAGTTAGAAAAATCTCGACAACAGACTACCTTCCATAATGACAAGGCTACAATCTATTATAGTAACAAAAATCTCGACAATAGACTACCTTTCAAAATGATAAGTCTACCATCCCTTAGAGTAACAAAAATCTTGACAACAGACTACCTCCCATAATGACAAGGCTACCATCCATTGGAATAACAAAAATATCGAAAACACACTACCTTCCATAATGACAAGGCTACCATCCATTGGTTAACAAAAATCTCGACAACAGACTACCTTCCATAATGACAAGGCTACCATCCATTGGTGTAAGAAAGATATCGACAACATACTACCTTCCATATAGGCATGGATACCATCCATTGGAGTAACAAAAATCACGACAACATACTACCTTCCGTAATGACTAGGCTACCATCCATTATAGTAAGAAAGATATCGACAACAGACTACCTTCCATAACGACAAGGCTACAATCCATTATAGTAACAAAAATCTCGACAACAGACTACCTTTCATAATGACAAGGCTACAATCCATTGGAGTAACAAAATTCTCGACAACAGACTACCTTCCATAATGACAAGGCTACCATCTATTGGAATAATAAAAATATCGACAACACACTACCTTCCATAATGACAAGGCTACCATCCATTGGAGTAACAAAAATCTCGACAACATAATACCTTCCATAATGACAAGGCTACCATCCATTGGAGTAACAAAGATATCGACAACATACTACCTTCCATAATCACAAGTATACCATCCATTGGAATAACAAAAATCTCGACAACAGACTACCTTCCATAATGACTAGGCTACCATCCTTTGGAGTAACAAAGATATCGATAACAGACTACCTTCCATAACGACAAGGCTACAATCCATTGTAGTAACAAAAATCTCGACAATAGACTACCTTCCATAATGACAAGGCTACAATCTATTATAGTAACAAAAATCTCGACAACAGACTATCTTCCATAACGACAAGGCTACAATCCATTGTTGTAACAAAAATCTCGACAACAGACTACCTTCCATAATGACAAGGCTACCATCCCTTAGAGTGACAAAAATCAGGACAACATACTACCTTCCAAATTGTCAAGGCTACCATCCATTGGAGTAACAAAGATATCGACAACATACTACCTTCCATAATGACAAGGATACCATCCATTAGAGTAACAAAAATCATGACAACAAACTACCTTCCATAATGACAAGGCTACCATCCATTGGAATAACAAAAATTTCGACAACACACTACCTTCCATAATGACAAGGCTACCATCCAATGGAGTAAAGAAAATCTCAACAACAGACTACCGTCCATAATGACTAGGCTACCATCCATTGGAGTTAGAAAAATATCGACAACATACTACCTTCCATAACGACAAGGCTACCATCCCTTAGACTAACAAAAATCTCGACAATAGACTACCTTCCATAATGACAAGGCTACCATCCGTTGAAGTAATAAAGATATCGACAACATACTACCTTAAATAATGACAAGGATACCATCCATTGGAGTAACAAAAATATCGAGGATATACTACCTTCCATAATGACTAGGCTAACATCCTTTGGAGTAACAAAGATATCGATAACAGACTACCTTCCATAACGACAAGGCTACAATCCATTGTAGTAACAAAAATCTCGACAATAGACTACCTTCCATAATGACAAGGCTACCATCCATTGTAGTGACAAAATATCGACAATAGACTACCTTCTATAATGACAAGGTTACCATCCATTGGAGTAACAAAAATCTCGACAATAGACTACCTTCCATAATGACAAGGCTACAATCTATTATAGTAACAAAAATCTCGACAATAGACTACCTTTCATAATGACGAGGCTACAATCCATTGGAATAACAAAAATCTCGAAAAAAAAAATTACTTTCCATAATGACAAGGCTACCATCCCTTAAAGTAAGAAAAATATCGACAACAGACTACCTTCCATAATGACAAGGCTACCATCCATTGGAGTAACAAAGATATTGATAACATACTATCTTCCTTAATGTAAAGGATACCATCCATTGGAGTAACAAAAATAACAACAACAAACTACCTTCCATAATGACAAAGCTACCATCCATTGGAATAACAAAAATATCAACAACACACTACCTTCCATAATGACAAGGCTACCATCCAATGGAGTAACAAAAATCTCGACAACATACTACCTTCCATAATGACTATGCTACAATCCATTGGAGTCAGAAAGATATCGAAAACATACTACCTTTCGTAACGACAAGGATACTATCCATTGTAGTAACAAAAATCTCGACAACAAACTACCTTCCAAAATGAAAAATCTACCATCCATTGGAATAACAAAAATCTCAACAATAAACTAACTTCAATAATGACAAGGCTACCATCCCTTAGAGTAACAAAAATATCGACAACAGACTACCTTCCATAATGACTAGGCTACCATCCATTGGAGTAACAAAGATATCGATAACAGACTACCTTCCATAACGACAAGGCTACAATCCATTGTAGTAACAAAAATCTCGACAACAAACTAGCTTCCATAATGACAAGGCTACCATCCAATGTAGTAACAAAAATCTAGACAACAGACTACCTTCCATAATGACTAGACTACCATCTGTTGGAGTAACAAAAATCTAGACAACAGACTACCTTCCATAATGACAAGGCTACCATCCATTGGAGTAACAAAGATATCGACAACATACTACCTTCCATAATCACAAGTAAACCATCCATTGGAGTAACAAAAATCTCGACAACAGACTACCTTCCATAATGACTAGGCTACCATCCTTTGGAGTAACAAAGATATCAATAACAGACTACCTTCCATAACGACAAGGCTACAATCCATTGTAGTAACAAAAATCTCGACAATAGACTACCTTCCATAATGGCAAGGCTACAATCTATTATAGTAACAAAAATCTCGACAACAGACTATCTTCCATAATGACAAGGCTACCATCCCTTAGAGTAACAAAAATCGAGACAACATACTACCTTCCAAAATGTCAAGGCTACCATCCATTGGAGTAACAAAGATATCGACAACATACTACCTTCCATAATGACAAGGATACCATCCATTAGAGTAACAAAAATCATGACAACAAACTACCTTCCATAATGACAAGTCTACCATCCATTGGAATAACAAAAATTTCGACAACACACTACCTTCCATAATGACAAGGCTACCATCCAATGGAGTAAAGAAAATCTCAACAACAAACTACCTTCCATAGTGACTAGGCTACCATCCATTGGAGTAAGAAAAATATCGACAACATACTACCTTCCATAACGACAAGGATACAATCCATTATAGTAACAAAAATCTCGACAACAGACTACCTTCAATAATGACAAGGCTACCATCCCTTAGAGTAACAAAAATCTCGACAACATACTACCTTCCATAATGACAAGGCTACCATCCATTGAAGTAATAAAGATATCGACAACATACTACCTTAAATAATGACAAGGATACCATCCATTGGAGTAACAAAAATATCGACGATAGACTACCTTCCATAATGACTAGGCTAACATCCTTTGGAGTAACAAAGATATCGATAACAGACTACCTTCCATAACGACAAGGCTACAATCCATTGTAGTAACAAAAATCTCGACAATAGACTACCTTCCATAATGACAAGGCTACCATCCATTGTAGTGACGAAATATCGACAATAGACTACCTTCAATAATGACAAGGCTACCATCCATTGGAGTAATAAGAATCTCGTCAACATACTACCTTCAATAATGAGAAGGCTACAATCTATTATAGTAACAAAAATCTCGACAACAGACTATCTTCCATAACGACAAGGCTACAATCCATTGTAGTAACAAAAATCTAGACAACATACTACCTTCCATAATGACAAGGATACCATCCATTGTATTTACAAAAATCTCGACAATATACTACCTTCTATAATGAAAAGGCTACCATCCATTAGAGTAAGAAAAATCTCGACAACAGACTACCTTCCATAATGACAAGGCTACCATCCAATGGAATAACAAAAATTTCGACAACACACTACCTTCCATAATGACAAGGCTACCATCCAATGGAGTAAAGAAAATCTCAACAACAGACTACCTTCCATAATGACTAGGCTACCATCCATTGGAGTAAGAAAAATATCGACAACATACTACCTTCCATAACGACAAGGATACAATCCATTATAGTAACAAAAATCTCGACAACAGACTACCTTCAATAATGACAAGGCTACCATCCCTTAGAGTAACAAAAATCTCGACAACAGACTACCTTCCATAATGACAAGGTTACCATCCATTGAAGTAATAAAGATATCGACAACATACTACCTTAAATAATGACAAGGATACCCTCCATTGGAGTAACAAAAATATCGATGATAGACTACCTTCCATAATGACTAGGCTAACATCCTTTGGAGTAACAAAGATATTGATAACAGACTACCTTCCATAACGACAAGGCTACAATCCATTGTAGTAACAAAAATCTCGACAATAGACTACCTTCCATAATGACAAGGCTACCATCCATTGTAGTGACAAAATATCGACAATAGACTACCTTCAATAATGACAAGGCTACCATCCATTGGAGTAACAAGAATCTCGTCAACATACTACCTTCCATAATGAGAAGGCTACAATCTATTATAGTAACAAAAATCTCGACAACAGACTATCTTCCATAACGACAAGGCTACAATCCATTGTAGTAACAAAAATCTAGACAACAGACTACCTTCCATAATGACAAGGCTACCATCCATTGGAGTAACAAAGATATCGATAACATACTATCTTCCTTAATGTAAAGGATACCATCCATTGGAGTAACAAAAATAACAACAACAAACTACCTTCCATAATGACAAAGCTACCATCCATTGGAATAACAAAAATATCAACAACAAACTACCTTCCATAATGACAAGGCTACCATCCAATGGAGTAACAAAAATCTCGACAACATACTACCTTCCATAATGACTAGGCTACAATCCATTGGAGTCAGAAAGATATCGACAACATACTACCTTTAGTAACGACAAGGATACAATCCATTGTAGTAACAAAAATCCCGACAAGAAACTACCTTCCATAATGACAAGTCTACCTCCCATTGGAATAACAAAAATCTCGACAATAAACTAACTTCAATAATGACAAGGCTACCATCCCTTAGAGTAACAAAAATATCGACAACAGACTACCTTCCATAATGACTAGGCTACCATCCATTGGAGTAACAAAGATATCGACAACAGACTACCTTCCATAACGACAAGGCTACAATCCATTGTAGTAACAAAAATCTCGACAACAAACTAGCTTCCATAATGACAAGGCTACCATCCAATGTAGTAACAAAAATCTAGACAACAGACTACCTTCCATAATGACTAGACTACCATCTGTTGGAGTAACAAAAATCTAGACAACAGACTACCTTCCATAATGACAAGGCTACCATCCATTGGAGTAACAAAGATATCGACAACATACTACCTTCCATAATCACAAGTAAACCATCCATTGGAGTAACAAAAATCTCGACAACAGACTACCTTCCATAATGACTAGGCTACCATCCTTTGGAGTAACAAAGATATCAATAACAGACTACCTTCCATAACGACAAGGCTACAATCCATTGTAGTAACAAAAATCTCGACAATAGACTACCTTCCATAATGGCAAGGCTACAATCTATTATAGTAACAAAAATCTCGACAACAGACTATCTTCCATAATGACAAGGCTACCATCCCTTAGAGTAACAAAAATCTAGACAACAGACTACCTTCCATAATGATAAGGCTACCATCCATTGGAGTAACAAAGATATTGACAACATAATATCTTCCATAATGACAAGGATACCATCCATTGGAGTAACAAAAATGACGACAACAAACTACCTTCCATAATGAAAAGGCTACCATCCATTGGAATAACAAAAATCTAGACAACAAACTACCTTCCATAATGACAAGGCTACCATCCATTGGAGTAACAAAGATATCGACAACATACTACCTTCCATAATGACAAGGATACCATCCATTGGAGTAACAAAAATGACGACAATAGACTACCTTCCATAATGACAAGGCTACCATCCATTGGAATAACAAAAATATCGACAACACACTACCTTCCATAATGACAAGGCTGCCATCAAATGGAGTAACAAAAATCTCGACAATAGACTACCTTCCATAATAACTAGGCTACCATCCATTGGAACAACAAAACTTTCGACGACAGACTACCTTCCATAATGAAAAGGCTACCATCCATTGGAGTAACAAAAATCTTGATAATAGACTACCTTCCATAATGACAAGGCTACCATCCATTGGAGTAACAAAAATCTTGAAAATAGACTACCTTCCATATTTACTAGGCTACCATCCATTGGAATAAAAAAATCTCAACAACAGAGTACCTTCCATAATGACAAAGCTACTATCCAACGGAGTAACAAAAATATCGACAATAAACTACCTTCCATAATTACAAGGCTACCATCCATTGGAGTAACAAAAATCTTGAAAATAGACTACCTTCCATAATGACAAGGCTACAATCCATTGGAGTAACAAAAATATCGACAATAGACTACCTTTCATAATGACAAGGCTACCATCCATTGGAACAACAAAAATTTCGAGGACAGACTACCTTCCATAATGAAAAGGATACCATGCATTGGAGTAACAAAAATCTCGATAATAGACTACCTTCCATAATGACAAGGCTACTATCCAATGGAGTAACAAAAATATCGACAACAGACTACCTTCCATAATGACAAGGCTAACATGCATTGTAGTAAGAAAAATATGAACAACTGACTACCTTCCATAATGACAAGGCTACCATCTATTGGAGTAACAAAAATCTCGACAACTAACTTCCTTCCATAATGACAATGCTACCATCCATTGGAGTAACAAAAATCTCGACAATAGACTACCTTCCATAATGACAAGGCTACAATCTATTTTAGTAACAAAAATCAAGACAACAGGCTACCTTCCATAATGACAAGGCTACCATCCATTGTAGTAAGAAAAATCTCGACAACAGACTACCTTCCATAATGACAACGATACATTTCCTTGGAGTAACAAAAATCTGGACAATAGACTACATTTCATATTGACAAGGCTACCATCCATTGGAATAAAAAAAATATCAACGACAGACTACCTTCCATAATGACAAGGCTACCATCCATTGGAGTATCAAAAATCTCAACAACAGACTACCTTCCATAATGACAAGGCTACCATCCATTGGATTAAAAAAAATCTCGAAAACAAACTACCTTCCATATTTACAAGGCTACCATCCATTGGAATAACAAAAATCTCAACAACAGAATACCTTCCATAATGACTAGGCTACTATCTATTGGAGTAACAAAAATCTCGAAACTAGACTACCTTCCATAATGATAAGGCTAACATACATTGTAGTAATTAAGATATCGACAACAGACTAAATTCTATAATGAAAAGGCTACAATCCATTGGAGTAACAAAAATCTCAACAACAGACTACCTTCCATAATGACAAGGCTACAATCCATTGGAGTAACAAAAATATCGATAATGGACTACCTTTCATAATGACAAGGCTACCATCCATTGGAATAACAAAAATTTCGACGACAGACTACCTTCCATAATGAAAAGGCTACCATGCATTGGAGTAACAAAAATCTCGATAATAGACTACCTTCTATAATCACAAGGCTTATATCCAAAGGAGTAACAAAAATATCGACAACAGACTACCTTCCATAATGACAAGGCTAACATGCATTGTAGTAACAAAAATATGAACAACTGAATACCTTCCATAATGACAAGGCTACCATTCATTGGAGTAACAAAAATCACAACGACAAACTAACTTCCATAATGACAAGGCTACCATCTATTGGAGTAACAAAAATCTCGACAACTAACTACCTTCCATAATGATAATGCAACCATCCATTGGAGTAACAAAAATCTCGACAATAGACTACCTTCCATAATGACAAGGCTACAATCTATTGTAGTAACAAAAATCAAGACAACATGCTACCTTCCATAATGACAAGGCTACCATCCGTTGTAGTAACAAAAATATCAACAGCAGACTACCTTCCATAATGACAAGGCTACCATTCATTGTAGTAAGAAAAATCTCGACAACAGACTCCCTTCCATAATGACAAGGATACATTTCCTTGGAGTAACAAAAATCTGGACAATAGACTACATTTCATATTGACAAGGCTACCATCCATTGGAATAACAAAAATATCAATGACAGACTACCTTCCATAATGACAAGGCTACCATCCATTGGAGTAAAAAAATCTCGAAAACAAACTACCTTCCATATTTACAAGGCTATCATCCATTGGAATAACAAAAATCTCAACAACAGACTACCTTCCATAATGACTAGGCTATTATCCAATGGAGTAACAAAAATATGGACACCAGACTACCTTCCATAATGACAAGGCTAACATACATTGTAGTAATTAAGATATCGACAACAGACTACCTTCTATAATGACAAGGCTACAATCCATTGGAGTAACAAAAATCTCAACAACAGACTACCTTCCATAATGACAAGGCTACAATCCATTGGAGTAACAAAAATCTCGACAATAGACTACCTTTCATAATGACAAGGCTACCATCCATTGGAACAACAAAAATTTCGACGACACACTACCTTCCATAATGAAAAGGCTACCATCCATTGGAGTAACAAAAATATTGATAATAGACTACCTTCCATAATGACAAGGCTATCATCCATTGGAGTAACGAAAATCTTGAAAACAGACTACCTTCCATATCGACGAGGCTACCATCCATTGGAGTAACAAAGATATCGACAACATACTACCTTCCATAATCACAAGTATACCATCCATTGTAGTAACAAAAATCTCGACAACAGACTACCTTCCATAATGACTAGGCTACCATCCTTTAGAGTAACAAAGATATCGATAACAGACTACCTTCCATAACGACAAGGCTACAATCCATTGTAGTAACAAAAATCTCGACAATAGACTACCTTCCATAATGACAAGGCTACAATCTATTATAGTAATAAAAATCTCGACAACAGACTATCTTCCATAACGACAAGGCTACAATCCATTGTAGTAACAAAAATCTCGACAATAGACTACCTTCCATAATGACAAGGCTACCATCCCTTAGAGTAACAAAAATCTAGACAACATACTACCTTCCAAATTGTCAAGGCTACCATCCATTGGAGTAACAAAGATATCGACAACATACTACCTTCCATAATGACAAGGATACCATCCATTAGAGTAACAAAAATCACGACAACAAACTACCTTCCATAATGACAAGGCTACCATCCATTGGAATAACAAAAATTTCGAAACACAATACCTTCCATAATGACAAAGCTACAATCCAATGGAGTAAAGAAAATCTCGACAACAGACTACCTTCCATAATGACAAGGCTACCATCCATTGAAGTAATAAAGATATCGACAACATACTACCTTAAATAATGACAAGGATACCATCCATTGGAGTAACAAAAATATCGACGATAGACTACCTTCCATAATGACTAGGCTAACATCCTTTGGAGTAACAAAGATATCGATAACAGACTACATTCCATAACAACAAGGCTACAATCCATTGTAGTATCAAAAATCTCGACAATAGACTACCTTCCATAATGACAAGGCTACCATCCATTGTAGTGACAAAAATATCGACAATAGACTACCTTCAATAATGACAAGGCTACCATCCATTGGAGTAACAAGAACCTTGTCAACATACTACCTTCCATAATGAGAAGGCTATAATCTATATAGTAACAAAAATCTCAACAACAGACTATCTTCCATAACGACAAGGCTACAATCCATTGTAGTAATAAAAATCTAGACAACAGACTACCTTCCATAATAACAAGGCTACCATCCATTGTATTTACAAAAATCTCGACAATATACTACCTTCTATAATGACAAGGCTACCATCCATTGGAATAAAAAAAATATCGAGAACACACTACCTTCCATAATGACAAGGCTACCATCCATTGGAACAACAAAAATTTCGACGACAGACTACCTTCCATAATGAAAAGGCTATCATCCATTGGAGTAACAAAAATCTTGATAATAGACTACCTTCCATAATGACAAGGCTACCATCCATTGGAGTAACAAAAATCTTGAAAACAGACTACCTTCCATATTGACCTTGCTACCATCCATTGGAATAAAAAAAATCTCAACAATACAGTACCTTCCATATTGACAAAGCTACTATCCATTGGAGTAACAAAAATCTCGAAAACATACTACCTTCCATAATGACAAGGCTACAATCCATTGGAGTAACAAAAATCTCGACAATAGACTACCTTTCATAATGACAAGGCTACCATCCATTGGAACAACAAAAATTTCGACGACAGACTACCTTCCATAATGAAAAGGCTACCGTGCATTGGAGTAACAAAAATCTCGATAATAGACTACCTTCTATAATGACAAGGATTATATCCAATGGAGTAACAAAAATATCGACAACAGACTACCTTCCATAATGACAAGGCTAACATGCATTGTAGTTACAAAAATATGAACAACTGACTACCTTCCATAATGACAAGGCTACCATTCATTGGAGTAACAAAAATCACAATGACAGACTAACTTCCATAATGACAAGGCTACCATCTATTGGAGTAACAAAAATCTCGACAATTAACTACCTTCCATAATGACAATGCTACCATCCATTGGAGTAACAAAAATCTCGACAATAGACTACCTTCCATAATGACAAGGCTACAATCTATTGTAGTAACAAAAATCAAGACAACCGGCTACCTTCCATAATGACAAGGCTACCATCCGTTGTAGTAACAAAAATATCGACTGCATACTACCTTCCATAATGACAAGGCTACCATTCATTGTAGTAAGAAAAATCTCGACAATAGACTCCCTTCCATAATGACAAGGAAACATTTCCTTGGAGTAACAAAAATCTGGACAATATAGTACATTTCATATTGACAAGGCTACCATCCATTGGAATAACAAAAATATCAATGACAGACTACCTTCCATAATGACAAGGCTACCATCCATTGGAGTATCGAAAATCTTGACAAAAGACTACCTACCATAATGACAAGGCTACCATCCATTGGAGTAAAAATAATCTCGAAAACAAACTACCTTCCATATTTACAAGGCTACCATCCATTGAAATAACAGAAATCTCAACAACATACTACCTTCCATAATGACTAGGCTACTATCCAATGGAGTAACAAAAATCTCGACACCAGACTACCTTCCATAATGACAAGGCTAAGATACATTGGAGTAACAAAAATCTAAACAACAGACTACCTTCCATAATGACAAGGCTACAATCCATTGGAGTAACAAAAATCTCGACAATAGACTACCTTTCATAATGACAAGGTTACCATCCATTGGAACAACAAAAATTTCAACGACACACTACCTTCCATAATGAAAAGGATACCATCCATTGGAGTAACAAAAATCTTGATAATAGACTACCTTCCATAATGACAAGGCTACCATCCATTGGAGTAACAAAAATCTTGAAAACAGACTACCTTCCATATCGACTAGGCTACCATCCATTGGAATAAAAAAATCTCAACAACAGAGTACCTTCCATAATGACAAAGCTACTATCCAATGGAGTAACAAAAATATCGACAATAGACTACCTTCCATAATTATAAGGCTACCATCCATTGGAGTAACAAAAATCTCGAAAACAGACTACCTTCCATAATGACTAGGCTACCATCCATTGGAATAACAAAAATCTCAACGACAGACTACCTTCCATAATGAAAAGGCTACTATCTATTGGAGTAACAAAAATCTCGACAACAAACTACCTTGCATAATGACAATGCTACCATCCATTGTTGTAACAAAAATCTCGACGACATACTACCATCCATAATGACAAGGCTACAATCCATTGGAGTAACAAAAATCTCGACAACAGACTACCATCCATAGTGACAAGGCTACCATCCATTGGAGTCACAAAAATCTCAAAAATAGACTACCTTCAATAATGACTAGGCTACCATCCATTGGAATAACAAAAATCTCAACAACAGACTACCTTCCATAATTATTAGGCTACCATCCATTGTAGTAACAAAAATCTCGACAACATACTACCTTCCATAATGACAAGGCTACCATCCATTGTAGTAAGAAAAATCTCGACAACAGACTACCTTCCATAATGACAAGGATACATTCCATTGGACTAACAAAAATCTGGAAAATAGACTACCTTTCATAATGACAAGGCTACCATCCATTGGAATAACAAAAATTTCGACGACAGACTACCTTCCATAATGAAAAGGCTAACATCCATTGTAGTAACAAAAATCTCGAAAATAGACTACCTTCCATAATGACAAGGCTACCACCCATTGGAGTAACAAAAATCTCGACAATAGACTACCTTCCATAATGATAAGGCTACCATCCATTAGAGTAACAAAAATCTCGAAAATAGACAAACTTCCATAATGACTAGGCTACCACCCATTGGAATAACAAAAATCTCACCAATACACTACCTTCCATAATGATAAGGCTACTATCCAATGGAGTAACAAAAATATCGACAACAGACTACCTTCCATAATGACAAGGCTAACATGCATTGTAGTAACAAAAATATGAACAACAAACTACCTTCCATAATGACAAGACTGCCATTCATTGGAGTAACAAAAATCACAACGACAGACTACCTTCCATAATGAGAAGGCTACCATCTATTGGAGTAACAAAAATATCAACAACAAACTATCTTCCATAATGACAATGCTACCATCCATTGGAGTAACAAAAATCTTGACAATAGACTACCTTCCGTAATGACAAGGCTACAATCTATTGTAGTAACAAAAATCAAGACAAGAGACTACCTGCCATAATGACAAGGCTACCATTCATTGTAGTAACAAAAATCTCGACAACAGACTACCTTCCATAATGACAAGGCTACAATCCATTGGAGTAACAAAAATCTCAACAACAGTCTACCTTCAATAATGACAAGGCTACAATCCATTGGAGTAACAAAAATCTCGACAATAGACTACCTTTCATAATGACAAGGCTACCGTCCATTGGAACAACAAAATTTTCGACGACAGACTACCTTCCAAAATGAAAAGGCTACGATCCATTGGAGTAACAAAAATATTGATAATAGATTACATTCCATAATGACAAGGCTACCATCCATTGGAGTAACAAAAATCTCCAAAACAGACTAGGATACCATCCACTGGAATAAAAAAAATATCAACACTAAAGTACCTTCCATAATGACAAAGCTACTATCCAATGGAGTAACAAAAATATCGACAATATACTACCTTCCATAATGACAAGGCTACCATCCTTTGGAGTAACAAAAATCTCGAAAATAGGCTACCTTCCATAACGACTAGGCTACCATCCATTGGAATAACATAAATCTCAACGATAAACTACCTTCCTTAATGAAAAGGTTACCATCTATTAGAGTAACAAAAATCTCGACAACAAACTACCTTCCATAATGAAAATGATACCATCCATTGGAGTAACAAAAATCTCGACAATAGACTACCTTCCATAATGAAAAGGCTACAATCTATTGTAGTAACAAAAATCAAGACAACAGACTACCTTCCATAATGTCTAGGCTACCATCCATTGGAATAACAAAAATCTTAACAACAGACTACCTTCCATAATGACTAGGCTACTATCCAATGGAGTAACAAAAATCTCGACACCAGACTACCTTCCATAATGACAAGGCTAACATACATTATAGTAACAAAGATATCGACAATAGACTACCTTCCATAATAACTAGGCTACAATCCATTGGAGTAACAAAAATCTCGACAACAGACTACCTTCCATAATGACAAGGCTACCATCCATTGTAGTAACAAAAATCTTGACAACAGACTACCTTCCATTGTAAGAAGGCTAGCATCCATTGGAATAACAAAAATCTCAACAATAGAGAACCTTCCATAATGACAAGGCTACAATCCATTGGAGTAACAAAAATCTCGACAATAGACTACCTTTCATAATGACAAGGCTACCATCCATTGGAACAACAAAAATTTCGACGACAGACTACCTTCCATAATGAAAAGGCTACCATCCATTGGAGTAACAAAAACATCGACAATAGACTACCTTCAATAATGATAAGGCTACCATCCATTGGAGTAACAAAAATCTCGAAAATAGACAAACTTCCATAATGACTAGGCTACCATCCATTGGAATAACAAAAATCCAACCAATAGACTACCTTCCATAATGACAAGGCTACTATCCAATGGAGTAACAAAAATATTGACAACAGACTACCCTCCATAATGACAAAGCTAACATGCATTGTAGTAACAAAAATATGAACAACAGACTACCTTCCATAATGACAAGGCTACCATTCATTGGAGTAACAAAAATCACAACGACATACTACCTTCCATAATGACAAGGCTACAATCCATTGAAGTAACAAAAATCTCAACAACAGACTACCTTCCATAATGACAAGGCTACAATCCATTGGAGTAACAAAAATCTCGACAATAGACTACCTTTCATAATGACAGGGCTACCATCCATTGGAACAACAAAAATTTCGACGACAGACTCCCTTCCATAATGAAGAGGCTACGATCCATTGGAGTAACAAAAATCTCGATAATAGATTACCTTCCATAATGACAAGGCTACGATCCATTGGAGTAACAAAAATCTCGAAAACAAACTACCTTCCATATTGACTAGGATACCGTCCACTGGAATAAAAAAAATCTCAACAATAGAGTACCTTCCATATTGACAAGGCTACCATCCTTTGGAGTAACAAAAATCTCGAAAATAGGCTACCTTCCATAATGACAAGGCTACCATTAATTGGAGTAACAAAAATCACAACGACAGACTACCTTCCATAATGAGAAGGCTACCATCTATTGGAGTAACAAAAATCTCGACAACAAACTACCTTCCATAATGACAATGCTACCATCCATTGGAGTTACAAAAATCTTGACAATAGACTACCTTCCATAATGACAAGGCTACAATCTATTGTAGTAACAAAAATCAAGACAAGAGACTACCTGCCATAATGACAAGGCTACCATTCATTGTAGTAACAAAAATCTCGACAACAGACTACCTCCCATAATGACAAGGCTACAATCCATTGGAGTAACAAAAATCTCAACAACAGACTACCTTCCATAATGACAAGGCTACAATCCATTGGAGTAACAAAAATCTCGACAATAGACTACCTTTCATAATGACAAGGCTACCATCCATTGGAACAACAAAAATTTCGACGACAGACTTCCTTCCATAATGAAGAGGCTACGATCCATTGGAGTAACAAAAATCTCGATAATAGATTACCTTCCATAATGACAAGGCTACGATCCATTGGAGTAACAAAAATCTCGAAAAAAACTACCTTCCATATCTACTAGGATACCGTCCACTGGAATAAAAAAAATCTCAACAATAGAGTACCTTCCATAATGACAAGGCTACCATCCTTTGGAGTAACAAAAATCTCGAAAATAGGCTACCTTCCATAATGACAAGGCTACCATTAATTGGAGTAACAAAAATCACAACGACAGACTACCTTCCATAATGAGAAGGCTACCATCTATTGGAGTAACAAAAATCTCGACAACAAACTACCTTCCATAATGGCAATGCTACCATCCATTGGAGTTACAAAAATCTTGACAATAGACTACCTTCCATAATGACAAGGCTACAATCTATTGTAGTAACAAAAATCAAGACAAGAGACTACCTGCCATAATGACAAGGCTACCATCCATTGTAGTAACAAAAATCTCGACAACAGACTACCTTCCATAATGACAAGGCTACAATCCATTGGAGTAACAAAAATCTCAACAACAGACTACCTTCCATAATGACAAGGCTACAATCCATTGGAGTAACAAAAATCTCGACAATAGACTACCTTTCATAATGACAAGGCTACCATCCATTGGAACAACAAAAATTTCGACGACAGACTTCCTTCCATAATGAAGAGGCTACGATCCATTGGAGTAACAAAAATCTCGATAATAGATTACCTTCCATAATGACAAGGCTACGATCCATTGGAGTAACAAAAATCTCGAAAACAAACAACCTTCCATATTGACTAGGATACCGTCCACTGGAATAAAAAAAATCTCAACAACAGAGTACCTTCCATAATGACAAGGCTACCATCCTTTGGAGTAACAAAAATCTCGAAAATAGGCTACCTTCCATAATGACAAGGCTACCATTAATTGGAGTAACAAAAATCACAACGACAGACTACCTTCCATAATGAGAAGGCTACCATCTATTGGAGTAACAAAAATCTCGACAACAAACTACCTTCCATAATGGCAATGCTACCATCCATTGGAGTTACAAAAATCTTGACAATAGACTACCTTCCATAATGACAAGGCTACAATCTATTGTAGTAACAAAAATCAAGACAAGAGACTACCTGCCATAATGACAAGGCTACCATCCATTGTAGTAACAAAAATCTCGACAACAGACTACCTTCCATAATGACAAGGCTACAATCCATTGGAGTAACAAAAATCTCAACAACAGACTACCTTCCATAATGACAAGGCTACAATCCATTGGAGTAACAAAAATCTCGACAATAGACTTCCTTTCATAATGACAAGGCTACCATCCATTGGAACAACAAAAATTTCAACGACAGACTACCTTCCATAATGAAGAGGCTACGATCCATTGGAGTAACAAAAATCTCGATAATAGATTACCTTCCATAATGACAAGGCTACCATCCATTGGAGTAACAAAAATCTCGAAAACAAACTACCTTCCATATTGACTAGGATACCGTCCACTGGAATAAAAAAATCTCAACAACATAGTACCTTCCATAATGACAAGGCTACCATCCTTTGGAGTATCAAAAATCTCGAAAATAGGATACCTTCCATAATGATTAGGCTACCATCCATTGGCATAACAAAAATCTCAACGACAAACTACCTTCCATAATGAAAAGGCTACCATCTATTGGAGTAACAAAAATATTGACAACTAACTACCTTCCATAATGACAATGCTACCATCCATTGGAGTAACAAAAATCTCGACAATAGACTACCTTCCGTAATGAAAAGGATACAATCTATTGTAGTAACAAAAATCAAGACAACTGACTACCTTCCATAATGACAAGGCTACCATCCATTGTAGTAAGAAAGATATCGACAACAGACTACCTTCCATAATGACAAGGATACATTCCATTGGAGTAACAAAATTCTTGTCAATAGACTACCTTTTATATTGACAAGGCTACCATCCATTGGAATAACAAAAATATAAACGACATAATACCTTCCATAATGACAAGGCTACCTTCCATTGGAGTAACACAAATCTCGAAAACAGACTACCTTCCATAATGACTAGGCTAGCATCCATTGGAATAACAAAAATCTCAACAACAGACTACCTTCCATAATGACTAGGCTATTATCCAATGGAGTAACAAAAATATTGACAACAGACTACCTTCCATAATGACAAGGCTAACATGCATTGTAGTAACAAAAACATGAACAACAGACTACCTTCCATAATGACAAGGCTACCATTCATTGGAATAACAAAAATCACAAGGACAAACTTCCTTCCATATCGACAAGGCTACCATCTATTGGAGTAACAAAAATATCGAAAACAAACTACCTTCCATAATGACAATGCTACCATCCATTGGAGTAACAAAAATCTTGACAACAAACTACCTTTCATAATGACAATGCTACAATCCATTGGAGTAACAAAAATCTCGACAATAGATTACCTTCCATAATGACAAGGCTATAATCTATTGTAATAACAAAAATCAAGACAACATACTACCTTCCATAATGACAAGGCTACCATCCATTGTAGTAACAAAAATCTCCACAATAGGCTACCTTTCATAATGACAAGGCTACCATCCATTGGAACAACAAAAATTTCGACGACAGACTACCTTCCATAATGAAAAGGCTACCATCCATTGGAGTAAAAAAAATCTCGATAGTAGACTACCTTCCATAATGATAAGGCTACCATCCATTGGAACAACAAAAATTTCGACGACAGACTACCTACCATAAAGAAAAGGCTACCATCCATTAGAGTAACAAAAATCTCGATAACAGACTACCTTCCATAATGACTAGGCTACAATCCAATAGAGTAACAAAAATCTCGACACCAGACTACCTTCCATAATGACAAGGCTAACATACATTGTAGTAACAAAGATATCGACAACAGAATACCTTCCATAATGACAAGGCTACAATCCATTGGAGTAACAAAAATCACGACAATAGACTACCTTCCATAATGACAAGGCTACCATCCATTGTAGTAACAAAAATCTCGACAACAGACTACCTTCCATAGTAAGAAGGCTACCATCCATTGGTGTAAAAAAAATCTCAACAACAGACTACCTTCCATAATGACAAGGCTACAATCTATTGCAGTAACAAAAATCTGAACAATAGACTACCTTTCATAATGACAAGGCTACCATCCATTGGAACATCAAAAATTTTGACGACAAACTACCTTCCATAATGAAAAGGCTACCATCCATTGAAGTAACAAAAATCTCGATAATAGACTAGCTTCCATAATGACAAGGCTACCATCCATTAGAGTAACAAAAATATCGACAATAGACTACCTTCCATAATGATAAGGCTACCATCCATTGGAGTAACAAAATTCTCGAAATAGACAAACTTCCATAATGACTAGGCTACCATCCATTGGAATAACAAAAATCTCACCAACAGACTACCTTCCATAATGACAAGGCTACTATCTAATGGAGTAACAAAAATATCGACATCAGACTACCTTCCATAATGACAAGGCTACCATCTATTGGAGTAACAAAAAATCTCGACAACAAACTACCTTCCATAATGACAATGCTACCATCCATTGGAGTAACAAAAATCTTGACAATAGACTACCTTGCATAATGACAAGGCTACAATCTATTTTTGTAACAAAAATCAAGACAACAGACTACCTTCCATAATGACAAGGCTACCATCCATTGTAGTAACAAAAATCTCGACAACAGACTACCTTCCATAATGACAAGGATATATTCCATTGGAGTAACAAAAATCTCGATAGTAGACTACCTTCCATAATGACAAGGCTACCATCCATTAGAGTAACAAAAATCTTGATATTAGACTACCTTCCATAATGATAAGGCCACCATCCATTGGAGTAACAAAAATCTCAAAAATAGATAAACTTCCATAGTGACTAGGCTACCGTCCATTGGAATAGCAAAAATCTCACCAATAGACTACCTTCCATAATGACAAGGCTATTATCCAATGGAGTAACAAAAATATCGACAATAGACTAACTTCCATAATGACAAGGCTAACATGCATTGTAGTAACAAAAATATGAACAACAAACTACCTTCCATAATGAGAAGGCTACCATTCATTGGACTAACAAAAATCACAACGACAGACTAGCTTCCATAATGACAAGGCTACCATCTATTGTAGTAACAAAAACCTCGACAACAAACTACCTTACATAATGACAATGCTACCATCCATTGGAGTAACAAAAATCTTGACAATAGACTACCTTCCATAATGACAAGGCTACAATCTATTGTAGTAACAAAAATCAAGACAACAGACTACCTTCCATAATGACAAGGCTACCATCCATTGTAGTAACAAAAATCTCGACAACAGACTACCTTCCATAATGACAAGGCTACCATCCATTGGAGTAACAAAAATCTTGACAATAGACTACCTTCCATAATGATAAGGCTACCATCCATTGGAGTAACAAAAATCTCGATAATAGACTAACTTCCACAATGACTAGGCTACCATCCATTGGAATAACAAAAATCTCACCAACAGACTACCTTCCATAATGACAAGGCTACTATCCAATGGAGTAACAAAAATATCGACAACAGACTACCTTCCATAATGACAAGGCTAACATGCATTATAGTAACAAAAACATGAAGAACAGACTACCTTCCATAATGACAAGGCTACCATTCATTGGAATAACAAAAATCACAAGGACAAACTTCCTTCCATAATGACAAGGCTACCATCTATTGGAGTAACAAAAATCTCGAAAACAAACTACCTTCCATAATGACAATGCTACCATCCATTGGAGTAACAAAAATCTCGACAACAAACTACCTTCCATAATGACAATGCTACAATCCATTGGAGTAACAAAAATCTCGACAATAGATTACCTTCCATAATGACAAGGCTACAACCTATTGTAGTAACAAAAATCAAGACAACATACTACCTTCTGTAATGACAAAGCTACCATCCATTGTAGTAACAAAACTATCGACAATAGACTACCTTCCATAATGACAAGGCTACCATCCATTGTAGTAAGAAAAATCTCGACAACAGACTACCTTCCATAATGACAAGGATACATTCCATTGGACTAACAAAAATCTGGACAATAGACTACCTTTCATAATGACTAGGCTACCATCCATTGGAATAACAAAAATATCAACAACAGACTACCTTCCATAATGACTAGGCTACTATCCAATGGAGTAACAAAAATCTCGACACCAGACTACCTTCCATATTGACAAGGCTAGCATACATTGTAGTAATAAAGATATCGACAATAGACTACCTTCCATAATAACAAGGCTATAATCCATTGGAGTAACAAAAATCTCCACAATAGACTACCTTTCATAATGACAAGGCTACCATCCATGGGAACAACAAAAATTTCGACGACATACTACCTTCCATAATGAAAAGGCTACCATCCATTGGAGTAACAAAAATCTGGATAGTAGACTACCTTCCATAATGACAAGGCTACCATCCATTAGAGTAACAAAAATCTCGATAATAGACTACCTTCCATAATGATAATGCTACCATCCATTGGAGTAACAAAAATCTAAAAAATAGATAAACTTCCATAATGACTAGGCTACCATCCATTGGAATAACAAAAATCTCACCAACAGACTACCTTCCATAATGACAAGGCTACTATCCAATAGAGTAACAAAAATATCGACAATAGACTAACTTCCATAATGACAAGGCTAACATGCATTGTAGTAACAAAAATATGAACAACAGACTACCTTCCATAATGACAAGGCTACCATTCATTGGAGTAACAAAAATCACAATGACAGACTAGCTTCCATAATGACAAGGCTACCATCTATTGGAGTAACAAAAACCTCGACAACAAACTACCTTACATAATGACAATGCTACCATCCATTGGAGTAACAAAAATCTTGACAATAGACTACCTTCCATAATGACAAGGCTACAATCTATTGTAGTAACAAAAATCAAGTCATCAAACTACCTTCCATAATGACAAGGCTACCATCCATTGGAGTAACAAATATCTCGAAAATAGGCTACCTTCCATAATGACAAGGCTACCATCCATTGGTATAACAAAAATCTCAACGACAGACTACCTTCCATAATGAAAAGGCTACCATCTATTGGAGTAACAAAAATCTCGACAACAGACTACCTTCCATAATGACAAGGCTACCATCCATTGGAGTAACAAAAATCTCGACAATAGACTACCTTCCATAATGACATGGCTACAATCTATTGTAGTAACAAAAATCAAGACAACAGACTACCTTCCATAATGACAAGGCTACCATCCATTGTAGTAAGAAAAATCTCGACAACAGACTACCTTCCATAATGACAAGGATACATTCCATTGGAGTAACAAAAATCTTGTCAATAGACTACCTTTTATATTGACAAGGCTACCATCCATTGGTATAACAAAAATATCAACGACATACTGCCTTCAATAATGACAATGCTACCATCCATTGGAGTAACAAAAATCTCGACAACATACTACCTTCCTTAATGAAAAGGCTACCATTCATTTGAGTAACAAAAATCTCGAAAATGGACTACCTTCCATAATGACTTGGCTACCATCCATTGGAATAACAAAAATCTCAACAATAGACTACCTTCCATAATGAATAGGCTACTATCCAATGGAGTAACAAAGATATCGACAATAGACTACCTTCCATAATGACAAGGCTACAATCCATTGGAGTACCAAAAATCTCGACAACAGACTACCTTCCATAATGACAAGGATACCATCCATTGGAGTAACAAAAATCACGACAACAGACTACCTTCCATAGTAAGAAGGCTACCATCAATTGGAGTAATAAAAATCTCAACAACAGACTACCTTCCATAATGACAAGGATACAATCCATTGGAGTAACAAAAATATCCACAATAGACTACCTTTCATAATGACAAGGCTACCATCCATTGGAACAACAAAAATTTCGATGACAGACTACCTTCCATAATGAAAAGGCTACCATCCATTGGAGTAACAAAAATCTCGATAATAGACTACCTTCCATAATGACAAGGCTACCATCCATTAGAGTAACAAAAATCATGATAACAGACTACCTTCCATAATGATAAGGCTACCATCCATTGGAATAACAAAAATCTCACCAACAGACTACCTTCAATAATGACAAGGCTACTATCCAATGGAGTAACAAAAATATCGACAACAGACTACCTTCCATAATGACAAGGCTAACATGCATTGTAGTAACAAAAATATGAATAACAGACTACCTTCCATAATGACAAGGCTACCATTAATTGGAGTAACAAAAATCACAACGACAGACTAGCTTCCATAATGACAAGGCTACCATCTATTGGAGTAACAAAAACCTCGACAACAAACTACCTTACAAAATGACAATGCTACCATCCATTGGAGTAACAAAAATCTCGATAATAGACAACCTTCCATAATGACAAGGCTACCATCCATTAGAGTAACAAAAATCTTGATAATACACTACCTTCCATAATGATAAGGCTACCATCCATTGGAGTAACAAAAATCTCGAAAATAGATAAACTTCCATAATGACTAGGCTACCATCCATTGGAATAACAAAAATCTCACCAACAGACTACCTTCCATAATGACAAGGCTACTATCCAATGGAGTAACAAAAATATCGACAACAGACTAACTTCCATAATGACAAGGCTAACATGCATTGTAGTAACAAAAATATGAACAACAGACTACCTTCCATAATGACAAGGCTACCATTCATTGGAGTAACAAAAATCACAACGACAGACTAGCTTCCATAATGACAAGGCTACCATCTATTGGAGTAACAAAAACCTCGACAACAAACTACCTTACATAATGACAATGCTACCATCCATTGGAGTAACAAAAATCTTGACAATAGACTACCTTCCATAATGACAAGGCTACCATCTATTGTAGTAACAAAAATCAAGACAACAAACTACCTTCCATAATGACAAGGCTACCATCCATTGTAGTAACAAAAATCTCGACAACAGACTACCTTCCATAATTACAAGGCTACCATCCATTGTAGTAAGAAAAATCTCGACAACAGACTACCTTCCATAATGACAAGGCTACAATCCATTAGAGTAACAAAAATATCAACAACAGACTACCTTCCATAATGACAAGGCTACCATCCATTGGAGTAACAAAAATCTCGACAATAGACTACCTTTCATAATGAAAAGGCTACCATCCATTGGAACAACAAAAATTTCGAAGACAGACTACCTTCCATAATGAAAAGTCTACCATCCATTGGAGTAACAAAAATCTCGAAAACAGACTACCTTCCATATTGACTACGATACTATCCATTGGAATAAAAAAAATCTCAACAATAGAGTACCTTCCATAATGACAAAGTTATTATCCAATGGAGTAACAAAAATATCGACAATAGACTACCTTCCATAATGACAAGGCTACCATCCATTGGAGTAACAAATATTTCGAAAATAGGCTACCTTCCATAATGACAAGGCTACCATCCATTGGTATAACAAAAATCTCAATGACAGACTACCTTCCATAATGAAAAGGCTACCATCTATTGGAGTAACAAAAATCTCGACAACAAACTACCTTCCATAATGACAATGCTACCATCCATTGGAGTAACAAAAATCTCGACAATAGACTACCTTCCATAATGACATGGCTACAATCTATTGTAGTAACAAAAATCAAGACAACAGACTACCTTCCATAATGACAAGGCTACCATCCATTGTAGTAAAAAAAATCTCGATAACAGACTACCTTCCATAATGACAAGGATACATTCCATTGGAGTAACAAAAATTTTGTCAATAGACTACCTTTTATATTGACAAGGCTACCATCCATTGGAATAACAAAAATATCAACGACATACTGCCTTCAATAATGACAATGCTACCATCCATTGGAGTAACAAAAATCTCGACAACATACTACCTTCCATAATGACAAGGCTACCATCCATTTGAGTAACAAAAATCTCGAAAATAGACTACCTTCCATAATGACTAGGCTACCATCCATTGGAATAACAAAAATCTCAACAACAAACTACCTTCCATAATGAATAGGCTACTATCCAATGGAGTAACAATGATATCGACAACAGACTACCTTCCATAATGACAAGGCTACAATCCATTGGAGTACCAAAAATCTCGACAACAGACTACCTTCCATAATGACAAGGCTACCATTCATTGTAGGAAGAAAAATTACGACAACAGACTACCTTCCATAGTAAGAAGGCTACCATCCATTGGAGTAATAAAAATCTCAACAACAGACTACCTTCCATAATGACAAGGATACAATCCATTGGAGTAACAAAAATATCCACAATAGACTACCTTTCATAATGACAAGGCTACCATCCATTGGAACAACAAAAATTTCGACGACAGACTACCTTCCATAATGAAAAGGCTACCATCCATTGGAGTAACAAAAATCTCGATAATAGACTACCTTCCATAATGACAAGGCTACCATCCATTAGAGTAACAAAATTCTTGATAATAGACTACCTTCCATAATGATAAGGCTACCATCCATTGGAGTAACAAAAATCTCGAAAATAGATAAACTTCCATAATGACTAGGCTACCATCCATTGGAATAAAAAAAATCTCACCAACAGACTACCTTCCATAATGACAAGGCTACTATCCAATGGAGTAACAAAAATATCGACAACAGACTACCTTCCATAATAACAAGGCTAACATGCATTGTAGTAACAAAAATATGAACAACAGACTACCTTCCATAATGACAAGGCTACCATTAATTGGAGTAACAAAAATCACAACGACAGACTAGCTTCCATAATGACAAGGCTACCATCTATTGGAGTAACAAAAACCTCGACAACAAACTACCTTACAAAATGACAATGCTACCATCCATTGGAGTAACAAAAATCTCGATAATAGACTACCTTCCATAATGACAAGGCTACCATCCATTAGAGTAACAAAAATCTTGATAATAGACTACCTTCCATAATGATAAGGCTACCATCCATTGGAGTAACAAAAATCTCGAAAATAGATAAACTTCCATAATGACTAGGCTACCATCCATTGGAATAACAAAAATCTCACCAACAGACTACCTTCCATAATGACAAGGCTACTATCCAATGGAGTAACAAAAATATCGACAACAGACTAACTTCCATAATGACAAGGCTAACATGCATTGTAGTAACAAAAATATGAACAACAGACTACCTTCCATAATGACAAGGCTACCATTCATTGGAGTAACAAAAATCACAACGACAGACTAGCTTCCATAATGACAAGGCTACCATCTATTGGAGTAACAAAAACCTCGACAACAAACTACCTTACATAATGACAATGCTACCATCCATTGGAGTAACAAAAATCTTGACAATAGACTACCTTCCATAATGACAAGGCTACAATCTATTGTAGTAACAAAAATCAAGACAACAGACTACCTTCCATAATGACAAGGCTACCATCCATTGTAGTAACAAAAATCTCGACAACAGACTACCTTCCATAATTACAAGGCTACCATCCATTGTAGTAAGAAAAATCTCGACAACAAACTACCTTCCATAATGACAAGGCTACAATCCATTGGAGTAACAAAAATATCAACAACAGACTACCTTCCATAATGACAAGGCTACCATCCATTGGAGTAACAAAAATATCGACAATAGACTACCTTTCATAATGAAAAGGCTACCATCCATTGGAACAACAAAATTTTCGAAGACAGACTACCTTCCATAATGAAAAGTCTACCATCCATTGGAGTAACAAAAATCTCGAAAATAGACTACCTTCCATATTGACTACGATACCATCCATTGGAATAAAAAAAATCTCAACAATAGAGTACCTTCCATAATGACAAAGTTATTATCCAATGGAGTAACAAAAATATCGACAATAGACTACCTTCCATAATGACAAGGCTACCATCCATTGGAGTAACAAATATCTCGAAAATAGGCTACCTTCCATAATGACTAGGCTACCATCCATTGGTATAACAAAAATCTCAACGACAGACTACCTTCCATAATGAAAAGGCTACCATCTATTGGAGTAACAAAAATCTCGACAACAAACTACCTTCCATAATGACAATGCTACCATCCATTGGAGTAACAAAAATCTCGACAATAGACTACCTTCCATAATGACATGGCTACAATCTATTGTAGTAACAAAAATCAAGACAACAGACTACCTTCCATAATGACAAGGCTACCATCCATTGTAGTAAAAAAAATCTCGATAACAGACTACCTTCCATAATGACAAGGATACATTCCATTGGAGTAACAAAATTTTTGTCAATAGACTACCTTTTATATTGACAAGGCTACCATCCATTGGAATAACAAAAATATCAACGACATACTGCCTTCAATAATGACAATGCTACCATCCATTGGAGTAACAAAAATCTCGACAACATACTACCTTCCATAATGACAAGGCTACCATCCATTTGAGTAACAAAAATCTCGAAAATAGACTACCTTCCATAATGACTAGGCTACCATCCATTGGAATAACAAAAATCTCAACAACAAACTACCTTCCATAATGAATAGGCTACTATCCAATGGAGTAACAATGATATCGACAACAGACTACCTTCCATAATGACAAGGCTACAATCCATTGGAGTACCAAAAATCTCGACAACAGACTACCTTCCATAATGACAAGGCTACCATTCATTGTAGGAAGAAAAATTACGACAACAGACTACCTTCCATAGTAAGAAGGCTACCATCCATTGGAGTAATAAAAATCTCAACAACAGACTACCTTCCATAATGACAAGGATACAATACATTGGAGTAACAAAAATATCCACAATAGACTACCTTTCATAATGACAAGGCTACCATCCATTGGAACAACAAAAATTTCGACGACAGACTACCTTCCATAATGAAAAGGCTACCATCCATTGGAGTAACAAAAATCTCGATAATAGACTACCTTCCATAATGACAAGGCTACCATCCATTAGAGTAACAAAATTCTTGATAATAGACTACCTTCCATAATGATAAGGCTACCATCCATTGGAGTAACAAAAATCTCGGAAATAGATAAACTTCCATAATGACTAGGCTACCATCCATTGGAATAAAAAAAATCTCACCAACAGACTACCTTCCATAATGACAAGGCTACTATCCAATGGAGTAACAAAAATATCGACAACAGACTACCTTCCATAATAACAAGGCTAACATGCATTGTAGTAACAAAAATATGAACAACAGACTACCTTCCATAATGACAAGGCTACCATTAATTGGAGTAACAAAAATCACAACGACATACTAGCTTCCATAATGACAAGGCTACCATCTATTGGAGTAACAAAAACCTCGACAACAAACTACCTTACAAAATGACAATGCTACCATCCATTGGAGTAACAAAAATCTCGATAATAGACTACCTTCCATAATGACAAGGCTACCATCCATTAGAGTAACAAAAATCTTGATAATAGACTACCTTCCATAATGATAAGGCTACCATCCATTGGAGTAACAAAAATCTCGAAAATAGATAAACTTCCATAATGACTAGGCTACCATCCATTGGAATAACAAAAATCTCACCAACAGACTACCTTCCATAATGACAAGGCTACTATCCAATGGAGTAACAAAAATATCGACAACAGACTAACTTCCATAATGACAAGGCTAACATGCATTGTAGTAACAAAAATATGAACAACAGACTACCTTCCATAATGACAAGGCTACCATTCATTGGAGTAACAAAAATCACAACGACAAACTAGCTTCCATAATGACAAGGCTACCATCTATTGGAGTAACAAAAACCTCGACAACAAACTACCTTACATAATGACAATGCTACCATCCATTGGAGTAACAAAAATCTTGACAATAGACTACCTTCCATAATGACAAGGCTACAATCTATTGTAGTAACAAAAATCAAGACAACAGACTACCTTCCATAATGACAAGGCTACCATCCATTGTAGTAACAAAAATCTCGACAACAGACTACCTTCCATAATTACAAGGCTACCATACATTGTAGTAAGAAAAATCTCGACAACAAACTACCTTCCATAATGACAAGGCTACAATCCATTGGAGTAACAAAAATATCAACAATAGACTACCTTCCATAATGACAAGGCTACCATCCATTGGAGTAACAAAAATATCGACAATAGACTACCTTTCATAATGAAAAGGCTACCATCCATTGGAACAACAAAATTTTCGAAGACAGACTACCTTCCATAATGAAAAGTCTACCATCCATTGGAGTAACAAAAATCTCGAAAATAGACTACCTTCCATATTGACTACGATACCATCCATTGGAATAAAAAAAATCTCAACAATAGAGTACCTTCCATAATGACAAAGTTATTATCCAATGGAGTAACAAAAATATCGACAATAGACTACCTTCCATAATGACAAGGCTACCATCCATTGGAGTAACAAATATCTCGAAAATAGGCTACCTTCCATAATGACTAGGCTACCATCCATTGGTATAACAAAAATCTCAACGACAGACTACCTTCCATAATGAAAAGGCTACCATCTATTGGAGTAACAAAAATCTCGACAACAAACTACCTTCCATAATGAAAATGCTACCATCCATTGGAGTAACAAAAATCTCGACAATAGACTACCTTCCATAATGACATGGTTACAATCTATTGTAGTAACAATAATCAAGACAACAGACTACCTTCCATAATGACAAGGCTACCATCCATTGTAGTAAGAAAAATCTCGACAACAGACTACCTTCCATAATGACAAGGATACATTCCATTGGAGTAACAAAAATCTCGATAATAGACTACCTTCCATAATGACAAGGCTACCATCCATTAGAGTAACAAAAATCTTGATAATAGACTACCTTCCATAATGATAAGGCTACCATCCATTGGAGTAACAAAAATCTCGAAAATAGATAAACTTCCATAATGACTAGGCTACCATCCATTGGAATAACAAAAATCTCACCAACAGACTACCTTCCATAATGACAAGGCTACTATCCAATGGAGTAACAAAAATATCGACAACAGACTACCTTCCATAATGACAAGGCTCACATGCATTGTAGTAACAAAAATATGAACAACAGACTACCTTCCATAATGACAAGGCTACCATTAATTGGAGTAACAAAAATCACAACGACAGACTAGCTTCCATAATGACAAGGCTACCATCTATTGGAGTAACAAAAACCTCGACAACAAACTACCTTATAAAATGACAATGCTACCATCCATTGGAGTAACAAAAATCTTGACAGTAGACTACCTTCCATAATGACAAGGCTACCATCCATTAGAGTAACAAAAATCTCGATAATAGACTACCTTCCATAATGATAAGGCTACCATCCATTGGAGTAACAAAAATCTCGAAAATAGATAAACTTCCATAATGACTAGGCTACCATCCATTGGAATAACAAAAATCTCACCAACAGACTACCTTCCATAATGACAAGGCTACTATCCAATGGAGTAATAAAAATATCGACAACAGACTAACTTCCATAATGACAAGGCTAACATGCATTGTAGTAACAAAAATATGAACAACAAACTACCTTCCATAATGACAAGGCTACCATTCATTGGAGTAACAAAAATCACAATGACAGACTAGCTTCCATAATGACAAGGCTACCATCTATTGGAGTAACAAAAACCTCGACAACAAACTACCTTACATAATGACAATGCTACCATCCATTGGAGTAACAAAAATCTTGACAATAGACTACCTTCCATAATGACAAGGCTACAATCTATTGTAGTACCAAAAATCAAGACAACAGACTACCTTCCATAATGACAAGGCTACCATCCATTGTAGTAACAAAAATCTCGACAACAGACTACCTTCCATAATTACAAGCTTACCATCCATTGTAGTAAGAAAAATCTCGACAACAAACTACCTTCCATAATGACAAGGCTACAATCCATTGGAGTAACAAAAATATCAACAACAGACTACCTTCCATAATGACAAGGCTACCATCCATTGGAGTAACAAAAATCTCGACAATAGACTACCTTTCATAATGAAAAGGCTACCATCCATTGGAACAACAAAATTTTCGAAGACAGACTACCTTCCATAATGAAAAGTCTACCATCCATTGGAGTAACAAAAATCTCGAAAACAGACTACCTTCCATATTGACTACGATACCATCCATTGGAATAAAAAAAATCTCAACAATAGAGTACCTTCCATAATGACAAAGTTATTATCCAATGGAGTAACAAAGATATCGACAATAGACTACCTTCCATAATGACAAGGCTACCATCCATTGGAGTAACAAATATCTCGAAAATAGGCTACCTTCCATAATGACTAGGCTACCATCCATTGGTATAACAAAAATCTCAACGACAGACTACCTTCCATAATGAAAAGGCTACCATCTATTGGAGTAACAAAAATCTCGACAACAAACTACCTTCCATAATTACAATGCTACCATCCATTGGAGTAACAAAAATCTCGACAATAGACTACCTTCCATAATGACATGGCTACAATCTATTGTAGTAACAAAAATCAAGACAACAGACTACCTTCCATAATGACAAGGCCACCATCCATTGTAGTAAGAAAAATCTCGACAACAGACTACCTTCCATAATGACAAGGATACATTCCATTGGAGTAACAAAAATCTTGTCAATAGACTACCTTTTATATTGACAAGGCTACCATCCATTGGAATAACAAAAATATCAACGACATACTACCTTCAATAATGACAATGCTACCATCCATTGGAGTAACAAAAATCTCGACAACATACTACCTTCCATAATGACAAGGCTACCATCCATTTGAGTAACAAAAATCTCGAAAATAGACTACCTTCCATAATGACTAGGCTACCATCCATTGGAATAACAAAAATCTCAACAACAGACTACCTTCTATAATGAATAGGCTACTATCCAATGGAGTAACAAAGATATCGACAACAGACTACCTTCCATAATGACAAGGCTACAATCCATTGGAGTACCAAAAATCTCGACAATAGACTACCTTCCATAATGACAAGGCTACCATCCATTGTAGTAAGAAAAATCACGACAACAGACTACCTTCCATAGTAAGAAGGCTACCATCCATTGGAGTAATAAAAATCTCAACAACAGACTACCTTCCATAATGACAAGGATACAATCCATTGGAGTAACAAAAATATCCACAATAGACTACCTTTCATAATGACAAGGCTACCATCCATTGGAACAACAAGAATTTCGACGACAGACTACCTTCCATAATGAAAAGGCTACCATCCATTGGAGTAACAAAAATCTCGATAATAGACTACCTTCCATAATTACAAGGCTACCATCCATTAGAGTAACAAAAATCTTGATAATAGACTACCTTCCATAATGATAAGGCTACCATCCATTTGAGTAACAAAAATCTCGAAAATAGATAAACTTCCATAATGACTAGGCTACCATCCATTGGAATAACAAAAATCTCACCAACAGACTACCTTCCATAATGACAAGGCTATTATCCAATGGAGTAACAAAAATATCGACAACAGACTACCTTCCATAATGACAAGGCTAACATGCATTGTAGTAACAAAAATATGAACAACAGACTACCTTCCATAATGACAAGGCTACCATTAATTGGAGTAACAAAAATCACAACGACAGACTAGCTTCCATAATGACAAGGCTACCATCTATTGGAGTAACAAAATCCTCGACAACAAACTACCTTACAATATGACAATGCTACCATCCATTGGAGTAACAAAAATCTTGACAATAGACTACCTTCCATAATGACAAGGCTACAATCTATTGTAGTAACAAAAAACAAGACAACAGACTACCTTCCATAATGACAAGGCTACCATCCATTGTATTAACAAAAATCTCGACAACAAACTACCTTCCATAATGACAAGGCTACCATCCATTGTAGTAAGAAAAATCACGACAACAGACTACCTTCCATAATGACAAGGCTACAATCCATTGTAGTAAAAAAAATCTCGATAATAGACTACCTTCCATAATGATAAGGCTACAATCCATTGGAGTAACAAAAATCACGAAAATAAACTACCTTTCATAATGACAAGGCTACCATCCATTGGAAGAACAAAAATTTTGATGACAGACTACCTTCCATAATGAAAAGGCTACCGTCCATTGGAGTAACAAAAATCTCGATAATAGACTACCTTCCATAATGACAAGGCTACCATCCATTGGAGTAACAAAAATCTCAAAAATAGACTACCTTCCATAATGATAAGGCTACCATCCATTGGAGTAACAAAAATCTCGATAATAGAATAACTTCCACAATGACTAGGCTACCATCCACTGGAATAACAAAAATCTCACCAACAGACTACCTTCCATAATGACAAGGCTAACATGCATTGTAGTAACAAAAATATGAACAACAAACTACCTTCCATAATGACAAGGCTACCATTCATTGGAATAACAAAAATCACAACGACAGACTTCCTTCCATAATGACAAGGCTACCATCTATTGGAGTAACAAAATTCTTGAAAACAAACTACCTTCCATAATGACAATGCTACCATCCATTTGAGTAACAAAAATCTCGACAATAGATTACCTTCCATAATGACAAGGCTACAATCCATTGTAGTAACAAAAATCAAGACAATAGACTACCTTCCCTAATGACAAGGCTACCATCCATTGTAGTAAGAAAAATCTCGACAACAGACTACCTTCCATAATGACAAGAATACATTCCATTGGACTAACAAAAATCTGGAAAATAGACTACCTTTCAGAATGACTAGGCTACCATCCATTGGAATAACAAAAATCTCAACAACAGACTACCTTCCATAATGACTAGGCTACTATCCAATGGAGTAACAAAAATCTCGACACCAGACTACCTTCCATAATGACAAGGCTAGCATACATTGTAGTAACAAAGATATCGACAACAGACTACCTTCCATATTGACAAGGCTATAATCCATTGGAGTAATAAAAATCTCGACAAAAGACTACCTTCCATAATGACAAGGCTACCATCCATTGTAGTAAGAAAAATCACGACAACAGACTACCTTCCATAGTAAGAAGGCTACAATCCATTGGAGTAACAAAAATCTCGACATTAGACTACCTTTCATAATGACAAGGCTACCATCCATTGGAACAACAAAAATGTCGAAGACAGACTACCTTCCATAATGACAAGGCTACCATCCATTGGAATAACAAAAATCTCAACAACAGACAACCTTCCTTAATGACTAGGCTACTATTCAATGGAGTAACAAAAATCTCGACACCAGACTACCTTCCATAATGACAAGGCTAGCATACATTGTAGTAACAAAGATATCGACAACATACTACCTTCCATAATGACAAGGCTATAATCCATTGGAGTAATAAAAATCTAGACAACAGACTACCTTCCATAATGACAATGCTACCATCCATTATAGTAAGAAAAATCACAACAACAGACTACCTTCCATAGTAAGAAGGCTACCATCCATTGGAGTAACAAATATCTCAACAACAGACTACCTTCCATAATGACAAGGCTACAATCCATTGGAGTAACAAAAATCTCCCCAATAGACTACCTTTCATAATGACAAGGCTACCATCCATTGGAACAACAAAAATTTCGAAGATAGACTACCTTCCATAATGAAAAGGCTACCATCCATTGGAGTAACAAAAATCTCGATAATAGACTACCTTCCATAATGACAAGGCTACCATCCATTAGAGTAACAAAAATCTCTATAATAGACTACCTTCCATAATGATAAGGCTACCATCCATTGGAGTTACAAAAATCTCGAAAATAGATAAACTTCCATAATGACTAGGCTACCATCCATTGGAATAACAAAAATCTCACCAACATACTACCTTCCATAGTGACAAGGCTACAATCCATTGGAGTAACAAAAATCTCGACAACAGACTACCTTCCATAATGACAAGGCTAACATGCATTGTAGTAACAAAAATATGAACAACAGACTACTTTCCATAATGACAAGGCTACCATTCATTGGAGTAACAAAAATCACAATGACAGACTAGCTTCCATAATGACAAGGCTACCATCTATTGGAGTAACAAAAACCTCGACAACAAACTACCTTACATAATGACAATGCTACCATCCATTGGAGTAACAAAAATCTTGACAATAGACTACCTTCCATAATGACAAGGCTACCATCCATTGTAGTAAGAAAAATCTCGACAACAGACTACCTTCCATAATGACAAGGCTACAATCCATTGGTGTAACAAAAATCTCGATAATAGACTACATTCCATAATGATAAGGCTACCATCCATTGGAGTAACAAAAATCTCGAAAATAGATAAACTTCCATAATGACTAGGCTACCATCCATTGGAATAACAAAAATCTCACCAACATACTCCTTCCATAATGACAAGGCTACTATCCAATGGAGTAACAAAAATATCAGCAACAGTCTACCTTCCATAATGACAAGGCTAACATGCATTGTAGTATCAAAAATATGAACAACAGACTACCTTCCATAATGACTAGGCTACCATCCATTGGAGTAACAAATATCACAACGAAAGACTTGCTTCCATAATGACAAGGCTACCATCTATTGGAGTAACAAAAACCTCGACAACAAACTACCTTACATAATGACAATGCTACTATCCATTGGAGTAACAAAAATCTTGACAATAGACTACCTTCTATAATGACAAGGCTACAATCTATTGTAGTAACAAAAATCAAGACAACAGACTACCTTCCATAATGACAAGGCTACCATCCATTGTAGTAACAAAAATCTCGACAACAGACTACCTTCCATAATGACAAGGCTACAGTCCATTGTAGTATCAAAAATCTTGTCAATAGACTACCTTTTATATTGACAAGGCTAACATCCATTGGAATAACAAAAATCCCCACAACAGACTACCATCCATAATGACAAGGCTACAATACATTGGAGTAACAAAAATCTCGACAATAGACTACCTTTCATAATGACAAGTCTACCATCCATTGGAACAACAAAAATTTCGAAGACAGACTACCTTCCATAATGACTAGGCTACCATCCATTGGAATAACAAAAATCTCAACAACAGACTACCTTCCATAATGACTAGGCTACTATCCAATGGAGTAACAAAAATCTCGACACCAGACTACCTTCCATAATGACAAGGCTAGCATACATTGTAGTAACAAAGATATCGACAATAGACTACCTTCCATAATGACAAGGCTATAATCCATTGGAGTAATAAAAATCTCGACAACAGACTACCTTCCATAATGACAAGGCTACCATCCATTGTAGTAAGAAAAATCACGACAACAGACTACCTTCCATAGTAAGAAGGCTACCATCCATTGGAGTAACAAAAATCTCAACAACAGACTACCTTCCATAATGACAAGGCTACAATCCATTGGAGTAACAAAAATCTCCCCAATAGACTACCTTTCATAATGACAAGGCTACCATCCATTGGAACATCAAAAATCACAACAACAGGCTACCTTCCATAATGAAAAGGCTACCATCCATTGGAGTAACAAAAATCTCGATAATAGACTACCTTCCATAATGACAAGGCTACCATCCATTAGAGTAACAAAAATCTTGATAATAGACTACCTTCCATAATGATAAGGCTACCATCCATTGGAGTAACAAAAATCTCAAAAATAGATAAACTTCCATAATGACTAGGCTACCATCCATTGGAATAACAAAAATCTCACAAACATACTACCTTCCATAATGACAAGGCTACAATCCATTGGAGTAACAAAAATCTCGACAACAGACTACCTTCCATAATGACAAGGCTAACATGCATTGTAGTAACAAAAATATGAACAACAGACTACTTTCCATAATGATAAGGCTACCATCCATTGGAGTAACAAAAATCTAAAAAATAGATAAACATCCATAATAACTAGGCTACCATCCATTGAAATAACAAAAATCTCACCAACAGACTACCTTCCATAATGACAAGGCTAATATCCAATGGAGTAACAAAAATTTCGACAATAGACTACCTTCCATAATGACAAGGCTAACATGCATTGTAGTAACAAAAATCACAACGACAGACTAGCTTCCATAATGACAAGTCTACCATCTATTGGAGTAACAAAAACCTCAACAACAAACTACCTTACATAATGACAATGCTACCATCCATTGGAGTAACAAAAATCTTGACAATAGACTATTTTCCATAATGACAAGGCTACAATCTATTGTAGTAAGAAAAATCTCGACAATAGACTACCTTCCATAATGACAAGGCTACCATCCATAGTAGTAAGATAAATCACGAAAACAGACTACCTTCCATAGTAAGAAGGCTACCATCCATTGGAGTAACAAAAATCTCAACAACAGACTACCTTCCATAATGACAAGGCTACCATCCATTGTAGTAACAAAAATCTCGACAACAAACTACCTTCCATAATGACAAGGCTACCATCCATTGTAGTAAGAAAAATCTCGACAATAGACTACCTTCCATAATGACAAGGCTACCATCCATAGTAGTAAGATAAATCACGAAAACAGACTACCTTCCATAGTAAGAAGGCTACCATCCATTGGAGTAACAAAAATCTCAACAACAGACTACCTTCCATAATGACAAGGCTACAATCCATTGGTGTAACAAAAATCTCCCCAATAGACTACCTTTCATAATGACAAGGCTACCATCCATTGGAACATCAAAAATTTCGACGACGAACTACCTTCCATAATGAAAAGCCTACCATCCATTGGAGTAACAAAAATCTCGATAATAGACTACCTTCCATAATGACAAGGCTACCATCCATTAGAGTAACAAAAATCTTGATAATAGACTACCTTCCATAATGATAAGGCTACCATCCATTGGAGTAACAAAAATCTCAAAAATAGATAAACTTCCATAATGACTAGGCTACCATCCATTGGAATAACAAAAATCTCACCAACATACTACCTTCCATAATGACAAGGCTACAATCCATTGGAGTAACAAAAATCTCGACAATAGACTACCTTCCATAATGACAAGGCTAACATGCATTGTAGTAACAAAAATATGAACAACAGACTACTTTCCATAATGATAAGGCTACCATCCATTGGAGTAACAAAAATCTCAAAAATAGATAAACATCCATAATAACTAGGCTACCATCCATTGAAATAACAAAAATCTCACCAACAGACTACCTTCCATAATGACAAGGCTAATATCCAATGGAGTAACAAAAATTTCGACAATAGACTACCTTCCATAATGACAAGGCTAACATGCATTGTAGTAACAAAAATATGAACAACAGACTACCTTCTATAATGACAAGGCTACCATTCATTGGAGTAACAAAAATCACAACGACAAACTATCTTCCATAATGACAAGGCTACCATCTATTGGATTAACAAAAACCTCGACAACAAACTACCTTACATAATGACAATGCTACCATCCATTGGAGTAACAAAAATCTTGACAATAGACTACCTTCCATAATGACAAGGCTACAATCTATTGTAGTAACAAAAATCAAGACAACATACTACCTTCCATAATGACAAGGCTACCATCCATTTTAGTAACAAAAATCTCGACAACAGACTACCTTCCATAATGACAAGGCTACCATCCATGGTAGTAACAAAAATCTTGTCAATAGACTACCTTTTATATTGACAAGGCTACCATCTATTGGAGTAACAAAAACCTCGACAACAAACTACCTTACATAATGACAATTCTACCATCCATTGGAGTAACAAAAATCTTGACAATAGACTACCTTCCATAATGACAAGGCTACAATCTATTGTAGTAACAAAAATCCAGACAACAGACTACCTTCCATAATGACAAGGCTACCATCCATTGTAGTAACAAAAACCTCGACAACAAACTACCTTACATAATGACAATGCTACCATCCATTGGAGTAACAAAAATCTCACCAACAGACTACCTTCCATAATGACAAGGCTACTATCCAATGGAGTAACAAAAATCTCGACAATAGACTACCTTTCATAATGACAAGGCTACCATCCATTGGAACAACAAATATTTCGAAGACAGACTACCTTCCATAATGACTAGGCTACCATCCATTGGAGTAACAAAAATCTCGATAATAGACCACCTTCCATAATGACAAGGCTACTATCCATTGGAGTACCAAAAATCTCGAAAACAGCCTACCTTCCATAATGATAAGGCTACCATACATTAGAGTAACAAAAATCTCGATAACAGACTACCTTCCATAATGACAAGGCTACCATCCATTGTAGTAAGAAAAATCACGACAACAGACTACCTTCCATAGTAAGAAGGCTACCATCCATTGGAGTAACAAAAATCTCCACAATAGACTACCTTTCATAATGACAAGGGTACCATCCATTGGAACAACAAAAATTTCGACGACAGACTACCTTCCATAATGAATAGGCTACCATCCATTGGAGTAACAAAAATCTCGATAATAGACTACCTTCCATAATGACAAGGCTAACATGCATTGTAGTAACAAAAATATGAACAACAGACTACCTTCCATAATGACAAGGCTACCATTCATTGGATTAACAAAAATCACAATGACAGACTAGCTTCCATAATGACAAGTCTACCATCTATTGGAGTAACAAAAACCTCAACAACAAACTACCTTACATAATGACAATGCTACCATCCATTGGAGTAACAAAAATCTTGACAATAGACTATTTTCCATAATGACAAGGCTACAATCTATTGTAGTAACAAAAATCAAGACAACAGACTACCTTCCATAATGACAAGGCTACCATCCATTGTAGTAACAAAAATCTCGACAACAAACTACCTTCCATAATGACAAGGCTACCATCCATTGTAGTAAGAAAAATCTCGACAACAGACTACCTTCCATAATGACAAGGCTACAATCCATTGGAGTAACAAAAATCTCGATAATAGACTACCTTCCATAATGATAAGGCTACCATCCATTGGAGTAACAAAAATCTTGAAAATAGATAAACTTTCATAATAACTAGGCTACCATCCATTGGAATAACAAAAATCTCACCAACAGACTACCTTCCATAATGACAAGGCTATTATCCAATGGAGTAACAAAAATATCAACAACAAACTACCTTCCATAATGACAAGGCTAACATGCATTGTAGTAACAAAAGTATGAACAACAGACTACCTTCCATAATGACAAGGCTACCATTCATTGGAGTAACAAAAATCACAACGAAAGACTAGCTTCCATAATGACAAGGCTACCATCTATTGGAGTAACAAAAACCTCGACAACAAACTACCTTACATAATGACAATGCAACCATCCATTGGAGTAACAAAAATCTTGACAATAGACTACCTTCCATAATGACAAAGCTACAATCTATTGTAGTAACAAAAATCAAGACAACAAACTACCTTCCATAATGACAATGCTACAATCCATTGGAGTAACAAAAATCACGACAATAGACTACCTTTCATAATGACAAGGCTACCATCCATTGGAAGAACAAAAATTTCGATGACAGACTACCTTCCATAATGAAAAGGCTACCGTCCATTGGAGTAACAAAAATCTCGATAATAGACTACCTTCCATAATGACAAGGCTACCATCCATTGGAGTAACAAAAATCTCGAAAATAGACTACCTTCCATAATGATAAGGCTACCATCCATTGGAGTAACAAAAATCTCGATAATAGAATAACTTCCATAATGACTAGGCTACCATCCACTGGAATAACAAAAATCTCACAAACAGACTACCTTCCATAATGACAAGGCTACTATCCAATGGAGTTACAAAAATATCGACAACAGACTACCTTCCATAATGACAAGGCTAACATGCATTGTAGTAACAAAAATATGAACAACAAACTACCTTCCATAATGACAAGGCTACCATTCATTGGAATAACAAAAATCACAACGACAGACTTCCTTCCATAATGACAAGGCTACCATCTATTGGAGTAACAAAATTCTTGAAAACAAACTACCTTCCATAATGACAATGCTACCATCCATTGGAGTAACAAAAATCTCGACAATAGATTACCTTCCATAATGACAAGGCTACAATCTATTGTAGTAACAAAAATCAAGACAACATACTACCTTCCATAATGACAAGGCTACCATCCATTGTAGTAATAAAAATATCGACAATAGACTACCTTCCCTAATGACAAGGCTACCATCCATTGTAGTAAGAAAAATCTCGACAACAGACTACCTTCCATAATGATAAGAATACATTCCATTGGACTAAAAAAAATCTGGAAAATAGACTACCTTTCAGAATGACTAGGCTACCATCCATTGGAATAACAAAAATCTCAACAACAAACTACCTTCCATAATGACTAGGCTACTATCCAATGGAGTAACAAAAATCTCGACACCAGACTACCTTCCATAATGACAAGGCTAGCATACATTGTAGTAACAAAGATATCGACAACAGACTACCTTCCATATTGACAAGGCTACCATCCATTGGAGTAACAAAAATCTCGATAATAGACCACCTTCCATAATGACAAGGCTACTATCCATTGGAGTACCAAAAATCTCGAAAACAACCTACCTTCCATAATGATAAGGCTACCATACATTGGAGTAACAAAAATGTCGATAACAGACTACCTTCCATAATGACAAGGCTACCATCAATTGTAGTAAGAAAAATCAGGACAATAGACTACCTTCCATAGTAAGAAGGCTACCATCCATTGGAGTAACAAAAATCTCCACAATAGACTACCTTTCATAATGACAAGGGTACCATCCATTGGAACAACAAAAATTTCGACGACAGACTACCTTCCATAAAGACAAGGCTACTATCAAATGGAGTAACAAAAATATCGACAACAGACTACCTTCCATAATGACAAGGCTAACATGCATTGTAGTAACAAAAATATGAACAAAAAACTACCTTTTATAATGACAAGGCTACCATTCATTGGAGTAACAAAAATCACAACGACATACTACCTTCAATAATGACAAGGCTACCATCTATTGGAGTAACAAAAATTTCGACACCAAACTACCTTCCATAATGACAATGCTACCATCCATTGGAGTAATAAAAATCTTGACAATAGACTATCTTCCATAATGACAAGGCTACAATCTATTGTAGTAACAGAAATCAAGACAACAGACTACCTTCCATAATGACAAGGCTACCATCCATTGTAGTAACAAAAATCTCGACAACATACTACCTTCCATAATGACAAGGCTACCATCCATTGTAGTAAGAAAAATCTCAAAAACAGACTAGCTTCCATAATGACAAGGCTACAATCCATTGGAGTAACAAAAATCTCGACAATAGACTACCTTTCATAATGACAAGGCTACCATCCATTGGAACAACAAAAATTTCAAAGACACACTACCTTCCATAATGAAAAGTCTACCATCCATTAGAGTAACAAATATATCGATAATAGACTACCTTCCATAATGATAAGGCTACCATCCATTAGAGTAACAAAAATCTTGAAAACAGACTACCTTCCATATTGACTAGGATACCATCCATTGGAATAAAAAAAATCTCAACAACAGAGTACCTTCCAAAATGACGAAGCTATTATCCAATGGAGTCACAAAAATATCGACAATAGACTACCTTCCATAATGACAAGGCTACCATCCATTGGAGTAACAAAAATCTCGAAAATAGGCTACATTCCATAATGACTAGGCTACCATCCATTGGTATAACAAAAATCTCAACGACATACTACCTTCCATAATGAAAAGGCTACCATCTATTGGAGTAACAAAAATCTCGACAACAAACTACCTTCCATAATGACAATGCTACCATCAATTGGAGTAACAAAAATCTCAACAATAGACTACCTTCCATAATGACATGGCTACAATCTATTGCAGTAACAAAAATCAAGACAACAGACTAACTTCCATAATAACAAGTCTACCATCCATTGTAGTAAGAAAAGTCTTGACAACAGACTACCTTCCATAATGACAAGGATACATTCCATTGGAGTAACAAAAATCTTGTCAATAGACTACCTTTTTTAGTTACAAGGCTACCATCCATTGGAATAACAAAAATATAAACGACATACTACCTTCAATAATGACAATGCTACCATCCATTGGAGTAACAAAAATCTCTAAAACAGACTACCTTCCATAATGACTAGGCTACTATCCAAGACTACCTTCCATAGTAAGAAGGCTAACATACATTGTAGTAACAAAGATATCGACAACAGACTACCTTCCATAATGACAAGGATACATTCCATTGGAGTAACAAAAATCTTGTCAATAGACTACCTTTTTTAGTTACAAGGCTACCATCCATTGGAATAACAAAAATATCAACGACATACTACCTTCAATAATGACAATGCTACCATCCATTGGAGTAACAAAAATCTCTAAAACAGACTACCTTCCATAATGACTAGGCTACTATCCAAGACTACCTTCCATAGTAAGAAGGCTAACATACATTGTAGTAACAAAGATATCGACAACAGACTACCTTCCATAATGACAAGGCTACAATCCATTGGAGTAACAAAAATCTCGACAACAGACTACCTTCCATAATGACAAGGTTACCATCCATTGTAGTAAGAAAAATCACGACAATAGACTACCTTCCATAGTAAGAAGGCTACCATCCATTGGAGTAACAAAAATCTCAACAACAGACTACCTTCCATAATGACAAGGCTACAATCCATTGGAGTAACAAAAATCTCCACAATAAAATACCTTTCATAAAGACAAGGCTACCATCCATTGGAACAACAAGAATTTCGACGACAGACTACCTTCCATAATGAAAAGGCTACCATCCATTGGAGTAACAAAAATCTCGATAATAGACTACCTTCCATAATGACAAGGCTACCATCCATTAGAGTAACAAAAATCTCGATAATAGACTACCTTCCATAATGATAAGGCTACCATCCATTGGATTAACAAAAATTTCGGAAATAGATAAACTTCCATAATGACTAGGCTACCATCCATTGGAATAACAAAAATCTCACCAACAGACTACCTTCCATAATGACAAGGCTAATATCCAATGGAGTAACAAAAATATCGACAACAGACTACCTTCCATAATGACAAGGATAACATGCATTATAGTAACAAAAATATGAACAACAGACTACTTTCCATAATGACAAGGCTACCATTCATTGGAGTAACAAAAATCACAACGATAAACTAGCTTACATAATGACAAGTCTACCATCCATTGGAGTAACAAAAATCTTGACAATAGACTACCTTCCATAATGACAAGGCTACAATCTATTGTAGTAACAAAAATCAAGACAACAGACTACCTTCCATAATGACAAGTCTACCATCCATTGTAGTAACAAAAATCTCGACAACAGACTACCTTCCATAATGACAAGGCTACCATCCATTGTAGTAAGAAAAATCTCGACAACAGACTATCTTCCATAATGACAAGGCTACAATCCATTGTAGTAACAAAAATCTCGACAACAGACTACCTTCCATAATGACAAGGCTACAATCCATTGGAGTAACAAAAATCACGACAATAGACTACCTTTCATAATGACAAGGCTACCATCCATTGGAACAACAAAAATTTCGACGACAGACTACCTTCCATAATGAAAAGGCTACCATCCATTGGAGTAACAAAAATCTCGATAATAGACTACCTTCCGTAATAAAAAGGCTACCATCCATTGGAGTAACAAAAAATCTCGAAAACAGATTACCTTCCATATTGACTAGGATACCATCCATTGGAATAAAAAAAATCTCAACAACAGAGTACCTTCCATAATGACAAAGCTACTATCCAATGGAGTAACAAAAATATCGACAATAGACTAACTTCCATAATGACAAGACTACCATCCATTGGAGTAATAAAAATCTCGAAAATAGGCTACCTTCCATAATGACTAGGCTACCATCCATCGGAATAACAAAAATCTCAATGATAGGCTACCTTCCATAATGAAAAGGCTACCATCTATTGGAGTAACAAAAATCTCGACAACAAACTACCTTCCATAATGACAATGCTACCATCAATTGTAGTAAGAAAAATCACGACACCAGACTACCTTCCATAATGACAAGGCTATAATCCCTTGGAGTAACAAAAATCTCCACAATAGACTACCTTTCATAATGACAAGGCTACCATCCATTGGAACAACAAAAATTTCGACGACAGACTACCTTCCATAATGAAAAGGCTACCATCCATTAGAGTAACAAAAATCTCGATAATAGACTACCTTCCATAATGACAAGGCTACCATCCATTGGAGTAACAAAAATCTCGATAATAGACTACCTTCCATAATGATAAGGCTACCATCCATTGGAGTAACAAAAATCTCGAAAATAGATAAACTTCCATAATGACTAGGCTACCATCCATTGGAATAACAAAAATCTCACCAACAGACTACCTTCCATAATGACAAGGCTACTATCCAATGGAGTAATAAAAATATCGACAACAGACTACCTTCCAATATGACAAGGCTAACATGCATTGTAGTAACAAAAATATGAACAACAGACTACCTTCCATAATGACAAGGCTACCATCCATTGGAGTAACAAAAATCTTGACAATAGACTACCTTCCATAATGACAAGGCTACAATCTATTGTAGTAACAAAAACCAAGACAACAGACTACCTTCCATAATGACAAGTCTACCATCCATTGTAGTAACAAAAATCTCGACAACAGACTACCTTCCATAATGACAAGGCTACCATCCATTGTAGTAAGAAAAATCTCGACAACAGACTACCTTCCATAATGACAAGGCTACAATCCATTGTAGTAACAAAAATCTCGACAACAGACTACCTTCCATAATGACAAGGCTACAATCCATTGGAGTAAAAAAAATCACGACAATAGACTACCTTTCATAATGACAAGGCTACCATCCATTGGAACAACAAAAATTTCGACGACAGACTACCTTCCATAATGAAAAGGCTACCATCCATTGGAGTAACAAAAATCTCGATAATAGACTACCTTCCATAATGACAAGGCTACCATCCATTGGAGTAACAAAAATCTCGAAACCAGATTACCTTCCATATTGACTAGGATACCATCCATTGGAATAAAAAAAATGTCAACAACAAAGTACCTTCCATAATGACAAAGCTACTATCCAATGGAGTAACCAAAATATCGACAATAGACTAACTTCCATAATGACAAGGCTAACATCCATTGGAGTAATAAAAATCTAGAAAATAGGCTACCTTCCATAATGACTAGGCTACCATCCATCGGAATATCAAAAATCTCAATGACAGGCTACCTTCCATAATGAAAAGGCTACCATCTATTGGAGTAACAAAAATCTCGACAACAAACTACCTTCCATAATGACAATGCTACCATCAATTGTAGTAAGAAAAATCACGACAACACACTACCTTCCATAATGACAAGGCTATAATCCATTGGTGTAACAAAAATCTCCACAATAGACTACCTTTCATAATGACAAGGCTACCATCCATTGGAACAACAAAAATTTCGACGACAGACTACCTTCCATAATGAAAAGGCTACCATCCATTAGAGTAACAAAAATCTCGATAATAGACTACCTTCCATAATGACAAGGCTACCATCCATTGGAGTAACAAAAATCTCGATAATAGACTACCTTCCATAATGATAAGGCTACCATCCATTGGAGTAACAAAAATCTCGAAAATAGATAAACTTCCATAATGACTAGGCTACCATCCATTGGAATAACAAAAATCTCACCAACAGACTACCTTCCATAATGACAAGGCTACTATCCAATGGAGTAACAAAAATATCGACAACAGACTACCTTCCAATATGACAAGGCTAACATGCATTGTAGTAACAAAAATATGAACAACAGACTACCTTCCATAATGACAAGGCTACCATCCATTGGAGTAACAAAAATCTTGACAATAGACTACCTTCCATAATGACAAGGCTACAATCTATTGTAGTAACAAAAACCAAGACAACAGACTACCTTCCATAATGACAAGTCTACCATCCATTGTAGTAACAAAAATCTCGACAACAGACTACCTTCCATAATGACAAGGCTACCATCCATTGTAGTAAGAAAAATCTCGACAACAGACTACCTTCCATAATGACAAGGCTACAATCCATTGTAGTAACAAAAATCTCGACAACAGACTACCTTCCATAATGACAAGGCTACAATCCATTGGAGTAAAAAAAATCAGGACAATAGACTACCTTTCATAATGACAAGGCTACCATCCATTGGAACAACAAAAATTTCGACGACAGACTACCTTCCATAATGAAAAGGCTACCATCCATTGGAGTAACAAAAATCTCGATAATAGACTACCTTCCATAATGACAAGGCTACCATCCATTGGAGTAACAGAAATCTCGAAACCAGATTACCTTCCATATTGACTAGGATACCATCCATTGGAATAAAAAAAATGTCAACAACAAAGTACCTTCCATAATGACAAAGCTACTATCCAATGGAGTAACAAAAATATCGACAATAGACTAACTTCCATAATGACAAGGCTAACATCCATTGGAGTAATAAAAATCTAGAAAATAGGCTACCTTCCATAATGACTAGGCTACCATCCATCGGAATATCAAAAATCTCAATGACAGGCTACCTTCCATAATGAAAAGGCTACCATCTATTGGAGTAACAAAAATCTCGACAACAAACTACCTTCCATAATGACAATGCTACCATCAATTGTAGTAAGAAAAATCACGACAACACACTACCTTCCATAATGACAAGGCTATAATCCATTGGAGTAACAAAAATCTCCACAATAGACTACCTTTCATAATGACAAGGCTACCATCCATTGGAACAACAAAAATTTCGACGACAGACTACCTTCCATAATGAAAAGGCTACCATCCATTGGAGTAACAAAAATCTCGATAATAGACTACCTTCCATAATGACAAGGCTACCATTCATTGGAGTAACAAAAATCTCGAAAACAGATTACCTTCCATATTGACTAGGCTACGATCCATTGGAATAAAAAATATCTCAACAACAAAGTACCTTCCATAATGACAAAGCTACTATCCAATGGAGTAACAAAAATATCGACAATAGACTAACTTCCATAATGACATAGCTACCATCCATTGGAGTAATAAAAATCTCGAAAATAGGCTACCTTCCATAATGACTAGGCTACCATCCATTGGAATAACAAAAATCTCAATGACTGGCTACCTTCCATTATGAAAAGGCTACCATCTATTGGAGTAACAAAAATCTCGACAACAAACTACCTTCCATAATGACAATGCTACCATCCATTGTAGTAAGAAAAATCACGACAACAAACTACCTTCCATAATGACAAGGCTACAATCCATTGGGGTAACAAAAATCTCCACAATAGACTACCTTTCATAATGACAAGGCTACCATCCATTGGAACAACAAAAATTTCGACGACAGACTACCTTCCATAATGAAAAGGCTACCATCCATTGGAGTAACAAAAATCTCGATAATAGACTACCTTCCATAATGACAAGGCTACCATCCATTAGAGTAACAAAAATCTCGACAATAGACTACCTTCCATAATGATAACGCTACCATCCATTGGAGTAACAAAAATCTTGAAAATAGATAAACTTTCCATAATGACTAGGCTACCATCCATTGGAATAACAAAAATCTCACCAACAGACTACCTTCCATAATGACAAGGCTACTATCCAATAGAGTAACAAAAATATCGACAACAGACTACCTTCCATAATGACAAGGCTAACATGCATTGTAGTAACAAAATATGAACAACAGACTACCTTCTATAATGACAAGGCTACCATTCATTGGAGTAACAAAAATCACAACGACAGACTAGCTTACATAATGACAAGGCTACCATCTATTGGAGTAACAAAAACCTCGACAACAACCTACCTTACATAATGACAATGCTACCATCCATTGGAGTAACAAAAATCTTGACAATAGACAACATTCCATAATGACAAGGCTACAATCTATTGTAGTAACAAAAATCAAGACAACAGACTACCTTCCATAATGACAAGGCTACCATCCATTGTAGTAACAAAAATCTTGACAACAGACTACCTTCCATAATGACAAGGCTACCATCCATTGTAGTAAGAAAAATCTCGACAACAAACTACCTTCCATAATGACAAGGCTACAATCCATTGTAGTAACAAAAATCTCGACAACAGACTACCTTCCATAATGACAAGGCTACAATCCATTGAAGTAACAAAAATCACGACAATAGACTACCTTTCATAATGACAAGGCTACCATCCATTGGAACAACAAAAATTTCAACGACAGACTACCTTCCATAATGAAAAGGCTACCATCCATTGGAGTAACAAAAATCTCGATAATAGACTACCTTCCATAATTCCAAGGCTACCATCCATTGGAGTAACAAAAATCTCGAAAACAGATTACCTTCCATATTGACTAGGCTACCATCCATTGGAATAAAAAAAATCTCAACAACAGAGTACCTTCCATAATGACAAAGCTACTATCCAATGGAGTAACAAAAATATCGACAATAGACTAACTTCCATAATGACAAGGCTACCATCCATTGGAGTAATAAAAATCTCGAAAATAGGCTACCTTCCATAATGACTAGGCTACCATCCATTGGAATAACAAAAATCTCAATGACAGGCTACCTTCCATAATGAAAAGGCTACCATCTATTGGAGTAACAAAAATCTCGACAACAAACTACCTTCCATAATGACAATTCTACCATCCATTGTAGTAAGAAAAATCACGACAACAAACTACCTTCCATAATGACAAGGCTACAATCCATTGGAGTAACAAAAATCTCCACAATAGACTACCTTTAATAATGACACGGCTACCATCCATTGGAACAACAAAAATTTCGACGACAGACTACCTTCCATAATGAAAAGGCTACCATCCATTGGAGTAACAAAAATCTCGATAATAGACTACCTTCCATAATGACAAGGCTACCATCCATTAGAGTAACAAAAATCTCGACAATAGACTACCTTCCATAATGATAAGGCTACCATCCATTGGAGTAACAAAAATCTCGAAAATAGATAAACTTCCATAACGACTAGGCTACCATCCATTGGAATAACAAAAATCTCACCAACAGACTACCTTCCATAATGACAAGGTTACTATCCAATGGAGTAACAAAAATATCGACAATAGACTACCTTCCATAATGACAAGTCTAACATGCATTGTAGTAACTAAAATATGAACAACATACTACCTTCCATAATGACAAGGCTACCATTCATTGGAGTAACAAAAATCACAACGACATACTACCTTCCATAATGACAAGGCTACCATCTATTGGAGTAACAAAAACCTCGACAACAAACTACCTTACATAATGACAATGCTACCATCCATTGGAGTAACAAAAATATTGACAATAGACTACCTTCCACAATGACAAGGCTACAATCTATTGGAGTAACAAAAACCAAGACAACAGACTACCTTCCATAATGACAAGTCTACCATCCATTGTAGTAACAAAAATCTCGACAACAGACTACCTTCCATAATGACAAGGCTACCATCCATTGTAGTAAGAAAAATCTCGACAACAGACTACCTTCCATAATGACAAGGCTACAATCCATTGTAGTAACAAAAATCTCGACAACAGACTACCTTCCATAATGACAAGGCTACAATCCATTGGAGTAACAAAAATCACGACAATAGACTACCTTTCATAATGACAAGGCTACCATCCATTGGAACAACAAAAATTTCGACGACAGACTACCTTCCATAATGAAAAGGCTACCATCCATTGGAGTAACAAAAATCTCGATAATAGACTACCTTCCATAATGACAAGGCTACCATCCATTGGAGTAACAAAAATCTCGAAAACAGATTACCTTCCATATTGACTAGGATACCATCCATTGGAATAAAAAAAATCTCAACAACAAATTACCTTCCATAATGACAAAGCTACTATCCAATGGAGTAACAAAAATATCGACAATAGACTAACTTCCATAATGACAAGGCTAACATCCATTGGAGTAATAAAAATCTAGAAAATAGGCTACCTTCCATAATGACTAGGCTACCATCCATCGGAATAACAAAAATCTCAATGACAAGCTACCTTCCATAATGAAAAGGCTACCATCTATTGGAGTAACAAAAATCTCGACAACAAACTACCTTCCATAATGACAATGCTACCATCAATTGTAGTAAGAAAAATCACGACAACACACTACCTTCCATAATGACAAGGCTATAATCCATTGGAGTAACAAAAATTTCCACAATAGACTACCTTTCATAATGACAAGGCTACCATCCATTGGAACAACAAAAATTTCGACGACAGACTACCTTCCATAATGAAAAGGCTACCATCCATTGGAGTAACAAAAATCTCGATAATAGACTACCTTACATAATGACAAGGCTACCATTCATTGGAGTAACAAAAATCTCGAAAACAGATTACCTTCCATATTGACTAGGCTATGATCCATTGGAATAAAATATATCTCAACAACAGAGTACCATCCATAATGACAAAGCTACTATCCAATGGAGTAATAAAAATATCGACAATAGACTAACTTCCATAATGACAAGGCTACCATCCATTGGAGTAATAAAAATCTCGAAAATAGGCTACCTTCCATGATGACTAGGCTACCATCCATTGGAATAACAAAAATCGCAATGACAAGCGACCTTCCATAATGAAAAGGCTACCATCTATTGGAGTAACAAAAATCTCGACAACAAACTACCTTCTATAATGACAATGCTACCATCCATTGTAGTAAGAAAAATCACGACAACAAACTACCTTCCATAATGACAAGGCTACAATCCATTGGAGTAACAAAAATCTCTACAATAGACTACCTTTCATAATGAGAAGGCTACCATCCATTGGAACAACAAAAATTTCGATGACAGACTACCTTCCATAATGAAAAGGCTACCATCCATTGGAATAACAAAAATCTCGATAATAGACTACCTTCCATAATGACAAGGCTACCATCCATTAGAGTAACAAAAATCTCGACAATAGACTACCTTCCATAATGATAAGGCTACCATCGATTGGAGTAACAAAAATCTTGAAAATAGATAAACTTCCATAGTGACTAGGCTACCATCCATTGGAATAACAAAAATCTCACCAACAGACTACCTTCCATAATGACAAGGCTACTATCCAATGGAGTAACAAAAATATCGACAACAGACTACCTTCCAATATGACAAGGCTAACATGCATTGTAGTAACAAAAATATGAACAACAGACTACCTTCCATAATGACAAGGCTACCATTCATTGGAGTAACAAAAATCACAACGACAGACTACCTTCCATAATGACAAGGCTACCATCTATTGGAGTAACAAAAGCCTCGACAACAAACTACCTTACATAATGACAATCCTACCATCCATTGGAGTAACAAAAATCTTGACAATAGACAACCTTCCATAATGACAAGGCTACAATCTATTGTAGTAACAAAAATCAAGACAACAGACTACCTTCCATAATGACAAGGCTACCATCCATTGTAGTAAGAAAAATCTCGACAACTGACTACCTTCCGTAATGAAAACGCTACAATCCATTGTAGTAACAAAAGTCTCGACAATAGACTACCTTCAATAATGACAAGGCTACAATCCATTGGAGTAACAAAAATCACGACAATAGACTACCTTTCATAATGACAAGGCTACCATCCATTGGAACAACAAAAATTTCGACGACAGACTACCTTCCATAATGAAAAGGCTACCATCCATTGGAGTAACAAAAATATCGATAATAGACTACCTTCCATAATGACAAGGCTACCATCCATTGGAGTAACAAAAATCTCGAAAACATATTACCTTCCATATTGACTAGGCTACCATCCATTGGAATAAAAAAAATCTCAACAACAGAGTACCTTCCATAATGACAAAGCTACTATCCAATGGAGTAACAAAAATATCGACAATAGACTAACTTCCATAATGTCAAGGCTACCATCCATTGGAGTAATAAAAATCTCGAAAATAGGCTACCATCCATTGGAATAACAAAAATCTCAATGACAGGCTACCTTCCATAATGAAAAGGCTACCGTCTATTGGAGTAACAAAAATCTCGACAACAAACTACCTTCCATAATGACAATGCTACCATCCATTGTAGTAAGAAAAATCACGACAACCGACTACCTTCCACAATGACAAGGCTACAATCCATTGGAGTAACAAAAATCTCCACAATAGACTACCTTTCATAATGACAAGGCTACCATCCATTGGAATAACAAAAAATTCGACGACAGACTACCTTCCATAATGAAAAGGCTACCATCCATTGGAGTAACAAAAATCTCGATAATAGACTACCTTCCATAATGACAAGGCTACCATTCATTGGAGTAACAAAAATCTCAAAAACAGATTACCTTCCATATTGACTAGGCTACGATGCATTGGAATAAAAAATATCTCAACAACAGAGTACCTTCCATAATGACAAAGCTACTATCCAATGGAGTAACAAAAATATCGATAATAGACTAACTTCCATAATGACAAGGCTACCATCCATTGGAGTAATAAAAATCTCGAAAATAGGCTACCTTCCATAATGACTAGGCTACCATCCATTGGAATAACAAAAATCTCAATGACTGGCTACCTTCCATTATGAAAAGGCTACCATCTATTGGAGTAACAAAAATCTCGACAACAAACTACCTTCCATAATGACAATGCTACCATCCATTTTAGTAAGAAAAATCACGACAACAAACTACCTTCCATAATGACAAGGCTACAATCCATTGGAGTAATAAAAATCTCCACAATAGACTACCTTTCATAATGACAAGGCTACCATCCATTGGAACATCAAAAATTTCGACGACAGACTACCTTCCATAATGAAAAGGCTACCATCCATTGGAGTAACAAAAATCTCGATAATAGACTACCTTCCATAATGACAAGGCTACCATTCATTAGAGTAACAAAAATTTCGACAATAGACTACCTTCCATAATGATAACGCTACCATCCATTGGAGTAACAAAAATCTTGAAAATAGATAAATTTCCATAATGACTAGGCTACCATCCATTGGAATAACAAAAATCTCACCAACAGACTACCTTCCATAATGACAAGGCTACTAACCAATGGAGTAACAAAAATATCGACAACAGACTACCTTCCATAATGACAAGGCTAACATGCATTGTAGTAACAAAAATATGAACAACAGACTACCTTCTATAATGACAAGGCTACCATTCATTGGAGTAACAAAAATCACAACGAAAGACTAGCTTCCATAATGACAAGGCTACCATCTATTGGAGTAACAAAAACCTCGACAACAACCTACCTTACATAATGACAATGCTACCATCCATTGGAGTAACAAAAATCTTGACAATAGACAACATTCCATAATGACAAGGCTACAATCTATTGTAGTAACAAAAATCAAGACAACAGACTACCTTCCATAATGACAAGGCTACCATCCATTGTAGTAACAAAAATCTTGACAACAGACTACCTTCCATAATGACAAGGCTACCATCCATTGTAGTAAGAAAAATCTCGACAACAGACTACCTTCCATAATGACAAGGCTACAATCCATTGTAGTAACAAAAATCTCGACAACAGACTACCTTCCATAATGACAAGGCTACAATCCATTGGAGTAACAAAAATCACGACAATAGACTACCTTTCATAATGACAAGGCTACCATCCATTGGAACAACAAAAATTTCGACGACAGACTACCTTCCATAATGAAAAGGCTACCATCCATTGGAGTAACAAAAATCTCGATAATAGACTACCTTCCATAATTCCAAGGCTACCATCCATTGGAGTAACAAAAATCTCGAAAACAGATTACCTTCCATATTGACTAGGCTACCATCCATTGGAATAAAAAAAATCTCAACAAAAGAGTACCTTCCATAATGACAAAGCTACTATCCAATGGAGTAACAAAAATATCGACAATAGACTAACTTCCATAATGACAAGGCTACCATCCATTGGAGTAATAAAAATCTCGAAAAAAGGCTACCTTCCACAATGACTAGGCTACCATCCATTGGAATAACAAAAATCTCAATGACAGGCTACCTTCCATAATGACAAGGCTACCATCCATTGTAGTAAGAAAAATCACGACAACAAACTACCTTCCATAATGACAAGGCTACAATCCATTGGAGTAACAAAAATCTCCACGATAGACTACCTTTAATAATGACACGGCTACCATCCATTGGAACAACAAAAATTTCGATGACAGACTACCTTCCATAATGAAAAGGCTACCATCCATTGGAGTAACAAAAATCTCGATAATAGACTACCTTCCATAATGACAAGGCTATCATCCATTAGAGTAACAAAAATCTCGACAATAGACTACCTTCCATAATGATAAGGCTACCATCCATTGGAGTAACAAAAATCTCGAAAATAGATAAACTTCCATAACGACTAGGCTACCATCCATTGGAATAAAAAAAATCTCACCAACAGACTACCTTCCATAATGACAAGGTTACTATCCAATGGAGTAACAAAAATATCGACAACAGACTACCTTCCATAATGACAAGTCTAACATGCATTGTAGTAACAAAAATATGAACAACATACTACCTTCCATAATGACAAGGCTACCATTCATTGGAGTAACAAAAATCACAACGACAGACTACCTTCCATAATGACAAGGCTACCATCTATTGGAGTAACAAAAACCTCGACAACAAACTACCTTACATAATGACAATGCTACCATCCATTGGAGTAACAAAAATATTGACAATAGACTACCTTCCAAAATGACAAGGCTACAATCTAATGTAGTAACAAAAATCAAGACAACAGACTACCTTCCATACTGACAAGCCTACCATCCATTGTAGTAAGAAAAATCTCGACAATAGACTACCTTCCATAATGACAAGGCTACAATCCATTGTAGTAACAAAAATCTCGACAACAGACTACCTTCCATAATGACAACGCTACAATCCATTGGAGTAACAAAAATCACGACAATAGACTACCTTTCATAATGACAAGGCTACCATCCATTGGAACAACAAAAATTTCGACGACAGACTACCTTCCATAATGAAAAGGCTACCATCCATTAGAGTAACAAAAATCTCGATAATGGACTACCTTCCATAATGACAAGGCTACCATCCATTGGAGTAACAAAAATCTCGAAAACAGACTACCTTGCATATTGACCAGGATACCATCCATTGGAATAAAAAAAATCTCAACAACAAAGTACCTTCCATAATGACAAAGCTACTATCCAATGGAGTAACAAAAATATCGACAATAGACTAACTTCCATAATGACAAGGCTAACATCCATTGGAGTAATAAAAATCTAGAAAATAGGCTACCTTCCATAATGACTAGGCTACCATCCATCGGAATAACAAAAATCTCAATGACAGGCTACCTTCCATAATGAGAAGGCTACCATCTATTGGAGTAACAAAAATCTCGACAACAAACTACCTTCCATAATGACAATGCTACAATCCATTGTAGTAAGAAAAATCATGACAACAGACTACCTTCCATAATGACAAGGCTACAATCCATTGGAGTAACAAAAATCTCCACAATAGACTACCTTTCATAATGACAAGGCTACCATCCATTGGAACAACAAAAATTTCGATGACAGACTACCTTCCATAATTAAAAGGCTACCATCCATTGGAGTAACAAAAATCTCGATAATAGACTACCTTCCAAAATGACAAGGCTACCATCCATTAGAGTAACAAAAATCTCGACAATAGACTACCTTCCATAATGATAAGGCTACCATCCATTGGAGTAACAAAAATCTCGAAAATAGATAAACTTCCATAATGACTAGGCTACCATCCATTGGAATAACAAAAATCTCACCAACAGACTACCTTCCATATTGATAAGGCTACTATACAATGGAGTAACAAAAATATCGACAACAGACTACCTTCCATAATGACAAGGCTAACATGCATTGTAGTAACAAAAATATGAACAACATACTACCTTCCATAATGATAAGGCTACCATTCATTGGAGTAACAAAAATTACAACGAAAGACTACATTCCATAATGACAAGGCTACCATCTATTGGATTAACAAAAATCTCGACAACAAACTACCTTACATAATGACAATGCTACCATCCATGAGGGAGTCTTAAGATACTTCCAGTTCGCTGGACTTAGTTTTAGATACTCCAAGCCTCGTCCAGAATCTCTCTTTCCTGTGCTATCAAGAATAAGGAATAGCCAGCAAGGTATTCTTATACGCGAGTAACAAAAATCTTGACAATAGACTACCTTCCATAATGACAAGGCTACAATCTATTGTAGTAACAAAAATCAAGACAACAGACTACCTTCCATAATGACAAGGCTACCATCCATTGTAGTAACAAAAATCTCGACAACAGACTACCTTCCATAATGACAAGGCTACCATCCATTGTAGTAAGAAAAATCTCGATAACAGACTACCTTCCATAATGACAAGGCTACAATCCATTGTAGTAACAAAAATCTCGACAACAGACTACCTTCCATAATGACAAGGCTACAATCCATTGGAGTAACAAAAATCACGACAATAGACTACCTTTCATAATGACAAGGCTACCATCCATTGGAACAACAAAAATTTCGACGACAGACTACCTTCCATAATGAAAAGTCTACCATCCATTGGAGTAACAAAAATCTCGATAATAGACTACCTTCCATAATGACAAGGCTACCATCCATTGGAGTAACAAAAATCTCGAAAATAGATTACCTTCCATATTGACTAGGCTACCATCCATTGGAATAAAAAAAATCTCAACAACAGAGTACCTTCCATAATGACAAAGCTACTATCCAATGGAGTAACAAAAATATCGACAATAGACTAACTTCCATAATGACAAGGCTACCATCCATTGGAGTAATAAAAATCTCGAAAATAGGCTACCTTCCATAATGAGTAGGCTACCATCCATTGGAATAAAAAAAATCTCGATGACAGGCTACCTTCCATAATGAAAAGGCTACCATCTATTGGAGTAACAAAAATTTCGACAACAAACTACCTTCCATAATGACAATGCTACCATCCATTGTAGTAAGTAAAATCACGACAACATACATCCTTCCATAATGACAAGGCTATAATCCATTGGAGTAACAAAAATCTCCACAACAGACTACCTTTCATAATGACAAGGCTACCATCCATTGGAACAACAAAAATTTTGACGACAGACTACCTTCAATAATTAAAAGGCTACCATCCATTGGAGTAACAAAAATCTCGATAATAGACTACCTTCCATAATGACAATGCTACCATCCATTAGAGTAACAAAAATCTAGACAATAGACTACCTTCCATAATGATAAGGCTACTATCCATTGGAGTAACAAAAATCTCGAAAATAGATAAACTTCCATAATGACTAGGCTACCATCCATTGGAATAACAAAAATCTCATCAACAGACTACCTTCCATAATGACAAGGCTACTATCCAATGGAGTAACAAAAATATCGACAACAGACTACCTTCCATAATGACAAGTCTAACATGCATTGTAGTAACAAAAATATGAACAACAGACTACCTTCCATAATGACAAGGCTACCATTCATTGGAGTAACAAAAATCACAACAACAAACTACCTTCCATAATGACAAGGCTACCATCTATTGGAGTAACAAAAACCTCGACAACAACCTACCTTACATAATAACAATGCTACCATCCATTGGAGTAACAAAAATCTTGACAATAGACAACCTTCCATAATGACAAGGCTACAATCTATTGTAGTAACAAAAATCAAGACAACAGACTACCTTCCATAATGACAAGGGTACCATCCATTGTAGTAACAAAAATCATGACAACAGACTACCTTCCATAATGACAAGGCTACCATCCATTGTAGTAAGAAAAATCTCCACAACAGACTACCTTCCATAATGACAAGGCTACAATCCATTGTAGTAACAAAAATCTCGACAACAGACTACCTTCCATAATGACAAGGCTACAATCAATTGGAGTAACAAAAAGCACGACAATAGACTACCTTTCATAATGACAAGGCTACCATCCATTGGAACAACAAAAATTTCGACGACAGACTACCTTCCATAATGAAAGGGCTACCATCCATTGGAGTAACAAAAATCTCGATAATAGACTACCTTCCATAATGACAAGGCTACCATCCATTGGAGTAACAAAAATCTCGAAAACAGATTACCTTCCATATTGACTAGGCTACCATCCATTGGAATAAAAAAAATCTCAACAACAGAGTACCTTCCATAATGACAAAGCTATTATCCAATGGAGTAACAAAAATATCGACAATAGACTAACTTCCATAATGACAAGGCTACCATCCATTGGAGTAATAAAAATCTCGAAAATAGGTTACCTTCCATAATGACTAGGCTACCATCCATTGGAATAACAAAAATGTCAATGACAGGCTACCTTCCATAATGAAAAGGCTGCCATCTATTGGAGTAAAAAAAATCTCGACAACAAACTAACTTCCATAATGACAATGCTACCATCCATTGTAGTAAGAAAAATCACGACAATAGACTACCTTCCATAATGACAAGGCTACAATCTAATGGAGTAACAAAAATCTCCACAATAGACTACCTTTCATAATGACAAGGCTACCATCCATTGGAACAACAAAAATTTCGACGACAGACTACCTTCCATAATTAAAAGGCTACCATCCATTGGAGTAACAAAAATATCGATAATAGTCTACTTCCATAATGACAAGGCTACCATCCATTAGAGTAACAAAAATCTCGACAATAGACTACCTTCCATAATGATAAGGCTACCATCCATTGGAGTAACAAAAATCTCGAAAATAGATAAACTTCCATAATGACTAGGCTACCATCCATTGGAATAACAAAAATCTCACCAACAGACTACCTTCCATAATGACAAGGTTACTATCCAATGGAGTAACAAAAATATCGACAACAAACTACCTTCCATAATGACAAGTCTAACATGCATTGTAGTAACAAAAATATGAACAACATACTACCTTCCATAATGACAAGGCTACCATTCATTGGAGTAACAAAAATCACAACGACAGACTACCTTCCATAATGACAAGGCTACCATCTATTGGAGTAACAAAAACCTCGACAACAAACTACCTTACATAATGACAATGCTACCATGCATTGGAGTAACAAAAATATTGACAATAGACTACCTTCCATAATGACAAGGCTACAATCTATTGTAGTAACAAAAATCAAGACAACAGACTACCTTCCATAATGACAAGGGTACCATCCATTGTAGTAACAAAAATCATGACAACAGACTACCTTCCATAATGACAAGGCTACCATCCATTGTAGTAAGAAAAATCTCCACAACAGACTACCTTCCATAATGACAAGGCTACAATCCATTGTAGTAACAAAAATCTCGACAACAGACTACCTTCCATAATGACAAGGCTACAATCAATTGGAGTAACAAAAAGCACGACAATAGACTACCTTTCATAATGACAAGGCTACCATCCATTGGAACAACAAAAATTTCGACGACAGACTACCTTCCATAATGAAAAGGCTACCATCCATTAGAGTAACAAAAATCTCTATAATAGACTACCTTCCATAATGACAAGGCTACCATCCATTGGAGTAACAAAAATCTCGAAAACAGACTACCTTCCATACTAACAAGGCTACCATCCATTGTAGTAAGAAAAATCTCGACAATAGACTACCTTCCATAATGACAAGCCTACAATCCATTGTAGTAACAAAAATCTCGACAACAGACTACCTTCCATAATGACAAGGCTACAATCCATTGGAGTATCAAAAATCACGACAATAGACTACCTTTCATAATGACAAGGCTACCATCCATTGGAACAACAAAAAATTCGACGACAGACTACCTTCCATAATGAAAAGGCTACCATCCATTAGAGTAACAAAAATCTCGATAATAGACTACCTTCCATAATGACAAGGCTACCATCCATTGGAGTAACAAAAATCTCGAAAACAGATTACCTTCCATATTGACTAGGCTACCATCCATTGGAATAAAAAAATTCTCAACAACATAGTACCTTCCATATTGACAAAGCTACTATCCAATGGAGTAACAAAAATATCGACAATAGACTACCTTCCATAATGACAAGGCTACCATCCATTGGAGTAATAAAAATATCGAAAATAGGCTACCTTCCATAATGACTAGGCTAACATCCATTGGAATATCAAAAATCTCAATGACAGGCTACCTTCCATATTGAAAAGGCTACCATCTATTGGAGTAACAAAAATCTCGACAACATACTACCTTCCATAATCACAAGGCTACAATCTATTATAGTAACAAAAATATCGATAATAGACTACCTTTCATAATGACAAGGCTACCATCCATTAGAATAACAAAAATTTCAACAATAGACTAGCTACCATAATGACAAGGGTACCATCATTGGTGTAACCAAAATCTCGACAATAGACTACCTTCCACAATGACAAGGCTACAATCCATTGGAGTATATAAAATCTTGACAACAGACTACCTTCCATAATGAAAAGGCTACCATCCATTGGAGTAACAAAAATCTCGACAACATACTACCTTCTATAATGACAAGGCTACCATCCATTGGAGTAACAAAGATATCGACAACATACTACCTTCCATAATTACAAGGATACCATCCATTGGAGTAACAAAAATCACGACAACAGACTACCTTCCATAATGACAAGCCTACCATCCATTGGAGTAACAAAAATCTCGACAACAGACTAGCTTCCATAATAACAAGGCTACCATCCATTAGAATAACAAAAATATCGACAACACACTACCTTCCATAATGACAAGGCTACCATCCATTATAGTGAAATACATCTCGATAATATACTACCTTCTATGATGAAAAGGCTACCATCCATTGGAGTAACAAAAATCTCGACAATAGACTACCTTCCATAATGACAAGGCTACAATCTATTATAGTAACGAAAATCTCGACAATAGACTACCTTTCATAATGACAAGGCTATCGTCCATTGGAATAAAAAAAACCTCGACAACAAACTACGTTCCATAATGACAAGGCTACCATCCCTTAGAGTAACAAAAATGTCGACAACAGACTACCTTCCATAATGAAAAGGCTACCATCCATTGGAGAAACAAAGATATCGACAACATACTACCTTCCATAATGACAAGGCTACCATCCCTTAGAGTAACAAAAATCGCGACAAGACACTACCTTCCATAATGACAAGTCTACCATCCAATCGAGTAACAAAAATCTCAACAATAGACTACCTACCATAATGACAAGGGTACCATCATTGGTGTAACCAAAATCTCGACAACATACTACCGTCTATAATGACAAGGCTACCATCCATTGGAGTAACAAAGATATCGACAATAGACTACCTTCCATAATGACAAGGCTACCATCCATTGGAGTAACAAATATCTCGACAACAGACTAGCTTCCATAATAACAAGGCTACAATCTATTATAGTAACAAAATTTTCAACAATAGACTACCTTTCATAATGACAAGGCTACCATCCATTGGAATAAGAAAAATCTCAACAACAGACTACGTTCCAAGGCTACAATCCCTTAGAGTAACAAAAATCTCGACAACAGACTACCTTCCATACTGACAAAACTACCATCCATTGGAGTAACAAAGATATGGACAACATTCTACCTTCCATAATGACAAGTCTACCATCCATTGGAGTAAAAAAAATCACAACAACAGACTACCATCCATAATGACAAGGCTATCATCCATTGGAATAACAAAAATATCGACAACACACTACCTTCCATAATGACAAGTCTACCATCCAATGGAGTAAGAAAAATCTCGACAACAGAATAGCTTCCATAATGATTAGGCTCTCATCAATTGGAGTAACAAAAACTCGACAACATACTACCTTCCATAATCACAAGGCTACAATCTATTATAGTAACAAAAATATCGATAATAGACTACCTTTCATAATGCCAAGGCTACCATACATTGGAATAACAAAAATCTCGACAACAGACTACGTTCCATAATGACAAGGCTACCATCCATTGGAGTAACAAAAATCTCGACAATGGACTAACTTCCGTAATAACAAGGCTACATTCTATTATAGTAACGAAAATCCCGACAATAGACTACCTTTCATAATGACAAGGCTACCATCCATTAGAATAACAAAAATTTCAACAATATACTAGCTACCATAATGACAAGGGTACCATCATTGGTGTAACCAAAATCTCGACAATAGACTACCTTCCACAATGACAAGGCTACAATCCATTGGAGTATACAAAATCTTAACAACAGACTACCTTCCATAATGAAAAGGCTACCATCCATTGGAGTAACAAAAATCTCGACAACATACTACCTTCTATAATAACAAGGCTACCATCCATTGGAGCAACAAAGATATCGACAACATACTACCTTCCATAATTACAAGGATACCATCCATTGGAGTAACAAAAATCACGACAACAGACTACCTTCCATAATGACAAGGCTACCATCCATTGTAGTAAGAAAAATCACGACAACAGACTACCTTCCATAATGACAAGGCTACAATCCATTGGAGTAACAAAAATCTCCACAATAGACTACCTTTCATAATGACAAGGCTACCATCCATTGGAACAACAAAAATTTTGACGACATACTACCTTCCATAATTAAAAGGCTACCATCCATTGGAGTAACAAAAATCTCGATAATAGACTACCTTCCATAATGACAAGGCTACCATCCATTAGAGTAACAAAAATCTCGACAATAGACTACCTTCCATAAGGATAAGGCTACCATCCATTGGAGTAACAAAAATCTCGAAAATAGATAAACATCCATAATGACTAGGCTACCATCCAATGGAATAACAAAAATCTCACCAACAGACTACCTTCCATAATGACAAGGCTACTATCCAATGGAGTAACAAAAATATCGAGAATAGACTACCTTCCATAATGACAAGGCTAACATGCATTGTAGTAACAAAAATATGAACAACATACTACCTTCCATAATGACAAGGCTACCATTCATTGGAGTAACAAAAATCACAACGAAAGACTACCTTCCATAGTGACAAGGCTACCATCTATTGGAGTAACAAAAACCTCGACAACAAACTACCTTACATAATGACAATGCTACCATCCATTGGAGTAACAAAAATCTTGAAAATAGACTACCTTCCATAATGACAAGGTTACAATCTATTGTAGTAACAAAACTCAAGACAACAGACTACCTTCCATAATGACAAGGCTACCATCCATTGTAGTAACAAAAATCTCGACAATAGACTACCTTCCATGATGACAAGGCTACAATCCATTGGAGTAACAAAAATCACGACAATAGACTACCTTCCATAATGACAAGTCTACAATCCATTGTAGTAACAAAAATCTCGACAATACACTACCTTCCATAATGACAAGGCTACAATCCATTGGAGTAACAAAAATCACGACAATAGACTACCTTTCATAATGACAAGGCTACCATCCATTGGAACAACAAAAATTTCGACGACAGACTACCTTCCATAATGAAAAGGCTACCATCCATTGGAGTAACAAAAATCTTGATAATAGACTACCTTCAATAATGACAAGGCTACCATCCATTGGAGTAATAAAAATCTTTAAAATAGGCTACCTTCCATAATGAATAGGCTACCATCCATTGGAATAACAAAAATCTCAATGACAGGCTACCTTCCATAATGAAAAGGCTACCATCTATTGGAATAACAAAAATCTCGACAACAAACTACCTTCCATAATGACAATGCTACCATCCATTGTAGTAAGAAAAATCACGACAACAGACTACCTTCCATAATGACAAGGCTACAATCCATTGGAGTAACAAAAATCTCCACAATAGACTACCTTTCATAATGACAAGGCAACCATCCATTGGAACAACAAAAATTTCGACGACAGACTACCTTCCATAATGTAAAGGCTACCATCCATTGGAGTAACAAAAATCTCGATAATAGACTACCTTCCATAATGACAAGGCTACAATCCATTAGAGAAACAAAAATCTCGACAATAGACTACCTTCCATAATGATAAGGCTACCATCCATGGAGTAACAAAAATCTCCAAAATAGACAAACTTCCATAATGACTAGGCTACCATCCATTGGAATAACAAAAATCTCACCAACATACTACCTTCCATAATGACAAGGCTACTATCCAATGGAGTAACAAAAATATCGACAATAGACTACCTTCTATAATGACAAGGCTAACATGCATTGTAGTAACAAAAATATGAACAACAGACTACCTTCCATAATGACAAGGCTACCATTCATTGGAGTAACAAAAATCACAACGACAGACTACCTTCCATAATGACAAGGCTACCATCTATTGGAGTAACAAAAACCACGACAACAAACTATCTTACATAATGACAATGCTACCATCCATTGGAGTAACAAAAATCATGACAATAGACAACCTTCCATAATGACAAGGCTACAATCTATTGTAGTAACAAAAATCAAGACAACAGACTACCTTCCATAATGACAAGGCTACCATCCATTGTAGTAAGAAAAATCTCGACAACAGACTACCTTCCATAATGAAAAGGCTACAATCCATTGTAGTAACATAAATCTCGACAATAGACTAGCTTCCATAATGACAAGGCCATAATCCATTGGAGTAACAAAAATCACGACAATAGACTACCTTTCATAATGACAAGGCTACCATCCATTGGAACAACAAAAATTTCGACGACAGACTACCTTCCATAATGATAAGGCTACCATCCATTGGAGTAACAAAAATCTTGATAATAGACTACCTTCCATAATGACAAGGCTACCATCCATTGGAGTAACAAAAATCTCGAAAACAGATTATCTTCCATATTGACTAGGCTACCATCCATTGGAATAAAAAAAATCTCAACAACAGAGTACCTTTCATAATGACAAAGCTACTATCCAATGGAGTAACAAAAATATCGACAATAGACTAACTTCGATAATGAGATGGCTACCATCCATTGTAGTAATAAAATTCTCAAAAATAGGCTAACTTCCATAATGACTAGACTACCATCCATTGGAATAATAAAAATCTCAATGACAGACTACCTTCCATAGTGAAAAGGCTACCATCTATTGGAGTAACAAAAATCTTGACAACAAACTACCTTCTATAATGACAATGCTACCATCCATTGGAGTAACAAAAAGCTTGACAATAGACTACCTTCTATAATGACAAGGCTACAATCTATTGTAGTAACAAAAATCAAGACAGCAAACTACCTTCCATAATGACAAGGCTACCATCCATTGTAGTAAGAAAAATCACGACAACAGACTACCTTCCATAATGACAAGGATACATTCCATTGGAGTAACAAAAATCTGGTAAATAGACTACCTTTTATAGTGACAAGGCTACCATCCATTGGAATAACAAAAATATCAACGACATACTACCTTCTATAATGACAAGGCTACCATCCATTGGAGTAACAAAAATCTCGACAACAAACTACCCTCCATAATGACAAGGCTACCATCCAATGGAGTAACAAAAATATCGAAAACATACTACCTTCCATAATGACTAGGCTACCATCCATTGGAATAACAAAAATCTCAACAACACACTACCCCCCATAAGGACTAGGCTACTATCCAATGGACTAACAAAAATCTCGACTCCAGAATACCTTCCAGAATGACAAGGCTAACATACATTGTAGTAACAAAGATATCGACAACAGACTACCTTCCATAATGATAAGGCTACAATCCATTGTAGTAAGAAAAATCACGACAACAGACTACCGTCCATAATGACAAGGATATAATCCATTGGAGTAACAAAAATCTCCATAATAGACTACCTTTCATAATTTCAAGGCTACCATTCATTGGAACAACAAAAATTTCGACGACAGACTAACTTCTATAATGAAAAGGCTACCATCCATTGGAGTAACAAAAATCTCGATAATAGACTACCTTCCATAATGACATAGCTGCAATCCATTAGAGAAATTAAAATCTCGACAATAGACTACCTTCCATAATGATAAGGCTACCATCCATTGGAGTAACAAAAATCTCGAAAATAGACAAACTTCCATAATGACTAGGCTACCATCCATTGGAATAACAAAAATCTCACCAACAGACTACCTTCTATACTGAAAAGGCTACTATCCAATGGATTAACAAAAATATCGACAATAGACTACCTTCCATAATGACAAGGCTAACATGCATTGTAGTAACAAAAATATGAACAACAGACTACCTTCCATAATGACAAGGCTACCATTCATTGGAGGAACAAAAATCACAACGACAGACTACCTTCCATAATGACAAGGCTACCATCTATTGGAGTAACAAAAACTACGACAACAAACTATCTTACATAATGACAATGCTACCATCCATTGGAGTAACAAAAATCTTGACTATAGACAACCTTCCATAATGACAAGGCTACAATCTATTGTAGTAACAAAAATCAAGACAACAGACTACCTTCCATAATGAAAAGGCTATAATCCATTGTAGTAAGAAAAATCTCGACAACAGACTACCTTCCATAATGAAAAGGCTACCATCCATTGTAGTAAGAAAAATCTCGACAACAGACTACCTTTCATAATGACAAGGCTACAATCCATTATAGTAACATAAATCTCGACAATAGACTACCTTCCATAATGACAAGGCTACAATCCATTGGAGTAACAAAAATCACGACAATAGACTACCTTTCATAATGACAAGGCTACCATCCATTGGAACAACAAAAATTTCGACGACAGACTCCCTTCCATAATGAAAAGGCTACCATCCATTGGAGTAACAAAAATCTTGATAATAGACTACCTTCCATAATGGCAAGGCTACCATCCATTGGAGTAGCAAAAATATCGAAAACAGACTACCTTCCATATTGACTAGGCTACCATCCATTGGAATAAAAAAAATCTCAACAACAGAGTACCTTCCATATTGACAAAGCTACTATCCAATGGAGTAACAAAAATATCGACAATAGACTAACTTCCATAATGACATGGCTACCATCCATTGGAGTAATAAAAATCTCAAAAATAGGCTACCTTTCATAATGACTACGCTACCATCCATTGGAATAACAAAAATCTCAATGACAGACTACCTTCCATAGTGAAAAGGCTACCATCTATTGGAGTAACAAAAATCTTGACAACAAACTACCTTCCATAATGACAATGCTACCATCCATTGGAGTAACAAAAAGCTTGACAATAGACTACCTTCCATAATGACAAGGCTACAATCTATTGTAGTAACAAAAATCAAGACAAAAAACTACCTTCCATAATGACAAGGCTACCATCCATTGTATTAAGAAAAATCACGACAACAGACTACATTCCATAATGAAAAGGATACATTCCATTGGATTAACAAAAATCTGGTAAATAGACTACCTTTTATAGTGACAAGGCTACCATCCATTGGAATAACAAAAATATCAACGACATACTACCTTCTATAATGACAAGGCTATCATTCATTGGAGTAACAAAAATCTCGACAACAGACTACCTTCCATAATGACAAGGCTACCATCCAATGGAGTAACAAAAATATCGAAAACATACTATCTTCCATAATGACTAGGCTACCATCCATTGGAATAACAAAAATCTCAACAACACACTACCCCCCATAAGGACTAGGCTACTATCCAATGGACTAACAAAAATCTCGACACCAGAATACCTTCCATAATGACAAGGCTAACATACATTGTAGTAACAAAGATATCGACAACATACTACCTTCCATAATGACAAGGCTACAATCCATTGTAGTAATAAAAATCACGACAACAGACTACCTTCCATAATGACAAGGCTACAATCCATTGGAGTAACAAAAATCTCCATAATAGACTACCTTTCATAATGACAAGGCTACCATCCATTGGAACAACAAAAATTTCGACGACAGACTACCTTCCATAATGAAAAGGCTACCATCCATTGGAGTAACAAAAATCTCGATAATAGACTACCTTCCATAATGACAAGGCTTTAATCCATTAGAGAAACAAAAATCTCGACAATAGACTACCTTCCATAAGGATAAGGCTACCATCCATTGGAGTAACAAAAATCTCGAAAATATACAAACTTCCATAATGACTAGGCTACCATCCATTGGAATAACAAAAATCTCACCAACAGACTACCTTCCATACTGAAAAGGCTACTATCCAATGGAGTAACAAAAATATCGACAATAGACTACCTTCCATAATGACAAGGCTAACATGCATTGTAGTAACAAAAATATGAACAACAGACTACCTTCCATAATGACAAGGCTACCATTCATTGGAGTAACAAAAATCACAACGACAGACTACCTTCCATAATGACAAGGCTACCATCTATTGGAGTAACAAAAACCACGACAACAAACTATCTTACATAATGACAATGCTACCATCCATTGGAGTAACAAAAATCATGACAATAGACAACCTTCCATAATGACAAGGCTACAATCTATTGTAGTAACAAAAATCAAGACAACAGACTACCTTCCATAATGACAAGGCTACCATCCATTGTAGTAACAAAAATCTCGACAACAGACTACCTTCCATAATGAAAAGGCTACCATCCATTGGAGTAACAAAAATCTCGATAATAGACTACCTTCCATAATGACAAGGCTACCATCCATTGGAGTAACAAAAATCTCGAAAACAGATTACCTTCCATATTGACTAGGCTACCATCCAGTGGAATAAAAAAAATCTCAACAACAGAGTACCTTGCATAATGACAAAGCTACTATCCAATGGAGTAACAAAAATATCGACAATAGACTAACTTCCATAATGACAAGGCTACCATCCATTGGAGTAACAAAAATATCGATAATAGACTACCTTCCATAATGACAAGGCTGTAATCCATTAGAGAAACAAAAATCTCGACAATAGACTACCTTCCATAAAGATAAGGCTACCATCCATTGGAGTAACAAAAATCTCGAAAATATACAAACTTCCATAATGACTAGGCTACCATCCATTGGAATAACAAAAATCTCACCAACAGACTACCTTCCATACTGAAAAGGCTACTATCCAATGGAGTAACAAAAATATCGACAATAGACTACCTTCCATAATGACAAGGCTAACATGCATTGTAGTAACAAAAATATGAACAACAGACTACCTTCCATAATGACAAGGCTACCATTCATTGGAGTAACAAAAATCACAACGACAGACTACCTTCCATAATGACAAGGCTACCATCTATTGGAGTAACAAAAACCACGACAACAAACTATCTTACATAATGACAATGCTATCATCCATTGGAGTAACAAAAATCATGACAATAGACAACCTTCCATAATGACAAGGCTACAATCTATTGTAGTAAAAAAAATCAAGACAACAGACTACCTTCCATAATGACAAGGCTACCATCCATTGTAGTAACAAAAATCTCGACAACAGACTACCTTCCATAATGAAAAGGCTACCATCCATTGGAGTAACAAAAATCTCGATAATAGACTACCTTCCATAATGACAAGGCTACCATCCATTGGAGTAACAAAAATCTCGAAAACAGATTACCTTCCATATTGACTAGGCTACCATCCAGTGGAATAAAAAAAATCTCAACAACAGAGTACCTTCCATAATGACAAAGCTACTATCCAATGGAGTAACAAAAATATCGACAATAGACTAACTTCCATAATGACAAGGCTACCATCCATTGGAGTAATAAAAATCTCGAAAATAGGCTACCTTCCATAATGACTAGGCTACCATCCATCGGAATAACAAAAATCTCAATGACAGACTACCTTCCATAGTGAAAAGGCTACCATCTATTGGAGTAACAAAAATCTCGAAAACAAACTACCTTCCATAATGACAAGGCTACCATCCATTGTAGTAAGAAAAATCTCGACAACAGACTACCTTCCATAATGACAAGGCAACAATCCATTGTAGTAACAAAAATCTCGACAACAGACTACCTTCCATAATGACAAGGCTACAATCCATTGGAGTAACAAAAATCACGACAATAGACTACCTTTCATAATGACAAGGCTACCATCCATTGGAACAACAAAAATTTCGGCGACAGACTACCTTCCATATTGAAAAGGATACCATCCATTGGAGTAACAAAAATCTCGATAATAGACTACCTTCCATAATGACAAGGCTACCATCCATTGGAGTAACAAAAATCTCGAAAACAAATTACCTTCCATATTGACTAGGCTACCATCCATTGGAATAAAAAAAATCTCAACAACAGAGTACCTTCCTTAATGACAAACCTACTATCCAATGGAGTAACAAAAATATCGACAATAGACTAACTTCCATAATGACAAGGCTACCATCCATTGGAGTAATAAAAATCTCGAAAATAGGCTACCTTCCATAATGACTAGGCTACCATCCATTGGAATAACAAAAATCTCAATGACAGACTACCTTCCATAGTGAAAAGGCTACCACCTATTGGATTAACAAAAATCTCGACAACAAACTACCTTCCATAATGACAATGCTACCATCCATTGGAGTAAAAAAAAGCTTGACAATAGACTACCTTCCATAATGACAAGGATACAATCAATTGTAGTAACAAAAATCAAGACAACAAACTACCTTCCATAATGACAAGGCTACCATCCATTGTAGTAAGAAAAATCACGACAACAAACTACCTTCAATAATGACAAGGATACATTCCAATTTAGTAACAAAAATCTGGTAAATAGACTACCTTTTATATTGACAAGGCTACCATCCATTGGAATAACAAAAATATCAACGACATACTACATTCCATAATGACAAGGCTACCATCAATTGGAGTAACAAAAATCTCGACAACAGACTACCTTCCATAATGACAAGGCTACCATCCATTGGAGTAACAAAAATCTCGAAAACAGACTACCTTCCATAATGACTAGGCTACCATCCATTGGAATAACAAAAATCTCGACAACACACTACCTCCCATAGAGACTAGGCTACTATCCAATGGACTAACAAAAATCTCGACACCAGAATACCTTCCATAATGACAAGGCTAACATACATTGTAGTAACAAAGATATCGACAATAGACTACCTTCCATAATGACAAGGCTACAATCCTTTGTAGTAAGAAAAATCACGACAACAGACTACCTTCCATAATGACAAGGCTACAATCCATTGGAGTAACAAAAATCTCCACAATAGACTACCTTTCATAATGACAAGGCTACCATCCATTGGAACAACAAAAATTTCGACGACAGACTATCTTCCATAATGAAAAGGCTACCATCCATTGGAGTAACAAAAATCTCAATAATAGACTACCTTCCATAATGACAAGGCTACAATCCATTAGAGTAACAAAAATCTCGACAATAGACTACCTTCCATAATGATAAGGCTACCATCCATTGGAGTAACAAAAATCTCGAAAATAGACAAACTTCCATAATCACTAGGCTACCATCCATTGGAATAACAAAAATCTCACCAACAGACTACGTTCCATAATGACAAGGCTACTATCCAATGGAGTAACAAAAATATCGACAACAGACTACCTTCCATAATGACAAGGCTAACATGCATTGTAGTAACAAAAATATGAACAACAGACTACCTTCCATAATGACAAGGCTACTCTTCATTGGAGTAACAAAAATCACAACGACAGACTACCTTCCATAATGACAAGGCTACCATCTATTGGAGTAACAAAAACCTTGACAACAAACTACCTTACATAATGACAATGCTACCATCCATTGGAGTAACAAAAATCTTGACAATAGACAACCTTCCATAATGACAAGGCTACAATCTATTGTAGTAACAAAAATCAAGACAACAGACTACCTTCCATGATGACAAGGCTACCATCCATTGTAGTAACAAAAATCTCGACAACAGACTACCTTCCATAATGACAAGGCTACCATCCATTGTAGTAAGAAAAATCTCGACAATAGACTGACTTCCATAATGACAAGACTACAATCCATTGTAGTAACAAAAATCTCGACAACAGACTACCTTCCATAATGACAAGGCTAAAATCCATTGGAGTAACAAAAATCACGACAATAGACTACCTTTCATAATGACAAGGCTACCAACCATTGGAACAATAAAAATTTCAACGACAGACTACCTTCCATAATGAAAAGGCTACCATCCATTAGAGTAACAAAAATATCGATAATAGACTATCTTCCATAATGACAAGGCTACCATCCATTGGAGTAACAAAAATCTCGAAAACAGATTACCTTCCATATTGACTAGGCTACCATCCATTGGAATAAAAAAAATCTCAACAAAAGAGTACCTTCCATAATGACAAAGCTACTATCCAATGGAGTAACAAAAATATCGACAATAGACTACCTTCCATAATGACATGGCTACCATCCATTGGAGTATTAAAAATATCGAAAATAGGCTACCTTCCATAATGACTAGGTTACCATCCATTGGAATAACAAAAATCTCAATGACAGACTACCTTCCATAATGAAAATGCTACCATCTATTGGAGTAACAAAAATCTCGACAACAAACTGCCTTCCATAATGACAATGCTACCATCCATTGGAGTAACAAAAATCTTGTCAATAGACTACCTTCCATAATGACAAGGCTATACAATCAATTGTAGTAACAAAAATCAAGACAACAAACTACCTTCCATAATGACAAGGCTACCATCCATTGTAGTAAGAAAAATCACGACAACAGACTACCTTCCATAATGACAAGGATACATTCCATTGGAGTAACAAAAATCTGGTAAATAGACTACGTTTTATATTGACAAGGCTACCATCCATTGGAATAACAAAAATATCAATGACATACTACCTTCCATAATGACAAGGCTACCATCCATTGGAGTAACAAAAATCTCGACAACAGACTACCTTCCATAATGACAAGGCTACCATCCATTGGAGTAACAAAAATCTCGAAAACAAACAACCTTCCATAATGACTAGGCTACCATCCATTGGAATAACAAAAATCTCAACAACAGACTACCTTCCATAATTACTAGGCTACTATCCAATGGAGTCACAAAAATATCGACACCAGACTACCTTCCATAATCACAAGGCTAACATACATTGTAGTAACAAAGATATCGACAACAGACTACCTTCCATAATGACAAGGCTACAATCTATTGGAGTAAAAAAAATCTCAACAACAGACTACCTTTCATAATGACAAGGCTACCATCCATTATAGTAAGTAAAATCTCGACAATAGACTACCTTCCATAGTAAGAAGGCTACCATCCATTGTAGTAAGAAAAATCACGACAACAGACTACCTTCCATAATGACAAGGCTATAATCCATTGGAGTAACAAAAATCTCCCCAATAGACTACCTTTCATAATGACAAGGCTACCATCCATTGGAACAACAAAAATTTCGATGACAGACTACCTCCCATAATGAAAAGGCTACCATCCATTGGAGTAACAAAAATCTCGATAATAGACTACCTTCCATAATGACAAGGCTACCATCCATTAGAGTAACAAAAATCTCGACAATAGACTACCTTCCATAATGATAAGGCTACCATCCACTGGAGTAACAAAAATCTCGAAAATAGATAAACTTCGATAATGACTAGGCTACCATCCATTGGAATAACAAAAATCTTACCAACAGACTACCTTCCATAATGACAAGGCTACTATCCAATGGAGTAACAAAAATATCGACAACAGACTACCTTCCATAATGACAAGTCTAACATGCATTGTAGTAACAAAAATATGAACAACAGACTACCTTCCATAATGACAAGGCTACCATTCATTGGATTAACAAAAATCACAATGACAGACTACCTTCCATAATGACATGGCTACCATCTATTGGAGTAACAAAAACCTCGACAACAAACTACCTTCCATAATAACAATGCTACCATCCATTGGAGTAACAAAAATCATGACAATAGACTACCTTCCATAATGACAAGGCTACAATCTATTGTAGTAACAAAAATCAAGACAACATACTACCTTCCATAATGACAAGGCTACCATCCATTGTAGTAAGAAAAATCTCGACAACAGACTACCTTCCATAATGACAAGGCTATAATCCATTGGAGTAACAAAAATCTCAACAATAGACTACCTTTCATAATGAAAAGGCTACCATCCATTGGAGTAACAAAAATCTCGATAATAGACTACCTTCCATACTGAAAAGGCTACCATCCATTGGAGTAACAAAAATCTAGAAAACAGATTACCTTCCATATTGACTAGGCTACCATCCATTGGAATAAAAAAAATCTCAACAACAAAGTACCTTCCATAATGACAAAGCTACTATCCAATGGAGTAACAAAAATATCGACAATAGACTACCTTCCATAATGACAAGGCTACCATCCATTGGAGTAATAAAAATCTCGAAAATAGGCTACCTTCCATAATGACTAGGCTACCATCCATTAGAATAACAAAAATCTCAATGACAGACTACCTTCCATAATGAAAAGGCTAACATCTATTGGAGTAACAAAAATCTCGACAACAAACTACCTTCCATAATGAAAATGCTACCATCCATTGGAGTAACAAAAATCTCGACAATAGACTACCTTCCATAATGACAAGGCTACAATCTATTGTAGTAACAAAAATCAAGACAACATACTACCTTCCATAATGACAAGGCTACCATCCATTGTAGTAAGAAAAATCACGACAATAGACTACCTACCATAATGACAAGGATACATTCCATTGGAGTAACAAAAATCTCGATAACAGACTACCTTCCATAATGACAAGGCAACCATCCATTGGAGTAACAAAAATCTCGATAATAGACTACCTTCGATAGTAAGAAGGCTACCATCCATTGGAGTAACAAAAATCTCAACAACAGACTACCTTCCATAATGACAAGGATACAATCCATTGGAGTAACAAAAATCTCGACAATAGACTACCTTTCATAATGACAAGGCTGCCATACATTGGAACAAAAAAAAATCTCGACGACAGACTACCTTCCGTGAAGAGTAGGCTACCATCCATTGGAGTTAGAAAGATATCAACAAAATACTACCTTCCATAATGACTACGCTACTATCCAATGGAGTAAAAAAAATCTCGACACCAGACTACCTTCCATAATGACAAGGCTACCATCCATTATAGTAACAAAAATCTCGACAACGGACTACCTTCCATAATGACAAGGCTACCATCCATTGTAGTAAGTAAACTCTCGACAATACACTACCTTCCATAATGACAAGGCTACAATCCATTGTAGTAACACAAATCTCGACAACAGACTACCTTCCATAATGACAAGGCTATAATCCATTGGAGTAACAAAAAACTCGACAATAGACTACCTTTCATAATGAAAAGGCTACCATCCATTGGAGTTACAAAAATCTCGATAATAGACTACCTTCCATAATGAAAAGGCTACCATTCATTGGAGTAACAAAAATCTAGAAACATATTACCTTCCATATTGACTAGGCTACCATCCATGGGAATAAAAAAAATCTCAACACCAGAGTACCTTCCATAATGACAAAGCTACTATCCAATGGAGTAACAAAAATATCGACAATAGACTACCTTCCATAATGACATGGTTACCATCCATTGGAGTATTAAAAATATCGAAAATAGGCTACCTTCCATAATGACTCGGCTACCATCCATTGGAATAACAAAAATCTCAATGACAGACTACCTTCCATAATGAAAAGGCTACCATCTATTGGAGTAACAAAAATCTCGACAACAAACTGCCTTCCATAATGACAATGCTACCATCCATTGGAGTAACAAAAATCTTGACAATAGACTACCTTCCATAATGACAAGGCTATACAATCAATTGTAGTAACAAAAATCAAGACAACAAACTACCTTCCATAATGACAAGGCTACCATCCATTGTAGTATGAAAAATCACGACAACAGACTACCTTCCATAATGACAAGGATACATTCCATTGGAGTAACAAAAATCTGGTAAATAGACTACGTTTTATATTGACAAGGCTACCATCCATTGGAATAACAAAAATATCAATGACATACTACCTTCCATAATGACAAGGCTACCATCCATTGGAGTAACAAAAATCTCGACAACAGACTACCTTCCATAATGACAAGGCTACCGTCCATTGGAGTAACAAAAATCTCGAAAACAGACAACCTTCCATAATGACTAGGCTACGATCCATTGGAATAACAAAAATCTCAACAACAGACTACCTTCCATAATTACTAGGCTACTATCCAATGGAGTAACAAAAATATCGACACCAGACTACCTTCCATAATCACAAGGCTAACATACATTGTAGTAACAAAGATATCAACAACAGACTACCTTCCATAATGACAAGGCTACAATCCATTGGAGTAAAAAAAATCTCAACAACAGACTACCTTTCATAATGACAAGGCTACCATCCATTGTAGTAAGAAAAATCTCGACAATAGACTACCTTCCATAGTAAGAAGGCTACCATCCATTGTAGTAAGAAAAATCACGCCAACAGACTACCTTCCATAATGACAAGGCTATAATCCATTGGAGTAACAAAAATCTCCCCAATAGACTACCTTTCATAATGACAAGGCTACCATCCATTGGAACAACAAAAATTTCGACGACAGACTACCTCCCATAATGAAAAGGCTACCATCCATTGGAGTAACAAAAATCTCGATAATAGACTACCTTCCATAATGACAAGGCTACCATCCATTAGAGTAACAAAAATCTCGACAATAGACTACCTTCCATAATGATAAGGCTACCATCCACTGGAGTAACAAAAATCTCGAAAATAGATAAACTTCCATAATGACTAGGCTACCATCCATTGGAATAACAAAAATCTCACCAACAGACTACCTTCCATAATGACAAGGCTACTATCCAATGGAGTAACAAAAATATCGACAACAAACTACCTTCCATAATGACAAGTCTAACATGCATTGTAGTAACAAAAATATGAACAACAGACTACCTTCCATATTGTCAAGGCTACCATTCATTGGATTAACAAAAATCACAACGACAGACTACCTTCCATAATGACATGGCTACCATCTATTGGAGTAACAAAAACCTCGACAACAAACTACCTTCCATAATGACAATGCTACCATCCATTGGAGTAACAAAAATCATGACAATAGACTACCTTCCATAATGACAAGGCTACCATCTATTGTAGTAACAAAAATCAAGACAAAATACTACCTTCCATAATGACAAGGCTACCATCCATTGTAGTAAGAAAAATCTCGACAACAGACTACCTTCCATAATGACAAGGCTATAATCCATTGGAGTAACAAAAATCTCGACAATAGACTACCTTTCATAATGAAAAGGCTACCATCCATTGGAGTAACAAAAATCTCGATAATAGACTACCTTCCATACAGAAAAGGCTACCATCCATTGGAGTAACAAAAATCTAGAAAACAGATTACCTTCCATATTGACTAGGCTACCATCCATTGGAATAAAAAAAATCTCAACAACAAAGTACCTTCCATAATGACAAAGCTACTATCCAATGGAGTAACAAAAATATCGACAATAGACTACCTTCCATAATGACAAGGCTACCATCCATTGGAGTAATAAAAATCTCGAAAATAGGCTACCTTCCATAATGACTAGGCTACCATCCATTTGAATAACAAAAATCTCAATGATAGACTACCTTCCATAATGAAAAGGCTAACATCTATTGGAGTAACAAAAATCTCGACAACAAACTACCTTCCATAATGACAATGCTACCATCCATTGGAGTAACAAAAATCTCGAAAATAGACTACCTTCCATAATGACAAGGCTACAATCTATTGTAGTAACAAAAATCAAGACAACATACTACCTTCCATAATGACAAGGCTACCATCCATTGTAGTAAGAAAAATCACGACAACAGACTACCTACCATAATGACAAGGATACATTCCATTGGAGTAACAAAAATCTCGACAACAGACTACCTTCCATAATGGCAAGGCAACCATCCATTGGAGTAACAAAAATCTCGATAATAGACTACCTTCGATAGTAAGAAGGCTACCATCCATTGGAGTAACAAAAATCTCAACAACAGACTACCTTCCATAATGACAAGGATACAATCCATTGGAGTAACAAAAATCTCGACAATAGACTACCTTTCATAATGACAAGGCTTCCATACATTGGAACAAAAAAAATCTCGACGACAGACTACCTTCCGTAAAGAGTAGGCTACTATCCAATGGAGTAAAAAAAATCTCGACACCAGACTACCTTCCATAATGACAAGGCTACCATCCATTATAGTAACAAAAATCTCGACAACGGACTACCTTCCATAATGACAAGGCCACCATCCATTGTAGTAAGTAAACTCTCGACAACAGACTACCTTCCATAATGACAAGGCTACAATCCATTGTAGTAACACAAATCTCGACAACAGACTACCTTCCATAATGACAAGGCTATAATCCATTGGAGTAACAAAAAACTCAACAATAGACTACCTTTCATAATGAAAAGGCTACCATCCATTGGAGTAACAAAAATCTCGATAATAGACTACCTTCCATAATGAAAAGGCTACCATTCATTGGATTAACAAAAATCTAGAAACATATTACCTTCCATATTGACTAGGCTACCATTCATGGGAATAAAAAAAATCTCAACACCAGAGTACCTTCCATAATGACAAAGCTACTATCCAATGGAGTAACAAAAATATCGACAATAGACTACCTTCCATAATGACAAGGCTACCATCCATTGGAGTAATAAAAATCTCGAAAATAGGCTACCTTCCACAATGACTAGGCTACCATCCATTGGAATAACAAAAATCTCAAAGATAGACTACCTTCCATAATGAAAAGGCTACCATCTATTGGAGTAACAAAAATCTCAACAACAGACTACCTTCCATAATGACAAGGATACAATCCATTGGAATAACAAAAATCTCGACAATAGACTACCTTTCATAATGACAAGGCTTCCATACATTGGAACAAAAAAATCTCGAAGACAGACTACCTTCCATAAAGAGTAGGCTACCATCCATTGGAGTAACAAAGTTATCAACAAAATACTACCTTCCATAATGACTACGCTACTATCCAATGGAGTAAGAAAAATCTCGACAATAGACTACCTTCCATAATGACAAGGCTACCATCCATTGGAGTAATAAAAATCTCGAAAATAGGCTACCTTCCATAATGACTAGGCTACCATCCATTGGAATAACAAAAATCTCAATGACAGACTACCTTCCATAATGAAAAGGCTAACATCTATTGGAGTAACAAAAATCTCGACAACAAACTACCTTCCATAATGACAATGCTACCATCCATTGGAGTAACAAAAATCTCGAAAATAGACTACCTTCCATAATGACAAGGCTACAATCTATTGTAGTAACAAAAATCAAGACAACATACTACCTTCCATAATGACAAGGCTACCATCCATTGTAGTAAGAAAAATCACGACAACAGACTACCTACCATAATGACAAGGATACATTCCATTGGAGTAACAAAAATCTCGACAACAGACTACCTTCCATAATGACAAGGCAACCATCCATTGGAGTAACAAAAATCTCGATAATAGACTACCTTCGATAGTAAGAAGGCTACCATCCATTGGAGTAACAAAAATCTCAACAACAGACTACCTTCCATAATGACAAGGATACAATCCATTGGAGTAACAAAAATCTCGACAATAGACTACCTTTCATAATGACAAGGCTTCCATACATTGGAACAAAAAAAATCTCGACGACAGACTACCTTCCGTAAAGAGTAGGCTACCATCCATTGGAGTAAGAATGATATCAACAAAATACTACCTTCCATAATGACTACGCTACTATCCAATGGAGTAAAAAAAATCTCGACACCAGACTACCTTCCATAATGACAAGGCTACCATCCATTATAGTAACAAAAATCTCGACAACGGACTACCTTCCATAATGACAAGGCCACCATCCATTGTAGTAAGTAAACTCTCGACAACAGACTACCTTCCATAATGACAAGGCTACAATCCATTGTAGTAACACAAATCTCGACAACAGACTACCTTCCATAATGACAAGGCTATAATCCATTGGAGTAACAAAAAACTCAACAATAGACTACCTTTCATAATGAAAAGGCTACCATCCATTGGAGTAACAAAAATCTCGATAATAGACTACCTTCCATAATGAAAAGGCTACCATTCATTGGATTAACAAAAATCTAGAAACATATTACCTTCCATATTGACTAGGCTACCATTCATGGGAATAAAAAAAATCTCAACACCAGAGTACCTTCCATAATGACAAAGCTACTATCCAATGGAGTAACAAAAATATCGACAATAGACTACCTTCCATAATGACAAGGCTACCATCCACTGGAGTAATAAAAATCTCGAAAATAGGCTACCTTCCATAATGACTAGGCTACCATCCATTGGAATAACAAAAATCTCAAAGATTGACTACCTTCCATAATGAAAAGGCTACCATCTATTGGAGTAACAAAAATCTCAACAACAGACTACCTTCCATAATGACAAGGATACAATCCATTGGAATAACAAAAATCTCGACAATAGACTACCTTTCATAATGACAAGGCTTCCATACATTGGAACAAAAAAATCTCGAAGACAGACTACCTTCCATAAAGAGTAGGCTACCATCCATTGGAGTAACAAAGTTATCAACAAAATACTACCTTCCATAATGACTACGCTACTATCCAATGGAGTAAGAAAAATCTCGACAATAGACTACCTTCCATAATGACAAGGCTACCATCCATTGGAGTAATAAAAATCTCGAAAATAGGCTACCTTCCATAATGACTAGGCTACCATCCATTGGAATAACAAAAATCTCAATGACAGACTACCTTCCATAATGAAAAGGCTAACATCTATTGGAGTAACAAAAATCTCGACAACAAACTACCTTCCATAATGACAATGCTACCATCCATTGGAGTAACAAAAATCTCGAAAATAGACTACCTTCCATAATGACAAGGCTACAATCTATTGTAGTAACAAAAATCAAGCCAACATACTACCTTCCATAATGACAAGGCTACCATCCATTGTAGTAAGAAAAATCACGACAACAGACTACCTACCATAATGACAAGGATACATTCCATTGGAGTAACAAAAATCTCGACAACAGACTACCTTCCATAATGACAAGGCAACCATCCATTGGAGTAACAAAAATCTCGATAATAGACTACCTTCGATAGTAAGAAGGCTACCATCCATTGGAGTAACAAAAATCTCAACAACAGACTACCTTCCATAATGACAAGGATACAATCCATTGGAGTAACAAAAATCTCGACAATAGACTACCTTTCATAATGACAAGGCTTCCATACATTGGAACAAAAAAAATCTCGACGACAGACTACCTTCCGTAAAGAGTAGGCTACCATCCATTGGAGTAAGAAAGATATCAACAAAATACTAACTTCCATAATGACTACGCTACTATCCAATGGAGTAAAAAAAATCTCGACACCAGACTACCTTCCATAATGACAAGGCTACCATCCATTATAGTAACAAAAATCTCGACAACGGACTACCTTCCATAATGACAAGGCCACCATCCATTGTATTAAGTAAACTCTCGACAACAGACTACCTTCCATAATGACAAGGCTACAATCCTTTATAGTAACACAAATCTCGACAACAGACTACCTTCCATAATGACAAGGCTATAATCCATTGGAGTAACAAAAAACTCAACAATAGACTACCTTTCATAATGAAAAGGCTACCATCCATTGGAGTAACAAAAATCTCGATAATAGACTACCTTCCATAATGAAAAGGCTACCATTCATTGGAGTAACAAAAATCTAGAAACATATTACCTTCCATATTGACTAGGCTACCATTCATGGGAATAAAAATAATCTCAACACCAGAGTACCTTCCATAATGACAAAGCTACTATCCAATGGAGTAACAAAAATATCGTCAATAGACTACCTTCCATAATGACAAGGCTACCATCCATTGGAGTAATAAAAATCTCGAAAATAGGCTACCTTCCATAATGACTAGGCTACCATCCATTGGAATAACAAAAATCTCAAAGACAGACTACCTTCCATAATGAAAAGGCTACCATCTATTGGAGTAACAAAAATCTCGACAACAAACTACCTTCCATAATGACTATGCTACCATCCATTGTAGTAACAAAAATCTCGACAATAGACTACCTTCCATAATGACAAGGCTACCATCCATTGTAGTAAGAAAAATCACGACAATAGACTACCTTCCATAATGACAAGGATACATTCCATTGGAGTAACAAAAATCTCGACAACAGACTACATTCCATAATGACAAGGCTACCATCCATTTTAGTAACAAAAATCTCGACAACAGACTACCTTCTATAGTAAGAAGGCTACCATCCATTGGAGTAACAAAAATCTCAACAACAGACTACCTTCCATAATGACAAGGATACAATCCATTGGAGTAACAAAAATCTCGTCAATAGACTACCTTTCATAATGACAAGGCTTCCATACATTGGAACAAAAAAAATCTCGAAGACAGACTACCTTCCATAAAGAGTAGGCTACCATCCATTGGAGTAACAAAGTTATCAACAAAATACTACCTTCCATAATGACTACGCTACTATCCAATGGAGTAAAAAAAATCTCGACACCAAACTACCTTCCATAATGAAAAGGCTAACATACATTGTAGTATCAAAGATATCGACAACAGACTACCTTCCATAATGACAAGGCTACAATCCATTGGAGTAACAAAAATCTCGACAATAGACTACCTTTCATAATGACAAGGCTACCATCCATTGGAGTAACAAAAATATGAACAACATACTACCTTCCATAATGACAAGGCTACCATCCATTGGAGTAACAAAAATCACAACGACAGACTACCTTCCATAATGACATGGCTACCATCTATTGGAGTAACAAAAACCTCGATAACAAACTACCTTCCATAATGACAATGCTACCATCCATTGGAGTAACAAAAATCTTGACAATAGACTACCTTCCATAATGACAAGGCTACAATCTATTGTAGTAACAAAAATCAAGACAACATACTACCTTCCATAATGACAAGGCTACCATCCATTGTAGTAAGAAAAATCTCGACAACAGACTACCTTCCATAATGACAAGGCTATAATCCATTGGAGTAACAAAAATCTCGAAAATAGACTACCTTTCATAATGAAAAGGCTACCATCCATTGGAGTAACAAAAATCTCGATAATAGACTACCTTCCATACTGAAAAGGCTACCATCCATTGGAGTAACAAAAATATAGAAACAGATTACCTTCCATAATGACAAAGCTACTATCCAATGGAGTAACAAAAATATCGACAATAGACTACCTTCCATAATGACAAGGCTGCCATCTATTGGAGTAATAAAAATCTCGAAAATAGGCTACCTTCCATAATGACTAGGCTACCATCCATTGGAATAAAAAAAATCTCAATGACAAACTACCTTCCATAATGAAAAGGCTAACATCTATTGGAGTAACAAAAATCTCGACAACAAACTACCTTCCATAATGACAAGGCTATAATCTATTGTAGTAACAAAAATCAAGACAACATACTACCTTCCATAATGACAAGGCTACCATCCATTGTAGTAAGAAAAATCACGACAACAGACTACCTTCCATAATGACAAGGATACATTCCATTGGAGTAACAAAAATCTCGACAACAGACTACCTTCCATAATGACAAGGCTACCATCCATTGGAGTAACAAAAATCTCGACAACAGACTACCTTCGATAGTAAGAAGGCTACCATCCATTGGAGTAACAAAAATCTCAACAACAGACTACCTTCCATAATGACAAGGATACAATCCATTGGAGTAACAAAAATCTCGACAATAGACTACCTTTCATAATGACATGGCTGCCATACATTGGAACAAAAAAAATCTCGACGACAGACTACCTTCCTTAAAGAGTAGGCTACCATCCATTGGAGTAATAAAGATATCAACAAAATACTACCTTCCATAATGACTACGCTACTATCCAATGGAGTAAAAAAAATCTCGACACCAGACTACCTTCCATAATGACAAGGCTACCATCCATTATAGTAACAATAATCTCGACAACTGACTACCTTCCATAATGACAAGGCTACCATCCATTGTAGTAAGAAAAATCTCGACAACAGACTACCTTCCATAATCACAAGGCTACAATCCATTGTAGTAACACAAATCTCGACAACAGACTACCTTCCATAATGACAAGGCTATAATCCATTGGAGTAACAAAAATCTCGACAATAGACTACCTTTCATAATGAAAAGGCTACCATCCATTGGAGTAACAAAAATCTCGATAATAGACTACCTTCCATAATGAAAAGGCTACAATTCATTGGAGTAACAAAAATCTAGAAAACAGATTACCTTCCATATTGACTTGGCTACCATCCATGGGAATAAAAAAAATCTCAACACCAGAGTACCTTCCATAATGACAACGCTACTATCCAATGGAGTAACAAAAATATCGACAATAGACTACCTTCCAAAATGACAAGGCTACCATCCAGTGGAGTAATAAAAATCTCGAAAATAGGCTACCTTCCATAATGACTAGGCTACCATCCATTGGAATAACAAAAATCTCAAAGACAGACTACCTTCCATAATGAAAAGGCTACCATCTATTGGAGTAACAAAAATTTCGACAATAAACTACCTTCCATAATGACAATGCTACCATCCATTGGAGTAACAAAAATCTCGATAATAGACTACCTTCCATAATGACAAGGCTACAATCTATTGTAGTAACAAAAATCAAGACAACATACTACCTTCCATAATGAAAAGGCTACCATCCATTGTAGTAAGAAAATTCACGACAACAAACTACCTTCCATATCGACAAGGATACATTCCATTGGAGTAACAAAAATCTCGACAACAGACTACATTCCATAATGACAAGGCTACCATCCATTTCAGTAACAAAAATCTCGACAACAGACTACCTTCGATAGTAAGAAGGCTACCATCCATTGTAGTAACAAAAATCTCAACAACAGACTACCTTCCATAATGACAAGGATACAATCCATTGGAGTAACAAAAATCTCGACAATAGACTACCTTTCATAATGACAAGGCTTCCATACATTGGAACAAAAAATATCTCGACAACAGACTACCTTCAATAAAGAGTAGGCTACCATCCATTGGAGTAAAAAAGATATCAACAAAATACTACCTTCCATAATGACTACACTACTATCCTATGGAGTAAAAAAAATCTCGACACCAGACTACCTTCCATAATGACAAGGCTAACATACATTGTAGTAACAAAGATATCGACATCAGACTACCTTCCATAATGACAAGGCTACAATCCATTGGAGTAACAAAAATCTCGACAATAGACTACCTTTCATAATGATAAGGCTACCATCCATTAGAACAACAAAAATTTCGGTCACAAACTACCTTCCATAATGAAAAGGCTACCATCCATTGAATCAACAAAAATCTCGATAATAGACTACATTCAATAATGACAAGGCTATCATCTATTAGAGTAACAAAAATCCCGACAACAGACTAGCTTCCATAATGACAAGGCTACCATCCATTGGAGTAACAAAAATATGAACAACAGACTACCTTCCATAATGACAAGGCTACCATTCATTGGAGTAACAAAAATCACAACGACAGACTACCTTCCATAATGACATGGCTACCATCTATTGGAGTAACAAAAACCTCGACAACAAATTACCTTCCATAATGACAATGCTACCATCCATTGGAGTAACAAAAATCTTGACAATAGACTACCTTCCATAATGACAAGGCTACAACCTATTGTAGTAACAAAAATCAAGACAACATACTACCTTCCATAATGACAAGGCTACCATCCATTGTAGTAAGAAAAATCTCGACAACAGACTACCTTCCATAATGACAAGGCTATAATCCATTGGAGTAACAAAAATCTCGACAATAGACTACCTTACATAATGAAAAGGCTACCATCCATTGGAGTAACAAAAATCTCGATAATAGACTACCTTCCATACTGAAAAGGCTACCATCCATTGGAGTAACAAAAATCTAGAAAACAGATTACCTTCCATATTGACTAGGCTACCATCCATTGGAATAAAAAAAATCTCAACAATAGAGTACCTTCAATAATGACAAAGCTACTATCCAATGGAGTAACAAAAATATCGACAATAGACTACCTTCCATAATGACAAGGCTACCATCCATTGGAGTAATAAAAATCTCGAAAATAGGCTACCTTCCATAATGACTAGGCTACCATCCATTGGAATAACAAAAATCTCAAAGACAGACTACCTTCCATAATGAAAAGGCTACCATCTATTGGAGTAACAAAAATCTCGACAATAGACTACCTTCCATAATGACAAGGCTACAATCTATTGTAGTAACAAAAATCAAGACAACATACTACCTTCCATAATGACAAGGCTACCATCCATTGTAGTAAGAAAAATCACGACAACAGACTACCTTCCATAATGACAAGGATACCTTCCATTGGAGTAACAAAAATCTCGACAACAAACTACATTCCATAATGACAAGGCTACCATCCATTTTAGTAACAAAAATCTCGACAACAGACTACCTTCGATAGTAAGAAGGCTACCAGCCATTGGAGTAACAAAAATCTCAACAACAGACTTCCTTCCATAATGACAAGGCTACCATCCATTAGAACAACAAAAATTTCGGTGACAAACTACCTTCCATAATGAAAAGGCTACCATCCATTGAATTAACAAAAATCCCGATAATAGACTACATTCCATAATGACAAGGCTATCATCTATTGGAGTAACAATAATCCCGACAACAGACTAGCTTCCATAATGACAAGGCTACCATCCATTGAAGTAACAAAAATATGACCAATAGACTACCTTCCATAATGACAAGGCTACCATTCATTGGAGTAACAAAAATTTCGGTGACAAACTACCTTCCATAATGAAAAGGCTACCATCCATTGAATTAAAAAAAATCTCCATAATAGACTACATTCCATAATGACAAGGCTATCATCCATTGGAGTAACAAAAATCCCGACAACAGACTAGCTTCCATAATGACAAGGCTACCATCCATTGGAGTAACAAAAATCTCGAAAACAGACTACCTTCCACAATGACTAGGCTACCATCCATTGGAATAACAAAAATCTCAACAACAGACTACCTTCGATAATTACTAGGCTACTATCCAATAGAGTAACAAAAATATCGACACCAGACAACCTTCCATAATGACAAGGCTAACATACATTGTAGTAACAAAGATATCGACAATAGACTACCTTCTATAATGACAAGGCTACAATCCATTGGAGTAACAAAAATCTCGACAACAGACTACCTTCCATAATGACAAGGCTACCATCCATTGTAGTAAGATAAATCTCGACAACAGACTACCTTCCATAGTAAGAAGGCTACCATCCATTGGAGTAAGAAAAATCTCTACAACAGACTACTTTCCATAATGACAAGGCTACAATCCATTGCAGTAACAAAAATCTCAACAATAGACTACCTTTCATAATGACAGGGCTACCATCCATTGGAACAACAAAAATTTCGACGACAAACTACCTTCCATAATGAAAAGGCTACCATCCATTGGAGTAACAAAGATCTCGATAATAGACTACCTCCCATAATTACAAGGCTACCATCCATTAGAGTAACAAAAATCTCGACAATAGATTACCTTCCATAATGATAAGGCTACCATCCATTGGAGTAACAAAAATCTCGAAAATAGACAAATTCCATAATGACTAGGCTGCCATCGGTTGGAATAACAAAAATCTCATCAATAGACTACCTTCCATAATGACAAGGCTACTATCCAATGGAGTAACAAAAATATCGACAACAGACTACCTTCTATAATGAAAAGGCTAACATCTGTTGTAGTAACAAAAAAATGAACAATAAACTACCTTCCATAATGACAAGGCTACCATTCATTGGAGTAACAAAAATCACAACGACACACTACCTTCCATAATGACAAGGCTACCATCTATTGGAGTAACAAAAATCTCGATAACAAACTACCTTCCATAATGACAAGGCTACCATCCATTGGAGTAACAAAAATCTCGACAATAAACTACCTTTCATAATGAAAAGGCTACCATCCATTGGAGTAACAAAAATATCGATAATAGACTACCTTCCATAATGAAAAGGCTACCATCCATTGGAGTAACAAAAATCTTGAAAACAGACTACCTTCCATATTGACTAGGCTACCATCCATTGGAATAAAAAAAATCTCAACAACAGAGTACCTTCCATAATAAAAAAGCTATTATCCAATGGAGTAACAAAAATATCGACAATAGACTACCTTCCAAAATGACAAGGCTACCATCCATTGGAGTAATAAAAATCTTGAAAATAGGCTACCTTCCATAATGACTAGGCTACCATCAATTGGAATAACAAAAAAATCAATGACAGACTACCTTCCATAAAGAAAAGGCTACCATCTATTGGAGTAACAAAAATCTCGACAACAAACTACCTTCCATAATGATAATGCTACCATCCATTGGAATAACAAAAATCTCGACAAAAGACTATCTTCCATAATGACAAGGCTACACTCCATTGGAGTAACAAAAATCTTGAAAACAGACTACGTTCCATAATGACTAGGCTACCATCCATTGGAATAACAAAAATCTCAACAACACACTACTTTCCATAATTACTAGGCTTTTATCCAATGGAGTAACAAAAATCTAGACACCAGACCACCTTCCATAATGACAAGGCTAACATACATTGTAGTAACAAAGATATCGACAACAGACTACCTTCCATAATGACAAGGCTACAATCCATTTGAGTAACAAAAATCTCGACAACAGACTACCTTCCATAATGACAAAGCTACCATCCATTGTAGTAACAAAAATCTTGACAACAGACTACCTTCCATTCTAAGAAGGCTACCATCCATTGGAGTAACAAAAATCTCAACAATAGACTACCTTCCATAATGAAAAGGCTACCATCCATTGGAGTAACAAAAATCTCGATAATAGACTACCTTCCATAATGACAAGGCTGCCATCCATTGGAGTAACAAAAATTTCGACAATAGACTACCTTCCATAATGACAAGGCTACCATCCATCAGGGTAACAAAAATATCGAAAATAGACTAACTTCCATAATGATTAGGCTACCATCCATTGGAATAACAAAAATCTCAACAACAGACTACCTTCCATAATGACAAGGCTACTATACAATGGAGTAACAAAAATATCGACAACAGACTACCTTCCATAATGACAAGGCTAACATGCATTGTAGTAACAAAAATATGAACAACATACTACCTTCCATAATGACAAGGCTATCATTCATTGGAGCAACAAAAATCACAACGACATGCTACCTTACATAATGACAAGGTTACCATCTATTGGAGTAACAAAAATCTCGACAAAAAACTACCTTCCATAACGACAATGCTACCATCCATTGGAGTAACAAAAATCTCGACAATTGACTACATTCCATAATGACAAGGCTACAATCTATTGTAGTAACAAAAATCAAGACAACAGACTACCTTCCATAATGACAAGGCTACCATCCATTGTAGTAACAAAAATCTCGACAACAGACTACCTTCCATAATGACAAGGCTACCATCCATTATAGTAAGAAAAATATCAACGACATACTACCTTCCAAAATGACAAGGCTACCATCTATTGGAGTAACAAAAATCTCGACAATAGACTACCTTCCATAATGACAAGGCTACGATCCCTTAGAGTAACAAAAATCTAGAAAACATACTAATTTCCATAATGACTAGGCTACCATCCATTGGAATAAGAAAAATATCAACAACAGACTACCTTCCAATATGACTAGGCTACTATCTAATGGAGTAACAAAAATCTCGACACCAGACTACCTTTCATAATGACAAGGCTAACATACATTGTAGTAACAAAGATATCGAGAACAGACTACCTTCCATAATGACAAGGCTACAATCCATTGGAGTAACAAAAATCTCGACAATAGACTACCTTTCATAATGACAAGGCTACCATCCACTGGAACAAAAAAATTTCGACGACAGACTACCTTCCGTAATGAAAAGGCTACCATCCATTGGAGTAAAAAAATCTGGATAATAGACTACCTTCCATAATGACAAGGCTACCATCCATTGGAGTAAAAAAAATCTCAACAACAGACTACCTTCCATAATGACAAGGGTACCATCCATTGGAGTAACAAAATTCTCAAAAATAGACTAACTTCCATAATGACTAGGCTACCATTCATTGGAATAACAAAAATCTCAACAACAAACTACCTTCCATAATGACAAGGCTACTATCCAATGGAGTAACAAAAATATCGACAACAGACTACCTTCCATAATGACAAGGCTAACATGCATTGTAGTAACAAAATTATGAACAACAGACTACCTTCCATAATGACAAGGCTACCATTCATTGGAGTAACAAAAATCACAACGACATACTACCTTCCATAATGACAAGGCTAGCATTCATTGGAGTAACAAAAATCACAACGACAGACTACCTTACATAATGGCAAGGTTACCATCTATTGGAGTAAAAAAAATCTCGACAATTGACTACATTCCATAATGACAAGGCTACAATCTATTGTAGTAACAAAAATCAAGACAACAGACTACCTTCCATAATGACAAGGCTACCATCCATTGTAGTAACAAAAATCCTGACAACAGACTACCTTCCATAATGACAAGGCTACCATCCATTGTAGTAAGAAAAATATCGACAACAGACTACCTTCCCTAATGACAAGGATACTTTCCATTGGAGTAACAAAAATATTGACAATAGACTACCTTTCATATTGACAAGGCTACCATCCATTGGAATAACAAAAATATCAACGACATACTACCTTCCAAAATGACAAGGCTACCATCCATTGGAGTAACAAAAATCTCGACAACAGACTACCTTCCATAATGACAAGGCTACCATCCATTGGAGTAACAAAATTCTCGAAAATAGACTAACTTCCATAATGACTAGGCTACCATCCATTGGAATAACAAAAATCTCAACAACAGACTACCTTTCATAATGACAAGGCTACTACCCAATGGAGTAACAAAAATATCGACAACAGACTACCTTCCATAATGACAAGGCTAACATGCATTGTAGTAACAAAATTATGAACAACAGACTACCTTCCGTAATGACAAGGCTACCATTCATTGGAGTAACAAAAATCATAACGACAAACTACCTTCCATAATGACAAGTTTACCATCTATTGGAGTAACAAAAATCTCGACAACAAACTACCTTCCATAACGACAATGCTACCATCCATTGGAGTAACAAAAATCTCGACAATTGACTACATTCCATAATGACAAGGCTACAATCTATTGTAGTAACAAAAATCAAGACAACAAACTACCTTCCATAATGACAAGGCTACCATCCATTGTAGTAACCAAAATCTCGACAACAGACTACCTTCCATAATGACAAGGCTACCATCCATTGTAGTAAGAAAAATATCGACAACAGACTACCTTCCATAATGACAAGGATACTTTCCATTGGAGTAACAAAAATCTAGACAATAGACTACCTTTCATATTGACAAGGCTACCATCCATTGGAATAACAAAAATATCAACGACATACTACCTTCTAAAATGACAAGGCTACCATCCATTGGAGTAACAAAAATCTCGACAACAGACTACCTTCCATAATGACAAGGCTACGATCCCTTAGAGTAACCAAAATCTTGAAAACAGACTACCTTCCATAATGACTAGGCTACCATCCATTGGAAAAAGAAAAATCTCAACAACAGACTACCTTCCAATATGACTAGGCTACTATCTAATGGAGTAACAAAAATCTCGACACCAGACTACCTTTCATAATGACAAGGCTAACATACATTGTAGTAACAAAGATATCCAGAACAGACTACCTTCCATAATGACAAGGCTACAATCCATTGGAGTAACAAAAATCTCGACAATAGACTACCTTTCATAATGACAAGGCTACCATCCACTGGAACAAAAAAAATTTCGACGACAGACTACCTTCCGTAATGAAAAGGCTACCATCCATTGGAGTAAAAAAAATCTCGATAATAGACTACCTTCCATAATGACAAGGCTACCATCCATTGGAGTAACAAAAATCTCGACAATAGACTACCTTCCCTAATGACAAGGCTACCATCCATTGGAGTAACAAAATTCTCGAAAATAGACTAACTTCCATAATGACTAGGCTACCATCCATTGGAATAACAAAAATATCAACAACAAACTACCTTCCATAATGACAAGGCTACTATCCAATGGAGTAACAAAAATATCGACAACAGACTACCTTCCATAATGACAAGGCTAACATTCATTGTAGTAACAAAAATATGAACAACAGATTACCTTCCATAATGACAAGGCTACCATTCATTGGAGTAACAAAAATCACAACGACAGACTACCTTACATAATGACAAGGTTACCATCTATTGGAGTAACAAAAATATCGACAATTGACTACATTCCATAATGACAAGGCTACAATCTATTGTAGTAACAAAAATCAAGACAACAGACTACCTTCCATAATGGCAAGGCTACCATCCATTGTAGTACCAAAAATCTCGACAACAGACTACCTTCCATAATGACAAGGCTACCATCCATTGTAGTAAGAAAAATATCGACAACAGACTACCTTCCATAATGACAAGGATACTTTCCATTGGAGTAACAAAAATCTAGACAATAGACTACATTTCATATTGACAAGGCTACCATCCATTGGAATAACAAAAATATCAACGACATACTACCTTCCAAAATGACAAGGCTACCATCCATTGGAGTAACAAAAATCTCGACAACAGACTACCTTCCATAATGACAAGGCTACGATCCCTTAGAGTAACCAAAATCTTGAAAACAGACTACCTTCCATAATGACTAGGCTACCATCCATTGGAATAAGAAAAATCTCAACAACAGACTACCTTCCAATATGACTAGGCTACTATCTAATGGAGTAACAAAAATCTCGACACCAGACTACCTTTCATAATGACAAGGCTAACATACATTGTAGTAACAAAGATATCCAGAACAGACTACCTTCCATAATGACAAGGCTACAATCCATTGGAGTAACAAAAATATCGATAATAAACTACCTTTCATAATGACAAGGCTACCATCCACTGGAACAAAAAAAATTTCGACGACAGACTACCTTCCGTAATGAAAAGGCTACCATCCATTGGAGTAAAAAAAATCTCGATAATAGACTACCTTCCATAATGACAAGGCTACCATCCATTGGAGTAACAAAAATCTCGACAACAGACTACCTTCCATAATGACAAGGCTACCATCCATTGGAGTAAAAAAATTCTCGAAAATAGACTAACTTCCATAATGACTAGGCTACCATCCATTGGAATAACAAAAATCTCAACAACAGACTACCTTCCATAATGACAAGGCTACTATCCAATGGAGTAACAAAAATATCGACAACAGACTACCTTCCATAATGACAAGGCTAACATGCATTGTAGTAAAAAAATTATGAACAACAGACTAACTTCCATAATGACAAGGCTACCATTCATTGGAGTAACAAAAATCACAATGACAGACTACCTTACATAATGACAAGGTTAGCATCTATTGGAGTAACAAAAATCTCGACAACAAACTACCTTCCATAACGACAATGCTACCATCCATTGGAGTAACAAAAATCTCGACAATTGACTACATTCCATAATGACAAGGCTACAATCTATTGAAGTAACAAAAATCAAGACAACAGACTACCTTCCATAATGACAAGGCTACCATCCATTGTAGTAACAAAAATCTCGACAACAGACTACCTTCCATAATGACAAGGCTACCATCCATTGTAGTAAGAAAAATATCGACAACAGACTACCTTCCATAATGACAAGGATACTTTCCATTGGAGTAACAAAAATATGGACAATAGACAACATTTCATATTGACAATGCTACCATCAATTAGAATAACAAAAATATCAACGACATACTACCTTCCATAAATACAAGGCTACCATCCATTGGAGTAACAAAAATCTTGACAACAAACTACCTTCCATAATGACAAGGCTACGATCCCTTAGAGTAACAAAAATCTCGAAAACAGACTACCTTCCATAATGAATAGGCTAGCATCCATTGGAATAACAAAAATCTCAACAACAGACTACCTTCCATAATGACTAGGCTACTATCCAATGGAGTAACAAAAATCTCGACACCAGACTACCTTCCATAATGACAAGGCTAACATACATTATAGTAACAAAGATATCGACAACAGACTACCTTCCATAATGAAAAGGCTACAATCCATTGGAATAACAAAAATCTCGACAACAAACTACCTTCCATAATGACTAGGCTACCATCCATTGTAGTAACAAAAATCTCGACAAAAGACTACCTTCAATAGTAAGAAGGCTACCATCCATTGGAGTAACAAAAATCTCAACCACAGACTTCCTTCCATAATGACAAGTCTACCATCCATTGTAGTAAGAAAAATCTCGATAACTGACTACCTTCCATAATGATAAGGATACATTCCATTGGAGTAACAAAAATCTGGACAATAGACTACATTTCATATTGACAAGGCTACCATCAATTGGAATAACAAAAATATCAACGACAAACTACCTTCCATAATGACAAGGCTACCATCCATTGGAGTAACAAAAATCCCGACAACAGACTACCTTCTATAATGACAAGGCTACCATCCATTGGAGTAAGAAAAATCTCGAAAACAGACTACCTTCAATAATGTATAGGCTACCATCCATTGGAATAACAAAAATCTCAACAATAGACTACCTTCCATAATGACTAGGCTACTATCCAATGGGATAACAAAAATCTCGACACCAGACTTCCTTCCATAATGACAAGGCTAACATACATTGTAGTAACAAAGATATCATCAACAGACTACCTTCCATAATGACAAGGCTACAATCCATTGGAGTAACAAAAATCTCGACAACAGACTACCTTCCATAATGACAAGGCTACCATCCATTGTAGTAATAAAAATCTCGACAACAGACTACCTTCGATAGTAAGAAGGCTACCATCCATTGGACTAACAAAAATCTCAACAACAGACTACCTTCCATAATGGCAAGGCTACCATCTATTGTAGTAAGAAAAATCTCGATAGCTGACTACCTTCCATAATGACACAGATACATTCCATTGGAGTAACAAAAATCTGGACAATAGACTACATTTCAAATTGACAAGGCTACCATCAATTGGAATAACAAAAATATCAACGACAAACTACCATCCATAATGACAAGGCTACCATCCATTGGAGTAACAAAAATCCCGACAACAGACTACCTTCCATAATGACAAGGCTACCATCCATTGGAGTAACAAAAATCTCGAAAACATACTACCTTCCATAATGAATAGGCTACCATCCATTGTAATAACAAAAATCTCAACAACATACTACCTTCCATAATGACTAGGCTACTATCCAATGGGATAACAAAAATCTCGACACCAGACTTCCTTCCATAATGACAAGGCTAACATACATTGTAGTAACAAAGATATCGATAACAGACTACCTTCGATAGTAAGAAGGCTACCATCCATTCGAGTAACAAAAATCTCAACAACAGACTACCTTCCATAATGACAAGGCTACCATCCATTGGAGTAACAAAAATGTCGAAAACAGACTACCTTCCATAATGACTAGGCTACCATCCATTGGAATAACCAAAATCACAACAACAGACTACCTTCCATAATGACTAGGCTACTATCCAATGGAGTAACAAAAATATTGACAATAGACTACTTTCCATAATGACAAGGCTACCATCCATTGGATTAATAAAAATCATGAAAATAGGCCACCTTCCATAATGTATAGGCTACCATCCATTGGAATAACAAAAATCTCAATGATAGACTACCTTCCATAACGAAAAGGCTACCATCTATTGGAGTAACAAAAATCTCGACCACGAACTACCTTCCATAATGACAATGCTACCATCCATTGGAGTAACAAAAATCTCGACAATAGACTACCTTCCATAATGACAAGGCTACAATCTATTGTAGTAACAAAAATCAAGACAACAGACTACCTTCCATAATGACAAGGCTACCATCCATTATAGTAAGAAAAATCACGACAACAGACTACCTTCCATAATGACAAGGATACCATCCATTGGAATAACCAAAATATCAACGACATACTACCTTCCATAATGACAAGGCTAGCATCCATTGGAGTAACAAAAATCTCGACAACAGACTACCTTCAATAATGACAAGGCTACCATCCATTGGAATAACAAAAATCTCAACAACACACTACCTTCCATAATGACTAGGCTACTATCCAATGGAGTAACAAAAATCTCGACACCAGACTACCTTCCATAATGACAAGGCTAACATGAATTATAGTAACAAAGATATCGACAACAAACTGCCTTCCATAATGACAAGGCTACAATCCATTGGAGTAATAAAAATCTCGACAACAGACTACCTTCCATAGTGACGAGGCTACCATCAATTGTAGTAAAAAAAATCTCAACAACAGACTACCTTCCATTGTAAGAAGGCTACCATCCATTGGAGTAACAAAAATCTCAACAATAGACTACCTTCCATAATGATAAGGCTACAATCCATTGGAGAAACAAAAATCTCGACAGTAGACTACCTTTCATAATGTCAAGGCTACCATCCATTGGAACAACAAAAATTTCGACGGCAGACTACCTTCCATAATAAAAAGGCTACCACCCATTGGAGTAACAAAAATCTCGATAATAGACTACCTTCCATAATGACAAGGCTACCATCCATTGGAGTAACAAAAATTTCGACAATAGACTACCTTCTATAATGACAAGGCTACCATCCATTAGAGTAACAAAAATCTCGAAAATAGACTAACTTCCCTAATGACTAGGCTACCATCCATTGGTATAACAAAAATCTCAATAACAGACTACCTTCCATAATGACAAGGCTACTATCCAATAGAGTAACAAAAATATCGACAACAGACTACCTTCCGTAATGACAAGGCTACCATTCATTAGAGTAACAAAAATCACAACGACAGACTACCTTACATAATGACAAGGCTACCATCTATTGGAGTAACAAAAATCTCGACAACAAACTACCTTCCATAATGACAATGCTACCATCCATTGGAGTAACAAAAATCTTGACAATTGACTACCTTCCATAATGACAAGGCTACAATCTATTGTAGCAACAAAAATCAAGACAACAGACTATCTTTCATAATGACAAGGCTACCATCCATTGAAGTAACAAAATTCTCGACAAGAGACTACCTTCCATAATGACAAGGCTACCATCCATTTTAGTAAGAAAAATCTCGACAACAACCTACCTTCCATAATGACTAGGCTACCATCCATTGGAATAAGAAAAATCTCAACAACAGAGTACCTTCCAATATGACTAGGCTACTATCCAATGGAGTAACAAAAATCTCGACACCAGACTACCTTCCATAATGACAAGGCTAACATACATTGTAGTAACAAAGATATCGAGAACAAACTACCTTCCATAATGACAAGGCTACAATCCATTGGAGTAACAAAAATCTCGACAACAGACTACCTTCCATAGTAAGAAGGCTACCATCCATTGGACTAACAAAAATCTCAGCAACAGACTACCTTCCGTAATGACAAGGCTACCATGCATTGTAGTAAGAAAAATCTCGATAACAGACTACCTTCCATAATGACAAGGATACATTCCATTGGAGTAACAAAAATCTAGACAATAGACTACATTTCATATTGACAAGGCTACCATCAATTGGAATAACAAAATATCAACGACAGACTACCTTCCATAATGACAAGGCTACCATCCATTGGAGTAACAAAAATCCCGACAACTGACTACCTTCCATAATGACAAGGCTACCATCCATTGGAGTAACAAAAATCCCAACAACTGACTACCTTCCATAATGACAAGGCTACCATCCATTGGAGTAAGAAAAATCTCGAAAACTGACTACCTTCCATTATGAATAGGCTACCATCCATTGGAATAACAAAAATCTCGACAACAGACTACCTTCCATAATGACTAGGCTACTATCCAATGGAGTAACAAAAATCTCGACACCAGACTACCTTCCATAATGACAAGGCTAACATACATTGTAGTAACAAAGATATCGACAACAGACTACCTTCCATAATGACAAGGCTACAATCCATTGGAGTAACAAAAATCTCGACAACAGACTACCTTCCATAATGACAAGGCTACCATCCATTGTAGTAACAAAAATCTCGACAACAGACTACCTTCTATAGTAAGAAGGATACAATCCATTGGAGTAACAAAAATCTGAACAACAGACTACCGTCCATAATGACAAGGCTACCATCCATTGTAGTAAGAAAAATCTCGATAACAGACTACCTTCCATAATGACAAGGATACATTCCATTGGAGTAACAAAAATATGGACAATAGACTACATTTCATATTGACAAGGCTACCATCAATGGGAATAACAAAAATATCAACGACAGACTACCTTCCATAATGACAAGGCTACCATCCATTGGAGTAACAAAAATCCCGACAATAGATTACCTTCCATAATGACAAGGCTACCATCCATTGGAGTAACAAAAATCTCGAAAACAGACTACCTTCCATAATGACTAGGCTACCATCCATTGGAATAACCAAAATCTCAACAACAGAGTACCTTCCATAATGACTAGGCTACTATCCAATGGAGTAACAAAAATCTCGACACCAGACTACCTTCCATAATGACAAGGCTAACATACATTGTAGTAACAAAGATATCGACAACAGACTACCTTCCATAATGACAAGGCTACAATCCATTGGAGTAACAAAAATCTCGACAAAAAACTACCTTCCATAATGACAAGGCTACCATCCATTGTAGTAACAAAAATCTCGACAACAGACTACCTTCGATAGTGAGAAGGCTACCATCCATTGGAGTAACAAGAATCTCAAAAACAAACTACCTTCCATAATGACAAGGCTACAATCCATTGGAGTAACAAAAATCTCGACAATAGACTACCTTTCATAATGACAAGGCTACCATACATTGGAACAAAAAAAATCTCGACGATAGACTACCTTCCATAATGAGTAGGCTACCATCCATTGGAGTAACAAAGATATCATCAACATACTACCTTCCATAATGACTAGGCTACTATCCAATGGAGTAAAAAAAATCTCAACACCAGACTACCTTCCATAATGACAAGGCTAACATACATTGTAGTAACAAAGATATCGACAACAGACTACCTTCAATAATGACAAGGCTACAATCCATTGGAGTAACAAAAATCTCGACAATAGACTACCTTTCATAATGACAAGGCTACTATCCAATAGAACAACAAAAATATTGGTGACAGACTACCTTCCATAATGAAAAGGCTACCATCCATTGGATTAACAAAAATCTCGATAATAGACTACATTCCATAATGACAAGGCTACCATCCGTTGGAGTAACAAAAATCCCGACAACAGACTAGCTTCCATAATGACAAGGCTACCATCCATTGGAGTAACAAAAATCTTGAAAACAGACTACCTTCCATAATGACTAGGCTACCATTTATTGGAATAACCAAAATCTCAACTACAGACTACCTTCCATAATGACTAGGCTACTATCCAATGGAGTAACAAAAATCTCGACACCAGACTACCTTCCATAATGACAAGGCTAACATACAATGTAGTAACAAAGATATCGACAACAGACTACCTTCCATAATGACAAGGCTACAATCCATTGGAGTAACAAAAATCTCGACAACAAACTGCCTTCCATAATGACTAGGCTACCATCCATTGTAGTAACAAAAATCTCGACAAAAGACTACCTTCAATAGTAAGAAGGCTACCATCCATTGGAGTAACAAAAATCTCAACCACAGACTTCCTTCCATAATGACAAGTCTACCATCCATTGTAGTAAGAAAAATCTCGATAACTGACTACCTTCCATAATGATAAGGATACATTCCATTGGAGTAACAAAAATCTGGACAATAGACTACATTTCATATTGACAAGGCTACCATCAATTGGAATAACAAAAATATCAACGACAAACTACCTTCCATAATGACAAGGCTACCATCCATTGGAGTAACAAAAATCCCGACAACAGACTACCTTCTATAATGACAAGGCTACCATCCATTGGAGTAAGAAAAATCTCGAAAACAAACTACCTTCAATAATGTATAGGCTACCATCCATTGGAATAACAAAAATCTCAACAATAGACTACCTTCCATAATGACTAGGCTACTATCCAATGGGATAACAAAAATCTCGACACCAGACTTCCTTCCATAATGACAAGGCTAACATACATTGTAGTAACAAAGATATCATCAACAGACTACCTTCCATAATGACAAGGCTACAATCCATTGGAGTAACAAAAATCTCGACAACAGACTACCTTCCATAATGACAAGGCTACCATCCATTGTAGTAATAAAAATCTCGACAACAAACTACCTTCGATAGTAAGAAGGCTACCATCCATTGGACTAACAAAAATCTCAACAACAGACTACCTTCCATAATGGCAAGGCTACCATCTATTGTAGTAAGAAAAATCTCGATAGCTGACTACCTTCCATAATGACACAGATACATTCCATTGGAGTAACAAAAATCTGGACAATAGACTACATTTCAAATTGACAAGGCTACCATCAATTGGAATAACAAAAATATCAACGACAAGCTACCATCCATAATGACAAGGCTACCATCCATTGGAGTAACAAAAATCCCGACAACAGACTACCTTCCATAATGACAAGGCTACCATCCATTGGAGTAACAAAAATCTCGAAAACATACTACCTTCCATAATGAATAGGCTACCATCCATTGTAATAACAAAAATCTCAACAACATACTACCTTCCATAATGACTAGGCTACTATCCAATGGGATAACAAAAATCTCGACACCAGACTTCCTTCCATAATGACAAGGCTAACATACATTGTAGTAACAAAGATATCGATAACAGACTACCTTCCATAATGACAAGGCTATAATCCATTGGAGTAACAAAAATCTCGACAACAGACTACCTTCCATAATGACAAGGCTACCATCCATTGTAGTAACAAAAATCTCGACAACAGACTACCTTCGATAGTAAGAAGGCTACCATCCATTCGAGTAACAAAAATCTCAACAACAGACTACCTTCCATAATGACAAGGCTACCATCCATTGGAGTAACAAAAATGTCGAAAACAGACTACCTTCCATAATGACTAGGCTACCATCCATTGGAATAACCAAAATCACAACAACAGAATACCTTCCATAATGACTAGGCTACTATCCAATGGAGTAACAAAAATATTGACAATAGACTACTTTCCATAATGACAAGGCTACCATCCATTGGATTAATAAAAATCATGAAAATAGGCCACCTTCCATAATGTATAGGCTACCATCCATTGGAATAACAAAAATCTCAATGATAGACTACCTTCCATAACGAAAAGGCTACCATCTATTGGAGTAACAAAAATCTCGACCACGAACTACCTTCCATAATGACAATGCTACCATCCATTGGAGTAACAAAAATCTCGACAATAGACTACCTTCCATAATGACAAGGCTACAATCTATTGTAGTAACAAAAATCAAGACAACAGACTACCTTCCATAATGACAAGGCTACCATCCATTATAGTAAGAAAAATCACGACAACAGACTACCTTCCATAATGACAAGGATACCATCCATTGGAATAACCAAAATATCAACGACATACTACCTTCCATAATGACAAGGCTAGCATCCATTGGAGTAACAAAAATCTCGACAACAGACTACCTTCAATAATGACAAGGCTACCATCCATTGGAGTAACAAAAATCTCTAAAACAGATTACCTTCCATAATGACTAGGCTACCATCCATTGGAATAACAAAAATCTCAACAACACACTACCTTCCATAATGACTAGCCTACTATCCAATGGAGTAACAAAAATCTCGACACCAGACTACCTTCCATAATGACAAGGCTAACATGAATTATAGTAACAAAGATATCGACAACAAACTGCCTTCCATAATGACAAGGCTACAATCCATTGGAGTAATAAAAATCTCGACAACAGACTACCTTCCATAGTGACAAGGCTACCATCAATTGTAGTAAAAAAAATCTCAACAACAGACTACCTTCCATTGTAAGAAGGCTACCATCCATTGGAGTAACAAAAATCTCAACAATAGACTACCTTCCATAATGATAAGGCTACAATCCATTGGAGAAACAAAAATCTCGACAGTAGACTACCTTTCATAATGTCAAGGCTACCATCCATTGGAACAACAAAAATTTCGACGGCAGACTACCTTCCATAATAAAAAGGCTACCACCCATTGGAGTAACAAAAATCTCGATAATAGACTACCTTCCATAATGACAAGGCTACCATCCATTGGAGTAACAAAAATTTCGACAATAGACTACCTTCTATAATGACAAGGCTACCATCCATTAGAGTAACAAAAATCTCGAAAATAAACTAACTTCCCTAAGGACTAGGCTACCATCCATTGGTATAACAAAAATCTCAACAACAGACTACCTTCCATAATGACAAGGCTACTATCCAATAGAGTAACAAAAATATCGACAACAGACTACCTTCCGTAATGACAAGGCTACCATTCATTAGAGTAACAAAAATCACAACGACAGACTACCTTACATAATGACAAGGCTACCATCTATTGGAGTAACAAAAATCTCGACAACAAACTACCTTCCATAATGACAATGCTACCATCCATTGGAGTAACAAAAATCTTGACAATTGACTACCTTCCATAATGACAAGGCTACAATCTATTGTAGCAACAAAAATCAAGACAACAGACTATCTTTCATAATGACAAGGCTACCATCCATTGAAGTAACAAAAATCTCGACAAGAGACTACCTTCCATAATGACAAGGCTACCATCCATTTTAGTAAGAAAAATCTCGACAACAACCTACCTTCCATAATGACTAGGCTACCATCCATTGGAATAAGAAAAATCTCAACAACAGAGTACCTTCCAATATGACTAGGCTACTATCCAATGGAGTAACAAAAATCTCGACACCAGACTACCTTCCATAATGACAAGGCTAACATACATTGTAGTAACAAAGATATCGAGAACAAACTACCTTCCATAATGACAAGGCTACAATCCATTGGAGTAACAAAAATCTCGACAACAGACTACCTTCCATAGTAAGAAGGCTACCATCCATTGGACTAACAAAAATCTCAGCAACAGACTACCTTCCGTAATGACAAGGCTACCATGCATTGTAGTAAGAAAAATCTCGATAACAGACTACCTTCCATAATGACAAGGATACATTCCATTGGAGTAACAAAAATCTAGACAATAGACTACATTTCATATTGACAAGGCTACCATCAATTGGAATAACAAAATATCAACGACAGACTACCTTCCATAATGACAAGGCTACCATCCATTGGAGTAACAAAAATCCCGACAACTGACTACCTTCCATAATGACAAGGCTACCATCCATTGGAGTAACAAAAATCCCAACAACTGACTACCTTCCATAATGACAAGGCTACCATCCATTGGAGTAAGAAAAATCTTGACAATTGACTACCTTCCATAATGACAAGGCTACAATCTATTGTAGCAACAAAAATCAAGACAACAGACTATCTTTCATAATGACAAGGCTACCATCCATTGAAGTAACAAAAATCTCGACAAGAGACTACCTTCCATAATGACAAGGCTACCATCCATTTTAGTAAGAAAAATCTCGACAACAACCTACCTTCCATAATGACTAGGCTACCATCCATTGGAATAAGAAAAATCTCAACAACAGAGTACCTTCCAATATGACTAGGCTACTATCCAATGGAGTAACAAAAATCTCGACACCAGACTACCTTCCATAATGACAAGGCTAACATACATTGTAGTAACAAAGATATCGAGAACAAACTACCTTCCATAATGACAAGGCTACAATCCATTGGAGTAACAAAAATCTCGACAACAGACTACCTTCCATAGTAAGAAGGCTACCATCCATTGGACTAACAAAAATCTCAGCAACAGACTACCTTCCGTAATGACAAGGCTACCATGCATTGTAGTAAGAAAAATCTCGATAACAGACTACCTTCCATAATGACAAGGATACATTCCATTGGAGTAACAAAAATATAGACAATAGACTACATTTCATATTGACAAGGCTACCATCAATTGGAATAACAAAATATCAACGACAGACTACCTTCCATAATGACAAGGCTACCATCCATTGGAGTAACAAAAATCCCGACAACTGACTACCTTCCATAATGACAAGGCTACCATCCATTGGAGTAACAAAAATCCCAACAACTGACTACCTTCCATAATGACAAGGCTACCATCCATTGGAGTAAGAAAAATCTCGAAAACTGACTACCTTCCATTATGAATAGGCTACCATCCATTGGAATAACAAAAATCTCGACAACAGACTACCTTCCATAATGACTAGGCTACTATCCAATGGAGTAACAAAAATCTCGACACCAGACTACCTTCCATAATGACAAGGCTAACATACATTGTAGTAACAAAGATATCGACAACAGACTACCTTCCATAATGACAAGGCTACAATCCATTGGAGTAACAAAAATCTCGACAACAGACTACCTTCCATAATGACAAGGCTACCATCCATTGTAGTAACAAAAATCTCGACAACAGACTACCTTCTATAGTAAGAAGGATACAATCCATTGGAGTAACAAAAATCTGAACAACAGACTACCGTCCATAATGACAAGGCTACCATCCATTGTAGTAAGAAAAATCTCGATAACAGACTACCTTCCATAATGACAAGGATACATTCCATTGGAGTAACAAAAATATGGACAATAGACTACATTTCATATTGACAAGGCTACCATCAATGGGAATAACAAAAATATCAACGACAGACTACCTTCCATAATGACAAGGCTACCATCCATTGGAGTAACAAAAATCCCGACAATAGATTACCTTCCATAATGACAAGGCTACCATCCATTGGAGTAACAAAAATCTCGAAAATAGACTACCTTCCATAATGACTAGGCTACCATCCATTGGAATAACCAAAATCTCAACAACAGAGTACCTTCCATAATGACTAGGCTACTATCCAATGGAGTAACAAAAATCTCGACACCAGACTACCTTCCATAATGACAAGGCTAACATACATTGTAGTAACAAAGATATCGACAACAGACTACCTTCCATAATGACAAGGCTACAATCCATTGGAGTAACAAAAATCTCGACAAAAAACTACCTTCCATAATGACAAGGCTACCATCCATTGTAGTAACAAAAATCTCGACAACAGACTACCTTCGATAGTGAGAAGGCTACCATCCATTGGAGTAACAAGAATCTCAAAAACAAACTACCTTCCATAATGACAAGGCTACAATCCATTGGAGTAACAAAAATCTCGACAATAGACTACCTTTCATAATGACAAGGCTACCATACATTGGAACAAAAAAATCTCGACGATAGACTACCTTCCATAATGAGTAGGCTACCCTCCATTGGAGTAACAAAGATATCATCAACATACTACCTTCCATAATGACTAGGCTACTATCCAATGGAGTAAAAAAAATCTCAACACCAGACTAACTTCCATAATGACAAGGCTAACATACATTGTAGTAACAAAGATATCGACAACAGACTACCTTCAATAATGACAAGGCTACAATCCATTGGAGTAACAAAAATCTCGACAATAGACTACCTTTCATAATGACAAGGCTACTATCCAATAGAACAACAAAAATATTGGTGACAGACTACCTTCCATAATGAAAAGGCTACCATCCATTGGATTAACAAAAATCTCGATAATAGACTACATTCCATAATGACAAGGCTACCATCCGTTGGAGTAACAAAAATCCCGACAACAGACTAGCTTCCATAATGACAAGGCTACCATCCATTGGAGTAACAAAAATCTTGAAAACAGACTACCTTCCATAATGACTAGGCTACCATTTATTGGAATAACAAAAATCTCAACTACAGACTACCTTCCATAATGACTAGGCTACTATCCAATGGAGTAACAAAAATCTCGACACCAGACTACCTTCCATAATGACAAGGCTAACATACAATGTAGTAACAAAGATATCGACAACAGACTACCTTCCATAATGACAAGGCTACAATCCATTGGAGTAACAAAAATCTCGACAACAAACTGCCTTCCATAATGACAAGGCTACCATCCATTGTAGTAACAAAAATCTCGACAACAGACTACCTTCGATAGTAAGAAGGCTACCAACCATCGGAGTCACAAAAATTTCATCAACAGATTACCTTCCATAATGACAAGGCTACAATCCTTTGGAGTAACAAAAATCTTGGCAATAAACTACCTTTCATAATGACAAGGCTTCCATACATTGGAACAAAAAAAATCTCGACGACCGACTACCTTCCATAATGAGTAGGCTACCATCCATTGGAGTAACAAAGATGTCAACAACATACTACCTTCCATAATGAGTAGGCTACTATCCAATGGAGTAAAAAAAGTCTCGACACCAGACTACCTTCCATAATGACAAGGCTAACATACATTGTAGTAATAAAGATATCGACAATAGACTAACTTCCATAATGACAAGGCTACAATCCATTGGAGTAACAAAAATCTCGACAATAGACTACCTTTCATAATGACAAGGCAACCATCCATTAGAACAACAAAAATTTCGGCGACAGACTACCTTCCATAATGAAAAGGATACCATCCATTGGATTAACAAAAATCTCGATAATAGACTACATTCCATAATGACAAGGCTACCATCCATTGGAGTAACAAAAATCTCGACAACAGACTACCTTCCATAATGACAAAGCTACCATCCATTGGAGTAACAAAATTCTCGAAAACAGACTACCTTCCATATTGACAATGCTATTATCCAATGAAGTAACAAAAATCTCAATAATAGACTACCTTCCATAATGACAAGGCTAACATACATTGTCGTAAGAAATATCTGAACAATAGACTACCTTCCATAATGACAAGGCTACCATCCATTGGAGTAACAAAAATCATAACGACAGACTACCTTCCATAATACAAGGATACCATCCATTGAAGTAACAAAAATCTCGACAACAGACTACCTTCCATAATGATAAGTCTACCATCCATTGGAGTAAAAAAAATTTTGACAATAGACTACCTTCCATAATGACAAGGCTACAATCCATTGTAGTAACAAAAATCATGATAATAGACTACCTTCCATAATGACAAGGCTACCATCCATTGGAGTAACAAAAATATCGACAACAGACTACCTTCCATAATGATAAGGATATAATCCACCGGAGTAACAAAAATCTCCACAATAGACTACCTTTCATAATGACACGGCTACCATCCATTTGAAAAAAGAAAATTTCAACGACAAACTACCTTCCATAATGACAAAGCTACCATCCATTGGAGTCATAAAAATCTCGACAACAGACTACCTTCCATAATGACAAGGATACCATCCATTGTAGTAACAAAAATCTCGAAAATAGACTACCTTCCATAATGACTAGGCTACCATCCATTGGAATAACAAAAATCTCAACAACAGACTACCTTCCATCATGACAAGGCTAACATACATTGTAATAACAAAAATCTGAACAACATAATACCTTTCATAATGACAAGGCTACCATCCATTGGAGTAACAAAAATCACAGCGACAGACTCACTTCCATAATGACAAGGCTACAATCCATTGTAGTAACAAAAATCACGACAACAGACTACCTTCCATAATGACAAGGCTACCATCCATTGTAGTAACAAAAATCTCGACAAAAGACTACATTCCATAATGAATAGCCTACCATCCAATGGAGTAACAAAGATATCGACAACAGACAACCTTCCATAATGACAAGGCTACAATCCATTGTAGTAACGAAAATCTCGCAAACGGACTACCATCCATAATGAAAAGGCTACCATCCATTGTAGTAAGAAAAATCTCGACAACAGACTGCCTTCCATAATAAGAAGGCTACCATCCATTGGAGTAACAAAAATTTCGACAAAAGACTACCTTCCATAATTACAAAGCTACAATCCATTGGAGTAACAAAAATATCGAAAATAGACTACCTTTCATAATGACCAGGCTACCATCCATTAGAACAACAAAAATTTCTACGACAGACTACCTTCCATAATGATAAGGCTACCATCCATTGGAGTAACAAAAATCTCGACAATAGACTACCTTCCATAATGACAAGGCTACCATCCATTGGAGTAACAAAAATCTCGAAAACATACTACCTTCCATATTGACTAGGCTACCATCCAATGGAATAACAAAAATCACAACAACATACTACCTTTCATATTGACAATGCTACCATCCAATGGAGTAACAAAAATCTTGACAATAGACTACCTTCCATAATGATAAGGCTAACACACATTGTAGTAAGAAAAATATGAACAATAGACTACATTCCATAATGACAAGGCTACCATCCATTGGAGTAACAAAAATCATAACGACAGACTACCTTCCATAATGACAAGGCTACCATCCATTGGAGTAACAAAAATCTCGACAATAGACTACATTCCATAATGAATAGGCCACCATCCAATGGAGTAACAAAGATATCGACAACAGACAACCATCCATAATGACAAGGCTACAATCCATTGTAGTAACGAAAATCTCGCAAACAGACTACCTTCCATAATGAAAAGGCTACCATCCATTGTAGTAAGAAAAATTTCGACAACAGACTACCTTCCATAATAAGAAGGCTACCATCCATTTGAGTAACAAAAATTTCGACAAAAGACTACCTTCCATAATGACAAGGCTACAATCCATTGGAGTAACAAAAATATCGACAATAGACTACCTTTCATAATGACAAGGCTACCATCCATTAGAACAACAAAAATTTCTACGACAGACTACCTCCCATAATGACAAGGCTACCATCCATTGGAGTAACAAAAATCTCGAAAATAGACTACCTTCCATAATGACAAGGCTACCATCCTTTGGAGTAAAACAAATATCGAAAACATACTACCTTCCATATTGACAAGGCTACCATCCATTGGAATAACAAAAATCATAAGAACAGACTACCTTTCATATTGACAATGCTACTATCCAATGGAGTAACAAAAATCTTGACAATAGACTACCTTCCATAATGACAAGGCTACCATCAATTGGAGTAACAAAAATCATAACGATAGATTACCTTCCATAATGGCAAGGCTACCATCCATTGGAGTAAAAAAAATCTCGACAACAAACTACCTTCCATAAAGATAAGGCTACCATCCATTGGAGTAACAAAAATCTCGAAAATACACTACCTTCCATAATTACAAGGCTACAATTCATTGTAGTAACAAAAATCAGGACAACAAACTACCTTCCATAATGACAAGGCTACCATCCATTGTAGTAACAAAAATCTCGACAACAGACTACCTTCCGTAATGACAAGGCTACCATCCATTGGAGTAACAAAAATTTTGACAACAAACTACCTTAAATAATGACAAGGATATAATCCATTTGAGTAACAAAAATCTAGACAATAGACTACCTTTCATAATGACAAGGCTACCATCCATTGGAATAAGAAAAATATCAACGACAGACTACCTTCCATAATGACAACGCTACCATCCATTGGAGTAACAAAAATCTCGACAACAGACTACCATCCATAATGACAAGTCTACTATCCATTAGAGTAACAAAAATCTTGAAAACAAACTACCTTCCATAATGACTTGGCTACCATCCATTGGAATAACAAAAATCTCGACAACAGACTACCTTCCATAATAACAAGGCTACTATCCAGTGGAGTAACAAAAATCTTGACAATAGACTACCTTCCATAATGACAAGGCTAACATACATTGTAGTAACAAAAATTTGAACAACAGACTACCTTCCATAATGAGATGGCTACCATCCATTGGAGTAATAAAAATCACAACGAAAGACTACCTTCCATAATGACAAGGCAACAATCCATTATAGTAACAAAAATCACGACAACAGACTACCTTATATGAAAAGGTTACCATCCATTGGAATAACAAAAATATCGACAACATACTACCTTCCATAATGATAAGGCTACCATCCAATGGAGTAACAAAAATCTCGACAACAAACAACCTTCCATAATTACAAAGCTACCGTACATTAGAGTAACAAAAATTTGGACAGCAAACTACCTTCCATAATGACAAGGCTACTATCCATTGGAGTAACAAAAATATCAACAAGAGTCTACCTTCAATAATGACAAGGCTACCATCCATTGGAGTATAAATTTTTTTGACAATAGACTACCTTCCACATTTACAAGGCTACCATCCATTGGAGTAACAAAAATCTCGACAATAGACTACATTCCATAATGAATAGGCTACTTCCATTGGAGTAACAAAGATATCGACACCAGACTACCTTCCATAATGACAAGGCTACCACCCATTGGAGTAACAAAAATATCGACAACAGACTACATTCCATAATGATAAGGCTACCATCCATTGTATTAACAAAAATCTCGACAACAGACTACCTTCCATAATAAGAAGGCTACCATCCATCGGAGTAACAAAAATCTCGAAAACAAACTACCTTCCATAATGACTTGGCTACCATCCATTGGAATAACAAAAATCTCAACAATAGACCACCTTCCATAATGACAAGGCTACTATCCAATGGAGTAACAAAAATCTCGACAACAGACTACCTTTCATAATGACAAGGCTAACATACATTGTAGTAACAAAAATTTGAACAACAGGCTACCTTCCATAATGAGATGCTTACCATCCATAGGAGTAATAAAAATCACAACAACAAACTACCTTCCATAATGACAAGGCAACAATCCATTGTAGTAACAAAAATCTCGACAACAGACTACCTTATATGAAAAGGTTACCATCCATTGGAATAACAAAAACATCGACAACATACTACCTTCCATAATGATAAGGCTACCATCCATTGGAGTAACAAAAATTTTGACAACAAACTACCTTAAATAATGACAAGGATACCATCCATTGGAGTATAAATTTTTTTGACAACAGACTACCCTCCATAATGACAAGGTTACCATCCATTGGAGTTACAAAAATCTCGACAACAGACTACATTCCATAATGAATAGGCTACTTCCATTGGAGTAACAAAGATATCGACACCAGACTACCTTCCATAATGACAAGGCTACCACCTATTGGAGTAACAAAAATCTCGATAATAGACTACCTTCCATAATGATAAGGCTACCATCCATTGTATTAACAAAAATATCGACAACAGACTACCTTCCATAATAAGAAGGCTACCATCCATTGGAGTAACAAAAATCTCGAAAACAAACTACCTTCCATAATGACTTGGCTACCATCCATTGGAATAACAAAAATCTCAACAACAGACCACCTTCCATAATGACAAAGCTACTATCCAATGGAGTAACAAAAATCTCGACAACAGGCTACCTTCCATAATGACAAGGCTAACATACATTGTAGTAACAAAAATTTGAACAACAGGCTACCTTCCATAATGAGATGGTTACCATCCATTGGAGTAATAAAAATAACAACGACAAACTACCTTCCATAATGACAAGGCATCAATCCATTATAGTAACAAAAATCACGACAACAGACTAACTTATATGAAAAGGTTACCATCCATTGGAATAACAAAAATATCGACAACATACTACCTTCCATAATGATAAGGCTACCATCCAATGGAATAACAAAAATCTCGACAACAAACTACCTTCCATAATGACAAAGCTACCGTCCATTAGTGTAACAAAAAACTGGACAACAGACTACCTTCCATAATGACAAGGCTACCGTCCATTGGAGTAACAAAAATATCAACAAGAGACTACCTTCCATATTGACAAGGCTACCATCCATTGGAGTATAAATTTTTTTGACAACAGACTACCTTCCATAATGACAAGGCTACCACCCATTGGAGTAACAAAAATCTCGATAACAGACTACCTTCCATAATGATAAGGCTACCATCCATTGTATTAAGAAAAATATCGACAACAGACTACCTTCCATAATAAGAAGGCTACCATCCATTGGAGTAACAAAAATTTCAAGAAAAGACTACCTTACAAAATGACAAGGCCACAATCCCTTGGAGTAACAAAAATCTCAACAATAGATTACCTTTCATAATGACAAGGCTACCATCCATTGGAGTATAAAATTTTTTGACAACATACTACCCTCCATAATGACAAGGTTACCATCCATTGGAGTTACAAAAATCTCGACAACAGACTACATTCCATAATGAATAGGCTACTTCCATTGGAGTAACGAAGATATCGACACCAGACTACCTTACATAATGACAAGGCTACCACCTATTGGAGTAACATAAATCTAGATAACAGACTACCTTCCATAATGATAAGGCTACCATCCATTATATTAACAAAAATCTCGACAACATACTACCTTCCATAATAAGAAGGCTACCATCCATTGGAGTAACAAAAATATCGAAAACAAACTACCTTCCATAATGACTTGGCTACCATCCATTGGAATATCAAAAATCTCAACAACAGACCACCTTCCATAATGACAAGGCTACTATCCAATGGAGTAACAAAAATCTCGACAACAGACTACCTTCCATAATGACAAGGCTAACATACATTGTAGTAACAAAAATTTGAACAACAGGCTACCTTCCATAATGAGATGGTTACCATCCATTGGAGTAATAAAAATCACAACGACAAACTACCTTCCATAATGACAAGGCAACAATCCATTGTAGTAACAAAAATCACGACAACAGACTACCTTATATGAAAAGGTTACCATCCATTGGAATAACAAAAATATCGACAACATACTACTTTTCATAATGATAAGGCTACCATCCAATGGAGTAACAAAAATCTCGACAACAAACTACCTTCCATAATGACAAAGCTACCGTCCATTAGAGTAACAAAAATCTGGACAACAGACTACCTTCCATATTGACAAGGCTACCATCCATTGGAGTATAAATTTTTTTGACAATAGACTACCTTCCATAATGACAAGGCTACCACCCATTGGAGTAACAAAAATCTCGATAACAGACTACCTTCCATAATGATAAGGCTACCATCCATTGTATTAACAAAAATCTCGACAACAGACTACCTTCCATAATAAGAAGGCTACCATCCATTGGAGTAACAAAAATTTTGACAAAAGACTACCTTCCATAATGACAAGGCTACAATCCCTTGGAGTAACAAAAATCTTGACAATAGATTACCTTTCATAATGACAAGGCTACCATCCATTGGAGTATAAAATTTTTTGACAACAGACTACCCTCCATAATGACAAGGTTACCATCCATTGGAGTTACAAAAATCTCGACAGCAGACTACATTCCATAATGAATAGGCTACTTCCATTGGAGTAACAAAGATATCGACACCAGACTACCTTCCATAATGACAAGGCTACCACCCATTGGAGTAACAAAACTCTCGATAACAGACTACCTTCCATAATGATAAGGCTACCATCCATTGTATTAACAAAAATCTCGACAACAAACTACCTTTCATAATAAGAAGGCTACCATCCATTGGAGTAACGAAAATCTCGACAATAGATTACCTTTCATAATGACAAGGCTACCATCCATTGGAATAACAACAATTTCTACGACAAACTACCTTCCATAATGACAAGGCTACTATCCATTGCAGTAACAAAAATATCGACAATACACTACCTTCCATAATGACAAGGCTACCATCCATTGGAATAACAAAAATCACAACAACAGACTACCTTTCATATTGACAATGCTACTATCCAATGGAGTAACAAAAATCTTGACAATAGACTACCTTCCATAATGATAAGGCTAACACACATTGTAGTAAGAAAAATATGAACAATAGACTACCTTCCATAATGAGAAGGCTACCATCCATTGGAGTAACAAAAATCATAACGACAGGCTGCCTTCCATAATGACAAGGCTACCATCCATTGGAGTAACAAAAATCTCGACAACAGACTACATTCCATAATGAATAGGCTACCATCCAATGGAGTAACAAAGATATCGACAACAGACAACCTTCCATAATGACAAGGCTACAATCCATTGTAGTAACAAAAATCTGGCAAACAGACTACCTTCCATAATGAAAAGGCTACCATCCATTGTAGTAAGAAAAATCTCGACAACAGACTACCTTCAATAATAAGAAGGCTACCATCCATTGGAGTAACAAAAATTTCGACAAAAGACTACCTTCCATAATGACAAGGATACAATCCATTGGATTAACAAAAATATCGACAATAGACTACCTTTCATAATGACAAGGCTACCATCCCTTAGAACAACAAAAATTTCTACGACAGACTACCTCCCATAATGACAAGGCTACCATCCATTGGAGTAACAAAAATCTCGACAATAGACTACCTTCCATAATGACAAGGCTACCATCCATTGGAGAAACAAAAATCTCGAAAACATACTACCTTCCATATTGACTAGGCTACCATCCATTGGAATAACAAAAATCACAACAACAAACTACCTTTCATATTGACAATGCTATTATCCAATAGAGTAACAAAAATCATGACAATAGACTACCTTCCATAATGATAAGGCTAACACACATTGTAGTAAGAAAAATATGAACAATAGACTACCTTCCATAATGACAAGGTTATTGGAGTAATAAAAATCATAATGACAGACTACCTTCCATAATGACAAGGCTACCATCCATTGGAGTAACAAAAATCTCGACAACAGACTACCTTCCATAATGATAAGGCTACAATCCATTTGAGTAACAAAAATCTCGACAATAGACTACCTTCCATAATGACAAGGCTACAATCCATTGTAATAACAAAAATCACGACGACAAACTACCTTCCATAATGACAAGGCTACCATCCATTGTAGTAACAAAAATCTCGACAACAGACTACCTTCCGTAATGACAAGGCTACCATCCATTGGAGTAACAAAAATCTCGACAACAAACTACCTTCCATAATGGCAAGGATATAATCCATTAGAGTAACAAAAATCTTGACAATAGACTACCTTTCATAATGACAAGGCTATCATCCATTGGAATAAGAAAAATATCAACGACAGATTACCTTCCATAATGACAAGGCTACCATCCATTGGAGTAACAAAAATCTCGACAACAGACTGCCTTCCATACTGACAAGGCTACCATCCATTGGAGTAACAAAAATCTCGACAACAAACTACATTCCATAATGAATAGGCTACCATCCAATGGAGTAACAAAGATATCGACAATAGACAACCTTCCATAATGACAAGGCTACAATCCATTGTAGTAACGAAAATCTCGCAAACAGACTACCTTCCATAATGAAAAGGCTACCATCCATTGTAGTAAGAAAAATCTCGACAACAGACTACCTTCAATAATAAGAAGGCTACCATCCATTGGAGTAACAAAAATTTCGACAAAAGACTACCTTCCATAATGACAAGGATACAATCCATTGGAGTAACAAAAATATCGACAATAGACTACCTTTCATAATGACAAGGCTACCATCCCTTAGAACAACAAAAATTTCTACGACAGACTACCTCCCATAATGACAAGGCTACCATCCATTTGAGTAACAAAAATCTCGACAATAGACTACCTTCCATAATGACAAGGCTACCATCCATTGGAGTAACAAAAATATCGAAAACAAACTACCTTCCATAATGACTTGGCTACCATCCATTGGAATAACAAAAATCTCGACAACCGACTACCTTCCATAATGACAAGGCTACTATCCAATGTTGTAACAAAAATCTCGACAACAGACTACCTTCCATAATGACAAGGCTAACATACACTGTAGTAACAAAAATTTGAACAACAGACTACCTTCCATAATGAGATGGCTACCATCCATTGGAGTAATAAAAATCACAATGACAGACTACCTTCCATAATGACAAGGAAACAATCCATTGTAGTAACAAAAATCACGACAACAGACTACCTTATATGGAAAGGTTACCATCCAGTGGAATAACAAAAATATCGACAACATACTACCTTCCATAATGATAAGGCTACCATCCATTGGAGTAACAAAAATTTTGACAACAAACTACCTTAAATAATGACAAGGATACCATCCATTGGAGTATAAAATTTTTTGACAACAGACTACCCTCCATAATGACAAGGTTACCATCCATTGGAGTTACAAAAATCTCGACAACAGACTACATTCCATAATGAATAGGCTACTTCCATTGGAGTAACAAAGATATCGACACCAGACTACCTTCCATAATGACAAGGCTACCACCTATTGGAGTAACAAAAATCTCGATAATAGACTACCTTTCATAATGATAAGGCTACCATCCATTGTATTAACAAAAATATCGACAACAGACTACCTTCCATAATAAGAAGGCTACCATCCATTGGAGTAACAAAAATCTCGAAAATAAACTACCTTCCATAATGACTTGGCTACCATCCATTGGAATAACAAAAATCTCAACAATAGACCACCTTCCATAATGACAAGGCTACTATCCAATGGAGTAACAAAAATCTCGACAACAGACTACCTTCCATAATGACAAGGCTAACATACATTAAAGTAACGAAAATTTGAACAACAGGCTACCTTCCATAATGAGATGTTTACCATCCATTGGAGTAATAAAAATCACAACGACAAACTACCTTCCATAATGACAAGGCATCAATCCATTATAGTAACAAAAATCACGACAACAGACTAACTTATATGAAAAGGTTACCATCCATTGGAATAACAAAAATATCGACGACATACTACCTTCCATAATGATAAGGCTACCATCCAATGGAATAACAAAAATCTCGACAACAAACTACCTTCCATAATGACAAAGCTACCGTCCATTAGTGTAACAAAAATCTGGACAACAGACTACCTTCCATAATGACAAGGCTACCGTCCATTGGAGTAACAAAAATATCAACAAGAGACTACCTTCCATATAAACAAGGCTACCATCCATTGGAGTATAAATTTTTTTGACAACAGACTACCTTCCATAATGACAATGCTACCACCCATTGGAGTAACAAAAATCTCGATAACAGACTACCTTCCATAATGATAAGGCTACTATCCATTGTATTAAGAAAAATATCGACAACAGACTACCTTCCATAATAAGAAGGCTACCATCCATTGGAGTAACAAAAATCTCAACAACAGACCACCTTCCATAATGACAAGGCTACTATCCAATGGAGTAACAAAAATCTCGACAACAGACCACCTTCCATAATGACAAGGCTAACATACATTGTAGTAACAAAAATTTGAACAACAGGCTACATAATGAGATGGTTACCATCCATTGGAGTAATAAAAATCACAACGACAAACTACCTTCCATAATGACAAGGCAACAATCCATTGTAGTAACAAAAATGACGACAACAGACTACCTTATATGAAAAGGTTACCATCCATTGGAATAACAAAAATATCGACAACATACTACTTTTCATAATGATAAGGCTACAATCCAATGGAGTAACAAAAATCTCGACAACAAACTACCTTCCATAATGACAAAGCTACCGTCCATTAAAGTAACAAAAATTTGGACAACAGACTACCTTCCATAATGACAAGGCTACCGTCCATTTGAGTAACAAAATTATCAACAAGAGACTACCTTCCATATTGACAAAGCTACAATCCATTGGAGTATAAATTTTTTTGACAACAGACTACCTTCCATAATGACAAGGCTACCACCCATTGGAGTAACAAAAATCTCGATAACAGACTACCTTCCATAATGATAAGGCTACCATCCATTGTATTAAGAAAAATATCGACAACAGACTACCTTCCATAATAAGAAGGCTACCATCCATTGGAGTAACAAAAATTTCGACAAAAGACTACCTTCCATAATGACAAGGCTACAATCCCTTGGAGTAACAAAAATCTCGACAATAGATTACCTTTCATAATGACAAGGCTACCATCCATTGGAGTATAAAATTTTTTGACAACAGACTACCCTCCATAATGACAAGGTTACCATCCATTGGAGTTACAAAAATCTCGACAACAGACTACATTCCATAATGAATAGGCTACTACCATTGGAGTAACAAAGATATCGACACCAGACTACCTTCCATAATGACAAGGCTACCACCCATTGGAGTAACAAAAATATCGATAACAGACTACCTTCCATAATGATAAGGCTACCATCCGTTGTATTAACAAAAATCTCGACAACAGACTACCTTTCATAATAGTAAGGCTACCATCCATTGGAGTAACAAAAATCTCGAAAACAAACCACCTTCCATAATGACTTGGCTACCATCCATTGGAATATCAAAATTCTCAACAACAGACCACCTTCCATAATGACAAGGCTACTATCCAATGGAGTAACAAAAATCTCGACAACAGACTACCTTCCATAATGACAAGGCTAACATACATTGTAGTAACAGAAATTTGAACAACAGGCTACCTTCCATAATGAGATGGTTACCATCCATTGGAGTAATAAAAATCACAACGACAAACTACCTTCCATAATGACAAGGCAACAATCCATTGTAGTAACAAAAATCACGACAACAAACTACCTTATATGAAAAGGTTACCATCCATTGGAATAACAAAAATATCGACAACATACTACTTTTCATAATGATAAGGCTACCATCCAATGGAGTAACAAAAATCTCGACAACAAACTACCTTCCATAATGACAAAGCTACCGTCCATTAGAGTAACAAAAATCTGGACAACAGACTACCTTCCATAATGACAAGGCTACCGTCCATTGGAGTAACAAAAATATCAACAAGAGACTACCTTCCATATTGACAAGGCTACCATTCATTGGAGTATAAATTTTTTTGACAACAGACTACCTTCCATAATGACAAGGCTACCACCCATTGGAGTAACAAAAATCTCGATAACAGACTACCTTCCATAATGATAAGGCTACCATCCATTGTATTAACAAAAATCTCGACAACAGACTACCTTTCATAATAAGAAGGCTACCATCCATTGGAGTAACAAAAATCTCGACAATAGATTACCTTTCATAATGACAAGGCTACCATCCATTGGAGTATAAAATTTTTTGACAACAGACTACCCTCCATAATGACAAGGTTACCATCCATTGGAGTAACAAAAATCTCGATAACAGACTACCTTCCATAATGATAAGGCTACCATCCGTTGTATTAACAAAAATCTCGACAACAGACTACCTTTCATAATAAGAAGGCTACCATCCATTGGAGTAACAAAAATCTCGAAAATAGATTACCTTTCATAAAGACAAGGCTACCATCCATTGGAATAACAAAAATTTCTATGACAGACTACCTTCCATAATGACAAGGCTACTATCCATTGCAGTAACAAAAATATCGACAATACACTACCTTCCATAATGACAAGGCTACCATCCATTGGAATAACAAAAATCACAACAACAGACTACCTTTCATATTGACAATGCTACTATCCAATGGAGTAACAAAAATCTTGACAATAGACTACCTTCCATAATGATAAGGCTAACACACATTGTAGTAAGAAAAATATGAACAATAGACTACCTTCCATAATGACAAGGCTACCATCCATTGGAGTAACAAAAATCATAACGACAGGCTGCCTTCCATAATGACAAGGCTACCATCCATTGGAGTAACAAAAATCTCGACAACAGACTACATTCCATAATGAATAGGCTACCATCCAATGGAGTAACAAAGATATCGACAACAGACAACCTTCCATAATGACAAGGCTACAATCCATTGTAGTAACGAAAATCTGGCAAACAGACTACCTTCCATAATGAAAAGGCTACCATCCATTGTAGTAAGAAAAATCTCGACAACAGACTACCTTCAATAATAAGAAGGCTACCATCCATTGGAGTAACAAAAATTTCGACAAAAGACTACCTTCCATAATGACAAGGATACAATCCATTGGATTAACAAAAATATCGACAATAGACTACCTTTCATAATGACAAGGCTACCATCCCTTAGAACAACAAAAATTTCTACGACAGACTACCTCCCATAATGACAAGGCTACCATCCATTGGAGTAACAAAAATCTCGACAATAGACTACCTTCCATAATGACAAGGCTACCATCCATTGGAGTAACAAAAATCTCGAAAACATACTACCTTCCATATTGACTAGGCTACCATCCATTGGAATAACAAAAATCACAACAACAAACTACCTTTCATATTGACAATGCTATTATCCAATAGAGTAACAAAAATCATGACAATAGACTACCTTCCATAATGATAAGGCTAACACACATTGTAGTAAGAAAAATATGAACAATAGACTACCTTCCATAATGACAAGGTTATTGGAGTAATAAAAATCATAATGACAGACTACCTTCCATAATGACAAGGCTACCATCCATTGGAGTAACAAAAATCTCGACAACAGACTACCTTCCATAATGATAAGGCTACAATCCATTTGAGTAACAAAAATCTCGACAATAGACTACCTTCCATAATGACAAGGCTACAATCCATTGTAATAACAAAAATCACGACGACAAACTACCTTCCATAATGACAAGGCTACCATCCATTGTAGTAACAAAAATCTCGACAACAGACTACCTTCCGTAATGACAAGGCTACCATCCATTGGAGTAACAAAAATCTCGACAACAAACTACCTTCCATAATGGCAAGGATATAATCCATTAGAGTAACAAAAATCTTGACAATAGACTACCTTTCATAATGACAAGGCTATCATCCATTGGAATAAGAAAAATATCAACGACAGACTACCTTCCATAATGACAAGGCTACCATCCATTGGAGTAACAAAAATCTCGACAACAGACTGCATTCCATACTGACAAGGCTACCATCCATTGGAGTAACAAAAATCTCGACAACAAACTACATTCCATAATGAATAGGCTACCATCCAATGGAGTAACAAAAATCTCGACAACAGACTACCTTCCATAATGACAAGGCTAACATACACTGTAGTAACAAAAATTTGAACAACAGACTACCTTCCATAATGAGATGGCTACCATCCATTGGAGTAATAAAAATCACAACGACAAACTACCTTCCATAATGACCTGGCTACCGTCCATTGGAATAACAAAAATCTCGACAACAGACCACCTTCCATAATGACAAGGCTACTATCTAATGGAGTAACAAAAATCTCGACAACAGACTACCTTCCATAATGACAAAGCTACCGTCCATTAGAGTAACAAAAATCAGGACAACAGACTACCTTCCATAATGACAAGGCTATTGTCCATTGTAGTAACAAAAATATCAACAAGAGACTACATTCCATATTGACAAGGCTACCATCCATTGGAGTATAACATTTTTTGACAACAGACTACCTTCCATAATGACAAGGCTACCATCCACTGGAGTAACAAAAATCTCGACAATAGAGTACATTCCATAATGACAAGGCTACCACCCATTGGAGTAAAAAAAATCTCGATAACAGACTACCTTCCATAATGATAAGGCTACCATCCATTGTATTAACAAAAATCTCGACAACAGACTACCTTCCATAATAAGAAGGCTACCATCCATTGGAGTAACAAAAATTTCGACAAAAGACTACCTTCCATAATGACAAGGCTACAATCCATTGGAGTAACAAAAATCTCGACAATAGATTACCTTTCATAATGGCAAGGCTACCATCCATTGGAATAACAAAAATTTCTACGACAGACTACCTTCCGTAATGACAAGGCTACCATCCATTGGAGTAACAAAAATCTCGACAATAGACTACCTTCCATAATGACAAGGCTACCATCCATTAGAGTAACAAAAATCTCGAAAAAATACTACCTTCCATATTGACTACGCTACCATTCATTGGAATAACAAAAATCTCAACAACAGACTACCTTCCATATTGACAATGCTACTATCCAATGGAGTAACAAAAATCTCGACAATAGACTACCTTCCATAATGATAAGGCTAACACACATTATAGTAAGAAAAATCTGAACAATAGACTACCTTCCGTAATGACAAGGCTACCATCCATTGGTGTAACAAAAATCATAACGACAGACTACCTTCCATAATGATAAGGCTACCATCCATTGGAGTAACAAAAATCTCGACAACAGACTACCTTCCATAATGATAAGGCTACCATCCATTGGAGTAACAAAAATCTCGACAATAGACTACCTTCAATAATGATAAGGCTACAATTCATTGTAGTAACAAAAATCACGATGACAAACTACCTTCCATAATGACAAGGCTACCATCCATTGTAGTAACAAAAATCTCGACAACAGACTACCTTCCGTAATGACAAGGCTACCATCCATTGGAGTAACAAAAATCTCGACAACAAACTACCTTCCATAATGAGAAGGATATAATCCATTAGAGTAACAAAAATCTTGACAATAGACTACCTTTCATAATGACAAGGCTACCATCCATTGGAATAAGAAAAATATCAATGACAGACTACCTTCCATAATGACAAGGCTACCATCCATTGGAGTAAGAAAAATCTCGAAAACAAACTACCTTACATAATTACTTGGCTACCATCCATTGGAATAACAAAAATCTCGACAACACACTACCTTCCATAATGACAAGGCTACTATCCAATGGAGTAACAAAAATCTCGACAACAGACTACCTTCCATAATGACAAGGCTAACATACACTTTTGTAACAAAAATTTGAACAACAGACTACCTTCCATAATGAGATAGCTACCATCCATTGGAATAACAAAAATATCGACAACACACTACCTTCCATAATGACAAGGCTACCATGCAATGGAGTAACAAAAATCTCGGCAATAGACTACCTTCCATAATGACAAGGGTACCATCATTGGAGTAACCAAAATATCAACCAGAGACTACCTTCCATAATTACAAGGCTACAATCCATTGGAGTATAAAAAATCTCGACAACAGAATACCTTCCATAATGGCAAGGCTACCGTCCATTAAAGTAACTAAAATCTCGTACACAAACTACCTTCCATAATGACTAGGCTACCATCCATTGGACTAACAAAGTTATCGACAACAAACTACCTTCCATAACGACAAGGCTATAATCCATTGTAGTTACAAAAATCTTGACAACAAACTACCTTCCATAATGACAAGGCTACCATCCATTGTAGTGACAAAAATCTCGATAATATACTACCTTTTATAATGACAATGCTACCATCCAATGGAATAACAAAAATCTCGGCAACAGACTACGTTCCATTATGACAAGGCTTCCATCCCTTAGAGTAACAAAAATCTCGACAATAGACTACCTTCCATAACGACAAGGCTACCATCCATTGGAGTAATAAAGATATCGACAACATACTACCTTCCATAATGACAAGGCTACCATGCCTTAGAGTAACAAAAATCACGACAATAAACTACCTTTCATAATGACAAGGCTACCATCTATTGGAATAACAAAAATATCATACACAAACTACCTTCCATAATGACTAGGCTACCATTCATTGGAGTAACAAAGATATAGAAAACATAGTACCTTCCATAACGACAAGGCTACAATCCATTCTAGTAACAAAAATCTCGACAAAAGACTACCTTACATAATGACAAGGCTACCATCCATTGTAGTGACAAAAATCTCGACAATATACTACCTTCTATAATGACAATGCTACCATCCATTGGAATAACAAAAATCTCGTTAATAGACTACCTTCCATATGGATAAGGCTACCATCCGTTAGAGTAACAAAAATCTCGACAATAGACTACCTTCCATAATGACAAGGCTACCATCCATTGGAGTAACAAAGATATCGACAACATACTACCTTCCATAATGACAAGGCTACCATCCATTGGAGTGACAAAAATCACGACAACAGACTACCTTCCATAATGACAAGGCTATCATCCATTGGAATAACAAAAATATCGACGACACACTACCTTCCATAATGACAAGGCTACCATTCAATGGAGTAACAAAAATCTCGGCAATAGACTACCTTCCATATTGACAAGGGTACCATCATTGGAGTAACCAAAATATCAACAAGAGACTACCTTCCATAATTACAAGGCTACAATTTATTGGAGTATAAAAAATATCGACAACAGACTACCTTCCATAATGACAAGGCTACAATCCATTCAAGTAACTAAAATCTCGTACACAAACTACCTTCCATAATGACTAGGCTACCATCCATTGGACTAACAAAGATATCGACAACAAACTACATTCCATAACGACAAGGCTACAATCCATTGTAGTAACAAAAATCTTGACAACAAACTACCTTCCATAATGACAAGGCTACCATCCATTGTAGTGACAAAAATCTCGATAATACACTACCTTCTATAATGACAATGCTACCATCCATTGGAATAACAAAAATCTCGACAACAGACTACGTTCCATAATGACAAGGTTACCATCCCTTATAGTAACAAAAATCTGGACAACAGACTACCTTCCATAACGACAAGGCTACAATCCATTGGAGTAACAAAGATATCGACAACATACTACCTTCCATAATGACAAGGCTACAATCCCTTAGAGTAACAAAAATCAGGACAATAGACTTCCTTTCATAATGACAAGGCTACCATCCATTGGAATAACAAAAATATCGTATGCAAACTACCTTCCATAATGACTAGGCTACCATCCATTGGAGTAACAAAGATATCGACAACAGACTTCCTTCCATAACGACAAGGTTACAATCCATTCTAGTAACAAAAATCTCGACAACTGACTACCTTACATAATGACATGGCTACCATCCATTGTAGTGACAAAAATCTCGACAATATAATACCTTCTATAATGACAATGCTACCATCCATTGGAATAACAAAAATCTCGTCAATAGACTACCTTCCATATGGATAAGTCTATCGTCCGTTAGATTAACAAAAATATCGACAATAGACTACCTTCCATAATGACAAGGCTACCATCCATTGGAGTAACAAAGATATCGACAACGTACTACCTTCCATAATGACAACGCTACCGTCCATTGGAGTAACAAAAATCACGACAACAGACTACCTTCCATAATGCCAAGTCTATCATCCATTGGAATAACAAAAATATCGACGACACACTACCTTCCATAATGACAAGGCTACCATGCAATGGAGTAACAAAAATCTCGGCAATAGACTACCTTCCATAATGACAAGGGTACACTCATTGGAGTAACCAAAATATCAACAAGAGACTACCTTCCATAATTAAAAGGCTACAATCTATTGGAGTATAAAAAATCTCGACAACACACTACCTTCCATAATGACAAGGCTACCATCGATTAAAGTAACTAAAATCTCGTACACAAACTACCATCCATAATAACAAGGGTACCATCATTGTGTGTAACAAAAATATCAACAAGATACTACCTTCCATAATTACAAGGCTACAATTTATTGGAGTATAAAAAATCTTGACAACAGACTACCTTCCATAATGACAAGGCTACCATCAATTAAAGTAACTAAAATCTCGTACACAAACTACCTTCCATAATGACTAGGCTACCATCCATTGGACTAACAAAGATATCGACAACAAACTACATTCCATAACGACAAGGCTACAATCCATTGTAGTAACAAAAATCTTGACAACAGACTACCTTCCATAATGACAAGGCTACCATCCATTGTAGTGACAAAAATCTCGATAATATACTACCTTCTATAATGACAATGCTACCATCCATTGGAATAACAAAAATCTCGAAAATAGACTACGTTCCATAATGACAAGGTTACCATCCCTTAGAGTAAAAAAAATATGGACAACAGACTACCTTCCATAATCACAAGGCTACAATGCATTGGAGTAACAAAGATATCGATAACATACTACCTTCCATAATGACAAGGCTACAATCACTTAGAGTAACAAAAATCAGGACAATAGACTTCCTTTCATAATGACCAGGCTACCATCCATTGGAATAACAAAAATATCGTACACAAACTACCTTCCATAATGACTAGGCTACCATCCATTGGAGTAACAAAGATATCGACAACAGACCACCTTCCATAACGACAAGGGTACAATCCATTCTAGTAACAAAAATCTCGGCAATTGACTACCTTACATAATGACATGGCTACCATCCATTGTAGTGACAAAAATCTCGACAATATACTACCTTCTATAATGACAATGCTACCATCCATTGGAATAACAAAAATCTCATCAACAGACTACCTTCCATATGGATAAGTCTACCATCCGTTAGACTAACAAAAATATCGACAATAGACTACCTTCCATAATGACAAGGCTACCATCCATTGGAGTAACAAAGATATCGACAACGTACTACCTTCCATAATGACAAGGCTACCATCCATTGGAGTAACAAAAATCACGACAACAGACTACCTTCCATAATGACAAGGCTACCATCCATTGTAGTGACAAAAATCTCGATAATATACTACCTTCTATAATGACAATGCTACCATCCATTGGAATAACAAAAATCTCGACAATAGACTACGTTCCATAATGACAAGGTTACCATCCCTTAGAGTAAAAAAAATCTGGACAACAGACTACCTTCCATAATGACAAGGCTACAATCCATTGGAGTACCAAAGATATCGACAACATACTACCTTCCATAATGACAAGGCTACAATCCCTTAGAGTAACAAAAATCAGGACAATAGACTTCCTTTCATAATGACCAGGCTACCATCCATTGGAATAACAAAAATATCGTACACAAACTACCTTCCATAATGACAATGCTACCATCCATTGGAATAACAAAAATCTCATCAACAGACTACCTTCCATATGGAAAAGTCTACCATCCGTTAGAGTAACAAAAATATCGACAATAGACTACCTTCCATAATGACAAGGCTACCATCCATTGGAGTAACAAAGATATCGACAACGTACTACCTTCCATAATGACAAGGCTACCATCCATTGGAGTAACAAAAATCACGACAACAGACTACCTTCCATAATGACAAGTCTATCATCCATTGGAATAACAAAAATATCGACGACACACTACCTTCCATAATGACAAGGGTACTATCATTGGAGTAAACAAAATATCAAAAAGAGACTACCTTCCATAATTAAAAGGATGCAATCTATTGGAGTATAAAAAATCTCGACAACAGACTACTTTCCATAATGACAAGGCTACCATCCATTAAAGTAACTAAAATCTCGTATACAAACTACCTTCCATAATGACTAGGCTACCATACATTGGAGTAACAAAGATATAGACAACATACTACCTTCCATAACGAAAAGGCTACAATCCATTCTAGTAACAAAAATCTCGACAAAAGACTACCTTACATAATGACAAGGCTACCATCCATTTAGTGACAAAAATCTCGACAATATACTACCTTCTATAATGACAACGCTACCATCCATTGAAATAACAAAAATCTCGACATCAGACTACGTTCCATAATGACAAGGCTACCATCCCTTAGAGTAACAAAAATCTGGACAACAGACTACCCTCCATAATGACAAGGCTACCTTCCATTGGAGTAACAAAGATATCGACAACATACTACCTTCCATAATGACAAGGATACCATCCCTTAGAGTAACAAAAATCAGGGCAATAAACTTCCTTTCATAATGACAAGGCTACCATCCATTGGAATAACAAAAATATCGTACACAAACTACCTTCCATAATGACTAGGCTACCATCCATTGGTGTAACAAAGATATAGACAACATACTACCTTCCATAACGACAAGGCTACAATCCATTCTAGTAACAAAAATCTCGACAAAAGACTACCTTACATAATGACAAGGCTACCATCCATTGTAGTGACAAAAATCTCGAAAATATACTAACTTTTATAATGACAACGCTACCATCCATTGGAATAACAAAAATCTCGACAACAGACTACCTTCCATATGGACAAGGCTACCAACCCTTAGAGTAACCAAAATATCAACAAGAGACTACCTTCCATAATTACAAGGCTACAATTTATTGGAGTATAAAAAATCTCGACAACAGACTACCTTCCATAATGACAAGGCGACCAACCATTGTAGTGACAAAAATCTCGATAATATACTACCTTCTATAATGACAATGCTACCATCCATTGGAATAACAAAAATCTCGACAACAGACTACGTTCCATAATTACAAGGCTACCATCCCTTAGAGTAACAAAAATCTGGACAACTGACTACCTTCCATAATGACAAGGCTACCATCCGTTGGAGTAACAAAGATATCGACAACATACTACCTTCCATAATGACAAGGCTACCATCCCTTAGAGTAACAAAAATCAGGACAATAGACTTCCTTTCATAATGACAAGGCTACCATCCATTGGAATAACAAAAATATCTTACACAAACTACCTTCCATAATGACTAGGCTACCATCCATTGGAGTAACAAAGATATAGACAACATACTACCTTCCATAACAACAAGGCTACAATCCATTCTAGTAACAAAAATCTCGACAACATACTACCTTACATAATGACAAGGCTACCATACATTATAGTGACAAAAATCTCGACAATATACTACCTTCTATAATGACAATGCTACCATCCATTGGAATAACAAAAATATCGTCAACAAACTACCTTCCATATGGATAAGGCTATCATCCGTTAGAGTAACAAAAATATCGACAATAGACTACCTTTCATAATGACAAGGGTACCATCCATTGGAGTAACAAAGATATCGACAAAATACTACCTTCCATAATGACAAGGCTACCATCCATTGGAGTGACAAAAATCACGACAACAGACTACCTTCCATAATGACAAGGCTATCATCCATTGGAATAACAAACATATCGACAACACACTACCTTCCATAATGACAAGGCTACCATGCAATGGAGTAACAAAAATCTCAGCAATAGACTACCTTCCATAATGACAAGGGTACCATCATTGGAGTAACCAAAATATCAACAATAGACTACCTTCCATAATAACAAGGCTACCATCCATTAAAGTAACTAAAATCTCGTACACAAACTACCTTCCATAATGACTAGGCTACCATCCATTGGACTAACAAAGATATCGACAACAAACTACATTCCATAACGAAAAGGCTACAATCCATTCTAGTAACAAAAATCTCGACAAAAGACTACCTTACGTGATGACAAGGCTACCTTCCATTGTAGTGACAAAAATCTCGACAATATACTACCTTCTATAATGACAACGCTACCATCCATTGAAATAAAAAAATCTCGACATCAGACTACGTTCCATAATGACAAGGCTACCATCCCTTAGAGTAACAAAAATATGGACAACAGACTACCTTCCATAATGACAAGGCTACCTTCCATTGGAGTAACAAAGATATTGACAACATAATACCTTCCATAATGACAAGGATACCATCCCTTAGAGTAACAAAAATCAGGGCAATAAACTTCCTTTCATAATGACAAGGCTACCATCCATTGGAATAACAAAAATATCGTACACAAACTACCTTCCATAATGACTAGGCTACCATCCATTGGTGTAAAAAAGATATAGACAACATACTACCTTCCATAACGACAAGGCTACAATCCATTCTAGTAACAAAAATCTCGACAAAAGACTACCTTACATAATGACAAGGCTACCATCCATTGTAGTGACAAAAATCTCGAAAATATACTACCTTTTATAATGACAACGCTGCCATCCATTGGAATAACAAAAATCTCGACAACAGACTACCTTCCATATGGACAAGGCTACCAATCCTTAGAGTAACAAAAATATCAACAAGAGACTACCTTCCATAATTACAAGGCTACAATTTATTGGAGTATAAAAAATCTCGACAACAGACTACCTTCCATAATGACAAGGCGACCAACCATTGTAGTGACAAAAATCTCGATAATATACTACCTTCTATAATGACAATGCTACCATCCATTGGAATAACAAAAATCTCGACAACAGACTACGTTCCATAATTACAAGGCTACCATCCCTTAGAGTAACAAAAATCTGGACAACTGACTACCTTCCATAATGACAAGGCTACCATCCGTTGGAGTAACAAAGATATCGACAACATACTACCTTCCATAATGACAAGGCTACATTCCCTTAGAGTAACAAAAATCAGGACAATAGACTTCCTTTCATAATGACAAGGCTACCATCCATTGGAATAACAAAAATATCTTACACAAACTACCTTCCATAATGACTAGGCTACCATCCATTGGAGTAACAAAGATATAGACAACATACTACCTTCCATAACGACAAGGCTACAATCCATTCTAGTAACAAAAATCTCGACAACATACTACCTTACATAATGACAAGGCTACCATACATTGTAGTGACAAAAATCTCGACAATATACTACCTTCTATAATGACAATGCTACCATCCATTGAAATAACAAAAATATCGTCAACAGACTACCTTCCATATGGATAAGGCTATCATCCGTTAGAGTAACAAAAATGTCGACAATAGACTACCTTCCATAATGACAAGGGTACCATCCATTGGAGTAACAAAGATATCGACAAAATACTACCTTCCATAATGACAAGGCTACCATCCATTGGAGTGACAAAAATCACGACAACAGACTACCTTCCATAATGATAAGGCTATCATCCATTGGAATAAGAAACATATCGACAACACACTACCTTCCATAATGACAAGGCTACCATGCAATGGAGTAACAAAAATCTCAGCAATAGACTACCTTCCATAATGACAAGGGTACCATCATTGGAGTAACCAAAATATCAACAATAGACTACCTTCCATAATAACAAGGCTACCATCCATTAAAGTAACTAAAATCTCGTACACAAACTACCTTCCATAATGACTAGGCTACCATTCATTGGACTAACAAAGATATCGACAACAAACTACATTCCATAACGAAAAGGCTACAATCCATTCTAGTAACAAAAATCTCGACAAAAGACTACCTTACGTGATGACAAGGCTACCTTCCATTGTAGTGACAAAAATCTCGACAATATACTACCTTCTATAATGACAACGCTACCATCCATTGAAATATAAAAAATCTCGACATCAGACTACGTTCCATAATGACAAGGCTACCATCCCTTAGAGTAACAAAAATCTGGACAATAGACTACCTTCCATAATGACAAGGCTACCATCCATTGGAGTAACAAAGATATCGACAACATACTACCTTCCATAATAACAAGGATACCATCCCTTAGAGTAACAAAAATCAGGACAATAAACTTCCTTTCATAATGACAAGGCTGCCGTTCATTGGAATAACAAAAATATCGTACACAAACTAGCTTCCATAATGACTAGGCTACCATCCATTGGAGTAACAAAGATATAGACAACATACTACCTTCCATAACGACAAGGCTACAATCCATTCTAGTAACAAAAATCTCGACAAAAGTCTACCTTACATAATGACAAGGCTACCATCCATTGTAGTGACAAAAATCTCGACAATATACTACCTTCTATAATGACAACGCTACCATCCATTGGAATAACAAAAATCTCGACAACAGACTACCTTCCATATGGACAAGGCTACCAACCCTTAGAGTAACAAAAATATCAACAATAGACTACCTTCCATAAGGACAAGGCTACCATCCATTGGAGTAACAAAGATATCGACAACATACTACCTTCCATAATGACAAGGCTACCATCCATTGGAGTAACAAAAATCACGAAAACATACTACCTTCCATAATGTCAAGGCTACCATCAATTGGAATAACAAAAATATCGACAACACACTACCTTGCATACTGACAAGGCTACCATGCAATGTAGTAACAAAGATCTCGGCAATATACTACCTTCCATAATAACAAGGGTACCATCATTGGAGTAACCAAAATATCAGCAAGAGACTACCTTCCATAATTACAAGGCTACCATTTATTGGAGTATAAAAAATCTCGACAACAGACTACCTTCCATAATGACAAGGCTACCAACCATTGTAGTGACAAAAATCTCGATAATATACTACCTTCTATAATGACAACGCTACCATCCATTGGAATAACAAAAATCTCGACAACAGACTACGTTCCATAATGACAAGGCTACCATCCCTTAAAGTAACAAAAATCTGGACAACAAACTACCTTCCATAATGACAAGGCTACCATCCATTGGAGTAACAAAGATATCGACAACAGACTACGTTCCATAATGACAAGGCTACCATCCCTTAGAGTAACAAAAATCTGGACAACATACTACCTTCCATAATGACAAGGCTACCATCCATTGGAGTAACAAGGATATCGACAACATACTACCTTCCATAATGAAAAGGCTACCATCCATTAGAGTAACAAAAATCAAGACAATAGACTTCCTTTCATAATGACAAGGCTACCATCCATTGGAATAACAAAAATATCGTACACAAACTACCTTCCATAATGACTAGGCTACCATCCCTTGGAGTAACAAAGATATAGACAACATACTACCTTCCATAACGATAAGGCTACAATCCATTCTAGTAACAAAAATCTCGACAAAAGACTACCTTACATAATGACAAGGCTACCATCCATTGTAGTGACAAAAATCTCGACAATATACTACCTTTTATAATGACAACGCTACCATCCATTGGAATAACAAAAATCTCGACAACTGACTACCTTCCATATGGACAAGGCTACCAACCCTTAGAGTAACCAAAATATCAACAAGAGACTACCTTCTATAATTACAAGGCTACAATTTATTGGAGTATAAAAAACCTCGACAACAGACTACCTTCCATAATGACAAGGCGACCAACCATTGTAGTGACAAAAATCTCGATAATATACTACCTTCTATAATGACAATGCTACCATCCATTGGAATAACAAAAATCTCGACAACAGACTACGTTCCATAATTACAAGGCTACCATCCCTTAGAGTAACAAAAATCTGGACAACAGACTACCTTCCATAATGACAAGGCTACCATCCGTTGGAGTAACAAAGATATCGACAACATACTACCTTCCATAATGACAAGGCTACCATCCCTTAGAGTAACAAAAATTAGGACAATAGACTTCCTTTCATAATGACAAGGCTACCATCCATTGGAATAACAAAAATATCGTACAGAAACTACCTTCCATAATGTCTAGGCTACCATCCATTGGAGTAACAAAGATATAGACAACATACTACCTTCCATAACGACAAGGCTACAATCCATTCTAGTAATAAAAATCTCGACAACATACTACCTTACATAATGACAAGGCTACCATACATTGTAGTGACAAAAATCTCGACAATATACTACCTTCTATAATGACAATGCTACCATCCATTGGAATAACAAAAATATCGTCAACAGACTACCTTCCATATGGATAAGGCTATCATCCGTTAGAGTAACAAAAATATCAACAATAGACTACCTTCCATAATTACAAGGGTACCATCCATTGGAGTAACAAAGATATCGACAAAATACTACCTTCCATAATGACAAGGCTACCATCCATTGGAGTGACAAAAATCACGACAACATACTACCTTCCATAATGACAAGGCTATCATCCATTGGAATAACAAACATATCGACAACACACTACCTTCCATAATGACAAGGCTACCATGCAATGGAGTAACAAAAGTCTCAGCAATAGACTACCTTCCATAATGACAAGGGTACCATCATTGGAGTAACCAAAATATCAACAATAGACTACCTTCCATAATAACAAGGCTACCATCCATTAAAGTAACTAAAATCTCGTACACAAACTACCTTCCATAATGACTAGGCTACCATCCATTGGACTAACAAAGATATCGACAACAAACTACATTCCATAACGAAAAGGCTACAATCCATTCTAGTAACAAAAATCTCGACAAAAGACTACCTTACGTAATGACAAGGCTACCTTCCATTGTAGTGACAAAAATCTCGACAATATACTACCTTCTATAATGACAATGCTACCATCCAATGAAATAAAAAAAATCTCGACATCATACTACGTTCCATAATGACAAGGCTACCATCCCTTAGAGTAACAAAAATCTGGACAACAGACTACCTTCCATAATGACAAGGCTACCATCCATTGGAGTAACAAAGATATCGACAACATACTACCTTCCATAATAACAAGGATACCATCCCTTAGAGTAACAAAAATCAGGACAATAAACTTCCTTTCATAATGACAAGGCTACCGTCCATTGGAATAACAAAAATATCGTACACAAACTAGCTTCCATAATGACTAGGCTACCATCCATTGAAGTAACAAAGATATAGACAACATACTACCTTCCATAACGACAAGGCTACAATCCAGTCTAGTAACAAAAATCTCGACAAAAGTCTACCTTACATAATGACAAGGCTACCATCCATTGTAGTGACAAAAATCTCGACAATATACTACCTTCTATAATGACAACGCTACCATCCATTGGAATAACAAAAATCTCGACAACAGACTACCTTCCATATGGACAAGGCTACCAACCCTTAGAGTAACAAAAATATCAACAATATACTACCTTCCATAATGACAAGGCTACCATCCATTGGAGTAACAAAGATATCGACAACATACTACCTTCCATAATGACAAGGCTACCATCCATTGGAGTAACAAAAATCACGAAAACATACTACCTTCCATAATGACAAGGCTACCATCAATTGGAATAACAAAAATATCGACAACACACTACCTTGCATACTGACAAGGCTACCATGCAATGTAGTAACAAAAATCTCGGCAATATACTACCTTCCATAATAACAAGGGTACCATCATTGGAGTAACCAAAATATCAACAAGAGACTACCTTCCATAATTACAAGGCTACCATTTATTGGAGTATAAAAAATCTCGACAACAGACTACCTTCCATAATGACAAGGCTACCAACCATTGTAGTGACAAAAATCTCGATAATATACTACCTTCTATAATGACAACGCTACCATCCATTGGAATAACAAAAATCTCGACAACAGACTACGTTCCATAATGACAAGGCTACCATCCCTTAAAGTAACAAAAATCTGGACAACAAACTACCTTCCATAATGACAAGGCTACCATCCATTGGAGTAACAAAGATATCGACAACAGACTACGTTCCATAATGACAAGGCTACCATCCCTTAGAGTAACAAAAATCTGGACAACATACTACCTTCCATAATGACAAGGCTACCATCCATTAGAGTAACAAGGATATCGACAACATACTACCTTCCATAATGAAAAGGCTACCATCCATTAGAGTAACAAAAATCAAGACAATAGACTTCCTTTCATAATGACAAGGCTACCATCCATTGGAATAACAAAAATATCGTACACAAACTACCTTCCATAATGACTAGGCTACCATCCATTGGAGTAACAAAGATATAGACAACATACTACCTTCCATAACGAAAAGGCTACAATCCATTCTAGTAACAAAAATCTCGACAAAAGACTACCTTACATAATGACAAGGCTACCATCCATTGTAGTGACAAATATCTCGACAATATACTACCTTCTATAATGACAACGCTACCATCCATTGAAATAACAAAAATCTCGACATCAGACTACGTTCCATAATGACAAGGCTACCATCCCTTAGAGTAACAAAAATCTGGACAACAGACTACCTTCCATAATGACAAGGCTACCATCCATTGGAGTAACAAAGATATCGACAACATACTACCTTCCATAATGACAAGGATACCATCCATTAGAGTAACAAAAATCAAGACAATAGACTTCCTTTCATAATGACGAGGCTACCATCCATTGGAATAACAAAAATATCGTACACAAACTACCTTCCATAATGACTAGGCTACCATCCATTGGTGTAACAAATATATAGACAACATACTACCTTCCATAACGACAAGGCTACAATCTATTCTAGTAACAAAAATCTCGACAAAAGACTACCTTACATAATGACAAGGCTACCATCCATTGTAGTGACAAAAATCTCGACAATATACTACCTTTTATAATGACAACGCTACCATCCATTGGAATAAAAAAATCTCGACAACAGACTACCTTCCATATGGACAAGGCTACCAACCCTTAGAGTAACCAAAATATCAACAAGAGACTACCTTCCATAATTACAAGGCTACAATTTATTGGAGTATAAAAAACCTCGACAACAGACTACCTTCCATAATGACAAGGCGACCAACCATTGTAGTGACAAAAATCTCGATAATATACTACCTTCTATAATGACAATGCTACCATCCATTGGAATAACAAAAATCTCGACAACAGACTACGTTCCATAATTACAAGGCTACCATCCCTTAGAGTAACAAAAATCTGGACAACAAACTGCCTTCCATAATGACAAGGCTACCATCCGTTGGAGTAACAAAGATATCGACAACATACTACCTTCCATAATGACAAGGCTACCATCCCTTAGAGTAACAAAAATTAGGACAATAGACTTCCTTTCATAATGACAAGGCTACCATCCATTGGAATAACAAAAATATCGTATAGAAACTACCTTCCATAATGTCTAGGCTACCATCCATTGGAGTAACAAAGATATAGACAACATACTACCTTCCATAACGACAAGGCTACAATCCATTCTAGTAACAAAAATCTCGACAACATACTACCTTACATAATGACAAGGCTACCATACATTGTAGTGACAAAAATCTCGACAATATACTACCTTCTATAATGACAATGCTACCATCCATTGGAATAACAAAAATATCGTCAACAGACTACCTTCCATATGGATAAGGCTATCATCCGTTAGAGTAACAAAAATATCAACAATAGACTACCTTCCATAATTACAAGGGTACCATCCATTGGAGTAACAAAGATATCGACAAAATACTACCTTCCATAATGACAAGGCTACCATCCATTGGAGTGACAAAAATCACGACAACATACTACCTTCCATAATGACAAGGCTATCATCCATTGGAATAACAAACATATCGACAACACACTACCTTCCATAATGACAAGGCTACCATGCAATGGAGTAACAAAAGTCTCAGCAATAGACTACCTTCCATAATGACAAGGGTACCATCATTGGAGTAACCAAAATATCAACAATAGACTACCTTCCATAATAACAAGGCTACCATCCATTAAAGTAACTAAAATCTCGTACACAAACTACCTTCCATAATGACTAGGCTACCATCCATTGGACTAACAAAGATATCGACAACAAACTACATTCCATAACGAAAAGGCTACAATCCATTCTAGTAACAAAAATCTCGACAAAAGACTACCTTACGTAATGACAAGGCTACCTTCCATTGTAGTGACAAAAATCTCGACAATATACTACCTTCCATAATGACAATGCTACCATCCAATGAAATAAAAAAAATCTCGACATCAGACTACGTTCCATAATGACAAGGCTACCATCCCTTAGAGTAACAAAAATCTGGACAACAGACTACCTTCCATAATGACAAGGCTACCATCCATTGGAGTAACAAAGATATCGACAACATACTACCTTCCATAATAACAAGGATACCATCCCTTAGAGTAACAAAAATCAGGACAATAAACTTCCTTTCATAATGACAAGGCTACCGTCCATTGGAATAACAAAAATATCGTACACAAACTAGCTTCCATAATGACTAGGCTACCATCCATTGAAGTAACAAAGATATAGACAACATACTACCTTCCATAACGACAAGGCTACAATCCATTCTATTAACAAAAATCTCGACAAAAGTCTACCTTACATAATGACAAGGCTACCATCCATTGTAGTGACAAAAATCTCGACAATATACTACCTTCTATAATGACAACGCTACCATCCATTGGAATAACAAAAATCTCGACAACAGACTACCTTCCATATGGACAAGGCTACCAACCCTTAGAGTAACAAAAATATCAACAATATACTACCTTCCATAATGACAAGGCTACCATCCATTGGAGTAACAAAGATATCGACAACATACTACCTTCCATAATGACAAGGCTACCATCCATTGGAGTAACAAAAATCACGAAAACATACTACCTTCCATAATGACAAGGCTACCATCAATTGGAATAACAAAAATATCGACAACACACTACCTTGCATACTGACAAGGCTACCATGCAATGTAGTAACAAAAATCTCGGCAATATACTACCTTCCATAATAACAAGGGTACCATCATTGGAGTAACCAAAATATCAACAAGAGACTACCTTCCATAATTACATGGCTACCATTTATTGGAGTATAAAAAATCTCGACAACAGACTACCTTCCATAATGACAAGGCTACCAACCATTGTAGTGACAAAAATCTCGATAACATACTACCTTCTATAATGACAACGCTACCATCCATTGGAATAACAAAAATCTCGACAACAGACTACGTTCCATAATGACAAGGCTACCATCCCTTAAAGTAACAAAAATCTGGACAACAAACTACCTTCCATAATGACAAGGCTACCATCCATTGGAGTAACAAAGATATCGACAACAGACTACGTTCCATAATGACAAGGCTACCATCCCTTAGAGTAACAAAAATCTGGACAACATACTACCTTCCATAATGACAAGGCTACCATCCATTAGGGTAACAAGGATATCGACAACATACTACCTTCCATAATGAAAAGGCTACCATCCATTAGAGTAACAAAAATCAAGACAATAGACTTCCTTTCATAATGACAAGGCTACCATCCATTGGAATAACAAAAATATCGTACACAAACTACCTTCCATAATGACTAGGCTACCATCCATTGGAGTAACAAAGATATAGACAACATACTACCTTCCATAACGAAAAGGCTACAATCCATTCTAGTAACAAAAATCTCGACAAAAGACTACCTTACATAATGACAAGGCTACCATCCATTGTAGTGACAAATATCTCGACAATATACTACCTTCTATAATGACAACGCTACCATCCATTGAAATAACAAAAATCTCGACATCAGACTACGTTCCATAATGACAAGGCTACCATCCCTTAGAGTAACAAAAATCTGGACAACAGACTACCTTCCATAATGACAAGGCTACCATCCATTGGAGTAACAAAGATATCGACAACATACTACCTTCCATAATGACAAGGATACCATCCATTAGAGTAACAAAAATCAAGACAATAGACTTCCTTTCATAATGACAAGGCTACCATCCATTGGAATAACAAAAATATCGTACACAAACTACCTTCCATAATGACTAGGCTACCATCCATTGGTGTAACAAATATATAGACAACATACTACCTTCCATAACGACAAGGCTACAATCTATTCTAGTAACAAAAATCTCGACAAAAGACTACCTTACATAATGACAAGGCTACCATCCATTGTAGTGACAAAAATCTCGACAATATACTACCTTTTATAATGACAACGCTACCATCCATTGGAATAACAAAAATCTCGACAACAGACTACCTTCCATATGGACAAGGCTACCAACCCTTAGAGTAACCAAAATATCAACAAGAGACTACCTTCCATAATTACAAGGCTACAATTTATTGGAGTATAAAAAATCTCGACAACAGACTACCTTCCATAATGAAAAGGCGACCAACCATTGTAGTGACAAAAATCTCGATAATATACTACCTTCTATAATGACAATGCTACCATCCATTGGAATAACAAAAATCTCGACAACAGACTACGTTCCATAATTACAAGGCTACCATCCCTTAGAGTAACAAAAATCTGGACAACAGACTACCTTCCATAATGACAAGGCTACCATCTGTTGGAGTAACAAAGATATCGACAACATACTACCTTCCATAATGACAAGGCTACCATCCCTTAGAGTAACAAAAATCAGGACAATAGACTTCCTTTCATAATGACAAGGCTACCATCCATTGGAATAACAAAAATATCGTACAGAAACTACCTTCCATAATGTCTAGGCTACCATCCATTGGAGTAACAAAGATATAGACAACATACTACCTTCCATAACGACAAGGCTACAATCCATTCTAGTAACAAAAATCTCGACAACATACTACCTTACATAATGACAAGGCTACCATACATTGTAGTGACAAAAATCTCGACAATATACTACCTTCTATAATGACAATGCTACCATCCATTGGAATAACAAAAATATCGTCAACAGACTACCTTCCATATGGATAAGGCTATCATCTGTTAGAGTAACAAAAATATCGACAATAGACTACCTTCCATAATTACAAGGGTACCATCCATTGGAGTAACAAAGATATCGACAAAATACTACCTTCCATAATGACAAGGCTACCATCCATTGGAGTGACAAAAATCACGACAACATACTACCTTCCATAATGACAAGGCTATCATCCATTGGAATAACAAACATATCGACAATACACTACCTTCCATAATGACAAGGCTACCATGCAATGGAGTAACAAAAGTCTCAGCAATAGACTACCTTCCATATTGACAAGGGTACCATCATTGGAGTAATTAAAATATCAACAATAGACTACCTTCCATAATAACAAGGCTACCATCCATTAAAGTAACTAAAATCTCGTACACAAACTACCTTTCATAATGACTTGGCTACCATCCATTGGACTAACAAAGATATCGACAACAAACTACATTCCATAACGAAAAGGCTACAATCCATTCTAGTAACAAAAATCTCGACAACATACTACCTTCCATAATGACAAGGCTACCATCCATTGGAGTAACAAAGATATCGACAAAATACTACCTTCCATAATGACAAGGCTACCATCCATTGGAGTGACAAAAATCACGACAACAGACTACCTTCCATAATGACAAGGCTATCATCCATTGGAATAACAAACATATCGACAACACACTACCTTCCATAATGACAAGGCAACCATGCAATGGAGTAACAAAAATCTCGGCAACAGACTACCTTCCATAATGACAAGGGTACCATCATTGGAGTAACCAAAATATCAACAAGAGACTACCTTCCATAATTACAAGGCTATGATTTATTGGAGTATAAAAAATCTCGACAACAGACTACCTTCCATAATGACAAGGCTACCATCCATTAAAGTAACTAAAATCTCGTACACAGACTACCTTCCATAATGACTAGGGTACCATCCATTGGACTAACAAAGATATCGACAACAAACTACATTCCATAACGACAAGGCTACAATCCATTGTAGTAACAAAAATCTTGACAACAGACTACCTTCAATAATGACAAGGCTACCATCCATTGTAGTGACAAAAATCTCGATAATATACTACCTTCTATAATGACAACGCTACCATCCATTGGAATAACAAAAATCTCGACAACAGACTACGTTCCATAATGAAAAGGCTACCATCCCTTTATGTAACAAAAATCTAGACAACAGACTACCTTCCATAATGACAAGGCTACCATCCATTGGAGTAACAAAGATATCGACAACATACTACCTTCCATAATGACAAGGCTACCATCCCTTAGAGTAACAAAAATCAGGACAATAAACTTCCTTTCATAATGACAAGGCTACCATCCATTGGAGTAACAAAAATCACGAAAACAGACTACCTTCCATAATGACAAGGCTACCATCCATTGGAATAACAAAAATCTCGACAATAGACTATGTTCCATAATGACAAGGCTACCATCCCTTAGAGTAACAAATATCTCAACCACAGATCACCTTCCATAATGACAAGGCTACCATTGATTGGACTAACAAAGATATCGACAACATACTATCTTCCATAATGAGAAGGCTACCATCTATTGGAGTAACAAAAATCACAACAACAGACTACCTTCCATAATGACAAGGCTACCATCCATTGGAATAACAAAAATATCGACAACACACTACCTTCCATGATGACAAGACTACCATGCAATGGAGTACCAAAAATATAGGTAATAGACTACCTTCCATAATGACAAGGGTACCATCATTGGAGTAACAAAAATAACCACAAGAGACTACCTTCCATAATTACAAGGCTACAATCCATTGGAGTATAAAAAATCTCGACAACAGACTACCTTCCTTAATGACAAGGCTACCATCCATTAGAGTAACTAAAATCTCGCACACAAACTACCTTCCATAAAGACAAGGCTATAATCCATTGTACTATCAAAAATCTCGACAACAAACTACTTTCCATAATGACAAGGCTACCATCCATTGTAGTGACAAAAATCTCGATAATATACTACCTTTAATAATGACAACTCTACCATCCATTGGAATAACAAAAATCTCGACAACAGACTATGTGCCATAATGACAAGGCTACCATCCCTTAGAGTAACAAAAATCTCGACAACAGACTACCTTCCATAATGACAAGGCTACCATACATTGGAGTAACAAAGATATCGACAAAACACTACCTTCCATAATGACAAGGCTACCATCCCTTAGAGTAACAAAAATTACGAGAACAAACTACCTTTCGTAATGACAAGGCTACCATCCGTTGGAATAACAAAAATATCGTACACAAACTACCTTCCATAATGACTAGGCTACAATCCATTGTAGTAACAAAAATCTCGACAACATACTACCTTGCATAATGACAAGGTTACCATAATTGTAGTGACAAAAATCTCAACAATATACTACCTTCTATAATGACAAGGCTACCATCCATTAGCTTAACAAAAATCTCGACAACAGACTACCTTCCATAAAGACAAGTCTACAATCTACTATAGTGACAAAAATCTCGACAATAGACTACCTTTTGATAATGAAAAGGCTACCATCCATTAGAATAACAAAAATATCAACAACAGACTACGTTCCATAATGACAAGGCTACCATCCATTAGAGTAACAAAAATCTCTACAACAGACTACCTTCCATAATGACAAGGCTAGAATCCATTTGAGTATAAAAAATCTCGACAACAGACTACCTTCCATAATGACAAGGCTACCATCCATTGGAGTAACTAAAACCTCATACAAAAACTACCTTCCATAAAGACTAGGCTACCATCCATTGGAGTAACAAAGATATCGACAACAAACTACCTTCCACAACGACAAAGGTACAATCACTTGTAGTAACAAAAATCTCGCCAACAAACTACCTTCCATAATGACAAGGCTACCATCCATTATAGTGACAAAAATCTCGACAATATATTACCTTCTATAGTGACAAGGCTACCATCCATTGGAGTAACAAAAATCTTGACAACAGACTACCTTCAATAATCACAAGGCTACCATCCATTGGAGTAACTAAAATCTCGTACGAAAACTACCTTCCATAATGACTAGGCTACCATCCATTGGAGTAACAAAGATATCGAAAACAGACTATCTTCCATAACGACAAGGCTACTATCTATTGTAGTAACTAAAATATCGACAACATACTACTATCCATAACGACAAGGCTACCATCCATTGGAGTAACAAAAAACTCGACAACAAACTACATTCCATAATGACTAGGCTACCATCCATTGGAGTAACAAAGATATCGACAACAGACTGTCTACCATAATGACAAGGCTACAAACCATTGTAGTCACAAAAATCTCGACAACAGACTACCTTCCATAATGACAAGGCTACCATCCATTGGAGTAACAAAGATATCGACAACAAACTACCTTCCATAACGACAAGGCTATAATCCATTGTAGTATCAAAAATATCGACAACAAACTACTTTCCATAATGACAAGGCTACCATCCATTATAGTGACAAAAATCTCGATAATATACTACCTTCTATAATGACAACGTTACCATCTATTGGAATAACAAAAATCTCGACAACAGACTACGTTCCATAGTGACAAGGCTACCATCCCTTAGAGTAACAAAAATCTTGACAACAGACTACCTTCCATAATGACAAGGGTACCATACATTGGAGTAACAAAGATATCGACAACATACTACCTTCAATAATGACAAGGCTACCATCCCTTAGAGTAACAAAAATCACGAGAACAAACTACCTTTCGTAATGACAAGGCTACCATCCGTTGGAATAACAAAAATATAGTACACAAACTACCTTCCATAATGACTAGGCTACCATCCATTGGAGTAACAAAGATATCGACAACAGACTACCTTTCATAACGACAAGGATACAATCCATTGTAGTAACAAAAATCTCGACAACATACTACCTTCCATAATGACAAGGTTACCATAATTGTAGTGACAAAAATCTCAACAATATACTACCTTCTATAATGACAAGGCTACCATCCATTGGATTAACAAAAATCTCGACAACAGACTACCTTCCATAATGACAAGTCTACAATCTACTATAGTGACAAAAATCTCGACAATAGAATACCTTTCATAATGAAAAGGCTACCATCCATTAGAATAACAAAAATATCAACAACATACTACGTTCCATAATGACAAGGCTACCATCCATTAGAGTAACTAAAATCTCGTACACAAACTATCTTCCATAATGACTAGGCTACCATCCATTGGAGTAAAAAAGATATGGACAACAGACTACCTTCCATAACGACAAGGCTAGAATCCATAATGACTAGGCTACCATCCATTGGAGGAACAAAGATATCGACAATAGACTGTCTTCCATAATGACAAGGCTACAAACCATTGTAGTCATAAAAATCTCGACAACAGACTACCTTCCATAATGACAAGGCTACCATCCATTGGAGTAACAAAGATATCGACAACAAACTACCTTCCATAACGACAAGACTATAATCCATTGTAGTATCAAAAATATCGACAACAAACTACTTTCCATAATGACAAGGCTACCATCCATTGTAGTGACAAAAATCTCGATAATATACTACCTTCTATAATGACAACGTTACCATCCATTGGAATAACAAAAATCTCGACAACAGACTATGTTCCATAGTGACAAGGCTACCATCCCTTAGAGTAACAAAAATCTTGACAACAGACTACCTTCCATAATTACAAGGCTACCATACATTGGAGTAACAAAGATATCGACAACATACTACCTTCCATAATGAAAAGGCTACCATCCCTTAGAGTAACAAAAAATCACGAGAACAAATTACCTTTCATAATGACAAGGCTACCATCCATTGGAATAACAAAAATATCATACACAAACTACCTTCTATAATGACTAGGCTACCATCCATTGGAGTAACAAAGATATCGATAACAGACTACCTTTCATAACGACAAGGTTACCATCCATTGTAGTGACAAAAATCTCGACAATATACTACCTTCTATAATGACAATGCTACCATCCCTTGGAATAACAAAAATATCATACACAAACTACCTCCAATAATGACTAGGCTACCATCCTTGGAATAACAAAAATATCGTACACAGACTACCTTCCAATATGACAAGGCTACAATCCGTTGTAGTAAAAAAAATCTCGACAAAATACTACCTTCTATAATGACAAGGCTACCATTCATTGTAGTGACAATAATCTCAACAATATACTACCTTCTATAATGACAAGGCTACCATCCATTGGAGTAACAAAAATCTCGACAATAGACTACCTTCCATAATGACAAGGCTTCAATCTATTATAGTGACAAAAATCTCGACAATAGACTAACTTTCATAATGACAAGGCTACCATCCATTAGAATAACAAAAATCTAGACAACAGACAACGTTCCATAATGACGAGGCTACCATCCCTTAGAGTAACAAAATTCTCGATAACAGACTACCTTCCATAATAAAAAGGCTACCATCCATTGGAGTAACAAAGATATCGATAACATACTACCTTCCATTATGACAAGGCTACCATCCCTTAGAGTAACAAAAATTACGATAATAGACTACCTTTCATAATGACAAGGCTACCATCCATTGGAATAACAAAAATATCGTACACAAACTACCTTCCATAATGACTAGGCTACCATCCATTGGAGAAACAAAGATATCAACAACAGACTACCTTCCATAACGACAAGGCTACAATACATTAGAGTAACAAAAATCTCGACAACAGACTACCTTCCACAATGATAAGGCTACCATCCGTTGTAGTGACAAAAATCTCGACAATATACTACCTTCTATAATGACAAGGCTACCATCCATTGGAGTAACAAAGATATCGATAACAGACTACCTTTCATAACGACAAGGCTACAATCCATTGTAGTAACAAAAATCTCGACAATAGACTACCTTCAATAATGACAAGGTTATCATCCATTGTAGTGACAAAAATCTCGACAATATACTACCTTCTATAATGACAATGCTACCATCCCTTGGAATAACAAAAATATCGTACACAAACTACCTCCAATAATGACTAGGCTACCATCCATTGGAGTAACAAAGATATCGACAACAGACTACCTTCCAATATGACAAGGCTACAATCCGTTGTAGTAAAAAAAATCTCGACAACATACTACCTTCTATAATGACAAGGCTACCATTCATTGTAGTGACAATAATCTCAACAATATACTACCTTCTATAATGACAAGGCTACCATCCATTGGAGTAACAAAAATCTCGACAATAGACTACCTTCCATAATGACAAGGCTTCAATCTATTATAGTGACAAAAATCTCGACAATAGACTACCTTTCATAATGACAAGGCTACCATCCATTAGAATAACAAAAATCTAGACAACAGACAACGTTCCATAATGACGAGGCTACCATCCCTTAGAGTAACAAAATTCTCGATAACAGACTACCTTCCATAATAAAAAGGCTACCATCCATTGGAGTAACAAAGATATCGACAACATACTACCTTCCATTATGACAAGGCTACCATCCCTTAGAGTAACAAAAATTACGACAATAGACTACCTTTCATAATGACAAGGCTACCATCCATTGGAATAACAAAAATATCGTACACAAACTACCTTCCATAATGACTAGGCTACCATCCATTGGAGAAACAAAGATATCAAAAACAGACTACCTTCCATAACGACAAGGCTACAATCCATTAGAGTAACAAAAATCTCGACAACAGACTACCTTCCACAATGATAAGGCTACCATCCGTTGTAGTGACAAAAATCTCGATAATATACTACCTTCTATAATGACAAGGCTACCATCCATTGGAGTAACAAAGATATCGACAACAGACTACCTTCCATAATGACAAGGCTACAATCCATTGTAGTAACAAAAATCTCGACAACAGACTACCTTCCATAATGACAAGGCTACCATTCATTGTAGTGTCAGAAAATCTCACCAATAAACTACCTTTTATAATGACAAGGCTACCATCCATTGGAGTAACAAAAATCTCGACAACAGACTACCTTCCATAATGACAAGGCTATAATCTATTATAGTGACAAAAATCTCGACAATAGACTACCTTTCATAATGACAAGTCTACCATCCATTAGAATAACAAAAATATCGACAACAGACTACGTTCCATAATGACAAGGCTACCATCCCTTAGAGTAACAAAAATCTCGACAACAGACTACCTTCCATAATGACAAGGCTACCATCCATTGGAGTAACAAAGATATCGACAACAGACCACCTTCCATTACGACAAGGCTACAATCCATTTTAGTAACAAAAATCTCGACAATAGACTACCTTCAAAAATGATAAGGCTGCCATCCATTATAGTGACAAAAATACCAACAATATACTACCTTCTATAATGACAAGGCTACCATCCATTGGAGTAACAAAAATCACGACAACAGACTACCTTCCATAATGAATAGGATACAATATATTATAGTAACAAAAATATCCACAATAGACAACCTTTCATAATGACAAGGCTACCATCCATTGGAATAACAAAAATCTTAACAACAGACTATGCTCCATATTGAAAAGGCTACCATCCCTTAGAGTAACAAAAATCTCAACAACAGACTACCTTCCATAATGACAAGGCTACAATCCATTGGAGTATAAAAAATCTCGACAACAGACTACCTTCCATAATGACAAGGATACCATCCATTGGAGTAACTAAAATCTCAACAACAAACTACCTTCCATAAAGACAAGGCTACCATCCATTATAGTGACAAAAATCTTGGCAATATATTACCTTCTATAATGACAAGGCTACCATCCATTAGAATAACAAAAATATCGACAACAGACTATGTTCCATAATGACAAGGCTACCATCCCTTAGAGTAACAAAAATCTCGACAACAGACTACCTTCCATAATGACAAGGCTACAATCCATTAGAGTATCAAAAAACTCGACAACAGACTACCTTCCATAATGACTAGGCTACCATCCATTGGAGTAACAAAGATATCGACAACCGACTACCTTCCATAAAGACAAGGCTATAATCCATTGTAGTAACAAAAATCTCGACAATAGTCTACCTTCCATAATGACAAGGCTACCATCCATTGTAGTGACAAAAATATCAACAATATACTACCTTCTATAATGACAAGCCTACCATCCATTGGAGTAACAAAAATCTCGATAACAGACTACCTTCCATAATGATAAGGCAACAATCTATTATAGTAATAAAAATATTGACAATAGAATACCTTTCATAATGACAAGGCTACCATCCATTGGAATAACAAAAATCTCGACAACAGACTATGTTCCATATTGAAAAGGCTACCATCCCTTAGAGTAACAAAAATCTCAACAACAGACTACCTTCCATAATGACAAGGCTACAATCCATTGGAGTATAAAAATCTCGACAACAGACTACCTTCCATAATGACAAGGCTACCATCCATTGGAGTAACTAAAATCTCGACAAAAAACTACCTTCCATAATGACAAGGCTACCATCCATTATAGTGATAAAAATCTCGGTAATATATTACCTTCTATAATGACAAGGCTACCATCCATTGGAGTAATAAAAATCTCGACAACAAACTAACTTCCATAATGACAAGGCTACCTTTCATTGGAGTAACTAAAATCTCGTACACAAACTACCTTCCATAATGACTAGGCAACAATCCATTGGAGTAACAAAGATATGGACAACAAACTATCTTCCAAAATGACAAGGCGACAATCTATTGTAGTAACAAAAATCTCGACAACAGACTACCTTCCATAATGACAAGGCTACCATCCATTGTAGTGATAAAAATCTCGATAATATACTACCTTCTATAATGAAAATTCTACCATCCATTGGAATAAAAAAAATCTCGACAATAGACTATGTTCCATAATGACAAGGCTACCATCACTTAGAGTAACAAATATCTCAACAACAGATCACCTTCCATAATGACAAGGCTACCATCAATTGCAGTAACAAAGATATCGACAACATACTATCTTCCATAATGACAAGGCTACCATCCATTGGAGTAACAAAAATCACAACAACAGACTACCTTCCATAATGACAAGGCTACCATCCATTAGAATAACAAAAATATCGACAACACACTACCTTCCATAATGACAAGGCTACCATGCAATAGAGTAACAAAAATCTAGCCAATAGACTACCTTCCATAATGACAAGGGTACCATCCATTGGAATAACCACAATAACCACAAGAGACTACCTTCCATAATTACAAGGCTATAATCCATTGGAGTATAAAAAATCTCGACAACAGACTACCTTCCATAATGACAAAGCTACCATCCATTAGAGTAACTAAAATCTCGTACACAAACTACCTTCCATAATGACTAGGCTACCATCCATTGGAGTAACAAAGATATCGACAACAAACTACCTTCCATAAAGACAAGGCTATATTCCATTGTAGTATCAAAAATCTCGACAACAAACTGCTTTCCATTATTGACAAGGCTACCATCCATTGTAGTTGCAAAAATCTCGATAATATACTACCTTCTATAATGACAACGCTACCATTAATTGGAATAACAAAAATCTCTACAACAGACTACGTTCCATAATGACAAGGCTACCATCCCTTAGAGTAACAAAAATCTCGACAACAGACTACCTTCCTTAATGACAAGGCTACCATACATTGGAGTAACAAAGATATCGACAACATACTACCTTCCATAATGACAAGGCTACCATCCCTTAGAGTAACAAAAGTCACGAGAACAAACTACCTTTCATAATGACAAGGCTACCATCCATTGGAATAACAAAAATATCATACATAAACTACCTTCCATAATGACTAGGCTACCATCCATTGGAGTAACAAAGATATCGACAACAGACTACCTTTCATAACGACAAGGCTACAATCCATTATAGTAACAAAAATCTCGACAACATACTACCTTCCATAATGACAAGGCTACCATCCATTGTAGTGACAAAAATATCAACAATATACTACCTTCTATAATGACAAGGCTACCATCCATTGGAGTAACAAAAATCTCGACAACAGACTACCTTCCTTAATGGCATGGCTACAATCTATTATAGTAACAAAAATATCGAAAATAAACTACCTTTCATAATGACAAGGCTACCATCCATTGGAATAACAAAAATCTCGACAACAGACTATGTTCCATATTGAAAAGGCTACCATCCCTTAGAGTAACAAAAATCTCAACAACAGACTACCTTCCATAATGACAATGCTACAATCCATTGGATTATAAATTATCTCGACAACAGACTACATTCCATAATGACAAGGCTACCATCCATTGGAGTAACTAAAATCTCGACAACAAACTACCTTCCATAATGACAAGGCTACCATCCAATATAGTGACAAAAATCTCGGCAATATATTACCTTCTATAATGACAAGGCTACCATCCATTGGAGTAATAAAAATCTCGACAACAAACTACCTTCCATAATGACAAGGCTACCATCCATTGGAGTAACTAAAATCTCGTACACAAACTACCTTCCATAATGACAAGGCTACCATCCATTATAGTGACAAAAATCTTGGCAATATATTACCTTCTATAATGACAAGGCTACCATCCATTAGAGTAACAAAAATCTCGACAACAGACTACCTTCCATAATGACAAGGCTACAATCTATTATAGTGAAAAAAATCTCGTCAATAGACTACCTTTCATAATGACAAGTCTACCATCCATTAGAATAACAAAAATATCGACAACAGACTACCTTCCATAATGACAAGGCTACCATCCCTTAGAGTAACAAAAATCTCGACAACAGACTACCTTCCATAATGACAAGGCTACAATCCATTAGAGTATCAAAAAACTCGACAACAAACTACCTTCCATAATGACTAGGCTACCATCCATTGGAGTAACAAAGATATCGACAACAGACTACCTTCCACAACGACAAGGCTACAATCCATTGAAGTAACAAAAATCTCGACAATAGACTACCTTCCATAATGACAAGGCTACCATCCATTGTAGAGACAAAAATATCAAAAATATACTACCTTCTATAATGACAAGCCTACCATCCATTGGAGTAACAAAAATCTCGACAACAGACTACCTTCCATAATGATAAGGCAACAATCTATTATAGTAATAAAAATATCGACAATAGACTACCTTTCATAATGACAAGGCTACCATCCATTGGAATAACAAAAATCTCGACAACAGACTATGTTCCATATTGAAAAGGCTACCATCCCTTAGAGTAACAAAAATCTCAACAACAGACTACCTTCCATAATGACAAGGCTACAATCCATTAGAGTATAAAAATCTCGACAACAGACTACCTTCCATAATGACAAGGCTACCATCCATTGGAGTAACTAAAATCTCAACAAAAAACTACCTTCCATAATGACAAGGCTACCATCCATTATAGTGACAAAAATCTCGGTAATATACTACCTTCTATAATGACAAGGCTACCATCCATTGGAGTAATAAAAATCTCGACAACAGACTACCTTCCATAATGACTAGGCAACCATCCATTGGAGTAACAAAGATATGGACAACAGACTATCTTCCAAAACGACAAGGCTACAATCTATTGTAGTAACAAAAATCTTGACAACAGACTACCTTCCATAATGACAAGGCTACCATCCATTGTAGAGACAAAAATATCAAAAATATACTACCTTCTATAATGACAAGCCTACCATCCATTGGAGTAACAAAAATCTCGACAACAGACTACCTTCCATAATGATAAGGCAACAATCTATTATAGTAATAAAAATATCGACAATAGACTACCTTTCATAATGACAAGGCTACCATCCATTGGAATAACAAAAATCTCGACAACAGACTATGTTCCATATTGAAAAGGCTACCATCCCTTAGAGTAACAAAAATCTCAACAACAGACTACCTTCCATAATGACAAGGCTACAATCCATTAGAGTATAAAAATCTCGACAACAGACTACCTTCCATAATGACAAGGCACCATCCATTGGAGTAACTAAAATCTCAACAAAAAACTACCTTCCATAATGACAAGGCTACCATCCATTATAGTGACAAAAATCTCGGTAATATACTACCTTCTATAATGACAAGGCTACCATCCATTGGAGTAATAAAAATCTCGACAACAGACTACCTTCCATAATGACTAGGCAACCATCCATTGGAGTAACAAAGATATGGACAACAGACTATCTTCCAAAACGACAAGGCTACAATCTATTGTAGTAACAAAAATCTTGACAACAGACTACCTTCCATAATGACAAGGCTACCATCCATTGTAGTGATAAAAATCTCGATAATATACTACCTTCTATAATGAAAATGGTACCATCCATTGGAATAACAAAAATCTCGACAATAGACTATGTTCCATAATGACAAGGCTACCATCCCTTAGAGTAACAAATATCTCAACAACAGATCACTTTCCATAATGACAAGGCTACCATCGATTGCAGTAACAAAGATATCGACAACATACTATCTTCCATAATGACAAGGCTTCCATCCATTGGAGTAACAAAAATCACAACAACAGACTACCTTCCATAATGACAAGGCTACCATCCATTGGAATATCAAAAATATCGACAACACACTACCTTCCATGATGACAAGGCTACCATGCAATGGAGTAACAAAAATCTAGGCAATAGACTACCTTCCATAATGACAAGGGTACCATCATTGGAGTAACAAAAATCTCAACAACAGATTACCTTCCATAATGACAAGCCTATAATCCATTGGAGTAAAAAAAATCTCGACAACAGACTACCTTCCATAATGACAAAGCTACCATCCATTGGAGTAACAAATATATCAACAACAAACTACCTTCCATAAAGACAAGGCTATAATCCATTGTAGTATCAAAAATCTCGACAACAAACTACTTTCCATTATTGACAAGGCTACCATCCATTGTAGTTACAAAAATCTTGATAATATACTACCTTCTATAATGACAATGCTACCATTAATTGGAGTAACAAAAATCTCGACAACAGACTACGTTCTATAATGACAAGGCTACCATCCCTTAGAGTAACAAAAATCTCGACAACAGACTACCTTCCATAATGACAAGGCTACCATACATTGGAGTAACAAAAATATCGACAACATACTACCTTCCATAATGACAAGGCTACCATCCCTTAGAGTAACAAAAATCACGAGAACAAACTACCTTTCATAATGACAAGGCTACCATCCATTGGAATAACAAAAATATCGTACACAAACTACCTTCCATAATGACTAGGCTACCATCCATTGGAGTAACAAAGATATCGACAACAGACTACCTTTCATAACGACAAGGATATAATCCATTATAGTAACAAAAATCTCGACAATAGACTACCTTCCATAATGACAAGGCTACCATCCATTGTAGTGACAAAAATCTTGACAATATACTAACTTCTATAATGACAATGCTACCATCCATTGGAATAACAAAAATATCGTACACAAACTACCTTCAATAATCACTAGGCTACTATCCATTGGAGTAACAAAGATATCGACAATAGACTACCTTCCATAATGAAAAGGCTACAATCCATTGAAGTAACAAAAATCTAGACAACATACTACCTTCCATAATGACAAGGCTACCATCCATTGTAGTGACAAAAATATCAACAATATACTACCTTCTATAATGACAAGGCTACCATCCATTGGAGTAACAAAAATCTCGACAACAGACTACCTTCCTTAATGACAAGGCTACAATCTATTATAGTAACAAAAATATCGATAATAAACTACCTTTCATAATGACAAGGCTACCATCGTTTGGAATAACAAAAAAATCTCGACAACAGACTATGTTCCATATTGAAAAGGCTACCATCCCTTAGAGTAACAAATATCTCAACAACAGACTACCTTCCATAATGACAAGGCTACCATCCATTGGAGTAACTAAAATCTCGACAACAAACTACCTTCCATAATGACAAGGCTACCATCCAATATAGTGACAAAAATCTCGGCAATATATTACCTTCTATAATGACAAGGCTACCATCCATTGGAGTAATAAAAATCTCGACAACAAACTACCTTCCATAATGACAAGGCTACCATCCATTGGAGTAACTAAAATCTCGTACAAAAACTACCTTCCATAATGACTAGGCTACCATCCATTGGAGTAAAAAAGATATGGACAACAGACTACCTTCCATAACGACAAGGCTACCATCCATTGTAGTGACAAAAATCTCGATAATATACTACCTTCTATAATGAAAACGCTACCATCCATTGGAATAACAAAAATCTCGACAATAGACTACGTTCCATAATGACAAGGCTACCATCCCTTAGAGTAACAAATATCTCAACAACATATCACATTCCATAATGACAAGGCTACCATCGATTGGAGTAACAAAGATATCGACAACATACTATCTTCCATAATGAGAAGGCTACCATCTATTGGAGTAACAAAAATCACAACAACAGACTACCTTCCATAATGACAAGGCTACCATCCATTGGAATAACAAAAATATCGACAACACACTACCTTCCATGATGACAAGGCTACCATGCAATGGAGTACCAAAAATATAGGCAATAGACTACCTTCCATAATGACAAGGGTACCATCATTGGAGTAACAAAAATAACCACAAGAGACTACCTTCCATAATTACAAGGCTACAATCCATTGGAGGATAAAAAATCTCGACAACAGACTACCTTCCTTAATGACAAGGCTACCATCCATAATGACTGGGCTAACATCCATTCGAGTAACAAAGGAATCGACAACAAACTACCTTCCATAAAGACAAGGCTATAATCCATTGTAGTATCAAAAATCTCGACAACAAACTACTTTCCATAATGACAAGGCTACCATCCATTGTAGTGACAAAAATCTCGATAATATACTACCTTTTATAATGACATCGCTACCATCCATTGGAATAACAAAAATCTCGACAACAGACTATGTTCCATAATGACAAGGCTACCATCCCTTAGAGTAACAAAAATCTCGACAACAAACTACCTTCCATAATGACAAGGCTACCATACATTGGAGTAACAAAGATATCGACAACATACTACCTTCCATAATGACAAGGCTACCATCCCTTAGAGTAACAAAAATCACGAGAACAAACTACCTTTCGTAATGACAAGGCTACCATCCGTTGGAATAAAAAAAATATCGTACGCAAACTACCTTCCGTAATGACAAGGCTACAATCCATTGTAGTAACAAAAATCTCGACAACATACTACCTTCCATAATGACAAGGCTACCATTAATTATAGTGACAAAAATCTCAACAATATACTACCTTCTATAATGACAAGGATACCATCCATTGGATTAACAAAAATCTCGACAATAGACTACCTTCCATAATGACAAGGCTACAATCTACTATAGTGACAAAAATCTCCACAATAGACTACCTTTCATAATGAAAAGGCTACCATCCATTAGAATAACAAAAATATCAACAACAGACTACGTTTCATAAAGACAAGGCTACCATCCATTAGAGTAACAAAAATCTCTACAACAGACTACCTTCCATAATGACAAGGCTAGAATCCATTTGAGTATAAAAAATCTCGACAACAGACTACCTTCCATAATGACAAGGCTACCATCCATTGGAGTAACTAAAATCTCGTACACAAACTACCTTCCATAATGACTAGGCTACCATCCATTGGAGTAACAAAGATATCGACAACAAACTACCGTCCACAAGGACAAGGATACAATCCATTGCAGTAACAAAAATCTCGACAACAAACTACCTTCCATAATGACAAGGCTACCATCCATTATAGTGACAAAAATCTCGACAATATATTACCTTCTATAGTGACAAGGCTACCATCCATTGGAGTAACAAAAAGCTTGACAACAGACTACATTCAATAATGACAAGGCTACCATCCATTGGAGTAACTAAAATCTCGTACAAAAACTACCTTCCATAATGACTAGGCTACCATCCATTGGAGTAACAAAGATATCGAAAATAGACTATCTTCCAAAACGACTAGGCTACTATCTATTGTAGTAACTAAAATATCGACAACATACTACTATCCGTAATGACAAGGCTACAATCCATTGTAGTAACAAAAATCTCGACAACATACTACCTTCCATAATGACAAGGCTACCATTAATTGTAGTGACAAAAATCTCAACAATATACTACCTTCTATAATGACAAGGATACCATCCATTGGATTAACAAAAATCTCGACAACAGACTACCTTCCATAATGACAAGGCTACAATCTACTATAGTGACAAAAATCTCCACAATAGACTACCTCTCATAATGAAAAGGCTACCATCCATTAGAATAACAAAAATATCAACAACAAACTACGTTCCATAATCACAAGACTACCATCTATTAGAGTAACAAAAATCTCTACAACAGACTACCTTCCATAATGACAAGGTTAGAATCCATTTGAGTATAAAAAATCTCGACAACAGACTACCTTCCATAATGACAAGGCTACCATCCATTGGAGTAACTAAAATCTCGTACACAAACTACCTTCCATAATGACTAGGCTACCATCCATTGGAGTAACAAAGATATCGACAACAAACTACCTTCCACAACAACAAGGATACAATCCATTGCAGTAACAAAAATCTCGACAACAAACTACCTTCCATAATGACAAGGCTACCATCCATTATAGTGACAAAAATATCGACAATATATTACCTTCTATAGTAACAAGGCTACCATCCATTGGAGTAACAAAAAGCTTGACAACAGACTACCTTCAATAATGACAAGGCTACCATCCATTGGAGTAACTAAAATCTCGTACAAAAACTACCTTCCATAATGACTAGGCTACCATCCATTGGAGTAACAAAGATATCGAAAATAGACTATCTTCCATAACGACTAGGCTACTATCTATTGTAGTAAATAAAATATCGACAACATACTACTAACCATAATGACAAGGCTACCATCCATTGGAGTAACAAAAAACTCGACAACAAACTATCTTCCATAATGACTAGGCTACCATCCATTGGAGTAACAAAGATATCGACAACAGACTGTCTTCCATAATGATAAGGCTACAAACCATTGTAGTCACAAAAATCTCGACAACAGACTACCTTCCATAATGACAAGGCTACCATCCATTGGAGTAACAAAGATATCAACAACAAACTACCTTCCATAACGACAAGGCTATAATCCATTGTAGTATCAAAAATATCGACAACAAACTACTTTCCATAATGACAAGGCTACCATCCATTGTAGTGACAAAAATCTCGATAATATACTACCTCCTATAATGACAATGTTACCATCCATTGGAATAACAAAAATCTCGACAACAAACTACGTTCCATAGTGACATGGCTACCATCCCTTAGAGTAACAAAAATCTTGACAACAGACTACCTTCCATAATGACAAGGCTACCATACATTGGAGTAACAAAGATATCGACAACATACTACCTTCCATAATGACAAGGCTACCAACCCTTAAAGTAACAAAAAATCACGAGAAAAAACTACCTTTCATAATGACAAGGCTATCATCCATTGGAATAACAAAAATATAGTACACAAACTACCTTCTATAATGACTAGGCTACCATCCATTGGAGTGTAAAAGATATCGACAATAGACTACCTTTCATAACGACAAGGCTACGATCCATTATAGTAACAAAAATCTCGACAACAGACTACCTTCAATAATGACAAGGCTACCATCCATTGTAGTGACAAAAATCTCGACAATATACTACCTTTTATAATGACAATGCTACCATCCCTTGGAATAACAAAAATATCGTACACAAACTACCTCCAATAATGACTAGGCTACCATCCATTGGAGTAAACAAAAATATCGACAACAGACTACCTTCCAATATGACAAGGCTACAATCCGTTGTAGTAACAAAAATCTCGACAACATACTACCTTCCATAATGACAAGGCTACCATTCATTGTAGTGACAATAATCTCAACAATATACTACCTTCTATAATGACAAGGCTACCATCCATTGGAGTAACAAAAATCTCGACAACATACTACCTTCCATAATGACAAGGCTACAATCTATTATAGTGACAAAAATCTCGACAATAGACTACATTTCATAATGACAAGGCTACCATCCATTAGAATAAAAAAAATCTAGACAACAGACAACGTTCCATAATGACGAGGCTACCATCCCTTAGAGTAACAAAGTTCTCGATAACAGACTACCTTCCATAATAACAAGGCTACCATCCATTGGAGTAACAAAGATATCGAGAACATACTACCTTCCATTATGACAAGGCTACCATCCCTTAGAGTAACAAAAATTACGACAACAGACTACCTTCCATAATGACAAGGCTACCATACATTGGAGTAACAAAGATATCGACAACATACTACCTTCCATAATGACAAGGCTACCAACCCTTAAAGTAACAAAAAATCACGAGAAAAAACTACCTTTCATAATGACAAGGCTATCATCCATTGGAATAACAAAAATATAGTACACAAACTACCTTCTATAATGACTAGGCTACCATCCATTGGAGTGTAAAAGATATCGACAATAGACTACCTTTCATAACGACAAGGCTACGATCCATTATAGTAACAAAAATCTCGACAACAGACTACCTTCCATATTGACAAGGCTACCATCCATTGTAGTGACAAAAATCTCGACAATATACTACCTTTTATAATGACAATGCTACCATCCCTTGGAATAACAAAAATATCGTACACAAACTACCTCCAATAATGACTAGGCTACCATCCATTGGAGTAAACAAAAATCTCGACAACAGACTACCTTCCAATATGACAAGGCTACAATCCGTTGTAGTAACAAAAATCTCGACAACATACTACCTTCCATAATGACAAGGCTACCATTCATTGTAGTGACAATAATCTCAACAATATACTACCTTCTATAATGACAAGGCTACCATCCATTGGAGTAACAAAAATATCGACAACATACTACCTTCCATAATGACAAGGCTACAATCTATTATAGTGACAAAAATCTCGACAATAGACTACATTTCATAATGACAAGGCTACCATCCATTAGAATAAAAAAAATCTAGACAACAGACAACGTTCCATAATGACGAGGCTACCATCCCTTAGAGTAACAAAGTTCTCGATAACAGACTACCTTCCATAATAACAAGGCTACCATCCATTGGAGTAACAAAGATATCGACAACATACTACCTTCCATTATGACAAGGCTACCATCCCTTAGAGTAACAAAAATTACGACAACAGACTACCTTTCATAATGACAAGGCTACCATCCATTGGAATAACAAAAATATCATACACAAAATACCTTCCATAATGACTAGGTTACCATCCATTGGACTAACAAATATATCAACAACAGACTACCTTCCATAACGACAAGGCTACAATCCATTATAGTAACAAAAATATCGACAACAGACTACCTTCCACAATGATAAGGCTACCATCCGTTGTAGTGACAAAAATATCAACAATATACTACCTTCTATAATGACAAGGCTACCATCAATTGGAGTAACAAAGATATCAACAACAGACTATCTTCCATAATGACAAGGCTACAATCCATTGTAGTAACAAAAATCTCGACAACAGACCACCTTCCATAATGACAAGGCTACCATCCATTGTAGTGACAAAAATCTCACCGATATACTACCTTCTATAATGACAAGGCTACCATCCATTGGAGTAACAAAAATCTCGACAACAGACTACCTTCCATAATGACAAGGCTACAATCTATTATAGTGACAAAAATCTCTACAATAGACTACCTTTCAAAATGACAAGTCTACCATCCATTAGAATAACAAAAATATCGACTACAGACTACGTTCCATAATGACAAGGCTACCATCCCTTAGAGTAACAAAAATCTCGACAACAGACTACCTTCCATAATGACAAGGCTACAATCCATTAGAGTATCAAAAAACTCGACAATAGACTACCTTCCATAATGACTAGGCTACCATCCATTGGAGTAACAAAGATATCGACAACAGACTACCTTCCATAAAGACAAGGCTACAATCCATTGTAGTAACAAAAATCTCGACAACAGACTACCTTCCATAATGAAAAGGCTACAATCCATTAGAGTATCAAAAAACTCGACAATAGACTACCTTCCATAATGACTAGGCTACCATCCATTGGAGTAACAAAGATATCGACAACAGACTACCTTCCATAAAGACAGGGCTACAATCCATTGTAGTAACAAAAATCTCGACAATAGACTACCTTCCATATTGACAAGGCTACCATCCATTGTACTGACAAAAATATCAACAATATACTACCATCTATATTGACAAGCCTACCATCCATTGGAGTAACAAAAATCTCGACAACAGACTACCTTCCATAATGACAAGGCTACAATCCATTGGAGTATAAAAATATCGACAACAGACTACCTTCCATAATGACAAGGCTACCATCCATTGGAGTAACTAAAATCTTGACAAAAAACTACCTTCCATAATGACAAAGCTACGATCCATTATAGTGACAAAAATCTCGGTAATATATTAACTTCTATAATGACATGGCTTCAATCAATTGGAGTAATAAAAATCTCGACAACAGACTACCTTCCATAATGACAAGGCTACCATCCATTGGAGTAACTAAAATATCATACACAAACTACCTTCCATAATGACTAGGCAACCATGCATTGGAGTAACAAAGATATGGACAACAGACTATCTTCCATAACGACAAGGCTACAATCTAATGTAGTAACAAAAATCTCGACAATAGACTACCTTCCATAATGACAAGGCTACCATCCATTGTAGTGATAAAAATCTCGATAATATACTACCTTCTATAATGAAAATGCTACCATCCATTGGAATAACAAAAATCTCGACAATAGACTATGTTCCATAATGACAAGGCTACCATCCCTTAGAGTAACAAATATCTCAACAACAGATCACCTTCCATAATGACAAGGCTACCATCGATTGCAGTAACAAAGATATCGACAACATACTATCTTCCATAATGACAAGGCTACCATCCATTGGAGTAACAAAAATCACAACAACAGAATACCTTCCATAATGACAAGGTTACCATCCATTGGAATAACAAAAATATCGACAACACACTACCTTCCATAATGACAAGGGTACCATCATTGGAGTAACCAAAATATCCACAAGAGACTACCTTCCATAATTACAAGGCTATAATCCATTGGAGTATAAAAAATCTCGACAACAGACTACCTTCCATAATGACAAAGCTACTATCCAATAGAGTAAGTAAAATCTCGTACACAAACTACCTTCCATAATGACTAGGCTACCATCCATTGGAGTAAGAAAGATATCGACAACAAACTACCTTCCATAAAGACAAGGCTATAATCCATTGTAGTATCAAAAATCTCGACAACAAACTACTTTCCATAATGACAAGGCTACCATCCATTGTAGTTACAAAATCTAGATAATATACTACCTTCTATAAAGACAACGCTACCATTAATTGGAATAACAAAAATCTCGACAACAGACTACCTTCCATAATGACAAGGCTACCATACATTGGAGTAACAAAGATATCGACAACATACTACCTTCCATAATGACAAGGCTACCATCCCTTAGAGTAACAAAAATCACGAGAACAAACTACCTTTCATAATGACAAGGCTACTATCCATTGGAATAACAAAAATATCGTACATAAACTACCTTCCATAATGACTAGGCTACCATCCATTAGAGTAACAAAGATATCGACAACAGACTACCTTTCATAACGACAAGGCTACAATCCATTGTAGTAACAAAAATCTCGACAACAGACAACCTTCCATAATGATAAGGCTACCATCCATTGTAGTGACAAAAATCACGACAATATAGTACCTTCTATAATGACAATGCTACCATCCATTGGAATAACAAAAATATCGTACACAAACTACCTTTAATAAAGACTAGGCTACCATCCATTGGAGTAACAAAGATATCGACAATGGACTACCTTCCATAATGACAAGGCTACAATCCATTGTAGTAACAAAAATCTCGACAACATACTACCTTCCATAATGACAAGGCTACCATTCATTGTTGTGACAAAAATCTCAACAATATACTACCTTCTATAATGACAAGGCTACCATCCATTGGATTAACAAAAATCTCGACAACAGACTACCTTTCATAATGACAAGGCTGCAATCTATTATAGTGACAAAAATCTCGACAATAGACTACCTTTCATAATGACAACGCTACCATCCATTAGAATAACAAAAATATCGATAACAGACTATGTTCCATAATGACAAGGCTACCATCCATTAGAGTAACAAAAATATCTACAAAAGACTACCTTCCATAATGATAAGGCTACCATCCATTAGAGTAAATAAAATCTCGTACACAAACTACCTTCCATAATCACTAGGCTACCATCCATTGGAGTAACAAAGATATCAACAACAGACTACCTTCCACAACGACAAGGCTACAATCCATTGTAGTAACAAAATTCTCGACAACGGACTACCTTCCATAATGACAAGGCTACCATCCATTATAGTGAAAAAAATCTCAACAATATATTACCTTCTAAAGTGACAAGACTACCATCCATTGGAGTAACAAAAATATAGACAACAGACTACCTTCAATAATGACAAGGCTACCATCCATTGGAGTAACTAAAATCTCGTACAAAAACTACCTTCCATAATGACTAGGCTACCATCCATTGGAGTAACAAAGATATCGAAAACAGACTATCTTCCATAACGACAACGCTACAATCTATTGTAGTAACAAAAATATCGACAACAGACTACCTTCCATAATGACAAGGCTACCATCCATTGGAGTAACAAAAAACTCGACAACAGACTACCTTCCATAATGACTAGGCTACCATCCATTGGAGTAACAAAGATATCGATAACACACTACCTTCCATAATGACAAGGCTACCATTCATTATAGTGACAAAAATATCAACAATATACTACCTTCTATAATGACAAGGCTACCATCCATTGGATTAACAAAAATCTCGACAACAGACTACCTTCCATAATGACAAGGCTAAAATCTATTATAGTTACAAAAATCTCGACAATAGATTACCTTTCATAATGACAAGCCTACCATCCATTAGAATAACAAAAATATCGACAACAGACTACGTTCCATAATGACAAGGCTACCATCCCTTAGAGTAACTAAAATCTCTACAACAGACTACCTTCCATAATGACAAGGCTAGAATCCATTGGAGTATAAAAAATCTCAACAATAGACTACCTTCCATAATGACAAGGCTACCATTCATTAGAGTAACTAAAATCTCGTACAAAAACTCCCCTCCATAATGACTAGGCTACCATCCATTGGAGTAACAAAGATATCGACAACAGACTACCTTCCACAACGACAAGGCTACAATCCATTGTAGTAACAAAAATATCGACAACAGTCTACCTTCGATAATGACAAGGCTACAATCCATTATAGTGATAAAAATCTTGACAATATATTACCTTCTATAATGACAAGGCTACCATCCATTGGAGTAACAAAAATTTCGACAACAGACTACCTTCAATAATGACAAGGCTACCATCCATTGGAGTAACTAAAATCTCGTACACTAACTACCTTCCATAATGACTAGGCTACCATCCATTGGAGTAACAAAGATATCGAAAATAGAATATCTTCCATAACGACAAGGCCACAATCCATTGTAGTAACAAAAATATTGACAACAGACTACCTTCCATAATGACAAGGCTACCATCCATTGGAGTAAAAAAATACTCGACAACAGACTACCTTCCATAATTACTAGGCTACCATCCATTGGAGTAACAAAGATCTCGACAATAGACTACCTTCCATAACGACAAGGATACAATCCATTGTAGTAACAAAAATCTCGACAACGGACTACCTTCCATAATGACAAGGATACCATCCATTGTAGTGACAAAAAAATTAACAATATACTACGTTCAATAATAACAAGGCTACCATCCATTGAAGAAACAAAAATCTCGACAACATACTACCTACCATAATGAAAAGGCTACAATCTATTATAGTGACAAAAATCTCGACAATAGACTACCTTTCATAATGACAAGGCTACCATCCATTAGAATAACAAAAATATAGACAACAACCTACGTTCCATAATGACAAGGCTACCATCCCTTAGAGTCACAAAAATCTCGACAACAGACTACCTTCCATAATGACAAGGATAAAATCCATTGGAGTATAAAAAATCTCGACAACAGACTACCTTCCATAATGACAAGGCTACCATCCATTGGAGTAACTAAAATCTCGTACACAAACTACCTTCCATAATGACTACGCTACCATCCATTGGAGTGACAAAGATATCGACGACAGACTACCTTCCACAACGACAAGGCTACAATCCATTGTAATAACAAAAATCTCGACAACAGACTACCTTCCATAATGACAAGGCTACCATCCATTATAGTTACAAAAATCTTGACAATATATTACCTTCTATAATGACAAGGCTACCATCCATTAGAGTAACAAAAATCTCGACAACAGACTACCTTCAATAATGACAAGGCTACCTTCCATTGGAGTAACTAAAATCTCGTACTAAAACTACCTTCCATAATTACTAGGCTACCATCCATTGGAGTAACAAAGATATCGAAATTAGACTATCTTCCATAACGACAAGGCTACAATCCATTGTAGTAACAAAAATATCGATAACAGACTACCTTCCATAATGAAAAGGCTACCATCCATTGGAGTAACAAAAAACTCGACAACAGACTACCTTCCATAATGACTAGGCTACCATCCATTGGAGTAAAAAATATATCAATAACAGACTACCTTCCATAACGACAAGTCTACAAATCATTGTAGTAATAAAAATCTCGACAACAGACTACCTTCCATAATGACAAGGCTACCATCCATTGTAGTGACAAAAATATTAAAAATATACTACCTTCAATAATGACAAGGCTACCATCCATTAGAGTAATAAAAATCTCGACAACATACTTCCTTCCATAATGACAAGGCTACAATCTATTATAGTGACAAAGATCTCGACAATAGACTATCTTTCATAATGACAAGGCTACCATCCATTAGAATAACAAAAATATCGACAACAGACTACGTTCCATAATGACAAGGTTACCATCCCTTAGAGTAACAAAAATCTCGACAAAAGACTACCTTCCATAATGACAAGGCTAGAATCCATTGGAGTATAAAAAATCTCGACAACAGACTGCCTTCCATAATGACAAGGCTACCATCCATTGGAGTAACTAAAATCTCGTACACAAACTACCTTCCATAATTACTAGGCTACCATCCATTGGAGTAACAAAGATATCGACAACAGACTACCTTCCACAACGACAAGGCTACAATCCATTGTAGTAACAAAAATCTCGACAACAGACTACCTTCAATAATTACAAGGCAACCATCCATTATAGTGACAAAAATCTCGACAATATATTACCTTCTATAATGACAAGGCTACCATCCATTGGAGTTACAAAAATCTCGACAACAGACTACCTTCAATAATGACAAGGCTACCATCCATTGGAGTATCAAAGATATCGAAAACATACTACCTTCCATAATTACTAGGCTACCATCCATTGGAGTAACAAAGATATCAACAACAGACTACCTTCCACAATGACAAGGCTACAATCCATTGTAGTAACAAAAATGTCGACAACAAACTACCTTCCATAATGACTAGGCTACCATCCATTGGAGTAACAAAAATATCGACAACAGACTACCTTCCATAATGACAAGGCTACCATGCATTGTAGTGACAAAAATATTAACAATATACTACCTTCAATAATGACAAGGCTACCATCCATTGGAGTAACAAAAATATCGACAACATACTACCTTCCATAATGACATGGCTAAAATCTATTATAGTGACAAAAATATCGACAATAGACTACATTTCATAATGACAAGGCTACCATCCATTAGAATAACAAAAATAACGACACCAGACTACATTCGATAATGACAAGGCTACCATCCCTTAGAGTAACAAAAATCTCGACAACAGACTATCTTCCATAATGACAAGGCTAGAATCCATTGGAGTATAAAAAATCTCGACAACAGACTGCCTTCCATAATGACAAGGCTACCATCCATTGGAGTAAATAATATCTCGTACACAAACTACCTTCTATAATTACTAGGCTACCATCCATTGGAGTAACAAAGATATCAACAACAGACTACCTTCCACAACGACAAGGCTACAATCCATTGTAGTAACAAAAATCTAGACAACAAACTACCTTCCATAATTACAAGGCTACCATTCATTATAGTGACAAAAATCTCGACAATATATTACCTTCTATAATGACAAGGCTACCATCCATTGGAGTAACAAAAATCTCCACAATAGACTACCTTCAATAATGACAAGGCTACCATCCATTGAAGTAACTAAAATCTCGTACACGAACTACCTTCCATAATGACTAGGCTACCATCCGTTGGAGTAACAAAGATATCGAAAACACACTATCTTCCATAACGACAAGGCTACAATCCATTGTAGTAACAAAAATATCGACAACAGACTACCTTCCATAATGACAAGGCTATCATCCATTGGAGTTACAAAAAACTCGATAACAGAGTACCTTCCATAATGACTAGGCTACCATCCATTGGAGTCACAAATATATCGATAACAGACTACCTTCCATAACGACAAGGCTACAAATCATTGTAGTAACAAAAATCTCGACAACAGACTATCTTCCATAATGACAAGGCTACCATCCATTGTAGTGACAAAAATATTAACAATATACTACCTTCAATAATGACAAGGCTACCATCCATTGGAGTAACAAAAATCTTGACAACATACTACCTTCCATAATGACAAGACTACAATCTATTATAGTGACAAAAATCTCGACAATATACTACCTTTCATAATGACAAGGCTACCACCTATTAAAATAACAAAAATATCAACAACAGACTATGTTCCATAATGACATGGCTACCATCCCTTAGAGTAACAAAAATCTCGACAACAGACTACCTTCCATAATGACAAGGCTAGAATCCATTGGAGTATAAAAAATCTCGACAACAGACTGCCTTCCATAATGACAAGGCTACCATCCATTGGAGTAACTAAAATCTCTTACACAAACTACCTTCCATAATTACTAGGCTACCATCCATTGGAGTAACAAAGATATCGAAAACACACTATCTTCCATAACGACAAGGCTACAATCCATTGTAGTAACAAAAATATCGACAACAGACTACCTTCCATAATGACTAGGCTACCATCCATTATAGTGACAAAAATCTCGACAATATATTACCTTCTATAATGACAAGGCCACCATCCATTGGAGTAACAAAAATCTCGACAACAGACTACCTTCAATAATGACAAGGCTACCATCCATTGGAGTAACTAAAATTTCGTACACAAACTACCTTCCATAATGACTAGGTTACCATCCATTGGAGTAACAAAGATATCGAAAACAGACTATCTTCCATAACGACAAGGCTACAAATCGTTGTAGTAACAAAAATATCGACAACAGACTACCTTCTATAATGACAAGGCTACCATCCATTGTAGTGACAAAAAACTCGATAACAGACTACCTTCCATAATGACTAGGCTACCATCCATTAGAGTCACAAATATATCGATAACAGGCTACCTTCCATAACGACAAGGCTACAAATCATTGTAGTAACAAAAATCTCGACAACAGACTATCTTCCATAATGACAAGGCTACCATCCATTGTAGTGACAAAAATATTAACAATATACTACCTTCAATAATGACAAGGCTACCATCCATTGGAGTAACAAAAATCTTGACAACATACTACCTTCCATAATGACAAGGCTACAATCTATTATAGTGACAAAAATCTCGACAATATACTACCTTTCATAATGACAAGGCTACCACCTATTAAAATAACAAAAATATCAACAACAGACTATGTTCCATAATGACATGGCTACCATCCCTTAGAGTAACAAAAATCTCGACAACAGACTACCTTCCATAATGACAAGGCTAGAATCCATTGGAGTATAAAAAATCTCGACGACAGACTGCCTTCCATAATGACAAGGCTACCATCCATTGGAGTAACTAAAATCTCTTACACAAACTACCTTCTATAATTACTAGGCTACCATCCATTGGAGTAACAAAGATATCAACAACAAACTACCTTCCACAACGACAAGGCTACAATCCCTTGTAGTAACAAAAATCTCGACAACAAACTACCTTCCATAATTACAAGGCTACCATCCATTATAGTGACAAAAATCTCGACAATATATTACCTTCTATAATGACAAGGCTACCATCCATTGGAGTAACAAAAATCTCGACAACAGACTACCTTCAATAATGACAAGGCTACCATCCATTGAAGTAACTAAAATCTCATACACGAACTACCTTCCATAATGACTAGGCTACCATCCATTGGAGTAACAAAGATATCGACAACATACTACCTTCCACAACGACAAGGATACAATCCATTGTAGTAACAAAAATCTCGACAACAGACTACCTTCCATAATTACAAGGCTACCATCCATTATAGTGACAAAAATCTCGACAACAGACTACCTTTTTTAATGACAAGGCTACCATCCATTGGAGTAACTAAAATCTCGTACACAAACAACCTTCCATAATGACTAGGCTACCATCCATTGGAGTAACAAAGATATCGAAAACACACTATCTTCCATAACGACAAGGCTACAGTCCATTGTAGTAAAAACAATATCGACAACAGACTACCTTCCATAATGAAAAGGCTACCATCCATTGGAGTTACAAAAAACTCGATAACAGACTACCTTCCATAATGACTAGGCTTCCATCCATTGGAGTCACAAATATATCGATAACAGACTACCTTCCATAACGACAAGGCTACAAATAATTGTAGTAACAAAAATCTGCACAACAGACTATCTTCCATAATGACAAGGATACCGTCCATTGTAGTGACAAAAATATTAACAATATACTACCTTCAATAATGACAAGGCTACCATCCATTGGAGTAACAAAAATCTTGACAACATACTACCTTCCATAATGACAAGGCTATAATCTATTATAGTGACAAAAATCTCGACAATATACTACCTTTCATAATGACAAGGCTACCACCTATTAAAATAACAAAAATATCAACAACAGACTATGTTCCATAATGACATGGCTACCATCCCTTAGAGTAACAAAAATCTCGACAACAGACTACCTTCCATAATGACAAGGCTAGAATCCATTGGAGTATAAAAAATCTCGACAACAGACTGCCTTCCATAATGACAAGGCTACCATCCATTGGAGTAACTAAAATCTCTTACACAAACTACCTTCTATAATTACTAGGCTACCATCCATTGGAGTAACAAAGATATCAACAACAGACTACCTTCCACAACGACAAGGCTACAATCCATTGTAGTAACAAAAATCTCGACAACAAACTACCTTCCATAATTACAAGGCTACCATCCATTATAGTGACAAAAATCTCGACAATATATTACCTTCTATAATGACAAGGCTACCATCCATTGGAGTAACAAAAATCTCGACAACAGACTACCTTCAATAATGACAAGGCTACCATCCATTGAAGTAACTAAAATCTCGTACACGAACTACCTTCCATAATGACTAGGCTACCATCCATTGGAGTAACAAAGATATCGACAACATACTACCTTCCACAACGACAAGGATACAATCCATTGTAGTAACAAAAATCTCGACAACAGACTACCTTCCATAATTACAAGGCTACCATCCATTATAGTGACAAAAATCTCGACAACAGACTACCTTTTTTAATGACAAGGCTACCATCCATTGGAGTAACTAAAATCTCGTACACAAACAACCTTCCATAATGACTAGGCTACCATCGATTGGAGTAACAAAGATATCGAAAACAGACTATCTTCCATAACGACAAGGCTACAAATCGTTGTAGTAACAAAAATATCGACAACAGACTACCTTCTATAATGTAAAGGCTACCATCCATTGTAGTGACAAAAAACTCGATAACAGACTACCTTCCATAATGACTAGGCTACCATCCATTGGAGTCACAAATATATCGATAACAGACTACCTTCCATAACGACAAGGCTACAAATCATTGTAGTAACAAAAATCTCGACAACAGACTATCTTCCATAATGACAAGGCTACCATCCATTGTAGTGACAAAAATATTAACAATATACTACCTTCAATAATGACAAGGCTACCATCCATTGGAGTAACAAAAATCTTGACAACATACTACCTTCCATAATGACAAGGCTACAATCTATTATAGTGACAAAAATCTCGACAATATACTACCTTTCATAATGAACAGGCTACCACCTATTAAAATAACAAAAATATCAACAACAGACTATGTTCCATAATGACATGGCTACCATCCCTTAGAGTAACAAAAATCTCGACAACAGACTACCTTCCATAGTGACAAGGCTAGAATCCATTGGAGTATAAAAAATCTCGACAACAGACTGCCTTCCATAATGACAAGGCTACCATCCATTGGAGTAACTAATATCTCTTACACAAACTACCTTCTATAATTACTAGGCTACCATCCATTGGAGTAACAAAGATATCAACAATAGACTACCTTCCACAACAACAAGGCTACAATCCATTGTAGTAACAAAAATCTCGACAACAAACTACCTTCCATAATTACAAGGCTACCATCCATTATAGTAACAAAAATCTCGACAATATATTACCTTCTATAATGACAAGGCTACCATCCATTGGAGTAACAAAAATCTCGACAACAGACTACCTTCAATAATGAAAAGGCTACCATCCATTGAAGTAACTAAAATCTCGTACACGAACTACCTTCCATAATGACTAGGCTACCATCCATTGGAGTAACAAAGATATCGAAAACACACTATCTTCCATAACGACAAGGCTACAATCCATTGGAGTAACAAAAAACTCGACAACAGACTACCTTCCATAATGACTAGGCTACCATCCATTGGAGTCACAAATATATCGATAACAGACTACCTTCCATAACGACAAGGCTACAAATCATTGTAGTAACAAAAATCTCGACAACAGACTATCTTCCATAAGGACAAGGCTACCATCCATTGTAGTGACAAAAATATTAACAATATACTACCTTCAATAATGACAAGGCTACCATCCATTGGAGTAACAAAAATCTTGACAACATACTACCTTCCATAATGACAAGGCTACAATCTATTATAGTGACAAAAATCTCGACAATAGACTACATTTCATAATGACAAGGCTACCATCCATTAGAATAACAAAAATATCGACAACAGACTACGTTCCATAATGACAAGGCTACCATCCCTTAGAGTAACAAAAATCTCGACAACAGACTACCTTCCATAATGACATGGCTAGAATCCACTGGAGTATAAAAAATCTCGACAACAGACTGCCTTCCATAATGACAACGCTACCATCCATTGGAGTAAATAATATCTCGTACACAAACTACCTTCTCTAATTACTAGGCTACCATCCATTGGAGTAACAAAGATATCGACAACAGACTACCTTCCACAACGACATGGATACAATCCATTGTAGTAACAAAAATCTCGACAATAGACTACCTTCCATAATTACAAGGCTACCATCCATTATAGTGACAAAAATCCCGACAATATATTACCTTCTATAATGACAAGGCTACCATCCATTGGAGTAACAAAAATCTCGACAACAGACTACCTTCAATAATGACAAGGCTACCAACCATTGGAGTAACTAAAATCTCGTACACAAACTACCTTCCATAATTACTAGGCTACCATCCATTGGAGTAACAAAGATATCGAAAACACACTATCCTCCATAACGACAAGGCTACAATCCATTGTAGTAACAAAAATATCGACAACAGACTACCTTCCATAATGACAAGGCTACCATCCATTGGAGTAACAAAAAACTCGACAACAGACAGCCTTCCATAATGACTAGGCTACCATCCATTGGAGTAACAAAGATATCGACAACAAACTACCTTCCATAATTACAAGGCTACAATCCATTGTAGTAACAAAAATCTCGACAACAGACTACCTTCCATAATGACAAGGCTACCATCCATTGTAGTGACAAAAATATTAACAATATACTACCTTCAATAATGACAAGGCTACCATCCAATGGAGTCACAAAAATCTCGACAACATACTGCCTTCCATAATGACAAGGCTACAATCTATTATAGTGACAAAAATATCGACAATAGACTACCTTTCATAATGACAAGGCTACCATCCATTAGAATAACAAAAATATCGACAACAGACTACGTTCCATAATGACAAGGCTACCATCCCTTAGAGTAACAAAAATCTCGACATCAGACTACCTTCCATAATGATAAGGCTAGAATCCATTGGAGTATAAAAAATCTCGACAACAGACTGCCTTCCATAATGATAAGGCTACCATCCATTGGAGTAACTAAAATCTCGTACACAAACTACCTTCCATAATTACTAGGCTACCATCCATTGGAGTAACAAAGATATCGACAACAGACTACCTTCCACAATGACAAGGCTACAATCCATTGTAGTAACAAAAATCTCTACAACAGACTATCTTCCATAATTACAAGGCTACCATCCATTATAGTGACAAAAATCTCGACAATATATTATCTTCTATAATGACAAGGCTACCATCAATTGGAGTAACAAAAATCTCGACAACAGACTACCTTCAATAATGACAAGGCTACCACCCATTGGAGTAACTAAAATCTCGTACACATACTACCTTCCATAATGACTAGGCTACCATCCATTGGAGTAACAAAGATATCGAAAACAGACTATCTTCCATAACGACAAGGCCACAATCCATTGTAGTAACAAAAATATCGACAACAGACTACCTTCAATAATGACAAGGCTACCATCCATTGGAGTAACTAAAATCTCGTACACAAACTACCTTCCATAATGACTAGGCTACCATCCATTGGAGTAACAAAGATATCAAAAACAGACTATCTTCCATAACGACAAGGCTACAATCCATTGTAGTAACAAAAATATCGACAACAGACTACCTTCAATAATGACAAGGCTACCATCCATTTGAGTAACAAAAAACTAGACAACATACTACCTTCCATAATGACTAGGCTACCATCCATTGGAGTAACAAAGATATCGACAACAGATTACCTTCCATAACGACAAGGCTACAATCCATTGTAGTAAGAAAAATATCGACAACAGACTACCTTCCATAATGACAAGGCTACCATCCATTGTAGTGACAAAAATATTAACAATATATTACCTTCAATAATGACAAGGCTACCATCCATTGGAGTCACAAAAATCTCGACAACATACTACCTTCCATAATGACAAGGCTACAATCTATTATAGTGACAAAAATATCGACAATAGACTACCTTTCATAATGACAAGGATACCATCCATTAGAATAACAAAAATATCGACAACAGAATACGTTCCATAATGAAAAGGCTACCATCCCTTAGAGTAACAAAAATCTCGACAACAGACTACCTTCCATAATGACAAGGCTAGAATTCGTTGGAGTATAAAAAATATCGACAACAAACTACTTTCCATAATGACAAGGCTACCATCCATTGCAGTAACTAAAATCTCGTACACAAACTACCTTCCATAATGACTAGGCTACCATCCATTGGAGTAACAAAGATATCGAAAACAGACTATCTTCCATAACGACAAGGCTACAATCCATTGTAGTAACAAAAATATCGACAACAGACTACCTTCAATAATGACAAGGCTACCATCCATTGGAGTAACTAAAATCTCGTACACAAACTACCTTCCATAATGACTAGGCTACCATCTATTGGAGTAACAAAGATATCGAAAACAGACTATCTTCCATAACGACAAGGCTACAATCCATTGTAGTAACAAAAATATCGACAACAGACTACCTTCAATAATGACAAGGCTACCATCCATTTGAGTAACAAAAAACTAGACAACATACTACCTTCCATAATGACTAGGCTACCATCCATTGGAGTAACAAAGATATCGACAACAGACTACCTTCCATAACGACAAGGCTACAAAATATTGTAGTAACAAAAATCTCGACAACAGACTACCTTCCATAATGACAAGGCTACCATCCATTGTAGTGACAAAAATATTAACAATATACTACCTTCAATAATGACAAGGCTACCATCCATTGGAGTCACAAAAATCTCGACAACATACTACCTTCCATAATGACAAGGATACCATCCATTAGAATAACAAAAATATCGACAACAGAATACGTTCCATAATGAAAAGGCTACCATCCCTTAGAGTAACAAAAATCTCGACAACAGACTACCTTCCATAATGACAAGGCTAGAATTCGTTGGAGTATAAAAAATATCGACAACATACTACTTTCCATAATGATAAGGCTACCATCCATTGCAGTAACTAAAATCTCGTACATAAACTACTTTCCATAATTACTAGGCTACCATCCATTGTAGTAACAAAGATATCGACAACAGAAAACTTTCCACAACGACAAGGCTACAATCCATTGTAGTAACAAAAATCTCGACAATAAACTACCTTCCATAATGAAAAGGATACCATCCATTATAGTGACAAAAATCTCGACAATATATTACCTTCTATAATGACAAGGCTACCATCCATTGGAGTAACAAAAATCTCGACAACACACTACGTTCAATAATGACAAGGCTACCATCCATTGGAGTAACTAAAATCTCGTACACAAACTAACTTCCCTAATGACTAGGCTACCATCCATTTGAGTAACAAAGATATTGAAAACAGACTATCTTCCATAACGACAAGGCTACAATCCATTGTAGTAACAAAAATATCGACAACAGACTACCTTCCATAATGACAAGTCTACCATCCATTGGAGTAACAAAAATCTCGATAATATACTACCTTCTATAATGACAATGCTACCATCCATTGGAATAACAAAAATCTTGAAAACAGACTACCTTCCATAATGACAAGGCTACCATCCCTTAGAGTAACAAAAATCTCGACAACAGACTACCTTCCATAATGACAAGGCTACCACCCATTGGAATAACAAAAATATCGTACACAAACTACCTTCCATAATGACTAGGCTACCATCAATTCTAGTAACAAAAAATCGACAACATACTACGTTCCATAATGACAAGGCTACCATTACTTAGAGTAAAAAAAATCTCTACAACAGACTACCTTCCATAATGACAAGGCTACCATCCATTGTAGTGACAAATATCTCGATAATATACTACCTTCTATAATGAAAACGCTACCATCCACTAGAATAACAAAAATCTCGACAATAGACTACGTTCCTTAATGACAAGGCTACCCTCACTTAGAGTAACAAATATCTCAACAACATACCACCTTCCATAATGACAAGGCTACCATCCATTGGAGTAACAAAAAGCACAACAACAGACTACCTTCCATAATGACAAGGCTACCATCCATTGGAATAACAAAAATCTCGACAACACACTACCTTCCATAATAACAAGGCTACCATGCAATGGAGTAACAATAATCTAGGCAATAGACTACCTTCGATAATGACAAGGGTACCATCATTGGAGTAACCAAAATATCCACAAGAGACTACCTTCCATAATTACAAGGCTACAATCCATTGGAGTATAAAATAATTCGACAACAGACTACCTTCCATAATGACAAGGCTACCATCCATTAGAGTAACTAAAATCTCGTACACAAACTACCTTCCATATGACTAGGCTACCATCCATTGGAGTAACAAAGATATCAACAACAAACTACCTTCCATAACGACAAGGCTACAAACCATTATAGTATCAAAAATCTCGACAACAGACTACCTTCCATAATGACAAGGCTACTATCCATTGTAGTGACAAAAATATCGATAATATACTACCTTCTATAATGACAACGCTACCATCCATTGGAATAACAAAAATCTCGACAACAGACTACGTTCCATAATGACAAGGCCACCATCCCTTAGAGTAACAAAAATCTTGACAACAGACTACCTTCCATAATGACAAGGCTACCATACATTGGAGTACAAAGATAACGAAAACATACTACCTTCCATTATGACAAGGCTACCATCCCTTAGAGTAACAAAAATCACGAGAACAAACTACCTTTCATAATAACAAGGCTACCATCCATTGGAATAACATAAATATCGTACAAAAACTATCTTCCATAGTGACTAGGCAACCATCCATTGGAGTAATAAAGATATCGATAACAGACTACCTTCCATAACGACAAGGCTACAATCCATTGTAGTAACAAAAATCTCGACAACAGGCTACCTTCCATAATGACAAGGCTACCATCAATTGTAGTGACAGAAATCTCGACAATATACTACCTTCTATAATTACAATGCTACCATCCATTGGAATAACAAAAATATCGTACACAAACTACCTTCAATAATGACTAGGCTACCATCCATTGGAGTAACAAAGATATCGACAACACACTACCTTCCATAATGACAAGGCAATCATTCATTGTAGTGAAAAAAATCTCAACAATATACTACCTTCTATAATGACAAGGCTACCATCCATTGGAGTAACTAAAATCTCGTACACAAACTACCTTCCATAATGACTAGGCTACCATCCATTGGAGTAACAAAGATATCGACAACAGACTATCTTCCATAACAACAAGGCTACAATCCATTGTAGTAACAAAAATCTCGACAACAGACTACCTTCCATATTGACAAGGCTACCATCCATTGGAGTAACAAAAAACTCGACAATAGACTACCTTCCATAATGACTAGGCTACCATCCATTGCAGTATCAAAGATATCGAAAACAAACTACCTTCCATAAAGACAAGGCTACAATCCATTGTAGTAACAAAAATCAAGACAATAGACTAACTTCCATAATGACAAGGCTACCATCCATTGTAGTGACAAAAATATCAGCAATATACTACCTTCTATATTGACAAGGCTACCATCCATTGGAGTAACAAAAATCTCGACAACATACTACCTTCCAGAATGACAAGGCTACAATCTATTATAGTAACAAAAATCTCGACAATAAACTACCTTTCATAATGAAAAGGCTACCATCCGTTGGAATAACAAAAATCTCGACAATAGACTACGTTCCATAATGACAAGGCTACCATCCCTAATAGTAACAAAAATCTCGACAATAGACTACCTTCCATAATTAGAAGGCTACCATCCATTGGAGTAACTAAAATCTCGTACACAAACTACCTTCCATAATTACTAGGCTACCATCCATTGGAGTAACAAAGATATCGACAACAGACTACCTTCCACAACGAAGGCTACAATCCATTGTAGTAACAAAATTCTCGACAACAAACTACCTTCCATAATGAAAAGACTACCATCCATTATAGTTACAAAAATCTCGACAATATATTTCCTTCTATAATGACAAGGCTACCATCCATTGGAGTAACAAAAATCTCAACAACAGACTACCTTCCATAATGACAAGGCTACCATCCATTCAAGTAACTAAAATCTCGTACACAAACTACCTTCAATAATGACTAGGCTACCATCCATTGGAGTAACAAAGATATCGACAATAGACTATCTTCAATAACGACAAGGCTACAATCCATTGTAGTAACAAAAATCTCGACAACAGACTACCTTCCATAATGACAAGGGTACCATCCATTGTAGTGACAAAAATCTCGATAATATACTACCTTCTATAATGACAACGCTACCATCCATTGGAATAACAAAAATCTCGACAACAGACTAACTTCCATAATGACAAGGATACCATCCATTGGAGTAACAAAGATATCGACAACATTCTACCTTCCACAATGACAAGGCTACCATCCCTTAGAGTAACAAAAATCACGACAACAAACTACCTTTCATAATGACAAGGCTACCATCCATTGGAATAACAAAAATATCGTACTCAAACTACCTTCCTTAGTGACTAGGCTACCATCCATTGGAGTAACAAAGATATCGATAACAAACTACCTTCCATAACGACAAGGCTACAATCCATTGTAGTAACAAAAATATCGAAAATAGAGTACCTTCCATAATGACAAGGCTACCATCCGTTGTTGTCACAAAAATCTCGACAATATACTACCTTCTATAATGACAAGGCTACCATCCCTTGGAGTAACAAAAATCTCGACAACTGACTACCTTCCATAATGACAATGCTACAATCTATTATAGTGACAAAAATCTCGACAATAGACTACCTTTCATAATGAAAAGGCTACCATCCATTATAATAACAAAAATATCGACAATAGACTTCGTTCCATAATGACAAGGCTACCATCCATTGGAGTAACAAAAATCTCGACCACTGACTACATTCCATAATGACAATGCTACAATCTATTATAGTGACAAAAATCTCGACAATAGACTACCTTTCATAATGACAAGGCTACCATCCATTGTAATAACAAAAATATCGACAATAGACTTTGTTCCATAATGACAAGGCTACCATCCCTTAGAGTAACAAATATCTTGACAACAAACTACCTTCCATAATGACAAGGCTACAACCCATTGGAGTATAAAAAATCCCGACTAAGACTACCTTCCATAATGACAAGGCTACCATCCATTGGAGTAACTAAAATCTCGTACACAAACTACCTTCCATAATGACTAGGCTACCATCCATTGGAGTGACAAAGATATCGACGACAGACTACCTTCCACAACGACAAGGCTAAAATCCATTGTAGTAACAAAAATTTGGACAACAGACTACCTTTAACAATGACAAGGCTACCATCCATTATAGTGACAAAAATCTCGACAATATATTACCTTCTATAATGACAAGGCTACCATCCATTGGAGTAACAAAAATCTTGACAACAGACTACCTTCCATAATGACAAGGCTACCATCAATTGGAGTAACTAAAATCTCGTACGCAAACTACCTTTCATAATGACTTGGCTACCATCCAATGGAGTAACAAAGATATCGAAAACAGACTATCTTCCATAACGACAAGGCTACAATCCATTATAGTAACAAAAATCTTGACAATAAACTATCTTCCATAATGACAAGGCTACCATCCATTGGAGTAACAAAAAACTCGACAACAGACTACCTTACATAATGACTAGGCTACCATCCATTGGAGTAACAAAGATATCGACCACATACTACCTTCCAGAATGACAAGGCTATAATCTATTATAATAACAAAAATCTCGACAATAGACTACCTTTCATAATGAAAAGGCTACCATCCATTGGAATAACAAAAATCTCGACAACAAACTACGTTCCATAATGACAAGGCTACCACCCCTATGTGTAATAAAAATCTCGACAGCAGACTACCTTCCATAATGACAAGGCTACAATCCATTGGAGTATAAAAAATCTCGACAACAGATTACCTTCCATAATGACAAGTCTACCATCCATTGGAGTAACTAAAATCTCGTACACAAACTACCTTCCATAATGACTAGGCTACCATCCATTGGAGTAACAAAGATATCGACAACAGACTACCTTCAACAACGACAAGGCTACAATCCATTGTAGTAACAAAAATCTTGACAACAAACTACCTTCCGTAATGACAAGACTACCATCCATTATAGTGACAAAAATCCCGACAATATATTACCTTCTATAATGACAACGCTACCATCCATTGGAGTAACAAAAATCTCGACAACAGACAACCTTCCATAATGACAAGGCTACCATCCATTGGAGTAACTAAAATCTCATACACAAACTACCTTCCATAATGACTGGGCTAATATCCATTGGAGTACCAAAGATATCGACAACAGACTATCTTCCATAATGACAAGGCTAACATCCCTTAGAGTAACAAAAATCTCGACAACAGACTACCTTCCATAATGACAAGGCTACCATCCATTGGAGTAACAAAGATATCGACAACATACTACCTTCCATAATGACAAGGCTACCATCCCTTAGAGTAACAAAAATCACGACAACAAACTACTTTTCATAATGACAAGGCTACCATCTATTGGAATAACAAAAATATCATACACAAACTACCTTCCATAATGACTAGGCTACCATCCATTGGAGTTACAAAGATATCGACAACAGACTACCTTCCATAACGACAAGGATACAATCCATTGTAGTAACAAAAATCTCGACAATAGACTACCTTCCATAATGACAAGGCTACCATCCATTGTAGTGACAAAAATCTCAACAATATACTACCTTATATATTGACAAGGCTACCATCCATTGGAGTAACAAAAATATCGACATATGACTACCTTCCATAATGACAACGCTACAATCTATTATAGTGACAAAAATCTCGACAATATACTACCTTTCATAATGAAAAGGCTACCATCCATTGGAATAACAAAAATCTCGACAATAGACTATGTTCCATAATGACAAGGCTACCATCCCTAAGAGTAATAAAAATCTCGACAACAGACTACCTTCCATAATGACAAGGCTACCATCCATTGGAGTAACAAAGATATCGACAACATTCTACCTTCCATAATGACAAGGCTACCATCCCTTAGAGTAACAAAAATCACGACAATAAACTACCTTTCATAATGACAAGGCTACCATTCATTGGAATAACAAAAATATCATACACAAACTACCTTCCTTAATGACTAGGCTACCATCCATTGGAGTAACAAAGATATCGACAACAAACTACCTTCCATAATGACAAGGCTACAATCCATTGTAGTAACAAAAATATCGACAATAGACTACCTTCCATAATGACAAGGCTACCATCCATTGTAGTGACAAAAATCTCGACAATATACTACCTTCTATAATGACAAGGCTACAATCCATTGGAGTAACAAAAATCTCGACAACTGACTACCTTCCATAATGACAACGCTACAATCTATTATAGTGACAAAAATCTTGACAATAGATTACCTTTCATAATGACAAGGCTACCATCCATTAGAATAACAAAAATATTGAAAATAGACTTCGTTCCATAATGACAAGGCTACCATCCCTTAGAGTAACAAAAATCTCGACAACAAACTACCTTCCATAATGACAAGGCTACAATCCATTGGAGTATAAAAAATCTCGACAACAGACTACCTTCCATAATGACAAGGCTACCATCCATTGGAGTAACTAAAATCTCATACACAAACTACCTTCCATAATGACTAGGCTACCATCCATTGGAGTGAAAAAGATATTGACGACAGACTACCTTCCACAACGACAAGGCTACAATCCATTGTAGTAACAAAAATCTGGACAACAGACTACCTTCCATAATGACAAGGTTGCCATCCATTATAGTGACAAAAATCTCGACAATATATTACCTTTTATAATGACAAGGCTACCATCCATTGGAGTAACCAAAATCTCGACAACAGACTACCTTCCATAATGACAAGGCTACCATCAATTGGAGTAACTAAAATCTCGTACACAAACTACCTTCCATAATGACTAGGCTACCATCCAATGGAATAACAAAGATATCGACAACAGACTATCTTCCATAACGACAAGGCTACAATCCATTGCAGTAACAAAAATCTCGACAACAGACTACCTTCCATAATGACAAGGCTACCATCCATTGGAGTAACAAAAAACTCGACAACAGACTACCTTCCATAATGACTCGGCTACATCCATTGGAGTAACAAAGATATCGACAACAGACTACCTTCCATAACGACAAGGCTACAATCCATTGTAGTAACAAAAATCTCGACAATAGACTACCTTCCATAATGACAAGGCTACCATCCATTGTAGTGACAAAAATATCAACAATATACTACCTTATATATTGACAAGGCTACCATCCATTGGAGTAACAAAAATCTCGACAACATACTACCTTCCAGAATGACAAGGCTAAAATCTATTATAGTAACAAAAATCTCAACAATAGACTACCTTTCATAATGAAAAGGCTACCATCCATTGGAATAACAAAAATCTCGAAAACAAACTACGTTCCATAATAAAAAGGCTACCATCCCTAAGAGTAATAAAAATCTCGACAACAGACTACCTTCCATAATGACAAGGCTACCATCCATTGGAGTAACTAAAATCTCATACACAAACTACCTTCCATAATGACTAGGCTACCATCCATTGGAGTGACAAAGATATCGACGACAGACTACCTTCCACAACGACAAGGCTACAATCCATTGTAGTAACAAAAATCTGGACTACAGACTACCTTCCATAATGATAAGGCTACCATCCATTATAGTGACAAAAATCTCGACAATATATTACCTTTTATAATGACAAGGCTACCATCCATTGTAGTAACAAAAATCTCGACAACAGACTACCTTCCATAATGACAAGGCTACCATCAATTGGAGTAACTAAAATCTCGTACACAAAATACCTTTCATAATGACTAGGCTACCATCCAATGGAGTAACAAACATATCGACAACAGACTATCTTCCATAACGACAAGGCTACAATCCATTGTAGTAACAAAAATCTCGACAAAAGACTACCTTCCATAATGACAAGGCTAAAATCCAATGTAGTAACAAAAATATCGACAACAGACTACCTTCCATAATGATAAGGCTACCATCCATTGTAGTAACAAAAATCTCGACAACAGACAACCTTCCAAAATGACAAGGCTAATATCCATTAGAGTAACAAAAATCTCGACAACATACTACCTTCCATAATGACAAGGCTACCATCCATTGGGGTAACAAAAATATCAACAAGAGACTATCTTCCATAATGACAAGGCTACCATCCATTGGAGTATTAAAAATCTCGACAACAGACTACCTTCCATAATGACAAGGCTACCATCCATTGGAGTAACAAAAATATCGAAAACAGAATACCTTCCATAACGACCAGGCTACAATCCATTGGAGTAACAAAAATCTCGACAACAGACTACCTTCCATAATGACAAGGCTACCATCCATTGGAGTAACAAAAAACTCGACAACAGACTACCTTCTATAATGACTAGGCTACCATCCATTGGAGTAACAAAGATATCGACAACAGACTACCGTCCATAACGACAAGGCTACAATCCATTGTAGTAACAAAAATCTCGACAACAGACTACCTTCCATAATGACAAGGCTACCATCCATTGGAGTAACTAAAATCTCATACACAAACTACCTTCCATAATGACTAGGCTACCATCCATTGGAGTGAAAAAGATATCGACGACAGACTACCTTCCACAACGACAAGGCTACAATCCATTGTAGTAACAAAAATCTGGACAACAGACTACCTTCCATAATGACAAGGTTGCCATCCATTATAGTGACAAAAATCTCGATAATATATTACCTTTTATAATGACAAGGCTACCATCCATTGGAGTAACCAAAATCTCGACAACAGACTACCTTCCATAATGACAAAGCTACCATCAATTGGAGTAACTAAAATCTCGTACATAAACTACCTTCCATAATGACTAGGCTACCATCCAATGGAGTAACAAAGATATCGACAACAGACTATCTTCCATAACGATAAGGCTACAATCCATTGCAGTAACAAAAATCTCGACAACAGACTACCTTCCATAATGACAAGGCTACCATCCATTGGAGTAACAAAAAACTCGACAACAGACTACCTTCCATAATGACTAGGCTACATCCATTGGAGTAACAAAGATATCGACAACAGACTACCTTCCATAACGACAAGGCTACAGTCCATTGTAGTAACAAAAATCTAGACAATAGACTACCTTCCATAATGACAAGGCTACCATCCATTGTAGTGACAAAAATATCAACAATATACTACCTTATATATTGACAAGGCTACCATCCATTGGAGTAACAAAAATCTCGACAACATACTACCTTCCAGAATGACAAGGCTAAAATCTATTATAGTAACAAAAATCTCAACAATAGACTACCTTTCATAATGAAAAGGCTACCATCCATTGGAATAACAAAAATCTCGAAAACAAACTACGTTCCATAATAAAAAGGCTACCATCCCTAAGAGTAATAAAAATCTCGACAATAGACTACCTTCCATAATGACAAGGCTACCATCCATTGGAGTAACTAAAATCTCATACACAAACTACCTTCCATAATGACTAGGCTACCATCCATTGGAGTGACAAAGATATCGACGACAGACTACCTTCCACAACGACAAGGCTACAATCCATTGTAGTAACAAAAATCTGGACAACAGACTACCTTCCATAATGACAAGGTTGCCATCCATTATAGTGACAAAAATCTCGATAATATATTACCTTTTATAATGACAAGGCTACCATCCATTGGAGTAACCAAAATCTCGACAACAGACTACCTTCCATAATGACAAAGCTACCATCAATTGGAGTAACTAAAATCTCGTACATAAACTACCTTCCATAATGACTAGGCTACCATCCAATGGAGTAACAAAGATATCGACAACAGACTATCTTCCATAACGATAAGGCTACAATCCATTGCAGTAACAAAAATCTCGACAACAGACTACCTTCCATAATGACAAGGCTACCATCCATTGGAGTAACAAAAAACTCGACAACAGACTACCTTCCATAATGACTAGGCTACATCCATTGGAGTAACAAAGATATCGACAACAGACTACCTTCCATAACGACAAGGCTACAGTCCATTGTAGTAACAAAAATCTAGACAATAGACTACCTTCCATAATGACAAGGCTACCATCCATTGTAGTGACAAAAATATCAACAATATACTACCTTATATATTGACAAGGCTACCATCCATTGGAGTAACAAAAATCTCGACAACATACTACCTTCCAGAATGACAAGGCTAAAATCTATTATAGTAACAAAAATCTCAACAATAGACTACCTTTCATAATGAAAAGGCTACCATCCATTGGAATAACAAAAATCTCGAAAACAAACTACGTTCCATAATAAAAAGGCTACCATCCCTAAGAGTAATAAAAATCTCGACAATAGACTACCTTCCATAATGACAAGGCTACCATCCATTGGAGTAACTAAAATCTCATACACAAACTACCTTCCATAATGACTAGGCTACCATCCATTGGAGTGACAAAGATATCGACGACAGACTACCTTCCACAACGACAAGGCTACAGTCCATTGTAGTAACAAAAATCTGGACTACAGACTACCTTCCATAATGATAAGGCTACCATCCATTATAGTGACAAAAATCTCGACAATATATTACCTTTTATAATGACAAGGCTACCATCCATTGTAGTAACAAAAATCTCGACAACAGACTACCTTCCATAATGACAAGGCTACCATCAATTGGAGTAACTAAAATCTCGTACACAAAATACCTTTCATAATGACTAGGCTACCATCCAATGGAGTAACAAACATATCGACAACAGACTATCTTCCATAACGACAAGGCTACAATCCATTGTAGTAACAAAAATCTCGACAAAAGACTACCTTCCATAATGACAAGGCTACAATCCAATGTAGTAACAAAAATATCGACAACAGACTACCTTCCATAATGATAAGGCTACCATCCATTGTAGTAACAAAAATCTCGACAACAGACAACCTTCCAAAATGACAAGGCTAATATCCATTGGAGTAACAAAAATCTCGACAACATACTACCTTCCATAATGACAAGGCTACCATCCATTGGGGTAACAAAAATATCAACAAGAGACTATCTTCCATAATGACAAGGCTACCATCCATTGGAGTATTAAAAATCTCGACAACAGACTACCTTCCATAATGACAAGGCTACCATCCATTGAAGTAACAAAAATATCGAAAACAGAATACCTTCCATAACGACAAGGCTACAATCCATTGGAGTAACAAAAATCTCGACAACAGACTACCTTCCATAATGACAAGGCTACCATCCATTGGAGTAAAAAAAAACTCGACAACAGACTACCTTCTATAATGACTAGGCTACCATCCATTGGAGTAACAAAGATATCGACAAAAGACTACCGTCCATAACGACAAGGCTACAATCCATTGTAGTAACAAAAATCTCGACAATAGACTACTTTCCATAATGACAAGGCTACCATCCAATGTAGTGACAAAAATATCAACAATATACTACCTTATATATTGACAAGGCTACCATCCATTGGAGTAACAAAAATCTCGACAACATACTACCTTCCAGAATGACAAGGCTACAATCTATTATAGTAACAAAAATCTCGACAATAGACTACCTTTCATAATGAAAAGGCTACCATCCATTGGAATAACAAAAATCTCGACAACAGACTATGTTCCATAATGACAAGGCTACCATCCCTAAGAGTAATAAAAATCTCGACAACAGACTACCTTCCATAATGACAAGGCTACAATCCATTGGAGTATAAAAAATCTCGACAACAGACTACCTTCCATAATGACAAGGCTTACATCCATTGGAGTAACTAAAATATCATACATAAACGACCTTCCATAATGACTAGGCTAGCATCAATTGGAGTAACAAAGATAACGACAACAGACTACCTTCCCCAACGACAAGGCTACAATCCATTGTAGTAACAAAAATCTCGACAACAAACTACCTTCCATAATGACAAGGCTACCATCCATTGGAGTAACAAAAAACTCGACAACAAACTACCTTCCATAATGACTAGGCTACATCCATTGGAGTAACAAAGATATCGACAACAGACTACCTTCCATAACGACAAGGCTACAATCCATTGTAGTAACAAAAATCTAGACAATAGACTACCTTCCATAATGACAAGGCTACCATCCATTATAGTGACAAAAATATCAACAATATACTACCTTATATATTGACATGGCTACCATCCATTGGAGTAACAAAAATCTCGACAACATACTACCTTCCAGAATGACAAGGCTAAAATCTATTATAGTAACAAAAATCTCAACAATAGACTACCTTTCATAATGAAAAGGCTACCATCCATTGGAATAACAAAAATCTCGAAAACAAACTACGTTCCATAATAAAAAGGCTACCATCCCTAAGAGTAATAAAAATCTCGACAATAGACTACCTTCCATAATGACAAGGCTACCATCCATTGGAGTAACTAAAATCTCATACACAAACTACCTTCCATAATGACTAGGCTACCATCCATTGGAGTGACAAAGATATCGACGACAGACTACCTTCCACAACGACAAGGCTACAATCCATTGTAGTAACAAAAATCTGGACTACAGACTACCTTCCATAATCATAAGGCTACCATCCATTATAGTGACAAAAATCTCGACAATATATTACCTTTTATAATGACAAGGCTACCATCCATTGTAGTAACAAAAATCTCGACAACAGACTACCTTCCATAATGACAAGGCTACCATTAATTGGAGTAACTAAAATCTCGTACACAAAATACCTTTCATAATGACTAGGCTACCATCCAATGGAGTAACTAACATATCGACAACAGACTATCTTCCATAACGACAAGGCTACAATCCATTATAGTAACAAAAATCTCGACAAAAGACTACCTTCCATAATGACAAGGCTACAATCCAATGTAGTAACAAAAATATCGACAACAGACTACCTTCCATAATGATAAGGCTACCATCCATTGTAGTAACAAAAATCTCGACGACAGACAACCTTCCAAAATGACAAGGCTAATATCCATTGGAGTAACAAAAATCTCGACAACATACTACCTTCCATAATGACAAGGCTACCATCCATTGGGGTAACAAAAATATCAACAAGAGACTATCTTCCATAATGACAAGGCTACCATCCATTGGAGTATTAAAAATCTCGACAACAGACTACCTTCCATAATGACAAGGCTACCATCCATTGGAGTAACAAAAATATCGAAAACAGAATACCTTCCATAACGACAAGGCTACAATCCATTGGAGTAACAAAAATCTCGACAACAGACTACCTTCCATAATGACAAGGCTAACATCCATTGGAGTAACAAAAAACTCGACAACAGACTACCTTCTATAATAACTAGGCTACCATCCATTGGAGTAACAAAGATATCGACAACAGACTACCGTCCATAACGACAAGGCTACAATCCATTGTAGTAACAAAAATCTCGACAATAGACTAGTTTCCATAATGACAAGGCTACCATCCAATGTAGTGACAAAAATATCAACAATATACTACCTTATATATTGACAAGGCTACCATCCATTGGAGTAACAAAAATCTCGACAACATACTACCTTCCAGAATGACAAGGCTACAATCTATTATAGTAACAAAAATCTCGACAATAGACTAACATTCATAATGAAAAGGCTACCATCCATTGGAATAACAAAAATCTCGACAACAGACTATGTTCCATAATGACAAGGCTACCATCCCTAAGAGTAATAAAAATCTCGACAACAGACTACCTTTCATAATGACAAGGCTACAATCCATTGGAGTATAAAAAATCTCGACAACAGACTACCATCCATAATGACAAGGCTTACATCCATTGGAGTAACTAAAATATCATACATAAACGACCTTCCATAATGACTAGGCTAGCATCCATTGGAGTAACAAAGATAACGACAAAAGACTACCTTCCCCAACGACAAGGCTACAATCCATTGTAGTAACAAAAATCTCGACAACAAACTACCTTCCATAATGACAAGACTACCATCCATTATAGTGACAAAAATCTCGACAATATATTACCTTCTATAATGACTAGGCTACCATCCATTGGAGTAACGAAGATATCGACAACAGACTACCTTCGATAACGACAAGGCTACAATCCATTGTAGTAACAAAAATCTCGACAATAGACTACCTTCCATAATGACAAGGTTACCATCCATTGTAGTGACAAAAATATCAACAATATACTACCTTATATATTGACAAGGCTACCATCCATTGGAGTAACAAAAATCTCGACAACATACTACCTTCCAGAATGACAAAGCTACAATCTATTATAGTAACAAAAATCTCGACAATAGACTACCTTTCATAATGAAAAGGCTACCATCCATTGGAATAACAAAAATCTCGACAACAAACTACGTTTCATAGTGACAAGGCTACCATCCCTAAGAGTAATAAAAATCTCGACAACAGACTACCTTCCATAATGACAAGGCTACCATCCATTGGAGTAACTAAAATCTCGTACACAAACTACCTTCCATAATGACTAGGCTACCATCCATTGGAGTAACAAAGATATCGACAACAGACTACCTTCCACAACGACAAGGCTACAATCCAATGTAGTATCAAAAATCTCGACAACAAACTACCTTCCATAATGACAAGACTACCATCCATTATAGTGACAAAAATCTCGACAATATATTACCTTCTATAATGACAACGCTACCATCCATTGGAGTAACAAAAATCTCGACAACAGACTACCTTCCATAATGACAAGGCTACCATCCATTGGAGTAACTAAAATCTCGTACACAAACTACCTTCCATAATGACTAGGCTACCATCCATTGGAGTAACAAAGATATCGACAACAGACTATCTTCCATAACGACAAGGCTACAATCCATTGTATTAACAAAAATCTCGACAACAGACTACCTTCCATAATGAAAAGGTTACCATCCATTGTAGTGACAAAAATCTCGATAATATACTATCTTCTATAATGACAACGCTACCATCTATTCGAATAACAGAAATTTCAGTAACAGACTATGTTCCATAATGACAAGGCTACCATCCCTTAGAGCAACAAAAATCTCGACAACAGACTACCTTCCATAATGACAAGGCTACCATCCATGGGAGTAACAAAGATATCGACAACATACTACCTTCCATAATGACAAGGCTACCATCCCTTAGAGTAACAAAAATCACGACATCAAACTACCTTTCATAATGAAAAGGATACCATCCATTGGAATAACATAAATATCATACACAAACTACCTTCCATAATGACTAGGCTACCATCCATTGGAGTTACAAAGATATCGACAACAGACTACCTTCCATAACGACAAGGCTATAATCCATTGTAGTAACAAAAATCTCGACAATAGACTACCTTCCATAATGACAAGGCTACCATCCATTGTAGTGACAAAAATCTCAACAATATACTACCTTATATATTGACAAGGCTACCATCCATTGGAGTAACAAAAATATCGACAACTGACTACCTTCCATAATGACAACGCTACAATCTATTATAGTGACAACAATATGGACAATAGACTACCTTTCATAATGAAAAGGCTACCATCCATTGGAATAACAAAAATACCGACAACAGACTATGTTCCATAATGACAAGGCTACCATTCCTAAGAGTAATAAAAATCTCGACAATAGACTACCTTCCATAATGACAAGGCTACAATCCATTGGAGTATAAAAAATCTCGACAACAAACTACCTTCCATAATGACAAGGCTACCATCCATTGCTATAACTAAAATCTCGTACATAAACTACCTTCCATAATGACTAGGCTACCATCCATTGGAGTAACAAAGATATCGACAATAGACTATCTTCCACAACGACAAGGCTACAATCCATTGTAGTAACAAAAATCTCGACAACAAACTACCTTCCATAATGACAAGACTACCATCCATTATAGTGACAAAAATCTCGACAATATATTACCTTCTATAATGACAACGCTACCATCCATTGGAGTAACGAAAATCTCGACAACAGACTACCTTCCATAATCACAAGGCTACCATCCATTGGAGTAAATAAAATCTCGTACACAAACTACCTTCCATAATGACTAGGCTAACATCCATTGGAGTAACAAAGATATCGACAACAAACTATCTTCCATAACGACAAGGCTACAATCAATTGTAGTAACAAAAATCTCGACAACAGACTACCTTCCATAATGAAAAGGGTACCATCCATTGTAGTGACAAAAATATAGATAATATACTACCTTCTATAATGACAACGCTACCATCTATTCGAATAACAAAAATCTCGACAACAGACTATGTTCCATAATGACAAGGCTACCATCCCTTAGAGTAACAAAAATCTCGACAACAGACTACCTTCCATATTGACAAGGATACCATCCATTGGAGTAACAAAGATATCGACAACATAATACCTTCCATAATGACAAGGCTACCATCCCTTAGAGTAACAAAAATCACGACAACAAACTACCATTCATAATGACAAGGCTACCATCCATTGGAATAACAACAATATCATACACAAACTACCTTCCATAATAACTATGCTACCATCCATTGGAGTTACAAAGATATCGACAACAGACTACCTTCCATAACGACAAGGCTAAAATCCATTGTAGTATAAAAAATCTCGACAATAGACTACCTTCCATAATGACAAGGCTACCATCCATTGTAGTGACAAAAATATCGACAATATACTACCTTCTATAATGACAAGCCTACCATCCATTGGAGTAACAAAAATATCGACAATTGACTACCTTCAATAATGACAACGCTACAATCTATTATAGTGACAAAAATCTCGACAATAGACTACCTTTCATAATGACAAGGCTACCATCCATTGTAGTGACAAAAATCTCGATAATATACTACCTTCTATAATGACAAGGCTACCATCCATTGGAGTAACAAAAATCTTGACAACTGACTACCTTCCATAATGACAACGCTACAATCTATTATAGTGACAAAAATCTCGACAATAGACTACCTTTCATAAAGACAAGGCTACCATCCCTATAGAGTAACAAAAATATCAACAACAAACAACCTTCCATAATGATAAGGCTATAATCCTGTGGAGTATAAAAAATCTCGACAACAGACTACCTTCCATAATGACAAGTCTACCATCCATTGGAGTAACTAAAATCTCGTACACAAACTACGTTCCATAATGACTAGGCTACCATCCATTGGAGTGACAAAGATATCGACGACAGACTACCTTCCACAACGACAAGGCTACAATCCATTGTAGTAACAAAATTTTGGACAACAGACTACCTTCCATAATGACAAGGCTACCATCCATTATAGTGACAAAAATCTCGACAATATATTACCTTCTATAATGACAAGGCTACCATCCATTGGAGTAACAAAAATCTCGACAACAGACTACCTTCCATAATGACAAGGCTACCATCAATTGGAGTAACTAAAATCTCGTACACAAAATACCTTCCATAATGACTAGGCTACCATCCAATGGAGTAACAAAGATATCGACAACAGACTATCTTCCATAACGACAAGTCTACAATCCCTTGTAGTAACAAAAATCTCGACAACAGACTACCTTCCATAATGACAAGGCTACCATCCATTGGAGTAACAAAAAACTCGACAACAGACTACCTTCCATAATGACTAGGCTACCATCCATTGGAGTAACAAAGTTATCGACAACAGACTACCTATCATAGCGACAAGGCTACAATCCATTGTATTAACAAAAATCTCGACAATAGACTACCTTCCATAATAACAAGGCTACCATCCATTGTAGTGACAAAAATATCAACAATATACTACCTTATATATTTACAAGGCTACCATCCATTGGAGTAACAAAAATCTCGACAACATACTACCTTCCAGAATGACAAGGCTACAATCTATTATAGTAACAAAAATCTCGACAATAGACTACCTTTCATAATGAAAAGGCTACCATCCATCGGAATAACAAAAATCTCGACAACAGACTACGTTCCATAATGACAAGGCTATCATCCCTAAGAGTAATTAAAATCTCGACAACAGACTACCTTCCATAATGCCAAGGTTACCATCCATTGGAGTAACAAAAATCTCGACAACAGACTACCTTCCATAATGACAAGGCTACCACCCATTGGAGTAACTAAAATCTCGTACACAAACTACCTTCCATAATGACTGGGCTACCATCCATTGGAGTAACAAAGATATCGACAATAGACTACCTTCCATAACGACAAGGCTACAATCCATTGTAGTAACAAAAATCTCGACAACAGACTACCTTCCATAATGACAAGGCTACCATCCATTATATTGATAAAAATCTCGACAATATACTACCTTCTATAATGACAATGCTACCATCCATTGGAATAACAAAAATATCATACAAAAACTACCTTCAATAATGACAAGGCTACCATCCATTGGAGTAACAAACATATCGACAACAGACTACCTTCCATAATGACAAGGCTACAATCCATTGTAGTAACAAAAATCTCGACAACATACTACCTTCCATAATGACAAGGCTACCATTCAATATAGTGACAAAAATCTCAAAAATATACTACCTTTTATAATGACAAGGCTACGATTCATTGGAGTAACAAAAATCTCGACAACATACTACCTTGCATAATGACAAGGCTATAATCTATTATAGTGACAAAAATCTCATCAATAGACTACCATTCATAATGACAAGGCTACCATCCATTAGAATAACAAAAATATCGATAATAGACTACGTTCCATAATGACAAGGCTACCATCCATTATAGTGACAAAAATCTCGACAATATATTACCTTCTATAATGACAAGGCTACCATCCATTGGAGTAACAAAAATCTCGACAACAGACTACCTTCCATAATGACAAGGCTACCATCAATTGGAGTAACTAAAATCTCGTACACAAAATACCTTCCATAATGACTAGGCTACCATCCAATGGAGTAACAAAGATATCGACAACAGACTATCTTCCATAACGACAAGTCTACAATCCATTGTAGTAACAAAAATCTCGACAACAGACTACCTTCCATAATGACAAGGCTACCATCCATTGGAGTAACAAAAAACTCGACAACAGACTACCTTCCATAATGACTAGGCTACCATCCATTGGAGTAACAAAGTTATCGACAACAGACTACCTTTCATAACGACAAGGCTACAATCCATTGTATTAACAAAAATCTCGACAATAGACTACCTTCCATAATAACAAGGCTACCATCCATTGTAGTGACAAAAATATCAACAATATACTACCTTATATATTTACAAGGCTAACATCCATTGGAGTAACAAAAATCTCGACAACATACTACCTTCCAGAATGACAAGGCTACAATCTATTATAGTAACAAAAATCTCGACAATAGACTACCTTTCATAATGAAAAGGCTTCCATCCATCGGAATAACAAAAATCTCGACAACAGACTACGTTCCATAATGACAAGGCTATCATCCCTAAGAGTAATTAAAATCTCGACAACAGACTACCTTCCATAATGCCAAGGTTACCATCCATTGGAGTAACAAAAATCTCGACAACAGACTACCTTCCATAATGACAAGGCTACCACCCATTGGAGTAACTAAAATCTCGTACACAAACTACCTTCCATAATGACTAGGCTACCATCCATTGGAGTAACAAAGATATCGACAATAGACTACCTTCCATAACGACAAGGCTACAATCCATTGTAGTAACAAAAATCTCGACAACAGACTACCTTCCATAATGACAAGGCTACCATCCATTATATTGATAAAAATCTCGACAATATACTACCTTCTATAATGACAATGCTACCATCCATTGGAATAACAAAAATATCATACAAAAACTACCTTCAATAATGACAAGGCTACCATCCATTGGAGTAACAAAGATATCGACAACAGACTACCTTCCATAATGACAAGGCTACAATCCATTGTAGTAACAAAAATCTCGACAACATACTACCTTCCATAATGACAAGGCTACCATTCAATATAGTGACAAAAATCTCAAAAATATACTACCTTTTATAATGACAAGGCTACGATTCATTGGAGTAACAAAAATCTCGACAACATACTACCTTGCATAATGACAAGGCTATAATCTATTATAGTGACAAAAATCTCATCAATGGACTACCATTCATAATGACAAGGCTACCATCCATTAGAATAACAAAAATATCGATAATAGACTATGTTCCATAATGACAAGGCTACCATCCATTATAGTGACAAAAATCTCGACAATATATTACCTTCTATAATGACAAGGCTACCATCCATTGGAGTAACAAAAATCTCGACAACAGACTACCTTCCATAATGACAAGGCTACCATCAATTGGAGTAACTAAAATCTCGTACACAAAATACCTTCCATAATGACTAGGCTACCATCCAATGGAGTAACAAAGATATCGACAACAGACTATCTTCCATAACGACAAGTCTACAATCCATTGTAGTAACAAAAATCTCGACAACAGACTACCTTCCATAATGACAAGGCTACCATCCATTGGAGTAACAAAAAACTCGACAACAGACTACCTTCCATAATGACTAGGCTACCATCCATTGGAGTAACAAAGTTATCAACAACAGACTACCTTTCATAACGACAAGGCTACAATCCATTGTATTAACAAAAATCTCGACAATAGACTACCTTCCATAATAACAAGGCTACCATCCATTGTAGTGACAAAAATATCAACAATATACTACCTTATATATTTACAAGGCTACCATCCATTGGAGTAACAAAAATCTCGACAACATACTACCTTCCAGAATGACAAGGCTACAATCTATTATAGTAACAAAAATCTCGACAATAGACTACCTTTCATAATGAAAAGGCAACCATCCATCGGAATAACAAAAATCTCGACAACAGACTACGTTCCATAATGACAAGGCTATCATCCCTAAGAGTAATTAAAATCTCGACAACAGACTACCTTCCATAATGCCAAGGTTACCATCCATTGGAGTAACAAAAATCTCGACAACAGACTACCTTCCATAATGACAAGGCTACCACCCATTGGAGTAACTAAAATCTCGTACACAAACTACCTTCCATAATGACTAGGCTACCATCCATTGGAGTAACAAAGATATCGACAATAGACTACCTTCCATAACGACAAGGCTACAATCCATTGTAGTAACAAAAATCTCGACAACAGACTACCTTCCATAATGACAAGGCTACCATCCATTATATTGATAAAAATCTCGACAATATACTACCTTCTATAATGACAATGCTACCATCCATTGGAATAACAAAAATATCGTACAAAAACTACCTTCAATAATGACAAGGCTACCATCCATTGGAGTAACAAAGATATCGACAACAGACTACCTTCCATAATGACAAGGCTACAATCCATTGTAGTAACAAAAATCTCGACAACATACTACCTTCCATAATGACAAGGCTACCATTCAATATAGTGACAAAAATCTCAAAAATATACTACCTTTTATAATGACAAGGCTACGATTCATTGGAGTAACAAAAATCTCGACAACATACTACCGTGCATAATGACAAGGCTATAATCTATTATAGTGACAAAAATCTCATCAATAGACTACCATTCATAATGACAAGGCTACCATCCATTAGAATAACAAAAATATCGATAATAGACTACGTTCCATAATGACAAGGCTACCATCCCTTAGAGAAACAAAAATATCGACAACAGACTACCTTCCATAATGACAAGGCTACCATCAATTGGAGTAACTAAAATCTCGTACACGAACTACCTTCCATAATGACTAGGCTACCATCCATTGGAGTAACAAAGATATCGACAACAGACTATCTTCCATAACGACAAGGCTACAATCCATTATAGTAACAAAAATCTCGACAACAGACTACCTTCCATAATGACAAGGCTACCATCCATTGGAGTAACAAAAAACTCGACAACACACTACCTTCCATAATGACTAGGCTACAATCCATTGTAGTAACAAAAATCTCGACAACAGACTACCCTCCATAATGACAAGGCTACCATCCATTGTAGTGACAAAAATATCAACAATATACAACCTTCTATAATGACAAGGCTGCCATCCATTGGAGTAACAAAAATCTCGACAACATACTACCTTTCATAATGAAAAGGCTAACATCCATTGGAATAAACAAAATCTCGACAACAAACTACGTTCCATAATGACAAGGATACCATCCCTTAGAGTAACAAAAATCTCGACAACAGACTACCTTCCATAATGACAAGGCTACCATCCATTGGAGTAAGAAAAATCTCGACAATAGACTACCTTCCATAATGACAAGGCTACCATCCATTGGAGTAACTAAAATCTCGTACACAAACTACCTTCCATAATGACTAGGCTACCATCCATTGGAGTAACAAAGATATTGACAACAGACTATCTTCCATAACGACAAGGCTACAATCTATTGTAGTAACAAGAATCTCGATAACAGACTACCTTCCATAATGACAAGGGTACCATCCATTGTAGTGACAAAAATCTCTATAATATACTGCCTTCTATAATGACAACGCTACCATCCATTGGATTTACAAAAATCTCGACAAAAGACTACGTTCCATAATGACAAGGCTACCATCCCTTAGAGTAACAAATATCTCAACAACAGACCAACTTCCATAATGACAAGGCTACCATCCATTGGAGTAACAAAGATATCGACAACATACTACCTTCCATAATAACAAGGCTAGCAGCCCTTAGGGTAACAAAAATCACGACAACAAACTACCTTTCATAATGACAAGGCTACCATCCATTGGAATAACAAAAATATCGTACATAAACTACCTTCCATAATGACTAGGCTACCATCCATTGGAGTAACAAAGATATCGACAACAGACTACCTTCCATAACGACAAGGCTACAATCCATTGTAGTAAAAAAAACTCGACAACAAACTACCTTCTATAATGGCAAGGCTACCATCCATTGTAGTGACAAAAATCTCGACAATATACTACCTTATATAATGACAATGCTACCATCCATTGGAGTAACTAAAATCTCGTACACAAACTACCTTCCATAATGACTAGGCAACCATCCATTGGAGTAACAATGATATGGACAACAGACTACCTTCCACAACGACAAGGCTACAATCCATTGTAGTAACAAAAATCTCGATAACAGACTACCTTCCATAATGACAAGGCTACCATTCACTAAAGTGACAAAAATCTCACCAATATACTACCTTCTATAATGACAAGGCTACGATTCATTGGAGTAACAAAAATCTCGACAACATACTACTTTCCATAATGACGAGGCTACAATCTATTATAGTGACAAAAATCTCAACAATAGACTACCTTTCATAATGACAAGGCTACCATCCATTAGAATAACAAAAATATCGACAACAGACTATGTTCCATAATGACAAGGCTACCATCCCTTAGAGTAACAAAAATCTCGACAACAGACTACCTTCCATAATGACAAGGCTACAATCCATTGGAGTATAAAAAATCTCGACAACAGACTACCTTCCATAATGACAAGGCTACCATCCATTGGAGTACCTAAAATCTCGTACACAAACTACCTCCCATAATGACTAGGCTACCATCCATTGGAATAACAAAGATATCGACAACATATTATCTTCCATAACGACAAGGCTACAATACATTGTGGTAAAAAAATTCTCGACAACAGACTACCTTCCATAATGACAAGGCTACCATCCATTGGAGTAACAAAAAACTCGACAATAGACTACCTTCCGTAATTACTAGGCTACCATCTATTGGAGTAACAAAGATATCGACAACAGACTACCTTCCATAAGGACAAGGCTAAAATCCATTGTAGTAACAAAAATCTCGACAACAGACTACCTTCCATAATGACAAGGCTACCATCCATTGTAGTGAAAAAAATATCAACAATATACTACCTTCTATAATGACAAGGCTACCATCCATTGGAGTAACAAAAATCTCGACAACAAACTACCTTCCATATTGACAAGGCTATAATCTATTATAGTAACAAAAATCTCGACAATAGACTACCTTTCATAATGAAAAGGCTACCATCCATTGGAATAACTAAAATCTCGACAGCAGACTACGTTCCATAATGACAAGGCAACCATCCCTTAGAGTAACAAAAATCTTGACAACAGACTACCTTCCATAAGGACATGGCTACAATCCATTGTAGTAACAAAAATCTCGACAACAGACTACCTTCCATAATGACAAGGCTACCATCCATTATAGTGACAAAAATCTCGACAATATATTACCTTCTATAATGACAAGGCTACCATCCATTTGAGTAACAAAAATCTCGACAACAGACTACCTTCCATAATGATTAGGCTACCATCCATTGGAAAAACAAAGATATCGACAACAGACTACGTTCCATAACGACAAGGCTAAAATCCATTGTAGTAACAAAAATCTCGACAATAGACTACCTTCCATAATGGCAAGGCTACCATCCATTGTAGTGACAAAAATCTCGACAATATACTACCTTCTATAATGACAACGCTACATTCCATTGGAATAACAAAAATATCGTATACAAACTACCTTCCATAATGACTAGGCTACCATCCATTGGAGTAACAAGGATATCAACAACAGACTACCTTCCACAACGACAAGGCTACAATCCATTGTAGTAACAAAAATCTCGATAACAGACTACCTTCCATAATAACAAGGCTACCATCCACTAAAGTGACAAAAATCTCACCAATATACTACCTTCTATAATGACAAGGCTACGATTCGTTGGAGTAACAAAAATCTCGACGACAAAATACCTTCCATAATGACAAGGCTACAATCTATTATAGTGACAAAAATCTCAACAATAGACTACCTTTCATAATGACAAGGCTACCATCCATTAGAATAACAAAAATATCGACAACAGACTATGTTCCATAATGACAAGGCTACCATCCCTTAGAGTAACAAAAATCTCGACAACAGACTACCTTCCATAATGACAAGGCTACAATCCATTGGAGTATAAAAAATCTCGACAACAGACTACCTTCCATAATGACAAGGCTACCATCCATTGGAGTACCTAAAATCTCGTACACAAACTACCTCCCATAATGACTAGGCTACCATCCATTGGAATAACAAAGATATCGACAACATATTATCTTCCATAACGACAAGGCTACAATACATTGTGGTAAAAAAATTCTCGACAACAGACTACCTTCCATAATGACAAGGCTACCATCCATTGGAGTAACAAAAAACTCGACAATAGACTACCTTCCGTAATTACTAGGCTACCATCCATTGGAGTAACAAAGATATCGACAACAGACTACCTTCCATAAGGACAAGGCTAAAATCCATTGTAGTAACAAAAATCTCGACAACAGACTACCTTCCATAATGACAAGGCTACCATCCATTGTAGTGAAAAAAATATCAACAATATACTACCTTCTATAATGACAAGGCTACCATCCATTGGAGTAACAAAAATCTCGACAACAAACTACCTTCCATATTGACAAGGCTATAATCTATTATAGTAACAAAAATCTCGACAATAGACTACCTTTCATAATGAAAAGGCTACCATCCATTGGAATAACTAAAATCTCGACAGCAGACTACGTTCCATAATGACAAGGCAACCATCCCTTAGAGTAACAAAAATCTTGACAACAGACTACCTTCCATAAGGACATGGCTACAATCCATTGTAGTAACAAAAATCTCGACAACAGACTACCTTCCATAATGACAAGGCTACCATCCATTATAGTGACAAAAATCTCGACAATATATTACCTTCTATAATGACAAGGCTACCATCCATTTGAGTAACAAAAATCTCGACAACAGACTACCTTCCATAATGATTAGGCTACCATCCATTGGAAAAACAAAGATATCGACAACAGACTACGTTCCATAACGACAAGGCTAAAATCCATTGTAGTAACAAAAATCTCGACAATAGACTACCTTCCATAATGGCAAGGCTACCATCCATTGTAGTGACAAAAATCTCGACAATATACTACCTTCTATAATGACAACGCTACATTCCATTGGAATAACAAAAATATCGTATACAAACTACCTTCCATAATGACTAGGCTACCATCCATTGGAGTAACAAGGATATCAACAACAGACTACCTTCCACAACGACAAGGCTACAATCCATTGTAGTAACAAAAATCTCGATAACAGACTACCTTCCATAATAACAAGGCTACCATCCACTAAAGTGACAAAAATCTCACCAATATACTACCTTCTATAATGACAAGGCTACGATTCGTTGGAGTAACAAAAATCTCGACGACAAACTACCTTCCATAATGACAAGGCTACAATCTATTATAGTGACAAAAATCTCAAGAATAGACTACCTTTCATAATGACAAGGCTACCATCCATTAGAATAACAAAAATATCGACAACAGACTATGTTCCATAATGACAAAGCTACCATCCCTTAGAGTAACAAAAATCTCGACAACAGACTACCTTCCTTAATGACAAGGCTACAATCCATTGGAGTATAAAAAATCTCGACAACAGACTACCTTCCATAATGACAAGGCTACCATCCATTGGAGTACCTAAAATCTCTTACACAAACTACCTCCCATAATGACTAGGCTACCATCCATTGGAATAAGAAAGATATCGACAACATATTATCTTCCATAACGACAAGGCTACAATACATTGTAGTAAAAAAAATCTCGACAATAGACTACCTTCCATAATGACAAGGATACCATCCATTGGAGTAACAAAAAACTCGACAACAGACTACCTTCCGTAATGACTAGGCTACCATCCATTGGAGTAACAAAGATATCGACAATAGACTACCTTCCATAAGGACAAGGCTACAATCCATTGTAGTAACAAAAATCTCGACAACAGACTACCTTCCATAATCACAAGGCTACCATCCATTGTAGTGAAAAAAATATCAACAATATACTACCTTCTATAATGACAAGGCTACCATCCATTGGAGTAACAAAAATCTCGACAACAAACTACCTTCCATATTGACAAGGCTATAATCTATTATAGTAACAAAAATCTCGACAATAGACTACCTTTCATAATGAAAAGGCTACCATCCATTGGAATAACAAAAATCTCGACAACAGACTACGTTCCATAATGACAAGGCAACCATCCCTTAGAGTAACAAAAATCTTGACAACAGACTACCTTCCATAAGGACATGGTTACAATCCATTGTAGTAACAAAAATCTCGACAACAGACTACCTTCCATAATGACAAGGCTACCATCCATTATAGTGACAAAAATCTCGACAATATATTACCTTCTATAATGACAAGGCTACCATCCATTTGAGTAACAAAAATCTCGACAATAGACTACCTTCCATAATGACTAGGCTACCATCCATTGGAGTAACAAAGATATCGATAACAGACTACGTTCCATAACGACAAGGCTACAATACATTGTAGTAACAAAAATCTCGACAATAGACTACCTTCCATAATGGCAAGGCTACCATCCATTGTAGTGACAAAAATCTCGACAATATACTACCTTCTATAATGACAACGCTACCATCCATTGGAATAACAAAAATATCGTATACAAACTTCCTTCAATACTGACTAGGCTACCATCCATTGGAGTAACAAAGATATCGACAACAGACTACCTTCCATAAGGACATGGCTACAATCCATTGTAGTAACAAAAATCTCGACAACAGACTACCTTCCATAATGACAAGGCTACCATCCATTATAGTGACAAAAATCTCGACAACATATTACCTTCTATAATGACAAGGCTACCATCAATTTGAGTAACAAAAATCTCGACAACAGACTACCTTCCATAATGACTAGGCTACCATCCATTGGAGTAACAAAGATATCGGCAACAGACTATGTTCCATAACGACAAGGCTAAAATCCATTGTAGTAACAAAAATCTCGACAATAGACTACCTTCCATAATGGCAAGGCTACCATCCATTGTAGTGACAAAAATCTCGACAATATACTACCTTCTATAATGACAACGCTACCATCCATTGGAATAACAAAAATATCGTATACAAACTACCTTCCATAATGACTAGGCTACCATCCATTGGAGTAACAAGGATATCGACAACAGACTACCTTCCACAACGACAAGGCTACAATCCATTGTAGTAACAAAAATCTCGATAACAGACTACCTTCCATAATAACAAGGCTACCATCCACTAAAGTGATAAAAATCTCACCAATATACTACCTTCTATAATGACAAGGCTATGATTCATTGGAGTAACAAAAATCTCGACGACAGACTACCTTCCATAATGACAAGGCTACAATCTATTATAGTGACAAAAATCTCAACAATAGACTACCTTTCATAATGACAAGGCTACCATCCATTAGAATAACAAAAATATCGACAACAGACTATGTTCCATAATGACAAGGCTACCATCCCTTAGAGTAACAAAAATCTCGACAACAGACTACCTTCCTTAATGACAAGGCTACAATCCATTGGAGTATAAAAAATCTCGACAACAGACTACCTTCCATAATGACAAGGCTACCATCCATTGGAGTACCTAAAATCTCGTACACAAACTACCTCCCATAATGACTAGGCTACCATCCATTGGAATAACAAAGATATCGACAACATATTATCTTCCATAACGACAAGGCTACAATAAATTGTAGTAAAAAAAATCTCGACAATAGACTACCTTCCATAATGACAAGGATACCATCCATTGGAGGAACAAAAAACTCGACAACAGACTACCTTCCGTAATGACTAGGCTACCATCCATTGGAGTAACAAAGATATCGACAACAGACTACCTTCCATAAGGACAAGGCTACAATCCATTGTAGTAACAAAAATCTCGACAACAGACTATCTTCCATAATGACAAGGCTACCATCCATTGTAGTGAAAAAATATCAACAATATACTACCTTCTATAATGACAAGGCTACCATCCATTGGAGTAACAAAAATCTCGACAACAAACTACCTTCCATATTGACAAGGCTATAATCTATTATAGTAACAAAAATCTTGACAATAGACTACCTTTCATAATGAAAAGGCTACCATCCATTGGAATAAAAAAAATCTCGACAACAGACTACGTTCCATAATGACAAGGCAACCATCCCTTAGAGTAACAAAAATCTTGACAACAGACTACCTTCCATAAGGACATGGTTACAATCCATTGTAGTAACAAAAATCTCGACAACAGACTACCTTCCATAATGACAAGGCTACCATCCATTATAGTGACAAAAATCTCGACAATATATTACCTTCTATAATGACAAGGCAACCATCCATTTGAGTAACAAAAATCTCGACAATAGACTACCTTCCATAATGACTAGGCTACCATCCATTAGAGTAACAAAGATATCGACAACAGACTACGTTCCATAACGACAAGGCTACAATACATTGTAGTAACAAAAATCTCGACTATAGACTACCTTCCATAATGGCAAGGCTACCATCCATTGTAGTGACAAAAATCTCGACAATATACTACCTTCTATAATGACAACGCTACCATCCATTGGAATAACAAAAATATCGTATACAAACTACCTTCAATACTGACTAGGCTACCATCCATTGGAGTAACAAAGATATCGACAACAGACTACCTTCCATAAGGACATGGCTACAATCCATTGTAGTAACAAAAATCTCGACAACAGACTACCTTCCATAATGACAAGGCTACCATCCATTATAGTGACAAAAATCTCGACAACATATTACCTTCTATAATGACAAGGCTACCATCCATTTGAGTAACAAAAATCTCGACAACAGACTACCTTCCATAATGACTAGGCTACCATCCATTGGAGTAACAAAGATATCGACAACAGACTACGTTCCATAACGACAAGGCTAAAATCCATTGTAGTAACAAAAATCTCGACAATAGACTACCTTCCATAATGGCAAGGCTACCATCCATTGTAGTGACAAAAATCTCGACAATATACTACCTTCTATAATGACAACGCTACCATCCATTGGAATAACAAAAATATCGTATACAAACTACCTTCCATAATGACTAGGCTACCATCCATTGGAGTAACAAGGATATCGACAACAGACTACCTTCCACAACGACAAGGCTACAATCCATTGTAGTAACAAAAATCTCGATAACAGACTACCTTCCATAATAACAAGGCTACCATCCACTAAAGTGACAAAAATCTCACCAATATACTACCTTCTATAATGACAAGGCTACGATTCATTGGAGTAACAAAAATCTCGACGACAGACTACCTTCCATAATGACAAGGCTACAATCTATTATAGTGACAAAAATCTCAACAATAGACTACCTTTCATAATGACAAGGCTACCATCCATTAGAATAACAAAAATATCGACAACAGACTATGTTCCATAATGACAAGGCTACCATCCCTTAGAGTAACAAAAATCTCGACAACAGACTACCTTCCTTAATGACAAGGCTACAATCCATTGGAGTATAAAAAATCTCGACAACAGACTACCTTCCATAATGACAAGGCTACCATCCATTGGAGTACCTAAAATCTCGTACACAAACTACCTCCCATAATGACTAGGCTACCACCCATTGGAATAACAAAGATATCGACAACATATTATCTTCCATAACGACAAGGCTACAATAAATTGTAGTAAAAAAAATCTCGACAATAGACTACCTTCCATAATGACAAGGATACCATCCATTGGAGTAACAAAAAACTCGACAACAGACTACCTTCCGTAATGACTAGGCTACCATCCATTGGAGTAACAAAGATATCGACAACAGACTACCTTCCATAAGGACAAGGCTACAATCCATTGTAGTAACAAAAATCTCGACAACAGACTACCTTCCATAATGACAAGGCTACCATCCATTGTAGTGAAAAAAATATCAACAATATACTACCTTCTATAATGACAAGGCTACCATCCATTGGAGTAACAAAAATCTCGACAACAAACTACCTTCCATATTGACAAGGCTATAATCTATTATAGTAACAAAAATCTCGACAATAGACTACCTTTCATAATGAAAAGGCTACCATCCATTGGAATAACAAAAATCTCGACAACAGACTACGTTCCATAATGACAAGGCAACCATCCCTTAGAGTAACAAAAATCTTGACAACAGACTACCTTCCATAAGGACATGGTTACAATCCATTGTAGTAACAAAAATCTCGACAACAGACTACCTTCCATAATGACAAGGCTACCATCCATTATAGTGACAAAAATCTCGACAATATATTACCTTCTATAATGACAAGGCTACCATCCATTTGAGTAACAAAAATCTCGACAATAGACTACCTTCCATAATGACTAGGCTACCATCCATTGGAGTAACAAAGATATCGACAACAGACTACGTTCCATAACGACAAGGCTACAATACATTGTAGTAACAAAAATCTCGACAATAGACTACCTTCCATAATGGCAAGGCTACCATCCATTGCAGTGACAAAAATCTCGACAATATACTACCTTCTATAATGACAACGCTACCATCCATTGGAATAACAAAAATATCGTATACAAACTACCTTCAATACTGATTAGGCTACCATCCATTGGAGTAACAAAGATATCGACAACAGACTACCTTCCATAACGACAAGGCTACAATCCATTGTAGTAACAAAAATCTCGACAACAGACTACCTTCAATAATGAGAAGGCTACCATACACTATAGTGACAAAAATCTCAACAATATACTACCTTCTATAATGACAAGGCTACGATTCATTGGAGTAACAAAAATCTCGACAACAGACTACCTTCCATAATGACAAGGCTACAATCTATTATAGTGACAAAAATCTCAACAATAGACTACCTTTCATAATGACAAGGCTACCATCCATTAGAATAACAAAAATCTCGACAACAGACTATGTTCCAAAATGACAAGGCTACCATCCCTTAGAGTAAGAAAAATCTCGACAACATACTACATTCCATAAGGACATGGCTACAATGCATTGGAGTATAAAAATCTCGACAACAGACTACCTTCCATAATGACAAGGCTACCATCCATTGGAGTAACTAAAATATCGTACACAAACTACCTTCCATAATGACTTGGCTACCATCCATTGGAGTAACAATGATATCGACAACAGACTACCTTCCACAATGACAAGGCTACAATCCATTGTAGGAACAAAAATCTCGACAACAGACTACCTTCCATAATGACAAGGCTACCATCCATTATAGTGACAAAAATCTCGACAATATATTACCTTCTATAATGACAAGGCTACCATCCATTTGAGTAACAAAAATCTCGACAATAGACTACCTTCCATAATGACTAGGCTACCATCCATTGGAGTAACAAAGATATCGACAACAGACTACGTTCCATAACGACAAGGCTACAATACATTGTAGTAACAAAAATCTCGACAATAGACTACCTTCCATAATGGCAAGGCTACCATCCATTGCAGTGACAAAAATCTCGACAATATACTACCTTCTATAATGACAACGCTACCATCCATTGGAATAACAAAAATATCGTATACAAACTACCTTCAATACTGATTAGGCTACCATCCATTGGAGTAACAAAGATATCGACAACAGACTACCTTCCATAACGACAAGGCTACAATCCATTGTAGTAACAAAAATCTCGACAACAGACTACCTTCAATAATGAGAAGGCTACCATACACTATAGTGACAAAAATCTCAACAATATACTACCTTCTATAATGACAAGGCTACGATTCATTGGAGTAACAAAAATCTCGACAACAGACTACCTTCCATAATGACAAGGCTACAATCTATTATAGTGACAAAAATCTCAACAATAGACTACCTTTCATAATGACAAGGCTACCATCCATTAGAATAACAAAAATCTCGACAACAGACTATGTTCCAAAATGACAAGGCTACCATCCCTTAGAGTAAGAAAAATCTCGACAACATACTACATTCCATAAGGACATGGCTACAATGCATTGGAGTATAAAAATCTCGACAACAGACTACCTTCCATAATGACAAGGCTACCATCCATTGGAGTAACTAAAATATCGTACACAAACTACCTTCCATAATGACTTGGCTACCATCCATTGGAGTAACAATGATATCGACAACAGACTACCTTCCACAATGACAAGGCTACAATCCATTGTAGGAACAAAAATCTCGATAACAGACTACCTTCCATAATGACAAGGCTACCATCCATTATAGTGACAAAAATCTCGACAATATATTACCTTCTATAATGACAAGGCTACCATCCATTTGAGTAACAAAAATCTCGACAATAGACTACCTTCCATAATGACAAGGCTACCATCCATTGGAGTAACTAAAATCTCGTACATAAACTACCTTCCATAATGACTAGGCTACCATCCATTGTAGTAACAAAGATATCGACAACAGACTATCGTCCATAACAACAAGGCTACAATCCATTATAGTAACAAAAATCTCGACATCAGACTACCTTCCATAATGACAACGGTACCATTCATTGTAGTGACAAAAATCTCGATAATATACTACCTTCTATAATGACAACGCTACCATCCATTGGAATAACAAAAATCTCGACAACAGACTATGTTCCATAATGACAAGGCTACCATCCCTTAGAGTAACATATATCTCAATAATAGACCATCTTCCATAATGACAAGGCTACCATCCATTGGAGAAACAAAGATATCGACAACATACTACCTTCGATAATGACAAGGCTACCATCCATTAGAGTAAAAAAAATCATAACAACAGAATACCTTTCATAATGACAAGGCTACCATCCATTGGAATAACAAAAATATCGTACACAAACTACCTTCCATAATGACTAGGCTACCATCCATTGGAGTAACAAAGATATCGACAACAGACTACCTTCCATAACGACAAGGCTACAATCCATTGTAGTAACAAAATTCTCGACAATAGACTACCTTCCTTAATGGCAAGGCTACCATCCATTGTAGTGACAAAAATCTCGACAATATACTACCTTCTATAATGACAACGCTACCATCCATTGGAATAACAAAAATATCGTATACAAACTACCTTCAATAATGACTAGACTACCATCCATTTGAGTAACAAAGATATCGACAATAGACTACCTTCCATAATGACAAGGCTACAATCCATTGTAGTAACAAAAATCTCGACAACAGACTACCTTCAATAATGACATGACTACCATACACTATAGTGACAAAAATCTCAACAATATACTACCTTCTATAATGACAAGGCTACGATTCATTGAAGTAACAAAAATCTCGACAACATACTACCTTCCATAATGACAAGGCTACAATCTATTATAGAGACAAAAATCACAACAATTGACTACCTTTCATAATGACAAGGCTACCATCCCTTAGAATAACAAAATTATCGACAACATACTACCTTCCATAATGACAAGGCTACCATCCATTGGAGTAACAAAGATATCGACAACATACTACCTTCCATAATGACAAGGATACCATCCATTGGAGTTACAAAAATCATGACAACAGACTACCTTCCATAATGACAAAGCTACCATCCATTGGAATAACAAAAATATCGACAACACATTACCTTCCATAATGACAAGGCTACCATTCAATGGAGTAACAAAAATCTCGACAATAGACTACCTTCCATAATGACTAGGCTACCATCCACTTGAGTAAGAAAGATATCAACAACATACTACCTTCCATAACGACAAGGATACAATCCATTATAGTAACTAAAATCTTGACAACAGACTACCTTTCATAATGACAAGGCTACCATCCATTGGAATAACAAAAATCTCGACAATAAACTAACTTCCATAATGACAAGGCTACCATCCCTTAGAGAAACAAAAATCTCGACAACAAACTACCTTACATAATGACTAGGATACCATCCATTAGAGTAACAAAGATATCGACAATAGACTACCTTCCATAACGACAAGGCTACAATCCATTGTAGTAACAAAAATCTCGACAACAGACTACCTTCCATAATGACAAGGCTACCATCCAATTTAGTAACAAAAATCTCAACAACAGACTACCTTCCATAATGACAAGGCTACCATCCATTGGAGTAACAAAAATCTCGAAAACAGACAACCTACCATAATGACAAGGATACAATCCATTGGACTAACAAAAATCACGACAACAAACTACCTTCCATAATGAGAAAGCTACCATCCATTGGAATAACAAAAATATCGACAACGCACTACCTTCCATAATGACAAGGCTACCATCCAATAGAGTAACAAAAATCTCGACAATAGACTACCTTCCATAATGACTAGGCTACCATTCATTGGAGTAACAAAGATATCAACAACAGACTACCTTCCATAACGACAAGGCTACAATCCATTGTAGTAACAAAAATTTCGATAACAGACTACCTTCCATAATGACAAGGCTACCATCCAATGGAATAAGAAAAATCTCGACAATAAACTAACTTCTATAATGACTAGGCTACCATCCTTTGGAGTAACAAAGATATCGATAACAGACTACCTTCCATAACGACAAGGCTACAATCCATTATAGTAACAAAAATCTCGACAATAGACTACCTTCCATAATGACAAGGATACCATCCATTGTAGTGACAAAAATATCGATAATAGCCTACCTTCCATAATGACAAGGCTACCATCCATTGGAGTAACAAGAATCTCGATTACATACTACCTTCCATAATGACAAGGCTACAATCTATTATAGTAACAAAAATCTCGACAACAGACTACCTTCCATAGCGACAAGGCTACAATCCATTGTAGTAACAAAAATCTAGACAACAGACTACCTTCCATAATGACAAAACTACCATCCATTGGAGTAACAAAAATCTCGACAACAGACTACCTTCCATAATGACAAGGCTACAATCTATTATTGTAACAAAAATCTCGACAATAGACTACCTTTCATAATGACAAGGCTACCATCCATTTGAATAACAAAAATCTCGACAACAAACTACTTTCCATAATGACAAGGATACCATCCCTTAGAATAACAAAAATATCGACAACAGACTACCTTCCATAATGACAAGGCTACCATCCATTGGAGTAACAAAGATATCGACAACATACTACCTTCCATAATGGCAAGGATACCATCCATTGGAGTAACAAAAATCATGACAACAGACTACCTTCCATAATGACAAAGCTACCATCCATTGGAATCACAAAAATATCGACAACACACTACCTTCCATAATGACAAGCCTACCATTCAATGGAGTAACAAAAATCTCGACAACAGACAACCTTCCATAATGACTAGGCTACCATCCACTGGAGTAAGAAAGATTTCAACAACATACTACCTTCCATAATGACAAGGCTACCATCCATTGGAATAAAAAAAATCTCGACAATAAACTAACTTCCATAATGACAAGGCTACCATCCCTTAGAGTAACAAAAATGTCGACAACAAACTACCTTACATAATGACTAGGCTACCATCCATTGGAGTAACAAAGATATCGACAATAGACTACCTTCCATAACGACAAGGCTACAATCCATTGTAGTAACAAAAATATCGACAACAGACTACCTTGCATAATGACAAGGCTACCATCCAATTTAGTAACAAAAATCTCAACAACAGACTACCTTCCATAATGACAAGGCTACCATCCATTGGAGTAACAAAAATCTCGAAAACGGACAACCTTCCATAATGACAAGGCTACCATCCATTGGAGTAACAAAAATCTCGACAACTGACTACCTTCCATATTGACAAGGCTACCATCCATTCGAGTAACAAAGATATCGACAACATACTACCTTCCATAATGACAAGGATACCATCCATTGGAGTAACAAAAATCTCGACAACAAACTACCTTCCACAATGACTAGGCTACCATCCTTTGGAGTAACAAAGATATCGATAACAGACTACCTTCCATAACGACAAGTCTACAATCCATTGTAGTAACAAAAATCTCGACAATAGACTACCTTCCATATTGACAAGGCTACCATCCATTGTAGTGACAAAAATCTCTACAATAGACTACCTTCTATAATAACAAGGCTACAATCCATTGGAGTAACAAGAATCTGGACAACATACTACCTTCCATAATGACAAGGCTACAATCTATTATAGTAACAAAAATATCGACAACAGGCTACCTTTCATAATGACAAGGCTACCATCCCTTAGAGTAACAAAAATCTAGACATCAGACTACCTTCCATAATGACAAGGCTACCATCCATTGGGGTAACAAAGATATCGACAACATACTACCTTCCATAATGACAAGGATACAATCCATTGGACTAACAAAAATCACGACAACAAACTACCTTCCATAATGAAAAAGCTACCCTCCATTGGAATAACAAAAATATCGACAACACACTACCTTCCATAATGACAAGGCTACCATCCAATGGAGTAACAAAAATCTCGACAATAGACTACCTTCCATAATGACTAGGGTACCATCCATTGGAGTAACAAAGATATCGACAACAGACTACCTTCCATAACGACAAGGCTACAATCCATTGTAGTAACAAAAATCTCGATAACAGACTACCTTCCATAATGACAAGGCTACCATCCAATGGAATAAGAAAAATTTCGACAATAAACTAACTTCTATAATGACTAGGCTACCATCCTTTGGAGTAACAAAGATATCGATAACAAACTACCTTCCATAACGACAAGGCTACAATCCATTGTAGTAACAAAAATCTCGACAATAGACTACCTTCCATAATGACAAGGCTACCATCCATTATAGTGACAAAAATATCGATAATAGACTACCTTCAATAATGACAAGGCTACCATCCATTGGAGTAACAAGAATCTCGACGACATACTACCTTCCATAATGACAAGGCTACAATCTATTATAGTAATAAAAATCTCGACAACAGACTACCTTCCATAGCGACAAGGCTACAATCCATTGTAGTAACAAAAATCTAGACAACAGACTACCTTACATAATGAAAAAGCTACCATCCATTGTATTTACAAAAATCTCGAAAATATACTACCTACTATAATGACAAGGCTACCATCCATTGGAGTAACAAAAATCTCGACAACATACTACCTTCCATAATGACAAGGCTACAATCTATTATTGTAACAAAAATCTCGAGAATAACAAAAATCTCGACAACAGACTACCTTTCATAATGACAAGGCTACCATCCATTTGAATAACAAAAATCTCGACAACAAACTACTTTCCATAATGACAAGGCTACCATCCCTTAGAATAACAAAAATCTAGACAACAGACTACCTTCCATAATGACAAGGCTACCATCCATTGGAGTAACAAAGATATCGACAACATACTACCTTCCATAATGACAAGGATACCATCCATTGGAGTAACAAAAATCATGACAACTGACTACCTTCCATAATGACAAAGCTACCATCCATTGGAATCACAAAAATATCGACAACACACTACCTTCCATAATGACAAGGCTACCATTCAATGGAGTAAAAAAAATCTCGACAACATACTACCTTCCATAATGACTAGGCTACCATCCACTGGAGTAAGAAAGATATCAACAACATACTACCTTCCATTACGACAAGGATACAATCCATTATAGTAACTAAAATCTCGACAACAGACTACCTTCCATAATGACAGGGCTATCATCCCTTGGAGTAACAAAGATATCGACAATAGACTACCTTCCATAACGACAAGGCTACAATCCATTGTAGTAACAAAAATCTCGACAACAGACTACCTTGCATAATGACAAGGCTACCATCCAATTTAGTAACAAAAATCTTAAGAACAGACTACCTTCCATAATGACAAGGCTACCATCCATTGGAGTAACAAAAATCTCGAAAACAGACAACCTTCCATAATGACAAGGCTACCATCCATTGGGGTAACTAAAATCTCGTACACAAAGTACCTTCCATAATGACTAGGCTACCATCCATTGGAGTAACAATGATATCGACAACAGACTACCTTCCATAATGACAAGGCTACAATCCATTGTAGTAACAAAAATCTCGACAACAGACTACCTTCCATAATGAGAAGGCTACCATCCATTATAGTGACAAAAATCTCGACAATATATTACCTTCTATAATGACAAGGCTACCATCCATTTGAGTAACAAAAATCTCGACAATAGATTACCTTCCATAATGACAAGGCTACCATCCATTGGAGTAACAAAAATCTCGTACATAAACTACCTTCCATAATGACTAGGCTACCATCCATTGGAGTAACAAAGATATCGACAACAGAATATCGTCCATAACAACAAGGCTACAATCCATTGTAGTAACAAAAATCTCGACAACAGACTACCTTCTATAATGACAAGGGTACCATTCCTTGTAGTGACAAAAATCTTGATAATATACTACCTTCTATAATGACAACGCTACCATCCATTGGAATAACCAGAATCTCGACAACAGACTACGTTCCATAATGACAAGGCTACCATCCCTTAGAGTAACAGATATCTCAACAATAGACCACCTTCCATAATGACAAGGCTACCATCCATTGGAGAAACAAAGATATCGACAACATACTACCTTCGATAATGAAAAGGCTACCATCCCTTAGAGTAACAAAAATCACAACAACAGAATACCTTTCATAATGACAAGGCTACCATCCATTGGAATAACAAAAATATCGTACACAAACTACCTTCCATAATGACTAGGCTACCATCCATTGGAGTAACAAAGATATCGACAACAGACTACCTTCCATAACGACAAGGCTACAATCCATTGTAGAAACAAAAATCTCGACAATAGACTACCTTCCATAATGGCAAGGCTACCATCCATTGTAGTGACAAAAATCTCGACAATATACTACCTTCTATAATGACAACGCTACCATCCATTGGAATAACAAAAATATCGTATACAAACTACCTTCAATAATGACTAGAACACCATCCATTTGAGTAACAAAGATATCGACAATAGACTACCTTCCATAATGACAAGGCTACAATCTATTGTAGTAACAAAAATCTCGACAACAGACTACCTTCAATAATGATATGTCTACCATACACTATAGTGACAAAAATCTCAACAATATACTACCTTCTATAATGACAAGGCTACGATTCATTGGAGTAACAAAAATCTCGACAACATACTACCTTCCATAATGATAAGGCTACAATCTATTATAGAGACAAAAATCTCAACAATTGACTACCTTTCATAATGACAAGGCTACCATCCATTAGAATAACAAAAATATCGACAACAGACTACGTTCCAAAATGACAAGGCTACCATCCCTTAGAGTAACAAAAATCTCGACAACATACTACCTTCCATAATGACAAGGCTACAATCCATTGGAGTATAAACAATCTCTACCACAGACTACCTTCCATAATGACAAGGCTACCATCCATTGGAGTACCTAAAATCTCGTACACAAACTACCTTTCATAATGACTAGGCTACCATCCATTGGAGTAACAAAGATATCGACAACATACTATCTTCCATAACGACAAGGCTACAATACATTGTAGTAACAAAAATCTCGACAATAGACTACCTTCCATAATGACAAGGCTACCATCCATTGGAGTAACAAAAAACTCGACAACAAACTACCTTCCATAATGACTAGGCTACCATCCATTGCAGTAACAAAGATATCGACAACAGACTACCTTCCATAACGACAAGGCTACAATCCGTTGTAGTAACAAAAATCTCGACAACTGAGTACCTTCCATAATGACAAGGGTACCATTCATTGTAGTGACAAATATCTCGATAATATACTACCTTCTATAATGACAACGCTACCATCCATTGGAATGACAAAAATCTCGACAACAGACTACGTTCCATAATGACAAGGCTACCATCCCTTAGAGTAACAAATATCTCAACAATAGACCACCTTCCATAATGACACGGCTACCATCCATTGGAGAAACAAAGATATCGACAACATACTACCTTCGATAATGAAAAGGTTTCAATCCCTTAGAGTAACAAAAATCACAACAACAGAATACCTTTCATAATGAAAAGGCTACCATCCATTGGAATAACAAAAATATCGCACACAAACTACCTTCCATAATGACTAGGATACCATCCATTGGAGTAACAAAGATATCGACAACAGACTACCTTCCATAACGACAAGGCTACAATCCATTGTAGTAACAAAAATCTCGACAATAGACTACCTTCCATAATGGCAAGGCTACCATCCCTTGTAGTGACAAAAATCTCGATAATATACTACCTTCTATAATGACAACGCTACCATCCATTGGAATAACAAAAATATCGTATACAAACTACCTTTAATAATGACTAGACTACCATCCATTTGAGTAACAAAGATATCGACAATAGACTACCTTCCATAATGACAAGGCTACAATCCATTGTAGTAACAAAAATCTCGACAATAGACTACCTTCAATAATGACATGGCTACCATACACTATAGTGACAAAAATCTCAACAATATACTACCTTCTATAATGACAAGGCTACGATTCATTGGAGTAACAAAAATCTCGACAACATACTACCTTCCATAATGACAAGGCTACAATCTATTATAGAGACAAAAATCTCAACAATTGACTACCTTTCATAATGACAAGGCTACCATCCATTAGAATAACAAAAATATTGACAACAGACTATGTTCCAAATAGACAAGGCTACCATCCCTTAGAGTAACAAAAATCTCGACAACAGACTACCTTCCATAATGACAAGGCTACCATCCATTGGAATAACAAAAATATCATACACAAACTACCTTCCATAATGACTAGGCTACCATCCATTGGAGTAACAAAGATATCGACAACAAACTAGCTTCCATAACGACAAGGCTACAATCCATTGTAGTAACAAAAATCTCGACAATAGACTACCTTCCATAATGGCAAGGCCACCATCCATTGTAGTGACAAAAATCTCTACAATATACTACCTTCAATAATGACAACGCTACCATCCATTGGAATAACAAAAATATCGTATACAAACTACCTTCAATAATGACTAGGCTACCATCCATTGGAGTAACAAAGATATCGACAACAGACTACCTTCCATAACGACAAGGCTACAATCCATTGTAGTAACAAAAATCTCGACACCAGACTACCTTCAATAATGACAAGGCTACCATACACTATAGTGACAAAAATCTCAACAGTATACTACCTTCTATAATGACAAGGCTACGATTCATTGGAGTAACAAAAATCTTGACAACATACTACCTTCCATAATGACAAGGCTACAATCTATTATAGTGACAAAAATATCCACAATAGACTACCTTTCATAATGACAAGGCTACCATCCATTAGAATAACAAAAATCTCAACAACAGACTACGTTCCAAAATGACAAGGCTACCATCCCTTAGAGTAACAAAAATCTCGACAACAGACTAACTTCCATAAGGACATGCTACAATCCATTGGAGTATAAAAATCTCGACAACAGACTACCTTCCATAATGACAAGGCGACCATCCATTGGAGTAACTAAAATCTCGTACACAAACTAACTTACATAATGACTAGGCTACCATCCATTGGAGTAACAAAGATATCGACAACAGTATATCGTCCATAACAACAAGGCTACAATCCATTGTAGTAACAAAAATATCGACAACAGACTACCTTCCATAATGACAAGGGTACCATTCATTGTAGTGACAAAAATCTCGATAATATACTACCTTCTATAATGACAACGCTACCATCCATTGGAATAACAAAAATCTCGACAACAGACTACGTTCCATAATGACAAGGCTACCATGCCTTAGAGTAACAAATATCTCAACAATAGACCACCTTCCATAATGGCAAGGATACCATCCATTGGAGAAACAAAGATATCGACAACATATTACCTTCGATAATGACAAGGCTACCATCCCTTAGAGTAACAAAAATCATAACAACAGAATACCTTTCATAATGACACGGCTACCATCCATTGGAATAACAAAAATATCGTACACAAACTACCTTCCATAATGACTAGGCTACCATCCATTGGAGTAACAAAGATATCGACAACATACTACCTTCCATAACGACAAGGCTACAATCTATTGTAGTAACAAAAATCTCGACAATAGACTACCTTCCATAATGGCAAGGCTACCATCCATTGTAGTGACAAAAATCTCGACAATATACTACCTTCTATAATGACAACGCTACCATCCATTGGAATAACAAAAATATCGTATTCAAACTACCCTCAATAATGACTAGGCTACCATTCATTTGAGTAACAAAGATATCGACAACAGACTACCTTCCATAATGACAAGGCTACAATCAATTGTAGTAACAAAAATCTCGACAACAGACTTCCTTCAATAATGACATGGCTACCATACACTATAGTGACAAAAATCTCAACAATATACTACCTTCTATAATGACAAGGCTACGATTCATTGGAGTAACAAAAATCTCGACAACATACTACCTTCCATAATGACAAGGCTAAAATCTATTATAGAGACAAAAATGTCAACAATTGACTACCTTTCATAATGACAAGGCTACCATCCATTAGAATAACAAAAATATCGACAACAGACTACGTTCCAAAATGACAAGGCTACCATCCCTTAGAGTAACAAAAATCTCGACAACAGACTACCTTCCATAATGACAAGGCTACAATCCATTGGAGTATAAACAATCTCTACCACAGACTACCTTCCATAATGACAAGGCTACCATCCATTGGAGTACCTAAAATCTCGTACACAAACTACCTTTCATAATGACTAGGCTACCATCCATTGGAGTAACAAAGATATCGACAACATACTATCTTCCATAACGACAAGGCTACAATACATTGTAGTAACAAAAATCTCGACAATAGACTACCTTCCATAATGACAAGGCTACCATCCATTGGAGTAACAAAAAACTCGACAACAAACTACCTTCCATAATGACTAGGCTACCATCCATTGCAGTAACAAAGATATCGACAACAGACTACCTTCCATAACGACAAGGCTACAATCCGTTGTAGTAACAAAAATCTCGACAACTGAGTACCTTCCATAATGACAAGGGTACCATTCATTGTAGTGACAAATATCTCGATAATATACTACCTTCTATAATGACAACGCTACCATCCATTGGAATGAAAAAAATCTCGACAACAGACTACGTTCCATAATGACAAGGCTACCATCCCTTAGAGTAACAAATATCTCAACAATAGACCACCTTCCATAATGACACGGCTACCATCCATTGGAGAAACAAAGATATCGACAACATACTACCTTCGATAATGAAAAGGTTTCAATCCCTTAGAGTAACAAAAATCACAACAACAGAATACCTTTCATAATGAAAAGGCTACCATCCATTGGAATAACAAAAATATCGCACACAAACTACCTTCCATAATGACTAGGATACCATCCATTGGAGTAACAAAGATATCGACAACAGACTACCTTCCATAACGACAAGGCTACAATCCATTGTAGTAACAAAAATCTCGACAATAGACTACCTTCCATAATGGCAAGGCTACCATCCCTTGTAGTGACAAAAATCTCGATAATATACTACCTTCTATAATGACAACGCTACCATCCATTGGAATAACAAAAATATCGTATACAAACTACCTTTAATAATGACTAGACTACCATCCATTTGAGTAACAAAGATATCGACAATAGACTACCTTCCATAATGACAAGGCTACAATCCATTGTAGTAACAAAAATCTCGACAATAGACTACCTTCAATAATGACATGGCTACCATACACTATAGTGACAAAAATCTCAACAATATACTACCTTCTATAATGACAAGGCTACGATTCATTGGAGTAACAAAAATCTCGACAACATACTACCTTCCATAATGACAAGGCTACAATCTATTATAGAGACAAAAATCTCAACAATTGACTACCTTTCATAATGACAAGGCTACCATCCATTAGAATAACAAAAATATCGACAACAGACTATGTTCCAAATAGACAAGGCTACCATCCCTTAGAGTAACAAAAATCTCGACAACAGACTACCTTCCATAATGACAAGGCTACCATCCATTGGAATAACAAAAATATCATACACAAACTACCTTCCATAATGACTAGGCTACCATCCATTGGAGTAACAAAGATATCGACAACAAACTAGCTTCCATAACGACAAGGCTACAATCCATTGTAGTAACAAAAATCTCGACAATAGACTACCTTCCATAATGGCAAGGCCACCATCCATTGTAGTGACAAAAATCTCTACAATATACTACCTTCAATAATGACAACGCTACCATCCATTGGAATAACAAAAATATCGTATACAAACTACCTTCAATAATGACTAGGCTACCATCCATTGGAGTAACAAAGATATCGACAACAGACTACCTTCCATAACGACAAGGCTACAATCCATTGTAGTAACAAAAATCTCGACACCAGACTACCTTCAATAATGACAAGGCTACCATACACTATAGTGACAAAAATCTCAACAGTATACTACCTTCTATAATGACAAGGCTACGATTCATTGGAGTAACAAAAATCTTGACAACATACTACCTTCCATAATGACAAGGCTACAATCTATTATAGTGACAAAAATATCCACAATAGACTACCTTTCATAATGACAAGGCTACCATCCATTAGAATAACAAAAATCTCAACAACAGACTACGTTCCAAAATGACAAGGCTACCATCCCTTAGAGTAACAAAAATCTCGACAACAGACTAACTTCCATAAGGACATGCTACAATCCATTGGAGTATAAAAATCTCGACAACAGACTACCTTCCATAATGACAAGGCGACCATCCATTGGAGTAACTAAAATCTCGTACACAAACTAACTTACATAATGACTAGGCTACCATCCATTGGAGTAACAAAGATATCGACAACAGTATATCGTCCATAACAACAAGGCTACAATCCATTGTAGTAACAAAAATATCGACAACAGACTACCTTCCATAATGACAAGGGTACCATTCATTGTAGTGACAAAAATCTCGATAATATACTACCTTCTATAATGACAACGCTACCATCCATTGGAATAACAAAAATCTCGACAACAGACTACGTTCCATAATGACAAGGCTACCATGCCTTAGAGTAACAAATATCTCAACAATAGACCACCTTCCATAATGGCAAGGATACCATCCATTGGAGAAACAAAGATATCGACAACATATTACCTTCGATAATGACAAGGCTACCATCCCTTAGAGTAACAAAAATCATAACAACAGAATACCTTTCATAATGACACGGCTACCATCCATTGGAATAACAAAAATATCGTACACAAACTACCTTCCATAATGACTAGGCTACCATCCATTGGAGTAACAAAGATATCGACAACATACTACCTTCCATAACGACAAGGCTACAATCTATTGTAGTAACAAAAATCTCGACAATAGACTACCTTCCATAATGGCAAGGCTACCATCCATTGTAGTGACAAAAATCTCGACAATATACTACCTTCTATAATGACAACGCTACCATCCATTGGAATAACAAAAATATCATATTCAAACTACCCTCAATAATGACTAGGCTACCATTCATTTGAGTAACAAAGATATCGACAACAGACTACCTTCCATAATGACAAGGCTACAATCAATTGTAGTAACAAAAATCTCGACAACAGACTTCCTTCAATAATGACATGGCTACCATACACTATAGTGACAAAAATCTCAACAATATACTACCTTCTATAATGACAAGGCTACGATTCATTGGAGTAACAAAAATCTCGACAACATACTACCTTCCATAATGAGAAGGCTAAAATCTATTATAGAGACAAAAATGTCAACAATTGACTACCTTTCATAATGACAAGGCTACCATCCATTAGAATAACAAAAATATCGACAACAGACTACGTTCCAAAATGACAAGGCTACCATCCCTTAGAGTAACAAAAATCTCGACAACAGACTACCTTCCATAATGACAAGGCTACCATCCATTGGAATAACAAAAATATCATACACAAACTACCTTCCATAATGACTAGGCTACCATCCATTGGAGTAACAAAGATATCGACAACAGACTAGCTTCCATAACGACAAGGCTACAATCCATTGTAGTAACAAAAATCTCGACAATAGACTACCTTCCATAATGGCAAGGCCACCATCCATTGTAGTGACAAAAATCTCGACAATATACTACCTTCAATAATGACAACGCTACCATCCATTGGAATAACAAAAATATCGTATACAAACTACCTTCAATAATGACTAGGCTACCATCCATTGGAGTAACAAAGATATCGACAACAGACTACCTTCCATAACGACAAGGCTACAATCCATTGTAGTAACAAAAATCTCGACAACAGACTACCTTCAATAATGACAAGGCTACCATACACTATAGCGACAAAAATCTCAACAGTATACTACCTTCTATAATGACAAGGCTACGATTCATTGGAGTAACAAAAATCTTGACAACATACTACCTTCCATAATGACAAGGCTACAATCTATTATAGTGACAAAAATATCCACAATAGACTACCTTTCATAATGACAAGGCTACCATCCATTAGAATAACAAAAATCTCAACAACAGACTACGTTCCAAAATGACAAGGCTACCATCCCTTAGAGTAACAAAAATGTCGACAACAGACTAACTTCCATAAGGACATGCTACAATCCATTGGAGTATAAAAATCTCGACAATAGACTACCTTCCATAATGACAAGGCGACCATCCATTGGAGTAACTAAAATCTCGTACACAAACTAACTTACATAATGACTAGGCTACCATTAATTGGAGTAACAAAGATATCGACAATAGACTACCTTCCACAACGACAAGGCTACAATCCATTGCAGTAACAAAAATCTTGACAACAGACTACCTTCCATAATGACAAGGCTACCATCCATTATAGTGACAAAAATCTCGACAATAGACTACCTTCCATAATGACAAGGCTACCATCCATTGGAGTAACTAAAATCTCGTACATAAACTACCTTCCATAATGACTAGGCTACCATCCATTTGAGTAACAAAGATATCGACAACAGACTATCGTCCATAACAACAAGGCTACAATCCATTGTAGTAACAAAAATATCGACAACAGACTACCTTCCATAATGACAAGGGTACCATTCATTGTAGTGACAAAAATCTCGATAATATACTACCTTCTATAATGACAACGCTACCATCCATTGGAATAACAAAAATCTCGACAACAGACTACGTTCCATAATGACAAGGCTACCATGCCTTAGAGTAACAAATATCTCAACAATAGACCACCTTCCATAATGACAAGGATACCATCCATTGGAGAAACAAAGATATCGACAACATATTACCTTCGATAATGACAAGGCTACCATCCCTTAGAGTAACAAAAATCATAACAACAGAATACCTTTCATAATGACAAGGCTACCATCCATTGGAATAACAAAAATATCGTACACAAACTACCTTCCATAATGACTAGGCTACCATCCATTGGAGTAACAAAGATATCGACAACATACTACCTTCCATAACGACAAGGCTACAATCTATTGTAGTAACAAAAATCTCGACAATAGACTACCTTCCATAATGGCAAGGCTACCATCCATTGTAGTGACAAAAATCTCGACAATATACTACCTTCTATAATGACAACGCTACCATCCATTGGAATAACAAAAATATCATATTCAAACTACCCTCAATAATGACTAGGCTACCATTCATTTGAGTAACAAAGATATCGACAACAGACTACCTTCCATAATGACAAGGCTACAATCAATTGTAGTAACAAAAATCTCGACAACAGACTTCCTTCAATAATGACATGGCTACCATACACTATAGTGACAAAAATCTCAACAATATACTACCTTCTATAATGACAAGGCTACGATTCATTGGAGTAACAAAAATCTCGACAACATACTACCTTCCATAATGACAAGGCTAAAATCTATTATAGAGACAAAAATGTCAACAATTGACTACCTTTCATAATGACAAGGCTACCATCCATTAGAATAACAAAAATATCGACAACAGACTACGTTCCAAAATGACAAGGCTACCATCCCTTAGAGTAACAAAAATCTCGACAACAGACTACCTTCCATAATGACAAGGCTACCATCCATTGGAATAACAAAAATATCATACACAAACTACCTTCCATAATGACTAGGCTACCATCCATTGGAGTAACAAAGATATCGACAACAGACTAGCTTCCATAACGACAAGGCTACAATCCATTGTAGTAACAAAAATCTCGACAATAGACTACCTTCCATAATGGCAAGGCCACCATCCATTGTAGTGACAAAAATCTCGACAATATACTACCTTCAATAATGACAACGCTACCATCCATTGGAATAACAAAAATATCGTATACAAACTACCTTCAATAATGACTAGGCTACCATCCATTGGAGTAACAAAGATATCGACAACAGACTACCTTCCATAACGACAAGGCTACAATCCATTGTAGTAACAAAAATCTCGACAACAGACTACCTTCAATAATGACAAGGCTACCATACACTATAGCGACAAAAATCTCAACAGTATACTACCTTCTATAATGACAAGGCTACGATTCATTGGAGTAACAAAAATCTTGACAACATACTACCTTCCATAATGACAAGGCTACAATCTATTATAGTGACAAAAATATCCACAATAGACTACCTTTCATAATGACAAGGCTACCATCCATTAGAATAACAAAAATCTCAACAACAGACTACGTTCCAAAATGACAAGGCTACCATCCCTTAGAGTAACAAAAATGTCGACAACAGACTAACTTCCATAAGGACATGCTACAATCCATTGGAGTATAAAAATCTCGACAATAGACTACCTTCCATAATGACAAGGCGACCATCCATTGGAGTAACTAAAATCTCGTACACAAACTAACTTACATAATGACTAGGCTACCATTAATTGGAGTAACAAAGATATCGACAATAGACTACCTTCCACAACGACAAGGCTACAATCCATTGTAGTAACAAAAATCTTGACAACAGACTACCTTCCATAATGACAAGGCTACCATCCATTATAGTGACAAAAATCTCGACAATAGACTACCTTCCATAATGACAAGGCTACCATCCATTGGAGTAACTAAAATCTCGTACATAAACTACCTTCCATAATGACTAGGCTACCATCCATTGGAGTAACAAAGATATCGACAACAGACTATCGTCCATAACAACAAGGCTACAATCCATTGTAGTAACAAAAATATCGACAACAGACTACCTTCCATAATGACAAGGGTACCATTCATTGTAGTGACAAAAATCTCGATAATATACTACCTTCTATAATGACAACGCTACCATCCATTGGAATAACAAAAATCTCGACAACAGACTACGTTCCATAATGACAAGGCTACCATGCCTTAGAGTAACAAATATCTCAACAATAGACCACCTTCCATAATGACAAGGATACCATCCATTGGAGAAACAAAGATATCGACAACATATTACCTTCGATAATGACAAGGCTACCATCCCTTAGAGTAACAAAAATCATAACAACAGAATACCTTTCATAATGACAAGGCTACCATCCATTGGAATAACAAAAATATCGTACACAAACTACCTTCCATAATGACTAGGCTACCATCCATTGGAGTAACAAAGATATCGACAACATACTACCTTCCATAACGACAAGGCTACAATCTATTGTAGTAACAAAAATCTCGACAATAGACTACCTTCCATAATGGCAAGGCTACCATCCATTGTAGTGACAAAAATCTCGACAATATACTACCTTCTATAATGACAACGCTACCATCCATTGGAATAACAAAAATATCGTATTCAAACTACCTTCAATAATGACTAGGCTACCATTCATTTGAGTAACAAAGATATCGACAACAGACTACCTTCCATAATGACAAGGCTACAATCAATTGTAGTAACAAAAATCTCGACAACAGACTTCCTTCAATAATGACATGGCTACCATACACTATAGTGACAAAAATCTCAACAATATACTACCTTCTATAATGACAAGGCTACGATTCATTGGAGTAACAAAAATCTCGACAACATACTACCTTCCATAATGACAAGGCTAAAATCTATTATAGAGACAAAAATGTCAACAATTGACTACCTTTCATAATGACAAGGCTACCATCCATTAGAATAACAAAAATATCGACAACAGACTACCTTCCATAATGACAAGGCTACCATCCATTGGAATAACAAAAATATCATACATAAACTACCTTCCATAATGACTAGGCTACCATCCATTGGAGTAACAAAGATATCGACAATAGACTACCTTCCATAACGACAAGGCTACAATCCATTGTAGTAACAAAAATCTCGACAATAGACTACCTTCCATAATGGCAGAGCTACCATCCATTGTAGTGACAAAAATCTCAACAGTATACTACCTTCTATAATGACAAGGCTATGATTCATTGGAGTAACAAAAATCTTGATAACATACTACCTTCCATAATGACAAGGCTACAATCTATTATAGTCACAAAAATATCAACAATAGACTACCTTTCATAATGACAAGGCTACCATCCATTAGAATAACAAAACTCTCAACAACAGACTACGTTCCAAAATGACAAGGCTACCATCCCTTAGAATAACAAAAATCTCGACAACAGACTACCTTCCATAAGGACATGGCTACAATCCATTGGAGTATAAAAATCTCGACAACAGACTACCTTCCATAATGACAAGGCGACCATCCATTGGAGTAACTAAAATCTCGTACACAAACTAACTTACATAATGACTAGGCTACCATTCATTGGAGTAACAAAGATATCGACAATAGACTACCTTCCACAACGACAAGGCTACAATCCATTGCAGTAACAAAAATCTTGACAACAGACTACCTTTCATAATGACAATGCTACCATCCATTATAGTGACAAAAATCTCGACAATAGACTACCTTCCATAATGACAAGGCTACCATCCATTGGAGTAACTAAAATCTCGTACATAAACTACCTTCCATAATGAATAGGCTACCATCCATTGGAGTAACAAAGATATCGACAACAGACTATCGTCCATAACAACAAGGCTACAATCCATTGTAGTAACAAAAATATCGACAACAGACTACCTTCCATAATGACAAGGGTACCATTCATTGTATTGACAAAAATCTCGATAATATAATACCTTCTATAATGACAACGCTACCATCCATTGGAATAACAAAAATCTCGACAACAGACTACGTTCCATAATGACAAGGCTACCATCCCTTAGAGTAACAGATATCTCAACAATAGACCACCTTCCATAATGACAAAGCTACCATCCATTGGAGAAACAAAGATATCGACAACATATTACCTTCGATAATGACAAGGCTACCATCCCTTAGAGTAACAAAAATCATAACAACAAAATACCTTACATAATGACAAGGCTACCATCCATTGGAATAACAAAAATATCGTACACAAACTACCTTCCATAATGACTAGGCTACCATCCATTGGAGTAACAAAGATATCGACAACAGACTACCTTCCATAATGACAAGGCTACAATCAATTGTAGTAACAAAAATCTCGACAACAGACTACCTTCAATAATGACATGGCTACCATACACTATAGTGACAAAAATCTCAACAATATACTACCTTCTATAATGACAAGGCTACGATTCATTGGAGTAACAAAAATCTCGACAACATACTACCTTCCATAATGACAAGGCTACAATCTATTATAGAGACAAAAATCTCAACAATTGACTACCTTTCATAATGACAAGGCTACCATCCATTAGAATAACAAAAATATCGACAATAGACTACGTTCCAAAATGAGAAGGCTACCATCCCTTAGAGTAACAAAAATCTCGACAACAGACTACCTTCCATAATGACAAGGCTACCATCCATTGGAATAACAAAAATATCATACACAAACTACCTTCCATAATGACTAGGCTACCATCCATTGGAGTAACAAAGATATCGACAACAGACTACCTTCCATAACGACAAGGCTACAATCCATTGTAGTAACAAAAATCTCGACAATAGACTACCTTCCATAATGGCAAGGCTACCATCTATTGTAGTGACAAAAATCTCAACAGTATACTACCTTCTATAATGACAAGGCTATGATTCATTGGAGTAACAAAAATCTTGACAACATACTACCTTCCATAATGACAAGGCTACAATCTATTATAGTGACAAAAATATCAACAATAGACTACCTTTCATAATGACAAGGCTACCATCCATTAGAATAACAAAAATCTCAACAACAGACTACGTTCCAAAATGACAAGGCTACCATTCCTTAGAGTAACAAAAATCTCGACAACAGACTACCTTCCATAAGGACATGGCTACAATCCATTGGAGTATAAAAATCTCGACAACAGACTACCTTCCATAATGACAAGGCGACCATCCATTGGAGTAACTAAAATCTCGTACACAAACTAACTTACATAATGACTAGGCTACCATTCATTGGAGTAACAAAGATATCGACAATAGACTACCTTCCACAACGACAAGGCTACAATCCATTGCAGTAACAAAAATCTTGACAACAGACTACCTTCCATAATGACAAGGCTACCATCCATTATAGTGACAAAAATCTCGACAATAGACTACCTTCCATAATGACAAGGCTACCATCCATTGGAGTAACTAAAATCTCGTACATAAACTACCTTCCATAATGACTAGGCTACCATCCATTGGAGTAACAAAGATACTGACAACAGACTATCGTCCATAACAACAAGGCTACAATCCATTGTAGTAACAAAAATATCGACAACAAACTACCTTCCATAATGACAAGGGTACCATTCATTGTAGTGACAAAAATCTCGATAATATACTACCTTCTATAATGACAACGCTACCATCCATTGGAATAACAAAAATCTCGACAACAGACTACGTTCCATAATGACAAGGCTACCATCCCTTAGAGTAACAGATATCTCAACAATAGACCACCTTCCATAATGACAAGGCTACCATCCCTTAGAGTAACAAAAATCATAACAACAGAATACCTTTCATAATGACAAGGCTACCATCTATTGGAATAACAAAAATATCGTACACAAACTACCTTCCATAATGACTAGGCTACCATCCATTGGAGTAACAAAGATATCGACAATAGACTATCTTCCATAACGACAAGGCTACAATCTATTGTAGTAACAAAAATCTCGACAACAGACTACCTTCCATAATGGCAAGGCTACCATCCATTGTAGTGACAACAATCTCGACAATATACTACCTTCTATAATGACAACGCTACCATCCATTGGAATAACAAAAATATCGTATACAAACTACCTTCAATAATGACAAGGCTACCATTCATTTGAGTAACAAAGATATCGAAAACAGACTACCTTCCATAATGACAAGGCTACAATCAATTGTAGTAACAAAAATCTCGACAACAGACTACCTTCAATAATGACATGGCTACCATACACTATAGTGACAAAAATCTCAACAATATACTACCTTCTATAATGACAAGGCTACGATTCATTGTAGTAACAAAAATCTCGACAACATACTACCTTCCATAATGACAAGGCTACAATCTATTATAGAGACAAAAATATCAACAATTGACTATCTTTCATAATGACAAGGCTACCATTCATTAGAATAACAAAAATATCGACAACCGACTACCTTCCAAAATGACAAGGCTACCATCCCTTAGAGTAACAAAAATCTCGACAACAAACTACCTTCCATAATGACAAGGCTACCATCCATTGGAATAACAAAAATATCATACACAAACTACCTTCCATAATGACTAGGCTACCATCCATTGGAGTAACAAAGATATCGACAACAGATTACCTTCCATAACGACAAGGCTACAATCCATTGTAGTAACAAAAATCTCGACAATAGACTACCTTCCATAATGGCAGAGCTACCATCCATTGTAGTGACAAAAATCTCAACAGTATACTACCTTCTATAATGACAAGGCTATGATTCATTGGAGTAACAAAAATCTTGACAACATACTACCTTCCATAATGACAAGGCTACCATCCATTTGAATAACAAAAATATCATACACAAACTACCTTCCATAATGACAAGGCTACCATCCATTGGAGTAACAAAGATATCGACAACAGACTACTTTCCATAACGACAAGGCTACAATCCATTGTAGTAACAAAAATCTCGACAATAGACTACCTTCCATAATGGCAAGGCTACCATCCATTGTAGTGACAAAAATCTCCACAGTATACTACCTTCTATAATGACAAGGCTATGATTCATTGGAGTAACAAAAATCTTGACAACATACTACCTTCCATAATGACAAGGCTACAATCTATTATAGTGACAAAAATATCAACAATAGACTACCTTTCATAATGACAAGGCTACCATCCATTAGAATAACAAATATCTCAACAACAGACTACGTTCCAAAATGACAAGGCTACCATCCCTTAGAGTAACAAAAATCTCGACAACAGACTACCTTCCATAATGACAAGGCTACCATCCATTAGAATAACAAAAATATCATACACAAACTACCTTCCATAATGACTAGGCTACCATCCATTGGAGTAACAAAGATATCGACAACAGACTACCTTCCATAACGACAAGGCTACAATCCATTGTAGTAACAAAAATCTCGACAATAGACTACCTTCCATAATGGCAAGGCTACCATCCATTGTAGTGACAAAAATCTCCACAGTATACTACCTTCTATAATGACAAGGCTATGATTCATTGGAGTAACAAAAATTTGACAACATACTACCTTCCATAATGACAAGGATACAATCTATTATAGTGACAAAAATATCAACAATAGACTACCTTTCATGATGACAAGGCTACCATCCATTAGAATAACAAAAATCTCAACAACAGACTACGTTCCAAAACGACAAGGCTACCATCCCTTAGAGTAACAAAAATCTCGACAACAAACTACCTTCCATAAGGACATGGATACAATCCATTGGAGTATAAAAATTTTGACAACAGACTACCTTCCATAATGACAAGGCGACCATCCATTGTAGTAACTAAAATCTCGTACACAAACTAACTTACATAATGACTAGGCTACCATTCATTGGAGTAACAAAGATATCGACAATAGACTACCTTCCACAACGACAAGGCTACAATCCATTGCAGTAACAAAAATATTGACAACAGACTACCTTCCATAATGACAAGGCTACCATCCATTATAGTGACAAAAATCTCGACAATATATTACCTTCTATAATGACAAGGCTACCATCCATTTGAGTAACAAAAATCTCGACAATAGACTACCTTCCATAATGACAAGGCTACCATCCATTGGAGTAACTAAAATCTCGTACATAAACTACCTTCCATAATGACTAGGCTACCATCCATTGGAGTAACAAAGATATCGACAACAGACTATCGTCCATAACAACAAGGCTACAATCCATTGTAGTAACAAAAATATCGACAATAGACTACCTTCCATAATGACAAGGGTACCATTCATTGTAGTGACAAAAATATCGATAATATACTACCTTCTATAATGACAATGCTACCATCCATTGGAATAACAAAAATCTCGACAACAGACTACGTTCCATAATGACAAGGCTACCATCCCTTAGAGTAACAGATATCTCAACAATAGACCACCTTCCATAATGACAAGGCTACCATCCATTGGAGAAACAAAGATATCGACAACATATTACCTTCGATAATGACAAGGCTACCATCCCTTAGACTAACAAAAATCATAACAACAGAATACCTTTCATAATGACAAGGCTACCATCCATTGGAATAACAAAAATATCGTACACAAACTACCTTCCATAATGACTAGGCTACCATCCATTGGAGTAACAAAGATATCGACAACAGACTACCTTCCATAACGACAAGGCTACAATCTATTGTAGTAACAAAAATCTCGACAATAGGCTACCTTCCATAATGGCAAGGCTACCATACATTGTAGTGACAAAAATCTCGACAATATACTACCTTCTATAATGACAATGCTACCATCCATTGGAATAACAAAAATATCGTATACAAACTACCTTCAATAATGACTAGACTACCATTCATTTGAGTAACAAAGATATCGACAACAGACTACCTTCCATAAAGACAAGGCTACAATCAATTGTAGTAACAAAAATCTCGACAACAGACTACCTTCAATAATGACATGGCTACCATACACTATAGTGACAAAAATCTCAACAATATACTACCTTCTATAATGACAAGGCTACGATTCATTGGAGTAACAAAAATCTCGACAACATACTACCTTCCATAATGACAATGCTACAATCTATTATAGAGACAAAAATCTCAACAATTGACTATCTTTCATAATGACAAGGCTACCATTCATTAGAATAACAAAAATATCGACAACCGACTACCTTCCAAAATGACAAGGCTACCATCCCTTAGAGTAACAAAAATCTCGACAACAGACTACCTTCCATAATGACAAGGCTACCATCCATTGGAGTAACAAAGATATCGACAACAGACTACCTTCCATAACGACAAGGCTACAATCCATTGTAGTAACAAAAATCTCGACAATAGACTACCTTCCATAATCGCAAGGCTACCATCCATTGTAGTGACAAAAATCTCGACAATATACTACCTTCAATAATGACAACGCTACCATCCATTGGAATAACAAAAATATCGTATACAAACTACCTTCAATAATGACTAGGCTACCATCCATTGGAGTAACAAAGATATCGACAACAGACTACCTTCCATAACGACAAGGCTACAATCCATTGTAGTACCAAAATTCTCGACAACAGACTACCTTCAATAATGACAAGGCTACCATACACTATAGTGACAAAAATCTCAATAGTATACTACCTTCTATAATGACAAGGCTACGATTCATTGGAGTAAAAAAAATCTTGACAACATACTACCTTTCATAATGACAAGGCTACAATCTATTATAGTGACAAAATTATCAACAATAGACTACCTTTCTATAATGACAAGGCTACGATTCATTGGAGTATAAAAAATCTCGACCACAGACTACCTTCCATAATGACAAGGCTACCATCCATTGGAGTACCTAAAATCTCGTACACAAACTACCTTCCATAATGACTAGGCTACCATCCATTGGAGTAACAAAGATATCAATAAGAGACTATCTTCCATAACGACAAGGCTACAATACATTGTAGTAACAAAAATCTCGACAACAGACTACCTTCCATAATGACAAGGCTACCATCCATTGGAGTAACAAAAAACTCGACAACAGACTACCTTCCATAATGACTAGGCTACCATCCATTGCAGTAACAAAGATATCGACAACAGACTACCTTCCATAACGACAAGGCTACAATCCATTGTAGTAACAAAAATCTCGACAACAGACTACCTTCCATAATGACAAGGCTACCATCCATTGGAGTAACAAAAAACTCGACAACAGACTACCTTCCATAATAACTAGGCTACCATCCATTGCAGTAACAAAGATATCGACAACAGACTACCTTCCATAACGACAAGGCTACAATCCATTGTAGTAACAAAAATCTCGACAATAGACTACCTTCCTTAAGGACATGGCTACAATCCATTGGAGTATAAAAAATCTCGACAACAGACTCTATTCCATAACAACAAGGCTACAATCCATTGTAGTAACAAAAATTTCGACAACAGACTACCTTCCATAATGACAAGGGTACCATCCATTGTAGTGACAAAAATCTCGACAATATATTATCTTCTATAATGACAAGGCTACCATCCATTGGAGTAACAAAAATGTCGACAATAGACTACCTTCCATAATGACAAGGCTAACATCCATTGGAGTAACAAAAATCTCGTACATAAACTACCTTCCATAATGACTAGGCTACCATCTATTGGAGAAACAAGATATCGATAACATACTGCCTTCGATAATGACAAGGCTACCATCCATTAGAGTAACAAAAATCACAACAAGATAATACCTTTCATAATGACATGGCTACCATCCATTGGAATAACAAAAATATCGTACACAAACTACCTTCTATAATGGCTAGGCATCCATCCATTGGAGTAATAAAGATATCGACAATAGACTACCTTCCATAACGACAAGGCTACAATCCATTGTAGTAACAAAAATCTCGACAATAGACTACCTTCCATAATGGCAAGGCTACCATCCATTGTAGTGACAAAAATCTCGACAATATACTACCTTCTATAATGACAACGCTACCATCCATTGGAATAACAAAAATATCATATACAAACTACCTTCAATAATGACTAGGCTACCATCCATTGGAGTAACAAAGATATCGACAACAGACTACCTTCCATAATGACAAGGGTACAATCCATTGTATTAACAAAAATCTCGAAAATAGACTACCTTCCATAATGACAAGGCTACCATTCACTATAGTGACAAAAATCTCAACAATATACTACCTTCTATAATGACAAGGCTACGATTCATTGGAGTAACAAAAATCTCGACAACATACTACCTTCCATAATGACAAGGCTACAATCTATTATAGTGACAAAAATCTCAACAATAGACTACCTTTCGTAATGACATGGCAACCATCCATTAGAATAACAAAAATATCGACAACAGACTATGTTCCATAATGACAAGGCTACCATCCCTTAGAGTAACAAAAATCTCGACAAGAGACTACCTTCCATAATGACAAGGCTACAATCCATTGGAGTATAAAAAATCTCGACAACAGACTACCTTCCATAATGACAAGGCTACCATCCATTGGAGTACCTAAAATCTCATACACAAACTACCTTCCATAATGACTAGGCTACCATCCATTGGAGTAACAAAGATATCGACAATAGACTATCTTCCTTAACGACAAGGCTACAATACATTGTAGTACAAAAATATCCACAACAGACTACCTTCCATAATGACAAGGCTACCATCCATTGCAGTAACAAAGATATCGACAACAGACTACCTTCCATAACGACAAGGCTACAATCCATTGTAGTAACAAAAATCTCGACAACAGACTACCTTCCAAAATGGCAAGGCTACCATCCATTATAGTGACAAAAATATCAACAATATACTACCTTCTATAATGACAAGGTTACCATCCATTGTAGTAACAAAAATCTCGACAACAGACTACCTTCCATAATGATAAGGCTACCATCCATTTGAGTAACAAAAATCGCGACAATAGACTACATTCCATAATGACAAGGCTACCATCCATTGGAGTAACTAAAATATCGTACATAAACTACCTTCCATAATGACTAGGCTACCATCCATTGGAGTAACAAAGATATCGACAACAGACTATCGTCCATAACAACAAGGCTACAATCCATTGGAGTAACAAAATCTCGACAACATACTACCTTCCATAATGACAAGGCTACAATCTATTATAGTGACAAAAATCTCAACAATAGACTACCTTTCATAATGACAAGGCTACCATCCATTAGAATAAGAAAAATCTCGACAACAGACTACGTTCCAAAATGAAAAGGCTACCATCCCTTAGAGTAACAAAAATCTCGACAACAGACTACGTTCCATAAGGACATGGCTACAATCCATTGGAGTATAAAAATCTCGACAACAGACTACCTTCCATAATGCTAAGGCTACCATCCATTGTAGTAACAAAAATCTCGACAACAGACTACCTTCCATACTTACAAGGGTACCATTCATTGTAGTGACAAAAATCTCGATAATATACTACCTTCCATAATGACAACGCTACCATCCATTGGAATAACAAAAATCTCGACAACAGACTACATTCCATAATGACAAGGCTACCATCCGTTGGAGAAACAAAGATATCGACAACATACTACCTTCGATAATGACAAGGCTACCATCCCTTAGAGTAAAAAAAATCATAACAACAGAATACCTTTCGTAATGACAAGGCTACCATCCATTGGAATAACAAAAATATCGTACACAAACTACCTTCAATAATGACTAGGCTACCATCCATTGGAGTAACAAAGATATTGACAACAGACTACTTTCCATAACGATAAGGCTACCATCCATTGTAGTGACAAAAATATCGACAATATACTACCTTCTATAATGACAATGCTACCATCCATTGGAATATCAAAAATATCTTATACAAACTACCATCAATAATGACTAGGCTACTATTCATTTGAGTAACAAAGATATCGACAACCTACTACCTTCCATAATGACAAGGCTACAATCTATTATAGACACAAAAATCTCAACAATTGACTACCTTTCATAATGACAAGGCTACCATCCATTAGAATAACAAAAATATCGACAACATACTACGTTCCAAAATGACAAGGCTACCATCCCTTAGAGTAACAAAAATCTCGACAACAGACTACCTTCCATAATGACAAGGCTACAATCCATTGGAGTATAAAAAATCTCGACCACAGACTACCTTTCATAATGACAAGGCTACCATCCATTGGAGTACCTAAAATCTCGTACACAAACTACCTTCCATAATGACTAGGCTACCATCCATTGGAGTCACAAAGATATCGACAATAGACTATCTTCCATAACGACAAAGCTACAATCCATTGTAGTAACAAAAATCTCGACAACAGACTACCTTCCATAATGACAAGGCTACCATTCATTAAAGTGACAAAAATCTCAACAATATATTACCTTCCATAATGACAAGGCTACAATCCATTGTAGTAACAAAAATCTCGACAACAGACTACCTTACATAATGACAAGGCTTCCATCCATTGTAGTGACAAAAATATCAACAATATACTACCTTCTATAATGACAAGGCTACCATCTATTGGAGTAACAAAAATCTCGACAACAAACTACCTTCCATAATGACAAGGCTATAATCTATTATAGTAACAAAAATATCGACAATAGACTACCTTTCATAATGAAAATGCTACCATCCATTGGAATAACAACAATCTCGACAACAGACTACGTTCCATAATGACAAGGCTACCATCCCTTAGAGTAACAAAAATATCGACAACAGACTACCTTCCATAAGGACATGGCTACAATCCATTGGAGTATAAAAAATCTCGTCAACAGACTACCTTCAATAATGACAAGGCTACCATCCATTGGAGTAACTAAAATCTCGTACACAAACTACCTTCCATAATGACTAGGCTACCATCCTTTGGAGTAACAAAGATATCGACAATAGACTACCTTCCACAACGACAAGGCTACAATCCACTGTAGTAACAAAAATCTCGACAAAAGACTACCTTCCATAATGACAAGGCTACCATCCATTATAATGACAAAAATCTCGACAATATATTAACTTCTATAATGACAAGGCTACCATCCATTGGAGTAACAAAAATCTCGACAATTGACTACCTTCCATAATGACAAGGCTACCATCCATTGGAGTAACTAAAATCTCGTACATAAACAACCTTCCATAATGACTAGGCTACCATCCATTGCAGTAACAAAGATATCGACAACAGACTATCGTCCATAACAACAAGGCTACAATCCATTGTAGTAACAAAAATCTCGACAACAGACTACCTTCCCTAATGACAAGGGTACCATCCATTGTAGTGACAAAAATCTCGATAATATACTACCTTCTATTATGACAACGCTTCCATCCATTAGAATAACAAAAATCTCGACAACAGACTACGTTCCATAATGACAAGCCTACCATCCCTTAGAGTAGCAGATATCTCAACAATAGACCACCTTCCATAATGACAAGGCTACCATCCATTGGAGAAACAAAGATATCGACAACATACTACCTTCCATAATGACAAGGCTAGCATCCCTTAGAGTAACAAAAATCACAACAACAGAATACCTTTCCTAATGACAAGGCTACCATCCATTGGAATAACAAAAATATCGTACACAAACTACCTTCCATAATGACTAGGCTACCATCCATTTGAGTAACAAAGATATCGACAACAGAGTACCTTCCATAATGACAAGGCTACCATCCATTTGTAGCAACAAAAATCTCGACAATAGACTACCTTCCATAATGGCAAGGCTACCATCCATTGTAGTGACAAAAATTTCGACAATATACTACCTTCTATAATGACAACGCTATCATCCATTGGAATAACAAAAATATTGTATACAAACTACCTTCAATAATGACTAGGCTACCATCCATTGGAGTAACAAAGATATCGACAACATACTACCTTCCATAATGACAAGGCTACAATCCATTGTAGTAACAAAAATCTCGACAACAGACTACCTTCCAAAATGACAAGGCTACCATTCATTGTAGTGACAAAGATCTCAACAATATACTACCTTCTATAATGACAAGGCTACCATCCATTGGAGTAACAAAAATCTCGACAACAAACTACCTTCCATAATGACAAGGCTACAATCTATTATAGTAACAAAAATATCGACAATAGACTACCTTTTATAATGATAAGGCAACAATCCATTGGAATAAAAAAAATCTCGACAACAGACTACGTTCCATAATGACAAGGCTACCATTCCTTAGAGTAACAAAAATCTCGACAACAAACTACTTTCCATAATGACAAGGCTATAATCCATTGGAGTATAAAAAATCTCGACAACAGTCTACCTTCCATAATGACAAGGCTACCATCCATTGGAGTAACTAAAATCTCGTACACAAACTACCTTCAATAATGACTAGGCTACCATCCTTTGGAGTAAAAAAGATATTGACAACAGACTACCTTCCATAATGACAAGGCTACAATCCATTGTAGTAACAAAAATCTCGACAACAGACTACCTTCCATAGTGACAAGGCTACCATTCACTATAGTGACAAAAATCTTAACAATATACTACCTTCTATAATGACAAGGCTACGATTCATTGGAGTAACAAAAATCTCAACAACAGACTACCTTCCATAATGACAAGGCTACAATCTATTATAAGTACAAAAATCTCAACAATAGACTACCTTTCATAATGACAAGGCTACCATCCATTAGAATAACAAAAATATCGACAACAGACTACGTTCCATAATGACAAGGCTACCATCCCTTAGAGTAACAAAAATCTCGATAACAGACTACCTTCCATAATGACAAGGCTACAATCCCTTGGAGTATAAAAAATCTCGACAACAGACTACATTCCATAATGACAAGGCTACCATCCATTGGAGTAACTAAAATCTCGTACACAAACTACCTTTCATAATGACTAGGCTACCATCCATTGGAGTAACAAAGATATCGACAGTAGACTATCTTCCTTAACGACAAGGCTACAATACATTGTAGTACAAAAATATCCACAACAGACTACCTTCCATAATGACAAGGCTACCATCCATTGCAGTAACAAAGATATCGACAACAGACTACCTTCCATAACGACAAGGTTACAATCCATTGTAGTAACGAAAATCTCAACAACAGACTACCTTCCAAAATGGCAAGGCTAGCATCCATTATATTGACAAAAATATCAACAATATACTACCTTCTATAATGACAAGGTTACCATCCATTGTAGTAACAAAAATCTCGACAACAGACTACCTTCCATAATGACAAGGCTACCATCCATTTGAGTAACAAAAATCTCGACAATAGAATACATTCCATAATGACAAGGCTACCATCCATTGGAGTAACTAAAATCTCGTACATAAACTACTTTCCATAATGACTAGGCTACCATCCATTGGAGTAACAAAGATATCGACAACAGACTATCGTCCATAACAACAAGGCTACAATCCATTGGAGTAACAAAGATCTCGATAACATACTACCTTCCATAATGATAAGGCTACAATCTATTATAGTGACAAAAATCTCAACAATAGACTACCTTTCATAATGACAAGGCTACCATCCATTAGAATAAGAAAAATCTCGACAACAGACTACGTTCCAAAATGAAAAGGCTACCATCCCTTAGAGTAACAAAAATCTCGACAACAGACTACCTTCCATAAGGACATGGCTACAATCCATTGGAGTATAAAAATCTCGACAACAGACTACCTTCCATAATGACAAGGCTACCATCCATTGGAGTAACTAAAATCTCGTACACAAACTACCTTCCATAATGACTAGGCTACCATCCAATGGAGTAACAAAGATATCGACAATAGACTACCTTCCACAACGACAAGGCTACAATCCATTGTAGTAACAAAAATCTCGACAACAGACTACCTTCCATAATGACAAGGCTACCATCCATTATAGTGACAAAAATCTCGACAATATATTACCTTCTATAATGACAAGGCTACCATCCAATTGAGTAACAAAAATCTCGACAATAGACTACCTTCCATAATGACAAGGCTACCATCCATTAGAGTAACTAAAATCTCATACATAAACTACCTTCCATAAATACTAGGCTACCATCCATTGGAGTAACAAAGATATCGACAACAGACTATCGTCCATAACAACAAGGCTACAATCCATTGTAGTAACAAAAATCTCGACAACAGACTACCTTCCATAATGACAAGGGTACCATTCATTGTAGTGACAAAAATCTCGATAATATACTACCTTCCATAATGACAACGCTACCATCCATTGGAATAACAAAAATCTCGACAACAGACTACATTCCATAATGACAAGGCTACCATCCGTTGGAGAAACAAAGATATCGACAACATACTACCTTCGATAATGACAAGGCTACCATCCCTTAGAGTAACAAAAATCATAACAACAGAATACCTTTCATAATGACAAGGCTACCATCCATTGGAATAACAAAAATATCGTACACAAACTACCTTCCATAATGACTAGGCTACCGTCCATTGGAGTAACAAAGATATCGACAACAGACTACCTTCCATAACGACAAGGCTACCATCCATTGTAGTGACAAAAATCTCGACAATATACTACCTTCTATAATGACAATGCTACCATCCATTGGAATATCAAAAATATCTTATACAAACTACCTTCAATAATGACTCGGCTACTATTCATTTGAGTAACAAAGATATCGACAACAGACTACCTTCCATAATGACAAGGCTACAATCCATTGTAGTAACAAAAATCTCGACAACAGACTACCTTCAATAATGACATGGCTACCATACACTATAGTGACAAAAATCTCAACAATATACTACCTTCTATAATGACAAGGCTACGATTCATTTGAGTAACAAAAATCTCGACAACATACTACCTTCCATAATGACAAGGCTACAATCTATTATAGAGACAAAAATCTCAACAATTGACTACCTTTCATAATGACAAGGCTACCATCCATTAGAATAACAAAAATATCGACAACAGACTACGTTCCAAAATGACAAGGCTACCATCCCTTAGAGTAACAAAAATCTCGACAACAGACTACCTTCCATAATGACAAGGCTACAATCCATTGGAGTATAAAAAATCTCGACCACAGACTACCTTTCATAATGACAAGGCTACCATCCATTGGATTACCTAAAATCTCGTACACAAACTACCTTCCATAATGACTAGGCTACCATCCATTGGAGTAACAAAGATATCGACAATAGACTATCTTCCATAACGACAAGGCTACAATACATTGTAGTAACAAAAATATCGACAACAGACTACCTTCCATAATGACAAGGCTGCCATCCATTGGAGTAACAAAAAACTCGACAACAGACTACCTTCCATAATGACTAGGCTACAATCCATTGGAGTAACAAAGATATCGACAACAGACTACCTTCCATAACGACAAGGCTACAATCCATTGTAGTAACAAAAATCTCGACAACAGACTACCTTACATAACGACAAGGCTACCATCCATTGTAGTAACAAAAATATCAACAATATACTACCTTCTATAATGACAAGGCTACCATCCATTGGAGTAACAAAAATCTCGACAACAAACTACCTTCCATAATGACAAGGATATAATCTAATATAGTAACAAAAATCTCGACAATATACTACCTTTCATAATGAAAATGCTACCATCCATTGGAATAACAAAAATCTCGACAACAGACTATGTTCCATAATGACAAGGCTACCATCCCTTAGAGTAACAAAAATCTCGACAATAGACTACCTTCCATAAGGACATGGCTACAATCCATTGGAGTATAAAAAATCTCGACAACAGACTACCTTCGATAATGACAAGGCTACCATCCATCGGAGTAACTAAAATCTCGTACACAAACTACCTTCCATAATGACTAGGCTACCATCCATTGGAGTAACAAAGATATCGACAATAGACTACCTTCCACAACGACAAGGCTACAATCCATTGTAGTAACAAAAATCTCGACAACAGACTACCTTCCCTAATGACAAGGGTACCATCCGTTATAGTGACAAAAATCTCGATAATATACTACCTTCTATTATGACAACACTTCCATCCATTGGAATAACAAAAATCTCGACAACAGACTACCTTCCATAATGACAAGGGTACCATCCCTTAGAGTAGCAGATATCTCAGCAATAGACCACCTTCAATAATGACAAGGCTACCATCCATTGGAGAAACAAAGATATCGACAACATACTACCTTCCATAATGACAAGGCTACCATCCCTTAGAGTAACAAAAATCACAACAAAAGAATACCTTTCATAATGACAAGGCTACAATCCATTGTAGTAACAAAAATCTCGACAACAGACTACCTTCTATAATGACAAGGCTACCATTCACTATAGTGACAAAAATCTCAACAATATACTACCTTCTATAATGACAAGGCTACGATTCATTGGAGTAACAAAAATATCAACAACAGACTACCTTCTGTTGTACCCCAAAATTTGCCATCCCATATTCTTCAAGATTTGCCAAGTCAAAGCTTCAAAATCTCCCCAAGGGTTGCACAGTTCAAGGGCCTCCTAACAGTCAAAAAACTAGGGTTTTGATTCTGACAAAGAAATTGAAGTTTCCAAGGGCCCAATCAAGTCCCACATGCCTATAAACATTGTCAAGCACCCTCATGTCAAGTTTCAAGACTCACAGCACAAAATTGCACAGTCAAAAACCCTAATTGCTCTACAATCAACTGTAGGGGCAAAATGGTCATTTGATAGTCAAAAGTTCAAATTTTTGGTCAACATCTTATTTTGAAGCCACAAACATCATTTGATCAAATCTTGATCATGATTTTCAAGGCATGGCTCAAAAAAAGTCTCAAGATGCAAAAGTTTCCATATTTGGACAGTTGAAAAGTCAACTATAACTTGACCAAGGCATAACTTCCACATGGTTTATCAGAAAAATTCCATCCAAATCTCATTTTGAAGAGAATGACATTTCCTACAACTACTCTTCACACTTCAAGTCCAAGAAATGCTCTCACAAAAAGTTATCAATTTCAACATTATAGGTCATTTTCAAAAGTCAACAAAAAGGGACTCTAAGTTAAAGACCATAACTTGAGATTGGTAAATCAAAATGACATGGGACCAAAGGCATTGGTTAGAGGACTTCAACACCTTTCCAAAATGTCCAAGAACATGATCAAAGCTTAAAAATTGAGCATGATATGCCTTGTGGAAGTTGGGAAATTTTTGGGAATTTTGAAAAGTCAACTTTACTTCAAATGCCTCAAAATTGCTAATGGGCCACAAATTCTTCCAAGAATCATCATCCAAAAGCTAGGCACGACCCATTGACCCAAAGGGGAGTTATTTTCTTATTTTTAATTAATTAATTGAATGTTTAATCTATTTAATTCATTTAATCAAAATTAATTACAAGAAAAATACAAAAATAAGGTTTTCAAATCTTTTGTGCAGTATAATCTCTCATCAATGCCTAAGGATCTCGTGCACATCAAAAAAGGAAAGATTTGGTGCAAATTGGCATGTTCTTCATGAAGAAAATATTGAAAAAGATTCCATGGAAATCAAATATTGGATTCATCAATGCAAAGGGTTATGGACTCAAACTCTTACCCTAATTCGTCCCATACATATACAGGATGCTAAACCTAATCACAAGAACCTTGAAGTTGCGCCCAAACCTGAATACAAACTTGGCATTTTTTGTGAAAAAATTGTAAACTGAAAACGCACTTAGATTTGGTTTCAAGGCAAAATAACTATTCCAATAGCTTGCCAAGGTCACCAGGGATCTATTCCAATCAAAACCATAACCCCTAACGCAAAGAATTGGTAACACGAAGCCGTTCTGTTCTTAACATTTTTCATATTCGAGTTTTAATTTATACGCATCCTCGTTGCATTTTTTTTTGTTGATTTGTACTAATCCAATCATTCTAAAGCTAACAGCATCGTTTAATTGAGTTTTCGTGCCCTGTACATGAATCCACCATTGGAGCTTGTTAGGGTTGCAGAGATCAAAATTTAGGGCTTCTTTCATAGGGGAAAATTGAACCACAAGACCTGGACCATTAGACTCGTGACCTTCATACGATTACACATGTCGCGCTCAATTTATGAGCAACGGTGGCCTAATCGCTATTATCATGGTCTTCATTTAGTGGGGGTTTAAAACCCCCTCTATCCATCTTTTTTTTTTCAGGCCAAAGCAAACGAACGGAGAAGAAGATCATGTGGCAAGACCTGGTTGGATGATTTGAATTCCAGCGTGCTTTTTTATTTCTATATCATTAACATCAATTTTGTTTTATATTATTTGTTCCTTATTCTATGTACAGCGCGCTCAAATAGCTCAGTTGGTGGACAAAAGGCTTGGTAAACGTTGGGACCTGGGTTCGAATCCCAGGTCCCCCCACTTTATTCCATATTTTTCTTTCTAGCATGGTTCTATGTAGCGTGCTTCCTAAGGTCTACCATGCAGCCTCATATCTAGGCTTGCCACACGTCCCACAACATCAATCCAATGGCCATGATCTGAAGAACATCATGTGCATAGGTCAATGGAGCCACACGCATCCCAGAAAAGTCAACCAGGCCTCCAATAAATGGGCCAAATTGCTGGAAACTTACCTCCAAAATTGGGGTCAACACCCCCCATTGGTTTGCATTCTATTTTTCATTCTTTTTATTTTTTCTATTTTATTTGTTTTATTTAGTTTTATTTTAATTCTTTAAATTAATTTTTCATAACATAAAAATACCAAAAAATCAGAAACTATAAAAATAAAAAATATGTTTTAATGTTTAATTCACTAACATTTTTGTAAATAAACTCAACAATTAATTTAGTTTCAATTCTAGGTTTAATTTTAATGTTTTTTTTAATAAACTAAAAAAATGTAGAATTAGGGTCTTAAATACTTTTATCCTTTTTTCTTTTCTTTTACCATTATTAATAATTAATTATTTTTTTTGTAAATAAATTTGCCATTAAATAATTAGGTTAAAACTAGGTTAGATTTAAACATTTTTTTAATAAATTAAAAATAGTTTAGAATTAGGGTTTTAATTTCATTTAATTTTCTTACTAATTCCATAAATATAAAAACTCAAAAATAATTTCCTTTTCTCATTTAACTTAATTAATTTATTAATTGTAATTTAATTTCCTTAAAAGGGTCCAACGCCCTCGCATTCCCGACTTTACTTCTTCTCGCATTTTACTTTTATTTCTTTTTGTGAATATAATGTATTTATCCCAAAGCCGTGTAATAGATTAATTAGACATTTATCTTTCCGCATTTTATTTTATTTCAAATCGGGTGTTGGATTAATTTGGCGATGTAGACCCGCGCCTTTGTAATAGCGTAGGACTTTTTAATTCCGTACCTTTTAACTGTTAATAACTTGCATGAAAGAATGAATGCCAAAAATAAAAACAAAGCGTAGATCACTAATGCATGACAAGACAAAAATATCTGAAAACGACAGACAAATCACACACCACCCCTAGGGTACGCCTCACTGTTGCCTTGCCCCTCGAAAGGTGGTCGTCGAGTAGAGGATGTTTTAGTAAGTCCTCATGTCCATGAACATGGCATGAGGGTAGCTTCTAAGGTGTCTTCCTATTGCTCTGGTGATCACCAAGTCCCGAACCCTCGAATTGACCCGAACACCTCCAACGGTGGTGCTACCTAGCTCTCAATGGTGGGATGGCACTACTTTAAGGACATTTACACAGACGAATTCCTTAGGGTAGATAGACGACTCATAGATACTTGCTCTAATTTCAAAAACAAATCAAAACTTCTTTTCACACCGACACCTTTCAAAAGCAATTTTTCAAACACTCTTGAGGACTGATACAAGAGTCGAACTGAAATTTTCAAAGGAACCTTTTTTAAACCCACAGTTGAAAAGCAAACAAACAATTTTGAAAACACAAATGAGCAAGTATCTAAGAGCCCATGGATAACCATGGATAGAAAGGGTGCTAACACCTTCCCTTTCTATAAATCTACCTCCCGAACCGAGAGCAATCTCTATAAGGAATTTTTCTGTGCTTTTGTCCTTTCCATTTGGAGAAAATAAAAGACGGTGGCGACTCTTGCTTCCACGACATTTCGTGAAACCAGCTTTAAACAGTCAGTTCCAGATCCACCGATCACAGAATTGGCGAATCTGTTGGGGACCTTTATAAAGTGAGGTGTACCTTAGGATAAGTTCATAACTGTGTTTTCAATTATATTGACTTGTTTGCTTTAAAATTGTGGGTTGCATGGGAGTTACATAGATCCTAACCCGGATCTGGGGATACCCTGTTTAGGTAGCATAAGCGGTGAGGGACCTGTCCGGCGTAGACCGACATGGGTGAAACAGTGGCTACGTTGGTGTGGCACCTTGGTCTGTACCGATATCCCTTGTGTTGCAACGAGGAGAATATGGGTCTTCTGAGGAGTCATTAAGCACCAACAGACCTTAGATCCTTAAATGACACAACTTGGCCATTAGAACAGTAGCAGTATGCTACGCCCATTGAGGCTAAACTCTCGTGATGGTTCTGGCTGCAAGAAAAGATTGCGATGCTGGAGTTATGACCGATTGAGGGTAGTCAATGATATTGGGATCCTCTAAGAACCCGATTACTTTGATAGGACAGGTATGAACCAACAAACTGAAAGAGGGTAATACCTAGACCTCATGCTGGCCTAAACTTTAAGGGCTTGTCTTGTGTGACTTGTGTGCCTTATCATGTTTGCCTTTGTAAATATTTGTGGTGTGCTTTATCATAACATCATAACATCATGAGCATTGCATGCATCCTGCATAGGGACTGACCATTTCAAAGACAAGAGGGTTTCACCTTTGCTCTGTTTTGTAGGACATCATGATGCCTGTGCGAAGGAATACTATCCGGTTCAACTTTGTTCACCCACCTGAGCTGCTTGAAGAGTTGGTTAGCAGGATTCCAAATAACACCTCCTTCATCCAGAGGCATGGTTCTCTTCTCAGTTTAGTCACTGCAAAGCGGGATCAACAATTGATGAGTGTCCTGACCCAGTTCTATGACCCTCTGTACCAGTGCTTCACCTTTCAAGACTTCCAGCTGGTCCCTACCCTGGAAGAGTTCTCTGATTTGCTTGGCATCCCTATCTTGGACCAGACTCCTTACAATGGTTGGGAAAAGACCCTCAGGCTTGAGGAGGTTGCTGCAGCTCTTCCTTTGACCCATCAAGAAGTAATGGACAACTGGGTGACTAGAAGCGGAGTTAAGGGTGTCTTGGCCAAGTTTCTGATTGGTAAAGCTAACAGTTTCTGGAATGACTTAGACTTTAGGGCATATGAAGACATCCTAGCTCTCTTAATCTATGGGCTAGTCTTGTTTCCTAATCCTGACAACTTCATCAATGTCACTGTCATAAGGATCTTCATGTCTCAGAATCCTGTGCCCACTCTCTTGTGTGACATCCTGCAACAACTTTATGCTCGTACTGCCCGAAGACGAGGAACTCTATGGTGTTGTATCCCTTTGTTGGTGAGGTGGTTTATTTCGCACCTCCCTAAGTTGTGCTGAAGAACCAAGAAGGAAGAGGTTCGGCTCATAGGTTAATGTCTCTCACTGATAAGGACATCATTTGGACTTTCAGAGGTTTGGATGAGATAGCTGTTATTGATCGTTGCGGAGAATACCCTAACGTTCCTTTGATTGGTACCCAAGGAGGGATCTCTTAGAATCCATGTCTAGCTCTCCGTCAGTTTGGAAGAGCCAGAAGAGCAGGACCTCATGAGATGTTGGTGCCTCACATCAGTTTTGAGTTTCAGATAGATAGTGACGAGCTGCGTCGTAGGTTCATCAAGGCTTGGGACAGAGTTCATAAAGCTGACCAACAAGAGTTGGGGCCAAAGACTTCTCTACCTATGGAAGCCTACAACAAATGGGTTCGCATCCGTGCTCAGAAGTTAGGTATGCCATACGAGGCTGTCAGACCCATCATTCTTGAGTATCCTGACAAAGATGGGGCTCCTCCAACTGTCCTCCCTCCTCAGATACCTACTGATTATGAGACATTAAAGAGGTCTTGGTCGAAACTTCGAGAAGAACGGGATTCGTATCGGGAAAAGTTCAACGAACAGGAATTGAAGATCCAGAAGTTGACAAAGCAGTTGGAGAATGAGCGAGCTCTGAATGACTACATCCATACTGAGAAGAGGAGACCATGGGATCAATAAGGAGCTATGGATGTTCTTTTACAGTTTTATTTCCCATTTCAGTATCTCCATTTTATGTAATGCCTAAGGGCAATCTGTTGAACAATTTAAATTGCAAAGTTAAATCTAATGAAGTGTGTTCCTTTTTGTTTACAAAGTTGATTCCCTATTGTCTTTGAAAACATAAATCATACGCATTCCATTCATCATGTGCATAGCAGGTTTTTCTTCTTTTCAGGTTGCTTACTGTTCTTCGCTGTTTATTTCAGCATCATGAACCCTGACTCATCATCAACCGAGATGTCTATCAAGGCTCTTCAGGCGCAGAATGCGCAATTTCAGGAGCTGATCATGGGTTTGGCTCAAGGCCAAGAAGAGCTGAAGGCTTTACTCCTGAAGAAGGAGAAGAAGAAGAAGAAGAGAACTGTTCTTTTCAACTCGGGCCGAAGGTTTGGCAACACTCTGCAGAATGAAGAGGCTGGTTCTTCTGTAGGCAAAGGCAGTCCCCAGGGGGGAAAGGCTTCAAGTCCAGTAGTCTCTGACAACGAGACTGACTTTAATGAGGAACAGTATCCTCCGGCTGAAGACAGATACAAGCAGTTGGAAGACAGACTGAATGCAATGGAGATCCAACAAGTGCCTGGGATGGATTTCGGAGACTTGGGCTTATCTACTGGTGTGATTATTCCTCACAAGTTTAAGGCACCATCTTTCACCAAGTATGACGGGGCGTCTTGTCCCAAGATACACCTCAGATCTTATGTGCGGAAGATTCAACCGTACTCAGTGGACAAGAACTTGTGGATCCACTTCTTCCAGGAGAGTCTTTCAGGGACTCATCTCGGATGGTTCTATCAGCTGGATGGGACCAAGGTTCGTAATTGGGAGGAGTTGGCTACTGCTTTTTACAAGCAGTATCAATATAATGCCGACCTTGCTCCTACACGTACCCAACTCCAGGGTATGTCGCTAGGATCAAGCGAAGGTTTTAAAGAGTATGCACAGAAGTGGAGGGATCTGGATGGTAGGTTGCAGCCTCCGTTAACTGACCGTGAGCTGGTGGATATGTTCTTGGGAACCCTATCTGGGCCATTTTTCAATCATCTTATCGGTAACTCATCTGCAGGCTTTACTGATCTTATTCTGACTGGAGAGAGAATAGAGGCTGGAATGAAGTCCGGCAAAATTCAGAAGGGTGCGTCTTCAAGTTCTGAGAAGAAACCCTTTAAAAAAGAGTCCAGTGTTGTATATGGGTCTAAAAGATATGATAAACCTGAGCGCCACCAATCTGTCAACACGATAATGATTGCTAAGCCTGCTGCCGCTCCTCGGCAAACCAATCCACAAAAGGCTGAGAGACCCAGAAGAGAGTTTAGCCGGCTGAGTATGTCCCTATCGCAAATCTTGCCGCAGTTGCTATCCACCAATTTGGTGACTGTCAGGGAGGCCTCGAAGGTTGTGAATACTGCTTCTCCCAAGTACAATCCAAATGCCCGCTGTGCTTATCATTCCGATAGCCCGGGGCATTCCACTGATGACTGTTGGGCCTTAAGGAATAAGGTGCAAGACCTTATTGATGCAAAGGAGATACAATTTGAAGCGCCTGAGAGGCCAAATGTGGTGACTGCTCCTATGCCCCAGCATTGAGTAAATGCCATTAATGAAGATGTGTATGCCGTTTCTGTGAATGATGTAGCCACTCCCTTGATGACTGTTAAGAGGAACCTACTGCTGGCCGGTTTATTTCCGGGTTGTAGTGAAGGTTTCCTTTTCTGTGCTGTTTCCCTTTCTGGTTGTCCTTTGCTGAAGTTTGGCATTCAAAGCCTGATGGACAGCAAAGAGATTCTGTTCAAGAAGACTACTGTTCAGTTTGTTCCGATGGAAGAAGTTTATGTTGTTACAATTTTCAATAATCCGATCAAGGCTCTCCCAAGGAAGCCGGTTAAAATCATGACTGTCGCACCCATTGTAATTATTGTTCTGGGGCCTCTCCCCTATGAATCCGATAAAGCTGTCCCATGGCACTATGGGGCAGATGTGTATGTACATGGTATAAAGCAAGAGTTCAACACTGGCACCAGCGTCAGCAATATCACTGGTCCAGCCAAAGTAACCCGCAGTGGCAGGCTCTTCTCTCCTGACATTGCGCCACCCGCTATTCGAAGACCCCTCACTATAACACCTACAAATGTAACTGTTCCCATTTCTGATCAAGTTGTTTCCCCTGCCGCCGAGTCGTCTAATGCTCGGGGCAAAGGGATTGAAGATGAGCCTGCCCGGATGGAGGCACCAAAATCTGTGAATGCTGAGGCCTCCCAACAAGAGATGGAGGAAATTCTGAAAATAATCAAGAAGAGTGACTTTAATGTTGTCGAGCAGCTGGGGCATAAACCCTCCAAAATCTCTATGCTCTCCTTACTGCTGTGCTCAGAGGCCCATGCTAAGGCCTTGATTTCATTTTTAAAGACGACCCATGTGCCACAGGAGACATCTGCAGTCCAGTTTACTGATTGTGTAGCCAATTTGATAGTCGACAATGGTTTGGGTTTCTCGGATGCTGACCTTACTGCTAAGGGAAAGGACCACAATGACGCCCTGCATGTCTCTATTGAATGCAGGGGCACTACTCTTGCGCACGTGTTGGTGGACACTGGTTCTTCCCTAAATGTGCTACCCAAAAAGGCCTTAGACCGGTTGGATTGTGAAGGCCTGGAGCTGAAACCTAGCAATATCATTGTCAGAGCCTTTGACGGTTCTAAGAGGATGGTCCATGGAGAGGTAGACATTCCTATTCCGTTGGGTTCTCAAGTATTCGACTCTACTTTCTATGTAATGGATATCCGTCCATCGTATTCTTGTCTACTGGGTCGACCTTGGATCCACAAAGCTGGGGCAGTGACCTCTACCCTACACCAGAAGCTCAAGTACCCCGTCAGAGGGAAGATTGTCATTGTGCAGGGAGAGGAGGAGTATATGGTTAGTCACTTGAATTCCTTCTGATATATTGAGATGGACGGGGAGTTTATTGAAACCCCCTTTCAGAATTTTGAAGAAGTACCTCCAATATTGGCAGCAGTAGAAATAGTGGTTAAAGAGGACTTTCCCTTGAAGATGGCTTCTTTGAAGGACGCCCGGGCTGTAATCAAGAAAGGTGAATGTGCTAACTGGGGCAGGCTCCCTGATTTTACACCAAAAACTGACAAGTTTGGACTGGGTTTTACTGCAGAGGCTCAGATAGCTGTGCACAAAGCTAGAACCAGAAGACCTCTTGTGCTCATCACCAATCCAAGGGTGAATGCTATTGGGGATGAAGACGAGGTGGAAGAGTCAGAGTTTGATAGTTGGATTTACCCGACGACTGATGGTGGATTGACCAATTGGACTGCTAAAGATCATACTCCTATTACTTTTGTTACGCAGTAATAAACTCCTTTGTTTTTGTTATTTGTAATAAACGATGAATTAAAACTCTATGGCCCGGTGGCTTACCCGGGGCACCGTGGCTTCACTTGTGAGGGAATATTAATTGTCATTTCATATATCATGAATAAAGACTTTGGACGTTTTTCGCATTTCAAATCTTATGCTCCTTTTCTTTCTTTCCTTTCTTTATATATTGCAAAACAGTTGTATTTACACACACTCACTCATACAGGTTTCAATCCACTCTGGATCTCACTGGTAACGACTCTGCTAATGCCAGTTATGACTTCGAAAATCCGATCAACTTAGCCGAAGACGAAGGTGAAGATGATTGCGAAGTGCCTGGCGAGCTTGCAAGACTGATACTCTAGAAAGAGAGGGCAATTCAACCACATGAAGAGCTAGTGGAAACGATAAATCTGGGTACTGATACAGATAGAAAGGAGGTTAAGATTGGTGCCAACCTAGAGCTCAGCGTGAAGCAACGGTTTACTCAGATGTTACATGATTATATGGATATCTTTGCCTGGTCCTACGAAGACATGCCTGGGTTGGATACCGACATTGTGGTCCATCATTTGCCTACCAAGGAAGATTGCCCTCCGGTTAAGAAAAAGGTCCGCCGTATGCGTCCAGAGATGTCCGAAAAGATCAAAGCCGAGGTTATGAAACAGTTTGATACCAGTTTTCTTGCAGTGACTTCTTACCCTTAGTGGGTTGCGAATGTGGTGCCGGTACCAAAGAAAGATGGAAAGGTCAGAATGTGTGTTGATTACAGGGATCTGAACAGGGCCAGCCCCAAGGATGACTTCCCTCTACCTCACATTGATGTCCTGGTTGACAATACGGCTCAGCACAAAGTGTTCTCTTTCATGGATGGTTTTTCAAGGTATAATCAGATCAAGATGGCTCCTGAAGACATGGAAAAGACTACCTTTGTCACTCAGTGGGGCACCTTCTGCTACAAGGTCATGCCTTTTGGACTGAAAAATGTTGGGGCAACCTACCAACGTGCCATGGTTGCTTTATTTCATGACATGATCCATCATGAGATAGAAGTGTATGTTGACGACATGATCGCAAGGTCCCAAACTGAGGAGGAACACCTAGATCATCTGCAGAAATTGTTTGACCGTCTGAAGTTGTACAAGCTGAGGTTGAATCCGAACAAGTGCACCTTCGGGGTAAGATCTGGAAAATTGCTAGGCTTCGTTGTAAGTGATAAGGGTATTCAAGTGGACCCTGCCAAGGTTAAAGCTATTCAAGAGATGCCAGTTCCTAAGACAGAGAAAGAAGTCAGAGGCTTTTTAGGACGCCTAAATTACATTGCTCGATTCATCTTGCACCTAACTGCTACTTGTGAACCAATCTTCAAGCTGCTGAAGAAAGATCAGGTAGTACATTGGAATGATGAATGTTAGGCTGCTTTTGACAGAATCAAGGAATATCTCCAAGAACCACCCATTCTTACGCCACCGGTTGAGGGGAGACCTCTGATACTATATCTGACAGTACTTGACAACTCAATGGGGTGTGTGCTGGGGCAGCATGACGAGTCTGGCCGAAAAGAGCATGCCATTTATTACTTTAACAAAAAGTTTACCAACTGTGAGACCCGATACTCACTGCTTGAGAAAACTTGCTGCGTTTTGGTATGGGCTGCTCGCCGGCTGAGACAGTATATGCTGACTCACACTACCTTGTTGATCTCAAAGATGGATCCAATAAAGTACATATTTGAAAAGCCTGCTCTGTCTGGGAGAATAGCAAGATGGCAAATGATCTTGACAGAATACGACATCCAGTACACGACCCAGAAAGCCATCAAAGGAAGTGTACTGGCAGACCACTTGGCACATCAGGCAGTAAACGACTATCAGTCAATGAACTTCGAGTTTCCGGACGAGAGCATCATGATAGTGACTGATTGTGAAGTACCTGGACCGGATGAAGGACCTGAGGAAGGATCCCAATGGTCTATGCACTTTGACGGAGCCTCCAACGCTTTGGGTAACGGCATCGGCGCTGTGATCATATCCCCTCAAGGCATCATACTCCACTCACTGCCCGGCTATGTTTCAACTGCACCAACAACATGGCGGAGTATGAGGCATGCATCATGGGTCTTCAAGCTGCGATCGACCTAAGGATCAAGTTTCTGAGTGTCTTCGGAGATTCCTCTCTCGTGATCAATCAGATCAAAGGCGAGTGGGATACGAAACATCCGAATCTTATTCCTTACAGAGAATGTGTGTTGACATTGATCCCCCATTTCACAGAGATAACCTTTGAACATTTCCCGAGAGAGGAGAATCAGTTGGCGGACGCGTTAGCTACGATGTCTTCCATGTTCAAGGTCAAATGGGACAATGAGGCTCCCCAGGTCACTATCTGGAAACTGGACGAACCAGCATACTGTTGTGATCTTAAGACTGAATTGGTGACTGAGAAGCCTTGGTACCATGAGGTGAAGAGATATTTGGAAGCTCAGGAATATCCTGAAGGTGCGTCTGTCAATGATAAGAAGTTTCTAAGAAGGTTCGCAGCGAAGTTCTTCCTTAGCAATGACATTCTGTATAAGCGAAACCATGATTCGACCTTACTGCATTGTGTGGACAAGACAGAGGCAGAAAGGATCATGGAAGAGCTACATGAAGGGACCTTCGGAACACATTCCAGTGGACACACTATGGCAAAGAAAATCCTTCGGGCAGGGTATTTCTGGTCCACAATGGAAGCCGACTGTTACCAACACTCCCGGACATGCCATAAATGCCAGATATATGCAGACAAGGTGCATGTTCCTCCAGTCCCCCTGAACGTCCTGACTGCACCTTGCCCTTTTGCAATGTGGGGCATAGATATGATCGGCGAGATTAAACCTACGGCATCCAACGGGCATCGCTTCATCCTGGTAGCGATCGATTACTTCACGAAGTGGGTTGAAGCAGCTTCCTACGCTACGGTAACCAAGAATGTTGTGGCACGGTTCATTCGTCATAACTTGATCTGTCGATACGGCGTCCCTGAAAGAATCATTACAGACAACGGTACCAATCTCAATAACAAGATGATCACTGAGCTCTGTGAGCAGTTTAAGATACAGCACCACAACTCTTCTCCTTACGGACCGAAGATGAATGGGGTTGTAGAAGTAGCGAATAAAAAGATCAAGAAGATTGTGCAGAAGATGACAGTGACCTATAAAGATTGGCACGAGATGTTACCGTTCGCTCTTCATGGGTATCGTACCTCAACAAGGACGTCAACCGGGGCAACTCCTTTCTCCTTGGTCTACGGTATGGAAGCAGTCTTACCGATCGAAGTGAAGATACCCTCTCTCCGGATAATGAAGGATGTAGACCAGAGCGAAGATGATTGGATCCAGACACGACTTGATCAAATAAACCTGATTGACGAAAAGAGACTTGCTGCTATTTGTCATGGTCAGACGTACCAAAAACGGATGATCAGGGCATTTAACAAAAAGGTCAGACCACAAGAATATCAAGTTGGGGATCTGGTAATCAAGCGTATCATCCTTCCTCAGAGTGATCCAAGGGGAAAATGGACCCCTACGTACGAAGGGCCATTTGTGGTTAAACATGTGTTCTCAGGAGGAGCCACGATTCTAACCAACATGGATGGTGACGACCTTCCTCACCCCGCCAATGCAGACATAGTAAAAAGATACTACGCATGAAAAAAAGACCCGCTAGGTTGACATACCTAGGCAAAAATTAGGGCTTCCCGGCGAACCAAAAGGGTTCGGGCAAAATGAAGGGATGAAATGAAAAAATCTGTACACCCGGCAAGTCGAAAACCTGAAAAGGCGGCTTGGGCAAAAATGGGTATCCCGGTGGACCGAAAACCCGAAAGGGCGGTCCAGGCAAAAGTTAGGGATAAAGCGTAATACTATGTCTCATTGGATCACCTTGCATTCAGAATCCGGTATCTACAGCGAGTTCAGACGGCATCAATCAATCAGCTTCATCCTCGACTAGGTCATCAAGTGATGAGACGCTCGAAGATATAAGGGTGATAGCAGAGTTGGAACCCAGTGGGATCATTCATTTCACACAGCTGTTTTATTTTCTTTTGTACAAATTTGTATAAACTCTTTTGTTCGGCAGCATTCTCTTACTAGGACGTCAGCCTCTTGTACATAAACGCCTATTTACAGGCAAATTCAAAAATCAATACAAAAATCACTTTTCAGTTAAAATTGCCAATTGCTTTTCTTTTCTGTTTTGTTTTGCGAAGAACGTCCAAGGTTCAATTTATGATATATGCATTGACACTAATTGCTAAATCATAAATATTTGCATACGAAACAAAGGATTAATTACAGGTAATATTAGAAACAGGGGCAATAAAGAGTTGTCTAAGCAATCTAATTGTTCTGTCCTCCAAGGTATCAAGGTAGGTTCAGCTGAAGAACATAATTAGTACGTCTCAATTCCCCAGAGAGTGAGTCAGCAAGTCAATACACTCTCGCCAAGCAAAGTTATTATCAGCCTTAAGGAAGTTGGGTATCCCCCGCAGATCTCAACATTCCCCAGCACGATATACAGATATTCTTAACAAGTATCCCCGGTAGTCTTGGTCTAAAGATTGTCCCCCGGCGGTATATCAAACATTCAATGGAGTCACTTCCCCAATATAGTTCAAATTTTCCCCAGGAGAGCCCAATCCAGTTTCCCCAGGAAATTTGGAATCCATCTCCCTAAGCAAGTAAGCTTATCCCCAGTAGATTCTGGAAGCTTATCCCCGTAGAGCATGAACGCGTCCCCCGGCTTTATTCAAAGGTTATTTCCCTACCGGGATATAACTGGGTTATCCTCAGCCAAAAGCCACGGAAAGATCGTCCCCGACGAAGTCTTCTTATCCACAGCAAAGTCTATTAACACTTCCAACGTAACAATGGTATCTCCAACAAAGTTACCATCAACATCCCAACAAGTACCTCTCTTCCCACAGAGTATTGCTCCCCAGCAAGGTCGCTTGAGTAATTGTCTCCCCGCAGAGTAATTTATTCGCCAAGTTTATTCCCTAACGGAGTTATCTTCTCCTACCGGTATTCTTGCAACTATCATCCCCAGCGGAAACAACAAAGCATTGTTCTCCAACATCAGTCCAGGATGTGACTTCCCGGCACCCGTCAAGGATTTTTTTCCTAAGACGAAAACATACGTTCATAAACATCACATTTCTGTACATTATAGCACGCATATATGCATCATATCTTACAAATCTCATTTATGTTGAGAACATCATTGCTTGATCCATATCATGCATTGCATATGACTGACCTTTACCTTTCAGGAAAGATCCAAATAAGTTCTCAGCTATGTCCAAGACTTTAGCCTGGTTCAGTTAAATCGACCCTAAGATTTTCCTGATTCTTATCCAGTCAAAGGCCTTCTCTGGTTCAGTCAGATCGACCCCAAGATCTCCCTGATTCCTGTCCAGTTGAAGATTTCAAGACCTTGTCCGGTTCAGTTAAATCGACCCTAAGATTTTCCTGATTCATATCCAGTCAAAGGCCTTCTCTGGTTCAGTCAGATTGACCCTAAGATCTCCCTGATTCTTGTCCAGTTGAAGATTTCAAGACCTTGTCCGGTTCAGTTAAATCGACCCTAAGATTTTCCTGATTCTTATACAGTCAAAGGCCTTCTCTGGTTCAGTCAGATCGACCCTAAGATCTCCCTGATTCTTATCCAGTTGAAGATTCCAAGACCTTGCCCGGTTCAGCTAAATCGACCCTAAGATTTTCCTGATTCTTATCCCAGTAGAAGACATCCAAGATTCTCTTAGCGTTACTGTTGAGGTTGAAGTCGCCCAAGATTCTCTCATCGTTACTGTTGAGGTTGAAGTCGCCCAAGATTCTCTCATCGTTACTGTTGAGGTTGAAGTCTCCCAAGATTCTCTCATCGTTACTGTTGAGGTTGAAGTCTCCTAAGATTCTCTCAGCGTCCCTGTTGAGGTAGTAATCACCCAAGGTTCTCTCAGCGTTCCTGTTGAGGTTGTAACCATCCCTGGTTCATTCATAACCTTTTGAAGTTCCAGATTCAATTCCTGTAACTAGTCAGGACGCATCTACATAAGAGTTTTAAGACCAGCTCTTGTAACAGGCCAGGTAATCATCTTTCTTTTTCAGGTACGCAAGTTCTCGCTAAGGAATCTCTTATGCGATCGACATCCAGATGGCATCTATAAGCCCATCCACCTTCCATCATCTCTTAGAATGGAATCTATAAGCCCATCATCCTATCCATCAATCTCCAAATGGCATCTGTAAGGCCATTCCCCATATCACACTACTATGTGAGCGCAAATTTCTGGGCACTCTAGTGTTCAATCATCTTCCACCTTCGGATTACGAAAGGCACGTCAACCAATCTGCATCCTCAGGTTTAAGAAGATTGAACAGGGGCAACTGTTGTACCCCAAAATTTTCCCTCCCATATTCTTCAAGATTTGCCAAGTCAAAGCTTCAAAATCTCCCCAAGGGTTGCACAGTTCAAGGGCCTCCTAACAGTCAAAAAACTAGGGTTTTGATTCTGACAAAGAAATTGAAGTTTCCAAGGGCCCAATCAAGTCCCACATGCCTATAAACATTGTCAAGCACCCTCATGTCAAGTTTCAAGACTCACAGCACAAAATTGCACAGTCAAAAACCCTAATTGCTCTACAGTCAACTACAGGGGCAAAATGGTCATTTGACAGTCAAAAGTTCAAATTTTTGGTCAACATCTTATTTTGAAGCCACAAACATCATTTGATCAAATCTTGATCATGATTTTCAAGGCATGGCTCAAAAAAAGTCTCAAGATGCAAAAGTTTCCATATTTGGACAGTTGAAAAGTCAACTGTAACTTGACCAAGGCATAACTTCCACATGGTTTATCAGAAAAATTCCATCCAAAGCTCATTTTGAAGAGAATGACATTTCCAACAACTCCTATTCACACTTCAAGTCCAAGAAATGCTCTCACAAAAAGTTATCAATTTCAACATTATAGGTCATTTTCAAAAGTCAACAAAAAGGGACTTTAAGTCAAAGACCATAACATGAGATTGGTAAATCAAAATGACATGGGACCAAAGGCATTGGTTAGAGGACTTCAACACCTTTCCAAAATGTACAAGAACATGATCAAAGCTTAAAAATTTAGCATGATATGCCTTGTGGAAGTTGGGAAATTTAGCATCAATGCAAAGGGTTATGGACTCAAATTCTTACCCTAATTCGTCCCATACATATATAGGATGCTAAACCTAATCACAAGAACCTTGAAGCTGCGCCCAAATCTGAATACAAACTTGGAATTTTTTGTGAAAAAATTGAAAACTGAAAACGCACTTAGAGTTGGTTTCAAGGCAAAATAACTATTCTAATAGCTTGCCAAGGTCACCAGGGATCTATTCCAATCAAAGCCACAACCCCTAACGCAAAGAATTGGTAACACGAAGCCGTTCTGTTCTTAACATTTTTCATATTCGAGTTTTAATTTATACGCATCCTCGTTGCATTTTTTTTGTTGATTTGTACTAATCCAATCATTCTAAAGCTAACAGCATCGTTTAATTGAGTTTTCGTGCCCTGTACATGAATCCACCATTGGAGCTTGTTAGGGTTGCAAAGATCAAAATTTAGGGCTTCTTTCATAGGGGAAAATTGAACCACAAGACCTGGACCATTAGACTCGTGACCTTCATACGAATTGATTACACATGTCGCGCTCAATTTATGAGCAACGGTGGCCTAATCGCTATTATCATGGTCTTCATTTAGTGGGGGTTTAAAACCCCCGCTATCCATCTTTTTTTTTTCAGGCCAAAGCAAACGAACGGAGAAGAAGATCATGTGGCAAGACCTGGTTGGATGATTTGAATTCCAGCGCGCTTTTTTATTTCTATATCATTAACATCAATTTTGTTTTATATTATTTGTTCCTTATTCTATGTACAACGCGCTCAAATAGCTCAGTTGGTGGACAAAAGGCTTGGTAAACGTTGGGACCTGGGTTCGGATCCCAGGTCCCCCCCACTTTATTCCATATTTTTCTTTCTAACATGGTTCTATGTAGCGTGCTTCCTAAGGTCTACCATGCAGCCTCATATCTAGGCTTGCCACACGTCCCACAACATCAATCCAATGGCCATGATCTGAAGAACATCATGTGCATAGGTCAATGGAGCCACACGCATCCCAGAAAAGTCAACCAGGCCTCCAATAAATGGGCCAAATTACTGGCAACTTACCTCCAAAATTGGGGTCAACACCCCCCATTGGTTTGCATTCTATTTTTCATTCTTTTTATTTTTTCTATTTTATTTGTTTTATTTAGTTTTATTTTAATTCTTTAAATTAATTTTTCATAACATAAAAATACCAAAAAATCAGAAACTATAAAAATAAAAAATATGTTTTAATGTTTAATTCACTAACATTTTTGTAAATAAACTCAACAATTAATTTAGTTTCAATTCTAGGTTTAATTTTAATGTTTTTTTTAATAAACTAAAAAAATGTAGAATTAGGGTTTTAAATACTTTTATCCTTTTTTCTATTCTTTTACCATTATTAATAATTAATTATTTTTTTGTAAATAAATGTTCCATTAAATAATTAGGTTAAAACTAGGTTAGATTTAAACATTATTTTAATAAATTAAAAATAGTTTAGAATTAGGGTTTTAATTTCATTTAATTTTCTTACTAATTCCATAAATATAAAAACTCAAAAATAATTTCCTTTTCTCATTTAACTTAATTAATTTATTAATTGTAATTTAATTTCCTTAAAAGGGTCCAACGCCCTCGCATTCCCGACTTTACTTCTTCTCGCATTTTACTTTTATTTCTTTTTGTGAATATAATGTATTTATCCCAAATCCGTGTAATAGATTAATTAGACATTTATCTTTCCGCATTTTATTTTATTTCAAATCGGGTCTTGGATTAATTTGGCGATGTAGACCCGCGCCTTTGTAATAGCGTAGGACTTTTTGATTCCGTACCTTTTAACTGTTAATAACTTGCATGAAAGAGAGAATGCCAAAAATAAAAACAAAGCGTAGATTACTAATGCATGACAAGACAAAAATATCTGAAAACGACACACAAATCACACACCACCCCTAGGGTACGCCTCACTGTTGCCTTGCCCCTCGAAAGGTGGTCGTCGAGTAGAGGATGTTTTAGTAAGTCCTCATGTCCATGAACATGGCATGAGGGTAGCTTCTAAGGTGTCTTCCTATTGCTCTGGTGATCACCATGTTCTGAACCCTCGAATTGACCCGAACACCTCCAACGGTGGTGCTACCTACCTCTCAATGGTGGGATGGCACTACTTTAAGGACATTTACACAGACGAATTCCTTAGGGTAGGTAGACGACTCATAGATACTTGCTCTAATTTCAAAAACAAATCAAAACTTCTTTTCACACCGACACCTTTCAAAAAGCTTTCAAAAGCAATTTTTCAAACACTCTTGAGGACTGATACAAGAGTCGAACTGAAATTTTCAAAGGAACCTTTTTTAAACCCACAGTTGAAAAGCAAACAAACAATTTTGAAAACACAAATGAGGAAGTATCTAAGAGCCCATGGATAACCATGGATAGAAAGGGTGCTAACACCTTCCCTTTCTATAAATCTACCTCCCGAACCGAGAGCAATCTCTATAAGGAATTTTTCTGTGCTTTTGTCCTTTCCATTTGGAGAAAATAAAAGACGGTGGCGAGTCTTGCTTCCGCGACATTTCGCGAAACCAGCTTTAAACAGTCAGTTCCAGATCCACCGATCACACCTTCCTTAATGACAAGGCTACAATATATTATAAGTATAAAAATCTCAACAATAGACTACCTTTCATAATGACAAGGCTACCATCCATTGGAATAACAAAAATATCGTATACAAACTACCTTCAATAATGACTAGGCTACCATCCATTGGAGTAACAAAGATATCGACAACAGACTACCTTCCATAATGACAAAGCTACAATCCATTGTAGTAACAAAAATCTCGACAACAGACTACCTTCCATAATGACAAGGCTACCATTCATTAAAGTGACAAAAATCTCAACAATATACTACCTTCCATAATGACAAGGCTACAATCCATTGTAGTAACAAAAATCTCGACAACAACTACCTTACATAATGACAAGGCTTCAATCCATTGTAGTGACAAAAATATCAACAATATACTACCTTCTATAATGACAAGGCTACCATCCATTGGAGTAACAAAAATCTCGACAACAAACTACCTTCCATAATGACAAGGCTATAATCTATTATAGTAACAAAGATATCGACAATAGACTACCTTTCATAATGAAAATGCTACCATCCATTGGAATAACAAAAATCTCGACAACAGACTACGTTCCATAATGACAAGGCTACCATCCCTTAGAGTAACAAAAATATCGACAACAGACTACCTTCCATAAGGACATGGCTACAATCCATTGGAGTATAAAAAATCTCGACAACAGACTACCTTCAATAATGACAAGGCTACCATCCACTGGAGTAACTAAAATCTCGTACACAAACTACCTTCCATAATGACTAGGCTACCATCCTTTGGAGTAACAAAGATATCGACAACAGACTACCTTCCACAACGACAAGGCTACAATCCATTGTAGTAACAAAAATCTTGACAAAAGATTACCTTCCAAAATGACAAGGCTACCATCCATTATAATGACAAAAATCTCGACAATATATTAACTTCTATAATGACAAGGCTACCATCCATTGGAGTAACAAAAATCTCGACAATAGACTACCTTCCATAATGACAAGGCTACCATCCATTGGAGTAACTAAAATCTCGTACATAAACAACCTTCCATAATGACTAGGCTACCATCCATTGCAGTAACAAAGATATCGACAACAGACTATCGTCCATAACAACAAGGCTACAATCCATTGTAGTAACAAAAATCTCGACAACAGACTACCTTCCCTAATGACAAGGGTACCATCCATTGTAGTGACAAAAATCTCGATAATATACTACCTTCTATTATGACAATGCTTCCATCAATTAGAATAACAAAAATCTCGACAACAGACTACGTTCCATAATGACAAGCCTACCATCCCTTAGAGTAGCAGATATCTCAACAATAGACCACCTTCCATAATGACAAGGCTACCATCCATTGGAGAAACAAAGATATCGACAACATACTACCTTCCATAATGACAAGGCTACCATCCCTTAGAGTAACAAAAATCACAACAACAGAATACCTTTCATAATGACAAGGCTACCATCCATTGGAATAACAAAAATATCGTACACAAACTACCTTCCATAATGACTAGGCTACCATCCATTTGAGTAACAAAGATATCGACAACAGACTACCTTCCATAATGACAAGGCTACCATCCATTTGTAGTAACAAAAATCTCGACAATAGACTACCTTCCATAATGGCAAGGCTACCATCCATTGTAGTGACAAAAATTTCGACAATATACTACCTTCTATAATGACAACGCTATCATCCATTGGAATAAAAAAATTATTGTATACAAACTACCTTCAATAATGACTAGGCTGCCATCCATTGGAGTAACAAAGATATCGACAACATACTACCTTCCATAATGACAAGGTTACAATCCATTGTAGTAACAAAAATCTCGACAACAGACTACCTTCCATAATGACAAGGCTACCATTCATTGTAGTGACAAAGATCTCAACAATATACTACCTTCTATAATGACAAGGCTACCATCCATTGGAGTAACAAAAATCTCGACAACAGACTACCTTCCATAATGACAAGGCTACAATCTATTATAGTAACAAATATCTCGACAACAGACTACGTTCCATAATGACAAGGCTACCATCCATTGGAGTAACTAAAATCTCGTACACAAACTACCTTCAATAATGACTAGGCTACCATCCTTTGGAGTAAAAAAGATATCGACAACAGACTACCTTCCATAATGACAAGGCTACAATCCATTGTAGTAACAAAAATCTCGACAACAGACTACCTTCCATAATGACAAGGCTACCATTCACTATAGTGACAAAAATATCAACAATATACTACCTTCTATAATGACAAGGCTACGATTCATTGGAGTAACAAAAATCTCAACAACAGACTACCTTCCATAATGACAAGGCTACAATCTATTATAAGTACAAAAATCTCAACAATAGACTACCTTTCATAATGACAAGGCTACCATCCATTAGAATAACAAAAATATCGACAACAGACTACGTTCCATAATGACAAGGCTACCATCCCTTAGAGTAACAAAAATCTCAACAACAGACTACCTTCCATAATGACAAGGCTACAATCCATTGGAGTATAAAAAATCTCGACAACAGACTACCTTCCATAATGACAAGGCTACCATCCATTGGAGTAACTAAAATCTCGTACACTAACTACCTTTCATAATGACTAGGCTACCATCCATTGGAGTAACAAAGATATCGACAACAGACTATCTTCCATAACGACAAGGCTATAATACATTGTAGTAACAAAAATCTCGACAACAGACTACCTTCCATAATGACAAGGCTACCATCCATTGGAGTAACAAAAAACTCGACAACAGACTACCTTCCAAAATGACAAGGCTATAATCTATTATAGTAACAAAAATTTCGACAATAGACTACGTTTCATAATGAAAAGGCTACCATCCATTGGAATAACAAAAATCTCGACAACAGACTGCGTTCCATAATGAAAAGGCTACCAGCCCTTAGAGTAACAAAAATATCGACAACAGACTACCTTCCATAAGGACATGGCTACAATCCATTGGAGTATAAAAAATCTCGAGAACAGACTACCTTCCATAATGACAAGGCTACCATCTATTGGAGTAACTAAAATCTCGTACACAAACTACCTTCCATAATGACTAGGCTACCATCCATTGGAGTAACAAAGATATCGACAATAGACTACCTTCCATAACGACAAGGCTACAATCCCTTGTAGTAACAAAAATCTCGACAACAGACTACCTTCCATAATGACAAGGCTACCATCCAATATAGTGACAAAAATCTCGACAATATATTACCTTCTATAATGACAAGGCTACCATCCATTGGAGTAACAAAAATCTCGACAATAGACTACCTTCCATAATGACAAGGCTACCATCCATTGGAGTAACTAAAATCTCCTACATAAACTACCTTCCATAATGATTAGGCTACCATCCATTGGAGTAAAAAAGATATCGACAACAACCTATCGTCCATAACGACAAGGCTACAATCCATGGTAGTAACAAAAATCTCGACAACAGACTACCTTCCATAATGACAAGGCTACCATCCATTGGTATATCAGAAATATCGACAACAGACTACGTTCCATAATGACAAGGCTACCATCCCTTAGAGTAACAGATATCTCAACAATAGACCACCTTCCATAATGACAAGGCTTCCATCCATTGGAGAAACAAAGATATCGACAACATACTACCTTCCATAATGACAAGGCTACCGTCCATTGGAGTAACTAAAATCTCGTACATAAACTACCTTCCATAATGACTAGGATACCATACATTGGAGTAACAAATATATCGACAACAGACTACCTTCCACAACAACAAGGCTACAATCCATTTAAGTAACAAAAATCTCGACAACAGACTACCTTCCATAATGACAAGGCTATCATCCATTATAGTGACAAAAATCTCGACAATATATTACCTTCTATAATGACAAGGCTACCATCCATTGGAGTAACAAAAATCTCGACAACAGACTACCTTCCATAATGACAAGGCTACCAACCATTGGAGTAACTAAAATCTCGTAAACAAAATACCTTACATAATGACTAGGCTACCATCCATTGGAGTAACAAAGTTATCGACAACAGACTATCTTACATAACGACAAGGCTACAATCCATTATAGTAACAAAAATCTCGACAACAGACTACTTTCCATAATGACAAGGCTACCATCCTTTGGAATAACAAAAATATCAACAACACACTACCTTCCATAATGATAACGCAACCATGCAATGGAATAACAAAAATCTCGGCAATATACTACCTTCCATAATGACAAGGGTACCATCATTGGAGTAACCAAAATATCAACAAGAGACTACCTTCCATATTTACAACGCTACCATCCATTGGAGTAACTAAAATCTATTACACAATCTACCTTCCATAATGACTAGGCTACCATCCATTGGAGTAACAAAGATATCGACAACAGACTATCTTCCACAACGACAAGGCTACAATCCATGGTAGTAACAAAAATCTCGACAACAGACTACCTTCCATAATGACAAGGCTACCATCCATTAGAGTAACAAAAAACTCGACAACAGACTACCTTCCATAATGACTAGGCTACAATCCATTGTAGTAACAAAAATCTCGACAAAAGACTACGTTTCATAATGACAAGGCTACCATCCGTTAGAGTAACAAAAATCTCGACAACAGACTACCTTCCATAATGACAAGGCTACCATCCATTGGAGTAACAAAGATATCGACAACTTACTGCCTTCCATAATGACAAGGGTACCATCCCCTAGAGTAACAAAAATCACGACAAAAGACTACATTTCATAATGACAAGGGTACCATCCATTAGAATAACAAAAATATTGTACACAAACTACCTTCCATAATAACTAGGCTACCATCCATTTGAGTAACAAAGATATCCACAACAGACTACCTTCCATAACGACAAGGATACAATCCATTGTTGTAAGAAAAATCTCGACAACAGACTTCCTTCCAAAATGACAAGTCTACCACCCATTGGAGTAACAAAAAACTCGACAACAGACTACCTTCCATAATGACTAGGCTACCATCCATTGGAGTAACAAAGATATCGGCAACAGACTACCTTCTATAACGATAAGGCTACAGTCCATTATAGTAACAAAAATCTCGACAACAGACTACCTTCCATAATGACAAGGCTACCATCCATTGCAGTGACAAAAATATCAACAATATACTACCTTCTATAATGACAAGGCTACCATCCATTGGAGTAACAAAAATCTCGACAACACATTACCTTCCATAACGACAAGGCTACAATCTATTATAGTAACAAAAATCTCCACAACAGACTACCTTCCATAATGATAAGGCTACCATCCATTGGAGTAACAAAAAACACGACAACAGACTATCTTCCAGAATGACTAGGCTACTATCCATTGGAGTAATAAAGATATCGACAACAGACTACCTTTCATAACGACAAGGCTACAATCCATTGTAGTAAGAAAAATCTCGTACACAAAATACCTTCCATAATGACTAGGCTACCATCCATTGGAGTAACAAAGATATCGACAACAGACTATCTTCCATAACGACAAGGCTACAATCCATTGTAGTAACAAAAATCTCGACAACAGACTACCTTCCATAATGACAAGGCTACCATCCATTGGATTAACAAAAATATCAAAAACACACTACCTTCCATAATGACAAGGCTACCATGCAATGGAATAAAAAAAATCTCGACAATAGACTACCTTCCATATTGACAATGCTACCATCAATTGGAGTAACTAAAATCTCGTACACAAACTACCTTCAATAATGACTAGGCTACCATCCATTGGAGTCACAAAGAAATTGACAACAAACTACCTTTCATAACGACAAGGCTACAATCAATTGTAGTAACAAAAATCTCTTCAACAAACTACCTTCCGTAATTACAATGCTACCATCCATTGGAATAACAAAAATCTCGACAACAGACTATGTTCCATAATGACAAGGATACCTTTCCTTAGAGTAACAAAAATCTCGACAACAGACTACCTTCCATAACGACTAGGCTACCATCCATTGGAGTTACAAAGATATCAACAACAAACTACCTTCCATAACAACAAGCCTACAATCCATTGTAGTAACAAAAACTCGACAACATACTACCTTCCAGAATGACTATGCTACCATCCATTGGAATAACAAAAATATCGACAACACACTACCTTCCATAATTACAAGACTACCATCCAATGGAGTAATAAACATATCGACAACAAACTACCTTCCATAATGACAAGGCTACCATCCATTGGAGTAACAAAAATCATGACAACAGACTACCTTTCATAATGACAAGGCTACCATCCATTGGAATAACAAAAATATCATACACAAACTACCTTCCATAATGACTAGGCTACCATCTATTGGAGTAACAAAGATATCGACAACAGACTACATCCATAACGACAAGGCTACAATCCATTGTAGTGACAAAAATCTCGACAACAGACTACCTTCCATAATGACAAGGCTACCATCCATTGTAGTGACAAAAATCTCGATAATATACTACCTTCTTTAATGACAACGCTACCATCCATTGGAATAACAAAAATCTCGACAACAGACTACCTTCCATATGGAGAAAGCTACCATCCCTTAGAGTAACAAAAATCTCCACAACAGACTACCTTCCACAATGACAAGGCTACCATCCATTAGAGTAACAAAGATATCTACAACATACTACCTTCCATAATGACAAAGCTACCATTCATTGGAATAACAAAAATCACGACAACAGACTACCTTCTATAATGACTAGGCTACCATCCATTGGAATAACAAAAATATCGACAACACACTACCTTCCATAATGACAAGGTTACCATCCAATGGAGTAACAAAATTATCGACAACAGACTACCTTTCAGAATGACAAGGCTACCATCCATTGGAGTAACAGAAATCTCGACAACAAATTACCTTCGATAATGAAAAGGCTACCATCCATTGGAGTAACAAAAATCTCGTACACAAACTACCTTCCATAATGACTTGGCTACCATCCATTGGAGTAACAAAGATATCGACAACAGATTACCTTCCACAACGACAAGGCTACAATCCATTGTAGTAACAAAAATATTGGCAACAGAATACCTTCCATAATGACAAGGCTACCATCCATTGTAGTGACAAAAATCTCGACAATATACTACCTTCTATAATGACAAGGCTACCATCCATTGGCGTAACAAAAATCTCGACAACAGACTAACTTCCATAATAACAAGGCTACCATCCATTGGAGTAACTAAAATCTCGTACACAAATTACCTTCCATAATGACTAGGCTACCATCCATTGGAGTAACAAAGATATCAACAACAAACTACCTTCCATAACGACAAGGCTATAATCCATTGTAGTAACAAAAATCTCAATAATAGACTACCTTCCATAATTACAAGGCTACCATCCATTGTAGTGACAAAAATCTCGATAATATACTACCTTCTATAATGACAACGCTACCATCCATTAGAATTACAAAAATCTCGACAACAGACTACGCTGCAAAATGACAAGGCTACCATCCCTTAGAGTAACAAAAATCTCGACAACAGACTACCTTCCATAATGAAAAGGCTACCATCCATTGGAGTAACAAAGATATCGACAACATACTACCTTCCATAATGACAAGGCTACCATCCCTTAGAGTAAAAAAAATCATGACAATAGACTACTTCATAATGGCAAGGCTACCATCCATTGGAATAAGATAAATATCGTACACAAACTAACTTCCATAACAACTAGGCTAATATCCATTGGAGTTACAAAGATATCGACAACAGACTACCTTCCATAACGACAAGGCTACAATCCATTATAGTAACAAAAATCTCGACAACATACTACCTTCCATAATAACTAGGCTACCATCCATTGGAATAACAAAAATATCGACAACACACTACCTTCCATAATAACAAGGCTACCATCCAATGGAGTAACAAAAATATCGACAATGTAATACCTTCCGTAATGACAAGGCTACCATCCATTAAAGTAACAAAAATCATGACAACGGACTACCTTTCATAATGACAAGGCTACCATCCATTGGAGTAACAAAAATATCGTACACAAACTACCTTCCATAACGACAAGGCTACCATCCAATGGAGTAACAAAAATAACGACAACAAACTACCTTCCATAATGACAAGGCTATGATCCATTGGAGTAATAGAAATCTCAACAACCGACTACCTGCGATAATGACAAGGCTACGATCCATTGGAACAACTAAAATCTCGTACAGAAACTACCTTCCATAATGACTTGGCTACCATCCATTGGAGTAACAAAGATATCGACAACATACTACATTCCACAACGACAAGGCTACAATCCATTGTAGTAACAAAAATATCGATAATAGAATACCTTCCATAATGACAAGGCTACCATCCATTGTAGAGACAAAAATCTCGACAATATACTACCTTCTATAATGACAAGGCTATCATCCATCGGAGTAACAAAAATCTCGACAACAGACTACCTTCCATAATAACATGGCTACCATTCATTGGAATAACAAAAATCACAACAACAGACTACCTTCCATAATAACTAGGCTATCATCCATTGGTATAACAAAAATATCGACACCACACTACCTTCCATAATGACAAGGTTACCATCCAATGGAGTAGCAAAAATATCGACAATAGACTACCTTTCATAATGACAAGGCTACCATCCATTGGAGTAACAGAAATCTCGACAAAAGATTACCTTCGATAATGACAAGGCTACCATCCATTGGAGTAACAAAAATCTCGTACACAAACTACCTTCCATAATGACTTGGCTACCATCCATTGGAGTAACAAAGATATCCACAATAGATTACCTTCCACAACAACAAGGCTACAATCCATTGTAGTAACAAAAATATCGGCAACAAAATACCTTCCATAATGACAAGGCTACCATCCATTGTAGTGACAAAAATCTCGACAATATACTACCTTCTATAATGACAAGGCTACCATCCATTGGAGTAACAAAAATTTCGACAACAGACTACCTTCTATAATGACAAGGCTACCATCCATTGGAGTAACTAAAATCTCGTACACAAATTACCTTCCATAATGACTAGGATACCATCCATTGGAGTAACAAAGATATCGACAACAAACTACCTTCCATAACGACAAGGCTACAATCCATTGTAGTAACAAAAATCTCGACAATAGACTACCTTCCATAATTACAAGGCTACCATCCATTGTAGTGACAAAAATCTCGATAATATACTACTTTCTATAATGACAACGCTACCATCCATTGGAATTACAAAAATCTCGACAACAGACTACGTTGCATAATAACAAGGCTACCATCCCTTAGAGTAACAAAAATCTCGACAATAGACTTCCTTCCATAATGAAAAGGCTACCATCCATTGGAGTAGCAAAGATATCGACAACATACTACCTTCCATAATGACAAGGCTACCATCCCTTAGAGTAACAAAAATCATGACAACAGACTACCTTCCATAATGACAACGTTACACATTGGAATAAGAAAAATATCGTACACAAACTACCTTCCATAACGACTAGGCTACCATCCATTGGAGTTACAAAGATATCGACAATAGACTACCTTCCATAACGACAAGGCTACAATCCATTATAGTAACAAAAACCTCGACAACAGACTACCTTCCATAATGACTAGGCGACCATCCATTGGAATAACAAAAATATCGACAACACACTACCTTCCATAATAACAAGGCTACCATCCAATGGAGTAACAAAAATATTGACAACATACTACCTTCCATAATGACAAGGCTACCATCCATTAGAGTAACAAAAATCATGACAACAGACTACCTTTCATAATGACAAGGCTACCATCCATTGGAATAACAAAAATATCGTACACAAACTACCTTCCATAACGACAAGGCTACCATCCAATGGAGTAACAAAAATATCGATAACAGAGTACCTTCCATAATGACAAGGCTATGATCCATTGGAGTAACAGAAATCTCGACAACAGACTACCTGCGATAATGACAAGGCTAAGATCCATTGGAGTAACTAAAATCTCGTACAGAAACTACCTTCCATAATGACTTGGCTACAATCCATTGGAGTAATAAAGATATCGACAACAGACTACCTTCCACAACGACAAGGCTACAATCCATTGTAGTAACAAAAATATCGACAATAGAATACCTTCCATAATGACAAGGCTACCATCCATTGTAGTGACAAAAATATCGACACCACACTACCTTCCATAATGACAAGGCTACCATCCAATGGAGTAACAAAAATATCGACAACAGACTACCTTTCATAATGACAAGGCTACCATCCATTGGAGTAACAGAAATCTCGACAACAGAGTACCTTCGATAATGACAAGTCTACTATCTATTAAAGTATCAAAAATATCGACAATAGACTACCTTCCGTATTGACAAGGGTACCATCATTGGAGTAACCAAAATATCGACAAGAGACTACCTTCCATAAGGACAAGGCTACAATCCATTGGAGTATAAAAAAATTCGACAACAGACTACCATCCATAATGATAAGGCTACCATCCATTGGAGTATCAAAAAACTCGACAACATACTATCTTCCATAATGACAAGGCTACCATCCAATGGAGTAACAAAAATATCGACAACAGACTACCTTCCATAATGACAAGGTTACCATCCATTGGAGTAACAGAAATCTCGACAAAAAACTACCTTCGATAATGACAAGTCTACCATGCATTGGAGTAACAAAAATCTCGACAACACACTACCTTCCATAATGACAACGCTACCATGCAGTGGAGTAACAAAAATCTTGGAAATAGACTACCTTCCATAATGACAAGGGTACCATCATTGGAGTAACCAAAATATCCACAAGAGACTACCTTCCATAATGACAAGGCTACAATCCATTAGAGTATAAAAAATCTCGACAACAGACTACCTTCCATAATGACAAGGCTACCATTCATAGGAGTAACAAAGATATCGACAACATACTACCTTCCATAATAACAAGGCTAACATCCCATAGAGTAACAAAAATCACGACAACAGACTACCTTTCATAATGACAAGGCTACCATCCATTGGAATAACAAAAATATCGTACACAAACTACCTTCCATAATGACTAGGCTACCATACATTGGAGTAACAAAGATATCGACAACAGACTACCTTCCATAATGACAAGGCTACAATCCATTGTAGTAATAAAATTCTCGACAACAGACTACCTTCCATAATGACAAGGCTACCATCCATTGTAGTGACAAAAATCTCGACAATATACTACCTTCTATAATGACAACGCTACCATCCATTGGAATAACAAAAATTGCGACAACAGACAACCTTCCATATGGACAAGGCTACCATCCCTTATAATAACAAAAATCTCGACAACAGACTACCTTCCATAATGAAAAGGCTACCATCCATTGGAGTAACAAAGATATCGACAACATACTACCTTCCATAATGACAAGGCTTCCATCCCTTAGAGTAAAAAAAATCATGACAATAGACTACTTCATAATGGCAAGGCTACCATCCATTGGAATAAGAAAAATATCGTACACAAACTACCTTCCATAACAACTAGGCTAATATCCATTGGAGTTACAAAGATATCGACAACAGACTACCTTCCATAACGACAAGGCTACAATCCATTATAGTAACAAAAATCTCGACAACATACTACCTTCCATAATAACTAGGCTACCATCCATTGGAATAACAAAAATATCGACAACACACTACCTTCCATAATAACAAGGCTACCATCCAATGGAGTAACAAAAATATCGACAACGTAATACCTTCCGTAATGACAAGGCTACCATCCATTAAAGTAACAAAAATCATGACAACGGACTACCTTTCATAATGACAAGGCTACCATCCATTGGAGTAACAAAAATATCGTACACAAACTACCTTCCATAACGACAAGGCTACCATCCAATGGAGTAACAAAAATAACGACAACAAACTACCTTCCATAATGACAAGGCTATGATCCATTGGAGTAATAGAAATCTCGACAACAGACTACCTGCGATAATGACAAGGCTACGATCCATTGGAGCAACTAAAATCTCGTACAGAAACTACCTTCCATAATGACTTGGCTACCATCCATTGGAGTAACAAAGATATCTACAACAGACTACATTCCACAACGACAAGGCTACAATCCATTGTAGTAACAAAAATATCGATAATAGAATACCTTCCATAATGACAAGGCTACCATCCATTGTAGAGACAAAAATCTCGACAATATACTACCTTCTATAATGACAAGGCTATCATCCATTGGAGTAATAAAAATCTCGACAACAGACTACCTTCCATAATAACATGGCTACCATTCATTGGAATAACAAAAATCACAACAACAGACTACCTTCCATAATAACTAGGCTATCATCCATTGGTATAACAAAAATATCGACACCACACTACCTTCCATAATGACAAGGTTACCATCCAATGGAGTAGCAAAAATATCGACAATAGACTACCTTTCATAATGACAAGGCTACCATCCATTGGAGTAACAGAAATCTCGACAAAAGATTACCTTCGATAATGACAAGGCTACCATCCATTGGAGTAACAAAAATCTCGTACACAAACTACCTTCCATAATGACTTGGCTACCATCCATTGGAGTAACAAAGATATCCACAATAGATTACCTTCCACAACAACAAGGCTACAATCCATTGTAGTAACAAAAATATCGGCAACAAAATACCTTCCATAATGACAAGGCTACCATCCATTGTAGTGACAAAAATCTCGACAATATACTACCTTCTATAATGACAAGGCTACCATCCATTGGAGTAACAAAAATTTCGACAACAGACTACCTTCTATAATGACAAGGCTACCATCCATTGGAGTAACTAAAATCTCGTACACAAATTACCTTCCATAATGACTAGGATACCATCCATTGGAGTAACAAAGATATCGACAACAAACTACCTTCCATAACGACAAGGCTACAATCCATTGTAGTAACAAAAATCTCGACAATAGACTACCTTCCATAATTACAAGGCTACCATCCATTGTAGTGACAAAAATCTCGATAATATACTACGTTCTATCATGACAACGCTACCATCCATTGGAATTACAAAAATCTCGACAACAGACTACGTTGCATAATAACAAGGCTACCATCCCTTAGAGTAACAAAAATCTCGACAATAGACTTCCTTCCATAATGAAAAGGCTACCATCCATTGGAGTAGCAAAGATATCAACAACATACTACCTTCCATAATGACAAGGCTACCATCCCTTAGAGTAACAAAAATCATGACAACAGACTACCTTCCATAATGACAACGTTACACATTGGAATAAGAAAAATATCGTACACAAACTACCTTCCATAACGACTAGGCTACCATCCATTGGAGTTACAAAGATATCGACAATAGACTACCTTCCATAACGACAAGGCTACAATCCATTATAGTAACAAAAACCTCGACAACAGACTACCTTCCATAATGACTAGGCGACCATCCATTGGAATAACAAAAATATCGACAACACACTACCTTCCATAATAACAAGGCTACCATCCAATGGAGTAACAAAAATATTGACAACATACTACCTTCCATAATGACAAGGCTACCATCCATTAGAGTAACAAAAATCATGACAACAAACTACCTTTCATAATGACAAGGCTACCATCCATTGGAATAACAAAAATATAGTACACAAACTACCTTCCATAACGACAAGGCTACCATCCAATGGAGTAACAAAAATATCGCTAACAGAGTACCTTCCATAATGACAAGGCTATGATCCATTGGAGTAACAGAAATCTCGACAACAGACTACCTGCGATAATGACAAGGCTAAGATCCATTGGAGTAACTAAAATCTCGTACAGAAACTACCTTCCATAATGACTTGGCTACAATCCATTAGAGTAACAAAGATATCGACAACTGACTACCTTCCACAACGACAAGGCTACAATCCATTGTAGTAACAAAAATATCGACAATAGAATACCTTCCATAATGACAAGGCTACCATCCATTGTAGTGACAAAAATATCGACACCACACTACCTTCCATAATGACAAGGCTACCATCCAATGGAGTAACAAAAATATCGACAACAGACTACCTTTCATAATGACAAGGCTACCATCCATTGGAGTAACAGAAATCTCGACAACAGAGTACCTTCGATAATGACAAGTCTACTATCTATTAAAGTAACAAAAATATCGACAATAGACTACCTTCCGTAATGACAAGGGTACCATCATTGGAGTAACCAAAATATCGACAAGAGACTACCTTCCATAAGGACAAGGCTACAATCCATTGGAGTATAAAAAAATTCGACAACAGACTACCATCCATAATGATAAGGCTACCATCCATTGGAGTATCAAAAAACTCGACAACATATTATCTTCCATAATGACAAGGCTACCATCCATTGGAGTAACAAAGATATCGACAACAGACTACATTCCACAACGACAAGGCTACAATCCATTGTAGTAACAAAAATATCGATAATAGAATACCTTCCATAATGACAAGGCTACCATCCATTGTAGAGACAAAAATCTCGACAATATACTACCTTCTATAATGACAAGGCTATCATCCATTGGAGTAACAAAAATCTCGACAACAGACTACCTTCCATAATAACATGGCTACCATTCATTGGAATAACAAAAATCACAACAACAGACTACCTTCCATAATAACTAGGCTATCATCCATTGGTATAACAAAAATATCGACACCACACTACCTTCCATAATGACAAGGTTACCATCCAATGGAGTAGCAAAAATATCGACAATAGACTACCTTTCATAATGACAAGGCTACCATCCATTGGAGTAACAGAAATCTCGACAAAAGATTACCTTCGATAATGACAAGGCTACCATCCATTGGAGTAACAAAAATCTCGTACACAAACTACCTTCCATAATGACTTGGCTACCATCCATTGGAGTAACAAAGATATCCACAATAGATTACCTTCCACAACAACAAGGCTACAATCCATTGTAGTAACAAAAATATCGGCAACAAAATACCTTCCATAATGACAAGGCTACCATCCATTGTAGTGACAAAAATCTCGACAATATACTACCTTCTATAATGACAAGGCTACCATCCATTGGAGTAACAAAAATTTCGACAACAGACTACCTTCTATAATGACAAGGCTACCATCCATTGGAGTAACTAAAATCTCGTACACAAATTACCTTCCATAATGACTAGGATACCATCCATTGGAGTAACAAAGATATCGACAACAAACTACCTTCCATAACGACAAGGCTACAATCCATTGTAGTAACAAAAATCTCGACAATAGACTACCTTCCATAATTACAAGGCTACCATCCATTGTAGTGACAAAAATCTCGATAATATACTACCTTCTATCATGACAACGCTACCATCCATTGGAATTACAAAAATCTCGACAACAGACTATGTTGCATAATAACAAGGCTACCATCCCTTAGAGTAACAAAAATCTCGACAATAGACTTCCTTCCATAATGAAAAGGCTACCATCCATTGGAGTAGCAAAGATATCGACAACATACTACCTTCCATAATGACAAGGCTACCATCCCTTAGAGTAACAAAAATCATGACAACAGACTACCTTCCATAATGACAACGTTACACATTGGAATAAGAAAAATATCGTACACAAACTACCTTCCATAACGACTAGGCTACCATCCATTGGAGTTACAAAGATATCGACAATAGACTACCTTCCATAACGACAAGGCTACAATCCATTATAGTAACAAAAACCTCGACAACAGACTACCTTCCATAATGACTAGGCGACCATCCATTGGAATAACAAAAATATCGACAACACACTACCTTCCATAATAACAAGGCTACCATCCAATGGAGTAACAAAAATATTGACAACATACTACCTTCCATAATGACAAGGCTACCATCCATTAGAGTAACAAAAATCATGACAACAAACTACCTTTCATAATGACAAGGCTACCATCCATTGGAATAACAAAAATATAGTACACAAACTACCTTCCATAACGACAAGGCTACCATCCAATGGAGTAACAAAAATATCGATAACAGAGTACCTTCCATAATGACAAGGCTATGATCCATTGGAGTAACAGAAATCTCGACAACAGACTACCTGCGATAATGACAAGGCTAAGATCCATTGGAGTAACTAAAATCTCGTACAGAAACTACCTTCCATAATGACTTGGCTACAATCCATTGGAGTAACAAAGATATCGACAACAGACTACCTTCCACAACGACAAGGCTACAATCCATTGTAGTAACAAAAATATCGACAATAGAATACCTTCCATAATGACAAGGCTACCATCCATTGTAGTGACAAAAATATCGACACCACACTACCTTCCATAATGACAAGGCTACCATCCAATGGAGTAACAAAAATATCGACAACAGACTACCTTTCATAATGACAAGGCTACCATCCATTGGAGTAACAGAAATCTCGACAACAGAGTACCTTCGATAATGACAAGTCTACTATCTATTAAAGTAACAAAAATATCGACAATAGACTACCTTCCGTAATGACAAGGGTACCATCATTGGAGTAACCAAAATATCGACAAGAGACTACCTTCCATAAGGACAAGGCTACAATCCATTGGAGTATAAAAAAATTCGACAACAGACTACCATCCATAATGATAAGGCTACCATCCATTGGAGTTTCAAAAAACTCGACAACATATTATCTTCCATAATGACAAGGCTACCATCCAATGGAGTAACAAAAATATCGACAACAGACTACCTTCCATAATGACAAGGTTACCATCCATTGGAGTAACAGAAATCTCGACAAAAAACTACCTTCGATAATGACAAGTCTACCATGCATTGGAGTAACAAAAATCTCGACAACACACTACCTTCCATAATGACAACGCTACCATGCAGTGGAGTAACAAAAATCTTGGAAATAGACTACCTTCCATAATGACAAGGGTACCATCATTGGAGTAACCAAAATATCCACAAGAGACTACCTTCCATAATGACAAGGCTACAATCCATTAGAGTATAAAAAATCTCGACAACAGACTACCTTCCATAATGACAAGGCTACCATTCATAGGAGTAATAAAGATATCGACAACATACTACCTTCCATAATAACAAGGCTAACATCCCATAGAGTAACAAAAATCACGACAACAGACTACCTTTCATAATGACAAGGCTACCATCCATTGGAATAACAAAAATATCGTACACAAACTACCTTCCATAATGACTAGGCTACCATCCATTGGAGTAACAAAGATATCGACAACAGACTACCTTCCATAATGACAAGGCTACAATCCATTGTAGTAATAAAATTCTCGACAACAGACTACCTTCCATAATGACAAGGCTACCATCCATTGTAGTGACAAAAATCTCGACAATATACTACCTTCTATAATGACAACGCTACCATCCATTGGAATAACAAAAATTGCGACAACAGACAACCTTCCATATGGACAAGGCTACCATCCCTTAGAGTAACAAAAATCTCGACAACAGACTACCTTCCATAATGAAAAGGCTACCATCCATTGGAGTAATAAAGATATCGACAACATACTACCTTCCATAATGACAAGGCTTCCATCCCTTAGAGTAAAAAAAATCATGACAATAGACTACTTCATAATGGCAAGGCTACCATCCATTGGAATAAGAAAAATATCGTACACAAACTACCTTCCATAACAACTAGGCTAATATCCATTGGAGTTACAAAGATATCGACAACAGACTACCTTCCATAACGACAAGGCTACAATCCATTATAGTAACAAAAATCTCGACAACATACTACCTTCCATAATAACTAGGCTACCATCCATTGGAATAACAAAAATATCGACAACACACTACCTTCCATAATAACAAGGCTACCATCCAATGGAGTAACAAAAATATCGACAACGTAATACCTTCCGTAATGACAAGGCTACCATCCATTAAAGTAACAAAAATCATGACAACGGACTACCTTTCATAATGACAAGGCTACCATCCATTGGAGTAACAAAAATATCGTACACAAACTACCTTCCATAACGACAAGGCTACCATCCAATGGAGTAACAAAAATAACGACAACAAACTACCTTTCATAATGACAAGGCTATGATCCATTGGAGTAATAGAAATCTCGACAACAGACTACCTGCGATAATGACAAGGCTACGATCCATTGGAGCAACTAAAATCTCGTACAAAAACTACCTTCCATAATGACTTGGCTACCATCCATTGGAGTAACAAAGATATCGACAACAGACTGCATTCCACAACGACAAGGCTACAATCCATTGTAGTAACAAAAATATCGATAATAGAATACCTTCCATAATGACAAGGCTACCATCCATTGTAGAGACAAAAATCTCGACAATATACTACCTTCTATAATGACAAGGCTATCATCCATTGGAGTAACAAAAATCTCGACAACAGACTACCTTCCATAATAACATGGCTACCATTCATTGGAATAACAAAAATCACAACAACAGACTACCTTCCATAATAACTAGGCTATCATCCATTGGTATAACAAAAATATCGACACCACACTACCTTCCATAATGACAAGGTTACCATCCAATGGAGTAGCAAAAATATCGACAATAGACTACCTTTCATAATGACAAGGCTACCATCCATTGGAGTAACAGAAATCTCGACAAAAGATTACCTTCGATAATGACAAGGCTACCATCCATTGGAGTAACAAAAATCTCGTACACAAACTACCTTCCATAATGACTTGGCTACCATCCATTGGAGTAACAAAGATATCCACAATAAATTACCTTCCACAACAACAAGGCTACAATCCATTGTAGTAACAAAAATATCGGCAACAAAATACCTTCCATAATGACAAGGCTACCATCCATTGTAGTGACAAAAATCTCGACAATATACTACCTTCTATAATGACAAGGCTACCATCCATTGGAGTAACAAAAATTTCGACAACAGACTACCTTCTATAATGACAAGGCTACCATCCATTGGAGTAACTAAAATCTCGTACACAAATTACCTTCCATAATGACTAGGATACCATCCATTGGAGTAACAAAGATATCGACAACAAACTACCTTCCATAACGACAAGGCTACAATCCATTGTAGTAACAAAAATCTCGACAATAGACTACCTTCCATAATTACAAGGCTACCATCCATTGTAGTGACAAAAATCTCGATAATATACTACCTTCTATCATGACAACGCTACCATCCATTGGAATTACAAAAATCTCGACAACAGACTACGTTGCATAAAAGCAAGGCTACCATCCCTTAGAGTAACAAAAATCTCGACAATAGACTTCCTTCCATAATGAAAAGGCTACCATCCATTGGAGTAGCAAAGATATCGACAACATACTACCTTCCATAATGACAAGGCTACCATCCCTTAGAGTAACAAAAATCATGACAACAGACTACCTTCCATAATGACAACGTTACACATTGGAATAAGAAAAATATCGTACACAAACTACCTTCCATAACGACTAGGCTACCATCCATTGGAGTTACAAAGATATCGACAATAGACTACCTTCCATAACGACAAGGCTACAATCCATTATAGTAACAAAAACCTCGACAACAGACTACCTTCCATAATGACTAGGCGACCATCCATTGGAATAACAAAAATATCGACAACACACTACCTTCCATAATAACAAGGCTACCATCCAATGGAGTAACAAAAATATTGACAACATACTAACTTCCATAATGACAAGGCTACCATCCATTAGAGTAACAAAAATCATGACAACAAACTACCTTTCATAATGACAAGGCTACCATCCATTGGAATAACAAAAATATCGTACACAAACTACCTTCCATAACGACAAGGCTACCATCCAATGGAGTAACAAAAATATCGATAACAGAGTACCTTCCATAATGACAAGGCTATGATCCATTGGAGTAACAGAAATCTCGACAACAGACTACCTGCGATAATGACAAGGCTAAGATCCATTGGAGTAACTAAAATCTCGTACAGAAACTACCTTCCATAATGACTTGGCTACAATCGATTGGAGTAACAAAGATATCGACAACAGACTACCTTCCACAACGACAAGGCTACAATCCATTGTAGTAACAAAAATATCGACAATAGAATACCTTCCATAATGACAAGGCTACCATCCATTGTAGTGACAAAAATATCGACACCACACTACCTTCCATAATGACAAGGCTACCATCCAATGGAGTAACAAAAATATCGACAACAGACTACCTTTCATAATGACAAGGCTACCATCCATTGGAGTAACAGAAATCTCGACAACAGAGTACCTTCGATAATGACAAGCCTACTATCTATTAAAGTAACAAAAATATCGACAATAGACTACCTTCCGTAATGACAAGGGTACCATCATTGGAGTAACCAAAATATCGACAAGAGACTACCTTCCATAAGGACAAGGCTACAATCCATTGGAGTATAAAAAAATTCGACAACAGACTACCATCCATAATGATAAGGCTACCATCCATTGGAGTATCAAAAAACTCGACAACATACTATCTTCCATAATGACAAGGCTACCATCCAATGGAGTAACAAAAATATCGACAACAGACTACCTTCCATAATGACAAGGTTACCATCCATTGGAGTAACAGAAGTCTCGACAAAAAACTACCTTCGATAATGACAAGTCTACCATGCATTGGAGTAACAAAAATCTCGACAACACACTACCTTCCATAATGACAACGCTACCATGCAGTGGAGTAACAAAAATCTTGGAAATAGACTACCTTCCATAATGACAAGGGTACCATCATTGGAGTAACCAAAATATCCACAAGAGACTACCTTCCATAATGACAAGGCTACAATCCATTAGAGTATAAAAAATCTCGACAACAGACTACCTTCCATAATGACAAGGCTACCATTCATAGGAGTAACAAAGATATCGACAACATACTACCTTCCATAATAACAAGGCTAACATCCCATAGAGTAACAAAAATCACGACAACAGACTACCTTTCATAATGACAAGGCTACCATCCATTGGAATAACAAAAATATCGTACACAAACTACCTTCCATAATGACTAGGCTACCATCCATTGGAGTAACAAAGATATCGACAACAGACTACCTTCCATAATGACAAGGCTACAATCCATTGTAGTAATAAAATTCTCGACAACAGACTACCTTCCATAATGACAAGGCTACCATCCATTGTAGTGACAAAAATCTCGACAATATACTACCTTCTATAATGACAACGCTACCATCCATTGGAATAACAAAAATTGCAACAACAGACAACCTTCCATATGGACAAGGCTACCATCCCTTAGAGTAACAAAAATCTCGACAACAGACTACCTTCCATAATGACAAGGCTACCATCCATTATGGTAACAAAGATGTCTACAACATACTACCTTCCATAATGACAAGGCTACCATTCATTGGAATAACAAAAATCACGACAACAGACTACCTTCCATAATGACAACGCTACCATCCATTGGAATAACAAAAATATCGACAACACACTACCTTCCATAATGACAAGGCTACCATCCAATGGAGTAACCAAAATATCCACAAGAGACTACCTTCCATAATGACAAGGCTATAAACCATTGGAGTAACAGAAATCTCGACAACAGAATACCTTCGATAATGACAAGTCTACCATCCATTGGAGTAACAAAAATCTCAACAACAGACTACCTTCCATAATGACTAGGCTACCATCCATTGGAGTAACAATGATATCGACAAAAAACCACCTTCCATAATGACAAGGCTACAATCCTTTGTAGTAACAAAAATCTCAAAAATAGAGTACCTTCCATAATGACAAGGCTACCATCCATTGTAGTAACACAAATCTCGACAATAGACTACCTTCCATAATGGCAAGGCTACCTTCCATTGGAGTAACAAAAAACTAAACAACAGACTACCTTCCATAATAAATAGGCTACCATCCATTGGAGTAACAAAGATATCGACAACAAACTACCTTTTATAACGACAAGGCTACCATCCAATGTAGTAACAAAAATCTCGACAATAGACTACCTTCCATAATGACAAGGCTACCATCCATTAGAGTAATAAAGATATCGACAACAAACTACCTTCCATAATGACTTGGCTACCATCAATTGGAGTAACAAAGATATCAAAAACAGACTACCTTCCATAATGACTTGGCTACAATCCATTGTAGTAACAAAAATATCGACAATATATTACCTTCTATAATGACAAGGCTACCTTCCATTAGAGTAACAAAAATCTCGACAATAGACTACCTTCCATAATGACAAGGCTACCATCCATTAGAGTAACTAAAATCTCGTACATAAACTACCTTCCATAATGACTAGGCTACCATCCATTTGAGTAACAAAGATATCGACAACAGACTATCGTCCATAACGACAAGGCTACATTCCATTGTAGTGACAAACACATCAACAATTTACTACCTTCCATAATGACTAGACTACCATCCATTGGAGTAACAAATATATCGACAACAGACTACCTTCCATAATGACTAGGCTACCAACCATTGGAATAACAAAAATATCATATACAAACTACCTTCCATAACGAATAGGCTACCATCCATTGGAGTTACAAAGATATCAACAACAGACTACCTTCCAAAACGACAAGGCTACAATCCATTGTAGTAACAAAAATCTCGACAACAGACTACCTTCCATAATCACTATGCTACCATCCATTGGAATAACAAAAATATCGACAACACACTACCTTCCATAATGACAAGGCTACCATCCAATGGAGTAACAAACATATCGACAACAGACTACCTTCCATAATGACAAGGCTACCATCCATTTTTTAACAAAGATGTCTACAACATACTACCTTCCATAATAACAAGGCTACCATTCATTGGAATAACAAAAATCACGACAACAGACTACCTTCCATAATGACAACGCTACCATTCATTGGAATAACAAAAATATCGACAACACACTACCTTCCATAATGACAAGGCTACCATCCAATGGAGTAACCAAAATATCCACAAGAGACTACCTTCCATAATGACAAGGCTATAAACCATTGGAGTAACAGAAATCTCGACAACAGAATACCTTCGATAATGACAAGTCTACCATCCATTGGAGTAACAAAAATCTCAACAACAGACTACCTTCCATAATGACTAGGCTACCATCCATTGGAGTAACAATGATATCGACAAAAAACCACCTTCCATAATGACAAGGCTACAATCCTTTGTAGTAACAAAAATCTCGAAAATAGAGTACCTTCCATAATGACAAGGCTACCATCCATTGTAGTAACACAAATCTCGACAATAGACTACCTTCCATAATGGCAAGGCTACCTTCCATTGGAGTAACAAAAAACTAAACAACAGACTACCTTCCATTGGAGTAACAAAAAACTAAACAACAGACTACCTTCCATAATGACTAGGCTACCATCCATTGGAGTAACAAAGATATCGAAAACAAACTACCTTTTATAACGACAAGGCTACCATCCAATGTAGTAACAAAAATCTCGAAACAGACTACCTTCCATAATGACAAGGCTACCATCCATTGGAGTAACAAAGATATCGACAACAAACTACCTTCCATAATGACTTGGCTACCATCAATTGGAGTAACAAAGTTATCGAAAACAAACTACCTTTCATAATGACTTGGCTACAATCCATTGTAGTAACAAAAATATCGACAATATATTACCTTCTATAATGACAAGGCTACCTTCCATTAGAGTAACAAAAATCTAGACAATAGACTACCTTCCATAATGACAAGGCTACCATCCATTAGAGTAACTAAAATCTCGTACATAAACTACCTTCCATATTGACTAGGCTACCATCCATTGGAGTAACAAAGATATCGACAACAGACTATCGTCCATAACGACAAGGCTACAATCCATTGTAGTGACAAACACATCAACAATTTACTACCTTCCATAATGAGTAGACTACCATCCATTGGAGTAACAAATATATCGACAACAGACTACCTTCCATAATGACTAGGCTACCATCCATTGGAATAACAAAAATATCGTACACAAACTACCTTCCATAACGAATAGGCTACCTTCCATTGGAGTTACAAAGACATCAACAACAGACTACCTTCCAAAACGACAAGGCTACAATCCATTGTAGTAACAAAAATCTCGACAACAGACTACCTTCCATAATCACTATGCTACCATCCATTGGAATAACAAAAATATCGACAACACACTACCTTCCATAATGACAAGGCTACCATCCAATGGAGTAACAAACATATCGACAACAGACTACCTTCCATAATGACAAGGCTACCATCCATTATGGTAACAAAGATGTCTACAACATAATACCTTCCATAATGACAAGGCTACCATTCATTGGAATAACAAAAATCAGGACAACAGACTACCTTCCATAATGACAACGCTACCATCCATTGGAATAACAAAAATATCGACAACACACTACCTTCCATAATGACAAGGCTACCATCCAATGGAGTAACCAAAATATCCACAAGAGACTACCTTCCATAATGACAAGGCTATAAACCATTAGAGTAACAGAAATCTCGACAATAGAATACCTTCGATAATGACAAGTCTACCATCCATTGGAGTAACAAAAATCTCAACAACAGACTACCTTCCATAATGACTAAGCTACCATCCATTGGAGTAACAATGATATCGACAAAAAACCACCTTCCATAATGACAAGGCTACAATCCTTTGTAGTAACAAAAATCTCGAAAATAGAGTACCTTCTATAATGACAAGGCTACCATCCATTGTAGTAACACAAATCTCGACAATAGACTACCTTCCATAATGGCAAGGCTACCTTCCATTGGAGTAACAAAAAACTAAACAACAGACTACCTTCCATAATGACTAGGCTACCATCCAATGGAGTAACAAAGATATCGACAACAAACTACCTTTTATAACGACAAGGCTACCATCCAATGTAGTAACAAAAATCTCGAAACAGACTACCTTCCATAATGACAAGGCTACCATCCATTGGAGTAACAAAGATATCAACAACAAACTACCTTCCATAATGACTTGGCTACCATCAATTGGAGTAACAAAGATATCGAAAACAGACTACCTTCCATAATGACTTGGCTACAATCCATTGTAGTAACAAAAATATCGACAATATATTACCTTCTATAATGACAAGGCTACCTTCCATTAGAGTAACAAAAATCTCGACAATAGACTACCTTCCATAATGACAAGGCTACCATCCATTAGAGTAACTAAAATCTCGTACATAAACTACCTTCCATAATGACTAGGCTACCATCCATTGGAATAACAAAAATATCGTACACAAACTTCCTTCCATAACGAATAGGCTACCATCCATTGGAGTTACAAAGACATCAACAACAGACTACCTTCCAAAACGACAAGGCTACAATCCATTGTAGTAACAAAAATCTCGACAACAGACTACCTTCCATAATCACTATGCTACCATCCATTGGAATAACAAAAATATCGACAACACACTACCTTCCATAATGACAAGGCTACCATCCAATGGAGTAACAAACATATCGACAACAGACTACCTTCCATAATGACAAGGCTACCATCCATTATGGTAACAAAGATGTCTACAACATACTACCTTCCATAATGACAAGGCTACCATTCATTGGAATAACAAACATATCGACAACAGACTACCTTCCATAATGACAAGGCTACCATCCATTTTTTAACAAAGATGTCTACAACATACTACCTTCCATAATAACAAGGCTACCATTCATTGGAATAACAAAAATCACGACAACAGACTACCTTCCATAATGACAACGCTACCATCCATTGGAATAACAAAAATATCGACAACACACTACCTTCCATAATGACAAGGCTACCATCCAATGGAGTAACCAAAATATCCACAAGAGACTACCTTCCATAATGACAAGGCTATAAACCATTGGAGTAACAGAAATCTCGACAACAGAATACCTTCGATAATGACAAGTCTACCATCCATTGGAGTAACAAAAATCTCAACAACAGACTACCTTCCATAATGACTAGGCTACCATCCATTGGAGTAACAATGATATCGACAAAAAACCACCTTCCATAATGACAAGGCTACAATCCTTTGTAGTAACAAAAATCTCGAAAATAGAGTACCTTCCATAATGACAAGGCTACCATCCATTGTAGTAACACAAATCTCGACAATAGACTACCTTCCATAATGGCAAGGCTACCTTCCATTGGAGTAACAAAAAAATAAACAACAGACTACCTTCCATTGGAGTAACAAAAAACTAAACAACAGACTACCTTCCATAATGACTAGGCTACCATCCATTGGAGTAACAAAGATATCGAAAACAAACTACCTTTTATAACGACAAGCCTACCATCCAATGTAGTAACAAAAATCTCGAAACAGACTACCTTCCATAATGACAAGGCTACCATCCATTGGAGTAACAAAGATATCGACAACAAACTACCTTCCATAATGACTTGGCTACCATCAATTGGAGTAACAAAGTTATCGAAAAAAAACTACCTTTCATAATGACTTGGCTACAATCCATTGTAGTAACAAAAATATCGACAATATATTACCTTCTATAATGACAAGGCTACCTTCCATTAGAGTAACAAAAATCTAGACAATAGACTACCTTCCATAATGACAAGGCTACCATCCATTAGAGTAACTAAAATCTCGTACATAAACTACCTTCCATATTGACTAGGCTACCATCCATTGGAGTAACAAAGATATCGACAACAGACTATCGTCCATAACGACAAGGCTACAATCCATTGTAGTGACAAACACATCAACAATTTACTACCTTCCATAATGAGTAGACTACCATCCATTGGAGTAACAAATATATCGACAACAGACTACCTTCCATAATGCCTAGGCTACCATCCATTGGAATAACAAAAATATCGTACACAAACTACCTTCCATAACGAATAGGCTACCTTCCATTGGAGTTACAAAGACATCAACAACAGACTACCTTCCAAAACGACAAGGCTACAATCCATTGTAGTAACAAAAATCTCGACAACAGACTACCTTCCATAATCACTATGCTACCATCCATTGGAATAACAAAAATATCGACAACACACTACCTTCCATAATGACAAGGCTACCATCCAATGGAGTAACAAACATATCGACAACAGACTACCTTCCATAATGACAAGGCTACCATCCATTATGGTAACAAAGATGTCTACAACATACTACCTTCCATAATGACAAGGCTACCATTCATTGGAATAACAAAAATCACGACAACAGACTACCTTCCATAATGACAACGCTACCATCCATTGGAATAACAAAAATATCGACAACACACTACCTTCCATAATGACAAGGCTACCATCCAATGGAGTAACCAAAATATCCACAAGAGACTACCTTCCATAATGACAAGGCTATAAACCATTAGAGTAACAGAAATCTCGACAATAGAATACCTTCGATAATGACAAGTCTACCATCCATTGGAGTAACAAAAATCTCAACAACAGACTACCTTCCATAATGACTAGGCTACCATCCATTGGAGTAACAATGATATCGACAAAAAACCACCTTCCATAATGACAAGGCTACAATCCTTTGTAGTAACAAAAATCTCGAAAATAGAGTACCTTCTATAATGACAAGGCTACCATCCATTGTAGTAACACAAATCTCGACAATAGACTACCTTCCATAATGGCAAGGCTACCTTCCATTGGAGTAACAAAAAACTAAACAACAGACTAACTTCCATAATGACTAGGCTACCATCCAATGGAGTAACAAAGATATCGACAACAAACTACCTTTTATAACGACAAGGCTTCCATCCAATGTAGTAACAAAAATCTCGAAACAGACTACCTTCCATAATGACAAGGCTACCATCCATTGGAGTAACAAAGATATCAACAACAAACTACCTTCCATAATGACTTGGCTACCATCAATTGGAGTAACAAAGATATCGAAAACAGACTACCTTCCATAATGACTTGGCTACAATCCATTGTAGTAACAAAAATATCGACAATATATTACCTTCTATAATGACAAGGCTACCTTCCATTAGAGTAAAAAAAATCTCGACAATAGACTACCTTCCATAATGACAAGGCTACCATCCATTAGAGTAACTAAAATCTCGTACATAAACTACCTTCCATAATGACTAGGCTACCATCCATTGGAATAACAAAAATATCGTACACAAACTTCCTTCCATAACGAATAGGCTACCATCCATTGGAGTTACAAAGACATCAACAACAGACTACCTTCCAAAACGACAAGGCTACAATCCATTGTAGTAACAAAAATCTCGACAACAGACTACCTTCCATAATCACTATGCTACCATCCATTGGAATAACAAAAATATCGACAACACACTACCTTCCATAATGACAAGGCTACCATCCAATGGAGTAACAAACATATCGACAACAAACTACCTTCCATAATGACAAGGCTACCATCCATTATGGTAACAAAGATGTCAACAACATACTACCTTCCATAATGACAAGGCTACCATTCATTGGAATAACAAAAATCACGACAACAGACTACCTTCCATAATGACAACACTACCATCCATTGGAATACCAAAAATATCGACAACACACTACCTTCCATAATGACAAGGCTACCATCCAATGGAGTAACAAAAATATCCACAAGAGACTACCTTCCATAATGACATGGCTATAAACCATTGGAGTAACAGAAATCTCGACAACAGAATACCTTCGATAATGACAAGTCTACCATCCATTGGAGTAACAAAAATCACAACAACAGACTACCTGTCATAATGACTAGGCTACCATCCATTGGAGTAACAATGATATCGACAAAAAACCACCTTCCATAATGACAAGGCTACAATCCTTTGTAGTAACAAAAATCTCGAAAATAGAGTACCTTCCATAATGACAAGGCTACCATCCATTGTAGTAACACAAATCTCGACAATAGACTACCTTCCATAATGGCAAGGCTACCTTCCATTGGAGTAACAAAAAACTAAACAACAGACTACCTTCCATAATGACTAGGCTAGCATCCATTGGAGTAACAAAGATATCGACAACAAACTACCTTTTATAACGACAAGGCTACCATCCAATGTAGTAATAAAAATCTCGACAACAGACTACCTTCCATAATGACAAGGCTACCATCCATTGGAGTAACAAAGATATCGACAACAAACTACCTTCCATAATGACTTGGCTACCATCAATTGGAGTAACAAAGATATCGAAAACAGACTACCTTCCATAATGACTTGGCTACAATCCATTGTAGTAACAAAAATATCGACAATATATTACCTTCTATAATGACAAGGCTACCTTCCATTAGAGTAACAAAAATCTCGACAATAAACTACCTTCCATAATGACAAGGCTACCATCCATTAGAGTAACTAAAATCTCGTACATAAACTACCTTCCATAATGACTAGGCTACCATCCATTGGAGTAACAAAGATATCGACAACAGACTATCGTCTATAACGACAAGGCTACAATCCATTGTAGTGACAAACACATCAACAATTTACTACCTTCCATAATGACTAGACTACCGTCCATTGGAGTAACAAATATATCGACAACAGACTACCTTCCATAATGACTAGGCTACCATCCATTGGAATAACAAAAAAATCGTACACAAACTACCTTCCATAACGAATAGGCTACCATCCATTGGAGTTACAAAGATATCAACAACAAACTACCTTCCAAAACGACAAGGCTACAATCCACTGTAGTAACAAAAATCTCGACAACAGACTACCTTCCATAATCACTATGCTACCATCCATTGGAATAACAAAAATATCGACAACACACTACCTTCCATAATGACAAGGCTACCATCCAATGGAGTAACAAACATATCGACAACAGACTACCTTCCATAATGACAAGGCTACCATCGATTATGGTAACAAAGATGTCTACAACATACTACCTTCCATAATGACAAGGCTACCATTCATTGGAATAACAAAAATCACGACAACAGACTACCTTCCATAATGACAACGCTACCATCCATTGGAATAACAAAAATATCGACAACACACTACCTTCCATAATGAAAAGGCTACCATCCAATGGAGTAACCAAAATATCCACAAGAGACTACCTTCCATAATGACAAGGCTATAAACCATTGGAGTAACAGAAATCTCGACAATAGAATACCTTCGATAATGACAAGTCTACCATCCATTGGAGTAACAAAAATCACAACAACAGACTACCTGTCATAATGACTAGGCTACCATCCATTAGAGTAACAATGATATCGACAAAAAACCACCTTCCATAATGACAAGGCTACAATCCTTTGTAGTAACAAAAATCTCGAAAATAGAGTACCTTCCATAATGACAAGGCTACCATCCATTGTAGTAATACAAATCTCGACAATAGACTACCTTCCATAAGGGCAAGGCTACCTTCCATTGGAGTAACAAAAAACTAAACAACAGACTACCTTCCATAATGACTAGGCTACCATCCATTGGAGAAACAACGATATCGACAACAAACTACCTTTTATAACGACAAGGCTACCATCCAATGTAGTAATAAAAATCTCGACAACAGACTACCTTCCATAATGACAAGGCTACCATCCATTGGAGTAACAAAGATATCGACAACAAACTACCTTCCATAATGACTTGGCTACCATCAATTGGAGTAACAAAGATATCGAAAACAGACTACCTTCCATAATGACTTGGCTACAATCCATTGTAGTAACAAAAATATCGACAATATATTACCTTCTATAATGACAAGGCTACCTTCCATTAGAGTAACAAAAATCTCGACAATAGACTACCTTCCATAATGATAAGGCTACCATCCATTAGAGTAACTAAAATCTCGTACATAAACTACCTTCCATAATGACTAGGCTACCATCCATTGGAGTAACAAAGATATCGACAACAGACTATCGTCTATAACGACAAGGCTACAATCCATTGTAGTGACAAACACATCAACAATTTACTACCTTCCATAATGACTAGACTACCATCCATTGGAGTAACAAATATATCGACAACAGACTACCTTCCATAATGACTAGGCTACCATCCATTGGAATAACAAAAAAATCGTACACAAACTACCTTCCATAACGAATGGGCTACCATCCATTGGAGTTACAAAGATATCAACAACAGACTACCTTCCAAAACGACAAGGCTACAATCCATTGTAGTAACAAAAATCTCGACAACAGACTACCTTCCATAATCACTATGCTACCATCCATTGGAATAACAAAAATATCGACAACACACTACCTTCCATAATGACAAGGCTACCATCCAATGGAGTAACAAACATATCGACAACAGACTACCTTCCATAATGACAAGGCTACCATCGATTATGGTAACAAAGATGTCTACAACATACTACCTTCCATAATGACAAGGCTACCATTCATTGGAATAACAAAAATCACGACAACAGACTACCTTCCATAATGACAACGCTACCATCCATTGGAATAACAAAAATATCGACAACACACTACCTTCCATAATGACAAGGCTACCATCCAATGGAGTAACCAAAATATCCACAAGAGACTACCTTCCATAATGATAAGGCTATAAACCATTGGAGTAACAGAAATCTCGACAACAGAATACCTTCGATAATGACAAGTCTACCATCCATTGGAGTAACAAAAATCTCAACAACAGACTACCTTCCATAATGACTAGGCTACCATCCATTGGAGTAACAATGATATCGACAAAAAACCACCTTCCATAATGACAAGGCTACAATCCTTTGTAGTAACAAAAATCTCGAAAATAGAGTACCTTCCATAATGACAAGGCTACCATCCATTGTAGTAACACAAATCTCGACAATAGTCTACCTTCCATAATGGCAAGGCTACCTTCCATTGGAGTAACAAAAAACTAAACAACAAACTACCTTCCATATTGACTAGGCTACCATCCATTGGAGTAACAAAGATATCGACAACAAACTACCTTTTATAACGACAAGGCTACCATCCAATGTAGTAATAAAAATCTCGACAACAGACTAACTTCCATAATGACAAGGCTACCATCCATTGGAGTAAAAAAGATATCGACAACAAACTACCTTCCATAATGACTTTGCTACCATCAATTGGAGTTACAAAGATATCGAAAAAAGACTACCTTCCATAATGACTTGGCTACAATCCATTGTAGTAACAAAAATATCGACAATATATTACCTTTTATAATGACAAGGCTACCTTCCATTAGAGTAACAAAAATCTCGACAATAGACTACCTTCCATAATGACAAGGCTACCATCCATTAGAGTAACTAAAATCTCGTACATAAACTACCTTCCATAATGACTAGGCTACCATCCATTGGAGTAACAAATATATCGACAACAGACTACCTTCCATAATGACTAGGCTACCATCCATTGGAATAACAAAAATATCGTACACAAACTTCCTTCCATAACGAATAGGCTACCATCCATTGGAGTTACAAAGACATCAACAACAGACTACCTTCCAAAACGACAAGGCTACAATCCATTGTAGTAACAAAAATCTCGACAACAGACTACCTTCCATAATCACTATGCTACCATCCATTGGAATAACAAAAATATCGACAACACACTACCTTCCATAATGACAAGGCTACCATCCAATAGAGTAACAAACATATCGACAACAGACTACCTTCCATAATGACAAGGCTACCATCCATTATGGTAACAAAGATGTCAACAACATACTACCTTCCATAATGGCAAGGCTACCATTCATTGGAATAACAAAAATCACGACAACAGACTACCTTCCATAATGACAACACTGCCATCCATTGGAATACCAAAAATATCAACAACACACTACCTTCCATAATCACAAGGCTACCATCCAATGGAGTAACAAAAATATCCACAAGAGACTACCTTTCATAATGACAAGGCTATAAACCATTAGAGTAACAGAAATCTCGACAACAGAATACCTTCGATAATGACAAGTCTACCATCCATTGGAGTAAGAAAAATCTCAACAACAGACTACCTTCCATAATGACTAGGCTACCATCCATTGGAGTAACAATGATATCGACAAAAAACCACCTTCCATAATGACAAGGCTACAATCCTTTGTAGTAACAAAAATCTCGAAAATAGAGTACCTTCCGTAATGACAAGGCTACCATCCATTGTAGTAACACAAATCTCGACAATAGACTACCTTCCATAATGGCAAGGCTACCTTCCATTGGAGTAACAAAAAACTAAACAACAGACTACCTTCCATAATGACTAGGCTACCATCCATTGGAGTAACAAAGATATCGACAACAAACTACCTTTTATAACGACAAGGCTACCATCCAATGTAGTAACAAAAATCTCGACAACAGACTACCTTCCGTAATGACAAGGCTACCATCCATTGGAGTAACAAAGATATCGACAACAAACTACCTTCCATAATGACTTGGCTACCATCAATTGGAGTAACAAAGATATCAAAAATAGACTACCTTCCATAATGACTTGGCTACAATCCATTGTAGTATCAAAAATATCGACAATATATTACCTTTTATAATGACAAGGCTACCTTCCATTAGAGTAACAAAAATCTCGACAATAGACTACCTTCCATAATGACAAGGCTACCATGCATTAGAGTAACTAAAATCTCGTACATAAACTACGTTCCATAATGACTAGGCTACCATCCAATGGAGTAACAAAGATATCGACAACAAACTACCTTTTATAACGACAAGGCTACCATCCAATGTAGTAACAAAAATATCGACAACAGACTACCTTCCATAATGACAAGGCTACCATCCATTGGAGTAACAAAGATATCGACAACAAACTACCTTCCACAATGACTTGGCTACCATCAATTGGAGTAACAAAGATATTGAAAACAGACTACCTTCCATAATGACTTGGCTACAATCCATTGCAGTAACAAAAATATCGACAATATATTACCTTCTATAATGACAAGGCTACCTTCCATTAGAGTAACAAAAATCTCGACAATAGACTACCTTCCATAATGACAAGGCTACCATCCATTAGAGTAACTAAAATATCGTACATAAACTACCTTCCATAATGACTAGGCTACCATCCATTGGAGTAACAAAGATATCGACAACAGATTATCGTCCATAACGACAAGGCTACAATCCATTGTAGTGACAAACACATCAACAATTTACTACCTTCCATAATGACTAGACTACCATCCATTGGAGTAACAAATATATCGACAACAGACTACCTTCCATAATGACTAGGCTACCATCCATTGGAATAACAAAAAAATCGTACACAAACTACCTTCCATAACGAATAGGCTACCATCCATTGGAGTTACAAAGATATCAACAACAGACTACCTTCCAAAACGACAAGGCTACAATCCATTGTAGTAACAAAAATCTCGACAATAGACTACCTTCCATAATCACTATGCTACCATCCATTGGAATAACAAAAATATCGACAACACACTACCTTCCATAATGACAAGGCTACCATCCAATGGAGTAACAAACATATCGACAACAGACTACCTTCCATAATGACAAGGCTACCATCCATTATGGTAACAAAGATGTCTACAACATACTACCTTCCATAATGACAAGGCTACCATTTATTGGAATAACAAAAATCACGACAACAGACTACCTTCCATAATGACAACGCTACCATCCATTGGAATAACAAAAATATCGACAACACACTACCTTCCATAATGACAAGGCTACCATCCAATGGAGTAACCAAAATATCCACAAGAGACTACCTTCCATAATGATAAGGCTATAAACCATTAGAGTAACAGAAATCTCGACAATAGAATACCTTCAATAATGACAAGTCTACCATCCATTGGAGTAACAAAAATCTCAACAACAAACTACCTTCCATAATGACTAGGCTACCATCCATTGGAGTAACAATGATATCGACAAAAAACCACCTTCCATAATGACAAGGCTACAATCCTTTGTAGTAACAAAAATCTCGAAAATAGAGTACCTTCCGTAATGACAAGGCTACCATCCATTGTAGTAACACAAATCTCGACAATAGACTACCTTCCATAATGGCAAGGCTACCTTCCATTGGAGTAACAAAAAACTAAACAACAGACTACCTTCCATAATGACTAGGCTACCATCCATTGGAGTAACAAAGATATCGACAACAAACTACCTTTTATAACGACAAGGCTACCATCCAATGTAGTAACAAAAATCTCGACAACAGACTACCTTCCATAATGACAAGGCTACCATCCATTGGAGTAACAAAGATATCGACAACAAACTACCTTCCATAATGACTTGGCTACCATCAATTGGAGTAACAAAGATATCAAAAATAGACTACCTTCCATAATGACTTGGCTACAATCCATTGTAGTATCAAAAATATCGACAATATATTACCTTTTATAATGACAAGGCTACCTTCCATTAGAGTAACAAAAATCTCGACATTAGACTACCTTCCATAATGACAAGGCTACCATGCATTAGAGTAACTAAAATCTCGTACATAAACTACGTTCCATAATGACTAGGCTACCATCCATTGGAGTAACAAAGATATCGACAACAAACTACCTTTTATAACGACAAGGCTACCATCCAATGTAGTAACAAAAATATCGACAACAGACTACCTTCCATAATGACAAGGCTACCATCCATTGGAGTAACAAAGATATCGACAACAAACTACCTTCCACAATGACTTGGCTACCATCAATTGGAGTAACAAAGATATTGAAAACAGACTACCTTCCATAATGACTTGGCTACAATCCATTGCAGTAACAAAAATATCGACAATATATTACCTTCTATAATGACAAGGCTACCTTCCATTAGAGTAACAAAAATCTCGACAATAGACTACCTTCCATAATGACAAGGCTACCATCCATTAGAGTAACTAAAATATCGTACATAAACTACCTTCCATAATGACTAGGCTACCATCCATTGGAGTAACAAAGATATCGACAACAGATTATCGTCCATAACGACAAGGCTACAATCCATTATAGTGACAAACACATCAACAATTTACTACCTTCCATAATGACTAGACTACCATCCATTGGAGTAACAAATATATCGACAACAGACTACCTTCCATAATGACTAGGCTACCATCCATTGGAATAACAAAAAAATCGTACACAAACTACCTTCCATAACGAATAGGCTACCATCCATTGGAGTTACAAAGATATCAACAACAGACTACCTTCCAAAACGACAAGGCTACAATCCATTGTAGTAACAAAAATCTCGACAATAGACTACCTTCCATAATCACTATGCTACCATCCATTGGAATAACAAAAATATCGACAACACACTACCTTCCATAATGACAAGGCTACCATCCAATGGAGTAACAAACATATCGACAACAGACTACCTTCCATAATGACAAGGCTACCATCGATTATGGTAACAAAGATGTCTACAACATACTACGTTCCATAATGACAAGGCTACCATTTATTGGAATAACAAAAATCACGACAACAGACTACCTTCCATAATGACAACGCTACCATCCATTGGAATAACAAAAATATCGACAACACACTACCTTCCATAATGACAAGGCTACCATCCAATGGAGTAACAAAATATCCACAAGAGACTACCTTCCATAATGACAAGGCTATAAACCATTAGAGTAACAGAAATCTCGACAATAGAATACCTTCAATAATGACAAGTCTACCATCCATTGGAGTAACAAAAATCTCAACAACAAACTACCTTCCATAATGACTAGGCTACCATCCATTGGAGTAACAATGATATCGACAAAAAACCACCTTCCATAATGACAAGGCTACAATCCTTTGTAGTAACAAAAATCTCGAAAATAGAGTACCTTCTATAATGACAAGGCTACCATCCATTGTAGTAACACAAATCTCGACAATAGACTACCTTCCATAATTGCAAGGCTACCTTCCATTGGAGTAACAAAAAACTAAACAACAGACTACCTTCCATAATGACTAGGCTACCATCCATTGGAGTAACAAAGATATCGGCAACAAACTACCTTTTATAACGACAAGGCTACCATCCAATGTAGTAACAAAAATCTCGAAACAGACTACCTTCCATAATGACAAGGCTACCATCCATTGGAGTAACAAAGATATCAACAACAAACTACCTTCCATAATGACTTTGCTACCATCAATTGGAGTTACAAAGATATCGAAAACAGACTACCTTCCATAATGACTTGGCTACAATCCATTGTAGTAACAAAAATATCGACAATATATTACCTTCTATAATGACAAGGCTACCTTCCATTAGAGTAACAAAAATCTCGACAATAGACTACCTTCCATAATGACAAGGCTACCATCCATTAGAGTAACTAAAATCTCGTACATAAACTACCTTCCATAATGACTAGGCTACCATCCATTGGAGTAACAAAGATATCGACAACAGACTACCTTCCATAATGACTAGGCTACCATCCATTGGAATAACAAAAATATCGTACACAAACTTCCTTCCATAACGAATAGGCTACCATCCATTGGAGTTACAAAGACATCAACAACAGACTACCTTCCAAAACGACAAGGCTACAATCCATTGTAGTAACAAAAATCTCGACAACAGACTACCTTCCATAATCACTATGCTACCATCCATTGGAATAACAAAAATATCGACAACACACTACCTTCCATAATGACAAGGCTACCATCCAATAGAGTAACAAACATATCGACAACAGACTACCTTCCATAATGACAAGGCTACCATCCATTATGGTAACAAAGATGTCAACAACATACTACCTTCCATAATGACAAGGCTACCATTCATTGGAATAACAAAAATCACGACAACAGACTACCTTCCATAATGACAACGCTGCCATCCATTGGAATACCAAAAATATCAACAACACACTACCTTCCATAATGACAAGGCTACCATCCAATGGAGTAACAAAAATATCCACAAGAGACTACCTTCCATAATGACAAGGCTATAAACCATTAGAGTAACAGAAATCTCGACAACAGAATACCTTCGATAATGACAAGTCTACCATCCATTGGAGTAAGAAAAATCTCAACAACAGACTACCTTCCATAATGACTAGGCTACCATCCATTGGAGTAACAATGATATCGACAAAAAACCACCTTCCATAATGACAAGGCTACAATCCTTTGTAGTAACAAAAATCTCGAAAATAGAGTACCTTCCGTAATGACAAGGCTACCATCCATTGTAGTAACACAAATCTCGACAATAGACTACCTTCCATAATGGCAAGGCTACCTTCCATTGGAGTAACAAAAAACTAAACAACAGACTACCTTCCATAATGACTAGGCTACCATCCATTGGAGTAACAAAGATATCGACAACAAACTACCTTTTATAACGACAAGGCTACCATCCAATGTAGTAACAAAAATCTCGACAACAGACTACCTTCCATAATGACAAGGCTACCATCCATTGGAGTAACAAAGATATCGACAACAAACTACCTTCCATAATGACTTGGCTACCATCAATTGGAGTAACAAAGATATCAAAAATAGACTACCTTCCATAATGACTTGGCTACAATCCATTGTAGTATCAAAAATATCGACAATATATTACCTTTTATAATGACAAGGCTACCTTCCATTAGAGTAACAAAAATCTCGACATTAGACTACCTTCCATAATGACAAGGCTACCATGCATTAGAGTAACTAAAATCTCGTACATAAACTACGTTCCATAATGACTAGGCTACCATCCATTGGAGTAACAAAGATATCGACAACAAACTACCTTTTATAACGACAAGGCTACCATCCAATGTAGTAACAAAAATATCGACAACAGACTACCTTCCATAATGACAAGGCTACCATCCATTGGAGTAACAAAGATATCGACAACAAACTACCTTCCACAATGACTTGGCTACCATCAATTGGAGTAACAAAGATATTGAAAACAGACTACCTTCCATAATGACTTGGCTACAATCCATTGCAGTAACAAAAATATCGACAATATATTACCTTCTATAATGACAAGGCTACCTTCCATTTGAGTAACAAAAATCTCGACAATAGACTACCTTCCATAATGACAAGGCTACCATCCATTAGAGTAACTAAAATATCGTACATAAACTACCTTCCATAATGACTAGGCTACCATCCATTGGAGTAACAAAGATATCGACAACAGATTATCGTCCATAACGACAAGGCTACAATCCATTGTAGTGACAAACACATCAACAATTTACTACCTTCCATAATGACTAGACTACCATCCATTGGAGTAACAAATATATCGACAACAGACTACCTTCCATAATGACTAGGCTACCATCCATTGGAATAACAAAAAAATCGTACACAAACTACCTTCCATAACGAATAGGCTACCATCCATTGGAGTTACAAAGATATCAACAACAGACTACCTTCCAAAACGACAAGGCTACAATCCATTGTAGTAACAAAAATCTCGACAATAGACTACCTTCCATAATCACTATGCTACCATCCATTGGAATAACAAAAATATCGACAACACACTACCTTCCATAATGACAAGGCTACCATCCAATGGAGTAACAAACATATCGACAACAGACTACCTTCCATAATGACAAGGCTACCATCGATTATGGTAACAAAGATGTCTACAACATACTACCTTCCATAATGACAAGGCTACCATTTATTGGAATAACAAAAATCACGACAACAGACTACCTTCCATAATGACAACGCTACCATCCATTGGAATAACAAAAATATCGACAACACACTACCTTCCATAATGACAAGGCTACCATCCAATGGAGTAACCAAAATATCCACAAGAGACTACCTTCCATAATGACAAGGCTATAAACCATTAGAGTAACAGAAATCTCGACAATAGAATACCTTCAATAATGACAAGTCTACCATCCATTGGAGTAACAAAAATCTCAACAACAAACTACCTTCCATAATGACTAGGCTACCATCCATTGGAGTAACAATGATATCGACAAAAAACCACCTTCCATAATGACAAGGCTACAATCCTTTGTAGTAACAAAAATCTCGAAAATAGAGTACCTTCTATAATGACAAGGCTACCATCCATTGTAGTAACACAAATCTCGACAATAGACTACCTTCCATAATTGCAAGGCTACCTTCCATTGGAGTAACAAAAAACTAAACAACAGACTACCTTCCATAATGACTAGGCTACCATCCATTGGAGTAACAAAGATATCGACAACAAACTACCTTTTATAACGACAAGGCTACCATCCAATGTAGTAACAAAAATCTCGAAACAGACTACCTTCCATAATGACAAGGCTACCATCCATTGGAGTAACAAAGATATCAACAACAAACTACCTTCCATAATGACTTCGCTACCATCAATTGGAGTTACAAAGATATCGAAAACAGACTACCTTCCATAATGACTTGGCTACAATCCATTGTAGTAACAAAAATATCGACAATATATTACCTTCTATAATGACAAAGCTACCTTCCATTAGAGTAACAAAAATCTCGACAATAGACTACCTTCCATAATGACAAGGCTACCATCCATTAGAGTAACTAAAATCTCGTACATAAACTACCTTCCATAATGACTAGGCTACCATCCATTGGAGTAACAAATATATCGACAACAGACTACCTTCCATAATGACTAGGCTACCATCCATTGGAATAACAAAAATATCGTACACAAACTTCCTTCCATAACGAATAGGCTACCATCCATTGGAGTTACAAAGACATCAACAACAGACTACCTTCCAAAACGACAAGGCTACAATCCATTGTAGTAACAAAAATCTCGACAACAGACTACCTTCCATAATCACTATGCTACCATCCATTGGAATAACAAAAATATCGACAACACACTACCTTCCATAATGACAAGGCTACCATCCAATAGAGTAACAAACATATCGACAACAGACTACCTTCCATAATGACAAGGCTACCATCCATTATGGTAACAAAGATGTCAACAACATACTACCTTCCATAATGACAAGGCTACCATTCATTGGAATAACAAAAATCACGACAACAGACTACCTTCCATAATGACAACGCTGCCATCCATTGGAATACCAAAAATATCGACAACACACTACCTTCCATAATGACAAGGCTACCATCCAATGGAGTAACAAAAATATCCACAAGAGACTACCTTCCATAATGACAAGGCTATAAACCATTAGAGTAACAGAAATCTCGACAACAGAATACCTTCGATAATGACAAGTCTACCATCCATTGGAGTAACAAAAATCTCAACAACAGACTACCTTCCATAATGACTAGGCTACCATCCATTGGAGTAACAATGATATCGACAAAAAACCACCTTCCATAATGACAAGGCTACAATCCTTTGTAGTAACAAAAATATCGAAAATAGAGTACCTTCCGTAATGACAAGGCTACCATCCATTGTAGTAACACAAATCTCGACAATAGACTACCTTCCATAATGGCAAGGCTACCTTCCATTGGAGTAACAAAAAACTAAACAACAGACTACCTTCCATAATGACTAGGCTACCATCCATTGGAGTAACAAAGATATCGACAACAAACTACCTTTTATAACGACAAGGCTACCATCCAATGTAGTAACAAAAATCTCGACAACAGACTACCTTCCATAATGACAAGGCTACCATCCATTGGAGTAACAAAGATATCGACAACAAACTACCTTCCATAATGACTTGGCTACCATCAATTGGAGTAACAAAGATATCAAAAATAGACTACCTTCCATAATGACTTGGCTACAATCCATTGTAGTATCAAAAATATCGACAATATATTACCTTTTATAATGACAAGGCTACCTTCCATTAGAGTAACAAAAATCTCGACAATAGACTACCTTCCATAATGACAAGGCTACCATGCATTAGAGTAACTAAAATCTCGTACATAAACTACGTTCCATAATGACTAGGATACCATCCATTGGAGTAACAAAGATATCGACAACAGACTACCTTTTATAACGACAAGGCTACCATCCAATGTAGTAACAAAAATATCGACAACAGACTACCTTCCGTAATGACAAGGCTACCATCCATTGGAGTAACAAAGATATCGACAACAAACTACCTTCCACAATGACTAGGCTACCATCAATTGGAGTAACAAAGATATTGAAAACAGACTACCTTCCATAATGACTTGGCTACAATCCATTGCAGTAACAAAAATATCGACAATATATTACCTTCTATAATGACAAGGCTACCTTCCATTAGAGTAACAAAAATCTCGACAATAGACTACCTTCCATAATGACAAGGCTACCATCCATTAGAGTAACTAAAATATCGTACATAAACTACCTTCCATAATGACTAGGCTACAATCCATTGGAGTAACAAAGATATCGACAACAGATTATCGTCCATAACGACAAGGCTACAATCCATTGTAGTGACAAACACATCAACAATTTACTACCTTCCATAATGACTAGACTACCATCCATTGGAGTAACAAATATATCGACAACAGACTACCTTCCATAATGACTAGGCTACCATCCATTGGAATAACAAAAAAATCGTACACAAACTACCTTCCATAACAAATAGGCTACCATCCATTGGAGTTACAAAGATATCAACAACAGACTACCTTCCAAAACAACAAGGCTACAATCCATTGTAGTAACAAAAATCTCGACAATAGACTACCTTCCATAATCACTATGCTACCATCCATTGGAATAATAAAAATATCGACAACACACTACCTTCCATAATGACAAGGCTACCATCCAATGGAGTAACAAACATATCGACAACAGACTACCTTCCATAATGACAAGGCTACCATCCATTATGGTAACAAAGATGTCTACAACATACTACCTTCCATAATGACAAGGCTACCATTTATTGGAATAACAAAAATCACGACAACAGACTACCTTCCATAATGACAACGCTACCATCCATTGGAATAACAAAAATATCGACAACACACTACCTTCCATAATGACAAGGCTACCATCCAATGGAGTAACCAAAATATCCACAAGAGACTACCTTCCATAATGACAAGGCTATAAACCATTAGAGTAACAGAAATCTCGACAATAGAATACCTTCAATAATGACAAGTCTACCATCCATTGGAGTAACAAAAATCTCAACAACAAACTACCTTCCATAATGACTAGGCTACCATCCATTGGAGTAACAATGATATCGACAAAAAACCACCTTCCATAATGACAAGGCTACAATCCTTTGTAGTAACAAAAATCTCGAAAATAGAGTACCTTCTATTATGACAAGGCTACCATCCATTGTAGTAACACAAATCTCGACAATAGACTACCTTCCATAATGGCAAGGCTACCTTCCATTGGAGTAACAAAAAACTAAACAACAGACTACCTTTCATAATGACTAGGCTACCATCCATTGGAGTAACAAAGATATCGACAACAAACTACCTTTTATAACGACAAGGCTACCATCCAATGTAGTAACAAAAATCTCGAAACAGACTACCTTCCATAATGACAAGGCTACCATCCATTGGAGTAACAAAGATATCAACAACAAACTACCTTCCATAATGACTTTTCTACCATCAATTGGAGTTACAAAGATATCGAAAACAGACTACCTTCCATAATGACTTGGCTACAATCCATTGTAGTAACAAAAATATCGACAATATATTACCTTCTATAATGACAAGGCTACCTTCCATTAGAGTAACAAAAATCTCGACAATAGACTACCTTCCATAATGACAAGGCTACCATCCATTAGAGTAACTAAAATCTCGTACATAAACTACCTTCCATAATGACTAGGCTACCATCCATTGGAGTAACAAATATATCGACAACAGACTACCTTCCATAATGACTAGGCTACCATCCATTGGAATAACAAAAATATCGTACACAAACTTCCTTCCATAACGAATAGGCTACCATCCATTGGAGTTACAAAGACATCAACAACAGACTACCTTCCAAAACGACAAGGCTACAATCCATTGTAGTAACAAAAATCTCGACAACAGACTACCTTCCATAATCACTATGCTACCATCCATTGGAATAACAAAAATATCGACAACACACTACCTTCCATAATGACAAGGCTACCATCCAATAGAGTAACAAACATATCGACAACAGACTACCTTCCATAATGACAAGGCTACCATCCATTATGGTAACAAAGATGTCAACAACATACTACCTTCCATAATGACAAGGCTACCATTCATTGGAATAACAAAAATCACGACAACAGACTACCTTCCATAATGACAACGCTGCCATCCATTGGAATACCAAAAATATCGACAACACACTACCTTCCATAATGACAAGGCTACCATCCAATGGAGTAACAAAAATATCCACAAGAGACTACCTTCCATAATGACAAGGCTATAAACCATTAGAGTAACAGAAATCTCGACAACAGAATACCTTCGATAATGACAAGTCTACCATCCATTGGAGTAACAAAAATCTCAACAACAGATTACCTTCCATAATGACTAGGCTACCATCCATTGGAGTAACAATGATATCGACAAAAAACCACCTTCCATAATGACAAGGCTACAATCCTTTGTAGTAACAAAAATCTCGAAAATAGAGTACCTTCCGTAATGACAAGGCTACCATCCATTGTAGTAACACAAATCTCGACAATAGACTACCTTCCATAATGGCAAGGCTACCTTCCATTGGAGTAACAAAAAACTAAACAACAGACTACCTTCCATAATGACTAGGCTACCATCCATTGGAGTAACAAAGATATCGACAACAAACTACCTTTTATAACGACAAGGCTACCATCCAATGTAGTAACAAAAATCTCGACAACAGACTACCTTCCATAATGACAAGGCTACCATCCATTGGAGTAACAAAGATATCGACAACAAACTACCTTCCATAATGACTTGGCTACCATCAATTGGACTAACAAAGATATCAAAAATAGACTACCTTCCATAATGACTTGGCTACAATCCATTGTAGTAACAAAAATATCGACAATATATTACCTTTTATAATGACAAGGCTACCTTCCATTAGAGTAACAAAAATCTCGACAATAGACTACCTTCCATAATGACAAGGCTACCATGCATTAGAGTAACTAAAATCTCGTACATAAACTACGTTCCATAATGACTAGGCTACCATCCATTGGAGTAACAAAGATATCGACAACAAACTACCTTTTATAACGACAAGGCTACCATCCAATGTAGTAACAAAAATCTCGACAACAGACTACCTTCCATAATGACAAGGCTACCATCCATTGGAGTAACAAATATATCGACAACAAACTACCTTCCATAATGACTTGGCTACCATCAATTGGAGTAACAAAGATATCGAAAACAGACTACCTTCCATAATGACTTGGCTACAATCCATTGCAGTAACAAAAATATCGACAATATATTACCTTCTATAATGACAAGGCTACCTTCCATTAGAGTAACAAAAATCTCGACAATAGACTACCTTCCATAATGACAAGGCTACCATCCATTAGAGTAACTAAAATATCGTACATAAACTACCTTCCATAATGACTACGCTACCATCCATTGGAGTAACAAAGATATCGACAACAGATTATCGTCCATAACGACAAGGCTACAATCCATTGTAGTGACAAACACATCAACAATTTACTACCTTCCATAATGACTAGACTACCATCCATTGGAGTAACAAATATATCGACAACAGACTACCTTCCATAATGACTAGGCTACCATCCATTGGAATAACAAAAAAATCGTACACAAACTACCTTCCATAACGAATAGGCTACCATCCATTGGAGTTACAAAGATATCAACAACAGACTACCTTCCAAAACGACAAGGCTACAATCCATTGTAGTAACAAAAATCTCGACAATAGACTACCTTCCATAATCACTATGCTACCATCCATTGGAATAACAAAAATATCGATAACACACTACCTTCCATAATGACAAGGCTACCATCCAATGGAGTAACAAACATATCGACAACAGACTACCTTCCATAATGACAAGGCTACCATCCAGTATGGTAACAAAGATGTCTTCAACATACTACCTTCCATAATGACAAGGCTACCATTAATTGGAATAACAAAAATCACGACAACAGACTACCTTCCATAATGACAACGCTACCATCCATTGGAATAACAAAAATATCAACAACACACTACCTTCCATAATGACAAGGCTACCATCCAATGGAGTAACCAAAATATCCACAAGAGACTACCTTCCATAATGACAAGGCTATAAACCATTGGAGTAACAGAAATCTCGACAACAGAATACCTTCGATAATGACAAGTCTACCATCCATTGGAGTAACAAAAATCTCAACAACAGACTACCTTCCATAATGACTAGGCTACCATCCATTGGAGTAACAATAATCTCGACAAAAAACCACCTTCCATAATGACAAGGCTACAATCCTTTGTAGTAACAAAAATCTCGAAAATAGAGTACCTTCCATAATGACAAGGCTACCATCCATTGTAGTAACACAAATCTCGTCAATAGACTACCTTCCATAATGGCAAGGCTACCTTCCATTGGAGTAACAAAAAACTAAACAACAGACTACCTTTCATAATGACTAGGCTACCATCCATTGGAGTAACAAAGATATCGACAACAAACTACCTTTTATAACGACAAGGCTACCATCCAATGTAGTAACAAAAAACTCGACAACAGACTACCTTCCATAATGACAAGGCTACCATCCATTGGAGTAACAAAGATATCGACAACAAACTACCTTCCATAATGACCTGGCTACCATCAATTGGAGTAACAAAGATATCGAAAATAGACTACCTTCTATAATGACTTGGCTACAATCCATTGTAGTAACAAAAATATCGACAATATATTACCTTCTATAATGACAAGGCTACCTTCCATTAGAATAACAAAAATCTCGACAATAGACTATCTTCCATAATGACAAGGCTACCATCCATTAGAGTAACTAAAATCTCGTACATAAACTACCTTCCATAATGACTAGGCTACCATCCATTGGAGTAACAAAGATATCGACAACCGACTATCGTCCATAACGACAAGGCTACAATCCATTGTAGTGACAAACACATCAACAATTTACTACCATCCATAATGACTAGACTACCATCCATTGGAGTAACAAATATATCGACAACAGACTACCTTCCATAATGACTTGGCTACCATCCATTGGAATAACAAAAATATCATACACAAACTACCTTCCATAACGAATAGGCTACCATCCATTGAAGTTTCAAAGATATCAACAACAGACTACCTTCCAAAACGACAAGGCTACAATCCATTGTAGTAACAAAAATCTCGACAACAGACTACCTTCCATAATCACTATGCTACCATCCATTGGAATAACAAAAATATCGACAACACACTACCTTCCATAATGACAAGGCTACCATCCAATGGAGTAACAAACATATCGACAACAGACTACCTTCCATAATGACAAGGCTACCATCCATTGGAGTAACAAAAATCATGACAACAGACTACCTTTCATAATGACAAGGCTACCATCCATTGGAATAAAAAAAATATCATACACAACTACCTTCCATAATGACAAGGCTACCATCTATTGGAGTAACAAAGATATCAACAATAGACTACCTTCCATAATGACAAGGCTACCATCCATTGTAGTGACAGAAATCTCGATAATATACTACCTTCTTTAATGACAATGCTACCATCCATTGGAATAACAAAAATGTCGACAACAGACTACCTTCCATATGGAGAAGGCTACCATCCCTTAGAGTAACAAAAATCTCCATAACATACTACTTTCCATCATGACAAGGCTACCATCCATTGGAGTAACAAAGATATCTACAACATACTACCTTCCAAAATGACAAAGCTACCATTCATTGGAATAACAAAAATCACGACAATAGGCTACCTTCCATAATGACTAGGCTACCATCCATTGGAATAACAAAAATATCGACAACACACTACCTTCCATAATGACAAGGTTACCATCCAATGGAGTTGCAAAAATATCGACAACAGACTACCTTTCATAATGACAAGGCTACCATCCATTGGAGTAACAGAAATCTCGACAAAAGATTACCTTCGATAATGACAAGGCTACCATCCATTGGAGTAATAAAAATCTCGTACACAAACTACCTTCCATAATGACTTGGCTACCATCCATTGGAGTAACAAAGATATCCACAACAAATTACCTTCCACAACAACAAGGCTACCATCCATTGTAGTAACAAAAATATCGGCAACAAAATACCTTCCATAATAACAAGGCTACCATCCATTGTAGTGACAAAAATCTCGACAATATACTACCTTCTATAATGACAAGGCTACCATCCATTGGAGTAACAAAAATTTCGACAACAGACTACCTTCCATAATGACAAGGCTACCATCCATTGGAGTAACTAAAATCTCGTACACAAATTACCTTCCATAATGACTAGGCTACCATCCATTGGAGTAACAAAGATATCGACAACAAACTACCTTCCATAACGACAAGGCTACAATCCATTGTAGTAACAAAAATCTCTACAATAGACTACCTTCCATAATTACAAGGCTACCATCCATTGTAGTGACAAAAATCTCGATAATATACTACCTTCTATAAACACAACGCTACCATCCATTGGAATTACAAAAATCTCGACAACAGACTACGTTGCATAATGACAAGGCTACCATCCCTTAGAGTAACAAAAATCTCGACAACAGACTACCTTCCATAATGAAAAGGCTACCATCCATTGGAGTAACAAAGATATCGACAACATACTACCTTCCATAATGACAAGGCTACCATCCCTTAGAGTAACAAAAATCACGACAACAGACTACCTTTCATAATGACAACGTTACACATTGGAATAAGAAAAATATCGTACACAAACTACCTTCCATAACGACTAGGCTACCATCCATTGGAGTTACAAAGATATCGACAATAGACTACCTTCCATAACGACAAGGCTACAATCCATTATAGTAACAAAAATCTCGACAACAGACTACCTTCCATAATGACTAGGCTACCATCCATTGGAATAACAAAAATATCGACAACACACTACCTTCCATAATAACAAGGCTATCATCCAATGGAGTAACAAAAATATTGACAACGTACTACCTTCCATAATGTTAAGGCTACCATCCATTGGAGTAACAAAAATCATGACAACAGACTACCTTTCATAATGACAAGGCTACCATCCATTGGAATAACAAAAATATCGTACACAAACTGCCTTCCATAACGACAAGGCTACCATCCAATGGAGTAACAAAAATATCGATAACAGACTACCTTCCATAATGACAAGGCTATGATCCATTGGAGTAGCAAAAATCTCGACAACAGACTACCTGCGATAATGATTTTGCTACCATCCATTGGAGTAACAAAGATATCGACAACAAACTACCTTCCACAACGACAAGGCTACAATCCATTGTAGTAACAAAAATATCGACAATAGAATACCTTCCATAATGACAAGGCTACCATTGATTGGAATAACAAAACTCACAACAACATACTACCTTCCATAATGACTAGGCTATCATCCATTGGAATAACAAAAATATCGACACCACACTACGTTCCATAATGACAAGGCTACCATCCAATGGAGTAACAAAAATATTGACAACAGACTACCTTTCATAATGACAAGGCAACCATCCATTGGAGTAACAGAAATCTCGACAACAGACTACCTTCGATAATGACAAGTCTACCATCCATTGGAGTAACAAAAATCTCGACAATAGACTACCTTCCGTAATGACAACGGTACCATCATTGGAGTAACCAAAATATCCAGAAGAGACTACCTTCCATAAGGACAAGGCTACAATCCATTGTAGTAACAGAAATCTCGACAACAGACTACCTCCGATAATGACAAGTCTACCAACCATTGGAGTAACAAAAATCTCGACAACACACCACCTTCCATAATGACAAGGCTACCATTCATTTTGGTAACAAAGATATCTACAACATATTACCTTCCATAATGACAAGGCTACCATTCATTGGAATAATAAAAATCACGACAACAGACTACCTTCCATAATAACAATGATACCATCCATTGGAATAACAAAAATATCGACAACACACTACCTTCCATAATGACAAGGCTACCATCCAATGGAGTAACCAAAATATCCACAAGAGACTACCTTCCATAATGACAAGGCTACAATCCATTGGAGTAACAGAAATCTCGACAACAGACTTCCTTCGATAATGACAAGTCTACCATCCATTGGGGTAACAAAAATCTCGACAACAGACTACCTTCCATAATGACAAGGGTACCATCATCGGAGTAACAAAAATATCCACAAGAGACTACCTTCCATAATGACAAGGCTACAATCCATTGGAGTATAAAAAATCTCAACAGCAGACTACCTTCCATAATGACAAGGCTACCATCCATTGGAGTAACAAAAAACTCGACAATAGACTACCTTCCATAATGACTAGGCTACCATCCATTGGAGTAACAAAGATATCGACAACAGACTACCTTCCATAACGACAAGGCTATAATCTGTTGTAGGAACAAAAATCTCGACAATAGACTACCTTTCATAATGACAAGGCTACCATCCATTGGAATAACAAAAATCTCGACCATATACTACCTTCTATAATGACAAGGCTACCGTCCATTGGAGTAATAAAAATCTCGACAACAAACTACCTTCCATAATGACAAGTCTACAATCTATTATAGTAACAAAAATATCAACAATAGACTACCTTTTATAATGACAAGGCTACCATCCATTGGAATAACAAAAATCTCGACAATAGACTATGTTCCATAACGACAAGGCTACCATCCCTTAGAGTAACAAAAATCTCGACATCTAACTACCTTCCATAATTACAAGGCTACCATTCGTTGGAGTAACAAAGATATCAACAACAGACTACCTTCCATAATGACAAGGCTATCATCCATTGGAGTAACAAAGATATCTACAACATACTACCTTCCATAATGACAAGGCTATCATTCATTGGAATAACAAAAATCACGACAACAGACTATGTTCCATAACGACAAGGCTACCATCCCTTAGAGTAACAAAAATCACGACAACAAAGTACCTTCCATAATGACAAGGCTACCATCCATTTGAGTAACAAAGATATCTACAACATACTACCTTCCATAATGACAAGGCTACCATCCATTGCAGTAACAAAAATCACGACAACAGACTACCTTCCACTATGACAAGGCTACCATCCATTAGAATAACAAAAATATCGACAACACACTACCTTCCATAATGTCAAGGCTACCATGAAGTGGAGTAACAAAAATCTAGGCAATAGACTACCTTCCATAATTACAAGGCTACCATAATTGGAGTAACCAAAATATCCACAAGAGACTACCTTCCATAATGACAAGGCTACAATCCATTGGAGTAAAGGAAATCTCTACAACAGAATACCTTAGATAATGACAAGTCTACCATCCATTGGAGTAACAAAAATCTCAACAACAAACTACCTTACATAATGACAACGCTACAATCCATTGTAGTAACAAAAATCTCAAAAATAGACTACCTTCCATAATGAAAAGTCTATAATCCATTGGAATAACGAAAATCTCGACAACAAACTATTTTCCATAACGACAAGGCTATCATCCCTTCGAGTAACAAAAATCTCGACAACAAACTACCTTCCATAATGGCAAGGCTACCATCCATTGGAGTAACAAAGATATCGACAATAGAATACCTTCTATAATGACAAGGCTATCATCCATTAGAGTAACAAAGATATCTACAACATACTACCTTCCATAATGACAAGGCTTCCATTCATTGGAATAACAAAAATCACGACAACACACTACCTTCCATAATGACTAGGCTACCATCCATTGGAATAACAAAAATATCGATAACACACTACCTTCCGTAATGACAAGGCTACCATCCATTGGAGTAATAGAAATCTCGACAACAGACTACCTTCGATAATGACAAGTCTACCATCCATTGGAGTAACAAAATTCTCGACAATAGACTACCTTCCATAATGACAAGGGTACCATCATTAGAGTAGCAAAATATCCACAAGAGACTACCTTCCATAAGGACAAGGCTACAATCCATTGGAGTATAAAAAATCTCGACAATAGACTACCTTCCATAATGACTAGGCTACCATCCATTGGAGTAACAAAGATATCGATAACAGACTACCCTTTATAACGACAAGGCTACCATCCATTGTAGTAACAAAAATCTCGATAACAGACTACCTTCCATAATGACAAGGCTACCATCCGTTAGAGTAACAAAGATATCGACAACATACTACCTTCCATAATGACAAGGCAACCATCCATTAGAGTAACAAAAATCACGGGAACATACTACCTTTTATAATGACAAGGCTACCATCCATTAGAATAACAAAAATATCGACAACACACTACCTTCCATAATGTCAAGGCTACCATGCAGTGGAGTAAAAAAAATCTCGGCAATAGACTACCTTCCATAATGAGAAGGGTACCATCATTGGAGTAACCAAAATATCCACAAGAGACTACCTTCCATAATGACAAGGCTACCATCCATTGGAGTAACAAAGATAACGACAACAGACTACCTTCCATAATGACAAGGCTACCATCCATTGGAGTAACAAAATATCTACAACATACTACCTTCCATAATGACAAGTCTACCTTTCATTGGAATAACAAAAATTAGGACAACAGACTACGTTCCATAACGACAAGGCTACCATCCCTTAGAGTAATAAAAATCTCGACAACTAACTACCTTCCATAATGACAAGGCTACCACCCATTTGAGTAACAAAGATATCGACAACATACTACCTTCCATAATGACAAGGATAGCATCCATTGGAGTAACAAAAATCACGACAACAAACTACCTTCCACTATGACAAGGCTACCATACATTAGAATAACAAAAATATCGATAACACACTACCTTCCATAATGTCAAGGCTACCATGAAGTGAAGTAACAAAAAACTAGGCAATATACTACCTTCCATAATTACAAGTGTACCGTAATATCCACAAGAGACTACCTTCCATAATGACAAGGCTACAATCCATTGGAGTAATAGAAATCTCGACAACAGACTTCCTTCGATAATGACAAGTCTACCATCCATTGGGGTAACAAAAATCTCGACAACAGACTACCTTCCATAATGACAAGGGTACCATCATCGGAGTAACAAAAATATCCACAAGAGACTACCTTCCATAATGACAAGGCTATAATCCATTGGAGTATAAAAAATATCAACAACAAACTACCTTCCATAATGACAAGCCTACCATCCATTGGAGTAACAAAAAACTCAACAATAGACTACCTTCCATAATGACTAGGCTACCATCCATTGAAGTAACAAAGATATCGATAACAAACTACCTTCCATAACGATAAGGCTATAATCCGTTGTAGTAACAAAAATCTCGACAATAGACTACCTTCTATAATGACAAGGCTACCGTCCATTGGAGTAATAAAAATCTCGATAACAGACTACCTTCCATAATGACAAGTCTACAATCTATTATAGTAATAAAAATCTCAACAATAGACTACCTTTTATAATGACAAGGCTACCATCCATTGGAATAACAAAAATCTCGACAACATACTATGTTCCATAACGACAAGGCTACCATCCCTTAGATTAAAAAAAATCTCGACAACAAACTACCTTCCATAATGACAAGGCTACCATCCATTGGAGTAACAAAGATATCAACAACAGACTACCTTCCATAATGACAAGGCTACCATCCATTAGAGTAACAAAGATATCTACAACATACTACCTTCCATAATGACAAGGCTACCATTCATTGGAATAACAAAAATCACGACAACAGACTACGTTCCATAACGACAAGGCTACCATCCCTTAGAGTAACAAAAATCTCGACAACAAACTACCATCCATAATGACAAGGCTACCATCCATTTCAGTAACAAAGATATCGACAACATACTACCTTCCATAATTACAAGGCTACCATCCATTGGAGTAACAAAAATCACGACAACAGACTACCTTCCAGTATGACAAGGTTACCATCCATTAGAATAACAAAAATATCGACAACACACTACCTTCCATAATGTCAAGGCTACCATGAAGTGGAGTAACAAAAATCTAGGCAATAGACTACCTTCCATAATTTTTAAGGGTACCATAATTGGAGTAACCAAAATATCCACAAGAGACTACCTTCCATAATGACAAGGCTACAATCCATTGGAGTAACAGAAATCTCTACAACATAATACCTTCGATAATGACAAGTCTACCATCTATTGGAGTAACAAAAATCTCGACAACAGACTACCTTACATAATGACAAGGATACCATCATTGGAGTAACCAAAATATCCACAACAGACTACCTTCCATAATGACAAGGCTATAATCCATTGGAGTATAAAAAATATCAACAACAGACTACATTCCATAATGACAAGGCTACCATCCATTGGAGTAACAAAAAACTCGACCACAAACTACCTTCCATAATGACTAGGCTACCATCCATTGGAGTAACAAAGATAACGACAATAGACTACCTTCAATAACGACAAGGCTACAATCCATTGTAGTAACAAAAATCTCAACAATAGACTACCTTTCATAATGACAAGGCTACCATCCATTGGAATAACAAAAATATTAACAACATACTATTTTCCATAACGACAAGGCTACCATCCCTTAGAGTAACAAAAATCTCGACAACAAACTACCTTCCATAATGACAAGGCTACCATCCGTTGGAGTAACAAAGATATCGACAACATATTACCTTCCATAATGATAAGGCAACCATCCATTGGAGTAACAAAAATCACGGCAACAGACTACCTTTCATAATGACAAGGCTAACATCTATTGGAATAACAAAAATATCGACAACACACTACCTTCCATAATGTCAAGGCTACCATGCAGTGGAGTAACAAAAATATCGGCAATAGACTACCTTCCATAATGACAAGGGTACCATCATTGGAGTAACCAAAATATCCACAAGAGAATACCTTCCATAATGACAAGGATACAATCCATTAGAGTGTAAAAAATCTCGACAACAGAGTACCTTCCATAATGACAAGGCTACCATCCATCGGAGTAACAAAGATATCGACAACATACTACCTTCCATAATGACAAGGCTACCATCCCATTGAGTAACAAAACTCACGACAACAGACTACCTTTCATAATGACAAGGCTACCATCCATTGGAATAACAAAAATATCGTACACAAACTACCTTCCATAATGACTAGGCTACCATCCATTGGAGTAACAAAGATATCGACAACAGACTACCTTCTATAACGACAAGGCTACAATCCATTGTAGTAACAAAATTCTCGACAACAGACTACCTTCCATAATGACAAGGCTACCATCCATTGTAGTGACAAAAATCTCGACAATATACTACCTTCTATAATGACAACACTACCATCCATTGGAATAACAAAAATCTCGACAACAGACAACCTTCCATATGGAAAAGGCTACCATCCCTTAGAGTAACAAAAATCTCGACAATAGACTACCTTCCATAATGATAAGGATACCATCCATTGGGGTAACAAAGATATCTACAACATACTACCTTCCATAATGACAAGGCTACCATTCATTGGAATAACAAAAATCACGACAATAGACTACCTTCCATAATGACAACGCTACCATCCATTGGAATAACAAAAATCTCGACAACACACTACCTTCCATAATGACAAGGCTAACATCCAAGGGAGTAACAAAAATATCGACAACAGACTACCTTCCATAATGACAAGGTTACCATCCATTGGAGTAACAGAAATCTCGACAAAAGACTACCTTCGATAATGACCAGTCTACCATCCATTGGATAACAAAAATCTCGACACTAGACTACCTTCCATAATGACAAGGGTACCATCATTGGAGTAACCAAAATATCCACTAGGGACTACCTTCCATAATGACAAGGCTACAATCCATTGGAGTATAAAAAATCTCAACAAAAAACTACCTTCCATAATGACAAGGCTACCATCCAATGGAGTAACAAAAATATCGACAACATACTACCTTCCATAATGACAAGGTTACCATCCATTGGAGTAATAGAAATCTCGACAACAGACCACCTTCGATAATGACAAGTCTACCATCCATTGGAGTAACAAAAATGTCGACAACAGACTACCTTCCATAATGACAAGGGTTCCGTCATTGGAGTAACCAAAATTTCCACAAGAGACTACCTTCCATAATGACAAGGCTACAATCCATTGGAGTATAAGAAATCTCAATAACAGACTACCTTCCATAATGACATGGCCACCATCCATTAGAGTAACAAAAAACTCGACAACACACTACCTTCCATATTGACTAGGCTACCATCCATTGCAGTAACAAAGATATCGACAACAGACTACCTTCCATAACGACAAGGCTACAATCAATTGTAGTAACAAGAATCTCGACAATAGACTACCTTCCATAATGACAAGGCTACCATCCATTGTAGTGACAAAAATCTCAACAATATACTACCTTCTATAATGATAATGCTACCATCCATTGTGAAGGAAAATTGAGATAAAAAACGTAGCGGAATATAAAATTTTCCTTTAGCGATCCTTATGAATGAGCATGCTCAGTGATATATATATTTACCTCTTGTGGCGATTCAGACCTTTGACGTCGTGATCACGAGCGTTGATGAAGAACAACGCCTCTACTCAGTCCACACGAACAGATCGCTTATGGTCAAAGTGCTAGCTGATCACGAACGGAAACCTTTAGTGAGAGAGAGAATCAAAAACGAAATTGCATCAAGTGAAATTGCTTCATCACAAGGGATCTATTTATAGAATCACTCGTGTGGGATACAAGCTAAAAGCCCAATTAAGGCTATAAGCTAAAAGCCCAATTAAGCTTATGGACATCATACCTTATGACGTACCATATATCACTTATCCACGTGGTACCTTACCACTTTCCGTATTACACTTAAGTGCACTGTACCATACGGTGTTCCTTGTTTATTCTATCTCTCATCAACCTGTCCTTATGTGTGTGACTATGTAGGTTTTCGCGACGTTGGCAATTATATTAAATCACACATTTAAATATAATAAACAGTGAGCGGTATCTAGCAACACATCATTGTTACCCAAGTCACGAAAATGTCATGTGATCTGACCAAACCTTTTCCGTGATAATATTTGTGTTGTATAATTACCCTTTTGCCCTCATGTCTATATTGAACACAAGGCATACACTGTGTCACCCTTGTCCAGTTCAATATTGGGCCCTTAGACATTTATCCTGTTATGCAGGATGAGCAAATTCCATCTAGGTCACTCATGTCCCTTAGCATGCTTTGTGAAGTACCCATCAACCGTCTTTATAGTCATCCAGTTACGGATGACGTTTGATCAACAATAAAGTACTTGAATCTACATCTAGGGTCCATAGTGGTTTCAGGTCGAAGGGTGGTATACACCATTATCATCATGAGAATAACTTATGACACTTTGCATAACATTCTTTGTAGTATTCTCATAGCGGGTCAATCCAGTATAAATATTACTCCTAATATTCATACCTATGTCAAGACTTGATAACTCCTTATCTATGATCCATGAGATGTGATCATCAATCTATCTTCATAATAATCTTAATGCTTTAATGTTATCCCACTTCACATTAAAGCTTGACTACAGATACTTTAAGAATAATGTCTTATGTTTAATGGGATCTCATGATTAAGTCACACTTAACATTTCATTAAACAAATTAACCATTCTAGGGACTATATAATTTTGGAAAGCAAACATAATAAAGAAATGCCTTTTATTATTAATAAATAATTCGATAAATGTACCAAAAGTATTGGCCTCTAGGGCTTACACCAACACATTGGAGTAATAAAAATCTCGACAACAGACTACCTTCCATAATGACAAGTCTACAATCTATTATAGTAACAAAAATCTCAACAATAGACTACCTTTCATAATGAAAAGGCTACCATCCATTGGAATAACAAAAATCTCGACAACAGACTATGTTCCATAACGACAAGGCTACCATCCCTTAGAGTAACAAAAATCTCGACAACAAACTACCTTCCATAATGACAAGGCTACCATCCATTGGAGTAACAAAGATATCGACAACATACTACCTTCCATAATGACAAGGCTACCATCCATTGGAGTAACAAAAATCACGACAACAGACTACCTTTCACTATGACAAGGCTACCATCCATTGGAATAACAAAAATATTGACAACACACTACCTTTCATAATGTCAAGGCTACCATGAAGTGGAGTAACAAAAATCTAGGCAATAGACCAACTTCCATAATTACAAGGGTACCATAATTGGAGTAACCAAAATATCCATAAGAGACTAACTTCCATAATGACAAGTCTACAATCCATTGGAGTAACAAAAATCTTGACAACAGAAAACCTTCCATAATGACAAGGGTACCAGCATTGGTGTAACAAAAATATCCACAAGAGACTACCTTCCATAATGACAAGGCTTCAATCCATTGGAGTATAAAAAATCTCAACAACAGACTACCTTCCATAATGACAAGGCTACCATCCATTGGAGTAACAAAAAACTCGACAACAGACTACCTTTCAAAATGACTAGGCTACCATCCATTGAAATAACAAAGATATCGATAATAGACTACCTTCCATAACGAATAGGCTACAATCCATTGTAGTAACAAAAATCTCGACAACAGACTACCTTCGATAATGACAAGTCTACCATCCATTGGAGTAACAAAAATCTCGACAACAGACTACCTTCCATAATGACAAGGGTACCATCATTGGAGTAACAAAATTATCCACAAGAGACTACCTTCCATAATGACAAGGCTATAATCCATTGGAGTATAAAAAATCTAAACAACAGACTACCTTCCATAATGACAAGGCTACCATCCATTGGAGTAACAAAAAAGTCGACAACAGACTACGTTCCATAACGACAAGGCTACCATCCCTTAGAGTATCAAAAATCTCGACAACAAACTACCTTCCATAATGACAAGGCTACCATCCATTGGAGTAAAAAAGATATCGACAACATACTACCTTCCATAATGACAAGGCTACCATCTATTGGAGTAACAACAATCACGACAACAAACTACCTTCCACTATGACAAGGCTACCATCCATTGGAATAACAAAAATATTGACAACACACTACCTTTCATAATGTCAAGGCTACCATGAAGTGGAGTAACAAAAATCTAGGCAATAGACCACCTTCCATAATTACAAGGGCACCATAATTGGACTAACCAAAATATCCATAAGAGACTACCTTCCATAATGACAAGGCTACAATCCATTGGAGTAACAAAAATCTCAACAACAGACGACCTTCCATAATGACAAGGGTACCATCATTGGAGTAACAAAATTATCCACAAGAGACTACCTTCCACAATGACAAGGCTACAATCCATTGGTGTATAAAAAATCTCAAAAACAGACTACCTTCCATAATGTCAAGGCTACCATCCATTGGAGTAACAAAAAACTCGACAACAAACGACCTTTCTTAAGGACTAGGCTACCATCCATTGGAGTAACAAAGATATCGACAATAGACTACCTTCCATAACGACAAGGCTACAATCCATTGTAGTAACAAAAATCTCGACAACAGACTACCTTCGATAATGACATGTCTACCATCCATTGGATTAAGAAAAATCACGACAACAGACTACCTTCCATAATGACAAGGGTACCATCATTGGAGTAACAAAATTATCCACAAGAGACTACATTCCATAATGACAAGGCTACAATCCATTGGAGTATAAAAAATCTCAACAACAGACTACCTTCCATAATGACAAGGCTACCATCCATTGGAGTAACAAAAAACTCGACAACAGACTACCTTTCATAATGACTAGGCTACCATCCATTGGAGTAACAAAGATATCGACAACAGACTACCATCCATAACGACAAGGCTACAATCCATTGTAGTAACAAAAATCTCGACAATAGACTACCTTCCATAATAACAAGGCTACCATCCATTGTAGTGACAAAAATATCAACAATATACTACCTTCTATAATGACAAGGCTACCATCCTTTGGAGTAACAAAAATCTCGCCAACAAACTACCTTCCATAATGACAAGTCTACAATCTATTATAGTAACAAAAATCTCAACAATAGACTACCTTTCATAATGACAAGGCTACCATCCATTGGAATAACAAAAATCTCGAAAACAAACTACGTTCCATAACGACAAGGCTACCATCCCTTAGAGTGACAAAAATCTCGACAACAGACTACCTTCCACTATGACAAGGCTACCATCCATTAGAATAACAAAAATATCGACAACATACTCCCTTCCATAATGTCAAGGCTACCATGAAGTGGAGTAACAAAAATCTAGGCAATAGACCACCTTCCATAATTACAAGGGTACCATAATTGGAGTAACCAAAATATCCACAAGAGACTACCTTCCATAATGACAAGGCTACAATCCATTGGAGTAACAGAAATCTCGACAACAAACTACCTTCGATAATGACAAGTCTACCATCCATTGGAGTAACAAAAATCTCGACAACAGACTACCTTCCATAATGACAAAAGTACCATCATTGGAGTAACAAAATTATCCACAAGAGACTACCTTCCATAATGACAAGGCTACAATCCATTGGAGTATAAAAAATCTCAACAACAGACTACCTTCCATAATGACAAGGCTACCATCCATTGGAGTTACTAAAAACTCGACAACAGACTACCTTTCATAATGACAAGGCTACCATCCATTGGAGTTACAAAGATATCGACAACAGACTACCTTCCATAACGACAAGGCTACAATCCATTGTAGTAACAAAAATCTCGACAATAGACTACCTTCCATAATGACAAGGCTACCATCCATTGTAGTGACAAAAATATCAACAATATACTACCTTCTATAATGACAAGGCTACCATCCATTGGAGTAATTAAAAGCTCGACAATAAACTACCTTCCATAATGACAAGTCTACAATCTATTATAGTAACAAAAATCTCAACAATAGACTACCTTTCATAATGACAAGTCTACAATCCATTATAATAACAAAAATCTTGACAACAGACTATGTTCCATAACGACAAGGCTACCATCCCTTAGAGTAACAAAAATCTCGACAACAAACTACATTCCATAATGACAAGGCTACCATCCATTGGAGTAACAAAGATATCAACAACATACTACCTTCCATAATGACAAGGCTACCATCCATTGGAGTAACAAATATCACGACATCAGACTACCTTCCACTATGACAAGGCTACCATCCATTGTAGTGACAAAAATCTCAACAACAGACTACCTTCCATATTGACAAGGCTACCATCTATTGGAGTAACAAAAAACTCGACAACAAACTACCTTTCTTAATGACTAGGCTACGATCCATTGGAGTAACAAAGATATCGACAATAGACTACCTTCCATAACGACAAGGCTACAATCCATTGTAGTAACAAAAATCTCGACAACAGACTACCTTCGATAATGACAAGTCTACCATCCATTGGATTAAGAAAAATCTCGACAACAGACTACCTTCCATAATGACAAGGGTACCATCATTGGAGTAACAAAATTATCCACAAGAGACTACATTCCATAATGACAAGGCTACAATCCATTGGAGTATAAAATATCTCAACAACAGACTACCTTCCATAATAAAAAGGCTACCATCCATTGGAGTAACAAAAAACTCGACAACAGACTACCTTTCATAATGACTAGGCTACCATCCATTGGAGTAACAAAGATATCGACAACAGACTACCTTCCATAACGACAAGGCTACAATCCATTGTAGTAACAAAAATCTCGACAATAGACTACCTTCCATAATGACAAGGCTACCATCCATTGTAGTGACAAAAATATCGACAATATACTACCTTCTATAATGACAAGGCTACCATCCATTGGAGTAACAAAAATATCGACAACAGACTACCTTCCATAATGACAAGTCTACAATCTATTATAGTAACAAAAATCTCAACAATAGACTACCTTTCATAATGACAAGGCTACCATCCAGTGGAATAATAAAAATCTCCAAAACAAACTACGTTCCATAACGACAAGGCTACCATCCCTTGGAGTAACAAAGATATCAACAACATACTACCTTCCATAATGACAAGGCTACCATCCATTGGAGTAACAAAAATCACGACAACATAGTACCTTCCACTATGACAAGGCTACCATCCATTAGAATAACAAAAATATCGACAACACACTACCTTCCATAATGTCAAGGCTACCATGAAGTGGTGTAACAAAAATCTAGGCAATAGACCACCTTCCATAATTACAAGGGTACCATAATTGGAGTAACCAAAATATCCACAAGAGACTACCTTCCATAATGACATGGCTACAATCCATTGGAGTAACAGAAATCTCGACAACAAACTACCTTCGATAATGACAAGTCTACCATCCATTGGAGTAACAAAAATCTCGACAATAGACTACCTTCCATAATGACAAGGGTACCATCATTGGAGTAACAAAATTATCCACAAGAGACTACCTTCCATAATGACAAGGCTACAATCCATTGGAGTATAAAAAATCTCAACAACAGACTACCTTCCATAATGACAAGGCTACCATCCATTGGAGTTACAAAAAACTCGACAACAGACTACCATTCATAATGACTAGGCTACCATCCATTGGAGTAACAAAGATATCGACAACAGACTACCTTCCATAATGACAAGGCTACAATCCATTGTAGTAACAAAAATCTCGACAATAGACTACCTTCCATAATGACAAGGCTACCATCCATTATAGTGACAAAAATATCAACAATATACTACCTTCTATAATGACAAGGCTGCCATCCATTGGAGTAATAAAAATCTCGACAATAGACTACCTTCCATAATGACAAGTCTACAATCTATTATAGTAACAAAAATCTCAACAATAGACTGCCTTTCATAATGACAAGGCTACCATCTATTGGAATAACAAAAATCTCGACAACAGACTACGTTTCATAACGACAAGGCTACCATCCCTTAGAGTAACAAAAATCTCGACAACAAACTACCTTCCATAATGACAAGGCTACCATCCATTGGAGTAACAAAGATATCAACAACATACTACCTTCCATAATTACATGGCTACCATCCATTGGAGTAACAAATATCACGACAACAGACTACCTTCCACTATGACAAGGCTACCATCCATTGTAGTGACAAAAATCTCGAGAATATACTACCTTTTATAATGACCAGGCTACCATCCATTGGAGTAACAAAGATAACGACAACAAACTACCTTTCTTAACGACAAGGCTACAATCCATTGTAGTAAGAAAAATCTCGACAACAGACTACCTTCGATAATGACAAGGCTACCATCCATTGTAGTATAAAGATATCGAAAATATACTACCTTCTATAATGACAAGGTTACCATCCATTGGAGTGACAAAAATCGACAACAGACTACCTTCCATAATGACAAGGCTACCATCCCTTAGAGTAACAAAAATCTCCACAACAGACTACCTTCCATAATGACTAGGCTACGATCCATTGGAATAACAAAAATATCGAAACCACACTACCTTCCATAATGACAAGGCTACCATCCAATGGAGTAACAAAGATATCAAAAACAGACTATTTTCCATAACGAGAAGGCTACAATCCATTGGAGTATAAAAAATCTCGACAACAGACAACCTTCCATAATGACAAGGCTACCATCCATTGGAGTAACTAAAATCTCGTACACAAACTACCTTCCATAAAGACTAGGCTACCATCCCTCGGAGTAACAAAGATATCGATAACAGACTATCTTCCATAACGACAAGGCTACAATACATTGTAGTAACAAAATTCTCGACAGCAGACTACCTTCCATAATGACAAGGCTACCATCATTTGTAGTGACAAAAATCTCGATAATATACTACCTTCTATAATGACAACGCTACCATCCATTGGAATAACAAAAATCTCGACAACAGACTACGTTCCATAATGACAAGGCTACCATCCCTTAGAGTAACAAAGATATCGACAACAAACTACCTTCCATAATGACAAGGCTACGATCCATTGGAGTAACAAAGATATCGATAACATACTACCTTCCATAATGACAAGGCTACCATCCATTCGAGTAACAAAAATCACGACAACAGACTACTTTCTATAATGACAAGGCTACCATCCATTGGAGTAACAAAAATCTCGACAACAGACTACCTTCCATAATGACAAGGCTACCATCCATTGGAGTAACAAAAATCACGACAATAGACTACCTTTGATAAAGACTAGGCTACGATCCATTGGAATAACAAAAATATCAAAAACCTCACTAACTTCCATAATGACTAGGCTACCATCCATTGGAGTAACAAAGATATCGACAACAGACTACCTTCCATAACGACAAGGCTACAATCCATTGTAGTAACAAATATCTCGACAACAGACTACCTTCCATAATGACAAAGCTACCATCCATTGTAGTACAAAAATCGATAACAGACTACCTTCCATAATGACAAGGCTACAATCTATTATAGTAACAAAAATATCGACAGTAGACTACCTTTCATAATTAAAAGGCTACCCTCCATTGCAATAACAAAAATCTCGACAACAGACTACCTTCCATAATGACAAGTCTACCATCCATTGGAGAAACAATGATATTACAACATACTACCTTCCATATTAACAAGGCTACAATCCATTGGAGTATAAAAAATATAGACAACAGACTACCTTCCATAATGACTAGGCTACCATTCATTGGAGAAACAAAGATATCGACAACATACTACCTTCCATAACGACAAGGCTACAATCCATTGTAGTAACAAAAATCTCGACAATAGAATACCTTCCATAATGATAAGGCTACCATCCATTGTAGTGACAAAAATCTCAACAATTTACTACATTTTATCATCACAAGGCTAACATCCATTGGAGTAAAAAAAATCTCGACAACACACTACCTTCCATAATGACAAGTCTACAATCTATTATAGTAACAAAAATCTCGACAATAGACTACATTTCATAATGACAAGGCTACCATCCATTGGAATAACAAAAATCTCGAAAACAAACTACATTCCATAACGACAAGGCTACCATCCCTTAGAGTAATAAAAATCTCCATAACAGACTACCTTCCATAATGACAAGGCTACCATCTATTGGAGTAACAAAGATATCTACAACATACTACCTTCCATAATGACAAGGCTACCATTCATTGGAATAACAAAAATCACGACAACAGACTACCTTCCATAATGACTAGGCTACCATCCAATGGATTAACAAAAATATTGACAACATACTACCATTGATAATGACAAGGCTACCATCAATTGGAGTAACATAAATCTCGACAACAGACTACCTTCGATAATGACAAGTCTACCATCCATTGGAGTAACAACAATCTCTACAAGAGACTACCTTCCATAATTACAAGGGTACCATCATTGGAGTAACCAAAATATCCACAATAGACTACCTTCCATAATGACTAGGTTACCATCCATTGTAGTAACAAAAATCTCGACAACAGACTACCTTCCATAATGACAAGGCTACCATCCATTTTAATGACAAAAATCTTGATAATATACTACCTTCTATAATGACAACGCTACCATCCATTGGAATAACAAAAATCTCGACAACAGACTACGTTACATAATGGCAAGGCTACCACCCCTTAGAGTAACAAAAATATCGACAACAGACTACCTTCCAAAATGAAAAGGTTACCATCCATTGGAGTAACAAAGATATCGATAACATACTACCTTCAATAATGACAAGGTTACCATCCCTTAGAGTAACAAAAATCACGACAACAGACTACCTTTCATAATGACAAGGCTACCATCCATTGGAATAACAAGAATATCATACACAACCTACCTTCCCTAATGACTAGGCTACCATCCATTGGAGTAACAAAGATATCGACAACAGACTACCTACCATAACGACAAGGCTACAATCCATCGTAGTAATAAAAATCTCGACAATAGACTACCTTCCATAATGACAAGGCTACCATCAATTGTAGTGAAAAAAATCCCGACAATATACTACCTTCTATAATGACAACGCTACCATCCATTGGAATAACAAAAATTTCGAAAACAGACTACCTCCCATATGGACAAGGATACCATCCCTTAGAGTAACAAAAATCTCGACAACAGACTAACTTCCATAATGACAAGGCTACCATCCATTGGGGAAACAAAGATATCTACAACATACTACCTTCCATAATGATAAGGCTACCATTCATTGGAATAACAAAAATCACGACAACAGACTACCTTCCATAATGACAACGCTACCATCCATTGGAATAATAAAAATATCGACAACACACTACCTTCCATAATGACAAGGATACCATCCAATGGAGTAACAAAAATAGCGACAACAGACTACCTTCCATAATGACTAGGTTACCATCCATTGGAGTAACAGAAATCTCGACAACAGACTACCTTCGATAATGAGAAGTCTACCAACCAATGGAGTAACAAAAATCTCGATAACAGACTACCTTCTATAATGACAAGGGTACCATCATTGGAGTAACCAAAGTATCCACAAGAGACTACCTTCCATAATGACAAGGCTACAATCCATTGGAGTATAAAAAATCTAGACAACAGACTACCTTCCATAACGACAATGCTATAATCCATTATAGTAACAAAGATATCGACAACAGACTACCTTCCATAATGACAAGGCTACCATCCATTTTAGTGACAAAAATCTCGATAATATACTACCTTCTATAATGATAATGCTACCATCCATTGGAATAACAAAAATCTCGACAACAGACTACGTTACATAATGACAAGGCTACCATCCCTTAGAGTAACAAAAATCTCAACAACAGACTACCTTCCATAATGACAAGGCTACCATCCATTGGAGTAACAAAGATATCGACAACATACTACCTTCCATAATGACAAGGCTACCATCCCTTAGGGTAACATAAATCATGACAACAAACTACCTTTCATAATGACAAGGCTACCATCCATTGGAATAACAAAAATATCGTACACAAACTACCTTCCATAATGACTAGGCTACCATCCATTTGAGTAACAAAGATATCAACAATAGACTACCTTCCATAACGACAAGGCTACAATCCATTGTAGTAACAAAAATATCGACAAAAGACTACCTTCCATAATGAAAAGGCTGCAATCCATTGTCGTAACAAAAATCTCAACAACAGACTACCTTCCATAATGACAAGGCTACCATCCATTGTAGTGACAAAAATCTCGACAATATACTACCTTCTATAATGATAAGGCTACCATCCATTGGAGTAACAAAAATGGACAACAGACTACCTTCCATAATGACAAGGCAAAAATATATTATAGTAACAAAAATCTCGACAGTAGACTACCTTTCATAATTAAAAGGCTACCATCCATTGGAATAACAAAAATCTCGACAACAAACTACCTTCCATAATGACAAGGCTACCATCCATTGGAGTAACAAAGATATCTACAACAAAGTACCTTCCATAATGACAAGGCCATTATCCATTGGAGTAACAAAAATCACGACAACAGACTAGCTTCCATAATGACTAGGCTACGATCCATTGAAATAACAAAAATATCGAAACCACACTACCTTCTATAATGACTAGGATACCATCCATTGGAGTAACAAAGATATCGACAACGGACTATTTTCCATAATGACAAGGCTATAATCCATAGGAGTATAAAAAATCTCGACAACAGACTACCTTCCATAATGACAAGGCTACCATCCATTGGGGTAACAAAAATATCGTACACAAACTAACTTCCATAATGACCAGGCTACCGTCCATTATAGTAATAAAGATATCGGTAATAGACTATCTTCCATAACGACATGGCTACAATCCATTGTAGTAACAAAAATCATGACAACAGACTACCTTCCATAATGACAAGGCTACCATCCATTGGGGTAACAATGATATCTACAACAAACTACCTTCCATAATGACAAGGCTACCATTCATAGGAATAACAAAAAACATGACAATAGACTACCTTCCATAATGACAATGCTACCATCCATTGGAATAACAAAAATATCGACAACACACTAACTTCCATAATAACAAGGCTACCATCCAATGGAGTAACAAAAATATCGACAACAGACTACCTTCCATAATGACAAGGTTACCATCCATTGGAGTAACAGAAATCTCGACAACAGACTACCTTCAATAATGACAAGTCTACCATCCATTGGAGTAACAAAAATCTCGAAAACAGACTACCTTCCATAATGACAAGGGTACCATCTTTGGAGTATACAAAATATCCACAAGAGACTACCTTCCATAATGACAAGGCTATAATCCATTGGAGTATAAAAAATCTCTACAGTAGACTACCTTCCATAATGACAAGGCTACCATCCATTGGAGTTACAAAATACTCGACAACAGACTACCTTCCATAATGACTAGGCTACTATCCATAGGAGTAACAAAGATATCGACAACAGACTAGCTTCCATAACGACAAGGCTACAATCCATTGTAGTAACAAAAATCTCGACAATAGACTACCTTCTATAATGACAAGGCTACCATCCATTGTAGTGACAAAAATCTCAACAATATACTACCTTCTATAATGACAAGGCTACCATCCATTGGAGTAAAAAAAATCTCGACAACAGACTAACTTCCATAATGACAAGTCTACAATCTATTATAGTAACAAAAATCTTGACAATAGACTACCTTTCATAATGACAAGGCTACCATCCATTGGAATAACAAAAATCTCGACAACAAACTACGTTCCATAATGACAAGGCTACCATCCCTTAGAGTAACAAAAATATAGACAACACACTACCTTCCATAATGACAAGGCTACCATCCAATGGAGTAACAAAAATATTGACAATAGATTACCTTCCATAATGACAAGTCTACCATCCATTGGAGTAACAAAAATATGAACAATAGACTACCTTCCTTAATGACAAGGATACCATCCATTGGAGTAACATAAAAATCACAACTACATACTACCTTCCATAATGACAAGGCTACCATCCATTGTAGTGACAAAAATCTCGACAACAGACTACCTTCCATAATGACAAGTCTACCATCTATTGTTGTAACAAAAATCAGGAAAACAAACTACCTTCCATAATTACAAGGCTACCATCCATTGGAGTAACAAAAATCAATACAATAACCTAAATTCCATAGTAACAATACTATCATTCATTGGAGTAATAGAAATCGCGACAACAGACTACCTTCCATAATGAGAAGGCTACCATCCATTGGAGTAACAAAAATCTCGACAACAGACTACCTTCCATAATGAAAAGGGTAACATCATTGGAGTAACAAAAATATCCGCAAGAGACTACCTTCGATAATGACAAGGCTACAATCCATTGGAGTATAAAAAATCTCGACAATAGACTACCTTCAATAATGACAAGGCTACCATCCATTGGAGTAAATAAAATCTCGACAACAGACTACCTTCCATAATGACTAGGTTACCATCCGTTTGATAAACAAAAATCTTGACAACAGACTAGCTTCCATAATGACAAGGCTACCATCCTTTGGAATAACAAAAATATCGACAAGATTCTACCTTCCATAATAACAACGCTACCATCCCTTAGAGTAACAAAAATCTCGACAATAGACTAGCTTCCATAATGACAAGGCTACCATCCATTGGAGTAACAAAGATATCTACAACATACTACCTTCCATAATGACAAGGCTACTATCCATTGGAGTAAAAAAAATCACGACAATAGACTAGCTTCCATAATGACTATTCTACGATCCATTGAAATAACAAAAATATCGAAACCACACTACCTTCTATAATGACTAGGCTACCATCCATTGGAGTAACAAAGATATTGACAACAGACTATTTTCCATAATGACAAGGCTACAATCCATTTGAGTATAAAAAATCTCGACAACAGATTACCTTCCATAATGACAAGGCTACCATCCATTGGGGTAACAAAAATCTCGTACACAAACTACCTTCCATAATGACTAGGCTACCATCCATTGGAGTAATAAAGATATCAGCAATAGACTATCTTCCATAACGACAAGGCTACAATCTATTGTAGTAACAAAAATCATGACAACAGACTACCTTCCATAATGACAAGGCTACCATCCATTGGGGTAACAATGATATCTACAACATACTACCTTCCATAATGACAAGGCTACCATTCATTGGAATAACAAAAATCATGACAATAGACTACCTTCCATAATGACAACGCTACCATACATTGGAATAACAAAAATATCGACAACACACTACCTTCCATAATGACAAGGCTACCATCCAATGGAGTAACAAAAATATCGACAACAGACTACCTTCCATAATGACAAGGTTACCATCCATTGGAGTAACAGAAATCTCGACAACAGACTACCTTCCATAATGACAAGGCTACCATCCATTGGAGTAGCAAAAATCTTGACAGCACACTACCTTCCATAATGACAAGGGTACCATCATTGGAGTAACAAAAATATCCACAAGTGACTACCTTCCATAATGACAAGGCTACCATCCATTGGAGTATAAAAAATCTCGACAACAGACTACCTTCCATAATGACAAGGCTACCATCCATTGGAGTAACTAAAATCTCGTACACAAACTACCTTCCATAATGACTGGGCTACCATACATTGGAGTAACAAAGATATCAACAACAGACTACCTGCCACAACGACAAGGCTACCATCCATTGGAGTAACAAAAATCTCGACAACAAACTACCTTCCATAATGACAAGGCTACCATCCACTGGAGTAACAAAAATCACGACAACAGACTACCTTCCATAATGACTAGGCTACCATCCATTGGAGTAACAAAGATATCGACAACATACTACCTTCCATAACGACAAGGCTACAATCCATTGTCGTGACAAAAATCTCAACAATAGATTACCTTCCATAATGACAAGGATACCATCCATTATAGTGACAAAAATCTCGACAATATAATACCTTCTATAATGACAAGGCTACCAACCATTGGAGTAACAAAAATCGACAACAGACTACCTTCCATAATGACAAGGCTACAATCTATTATAGTAATAAAAATCTCGACAGTAGACTACCTTTCATAATTAAAAGGCTACCATCCATTGGAATAACAAAAATCTCGACAACAAACTACCTTCCATAATGACAAGGCTACCATCCCTTAGAGTAACAAAAATCTCGACAACAGACTACCTTCCATAATGACAAGGCTACCATCCATTGGAGTAACAAAGATATCTACAACATACTACCTTCCATAATGACAAGGCTACTATGCATTGGTGTAAAAAAATCACGACAACAGACTAGCTTCCATAATGACTAGGCTATGATCCATTGAAATAACAAAAATATCGAAACCACACTACCTTCTATAATGACTAGGCTACCATCCATTGGAGTAACAAAGATAATGACAACAGACTATTTTCCATAATGACAAGGCTACAATCCATTTGAGTATAAAAAATCTCGACAACAGACTAACTTCCATAATGACAAGGCTACCATCCATTGGGGTAACAAAAATCTCGTACACAAACTACCTTCCATAATGACTAGGCTACCATCCATTGGAGTAATAAAGATATCGGCAATAGACTATCTTCCATAACGACAAGGCTACAATCCATTGTAGTAACAAAAATCATGACAACAGACTACCTTCCATAATGACAAGGCTACCATCCATTGGGGTAACAATGATATCTACAACATACTACCTTCCATAATGACAAGGCTACCATTCATTGGAATAACAAAAATCATGACAATAGACTACCTTCCATAATGACAACGCTACCATCCATTGGAATAACAAAAATATCGACAACACACTACCTTCCATAATGACAAGGCTACCATCCAATGGAGTAACAAAAATATCGACAACAGACTACCTTCCATAATGACAAGGTTACCATCCATTGGAGTAACAGAAATCTCGACAACAGACTACCTTCAATAATGACAAATCTACCATCCATTGGAGTAACAAAAATCTCGACAACAGACTACCTTCCATAATGACAAGGGTACCATCTTTGGAGTATACAAAATATCCACAAGAGACTACCTTCCATAATGACAAGGCTATAATCCATTGGAGTATAAAAAATCTCGACAATAGACTACCTTCCATAATGACAAGGCTACCATCCATTGGAGTTACAAAATACTCGACAACAGACTACCTTCCATAATGACTAGGCTACTATCCATAGGAGTAACAAAGATATCGACAACATACTACCTTCCATAACGACAAGGCTACAATCCATTGTAGTAACAAAAATCTCGACAATAGACTACCTTCTATAATGACAAGGCTACCATCCATTGTAGTGACAAAAATCTCAACAATATACTACCTTCTATAATGACAAGGCTACCATCCATTGGAGTAAAAAAAATCTCGACAACAGACTAACTTCCATAATGACAAGTCTACAATCTATTATAGTAACAAAAATCTCGACAATAGACTACCTTTCATAATGACAAGGCTACCATCCATTGGAATAACAAAAATGTCGACAACAAACTACATTCCATAATGACAAGGCTACCATCCATTAGAGTAACAAAAATAGAGACAACACACTACCTTCCATAATGACAAGGCTACCATCCAATGGAGTAACAAAAATATTGACAATAGATTACCTTCCATAATGACAAGTCTACCATCCATTGGAGTAACAAAAATATGAACAACAGACTACCGTCCTTAATGACAAGGACACCATCCATTGGAGTAACATAAAAATCACAACTACATACTACCTTCCATAATGACAAGGCTACCATCCATTGTAGTGACAAAAATCTCGACAACAGACTACCTTCCATAATGGCAAGTCTACCATCTATTGTTGTAACAAAAATCTGGAAAACAGACTACCTTCCATAATTACAAGGCTACCATCCATTGGAGTAACAAAAATCCATACAATAACCTAAATTCCAAAGTAACAATACTATCATTCATTGGAGTAATAGAAATCGCGACAACAGACTACCTTCCATAATGAGAAGGCTACCATCCATTGGAGTAACAAAAATCTCGACAACAGACTACCTTCCATAATGAAAAGGGTAACATCATTCGAGTAACAAAAATATCCGCAAGAGATTACCCGTCGATAATGACAAGGCTACAATCCATTGGAGTATAAAAAATCTCGACAACAGACTACCTTTAATAATGACAAGGCTACCATCCATTGGAGTAAATAAAATCTCGACAACAGACTACCTTCCATAATGACTAGGTTACCATCCGTTTGATAAACAAAAATCTTGACAACAGACTAGCTTCCATAATGACAAGGCTACCATCCTTTGGAATAACAAAAATATCGACAAGATTCTACCTTCCATAATAACAAGGCTACCATCCCTTAGAGTAACAAAAATCTCGACAATAGACTAGCTTCCATAATGACAAGGCTACCATCCATTGGAGTAACAAAGATATCTACAACATACTACCTTCCATAATGACAAGGCTACTATCCATTGGAGTAAGAAAAATCACGACAATAGACTAGCTTCCATAATGACTATTCTACGATCCATTGAAATAACAAAAATATCGAAACCACACTACCTTCTATAATGACTAGGCTACCATCCATTGGAGTAACAAAGATATTGACAACAGACTATTTTCCATAATGACAAGGCTACAGTCCATTTGAGTATAAAAAATCTCGACAACAGACTACCTTCCATAATGACAAGGCTACCATCCATTGGGGTAACAAAAATCTCGTACACAAACTACCTTCCATAATGACTAGGCTACCATCTATTGGAGTAATAAAGATATCGGCAATAGACTATCTTCCATAACGACAAGGCTACAATCTATTGTAGTAACAAAAATCATGACAACAGACTACCTTCCATAATGACAAGGCTACCATCCATTGGGGTAACAATGATATCTACAACATACTACCTTCCATAATGACAAGGCTACCATTCATTGGAATAACAAAAATCATGACAATAGACTACCTTCCATAATGACAACGCTACCATCCATTGGAATAACAAAAATATCGATAACACACTACCTTCCATAATGACAAGGCTACCATCCAATGGAGTAACAAAAATATCGACAACAGACTACCTTCCATAATGACAAGGTTACCATCCATTGGAGTAACAGAAATCTCGACAACAGACTACCTTCAATAATGACAAGTCTACCATCCGTTGGAGTAACAAAAATCTTGAGAACAGACTACCTTCCATAATGACAAGGGTACCATCTTTGGAGTATACAAAATATCCACAAGAGACTACCTTACATAATGACAAGGCTATAATCCATTGGAGTATAAAAAATCTCGACAATAGACTACCTTCCATAATGACAAGGCTACCATCCATTGGAGTTACAAAATACTCGACAACAGAATACCTTCCATAATGACTAGGCTACTATCCATAGGAGTAACAAAGATATCGACAACAGACTACCTTCCATAACGACAAGGCTACAATCCATTTTAGTAACAAAAATCTCGACAATAGACTACCTTCTATAATGACAAGGCTACCATCTATTGTAGTGACAAAAATCTCAACAATATACTACCTTCTATAATGACAAGGCTACCATCCATTGGAGTAAAAAAAATCTCGACAACAGACTAACTTCCATAATGACAAGTCTACAATCTATTATAGTAACAAAAATCTTGACAATAGACTACCTTTCATAATGACAAGGCTACCATCCATTGGAATAACAAAAATCTCGACAACAAACTACGTTCCATAATGACAAGGCTACCATCCCTTAGAGTAACAAAAATATCGACAACACACTATCTTCCATAATGACAAGGCTACTATCCAATGGAGTAACAAAAATATTGACAATAGATTACATTCCATAATGACAAGTCTACCATCCATTGGAGTAACAAAAATATGAACAACAGACTACCTTCCATAATGACTAGGTTACCATCCATTCGCTAAACAAAAATCTCGACAACAGACTAGCTTCCATAATGATAAGGCTACCATCCTTTGGAATAACAAAAATATCAACAAGATTCTACCTTCCATAATAACAAGGCTACCATCCCTTAGAGTAACAAAAATCTCGACAATAGACTAGATTCCATAACGACAAGGCTACAATCCATTGTAGTAACAAAAATCATGACAACAGACTACCTTCTATAATGACAAGGCTACCATCCATTGGGGTAACAATGATATCTACAACAGACTACCTTTCATAATGACAAGGCTACCATCCATTGGAATAACAAAAATCTCGACAACAAACTACGTTCCATAATGACAAGGCTACCATCGCTTAGAGTAACAAAAATATCGACAACACACTACCGTCCATAATTACAAGTCTACCATCCATCGGAGTAACAAAAATATGAACAACAGACTACCGTCCTTAATGACAAGGCTACCATCTATTGGAGTAATAGAAAATCACAACAACAGACTACCTTCCATAATGACAAGGCTACCATCCATTGCAGTGACAAAAATCTCGAAAATAAACTACCTTCCATAATGACAAGTCTACCATCTATTGTTTTAAAAAAAATCTGGATAACAGACTACCTTCCATAATGACAAGGCTACCATCCATTGGAGTAACAAAAATCCTGACAATAACCTACCTTCCATAATGACAAGGCTATCATTCATTGGAGTAACAAAAATCTCGACAATTGACTACCTTCCATAATGACAAGGCTACCATCCATTGGAGTTACAAAATACTCGACAACAGACTACCTTTAATAATGACAAGGCTACCATCCATTGGAATAACAAAAATCTCGACAACAAACTACGTTCCATAATGACAAGGCTACCATCGCTTAGAGTAACAAAAATATCAACAACACACTACCGTCCATAATGACAAGGCTACCATCCAATGGAGTAACAAAAATATCGACAATAGATTACCTTCCATAATGACAAGTCTACCATCCATCGGAGTAACAAAAATATGAACAACAGACTACCGTCCTTAATAACAAGGCTACCATCTATTGGAGTAACAGAAAATCACAACGACAGACAACCTTTCATAATGACAAGGCTACCATCCATTGCAGTGACAAAAATCTCGAAAATAAACTACCTTCCATAATGACAAGTCTACCATCTATTGTTGTAACAAAAATCTGGACAACAGACTACCTTCCATAATGACAAGGCTACCATCCATTGGAGTAACAAAAATCCCGACAATAACCTACCTTCCATAATGACAAGGCTATCATTCATTGGAGTAATAGAAATCGCGACAACAGACTACCTTCCATAATGACAAGGCTACCATCCATTGGAGTAACAAAAATCCCGACAGCAGACTACCTTCCATAATGACAAGGGTACCATCATTGGAATAACAAAAATATCCGGAAGAGACTACCTTCCATAACGACAAGGCTACAATCCATTGGAGTATAAAAAATCTCGACAACAGACTACCTTCCATAATGACAAGGCTACCATCCATTGGAGTAAATAACATCTCGACAACAGACTACCTTCCATAATGACTAGGTTACCATCCATTCGAGAAACAAAAATCTCGACAACAGACTAGCTTCCATAATGATAAGGCTACCATCCTTTGGAATAACAAAAATATCGACGAGATTCTACCTTCCATAATAACAAGGCTACCATCCCTTAGAGTAACAAAAATCTCGACAATAGACTAGCTTCCATAATGATAAGGCTACCATCCATTGGAGTTACAAAGATATCGACAACATACTACCTTCCATAGTGACAAGGCTACCATCCATTGGAGTAACAAAAATCCCGACAGCAGACTACCTTCCATAATGACAAGGCTACCATTTATTGTAGTAACAGATATCTCGACAACAGACTACCTTCCATAATGAAAAGGCTACCATCCATTGGAGTAACAAAAATCTTGACAGCACACTACCTTCCATAATGTCAAGGGTACCATCATTGGTGTAAAAAAATATCCACAAGCAACTACCTTCCATAATGACAATGCTACCATCCATTGGAGTATAAAAAATCTTGACAATAGACTACCTTGCATAATGACAAGGCTACCATCCATTAGAGTAACTAAAATCACGTACACAAACTACCTTCAATGATGACTAGGCTACCATCCATTGGAGTAACAAAGATATCGACAACAGACTACCTTCCACAATGACAAGGATACAATCCATTGTAGTAACAAAAATCTCGACAACAGACTACCTTCCATAATGACAAGGCTACCATCCATGGTAGTGACAAAAATCACAAAGAAAGACTGCCTTCCATAATGAAAAGGCTACCATCCATTGGAGTAACAAAAATCTCGACAATATACTACCTTCTATAATGACAAGGCTACCATCCATTGGAGTAACAAAAACCTCGAGAACAGACTACCTTCCATAATGACAAGGCTACCATCCATTGGAGTAACAAAAATCACGACAATAGACTACCTTCCATAATGACTAGGCTACCATCCATTGGAGTAACAAAGATATCGACAACAGACTACCTTCCATAACGACAAGGCTACAATCCATTGTCGTAACAAAAATCTCAACAACAGACTACCTTCCATAATGACAAGGCTACCATCCATTGTAGTGACAAAAATCTCGACAATATACTACCTTCTATAATGACAAGGCTACCATCCATTGGAGTAACAAAAATGGACAACAGACTACCTTCCATAATGACAAGGTTACAATCTATTATAGTAACAAAAATCTCGACAGTAGACTACCTTTCATAATTAAAAGGCTACCATCCATTGGAATAACAAAAATATCGACAACAAACTACCTTCCATAATGACAAGGCTACCATCCATTGGAGTAACAAAGATATCTACAACATACTACCTTCCATAATGACAAGGCTACTATCCATTGGAGTAACAAAAATCACGACAACAGACTAGCTGCCATAATGACTAGGCTACGATCCATTGAAATAACAAAAATATCGAAACCACACTACCTTCCATAATGATTAGGCTACCATCCAATGGAGTAACAAAGATATCGACAACAGACTACCTTCCATAATGAAAAGGTTACCATCCATTGGAGTAACAGAAATCTCGACAACAAACTACCTTCAATAATGACAAGTTTACCATCCATTGGAGTAACAAAAATCTCGACAACAGACTACCTTCCATAATGACAAGGGTACCATCTTTGGAGTAACCAAAATATCCACAAGAGACTACCTTCAATAATGACAAAGCTATAATCCATTGGAGTATAAAAAATCTCGACAATAGACTACCTTCCATAATGACAAGGCTAACATCCATTGGAGTTACAAAAAACTCGACAACAGACTACCTTCCATAATGACTAGGCTACCTTCCATTTGAGTAACAAAGATATCGACAATAAACTACCTTCCATAACGACAAGGCTACAATCCATTGTAGTATCAAAAATCTCCACAATAGACTACCTTCCATAATGACAAGGCTACCATCCATTGTAGTGACAAAAATCTCAACAATATACTACCTTCTATAATGACAAGGCTACCATCCATTGGAGTAAAAAAAATCTCCTCAACAGACTAACTTCCATAATGACAAGTCTACCATCTATTATAGTACTAAAAATCTCGACAATAGACTACCTTTCATAATGACAAGGCTACCATCCATTGGAGTAACAAAAATCCCCACAATAACCTACCTTCCATAATGACAAGGCTATCATTCATTGGAGTAACAGAAATCGCGACAACAGACTACCTTCCATAATGACAAGGCTACCATCCATTGGAGCAACAAAAATCTCGACAGCAAACTACCTTCCATAATGACAAGCGTACAATCATTGGAGTAACAAAAATATCCGCAAGAGACTACCTTCCATAATGACAAGGCTACAATCCATTGGAGTATAAAAAATCTCGACAACAGACTACCTTCCATAATGACAAGGCTACCATCCATTGGAGTAACAAGAATCTCGACAATAGACTACCTTCCATAATGACTAGGTTACCATCCATTCGAGTAACAAAAATCTTGACAACAGACTAGCTTCCATAATGACAAGGCTACCATCCTTTGTAAAAACAAAAATATCGACAAGATTCTACCTTCCATAATAACAAGGCTACCATCCCTTAGAGTAACAAAAATCTCGACAATAGACTAGCTTCCATAATGACAAGGCTACCATCCATTGGAGTTACAAAGATATCGATAACATACTACCTTCCATAGTGACAAGGCTACCATCCAATGGAGTAACAAAAATCCCGACAACAGACTACCTTCCATAATGACAAGGCTTCCATCCATTGGAGTAACAGAAATCTCGACAACAGACTACCTTCCATAATGACAAGGCTACCATCCATTGGAGTAAAAAAAATCTTGACATCACACTACCTTCAATAATGACAAGGGTACCATCATTACAGTAACAAAAATATCCACAAGTGACTACCTTCCATAATGACAAGGCTACCATCCATTGGAGTATAAAAAATCTCGCCAACAGACTACCTTCCATAATGACAAGGCTACAATCCATTTGAGTATAAAAAATCTCGACAACAGACTACCTTCCTTAATGACAAGGCTACCATCCATTCGAGTAACAAAAATCTCGACAACAGACTACCTTCCATAATGACTAGGTTACCATCCATTCGAGTAACAAAAATATCGACAACAAACTAGCTTCCATAATGACAAGGCTACCATCCTTTGGAATAACAAAAATCTCGACAAGATTCTACCTTCCATAATAACAAGGCTACCATCCCTTAGAGTAACAAAAATCTCGACAATAGACTAGCTTCCATAATGACAAGGCTACCATCCATTGGAGTTACAAAGATATCAACAACATACTACCTTCCATAGTGACAAGGCTACCATCAATTGGAGTAACAAAAATCCCGACAACAGACTACCTTCAGTAATGACAAGTCTACCATCCATTGGAGTAACAGAAATCTCGACAACAGACTACCTTCCATAATGACAAGGCTACCATCCATTGGAGTAACAAAAATCTCGACAGCACACTACCTTCCATAATGACAAGGGTACCATCATTGGAGTAACAAAAATATCCACAAGTGACTACCTTCCATAATGACTAGGCTACCATTTATTGTAGTATAAAAAATATCGACAACAGACTACCTTCCATAATGACAAAGCTACCATCCACTAGAGTAACAAAAATCTCGACAACAGACTACCTTCCATAATGACAAGGCTACCGTCCATTAGATTAACAAAGATATCGACAACAGACTACCTTCCATAACGACAAGGCTACAATCCATTGGAATAACAAAAATATCGACAATAGACTACCTTCCATAATGACAAGGCTACCATCCATTGGAGTAACAAAAATATCGACAACAGACTAGCTTCCATAATGACCAGGCTACTATCCATTGGAATAAAAAAAATATCGAAAACACACTACCTTCCTTAATGACAAGGCTACCATCCAATGGAGTAACAAAAATATCGACAATAGATTTCCTTCCATAATGACAAGTCTACCATCCATTGGAGTAACAAACATATGAACAACAGACTACCGTCCTTAATGACAAGGCTACCATCCATTAGAATAAAAGAAACTCACAACGATAGACTACCTTCCATAATGACAAGGCTACCATCCATTGCAGTGACAAAAATCTCGACAACAGACTACCTTCCATAATGATAAGGCTACCATCTATTGTTGTAACAAAAATCTGGACAACACACTAACTTCCATAATGACAAGGCTACCATCCATTGGAGTAACAAAAATCCCAACAATAACCTACCTTCCATAATGACAAGGCTATCATTCATTGGAGTAACAGAAATCGCGACAACAGACTACCTTCTATAATGACAAGGCTACCACCCTTTGGAGTAATCAAAAACTCGACAGTAGACTACCTTCCATAATGACAAGGGTACCATCAATGGAGTAACAAAAATATCCGCAAGAGACTACCTTCCATAATGACAAGGCTAAAATCCAATGGAGTATAAAAAATCTCGACAACAGACTACCTTCCATAATGACAAGGCTACCATCCATTGGAGTAACAAAAATCTCGACAACAGACTACCTTCCATAATGACTAGGTTACCATACATTCGAGTAACAAAAATCTCGACAACAGACTAGCTTCCATAATGACAAGGCTACCATCCTTTGGAATAACAAAATATAGACAAGATTCTACCTTCCATAATAACAAGGCTACCATCCCTTAGAGTAACAAAAATCTCGACAATAGACTAGCTTCCATAATAACAAGGCTACCATCCATTGGAGTTACAAAGATATCGACAACATATTACCTTCCATAGTGACAAGGCTACCATCCATTGGAGTAACAAAAATCACGACAGCAGACTACCTTCCATAATGACAAGGCTACCATCCATTGGAATAACAAAAATGTCGACAACACACTACCTTCCATAATGACAAGCCTACCATCCAATGGTGTAACAAAAATATCGATAATAGATTACCTTCCATAATGACAAGTCTACCATCCATTGGATTAACAAAATAATGAACAACAGACTACCTTCCATAATGACAAGGCTACCATCCATTGGAGTAACAAAAATCTCGAAAGCACACTACCTTCCATAATGACAAGGGTACCATCATTGGAGTAACAAAAATATCCACAAGAGACTACCTTCCATAATGAAAAGGCTACCATCCATTGGAGTATTAAAAATCTCGACAATAGGCTACCTTCCATATTGACAAGGCTACCATCCATTGGAGTAACAAAAATCTCGACAACAGACTACCTTCCATAATGACAAGGCTACCGTCCATTGGATTAACAAAGATATCGACAACAGACTACCTTCCATAATGACAAGGCTACAATCCATTGGAGTAACAAAAATCACGACAACAGACTACCTTCCATAATGACAAGGCTACCATCCATTGCAGTAACAAAAATCTCAACAACAGACTACCTTCCATAATGACAAGGCTACCATCCATTGTAGTAACAAAGATATCGGCAATAGACTATCTTCCATAACGACAAGGCTACAATCCATTGTAGTAACAAAAATCATGACAACAGACTACCTTCCATAATGACAAGGCTACCATCCATTGGGGTAACAATGATATCTATATATTACTACCTTCCATAATGACAAGGCTACGATTCATTGGAATAAAAAAAATCACGACAATAGACTACCTTCCATAATGACAACGCTACCATCCATTGGAATAACCAAAATATCGACAACACACTACCTTCCATAATGACAAGGCTACCATCCAATGGAGTAACAAAAATATCGACAACAGACTACCTTCCATAATGAAAAGGTTACCATCCATTGGAGTAACAGAAATCTCGACAACAAACTACCTTCAATAATGACAAGTCTACCATCCATTGGAGTAACAAAAATCTCGACAACAAACTACCTTCCATAATGACAAGGGTACCATCTATGGAGTAACCAAAATATCCACAAGAGACTACCTTCAATAATGACAATGCTATAATCCATTGGAGTATAAAAATCTCGACAATAGACTACCTTCCATAATGACAAGGCTACCATCCATTGGAGTTACAAAAAACTCGACAACAGACTACCTTCCATAATGCCTAGGCTACCATCCATTGGAGTAACAAAGATATCGACAATAAACTACCTTCAATAACGACAAGGCTACAATCCATTGTAGTAACAAAAATCTCCACAATAGACTACCTTCCATAATGACAAGGCTACCATCCATTGTACTGACAAAAATCTCAACAATATACTACCTTCTATAATGACAAGGCTACCGTCCATTGGAGTAAAAAAAATCTCCTCAACAGACTAATTTCCATAATGACAAGTCTACAATCTATTATAGTAACAAAAATCTTGACAATAGACTACCTTCCATAATGACAAGGCTACCATCCATTGGAATAACAAAAATATCGACAACAAACTACGTTCCATAATGACAAGGCTACCATCCATTGGAGTAAAAAAAATCCCGACAATAACCTACCTTCCATAATGACAAGGCTATCATTCATTGGAGTAACAGAAATCGCGACAACAGACTACCTTCCATAATAACAAGGCTACCTTCCATTGGAGTAACAAAAATCTCGATAGCAGACTACCTTCCATAAAGATAAGGGTACAATCATTGGAGTAACAAAAATATCCGCAAGAGACTACCTTCCATAATGACAAGGCTACAATCCATTGGAGTATAAAAAATCTCGAAAACAGACTACCTTCCATAATGACAAGGCTACTATCCATTGGAGTAACAAAAATCTCGACAACAGACTACCTTCCATAATGACAAGGCTACCATCCTTTGGAATAACAAAAATATCGACAAGATTCTACCTTCCATAATAACAAGGCTACCATCCCTTAGAGTAACAAAAATCTCGACAATAGACTAGCTTCCATAATGACAAGGCTACCATCCATTGGAGTTACAAAGATATCGATAACATACTACCTTCCATAGTGACAAGGCTACCATCCATCGGAGTAACAAAAATCTGGACAACAGACTACCTTCCATAATGACAAGGCTACCATCCATTGGAGTAACAGAAATCTCGGCAACAGACTACCTTCTATAATGACAAGGCTACCATCCATTGGAGTAAAAAAAATCTTGACAGCACACTACCTTCAATAATGACAAGGGTACCATCATTGGTGTAACAAAAATATCCATAAGTGACTACCTTCCATAATGACAAGGCTACCATTTATTGGAGTATAAAAAATCTCGACAACAGACTACCTTCAATAATGACAAGGCTATCATCCATTGGAGTAACAAAAATCTCGACAACAGACTACCTTCCATAATGACAAGGCTACCGTCCATTGGATTAACAAAGATATCGACAACAGACTACCTTCCATAATGACAAGGCTACAATCCATTGGAGTAACAAAAATCACGACAACGGACTACCTTCCATAATGACAAGGCTACCATCCATTGGAATAACAACAATATCGACAATAGACTAACTTCCATAATGACAAGGCTACCATCCATTGGAGTAACAAAAATCTCGACAACAGACTAGCTTCCATAATGACGAGGCTACCATCCATTGGAATAACAAAAATATCGACAACAAACTACCTTCCATAATGACAAGGCTACCATCCAATGGAGTAACAAAAATATCGACAATAGATTACCTTCCATAATGACAAGTCTACCATCCATTGGAGTAACAAAAATATGAACAACAGACTACCGTCCTTAATGACAAGGCTACCATCCATTGGAGTAACACAAAATCACAAGGACAGACTACCTTCCATAATGACAAGGCTACCATCCATTGAAGTGACCAAAATCTCGACAACAGACTACCTTCCATAATGACAAGGCTACCATCTATTATTGTAACAAAAATCTGGACAACAGACTACCTTCCATAATGACAAGGCTACCATCCATTGGAGTAACAAAAATCCCGACAATAACCTACCTTCCATAATGACAAGGCTACTATCCATTGGAGTAACAAAAATCTCGACAACAGACTACCTTCCATAATGACTGGGTTACCATCCATGCGAGTAACAAAAATCTCGACAACAGACTAGCTTCCATAATGACAAGGCTACTATCCTTTGGAATAACAAAAATATCGACAAGATTCTACCTTCCATAATAACAAGGCTACCATCCCTTAGAGTAACAAAAATCTCGACAATAGACTAGCTTCCATAATGACAAGGCTACCATCCATTGGAGTTACAAAGATATCGATAACATACTACCTTCCATAGTGACAAGGCTACCATCCATTGGAGTAACAAAAATCCGGACAACAGACTACCTTCCATAATGACAAGGCTACCATCCATTTGAGTAACAGAAATCTCGACAACAGACTACCTTCCATAATGACAAGGCTACCATCCATTGGATTAAAAAAATCTTGACAGCACACTACCTTCAATAATGACAAGGGTACCATCATTGGAGTAACAAAAATATCCATAAGTGACTACCTTCCATAATGACAAGGCTACCATCCATTGGAGTATAAAAAATCTCGACAACAGACTACCTTCCATAATGACAAGGCTATCATCCATTGGAGTAACAAAAATCTCGACAACAGACTACCTTCCATAATGACAAGGCTACCGTCCATTGGATTAACAAAGATATCGACAACAGACTACCTTCCATAATGACAAGGCTACAATCCATTGGAGTAACAAAAATCACGACAACGGACTACCTTCCATAATGACAAGGCTACCATCCATTGGAATAACAACAATATTGACAATAGACTACCATCCATAATGACAAGGCAACCATCCATTGGAGTAACAAAAATCTCGACAACAGACTAGCTTCCATAATGACCAGGCTACCATCCATTGGAATAACAAAAATATCGACAACCAACTAACTTCCATAATGACAAGGCTACCATCCAATGGAGTAACAAAAATATCGACAATAGATTACCTTCCATAATGACAAGTCTACCATCCATTGGAGTAACAAAAATATGAACAACAGACTACCGTCCTTAATGACAAGGCTACCATCCATTGGAGTAACACAAAATCACAACGACAAACTACCTTCCATAATGACAAGGCTACCATCCATTGCAGTGACAAAAATCTCGACAACAGACTACCTTCCATAATGACAAGGCTACCATCTATTATTGTAACAAAAATCTGGACAACAGACTACCTTCCATAATGACAAGGCTACCATCCATTGGAGTAACAAAAATCCCGATAATAACCTACCTTCCATAATGACAAGGCTATCATTCATTGGAGTAACAGAAATCGCGACAACAGACTACCTTCCATAATGACAAGGCTACCATCCATTGGAGTAACAAAAATCTCGACAGCAGACTACCTTCCGTAATGACAAGGCTACCATCCATTGGAGTAACAAAAATCTCGACATCACACTACCTTCCATAATGACAAGTGTACCATCATTGGAGTAACAAAAATAACCACAAGTGACTACCTTCCATAATGACAAGGCTACCATCCATTGTAGTATAAAAAATATCGACAACAGACTACCTTCCATAATGACAAAGCTACCATCCATTGGAGTAACAAAAATCTCAACAACAGACTACCTTCCATAATGACAAGGCTACCGTCCATTAGATTAACAAAGATATCGACAACAGACTACCTTCCATAACGACAAGGCTACAATCCATTGGAGTAACAAAAATCACGACAACGGACTACCTTCCATAATGACTAGGCTACCATCCATTGGAATAACAAAAATATCGACAATAGACTACCTTCCATAATGAAAAGGCTACCATCCATTGGAGTACCAAAAATCTCGACAACAGGCTAGCTTCCATAATGACCAGGCTACCATCCATTGGAATAAAAAAAATATCGACAACACACTACCTTCCTTAATTACAAGGCTACCATCCAATGGAGTAACAAAAATATCGACAATAGATTTCCTTCCATAATGACAAGTCTACCATCCATTGGAGTAACAAACATATGAACAACAGACTACCATCCTTAATGAAAAGGCTACCATCCATTGCAGTGATAAAAATCTCGACAACAGACTACCTTCCATAATGATAAGGCTACCATCTATTGTTGTAACAAAAATCTGGACAACAGACTACCTTCCAAAATGACAAGGCTACCATCCATTGGAGTAACGAAAATCCCGACAATAACCTACCTTCCATAATGAAAAGGCTATCATTCATTGGAGTAACAGAAATCGCGACAACAGACTACCTTCCATAATGACAAGGCTACCATCCTTTGGAGTAATCAAAAACTCGACAGCAGACTACCTTCCATAATGACAAGGGTACCATCATTGGAGTAACAAAAATATCCGCAAGAGACTACCTTCCATAATGACAAGGCTACAATCCAATGGAGTATAAAAAATCTCGACAACAGACTACCTTCCATAATGACAAGGCTACCATCCATTGGAGTAACAAAAATCTCGACAATAGACTACCTTCCATAATGACTAGGTTACCATCCATTCGAGTAACAAAAATCTCGACAACAGACTAGCTTCCATAATGACAAGGCTACCATCCTTTTGAATAGCAAAAATATCGACAAGATTCTACCTTCCATAATAACAAGGCTACCATCCCTTAGAGTAACAAAAATCTCGAAAATAGACTAGCTTCCATAATGACAATGCTACCATCCATTGGAATAACAAAAATGTCGACAACACACTACCTTCCATAATGACAAGCCTACCATCCAATGGTGTAACAAAAATATCGATAATAGATTACCTTCCATAATGACAAGTCTACCATCCATTGGATTGACAAAAATATGAACAACAGACTACCTTCCATAATGACAAGGCTACCATCCATTGGAGTAACAAAAATCCCGACAATAACCTACCTTCCATAATGACAAGGCTACCATCCATTGGAGTAACAAAAATCTCGACAACACACTACCTTCCATAATGACAAGGGTACCATCATTGGAGTAACAAAAATATTCACAAGAGACTACCTTCCATAATGAAAAGGCTACCATCCATTGGAGTAACAAAGATATCGACAACAGACTACCTTCCATAATGATAAGGCTACAATCCATTGGAGTAACAAAAATCACAACAACAGCCTACCTTCCATAATGACAAGGCTACCATCCATTGCAGTAACAAAAATCTCAACAACAGACTACCTTCCATAATGACAAGGCTACCATCCATTGTAGTAACAAAAATATCGGCAATAGACTATCTTCCATAACGAAAAGGCTACAATCCATTGGAGTAACAAAAATCACGACAACGAACTACCTTCCATAATGACAAGGCTACCATCCATTGGAATAACAACAATATTGACAATAGACTACCATCCATAATGACAAGGCAACCATCCATTGGAGTAACAAAAATCTCGACAACAGACTAGCTTCCATAATGACCAGGCTACCATCCATTGGAATAACAAAAATATCGACAACCAACTAACTTCCATAATGACAAGGCTACCATCCAATGGAGTAACAAAAATATCGACAATAGATTACCTTCCATAATGACAAGTCTACCATCCATTGGAGTAACAAAAATATGAACAACAGACTACCGTCCTTAATGACAAGGCTACCATCCATTGGACTAACACAAAATCACAACGTCAAACTACCTTCCATAATGACAAGGCTACCATCCATTGCAGTGACAAAAATCTCGACAACAGACTACCTTCCATAATGACAAGGCTAACATCTATTATTGTAACAAAAATCTGGACAACAGACTACCTTCCATAATGATAAGGCTACCATCCATTGGAGTAACAAAAATCCCGACAATAACCTACCTTCCATAATGACAAGGCTATCATTCATTGGAGTAACAGAAATCGCGACAACAGACTACCTTCCATAATGACAAGGCTACCATCCATTGGAGTAACAAAAATCTCGACAGCAGACTACCTTCCGTAATGACAAGGCTAGCATCCATTGGAGTAACAAAAATCTCGACAGCACACTACCTTCCATAATGACAAGGGTACCATCATTGGAGTAACAAAAATAACCACAAGTGACTACCTTCCATAATGACAAGGCTACCATCCATTGTAGTATAAAAAATATCGACAACAGACTACCTTCCATAATGACAAAGCTACCATCCATTGGAGTAACAAAAATCTCGACAACAGACTACCTTCCATAATGACAAGGCTACCGTCCATTAGATTAACAAAGATATCGACAACTGACTACCTTCCATAACGACAAGGCTAAAATCCATTGGAGTAACAAAAATCATGACAACGGACTACCTTCCATAATGACTAGGCTACCATCCATTGGAATAACAAAAATATCGACAATAGACTACCTTCCATAATGAAAAGGCTACCATCCATTGGAGTACCAAAAATCTCGACAACAGGCTAGCTTCCATAATGACCAGGCTACCATCCATTGGAATAAAAAAAATATCGACAACACACTACCTTCCTTAATGACAAGGCTACCATCCAATGGAGTAACAAAAATATCGACAATAGATTTCCTTCCATAATGACATGTCTACCATCCATTGGAGTAACAAACATATGAACAACAGACTACCATCCTTAATTAAAAGGCTACCATCCATTGCAGTGACAAAAATCTCGACAACAGACTACCTTCCATAATGATAAGGCTACCATCTATTGTTGTAACAAAAATCTGGACAACAGACTACCTTCCATGATGACAAGGCTACCATCCATTGGAGTAACGAAAATCCCGACAATAACCTACCTTCCATAATGAAAAGGCTATCATTCATTGGAGTAACAGAAATCGCGACAACAGACTACCTTCCATAATTACAAGGCTACCATCCTTTGGAGTAATCAAAAACTCGACAGCAGACTACCTTCCATAATGACAAGGGTACCATCATTGGAGTAACAAAAATATCCGCAAGAGACTACCTTCCATAATGACAAGGCTACAATCCAATGGAGTATAAAAAATCTCGACAACAGACTACCTTCCATAATGACAAGGCTACCATCCATTGGAGTAACAAAAATCTCGACAATAGACTACCTTCCATAATGACTAGGTTACCATCCATTTGAGTAACAAAAATCTTGACAACAGACTAGCTTCCATAATGACAAGGCTACCATCCTTTTGAATAGCAAAAATATCGACAAGATTCTACCTTCCATAATAACAAGGCTACCATCCCTTAGAGTAACAAAAATCTCGAAAATAGACTAGCTTCCATAATGACAATGCTACCATCCATTGGAATAACAAAAATGTCGACAATACACTACCTTCCATAATGACAAGCCTACCATCCAATGGTGTAACAAAAATATCGATAATAGATTACCTTCCATAATGACAAGTCTACCATCCATTGGATTGACAAAAATATGAACAACAGACTACCTTCCATAATGACAAGGCTACCATCCATTGGAGTAACAAAAATCCCGACAATAACCTACCTTCCATAATGACAAGGCTACCATCCATTGGAGTAACAAAAATCTCGACAGCACACTACCTTCCATAATGACAAGGGTACCATCATTGGAGTAACAAAAATATTCACAAGAGACTACCTTCCATAATGAAAAGGCTACCATCCATTGGAGTAACAAAGATATCGACAACAGACTACCTTCCATAATGACAAGGCTACCATCCATTGTAGTAACAAAAATATCGGCAATAGACTATCTTCCATAACGAAAAGGCTACAATCCATTGTAGTAACAAAAATCATGACAACAGACTACCTTCCATAATGACAAGGCTACCATCCATTGGGGTAACAATGATATCTATATATTACTACCTTCCATAATGACAAGGCTACCATTCATTGGAATAAAAAAAATCACGACAATAGACTACCTTCCATAATGACAACGCTACCATCCATTGGAATAACCAAAATATCGACAACACACTACCTTCCATAATGACAAGGCTACCATCCGATGGAGTAACAAAAATATCGACAACAGACTACCTTCCATAATGAAAAGGTTACCATCCATTGGAGTAACAGAAATCTCGACAACAAACTACCTTCAATAATGACAAGTCTACCATCCATTGGAGTAACAAAAATCTCGACAACAGACTACCTTCCATAATGACAAGGGTAGCATCGTTGGAGTAACCAAAATATCCACAAGAGACTACCTTCAATAATGACAATGCTATAATCCATTGGAGTATAAAAATCTCGACAATAGACTACCTTCCATAATGACAAGGCTACCATCCATTGGAGTTACAAAAAACTCGACAACAGACTACCTTCCATAATGACTAGGCTACCATCCATTGGAGTAACAAAGATATCGACAATAAACTACCTTCCATAACGACAAGGCTACAATCCATTGTAGTAACAAAAATCTCCAAAATAGACTACCTTCCATAATGACAAGGCTACCATCCATTGTAGTGACAAAAATCTCAACAATATACTACCTTCTATAATGACAAGGCTACCATCCATTGGAGTAAAAAAAATCTCCTCAACAGCCTAACTTCCATAATGACAAGTCTACAATCTATTATAGTAACAAAAATCTCGACAATAGACTACCTTTCATAATGACAAGGCTACCATCCATTGGAATAACAAAAATATCGACAACAAACTACGTTCCATAATGACAAGGCTACCATCCATTGGAGTAAAAAAAATCCCGACAATAACCTACCTTCCATAATGACAAGGCTATCATTTATTGGAGTAAAAGAAATCGCGACAACAGACTACCTTCCATAATAACAATGCTACAATCCATTGGAGTAACAAAAATCTCGACAGCAGACTACCTTCCATAATGACAAGGGTACAATCATTGGAGTAACAAAAATATCCGCAAGAGACTACCTTCCATAATGACAAGGCTACCATCCATTGGAGTAAAAAAAATCCCGACAATAAACTACCTTCCAAAATGACAAGGATACCATCCAATGGAGTAACAAAAATATCGACAATAGATTACCTTCCATAATGACAAGTCTACCATCCATTGGAGTAACAAAAATATGAACAACAGACTACCGTCCTTAATGACAAGGCTACCATCCATTGGAGTAACACAAAATCACAACAACAGACTACCTTCCATAATGACATGGCTACCATCCATTGCATTGACAAAAATCTCGACAACAGACTACCTTCCATAATGATAAGGCTACCATCTATTGTTGTAACAAAAATCTGGACAACAGACTACCTTCCATAATAACAAGGCTACCATCCATTGGAGTATAAAAATCCCGACAATAACCTACCTTCCATAATGACAAGGCTATCATTCATTGGAGTAACAGAAATCGCGACAACAGTCTACATTCCATAATGACAAGGCTACCATCCTTTGGAGTAATCAAAAACTCGACAGCAGACTACCTTCCATAATGACAAGGGTACCATCATTGGAGTAACAAAAATATCCGCAAGAGACTACCTTCCATAATGACAAGGCTACAATCCAATGGAGTATAAAAAGTCTCGACAACAGACTACCTTCCATAATGACAAGGCTACCATCCATTGGAGTAACAAAAATCTCGACAACAGACTACGTTCCATAATGACTAGGTTACCATCCATTCGAGTAACAAAAATATCTACAACAGACTAGCTTCCATAATGACAAGGCTACCATCCTTTGGAATAACAAAAATATCGACAAGATTCTACCTTCCATAATAACAAGGCTACCATCCCTTAGAGTAACAAAAATCTCGACAATAGACTAACTTCCATAATGACAAGGCTACCATCCATTGGAGTTACAAAGATATCAACAACATACTACCTTCCATAGTGACAAGGCTACCATCCATTGGATTAACAAAAATCCCGACAACAGACTACCTTCCATAATGACAAGGCTACCATCCATTGGAGTAACAGAAATCTCGACAAAAGACTACCTTCCATAATGACAAGGCTACCATCCATTGTGTTAGAACAATGTTTGAATCTAGTACCCTATAATTAAGTTTTGATGATAACAAAGTGAAAAGATATAGTAGTTAAATATTTCATGATTGAATTATATGCTACTTAAAATTACTATGCTCTGACTTGCAGATATGCTGATTAAAATAAGCAAGATCACGTTCTCAGCATCAGAATATGAGTTTGTGCATCAGCATCAGAAGTTGCTGAATCAGAACGTCAAGATCAGAAGATCAACGCTTGCACATGCTGAAGCTTGATGAACAGAACTGCGCGTAAAACACTCTGATACAGAAACAAATTAGTTCATCAGCAGCGAAGCAGAATCAGAATGAGCCAAGCCAGATCGTGCATTGAAGAAGCAACGGTACTGTGCATTGAAAGCTAATCAATACCAACGGCATCATTCTAGACAAGATCTGCTCAGAAAGGAAAGCTCGTTAATAGCATTGAATCAAGAATATTTGCTTCAACGTTCATCTTCTCAAGTGCTATATAAACCAAGCTTTGAAGATTATCACGGCTAATGCTTCCAAACTTTCTACACGCAAAAAAGCTGAACAGTAATCTTCACTCTACAAGTTTTGCTAAACCACCAAACTCTGATACTCTATTAGCGTTTAGCAACTTAGTATTCTAAGCTTCATTTGTGTAAACATCACAGTTGTGATATAGTTTTTGTAGAAACATTCACACACATTTGATTATACCTTTGTAAGAAAGTGTTGCCTTGACAAACCGGATTGTGGTTTGAATCAAGAAGGTTTTAGCAGTTGCTAAAGCAGATTTGTATTCAGTTGAATATAGTGAATTAAGACCTCGTTGGAGAGAGGCGAAATCACCTTGAACGGGTGGACTGGAGTAGTTTGAGATCAAACGAACCAGGATAAAAATACCTTGTCATTTGCTTTAAGTTTCCAGTTTTACAATTCAACCCCCCCCTTCTTGTGTTTTTCACCCCTTCAATTGGCATCAGAGCGCCTGGTTCTGAGCTAAAACACTTAACCGTGTCAGTAAAAGATCCAGCATCAGAAAAACACTATGGCAGGAAACAACTCTCATTTCAGCAATGACAACAATGAGGATAGAGAGAGATTCAGCGGCAAACCTCCAGTCTTTGATGGAGAAAACTTTGACTACTGGAAAGACAGAATTGAAAGCTTCTTTCTAGCACATGATGCTGATCTGTGGGATATGGTGACAGATGGATACACGCACCCTGTGAATGCAAATGGTCAGAAGATTGATAGAAAATCAATGACTGATCAACAAAAGCGTGATTTCAAGAATCACCATAAGGCCAGAACCATCCTCCTCAGTGCCATCTCATATACTGAGTATGAGAAGATCTCCAACAGAGACACAGCTAAGAACATCTTTGACTCTCTCAGAATGACGCATGAGGGGAACGTTCAAGTCAAGGAAACAAAGGCTCTGGCGCTCATTTAGAAGTATGAGGCATTTAAAATGGAAGAATCTGAATCCATTGAAACTATGTTCTCTAGATTCCAGATTCTGGTAGCTGGTCTCAAAGTTCTGGACAAGGGATACTCTACTGCTGACCATGTCAAGAAGATAATCAGAAGTTTACCCAAGCAGTGGAGGCCTATGGTTACTGCTCTGAAGCTGGCGAAAGATCTCAACAAAATCACTCTGGAGGAACTTATAAGCTCCCTCAGAAGTCATGAGATAGAGCTGGAAGCTGACGAGCCTCAGAAGCAAGGTAAGCCTATAGCTTTAAAATCTAACAGAAAATCTGAATCTAAAGTTTTGCAGGCAGTTGAAGAAACATCTGATGGATCCTCATCAGAAGAAGACGAGCTTTCTCTTCTCTCCAGAAGAGTAAATCAACTGTGGAAGCAAAGACAAAAGAAGTTCAGGAATCCCAGAAGATCTGATCAGAACGAGTCTTCTTCCAGATACAGAAGGACAGATTCTTCCTCTGGACACAGAAGATCTGAAGGCTCCTCAGGTAGCAAGAAGCCAAATACAAAAGACATCATCTGCTACGAGTGCAATGAGCAAGGTCACTACAAGAGTGACTGTCCAAAGCTTCAGAGGGAAAAGCCAAAAAGGAAGTTTGGAAGAGAGAAGAAGAAAAGTATCATGGCCACATGGGATGACTCTGACTCGTCTGAAGCTGACTCAGAATCAGATGATGAAAGGGCGAACCTAGCGCTTATGGCTAACATTCAAGATGACAGTGAAGCTTCTGACTCAGACTCAGAATCAGACACAGAAGAGGTATTCCCTAACTTCGCTGTTAATTTTACAAAGGCTGAACTTGCTGAAAGCCTCAATGAAATTCTGGAACGTTATCAGCAGATTAGAGCTAAATTCAGAGACCTGAAAAGGACTCTTGAATCTGACTCTAATAAGTCTGAGAGTCTCAGATTGGAAAACTCTGAGCTGAGAGATAAAATTTTAAAATTAGAAAACTCTTTACAAAACTCTCAGAAGGAACCAATTGCTGAAACTCCCAGCAGCGCTTATGAGATCATCAAGGAGTATGATCATAGCTTCCAGAAGTTCCTTGCTAAAAGCATAGATAGAAGCAGAATGGCTTCAATGATCTATGGAGTTAGCGGAAACGGCAGGAAAGGAATAGGATACCTAGGTAAAGTTCCTACACCAAAAAATGTCATGGATTTAGTTATTAAACACACTCCTATAAATTCACACTTTGTGTATGGTCACACACATGACATCAAATATACTAGTAGTAATCACTTTGTGAAACCAAAATTCAATCAGAGTTTTGGTAAAACTAACAAATCAGGACCCAAGAAGATCTGGGTACCTAAGGATAAAATAATACATGTTGCAGATATCTTTAGCAGCAAGTCAGAAACACCAGTCATGGTACCTGGACTCTGGCTGCTCACGTCACATGACGGGAAGAAGGCATATGTTCCAAAGCCTGGAACTTAAGCCTGGAGGCCACGTTGGCTTTGGAGGCAATCAGAGGGGAAAGATAATTGGCTCTGGAACTGTAGGTAACGGAAATCTTCCCTCTATTAATAATGTTCTGCTTGTTGATGGATTGATGCATAACCTGTTATCCATAAGTCAATTAAGTGATAACGGTTATGATATAATCTTTAATCAAAAATCATGTAAAGCTGTTAGTCAGAAAGATGGGACTATCCTATTTAATGGTAAGAGGAAAAACAACATCTACAAAATCAAACTTTCTGAACTTAAGAGTCAGAACGTAAAATGTCTTCTGTCTGTTAACAACGAGCAGTGGATCTGGCACAGAAGATTGGGGCATGTTAGTATGAGAAGAATATCTCAGATTAACAAACTCAATCTGGTCAGAGGACTTCCAAATTTGAAGTTCAATTCAGATGCTCTGTGTGAAGCATGTCAGAAAGGCAAATTTGCAAAACCATCTTTTAAATCCAAAAATGTTGTTTCTACCTCTAAGCCATTAGAACTTCTGCACATTGACTTATTTGGACCAGTTAAGACTGCTTCTGTCAGTGGCAAGAAGTATGGGTTAGTAATCGTAGATGACTATAGCAGATGGACATGGGTAAAGTTCTTAAGACACAAGGACGAGTCACACTCTGTGTTTGTTACCTTCTGTAACCAAGTTCAGAATGAAAAAGATCTTAGAATCGTTAAAGTCAGAAGTGATCATGGTGGAGAATTTGAAAATAAAGATTTTGAGTCATTCTTTAATGACAAAGGCATTCTGCATGATTTCTCTTGTCCTAGAACTCCCCAACAAAATGGAGTTGTAGAACGAAAGAACAGAACATTGCAAGAAATGGCCAGAACCATGATCAACGAGACAAACGTTGCTAAGACTTTCTGGGCAGAGGCAATAAACACAGCGTGCTACATTCAGAATAGAATCTCAATAAGACCTATTCTGGAAAAGACTCCATATGAATTGTGGAAGAACAGAAAGCCCAACATTTCGTATTTTCATCCATTTGGATGTACTTGCTATATGTTAAATACTAAGAATTATTTGAACAAGTTTGATTCTAAGGCACAGAAGTGTATTATGTTAGGATACTCTGAACGCTCAAGAGGGTACAGAGTATACAATACAGAAACACAGATTGTGGAAGAATCAATCAGTGTTCGTTTTGATGACAAGCTTGACTCTGAAAAGTCAAAGCAGAATGAAAATCTTGCAGGTATAGAAATTGAATTTGCAGGTTCTGAAGACAAGTCATCAGAAGCTCTCAACACAGACATCCCTTCAACGTCTGAAAGAAGCAATGCTAGAAATCCTACAACTGCTGCTGATCAACCTCAGAAGAGAGTACCCAGAAGCAGTTTGGATCACCCAGAAGAATCTATTCTAGGAAGAAAGGAAGATCCAATCAGAACAAGAGCAAGCCTCAGAAACTCTGAAGAAACTCTGATGGGACTTGTGTCTCTGATTGAACCTTCTTCTATTGATGAAGCACTTCTGGACAATGACTGGATTCTGGCAATGCAAGAAGAGCTGAATCAATTCACCAGAAACGACGTATGGGATCTCGTTCCAAGACCAAAAGGATTCAACGTCATTGGAACAAGATGGGTGTTCAGAAACAAGCTCAATGAACAAGGTGAAGTCGTCAGAAACAAGGCACGACTGGTTGCACAAGGTTATAGTCAGCAAGAGGGGATAGACTATACAGAAACCTTTGCCCCAGTCGCCAGGTTAGAATCTATCAGACTTTTAATCTCATTTGCTGTGAATAGAGGCATCACTCTGTATCAGATGGATGTCAAAAGTGCATTCTTAAATGGTTATATAGAAGAAGAAGTGTATGTTCACCAACCCCCAGGTTTTGAAAATACAAAACATCCAGAACATGTTTTCAAACTGAAAAAGTCACTGTATGGTCTGAAACAAGCTCCCAGAGCTTGGTATGAAAGGCTAAGTAACTTTCTGCTTGAAAATGAGTTCACCAGAGGGAAAGTGGACACCACTCTATTCTGTAAAACAGTTAAGAGTGACATTTTAGTTTGTCAAATTTATGTTGATGATATAATCTTTGGTTCTACTAATCCTTCTCTTGGAAGAAAATTTGCTAAGTGTATGCAGGCAGAATTTGAGATGAGCCTCATGGGGGAACTGAAGTTCTTTCTAGGAATTCAGATCAATCAAACTCCAGAGGGAACTTACATTCATCAGAGCAAATACATCAGAGATCTTCTGAAGAAATTTGACCTCTCAGAATGTAAGCCATCAAAAATTCCAATGCATCCCACGTGCATTCTGGAAAGAGAAGAGGTAAGCAAAAGCGTAGAACAGAAAGTCTACAGAGGTATGATTGGTTCTCTCCTTTATCTGACTGCTTCAAGACCTGATATTCTGTTCAGTGTATGTATTTGTGCTAGATTCCAATCAGATCCTAGAGAATCTCACTTAACAGCTGTTAAGCGAATTTTCAAGTATCTGAAAGGTACTACTAATCTGGGTTTGTTTTATAGAAAATCTAGTGATTACAGTTTAGTAGGCTACTGCGACGCTGATTTTGCTGGAGACAGAGTGGAACGAAAAAGTACTTCTGGAAGCTGCCAGTTTCTGGGAGAAAATCTGATCTCGTGGTCCAGCAAAAGGCAATCAACTATTGCGCTGTCAACAGCAGAAGCTGAGTACATAGCAGCAGCAGGATGTAGCACACAGATGCTCTGGATGAAAAGTCAGCTTGAAGACTTCCAGATTTTTGAGAGTAACATTCCTATTCTTTGTGATAATACTTCTGCTATTTGCTTAAGTAAGAATCCTATTTTACATTCTAGAGCTAAGCATATAGAAATAAAACATCATTTCATTAGGGACTATATTCAGAAAGGCATTTTAAACTTGAAATTTATAGATACAGACCATCAATGGGCTGATATCTTTACTAAACCCCTTTCAGAAGATAGGTTTAATTTCATTCTGAAACATCTCAGCATGAAAGTATGCCCAGAATGAAAATGCTTTAATTCCATATGTTTATCTTTCAGAATGTAATTATATTACTGTGAACTTCTGATCAATCTTTGTTTCAGAAAGTTAGAACATGCAGATTGTATCAGAGGCAAGTCTAAAGATCTGAGAGTCTAATCTCAAATACAGACGTGCTGATCACTACATCAAACAAGTGTCATCCAATCATCAGCAAATCCCTGAAGCAGAACGCGTGCACGTTTCTGAGAAAGGAAAACGCTGATTGGGTGCATTGAGACACATGTCTGGTAACCGTTTTTAAGTATCTTTCTCAAATCCCCCAAAATCAGCAAGCATTAAATGCAAAAGTAATCACGCTTGTTAATTGCAATCATTATTTTTTTCTCTCTCTTAAAAACGTTTTATTTTTCAAAATAATTTTTGAAAATCCTATTTAAACTCATTACTCTTCATTCTTAATCCTTACGCTTACTCATAATCTCTTAAGAATTTTTATGCATATCTCCTTCAAAACCCTAGCTTTTCTCAAATCACTCTCAAGCTTTTTGTGTGAGAACAATGGCATCCTCCAGCATTTCTGCAGGAAATCAGAAGAAGGAAACCTCTGAGCAATATCAAGCGCCTACCAGAACTCTTCTCACACCAGTAAAGAATCTTGAGGTTCTCTCTGAGTTAATAGTGGATTTCGAAAGTTTGAAGGAAAATGGATTTGACCTAACTGCTGAAGTCAAAACTCAAAGGTGGGAGAGGTACTTTGATAGATTGGTTGGACCAACCTTCCCAGAGCTTGTCAAAGAATTTTGGATTCATGCCAAGATTGATAAGCATCTAGTCGTCTCCTCTGTTATGGGAAAGAAGATAATAATTTCTGAAGACCTCATTGCTAGGTTAATTGGTCAGAGTGGTGGCGGAGTCCGTTGTGTGGACATGGCTGATAGGTGTCCTGATATTGGTGTGGTAGCAAACTACATTTTCACTCTTGGTCTTCCCAGCAGCAAAATCAAGGATCTGAAGGATCACTTCAGAGTGTGGGCCAAGATTGTTCTAGGCTGTTTCAATCACAGGAAGCCAACAAGCTCTCCTGACTATATAAACGTGGATCAGCAATTTCTGATCTACTTTATTGATCAGAGGGTGAAGATCAATTTGGCACACTTCCTGTTCAATCATCTGAAGACAAGTGTGAAAGAGACTAGAGAAGAAGAAAGGACCAAAAGAGACTGGATACCATTTGGGAGGCTCATATCAGATATTCTGACAGAGAATAAGCTGATAGATTATCTGAGCGAAGCTAAAGTACTGGGCAATTTTGAACCAACTGTTGGAAAAGCGCTGAATGCTAAGAATCTCAAAAAGATGAAGCTGATAGACAATATCAGGAAGGAACCCAGAGCTTCTTCAACTGCTGACATCTCCAGAAGAAGAGTGCCTCTGAGTGATTTCCCAAGATTTTCTGAGATGGAATCCCACCCTGATATGGTTGCCAAGTATCCAGATTCTTTCAAGGAAGAAGTTGCAGGTTCGAAGCTGAAGATCAAAGATCTGAGTCAAGTTCAACCTGAAATGACTCAGAAGAAATCAAAGAAGAGGAAAGCAGAAGGATCATCGCACCAGACTCCAAAGAAACGAGGTAATCCATCTACTGCTCCTATTTCAATTTCAACTACTATTCCAACATCTGTTGCTCCACCCCAAACCTCTCACAGAATTTCCATTCCAATCCCCACTATTGATGAAACCATTCCAGAAGACCCTTCTGAGGCCTTACAACTCAGAAGAACCAGAATAAAAATTCCTCTCAAAATTACCAAACAACAACCAACTGTTTCCACAACACCAGCACTTGATAGAGTGCTAGCTGACATTGAGCGTGAACATACTTCTGTTCAACCTCACTCTGAACCACCAAATATTCCTCCTCCACAACCTGAACCAGAAATTCAACCTGAACCAGAAATTCAACCACAACCAGAACCAGAACAAGAACCAGAACCACAATCTCAACAACCTATCACAGAAGAACCTCTGATCCATGAGCAATCAGAAGTTCCACCTCCTCAACCAGAAAATAATCCTCCCTCACCTCAAACAGAGTTTCATCGCTATGAAACCCCATCTCCTCATCATTCTGATCCCCACTCACCTCAACCTTCACCGCTGGCAATACAGTTGCCATGTGGAACCACCATTGTCAGACCCCAGTTACCATCATCAGAGGAATCAACACCTCCAAAAACTCCAACCACTCCAATAGACATATCCTCTGACTCTGATAACCATCCACCAAAACAGACAGCACCTCAGCACACCTCTGAAAGCCAATCCTCTGAAAACCCCAGCAAAACATTCATTGACTTAACAAGTCTTGAACGTCTTGCTGATTTAAGACACAAATTGGCCATTCCCAAACCAAAGCAATTAGATGTTGGCTCTGGTATTTTGGACTTTGAAACAGGTATGCTGCAGTGGATTGCTTCCTTGAAGCAAGTCTGTCCCGGGATGATCGACCCAGCTGCTTCTGATCAGCTCTGGTCACAGTTCAGAGTATGGGTTCGTTCTGAAGCACTCAAGCTGCAGGACGTCAACTATGAGCAGGCTCAACAGAACTTTAGCAAGCTGCTGAAGGAAGTTGAGAGTCAGCTGCCTCAAGAAGTTGTGCTCCCTCTGGACTCTGAATCGTGGTCTGAGAAAGAGCAAGCTGCACAGGTGGAACCAGCAGAAGAAGACAAGACTCTTCAAGAAGAAAATCCAGCAGAAGATGTAGCTGAAAGTTCTGAGAAGCTTCCTCCTGCTGAAAGTTCTCAAGCTGCCTTGGACAGGCAGGCTCTGGAAGAATTAAGGGTGAATGACTTGCGTCTACAGCAGCGGATGGATGAGAATAATCAGAAGATGGAAGCTAGAATGAATGTCCAGGACAGCAAAATTGATACTGTTGTCACCATGGTTCAGAAGCAGAATGCAACTTCTGAAAAGATTCAAGCAATGCTGGAAAGCCTGTTCTCACGCATGCCCCCACAACCCTGAAATTTTTTCATGCATGACATTCTCTATATTTTCCTTATTTTCTGATGTACTTTTGACTATGTTTTGACTATGGTTTGTAATGCTATTTTGCTCTGATTCTGAACTATCTTTAATATTATTAGTTTTTCTGATCTAAATCATTTTAGCACATCACCAGCACTTTTTGACTGCTGACAAAAAGGGGGAGAACAAGAATGATATTTAAAATCAATAACGGATAACTAGACAGAAACTCTCAAACATTCTAACTCTCTATTACTTGAAATGTTTTTCTGTTTTGTCTTTAAGTCTACAGGCACAAGGAAGCTCTTGAAAACAATGAAGACTAGAAGCTCATGATTGCTCTGATCAAATATGAAGTTCTGATATATGAAGCTCTGATCAACCTAACACTCTGATCCGAAGCAAAGCTCTGACAGGAAAAGCTCTGAAGCTCTGCTTTCTGATAAGTCAAAGACCTATAATCTGATGCTCAAAGATATAAAAAGATCTGACTCTGAAGAACACACACATCAAAGGGAAGTAACAAACTCAGGGGGAGTATTTCTTAACTCTGACTTCTCCGTACTTCTTATTCTGATACATAGATCTGATAACTTTTCACGTTATTTTTTCATTTAAAATATCTAGTTTTTGTCATCATCAAAAAGGGGGAGATTGTTAGAACAATGTTTGAATCTAGTACCCTATAATTAAGTTTTGATGATAACAAAGTGAAAAGATATAGTAGTTAAATATTTCATGATTGAATTATATGCTACTTAAAATTACTATGCTCTGACTTGCAGATATGCTGATTAAAATAAGCAAGATCACGTTCTCAGCATCAGAATATGAGTTTGTGCATCAGCATCAGAAGTTGCTGAATCAGAACGTCAAGATCAGAAGATCAACGCTTGCACATGCTGAAGCTTGATGAACAGAACTGCGCGTAAAACACTCTGATACAGAAACAAATTAGTTCATCAGCAGCGAAGCAGAATCAGAATGAGCCAAGCCAGATCGTGCATTGAAGAAGCAACGGTACTGTGCATTGAAAGCTAATCAATACCAACGGCATCATTCTAGACAAGATCTGCTCAGAAAGGAAAGCTCGTTAATAGCATTGAATCAAGAATATTTGCTTCAACGTTCATCTTCTCAAGTGCTATATAAACCAAGCTTTGAAGATTATCACGGCTAATGCTTCCAAACTTTCTACACGCAAAAAAGCTGAACAGTAATCTTCACTCTACAAGTTTTGCTAAACCACCAAACTCTGATACTCTATTAGCGTTTAGCAACTTAGTATTCTAAGCTTCATTTGTGTAAACATCACAGTTGTGATATAGTTTTTGTAGAAACATTCACACACATTTGATTATACCTTTGTAAGAAAGTGTTGCCTTGACAAACCGGATTGTGGTTTGAATCAAGAAGGTTTTAGCAGTTGCTAAAGCAGATTTGTATTCAGTTGAATATAGTGAATTAAGACCTCGTTGGAGAGAGGCGAAATCACCTTGAACGGGTGGACTGGAGTAGTTTGAGATCAAACGAACCAGGATAAAAATACCTTGTCATTTGCGTTAAGTTTCCAGTTTTACAATTCAACCCCCCCCCTTCTTGTGTTTTTCACCCCTTCACATTGTAGTAACAAAAATCTCGACAGCACACTACCTTCCATAATGACAAGGGTACCATCATTGGAGTAACAAAAATATCCACAAGTGACTACCTTCCATAATGACAAGGCTACCTTCCATAATGATATGGCTACCATCTATTGTTGTAACAAAAATATGGACAACAGACTACCTTCCATAATGACAAGGCTACCATCCATTGGAGTTACAAAGATATCAACAACATACTACCTTCCATAGTGACAAGGCTACCATCCATTGGATTAACAAAAATCCCGACAACAGACTACCTTCCATAATGACAAGGCTACCATCCATTGGAGTAACAGAAATCTCGACAACAGACTACCTTCCATAATGACAAGGCTACCATCCATTGTAGTAACAAAAATCTCGACAACAAACTACCTTCCATAATGACAAAGCTACCATCCATTGGAGTAACAAAAATCTCGACAACAGACTACCTTCCATAATGACAAGGCTACCGTCCATTAGATTAATAAAGATATCGACAACAGACTACCTTTCATAACGACAAGGCTACAATCCATTGGAGTAAACAAAATCACGACAACAGACTACCTTCCATAATGACAAGGCTACCATCCATTAGAATAACGAAAATATCGACAATAGACTACCTTCCATAATGACAAGGCTACCATCCATTGGAGCAAACAAAAATCTCGACAACAGACTAGCTTCCATAATGACCAGGATACCATCCATTGGAATAAAAAAAGTATCGACAACACACTACCTTCCTTAATGACAAGGCTACCATCCAATGGAGTAACAAAAATATCGACAACAGATTTCCTTCCATAATGACAAGTCTACCATCCATTGGAGTAACAAACATATGAACAATAGACTACCGTCCTTAATGACAAGGCTACCATCCATTGGAATAACAGAAAATCACAACGACAGACTACCTTCCATAATGACAAGGCTACCATCCATTGCAGTGACAAAAATCTCGACAACAGACTACCTTCCATAATGACAAGGCTACCATCTATTGTTGTAACAAAAATCTGGACAACTGACTACCTTCCATAATGACAAGACTATAATCCATTGGAGTAACAAAAATCCCGACAATAACCTACCTTCCATAATGACAAGGCTATCACTCATTGGAGTAACAGAAATCGCGACAACAAACTACCTTCCATAATGACAAGGCTACCATCCTTTGGAGTAATCAAAAACTCGACAGCAGACTACCTTCCATAATGACAAGGGTACCATCATTGGAGTAACAAAAATATCCGCAAGAGACTACCTTCCATAATGACAAGACTACAATCCAATGGAGTATAAAAAATCTCGACCATAGACTACCTTCCATAATGACAAGGCTACCATCCATTGGAGTACAAAAATCTCGACAACAGACTACCTTCCATAATGACTAGGTTACCATCCATTCGAGTAACAAAAATCTCGACAACAGACTAGCTTCCATAATGACAAGGCTACCATCCTTTGGAATAACAAAAATATCGACAAGATTCTACCTTCCATAATAACAAGGCTACCATCCCTTAGAGTAACAAAAATCTCGACAATAGACTAGCTTCCATAATGACAAGGCTACCATCCATTGGAGTTACAAAGATATCGACAACATATTACCTTCCATAGTGACAAGGATACCATCCATTGGAGTAACAAAAATCACGGCAGCAGACTACCTTCCATAATGACAAGGCTACCATCCATTGGAATAACAAAAATATCGACAACAGACTACCTTCCATAATGACAAGGCTACCATCCATTGTAGTAACAAAAATCTCGACAACAAACTACCTTCCATAATGACAAGGCTACCATCCATTGGATTAACAAAAATATGAACAACAGACTACCTTCCATAATGACAAGGCTACCATCCATTGGAGTAACAAAAATCCCGACAATAACCTACCTTCCATAATGACAAGGCTACCATCCATTAGAGTAACAAAAATCTCGACAGCACACTACCTTCCATAATGACAAGGGTACCGTCCATTAGATTAACAAAGATATCGACAACAGACTACCTTCCATAACGACAAGGCTACAATCCATTGGAGTAAACAAAATCACGACAACAGACTACCTTCCATAATGACAAGGCTACCATCCATTAGAATAACGAAAATATCGACAATAGACTACCTTCCATAATGACAAGTCTACCATGCATTGGAGTAACAAAAATCTCGACAACAGACTAGCTTCCATAATGACCAGGATACCATCCATTGGAATAAAAAAAGTATCGACAACACACTACCTTCCTTAATGACAAGGCTACCATCCAATGGAGTAACAAAAATATCGACAACAAATTTCCTTCCATAATGACAAGTCTACCATCCATTGGAGTAACAAACATATGAACAATAGACTACCGTCCTTAATGACAAGGCTACCATCCATTGGAATAACAGAAAATCACAACGACAGACTACCTTCCATAATGACAAGGCTACCATCCATTGTAGTGACAAAAATCTCGACAACAGACTACCTTCCATAATGACAAGGCTACCATCTATTGTTGTAACAAAAATCTGGACAACTGACTACCTTCCATAATGACAAGACTACAATCCATTGGAGTAACAAAAATCCCGACAATAACCTACCTTCCATAATGACAAGGCTATCACTCATTGGAGTAACAGAAATCGCGACAACAGACTACCTTCCATAATGACAAGGCTACCGTCCTTTGGAGTAATCAAAAACTCGACAGCAGACTACCTTCCATAATGACAAGGGTACCATCATTGGAGTAACAAAAATATCCGCAAGAGACTACCTTCCATAATGACAAGACTACAATCCAATGGAGTATAAAAAATCTCGACCATAGACTACCTTCCATAATGACAAGGCTACCATCCATTGGAGTAACAAAAATCTCGACAACAGACTACCTTCCATAATGACTAGGTTACCATCCATTCGAGTAACAAAAATCTCGACAACAGACTAGCTTCCATAATGACAAGGCTACCATCCTTTGGAATAACAAAAATATCGACAAGATTCTACCTTCCATAATAACAAGGCTACCATCCCTTAGAGTAACAAAAATCTCGACAATAGACTAGCTTCCATAATGACAAGGCTACCATCCATTGGAGTTACAAAGATATCGACAACATATTACCTTCCATAGTGACAAGGATACCATCCATTGGAGTAACAAAAATCACGACAGCAGACTACCTTCCATAATGACAAGGCTACCATCCATTGGAATAACAAAAATATCGACAACAGACTACCTTCCATAATAACAAGGCTACCATCCATTGTAGTAACAAAAATCTCGACAACAAACTACCTTCCATAATGACAAGGCTACCATCCATTGGATTAACAAAAATATGAACAACAGACTACCTTCCATAATGACAAGGCTACCATCCATTGGAGTAACAAAAATCCCGACAATAACCTACCTTCCCTAATGACAAGGCTACCATCCATTAGAGTAACAAAAATCTCGACAACACACTACCTTCCATAATGACAAGGGTACCGTCCATTAGATTAACAAAGATATCGACAACAGACTACCTTCCATAACGACAAGGCTACAAAACAATGGAGTAAACAAAATCACGACAACATACTACCTTCCATAATGACAAGGCTACCATCCATTAGAATAACGAAAATATCGACAATAGACTACCTTCCATAATGACAAGGCTACCATGCATTGGAGTAACAAAAATCTCGACAACAGACTAGCTTCCATAATGACCAGGATACCATCCATTGGAATAAAAAAAGTATCGACAACACACTACCTTCCTTAATGACAAGGCTACCATCCAATGGAGTAACAAAAATATCGACAACAGATTTCCTTCCATAATGACAAGTCTACCATCCATTGGAGTAACAAACATATGAACAACAGACTACCGTCCTTAATGACAAGGCTACCATCCATTGGAATAATAGAAAATCACAACGACAGACTACCTTCCATAATGACAAGGCTACCATCCATTGCAGTGACAAAAATCTCGACAACAGACTACCTTCCATAATGACATGGCTACCATATATTGTTGTAACAAAAATCTGGAAAACTGACTACCTTCCATAATGACAAGACTACAATCCATTGGAGTAACAAAAATCCCGACAATAACCTACCTTCCATAATGACAAGGCTATCACTCATTGGAGTAACAGAAATCGCGACAACAGACTACCTTCCATAATGACAAGGCTACCGTCTTTTGGAGTAATCAAAAACTCGACAGCAAACTACCTTCCATAATGACAAGGGTACCATCATTGGAGTAACAAAAATATCCGCAAGAGACTACCTTCCATAATGACAAGACTACAATCCAATGGAGTATAAAAAATCTCGACCATAGACTACCTTCCATAATGACAAGTCTACCATCCATTGGAGTAACAAAAATCTCGACAACAGACTACCTTCCATAATGACTAGGTTACCATCCATTCGAGTAACAAAAATCTCGACAACAGACTAGCTTCCATAATGACAAGGCTACCATCCTTTGGAATAACAAAAATATCGACAAGATTCTACCTTCCATAATAACAAGGCTACCATCCCTTAGAGTAACAAAAATCTCGACAATAGACTAGCTTCCATAATGACAAGGCTACCATCCATTGGAGTTACAAAGATATCGACAACATATTACCTTCCATAGTGACAAGGATACCATCCATTGGAGTAACAAAAATCACGACAGCAGACTACCTTCCATAATGACAAGGCTACCATCCATTGGAATAACAAAAATATCGACAACAGACTACCTTCCATAATGACAAGGCTACCATCCATTGTAGTAACAAAAATCTCGACAACAAACTACCTTCCATAATGACAAGGCTACCATCCATTGGATTAACAAAAATATGAACAACAGACTACCTTCCATAATGACAAGGCTACCATCCATTGGAGTAACAAAAATCCCGACAATAACCTACCTTCCATAATGACAAGGCTACCATCCATTAGAGTAACAAAAATCTCGACAGCACACTACCTTCCATAATGACAAGGGTACCGTCCATTAGATTAACAAAGATATCGACAACAAACTACCTTCCATAACGACAAGGCTACAATCCATTGGAGTAAACAAAATCACGACAACAGACTACCTTCCATAATGACAAGGCTACCATCCATTAGAATAACGAAAATATCGACAATAGACTACCTTCATAATGACAAGGCTACCATGCATTGGAGTAACAAAAATCTCGACAACAGACTAGCTTCCATAATGACCAGGATACCTTCCATTGGAATAAAAAAAGTATCGACAACACACTACCTTCCTTAATGACAAGGCTACCATCCAATGGAGTAACAAAAATATCGACAACAGATTTCCTTCCATAATAACAAGTCTACCATCCATTGGAGTAACAAACATATGAACAACAGACTACCGTCCTTAATGACAAGGCTACCATCCATTGGAATAACAGAAAATCACAACGACAGACTACCTTCCATAATGACAAGGCTACCATCCATTGCAGTGACAAAAATCTCGACAACAGACTACCTTCCATAATGACATGGCTACCATCTATTGTTGTAACAAAAATCTGGAAAACTGACTACCTTCCATAATGACAAGACTACAATCCATTGGAGTAACAAAAATCCCGACAATAACCTACCTTCCATAATGACAAGGCTATCACTCATTGGAGTAACAGAAATCGCGACAACAGACTACCTTCCATAATGACAAGGCTACCGTCCTTTGGAGTAATCAAAAACTCGACAGCAAACTACCTTCCATAATGACAAGGGTACCATCATTGGAGTAACAAAAATATCCGCAAGAGACTACCTTCCATAATGACAAGACTACAATCCAATGGAGTATAAAAAATCTCGACCATAGACTACCTTCCATAATGACAAGGCTACCATCCATTGGAGTAACAAAAATCTCGACAACAGACTACCTTCCATAATGACTAGGTTACCATCCATTCGAGTAAGAAAAATGTCGACAACAGACTAGCTTCCATAATGACAAGGCTAACATCCTTTGGAATAACAAAAATATCGACAAGATTCTACCTTCCATAATAACAAGGCTACCATCCCTTAGAGTAACTAAAATATCGACAATAGACTAGCTTCCATAATGACAAGGCTACCATCCATTGGAGTTACAAAGATATCGACAACATATTACCTTCCATAGTGACAAGGATACCATCCATTGGAGTAACAAAAATCACGACAGCAGACTACCTTCCATAATGACAAGGCTACCATCCATTGGAATAACAAAAATATCGACAACACACTACCTTCCATAATGACAAGCCTACCATCCAATGGTTTAACAAAAATATGGATAATAGATTACCTTCCATAATGACAAATCTACCATCCATTGGATTAACAAAAATATGACCAACAGACTACCTTCCATAATGACAAGGCTACCATCCATTGTAGTAACAAAAATCCCGACAATAACCTACCTTCCATAATGACAAGGCTACCATCCATTAGAGTAACAAAAATCTCGACAGCACACTACCTTCCATAATGACAAGGGTACCATCATTGGAGTAACAAAAATATCCACAAGAGAGTACCTTCCATAATGAAAAGGCTACCCTCCATTGGAGTATTAAAAATCTCAACAATAGGCTACCTTCCATATTGACAAGGTTACAATCCATTGGAGTAACAAAAATCACGACAACAGACTACCTTCCATAATGACGAGACTACCATCCATTGCAGTAACAAAAATCTCAACAACAGACTACCTTCCATAATGACAAGGCTACCATCCATTGTAGTTATAAAGATATCGACAACATACTACCTTCTGTAATGACAAGGCTACCATCCATTGGAGTAACAAAAATCACGACAACAGACTACCTTCCATAATGACAAACCTACATCCATTGGAATAACAAAAATCTCGACAAAAGGCTACCTTCCATAATGACAAGGCTACCATCCAATGAAGTAACAAAGATATCGACAATAGATTACCTTCCATAATGATAAGTCTACCATCCATTGGAGTAACAAAAATATGAACAACAGAATACCGTCCTTAATGACAAGGCTACCATCCATTGGAGTAACCGAAAATCACAACGACAAACTACCTTCCATAATGACAAGGCTACCATCCATTGCAGTGACAAAAATCTCGACAACAGTCTACCTTCCATAATGACAAGGCTACCATATATTGTTGTAGCAAAAATCTGGACAACAGACTACCTTCCATAATGACAAGGCTACCATCCATTGGAGTAACAAAAATCCCGACAATAACCTACCTTCCATAATGACAAGGATATCATTCATTGGAGTAATAGAAATCGCGACAATAGACTACCTTCCATAATGACAAGGCTACCATCCATTGGAGTAACAAAAATCTCGACAGCAGACTACCTTCCATAATGACAAGGGTACCATCATTGGAGTAACAAAAATATCCGCAAGAGACTACCTGCCATAATGACAAGGCTACATTCCATTGGAGTATAAAAAATCTCGACAACATACTACCTTCCATAATGACAAGGCTACCATCCATTGGAGTAACAAAAATCTCGACAACAGACTACCTTCCATAATGACTAGGTTACCATCCATTCGAATAACAAAAATCTCGACAATAGACTAACTTCCATAATGACAAGGCTACCATCCTTTGGAATAACAAAAATATCGACAAGATTATACCTTCCATAATAACAAGGCTACCATCCCTTAGAGTAACAAAAATATCGACAATAAACTAGCTTCCATAGTGACAAGGCTACCATCCATTGGAGTTACAAAGATATCAACAACATACTGCCTTCCATAGTGACAAGGCTACCAACCATTGGAGTAACAAAAATCACGACAGCAGACTACCTTCCATAATGACCAGGCTACCATCCATTGGAATAACAAAAATATCGACAACATACTACCTTCCATAATGACAAGGCTACCGTCCAATGGAGTAACAAAAATATCGACAATAGATTACCCTCCATAATGACAAGTCTACCATACATTGGAGTAACAAAAATATGAACAACAGACTACCGTCCTTAATGACAAGGCTACCATCCATTGGTGTAACAGAAAATCACAACGGTAGACTACCTTCCATAATGACAAGGCTACCATCCATTGCAGTGACAAAAATCTCGACAACAGACTACCTTCCATAATGACAAAGCTACCATCTATTGTAGTAACAAAAATCTGGACAACAGACTACCTTCCATAATGACAAGGCTACCATCCATTGGAGTAACAAAAATCCCGACAATAACCTACCTTCCATAATGACAAGGCTATCATTCATTGGAGTAACAGAAATCGCGACAACAAACTACCTTCCATAATGACAAGGCTACCATCCATTGGAGTAACAAAAATCTCGACAACAAAATACCTTCCATAATGACAAGAGTACCATCATTGGAGTTACAAAAATATCCGCAAGAGACTACCTTCCATAATGACAAGGCTACAATCCATTGAAGTATAAAAAATCTCGACAACAAACTACCTTCCATAATGACAAGGCTACAATCCATTGTAGTATAAAAAATCTCGAAAACAGAATACCTTCCATAATGACAAGGCTACCATCCATTGGAGTAACAAAAATCTCGACAACAGACTACCTTCCATAATGACTAGGTTACCATCCATTCGAGTAACAAAAATCTCGACAACAGACTAACTTCCATAATGACAAGGCTACCATCCTTTGGAATAACAAAAATATCGACAAGATTCTACGTTCCATAATAACAAGGCTACCATCCCTTAGAGTAACAAAAATATCGACAATAAACTAGCTTCCATAATGACAAGGCTACCATCCATTGGAGTTACAAAGATATCGACAACATACTACCTTCCATAGTGACAAGGCTACCATCCATTGGAGTAACAAAAATCACGACAGCAGATTACCTTCCATAATGACCAGGCTACCATCCATTTGAATAACAAAAATCTCGACAACAGACTACCTTTCATAATGACAAGCCTACCATCCAATGGAGTAACAAAAATTTTGATAATAGATTACCTTCCATAATGACAAGTCTACCATCCATTGGAGTAACAAAAATATGAACAACAGACTACCGTCCTTAATGACAAGGCTACCATCCATTGGAGTAACAGAAAATCACAACGACAGACTACCTTCCATAATGACAAGAGTACCATCATTGGAGTTACAAAAATATCCGCAAGAGACTACCTTCCATAATGACAAGGCTACAATCCATTGAAGTATAAAAATTCTCGACAACAAACTACCTTCCATAATGACAAGGCTACAATCCATTGGAGTATAAAAAATCTCGAAAACAGACTACCTTCCATAATGACAAGGCTACCATCCATTGGAGTAACAAAAATCTCGACAACAGACTACCTTCCATAATGACTAGGTTACCATCCATTCGAGTAACAAAAATCTCGACAACAGACTAACTTCCATAATGACAAGGCTACCATCCATTGGAGTTACAAAGATATTGACAACATACTACCTTCCATAGTGACAAGGCTACCATCCATTGGAGTAACAAAAATCACGACAACAGACTACCTTTCATAATGACAAGCCTACCATCCAATGGAGTAACAAAAATTTTGATAATAGATTACCTTCCATAATGACAAGTCTACCATCCATTAGAGTAACAAAAATATGAACAACAGACTACCGTCCTTAATGACAAGGCTACCATCCATTGGAGTAACAGAAAATCACAACGACAGACTACCTTCCATAATGACAAGGCTACCATCCATTGCATTGACAAAAATCTCGACAACAGACTACCTTCCATAATGACAAGGCGACCATCTATTGTTGTAACAAAAATCTGGACAACAGACTACGTTCCATAATGACAAGGCTACCATCCATTGGAGTAATAAAAATCCCAACAATAACCTACCTTCCATAATGACATGGCTACGATCTATTGGAGTAATAGAAATCTCGACAACAAACTACTTTCCATAATGACAAGGCTACCATCCATTGGAGTAACAAAATTCTCGACAACACACTACCTTCCATAATGACAAGGGTAACATCATTGGAGTAACAAAAATATCCAGAAGAGACTACCTTCCATAATGATAAGGCTACCATCCATTGGAGTATAAAAAATCTAGACAACGGAATACCTTCCATAATGACAAGGCTACCATCCATTGGAGTAACAAAAATCTCGACAACAAACTACCTTCCATAATGACAAGGCTACCGTCCATTGGATTCACAAAGATATCGACAATAGACTACCTTCCATAACGACAAGGCTACAATCCATTGGAGTAACAAAAATGACGACAATAGACTACCTTCCATAATGACAAGGCTATCATCCATTGGAATAACAAAAATATCGACATTAGACTACCTTCCATAATGACAAGGCTACCATCTATTGGAGTAACAAAAATCTCGACAACAGACTAGCTTCCATAATGAGAAGGCAACCATCCATTGGAATAACAAAAATATCGACAACACACTACTTTCCATAATGACAAGGCTACCATCCAATGGAGTAACAAAAATATCGACAATAGATTACCTTCCATAATGACAAGTCTACCACCCATTGGAGTAACAAAAATATGAACAACAGACTACCGTCCTTGATGACAAGGCTACCATCCATTGGAGTAACAGAAAATCACAACGACAGACTACCTTCCATAATGACAAGGCTACCATCCATTGCAGTGACAAAAATCTCGACAACAGACTACCTTCCATAATGACAAGGCTACCATCTATTGTTGTAACAAAAATCTGGACAACAGACTACCTTCCATAATGACAAGGCTACCATCCATTGGAGTAACAAAAATCCCGACAATAACCTACCTTCCATAATGACAAGGCTATCATTCATTGGAGTAACAGAAATCGCGACAATAGACTACCTTCCATAATGACAAGGCTACCATCCATTGGAGTAACAAAAATCTCGACAGCAGACTACCTTCCATAATGACAAGCCTACCATCCAATGGAGTAACAAAAATATCCGTAAGAGACTACCTTCCATAATGACAAGGCTACAACCCATTGGAGTATTAAAAATCTCGACAACAGACTACCTTCCATAATGACAAGGCTACCATACATTGCAGTAACAAAAATCTCGACAACAAACTACCTTCCATAATGACAAGGCTACCGTCCATTGGATTAACAAAGATATCGACAACAGACTACCTTTCATAACGACAAGGCTACAATCCATTGGAGTAACAAAAATCACGACAACAGACTACCTTCCATAAAGACAAGGCTACCATCCATTGGAATAACAAAAATATTGACAATAGACTACCTTCCCTAATGACAAGGCTACCATCCGATGGAGTAAAAAAAATTACGACAATATATTACCTTCCATAATGACAAGTCTACCATCCATTAGAGTAAAAAAAATATGAACAACAGACTACCGTCCTTGATGACAAGGCTACCATCCATTGGAGTAACAGAAAATCACAACGACAGACTACCTTCCATAATGAAAAGGCTACCATCCATTGCAGTGACAAAAATCTCGACAACAGACTACCTTCCATAATGACAAGGCTACAATCTATTGTTGTAACAAAAAGCTGGACAACAAACTACCTTCCATAATGACAAGGCTACCATCTATTGGAGTAACAAAAATCCCGACAATAACCTACCTTCCATAATGACAAGGCTATCATTCATTGGAGTAACAGAAATCTCGACAACAGACTACCTTCCATAATGACAAGGCTACCGTCCATTGGATTAACAAAGATATCGACAACAGACTACCTCCCATAACGACAAGGCTACAATCCATTAGAGTAACAAAAATCACGACAATAGACTACCTTCCATAATGACAAGGCTACCATCCATTGGAATAACAAAAATATTGACAATAGACTACCTTCCATAATGACAAGGTTACCATCCATTGGAGTAACAAAAATCTCGAAAACAGACTAGCTTCCATAATGACAAGGCTACCATCCATTGGAATAACAAAAATATAGACAACATGCTACCTTCCATAATGACAAGGCTACCATCCAATGGAGTAAAAAAAATGACGACAATAGATTACCTTCCATAATGACAAGTCTACCATCTATTAGAGTAACAAAAATATGAACAACAGACTACCGTCCTTGATGACAAGGCTATCATCCATTGGAGTAACAAAATCACAACGACAGACTACCTTCCATAATGACAAGGCTAGCATCCATTGCAGTGACAAAAATCTCGACAACAGACTACCTTCCATAATGACAAGGCTACCATCTATTATTGTAACAAAAAGCTGGACAACAGACTACCTTCCATAATGACAAGGCTACCATCCATTGGAGTAACAAAAATCCCGACAATAACCTACCTTCCATAATGACAAGGCTATCATTCATTGGAGTAACAGAAATCGCGACAACAGACTACCTTCCATAATGACAAGGCTACCATCCATTGGACTAACAAAAATCTCGACAGCAGACTACCTTCCATAATGACAAGCCTACCATCCAATGGAGTAACAAAAATATACGCAAGAGACTACCTTCCATAATGACAAGGCTACAATCCATTGGAGTATAAAAAATCTCGACAACAGACTACCTTCCATAATGACAAGGCTACCATCCATTGGAGTAACAAAAATCTCGACAACAAACTACCTTCCATAATGACTACGTTACCATCCATTCAAGTAACCAAAATATCGACAACAGACTAGCTTCCATAATGACAAGGCTACCATCCTTTGGAATAACAAAAATATCAACAAGATTCTACCTTCCATAATAACAAGGCTACCATCCCTTAGAGTAACAAAAATATCGACAATAGACTAGCTTCCATAATGACAAGGCTACCATCCATTGGAGTTACAAAGATATCGACAACATACTACCTTCCATAGTGACAACGCTACCATCCATAGGAGTAACAAAAATCACGACAGCAGACTACCTTCCATAATGACAAGGCTACCATCCATTGGAATAACAAAACTATCGACAACACACTACCTTCCATAATGACAAGCCTACCATCCAATGGAGTAACAAAAATATCGATAATAGATTACCTTCCATAATGACAAGTCTACCATCCATTGGATTAACAAAAATATGAATAACAGACTACCTTTCATAATGACAAGCCTACCATCCATTGGAGTAACAAAAATCTCGACAATAACCTACCTTCCATAATGACAAGGCTACCATCCATTGGAGTAATAGAAATCTCGACAACAGACTACCTTCCATAATGACAAGGCTACCATCCATTGGAGTAACAAAAATCTCGACAGCACACTACCTTCCATAATGACAAGGGTACCATCATTGGAGTAACAAAACTATCCACAAGAGACTACTTTCCATAATGACAAGGCTACCATCCACTGGAGTATTCAAAATCTCGACAACAGACTACCTTCCATAATGATAAGGCTACCATCCATTGGAATAACAAAAATGTCGACAATAGACTACCTTCCATAATGACAAGGCTACCATCCATTGGAGTAACAAAAATCTTGACAACAGACTAGCGTCCATAATGACAAGGCTACCATCCATTGGAATTACAAAAATATCAACGACAGACTACCTTCCATAATGACCAGGCTTCCATCCATTGTAGTGACAAAAATCTCGACAACAGACTACCTTCCATAATGACAAGGCTACCATCTATTGTTGTAATAATAATCTGGACAACAGACTACCTTCCATAATGACAAGGCTAACATCCATTGGAGTAACAAAAATCCCAACAATAACCTACCTTCCATATTGACAAGGCTATCATCCATTGGAGTAACAGAAATCGCGACAACATACTACCTTCCATAATGACAAGGGTACCATCATTGGAGTAACAAAAATATCCGCAAGAGACTACCTTCCATAATGACAAGCCTACAACCCATTGGAGTATAAAAAATTTCGACAACAGACTACCTTCCATAATGACAAGGCTACCATCCATTGTAGTAACAAAAATCTCGACAACAGACTACCTTCCATAATGACTAGGTTACCATCCATTCGAGTAACAAAAATCTCGACAACAGACTCGCTTCCATAATGACAAGGCTACCATCCTTTGGATTAAAAAAAATATCGACAGGATTCTACCTTCCATAATAACAAGGCTATCATCCCTTAGAGTAACAAAAATCACGACAATAGACTAGCTTCCATAATGACAAGGCTACCATCCATTGGAGTTACATAGATATCGACAACACACAACCTTCCATAGTGACAAGGCTACCATCCATTGGAGTAACAAAAATATCCATAATAGATTACCTTCTATAATGACAAGTCTGCCATCCATTGGATTAACAAAAATATGAACAACAGACAACCTTCCAAAATGACAAGGCTACCATCCATTGAAGTAACAAAAATCCCGAGAATAACCTACCTTCCATAATGACAAGGCTACCATCCATTGGAGTAACAGAAATCTCGATAGCAGACTACCTTCCATAATGAAAAGGCTACCATCCATTGGAGTAACAAAAATCTCGACAACACACTACCTTCTATAATGACAAGGGTACCATCATTGGAGTAACAAAAATATCCACAAGAGACTACCTTCCATAATGACAAGGCTACCATCCATTGGAATAACAAAAACATTGATAACACACTACCTTCCATAATGACAAATCTACCATCCATTCTAGTAACAAAAATCTGAACAATAGACTACCGTCCTTAATGACAAGGCTACCATCTATTGGAGTAATAGAAGTCACAACGACAAACTACCTTTAATAATGACAAGGCTACCATCCATTGCAGTCAAAAATATCTCGACAACAGACTACCTTTAATAATGACACGGGTACCATCCATTTTTGTACTAAACATCTGGACAACAGCCTACCTTACATAATGACAAGGCTACCTTCCATTGGAGTAACAGAAATCTCGATAACAGACTACCTTCCATAATGACAAGGCTACCATCTATTGGAATAACAAAACTATCGACAACACACTACCTTCCATAATGACAAGCCTACCATCCAATGGAGTAACAAAAATATCGATAATAGATTACCTTCCATAATGACAAGTCTACCATCCATTGGATTAACAAAAATATGAATAACAGACTACCTTTCATAATGACAAGCCTACCATCCATTGGAGTAACAAAAATCCCGACAATAACCTACCTTCCATAATGACAATGCTACCATCCATTGGAGTAATAGAAATCTCGACAACAGACTACATTCCATAATGACATGGCTACCATCCATTGGAGTAACAAAAATCTCGACAACACACTACCTTCCATAATGACAAGGGTACCATCATTGGAGTAACAAAACTATCCACAAGAGACTACCTTCCATAATGACAAGGCTACCATCCATTGGAGTATTCAAAATCTCGACAAACAGACTACCTTCCATAATGACAAGGCTACCATCCATTGGAGTAACAAAAATCTCGACAACAAACTACCTTCCATAATGACAAGGCTAACGTCCATTGGATTAACAAAGATATCGACAACAGACAACCTTCCATAACGACAAGGCTACAATCCTTTGGAGTAACAAAAATCACGACAACAGACTACCTTCCATAATGATAAGGCTACCATCCACTGGAATAACAAAAATTTCGACAATAGACTACCTTCCATAATGACAAGGCTACCATCCATTGGAGTAACAAAAATCTTGACAACAGACTAGCGTCCATAATGACAAGGCTACCATCCATTGGAATTACAAAAATATCGACAACACACTACCTTCCATAATGACAAGGCTACCATCCAATGGAATAACAAAAATTACGACAATAGATTACCTTCCATAATGACAAGTCTACCATCCATTGGAGTAACAAAAATATGAACAACAGACTACCGTCCTTAATGACAAGGCTAACATCCATTGGAGTAACAGAAAATCACAACGACAGACTACCTTCCATAATGACAAGGCTACCATCCATTGCAGTGACAAAAATCTTGACAACAGACTACCTTCCATAATGACAAGGCTACCATCTATTATTGTAATAAAAATCTCGACAACAGACTACCTTCCATAATGACCAGGTTACCATCCATTCGAGTAACAAAAATCTCGACAACAGACTCGCTTCCATAATGACAAGGCTACCATCCTTTGGAATAACAAAAATATCGACAAGATTCTACCTTCCATAATAACAAGGCTATCATCCCTTAGAGTAACAAAAATCACGACAACACACTACCTTCCATAATGACAAGTCTACCATCCATTGGATTAACAAAAATATGAACAACAGACAACCTTCCAAAATGACAAGGCTACCATCCATTGAAGTAACAAAAATCCCGAGAATAACCTACCTTCCATAATGACAAGGCTACCATCCATTGGAGTAACAGAAATCTCGACAATAGACTACCTTCCATAATGAAAAGGCTACCATCCATTGGAGTAACAAAAATCTCGACAGCACACTACCTTCTATAATGACAAGGGTACCATCATTGGAGTAACAAAAATATCCATAAGAGACTACCGTCCATAATGACACGGCTACCATCCATAATGAAAAGGCTACCATCCATTGGAGTAACAAAAATCTCGACAGCACACTACCTTCTATAATGACAAGGGTACCATCATTGGAGTAACAAAAATATCCACAAGAGGCTACCTTCCATAATGACAAGGCTACCATCCATTGGAATAACAAAAACATTGATAACACACTACCTTCCATAATGACAAATCTACCATCCATTCTAGTAACAAAAATCTGAACAATAGACTACCGTCCTTAATGACAAGGCTACCATCCATTGGAGTAATAGAAGTCACAACGACAAACTACCTTTAATAATGACAAGGCTACAATCCATTGCAGTAAAAAATATCTCGACAACAGACTACCTTTAATAATGACACGGGTACCATCCATTTTTGTACTAAACATCTGGACAACAGCCTACCTTCCATAATGACAAGGCTACCTTCGATTGGAGTAACAGAAATCTCGATAACAGACTAGCTTCCATAATGATAAGGCTACCATCCATTGGAATAACAAAAATCTCGATAGCAGACTACCTTCCATAATGACATGGGTACCATAATTGGAGTAACAAAAATCTCGAAAGCACACTACCTTCCATAATGATAAAGCTACAATCCATTGGAGTAACAAAAATCTCGACAACAGACTACCTTCCATTATGACAACGCTACCATCCATTGGAGTATAAAAAATCTCGACGACAGACTACCTTCCATAATGACAAGGCTACCATCCATTGGAATAACAAAAATATCGACAACACACTACCTTTCATAATGACAAGGCTACCGTCCATTGGATTAACAAAGATATCTACAACAGACTACCTTCCATAACGACAAGGCTACAATCCATTGGAGTAACAAAAATCACGACAACAGACTACCTTCCATAATGACAAGGCTACCATCCATTGGAATAACAAAATTATCGACAATAGACTACCTTCCATAATGACATGGGTACAATCCATTGTTGTACTAAAAATCTGGACAACAGCCTACCTTCCATAATGACAAGGCTACCTTCCATTGGAGTAACAGAAATCTCGACAACAGACGACCTTCCATAATGATAAGGCTACCATCCATTGGAATAACAAAAATATCAACAATAGACTACCTTCCATAATGACAAGGCTACCATCCATTGGAGTCACAAGATATCGACAACATACTACCTTCCATAATGACAAGGCTACCATCCATTGGAGTGACAAAAATCACGACAACAGACTACCTTCCATAATGACAAGGCTACCATCCATTGGAATAACAAAAATATCGACAACACACTACCTTGCATAATGACAAGGCTACCATGCAATGGAGTAACAAAAATCTCGGCAATAGACTATCTTCCATAATGACAAGGGTACCATCATTGGAGTAACAAAAATATCAACAAGAGACTACCTTCCATAATTACAAGGCTATAATTTATTGGAGTATAAAAAATCTAGACAACACACTACCTTCCATAATGACAAGGCTACCATCCATTAAAGTAACTAAAATCTCTTACACAAACTACCTTCCATAATGACTGGGCTACCATCCATTGGACTAACAAAGATATCGACAACAAACTACATTCCATAACGACAAGGCTACAATCCATTTTAGTAACAAAAATTCTTGACAACAGACTACCTTCAATAATGACAAGGCTACCATCCATTGTAGTGACAAAAACCTTGATAATATACTACCTTCTATGATGACAACGCTACCATCCATTGGAATAACAAAAATCTCGACAACAGACTACCTTCTTTAATGACAAGGCTACCATCCAATGGAGTAACAAAGATATCGACAACATACTACCTTCCATAATGACAAGGCTACCATCCCTTAGAGTAACAAAAATCAGGATAATAAACTTCCTTTCATAATGACAAGGCTACCAACCATTGGAATAAAAAAAATATCGTACACAAACTACCTTCCATAATGACTAGGCTACCATCCATTGGAGTAACAAAGATATAGACAACATACTACCTTCCATAACGACAAGGCTACAACCCATTCTAGTAACAAAAATCTCGACAAAAGACTACCTTCCATAATGACTAGGCTACCATCCATTGGAATAACAAAAATCTCGACAACAGACTACCTTAAATAATGACAACACTACCATCCATTGGAATAACAAAAATCTCGACAATAGACTACCTTCCATATAGACAAGGCTACCATCCCTTAGGGTAACAAAAATATCGACAAAAGACTACCTTCCATAATGACAAGGCTACCATCCATTGGAGTAACAAAGATATCGACAACATACTAACTTCCATAATGACAAGGCTACCATCCATTGGAGCAACAAAAATCACGAAAACAGACTACCTTCCATAATGACTAGGCTACCATCCATTGGAATAACAAAAATATCGACAACACACTACCTTCCATAATGACAAGGCTACCATGCAACAGAGTAAGAAAAATCTCGGCAATAGATTACCTTCCATAATGACAAGTGTACCATCATTGGAGTAACCAAAATATCAACAAGAGACTACCTTCCATAATTACAAGGCTACAATTTATTGGAGTATAAAAAATCTCGACAACAGACTACCTTCCATAATGACAAGGCTACCATCCATTAAAGTAACTAAAATCTCGTACACAAACTACCTTCCATAATGACTAGGCTACCATCCATTGGAGTAACAAAGATATAGACAACATACTACCTTCCATAACGACAAGGCTACGATCCATTCTAGTAACAAAAATCTCGACAATAGACTACCTTACATAATGACAAGGCTACCATCCATTGTAGTGACAAAAATCTCGACAATATACTACCTTCTATAATGACAAGTCTACCATCCATTGGAGTAACAAAAATATGAACAACAGACTACCGTCCTTAATGACAAGGCTAACATCCATTGGAGTAACAGAAAATCACAACGACAGACTACCTTCCATAATGACAAGGCTACCATCCATTGCAGTGACAAAAATCTTGACAACAGACTACCTTCCATAATGACAAGGCTACCATCTATTATTGTAATAAAAATCTCGACAACAGCCTACCTTCCATAATGACAAGGTTACCATCCATTGGAGTAACAGAAATCTCGACAACAGACTACCTTACATAATGACAAGGGTACCATCATTGGAGTAACAAAAATCTCGACAGCACACTACCTTCCATAATGATAAGGCTACAATCCATTGGAGTAACAAAAATCCCGACAACAGACTACCTTCCATTATGACAATGCTATCATCCATTGGAGTATAAAAATTCTCGACGACAGACTACCTTCCATAATGACAAGGCTACCATCCATTGGAATAACAAAAATATCGATAACACACTACCTTTCTTAATGACAAGGCTACCGTCCTTTTGATTAACAAAGATATCGACAACAGACTACCTTCCGTAACGACAAGGCTACCATCCATCGGAGTAACAAAAATCTTGACAAGAGACTACCTTCCATAATGACAAGGCTACTATCCATTTTTGTAACAGAAATCAGGACAATAAACTACCATCCTTAATGACAAGGCTACCATCCATTGGAGTAACAAAAATCCCGACAAAAGACTACCTTCCATAATGAAAGGGCTACCATCTATTGGAGTAAAAAAATCACGACAACAGACTACCTTCCATAATGACAAGGCTACCATCCATTGGAGTAACAAAAATCTCGACAGCAGACTATCTTCCATAATGACAAGGCTACCATACATTGGAGTAACAAAAATCTCGACAACAGACTACCATCCATAATGATTTGACCACCATCCCTTGGAGTAACAATGATATCGACAACAAACTACCTTCCATAACGACAAGGCTACAATCCATTGTAGTAACAAAAATCTCGACAACAGACTACCTTCCATAATGACAAGGCTACCATCCATTGTTGTAACAAAAATATGGACAACAGACTACCTTCCTTAATGACAAGGCTACCATCCATTGGAGTAACAAAAATCCCGACAACAGACTACCTTCCATAATGACAAGGCTACCATCCATTGGAGTAACAAAAATCTCGACAACAGCCTACCTTCCATAATGACAAGGCTACCATCAATTGCAATAACAAAAATATCGACAACACACTACCTTCCAAAATGACAAGGCTACCATCCCTTAGAGTAACAAAAATCTCGACAACAGACTACCTTCCATAATGTCAAGGTCACCATCCATTGGATTAACAAAGATATCAACAACATATTACCTTCCATAATGACAAGGCTACCATCCATTGGTGTAACAAAAATCACGACAACAGACTACCTTCCATAATGACAAGGTCAGCATCCATTGGAATAACAAATATATCGACAACATATTACCTTCCATAATGACAAGGCTACCATCCATTGGAGTAACAAAAATCACGACAACAAACTACCTTCAATAATGATAAGCATACCATCCATTGGAATAACAAAAATATTGACAACACACTACCTTCCATAATGACAAGGCTACCATCCATTGGAGTAACAAAGATATCGACCACATACTACCTTCCATAGTGACAAGGCTACCATCCATTGGAGTAATAAAAATCATGACAACTGACTACCTTCCATAATGACAAGGCTACCATCCATTGGAATAACAAAAATATCTACAACACACTACCTTCCATAATGACAAGGCTACCATCCAATGGAGTAACAAAAATCTCGACAATAGATTACCTTTCATAATGACAAGTCTACCATCCATTGGAGTAACAAAAATATGAACAATAGACTACCGTCCTTAATGACAAGGATACCATCCATTAGAGTAATAGAAACCACAACGACAGACAACCTTTAAAAATGACAAGGCTATCATCCATTGCAGTAACAAAAATCTCAACAACAGACTACCTTCCATAATGACAAGGCTACCATCAATTTTTTTAACAAAAATCTGGACAACATCCTACCTTCCATAATGATAAGGCTACCATCCATTAGAGAAACAGAAATCTCGACAATAGACTACCTTCCATAATGATAAGGCTACCATCCATTGGAGTAACAAAAATCTCGACAGTGGACTACCTTCCATAATGACAAGGGTATCATCATTGGAGTAGCAAAAATATCCACAAGAGACTACATTCCATAATGACAAGGCTACAATCCATTGGAGTATAAAAAATCTCGACAACAGACTACATTCCATAATGAATAGGTTACCATCCATTGGAGTAACAAAGGCATCGACAACATACAACCTTCCATAATGACAAGGCTACCACCCCTTAGAGTAACAAAAATCTCGACAACATAATACCTTCCATAATGACAGGGCTACCATCCATTGGAGTAACAAAGATATCGACAACATACTACCCTCCATAGTTACAAGGCTACCATCCATTGGAATAACAAAAATATCGACAACACACTACCTTCCATAATGACAAGGCTACCATCCAATAGAGTAATAAAAATATGACCAACAGACTATTGTCCTTAATGACAAGGCTACCATCCATTGGAGTAACAGAAATCACAACGAAAGACTACCTTCCATAATGACAAGGCTACCATCCATTGCAGTAACAAAAATCTCGACAAGAGACTACCTTCCATAATGACAAGGCTACCAACCATTGTTGTAACAAAAATCTGGACCACAGACTACCTTCCATAATGACAAGGCTACCATACATTGGAGTAACAAAGATATCAGCAACATACTACCTTCCATAGTGACAAGGCTACCACCCATTGGAGTAATAAAAATCATGACAACTGACTACCTTCCATAATGACAAGGCTACCAACCATTGGAATAACAAAAATATCTACAACACACTACCTTCCATATATACTAGGCTACCTTCCACTGGAGTAACAAAGATATCGACAACAGACTACCTTCAATAACGACAAGGCTACAATCCCTTAGAGTAAGAAAAATCAAGACAAAAGACTACCTTCCATAATGAAACGGCTACCATGCATTGGAGTAACAAAGATATCAACAACATACTACGTTCCATAATGACAAGGCTACCATCCCTTAGAGTAATAAAAATTACGACAACACACTACCTTCTATAATGACAAGTCTACCATCCATTGGAGTAACAAAAATCTCAACAATAGACTACCTTCCATAATGACAAGGCTACCATTCAATTGAGTAACAAAAATCACGACAATAGACTACCTTCCATAACGACTACGCTACCATCCATTGGAATAACAAAAATATCGACAACACACTACCTTCCATAATGTCAAGGCTACCATCCCTTGGACTAACAAAAATATCGACAACAAACTACCTTCCATAATTACTAGGCTACCATCCATTGGAGTAACAATGATATCGACAACAGACTACCTTACATAAGGACTAGGCTACAATCCATTGTAGTAACAAAAATCTCGACAACAGACTACCTTTCATAATGATAAGGCTACCATCCATTGTAGTAACAAAAATCTCGACAATAGACTACCTTCCATAATGACAAGGCTACCATCCCTTAGAGTAATAAAAATCACGACAACACCCTACCTTTTATATTGACAAGTCTACCATCCATTTGAGTAACAAAAATCTCAACAATAGACTACCTTCCATAATGACAAGGCTACAATCCATTGGAGTAACAAAAATCACGACAATAGACTACCTTCCATAATGAATAGGCTACCATCCATTGGAGTAACAAAAATCTCGACAATCGACTACCTTCCATAAAGACATGGCTACCATCCCTTAGAGTAATAAAAATCACGACAACACACTACCTTCTATAATGACAAGTCTACCATCCATTGGAGTAACAAAAATCTCATCAGAAGACTACCTTCCATAATGACAAGGCTACAATCCATTGGAGTAACAAAAATCACGACAACAAACTACCTTCCATAATGACTAGGCTACCATCCATTGGAATAACAAAAATATCGACAACACACTACCTTCCATAATGAATAGGCTACCATCCGCTAGACTAAAAAAATTCTCGACAACAGACTACCTTCCATAACAATAAGGCTACAATCCATTGGAGTAACAAAAATCTCGACAACAGACTACCTTCCATAATGACAAGGCTACCATCCATTGGAGTAACAAAAATCTCGACAATAGACTACCTTCCATAATGACAAGGCTACCATCCATTGGAGTAACAAAAATCACGACAACAGACTACCTTCCATAATGACAAGGCTACCATCGATTCTAGTAACAAAAATCTCGATAATAGACTACCTTATATAATGACAAGGCTACCATCCATTAGAGTAACAAAAATCTCGGCAACAGACTAACTGCTATAATGACAAGGCTACCATCCCTTAGAGTAACAAAAATCTCGACAACAGACTACCTTCCATAATGACAAGGCTACGATCCATTGGAGTAACAAAAATCTCGACAATAGACTAACTTCCATAATGACTAAGCTACCATCCATTGGAGTAACAAATATATCGATAACAAACTACCTTCCATAATGACAAGACTACAATCCATTGGAGTAACAAAAATCTCGACAACATACTACCTTCCATAATGACAAGGCAACGATCCCTTAGAGTAACAAGAATCAAGACAACAGACTACCTTCCATAATGACAATGCTACTATCCATTGGAATAACAAAAATATTGACAACAAACTACCTTCCATAATGACAAGGATACCATCTAATGGAGTAACAAAAATATCGACAATAGACTACCTTCCATAATGACGTGTCTACATCCGTTGAAGTAACAAAAATATGACCAACAGACTACGGTCCTTAATGACAAGGCTACCATCCCTTAGAGAAACAAAAATCTCGACAACAAACTACTTTCCATATATACTAGGCTACCTTCCATTGGAGTAACAAAGATATCGACAACAGACTACCTTCAATAACGACAAGGCTACAATCCCTTAGAGTAACAAAAATCACGACAAAAGACTACCTTCCATAATGAAAAGGCTACCATCCATTGGAGTAACAAAGATATCGACAACATACTACCTTCCATAATGACAAGGCTACCATCCCTTAGAGTAATAAAAATTATGACAACACGCTACCTTCTATATTTACAAGTCTACCATCCATTGGAGTACCAAAAATCTCAACAATAGACTACCTTCCATAATGACAAGGCTACCATCCATTGGAGTAACAAAAATCACGACAACAGACTACCTTTAATAATGACTAGGCTACCATCCATTGGAATAACAAAAATATCGACAACACACTCCTTCCATAATGACAAGGCTACCATCCAATGGAGTAACAAAAATATCGACAACAGACTACCTTTCATAATGACTAGGCTACCATCCATTGGAGTAACAAAGATATCGACAACAGACTTCCTTCCATAACGACAAGGCTACAATCCAGTGTAGTAACAAAAATCTCGACAACAGACTACCTTCCATAATGACAAGGCTACCATTCATTGTAGTAACAAAAATATCGACAATAGACTACCTTCCATAATGAATAGGCTACCATCCATTGGAGTAACAAAAATCTCGGCAACAGGCTACCTTACATAAAGACAAGGCTACCATCCCTTAGAGTAATAAAAATCACGACAACACACTACCTTCTATAATCACAATTCTACCATCCATTGGAGTAACAAAAATATCAACAATAAACTACCTTCCAAAATGACAAGGCTACAATCCATTGGAGTAACAAAAATCACGACAACAGACTACGTTCCATAATAACTAGGCTACCATCCATTGGAATAACAAAAATATCGACAACACACTCCTTCCATAATGACAAGGCTACCATCCCTTAGACTAACAAAAATCTCGACAACAGACTACCTTCCATAATTACTAGGCTACCATCCATTGGAGAAAGAAAGATATCGACAGCAGACTACCTTCAATAACGACAAGCCTACAATGCATTGTAGTAACAAAAATCTCGACAATAGACTACCTTCCATAATGACAAGGCTACCATCCCTTAGAGTAATAAAAATCACGACAACACACTACCTTTTATAATGACAAGTCTACCATCCATTGGAATAACAAAAATCTCGACAACAGACTACCTTCCATAATGACAAGGCTACCATCCATTGTTGTAACAAATATATGGACAACACACTTCCTTCCTTAATGACAAGGCTACCATCCATTGGAGTAACAAAAATCCAGACAACAGACTACCTTCCATAATGACAAGGCTACCATCCATTGGAGTAACAAAAATCTCGACAACAGCCTACCTTCCATAATGACAAGGCTACCATCCATTGGAATAACAAAAATATCGACAACACACTACCTTCCAAAATGACAAGGCTACCATCCCTTAGAGTAACAAAAATCTCGACAACAGACTACCTTCCATAATGACAAGGTCACCATCCATTGGATTAACAAAGATATCAACAACATATTACCTTCCATAATGACAAGGCTACCATCCATTGGAGTAACAAAAATCACGACAACAGACTACCTTCCATAATGACAAGGTCAGCATCCATGGGAATAACAAATATATCGACAACATATTACCTTCCATAATGACAAGGCTACCATCCATTGGAGTAACAAAAATCACGACAACAGACTACCTTCCATAATGATAAGCATACCATCCATTGGAATAACAAAAATATTGACAACACACTACCTTCCATAATGACAAGGCTACCATCCATTGAAGTAACAAAGATATCGACCACATACTACCTTCCATAGTGACAAGGCTACCATCCATTGGAGTAATAAAAATCATGACAACTGACTACCTTTCATAATGACAAGTCTACCATCCATTGGAGTAACAAAAATATGAACAATAGACTACCGTCCTTAATGACAAGGATACCATTCATTAGAGTAATAGAAACCACAACGACAGACAACCTTCAAAAATGACAAGGCTATCATCCATTTTTTTAACAAAAATCTGGACAACATCCTACCTTCCATAATGATAAGGCTACCATCTATTAGAGAAACAGAAATCTCGACAATAGACTACCTTCCATAATGATAAGGCTACCATCCATTGGAGTAACAAAAATCTCGACAGTGGACTACCTTCCATAATGACAAGGCTACCTTCGATTGGAGTAACAGAAATCTCGATAACAGACTAGCTTCCATAATGATAAGGCTACCATCCATTGGAATAACAAAAATCTCGATAGCAGACTACCTTCCATAATGACATGGGTACCATAATTGGAGTAACAAAAATCTCGAAAGCACACTACCTTCCATAATGATAAAGCTACAATCCATTGGAGTAACAAAAATCCCGACAACAGACTACCTTCCATTATGACAACGCTACCATCCATTGGAGTATAAAAAATCTCGACGACAGACTACCTTCCATAATGACAAGGCTACCATCCATTGGAATAACAAAAATATCGACAACACACTACCTTTCATAATGACAAGGCTACCGTCCATTGGATTAACAAAGATATCTACAACAGACTACCTTCCATAACGACAAGGCTACAATCCATTGGAGTAACAAAAATCACGACAACAGACTACCTTCCATAATGACAAGGCTACCATCCATTGGAATAACAAAATTATCGATAATAGACTACCTTCCATAATGACATGGGTACAATCCATTGTTGTACTAAAAATCTGGACAACAGCCTACCTTCCATAATGACAAGGCTACCTTCCATTGGAGTAACAGAAATCTCGACAATAGACTACCTTCCATAATGATAAGGCTACCATCCATTGGAATAACAAAAATCTTGACAACAGACTACCTTACATAATGACAAGGGTACCATCATTGGAGTAACAAAAATCTCGACAGCACACTACCTTCCATAATGATAAGGCTACAATCCATTGGAGTAACAAAAATCCCGACAACAGACTACCTTCCATTATGACAATGCTATCATCCATTGGAGTATAAAAATTCTCGACGACAGACTACCTTCCATAATGACAAGGCTACCATCCATTGGAATAACAAAAATATCGATAACACACTACCTTTCTTAATGACAAGGCTACCGTCCTTTTGATTAACAAAGATATCGACAACAGACTACCTTCCGTAACGACAAGGCTACCATCCATCGGAGTAACAAAAATCTTGACAAGAGACTACCTTCCATAATGACAAGGCTACTATCCATTTTTGTAACAGAAATCAGGACAATAAACTACCATCCATAATGACAAGGCTACCATCCATTGGAGTAACAAAAATCCCGACAAAAGACTACCTTCCATAATGAAAGGGCTACCATCTATTGGAGTAAAAAAATCACGACAACAGACTACCTTCCATAATGACAAGGCTACCATCCATTGGAGTAACAAAAATCTCGACAGCAGACTATCTTCCATAATGACAAGGCTACCATACATTGGAGTAACAAAAATCTCGACAACAGACTACCATCCATAATGATTTGACCACCATCCCTTGGAGTAACAATGATATCGACAACAAACTACCTTCCATAACGACAAGGCTACAATCCATTGTAGTAACAAAAATCTCGACAACAGACTACCTTCCATAATGACAAGGCTACCATCCATTGTTGTAACAAAAATATGGACAACAAACTACCTTCCTTAATGACAAGGCTACCATCCATTGGAGTAACAAAAATCCCGACAACAGACTACATTCCATAATGACAAGGCTACCATCCATTGGAGTAACAAAAATCTCGACAACAGCCTACCTTCCATAATGACAAGGCTACCATCAATTGGAATAACAAAAATATCAACAACACACTACCTTCCAAAATGACAAGGCTACCATCCCTTAGAGTAACAAAAATCTCGACAACAGACTACCTTCCATAATGACAAGGTCACCATCCATTGGATTAACAAAGATATCAACAACATATTACCTTCCATAATGACAAGGCTACCATCCATTGGAGTAACAAAAATCACGACAACAGACTACCTTCCATAATGACAAGGTCAGCATCCATTGGAATAACAAATATATCGACAACATATTACCTTCCATAATGACAAGGCTACCATCCATTGGAGTAACAAAAATCACGACAACAGACTACCTTCCATAATGATAAGCATACCATCCATTGGAATAACAAAAATATTGACAACACACTACCTTCCATAATGACAAGGCTACCATCCATTGGAGTAACAAAGATATCGACCACATACTACCTTCCATAGTGACAAGGCTACCATCCATTGGAGTAATAAAAATCATGACAACTGACTACCTTCCATAATGACAAGGCTACCATCCATTGGAATAACAAAAATATCTACAACACACTACATTCCATAATGACAAGGCTACCATCCAATGGAGTAACAAAAATCTCGACAATAGATTACCTTTCATAATGACAAGTCTACCATCCATTGGAGTAACAAAAATATGAACAATAGACTACCGTCCTTAATGACAAGGATACCATCCATTAGAGTAATAGAAACCACAACGACAGACAACCTTCGAAAATGACAAGGCTATCATCCATTGCAGTAACAAAAATCTCAACAACAGACTACCTTCCATAATGACAAGGCTACCATCCATTTTTTTAACAAAAATCTGGACAACATCCTACCTTCCATAATGATAAGGCTACCATCCATTAGAGAAACAGAAATCTCGACAATAGACTACCTTCCATAATGATAAGGCTACCATCCATTGGAGTAACAAAAATCTCGACGGTGGACTACCTTCCATAATGACAAGGGTATCATCATTGGAGTAGCAAAAATATCCACAAGAGACTACATTCCATAATGACAAGGCTACAATCCATTGGAGTATAAAAAATCTCGACAACAGACTACATTCCATAATGAATAGGTTACCATCCATTGGAGTAACAAAGACATCGACAACAGACTACCTTCCATAACGACAAGGCTACAATCCATTGTAGTAACAAAAATCTTGTCAACAGACAACCTTCCATAATGACAAGGCTACCATCCATTGTAGTAACAAAAATATCGACAATAGACTACCTTCCATAATGACAAGGCTACCATCCATTGGAGTAACAAAAATCTCGACAACAGACTACCTTCCATAAAGGCAAGGCTACCATCCATTGGAATAACAAAAATATCGACAACATACAACCTTCCATAATGACAAGGCTACCACCCCTTAGAGTAACAAAAATCTCGACAACATAATACCTTCCATAATGACAGGGCTACCATCCATTGGAGTAACAAAGATATCGACAACATACTACCCTCCATAGTTACAAGGCTACCATCCATTGGAATAACAAAAATATCGACAACACACTACCTTCCATAATGACAAGGCTACCATCCAATAGAGTAATAAAAATATGACCAACAGACTATTGTCCTTAATGACAAGGCTACCATCCATTGGAGTAACAGAAATCACAATGAAAGACTACCTTCCATAATGACAAGGCTACCATCCATTGCAGTAACAAAAATCTCGACAAGAGACTACCTTCCATAATGACAAGGCTACCAACCATTGTTGTAACAAAAATCTGGACCACAGACTACCTTCCATAATGACAAGGCTACCATCCATTGGAGTAACAAAGATATCAGCAACATACTACCTTCCATAGTGACAAGGCTACCACCCATTGGAGTAATAAAAATCATGACAACTGACTACCTTCCATAATGACAAGGCTACCAACCATTGGAATAACAAAAATATCTACAACACACTACCTTCCATATATACTAGGCTACCTTCCACTGGAGTAACAAAGATATCGACAACAGACTACCTTCAATAACGACAAGGCTACAATCCCTTAGAGTAAGAAAAATCACGACAAAAGACTACCTTCCATAATGAAACGGCTACCATGCATTGGAGTAACAAAGATATCAACAACATACTACGTTCCATAATGACAAGGCTACCATCCCTTAGAGTAATAAAAATTACGACAACGCACTACCTTCTATAATAACAAGTCTACCATCCATTGGAGTAACAAAAATCTCAACAATAGACTACCTTCCATAATGACAAGGCTACCATTCAATTGAGTAACAAAAATCACGACAATAGACTACCTTCCATAACGACTACGCTACCATCCATTGGAATAACAAAAATATCGACAACACACTACCTTCCATAATGTCAAGGCTACCATCCCTTGGACTAACAAAAATATCGACAACACACTACCTTCCATAATGACAAGGCTACCATCCATTGCAGTAACAAAAATCTCGACAAGAGACTACCTTCCATAATGACAAGGCTACCAACCATTGTTGTAACAAAAATCTGGACCACAGACTACCTTCCATAATGACAAGGCTACCATCCATTGGAGTAACAAAGATATCGACAGCAGACTACCTTCAATAACGACAAGCCTACAATGCATTGTAGTAACAAAAATCTCGACAATAGACTACCTTCCATAATGACAAGGCTAGCATCCCTTAGAGTAATAAAAATCACGACAACACACTACCTTTTATAATGACAAGTCTACCATCCATTGGAGTAACAAAAATCTCAACAATAGACTACCTTCCATAATGACAAGGCTACAATCATTGGAGTAACAAAAATCATGACAATAGACTACCTTCCATAATGACTAGGCTACCATCCATTGGAATAACAAAAATATCGACAAGACACTACCTTCCATAATGACAAGGCTACCATCCCTTAGACTAACAAGAATCTCGACAACAGACTACCTTCCATAATGACTAGGCTACCATCCATTGGAGTAACAAAGATATCGACAACAGACTACCTTCCATAACGATAAGGCTACAATCCATTGGAGTAACAAAAATCTCGACAACAGACTACCTTCCATAATGACAAGGCTACCATCCATTGGAGTAACAAAAATCTCGACAATAGACTACCTTCCATAATGACAAGGCTACCATCCATTGGAGTAACAAAAATCAGGACAACAGACTACCTTCCATAATGACAAGGCTACCATCGATTCTAGTAACAAAAATCTCGATAATAGACTACCTTCCATAATGACAAGGCTACCATCCATTAGAGTAACAAAAATCTCGGCAACAGACTAACTGCCATAATGACAAGGCTACCATCCCTTAGAGTAACAAAAATCTCGACAACAGACTACCTTCCATAATGACAAGGCTACGATCCATTGGAGTAACAAAAATCTCGACAATAGACTACCTTCCATAATGACTAAGCTACCATCCATTGGAGTAACAAATATATCGATAACAAACTACCTTTCATAATGACAAGACTACAATCCATTGGAGTAACAAAAATCTCGACAACATACTACCTTCCATAATGACAAGGCTACGATCCCTTAGAGTAACATGAATCAAGACAACAGACTACCTTCCATAATGACAATGCTACTATCCATTGGAATAACAAAAATATTGACAACAAACTACCTTCCATAATAACAAGGCTACCATCTAATGGAGTAACAAAAATATCGATAATAGACTACCTTCCATAATGACGTGTCTACCATCCGTTGAAGTAATAAAAATATGAGCAACAGACTACCGTCCTTAATGACAAGGCTACCATCCCTTAGAGAAACAAAAATCTCGACAACAAACTACCTTCCATATATACTAGGCTACCTTCCATTGGAGTAAAAAAGATATCGAAAATAGACTACCTTCAATAACGACAAGGCTACAATCCCTTAGAGTAACAAAAATCACGACAAAAGAATTCCTTCCATAATGAAAAGGCTACCATCCATTGGAGTAACAAAGATATCGACAACATACTACCTTCCATAACGACAAGGCAACCATCCCTTAGAGTAATAAAAATTACGACAACACACTACCTTCTATAATGACAAGTCTACCATCCATTGGAGTAACAAAAATCACAATAATAGAGTACCTTCCATAATGACAAGGCTACCATCCATTGGAGTAACAAAAATCACGACAATAGACTACCTTCCATAATGACTAGGCTACCATCCATTGGAATAACAAAAATATCGACAACACATTACCTTCCATAATGACAAGGCTACCATCCAATGGAGTAACAAAAATCTCGACAACAGACTACCTTCGATAATGACTAGGCTACCATCCATTGGAGTAACAAAGATATCGGCAAAAGACTACATTCCTGTTGTACCCCAAATTTTGCCCCTAAGATTCCTCTATCATATCATATCAACTCGATCATAACAAGATCACATTAAGGTTGGTTCTTCCTCTTTTTTCCTATCTTTAAGTTTGCTCTTGAGGAATCTCCAAGCACCTTGGTTGTGTATCTTGTATATGTGTTGTTGACTAACTTCTAATCAAAATACAAAAAATACTTGTCTTTGTCTTTGTATATTTTTGTTTTATAGGTACCAAGTCGAAGCATCTGACAAATAAGGATTTCTGGTATTATTTTCCTAAAATCTCTATTTGCAAAGGAAAAGAATTAAAAGTTTTCATTTTATTTCACTGATGCAATCGATTGCTCTTAAAGTGCAATCGATTGCATATAGTGTATTTTGCGCCATTTTTTAAAAAAACACATTGTGCAATCGATTTGCACTGTAGTGCAATCGATTGTACAACGTGAAAATTAAAAAAAATCCGCATTTTAAACTTGTCAAATTTTGGCTCCAATTTTCCTTCACTTTTGAAAGATGTATCATTAATTCAAATTTTAGTGCCAATCTTTCATTTTTAAAAAAATTATCATTAATTCAAATTTTGGCTCTAATATTTGAAAGAATTATCATTAATTCAAATTTTGGCTCTAATTTCTGAAAGAGTTATCATTCATTCAAATTTTGGCTCCAAGAATCAATTACCAAATTACCACTTATCCCAATCCTAAAACTCTATAAATAGAGCTCTTATTTCATTCAAATTTCAAGCTTTTGATAGCCAAATCCACCTTGCTAAAAAATCTCTCAATTCTCTCCATCTACCAAATTCTCTCAAAGCTCCATTTTCAAAAAGTTAGTAAGCTTTGCATTGAAGCTTACTAATCTTTGAACTAAACCTTCATCCAAACACTTTTTCTCCTTCAATTCTCTACATCCAAGCTTGGTCAATTGATTCTTGTGGTTGAATTGAAGCAAATTCTTGAAGTTGTTTTGATACTTCTCTAGTTCTACCTTTGGTAAGTTGGATAATTCATCTTTCACAATGTGATCTCTTGTTGATCTTTGGGTTTGATTCTTTGAGCATTAATTTTTTATTCCAATGGTGTCATTTTCTCATAATTTGATGGAATTTTCATGCTCAAGTGGATCCATGATCATAAGGTGTTTGATGGAAAGTTTGAACAAGAAATTGTCGTTTTAAAATGCTGTTTTTGCTACTGTAACTGTGTGCAATCGATTGCGCAGAAGCAATTTCACGCATATTTTTGAAAACTGTATTGTGTAAATCGATTTACACAATAGTTCAATCGATTTACACAGGGACAGAATGCACTTTTTTGCCTTGTTTTGGGGCAGCTTTGATCCAAAATGCTTTTTCTACTCACTCCTTTTGATTGTTGGTTTGGATTGCAATTTTAATTGTCCAATTTGTCTTTAAACTCAATGGACTTTGTGATGTAGATGAAGTTGGATAAATGTTCATCAATTCAAATCTACCTAAGAGTGAATTATTTAATTCATTTTTGGTGCTTTGGATTAATGATATGTTTAGTGCTTTAATCCATCTAGAGGAGTGGTTGAATTTAAAGATGAAAGAATTTTGAAATGGTGATCCAAATTAGCTTATCATTTCCCTCCCTCTTCATCTTATCCCTTTCTTTTTTTAATTGTGCTACATGTTAAGGGATGGTGATCTCTATATCATTTATCCAAACATGAAGTACATAGATTGCTATTGACCGACCTCACTATAGGTGCGACTTCTACATAAGTCCACTTACGATTGCTTAACATAGCGCTAAATTTTGTCCCGATTTGAATAAATGATCATTCGTGGCCCAAACTTATGATTGTAAGCCCAAGTATGTTAATTTGATCTCTTTGATACAATAACCTTGAGATTCATTGTGTGGAGGCTTTGGTTCTACCAATCCTCTAATGGATCTACAACACCTTTGGTCAACGTGGATCACTTAAATATCGTTGATCATTACATGTTGCCTTGTGAGAATTCCAAAATGGATGATATACTTGACAAAAAGAAAATGCAACTTTTTGTGTGGAGGCTTTGGTTCTCCTAATCCTCTAATGAGTTCCAAATGCAAGTTTCAAGATGGTCATCCAACTAACCACTAATTACTAACAATTAACTTTACTTTATGCTTTTATTTTCATGCTTTATGTACCATTTACTTTTAGCATTTTACATTTCATGCTATTTTCATCTTTGCTCACTTGAGCATTTACTTTTATGTCATTTTTATTTTGCTCGCTTGAGCTTTTATTTCTTTTTAAAGACACCTAATAATCATCATGAACCATAAAAATCATTAATGATACTTGGACTACATGGTTACTATCCTTTGCATTATCGAGTGATGGACTTCTTGGACTTAGGATTAGAGACCTTGGCCTATCTTGGAGACTTTTTGACTTTATTTGATATTTTGTCTGGAGTTCTTGAGGTTTACCTCAAGACATTGGGTTGTTTGTTTGTTTTGTGTGCAGGTTATTGAGATTACGATCTTTGTTTGTAATCTGGAATTCACCCGTATACAGCCGTTACTCTGCCCAATTTTTGCGAAGACTTAAAACACTTGAAGTTTGGTTCTCTCAAGAGGTCTAGTATCTTTGCTTGCTTGGTTTCAATCCGAAGAATGGGAATTCTATATTGAATCATAATGTCAAGTATGGGCTTCTTGTTGGTTAGATGGTTCTTATCCCTAGCTTTTACCATGCTTTAGGATAGCCTCTTCTTCTCCTCCCATCTTCTTTAATTTCAAAAATCTTCTCCCTCCTTTAAAAAAAAACTCTTCTTGTTTTGAAACTTGAAACATTTTCATAATAAACTTGGACTTAGGTCCATGCATCTTCGAAACATTTTCATAAATAAATTTCAATCAATTAAATAATACCTTGACCTTTTTTTTGTGAGAAGACTAAAAGTCAATCAATCTCATTTCAAACCATTTTGCCACTTTGGCTTTTATCTTTAAACTTTTCTCAAAAGATTAGACTCTTGTCAATCCTTGTAGTGATGCAAACAACTATACTTCTACAATATGTAGTGAAGTGAGATATTTTCCACTTGGGTGTTGAGTGAGGCATTGTTGATTTTAAAATCCAAGCCATATCCTCCACTTTGAGATGATGCAAATTCATCTTTCTCATGATTGTGGGTAGTAAGTATGTTTTTTCACACGGACAATTGCGATGATGTCTTATCTCATAAAATCAACCAACACACTTGTGTTTCAAATTTTTAAAAGAGGAAATACGTGTACCCTGATCCCTTATTGCACGAAAGGTGGTACGTAGGCACTAAAGGTTCGCAACCGCGGCGGGTGCAAAAATCATAAAAATATTTCTTTTCTCACCTCCACCATCCATTTTATATACAACACATTTTTATAGCCAAAATATACAGATTTTTCAAAGAGGTTCCTGCCGAGTACCGTAGCTGTTTAAGGTGCTAATACCTTCCCTTTGCATAAGCAACCCCCTTACCTTGAATCTTTCCCCCTCTTTTTGGGTTATTCGCTCTTTTCCCATTCCTTTGGAAACAATAAAGCGAGGTGGCGATATTTATTTTGATTTGTATAAAGTCTAGTCAATCCAATGGCTTAGACTTGCACATTTCTACCGCTACAGAAAAAATGGCGACTTCACTGGGGAAAGATTGACCTCTTGCTGGTACATCCCTAAGTGGGTTAAACCTATCTTTGTTTATATCTGTATATGTGATATTTTTGTTTATGTGTTATATTTTGTATATATGTTTGTCTAGATTTTCCTAGTTTATAGGGTGCTTAGTGATTACTCATAAGTCCTATACTCGGACTTGGGAAAACTTTAAGATAGCATGAGCGGTATAGTCATGTTAACTTTGAGGGAGTAATCCCAAAAAAGGAGGCATGAGATCCCCCACTCAGTGGAGGCCCCTTTGACTGTAGTGTCGTTTACCAAGTAATCGGGAAGACGTACTGCTTTCGACCTGGGAGCCTGCCGAAGCTGAGGACCGTAGATTACCTAACCCCTCTTGGCCTTTTAGGTGTAGTGCGGAAGCTATAACGGAGTAATCCGAAAGTAGTTGTCACGCGATACTATGCTCGGACGAGTCGTTCTTGAGAATATTACTAATTACCGAGTTAATCGGGAAGTTGGTAATATCCGAAGGAAGGATGTAGACTCTGAGAACCTCTAGAACCTTGTTCGGCAGGTGATAACTTTTTAGACCAATACCTTATGGGTAGTACCTTCGACCTCATGCTCGTGACGTTGAACCTATGAACCCTATATGTGTGATCTTGTGTGTGATTGTTGAATCATGCATCCATGCACTCATAAGCATCTTTTGAAAAAACAATATTTCAAGGGATTTTAAGGTTGACTATTTGTAAATATCTCAGGTACTTTTAAACCAAGGGATTTTGGAAGAAGTATGGATCCATTATTCCTCTCATGAAGCTGAAGATGAAGGAGTGTTTTCTCTCAACTTTGGTCCATTTCTATAATCCAATGTATCACTGCTTTACTTTTCACGATTATCAGTTGATGCCAACACTTGAAGAGTATTCCTATCTATTAGATTTACCTGTTACCGACCGTGTTCCTTTTACTGGTTTGGAGGGTGAGCCAAAACCACATGAGATTGCTGTTATGATTCATCTGGGGAAGTCTGAGGTGGAAGCTCATATGACTACCAAATGAGAGATTAGAGGATTACCAGCTCAGTTCTTATCGGAGAAAGCTCGTTACTTTTCCAGGATGAAGAGTACGGTTGCTATTGAGGCCATCTTTGCTTTACTCGCCTATGGATTATTCTTATTTCCTAATGTGGACAAGTTTGTCGACATTAACGCTATCGGGATTTTCATGATTAGAAACCCGGTTCCTACACTGTTGGGTGATGCTTATTACTCTGTTCATCTTCGGAATTCTTATCATGGGGGAATGATTATATGTTTCACGCCTTTGTTGTATCGGTGGTTTACCTCTCATATGCCTCAGTCTGACGCTTTTTGGGATGTCAAGAAGGAACCCCGTTGGGCTCCTAAGATCATGGCACTTACTCACTTGGATATTGATTGGTATCATCGAGCTTACCAGGATGCGGAGATTATTGACAGTTGTTGTAGTTTCCCCAATGTGCCTCTTCTGGGTACAAAGGGAGGAATTAACTATAACAATGTTCTTGCACGTCGATAGCTTGGTTATCCGATGAGGGATTAACCGAACAATATTCATCTGAGTAGTTTCTTTCTGAAGGAAGGAGAAGACCACGGGGAAGCTAGGGAGAAGACTGCGAAGGACTGGCGTCACATTCATAAGAAGAGTAGGAAGGATTTGGGACCTAGGGGTGTTGTTTCTTTGGAGCCATATCTTCAGTGGGTCCGATCGAGAGCCATTCAGTTGAAGATGCCGTATACTCGGGAGACACCCATGGATGATTTGTTTGTGAAGACCAATCCTTCCTTATTAGATGATCTAGAAGAGCTGCAACTTGCTTTGGTTAGGATGCAACAACAAAGGGATGCTCGGAAGAACAATTTCTAGACTTTAGAGAGTTCCTACAGAGCAGACCTGAAGGAGAGAGATGATTTGATCGAGATCCTTGAGAGTCAAGCAGTAGAGTCTATGGAGAGGCAAGGAGATTTATTTTCTCCTAAGCCTCAAACAGGTGCTGTTTGTTCACTTCCTGATTCAGATGATTGGAAGGAGGTTGCCATCAGACATGTGGAAGAAAACAAGAGGTTGAGAGCTCAGATTGCCAGGCTAACAGGGAAGCGCAATCGTACAGATTGATCTCTATCAGTTCCTTTTCTCAGGATTTTAGATTGTATTTTCATCTTGTACTTGGGATCATTGAAACTTGTAACCCATTTCAAAGTTATTATAATAAAAGTTTTCAGTATTTCAAATGCGTTGTTATTTTGATGTTTGCAATATGTCTGTAAATCTTAAATCCCTTGAAATATTAAATGATAAAATAATAGTAATCATATACATTGCATATCATGAATCATATTTCACATGTTTTTGCATTTGTTATACATATCCAGGTGCCTTACCCAACTTCTTTACTCTATTCAACAAGATGACTCATCACTATAACACTCGGGATAATTTCAAAAAGAAGATGGACAACTTAGAACAAGAGAATCGCGAGCTGCGCGAAGAAGTTTATGCTTTGAAGGATGGCTTGGCCAACTTGACTACTCTGATGGAAGCTCTGGTGGTTGCTCAGAATCAGCCACCGAGTGTTCAACCTCAACCAACAAGGGCAAGTACTGAAGTTCTGACTGTTCCTGTATCCGCTACTCCGATTGTTGTTTAAAACCGTATGCCTCAGGGTTATCCGTGGGGAATGCCAGAGAATTTTGCACCTGTAGGTTTCAATCTGGGTCCTCAAGATGCTCTAGTGGTTCCAAATGTTGTTACTCCTGCACCTCCTGTGGTTCATACTGTTCCTGCTGCACCTTCTTCGGTGAATTTGGTTTCGTTTGTTAATGAAGATGTGTGTCGTCCTTTCCCTCCGCCGAGTGAAGACTTGGGTCTTTATGACATAATGGATGATTTCCAAGAGCAGTTTGATAGAATTCAAAGAGATATGAAGGCTCTTAGGGGAAAAGAGTTGTTCGGGCAGAATGTGAATAAGCTGTGTTTGGTCCCGAATGATAAAGTGCCTGCTAAGTTCAAGGTCCCGGAATTTGAGAAGTACAAGGGCAACATTTGCCCTCGTGCTCATTTGGTGATGTATGTGAGAAGGATGTCTACCAATACTGATGATTAGCGTCTACTAATTCATTTTTTCCAAGATAGTCTGACCGGTGCTGCGTTGAAATGGTACATGAGTTTAGACAGCGTCAACATCCATACTTTTAATGATTTGGGAGAAGCATTCATTAAACAATACAAGTACAATGTGGACATGGGGCCTGACCATGACCAGCTTAGGGCCATGGTTCAGAAAGACAGAGAATCATTCAAAGAGTATGCGCAGAGATGGCGTGAAGTGGCTGCACAAGTGATTCTTCCCATGGAACAGAAAGAAATGACCAAGATTTTTCTAAAGACGCTAGGAGCGTTCTACTACGAAAGAATGGTAGCAAGTGCCCCAAGTGATTTTACAGAGATGGTAGGAATGGGTGTCCTCCTAGAAGAGGAAGTAAGAGAAGGTCGTTTGACAAAGAGTGAAGGATCTGGAGGTGTGAAGAAGCCATCTTACGAGTTTACAAAGAAGAAATAGGGGGATACAAATGTTGTTATGCAAGAGAGAAAGGTAAACGCTCCTAGAAGGAATTATCAGCGTCATCAGCAAGTCGCCTGAGTTAATCCTGTTATGAATGTCGCTCCAACTACCGTTGCTTATTAGAGACCATCCCAGCAGGGGAATCAAGGGTATAATCAGAGAAGGGAGAACTATGATCCTATTCCCATGAGCTATGCAGAGCTATTACCAGCATTGGTTCAGAAGAAGTTTGTCCACACACGACCACCTCCCGCTGTACCATCACCATTGTCGTGGTATTACAAAGCAGACCAGAGGTGTGCCTTTCATCAGGGAGCACCAGGGCATAGTGTTGAGAATTGTTATCCTTTGAGGACTGAAGTTCAAAGGTTGTTGAAGTCTGGAATTTTATTTTTCAAAGACGTGGGACCTAATGTGAAAGACAATCCTCTACCCAAGAACGGGGGAGTGAATGCTATGAATATGGTGGCCGGTTGTCCAGGCGACTTTCAAATTTTTGACATTAATCTGGTTAGAGGGGATTTGGTGAAGATGCATGCAGATCTCTGTAGATTCAGTTATTATACGCATGCCCATACCGGTTGTGCTGTTTGCAGTACAGATATACAGGGTTGCGAGAAGATAAATGTTGATTTGCAGGAGATGATGGATGAAGGTTTAATCCATATAATCAGGCCTAGGGCAGAATATGAAGAGGAAGTGAATATGGTTTCTGGATGTCCTGATGAATTCAGAATTTTTGATGTGGAGTATTTGAATGAGAATTCTGTAGTTTCCCTGAAGGACGCGCAACAGGTTGTGCGCAATGGTCATAATGTAGTTTGGGGACGACTGGTGGATCCACCCGTGAACAAGAACATAACTGGTTTGGGTTTTTCTTTAAAGAATGTCAAAGGTGAAAGTTTGAAGTCAAAGTCTCCTGTGAACAGTTATAATGATGTTTTCCATAGCGGAGGCTACCTCCATCCAATTGGTTCTGGAATCAATGCTGTTGAAGAAGATGAAGCAGAGCAGGAAGTACCGAATTTTGGGACGCATGGAGTCCGAGTTCAGAACTGGGTCACCATTGATGTTCCTTCTTGCATACATATTTCAAAGTAATTTGTTTTGTTAATCTGTTTCTTTCTTTGAAAAGCTTTCACTCTGCCCAAGGTGAAAGTATTGTATGGGCTTATCCGTTTGCTTTGATTTTTAAGATCATTAATAAAAGTTGTCTTTTCTTCCAAAAATATGTCTTTATTTTCTGCTTTTTCTTGGGAAATGGTAATCAAATAAAAAACCCTTTCAAAATAAATGATAACTGAAAATTAATCTGCATGATCACTTGTTATATGTGTCAGTTTCTAAAAGCAATCATAAATCATATGTGCAGATTAATTAAAAAACTCGTTTAATACAATGACCCTGCACCCTCTCCCAACTTTGAATATCCTGTGTTTGGGGCTGAAGAAGAAGATTATGATGAGATTCCAAAATAGGTCTCACGGTTGCTTGAGCACGAGGATAATACCATTCAGCCATATAAGGAGCCTTTGGAAGTGATTAATTTGGGTTCAGAAGAAGATCCGAAAGAGATTAAGATTGGAGCATCGTTGCATCTTGATGTGAAGAGCGGGTTGATTGAGCTGTTGAAAGAGTATGTGGATACTTTTGCTTAGTCTTATCAAGACATGCCTGGTCTAGATACAGACATTGTTGAGCATCATTTGCCATTGAAGCCAGAGTGTCCGCCAGTTAAACAAAAGTTGAGAAGAACCCACCCAGTTATGGCAGTAAAGATCAAAGAGGAGGTCCTAAAGCAGATTAATGCTGGTTTTCTTGTGACGTCAGTGTATCCTCAATGGATTGCCAATATTGTCCCAGTACCGAAAAAAGACGGAAGAGTCTGCATGTACATAGATTACAGAGATCTAAATAAAGCTAGTCCAAAAGATGATTTTCCATTGCCTCACATTGATATGTTAGTGGATAGCACAGCAAAATTCAAAGTATTCTCATTCATGGACGGATTTTCTGGGTATAATCAAATAAGAATGGCTCTAGAGGACATGGAAAAAACAATGTTTATCACACCCTGGGAACACTCTGTTACAGAGTGATGCCCTTCGGGTTGAAGAATGCTGGTGCAACGTATCAGAGGGCTATGACAACCCTATTCCATGATCTGATGCACAAGGAAATTGAAGTATATGTTGATGATATGATTGCCAAATCATAAAATGAAGAAGGGCATATAAAAGATTTGTTGAAGTTGTTTCAGCGTTTGAGGAAGTTTCGTCTCCGCTTCAATCCAAATAAATGCACCTTCGGAGTTAGATCGGGGAAATTGTTGGGTTTTATTGTTAGACGGAAAGGAATTAAAGTTGATCCTGATAAAGTTAGAGCAATTCAAGAAATGACATCACCAAGAACTCAAAAGCAAGTCAGGGGTTTCCTCGGTGTTTGAATTATATTTCCAGATTCATTTCCCACATGACTACAAAGTGTGAACCAATCTTTAAGTTGTTAAAGAAAGATCAAGGTTGTGTGTGGACGGATGACTGTCAAAGGGCATTTGAGAGTATTAAAGACTATCTGTGTGAACCTCCTATCTTGCTCCCTCCCGTAGAAGGAAGACTGCTGATTATAAATCTAACGGTGTTAGATAAATCCAAGGGTTGTATTCTGGGACAACAGGACGAAACGGGAAAGAAAGAGTTTGCCATTTATTATCTCAGCAAAAAGTTCACTGATTGTGAGTTGCGGTATTCCATGCTAGAAAAGACATGATGTGCTTTGGCCTGGGTGGCAAAGCATTTGCGGCAGTATATGTTGAATCATACCACTTGGTTGATCTCCAAAATGGATCCAATCAAGTATATTTTTGAGAAGCCTGCTCTTACGGGGAGAATTGCTCACTGGAAGATGTTGTTGTCTGAACATGATATTGAGTACCGCACTAAAAAAGCTATTAAAAGTAGTGTGTTGGCAGATTACCTTGCTCACCAACGGGTGGAAGATCATCAGTCTGCAGAATTTGAATTCCCTGATGAGGATGTGATGTTTTTGAAAGTGAAAGATTGTGATGAACCATTGCCTGAGGAAGGCCCTGACCCTGAATCTCATTGGAGTATGATTTTTGATGGAGCGGTGAATGCTTATGGTAAAGGAATTGGTGTTGTGATTGTCACTCCTCATGGATCGCACATTCTTTTACTGCGAGGTTAACATTTTATTGCACTAATAATATGGCGGAATATGAGGCTTGCATCATGGGTCTTGAGGAAGCTATTGATCTCAGAATCAAAATTCTACATGTGTATGGTGATTCATCTTTGGTAATAAATCATATTAAAGGAGAATGGGATACTCGTCACCCTGGCTTGATCCCTTACAAATATTATGCTAGAAGATTGCTACCCTTCTTCAATAAAGTTAAATTCCATCACATACCTAGAGATGAAAATCAAATGGCGGACACTCTGGCAACTCTGGCTTCCATGTATCAAGTGAATTCTTGGAATGATATACCCCGTATTATAGTTCGACGGCTGGATAGGCCCGCTCATGTGTTTGCGACAAAGGAGGTAGCAAATGAAAAACCTTGGTATTATGATATCAAGCATTTTCTTCAGACTCAGGAATACCCGATTGGTGCATCGAGGAAAGACATTGAGAATATTGGAAGACAGTTTCTTCCTCAGTGAAAGTGTGTTATACAAGAGAAATTATGACATTGTCTTGCTCAGATGCGTGGATAGACACGAAGCAGGCATGTTGATGCATGAGATTCATGAAGGTTCATTTGGCACTCATGCTAATGGACATTCGATGGCTAAAAAGATGCTAAGGGCAGGTTACTATTGGTTGACAATGGAATCTGATTGTTGCAAATTTTCAAAGAAGTGCCATAAATTCCAGATTTATGCAGATAAGATCCATGTGCCTCTGACACTTCTCAATGTAATATCCTCCCCATGGCATTTCTCTATGTGGGGTATTGACATGATCGGTATGATAGAACCCAAAGCTTCGAATGGACAACATTTCATTTTGGTAGCGATTGACTACTTTACCAAATGGGTAGAGGCTGCTTCTTATGCCAATGTTACCAAACAAGTGGTTGTGCGTTTCATCAAAAACAATCTGATATGCCGGTATGGTGTGCCGAGTAGAATCATCATTGACAATGACTCAAATTTGAACAACAAAATGATGACAGAACTGTGTGAAGAATTCAAGATTGTCCATCACAATTCATCTCCATACAGATCAAAGATGAATGGGGCTGTTGAGGATGCTAATAAGAATATCAAGAGAATTATCCAGAAAATGGTTATTACTTATAAGGATTGGCATGAAATTCTCCCTTTTGCTCTGCATGGATATCGAACATTTGTCCGCACTTCAACAGGAGCAACCCCGTTCTCCCTGGTATATGGAATGGAAGTTGTACTCCATGTTGAGGTAGATATTCCCTCGTTGCGTGTGATAATGGAAGCAAAGTTGAAAGATGCTGAATGGTACCAGAACAAGTTTGACCAATTGAATTTGATTGAAGAGAAGAGGATGACAACTTTATGTCATGGGCAATTATATCAGAAAATAATGAAGAAAGCATTTGATAAAAAGGTCAAACCTCGTGAATTCAGAGAAGGCGACCTCATGCTCAGGAAGATCATGTCTTTTAACACTGATTCTAAGGGCAAGTGGACTCCCAATTTTGAAGGCCCGTATGTTGTCAAGAAAGCCTTCTCTGGTGGTGCATTAATTCTTGAAACTATGGATGGCGAGGAGTTCCCACGTCCCATGAATGCTGACGCAGTCAAGAAATACTTCGCCTAAAGAAATAAAAGAACAACTCGCTAAGTTGAAAACCCGAAAGGGCGGCTTAGGAAAAAAGGAGCGTCTCGGTAGGCTGAAAACCTGAAAGGGCGATCTAGGCATAAATTAGAGACATAAACAGAATAAATTTCCCGCTAAGTTGAAAACCCGCAAGGGAAGCTTAGGAAAAAGTTAGGGATTTTTCTTGGCAAGTAACTACGTCAGATAAGACTTGATCGTTGAAGCAACAATCTTCTCGGATCCTCACCATACTTCAACAAAAGTTGCTGCTCAGGACATCAAAAGTTGTTAGGGGAATTGTGGTCATTGTATCTTAATGTATCTTTTCCATTATATATTACCATTTCCCAAACTTTGTAATCATCCATGGAGTCTCTCCATTCGGAGACTACCATTCTATTAATAAAAACAGTGCTTTTGCCCAATTCTTTGTGTTCTTATTTTTATTTATCTTGCAAAGACTTCATTTATTATTGATAATAACTTTCAAAGCAAAAAGATTAAAAAAACAAAATTGACTTTTCAAAAAGAAAGACATCTTTACAATTCAATTTACTTTGGGATTTGTGATGAAACAATGACAACAAAAATGGCGATCCATGGAATGAACAAACTCCGGTTGTTTTAAGAATATTTACTTCCTTCGTGAAGGTTTTTCTCAGGTCATCTTGTTGGTATATGCGCAATCTTTGTGTGTTTCTCAGATAATTAAAGACGATACCAGTTGGCGTAAGGTATAGTATTAGGTTTGTGATCCCATGATCCCCGACCAAGTCTAGGTTCTCTTTTGATTTTGGGATTGCATGGTCAGAAGCCTCTGTCCCAAGCTCCCCAGCGAAGTTTTCCCTCATATGATGAAAGGTTTTATTCCCTTGGTGTGCTAAGATATCGCTCTTTTTGCAGTATTAGCATTAGTGTTGACTTCTTGATTTCCCAGGAAGACTACACCAGGGCATCTTTTGTTGGAATAGGTTTGGTTGATATGAAGACTCAATCCAGTATTTTCCAGTGAAGGCCTTGTTTATTTGATAGAAGTCCTTTTTTCACCAGTGAAGAACGTATCTTGGTTTCCCCTCGATTATGTGGTGTCGACCTCCCAAATGATGTCAGCATGAAGTCCCAGGTAGAGGTCTCGATGATGAAGTATTGTCTCCCTTAGTGAAGTCCGTATGTTTTTCTTCCTTCAAAGTGGGCCTGATTTCCGCAGTGAATGTTTTGACAATTTGGTTTCAATTTGCCTTATTCACAACAGTATCGAAATCCCCAGTAGGAGTACAGACTGTGGAACATTTGTTTTCCCCATGGAAGTCTGTGTGTTATTCCCTGGGAAGGTTATCCCAGGGCATCTCTTGTTGGAATGAGTATTCATGATGAAAAGTTTTCAATCCTCAGTTTTTTTTTTCTCTCCAGGGAAGTGGGTTTGAATTCCTCAGTGACGTTTGGTTGTCTCGGTGTCAGTCTGCTTAATTTGAGACTAGTTTTGCAATCTTCAGTAGGCTAGTTGTTTTTGGAAACCTGGTTTCTCCGATGAAAACGGAAGAAAGATGTTCTATCCCGGTATCTGTTTGATTTAGCTACATCCGGATTATGTTTCTCCTCAGTGAAGTTAGGACAGACAATAGGTTTGGTTTCCGCAATTGCTTTTACCTTTCTTGGATTGATCTTTCTGGTTGAAGTTTAGACCAATGTTGTTAGTACCTGAGGCAATTTTGTTCGATTATGTATCCTTTTACCAGCATATGCACGATGTCACTCATACATTCATACATGCATCATGCATTGTTACAAATCATTTTTTATTGACATTGTGTTCAAACCTTCCTGCAGCGCTCCTTGCTTAGTTGGATTTGGTTTTCCCTCTTGAGTTTATTTCTTAAAGGATGTATCTTCTTTGGCCGTCTTGCTCCAATTTGTTTCTAATTGGATTCATGGTTGCATGACAATATTATTTACTCTGGATTTCTGAGGACTTTGAGCTTTGATTTGTGCATTTATTTTGAACGAGAAGACTTTATCTCTTCAGCAGGAATAATGTGGCATTTCCCCAGGAAGTCATATCTCATTTCCCCAGGAAGTCATATCTCATTTCCCCAGGAAGTCATATTTATTTCCCCAGGAAGCCACATTTTTATCCCCAGAAACTCGTTTCTTTTTGCAATCCTCCATGATAAAAAGCAACAGGTATCTTTGTTTGAGCAACTCGTGTTTTCGTGTACAAGTCGACGTAACTTTTTTTTGCTATTTCCTTTATGAGTGGTTAGCTTCCAGTCCGTCGTCAGTTTACGCCAGTGGATGGCAAGACTTTCAAATTCACAGAAATTGCTCGTTGTGAAATCTTTGCAAGTGGAAGTATCTTTATTTGAGACAACTTACATATTACCCTTTCCAGGCGGAATTCCTTGGTTAAGGAAGAAGTTGAGACCCGTTCTAGGTGAAACACCAGAAGTTTGGGGAACATATGATATTTTCAAAATCTACCTTCAGTGAACGTTGTTAGTGCATCGGCAGTGAACGTCGGTGTTTCTTATCTTTTTGCTATCATCAGTGAACGGTGATGGTTCCTCGTCAATGAACGGTGATGGTATGATATTTTCAAAATCTACCTTCAGTGAACGTTGGTAGTGCATCGACAGTGAACGTCGATGTTTCTTATCTTTTTGCTATCGTCAGTGAACGGTTGTGGTTCCTCGTCAGTTAACGGTGATGGTATGATATTGTCAAAATCTACCTTCAGTGAATGTTAGTAGTGCATCGGCAGTGAACTTCGGTGTTTCTTATCTTTTTGCTATCATCAATGAATGGTGGTGGTTCCTCGTCAGTGAATGGCGATGGTATGATATTTTCAAAATCTACCTTCAGTGAATGTTGGTAGTGGATCGGCAGTGAACATCGGTGTTTCTTATCTTTTTGCTATCATCAGTAAAGGGTGGTGGTTCCTCGTCAGTGAACGGCGATGGTATGATATTATCAAAATCTACCTTCAGTGAACGCTGGTAGTGCATCGGCAGTGAATGTCGGTGTTTCTTATCTTTCTCCTATCATCAGTGAACGGTGGTGGTTCCTCGTCAGTGAACGGCGATGGTATGATATTTTCAAAATCTACCTTCAGTGAACGTTGGTAGTGCATCGGCAGTGAACCTCGGTGTTTCTTATCTTTTTGCTATCATCAGTGAACGGTGGTGGTTCCTCGTCAATGAACGGTGATGGTATGATATTTTCAAAATCTACCTTCAGTGAATGTTGGTAGTGCATCGGCAGTGAACGTCAGTGTTTCTTATATTTTTTCTATCATCAGTGAACGGTGGTGGTTCCTCGTCAGTGAACGGCGATGGTATGATGTTTTCAAAGTCTACCTTCAGTGAACGTTGGTATTGCATCGATAGTGAACGTCGGTGTTTCTTATCTTTTTTCTATCATCAGTGAACGGTGATAGTTCCTCGTCAGTAAACGACGATGGCATGATATATTTTCTCTTCTACCTTCAACTATTGAGTTGGTAGTTTACCGTCATCTATGAGTCGGTATATCTTCTTCTCTCTACCTTCAGTGAACGTTGATACACATCGGCAGTGAACGTCGATGCTTCTTATCCTCCTCTCTGGTTCTATTCTTTTGGTCCACCTGTGATTTATTTTCCTGGTGGGGTTGCTCCTATGTTTCTTCATTTTTGTGGCATCCCTAGTGTTACTTTGCGTCTCTTATGTTCTGTTCATATGCATCCATAATCATAAGCATTGCATGGCATCTTAGAGACAAAAATAGGGCTTGTTTTATATTTAAGTATCTTCAATCGCGTTGACACGAAGATTTGTAACCTTCGTATCTCCGGATAGAAGACACTTAAATAAGGGCAGTTGTTGTACCCCAATTTTTCCCCCTAAGATTCCTCTATCATATAATATCAACTCGATCATAACAACATCACATTAGGGTTGGTTCTTCCTCTTTTTTCCTATCTTTAAGTTTGCTCTTGAGGAATCTCCAAGCACCTTGGTTGTGTATTTTGTATATGTTTTGTTGACTAACTTCTAATCAAAATAAAAAAAATATTTGTCTTTGTCTTTGTATATTTTTGTTTTGTAGGTACCAAGTCGAAGCATGTGACAAATAAGGATTTCTGGTATTATTTTCCTAAAATCTCTATTTGCAAAGAAAAAGAATTAAAAATTTTCATTTTTTTCACTGATGCAATCGATTGCTCTTAAAGTGAAATCGATTGCACATAGTGTATTTTGCGCCATTTTTGAATAAAATACAATGTGCAATTGATTTGCACTGTAGTGCAATCGATTGCACATCGTGAAAATTAAAAAAAATCAGCATTTTAAACTTGTCAAATTTTTCCTCCAATTTTCCTTCACTTTTGAAAGATGTATCATTAATTCAAATTTTAGTGTCAATCTATCATTTTTAAAAAGAATTATCATTAATTCAAATTTCGGCTCTAATATTTGAAAGAATTATCATTAATTCAAATTTTGGCTCTAATTTTTGAAAAAGTTATCATTAATTCAAATTTTGGCTCCAAGAATCAATTACCAAATTACCACTAATCCCAATCCTAAAACTCTATAAATAGAGCTCTCATTTATTCAAATTTCAAGCTTTTGATAGCCAAATCCACCTTGCTAAAAAATCTCTCAATTCTCTCCATCTACCAAATTCACTCAAAACTCCATTTTCAAAAAGTTAGTAAGCTTTGCATTGAAGCTTAGTAATCTTTGAGCTAAACCTTCATCCAAACACTTTTTCTCCATCAATTCTCTACATCCAAGCTTGGTCAATTGATTCTTGTGGTTGAATTGAAGAAAATTCTTGAAGTTGTTTTGATAATTCTCTAGATCTTCCTTTGGTAAGTTGGATAATTCATCTTTCAATGTGATCTCTTGTTGATCTTTGGGTTTGACTCTTTGAGCATTATTTTGTGATTCCAATGGTGTCATTTTCTCATAATTTGATGGAATTTTCGTGCTCAAGTGGATCCATGATCATAAGGTGTTTGATGGAAAGTTTGAACAAGAAATTGCCGTTTTAAAATGTTGTTTTTGCTACTGTAACTGTGTGCAATCGATTTGCACTGTAGTGCAGTCGATTGCACAGAAGCAATTTCACGCATATTTTTGAAAATTGTACTGTGTAAATCGATTTACACAATAGTTCAATCGATTTACACAGGGACAAAAAAGCACTTTTTTGCCTTGTTTTGGGGCAACTTTGATCCAAAATGCTTTTTCTACTCACTCCTTTTGATTGTTGGTTTGGATTACAATTTTAAATGTCCAATTTGACTTTAAACTCAATAGACTTTGTGATGTAGATTAATTTGGATAAATGTTCATCAATTAAAATCTACCTAAGAGTGAATTATTTAATTCATTTTTGGTGCTTTGGATTAATGATATGTTTAGTGCTTTAATCCATCTAGAGGAGTGGTTGAATTTAAAGATGAAAATTTTTTGAAATGGTGATCCAAATTAGCTTATCATTTCCCTCCCTCTTCATCTTATCCCTTTCTTTTTTTAATTGTGCTACATGTTAAGGGATGGTGATCTCTATATCATTTTTCCAAACATGAAGTACATAGATTGCTATTTACCGGCCTCAAAATAGGTGTGACTTCTACATAAGTGCACTTACGATTACTTAACATAGCGCTAAATTTTGTCCCGATTTGAATAAATGATCATTCGTGGCCCAAACTTATGATTGAAAGCCCAAGTATGTAAATTTGATCTCTTTGATCCAATTACCTTGAGATTCATTGTGTGGAGGCTTTGGTTCTACCAATCCTCTAATGGATCTACAACACCTTTGGTCAATGCGGATCACTTAAACATCATTGATCATTACATGTTGCCTTGTGAGAATTCCAAAATGGATGATATACTTGACAAAAAGAAAACGCTACTTGTTGTGTGGAGGCTTTGGTTCTACCAATCCTCTAATGAGTTCCAAATGCAAGTTTCAAGATGGTCATCCAACTAACCACTAATTACTAACAATTAACTTTACTTTACGCTTTTATTTTCATCCTTTATGTACCATTTACTTTTAGCATTTTACATTTCATGCTATTTTCATCTTTGCTCACTTAAGCATTTACTTTTATGTCATTCTTATTTTGCTCACTTGAGATTTTATTTATTTTTAAAAACACCTAATAATCAACATGAACCATAAAAATCATTAATGATACTTGGACTACATGGTTACTATCCTTTGCTTTATGGAGTGATGGACTTCTTGGACTTAGGATTAGAGACCTTGGCCTATCTTGGAGACTTTGTGACTTTATTTGATATTTTGTCTAGAGTTCTTGAGGTTTACCTCAAGACATTGGGTTGTTTGTTTGTTTTGTGTGCAGGTTATTGAGATTACGATCTTTGTTTGTAATCTGGAATTAACCCGTATACAGTCGTTACTCTGCCTAATTTTTGCAAAGACCTCAAACACTTGAAGTTTGGTTCTCTCAAGAGGTCTAGTATCTTTGCTTGCTTGGTTTCAATCCGAAGAATGGGAATTCTATATTGACTCATAAAGTCAAGTATGGGCTTCTTTTTGGTTAGATGGTTCTTATCCCTAGCTTTTACCTTATGCTTTAGGATAGCCTCTTCTTCTCCTCCCATTATCTTTAATTTCAAAAATCTTCTCCCTCCTTTAAAAAAAAAACTCTTCTTGTTTTGAAACATGAAACATTTTAATAATAAACTTGGACTTAGGTCCATGCATCTTCGAAACATTTTCATAAATAAATTTCAATCAATTTAATAATACCTTGACCTTTTTTTTGTGAGAAGACTAAAAGTCAATCAATCTCATTTCAAACCATTTTGCCACTTTGGCTTTTATCTTTAAACTTTTCTCAAAAGATTAGACTCTTGTCAATCCTTGTAGTGATGCAAACAACTATACTTCTACAATATGTAGTGAAGTGAGATATTTTCCACTTGGGTGTTGAGTGAGGCATTGTTGATTTTAAAATCCAAGCCATATCCTCCACTTTGAGATGATGCAAATTCTCCTTTCTCATGATTGTGGGTAGTAAGTATGTTTTTTCACACGAACAATTGCGATGATGTCTTATCTCATAAAATCAACCAACACACTTGTGTTTCAAATTTTTAAAAGAGGAACTACGTGTACCCTGATCCCCTATTGCACGAAAGGTGGTATTTAGGCACTAAAGATTCGCAACCGCGGCGGGTGCAAAAATCAAAAAAATATTACTTTTGTCACCTCCACCATAAATTTTATATACAACACATTTTTATAGCCAAAATATACAGATTTTTCATAGAGGTCCCTGCGGAGTACCGTAGACGTTTAGGGTGCTAATACCTTCCCTTTGCATAACCAACCCCCTTACCTTGAATCTTTCCCCCTCTTTTTGGGTTATTCTCTCTTTTCACATTCCTTTGGAAACAATAAAGCACGGTGACGAGTTTTATTTTTATTTGTATAAAGTCTAGTCAATCCAATGGCTTAGTCTTGCACATTTCTACCGCTACAATTCCATAACGACAAGGCTTCAATCCATTATAGTAACAAAAATCTCGACAACAGACTACCTTCCATAATGACAAGGCTACCATCCATTGTAGTAACAAAAATATCAACAACAGACTACCTTCCATAATGACAAGGCTACCATCCATTGGAGTAACAAAAATCTCGACAACAGACTACCTTCCATAAAGACAAGGCTACCATCCCTTAGAGTAATAAAAATCACGACAACACACTACCTTCTATAATGAAAAGTATACCATCCATTGGAGTAACAAAAATCTCAACAATAGACTGTCTTCCATAATGACAAGGCTACAATCCATTGGAGTAACAAAAATCACGACAACAGACTACCTTCCATAATGCCTATGCTACCATCCATTGGAATAACAAAAATATCGATAACACACTACCTTCCATAATGACAAGGCTCAATCCCTTAGACTAACAAAAATATTGACCACAAACTACTTTCCATAATTACTAGGATACCATCCATTGGAGTAACAAAGATATCGACAATAGACTACCTTCCATAACGACAAGGCTACAATCCATTGTAGTAACAAAAATCTCGACAACAGACTACCTTCCATAATGATAAGGCTACCATCCATTGTAGTAACAAAAATCTCAACAATAAACTACCTTCCTTAATGACAAGGCTACCATCCATTGGAGTGACAAAAATCTCGACAACAGACTAACTTCCATAATGACAAGGCTACATTCCAATGGGATAACAAAAATAACAACAACACACTACCTTCCATAATGACAAGGCCATCATCCCTTAGAGTAAAAAAAATCTCGACAACAGACTACCTTCCATAATTACTAGACTACCATCCATTGGAGTAACAAAGATATCGACAACAGACTACCTTCAATAACGACAAGGCTATAATCAATTGTAGTAACAAAAATCTCGACAACAAACTACCTTCCATAATGATAAGGCTACAATCCTATGGGGTATAAAAAATATCGATAATAGACTACCTTCCATAATGACAAGGCTACCATCCATCGGAGTAACAAAAATCTCGACAACAGACTACCTTCCATAATGACTAGGCTACCATCTATTGGAGTAACAAAGATATCGACAACAAACTACCTTCCATAATGACAAGGCTACCATCCATTGGAGTAACAAAAATTTCGACAACATACTACCTTCCATAATGACAAGGCTACGATCCCTTAGAGTAACAAGAATCACGACAACACACTACCTTCTATAATGACAAGTCTACCATCCATTTGAGTAACAAAAATCTCAACAATAGACTACCTTCCATAATGACAAGGCTACAATCCATTGGAGTAACAAAAATATCGACAACATACTACCTTTCATAATGACAAGGCTACGATCCCTTAGTGTAACAAGAATCACGACAATAGACTACCTTCCATAATTACTAGGCTACCATCCATTGGAGTAACAAAGATATCGACAACAGTCTACCTTCCATGACCACAAGGCTACAATCCATTGTAGTAACAAAAATATCGACAAGATACTACCTTCCATAATGACAAGGCTACAATCCATTGTAGTAACAAAAATCACGACAATAGACTGCCATCCATAATGACAAGGCTACCATCCCTTAGAGTAATAAAAATCACGATAACACAATACCTTTTATAATGACAAGTCTACCATCCATATGAGTAACAAAAATTTCAACAATAGACTACCTTCCATAATGACAAGGCTATAATCCATTGGAGTAACAAAAATCACGACAACAGACTACCTTCCGTAATGAATAGGCTACCATCCATTGGAGTAACAAAAATCTCGACAACCGACTACCTTCCATAAAGACAAGGCTACCATCCCTTAGATTAATAGAAATCACGACAACACACTACCTTCTATAATGACAAGTCTACCATCCATTGGAGTAACAAAAATATCAACAATAGACTACCTTCCATAATGACAAGGCTACAATCCATTGGAGTAACAAAAATCACGACAACAGACTACCTTCCATAATGACTAGGCTAACATCCATTGGAATAACAAAAATATCGACAACACACTACCTTCCATAATGACAAGGCTACCATCCCTTAGACTAACAAAAATCTCGACAACAGACTACCTTCCATAATGACTAGGCAACCATCCATTGGAGTAACAAAAATCTCGACAACCGTTGGTAATTAATTTGTCTTGAATGCTTAGTAACGCTTTAGAGTATTCTCTGCTTTAGCAGATGCTGACGCTTCTAAAAGCTGATGACTTGGTAGAGATCTTGATCAGAGTCAGAGTGTTTTATGCGCAAGTTCTGGTCATCAGTCTTCAGCATATGATCTGGTAGGTTCAGCGTGTAGCATATATAATTGATCTTCTGATGCTGATATGTTGATGATCTTCTGATGTTGATTCCATCAGTACTTCTGTATACCTGTATACACAAAGCATAATTTTAAGCACATATTTGTTCTATATAAATATATATTTATTATTTATTTTATTCTTTGTATTTTGTTATCATCAAAACTCTAATTAAGCGTTGTAGAATCAAACTATGTTCTAACAATCTCCCCCTTTTTGATGATGACAAAACCAGATTTTTTCAATTAAGAATAAATAATAAAAGGTATCAAAGATTACTAATAAACTATCAGAGAATAAAAGTAAAGAACAAAAGGTATCAGAGTTAGGAAGAGAAAACTCCCACTGAGTTGATTACTTCCATTTAATTCCATGAGACCTTGAGCATCAGAACTTTACTGTATCAGAGCAGAGCTTTACTGTATCAGAGTTCATTAGATTCTTTAGAGTTTTGTACCTGTAAGCTTTTCAGAAGAAATACATTCAAATAGATCAGAATGTCAGAATGTTTGAGACTTATGTCTCAGTAATCTGTTATTGAAAAATATCATTCTTTTTCCCCCTTTTTGTCAGTTATCGAAAAGCACAAATAATCAGAGTTAAAATGATCAGAGTTAAAAAGCATTTATATTCAAAATAGAAGCAATGATAACATTCAGAACATTGTAAAAATATTACAGATAATCATGTGAAAATGAATGAGAAAAATTTTTTTAAGAAGGAGGAGGTACACGTGTGAACAGAGCTTCTAGCATGCCTTTGATCTGATCTTTGGTTTCCTTTTGTTGAGAAACCATGATGGCTATTGCTTCAATTTTGATGTCCTGTATGTCCATTCTTTCCTTCATCAGAAGAACATTTCTCTTCAGATCTTCTAGAGTCTGCCTATCCAAGGAAGCTTGAGAATCCTCAGAAACAGGATGCTTCTCAGAGCTTTCTGCAGCATCTTCTTTCTGACCCAGGTCTTCAACATGAATCATCTGCTCATCAGTATCAGGTTGAACTATGGAAGCTGGACGATGGTCTGACCAGCGAGCAATGTCCAGATGAAGAACTTTTTCTTCAAGCAGCTTGCTTAGAACTGGACCTTCAATCTCTTTCAGCAGATTGTTGAAGTTCTATTGAGCTTGTCTGTAGCCCTATTCCAGCAAATTATGAGTTTCAGAAGATACCCATCTTCTGAACCTTGTCCAGAGGAGGTCTGATACAGTAGGATCAACCAGTTCCAGACTTGCTTGTTTCAAAAGAGTGATCCACTTTTGTAGTTCTGTTTCAAAGTTCAATATGCTGGAACCAACATCTGGTTGTTTTGGTTTAGGGATAACAATTTTGTGGTTGATTGCAGCAAGGCGTTCAAAGACTGTTAAATCAATGATAGTCTTGCTGTGGTCTTCTGAATTGGCTTTTGGTGAGGGAGTGGGAGAGTCAGGAACTATGATTGGACTTGATGGGGAATTTTATGGAGTTAATTCTGGTGATGAGGGAAGTTGGGGAATATTCACAAGTGTACCAAGGGGAAAAAGAATGGCCAAAGGTTGTGGTTCAGGTGATTCAGAGAGTTGAGCCTCAGAGGTTTGAATCTCAGGTTGTGATATTTCATGTTGTGAAGAGGGTGGATTAATTTCTGGTTGAGGTGAGAGAGGTGTTTCTGGTATTGGGGAAAGTGGAATTTTTGGTTCTGGTGAGAGAGGGATTTTTGGTTGTTCTTCTGTGTTTGGATTTGGATTTTCTGTTTCGGGAGCAGAAGTGTGTTGGTCTATATCAGAAAGAACTTCTGGAAGTTCTTGTTCTGGTATGGCATCATTATTTGGATTTTATGGTTGGGAGCGAGATCTTCTAAGAGTTAATAACTCAGAAGGCTCAAAGTCAAGGTCAAAATCATCGAAAGTTTGAGGTGTTGGGTTATCAGAAGGAGTTGGAATGGGAATAAATGTTTATACAGCAGTTGAATCTAAAACAATTACAAAAGAAAGATTACCTCTGTTCTTAGGAGTCTGCTGAGATGATCCTTCTGTCACAACTTTCCTCTTCTTTGTCTTCTTCAGAACAACCTCTGGTGCCTTCTGCTGAAGATCTTGAATATTCAGATTTGGAGTTGTACCATCAGCTTTGCTGGCATCCAGATATCTGACAATGATTTCTGGTTTAGAGTCAATATCTGAGAACATTGGAAAGTCATCCAGAGGAATTCTTCTGCTGGAGATTTCAGCAAAAGGAGTGACGTTGGGTTCGTTCTTAATATTCTCAACCAACTTCATCTTCTTAAGATTTTTGGCAATCAACTGTTTGCCAACAGTATCTTCCAGAGTGCTGATTTCTTGAGCCTCTGTCAGATGGTCAATCAGCTTATTCTCTGTAAGAATATATGATATCAGTCTTCCTAAGGGTATCCAATCCCTTTTTCTATGTTCCTCTTCTCTTGTTTCTTTAACACTTGTTCTGAGATGGTTGAACAGATGGTGAGACAGATTTATCTTGACCTTCTGAAAGATTAAATAGACCAGAAACTGCTGATCAATATTGATGTAATCAGGAGAGCTGGTAGGCTTCCTGTGGTTGAAACACCCCAGAATGATCTTGGCCCAAATTTTGTGCTTGTCCTTTAAATCCCTTATCTTGCTGGAGGGAAGCCCCAGAGTAAAGATTTCCCTTGCTTAGGGCAGAATCAACACACCTTTCTGCCATATCAATGCAACGAATACCACCACCATTGTACCCTATTAAACGTGCAATAAGGTCTTCAGTGATATAAATCTTCTTCCCCATGATGTAAGATGTAACTTGATGATTTGAAGAAGAAGTGTGAATCCAAAATTCCTTTACCAGAATAGGAAATGTTGGACCCACCAGTCTATCAAAATACCTTTACCAACCTTGAGCTTTAAGCTCTTCGGATAAATCAAAACCATTCTCTTTGAGACTGTTGAATTCCACGATCAATTCTGACAGAACCTCTAAATTTTTGATTGGAGTGAGACGCGTTCTGTTAGGTTCTTCGTATTGTTCAGATGAAACAGATTTCTAAGAGCCTGAAGAAGGAATGCTGGAAGAAGCCATTGTTCACACGAAGGTTTTTGTGAAGAAAATGAAAGGTTTTTGAGAAAATATGCAAACTGAAATTAGTAAGATTGAGAGAAAATGAAGATGAAAGTAAATAGTGTAAACGGTGTGAAGTGTGTTTAAATAGATTTTGAAAAAGGTTTTTGAAAACATAAACGTAAAGAGAGAAAAATTAATAATGATTATTAGCATTTAATGATAGCTGATTTTAGGGGATTCAAAAAGATATTTGGAACGATTACCCATGACATGTGTCTCAATGCATCCAATCAGCGCTTTTACCTTTTCAGAAACGTGAACGCGTGTTCAGCCTCAGAAAACAGCTGATAAATGGATGACACTTGTTTTATTGAGTGAACAACACATTTCTATCCTTGAAATGAAGCGCTCAGATCTTCATGGATAGATTCTGATACAATCTGCACCTCTAAAGTTTTGAAAGAAGATTGATCAGAAGTTCAAAGTAAAATAAACAAAGTTTTGAAGGTTAAGATATGGAATCAAAAGAATTTTATTCTGGACAGAGCTTCATGCTGAGATGTTTCAGAATGAAGTTGAACCTATCTTCAGAAAGAGGTTTTGTAAAAATATCAGCCCATTGATGGTCTGTGTTAATAAATTTTAAGTTTAAAATCCCTTTCTGAATATAGTCCTTAATAAAATGATGTTTTATTTCTATATGCTTAGCCCTAGAATGCAGAATTGGATTTTTACTAAGACAAATAGAAGAAGTATTGTCACAGAGGATAGGAATGTTACTCTCAAATATCTGGAAGTCCTCAAGTTGACTTTTCATCCAGAGCATTTGTGTGTTGCATCCAGCTGCTGCTATGTATTCAGCTTCTGTTGTTGATAGTGCAATTGTGGATTGCCTTTTGCTGGACCAAGAGATCATATTTTCTCCCAAAAACTGGCAGCTTCCAGAAGTACTTTTTCGTTCTACTCTGTCTCCAGCAAAATCAGCATCACAGTATCCTACTAAGTTGTAATCACTTGATTTTCTATAAAACAAACCCAGATTAGTAGTACCTTTCAGATACTTGAAAATTCGCTTAACAGCTATTAAGTGAGATTCTCTGGGATCTGATTGGAATCTAGCACAAATGCAAACGTTGAATAAAATATCAGGCCTTGAATCCGTCAAATATAGAAGAGAACCAATCATACCTCTGTAGACCTTCTGTTCTACCTTTTTACTTACCTCTTCTCTTTCCAGAATGCACGTGGGATGCATTGGAATCTTTGATGGCTTACATTCTGATAGATCAAATTTCTTCAGAAGTTCTCTGACATATTTGCTCTGATGAATGTAAGTTCCTTCTGGGGTCTGATTAATCTGAATTCCCAGAAAGAATTTAAGTTCCACCATTAGGCTCATCTCAAATTCTGCCTGCATACATTTAGCAAACTTTCTTCCCAAATAAGGTTTAGTAGATCCAAATATGATGTCATCAACATAAATCTGACATACTAAAATGTCATTCTTAACTGTCTTACAGAATAGAGTTGTATCCACTTTCCCTCTGGTGAATTCCTTTTCTAACAGGAAGTTACTTAGTCTTTCATACCAAGCTCTGGGAGCTTGTTTCAGACCATATAGTTACTTCTTTAGTTTGAAAACGTATTCTGGATTTTTGGAACTTTCAAAACCAGGGGGTTGGTGCACATATACCTCTTCTTATATATAGTCATTTAAGAATACACTCTTAACATCCATCTGATACAGAGTGATGCCTTTATTAACAGCAAATGAGATTAAGAGTCTGATAGATTCTAACCTGGCGACTGGAGCAAAGGTTTCTGTATAGTCTATCCCCTCTTGCTAACTATAACCTTGTGCTACCGATTGTGCCTTGTTTCTGATGACTTCACCTTGTTCATTCAGTTTGTTTCTGAACACCCACTTTGTTCCAATGACGTTGAATACTTTTGGTTTAGGAACTAGATCCCATACGTCATTTCTTGTGAATTGATTTAGTTCTTCTTGCATTGCTAGAATCTAGTCATTGTCTAGAAGTGCTTCATCAATTGTTGATGGTTCAATTTGAGAAACAAGTCCCATGAGGGATTCTTCAGAGTTTCTGAAGCTAGCTCTTGTTCTGATTGGATCTTCCTTTCTTCCTAGGATAGTTTCTTCTGGGTGATCCAAGCTGCTTCTGGATAGTCTTTTCTGTAGTTGATCAACAAAAGGTGCTGGATTGCTTGCAGTGCCTCTTTCTGATGTTGAGGGAGTGTCTCTGTTAAGAGCTTCTGATGACTTGACTTCAGTACCTATGAATTCAACTTCCATACCTGCAAGGAATTCATTCTTCTTTGACTTTTGAGAGTCAAGCTTATCATCAAAACAAACACAGATTGATTCTTCCACAATCTGTGTTTCTATATTGTATACTCTGTACCCTCTTGAGCGTTCAGAGCATCCTAACATAATACACTTTTGTTCTTTAGATTCAAACTTGTTCAAATAATTTTTTGTATTCAAAATAAAACAAATACATCCAAATGGATGAAAATAGGAAAATGTTGGGCTTTCTGTTCTTCCATAATTCATATGGAGTCTTTTCCAGAATAGGTCTTATAGAGATTCTATTCTGAATGTAACACGCTGTGTTTATTGCCTCTGCCCAGAAGATCTTAGCAACGTTAGTCTCGTTGATCATGGTTCTGGCCATTTCTTGCAATGTTCTGTTCTTTCGTTCTACAACTCCATTTTGCTGGGGAGTTCTAGGACAAGAGAAATCATGCAGAAAGCCTTTGTCATTAAAGAATGACTCAAAATCTTTGTTTTCAAATTCTCCACCATGATCACTTCTGACTTTGACGATTCTAAGATCCTTTTCATTCTGAACTTGGTTGCAGAAGCTGACAAACACAGAGTGTGACTCGTCCTTGTGTCTTAAGAACATTACCCATGTCCATCTGCTATAGTCATCTACGATTACTTACCCATACTTCTTGCCACTGACTAAAGTAGTTTTAACTGGTCCAAATAAGTCAATGTGGAGAAGTTCTAATGGCTTAGAGGTGGAAACAACGTTTTTAGATTTGAAAGTTGGTTTTGCAAACTTGCCTTTCTAACATGCTTCACACAGAGCATCTGAATTCAACTTCAGGTTAGGAAGTCCTCTGACCAGATTGAGTTTGTTAATCTGAGATATTCTTCTCATACTAACATGTCCCAATCTTCTGTGCCAGAACCATTGCTCTTTGTTAACAGACATAAGACACTTTACATTCTGACTCTTCAGTTCAGAAAGTTTTATTATGTAAATGTTGTTTCTCCTCTTTCCATTAAATAGGATAGTCCCATCTTTCTGACTAACAACTTTGCATGAATTTTGATTAAAGATTATATCATAACCGTTATCACTTAATTGACTTATGGATAACAGAGTATGCATTAATCCATCAACTAATAAAACATTACTTATAGAGGGAAGATTTCCATTACCTATTGTTCCAGAGCCAATGATCTTTCCTCTCTGATTGCCTCCAAAGCCTACGTGGCCTCCAGGCTTAAGTTCCTGGCTTTGGAACATATGCCTTCTTCCCGTCATGTGTCGTGAGCAGCCAGAGTCCAGGTACCGTGACTGGTGTTTTTGCTTTGCTGCTAAAGATATATGCCACATGTATTATTTTATCCTTAGGTACCCATATTTTCTTGGGTCCTGATTTGTTAGTTTTACCAAAACTCTGGTTGAATTTTGGCTTGACAGAATAATCATTACTTGTGTATTTTATGTCATGTGTGTGCCCATATGTAAAGTGTGAATCAAGTGAAGTGCGTTTTATAACTAAATCCATGGCATTCTTTGGTGTAGGTACCTTACCTTGATATCCTATCCCTTTTCTGCCATTTCTGCTAACTCAATAGATCATTGAAGCCATTTTGCTTCTATCTATGTATTTAGCTAGAAACTTCTGAAAGCTATGATCCTACTCTTTAATGATCTCATCAGCACTATTGGGAGTTTTAGGGATTGTTTCCTTCTGAGAGTTTTGTAATAGATTTTCTAATTTTGAAATTTTATCTTTTAACTCAGAATTCTCCAATTTGAGACTCTCAGTCTTATCAGAGTCAGAAGCAAGATTCCTTTTCAGGTTCCTGAATTTGACTCTGATCTGCTGATATCTTTCCAGAATTTCATTAAGGCTTTCAGCTAGTTCAGCCTTAGTAAATTTAATAGCAAAGTCATGGAATACCTCTTCTATATCTGATTCATAGACTGATTCAGAAGCTTCATTGTCTTCTTATATGTTTGCCATGAGAGCTATGTTTGCTCTTTCATCATCTTATTCTGAGTCAACTTCAGATGTGTCAGAATCATCCCATGTGGCCATGAGACTTTTCTTCTTTTCCTTGCCAAACTTCTTTCTAGGCTTCTCCTTCTGAAGCTTTGGGAAGTCACTTTTGTAGTGCCCTTGTTCGTTACATTCATAGCAGATGATGTCTTTGTTGTTTGGCTTTTTGTTTCCTGAAGAACCTTCAGATCTTCTGTGTCCAGAGGAGGATTCTGATTTTCTGTATCTGGAGAAGGATTAATTCTGATTATCTGATCTCCTGGGATTTCTGAACTTCCTTTGCCTCTGCTTCCATAGTTGGTTCACCCTTCTGGAGAGGAGAGATAGTTCATCTTCTTCTGATGAGGACCCATCAGAGGTTTCTTCCACAACCTGCAAAACTTTGGAGTCAGATTTTCTGTTAGATTTTAAAGCTAATGGCTTACCTCTGCTTCTAGCTCTATCTCGTGACTTCTGAGGGAGCTGACAAGTTCCTCCAGAGAGATTTTATTGAGATCCTTGGCTAGCTTAAGTGCTGTGACCATCGGCCTCCATTGTTTTGGCAAGCTTCTGATGATTTTCTTAACGTAATGAGCAGTGGAATACCCTTTGTCAAGTACTTTTAGACCAGCAACCAGAATTTGAAATCTTGAAAACATAGTCTCTATTGATTCACTCTCTTCCATCTTGAATGCCTCATACTTCTGAATGAGTGCAAGGGCTTTGGTTTCTTTGACTTGAATGTTGCCTTCAAGCGCCATTCTCAGAGAGTCAAACATATTCTTTGCAGTGTCTCTGTTTGATATCTTTTCATATTCTGAATAAGAGATTACGCTGAGAAGAATTGTTCTGGCCTTGTGATGATTTCTGAACTCACGCTTTTGCTGATCAGACATTGCTTTCCTGTCAATCTTCTGACCACTTCCATTCACTAGGTGTGTGTATCCATCAGTCACCATGTCCCACAGATCAGCATCATGGGTCAGAAAGAAGCTTTCAATTCTGTCTTTCCAGTAATCAAAGTTCTCTCCATCAAAGACTGGAGGTTTGCCGCTGAATCTGTCTCTTTCTTCATTGTTGTCATTGCTGATGTGTTGATTTGTTCCTGCCATTGTGTTTTTCTGACGTTGGATCTTGTACTGACATGGTTAAGTGTTATAAGCTCAGAACCAGGCGCTCTGATGCCAATTGAAGATGTGAAAAACACAAGAAGGGGGGGTTGAATTGTAAAACTTTAAATCAAAAGCTTAATCAATACGGTATTTTTATCCTGGTTCATTTGATCTCAAACTACTCCAGTCCACCCGTCAAGGTGATTTCGCCTCTCTCCAACGAGGTCTTAATCCACTATATTCAACAGAATACAAAAACTGCTTTAACAACTGTTAAAGCCTTCTTGAGTATAACCATAATCTGGTTTATCTCAAGGAATTCTCTTTACAAATAATTGAACAATATGTGTTTGATGTTTTCTAATAAAATTGTATACCACAACTGTGATAATACACAAAGTTAAGCTTAAAATGAAACTGTATTGCTAATCAGTTTTGGGTAAGCGTGGTTTGAGAGCTTAGAAAATTGTGAGAGTGCTTGCGTAGATTATTTGCCTGTGAATGATTAACCTTTTCTTTTCTCACATAGTCTTGATTATATAGCCAAGGCAAAGAGACGTTGATGTCCATAAATCACTTTCAATGATAATAATGTTTTTTCCTTTTTGAGAAGATCTTGTCTTTAAATAAATTCGTTGGTAATTAATCTGTCTTGAATGCTTAGTAACGCTTCAGAGTATTCTCTGCTTTAGCTGATGCTGACGCTTCTGAAAGCTGATGACTTGGTAGAAATCTTGATCAGAGTCAGAGTGTTTTATGCGCAGATTCTGGTCATCAGTCTTCAGCATATGATTTGGTAGGTTCAGCGTGTAGCATATATAATTGATCTTCCGATGCTGATATGTTGATGATCTTCTGATGCTGATTCCATCAGAACTTCTGTATACCTGTATACACAAACCATAATTTTAAGCAGCATATTTGTTTTATATAAATATATCTTTATTATTTATTTTATTCTTTGTATTTTGTTATCATCAAAACTCTAGTTAAGGGTTGTAGAATCAAACTATGTTCTAACACAGACTGCCTTGCATTATGAGAAGGCTACCATCCATTGGAAAAACAAAAACCTCAACAATAGACTACCTTCCATAATGACAAGGCTACCATCCATTAGAATAACAAAAATATCGATAACACACTACCTTCCATAATGATAAGGCTACCATCCAATGGAGTAACAAAAATATCGGCAACAAACTACTTTCCATAATGACAAGGCTACCATCCATTGGAGTAACAAAAATCTCAACAATATACTACCTTCCATAATGACAAGGCTACCATCCATTGGAGTAACAAAAATATCAACAATAGACTACCTTCCATAAGGACAAGGCTACCATCCATTGGAATAACAAAAATATCAACAACAGACTACCTTCCGTAATGACTAGGCTACCATCCATTGGAGTAACAAAGATATCAACAACAGACTACCTTCCATAACGACAAGGCTACAATCCATTGTAGTAATAAAAATCTCGACAATAGACTGCCTTCCATAATGTCAAGGCTACTATCCATTGTAGTAACAAAAATCTCGACAATAGACTACCTTCCATAATGACAAGGCTACCATCCATTGGAGTAACAAAAATCTGGACAAAAGACTATCTTCCATAATGACAAAGCTACAATCCATTATAGTAACAAAAATCTCGACAATAGACTACATTTCATAATGACAAGGCTACTATCCATTGGAATAACAAAAATCTCGACAACAGACTACGTTCTATAATGACAAGGCTACCATCCCATAGAGTAACAAATTTTTTGACAACATACTACCTTCCATAATGACAAGGTTACCATACATTGGAGTAACAAAGATATCGACAACATACTACCTTCCATAATGACAAGGCTACCATCCATTGGAGTAACAAAAATCATGACAACAGACTACCTTCCATAATGACAAGGCTACCATCCATTAGAATAAATAAAATATCGATAACACACTACCTTCCATAATGATAAGGCTACCATCCAATGGAGTAACAAAATTTTCGACAATAGACTACCTTCAATAATGACAAGTCTACCATCAATTGGAGTAACAAAGATATCGACAACGGACTACCTTCCATAACGAGAAGGCTATAATCCATTGGAGTAACAAAAATATCGACAACAAACTACCTTCCATAATGACAAGGGTACCATCATTGGAGTAACAAAAATATCCACAAGAGACTACCTTCCATAACGACCAGGCTACAATCCAATGTAGTAACAAAAATCTCGACAACAGAGTACCTTCCATAATGACAGAGCTACCATCCATTGTAGTAACAAAAATCTCAACAATAGACTACCTTCCATAATGACAAGGCTACCATCCATATGAGTAACAAAAATCTCAACAATAGACTACCTTCCATATTGACAATTCTACCATCCATTGGAATAACAAAAATATCGACAACAAACAACCTTCCGTAATGACTAGGCTACCATTCATTGGAGTAACAAAGATATCGACAACATACTACCTTCCATAACGACAAGGCTAAAATCCAATATAGTAATAAAAATCTCGACAATAGACTACCTTCACTAATGAAAAGGCTACCATCTATTGTACTAACAAAAATCTCGACAATAGACTACCTTCCATAATGACAAGGCTACCATCCTTTGGAATAACAAAAATCTCGACAACAGACTACGTTCCATAATGACAAGGCTACCATCCCTTAGAGTAACCAAATCACGACAACATACTACCTTCCATAATGACAAGGCTACCATCCATTAGAGTAACAATGATATCGACAACATACTACCTTCCATAATGACAAGGCTACCATCCATTGGATTAAAAAAATCACGACAACATAATACTTTCCATAATGACAAGGCTACCATCCATTAAAATAACAAAAATATCGACAACACACTACCTTCCATAATGACAAGGCTACCATCCAATGGAGTAACAAAGATTTCGACAATAGACTACCTTCCATAATGACAAGTCTACCATCCATTGGAGTAACAAAAATATGAACAACAGACTACCGTCCTTAATGACAAGGCTACCATCCATTGGAGTAATAGAAATCACAATAACAGACTACCTTCCATAATGACTAGTCTACCATCCATTGAAATAACAAAAATCTCGACAACAGACTACCTTCCTTAATGACAAGGCTACCATCCGTTGGAGTAACTGAAATCTCGACATTAGACTACCTTCAATTATGACAAGGCTACCATCCATTGGAGAACCAAAAATATCGACAACAGACTACCTTCCATAATGACAAGGCTACCATCCATTGGAGTAACATAAATATCGACAACTGACTACCTTCCATTATGACAAGGCTACCATCCATTGGAGTAAAAAAAATCTCGACAATAGACTACCTTCCATAATGACAAGGGTACCATCATTGGAGTAACAAAAATATCCACAAGGGCCAACCTTCCATAATGACTAGGCTACAATCCATTGGAGTAGAAAAAATCTCGACAACAGACTACCATCCATAATGACAAGGATACCATCCATTGGAGTAATAGAAATCTCGACAACAGACTACCTTCCATAATGACAACGCTACCATCATTGGAGTAACAAAAATATCATAAAGAGATTAGCTTCCATAATGACAAGGCTACCATCCATTGAAGTAACATAAATCACAACGACAAACTACCTTCCATAATTACAAGGCTGCCATCCATTGTAGTAATAAAAATCTCGACAATAGACTACCTTCCATAATTACAAGGCTTCTAATTATTGGAGTAACAGAAATCTCGACAACAGACTACTTTCCATTATGACAAGGCTAACATCCATTGGAGTAACTAAAATCTCGACAACAGACTCTCATCCATAATGACAAGGCTACCATCCATTGGAGTAACAGAAATCTCGATAACAAACTACCTTCCATAATGACAAGGGTATCATCATTGGAGTAATAAAAATATCCACAAGAGACTGCCTTCCATTATGACAAGGATACCATCCATTGGAGTACCAAAAATATCGACAACAGACTACCTTCCATAATGACAAGGCTCCCATCCATTGGAGTAACATAAATCTCGACAACTGACTACCTTCCATTATGACAAGGCTACCATCCATTGGAGTAACAAAAATCTCGAAAACAAACTACCTTCCATAATGACAAGGCTACCATCCTTTGGAATAACAAAAATCTCGACAATAAACTACGTTCCATAATGACAAGGCTACCATCCCTTAGAGTAACCAAAATCTCGACAACATACTACCTTCCATAATGACAAGGCTACCATCCATTAGAGTAACAAAGATATCGACAACATACTACCTTCCATAATGACATGGCTACCATCCATTGGATTAAAAAAATCACGACAACATACTACTTTCCATAATGACAAGGCTACCATCCATTAAAATAACAAAAATATCGACAACACACTACCTTCCATAATGACAAGGTTACCATCCAATGGAGTAACAATGATTTCGACAATAGACTACCTTCCATAATGACAAGTCTACCATCCATTGGAGTAACAAAAATATGAACAACAGACTACCTTCGTTAATGACAAGGCTACCATCCATTGAAGTAATAGAAATCACAATGATAGACTACCTTCCATAATGACAAGGCTACCATCCATTGAAATAACAAAAATCTCGACAACAGACTATCTTCCAAAATGACAAGGCTACCATCCATTGGAGTAACTGAAATCTCGACATCAGACTACCTTCCATTATGACAAGGCTACCATCCATTGGAGTACCAAAAATATCGACAACAGACTACCTTCCATAATGACAAGGCTACCATCCATTGGAGTAACATAAATATCGACAACTGACTACCTTCCATTATGACAAGGCTACCATCCATTGGAGTAACAAAAATCTCGACAATAGACTACCTTCCATAATGACAAGGGTACGATCATTGGAGTAACAAAAATATCCACAAGGGACAACCTTCCATAATGACTAGGCTACAATCCATAAGAGTAGAAAAAATCTCGACAACAGACTACCATTCATAATGACAAGGATACCATCCATTGGAGTAATAGAAATCTCGACAACAAACTACCTTCCATAATGACAACGCTACCATCATTGGAGTAACAAAAATATCATAAAGAGATTAGCTTCCATAATGACAAGGCTACCATCCATTGAAGTAACAGAAATCACAACGACAGACTACCTTCCATAATTACAAGGCTTCTAATTATTGGAGTAACAGAAATCTCGACAACAGACTACTTTCCATTATGACAAGGCTAACATCCATTGGAGTAACAAAAATCTCGACAACAGACTCCCATCCAAAATGACAAGGCTACCATCCATTGGAGTAACAAAAATCTCGATAACAGACTACCTTCCATAATGACAAGGGTATCATCATTAGAGTAATAAAAATATCCACAGGAGACTACCTTCCATAACGACAAGGCTACAATCCAATGCAGTAACAAAAATCTCGACAATAGAGTACCTTCCATAATGACAAGGCTACCATCCATTGTAGTAACAAAAATCTCGAAAACAGACTATCTTCCACATTGACAAGGTTACCAATTATTGGAGTAACAGAAATCTCGACAACAGACTACTTTCCATTATGACAAGGCTACCATCCATTGGATTAAAAAAAATCACGACAACATACTACCTTCCATAATGAAAAGGCTACCATCCATTAGAATAACAAAAATATCGACAACATACTACCTTCCATAATGACAAGTCTACCATCCATTGGAGTAACAAAATTCTGAACAAGAGACTACCGTCCTAAATGACAAGGCTACAATCCATTGGATTAATAGAAATCACAACGACAGACTACTTTCCATAGTGACAAGGCTACCATCCATTGAAATAACAAAAATCTCGACAATAAACTACCTTCTATAATGACAAGTCTACCATCCATTGGAGTAACAAAAATATGAATAACAGACTACCGTCCTTAATGACAAGGCTACCATCCATTGGAGTAATAGAAATCACAATGACAGACTACCTTCCATAATGACAAGGCTATCATCCATTGAAATAACAAAAATCTCGACAACAGACTACCTTCCATAATGACAAGGATACCATCCATTGGAGTAACTGAAATCTCGACATCAGACTACCTTCCATTATGACAGAGATACCATCCATTAGAGTACCAAAAATATCGACAACAGACTACCTTCCATAATGACAAGGCTACCATCCATTGGAGTAACATAAATCTTGACAACTGACTACCTTCCATTATGACAAGGCTACCATCCATTGGAGTAACAAAAATCTCGACAATAGACTACCGTCCATAATTACAAGGTAACCATCATTGGAGTAACAAAAATATCCACAAGAGACTACCTTCCATAACGACAAGGCTACAATCCAATGTAGTAACAAAAATCTCGACAACAGAGTACCTTCCATAATGACAGAGCTACCATCCATTGTAGTGACAAAAATCTCAACAATAGACTACCTTCCATAATGACAAGGCTACCATCCATATGAGTAACAAAAATCTCAACAATAGACTACCTTCCAGAATGACAAGTCTACCATCCATTGGAATAACAAAAATATCGACAACAGACTACCTTCCGTAATGACTAGGCTACCATCCATTGGAGTAACAAAGATATCGACAACAGACTACCTTCCATAACGAAAAGGCTACAATCCAATATAGTAATAAAAATATCGACAATAGTCTACCTTCCATAATGAAAAGGCTACCATCTATTGTAGTAACAAAAATCTCGACAATAGGCTATCTTCCATAATGACAAGGCTACCATCCTTTGGAATAATAAAAATCTCGACAACAGACTACGTTCCATAATGACAAGGCTACCATCCATTGGAGTAACAAACATCTCGACAACAAACTACCTTCCATAATGACAAGGCTAACATCCATTTGAGTAACATAAATATCAACAAGAGACTATCTTCTATAATGACAAGGCTACCATCCATTGGAGTAACAAAAATCTCCAAAAGAGACTACCTTCCATAATGTCAAGGCTACTATCCAATGGAGTAACAAAAATATGGACAATAGACTACCTTCCATAATGACAAGGCTACCATCCATTGGAGTAACAAAAATGTCGAAAATAGACTACCTTCAATAATGACAAGGCTATCATCCATTAGAGTAACAAAGATATCGACAACATACCACCATCCATAATTACAAGGCTACCTTCCATTAGAGTAACAGAGATATCGACAACATACTACCTTCCATAATGACAAGGCTACCATTCATTGGAGTAAAAAAAATCACGACAAAAGACTACCTTCCATAATGACATGGCTAACATACACTGTAGTAACAAAAATCTTCACAACAGACTACCTTCCATAATGACAAGGCTACCATCCAATGGAGTAACAAAAATCTTGACAACAGACTACCTTCCATAATGACTAGTCTACCATTCAATAGAGTAACAAAAATCGGGACAACAGACAACCTTCCATAATGACTAGTCTACCATCCAATGGAGAAACAAAAATCTCGACAACATACTACCTTCGTTAATGACAAGGCTACCATCCATTGGAGTAACAAATATCACAACGATAGACAACCTTCAATAATGACAAGGCTAACATACACCATAGTAACAAAAATTTGAACAACAGACTACCTTCCATAATGACAAGGCTACCATTCATTGAAGGAACAAAAATCTCTACAACAGACTACCTTCAATAATGACAAGGCTACCATCCATTGGAGTAACAAAAATCTCAACAATAGACTACCTTCCATAATGACTAGGATACCATCCATTGGAGTAAGAAAGATATCGACAATAGACTACCTTTCATAATGACAAGGCTACCATCCATTGGAATAACAAAAATCTCGAAAATAGACTACCGTCCATAATGACAAGGCTACCAGCCATTGGAGTAACAAAAAACTCGACAATAGACTACCTTCCATAATGACAAGGCTACCATTCATTGGAGTATTAAAAATCACGACAAAAGACTACCTTCCATAATGACAAGGCTACCATCCAATGGAGTAACAAAAATCTCGACAACAGACTACCTTCCATAATGACTAGGCTACCATCCATTGGAGTAACAAATATATCGACAACAGACTACCTTCCATAATGACAAGGCTACCATCCATTGGAGTAACAAATATATCGACAACATACTACCTTCCATAATTACAAGGCTACCATCAATTTGAGTAACAAAGATATCGAAAACATACTACCTTCCATAATGACAAGGCTACCATTCATCGGAGTAAAAAAAATCACGACCAAAGAATACCTTACATAATGACAAGGCTACCGTCCATTGGAATAACAAAAATCTCGACAACAGACTCCCTTCCATAATGAAAAGGCTACCATCCAATGGAGTAACAAAAATCTCGACAATAGACTACCTTCCATAATGACTAGTCTACCATCCATTAGAGTAACAAAAATCGAGACAACAGACAACCTTTCATAATGACTTGTCTACCATCCATTGGAATAACAAAAATCTTGACAACAGACTACCTTCCATAATGACAAGGCTACCATCCAATGGAATAACAAAAATCTCGACAACAGACTACCTTCCATTGGAGTAACAAAAATCTTGAAAATAGACTACCTCCCATAATTACTAGGCTACCATCCATTGGAATAACAAAACTCTGGACAACATACTACCTTCAAAATGACAAGGCTACTATCCAATGGAGTAACAAAAATATGGACAACAGACTACTCGACATAATGACAAGGCTAACATACATTGTAGTAACAAAAATCTGAACAACATACTACCTTCCATAATGACAAGGCTACCATCCATTGGAGTAACAGAAATCACAACGACAAACTACCTTCCATAATGACAAGGCTAACATACACTGTAGTAACAAAAATCTGAACAACAGACTAGCTTCCATAATGACAAGGCTACCATCCATTGGAGTAAGAAAAATCTCGACAATAGACTACCTTCCATAATGACTAGGATACCACTTATTAGAGTAACAAAGATATCGGCAATAGACTACCTTTCATAATGACAAGGCTACCATCCATTGGAATAACAAAAATCTCGAAAATAGACTACCTTCTATAATGACAAGGCTGCCATCCATTGGAGTAACAAAAATCTCGACAAAAGACTACCATCCATAATGACTAGGCTACCATCCATTAGAGTAACAAAGAATCGACAACAAACTACCTTCCATAATGACAAGGCTACATTCCAATGTAGTAAAAAAAATCTCGACAATAGACTACCTTCCATAATGATAAGGCTACCATCCATTGTTGTAACATAAATCTCGACAACAGACTACCTTCCATAATGACTAGGCTACCATCCATTGGAGTAACAAAGATATCGACAATAGACTACCTTTCATAATGATAAGGCTACCATCCATTGGAATAACAAAAATCTCGACAACAGAATACCTTCCATAATGACAAGGCTACCATCCATTGGAATAACAAAAATCTTGACAACAGAATACCTTCCATAATAACTAGGCTACCATCCATTGGAGTAACAAAGATATCGACAACAGACTACCTTCATAATGACAAGGCTACAATCCAATGTAGTAAAAAAAATATCGATAATAGACTACCTTCCATAATGATAAGGCTACCATCCATTGTAGTAACATAAATCTCGACAATAGACTACCTTCCAAATTGACAAGGCTACTATCCGTTGGAGTAACAAAAATCTCGATAACAGACTACCTTCCATAATGACAAGGCTACCATCCATTGGAGTAACAAAAATATCAACAAGAGACTATCATCCATAATGACAAGGCTACCATCCGTTGGTGTAATAAAAATCTCGACAACAAACTACCTTCTATAATGACAAGGCTACCATCCATTGGAGTAACAAAAATCTCGAAAATATACTACCTCCCATAATTACTAGGCTACCATCTATTGGAATAACAAAAATCTCGACAACAGACTACCTTCCATAATGACAAGGCTACTATCCAATGGAGTAACAAAAATATGGACAACATACTACCTTCCCTAATGACAAGGCTAACATACATTGTAGTAACAAAAATCTGAACAACAGACTACCTTCCATAATGAAAAGGCTAACATCCATTTGAATAACAAAAATCTCGACAATAGACTACCTTCCATAATGACTAGGCTACCATCCATTGGTGTAACAAAGATATCGACAACAGACTACCTTTCATAATGACAAGGCTACCATCCATTTGAATAACAAAAATCTAGAAAACAGACTACCTTCCATAATGACAAGGCTACCATCAATTGGAGTAACAAAAATCTCGACAATAGACTACCTTCCATAATGACAAGACCACCATCCATTGGAGTAACAAAGATATCGACAACATACTACCTTCCATAATGATAAGTCTACCATCCATTGGAGTAACAAAGATATCGACAACATACTACCTTCCATAATGACAAGGCTACCATTCATTGGAGTAACAAAAATCACGACAAAAGTCTACCTTCCATAATGACAAGGCTGCCATCCATTGGAGTAACAAAAATATCGACAATAGACTACCTTCCATAATGATTAGGCTACCATCCATTGGAGTAACAAAGATATCGACAACAGACTACCTTCCATAATGACAAGGCTACAATCCAATGTTGTAACAAAAATCTCGACAACAAACTACCTTCTATAATTATAAGGCTACCATCCATTGTAGTAACATAAATATCGACAACAGACTACATTCCATAATGACAAGACTACTATCCATTGGAGTAACAAAAATCTCGACAACAGACTACCTTCCATAATGACAAGGCTACCATCCATTCGAGTAACAAAAATATCAATAAGAGACTATCTTCCATAATGACAAGGCTACCATCCATTGGAGTAACAACAATCTCGACAACAAACTACCTTCCATAATGACAAGGCTACCATCCATTGGAGTAACAAAAATCTTGAAAATAGACTACCTCCCATGATTTCTAGGCTAGCATCCATTGGAATAACAAAAATCTCGACAACAAACTACCTTCCATAATGACAAGGCTACTATCCAATGGAGTAACAAAAATATGGACAACAGACTACCTTCAATAATGACAAGGCTAACATACATTGTAGTATCAAAAATATGAACAACAGACTACCTTCCATAATGACAACGCTACCATCCATTTGAGTAACAAAAATCACAACGAAAGACTGCCTTCCTTAATGACAAGGCTACCATCCATTGGAGTAACAAAAATCTTGACAACAGACTACCTTCAATAATGACAAGGCTACCATCCATTGGAGTAACAAAAATCTCGACAACAGACTACCTTAAATAATGACAAGGCTACCATCCATTGGAATAACAAAAATCTCAAAAACAGAATACCTTCCATAATGACAAGGCTACCATCCATTAGAGTAACAAAAATCTTGACAACAGACTACCTTACATAGTGACAAGGCTACCATCCATTGGAGTAATAAAGATATAGACAACATACTACCTTCCATAATTACAAGGCTAACATCCATTGGAGTAACAAAGATATCGACAACATACTACCTTCCATAATGACAAGACTACCATTCATTGGACTAACAAAAATCACGACAAAAGACTACCATCCATAATGACAAGACTGCCATCCATTGGAATAACAAAAATCTCGACAACAGACTACCTTCCACAATGACAAGGCTACCATCCATTGGAGTAACTAAAATCTCGACAACAGACTATGTTCAATAATGACATGGGTACCATCCATTGGAGTAACAAAAATATCGACAATAGACTACCTTCCATATTGACTAGGCTACCATCCATTGGAGCAACAAAGATATCGACAACAGATTACCTTCCATAATGACAAGGCTACCATCCATTTGAATAACAAAAATCTCGAAAACAGACTACCTTCCATAATGACAAGGCTACCATCCATTGGAGTAACAAAAATCTCGACAACATACTACCTTCCATAATGATAAGGCTACCATCCATTGGAGTAACAAAGATATCGACAATATACTACCTTCCATAATGACAAGGCTACCATTCATTGGAGTAACAAAAATCTCGACAACAGACTACCTTCCATAATGACTATGCTACCATCCATTGGAGTAACAAAAATCTTGACAACAAACAACCTTCCATAATTATAAGGCTACCATCCATTGTAGTAACATAAATCTCGACAACAGACTACCTTCCATAATGACAAGGCTACTATCCATTGGAGTAAAAAAAAATATCGAAAACAGGCTACCTTCCATATTGACAAAGCTACCATCCATTGGAGTAACAAAAATATCAACAAGAGACTATCTTCCATAATGACAAGGCTACCATCCATTGGAGTAACAAAAATCACGAAAACAAACTACCTTTCATAATGACAAGGCTACCATCCATTGGAGTAACAAAAATCTCGAAAATAGACTACCTCCCATGATTTCTAGGCTAGCATCCATTGGAATAACAAAAATCTCGACAACAGACTACCTTCCATAATGACAAGGCTACTATCCAATGGAGTAACAAAAATATGGACAACAGACTACCTTCAATAATGACAAGGCTAACATACATGGTAGTAACAAAAATATGAACAACAGACTACCTTCCATAATGACAACGCTACCATGCATTTGAGTAACAAAAATCACAACGAAAGACTGCCTTCCATAATGACAAGGCTACCATCCATTGGAGTAACAAAAATCTCGACAACAAACAACCTTCCATAATTATAAGGCTACCATCCATTGTAGTAACATAAATCTCGACAACAGACTACCTTCCATAATGACAAGGCTACTATCCATTGGAGTAAAAAAAATATCGAAAACAGGCTACCTTCCATATTGACAAAGCTACCATCCATTGGAGTAACAAAAATATCAACAAGAGACTATCTTCCATAATGACAAGGCTACCATCCATTGGAGTAACAAAAATCACGAAAACAAACTACCTTTCATAATGACAAGGCTACCATCCATTGGAGTAACAAAAATCTCGAAAATAGACTACCTCCCATGATTTCTAGGCTAGCATCCATTGGAATAACAAAAATCTCGACAACAGACTACCTTCAATAATGACAAGGCTACTATCAAATGGAGTAACAAAAATATGGACAACAGACTACCTTCAATAATGACAAGGCTAACATACATGGTAGTAACAAAAATATGAACAACAGACTACCTTCCATAATGACAACGCTACCATCCATTTGAGTAACAAAAATCACAACGAAAGACTGCCTTCCATAATGACAAGGCTGCCATCCATTGGAGTAACAAAAATCTCGACAATAGACTACCTTCCATAATGATTAGGCTACCATCCATTGGAGTAACAAAGATATCGACAACAGACTACCTTCCATAATGACAAGGCTACAATCCAATGTAGTAACAAAAATCTCGACAACAAACTACCTTCTATAATTATAAGGCTACCATCCATTGTAGTAACATAAATATCGACAACAGACTACCTTCCATAATGACAAGGCTACTATCCATTGGAGTAACAAAAATCTCGACAACAGACTACCTTCCATATTGACAAGGCTACCATCCATTCGAGTAACAAAAATATCAATAAGAGACTATCTTCCATAATGACAAGGCTACCATCCATTGGAGTAACAACAATCTCGACAACAAACTACCTTCCATAATGACAAGGCTACCATCCATTGGAGTAACAAAAATCTTGAAAATAGACTACCTCCCATGATTTCTAGGCTAGCATCCATTGGAATAACAAAAATCTCGACAACAGACTACCTTCCATAATGACAAGGCTACTATCCAATGGAGTAACAAAAATATGGACAACAGACTACCTTCAATAATGACAAGGCTACCATCCATTGGAGTAACTAAAATCTCGACAACAGACTATGTTCAATAATGACATGGGTACCATCCATTGGAGTAACAAAAATATCGACAATAGACTACCTTCCATATTGACTAGGCTACCATCCATTGGAGCAACAAAGATATCGACAACAGATTACCTTTCATAATGAAAAGGCTACCATCCATTTGAATAACAAAAATCTCGAAAACAGACTACCTTCCATAATGACAAGGCTACCATCCATTGGAGTAACAAAAATCTCGACAACATACTACCTTCCATAATGATAAGGCTACCATCCATTGGAGTAACAAAGATATCGACAATATACTACCTTCCATAATGACAAGGCTACCATTCATTGGAGTAACAAAAATCTCGACAACAGACTACCTTCCATAATGACTATGCTACCATCCATTGGAGTATCAAAAATCTCGACAACAAACAACCTTCCATAATTATAAGGCTACCATCCATTGTAGTAACATAAATCTCGACAACAGACTACCTTCCATAATGACAAGGCTACTATCCATTGGAGTAAAAAAAATATCGAAAACAGGCTACCTTCCATATTGACAAAGCTACCATCCATTGGAGTAACAAAAATATCAACAAGAGACTATCTTCCATAATGACAAGGCTACCATCCATTGGAGTAACAAAAATCACGAAAACAAACTACCTTTCATAATGACAAGGCTACCATCCATTGGAGTAACAAAAATCTCGAAAATAGACTACCTCCCATGATTTCTAGGCTAACATCCATTGGAATAACAAAAATCTCGACAACAGACTACCTTCCATAATGACAAGGCTACTATCAAATGGAGTAACAAAAATATGGACAACAGACTACCTTCAATAATGACAAGGCTAACATACATGGTAGTAACAAAAATATGAATAACAGACTACCTTCCATAATGACAACGCTACCATCCATTTGAGTAACAAAAATCACAACGAAAGACTTCCTTCCATAATGACAAGGCTGCCATCCATTGGAGTAACAAAAATCTCGACAATAGACTACCTTCCATAATGATTAGGCTACCATCCATTGGAGTAACAAAGATATCGACAACAGACTACCTTCCATAATGACAAGGCTACAATCCAATGTAGTAACAAAAATCTCGACAACAAACTACCTTCTATAATTATAAGGCTACCATCCATTGTAGTAACATAAATATCGACAACAGACTACCTTCCATAATGACAAGGCTACTATCCATTGGAGTAACAAAAATCTCGACAACAGACTACCTTCCATAATGACAAGGCTACCATCCATTCGAGTAACAAAAATATCAATAAGAGACTATCTTCCATAATGACAAGGCTACCATCCATTGGAGTAACAACAATCTCGACAACAAACTACCTTCCATAATGACAAGGCTACCATCCATTGGAGTAACAAAAATCTTGAAAATAGACTACCTCCCATGATTTCTAGGCTAGCATCCATTGGAATAACAAAAATCTCGACAACAGACTACCTTCCATAATGACAAGGCTACTATCCAATGGAGTAACAAAAATATGGACAACAGACTACCTTCAATAATGACAAGGCTACCATCCATTGGAGTAACTAAAATCTCGACAACAGACTATGTTCAATAATGACATGGGTACCATCCATTGGAGTAACAAAAATATCGACAATAGACTACCTTCCATATTGACTAGGCTACCATCCATTGGAGCAACAAAGATATCGACAACAGATTACCTTTCATAATGAAAAGGCTACCATCCATTTGAATAACAAAAATCTCGAAAACAGACTACCTTCCATAATGACAAGGCTACCATCCATTGGAGTAACAAAAATCTCGACAACATACTACCTTCCATAATGATAAGGCTACCATCCATTGGAGTAACAAAGATATCGACAATATACTACCTTCCATAATGACAAGGCTACCATTCATTGGAGTAACAAAAATCTCGACAACAGACTACCTTCCATAATGACTATGCTACCATCCATTGGAGTATCAAAAATCTCGACAACAAACAACCTTCCATAATTATAAGGCTACCATCCATTGTAGTAACATAAATCTCGACAACAGACTACCTTCCATAATGACAAGGCTACTATCCATTGGAGTAAAAAAAATATCGAAAACAGGCTACCTTCCATATTGACAAAGCTACCATCCATTGGAGTAACAAAAATATCAACAAGAGACTATCTTCCATAATGACAAGGCTACCATCCATTGGAGTAACAAAAATCACGAAAACAAACTACCTTTCATAATGACAAGGCTACCATCCATTGGAGTAACAAAAATCTCGAAAATAGACTACCTCCCATGATTTCTAGGCTAACATCCATTGGAATAACAAAAATCTCGACAACAGACTACCTTCCATAATGACAAGGCTACTATCAAATGGAGTAACAAAAATATGGACAACAGACTACCTTCAATAATGACAAGGCTAACATACATGGTAGTAACAAAAATATGAATAACAGACTACCTTCCATAATGACAACGCTACCATCCATTTGAGTAACAAAAATCACAACGAAAGACTTCCTTCCATAATGACAAGGCTGCCATCCATTGGAGTAACAAAAATCTCGACAATAGACTACCTTCCATAATGATTAGGCTACCATCCATTGGAGTAACAAAGATATCGACAACAGACTACCTTCCATAATGACAAGGCTACAATCCAATGTAGTAACAAAAATCTCGACAACAAACTACCTTCTATAATTATAAGGCTACCATCCATTGTAGTAACATAAATATCGACAACAGACTACCTTCCATAATGACAAGGCTACTATCCATTGGAGTAACAAAAATCTCGACAACAGACTACCTTCCATAATGACAAGGCTACCATCCATTCGAGTAACAAAAATATCAATAAGAGACTATCTTCCATAATGACAAGGCTACCATCCATTGGAGTAACAACAATCTCGACAACAAACTACCTTCCATAATGACAAGGCTACCATCCATTGGAGTAACAAAAATCTTGAAAATAGACAACCTCCCATGCTTTCTAGGCTAGCATCCATTGGAATAACAAAAATCTCGACAACAGACTACCTTCCATAATGACAAGGCTACTATCCAATGGAGTAACAAAAATATGGACAACAGACTACCTTCAATAATGACAAGGCTAACATACATTGTAGTATCAAAAATATGAACAACAGACTACCTTCAATAATGACAACGCTACCATCCATTTGAGTAACAAAAATCCCAACGAAAGACTGCCTTCCATAATGACAAGGCTATCATCCATTGGAGTAACAAAAATCTCGACAACAGACTACCTTCAATAATGACAAGGCTACCATCCATTGGAGTTACAAAAATCTCGACAATAGACTACCTTCCTTAATGACTAGGAAACCATCCATTGGATTAACAAAGATATCGACAACAGACTACCTTTCATGATGACAAGGCTACCATCCATTGGAATAACAAAAATCTCGAAAACATAATACCTTCCATAATGACAAGGCTACCATCCATTGGAGTAACAAAAATCTTGACAACAGACTACCTTCCATAGTGACAAGGCTACCATCCATTGGAGTAATAAAGATATCGACAACATACTACCTTCCATAATTACAAGGCTAACATCCATTGGAGTAACAAAGATATCAAGAACATACTACCTTCCATAATGACAAGGCTACCATTCATTGGACTAACAAAAATCACGACAAAAGACTACCATCCATAATGACAAGGCTTCCATCCATTGGAGTAACAAAAATCACGAAAACAGACTACCTTCCACAATGACAAGGCTACCATCCATTGGAGTAACAAAAATCTCGAAAATAGACTACCTCCCATGATTTCTAGGCTAGCATCCATTGGAATAACAAAAATCTCGACAATAGACTACCTTCCATGATGACAAGGCTACTATCCAATGGAGTAACAAAAATATGGACAATAGACTACCTTCAATAATGATAAGGCTAACATACATTGTAGTATCAAAAATATGAACAACAGACTACCTTCCATACTGACAACGCTACCATCCATTTGAGTAACAAAAATCACAACGAAAGACTGCCTTCCATAATGACAAGGCTACCATCCATTGGAGTAACAAAAATCTCGACAACAGACTACCTTCAATAATGACAAGGCTACCATCCATTGGAGTAACAAAAATCTCGACAACAGACTACCTTAAATAATGACAAGGCTACCATCCATTGGAATAACAAAAATCTCAAAAACAGAATACCTTCCATAATGACAAGGCTACCATCCATTGGAGTAACAAAAATCTTGACAACAGACTACCTTCCATAGTGACAAGGCTACCATCCATTGGAGTAATAAAGATATCGACAACATACTACCTTCCATAATTACAAGGCTAACATCCATTGGAGTAACAAAGATATCAACAACATACTACCTTCCATAATGACAAGGCTACCATTCATTGGACTAACAAAAATCACGACAAAAGACTACCATCCATAATGACAAGGCTTCCATCCATTGGAGTAACAAAAATCACGAAAACAGACTACCTTCCACAATGACAAGGCTACCATCCATTGGAGTAACAAAAATCTCGAAAATAGACTACCTCCCATGATTTCTAGGCTAGCATCCATTGGAATAACAAAAATCTCGACAATAGACTACCTTCCATAATGACAAGGCTACTATCCAATGGAGTAACAAAAATATGGACAATAGACTACCTTCAATAATGATAAGGCTAACATACATTGTAGTATCAAAAATATGAACAACAGACTACCTTCCATAATGACAACGCTACCATCCATTTGAGTAACAAAAATCACAACGAAAGACTGCCTTCCATAATGACAAGGCTACCATCCATTGGAGTAACAAAAATCTCGACAACAGACTACCTTCAATAATGACAAGGCTACCATCCATTGGAGTAACAAAAATCTCGACAACAGACTACCTTAAATAATGACAAGGCTACCATCCATTGGAATAACAAAAATCTCAAAAACAGAATACCTTCCATAATGACAAGGCTACCATCCACTGGAGTAACAAAAATCTTGACAACAGACTACCTTCCATAGTGACAAGGCTACCATCCATTGGAGTAATAAAGATATCGACAACATACTACCTTCCATAATTCCAAGCCTAACATCCATTGGAGTAACAAAGATATCGACAACATACTACCTTCCATAATGACAAGGCTACCATTCATTGGACTAACAAAAATCACGACAAAAGACTACCATCCATAATGACAAGACTGCCATCCATTGGGATAACAAAAATCTCGACAACAGACTACCTTCCACAATGACAAGGCTACCATCCATTGGAGTAACTAAAATCTCGACAACAGACTACGTTCAATAATGACATGGGTACAATCCATTGGAGTAACAAAAATATCGACAATAGACTACCTTCCATATTGACTAGGCTACCATCCATTGGAGCAACAAAGATATCGACAACAGATTACCTTTCATAATGACAAGTCTACCATCCATTTGAATAACAAAAATCTCGAAAACAGACTACATTCCATAATGACAAGGCTACCATCCATTGGAGTAACAAAAATCTCGACAACATACTACCTTCCATAATGATAAGGCTACCATCCATTGGAGTAACAAAGATATCGACAATATACTACCTTCCATAATGACAAGGCTACCATTCATTGGAGTAACAAAAATCTCGACAACAGACTACCTTCCATAATGACTATGCTACCATCCATTAGAGTAACAAAAATCTCGACAACAAACAACCTTCCATAATTATAAGGCTACCATCCATTGTAGTAACATAAATCTCGACAACAGACTACCTTCCATAATGACAAGGCTACTATCCATTGGAGTAAAAAAATATCGAAAACAGGCTACCTTCCATATTGACAAAGCTACCATCCATTGGAGTAACAAAAATATCAAGAAGAGACTATCTTCCATAATGACAAGGCTACCATCCATTGGAGTAACAAAAATCACGAAAACAAACTACCTTTCATAATGACAAGGCTACCATCCATTGGAGTAACAAAAATCTCGAAAATAGACTACCTCCCATGATTTCTAGGCTAGCATCCATTGGAATAACAAAAATCTCGACAACAGACTACCTTCCATAATGACAAGACTACTATCCAATGGAGTAACAAAAATATGGACAACAGACTACCTTCAATAATGACAAGGCTAACCTACATGGTAGTAACAAAAATATGAACAACAGACTACCTTCCATAATGACAACGCTACCATCCATTTGAGTAACAAAAATCACAACGAAAGACTGCCTTCCATAATGACAAGGCTACCATCCATTGGAGTAACAAAAATATCGACAACAGACTACCTTCAATAATGACAAGGCTACCATCCATTGGAGTAACAAAAATCTTGACAATAGACTACCTTCCATAGTGACAAGGCTACCATCCATTGGAGTAATAAAGATATCGACAACATACTACCTTCCATAATTACAAGAGTAACATCCATTGGAGTAACAAAGATATCGACAACATACTACCTTCCATAATGACAAGGCTACCATTCATTGGACTAACAAAAATCACGACAAAAGACTACCATCCATAATGACAAGGATGCCATCCGTTGGAATAACAAAAATCTCGATAACAGACTACCTTCCTCAATGACAAGGCTACCATCCATTGGAGTAACTAAAATCTCGACAACAGACTACATTCAATAATGACATGGCTACCATCCATTGGAGCAACAAAGATATCGACAACAAATTACCTTTCATAATGACAAGGCTACCATCCATTTAAATAAAAAAAATCTCGAAAACAGACTACCTTCCATAATGACAAGGCTACCATCCATTGGAGTAACAAAAATCTCGACAACATACTACCTTCCATAATGATAAGGCTACCATCCACTGGAGTAACAAAGATATCGACAACATACTACCTTCCATAATGACAAAGCTACCATTCATTGGAGTAACAAAAATCACGACAAAAGACTACCTTCCATAATGACAAGGCTGCCATCCATTGGAGTAACAAAAATCTCGACAACAGACTACCTTCCATAATGACTAGGCTACCATCCATTGGAGTAACAAAGATATCGACAACAGACTCCCTTCCATAATGACAAGGCTACAATCCAATGTAGTAACAAAAATCTCGACAACAAACAACCTTCCATAATTATAAGGCTACCATCCATTGTAGTAACTTAAATCTCGACAACAGACTACCTTCCATAATGACAAGGCTACTATCCATTGGAGTACAAAAATCTCGACAACAGGCTACCTTCCATAATAACAAGGCTACCATCCATTGGAGTAACAAAAATATCAACAAGAGACTATCTTCCATAATGACAACGCTACCATCCATTGGAGTAACAAAAATCTCGAGAACAACCTACCTTCCATAATGACAAGGCTACCATCCATTGGAGTAACAAAAATCACGAAAACAAACTACCTTTCATAATGACAAGGCTACCATCCATTGGAGTAACAAAAATCTCGAAAATAGACTACCTCCCATGATTTCTAGGCTAGCATCCATTTGAATAACAAAAATCTCGACAACAGACTACCTTCCATAATGACAAGGCTACTATCCAATGGAGTAACAAAAATATGCACAACAGACTACTTTCAATAATGACAAGGCTAACATACATTGTAGTAACAAAAATATGAACAACAGACTACCTTCCATAATGACAATGCTACCATCCATTTGAGTAACAAAAATCACAACGAAAGACTGCCTTCCATAATGACAAGGCTACCATCCATTGGAGTAACAATAATCTCGGCAACAGACTACATTCAATAATGACAAGGCTACCATCCATTGGAGTAACAAAAATCCTGACAACAGACTACCTTCCATAGTGACAAGGCTACCATCCATTGGAGTAATAAAGATATCGACAACATACTACCTTCCATAATTACAAGAGTAACATCCATTGGAGTAACAAAGATATCGACAACATACTACCTTCCATAATGACAAGGCTACCATTCATTGGACTAACAAAAATCACGACAAAAGACTACCATCCATAATGACAAGGATGCCATCCATTGGAATAACAAAAATCTCGACAACAAACTACCTTCCCCAATGACAAGGCTACCATCCATTGGAGTAACTAAAATCTCGACAATAGACTACATTCAATAATGACATGGCTACCATCCATTGGAGCAACAAAGATATCGACAAAAAATTACCTTTCATAATGACAAGGCTACCATCCATTTAAATAACAAAAATCTCGAAAACAGACTACCTTCCATAATGACAAGGCTACCATCCATTGGAGTAACAAAAATCTCGACAACATACTACCTTCCATAATGATAAGGCTACCATCCACTGGAGTAACAAAGATATCGACAACATACTACCTTCCATAATGACAAGGCTACCATTCATTGGAATAACAAAAATCACGACAAAAGACTACATTCCATAATGACAAGGCTGCCATCCATTGGAGTAACAAAAATCTCGACAACAGACTACCTTCCATAATGACTAGGCTACCATCCATTGGAGTAACAAAGATATCGACAACAGACTCCCTTCCATAATGACATTGCTACAATCCAATGTAGTAACAAAAATATCGACAACAAACAACCTTCCATAATTATAAGGCTACCATCCATTGTACTAACTTAAATCTCGACAACAGACTACCTTCCATAATGACAAGGCTATTATCCATTGGAGTACAAAAATCTCGACAACAGGCTACCTTCCATAATGACAAGGCTACCATCCATTGGAGTAACAAAAATATCAACAAGAGACTATCTTCCATAATGACAAGGCTACCATCCATTGGAGTAAAAAAAATCTCGACAACTACCTACCTTCCATAATGACAAGGCTACCATCCATTGGAGTAACAAAAATCTCGAAAATAGACTACCTCCCATGATTTCTAGGCTAGCATCTATTGGAATAACAAAAATATCGACAACAGACTACCTTCCATAATGACAACGCTACTATCCAATGGAGTAACAAAAATATGGACAACAGACTACCTTCAATAATGACAAGGCTAACATACTTTGTAGTAACAAAAATATGAACAACAAACTACCTTCCATAATGACAACGCTACCATCCATTTGAGTAACAAAAATCACAACGAAAGACTGCCTTCCATAATGACAAGGCTACCATCCATTGGAGTAACAAAAATCTCGACAAAAGACTACCTTCAATAATGACAAGGCTACCATTCATTGGAGTTACAAAAATCTCGACAATAGACTACCTTCCATAATGACTAGGCTACCATCCATTGGAGTAACAAAGATATCGACAATAGACTACCTTTTATAATGACAAGGCTACCATCCATTGGAATAACAAAAATCTCGAAAACAGAATACCTTCCATAATGACAAGGCTACCATCCATTGGAGTAACAAAAATCTTGACAACAGACTACCTTCCATAGTGACAAGGCTACCATCCATTGGAGTAATAAAGATATCGACAACATACTACCTTCCATAATTACAAGAGTAATATCCATTAAAGTAACAAAAATCTCGACAACATACTACCTTCCATAATGATAAGGCTACCATCCATTGGAGTAACAAAGATATCGACAAAATACTACCTTCCATAATGACAAGGCTACCATTCATTGGAGTAACAAAAATCACGACAAAAGACTACCTTCCATAATGACAAGGCTGCCATCCATTGGAGTAACAAAAATCTCGACAACAGTCTACCTTCCATAATGACTAGGCTACCATCCATTGGAGTAACAAAGATATCGACAACAGACTCCCTTCCATAATGACAAGGCTACAATCCAATGTAGTAACAAAAATCTTGACAACAAACAACCTTCCATAATTATAAGGCTACCATCCATTGTAGTAACATAAATCTCGACAATAGACTACCTTTCATAATGACAAGGCTACTATCCATTGGAGTACAAAAATCTCGACAACACGCAACCTTCCATAATGACAAGGCTACCATCCATTGGAGTAACAAAAATATCAACAAGAGACTATCTTCCACAATGACAAGGCTACCATCCATTGGAGTAACAAAAATCTCAACAACAAACTACCTTCCATAATGACAAGGCTACCATCCATTGGAGTAACAAAAATCTCGAAAATAGACTACCTCCCATGATTTCTAGGCTAGCATCCATTGGAATAACAAAAATCTCGACAACAGACTACCTTCCATAATGACAAGGCTAATATCCAATGGAGTAACAAAAATATATACAACAGACTACCTTCAATAATGACAAGTCTAACATACATTGTAGTAACAAAAATATGAACAACAGACTACCTTCCATAATGACAATGCTACCATTCATTTGAGTAACAAAAATCACAACGAAAGACTGCCTTCCATAATGACAAGGCTACCATCCATTGGAGTAACAAAAATCTCGACAACAGACTACCTTAAATAATGACAAGGCTACCATCCATTGGAGTAACAAAGATATCGACAACAAACTACCTTTCATAATGACAAGGCTACCATCCATTGGAATAACAAAAATCTCAAAAACAGAATACCTTCCATAATGACAAGGCTACCATCCATTGGAGTAACAAAAATCTTGACAACAGACTACCTTCCATAGTGACAAGGCCACCATCCATTGGAGTAATAAAGATATCGACAACATACTACCTTCCATAATTACAAGGCTAACATCCATTGGAGTAACAAAGATATCGACAACATACTACCTTCCATAATGACAAGGCTACCATTCATTGGACTAACAAAAATCACGAAAAAAGACTACCATCCATAATGACAAGACTGCCATCCATTGGAATAACAAAAATCTCGACAAGAGACTACCTTCCACAATGACAAGGCTACCATCCATTGGAGTAACTAAAATCTCGACAACAGACTACGTTCAATAATGACATGGCTACCATCCATTGGAGTAACAAAAATATCGACAATAGACTACCTTCCATATTGACTAGGCTACCATCCATTGGAGCAACAATGATATCGACAACATATTACATTTCATAATGACAAGGCTACCATCCATTTGAATAACAAAAATCTCGAAAACAGACTACCTTCCATAATGACAGGGCTAGCATCCATTGGAGTAACAAAAATCTCGACAACATACTACCTTCCATAATGATAAGGCTACCATCCATTGGAGTAACAAAGATATCGACAATATACTACCTTCCATAATGACAAGGCTACCATTCATTGGAGTAACAAAAATCTCGACAACAGACTACCTTCCATAATGACTAGGCTACCATCCATTGGAGTAACAAAGATATCGACAACAGACTCCCTTCCATAATGACAAGGCTACAATCCAATGAGGTAACAAAAATCTCGACAACAAACAACCTTCCATAATTATAAGGCTACCATCCATTGTACTAACATAAATCTCGACAACAGACTACCTTCCAAAATGACAAGGCTACTATCCATTGGAGTACAAAAATCTCGACAGCAGGCTACCTTCCATAATGACAAGGCTACCATCCATTGGAGTAACAAAAATATCAACAAGAGACTATCTTCCATAATGAAAAGGCTACCATCCATTGGAGTAACAAAAATCTCAACAACAAACTACCTTCCATAATGACAAGGCTACCATCTATTGGAGTAACAAAAATCTCGAAAATAGACTACCTCCCATGATTTCTAGGCTAGCATCCATTGGAATAACAAAAATTTCGACAACAGACTACCTTCCATAATGACAAGGCTACTATCCAATGGAGTAACAAAAATATGGACAACAGACTACCTTCAATAATGACAAGGCCAACATACATTGTAGTAACAAAAATATGAACAACAGACTACCTTCCATAATGACAATGCTACCATCCATTTGAGTAACAAAAATCACAACGAAAGACTGCCTTCCATAATGACAAGGCTACCATCCATTGGAGTAACAAAAATCTCGACAACAGACTACCTTAAATAATGACAAGGCTACCATCCATTGGAGTAACAAAGATATCGACAACAGAATACCTTTTATAATGACAAGGCTACCATCCATTGGAATAACAAAAATCTCGAAAACAGAATACCTTCCATAATGACAAGGCTATCATCCATTGGAGTAACAAAAATCTTGACAACAGACTACCTTCCATAGTGACAAGGCTACCATCCATTGGAGTAATAAAGATATCGACAACATACTACCTTCCATTATTACAAGTCTAACATCCATTGGAGTAACAAAGATATTGACAACATACTACCTTCCATAATGACAAGGCTACCATTCAATGGACTAACAAAAATCACGACAAAAGACTACCATCCATAATGACAAGGCTGCAATCCATTGGAATAACAAAAATATCGACAACAGACTACCTTCCACAATGAGAAAGCTACCATCCATTGGAGTAACTGAAATCTCGACAACAGACTACATTCAATAATGACATGGCTACCATCCATTGGAGTAACAAAAATATCGACAATAGACTACCTTCCATATTGACTAGGCTACCATCCATTGGAGCAACAAAGATATCGACAACAGATTACCTTTCATAATGACAAGGCTACCATCCATTTGAATAACAAAAATCTCGAAAACAGACTACCTTCCATAATGACAAGGCTACCATCCATTGGAGTAACAAAAATCTCGACAACATACTACCTTCCATAATGATAAGGCTACCATCCGTTGGAGTAACAAAGATATCGACAACATACTACCTTCCATAATGACAAGGCTACCATTCATTGGAGTAACAAAAATCACGACAAAAGACTACCTTCCATAATGACAAGGCTGCCATCCATTGGAGTAACAAAAATCTCGACAATAGACTACCTTCCATAATGACTAGGCTACCATCCATTGGAGTAATAAAGATATCGACAACAGACTACCTTCCATAATGACAAGGCTACAATCCAATGTAGTAACAAAAATCTCGACAACAAACTACCTTCCATAATTATAAGGCGACCATCCATTGTAGTAACATAAATCTCGACAACAGACTACCTTCCATAATGACAAAGCTACCATCCATTGGAGTAACAAAAATATCAACAAGAGACTATCTTCCTTAATGATAAGGCTACCATCCATTGGAGTAACAAAAATCACAAAAACAAACTACCTTCCATAATGACAAGGCTACCATCCATTGGAGTAACAAAAATCTCGAAAATAGACTACCTCCCATGATTTCTAGGCTAGCATCCATTGGAATAAATAAAAACTCGACAACAGACTACCTTCCATAATGGCAAGGCTACTGGCTAATGGAGTAACAAAAATATGGACAACAAACTACCTTCAATAATGACAAGGCTAACATACATTGTAGTAACAAAAATATGAACAACAGACTACCTTCCATAATGACAACGTTACCATCCATTTGAGTAACAAAAATCACAACGAAAGACTGCCTTCCATAATGACAAGGCTACCATCCATTGGAGTAACAAAAATCTCGACAACAGACTACCTTCAATAATGACAAGGCTACCATCCATTGTAGTAACATAAATCTTGACAACAGACTACCTTCCATAATGACAAGGCTACTATCCATTGGAGTACAAAAATATCGACAACACGCTACCTTCCATAATTAGAAGAGTAACATCCATTGGAGTAACAAAAATATCGACAACATACTACCTTCCATAATGACAAGGCTACCATTCATTGGACTAACAAAAATCACGACAAAAGACTACCATCCATAATGACAAGGATGCCATCCATTGGAATAACAAAAATCTCGACAACAAACTACCTTCCCCAATGACAAGGCTACCATCCATTGGAGTAACTAAAATCTCGACAACAGACTACATTCAATAATGACATGGCTACCATCCATTAGAGCAACAAAGATATCGATAACAAATTACCTTTCATAATGACAAGGCTACCATCCATTTAAATAAAAAAAATCTCGAAAACAGACTACCTTCCATAATGACAAGGCTACCATCCATTGGAGTAACAAAAATCTCGACAACATACTACCTTCCATAATGATAAGGCTACCATCCACTGGAGTAACAAAGATATCGACAACATACTACCTTCCATAATGACAAGGCTACCATTCATTGGAGTAACAAAAATCACGACAAAAGACTACCTTCCATAATGACAAGGCTGCCATCCATTTGAGTAACAAAAATCTCGACAACAGACTACCTTCCATAATGACTAGGCTACCATCCATTGGAGTAACAAAGATATCGACAACAGACTCCCTTCCATAATGACAAGGCTACAATCCAATGTAGTAACAAAAATCTCGACAACAAACAACCTTCCATAATTATAAGGCTACCATCCATTGTACTAACTTAAATCTTGACAACAGACTACCTTCCATAATGACAAGGCTACAATCCATTGGAGTACAAAAATCTCGACAACAGGCTACCTTCCATAATGACAAGGCTACCATCCATTGGAGTAACAAATATATCAACAAGAGACTATCTTCCATAATGACAAGGCTACCATCCATTGGAGTAACAAAAATCTCGACAACAACCTACCTTCCATAATGACAAGGCTACCATCCATTGGAGTAACAAAAATCTCGAAAATAGACTACCTCCCATGATTTCTAGGCTAGCATCTATTGGAATAATAAAAATATCGACAACAAACTACCTTCCATAATGACAAGGCTACTATCCAATGGAGTAACAAAAATATGGACAACAGACTACCTTCAATAATGACAAGGCTAACATACTTTGTAGTAACAAAAATATGAACAACAGACTACCTTCCATAATGACAACGCTACCATCCATTTGAGTAACAAAAATCACAATGAAAGACTGCCTTCCATAATGACAAGGCTACCATCCATTGGAGTAACAAAAATCTCGACAACAGACTACCTTCAATAATGACAAGGCTACCATCCATTGGAGTTACAAAAATCTCGACAATAGACTACCTTTCATAATGACTAGGCTACCATCCATTGGAGTAACAAAGATATCGACAACAGACTACCTTTCATAATGACAAGGCTACCATCCATTGGAATAACAAAAATCTCGAAAACAGAATACCTTCCATAATGACAAGGCTACCATCCATTGGAGTAACAAAAATCTTGACAACAGACTACCTTCCATAGTGACAAGGCTACCATCCATTGGAGTATTAAAGATATCGACAACATACTACCTTCCATAATTACAAGAGTAACATCCATTGGAGTAACAAAAATCTCGACAACATACTACCTTCCATAATGATAAGGCTACCATCCATTGGAGTAACAAAGATATCGACAAAATACTACCTTCCATAATGACAAGGCTACCATTCATTGGAGTTACAAAAATCACGACAAAAGACTACCTTCCATAATGACAAGGCTGCCATCCATTGGAGTAACAAAAATCTCGACAACAGACTACCTTCCATAATGACTAGGCTACCATCCATTGGAGTAACAAAGATATCGACAACAGAATCCCTTCAATAATGACAAGGCTACAATCCAATGTAGTAACAAAAATCTCGACAACAAACAACCTTCCATAATTATAAGGCTACCATCCATTGTAGTAACATAAATCTCGACAATAGACTACCTTCCATAATGACAAGGCTACTATCCATTGGAGTACAAAAATATCGACATCACGCTACCTTCCATAATGACAAGGCTACCATCCATTGGAGTAACAAAAATATCAACAAGAGACTATCTTCCATAATGACAAGGCTACCATCCATTGGAGTAACAAAAATCTCAACAACAAACTACCTTCCATAATGACAAGGCTACCATCCATTGGAGTAACAAAAATCTCGAAAATAGACTACCTCCCATGATTTCTAGGCTAGCATCCATTGGAATAACAAAAATCTCGACAACAGACTACCTTCCATAATGACAAGGCTACTATCCAATGGAGTAACAAAAATATGGACAACAGACTACCTTCAATAATGACAAGGCCAACATACATTGTAGTAACAAAAATATGAACAACAGACTACCTTCCATAATGAAAATGCTACCATCCATTTGAGTAACAAAAATCACAACGAAAGACTGCCTTCCATAATGACAAGGCTACCATCCATTGGAGTAACAAAAATCTCGACAATAGACTACCATAAATAATGACAAGGCTACCATCCATTGGAGTAACAAAGATATCGACAACAGAATACCTTTCATAATGACAAGGCTACCATCCATTGGAATAACTTAAATCTCGAAAACAGAATACCTTCCATAATGACAAGGCTATCATCCATTGGAGTAACAAAAATCTTGACAACAGACTACCTTCCATAGTGACAAGGCTACCATCCATTGGAGTAATAAAGATATCGACAACATACTACCTTCCATAATTACAAGTCTAACATCCATTGGAGTAACAAAGATATCGACAACATACTACCTTCCATAATGACAAGGCTACCATTCATTGGACTAACAAAAATCAAGACAAAAGACTACCATCCATAATGACAAGGCTGCAATCCATTGGAATAACAAAAATATCGACAACAGACTACCTTCCACAATGACAAAGCTACCATCCATTGGAGTAACTGAAATCTCGACAACAGACTACATTCAATAATGACATGGCTACCATCCATTGGAGTAACAAAAATATCGACAATAGACTACCTTCCATATTGACTAGGCTACCATCCATTGGAGCAACAAAGATATCGACAACAGATTACCTTTCATAATGACAAGGCTACCATCCATTTGAATAACAAAAATCTCGAAAACAGACTACCTTCCATAATGACAAGGCTACCATCCATTGGAGTAACAAAGATATCGACAACATACTACCTTCCATAATGACAAGGATACCATTCATTGGAGTAACAAAAATCACGACAACAGGCTACCTTCCATAATGACAAGGCTACCATCCATTGGAGTAACAAATATATCAACAAGAGACTATCTTCCATAATGACAAGGCTACCATCCATTGGAGTAACAAAAATCTCGACAACAACCTACCTTCCATAATGACAAGGCTACCATCCATTGGAGTAACAAAAATCTCGAAAATAGACTACCTCCCATGATTTCTAGGCTAGCATCTATTGGAATAATAAAAATATCGACAACAAACTACCTTCCATAATGACAAGGCTACTATCCAATGGAGTAACAAAAATATGGACAACAGACTACCTTCAATAATGACAAGGCTAACATACTTTGTAGTAACAAAAATATGAACAACAGACTACCTTCCATAATGACAACGCTACCATCCATTTGAGTAACAAAAATCACAATGAAAGACTGCCTTCCATAATGACAAGGCTACCATCCATTGGAGTAACAAAAATCTCGACAACAGACTACCTTCAATAATGACAAGGCTACCATCCATTGGAGTTACAAAAATCTCGACAATAGACTACCTTTCATAATGACTAGGCTACCATCCATTGGAGTAACAAAGATATCGACAACAGACTACCTTTCATAATGACAAGGCTACCATCCATTGGAATAACAAAAATCTCGAAAACAGAATACCTTCCATAATGACAAGGCTACCATCCATTGGAGTAACAAAAATCTTGACAACAGACTACCTTCCATAGTGACAAGGCTACCATCCATTGGAGTATTAAAGATATCGACAACATACTACCTTCCATAATTACAAGAGTAACATCCATTGGAGTAACAAAAATCTCGACAACATACTACCTTCCATAATGATAAGGCTACCATCCATTGGAGTAACAAAGATATCGACAAAATACTACCTTCCATAATGACAAGGCTACCATTCATTGGAGTTACAAAAATCACGACAAAAGACTACCTTCCATAATGACAAGGCTGCCATCCATTGGAGTAACAAAAATCTCGACAACAGACTACCTTCCATAATGACTAGGCTACCATCCATTGGAGTAACAAAGATATCGACAACAGAATCCCTTCAATAATGACAAGGCTACAATCCAATGTAGTAACAAAAATCTCGACAACAAACAACCTTCCATAATTATAAGGCTACCATCCATTGTAGTAACATAAATCTCGACAATAGACTACCTTCCATAATGACAAGGCTACTATCCATTGGAGTACAAAAATATCGACATCACGCTACCTTCCATAATGACAAGGCTACCATCCATTGGAGTAACAAAAATATCAACAAGAGACTATCTTCCATAATGACAAGGCTACCATCCATTGGAGTAACAAAAATCTCAACAACAAACTACCTTCCATAATGACAAGGCTACCATCCATTGGAGTAACAAAAATCTCGAAAATAGACTACCTCCCATGATTTCTAGGCTAGCATCCATTGGAATAACAAAAATCTCGACAACAGACTACCTTCCATAATGACAAGGCTACTATCCAATGGAGTAACAAAAATATGGACAACAGACTACCTTCAATAATGACAAGGCCAACATACATTGTAGTAACAAAAATATGAACAACAGACTACCTTCCATAATGAAAATGCTACCATCCATTTGAGTAACAAAAATCACAACGAAAGACTGCCTTCCATAATGACAAGGCTACCATCCATTGGAGTAACAAAAATCTCGACAATAGACTACCATAAATAATGACAAGGCTACCATCCATTGGAGTAACAAAGATATCGACAACATAATACCTTTCATAATGACAAGGCTACCATCCATTGGAATAACTTAAATCTCGAAAACAGAATACCTTCCATAATGACAAGGCTATCATCCATTGGAGTAACAAAAATCTTGACAACAGACTACCTTCCATAGTGACAAGGCTACCATCCATTGGAGTAATAAAGATATCGACAACATACTACCTTCCATAATTACAAGTCTAACATCCATTGGAGTAACAAAGATATCGACAACATACTACCTTCCATAATGACAAGGCTACCATTCATTGGACTAACAAAAATCACGACAAAAGACTACCATCCATAATGACAAGGCTGCAATCCATTGGAATAACAAAAATATCGACAACAGACTACCTTCCACAATGACAAAGCTACCATCCATTGGAGTAACTGAAATCTAGACAACAGACTACATTCAATAATGACATGGCTACCATCCATTGGAGTAACAAAAATATCGACAATAGACTACCTTCCATATTGACTAGGCTACCATCCATTGGAGCAACAAAGATATCGACAACAGATTACCTTTCATAATGACAAGGCTACCATCCATTTGAATAACAAAAATCTCGAAAACAGACTACCTTCCATAATGACAAGGCTACCATCCATTGGAGTAACAAAGATATCGACAACATACTACCTTCCATAATGACAAGGATACCATTCATTGGAGTAACAAAAATCACGACAAAAGACTACCTTCCATAATGACAAGGCTGCCATCCATTGGAGTAACAAGAATCTCGACAATAGACTACCTTCCATAATGACTAGGCTACCATCCATTGGAGTAATAAAGATATCGACAACAGACTACCTTCCATAATGACAAGGCTACAATCCAATGTAGTAAAAAAAATCTCGACAACAAACTACCTTCCATAATTATAAGGCTACCATCCATTGTAGTAACATAAATCTCGACAACAGACAACCTTCCATAATGACAAAGCTACCATCCATTGGAGTAACAAAAATATCAACAAGAGACTATCTTCCATAATGACAAGGCTACCATCCATTGGAGTAACAAAAATCACGAAAACAAACTACCTTCCATAATGACAAGGCTACCATCCATTGGAGTAACAAAAATCTCGAAAATAGACTACCTCCCATGATTTTTAGGCTAGCATCCATTGGAATAACAAAAATCTCGACAACAGACTACCTTCCATAATGACAAGGCTACTATCCAATGGAGTAACAAAAATATGGACAACAGACTACCTTCAATAATGACAAGGCTAACATACATTGTAGTAACAAAAATATGAACAACAGACTACCTTCCATAATGACAAAGCTACCATCCATTTGAGTAACAAAAATCACAACGAAAGACTGCCTTCCATAATGACAAGGCTACCATCCATTGGAGTAACAAAAATCTCGACAACAGACTACCTTCAATAATGACAAGGCTACCATCCATTGGAGTAACAAAAATCTTGACAACAGACTACCTTCCATAGTGACAAGGCTACCATCCATTGGAGTAATAAAGATATCGACAACATACTACCTTCCATAATTACAAGAGTAACATCCATTGGAGTAACAAAGATATCGACAACATACTACCTTCCATAATGACAAGGCTACCATTCATTGGACTAACAAAAATCATGACAAAAGACTACCATCCATAATGACAAGGCTGCCATCCATTGGAATAACAAAAATCTCGACAACAGACTACCTTACCCAATGACAAGGCTACCATCCATTGGAGTAACTAAAATCTCGACAACAGACTACATTCAATAATGACATGGCTACCATCCATTGGAGCAACAAAGATATCGACAACAAATTACCTTTCATAATGACAAGGCTACCATCCATTTAAATAACAAAAATCTCGAAAACAGACTACCTTCCATAATGACAAGGCTACCATCCATTGGAGTAACAAAAATCTCTACAACATACTACCTTCCATAATGATAAGACTACCATCCACTGGAGTAACAAAGATATCGACAACATACTACCTACCATAATGACAAGGCTACCATTCATTGAAGTAACAAAAATCTCGACAACAGACTACCTTCCATAATGACTAGGCTATCATCCATTGGAGTAACAAAGATATCGACAACAGACTCCCTTCCATAATGACAAGGCTACAATCCAATGTAGTAACAAAAATCTCGACAACAAACAACCTTCCATAATTATAAGGCTACCATCCATTGTAGTAACATAAATCTCGACAACAGACTACCTTCCATAATGACAAGGCTACTATCCATTAGAGTACAAAAATCTCGACAACAGGCTACCGTCCATAATGACAAGGCTACCATCCATTGGAGTAACAAAAATATCAACAAGAGACTATCTTCCATAATGACAAGGCTACCATCCATTGGAGTAACAAAAATATCGACAACATCCTACCTTCCATAATGACAAGGCTACCATCCATTGGAGTAACAAAAATCTCGAAAATAGACTACCTCCCATGATTTCTAGGCTAGCATCTATTGGAATAACAAAAATATCGACAACAGACTACCTTCCATAATGACAAGGCTACTATCCAATGGAGTAACAAAAATATGGACAACAGACTACCTTCAATAATGACAAGGCTAACATACATTGTAGTAACAAAAATATGAACAACAGACTACCTTCCATAATGACAATGCTACCATCCATTTTAGTAACAAAAATCACAACGAAAGACTGCCTTCCATAATGACAAGGCTACCATCCATTGGAGTAACAAAAATCTCGACAACAGACTACCTTCAATAATGACAAGGCTACCATCCATTGGAGTAACAAAGATATCGACAACAGAATACCTTTCATAATGACAAGGCTACCATCCATTGGAATAACTTAAATCTCGAAAACAGAATACCTTCCATAATGACAAGGCTATCATCCATTGGAGTAACAAAAATCTTGACAACAGACTACCTTCCATAGTGACAAGGCTACCATCCATTGGAGTGATAAAGATATCGACAACATACTACCTTCCATAATTACAAGAGTAACATCCATTGGAGTATCAAAGATATCGACAACATACTACCTTCCATAATGACAAGGCTACCATTCATTGGACTAACAAAAATCACAACAAAAGACTACCATCCATAATGACAAGGCTGCCATCCATTGGAATAACAAAAATCTCGACAACAGACTACCTTCCCCAATGACAAGGCTACCATCCATTGGAGTAACCAAAATCTCGACAAAAGACTACGTTCATTAATGACATGGCTACCATCCATTGGAGCAACAAAGATATCGACAACAAATTACCTTTCATAATGACAAGGCTACCATCCATTTAAATAACAAAAATCTCGAAAACAGACTACCTTCCATAATGATAAGGCTACCATCCATTGGAGTAACAAAGATATAGACAACATACTACCTTCCATAATGACAAGGCTACCATTCATTGGAGTAACAAAAATCACGACAAAAGACTACCTTCCATAATGACAAGGCTGCCATCCATTAGAGTAACAAAAATCTCGACAACAGACTACCTTCCATAATGACTAGGCTACCATCCATTGGAGTAACAAAGATATCGACAACAGACTCCCTTCCATAATGACAAGGCTACAATCCAATGTAGTAACAAAAATCTCGACAACAAACAACCTTCCATAATTATAAGGCTACCATCCATTGTAGTAACATAAATCTCGACAACAGACTACCTTCCATAATGACAAGGCTACTATCCATTGGTGTACAAAAATCTCGACAACAAGCTACCTTCCATAATGACAAGGCTACCATCCATTGGAGTAACAAAAATATCAACAAGAGACTATCTTCCATAATGACAAGGCTACCATCCATTGGAGTAACAAAAATCTCGACAACAACCTACCGTCCATAATGACAAGGCTACCATCCATTGGAGTAACAAAAATCTCGACAACAACCTACCGTCCATAATGACAAGGCTACCATTCATTGGACTAACAAAAATCACGACAAAAGACTACCATCCATAATGACAAGGCTGCCATCCATTGGAATAACAAAAATCTCGACAACAGACTACCTTCCACAATGACAAGGCTACCATCCATTGGAGTAAATAAAATCTCGACAACCGACTACGTTCAATAATGACATGGCTACCATCCATTGGAGTAACAAAAATATCAACAATAGACTACCTTCCATATTGACTAGGCTACCATCCATTGGAGCAACAAAGATATCGACAACAGATTACCTTTCATAATGACAAGGCTACCATCCATTTGAATAACAAAAATCTCGAAAACAGACTACCTTCCATAATGACAAGGCTACCATCCATTGGAGTAACAAAAATCTCGACAACATACTACCTTCTATAATGATAAGGCTACCATCCATTGGAGTAACAAAGATATCGACAACATACTACCTTCCATAATGACAAGGCTACCATCCATTGGAGTAATAAAGATATCGACAACATACTACCTTCCATAATTACAAGGCTAACATCCATTGGAGTAACAAAGATATCGACAACATACTACCTTCCATAATGACAAGGCTACCATTCATTGGACTAACAAAAATCTCGATAACAGACTACGTTCAATAATGACATGGCTACCATCCATTGGAGTAACAAAAATATCTACAATAGACATCTTCCATATTGACTAGGCTACCATCCATTGGAGCAACAAAGATATCGAAAACAGATTACCTTTCATAATGACAAGGCTACCATCCATTTGAATAACAAAAATCTCGAAAACAGACTACCTTCCATAATGACAAGGCTACCATCCATTGGAGTAACAAAAATCTCGACAACATACTACCTTCCATAATGATAAGGCTCCTATCCATTGGAGTAACAAAGATATCGACAACATACTACCTTCCATAATGACAAGGCTACCATCCATTGGAGTAATAAAGATATCGACAACATACTACCTTTTATAATTACAAGGCTAACATCCATTGGAGTAACAAAGATATCGACAACATACTACCTTCGATAATGACAAGACTACCATTCATTGGACTAACAAAAATCACGACAAAAGACTACCATCCATAATGACAAGGCTGCCATCCATTGGAATAACAAAAATCTCGACAACAGACTACCTTCCCCAATGACAAGGCTACCATTCATTGGAGTAACTAAAATCTCGACAAAAGACTACGTTCAATAATGACATGGCTACCATCCATTGGAGCAACAAAGATATCGACAACAAATTACGTTTCATAATGACAAGGCTACCATCCATTTAAATAACAAAAATCTCGAAAACATACTACCTTCCATAATGACAAGGCTACCATCCATTGGAGTAACAAAAATCTCGACAACATACTACCATCCATAATGATAAGGCTACCATCCATTGGAGTAACAAAGATATAGACAACATACTACCTTCCATAATGACAAGGCTACCATTCATTGGAGTAACAAAAATCACGACAAAAGACTACCTTCCATAATGACAAGGCTGCCATCCATTAGAGTAACAAAAATCTCGACAACAGACTACCTTCCATAATGACTAGGCTACCATCCATTGGAGTAACAAAGATATCGACAACAGACTCCCTTCCATAATGACAAGGCTACAATCCAATGTAGTAACAAAAATCTCGACAACAAACAACCTTCCATAATTATAAGGCTACCATCCATTGTAGTAACATAAATCTCGACAACAGACTACCTTCCATAATGACAAGGCTACTATCCATTGGTGTACAAAAATCTCGACAACAAGCTACCTTCCATAATGACAAGGCTACCATCCATTGGAGTAACAAAAATATCAACAAGAGACTATCTTCCATAATGACAAGGCTACCATCCATTGGAGTAACAAAAATCTCGACAACAACCTACCGTCCATAATGACAAGGCTACCATCCATTGGAGTAACAAAAATCTCGAAAATAGACTACCTCCCATGATTTATAGGCTAGCATCCATTGGAATAACAAAAATATCGACAACAGACTACCTTCCATAATGACAAGGCTAATATCTAATGGAGTAACAAAAATACGAACAACAGACTACCTTCCATAATGACAATGCTACAATCCATTTGAGTAACAAAAATCACAACGAAAGACTGCCTTCCATAATGACAATGCTACCATCCATTTGAGTAACAAAAATCAAAACGAAAGACTGCCTTCCATAATGACAAGGCTACCATCCATTGGAGTAACAAAAATCTCGACAACAGACTACCTTCCATAATTACAAGGCTAACATCCATTGGAGTAACAAAGATATCGACAACATACTACCTTCCATAATGACAAGGCTACCATTCATTGGACTAACAAAAATCACGACAAAAGACTACCATCCATAATGACAAGGCTGCCATCCATTGGAATAACAAAAATCTCGACAACAGACTACCTTCCACAATGACAAGGCTACCATCCATTGGAGTAAATAAAATCTCGACAACCGACTACATTTAATAATGACATGGCTACCATCCATTGGAGTAACAAAAATATCAACAATAGACTACCTTCCATATTGACTAGGCTACCATCCATTGGAGCAACAAAGATATCGACAACAGATTACCTTTAATAATGACAAGGCTACCATCCATTTGAATAACAAAAATCTCGAAAACAGACTACCTTCCATAATGACAAGGCTACCATCCATTGGAGTAACAAAAATCTCGACAACATACTACCTTCTATAATGATAAGGCTACCATCCATTGGAGTAACAAAGATATCGACAACATACTACCTTCCATAATGACAAGGCTACCATCCATTGGAGTAATAAAGATATCGACAACATACTACCTTCCATAATTACAAGGCTAACATCCATTGGAGTAACAAAGATATCGACAACATACTACCTTCCATAATGACAAGGCTACCATTCATTGGACTAACAAAAATCTCGATAACAGACTACGTTCAATAATGACATGGCTACCATCCATTGGAGTAACAAAAATATCTACAATAAACATCTTCCATATTGACTAGGCTACCATCCATTGGAGCAACAAAGATATCGAAAACAGATTACCTTTCATAATGACAAGGCTACCATCCATTTGAATAACAAAAATCTCGAAAACAGACTACTTTCCATAATGACAAGGCTACCATCCATTGGAGTAACAAAAATCTCGACAACATACTACCTTCCATAATGATAAGGCTCCTATCCATTGGAGTAACAAAGATATCGACAACATACTACCTTCCATAATGACAAGGCTACCATCCATTGGAGTAATAAAGATATCGACAACATACTACCTTCCATAATTACAAGGCTAACATCCATTGGAGTAACAAAGATATCGACAACATACTACCTTCCATAATGACAAGACTACCATTCATTGGACTAACAAAAATCACGACAAAAGACTACCATCCATAATGACAAGGCTGCCATCCATTGGAATAACAAAAATCTCGACAACAGACTACCTTCCCCAATGACAAGGCTACCATTCATTGGAGTAACTAAAATCTCGACAAAAGACTACGTTCAATAATGACATGGCTACCATCCATTGGATCAACAAAGATATCGACAACAAATTACCTTTCATAATGACAAGGCTACCATCCATTTAAATAACAAAAATCTCGAAAACATACTACCTTCCATAATGACAAGGCTACCATCCATAGGAGTAACAAAAATCTCGACAACATACTACCATCCATAATGATAAGGCTACCATCCATTGGAGTAACAAAGATATAGACAACATACTACCTTCCATAATGACAAGGCTACCATTCATTGGAGTAACAAAAATCACGACAAAAGACTACCTTCCATAATGACACGGCTGCCATCCATTGGAGTAACAAAAATCTCGACAACAGACTACCTTCCATAATGACTAGGCTACCATCCATTGGAGTAACAAAGATATCGACAACAGACTCCCTTCCATAATGACAAGGCTACAATCCAATGTAGTAACAAAAATATCGACAACAAACAACCTACCATAATTATAAGGCTACCATCCATTGTAGTAACATAAATCTCGACAATAGACTACCTTCCATAATGACAAGGCTACTATCCATTGGAGTACAAAAATCTCGACAACAAGCTACCTTCCATAATGACAAGGCTACCATCCATTGGAGTAAGAAAAATATCAACAAGAGACTATCTTCCATAATGACAAGGCTACCATCCATTGGAGTAACAAAAATCTCGACAACAACCTATCGTCCATAATGACAAGGCTACCATCCATTGGAGTAACAAAAATCTCGAAAATAGACTACCTCCCATGATTTCTAGGCTAGCATCCATTGGAATAACAAAAATATCGACAACAGACTACCTTCCATAATGACAAGGCTAATATCCAATGGAGTAACAAAAATATGAACAACAGACTACCTTCCATAATGACAATGCTACAATCCATTTGAGTAACAAAAATCACAACGACAGACTGCCTTCCATAATGACAACGCTACCATCCATTTGAGTAACAAAAATCACAACGAAAGACTTCCTTCCATAATAACAAGGCTACCATACATTGGAGTAACAAAAATCTCGACAACAGACTACCTTCCATAATTACAAGGCTAACATCCATTGGAGTAACAAAGATATCGACAACATACTACCTTCCATAATGACAAGGCTACCATTCATTGGACTAACAAAAATCACGACAAAAGACTACCATCCATAATGACAAGGCTGCCATCCATTGGAATAACAAAAATCTCGACAACAGACTACCTTCCACAATGACAAGGCTACCATCCATTGGAGTAAATAAAATCTCGACAACCGACTACGTTCAATAATGACATGGCTACCATCCATTGGAGTAACAAAAATATCGACAATAGACTACCTTCCATATTGACTAGGCTACCATCCATTGGAGCAACAAAGATATCGACAACAGATTACCTTTCATAATGACAAGGCTACCATCCATTTGAATAACAAAAATCTTGAAAACAGACTACCTTCCATAATGACAAGGCTACCATCCATTGGAGTAACAAAAATCTCGACAACATACTACCTTCTATAATGATAAGGCTACCATCCATTGGAGTAACAAAGATATCGACAACATACTACCTTCCATAATGACAAGGCTACCATCCATTGGAGTAATAAAGATATCGACAACATACTACCTTCCATAATTACAAGGCTAACATCCATTGGAGTAACAAAGATATCGACAACATACTACCTTCCATAATGACAAGGCTACCATTCATTGGACTAACAAAAATCTCGATAACAGACTACGTTCAATAATGACATGGCTACCATCCATTGGAGTAACAAAAATATCTACAATAGACATCTTCCATATTGACTAGGCTACCATCCATTGGAGCAACAAAGATATCGAAAACAGATTACCTTTCATAATGACAAGGCTACCATCCATTTGAATAACAAAAATCTCGAAAACAGACTACCTTCCATAATGACAAGGCTACCATCCATTGGAGTAACAAAAATCTCGACAACATACTACCTTCCATAATGATAAGGCTCCTATCCATTGGAGTAACAAAGATATCAACAACATACTACCTTCCATAATGACAAGGCTACCATCCATTGGAGTAATAAAGATATCGACAACATACTACCTTCCATAATTACAAGGCTAACATCCATTGGAGTAACAAAGATATCGACAACATACTACCTTCCATAATGACAAGACTACCATTCATTGGACTAACAAAAATCACGACAAAAGACTACCATCCATAATGACAAGGCTGCCATCCATTGGAATAACAAAAATCTCGACAACAGACTACCTTCCCCAATGACAAGGCTACCATTCATTGGAGTAACTAAAATCTCGACAAAAGACTACGTTCAATAATGACATGGCTACCATCCATTGGAGAAACAAAGATATCGACAACAAATTACCTTTCATAATGACAAGGCTACCATCCATTTAAATAACAAAAATCTCGAAAACATACTACCTTCCATAATGACAAGGCTACCATCCATTGGAGTAACAAAAATCTCGACAACATACTACCATCCATAATGATAAGGCTACCATCCATTGGAGTAACAAAGATATAGACAACATACTACCTTCCATAATGACAAGGCTACCATTCATTGGAGTAACAAAAATCACGACAAAAGACTACCTTCCTTAATGACAAGGCTGACATCCATTGGAGTAACAAAAATCTCGACAACAGACTACCTTCCATAATGACTAGGCTACCATCCATTGGAGTAACAAAGATATCGACAACAGACTCCCTTCCATAATGACAAGGCTACAATCCAATGTAGTAACAAAAATATCGACAACAAACAACCTTCCATAATTATAAGGCTACCATCCATTGTAGTAACATAAATCTCGACAATAGACTACCTTCCATAATGACAAGGCTACTATCCATTGGAGTACAAAAATCTCGACAACAAGCTACCTTCCATAATGACAAGGCTACCATCCATTGGAGTAAGAAAAATATCAACAAGAGACTATCTTCCATAATGACAAGGCTACCATCCATTGGAGTAACAAAAATCTCGACAACAACCTATCGTCCATAATGACAAGGCTACCATCCATTAGAGTAACAAAAATCTCGAAAATAGACTACCTCCCATGATTTCTAGGCTAGCATCCATTGGAATAACAAAAATATCGACAACAGACTACCTTCCATAATGACAAGGCTAATATCCAATGGAGTAACAAAAATATGAACAACAGACTACCTTCCATAATGACAATGCTACAATCCATTTGAGTAACAAAAATCACAACGAAAGACTGCCTTCCATAATGACAACGCTACCATCCATTTGAGTAACAAAAATCACAACGAAAGACTTCCTTCCATAATAACAAGGCTACCATACATTGGAGTAACAAAAATCTCGACAACAGACTACCTTCCATAATTACAAGGCTAACATCCATTGGAGTAACAAAGATATCGACAACATACTACCTTCCATAATGACAAGGCTACCATTCATTGGACTAACAAAAATCACGACAAAAGACTACCATCCATAATGACAAGGCTGCCTTCCATTGGAATAACAAAAATCTCGACAACAGACTACCTTACACAATGACAAGGCTACCATCCATTGGAGTAACTAAAATCTCGACAACTGACTACGTTCAATAATGACATGGCTACCATCCATTGGAGTAACAAAAATATCGACAATAGACTACCTTCCATATTGACTAGGCTACCATCCATTGGAGCAACAAAGATATCGACAACAGATTACCTTTCATAATGACAAGGCTACCATCCATTTGAATAACAAAAATCTCGAAAACAGACTACCTTCCATAATGACAAGGCTACCATCCATTGGAGTAACAAAAATCTCGACAACATACTACCTTCCATAATGATAAGGCTACCATCCATTGGAGTAACAAAGATATCGACAACATACTACCTTCCATAATGACAAGGCTACCATCCATTGGAGTAATAAAGATATCGACAACATACTACCTTCCATAATTACAAGGCTAACATCCATTGGAGTAACAAATATATCGAGAACATACTACCTTCCATAATGACAAGGCTACCATTCATTGGACTAACAAAAATCTCGACAACAGACTACGTTCAATAATGACATGGCTACCATCCATTGGAGTAACAAAAATATCGACAATAGACTACCTTCCATATTGACTAGGCTACCATCCATTGGAGGAACAAAGATATCGACAACATATTACCTTTCATAATGACAAGGCTACCATCCATTTAAATAACAAAAATCACGACAAAAGACTACCTTCCATAATGACAAGGCTGCCATCCATTGGAGTAACAAAAATCTCGACAACAGACTACCTTCCATAATGACTAGGCTACCATCCATTGGAGTAACAATGATATCGACAACAGACTCCCTTCCATAATGACAAGGCTACAATCCAATGTAGTAACAAAAATCTCGACAACAAACAACCTTCCATAATTATAAGGCTACCATCCATTGTAGTAACATAAATCTCGACAACAGACTACCTTCCATAATGACAAGGCTACTATCCATTGGAGTACAAAAATCTCGACAACAGGCTACCTTCCATAATGACAAGGCTACCATCCATTGGAGTAACAAAAATATACACAAGAGACTATCTTCTATAATGACAAGGCTACCATCCATTAGAGTAACAAAAATCTCGACAACAAACTACCTTCCATAATGACAAGGCTACCATCTATTGGAGTAACAAAAATCTCGAAAGTTAACTACCTCCCATGATTTCTAGGTTAGCATCCATTGGAATAACAAAAATCTCGACAACAGACTACCTTCCATAATGACAAGGCTACTATCCAATGGAGTAACAAAAATATGGACAACAGACTACCTTCAATAATGACAAGGATAACATACATTGTAGTAACAAAAATATGAAAACCAGACTACCTTCCATAATGACAACACTACCATCCATTTGAGTAACAAAAATCACAACGAAAGACTGCCTTCCATAATGACAAGGCTACCATCCATTGGAGTAACAAAAATCTCGACAACAGACTACCTTCCATTATGACAAGGCTACTATCCAATGGAGTAACAAAAATATGGACAACAGACTACCTTCAACAATGACAAGGCTAACATACATGGTAGTAACAAAAATATGAACAACAGACTACCTTCCATAGTGACAAGGCTTCCATCCATTGGAGTAATAAAGATATCGACAACATACTACCTTCCATAATTACAAGGCTAACATCCATTGGAGTAACAAAGATATCGACAACATACTACCTTCCATAATGACAAGGCTACCATTCATTGGACTAACAAAAATCTCGACAACAGACTACGTTCAATAATGACATGGCTACCATCCATTGGAGTAACAAAAATATCTACAATAGACATCTTCCATATTGACTAGGCTACCATCCATTGGAGCAACAAAGATATCGACAACAGATTACCTTTCATAATGACAAGGCTACCATCCATTTGAATAACAAAAATCTCGAAAACAGACTACCTTCCATAATGACAAGGCTACCATCCATTGGAGTAACAAAAATCTCGACAACATACTACCTTCCATAATGATAAGGCTCCCATCCATTGGAGTAACAAAGATATCGACAACATACTACCTTCCATAATGACAAGGCTACCATCCATTGGAGTAACAAAAATCTCGACAACATACTACCTTCTATAATGATAAGGCTACCATCCATTGGAGTAACAAAGATATCGACAACATACTACCTTCCATAATGACAAGGCTACCATCCATTGGAGTAATAAAGATATCGACAACATACTACCTTCCATAATTACAAGGCTAACATCCATTGGAGTAACAAAGATATCGACAACATACTACCTTCCATAATGACAAGGCTACCATTCATTGGACTAACAAAAATCTCGATAACAGACTACGTTCAATAATGACATGGCTACCATCCATTGGAGTAACAAAAATATCTACAATAGACATCTTCCATATTGACTAGGCTACCATCCATTGGAGCAACAAAGATATCGAAAACAGATTACCTTTCATAATGACAAGGCTACCATCCATTTGAATAACAAAAATCTCGAAAACAGACTACCTTCCATAATGACAAGGCTACCATCCATTGGAGTAACAAAAATCTCGACAACATACTACCTTCCATAATGATAAGGCTCCTATCCATTGGAGTAACAAAGATATCGACAACATACTACCTTCCATAATGACAAGGCTACCATCCATTGGAGTAATAAAGATATCGACAACATACTACCTTCCATAATTACAAGGCTAACATCCATTGGAGTAACAAAGATATCGACAACATACTACCTTCCATAATGACAAGACTACCATTCATTGGACTAACAAAAATCACGACAAAAGACTACCATCCATAATGACAAGGCTGCCATCCATTGGAATAACAAAAATCTCGACAACAGACTACCTTCCCCAATGACAAGGCTACCATTCATTGGAGTAACTAAAATCTCGACAAAAGACTACGTTCAATAATGACATGGCTACCATCCATTGGAGAAACAAAGATATCGACAACAAATTACCTTTCATAATGACAAGGCTACCATCCATTTAAATAACAAAAATCTCCAAAACATACTACCTTCCATAATGACAAGGCTACCATCCATTGGAGTAACAAAAATCTCGACAACATACTACCATCCATAATGATAAGGCTACCATCCATTGGAGTAACAAAGATATAGACAACATACTACCTTCCATAATGACAAGGCTACCATTCATTGGAGTAACAAAAATCACGACAAAAGACTACCTTCCATAATGACAAGGCTGCCATCCATTGGAGTAACAAAAATCTCGACAACAGACTACCTTCCATAATGACTAGGCTACCATCCATTGGAGTAACAAAGATATCGACAACAGACTCCCTTCCATAATGACAAGGCTACAATCCAATGTAGTAACAAAAATATCGACAACAAACAACCTTCCATAATTATAAGGCTACCATCCATTGTAGTAACATAAATCTCGACAATAGACTACCTTCCATAATGACAAGGCTACTATCCATTGGAGTACAAAAATCTCGACAACAAGCTACCTTCCATAATGACAAGGCTACCATCCATTGGAGTAAGAAAAATATCAACAAGAGACTATCTTCCATAATGACAAGGCTACCATCCATTGGAGTAACAAAAATCTCGACAACAACCTATCGTCCATAATGACAAGGCTACCATCCATTAGAGTAACAAAAATCTCGAAAATAGACTACCTCCCATGATTTCTAGGCTAGCATCCATTGGAATAACAAAAATATCGACAACAGACTACCTTCCATAATGACAAGGCTAATATCCAATGGAGTAACAAAAATATGAACAACAGACTACCTTCCATAATGACAATGCTACAATCCATTTGAGTAACAAAAATCACAACGAAAGACTGCCTTCCATAATGACAACGCTACCATCCATTTGAGTAACAAAAATCACAACGAAAGACTTCCTTCCATAATAACAAGGCTACCATACATTGGAGTAACAAAAATCTCGACAACAGACTACCTTCCATAATTACAAGGCTAACATCCATTGGAGTAACAAAGATATCGACAACATACTACCTTCCATAATGACAAGGCTACCATTCATTGGACTAACAAAAATCACGACAAAAGACTACCATCCATAATGACAAGGCTGCCATCCATTGGAATAACAAAAATCTCGACAACAGACTACCTTACACAATGACAAGGCTACCATCCATTGGAGTAACAAAGATATCGACAACATACTACCTTCCATAATGACAAGGCTACCATCCATTGGAGTAATAAAGATATCGACAACATACTACCTTCCATAATTACAAGGCTAACATCCATTGGAGTAACAAAGATATCGACAACATACTACCTTCCATAATGACAAGGCTAACATTCATTGGACTAACAAAAATCTCGACAACAGACTACGTTCAATAATGACATGGCTACCATCCATTGGAGTAACAAAAATATCTACAATAGACATCCTCCATATTGACTAGGCTACCATCCATTGGAGCAACAAAGATATCGACAACAGATTACCTTTCATAATGACAAGGCTACCATCCATTTGAATAACAAAAATCTCGAAAACAGACTACCTTCCATAATGACAAGGCTACCATCCATTGGAGTAACAAAGATATCGACAACAGACTCCCTTCCATAATGACAAGGCTACAATCCAATGTAGTAACAAAAATCTCGACAACAAACAACCTTCCATAATTATAAGGCTACCATCCACTGTAGTAACATAAATCTCGACAATAGACTACCTTCCATGATGACAAGGCTACTATCCATTGGAGTACAAAAATCTCGATAACAAGCTACCTTCCATAATGACAAGGCTACCATCCATTGGAGTAAGAAAAATATCAACAAGAGACTATCTTCCATGATGACAAGGCTACCATCCATTGGAGTAACAAAAATCTCGACAACAACCTACCGTCCATAATGACAAGGCTACCATCCATTGGAGTAACAAAAATCTCGAAAATAGACTACCTCCCATGATTTCTAGGCTAGCATCCATTGGAATAACAAAAATATCGACAACAGACTACCTTCCATAATGAAAAGGCTAATATCCAATGGAGTAACAAAAATATGAACAACAGACTACCTTCCATAATGACAATGCTACAATCCATTTGAGTAACAAAAATCACAATGAAAGACTGCCTTCCATAATGACAACGCTACCATCCATTTGAGTAACAAAAATCACAACGAAGGACTGCCTTCCATAATAACAAAGCTACCATACATTGGAGTAACAAAAATCTCGACAACAGACTTCCTTCCATAATTACAAGGCTAACATCCATTGGAGTAACAAAGATATCGACAACATACTACCTTCCATAATGACAAGGCTACCATTCATTGGACTAACAAAAATCATGACAAAAGACTACCATCCATAATGACAAGGCTGCCATCCATTGGAATAACAAAAATCTCGACAATAGACTACCTTACACAATGACAAGGCTACCATCCATTGGAGTAACTAAAATCTCGACAACTGACTACGTTCAATAATGACATGGCTACCATCCATTGGAGTAACAAGAATATCGACAATAGACTACCTTCCATATTGACTAGGCTACCATCCATTGGAGCAACAAAGATATCGACAACAGATTACCTTTCATAATGACAAGTCTACCATCCATTTGAATAACAAAAATCTCGAAAACAGACTACCTTCCATAATGACAAGGCTACCATCCATTGGAGTAACAAAAATCTCGACAACATACTACCTTCCATAATGATAAGGCTACCATCCATTGGAGTAACAAAGATATCGACAACATACTACCTTCCATAATGACAAGGCTACCATCCATTGGAGTAATAAAGATATCGACAACATACTACCTTCCATAATTACAAGGCTAACATCCATTGGAGTAACAAAGATATCGACAACATACTACCTTCCATAATGACAAGGCTACCATTCATTGGACTAACAAAAATCTCGACAACAGACTACGTTCAATAATGACATGGCTACCATCCATTGGAGTAACAAAAATATCTACAATAGACATCTTCCATATTGACTAGGCTACCATCCATTGGAGCAACAAAGATATCGACAACAGATTACCTTTCATAATGACAAGGCTACCATCCATTTGAATAACAAAAATCTCGAAAACAGACTACCTTCCATAATGACAAGGCTACCATCCATTGGAGTAACAAAGATATCGACAACAGACTCCCTTCCATAATGACAAGGCTACAATCCAATGTAGTAACAAAAATCTCGACAACAAACAACCTTCCATAATTATAAGGCTACCATCCACTGTAGTAACATAAATCTCGACAATAGACTACCTTCCATGATGACAAGGCTACTATCCATTGGAGTACAAAAATCTCGATAACAAGCTACCTTCCATAATGACAAGGCTACCATCCATTGGAGTAAGAAAAATATCAACAAGAGACTATCTTCCATGATGACAAGGCTACCATCCATTGGAGTAACAAAAATCTCGACAACAACCTACCGTCCATAATGACAAGGCTACCATCCATTGGAGTAACAAAAATCTCGAAAATAGACTACCTCCCATGATTTCTAGGCTAGCATCCATTGGAATAACAAAAATATCGACAACCGACTACCTTCCATAATGAAAAGGCTAATATCCAATGGAGTAACAAAAATATGAACAACAGACTACCTTCCATAATGACAATGCTACAATCCATTTGAGTAACAAAAATCACAATGAAAGACTGCCTTCCATAATGACAACGCTACCATCCATTTGAGTAACAAAAATCACAACGAAGGACTGCCTTCCATAATAACAAGGCTACCATACATTGGAGTAACAAAAATCTCGACAACAGACTTCCTTCCATAATTACAAGGCTAACATCCATTGGAGTAACAAAGATATCGACAACATACTACCTTCCATAATGACAAGGCTACCATTCATTGGACTAACAAAAATCACGACAAAAGACTACCATCCATAATGACAAGGCTGCCATCCATTGGAATAACAAAAATCTCGACAACAGACTACCTTACACAATGACAAGGCTACCATCCATTGGAGTAACTAAAATCTCGACAACTGACTACGTTCAATAATGACATGGCTACCATCCATTGGAGTAACAAGAATATCGACAATAGACTACCTTCCATATTGACTAGGCTACCATCCATTGGAGCAACAAAGATATCGACAACAGATTACCTTTCATAATGACAAGTCTACCATCCATTTGAATAACAAAAATCTCGAAAACAGACTACCTTCCATAATGACAAGGCTACCATCCATTGGAGTAACAAAAATCTCGACAACATACTACCTTCCATAATGATAAGGCTACCATCCATTGGAGTAACAAAGATATCGACAACATACTACCTTCCATAATGACAAGGCTACCATTCATTGGACTCACAAAAATCTCGACAACAGACTACGTTCAATAATGACATGGCTACCATCCATTGGAGTAACAAAAATATCTACAATAGACATCTTCCATATTGACTAGGCTACCATCCATTGGAGCAACAAAGATATCGACAACAGATTACCTTTCATAATGACAAGGCTACCATCCATTTGAATAACAAAAATCTCGAAAACAGACTACCTTCCATAATGACAAGGCTACCATCCATTGGAGTAACAAAGATATCGACAACAGACTCCCTTCCATAATGACAAGGCTACAATCCAATGTAGTAACAAAAATCTCGACAACAAACAACCTTCCATAATTATAAGGCTACCATCCACTGTAGTAACATAAATCTCGACAATAGACTACCTTCCATGATGACAAGGCTACTATCCATTGGAGTACAAAAATCTCGATAACAAGCTACCTTCCATAATGACAAGGCTACCATCCATTGGAGTAAGAAAAATATCAACAAGAGACTATCTTCCATGATGACAAGGCTACCATCCATTGGAGTAACAAAAATCTCGACAACAACCTACCGTCCATAATGACAAGGCTACCATCCATTGGAGTAACAAAAATCTCGAAAATAGACTACCTCCCATGATTTCTAGGCTAGCATCCATTGGAATAACAAAAATATCGACAACAGACTACCTTCCATAATGAAAAGGCTAATATCCAATGGAGTAACAAAAATATGAACAACAGACTACCTTCCATAATGACAATGCTACAATCCATTTGAGTAACAAAAATCACAATGAAAGACTGCCTTCCATAATGACAACGCTACCAACCATTTGAGTAACAAAAATCACAACGAAGGACTGCCTTCCATAATAACAAGGCTACCATACATTGGAGTAACAAAAATCTCGACAACAGACTTCCTTCCATAATTACAAGGCTAACATCCATTGGAGTAACAAAGATATCGATAACATACTACCATTCATTGGACTAACAAAAATCACGACAAAAGACTACCATCCATAATGACAAGGCTGCCATCCATTGGAATAACAAAAATCTCGACAACAGACTACGTTACACAATGACAAGGCTACCATCCATTGGAGTAACTAAAATCTCGACAACTGACTACGTTCAATAATGACATGGCTACCATCCATTGGAGTAACAAGAATATCGACAATAGACTACCTTCCATATTGACTAGGCTACCATCCATTGGAGCAACAAAGATATCGACAACAGATTACCTTTCATAATGACAAGTCTACCATCCATTTGAATAACAAAAATCTCGAAAACAGACTACCTTCCATAATGACAAGGCTACCATCTATTGGAGTAACAAAAATCTCGACAACATACTACCTTCCATAATGATAAGGCTACCATCCATTGGAGTAACAAAGATATCGACAACATACTACCTTCCATAATGACAAGGCTACCATCCATTGGAGTAATAAAGATATTGACAACATACTACCTTCAATAATTACAAGGCTAACATCCATTGGAGTAACAAAGATATCGACAACATACTAACTTCCATAATGACAAGGCTACCATTCATTGGACTAACAAAAATCTCGACAACAGACTACGTTCAATAATGACATGGCTACCATCCATTGGAGTAACAAAAATATCTACAATAGACATCTTCCATATTGACTAGGCTACCATCCATTGGAGCAACAAAGATATCGACAACAGATTACCTTTCATAATGACAAGGCTACCATCCATTTGAATAACAAAAATCTCGAAAACAGACTACCTTCCATAATGACAAGGCTACCATCCATTGGAGTAACAAAAATCTCGACAACATACTACCTTCCATAATGATAAGGCTCCCATCCATTGGAGTAACAAAGATATCGACAACATACTACCTTCCATAATTACAAGGCTAACATCCATTGGAGTAACAAAGATATCGATAACATACTACCTTCCATAATGACAAGACTACCATTCATTGGACTAACAAAAATCACGACAAAAGACTACCATCCATAATGACAAGGCTGCCATCCATTGGAATAATAAAAATCTCGACAACAGACTACCTTCCACAATGATAAGGCTACCATCCATTGGAGTAACTAAAATCTCGACAACATACTACGTTCAATAATGACATGGCTACCATCCATTGGAGTAACAAAAATATCGACAATAGACTACCTTCCATATTGACTAGGCTACCATCCATTGGAGCAATAAAGATATCGACAACATATTACCTTTCATAATGACAAGGCTACCATCCATTTAAATAACAAAAATCACGACAAAAGACTACCTTCCATAATGACAAGGCTGCCATCCATTGGAGTAACAAAAATCTCGACAACAGACTACCTTCCATAATGACTAGGCTACCATCCATTGGAGTAACAATGATATCGACAACAGACTCCCTTCCATAATGACAAGGCTACAATCCAATGTAGTAACAAAAATCTCGACAACAAACAACCTTCCATAATTATAAGGCTACCATCCATTGTAGTAACATAAATCTCGACAATAGACTACCTTCCATAATGACAAGGCTACTATCCATTGGAGTACAAAAATCTCGACAACAGGCTACCTTCAATAATGACAAGGCTACCATCCATTGGAGTAACAAAAATATACACAAGAGACTATCTTCTATAATGACAAGGCTACCATCCATTAGAGTAACAAAAATCTCGACAACAAACTACCTTTCATAATGACAAGGCTACCATCTATTGGAGTAACAAAAATCTCGAAAATTAACTACCTCCCATGATTTCTAGGTTAGCAACCATTGGAATAACAAAAATCTCGACAACAGACTACCTTCCATAATGACAAGGCTACTATCCAATGGAGTAACAAAAATATGGACAACAGACTACCTTCAATAATGACAAGGCTAACATACATTGTAGTAACAAAAATATGAAAACCAGACTACCTTCCATAATGACAACACTACCATCCATTTGAGTAACAAAAATCACAACGAAAGACTGCCTTCCATAATGACAAGGCTACCATCCATTGGAGTAACAAAAATCTCGACAACAGACTACCTTCCATTATGACAAGGCTACTATCCAATGGAGTAACAAAAATATGGACAACAGACTACCTTCAACAATGACAAGGCTAACATACATTGTAGTAACAAAAATAGGAACAACAGACTACCTTCCATAGTGACAAGGCTTCCATCCATTGGAGTAATAAAGATATCGACAACATACTACCTTCCATAATTACATGGTTAACATCCATTGGAGTAACAAAGATATCGACAACATACTACCTTCCATAATGACAAGGCTACCATTCATTGGACTAACAAAAATCACGACAAAAGACTACCATCCATAATGATAAGGCTGCCATCCATTGGAATAACAAAAATCTCGACAACATACTACCTTCCACAATGACAAGGCAACCATCAATTGGAGTAACTAAAATCTCGACAAAAGACTACGTTCAATAATGACATGGCTACCATCCATTGGAGTAACAAAAATATCGACAATAGACTACCTTCCATATTGACTAGGCTACCATCCATTTGAATAACAAAAATCTCGAAAACAGACTACCTTCCATAGTGACAAGGCTACCATCCATTGGAGTAACAAAAATCTCGACAACATACTACCTTCCATAATGATAAGGCTACCATCCATTGGAGTAACAAAGATATCGATAACATACTACCTTCCATAATGACAAGGCTACCATTCATTGGAGTAACAAAAATCACGACAAAAGACTACCTTCCATAATGACAAGGCTGCCATCCATTGGAGTAACAAAAATCTCGACAACAGACTACCTTCCATAATGACTAGGCTACCATCCATTGGAGTAACAATGATATCGACAACAGACTCCCTTCCATAATGACAAGGCTACAATCCAATGTAGTAACAAAAATCTCGACAACAAACAACCTTCCATAATTATAAGGCTACCATCCATTGTAGTAACATAAATCTCGACAACAGACTACCTTCCATAATGACAAGGCTACCATCCATTGGAGTAACAAAAATATCAACAAGAGACTATCTTCTATAATGACAAGGCTACCATCCATTAGAGTAACAAAAATCTCGACAACAAACTACCTTCCATAATGACAAGGCTACCATCCATTGGAGTAACAAAAATCTCGAAAATAGACTACCTCCCATGATTTCTAGGTTAGCATCCATTGGAATAACAAAAATCTCGACAACAGACTACCTTCCATAATGACAAGGCTACTATCCAACGGAGTAACAAAAATCTCGAAAATAGACTACCTCCCATGATTTCTAGGTTAGCATCCATTGGAATAACAAAAATCTCGACAACAGACTATCTTCCATAATGACAAGGCTACTATCCAATGGAGTAACAAAAATATGGACAACAGACTACCTTCACTAATGACAAGGCTAACATACATTGTAGTAACAAAAATATGAACAACAGACTACCTTCCATAATGACAACACTACCATCCATTTGAGTAAGAAAAATCACAACGAAAGACTGCCTTCCATAATGACAAGGCTACCATCCATTGGAGTAACAAAAATCTCGACAACAGACTACCTTCCATAATGACAAGGCTACTATCCAATGGAGTAACAAAAATATGGACAACAGACTACCTTCAACAATGACAAGGCTAACATACATTGTAGTAACAAAAATATGAACAACAGACTACCTTCCATAGTGACAAGGCTACCATCCATTGGAGTAATAAAGATATCGACAACATACTACCTTCCATAATTACAAGGCTAACATCCATTGGAGTAACAAAGATATCGACAACATACTACCTTCCATAATGACAAGGCTACCATTCATTGGACTAACAAAAATCACGACAAAAGACTACCATCCATAATGACAAGGCTGCCATCCATTGGAATAACAAAAATCTCGACAACATACTACCTTCCACAATGACAAGGCTACCATCCATTGGAGTAACTAAAATGTCGACAACAGACTACGTTTAATAATGACATGGCTACCATCCATTGGAGTAACATAAATATCGACAATAGACTACCTTCCATAGTGACTAGGCTACCATCCATTGGAGCAACAAAGATATCGACAACAGATTACCTTTCATAATGACAAGGCTACAATCCATTTGAATAACAAAAATCTCGAAAACAGACTACCTTCCATAGTGACAAGGCTACCATCCATTGGAGTAACAAAAATCTCGACAACATACTACCTTCCGTAATGATAAGGCTACCATCCATTGGAGTAACAAAGATATCGACAACATACTACCTTCCATAATGACAAGGCTACCATTCATTGGAGTAACAAAAATCATGACAAAATACTACCTTCCATAATGACAAGGCTGCCATCCATTGGAGTAACAAAAATCTCGACAACAGACTACCTTCCATAATGACTAGGCTACCATCCATTGGAGTAACAATGATATCGACAACAGAATCCCTTCCATAATTACAAGGCTAGAATCCAATGTAGTAACAAAAATCTCGACAACAAACAACCTTCCATAATTATAAGGCTACCATCCATTATAGTAACATAAATCTCGACAACAAACTACCTTCGATAATGACAAGGCTACTATCCATTGGAGTAACAAAGATATCGACAACAGACTCCCTTCCATAATGACAAGGCTACAATCCAATGTAGTAACAAAAATCTCAACAACAAATAACCTTCCATAATTATAAGGCTACCATCCGTTGTAGTAACATAAATCTCCACAACACACTACCTTCCATAATGACAAGGCTACTATCCATTGGAGTACAAAATCTTGACAACAGGCTACCTTCCATAATGACAAGGCTAACATCCATTGGAGTAACAAAAATATCAACAAGAGATTATCTTCCATAATGACAAGGCTACCATCCATTGGAGTAACAAAAATCTCGACAACAAACTACCTTCCATAATGACAAGGCTACCATCCATTGGAGTAACAAAAATCTCGAAAATAGACTACCTCCCATGACTTCTAGGCTAGCATCCATTGGAATACCAAAAATCTCGACAACAGACTACCTTCCATAGACAAGGCTACTATCCAATGGAGTAACAAAAATATGGACAACAGACTACCTTCAATAATGACAAGGCTAACATACATTGTAGTAACAAAAATATGAACAACACACTACCTTCCATAATGACAACGCTACCATCCATTTGAGTAACAAAAATCACAACGAAAGACTGCCTTCCTTAATGACAAGGCTACCATCCATTGGAGTAACAAAAATCTCGACAACAGACTACCTTCAATAATGACAAGGCTACCATCCATTGGAGTAACAAAGATATCGACAACAGACTACCTTTCATAATGACAAGGCTACCATCCATTGGAATAACAAAAATCTCGAAAACAGAATACCTTCAATAATGACAAGGCTACCATCCATTGGAGTAACATAAATCTTGACAACAGACTACCTTCCATAGTGACAAGGCTACCATCCATTGGAGTAATAAAGATATCGACAACATACTACCTTCCATAATTACAAGGCTAACATCCATTGGAGTAACAAAGATATTAACAACATACTACCTTCCATAATGACAAGGCTTCCATTCATTGGACTAACAAAAATCACGACAAAAGACTACCATCGATAATGACAAGGCTGTCATCCATTGGAATAACAAAAATCTCGACAACAAACTACCTTCCACAATGACAAGGCTACCATCCATTGGAGTAACTAAAATCTCGACAATAGACTACGTTCAATAATGACATGGCTACCATTCATTGGAGTAACAAAAATATCGACAATAGACTACCTTCCATATTGACTAGGCTACCATCCATTGGAGCAACAAAGATATCGACAACAGACTACCTTCCATAATGACAAGGCTATCATCCATTGGAGTAACAAAAATCTCGACAACATACTACCTTCCATAATGATAAGGCTACCATCCATTGGAGTAACAAAGATATCGACAACATACTACCTTCCATAATGACAAGGCTACCATTCATTGGAGTAACAAAAATCACGAAAAAAGACTACCTTCCATAGTGACAAGGCTACCATCCATTGGAGTAATAAAGATATCGACAACATACTACCTTCCATAATGACTAGGCTACCATCCATTGGAGTAACAAAGATATCGACAACAAACTCCCTTCCATAATGACAAGGCTACAATCCAATGTAGTAACAAAAATCTCAACAACAAACAACCTTCCATAATTATAAGGCTACCATCAATTGTAGTAACATAAATCTCGACAACAAACTACCTTCCATAATGACAAGGCTACCATCCATTGGAGTAACAATGATATCGACAATAGACTCCCTCCCATAATGACAAGGCTACAATCCAATGTAGTAACAAAAATCTCGACAACAAACAACCTTCCATAATTATAAGGCTACCATCCATTGTAGTAACATAAATCTCGACAACAGACTACCTTCCATAATGACAAGGCTACTATCCATTGGAGTAACAAATATATCGACAACAGACTCCCTTCCATAATGACAAGGCTACAATCCAATGTAGTAACAAAAATCTCAACAACAAACAACCTTCCATAATTATAAGGCTACCATCCATTGTAGTAACATAAATCTCGACAACACACTACCTTCCATAATGACAAGGCTACTATCCATTGGAGTAAAAAATCTCGACAACAGGCTACCTTCCATAATGACAAGGCTACCATCCATTGGAGTAACAAAAATCTCGAAAATAGACTACCTCCCATGATTTCTAGGCTAGCATCCATTGGAATAACAAAAATCTCGACAAAAGACTACCTTCCATAATGACAAGGCTATTATCCAATGGAGTAACAAAAATATGGACAACAGACTACCTTCAATAATGACAAGGCTAACATACATTGTAGTAACAAAAATATAAACAACAGACTACCTTCCATAATGACAACGCTACCATTCATTTGAGTAACAAAAATCACAATGAAAGACTGCCTTCCATAATGACAAGGCTACCATCCATTGGAGTAACAAAAATCTCGACAATAGACTACCTTCAATAATGACAAGGCTACCATCCATTGGAGTAACAAAGATATCGACAACAGACTACCTTTCATAATGACAAGGCTTCCATTCATTGGACTAAAAAAAATCACAACAAAAGATTACCATCCATAATGACAAGGTTGCCATCCATTGGAATAACAAAAATCTCGACAACAGACTATCTTCCATAATGACAAGGCTACCATCCATTGGAGTAACTAAAATCTCGACAACAGACTACGTTCAATAATGACATGGCTACCATCCATTGGAGCAACAAAGATATCGACAACCGACTACCTTCCATAACGACAAGGCTACCATCCATTGGAGTAACAAAAATCTCGACAACATACTGCCTTCCATAATGATAAGGCTACCATCCATTGGAGTAACAAAGATATCGACAACATACTACCTTCCATAATGACAAGGCTACCATTCATTGGAGTAACAAAAATCACGACAAAAGACTACCTTCCATAATGACAAGGCTACCATCCATTGGAGTAACAAAAATCTCGACAACAGAATACCTTCCATAATGACTAGGCTACCATCCATTGGAGTAACAAAGATATCGACAACAGACTCCCTTCCATAATGACAAGGCTACAATCCAATGTAGTAACAAAAATCTCGACCACAAACAACCTTCCATAATTATAAGGCTACCATCCATTGTAGTAACATAAATCTGGACAATAGACTACCTTCCATAATGACAAGGCTACTATCCATTGGAGTACAAAAATCTCGACAATAGGCTACCTTCCATAATGACAAGGCTACCATCCATTTGAGTAACAAAAATAACAACAAGAGACTATCTTCCATAATGACAAGGCTACCATCCATTGGAGTAACAAAAATCTCGACAACAGACTACCTTCCATAATGACAAGACCATCATCCATTGGAGTAACAAAGATATCGGCAACATACTACATTCCATAATGATAAGGCTACCATCCATTGGAGTAACAAATATATCGACAACATACTACCTTCCATAATGACAAGGCTACCATCCATTGGAGTAACAAAAATATCAACAAGAGACTATTTTCCATAATGACATGGCTACCATCCATTGGAGTAACAAAAATTTGGACAACAGACTACCTTCAATAATGATAAGGCTGCCATCCATTGGAGTAACAAAAATATCGACAATAGACTACCTTCCATAATGACTAGACTACCATCCATTAGAGTAACAAAGATATCGACAATAGACTACCTTTCATAATGACAAGGCTACCATCCATTGGAATAACAAAAGTCTCGAAAACAGACTACCTTTCATAATGACAAGGCTGCCATCCATTGCAGTAACAAAAATATGGACAGCATACTACCTTCCCTAATGACAAGGCTAACATACATTGTAGTAACAAAAATCTGAACAACAGACTACCTTCCATAATGACAAGGCTACCATCCATTGGAGTAACAAAAATCACAACGACAAACTACCTTCCATAATGATAAGGCTACAATCTATTGGAGTAACAAAAATCTCGATAATAGACTACGTTCAATAATGACATGGCTACCATCCATTGGAGTAACAAAAATCTCGACAATAGACTACCTTCCATAATGACTAGGCTACCGTCTATTGGAGTAACAAAGATATCAATAATAGACTACCTTTCATAATGACAAGGCTACCATCCATTTGAATAACAAAAATCTAGAAAACAGACTACCTTCCATAATGACAAGGATACCATCCATTAGAGTAACAAAAATCTCGACAACAAACTACCTTCCATAATGACAAGGCTACCATCCATTGGAGTAACAAAAATCTCGAAAATAGACTACCTCCCATGATTTCTAGGCTAGCATCCATTGGAATAACAAAAATCTCGACAACAGACTACCTTCCATAATGACAAGGCTACTATCCAATGGAGTAACAAAAATATGGACAACAGACTACCTTCAATAATGACAAGGCTAACATACATTGTAGTAACAAAAATATGAACAACAGACTACCTTCCATAATGACAACACTACCATCCATTTGAGTAACAAAAATCACAACGAAAGAGTGCCTTCCATAATGACAAGGCTACCATCCATTAGAGTAACAAAAATCTCGACAGCAGACTACCTTCAATAATGACAAGGCTACCATCCATTGGAGTAACAAAGATATCGACAACAGACTACCTTTCATAATGACAAGGCTACCATCCATTGGAATAACAAAAATCTCGAAAACAGAATACCTTCCATAATGAAAAGGCTACCATACATTGGAGTAACATAAATTTTGACAACAGACTACCATCCATAGTGACAAGGCTACCATCCATTGGAGTAATAAAGATATCGACAACATACAACCTTCCATAATTACAAGGCTAACATCCATTGGAGTAACAAAGATATCGACAACATACTACCTTCCATAATGACAAGGCTACCATTCATTGGAGTAACAAAAATCACGACAAAAGACTACCTTCCATAATGACAAGGCTGCCATCCATTGGAGTAACAAAGATATCGACAACATACTACCTTCCATAATGACAAGGCTACCATTCATTGGAGTAACAAAAATCACAACAAAAGACTACCTTCCATAATGACAAGGCTGCCATCCATTGGAGTAACAAAAATCTCGACAACAGACTACCTTCCATAATGACTAGGCTACCATCCATTGGAGTAACAATGATATCGACAACAGACTCCCTTCCATAATGACAAGGCTACAATCCAATGTAGTAACAAAAATCTCGACAACAAACAACCTTCCATAATTATAAGGCTACCATCCATTGTAGTAACATAAATCTCGACAACAGACTACCTTCCATAATGACAAGGCTACCATCCATTGGAGTAACAAAAATATCAACAAGAGACTATCTTCTATAATGACAAGGCTACCATCCATTAGAGTAACAAAAATCTCGACAACAAACTACCTTCCATAATGACAAGGCTACCATCCATTGGAGTAACAAAAATCTCGAAAATAGACTACCTCCCATGATTTCTAGGTTAGCATCCATTGGAATAACAAAAATCTCGACAACAGACTACCTTCCATAATGACAAGGCTACTATCCAACGGAGTAACAAAAATCTCGAAAATAGACTACCTCCCATGATTTCTAGGTTAGCATCCATTGGAATAACAAAAATCTCGACAACAGACTATCTTCCATAATGATAAGGCTACTATCCAATGGAGTAACAAAAATATGGACAACAGACTACCTTCACTAATGACAAGGCTAACATACATTGTAGTAACAAAAATATGAACAACAGACTACCTTCCATAATGACAACACTACCATCCATTTGAGTAACAAAAATCACAACGAAAGACTGCCTTCCATAATGACAAGGCTACCATCCATTGGAGTAACAAAAATCTCGACAACAGACTACCTTCCATAATGACAAGGCTACTATCCAATGGAGTAACAAAAATATGGACAACAGACTACCTTCAACAATGACAAGGCTAACATACATTGTAGTAACAAAAATATGAACAACAGACTACCTTCCATAGTGACAAGGCTACCATCCATTGGAGTAATAAAGATATCGACAACATACTACCTTCCATAATTACAAGGCTAACATCCATTGGAGTAACAAAGATATCGACAACATACTACCTTCCATAATGACAAGGCTACCATTCATTGGACTAACAAAAATCACGACAAAAGACTACCATCCATAATGACAAGGCTGCCATCCATTGGAATAACAAAAATCTCGACAACATACTACCTTCCACAATGACAAGGCTACCATCCATTGGAGTAACTAAAATGTCGACAACAGACTACGTTTAATAATGACATGGCTACCATCCATTGGAGTAACATAAATATCGACAATAGACTACCTTCCATAGTGACTAGGCTACCATCCATTGGAGCAACAAAGATATCGACAACAGATTACCTTTCATAATGACAAGGCTACAATCCATTTGAATAACAAAAATCTCGAAAACAGACTACCTTCCATAGTGACAAGGCTACCATCCATTGGAGTAACAAAAATCTCGACAACATACTACCTTCCGTAATGATAAGGCTACCATCCATTGGAGTAACAAAGATATCGACAACATACTACCTTCCATAATGACAAGGCTACCATTCATTGGAGTAACAAAAATCATGACAAAATACTACCTTCCATAATGACAAGGCTGCCATCCATTGGAGTAACAAAAATCTCGACAACAGACTACCTTCCATAATGACTAGGCTACCATCCATTGGAGTAACAATGATATCGACAACAGAATCCCTTCCATAATTACAAGGCTAGAATCCAATGTAGTAACAAAAATCTCGACAACAAACAACCTTCCATAATTATAAGGCTACCATCCATTGTAGTAACATAAATCTCGACAACAAACTACCTTCGATAATGACAAGGCTACTATCCATTGGAGTAACAAAGATATCGACAACAGACTCCCTTCCATAATGACAAGGCTACAATCCAATGTAGTAACAAAAATCTCAACAACAAATAACCTTCCATAATTATAAGGCTACCATCCGTTGTAGTAACATAAATCTCCACAACACACTACCTTCCATAATGACAAGGCTACTATCCATTGGAGTACAAAATCTCGACAACAGGCTACCTTCCATAATGACAAGGCTAACATCCATTGGAGTAACAAAAATATCAACAAGAGATTATCTTCCATAATGACAAGGCTACCATCCATTGGAGTAACAAAAATCTCGACAACAAACTACCTTCCATAATGACAAGGCTACCATCCATTGGAGTAACAAAAATCTCGAAAATAGACTACCTCCCATGACTTCTAGGCTAGCATCCATTGGAATACCAAAAATCTCGACAACAGACTACCTTCCATAGACAAGGCTACTATCCAATGGAGTAACAAAAATATGGACAACAGACTACCTTCAATAATGACAAGGCTAACATACATTGTAGTAACAAAAATATGAACAACACACTACCTTCCATAATGACAACGCTACCATCCATTTGAGTAACAAAAATCACAACGAAAGACTGCCTTCCTTAATGACAAGGCTACCATCCATTGGAGTAACAAAAATCTCGACAACAGACTACCTTCAATAATGACAAGGCTACCATCCATTGGAGTAACAAAGATATCGACAACAGACTACCTTTCATAATGACAAGGCTACCATCCATTGGAATAACAAAAATCTCGAAAACAGAATACCTTCAATAATGACAAGGTTACCATCCATTGGAGTAACATAAATCTTGACAACAGACTACCTTCCATAGTGACAAGGCTACCATCCATTGGAGTAATAAAGATATCGTTAACATACTACCTTCCATAATTACAAGGCTAACATCCATTGGAGTAACAAAGATATTAACAACATACTACCTTCCATAATGACAAGGCTTCCATTCATTGGACTAACAAAAATCACGAAAAAAGACTACCATCGATAATGACAAGGCTGTCATCCATTGGAATAACAAAAATCTCGACAACAAACTACCTTCCACAATGACAAGGCTACCATCCATTGGAGTAACTAAAATCTCGACAATAGACTACGTTCAATAATGACATGGCTACCATTCATTGGAGTAACAAAAATATCGACAATAGACTACCTTCCATATTGACTAGGCTACCATCCATTGGAGCAACAAAGATATCGACAACAGACTACCTTCCATAATGACAAGGCTATCATCCATTGGAGTAACAAAAATCTCGACAACATACTACCTTCCATAATGATAAGGCTACCATCCATTGGAGTAACAAAGATATCGACAACATACTACCTTCCATAATGACAAGGCTACCATTCATTGGAGTAACAAAAATCACGAAAAAAGACTACCTTCCATAATGACAAGGCTGCCATCCATTGGAGTAAAAAAAATCTCGACAACAGACTACCTTCCATAATGACTAGGCTACCATCCATTGGAGTAACAAAGATATCGACAACAAACTCCCTTCCATAATGACAAGGCTACAATCCAATGTAGTAACAAAAATCTCAACAACAAACAACCTTCCATAATTATAAGGCTACCATCAATTGTAGTAACATAAATCTCGACAACAGACTACCTTCCATAATGACAAGGCTACCATCCATTGGAGTAACAATGATATCGACAATAGACTCCCTCCCATAATGACAAGGCTACAATCCAATGTAGTAACAAAAATCTCGACAACAAACAACCTTCCATAATTATAAGGCTACCGTCCATTGTAGTAACATAAATCTCGACAACAGACTACCTTCCATAATGACAAGGCTACTATCCATTGGAGTAACAAAGATATCGACAACAGACTCCCTTCCATAATGACAAGGCTACAATCCAATGTAGTAACAAAAATCTCAACAACAAACAACCTTCCATAATTATAAGGCTACCATCCATTGTAGTAACATAAATCTCGACAACACACTACCTTCCATAATGACAAGGCTACTATCCATTGGAGTAAAAAATCTCGACAACAGGCTACCTTCCATAATGACAAGGCTACCATCCATTGGAGTAACAAAAATATCAACAAGAGATTATCTTCCATAATGACAAGGCTACCATCCATTGGAGTAATAAAAATCTCGACAACAAACTACCTTCCATAATGACAAGGCTACCATCCATTGGAGTAACAAAAATCTCGAAAATAGACTACCTCCCATGATTTCTAGGCTAGCATCCATTGGAATAACAAAAATCTCGACAAAAGACTACCTTCCATAATGACAAGGCTATTATCCAATGGAGTAACAAAAATATGGACAACAGACTACCTTCAATAATGACAAGGCTAACATACATTGTAGTAACAAAAATATAAACAACAGACTACCTTCCATAATGACAACGCTACCATTCATTTGAGTAACAAAAATCACAATGAAAGACTGCCTTCCATAATGACAAGGCTACCATCCATTGGAGTAACAAAAATCTCGACAACAGACTACCTTCAATAATGACAAGGCTACCATCCATTGGAGTAACAAAGATATCGACAACAGACTACCTTTCATAATGACAAGGCTACCATCCATTGGAATAACAAAAATCTCGAAAACAGAATACCTTCCATAATGAAAAGGCTACCATCCATTGGAGTAACATAAATTTTGACAACAGACTACCATCCATAGTGACAAGGCTACCATCCATTGGAGTAATAAAGATATCGACAACATACAACCTTCCATAATTACAAGGCTAACATCCATTGGAGTAACAAAGATATCGATAACATACTAACTTCCATAATGACAAGGCTTCCATTCATTGGACTAACAAAAATCACAACAAAAGATTACCATCCATAATGACAAGGTTGCCATCCATTGGAATAACAAAAATCTCGACAACAGACTATCTTCCACAATGACAAGGCTACCATCCATTGGAGTAACTAAAATCTCGACAACAGACTACGTTCAATAATGACATGGCTACCATCCATTGGAGCAACAAAGATATCGACAACAGACTACCTTCCATAACGACAAGGCTACCATCCATTGGAGTAACAAAAATCTCGACAACATACTCCCTTCCATAATGATAAGGCTACCATCCATTGGAGTAACAAAGATATCGACAACATACTACCTTCCATAATGACAAGGCTACCATTCATTGGAGTAACAAAAATCACGACAAAAGACTACCTTCCATAATGACAAGGCTACCATCCATTGGAGTAACAAAAATCTCGACAACAGAATACCTTCCATAATGACTAGGCTACCATCCATTGGAGTAACAAAGATATCGACAACAGACTCCCTTCCATAATGACAAGGCTACAATCCAATGTAGTAACAAAAATCTCGACAACAAACAACCTTCCATAATTATAAGGCTACCATCCATTGTAGTAACATAAATCTGGACAATAGACTACCTTCCATAATGACAAGGCTACTATCCATTGGAGTACAAAAATCTCGACAATAGGCTACCTTCCATAATGACAAGGCTACCATCCATTTGAGTAACAAAAATAACAACAAGAGACTATCTTCCATAATGACAAGGCTACCATCCATTGGAGTAACAAAAATCTCGACAACAGACTACCTTCCATAATGACAAGACCATCATCCATTGGAGTAACAAAGATATCGGCAACATACTACATTCCATAATGATAAGGCTACCATCCATTGGAGTAACAAATATATCGACAACATACTACCTTCCATAATGACAAGGCTACCATCCATTGGAGTAACAAAAATATCAACAAGAGACTATTTTCCATAATGACATGGCTACCATCCATTGGAGTAACAAAAATTTGGACAACAGACTACCTTCAATAATGATAAGGCTACCATCCATTGGAGTAACAAAAATATCGACAATAGACTACCTTCCATAATGACTAGACTACCATCCATTAGAGTAACAAAGATATCGACAATAGACTACCTTTCATAATGACAAGGCTACCATCCATTGGAATAACAAAAGTCTCGAAAACAGACTACCTTTCATAATGACAAGGCTGCCATCCATTGCAGTAACAAAAATATGGACAGCATACTACCTTCCCTAATGACAAGGCTAACATACATTGTAGTAACAAAAATCTGAACAACAGACTACCTTCCATAATGACAAGGCTACCATCCATTGGAGTAACAAAAATCACAACGACAAACTACCTTCCATAATGACAAGGCTACAATCTATTGGAGTAACAAAAATCTCGATAATAGACTACGTTCAATAATGACATGGCTACCATCCATTGGAGTAACAAAAATCTCGACAATAGACTACCTTCCATAATGACTAGGCTACCGTCTATTGGAGTAACAAAGATATCAATAATAGACTACCTTTCATAATGACAAGGCTACCATCCATTTGAATAACAAAAATCTAGAAAACAGACTACCTTCCATAATGACAAGGATACCATCCATTAGAGTAACAAAAATCTCGACAACAAACTACCTTCCATAATGACAAGGCTACCATCCATTGGAGTAACAAAAATCTCGAAAATAGACTACCTCCCATGATTTCTAGGCTAGCATCCATTGGAATAACAAAAATCTCGACAACAGACTACCTTCCATAATGACAAGGCTACTATCCAATGGAGTAACAAAAATATGGACAACAGACTACCTTCAATAATGACAAGGCTAACATACATTGTAGTAACAAAAATATGAACAACAGACTACCTTCCATAATGACAACACTACCATCCATTTGAGTAACAAAAATCACAACGAAAGAGTGCCTTCCATAATGACAAGGCTACCATCCATTAGAGTAACAAAAATCTCGACAACAGACTACCTTCAATAATGATAAGGCTACCATCCATTGGAGTAACAAAGATATTGACAACAGACTACCTTTCATAATGACAAGGCTACCATCCATTGGAATAACAAAAATATCGAAAACAGAATACCTTCCATAATGAAAAGGCTACCATACATTGGAGTAACATAAATTTTGACAACAGACTACCATCCATAGTGACAAGGCTACCATCCATTGGAGTAATAAAGATATCGACAACATACAACCTTCCATAATTACAAGGCTAACATCCATTGGAGTAACAAAGATATCGACAACATACTACCTTCCATAATGACAAGGCTACCATTCATTGGAGTAACAAAAATCACGACAAAAGACTACCTTCCATAATGACAAGGCTGCCATCCATTGGAGTAACAAAGATATCGACAACATACACCTTCCATAATGACAAGGCTACCATTCATTGGAGTAACAAAAATCACGACAAAAGACTACCTTCCATAATGACAAGGCTGCCATCCATTGGAGTAACAAAAATCTCGACAACAGACTACCTTCCATAACGACAAGGCTACCATCCATTGGAGTAACAAAAATGTCGACAACATACTACCTTCCATAATGATAAGGCTACCATCCATTGGATTAACAAAGATATCGACAACATACTACCTTCCATAATGACAAGGCTACCATTCATTGGAGTAACAAAAATCACGACAAAAGACTACCTTCCATAATGACAAGGCTACCATCCATTGGAGTAACAAAAATCTCGACACTAGAATACCTTCCATAATGACTAGGCTACCATCCATTGGAGTAACAAAGATATCGACAACAGACTCCCTTCCATAATGACAAGGCTACAATCCAATGTAGTAACAAAAATCTCGACCACAAACAACCTTCCATAATTATAAGGCTACCATCCATTGTAGTAACATAAATCTAGACAATAGACTACCTTCCATAATGACAAGGCTATTATCCATTGGAGTACAAAAATCTCGACAACAGGCTACCTTCCATAATGACAAGGCTACCATCCATTTGAGTAACAAAAATAACAACAAGAGACTATCTTCCATAATGACAAGGCATTCATCCATTGGAGTAACAAAAATCTCGACAACAGACTACCTTCCATAATGACAAGACCATCATCCATTGGAGTAACAAAGATATCGGCAACATACTACATTCCATAATGATAAGGCTACCATCCATTGGAGTAACAAATATATCGACAACATACTACCTTCCATAATGACAAGGCTACCATCCATTGGAGTAACAAAAATATCAACAAGAGACTATTTTCCATAATGACATGGCTACCATCCATTGGAGTAACAAAAATTTGGACAACAGACTACCTTCAATAATGATAAGGCTACCATCCATTGGAGTAACAAAAATATCGACAATAGACTACCTTCCATAATGACTAGACTACCATCCATTAGAGTAACAAAGATATCGACAATAGACTACCTTTCATAATGACAAGGCTACCATCCATTGGAATAACAAAAGTCTCGAAAACAGACTACCTTTCATAATGACAAGGCTGCCATCCATTGCAGTAACAAAAATATGGACAGCATACTACCTTCCCTAATGACAAGGCTAACATACATTGTAGTAACAAAAATCTGAACAACAGACTACCTTCCATAATGACAAGGCTACCATCCATTGGAGTAACAAAAATCACAACGACAAACTACATTCCATAATGACAAGGCTACAATCTATTGGAGTAACAAAAATCTCGATAATAGACTACGTTCAATAATGACATGGCTACCATCCATTGGAGTAACAAAAATCTCGACAATAGACTACCTTCCATAATGACTAGGCTACCGTCTATTGGAGTAACAAAGATATCGATAATAGACTACCTTTCATAATGACAAGGCTACCATCCATTTGAATAACAAAAATCTAGAAAACAGACTACCTTCCATAATGACAAGGATACCATCCATTAGAGTAACAAAAATCTCGACAACAAACTACCTTCCATAATGACAAGGCTACCATCCATTGGAGTAACAAAAATCTCGAAAATAGACTACCTCCCATGATTTCTAGGCTAGCATCCATTGGAATAACAAAAATCTCGACAACAGACTACCTTCCATAATGACAAGGCTACTATCCAATGGAGTAACAAAAATATGGACAACAGACTACCTTCAATAATGACAAGGCTAACATAAATTGTAGTAACAAAAATATTAACAACAGACTACCTTCCATAATGACAACACTACCATCCATTTGAGTAACAAAAATCACAACGAAAGAGTGCCTTCCATAATGACAAGGCTACCATCCATTGGAGTAACAAAAATCTCGACAATAGACTACCTTCCATAATGACAAGGCTATTAACCAATGGAGTAACAAAAATATGGACAACAGACTACCTTCGACAATGACAAGGCTAACATACATTGTAGTAACAAAAATATGAACAACAGACTACCTTCCATAGTGACAAGGCTACCATCCATTGGAGTAATAAAGATATCGACAACATACTACCTTCCATAATTACAAGGCTAACATCCAATGGAGTAACAAAGATATCGACAACATACTACCTTCCATAATGACAAGGCTACCATTCATTGGACTAACAAAAATCACGACAGACAACTACCATCCATAATGACAAGGCTGCCATCCATTGGAATAACAAAAATCTCGACAACATACTACCTTCCACAATGACAAGGCTACCATCCATTGGAGTAACTAAAATCTCGACAACAGACTACGTTCAATAATGACATGGCTACCATCCATTGGAGTAACAAAAATATCGACAATAGACTACCTTCTATATTGACTAGGCTACCATCCATTGGAGCAACAAAGATATCGAAGACAAATTACCTTTCATAATGACAAGGCTACCATCCATTAAAGTAACAAAAATCTCGACAACATACTACCTTCCATAATGACAAGGCTACCATTCATTGGAGTAACAAAAATCACGACAAAAGACTACCTTCCATAATGACAAGGCTGCCATCCATTGGAGTAACAAAAATCTCGACAACAGACTACCTTCCATAATGACTAGGCTACCATCCATTGGAGTAACAATGATATCGACAACAGACTCCCTTCCATAATGACAAGGCTACGATCCAATGTAGTAACAAAAATCTCGACAACAAATAACCTTCCATAATTATAAGGCTACCATCCATTGTAGTAACATAAATCTCGACAACAGACTACCTTCCATAATGACAAGTCTACTATCCATTGGAGTAACAAAGATTTCGACAACAGACTCCCTTCCATAATGACAAGGCTACAATCCAATGTAGTAACAAAAATCTCAACAACAAACAACCTTCCATAATTATAAGGCTACCGTCCATTGTAGTAACATAAATCTCGACAACAGAATACCTTCCATAACGTCAAGGCTACTATCCATTGGAGTACAAAAATCTCGACAACAGGCTACCTTCCATAATGACAAGGCTACCATTCATTGGAGTAACAAAAATATCAACAAGAGATTATCTTCCATAATGACAAGGCTACCATCCATTGGAGTAACAAAAATCTCGACAACAAACTACCTTCCATAATGACTAGGCTACCATCCATTGGAGTAACAAAAATCTCGAAAATAGACTACCTCCCATGATTTCTAGGCTAGCATCCATTGGAATAACAAATATCTCGACAATAGACTACCTTCCATAATGACAAGGCTACTATCCAATGGAGTAACAAAAATATGGACAACAGACTACCTTCAATAATGACAAGGCTAACATACATTGTAGTAACAAAAATATGAACAACAGACTATCTTCCATAATGACAACGCTACCATCCATTTGAGTAACAAAAATCACAACGAAAGACTTCCTTCCATAATGACAAGGCTACCATCCATTGGAGTAAGAAAGATATCGACAATAGACTACCTTTCATAATGACAAGGCTACCATCCATTGGAATAACAAAAATCTCGAAAACAGAATACCTTCCATAATGACAAGGCTACCATCCATTGGAGTAACAAAAATCTTGACAACAGACTACCTTCCATAGTGACAAGGCTACCATCCATTGGAGTAATAAAGATATCGACAACATACTACCTTCCATAATTACAAGGCTAACATCCATTGGAGTAACAAAGATATCGATAACATACTACCTTCCATAATGACAAGGCTTTCATTCATTGGACTAACAAAAATCACGACAAAAGACTACCATCCATAATGACAAGGCTGCCATCCATTGGAATAACAAAAATCTCGACAACAGACTACCTTCCACAATGACATGGCTACCATCCATTGGAGTAACTAAAATCTCGACAACAAACTACCTTCCATAATGATAAGGCTACCATCCATTGGAGTAACAAAAATCTCGAAAATAGACTACCTCCCATGATTTCTAGGGTAGCATCCATTGGAATAACAAAAATCTTGACAACAGACTACCTTCCATAATGACAAGGCTACTATCCAATGGGGTAACAAAAATATGGACAACAGACTACCTTCAATAATGACAAGGCTAACATACATTGTAGTAACAAAAATATGAACAACAGACTACCTTCCATAATGACAACGCTACCATCCATTTGAGTAACAAAAATCACAACGAATAACTGCCTTCAATAATGACAAGGCTACCATCTATTGGAGTAACAAAAATCTCGACAACAGACTACCTTCAATAATGACAAGGCTACCATCCATTGGAGTAACAAAAATCTCGACAATAGACTACCTTCCATAATGACTAGGCTACAATCCATTGGAGTAACAAAGATATCGACAATAGACTACCTTTCATAATGACAAGGCTACCATCCATTGGAATAACAAAAATCTCGAAAACAGAATACCTTCCATAATGACAAGGCTACCATCCATTGGAGTAACAAAAATCTCGACATCAGACTACCTTCTATAATGAAAAGGCTACTATCCATTAGAGTAACAAAAATCTCGACAACAGGCTGCCTTCCATAATGACAAGGCTACCATCCATTGGAGTAACAAAAATATCAATAAGAGACTATCTTCCATAATGACAAGGCTACCATCCATTGTAGTAACAAAAATCTGAACAACAGACTACCTTCCATAATGACAAGGCTACCATCCATTGGAGTAACAAAAATCACAACGACAAACTACCTTCCATAATGACAAGGCTACAATCTATTGGAGTAACAAAAATCTCGATAATAGACTATGTTCAATAATGACATGGCTACCATCTATTGGAGTAACAAAAATCTCGACAATAGACTACCTTCCATAATGACTAGGCTACCATCTATTGGAGTAACAAAGATATCGACAACAGATTACCTTTCATAATGATAAGGCTACCATGCATTGGAGTAACAAAGATATCGACAACATACTACCTTCCATAATGACAAGGCTACCATTCATTGGAGTAACAAAAATCACGACAAAAGACTACCTTCCATAATGACAAGGCAGCCATCCATTGGAGTAACAAAAATCTCGACAATAGACTACCGTTCCATAATGACTAGGCTACCATCCATTGGAGTAACAAAGATATCGACAACAGACTACCTTCCATAATGACAAGGCTACAATCCAATGTAGTAACAAAAATCTCAACAACAAACTACCTTCCATAATTATAAGGCTACCATCCATTGTAGTAACATAAATCTCGACAATAGACTACCTTCCATAATGACAAAGCTACCATCCATTCGAGTAACAAAAATATCAACAAGAGACTATCTTCCATAATGACAAGGCTACCATACATTAGAGTAACAATAATCTCGACAACAAACTACCTTCCATAATGATAAGGCTACCATCCATTGGAGTAACAAAAATCTCGAAAATAGACTACCTCCCATGATTTCTAGGGTAGCATCCATTGGAATAACAAAAATCTCGACAACAGACTACCTTCCATAATGACAAGGCTACTATCCAATGGGGTAACAAAAATATGGACAACAGACTACCTTCAATAATGACAAGGCTAACATACATTGTAGTAACAAAAATATGAACAACAGACTACCTTCCATAATGACAACGCTACCATCCATTTGAGTAACAAAAATCACAACGAAAGACTGCCTTCCATAATGAAAAGGCTACCATCCATTGGAGTAACAAAAATCTCGACAACAGTCTACCTTCAATAATGACAAGGCTACCATCCATTGGAGTAACAAAAATCACGACAATAGTCTACCTTCCATAATGACTAGGCTACAATCCATTGGAGTAACAAAGATATCGACAACAAACTACCTTTCATAATGACAAGGCTACCATCCATTAGAACAACAAAAATCTCGAAAACAGAATACCTTCCACAATGACAAGGCTACCATCCATTGGAGTAACAAAAATCTCGACAACAGACTACCTTCCATAGTGACAAGGCTACCATCCATTGGAGTAACAAAGATATCGACAACATACTACCTTCCATAATTACAAGGCTAACAACCATTGGAGTAACAAAGATATCGACAACATACTACGTTCCATAATGATAAGGCTACCATTCATTGGACTAACAAAAATCACGACAAAAGACTACCATCCATAATGACAATGTTGCCATCCATTGGAATAACAAAAATCTCGACAACAGACTACCTTCCATAATGACAAGGCTACCATCCATTGGAGTAACTAAAATCTCGACAACAGACTACGTTCAATAATGACATGGCTACCATCCATTGGAGTAACAAAAATATCGACAATAGACTACCTTCCATATTTACTAGGCTACCATCCATTGGAGCAACAAAGATATCGACAACATATTACCTTTCATAATGACAAGGATACCATCCATTTGAATAACAAAAATCTCGAAAACAGACTACCTTCCATAATGACAAGGCTACAATCCATTGGAGTAACAAAAATCTCGACAACAGACTACCTTCCATAATGACAAGACCACCATCCATTGGAGTAACAAAGATATCGACAACATACTACCTTCCATAATGATAAGGCTACCATCCATTGGAGTAACAAAGATATCGACACAATACTACCATCTATAACGACAAGGCTACCATTCATTGGAGTAACAAAAATCATGACAAAAGACTACCATCCATAATGATAAGGCTGCCATCCATTGGAGTAACAAAAATCTCGACAATTGACTACTGTTCCATAATGACTAGGCTACCATCCATTGGAGTAACAAAGATATCGACAACAGACTACCTTCCATAATGACATGGCTACAATCGAATGTAGTAACAAAAATCTCGACAACAGACTACCTTCCATAATGACAAGACTACCATCCATTCGAGTAACAAAAATATCATTAAGAGACTATCTTCCATAATGAAAAGGCTACCATCCATTTGAGTAACAAAAATCTCGACAACAAACTACCTTCCATAATGACAAGGCTACCATCCATTGGAGTAACAAAAATCTCGAAAATAGACTACCTCCCATGATTTCTAGGCTAGCATCCATTGGAATAACAAAAATCTCGACAACAGACTACCTTCCATAATGACAAGGCTACTATCCAATGGAGTAACAAAAATATGGACAACAGACTACCTTCAATAATGACAAGGCTAACATACATTGTAGTAACAAAAATATGAACAACAGACTACCTTCCATAATGACAACGCTACCATCCATTTGAGTAATAAAAATCACAACGAAAGACTGCCTTCCATAATGACAAGGCTACCATCCATTGGAGTAACAAAAATCTCGACAACATACTACCTTTAATAATGACAAGGCTACCATCCATTGGAGTAACAAAGATATCGACAACAGACTACCTTTCATAATGACAAGGCTACCATCCATTGGAATAACAAAAATCTCGAAAACAGAATACCTTCCATAATGACAAGGCTACCATCTATTGGAGTAACAAAACTGTTGACAACAAACTACCGTCCATAGTGACAACGCTACCATCCATTGGAGTAATAAAGATATCGACAACATACTACATTCCATAATTACAAGGCTAACATCCATTGGAGTAACAAAGATATCGACAACATACTACCTTCCATAATGACAAGGCTTCCATTCATTAGACTAACAAAAATCACGACAAAAGACTACCATCCATAATGACAAGGCTTCCATACATTGGAATAACAAAAATCTCGACAACATACCACCTTCCACAATGACAAGGCTACCATCCATTGGAGTAACTAAAATCACGACAACAGACTACGTTCAATAATTACATGGCTACCATCTATTGGAGTAACAAAAATATCGACAATAGACTACCTTCCATATTGACTAGGCTACCATCCATTGGAGCAACAAAGATATCGACAACAGACTACCTTCCATAATGACAAGGCTACCATCCATTGGAGTAACAAAAATCTCGACAACATACTACCTTCCATAATGATAAGGCTACCATCCATTGGAGTAACAAAGATATCGACAACATACTACCTTCCATAATGACAAGGCTACCATCCATAATGACAAGGCTGCCATCCATTGGAGTAACAAAAATCTCGACAACAGACTACCTTCCATAATGACTAGGCTACCATCCATTGGAGTAACAAAGATATCGATAACAGACTCCCTTCCATAATGACAAGGCTACAATCCAATGTAGTAACAAAAATATAGACAACAAACAACCTTCCATAATTATAAGGCTACCATCCATTGTAGTAACATAAATCTCGACAACAGACTACCTTCCATAATGACAAGGCTACTATCCATTGGAGTACAAAAATCTCGACAACAGGATACCTCCCATAATGACAAGGCTACCATCCATTAGAGTAACAAAAATATCAACAAGAGACTATCTTCCATAATGACAAGGCTACCATCCATTGGAGTAACAAAAATCTCAACAACAGACTGCCTTCCATAATGACAAAACCATCATCCATTGGAGTAACAAAGATATCGACAACATACTACATTCCATAATGATAAGGCTACCATCCATTGGAGTAACAAATATATCGACAACATACTACCTTCCATAATGACAAGTCTACCATCCATTGGAGTAACAAAAATATCAACAAGAGACTATTTTTCATAATGACATGGCTACCATCCATTGGAGTAACAAAAATCTCGACAACAGACTACCTTAAATAATGACAAGGCTACCATCCATTGGAGTAACAAAAATATCGATAATAGACTACCTTCCATAATGACTAGGCTACCATCCATTAGAGTAACAAAGATATCGACAATAGACTACCTTTCATAATGACAAGGCTACCATCCATTGGAATAACAAAAGTCTCGAGAACAAACTACCTTCCATAATGACATGGCTGCCATCCATTGGAGTAACAAAAATATGGGCAGCATACTACCTTCCCTAATGACAAGGCTAACATACATTGTAGTAACAAAAATCTGAACAATAGACTACCTTCCATAATGACAAGGCTACCATCCATTGGGGTAACAAAAATCACAATGACAAACTACCTTCCATAATGAAAAGGCTACAATCTATTGGAGTAACAAAAATCTTGATAATAGACTACGTTCAATAATGACATGGCTACCATCCATTGGAGTAACAAAAATCTCGACAATAGACTACCTTCCATAATGACTAGGCTACCATCTATTGGAGTAACAAAGATATCGACAACAGACTACCTTTCATAATGACAAGGCTACCAACCATTTGAATAACAAAAATCTAGAAAACAGACTACCTTCCATAATGACAAGGATACCATCCATTGGAGTAACAAAAATCTGGACAACAGACTACCTTCCATAATGACAAGACCACCATCCATTGGAGTAACAAAGATATCGACAACATACTACCTTCCATAATGATAAGGCTACCATCCATTGGAGTAACAAAGTTATCGACAACATACTACCTTCCATAATGACAAGGCTACCATTCATTGGAGTAACAAAAATCACGACAAAAGACTACCTTCCATAATGACAAGGCTGCCATCCATTGGAGTAACAAAAATCTCGACAATAGACTACCATTCCATAATGACTAGGCTACCATCCATTGGAGTATCAAAGATATCGACAACAGACTACCTTCCATAATGACAAGGCTACAATCCAATGTAGTAACAAAAATCTCGACAACAAACTACCTTCCATAATTATAAGACTACCATCCATTGTAGTAACATAAATCTCGACAATAGACTATCTTCCATAATGACAAGTCTACTATCCATTGGATTAACAAAAATCTCGACAACAGACTACCTTCTATAATGACAATACCATCCATTCGAGTAACAAAAATATCAACAAGGGACTATCTTCCATAATGACAAGGCTACCATCCAGTGGAGTAACAAAAATCTCGACAACAAACTACCTTCCATAATGATAAGGCTACCATCCATTGGAGTAACAAAAATCTCGAAAATAGACTACCTCCCATGATTTCTAGGCTAGCATCCATTGGAAAAACAAAAATCTCGACAACAGACTACCTTCCATAATGACAAGGCTACTATCCAATGGAGTAACTAAAATATGGACAACAGACTACCTTCAATAATGACAAGGCTAACATACATTGTAGTAACCAAAATATGAACAACAGACTACCTTCCATAATGACAACGCTACCATCCATTTGAGTAACAAAAATCACAACGAAAGACTGCCTTCCATAATGACAAGGCTACCATCCATTGGAGTAACAAAAATATCGACAACAGACTACCTTCAATAATGTCAAGGCTACCATCCATTGGAGTAACAAAAATCTGGACAACAGACTACCTTCCATAATGACCAGACCACCATCCATTGGAGTAACAAAGATATCGACAACATACTACCTTCCATAATGATAAGGCTACCATCCATTGGAGTAACAAAGATATCGACAACATACTACCTTCCATAATGACAAGGCTACCATTCATTGGAGTAACAAAAATCACGACAAAAGACTACCTTCCATAATGACAAGGCTGCCATCCATTGGAGTAACAAAAATCTCGACAATAGACTACCGTTCCATAATGACTAGGCTACCATCCATTGGAGTATCAAAGATATCGACAACAGACTACCTTCCATAATGACAAGACTACCATCCATTCAAGTAACAAAAATATCAACAACAAACAACCTTCCATAATTATAAGGCTACCATCCATTGTAGTAACATAAATCTCGACAATAGACTATCTTCCATAATGACAAGGCAACTATCCATTGGAGTAACAAAAATCTCGACAACAGACTACCTTCCATAATGATAAGGCTACCATCCATTGGAGTAACAAAAATCTCGAAAATAGACTACCTCCCATGATTTATAGGCTAGCATCCATTGGAATAACAAAAATCTCGACAACAGACTACCTTCCATAATGACAAGGCTACTATCCAATGGAGTAACAAAAATATGGACAACAGACTACCTTCAATAATGACAAGGCTAACATACATTGTAGTAACAAAAATATGAACAACAGACTACCTTCCATAATGACAACGCTACCATCCATTTGAGTAACAAAAATCACAACGAAAGACTGCCTTCCATAATTACAAGGCTACCATCCATTGGAGTAACAAAAATCTCGACAACAGACTACCTTCAATAATGACAAGGCTACCATCTATTGGAGTAACAAAAATCTCGACAATAGACTACCTTCCATAATGACTAGGCTACAATCCATTGGAGTAACAAAGATATCGACAACAGACTACCTTTCATAATGACAAGGCTACCATCCATTGGAATAACAAAAATCTCAAAAACAGACTACCTTCCACAATGACAAGGCTACCATCCATTGGAGTAACTAAAATCTCGACAACAGACTACCTTCAATAATGACATGGCTACCATCCATTGGAGTAACAAAAATATAGACAATATACTACCTTCCATATTGACTAGGCTACCATCCATTGGAGCATCAAAGATATCGACAACAGATTACCTTTCATAATGACAAGGCTACCATCCATTTGAATAACAAAAATCTCGAAAACAGACTACCTTCCATAATGACAAGGCTACCATCCATTGGAGTAACAAAAATCTCGACAACAGACTACCCTCCATAATGACAAGACCACCATCCATTGGAGTAACAAATATATCGACAACATACTACCTTCCATAATGATAAGGCTACCATCCATTGAAGTAACAAAGATATCGACAACATAGTACCTTCTATAATGACAAGGCTGCCATCCATTGGAGTAACAAAAATCTCGACAACAGACTACCTTCCATAATGACTAGGCTACCATCCATTGGAGTAACAAAGATATCGACAATAGACTCCCTTCCATAATGACAAAGCTAAAATCCAATGTAGTAACAAAAATCTCGACAACAAACAACCTTCCATAATTATAAGGCTACCATCCATTGTAGTAACATAAATCTCGACATCAAACTACCTTCCATAATGACAAGGCTACTATCCATTGGAGTAACAAAAATCTCGACAACAGGCTACCATCCATAATGACAAGGCTACCATCCATTGGAGTAACAAAAATATCAACAAGAGACTATCTTCCATAATGACAAGGCTACCATCCATTGTAGTAACAAAAATCTCGACAACAGACTACCTTCCATAATGATAAGGCTACCATCCATTGGAGTAACAAAAATCACAACGACAAACTACCTTCCATAATGACAAGGCTACAATCTATTGGAGTAACAAAAATCTCGATAATAGACTACGTTCAATAATGACATGGCAACCATCCATTGGAGTAACAAAAATCTCTACAATAGACTACCTTCCATAATGACTAGGCTACCATCTATTGGAGTAACAAAGATATCAACAACAGACTACCTTTCATAATGACAAGGCTACCATCCATTTGAATAACAAAAATCTAGAAAACAGACTACCTTCCATAATGACAAGGCTACCATCCAATGGAGTAACAAAAATCTGGACAACAGACTACCTTCCATAATGACAAGACCACCATCCATTGGAGTAACAAAGATATCGACAACATACTACCTTCCATAATGATAAGGCTACAATCCATTGGAGTAACAAAGATATTTACAACATACTACCTTCCATAATGACAAGGCTACCATTCATTGGAGTAACAAAAATCACGACAAAAGACTACCTTCCATAATGACAAGGCTGCCATCCATTGGAGTAACAAAAATCTCGACAATAGACTACCGTTCCATAATGACTAGGCTACCATCCATTGGAGTAACAAAGATATCGACAACAGACTACCTTCCATAATGACAAGGCTACAATCCAATGTAGTAAGAAAAATCTCGACAACAAACTACCTTCCATAATTATAAGGCTACCATCCATTGTAGTAACATAAATCTCGACAATAGACTACCTTCCATAATGACAAGGCTACCATCCATTCGAGTAACAAAAATATCAACAAGAGACTATCTTCCATAATGACAAGGCTACCATCCATTGGAGTAACAAAAATCTCGACAATAGACTACCTTCCATAATGACAAGGCTACTATCCAATGGAGTAACAAAAATATGGACAACAGACTACCTTCAATAATGACAAGGCTAACATACATTATAGTAACAAAAATATGAACAACAGACTACCTTCCATAATGACAACGCTACCATCCATTTGAGTAACAAAAATCACAAAGAAAGACTGCCTTCCATAATGAAAAGGCTACCATCCATTGGAGTAAAAAAAATCTCGACAACAGTCTACCTTCAATAATGACAAGGCTACCATCCATTGGAGTAACAAAAATCACGACAATAGTCTACCTTCCATAATGACTAGGCTACAATCCATTGGAGTAACAAAGATATCGACAACAGACTACCTTTCATAATGACAAGGCTACCATCCATTATAATAACAAAAATCTCGAAAACAGAATACCTTCCATAATGACAAGGCTACCATCCATTGGAGTAACAAAAATCTCAACAACAGACTACCTTCCATAGTCACAAGGCTACCATCCATTGGAGTAACAAAGATATCGACAACATACTACCTTCCATAATTACAAGGCTAACATCCATTGGAGTAACAAAGATATCGACAACATACAACCTTCCATAATGACAAGGCTACCATTCATTGGACTAACAAAAATCACGACAAAAGACTACCATCCATAATGACAAGGCTGCCATCCATTGGAATAACAAAAATCTCGACAACAGACTACCTTCCATAATGACAAGGCTACCATCCATTGGAGTAACAAAAATCTCAACAACAGACTACCTTCCATAGTCACAAGGCTACCATCCATTGGAGTAACAAAGATATCGACAACATACTACCTTCCATAATTACAAGGCTAACATCCATTGGAGTAACAAAGATATCGACAACATACTACCTTCCATAATGACAAGGCTACCATTCATTGGACTAACAAAAATCACGACAAAAGACTACCATCCATAATGACAAGGCTGCCATCCATTGGAATAACAAAAATCTTGACAACAGACTACCTTCCATAATGACAAGGCTACCATCCATTGGAGCAACAAAGATATCGACAACAGTTTACCTTTCATAATGACAAGGCTACCATCCATTTGAATAACAAAAATCTCGAAAACAGACTACCTTCCATAATGACAAGGCTACCATCCATTGGAGTAACAAAAATCTCGACAACATACTACCTTCCATAATGACAAGACCACCATCCATTGGAGTAACAAAGATATCGACAACATACTACCTTCCATAATGATAAGGCTACCATCCATTGGAGTAACAAAGATATCGACACAATACTACCTTCCATAACGACAAGGCTACCATTCATTGGTGAAACAAAAATCACGACAAAAGGCTACCTTCCATAATGATAAGGCTGCCATCCATTGGAGTAATAAAAATCTCGACAACAGACTACCTTCCATAATGACTAGGCTACCATCCATTGGAGTAACAAAGATATCGACAACAGACTCCCTTCCATAATGACAAGGCTAAAATCCAATGTAATAACAAAAATCTCGACAACAAACAACCTTCCATAATTATAAGGCTACCATCCATTGTAGTAACATAAATCTCATCAACAGACTACCTTCCATAATGACAAGACCACCATCCATTGGAGTAACAAAGATATCGACAACATACTACATTCCATAATGATAAGGCTACCATGCATTGGAGTAACAAATATATCGATAACATACTACCTTCCATAATGACAAGGCTACCATCCATTGGAGTAAAAAAAATATCAACAAGAGACTATTTTCCATAATGACAAGGCTACCATCCATTGGAGTAACAAAAATCTCGACAACAGACTACCTTCAATAATGACAAGGCTACCATCCATTGGAGTAACAAAAATATCGACAATAGACTACTTTCCATAATGACTAGGCTACCATCAATTAGAGTAACAATGATATCGACAATAGACTACCTTTCATAATGACAAGGCTACCATCCATTGGAATAATAAAAATCTCGAAAACAGACTACCTTCCATAATGAAAAGGCTGCCATCCATTGGAATAACAAAAATCTCGACAACAGACTACCTTCCATAATAACTAGGCTACCATCCATTGGAGCAACAAAGATATCGACAACAGACTACCTTCATAATGACAAGGCTACAATCCAATGTAGTAACAAAAATCTCGACAACAGACTACCTTCCATAATGATAAGGCTACCATCCATTGTAGTAACATAAATCTCGACAACAGACTACCTTCCAAAATGACAAGGCTATTATCTGTTGGAGTAACAAAAATCTTGACAACAGACTACTTTCCTTAATGACAAGGCTACCATCCATTGGAGTAACAAAAATATCAACAAGAGACTATCTTCCATAATGACAAGGCTACCATCCATTGGAGTAACAAAAATCTCGACAACAGACTACCTTCCATAATGATAAGGCTACCATCCATTGGAGTAACAAAAATCTCGAAAATAGACTACCTCCCATGATTTCTAGGCTAGCATCCATTGGAATAACAAAAATCTCGAGAATAGACTACCTTCCATAATGACAAGGCTACTATCCAATGGAGTAACAAAAATATGGACAATAGACTACCTTCAATAATGACAAGGCTAACATACATTGTAGTAACAAAAATATGAACAAAAGACTACCTTCCATAATGACAACGCTACCATCCATTTGAGTAACAAAAATCACAAAGAAAGACTGCCTTCCATAATGACAAGGCTACCATCCATTGGAGTAACTAAAATCTCGACAACAGACTACGTTCAATAATGACATGGCTACCATCCATTGGAGTAACAAAAATATCGAAAATAGACTACCTTCCATATTGACTAGGCTACCATCCATTGGAGCATCAAAGATATCGACAACAGATTACCTTTCATAATGACAAGGCTACCATCCATTTGAATAACAAAAATCTAGAAAATAGACTACCTTCCATAATGACAAGGCTACCATCCATTGGAGTAACAAAAATCTCGACAACAGACTACCTTCCATAAAGACAAGACCACCATCCATTGGAGTAACAAAGATATCGACAACATACTACCTTCCATAATGATAAGGCTACCATCCATTGGAGTAACAAAGATATCGACAACATACTACCTTCCATAATGACAAGGCTACCATTCATTGGAGTAACAAAAATCACGACAAAAGACTACCTTCCATAATGACAAGGCTGCCATCCATTGGAGCAACAAAGATATCGACAACAGACTACCTTCATAATGAAAAGGCTACAATCCAATGTAGTAACAAAAATCTCGACAACAGACTACCTTCCATAATGATAAGGCTACCATCCATTGTAGTAACATAAATCTCGACAACAGACTACCTTCCAAAATGACAAGGCTACTATCTGTTGGAGTAACAAAAATCTTGACAACAGACAACTTTCCTTAATGACAAGGCTACCATCCATTGGAGTAACAAAAATATCAACAAGAGACTATCTTCCATAATGACAAGGCTACCATCCATTGGAGTAACAAAGATATCGACAACATACTACCTTCCATAATGACAAGGCTACCATTCGTTGGAGTAACAAAAATCACGACAAAAGACTACCTTCCATAATGACAAGACTGCCATCCATTGGAGTAACAAAAATCTCGACAACAGACTACCTTCCATAATGACTAGGCTACCATCCATTGGAGTAACAAAGATATCGACAACAGACTCCCTTCCATAATGACAAGGTTAAAATCCAATGTAGTAACAAAAATCTCGACAACAAACAACCTTCCATAATTATAAGGCTACCATCCATTGTAGTAACATAAATCTCGACATCAGACTACCTTCCATAATGACAAGGCTACTATCCATTGGAGTAACAAAAATCTCGACAACAGGCTACCTTCCATAATGACAAGGCTACCATCCATTGGAGTAACAAATATATCAACAAGAGACTATCTTCCATAATGACAAGGCTACCATCCATTGTAGTAACAAAAATCTCGACAACAGACTACCTTCCATAATGATAAGGCTACCATCCATTGAAGTAACAAAAATCACAACGACAAACTACCTTCCATAATGACAAGGCTACAATCTATTGGAGTAACAAAAATCTCGATAATAGACTACGTTCAATAATGACATGGCAACCATCCATTGGAGTAACAAAAATCTCGACAATAGACTACCTTCCATAATGACTAGGCTACCATCTATTGGAGTAACAAAGATATCGACAACAGACTACCTTCCATAATGACAAGGCTACCATCCATTGGAGTAACAAAAATCTGGACAACAGACTACCTTCCATAAAGACAAGACCACCATCCACTGGAGTAACAAAGATATCGACAACATACTACCTTCCATAATGATAAGGCTACCATCCATTGGAGTAACAAAGATATCGACAACATACTACCTTCCATAATGACAAGGCTACCATTCATTGGAGTAACAAAAATCACGACAAAAGACTACCTTCCATAATGACAAGGCTGCCATCCATTGGAGTAACAAAAATCTCGACAATAGACTACCGTCCCATAATGACTAGGCTACCATCCATTGGAGTAACAAAGATATCGACAACAGACTACCTTCCATAATGACAAGGCTACAATCCAATGTAGTAAGAAAAATCTCGACAACAAACTACCTTCCATAATTATAAGGCTACCATCCATTGTAGTAACATAAATCTCGACAATAGACTACCTTCCATAATGACAAGGATACCATCCATTCGAGTAACAAAAATATCAACAAGATACTATCTTCCATAATGACAAGGCTACCATCCATTGGAGTAACAAAAATCTCGACAACAAACTACCTTCCATAATGACAAGGCTACTATCCAATGGAGTAACAAAAATATGTACAACAGACTACCTTCAATAATGACAAGGCTAACATACATTGTAGTAACAAAAATATGAACAACAGACTACCTTCCATAATGACAACACTACCATCCATTTGAGTAACAAAAATCACAAAGAAAGACTGCCTTCCATAATGACAAGGCTACCATTCATTGGACTAACAAAAATCACGACAAAAGACTACCATCCATAATGACAAGGCTGCCATCCATTGGAATAACAAAAATCTCGACAACAGACTACCTTCCATAATGACAAGGCTACCATCTATTGGAGCAACAAAGATATCGACAACAGATTACCTTTCATAATGACAAGGCTACCATCCATTTGAATAACAAAAAAATGACAAGACCACCATCCATTGGAGTAACAAAGATATCGAAAACATACTACCTTCCATAATGATAAGGCTAGCATCCATTGCAGTAACAAAGATATCGACACAATACTACCTTCCATAACGACAAGGCTACCATCCATTGGAGTAACAAAAATCTCGAAAATAGACTACCTCCCATGATTTCTAGGCTAGCATCCATTGGAATAACAAAAATCTCGACAACAGACTACCTTCCATAATGACAAGGCTACTATCCAATGGAGTAATAAAAATATGGACAACAGACTACCTTCAATAATGACAAGGCTAACATACATTGTAGTAACAAAAATATGAACAACAGACTACCTTCCATAATGACAACGCTACCATCCATTTGAGTAACAAAAATCACAAAGAAAGACTACCTTCCATAATGACAAGGCTACCATCCATTGGAGTAACAAAAATCTCGACAACAGACTACCTTCAATAATGACAAGGCTACCATCCATTGGAGTAACAAAAATCTCGACAATAGACAACCTTCCATAATGACTGGGCTACAATCCATTGGAGTAACAAAGATATCGACAACAGACTACCTTTCATAATGACAAGGCTACCATCCATTAGAATAACAAAAATCTTGAAATCAGAATACCTTCCATAATGACAAGGCTACCATCCATTGGAGTAACAAAAATCTCGACAACAGACTACCTTCCATAGTGACAAGGCTACCATCCATTGGAGAAACAAAGATATCGACAACATACTACCTTCCATAATTACAAGGCTAACATCCATTGGAGTAACAAAGATATCGACAACATACTACCTTCCATAATGACAAGGCTACCATTCATTGGACTAACAAAAATCACGACAAAAGACTACCATCCATAATGACAAGGCTGCCATCCATTGGAATAAGAAAAATCTCGACAACAAACTACCTTCCATAATGACAAGGATACCATCCATTGGAGTAACTAAAATCTCGACAACAGACTACGTTCAATAATGTCATGGCTACCATCCATTGGAGTAACAAAAATATCGACAATAGACTACCTTCCATATTGACTAGGCCACCATCCATTGGAGCAACAAAGATATCGACAACAAGTTACCTTTCATAATGACAAGGCTACCATCCATTTGAATAACAAAAATCTCGAAAACAGACTACCTTCCATAACGACAAGGTTACCATCCATTGGAGTAACAAAAATCTCGACAACAAACTACCTTCCATAATGACAAGACCACCATCCATTGGAGTAACAAAGATATCGACAACATACTACCTTCCATAATGATAAGGCTACCATCCATTGGAGTAACAAAGATATCGACACAATACTACCTTCCATAATGACAAGGCTATCATTCATTGGAGTACAAAAATCACGACAAAAGACTACCTTCCATAATGACAAGGCTGCCATGCATTGGAGTAACAAAAATCTCGACAACAGACTACCTTCCATAATGACTAGGCTACCATCCATTGGAGTAACAAAGATATCGACAACAGACTCCCTTCCATAATGACAAGGCTAAAATCCAATGTAGTAACAAAAATCTTGAAAACAAACAACCTTCCATAATTACCAGGCTATTATCCATTGTAGTAACATAAATCTCGACAACAGACTACCTTCCATAATGACAAGGCTACTATCCATTGGAGTAACAAAAATCTCGACAACAGGCTACCTTCCATAATGACAAGGCTACCATCCATTGGAGTAACAAAAATATCAACAAGAGACTATCTTCCATAATGACAAGGCTACCATCCATTGGAGTAACAAAAATCTCGACAACGGACTACCTTCCATAATGACAAGACCACCATCCATTGGAGTAACAAAGATATCGATAACATACTACATTCCATAATGATAAGGCTACCATCCATTGGAGTAACAAATATATCGACAACATACTACCTTCCATAATGACAAGGCTACCATCCATTGGAGTAACAAAAATATCAATAAGAGACTATTTTCCATAATGACATGGCTACCATCCATTGGAGTAACAAAAATCTCGACAACAGACTACCTTCAATAATGACAAGGCTACCATCCATTGGAGTAACAAAAATATCGACAATAGACTACTTTCCATAATGACTAGGCTACCATCCATTAGAGTAACAAAGATATCGACAATAGACTACCTTTTGATAATGACAAGGCTACCATCCATTGGAATAACAAAAATCTCGAAACCAGACTACCTTCCATAATGAAAAGGCTGCCATCCATTGGAGTAACAAAAATCTCGACAACAGACTACCTTCCATAATAACTAGGCTACCACCAATTGGAGTAACAAAGATATCGACAACAGACTATCTTCATAATGACAAGGCTACAATCCAATGTAGTAACAAAAATCTCGACAATAGACTACCTTCCATAATGATAAGGCTACCATCCATTGTAGTCACATAAATCTCGACAACATACTACCTTCCAAAATGACAAGGCTACTATCTGTTGGAGTAACAAAAATATCAACAACAGACTATCTTCCATAATGACAAGGCTACCATCCATTGGAGTAACAAAAATCTCGACAACAGACTACCTTCCATAATGATAAGGCTACCATCCATTGGAGTAACAAAAATCTCGAAAATAGACTACCTCCCATAATTACTAGGCTACCATCTATTGGAATAAAAAAAATCTTGACAACAGACTACCTTCAATAATGACAAGGCTACTATCCAATGGAGTAACAAAAATATGGACAACATACTACCTTCCCTAATGACAAGGCTAACATACATTGTAGTAACAAAAATCTGAACAATAGACTACCTTCCATAATGACAAGGCTACCATCCATTGGAGTAACAAAAATCACAACGACAGACTACCTTCCATAATGACAAGGCTACAGTCTATTGGAGTAACAAAAATCTCGACAATAGACTACGTTCAATAATGACATGGCTACCATCCATTGGAGTAACAAAAATCTCGACAACATACTACCTTCCATAATGATAAGGCTACCATCCATTGGAGTAACAAAGATATCGACAACATACTACCTTCCATAATGACAAGGGTACCATTCATTGGAGTAACAAAAATCACTACAAAAGTCTACCTTCCATAATGACAAGGCTGCCATCCATTGGAGTAACAAAATTTTTGACAACAGACTACCTTCCAAAATGACTTGGCTAGCATCCATTGGAGTAACAAAGATATCGACAATAGACTACCTTCCATAATGACAAGGCTACAATCCAATGTAGTAACAAAAATCTCGACAACAAACTACCTTCCATAATTATAAGGCTACCATCCATTGTTGTAACATAAATCTCGACAACAAACTACCTCCCATAATGACAAGGCTACTATCCATTGGAGTAACAAAAATCTCGACAACAGAATACATTCGATAATGACAAGGCTACCATCAATTGAAGTAACAAAAATATCAACAAGAGACTGTCTTAAATAATGACAAGGCTACCATCCATTGGAGTAACAAAAATCTCGACAACAGACTACCTTCCATAATGAAAAGACCACCATCCATTGGAGTAACAAAGATATCGATAACATACTACCTTCCATAATGATAAGGCTACCATCCATTGGAGTAACAAAGATATCGACAACATACTACCTTCCATAATGACAAGGCTACCATTCATTGGAGTAACAAAAATCACGACAAAAGACTACCTTCCATAATGACAAGGCTGCCATCGATTGGAGTAACAAAAATCTCGACAATAGACTACCTTCCATAATGACTAGGCTACCATCCATTGGAGTAACAAAGATATCGACAACAGACTACCTTCCATAATGACAAGGCTACAATCCAATGTAGTAACAAAAATCTCGACAACAAACTACCTTGCATAATTATAAGGCTACCATCCATTGTAGTAACATAAATCTCGACAACAGACTACCTTCCATAATGACAAGGCTACAATCCATTGGAGTAACAAAAATCTCGACAACAGACTACCTTCCATAATGACAAGGCTACCATCCATTCGAGTAACAAAAATATCAACAAGAGACTATCTTCCATAATGACAAGGCTACCATCCATTGGAGTAACAAAAATATCGACAACAAACTACCTTCCATAATGACAAGGCTACCATCCATTGGAGTAACAAAAATCTCGAAAATAGACTAACTCCAATGATTTCTAAGCTAGCATCCATTGGAATAACAAAAATCTCAATAACAGACTACCTTCCATAATGACAAGGCTACTATCCAATGGAGTAACAAAAATATGGACAACAGACTACCTTCAATAATGACAAGGCTAACATAAACTGTAGTAACAAAAATATGAACAATAGACTACCTTCCATAATGACAACGCTACCATCCATTTGAGTAACAAAAATCACAACGAAAGACTGCCTTCCATAATGAGAAGGCTACCATCCATTGGAGTAACAAAAATCTCGAGAATAGACTACGTTCAATAATGACATGGCTACCATCCATTGGAGTAACAAAAATATCGACAATAGACTTCCTTCCATATTGACTAGGCTACCATCCATTGGAGCAACAAAGATATCGACAACAGATTACCTTTCATAATGACAAGGCTACCATCCATTTGAATAACAAAAATCTCGAAAACAGACTGCCTTCCATAATGACAAGGCTACCATCCATTGGAGTAACAAAAATCTCGACAACAGACTACCTTCCATAATGACAAGACCACCATCCATTGGAGTAACCAACATATCGACAACATACTACCTTCCATAATCATAAGGCTACCATCCATTGGAGTAACAAAGATATCGACAACATACTACCTTCCATAATGACAAGGCTACCATTCATTGGACTAACAAAAATCACGACAAAAGACTACCATCCATAATGACAAGGCTGCCATCCATTGGAATAACAAAAATCTTGACATCAGACTACCTTCCACAATGACAAGGCTACCATCCATTGGAGTAACAAAGATATCGACAACAGACTCCCTTCCATAATTACAAGGCTACAATCCAATGTAGTAACAAAAATCTCGACAACAAACAACCTTCCATAATTATAAGGCTACCATCCATTGTAGTAACATAAATCTCGACAACAGACTACCTTCTATAATGACAAGGCTACTATCCATTAGAGTAACAAAAATCTCGACAACAGACTACCTTCCATAATGACAAGGCTACCATCCATTGGAGTAACAAAAATATCAACAAGATACTATCTTCCTTAATGACAAGGCTACCATCCATTGGAGTAACAAAAATATCGACAACAGACTACCTTCCATAATGACAAGACCACCATCCATTGGAGTAACAAAGATATCGACAACATACTACATTCCATAATGATAAGGCCACCATCCATTGGAGTAACAAATATATCGACCACATACTACCTTCCATAATGACAAGGCTACCATCCATTGGAGTAACAAAAATATCAAAAAGAGACTATTTTCCATAATGACATGGCTACCATCCATTGGAGTAACAAAAATCTCGACAACAGACTACCTTCAATAATGACAAGGCTACCATCCATTGGAGTAACAAAAATATCGACAATAGACTACCTTCCATAATGACTAGGCTACCATCCATTGGAAAACAAAAATCTCGACAACAGACTACCTTCCATAATAACTAGGCTACCATCCATTGGAGTAACAAAGATATCGACAACAGACTACCTTCATAATGACAAGGCTACAATCCAATGTAGTAACAAAAATCTCGACAGCAGACTACCTTCCATAATGATAAGGCTACCATTCATTGTAGTAACATAAATCTCGACAATAGACTACCTTCCAAAATGACAAGGCTACTATCCGTTGAAGTAACAAAAATCTCGACAACGGACTACCTTCCATAATGACAAGGCTACCATCCATTGGAGTAACAAAAATATCAACAAGAGACTATCTTCCATAATGACAAGGCTACCATCCATTAGAGTAACAAAATCTCGACAACATACTACCTTCCATAATGACAATGCTACCATCCATTGGAGTAATAAAAATCTCGAAAATAGACTACCTCAAATAATTACAATGCTAGCATCCATTGGAATAACAAAAATATCGACAACAGACTTCCTTCAATAATGACAAGGCTACTATCCAATGGAGTAACAAAAATATGGACAACAGACTACCTTCCATAATGACAAGGCTAACATACATTATAGTAACAAAAATATGAAGAATAGACTACCTTCCATAATGACAAGACTACCATCCATTGGAGTAACAAAAATCACAACGACAGATGACCTTCCATAATGACAAGGCTACCATCCATTTGAATAACAAAAATCTCGACAATAGACTACGTTCAATAATGACATGGCTACCATCCCTTGGAGTAACAAAAATCTCGACAACAGACTACCTTCCATAATGATAAGGCTACCATCCATTGGAGTAACAAAAATCTCGAAAATAGACTACCTCCCATAATTACTAGGCTACCATCTATTGGAATAAAAAAAATCTTGACAACAGACTACCTTCCATAATGACAAGGCTACTATCCAATGGAGTAACAAAAATATGGACAACATACTACCTTCCCTAATGACAAGGCTAACATACATTGTAGTAACAAAAATATGAACAACAGACTACCTTCCATATTGACAAGACTACCATCCATTGGAGTAACAAAAATCACAATGACAGACTACCTTCCATAATTACAAGGCTACCATCCATTGGAGTAACAAAAATCTCGACAATAGACTATGTTCAATAATGACATGGCAACCATCCCTTGGAGTAACAAAAATCTTGACAATAGACTACCTTCCATAATGACTGGGCTACCATCCATTGGAGTAACAAAGATATCGATAACAAACTACCTTTCATAATAACAAGGCTACCATCCATTTGAATAACAAAAATATCGAAAACAGACTACCTTCCATAATGACTAGGCTACCATCCATTGGAGCAACAAAAATCTCGACAACAGACTACCTTCCATAATGACAAGACCACCATCCATTGGAGTAACAAAGATATCGACAACATACTACCTTCCATAATGATAAGGATACCGTCCATTGGAGTAACAAAGATATCAACAACATACTACCTTCCATAATGACAAGGCTACCATTCATTGGAGTAACAAAAATCACGACAAAAGACTACCTTCCATAATGACAAGGCTGCCAACTATTGGAGTAACAAAAATCTCGACAACAGGCTACCTTCCATAATGACTAGGCTACCATCCATTGGAGTAACAAAGATATCGACAACAAACTACCTTCCATAATGACAAGGCTACTAACTATTTGAGTAACAAAAATCTCGACAACAGACTACCTTCCATAATGACAAGGCTACGATCCATTGGAGTAACAAAAATATCATCAAGAGACTATCTTCCATAATGACAAGGCTACCATCCACTGGAGTAACAAAAATCTCTATAATAGACTACCTTCCATCATGACAAGGCCACCATCCATTGGAGTAACAAAGATATCGACAACATACTACCTTCCATAATGATAAGGCTACCATCCATTGGAGTAACAAAGATATCGACAACATACTACCATCAATAATGATATGGCTACCATTCATTGGAGTAACAAAAATCACGACAAAAGACTACCTTCCATTATGTCAAGGTTGTCATCCATTGGAGTAAAAAAAATCTCGACAGTAGACTGCCTTCCATAATGACTAGGCTACAATCCATTGGAGTAACAAAGATATCGACAACAGACTACCTTCCATAATGACAATGCTACAATCCAATGTAGTAACAAAAATCTCGATAACAAACTACCTTCTATAATTATAAGGCTACCATCCATTATAATAACATAAATCTCGACAACAGACTACCTTCCATAATGACAAGGCTACTATCCATTGGAGTAAAAAAAATCTCGACAACAGACTACCTTCCATAATGACAAGGCTACCATCCATTGGAGTAACAAAAATCTCGAAAATAGACTACCTCCCATGATTACTAGGCTAGCATCCATTGGAATAACATAAATCTCAACAACAGACTACCTACCATAATGACAAGGCTACTATCCAAGGGAGTAACAAAAATATGTACAACAGACTACCTTCCATAATGACAAGGCTAACATACATTGTAGTAACAAAAATATGAACAACAGACTACCTTCCATAATGACAACGCTACCATCCATTTGAGTAACAAAAATCACAACGAAAGACTTCCTTCCATAAAGACAAGGCTACCATCCATTGGAGTAACAAAAATCTCGACAACAGACTACCTTCAATAATGAGAAGGCTACCATCCATTGGAGTAACAAAAATCTCGACAATAAACTACCTTCCATAATGACTAGGCTACCATCCATTGGAGTAACAAAGATATCGACAACAGACTACCTTCTATAATAATAAGGCTACAATCCAATGTAGTAACAAAAATATCGACAACAAACTACATTCCATAATTATAAGGCTACCATCAATTGTTGTAACATAAATCTCGACAACAGACTACCTTCCATAATGACAAGGCTACTATCCAATGGAGTAACAAAAATATGGACAACAGACTACCTTCCATAATGACAAGGCTAACATATATTGTAGTAACAAAAATATGAACAACAGACTACCTTCCATAATGACAAGGCTACCATCCATTGGAGTAACAAAAATCTCGACAACAGACTACCTTCCATAATGACAAGGCTGCCAACCATTGGAGTAACAAAAATCTTGACAACAGGCTACCTTCCATAATGACTAGGCTACCATCCATTGGAGTAACAAAGATATCGACAACATACTACCTTCAATAATGATATGGCTACCATTCATTGGAGTAACAAAAATCACGACAAAAGACTACCTTCCATTATGTCAAGGTTGTCATCCATTGGAGTAAAAAAAATCTCGACAGTAGACTGCCTTCCATAATGACTAGGCTACAATCCATTGGAGTAACAAAGATATCGACAACAGACTACCTTCCATAATGACAAGGCTACAATCCAATGTAGTAACAAAAATCTCGATAACAAACTACCTTCTATAATTATAAGGCTACCATCCATTATAATAACATAAATCTCGACAACAGACTACCTTCCATAATGACAAGGCTACTATCCATTGGAGTAAAAAAAATCTCGACAACAGACTACCTTCCATAATGACAAGGCTACCATCCATTGGAGTAACAAAAATCTCGAAAATAGACTACCTCCCATGATTACTAGGCTAGCATCCATTGGAATAACATAAATCTCAACAACAGACTACCTGCCATAATGACAAGGCTACTATCCAAGGGAGTAACAAAAATATGGACAACAGACTACCTTCCATAATGACAAGGCTAACATACATTGTAGTAACAAAAATATGAACAACAGACTACCTTCCATAATGACAACGCTACCATCCATTTGAGTAACAAAAATCACAACGAAAGACTGCCTTCCATAAAGACAAGGCTACCATCCATTGGAGTAACAAAAATCTCGACAACAGACTACCTTCAATAATGACAAGGCTACCATCCATTGGAGTAACAAAAATCTCGACAATAGACTACCTTCCATAATGACTAGGCTACCATCCATTGGAGTAACAAAGATATCGACAACAGACTACCTTCTATAATAATAAGGCTACAATCCAATGTAGTAACAAAAATATCGACAACAAACTACATTCCATAATTATAAGGCTACCATCAATTGTTGTAACATAAATCTCGACAACAGACTACCTTCCATAATGACAAGGCTACTATCCAATGGAGTAACAAAAATATGGACAACAGACTACCTTCCATAATGACAAGGCTAACATATATTGTAGTAACAAAAATATGAACAACAGACTACCTTCCATAATGACAAGGCTACCATCCATTGGAGTAACAAAAATCTCGACAACAGACTACCTTCCATAATGACAAGGCTGCCAACCATTGGAGTAACAAAAATCTTGACAACAGGCTACCTTCCATAATGACTAGGCTACCATCCATTGGAGTAACAAAGATATCGACAACAGACTACTTTCCATAATGACAAGGCTACTATCCATTTGAGTAACAAAAATCTCGACAACAGACTACCTTCCATAATGACAAGGCTACCATCCATTGGAGTAACAAAAATATCAACAAGAGACTATATTCCATAATGACAAGGCAACCATCCACTGGAGTAACAAAAATTTCTACAACAGACTACCTTCCATAATGACAAGGCCACCATCCATTGGAGTAACAAAGATATCGACAACATACTACCTTCCATAATGATAAGGCTACCATCCATTGGAGTAACAAAGATATCGACAACATACTACCTTCCATAATGATATGGCTACCATTCATTGGAGTAACAAAAATCACGACAAAAGACTACCTTCCATTATGTCAAGGCTGTCTTCCATTGGTGTAAAAAAATATCGACAATAGACTACCTTCCATAATGACTAGGCTACCATCCATTGGAGTAACAAAGATACTGACAACAGACTACCTTCCATAATGACAAGGCTACAATCCAATGTAGTAACAAAAATCTCGATAACAAACTACCTTCTATAATTATAAGGCTAGCATCCATTATAGTAACATAAATCTCGACAACAGACTACCTTCCATAATGACAAGGCTACCATCCATTGGAGTAACAAAAATCTCGAAAATAGACTAACTCCCATGATTTCTAAGCTAGCATCCATTGGAATAACAAAAATCTCGATAACAGACTACCTTCCATAATGACAAGGCTACTATCCAATGGAGTAACAAAAATATGGACAACAGACTACCTTCAATAATGACAAGGCTAACATAAACTGTAGTAACAAAAGTATGAACAATAGACTACCTTCCATAATGACAACGCTACCATCCATTTGAGTAACAAAAATCACAACGAAAGACTGCCTTCCATAATGACAAGGCTACCATCCATTGGAGTAACAAAAATCTCGAGAACAGACTACGTTCAATAATGACATGGCTACCATCCATTGGAGTAACAAAAATATCGACAATAGACTTCCTTCCATATTGACTAGGCTACCATCCATTGGAGCAACAAAGATATCGACAACAGATTACCTTTCATAATGACAAGGCAACCATCCATTTGAATAACAAAAATCTTGAAAACAGACTACCTTCCATAATGAGAAGGCTACCATCCATTGGAGTAACAAAAATCTCGACAACAGACTACCTTCCATAATGACAAGACCACCATCCATTGGAGTAACAAACATATCGACAACATACTACCTTCCATAATGATAAGGCTACCATCCATTGGAGTAACAAAGATATCGACAACATACTACCTTCCATAATGACAAGACTATCATTAATTGGACTAACAAAAATCACGACAAAAGACTACCATCCATAATGACAAGGCTGCCATCCATTGGAATAACAAAAATCTTGACAACAGACTACCTTCCACAATGACAAGGCTACCATCCATCGGAGAAACAAAGATATCGACAACAGACTCCCTTCCATAATTACAAGGCTACAATCCAATGTAGTAACAAAAATCTCGACAACAAACAACCTTTCATAAATATAAGGCTACCATCCATTGTAGTAACATAAATCTCGACAACAGACTACCTTCTATAATGACAAGGCTACTATCCATTGGAGTAACAAAAATCTCGACAACAGACTACCTTCCATAATGACAAAGCTACCATCCATTGGAGTAACAAAAATATCAACAAGAGACTATCTTCCATAATGACAAGACTACCATCCATTGGAGTAACAAAAATATCGACAACAGATTACCTTCCATAATGACAAGACCACCATCCATTGGAGTAACAAAGATATCGACAACAAACTACATTCCATAATGATAAGGCTACCATCCATTGGAGTAACAAATATATCGACAACATACTACCTTCCATAATGACAAGGCTACCATCCATTGGAGTAACAAAAATATCAACAAGAGACTATTTTCCATAATGACATGGCTACCATCCATTGGAGTAACAAAAATCTCGACAACAGACTACCTTCAATAATGACAAGGCTACCATCCATTAGAGTAACAAAAAAATCGACAATAGACTACCTTCCATAATGACTAGGCTACCATCCATTAGAGTAACAAAGATATCGACAATAGACTACCTTTCATAATGACAAGGCTACCATCCATTGGAAAACAAAAATCTCGACAACAGACTACCTTCCATAATAACTAGGCTACCATCCATTGGAGTAACAAAGATATCGACAACAGACTACCTTCATAATGACAAGGCTACAATCCAATGTAGTAACAAAAATCTCGACAGCAGACTACCTTCCATAATGATAAGGCTACCATCCATTGTAGTAACATAAATCTCGACAATATACTACCTTCCAAAATGACAAGGCTACTATCCGTTGGAGTAACAAAAATCTCGACAACGGACTACCTTCCATAATGACAAGGCTACCATCCACTAGAGTAACAAAAATATCAACAAGAGACTATCTTCCATAATGACAAGGCTACCATCCATTAGAGTAACAAAATCTCGACAACAGACTACCTTCCATAATGACAATGCTACCATCCATTGGAGTAACAAAAATCTCGAAAATAGACTACCTCACATAATTACTAGGCTAGCATCCATTGGAATAACAAAAATCTTGACAACAGACTGCCTTCCATAATGACAAGGCTACTATCCAATGGAGTAACAAAAATATGGACAACAGACTACCTTCCATAATGACAAGGCCAACATACATTGTAGTAACAAAAATATGAACAACAGACTACCTTCCATAATGACAAGGCTACCATCCATTGGAGTAACAAAAATCACAATGACAGACTACCTTCCATAATGACAAGGCTACCATCCATTGGAGTAACAAAAATCTCGACAATAGACTATGTTCAATAATGACATGGCTACCATCCCTTGGAGTAACAAAAATCTCGACAATAGACTACCTTCCATAATGACTGGGCTACCATCCATTGGAGTAACAAAGATATCGACAACAAACTACCTTTCATAATAACAAGGCTACCATCCATTTGAATAACAAAAATATCGAAAACAGACTACCTTCCATAATGACTAGGCTACCATCCATTGGAGTAACAAAAATCTCGACAACAGACTACCTTCCATAATGACAAGACCACCATCCATTGGAGTAACAAAGATATCGACAATATACTACCTTCTATAATGATAAGGCTACCATCCATTGGAGTAACAAAGATATCGACAACGTACTACCTTCCATAATGACAAGGCTACCATTCATTGGAGTAACAAAAATCACGACAAAAGACTACCTTCCATAATGAAAAGGCTGCCAACTATTGGAGTAACAAAAATCTCGACAACATGCTACCTTCCATAATGACTAGGCTACCATCCATTGGAGTAACAACGATATCGACAACAGACTACCTTCCATAATGACAAGGCTACTATCCATTTGAGTAACAAAAATCTCGACAACGGACTACCTTCCATAATGACAAGGCTACCATCCATTGGAGTAACAAAAATATCATCAAGAGACTATCTTCCATAATGACAAGGCTACCATCCACTGGAGTAACAAAAATCTCTACAATAGACTACCTTCCATAATGACAAGGCCACCATCCATTGGAGTAACAAAGATATCGACAACATACTACCTTCCATAATGATAAGGCTACCATCCATTGGAGTAACAACGATATCGACAACATACTACCTTCAATAATGATATGGCCACCATTCATTGGAGTAACAAAAATCACGACAAAAAACTACCTTCCATTATGTCAAGGCTGTCATCCATTGGAGTAAAAAAAATCTCGACACTAGACTGCCTTCCATAATGACTAGGCTACAATCCATTGGAGTAACAAAGATATCGACAACAGACTACCTTCCATAATGACAAGGCTACAATCCAATGTAGTAACAAAAATCTCGATAACAAACTACCTTCTATAATTATAAGGCTACCATCCATTATAATAACATAAATCTCGACAACAGACTACCTTCCATTATGACAAGGCTACTATCCATTGGAGTAAAAAAAATCTCGACAACAGACTACCTTCCATAATGACAAGGCTACCATCCATTGGAGTAACAAAAATCTCGAAAATAGACTACCTCCCATGATTACTAGGCTAGCATCCATTGGAATAACATAAATCTCAACAACAGACTACCTTCCATAATGACAAGGATACTATCCAAGGGAGTAACAAAAATATGGACAACAAACTACCTTCCATAATGACAAGGCTAACATACATTGTAGTAACAAAAATATGAACAACAAACTACCTTCCATAATGACAACGCTACCATCCATTTGAGTAACAAAAATCACAACGAAAGACTGCCTTCCATAAAGACAAGGCTACCATCCATTGGAGTAACAAAAATCTCGACAACAGACTACCTTCAATAATGACAAGGCTACCATCCATTGGAGTAACAAAAATCTCGAAAATAGACTACCTTCCATAATGACTAGGCTACCATCCATTGGAGTAACAAAGATATCGACAACAGACTACCTTCGATAATGAAAAGGCTACAATCCAATGTAGTAACAAAAATATCGAAAACAAACTACCTTCCATAATTATAAGGATACCATCAATTGTTGTTACATAAATCTCGACAACAGACTACCTTCCATAATGACAAGGCTACTATCCAATGGAGTAACAAAAATATGGACAACAGACTACCTTCCATAATGACAAGGCTAACATACATTGTAGTAACAAAAATATGAACAACAGACTACCTTCCATAATGACAAGGCTACCATCCATTGGAGTAACAAAAATCACAATGACAGACTACCTTCCATAATGACAAGGCTACCATCCATTGGAGTAACAAAAATCTCGACAATAGACTATGTTCAATAATGACATGGCTACCATCCCTTGGAGTAACAAAAATCTCGACAATAGACTACCTTCCATAATGACTGGGCTACCATCCATTGGAGTAACAAAGATATCGACAACAAACTACCTTTCATAATAACAAGGCTACCATCCATTTGAATAACAAAAATATCGAAAACAGACTACCTTCCATAATGACTAGGCTACCATCCATTGGAGTAACAAAAATCTCGACAACAGACTACCTTCCATAATGACAAGACCACCATCCATTGGAGTAACAAAGATATCGACAATATACTACCTTCTATAATGATAAGGCTACCATCCATTGGAGTAACAAAGATATCGACAACGTACTACCTTCCATAATGACAAGGCTACCATTCATTGGAGTAACAAAAATCACGACAAAAGACTACCTTCCATAATGAAAAGGCTGCCAACTATTGGAGTAACAAAAATCTCGACAACATGCTACCTTCCATAATGACTAGGCTACCATCCATTGGAGTAACAACGATATCGACAACAGACTACCTTCCATAATGACAAGGCTACTATCCATTTGAGTAACAAAAATCTCGACAACGGACTACCTTCCATAATGACAAGGCTACCATCCATTGGAGTAACAAAAATATCATCAAGAGACTATCTTCCATAATGACAAGGCTACCATCCACTGGAGTAACAAAAATCTCTACAATAGACTACCTTCCATAATGACAAGGCCACCATCCATTGGAGTAACAAAGATATCGACAACATACTACCTTCCATAATGATAAGGCTACCATCCATTGGAGTAACAACGATATCGACAACATACTACCTTCAATAATGATATGGCCACCATTCATTGGAGTAACAAAAATCACGACAAAAAACTACCTTCCATTATGTCAAGGCTGTCATCCATTGGAGTAAAAAAAATCTCGACACTAGACTACCTTCCATAATGACTAGGCTACAATCCATTGGAGTAACAAAGATATCGACAACAGACTACCTTCCATAATGACAAGGCTACAATCCAATGTAGTAACAAAAATCTCGATAACAAACTACCTTCTATAATTATAAGGCTACCATCCATTATAATAACATAAATCTCGACAACAGACTACCTTCCATTATGACAAGGCTACTATCCATTGGAGTAAAAAAAATCTCGACAACAGACTACCTTCCATAATGACAAGGCTACCATCCATTGGAGTAACAAAAATCTCGAAAATAGACTACCTCCCATGATTACTAGGCTAGCATCCATTGGAATAACATAAATCTCAACAACAGACTACCTTCCATAATGACAAGGATACTATCCAAGGGAGTAACAAAAATATGGACAACAAACTACCTTCCATAATGACAAGGCTAACATACATTGTAGTAACAAAAATATGAACAACAAACTACCTTCCATAATGACAACGCTACCATCCATTTGAGTAACAAAAATCACAACGAAAGACTGCCTTCCATAAAGACAAGGCTACCATCCATTGGAGTAACAAAAATCTCGACAACAGACTACCTTCAATAATGACAAGGCTACCATCCATTGGAGTAACAAAAATCTCGAAAATAGACTACCTTCCATAATGACTAGGCTACCATCCATTGGAGTAACAAAGATATCGACAACAGACTACCTTCGATAATGAAAAGGCTACAATCCAATGTAGTAACAAAAATATCGAAAACAAACTACCTTCCATAATTATAAGGATACCATCAATTGTTGTTACATAAATCTCGACAACAGACTACCTTCCATAATGACAAGGCTACTATCCAATGGAGTAACAAAAATATGGACAACAGACTACCTTCCATAATGACAAGGCTAACATACATTGTAGTAACAAAAATATGAACAACAGACTACCTTCCATAATGACAAGGATACCATCCATTGGAGTAACAAAAATCTCGACAGCAGACTACCTTCCATAATGACAAGGCTGCCAACCATTGCAGTAACAAAAATCTCGACAACAGGCTACCTTCCATAATGACTAGGCTACCATCCATTGGAGTAACAAAGATATCGACAACAGACTACCTTCCATAATGACAAGGCTACTATCCATTTGAGTAACAAAAATCTCGACAACAGACTACCTTCCATAATGACAAGGGTACCATCCATTGGAGTAACAAAAATATCAACAAGAGACTATATTCCATAATGACAAGGCTACCATCAACTAGAGTAACAAAAATCTCTACAACAGACTACCTTCCATAATGACAAGGCCACCATCCATTGGAGTAACAAAGATATCGACAACATACTACCTTCCATAATGATAAGGCTACCATCCATTGGAGTAACAAAGATATTGACAACATACTACCTTCCATAATGATATGGCTACCATTCATTGGAGTAACAAAAATCACGACAAAAGACTACCTTCCATTATGTCAAGGCTGTCATCCATTGGTGTAAAAAAAATCTCGACAATAGACTACCTTCCATAATGACTAGGCTACCATCCATTGGAGTAACAAAGATATTGACAACAGACTACCTTCCATAATGACAAGGCTACAATCCAATGTAGTAACAAAAATCTCGATAACAAACTACCTTCTATAATTATAAGGCTACCATCCATTATAGTAACATAAATCTCGACAACAGACTACCTTCCATAATGACAAGGCTACCATCCATTGGAGTAACAAAAATCTCGAAAATAGACTACCTCCCATGATTACTAGACTAGCATCCATTGGAATAACATAAATCTCAACAACAGACTACCTTCCATAATGACAAGGCTACTATCCAAGGGAGTAACAAAAATATGGACAACAGACTACCTTCCATAATGACAAGGCTAACATACATTGTAGTAACAAAAATATGAACAACAGACTACCTTCCATAATGACAACGCTACCATCCATTTGAGTAACAAAAATCACAACGAAAGACTGCCTTCCATAATGACAAGGCTACCATCCATTGGAGTAACAAAAATCTCGAGAACAGACTACGTTCAATAATGACATGGCTACCATCCATTGGAGTAACAAAAATATCGACAATAGACTTCCTTCCATATTGACTAGGTTACCATCCATTGGAGCAACAAAGATATCGACAACAGATTACCTTTCATAATGACAAGGCAACCATCCATTTCAATAACAAAAATCTTGAAAACAGACTACCTTCCATAATGAGAAGGCTACCATCCATTGGAGTAACAAAAATCTCGACAACAGACTACCTTCCATAATGACAAGACCACCATCCATTGGAGTAACAAACATATCGACAACATACTACCTTCCATAATGATAAGGCTACCATCCATTGGAGTAACAAAGATATCGACAACATACTACCTTCCATAATGACAAGACTATCATTAATTGGACTAACAAAAATCACGACAAAAGACTACCATCCATAATGACAAGGCTGCCATCCATTGGAATAACAAAAATCTTGACAACAGACTACCTTCCACAATGACAAGGCTACCATCCATCGGAGAAACAAAGATATCGACAACAGACTCCCTTCCATAATTACAAGGCTACAATCCAATGTAGTAACAAAAATCTCGACAACAAACAACCTTTCATAAATATAAGGCTACCATCCATTGTAGTAACATAAATCTCGACAACAGACTACCTTCTATAATGACAAGGCTACTATCCATTGGAGTAACAAAAATCTCGACAACAGACTACCTTCCATAATGACAAAGCTACCATCCATTGGAGTAACAAAAATATCAACAAGAGACTATCTTCCATAATGACAAGGCTACCATCCATTGGAGTAACAAAAATATCGACAACAGATTACCTTCCATAATGACAAGACCACCATCCATTGGAGTAACAAAGATATCGACAAAAAACTACATTCCATAATGATAAGGCTACCATCCATTGGAGTAACAAATATATCGACAACATACTACCTTCCATAATGACAAGGCTACCATCCATTGGAGTAACAAAAATATCAACAAGAGACTATTTTCCATAATGACATGGCTACCATCCATTGGAGTAACAAAAATCTCGACAACAGACTACCTTCAATAATGACAAGGCTACCATCCATTAGAGTAACAAAAAAATCGACAATAGACTACCTTCCATAATGACTAGGCTACCATCCATTAGAGTAACAAAGATATCGACAATAGACTACCTTTCATAATGACAAGGCTACCATCCATTGGAAAACAAAAATCTCGACAACAGACTACCTTCCATAATAACTAGGCTACCATCCATTGGAGTAACAAAGATATCGACAACAGACTACCTTCATAATGACAAGGCTACAATCCAATGTAGTAACAAAAATCTCGACAGCAGACTACCTTCCATAATGATAAGGCTACCATCCATTGTAGTAACATAAATCTCGACAATATACTACCTTCCAAAATGACAAGGCTACTATCCGTTGGAGTAACAAAAATCTCGACAACGGACTACCTTCCATAATGACAAGGCTACCATCCACTAGAGTAACAAAAATATCAACAAGAGACTATCTTCCATAATGACAAGGCTACCATCCATTAGAGTAACAAAATCTCGACAATAGACTACCTTCCATAATGACAATGCTACCATCCATTGGAGTAACAAAAATCTCGAAAATAGACTACCTCACATAATTACTAGGCTAGCATCCATTGGAATAACAAAAATCTTGACAACAGACTGCCTTCCATAATGACAAGGCTACTATCCAATGGAGTAACAAAAATATGGACAACAGACTACCTTCCATAATGACAAGGCCAACATACATTGTAGTAACAAAAATATGAACAACAGACTACCTTCCATAATGACAAGGCTACCATCCATTGGAGTAACAAAAATCACAATGACAGACTACCTTCCATAATGACAAGGCTACCATCCATTGGAGTAACAAAAATCTCGACAATAGACTATGTTCAATAATGACATGGCTACCATCCCTTGGAGTAACAAAAATCTCGACAATAGACTACCTTCCATAATGACTGGGCTACCATCCATTGGAGTAACAAAGATATCGACAACAAACTACCTTTCATAATAACAAGGCTACCATCCATTTGAATAACAAAAATATCGAAAACAGACTACCTTCCATAATGACTAGGCTACCATCCATTGGAGTAACAAAAATCTCGACAACAGACTACCTTCCATAATGACAAGACCACCATCCATTGGAGTAACAAAGATATCGACAATATACTACCTTCTATAATGATAAGGCTACCATCCATTGGAGTAACAAAGATATCGACAACGTACTACCTTCCATAATGACAAGGCTACCATTCATTGGAGTAACAAAAATCACGACAAAAGACTACCTTCCATAATGAAAAGGCTGCCAACTATTGGAGTAACAAAAATCTCGACAACATGCTACCTTCCATAATGACTAGGCTACCATCCATTGGAGTAACAACGATATCGACAACAGACTACCTTCCATAATGACAAGGCTACTATCCATTTGAGTAACAAAAATCTCGACAACAGACTACCTTCCATAATGACAAGGCTACCATCCATTGGAGTAACAAAAATATCATCAAGAGACTATCTTCCATAATGACAAGGCTACCATCCACTGGAGTAACAAAAATCTCTACAATAGACTACCTTCCATAATGACAAGGCCACCATCCATTGGAGTAACAAAGATATCGACAACATACTACCTTCCATAATGATAAGGCTACCATCCATTGGAGTAACAACGATATCGACAACATACTACCTTCAATAATGATATGGCCACCATTCATTGGAGTAACAAAAATCACGACAAAAAACTACCTTCCATTATGTCAAGGCTGTCATCCATTGGAGTAAAAAAAATCTCGACAGTAGACTGCCTTCCATAATGACTAGGCTACAATCCATTGGAGTAACAAAGATATCGACAACAGACTACCTTCCATAATGACAAGGCTACAATCCAATGTAGTAACAAAAATCTCGATAACAAACTACCTTCTATAATTATAAGGCTACCATCCATTATAATAACATAAATCTCGACAACAGACTACCTTCCATTATGACAAGGCTACTATCCATTGGAGTAAAAAAAATCTCGACAACAGACTACCTTCCATAATGACAAGGCTACCATCCATTGGAGTAACAAAAATCTCGAAAATAGACTACCTCCCATGATTACTAGGCTAGCATCCATTGGAATAACATAAATCTCAACAACAGACTACCTTCCATAATGACAAGGCTACTATCCAAGGGAGTAACAAAAATATGGACAACAGACTACCTTCCATAATGACAAGGCTAACATACATTGTAGTAAAAAAAATATGAACAACAAACTACCTTCCATAATGACAACGCTACCATCCATTTGAGTAACAAAAATCACAACGAAAGACTGCCTTCCATAAAGACAAGGCTACCATCCATTGGAGTAACAAAAATCTCGACAACAGACTACCTTCAATAATGACAAGGCTACCATCCATTGGAGTAACAAAAATCTCGACAATAGACTACCTTCCATAATGACTAGGCTACCATCCATTGGAGTAACAAAGATATCGACAACAGACTACCTTCGATAATGAAAAGGCTACAATCCAATGTAGTAACAAAAATATCGACAACAAACTACCTTCCATAATTATAAGGATACCATCAATTGTTGTTACATAAATCTCGACAACAGACTACCTTCCATAATGACAAGGCTACTATCCAATGGAGTAACAAAAATATGGACAACAGACTACCTTCCATAATGACAAGACTAACATACATTGTAGTAACAAAAATATGAACAACAGACTACCTTCCATAATGACAAGGATACCATCCATTGGAGTAACAAAAATCTCGACAACAGACTACCTTCCATAATGACAAGGCTGCCAACCATTGGAGTAACAAAAATCTCGACAACAGGCTACCTTCCATAATGACTAGGCTACCATCCATTGGAGTAACAAAGATATCGACAACAGACTACCTTCCATAATGACAAGGCTACTATCCATTTGAGTAACAAAAATCTCGACAACAGACTACCTTCCATAATGACAAGGGTACCATCCATTGGAGTAACAAAAATATCAACAAGAGACTATATTCCATAATGACAAGGCTACCATCAACTAGAGTAACAAAAATCTCTACAACAGACTACCTTCCATAATGACAAGGCCACCATCCATTGGAGTAACAAAGATATCGACAACATACTACCTTCCATAATGATAAGGCTACCATCCATTGGAGTAACAAAGATATCGACAACATACTACCTTCCATAATGATATGGCTACCATTCATTGGAGTAACAAAAATCACGACAAAAGACTACCTTCCATTATGTCAAGGCTGTCATCCATTGGTGTAAAAAAAATCTCGACAATAGACTACCTTCCATAATGACTAGGCTACCATCCATTGGAGTAACAAAGATATTGACAACAGACTACCTTCCATAATGACAAGGCTACAATCCAATGTAGTAACAAAAATCTCGATAACAAACTACCTTCTATAATTATAAGGCTACCATCCATTATAGTAACATAAATCTCGACAACAGACTACCTTCCATAATGACAAGGCTACCATCCATTGGAGTAACAAAAATCTCGAAAATAGACTACCTCCCATGATTACTAGACTAGCATCCATTGGAATAACATAAATCTCAACAACAGACTACCTTCCATAATGACAACGCTACTATCCAAGGGAGTAACAAAAATATGGACAACAGACTACCTTCCATAATGACAAGGCTAACATACATTGTAGTAACAAAAATATGAACAACAGACTACCTTCCATAATGACAACGCTACCATCCATTTGAGTAACAAAAATCACAATGAAAGACTGCCTTCCATAATGAAAAGGCTACCATCCATTGGAGTAACAAAAATCTCGACAACAGACTACCTTCCATAAGGACAAGGCTACAATCCAATGTAGTAACAAAAATATCGACAACTAACTACCTTCCATAATTATAAGGCTACCATCCATTATTGTAACATAAATCTCGACAACAGACTACCTTCCATAATGACAAGGCTACTATCCAATGGAGTAACAAAAATATGGACAACAGACTACCTTCCATAATGACAAGGCTAACATACATTGTAGTAACAAAAATATGAACAACAGACTACCTTCCATAATGACAAGGCTACCATCCATTGGAGTAACAAAAATCTCGAAAACAGACTACCTTCCATAATGACAGGGCTACCATCCATTGGAGTAACAAAAATCTCTACAACAGACTACCTTCCATAATGACAAGACCTCCATCCATTGGAGTAACAAAGATATCGACAACATACTACCTTCCATAATGATAAGGCTATCATCCATTGGAGTAAGAAAGATATTGACAACATACTACCTTCCATAATGACAAGGCTACCATTCATTGGAGTAACAAAAATCTCGACAAAAGACTACCTTCCATAATGACAAGGTTGCCATCCATTGGAGTAACAAAAATCTCGACAATAAACTACCTTCCATAATGACTAGGCTATAATCAAATGTAGTAACAAAAATCTCAACAACAAACTACCATCTATAATTATAAGGCTACCATCCACTGTAGTAACATAAATCTCGACAACAGACTACCTTCTATAATGACAAGGCTACTATCCATTGGAGTAACAAAAATCTCGATAACAGACTACCTTCCATAATGACAAGGCTACCATCCATTGGAGTAACAAAAATATCAACAAGAGACTATCTTCCATAATGACAAGGCTACCATCCATTGGAGTAACAAAAATCTCGACAACAGACTACCTTCCATAATGACAAGACCACCATCCATTGGAGTAACAAAGATATCGACAACATACTACATTCCATAATGATAAGGATACCATCCATTGGAGTAACAAATATATCGACAACATACTACCTTCCATAATGACAAGGCTACCATCCATTGGAGTAACAAAAATATCAACAAGAGACTATTTTCCATAATGACATGGCTACCATCCAATGGAGTAACAAAAATCTCGAGAACAGACTACCTTCATTAATGACAAGGCTACCATCCATTGGAGTAACAAAAATATCGACAATAGACTACCTTCCATAATGACTAGGCTACCATCCATTAGAGTAACAACGATATCGACAATAGACTACCTTTCATAATGATAAGGCTACCATCCATTGGAAAACAAAATCTCGACAACAGACTACCTTCCATAATAACTAGGCTACCATCCATTGGAGTAACAAAGATATCGACAACAGACTACCTTCAAAATGACAAGGATACAATCTAATGTAGTAACAAAAATCTCGACAGCAGACTACCTTCCATAATGATAAGGCTACCATCCATTGTAGTTACATAAATCTCGACAATAGACTACCTTCCAAAATGTCAAAGCTACTATCCGTTGGAGTAACAAAAATCTCGACAACGGACTACCTTCCATAATGACAAGGCTACCATCCATTGGAGTAACAAAAATATCAACAAGAGACTATCTTCCATAATGACAAGGCTACCATCCATTAGAGTAACAAAATCTCGACAACAGAATACCTTCCATAATGACAATACTACCATCCATTGGAGTAACAAAAATCTCGAAAATAGACTACCTCACATAATTACTAGGCTAGCATCCATTGGAACAACAAAAATCTCGACAACAGACTGCCTTCCATAATGACAAAGCTACTATCCAATGGAGTAACAAAAATAAGGACAACAGACTACCTTCCATAATGACAAGGCTAACATACATTGTAGTAACAAAAATATGAACAACAGACTACCTTCCATAATGACAAGGCTACCATCCATTGGAGTAACAAAAATCACAATGACAGACTACCTTCCATAATGACAAGGCTACCATCCATTGGAGTAACAAAAATCTCGACAATAGACTATGTTCAATAATGACATTGCTACCATCCCTTGGAGTAACAAAAATCTCGACAATAGACTACCTTCCATAATGACTGGGCTACCATCCATTGGAGTAACAAAGATATCGACAACAGACTACCTTTCATAATAACAAGGCTACCATCCATTTGAATAACAAAAATATCGAAAACAGACTACCTTCCATAATGACTAGGCTACCATCCATTGGAGTAACAAAAATCTCGACAACAGACTACCTTCCATAATGACAAGACCACCATCCATTGGAGTAACAAAGATATCGACAACATACTACCTTCCATAATGATAAGGCTTCCATCCATTGGAGTAACAAAGATATCGACAACATACTACCTTCCATAATGACAAGGCTACCATTCATTGGAGTAACAAAAATCACGACAAAAGACTACCTTCCATAATGACAAGGCTGCCAACTATTGGAGTAACAAAAATCTCGACAACAGGTTACCTTCCATAATGACTAGGCTACCATCCATTGGAGTAACAAAGATATCGACAACAGACTACCTTCCATAATGACAAGGCTACTATCCATTTGAGAAACAAAAATCTCTACAACAGACTACCTTCCATAATGACAAGGCCACCATCCATTGGAGTAACAAAGATATCGACAACATACTACCTTCCATAATGATAAGGCTACCATCCATTGGAGTAACAAAGATATCGACATAATACTACCTTCCATAATGATATGGCTTCCATTCATTGGAGTAACAAAAATCACGACAAAAGACTACCTTCCATTATGTCAAGGCTGTCATCCATTGGAGTAAAAAAAATCTCGACAGTACACTGCCTTCCATAATGACTAGGCTACCATCCATTGGAGTAACAAAGATATCGACAACAGACTACCTTCCATAATGACAAGGCTACAATCCAATGTAATAACATAAATCTCGACAATAGACTACCTTCCATAATGACAAGGCTACTATCCATTGGAGTAAAAAAAATCTCGACAACAGACTACCTGCCATAATGACAAGGCTACCATCCATTGGAGTAACAAAAATCTCGAAAATAGACTACCTCCCATGATTACTAGGCTAGCATCCATTGGAATAACATAAATCTCAACAATAGACTACCTTCCATAATGACAAGGCTACTATCCAAGGGAGTAACAAAAATATGGACAACAGACTACCTTCCATAATGACAAGGCTAACATACATTGTAGTAACAAAAATATGAACAACAGACTACCTTCCATAATGACAACGCTACCATCCATTTGAGTAACAAAAATCACAATGAAAGACTGCCTTCCATAAAGATAAGGCTACCATCCATTGGAGTAACAAAAATCTCGACAACAGACTACCTTCAATAATGACAAGGCTACCATCCAGTGGAGTAACAAAAATCTCGACAATAGACTACCTTCCATAATGACTAGGCTACCATCCATTGGAGTAACAAAGATATTGACAACAGACTACCTTCGTTAATGACAAGGCTACAATCCAATGTAGTAACAAAAATTTCGACAACAAACTACCTTCCATAATTATAAGGCTACCATCAATTGTTGTTACATAAATCTCGACAACAGACTACCTTCCATAATGACAAGGCTATTATCCAATGGAGTAACAAAAATATGGACAACAGACTACCTTCCATAATGACAAGGCTAACATACATTGTAGTAACAAAAATATGAACAACAGACTACCTTCCATAATGACAAGGCTACCATCCATTGGAGTAACAAAAATCTCGACAACAGACTACCTTCCATAATGACAAGGCTGCCAACCATTGGAGTAACAAAAATCTCGACAACAGGCAACCTTGCATAATGACTAGGCTACCATCCATTGGAGTAACAAAGATATCGACAACAGACTACCTTCCATAATGACAAGGCTACTATCCATTTGAGTAACAAAAATCTCGACAACAGACTACCTTCCATAATGACAAGGCTACCATCCATTGGAGTAACAAAAATCTCGAAAATAGACTACCTCCCATGATTACTAGGCTAGCATCCATTGGAATAACATAAATCTCAACAACAGACTACCTTCCATAATGACAAGGCTACTATCCAAGGGAGTAACAAAAATATGGACAACAGACTACCTTCCATAATGACAAGGCTAACATACATTGTAGTAACAAAAATATGAACAACAGACTACCTTCCATAATGACAACGCTACCATCCATTTGAGTAACAAAAATCACAACGAAAGACTGCCTTCCATAAAGATAAGGCTACCATCCATTGGAGTAACAAAAATCTCGACAACAGACTACCTTCAATAATGACAAGGCTACCATCCAGTGGAGTAACAAAAATCTCGACAATAGACTACCTTCCATAATGACTAGGCTACCATCCATTGGAGTAACAAAGATATCGACAACAGACTACCTTCGATAATGACAAGGCTACAATCCAATGTAGTAACAAAAATTTCGACAACAAACTACCTTCCATAATTATAAGGCTACCATCAATTGTTGTTACATAAATCTCGACAACAGACTACCTTCCATAATGACAAGGCTATTATCCAATGGAGTAACAAAAATATGGACAACAGACTACCTTCCATAATGACAAGGCTAACATACATTGTAGTAACAAAAATATGAACAACAGACTACCTTCCATAATGACAAGGCTACCATCCATTGGAGTAACAAAAATCTCGACAACAGACTACCTTCCATAATGACAAGGCTGCCAACCATTGGAGTAACAAAAATCTCGACAACAGGCAACCTTGCATAATGACTAGGCTACCATCCATTGGAGTAACAAAGATATCGACAACAGACTACCTTCCATAATGACAAGGCTACTATCCATTTGAGTAACAAAAATCTCGACAACAGACTACCTTCCATAATGACAAGGGTACCATCCATTGGAGTAACAAAAATATCAACAAGAGACTATATTCCATAATGACAAGGCTACCATCCACTCGAGTAACAAAAATCTCTACAACAGACTACCTTCCATAATGACAAGGCCACCATCCATTGGAGTAACAAAGATATCGACAACATACTACCTTCCATAATGATAAGGCTACCATCCATTGGAGTAACAAAGATATCGACAACATACTACCTTCCATAATGATATGGCTACCATTCATTTGAGTAACAAAAATCACGACAAAAGACTACCTTCCATTATGTCAAGGCTGTCATCCATTGGTGTAAAAAAAATCTCGACAATAGACTACCTTCCATAATGACTAGGCTACCATCCATTGGAGTAACAAAGATACTGACAACAGACTACCTTCCATAATGACAAGGCTACATTCCAATGTAGTAACAAAAATCTCGATAACAAACTACCTTCTATAATTATAAGGCTACCATCCATTATAGTAACATAAATCTCGACAACAGACTACCTTCCATAATGACAAGGCTACCATCCATTGGAGTAACAAAAATCTCGAAAATAGACTACCTCCCATGATTACTAGACTAGCATCCATTGGAATAACATAAATCTCAACAACAGACAAGGCTACTATCCAAGGGAGTAACAAAAATATGGACAACAGACTACCTTCCATAATGACAAGGCTAACATACATTGTAGTAACAAAAATATGAACAACAGACTACCTTCCATAATGACAACGCTACCATCCATTTGAGTAACAAAAATCACAACGAAAGACTGCCTTCCATAATGAAAAGGCTACCATCCATTGGAGTAACAAAAATCTCGACAACAGACTACCTTCCATAAGGACAAGGCTACAATCCAATGTAGTAACAAAAATATCGACAACTAACTACCTTCCATAATTATAAGGCTACCATCCATTGTTGTAACATAAATCTCGACAACAGACTACCTTCCATAATGACAAGGCTACTATCCAATGGAGTAACAAAAATATGGACAACAGACTACCTTCCATAATTACAAGGCTAACATACATTGTAGTAACAAAAATATGAACAACAGACTACCTTCCATAATTACAAGGCTACCATCCATTGGAGTAACAAAAATCTCGAAAACAGACTACCTTCCATAATGACAAGGCTACCATCCATTGGAGTAACAAAAATCTCTACAACAGACTACCTTCCATAATGACAAGACCACCATCCATTGGAGTAACAAAGATATCGACAACATACTACCTTCCATAATGATAAGGCTATCATCCATTAGAGTAAGAAAGATATCGACAACATACTACCTTCCATAATGACAAGGCTACCTTTCATTGGAGTAACAAAAATCTCGACAAAAGACTACCTTCCATAATGACAAGGTTGCCATCCATTGGAGTAACAAAAATCTCGACAATAGACTACCTTCCATAATGTCTAAGCTACCATCCATTTGAGTAACAAAGATATCGACAATAGACTACCTTCCATAATTACAAGGCTATAATCAAATGTAGTAACAAAAATCTCAACAACAAACTACCTTCTATAATTATAAGGCTACCATCCATTGTAGTAACATAAATCTCGACAACAGACTACCTTCTATAATGACAAGGCTACTATCCATTGGAGTAACAAAAATCTCGATAACAGACTACCTTCCATAATGACAAGGCTACCATCCATTGGAGTAACAAAAATATCAACAAGAGACTATCTTCCATAATGACAAGGCTACCATCCATTGGAGTAACAAAAATATCGACAACAGACTACCTTCCATAATGACAAGACCACCATCCATTGGAGTAACAAAGATATCGACAACATACTACATTCCATAATGATAAGGATACCATCCATTGGAGTAACAAATATATCGACAACATACTACCTTCCATAATGACAAGGCTACCATCCATTGGAGTAACAAAAATATCAACAAGAGACTATTTTCCATAATGACATGGCTACCATCCATTGGAGTAACAAAAATCTCGACAACAGACTACCTTCAATAATGACAAGGCTACCATCCATTGAAGTAAAAAAAATATCGACAATAGACTACCTTCCATAATGACTAGGCTACCATCCATTAGAGTAACAAAGATATCGACAATAGACTACCTTTCATAATGATAAGGCTACCATCCATTGGAAAACAAAGATATCGACAACAGACTACCTTCAAAATGACAAGGATACAATCCAATGTAGTAACAAAAATCTCGACAGCAGACTACCTTCCATAATGATAAGGCTACCATCCATTGTAGTAACATAAATCTCGACAATAGACTACCTTCCAAAATGACAAGGCTACTATCCGTTGGAGTAACAAAAATCTCGAGAACGGACTACGTTCCATAATGACAAGGCTACCATCCATTGGAGTAACAAAAATATCAACAAGAGACTATCTTCCATAATGACAAGGCTACCATCCATTAGAGTAACAAAATCTCGACAACAAACTACCTTCCATAATGACAATGCTACCATCCATTGGAGTAACAAAAATCTCGAAAATAGACTACCTCACATAATTACTAGGCTAGCATCCATTGGAATAACAAAAATCTTGACAATAGACTGCCTTCCATAATGACAAGGCTACTATCCAATGGAGTAACAAAAATAAGGACAACAGACTACCTTCCATAATGACAAGGCTAACATACATTGTAGTAACAAAAATATGAACAACAGACTACCTTCCATAATGACAAGGCTACCATCCATTGGAGTAACAAAAATCACAATGACAGACTACCTTCCATAATGACAAGGCTACCATCCATTGGAGTAACAAAAATCTCGACAATAGACTATGTTCAATAATGACATGGCTACCATCCCTTGGAGTAACAAAAATCTCGACAATAGACTACCTTCCATAATGACTGGGCTACCATCCATTGGAGTAACAAAGATATCGACAACAGACTACCTTTCATAATAACAAGGCTACCATCCATTTGAATAACAAAAATATCGAAAACAGACTACCTTCCATAATGACTAGGCTACCATCCATTGGAGTAACAAAGATATCGACAACATACTACCTTCCATAATGATAAGGCTACCATCCATTGGAGTGACAAAGATATCGACAACATACTACCTTCCATAATGACTAGGCTACCATCCATTGGAGTAACAAAGATATCGACAACATACTACCTTCCATAATGATAAGGCTACCATCCATTGGAGTGACAAAGATATCGACAACATACTACCTTCCATAATGACTAGGCTACCATCCATTGGAGTAACAAAGATATCGACAACAGACTACCTTCCATAATGACAAGGCTACTATCCATTTGAGAAACAAAAATCTCTACAACAGACTACCTTCCATAATGACAAGGCCACCATCCATTGGAGTAACAAAGATATCGACAACATACTACCTTCCATAATGATAAGGCTACCATCCATTGGAGTAACAAAGATATCGACATAATACTACCTTCCATAATGATATGGCTACCATTCATTGGAGTAACAAAAATCACGACAAAAGACTACCTACCATTATGTCAAGGCTGTCATCCATTGGAGTAAAAAAAATCTCGAGAGTACACTGCCTTCCATAATGACTAGGCTACCATCCATTGGAGTAACAAAGATATCGACAACAGACTACCTTCCATAATGACAAGGCTACAATCCAATGTAGTAACAAAAATCTCGATAACAAGCTACCTTCTATAATTATAAGGCTACCATCCATTATAGTAACATAAATCTCGACAACAGACTACCTTCCATAATGACTATGCTACTATCCATTGGAGTAAAAAAAATCTCGACAACAGACTACCTTCCATAATGGCAAGGCTACCATCCATTGGAGTAACAAAAATCTCGAAAATAGACTACCTCCCATGATTACTAGACTAGCATCCATTGGAATAACATAAATCTCAACAACAGACTACCTTCCATAATGACAAGGCTACTATCCAAGGGAGTAACAAAAATATGGACAACAGACTACCTTTCATAATGACAAGGCTAACATACATTGTAGTAACAAAAATATGAATAACAGACTACCTTCCATAATGACAACGCTACCATCCATTTGAGTAACAAAAATCATAACGAAAGACTTCCTTCCATAATGAAAAGGCTACCATCCATTGGAGTAACAAAAATCTCGACAACAGACTACCTTCAATAATGACAAGGCTACCATCCATTGGAGTAACAAAAATCTCGACAATAGACTACCTTCCATAATGACTAGGCTACCATCCATTGGAGTAACAAAGATATCGACAACAGACTACCTTCCATAATGACAAGGCTACAATCCAATGTAGTAACAAAAATATCGACAACAAACTACCTTCCATAATTATAAAGCTCCCATCAAATGTTGTAACATAAATCTCGACAACAGACTACCTTCCATAATGACAAGGCTACTATCCAATGGAGTAACAAAAATATGGACAACAGACTACCTTCCATAATGACAAGGCTAACATACATTGTAGTAACAAAAATATGAACAACAGACTACCTTCCATAATGACAAGGCTACCATCCATTGGAGTAACAAAAATCTCGACAACAGACTACCTTCCATAATGACAAGGCTACCATCCATTGGAGTAACAAAAATATTAACAAGAGACTATCTTCCATAATCACAGGGCGACCATCCATTGGAGTAACAAAAATCTCTACAACAGACTACCTTCCATAATGACAAGAACACCATCCATTGGAGTAACAAAGATATCGACAACATACTACCTTCCATAATGATAAGGCTATCATCCATTGGAGTAAGAAAGATATCGACAACAAAGTACCTTCCATAATGACAAGGCTACCATTCATTGGAGTAACAAAAATCACGACAAAAGACTACCCTCCATAATGACAAGGTTGCCATCCATTGGAGTAACAAAAATCTCGACAATAGACTATCTTCCATAATGACTAGGCAACCATCCATTGGAGTAACAAAGATATCGACAATAGAATACCTTCCATAATTACAAGGCTATAATCCAATGTAGTAACAAAAATCTCAACAACAAACTACATTCTATAATTATAAGGCTACCATCCATTGTAGTAACATAAATCTCGACTACAGACTACCTTCCATAATGACAAGGCTACTATCTATTGGAGTAAAAAAAATATCGACAACAGACTACCTTCCATAATGACAAGGATACCATCCATTGGAGTAACAAAAATCTCGAAAATAGACTACGTCCCATGATTACTAGGCTTGCATCCATTGGAATAACAAAAATCTCGACAGCAGACTACCTTCCATAATGACAAGGCTAATATCCAATGGAGTAACAAAAATAAGGACAACAGACTACCTTCCATAATGACAAGGCTAACATACATTGTAGTAACAAAAATATGAACAACAGACTACCTTCCATAATGACAAGGCTACCATCCTTTGGAGTAACAAAAATCTCGACAACAGACTACATCCAATAATGACATGGCTACCATCCATTGAAGTAACAAAAATCTCGACAACAGACTACCTTCCATAGTGACAAGGCTACCATCCATTAGAGTAACAAAGATATCGACAACATACTACCTTCCATAAATACAAGGCTACCATCCATTGGAGTAACAAAGATATCGACAACATACTACCTTCCATAATGACAAGGCTACCATTCATTGGACTAACAAAAATCACGACAAAAGACTACCTTCCATAATGACAAGGCTGCCATCTATTAGAATAACAAAAATCTCGACAATAGACTACCTTCCATAATGACAAGGCTACCATCCATTGGAGTAACAAAGATATCGACAACATACTACCTTTCATAATGACAAGGCTATCATCCATTTGAATAACAAAAATCTCAAAAATAGACTACCTTCCATAATGACAAGGCTACCATCCATTGGAGTAACAAAAATCTCGACAACAAACTACCTTCCAGAATGACAAGACCACCATCCATTGGAGTAACAAAGATATCGAGAACATACTACCTTCCATAATGATAAGGCTACCATCCATTGGAGTAACGAAGATATCGACAACATAATACCTTCCATAATGACAACGCTACCATTCATTGGAGTAACAAAAATCACGACCAAAGACTACCTTCCGTAATGACAAGGCTGCCATCCATTGGAGTAACAAAAATCTCGACAATAGACTACCTTCCATAATGACTAGGCTACCATCCATTGGAGTAACAAAGATATCGACAATAGACTACCTTCCATAATGACAAGGCTACAATCAGATGTAGTAACAAAACTCTCGACAACAAACTACCTTCCATAATTATAAGGCTACCATCCATTGTAGTAACATAAATATCGACAACATACTACGTTCCATAATGACAAGGCTACTATCCATTGGAGTAACAAAAATCTCGACAACAGACAACCTTCCATAATGACAAGGCTACCATCCATTCGAGTAACAAAAATATCAACAAGAGACTATCTTCCATAATGACAAGGCTACCATCCATTGGAGTAACAAAAATCTTGACAACAAACTACCTTCCATAATGATAAGGCTACCATCCATTGGAGTAACAAATATCTCGAAAATAGACTACCTCCCATGATTTCTAGGCTAGCATCCATTGGAATAACAAAAATCTCGACAATAGACTACCTTCCATAATGACAAGGCTACTATCCAATGGAGTAACAAAAATATGGACTACAGACTACCTTCAATAATGACAAGGCTAACATACATTGTAGTAACAAAAATATGAACAACAGACTACCTTCCATAATGACAACGCTACCATCCATTTGAGTAACAAAAATCACAACGAAAGACCGCCTTCCATAATTACAAGGCTACTATCCATTGGAGTAACAAAAATCTCGACAACAGACTACCTTCAATAATGACAAGGCTACCATCGATTGGAGTAACAAAAATCTCGACAATAGACTACCTTCCATAATGACTAGGCTACCATCCATTGGAGTAACAAAGATATCGACAATAGACTACCTAACATAATGACAAGGCTACAATCCAATGTAGTAACAAAAATATCAACAACAAACTACCTTCCATAATTATAAGGCTACCATCCATTGTTGTAACATAAATCTCGATAACAGCCTACCTTCCATAATGACAAGGCTACTGTCCAATGGAGTAACAAAAATATGGACAATAGACTACCTTCCATAATGACAAGGCTACCATCCTTCTGAATAACAAAAATCTCGAAAACAGACTACCTTCCTTAATGACAAGGCTATCATCCATTAGAGTAACAAAAATCTCGACAACATACTACCTTCCATAATGACTAGGCTACCATCCATTGGAGTAACAACGATATCGACAACAAACTAACTTTCATAATGACAAGGCTATCATCCATTTGAATAACAAAAATCTCAAAAATAGACTACCTTCCATAATGACAAGGCTACCATCCATTGGAGTAACAAAAATCTCGACAACAGAATACCTTCCATAATGACAAGACCACCATCCATTGGAGTAACAAAGATATCGACAACATACTACCTTCCATCATGATAAGGCTACCATCCATTTGAGTAACAAAGATATCGACAACATACTACCTTCCATAATGACAAGGCTACCATTCATTGGAGTAACAAAAATCACGACAAAAGACTACCTTCCATAATGACAAGGCTGCCATCCATTGGAGTAACAAAAATCTCGACAATAGACTACCTTCCATAATGACTAGGCTACCATCCATTGGAGTAACAAAGATATCGACAATAGACTACCTTCCATAATGACAAGGCTACAATCCAATGTAGTAACAAAAATCTCGACAACAAACTACCTTCCATAATTATAAGGCTACCATCCATTGTAGTAACATAAATCTCGACAACAGACTACCTTCCTTAATGACAAGGCTACTATCCATTGGAGTAACAAAAATCTCGACAACAGACTACCTTCCATAATGACAAGGCTACCATCCATTCGAGTAACAAAAATATCAACAACAGACTATCTTCCATAATGACAAGGCTACCAATCATTGGAGTAACAAAAATCTTGACAACAAACTACCTTCCATAATGACAAGGCTACCATCCATTGGAGTAACATAGATATCGACAATAGAATACCTTTCATAATGACAAGGCTATCATCCATTTGAATAACAAAAATCTCGAAAACAGACTACCTTCCATAATGACAAGGCTACCATCCATTGGAGTAACAAAAATCTCGACAACAGACTACCTTCCATAATGACTAGGCTACCATCCATTAGAGTAACAAAGATATCGACAACAAACTACCTTTCATAATGACAAGGCTATCATCCATTTGAATAACAAAAATCTCAAAAACAGACTACCTTCCATAATGACAAGGCTACCATCCATTGGAGTAACAAAAATCTCGACAACAAATTACCTTCCATAATGACAAGACCACCATCCATTGGAGTAACAAAGATATCGACAACATACTACCTTCCATAATGATAAGGCTACCATCCATTGGAGTAACAAAGATATCGACAACATACTACCTTCCATAATGACAAGGCTACCATTCATTGGAGTAACAAAAATCACGACCAAAGACTACCTTCCATAATGACAAGGCTGCCATCCATTGGAGTAACAAAAATCTCGACAATAGACTACCTTCCATAATGACTAGGCTACCATCCATTGGAGTAACAAAGATATCGACAATAGACTACCTTCCATAATGACAAGGCTACTATCCATTGGAGTAACAAAAATCTCGACAACAGACTACCTTCCATAATGACAAGGCTACCATCCATTCGAGTAACAAAAATATCAACAAGAGACTATCTTCCATAATGACAAGGCTACCATTCATTGGAGTAACAAAAATCTCGACAACAATCTACCTTCCATAATGTTAAGGCTAACATCCATTGGAATAACAAAAATCTCGACAACAGACTACCTTCCATAATGACAAGGCTATTATCCACGGGAGTAATAAAAATATGGACAACAGACTACCTTCAATAATGACAAGGCTAACATACATTGTAGTAACAAAAATATGAACAACAGACTACCTTCAATAATGACTACGCTACCATCCATTTGAGTAACAAAAATCACAACGAAAGACTGCCTTCCATAATGACAAGGCTACCATCCATTGGAGTAACAAAAATCTCGACAACAGACTACCTTCAACAATGACAAGGCTACCATCCATTGGAGTAACAAAAATTTCGACAATAGACTACCTTCCATAATGACTAGGCTACAATCCATTGGAGTAACAAAGATATTGACAACAGACTACCTTTCATAATGACAAGGCTACCATCCATTGGAATAACAAAAATCTCGACAACAGAATACCTTCCATAATGACAAGGCTACCATCCATTGGAGTAACAAAAATCTCGACAACAGACTACCTTCCATAGTGACAAGGCTACCATCCATTAGAGTAACAAAGATATCGACAACATACTACCTTCCATAAATACAAGGCTACCATCCATTGGAGTAACAAAGATATCGATAACATACTACCTTCCATAATGACAAGGCTACCATTCATTGGACTAACAAAAATCACGACAAAAGACTACCTTTCATAATGACATGGCTGCCATCCATTAGAATAACAAAAATCTCGACATTAGACTACCTTCCATAATGACAAGGCTACCATCCATTAGAGTAACAAAGATATCGACAACATACTACCTTTCATAATGACAAGGCTATCATCCATTTGAATAACAAAAATCTCAAAAATAGACTACCTTCCATAATGACAAGGCTACCATCCATTGGAGTAACAAAAATCTCGACAACAAACTACCTTCCATAATGACAAGACCACCATCCATTGGAGTAACAAAGATATCGACAACATACTACCTTCCATAATGATAAGGCTACCATCCATTGGAGTAACGAAGATATCGACAACATACTACCTTCCATAATGACAATGCTACCATTCATTGGAGTAACAAAAATCACGACCAAAGACTACCTTCCATAATGACAAGGCTGCCATCCATTGGAGTAACAAAAATCTCGACAATAGACTACCTTCCATAATGACTAGGCTACCATCCATTGGAGTAACAAAGATATCGACAATAGACTACCTTCCATAATGACAAGGCTACTATCCATTGGAGTAACAAAAATCTCGACAACAGACTACCTTCCATAATGACAAGGCTACCATCCATTCGAGTAACAAAAATATCAACAAGAGACTATCTTCCATAATGACAAGGCTACCATTCATTGGAGTAACAAAAATCTCGACAACAATCTACCTTCCATAATGTTAAGGCTAACATCCATTGGAATAACAAAAATCTCGACAACAGACTACCTTCCATAATGACAAGGCTATTATCCACGGGAGTAATAAAAATATGGACAACAGACTACCTTCAATAATGACAAGGCTAACATACATTGTAGTAACAAAAATATGAACAACAGACTACCTTCAATAATGACTACGCTACCATCCATTTGAGTAACAAAAATCACAACGAAAGACTGCCTTCCATAATGACAAGGCTACCATCCATTGGAGTAACAAAAATCTCGACAACAGACTACCTTCAACAATGACAAGGCTACCATCCATTGGAGTAACAAAAATTTCGACAATAGACTACCTTCCATAATGACTAGGCTACAATCCATTGGAGTAACAAAGATATTGACAACAGACTACCTTTCATAATGACAAGGCTACCATCCATTGGAATAACAAAAATCTCGACAACAGAATACCTTCCATAATGACAAGGCTACCATCCATTGGAGTAACAAAAATCTCGACAACAGACTACCTTCCATAGTGACAAGGCTACCATCCATTAGAGTAACAAAGATATCGACAACATACTACCTTCCATAAATACAAGGCTACCATCCATTGGAGTAACAAAGATATCGATAACATATTACCTTCCAGAATGACAAGGCTACCATTCATTGGACTAACAAAAATCACGACAAAAGACTACCTTTCATAATGACATGGCTGCCATCCATTAGAATAACAAAAATCTCGACAATAGACTACCTTCCATAATGACAAGGCTACCATCCATTAGAGTAACAAAGATATCGACAACATACTACCTTTCATAATGACAAGGCTATCATCCATTTGAATAACAAAAATCTCAAAAATAGACTACCATCCATAATGACAAGGCTACCATCCATTGGAGTAACAAAAATCTCGACAACAAACTACCTTCCATAATGACAAGACCACCATCCATTGGAGTAACAAAGATATCGACAACATACTACCTTCCATAATGAAAAGGCTACCATCCATTGGAGTAACAAAGATATCGACAACATACTACCTTCCATAATGACAAGGCTACCATTCATTGGAGTAACAAAAATCACGACCAAAGACTACCTTCCATAATGACAAGGCTGCCATCCATTGGAGTAACAAAAATCTCGACAATAGACTACCTTCCATAATGACTAGGCTACCATCCATTGGAGTAACAAAGATATCGACAATAGACTACCTTCCATAATGACAAGGCTACTATCCATTGGAGTAACAAAAATCTCGACAACAGACTACCTTCCATAATGACAAGGCTACCATCCATTCGAGTAACAAAAATATCAACAAGAGACTATCTTCCATAATGACAAGGCTACCATTCATTGGAGTAACAAAAATCTCGACAACAATCTACCTTCCATAATGTTAAGGCTAACATCCATTGGAATAACAAAAATCTCGACAACAGACTACCTTCCATAATGACAAGGCTATTATCCACGGGAGTAATAAAAATATGGACAACAGACTACCTTCAATAATGACAAGGCTAACATACATTGTAGTAACAAAAATATGAACAACAGACTACCTTCAATAATGACTACGCTACCATCCATTTGAGTAACAAAAATCACAACGAAAGACTGCCTTCCATAATGACAAGGCTACCATCCATTGGAGTAACAAAAATCTCGACAACAGACTACCTTCAACAATGACAAGGCTACCATCCATTGGAGTAACAAAAATTTCGACAATAGACTACCTTCCATAATGACTAGGCTACAATCCATTGGAGTAACAAAGATATTGACAACAGACTACCTTTCATAATGACAAGGCTACCATCCATTGGAATAACAAAAATCTCGACAACAGAATACCTTCCATAATGACAAGGCTACCATCCATTGGAGTAACAAAAATCTCGACAACAGACTACCTTCCATAGTGACAAGGCTACCATCCTTTAGAGTAACAAAGATATCGACAACATACTACCTTCCATAAATACAAGGCTACCATCCATTGGAGTAACAAAGATATCGATAACATACTACCTTCCATAATGATAAGGCTACCATTCATTGGACTAACAAAAATCACGACAAAAGACTACCTTTCATAATGACATGGCTGCCATCCATTAGAATAACAAAAATCTCGACAATAGACTACCTTCCATAATGACAAGGCTACCATCCATTAGAGTAACAAAGATATCGACAACATACTACCTTTCATAATGACAAGGCTATCATCCATTTGAATAACAAAAATCTCAAAAATAGACTACCTTCCATAATGACAAGACCACCATCCATTGGAGTAACAAAGATATCGACAACATACTACCTTCCATAATGATAAGGCTACCATCCATTGGAGTAACGAAGATATCGACAACATACTACCTTCCATAATGACAACGCTACCATTCATTGGAGTAACAAAAATCACGACCAAAGACTACCTTCCATAATGACAAGGCTACTATCCATTGGAGTAACAAAAATCTCGACAACAGACAACCTTCCATAATAACAAGGCTACCATCCATTCGAGTAACAAAAATATCAACAAGAGACTATCTTCCATAATGACAAGGCTACCATCCATTGGAGTAACAAAAATCTTGACAAAAAACTACCTTCCATAATGATAAGGCTACCATCCATTGGAGTAACAAATATCTCGAAAATAGACTACCTCCCATGATTTCTAGGCTAGCATCCATTGGAATAACAAAAATCTCGACAACAGACTACCTTCCATAATGACAAGGCTACTATCCAATGGAGTAACAAAAATATGGACAACAGACTACCTTCAATAATGACAAGGCTAACATACATTGTAGTAACAAAAATATGAACAACAGACTACCTTCCATAATGACAATGCTACCATCCATTTGAGTAACAAAAATCACAACGAAAGACTGCCTTCCATAATGACAAGGCTACTATCCATTGGATTAACAAAAATCTCGACAACAGACTACCTTCAATAATGACAAGGCTACCATCCATTGGAGTAACAAAAATCTCGACAATAGACTACCTTCCATAATGACTAGGCTACCATCCATTGGAGTAACAAAGATATCGACAATAGACTACCTAACATAATGACAAGGCTACAATCCAATGTAGTAACAAAAATATCAACAACAAACTACCTTCCATAATTATAAGGCTACCATCCATTGTTGTAACATAAATCTCGATAACAGACTACCTTCCATAATGACAAGGCTACTGTCCAATGGAGTAACAAAAATATGGACAATAGACTACCTTCCATAATGACAAGGCTACCATCCTTTTGAATAACAAAAATCTCGAAAACAGACTACCTTCCTTAATGACAAGGCTATCATCCATTAGAGTAACAAAAATCTCGACAACATACTACCTTCCATAATGACTAGGCTACCATCCATTGGAGTAACAAAGATATCGACAACAAACTACCTTTCATAATGACAAGGCTATCATCCATTTGAATAACAAAAATCTCAAAAATAGACTACCTTCCATAATGACAAGGCTACCATCCATTGGAGTAACAAAAATCTCGACAACAGACTACCTTCCATAATGACAAGACCACCATCCATTGGAGTAACAAAGATATCGACAACATACTACCTTCCATCATGATAAGGCTACCATCCATTTGAGTAACAAAGATATCGACAACATACTACCTTCCATAATGACAAGGCTACCATCCATTAGAGTAACAAAGATATCGACAACATACTACCTTCCATAAATACAAGGCTACCATCCATTGGAGTAACAAAGATATCGACAACATACTACCTTCCATAATGATAAGGCTACCATCCATTGGAGTAACGAAGATATCGACAACATACTACCTTCCATAATGACAACGCTACCATTCATTGGAGAAACAAAAATCACGACCAAAGACTACCTTCCATAATGACAAGGCTGCCATCCATTGGAGTAACAAAAATCTCGACAATAGACTACCTTCCATAATGACTAGGCTACCATCCATTGGAGTAACAAAGATATCGACAATAGACTACCTTCCATAATGACAAGGCTATAATCCAATGTAGTAAACAAAATCTCAACAACAAACTACCTTCCATAATTATAAGGCTACCATCCATTGTAGTAACATAAATATCGACAACATACAACCTTCCATAATGACAAGGCTACTATCCATTGGAGTAACAAAAATCTCGACAACAGACAACCTTCCATAATGACAAGGCTACCATCCATTCGAGTAACAAAAATATCAACAAGAGACTATCTTCCATAATGACAAGGCTACCATCCATTGGAGTAACAAATATCTCGAAAATAGACTACCTCCCATGATTTCTAGGCTAGCATCCATTGGAATAACAAAAATCTCGACAACAGACTACCTTCCATAAGGACAAGGCTACTATCCAATGGAGTAACAAAAATATGGACAACAGACTACCTTCAATAATGACAAGGCTAACATACATTGTAGTAACAAAAATATGAACAATAGACTACCTTCCATAATGACAACGCTACCATCCATTTGAGTAACAAAAATCACAACGAAAGACTGCCTTCCATAATGACAAGGCTACTATCCATTGGAGTAACAAAAATCTCGACAACAGACTACCTTCAATAATGACAAGGCTACCATCCATTGGAGTAACAAAAATCTCGACAATAGACTACCTTCCATAATGACTAGGCTACCATCCATTGGAGTAACAAAGATATCGACAATAGACTACCTAACATAATGACAAGGCTACAATCCAATGTAGTAACAAAAATATCAACAACAAACTACCTTCCATAATTATAAGGCTACCATCCATTGTTGTAACATAAATCTCGATAACAGACTACCTTCAATAATGACTACGCTACCATCCATTTGAGTAACAAAAATCACAACGAAAGACTGCCTTCCATAATGACAAGGCTACCATCCATTGGAGTAACAAAAATCTCGACAACAGACTACCTTCAACAATGACAAGGCTACCATCCATTGGAGTAACAAAAATTTCGACAATAGACTACCTTCCATAATGACTAGGCTACAATCCATTGGAGTAACAAAGATATTGACAACAGACTACCTTTCATAATGACAAGGCTACCATCCATTGGAATAAAAAAAAATCTCGAAAACAGAATACCTTCCATAATGACAAGGCTACCATCCATTGGAGTAACAAAAATCTCGACAACAGACTACCTTCCATAGTGACAAGGCTACCATCCATTGGAGTAACAAAGATATCGACAACATACTACCTTCCATAATTACAAGGCTAACATCCATTGGAGTAACAAAGATATCGACAACATACTACCTTCCATAATGACTAGGCTGCCATCTATTTGAGTAACAAAAATCAAGACAAAAGACTACCTTCCATAATGACAAGGCTGCCATGCATTGGAGTAACCAAAATCTCGACAATAGACTACCTTCCATAATGACTAGGCTACCATCCATTGGAGTAACAAAAATCTCGACAACAGACTACCTTTCAAAATGACAAGGCTATCATCCATTTGAATAACAAAAATCTCAAAAACAGACTACCTTCCATAATGACAAGGCTACCATCCATTGGAGTAACTAAAATCTCGACAACAGACTACGTTCAATAATGACATGGCTACCATCCATTGGAGTAACAAAAATATCGACAATAGACAACCTTCCATATTGACTAGGCTACCATCCATTGGAGCAACAAAGATATCGACAACAGATTACCTTTCATAATGACAAGGCTACCATCCATTTGAATAACAAAAATCTAGAAAGCAGACTACCTTCCATAATGACAAGGCTACCATCCATTGGAGTAACAAAAATCTCGACAACAGACTACCTTCCATAATGACAAGACCACCATCCATTGGAGTAACAAAGATATCGACAACATACTACCTTCCATAATGACAAGGCTACCAACCATTGGAGTAACAAAGATATCGACAACATACTACCTTCCATAATGACAAGGCTACCATTCATTGGAGTAACAAAAATAACGACAAAAGACTACCTTCCATAATGACAAGGATGCCATCCATTGGAGTAACAAAAATCTCGACAACAGACTACCTTCCATAATGACTAGGCTACCATCCATTGGAGTAACAAAGATATCAACAAGAGACTGTCTTCCATAATGACAAGGCTACCATCCATTGGAGTAAAAAAATTCTTGACAAAAGACTACCTTCCATAATGACAAGACCTCCATCCATTGGAGTAACAAAGATATCGACAACATACTACATTCCATAATGATAAGGCTATCATCCATTGGAGTAACAAATATATCTACAACATACTACCTTCCATAATGACAAGGCTACCATCCATTGGAGTAACAAAAATAGCAACAAGAGACTATTTTCCGTAATGACAAGGCTACCATCCATTGGAGTAACAAAAATCTCGACAACAGACTACCTTCAATAATGACAAGGCTACCATCCATTGAGGTAACAAAAATATCGACAATAGACTACCTTCCATAATGACTAGGCTACCATCCATTAGAGTAACAAAGATATCTGAAAATAGACTACCTTCCATAATGACAAGGCTGCCATTCATTGGAGTAACAAAAATCTCGACAACAAACTACCTTCCATAATAACTAGGCTACCATCCATTGGAGTAACAAAGATATCGACAACAGACTACCTTCATAATGACAAGTCTACAATCCAATGTAGTAACAATAATTTCGACAACAGACAACCTTCTATAATGATAAGGCTACCATCCATTGTAGTAACATAAATCTCGACAATAGAATACCTTCCAAAATGACAAGGCTACTATCTGTTGGAGTAACAAAAATCTCGACAACAGACTACCTTCCTTAATGACAAGGCTACCATCCATTGGAGTAACAAATATCTCGAAAATAGACTACCTCCCATGATTTCTAGGCTAGCATCCATTGGAATAACAAAAATCTCGACAACAGACTACCTTCCATAAGGACAAGGCTACTATCCAATGGAGTAACAAAAATATGGACAACAGACTACCTTCAATAATGACAAGGCTAACATACATTGTAGTAACAAAAATATGAACAATAGACTACCTTCCATAATGACAACGCTACCATCCATTTGAGTAACAAAAATCACAACGAAAGACTGCCTTCCATAATGACAAGGCTACTATCCATTGGAGTAACAAAAATCTCGACAACAGACTACCTTCAATAATGACAAGGCTACCATCCATTGGAGTAACAAAAATCTCGACAATAGACTACCTTCCATAATGACTAGGCTACCATCCATTGGAGTAACAAAGATATCGACAATAGACTACCTAACATAATGACAAGGCTACAATCCAATGTAGTAACAAAAATATCAACAACAAACTACCTTCCATAATTATAAGGCTACCATCCATTGTTGTAACATAAATCTCGATAACAGACTACCTTCAATAATGACTACGCTACCATCCATTTGAGTAACAAAAATCACAACGAAAGACTGCCTTCCATAATGACAAGGCTACCATCCATTGGAGTAACAAAAATCTCGACAACAGACTACCTTCAACAATGACAAGGCTACCATCCATTGGAGTAACAAAAATTTCGACAATAGACTACCTTCCATAATGACTAGGCTACAATCCATTGGAGTAACAAAGATATTGACAACAGACTACCTTTCATAATGACAAGGCTACCATCCATTGGAATAAAAAAAAATCTCGAAAACAGAATACCTTCCATAATGACAAGGCTACCATCCATTGGAGTAACAAAAATCACGACAACAGACTACCTTCCATAGTGACAAGGCTACCATCCATTGGAGTAACAAAGATATCGACAACATACTACCTTCCATAATTACAAGGCTAACATCCATTGGAGTAACAAAGATATCGACAACATACTACCTTCCATAATGACTAGGCTGCCATCCATTTGAGTAACAAAAATCAAGACAAAAGACTACCTTCCATAATGACAAGGCTGCCATGCATTGGAGTAACCAAAATCTCGACAATAGACTACCTTCCATAATGACTAGGCTACCATCCATTGGAGTAACAAAAATCTCGACAACAGACTACCTTTCAAAATGACAAGGCTATCATCCATTTGAATAACAAAAATCTCAAAAACAGACTACCTTCCATAATGACAAGGCTACCATCCATTGGAGTAACTAAAATCTCGACAACAGACTACGTTCAATAATGACATGGCTACCATCCATTGGAGTAACAAAAATATCGACAATAGACAACCTTCCATATTGACTAGGCTACCATCCATTGGAGCAACAAAGATATCGACAACAGATTACCTTTCATAATGACAAGGCTACCATCCATTTGAATAACAAAAATCTAGAAAGCAGACTACCTTCCATAATGACAAGGCTACCATCCATTGGAGTAACAAAAATCTCGACAACAGACTACCTTCCATAATGACAAGACCACCATCCATTGGAGTAACAAAGATATCGACAACATACTACCTTCCATAATGACAAGGCTACCAACCATTGGAGTAACAAAGATATCGACAACATACTACCTTCCATAATGACAAGGCTACCATTCATTGGAGTAACAAAAATAACGACAAAAGACTACCTTCCATAATGACAAGGATGCCATCCATTGGAGTAACAAAAATCTCGACAACAGACTACCTTCCATAATGACTAGGCTACCATCCATTGGAGTAACAAAGATATCAACAAGAGACTGTCTTCCATAATGACAAGGCTACCATCCATTGGAGTAAAAAAATTCTTGACAAAAGACTACCTTCCATAATGACAAGACCTCCATCCATTGGAGTAACAAAGATATCGACAACATACTACATTCCATAATGATAAGGCTATCATCCATTGGAGTAACAAATATATCTACAACATACTACCTTCCATAATGACAAGGCTACCATCCATTGGAGTAACAAAAATAGCAACAAGAGACTATTTTCCGTAATGACAAGGCTACCATCCATTGGAGTAACAAAAATCTCGACAACAGACTACCTTCAATAATGACAAGGCTACCATCCATTGAGGTAACAAAAATATCGACAATAGACTACCTTCCATAATGACTAGGCTACCATCCATTAGAGTAACAAAGATATCTGAAAATAGACTACCTTCCATAATGACAAGGCTGCCATTCATTGGAGTAACAAAAATCTCGACAACAGACTACCTTCCATAATAACTAGGCTACCATCCATTGGAGTAACAAAGATATCGACAACAGACTACCTTCATAATGACAAGTCTACAATCCAATGTAGTAACAATAATTTCGACAACAGACAACCTTCTATAATGATAAGGCTACCATCCATTGTAGTAACATAAATCTCGACAATAGAATACCTTCCAAAATGACAAGGCTACTATCTGTTGGAGTAACAAAAATCTCGACAACAGACTACCTTCCTTAATGACAAGGCTACCATCCATTGGAGTAACAAAAATATCTACAAGAGACTATCTTCCATAATCACAAGGCTACCATCCATTGGAGTAACAAAAATCTCGACAAAAGACTTCCATAGTCACAAGGCTACCATCCATTGTAGTAACAAAAATCTCGAAAATAGACTACCTCACATAATTACTAGGCTCGCATCCATTGGAATAATAAAAATCTCGACAACAGACTACCTTCCATAATGACAAGGCTACTATCCAATGGAGTAACAAAAATATGGACAACAGACTACCTTCCATAATGACAAGGCTAACATACATTATAGTAACAAAAATATGAACAACAGACTACCTTCCATAATGACAAGACTACCATTCATTGGAGTAACAAAAATCACAACGACAGACTACCTTCCATAATGACAAGGATACCATCCATTTGAGTAACAAAAATCTTGACAACAGACTACGTTCAATAATGACATGGCTACCATCCCTTGGAGTAACAAAAATCTCGACAACAGACTACCTTCCATAATGATAAGGCTACCATCCATTGGAGTAACAAAAATCTCGAAAATTGACTACCTCCCATAATTACTAGGCTACCATCTATTGGAATAAAAAAAATCTCGACAACAGACTACCTTCCATAATGACAAGGCTACTATCCAATGGAGTAACAAAAATATGGACAACATACTACATTCCCTAATGACAAGGCTAACATACATTGTAGTAACAAAAATCTGAACAACAGACTACCTTCCATAATGACAAGGCTACCATCCATTCGAGTAACAAAAATCACAACGATAGACTACCTTCCATAAGGACAAGGCTACAATCCATTGCAGTAACAAAAATCTCGACAATAGACTACATTCAATATTGACGTGGCTACCATCCATTTGAGTAACAAAAATCTCGACAATAGACTACCTTCCATAATGACTAGGCTACCATCCATTGGAGTAACAAAGATATCCACAACAGACTACCTTTCATAATGACAAGGCTACCATCGATTTGAATAACAAAAATCTAGAAAACAGATTACCTTCCATAATGACAAGGCTACCATCCATTGGAGTAACAAAAATCTTGACAACAGACTACCTTCCATAATGACAAGACCACCATCCATTGGAGTAACAAAGATATCGACAACATACTACCTTCCATAATGATAAGGCTACAATCCATTGGAGTAACAAAGATATCGACAACATACTACCTTCCATAATGACATGGCTACCATTCATTGGAGTAACAAAAATCACGACAAAAGACTACCTTCCATAATGACAAGGCTCCCATCCATTGGAGTAACAAAAATCACGACAAAAGACTACCTTCCATTATGACAAGGCTGCCATCCATTGGAGTAAAAAAAATCTCGACAACAAACTACCTTCCATAATGACAAGGATACTATCCATTGGAGTAAAAAAAATCTCGACAACAGACTACCTTCCATAATGACAAGGCTACAATCCATTGGAGTAACAAAAATCTCGAAAATAGACTACCTCCCATGATTACTAGGCTAGCATCCATTGGAATAACATAAATCTCGACAATAGACTACCTTCCATAATGACAAGGCTACTATCCAAGGGAGTAACAAAAATATGGACAACAGACTACCTTCCATAATGACAAGGCTAACATACATTGTAGTAACAAAAATATGAACAATAGACTACCTTCCATAATGACAAGGCTACCATCCATTGGAGTAACAAAAATCTCGACAACAACCTACGTTCAATAATGACATGGCTACCATCCATTGGAGTAACAAAAATCTCGACTACAAACTACCTTCCATAATGACAAGACCACCATCCATTGGAGTAACAAAGATATCGACAACATACTACCTTCCATGATGATAAGGCTACCATCCATTGGAGTAACAAAGATATCGACAACATACTACCTTCCATAATGACAAGGCTACCATTCATTGGAGTAACAAAAATCACGACAAAAGACTACCTTCCATAATGACGAGGCTGCCATCCATTGGAGTAACAAAAATCTCGACAACAGGCTACCTTCCATAATGACTAGGCTACCATCCATTGGAGTAACAAAGATATCGACAACAAACTACCTTCCATAATGACAAGGCTACAATCCAATGTAGTAACAAAAATATCGACAACAAACTACCTTCCATAATTATAAGGGTACCATCCATTCTTGTAACATAAATCTCGACAATAGACTACCTTCCATAATGACAAGGCTACTATCCAATGGAGTAACAAAAATATGGACAACAGACTACCTTCCATAATGACAAGGCTAACATACATTGTAGTAACAAAAATATGAACAACAGACTACCTTCCATAATGACAAGGCTACCATCCATTGGAGTAACAAAAATCTCGATAACAGACTACCTTCCATAATGACAAGGCTACCATCCATTGGAGTAACAAAAATATTAACAAGAGACTATCTTCCATAATGACAAGGCTACCATCCATTGGAGTAACAAAAATCTCTACAACATACTACCTTCCATAATGACAGGGCTACCATTCATTGGAGTAACAAAAATCATGACAAAAGACTACCTTCCATAATGACAAGGGTACAATCCATTGGAGTAACAAAAATCTCGACAATAGACTACCTTCCATAATGACTAGGCTACCATCCATTGGAGTAACAAAGATATTGACAACAGACTACCTTCCATAATTACAAGGCTATGATCCAATGTAGTAACAAAAATCTCAACAACAAACTACCTTCTATAATTATAAGGCTACCATCCATTGTAGTAACATAAATCTCGACAACAGACTACCTTCCATAATGACAAGGCTACTATCCATTGGAGTAAAAAAAATATCGACAACAGACTACCTTCCATAATGACAAGGATACAATCCATTGGAGTAACAAAAATCTCGAAAATAGACTACCTCCCATGATTACTAGGCTTGCACCCATTGGAATAACAAAAATCTCGACAACAGACTACCTTCCATAATGACAAGGCTAATATCCAATGGAGTAACAAAAATATGGACAACAGACTACCTTCCATAATGACAAGGCTAACATACATTGTAGTAACAAAAATATGAACAACAGACTACCTTCCATAATGACAAGGCTACCATCATTGGAGTAACAAAAATCTCGACAACAGACTATGTTCAATAATGACATGGCTACCATCCATTGGAGTAACAAAAATCTCGACAACAGACTACCTTCCATAGTGACAAGGCTACCATCCATTAGAGTAACAAAGATATTGACAACATACTACCTTCCATAATTACAAGGCTACCATCCATTGGAGTAACAAAGATATCGACAACATACTATCTTCCATAATGACAAGGCTACCATTCATTGGACTAACAAAAATCACGACAAAAGACTACCTTCCATAATGACAAGGCTGCCATCCATTAGAATAACAAAAATCTGGACAATATACTACCTTCCATAATGACAAGGCTACCATCCATTGGAGTAACAAAGATATCGACAATAGACTACCTTTCATAATGACAAGGCTACCATCCATTTGAATAACAAAAATCTCGAAAATAGACTACCTTCCATAATGACAAGGCTACCATCCATTGGAGTAACAAAGGTATCGACAACATACTACCTTCCATAATGATAAGGCTACCATCCATTGGAGTAACAAAGATATCGACAACATACTACCTTCCATAATGACAAGGCTACCATTCATTGGAGTAACAAAAATCACGACAAAAGACTATCTTCCATAATGACAAGGCTGCCATCCATTGGAGTTACAAAAATCTCGACAACAGACTACCTTCCATAATGACTAGGCTACCATCAATTGGAGTAACAAAGATATCGACAACAGACTCCCTTCCATAACGACAAGGCTACAATCCAATGTAGTAACAAAAATCTCGACAACAAACTACCTTCCATAATTATAAGGATACCATCCATTGTAGTAACATAAATCTCGACAACAGACTACCTTCCATAATGACAAGGCTACTATCCATTGGAGTAACAAAAATATAACCAACAGACTACCTTCCATAATGACAAGGCTACCATCCATTGGAGTAACAAAAGTATCAACAAGAGACTATCTTCCATAACGATAAGGCTACCATCCAAGGGAGTAACAAAAATATGGACAACAGACTACCTTCCATAATGACAAGGCTAACATACATTGTAGTAACAAAAATATGAACAACAGACTACCTTCCATAATGACAAGGCTACCATCCATTGGAGTAACAAAAATCTCGACAACAGACTACGTTCAATAATGACATGGCTACCATCCATTGGAATAACAAAAATCTCGACAACAGACTACGTTCAATAATGACATGGCTACCATCCTTTGGAGTAACAAAAATCTCGACAACAGAGTACCTTCCATAGTGACAAGGCTACCATCCATTGGAGTAACAAAGATATCGACAACACACTACCTTCCATAATTACAAGGCTACCATCAATTGGAGTAACAAAGATATCGACGACATACTACCTTCCATAATGACAAGGCTACCGTTCATTGGACTAACAAAAATCACGACAAAAGACGACCTTCCATAATGACAAGGCTGCCATCCATTGGAGGAACAAAGATATCGACAACATACTACCTTCCATAACGATAAGGCTACCATCCATTGGAGTAACAAAGATATCGACAACATACTACCTTCCATAATGACAAGGCTACCATTCATTGGAGTAACAAAAATCACGACAAAAGACTACGTTCCATAATTATAAGGCTACCATCCATTGTAGTAACATAAATCTCGACAACAGACTACCTTCCATAATGACAAGGCTACTATCCATTGGAGTAAAAAAAATATCGACAACATACTACCTTCCTTAATGACAAGGCTACCATCCATTGGAGTAACATAAATCTCGAAAATAGACTACCTCCCATTATTACTAGGCTTGCATCCATTGGAATAACAAAAATCTCGACAACAGACTACCTTCCATAATGACAAGGCTAATATCCAATGGAGTAACAAAAATATGGACAACAGACTACCTTCCATAATGACAAGGCTAACATACATTGTAGTAACAAAAATATGAACACAGACTACCTTCCATAATAACAAGGCTACCATCCATTGTAGTAACAAAAATCTCGACAACAGACTAGTTCAATAATGACATGGCTACCATCCGTTGGAGTAACAAAAATCTCGACAACGGACTACCTTTCATTGTGACAAGGCTACCATCCATTAGAGTAACAAAGATATCGACAACATACTACCTTCCATAATTACAAGGCTACCATCCATTGGAGTAACAAAGATAACAACAACATACTACATTCCATAATGACAAGGCTACCATTCATTGGACTAACAAAAATCACGACAAAAGACTACCTTCCATAATGACAAGGCTGCCATCCATTAGAATAACAAAAATCTCGACAATAGACTACCTTCCATAATGACAAGGCTACCATCCATTGGAGTAACAAAGATATCGACAATAGACTACCTTTCATAATGACAAGGCTACCATCCATTTGAATAACAAAAATCTCGAAAACAGACTACCTTCCATAATGACAAGGCTACCTTCCATTGGAGTAACAAAAATCTCGACAACAAAAACTACCTTCCATAATGACAAGACCACCATCCATTGGAGTAACAAAGATATCGACAACATACTACCTTCAATAATGATAAGGCTACCATCCATTGGAGTAACAAAGATATCGTCAAAATACTACCTTCCATAATGACAAGGCTACCATTCATTGGAGTAACAAAAAGACTATCTTCCATAATGACAAGGCTGCCATCCATTGGAGTAACAAAAATCTCGACAATAGACTACCTTCCATAATGACTAGGCTACCATCCATTGGAGTAACAAAGATATCGACAACAGACTCCCTTCCATAATGACAAGGCTACAATCCAATGTAGTAACAAAAATCTCGACAACAAACTACCTTCCATAATTATAAGGCAAACATCCATTGTAGTAACATAAATCTCGACAACAGACTACCTTCCATAATGACAAGGATCCTATCCATTGGAGTATCAAAAATCTCAACAAGAGACTACCTTCCATAATGACAAGACCAACATCCATTGGAGTAACAAAGATATCGACAACGTACTACCTTCCATAATGATAAGGCTACCATCCATTGGAGTAACAAAGATATCGACAACATACTACCTTCCATAATGACAAGGCTACTATCCATTGGAGTAACAAAAATATCAAAAAGAGACTATTTTCCATAATGACATGGCTACCATCTATTGGAGTAACAAAAATCTCGACAAGAGACTACCTTCAATAATGACAAGGCTACCATCCATTGGAGTAACAAAAATCTCGACAATAGACTACCCTCCATAATGACTAGGCTACCATCTATTAGAGTAACAAAGATATCGACAATAGACTACCTTTCATAATGACAAGGCTACCAACCATTGGAATAACAAAAATCTCGAAAACAAACTACCTTCCATAATGACAAGGCAGCCATCCATTGGAGTAACAAAAATCTCGACAACAGACTACCTTCCATAATAACTAGGCTACCATCAATTGGAGTAACAAAAATCTCGAAAATTGACTACCTCCCATAATTACTAGGCTAACATCCATTGGAATAACAAAAATCTCGACAACAGACTACCTTCCATAATGACAAGGCTATTATCCAATGGAGTAACAAAAATATGGACAACAGACTACCTTCGATAATGACAAGGCTAACATACATTGTAGTAACAAAAATATGAACAACATACTACCTTCCATAATGATAAGGCTACCATACATTGGAGTAACAAAGATATCGACAACATACTACCTTCCATAATGACAAGGCTACCATTCATTGGAGTAACAAAAATCACGACAAAAGACTATCTTCCATAATGACAAGGCTTCCATCCATTGGAGTAACAAAAATCTCGACAACAGACTACCTTCCATAATGTCTAGGCTATCATCCATTGGAGTAACAAAGATATCGACAACACACTCTGTTCCATAACGACAAGGCTACAATCCAATGTAGTAACAAAAATCTCGACAACAAACTACCTTCCTTAATTATAAGGCTACCATCCATTGTAGTAACATAAATCTCGACAACAGACTACCTTCCATAATGACAAGGCTACTATCCATTAAAGTAACAAAAATCTCAACAACAGACTACCTTCCATATTGACAAGGCTACCATCCATTGGAGTAACAAAAGTATCAACAAGAGACTATCTTCCATAATGACAAGGCTACTATCCATTGGAGTAACAAAAATATCAAAAATAGACTATTTTCCATAATGACATGGCTACCATCTATTGGAGTAAGAAAAATCTCGACAACAGACTACCTTCAATAATGACAAGGCTACCATCCATTGGAATAACAAAAATCTCGAAAACAGAGTACCTTCCATAATGACAAGGCTGTCATCCATTGGAGTAACAAAGATATCGACAACAGACTACCTTCCATAATAACTACGCTACCATCCATTAGAGTAACAAAGATATCGACAACCGACTACCTTCCATAATGATAAGGATACCATCCATTGGAGTAACAAAAATATCAACAAGAGACTATCTTCCATAATGACAAGGCTACCATCCATTGGAGTAACAAAAATCTCGACAATAGACTACCTTCCATAATGACAAGGCTACCATCAATTGGAGTAACAAAAATCTCGAAAATAGACTACCTCCGATAATTACTAGGCTAGCATCCATTGGAATAAGAAAAATCTCGACAACAGATTACCTTCCATAATGACAAGGCTAACATACATTGTAGTAACAAAAATATGAACAACAGACTACCTTCCATTATGACAAGGCTACCATCCATGAGTAACAAAAATCTCGACAACAGACTACGTTCAATAATGACATGGCTACCATCCTTTGGAGTAACAAAAATCTCGACAACAGACTACCTTCCATAGTGACAAGGCTACCATCCATTGGAGTAACAAAGATATCGACAACATACTACCTTCCATAGTGACAAGGCTACCATCAATTGGAGTAACAAAGATATCGACAACATACTATCTTCCATAATGACAAGGCTACCATTCATTGGACTAACAAAAATCACGACAAAAGACGACCTTCCATAATTACAAGGCTGCCATCCATTGGAATAACAAAAATCTCGACAATAGACTACCTTCCAAAATGACAAGGCTACCATCCATTGGAGTAACAAAAATCTCGACAATAGACTACGTTCAATAATGACATGGCTACCATCCATTAGAGTAAAAAAACTATCGAAAATATACTACCTTCCATATTGAATAGGCTACCATCCATTGGAGCAACAAAGATATCGATAATAGACTACCTTTCATAATGACAAGGCTACCATACATTTGAATAACAAAAATCTCGAAAATAGACTACCTTCCATAATGACAAGGCTACCATCCATTGGAGTAACAAAAATCTCGACAACATACTACCTTCCATAATGACAAGACCATCATCCATTGGAGTAACAAAGATATCGATAACTTACCAACTTCCATAATGATAAGGCTACCATCCATTGGAGTAACAAAGATATCGACAACATGCTACCTTCCATAATGACAAGGCTACCATTCATTGGAGTACCAAAAATCACTACAAAAGACTACCTTCCATTATGACAAGGCTGCCATCCATTGGAGTAACAAAAATCTCGACAATAGACTACCTTCCATAATGACTAGGCTACCATCCATTAGAGTAACAAAGATATCGACAATAGACTCCCTTACATAACGACAAGGCTACCATCCATTGGAGTAACAACAATATCAACAAGAGACTATCTTCCATAATGACAAGGCTACCATCCATAGGAGTAACAGAAATATCGACAACAGACTACCTTCCATAATGACAAGGCTACCATCCATTGGAGTAAAAAAAATCTCGAAAATAGACTACCTCCTATAATTACTAGGCTAGCATCCATTGGAATAACAAAAATCTCGACAACAGACTACCTTCCATAATGACAAGGCTACTATCCAATGGAGTAACAAAAATATGGACAACAGACTACCTTCCATAATGACAAGGTTAACATACATTGTAGTAACAAAAATATGAACAACAGACTACCTTCCATAATGACAAGGCTACCATCCATTGGAGTAACAAAAATCACGACAGACTACCTTCCATAATGACAAGGCTACCATCCATTGGAGTAACAAAAATCTCGACAATAGACTACCTTCTATAATGACTAGGCTACCATCCATTGGAGTAACAAAGATATCGACAACATACTACCTTTCATAATGACAAGGTTACCTTCCATTTGAATAACAAAAATATCGAAAATAGACTACCTTCCATAATGACTAGCCTACCATCCATTCGAGTAACAAAAATCTCGACAACAGACTACCTTCCATAATGACAAGACCACCATCCATTGGAGTAACAAAGATATCGACAACATACTACCTTCCATAATGACAAGTCTCCATTCATTGGAGTAACAAAAATCACGACAAAAGACTACCTTCCATAATGACAAGGCTGCCATCCATTGGAGTAAAAAAAATCTCGACAACAGGCTCCCTTCCATAATGACTAGGCTACCATCCATTGGAGTAACAAAGATATCGACAACAGACTACCTTCCATAATGACAAGGCTACAATCCAATGTAGTAACAAAAATCTCGTCAACAGACTACCTTTCATAAATATAAGGCTACCATCCATTGTTGTAACATAAATCTCGACAACAGACTACCTTCCATAATGACAAGGCTACTATCCATTGGAGTAACAAAAAACTCGACAACAGACTACCTTCCATAATGACAAGGCTACCATCCATTGGAGTAACAAAAATATCAACAACAAACTATCTTCCATAATGACAAGGCTACCATCGATTTGAGTAACAAAAATCTCTACAACAAAATACCTTCCATAATGACAAGACCACCATCCATTGGAGTAACAAAGATATCGACAACATACTACCTTCCATAATGATAAGGCTAATATCCATTGGAGTAACAAAGATATCGACAACATACTACCTTCCATAATGACAAGGCTACCATTCATTGGAGTAACAAAAATCACGACAAAAGATTACCTTCCATAATGAGAAGGCTGCCATCCATTAGAGTAACAAAAATCTCGACAATAGACTACCTTCCATAATGACTAGGCTACCATCCATTGGAGTAACAAATATATCGACAAGAGACTACCTTCTATAATGATAAGGCTACAATCCAATGTGGTAACAAAAATCTCGACAACAAACTACCTTATATAATTATAAGGCGACCATCTATTGTAGTAACATAAATCTCGACAACAGACTACCTTCCATAATGACAAGGCTACTATCCATTGGAGTAAAAAAAATCTCGACAATAGACTACCTTCCATAATGACAAGGCTACCATCCATTGGAGTAGCAAAAATATCGAAAATAGACTACCTCCCATGATTACTAGGCTAGCATCCATTGGAATAACAAAAATATCGACAACAGACTACCTTTCATAATGACAAGGCTACTATCCAATGGAGTAACAAAAATATGGACAACAGACTACCTTCCATAATGACAAGGCTAACATACATTGTAGTAACAAAAATATGAACAACAGACTACCTTCCATAATGACAAGGCTACCATCATTGGAGTAACAAAAATCACAACGACAAACTACGTTCAATAATGACATGGCTACCATCCATTGGAGTAACAAAAATCTCGACAATAGACTACCTTCCATAATGACTAGGCTACCATCCATTGGAGTAACAAAGATATCGACAACATAATACCTTTCATAATGACAAGGCTATCATCCATTTGAATAAAAAAAATCTCGAAAACAGACTACCTTCCATAATGACTAGGCTACCATCCATTGGAGTAACAAAAATCTCGACAACAAGACCACCTTCCATAATGACAAGACCACCATCCATTGGAGTAACAAAGATATCGAAACATACTACCATCTATAATGATAAGGCTACAATCCATTGGAGTAACAAAGATATCGACAACATACTACCTTCCATAATGATAAGGCTACCATTCATTGGAGTAACAAAAATCACGACAAAAGACTACCTTCCATAATGACAAGGCTGCCATCCATTGGAGTAACAAAAATCTCGACAATAGGCTACCTTCCATAATGACTAGGCTACCATCCATTGGAGTAACAAAGATATCGACAACATAATACCTTTCATAATGACAAGGCTATCATCCATTTGAATAACAAAAATCTCGAAAACAGACTACCTTCCATAATGACAAGGCTACCATCCATTGGAGTAACAAAAATCTCGACAACAAACTACCTTCCATAATGACAAGACCACCATCCATTGGAGTAACAAAGATATCGACAATATACTACCTTCCATAATGATAAGGCTACCATCCATTGGAGTAACAAAGATATCGATAACATACTACCTTCCATAATGACAAGGCTTCCATCCATTGGAGTAACAAAAATCTCGACAACAGGCTACCTTCCATAATGATTAGGCTACCATCCATTGGAGTAAGAAAGATATAGACAACATACTACCTTCCATAATGACAAGGCTACAATCGAATGTAGTAACAAAAATATCGACAACAAACTGCCTTCCATAATTATAAGGCTACCATCCATTGTTGTAACATAAATCTCGACAACAGACTACCTTCCATAATGACAAGGCTACTATCCAATGGTGTAACAAAAATATAGACAACAAACTACCTTCCATAATGACAAGGCTAACATACATTGTAGTAACAAAAGTATCATCAAGAGACTATCTTCCATAATGACTAGGCTACGATCCATTGGAGTAACAAAAATCTCTACAACAGACTACCTTCCATAATGACAAGACCACCATCCATTGGAGTAATAAAGATATAAACAACATACTACCTTCCATAATGATAAGGCTACCATCCATTGGAGTAACAAAGATATCAACAACATACTACCTTCCATAATGACAAGGCTACCATTCATTGGAGTAACAAAGATATCGACAACTGAATACCTTCCATAATGACAAGGCTACAATCCAATGTGGTAACAAAAATAACGACAACAAACACCCTTCCATAATTATAAGGCTACCATCCATTGTTGTAACATAAATCTTGACCACATACTACCTTCCATAATGACAAGGATACCATCCATTGGAGTAACAAAAATATCAACAAGAGACTATCTTCCATAATGACAAGGCTACCATCCATTGGAATAACAAAAATCTCGACAACAGACTACCTTCCATAATGACAAGACCACCATCCATTGGAGTAACAAAGATACCGACAACATACTACCTTCAATAATGATAAGGCTACCATCCATTGGAGTAACAAAGATATCGACAACATACTACCTTCCATAATGACAAGGCTACCATCCATTGGAGTAACAAAGATATCGACAAAAGACTACCTTCCATAATGACAAGGCTGCCATCCATTGGAGTAATAAAAATCTCGACAACAGGCTACCTTCCATAATGACTAGGCTACCGTTCATTGGAGTAACAAAGATATTGACAACTGACTACCTTCCATAATGACAAGGCTACAATCCAATGTAGTAACAAAAATAACGACAACAAACTACCTTCCATAATTATAAGGCTACCATCCATTGTTGTCACATAAATCTCGACAACAGACTACCTTCCATAATGACAAGGCTACTATCCATTGGAGTAATAAAAATCTCGAAAATAGACTACCTTCCATATTGACAAGGCTACCATCCATTGGAGTAACAAAAATATCAACAAGAGACTATCTTCCATAATGACAAGGCTACCATCCATTGGAGTAACAAAACTCTCGACAACAGACTACCTTCCATAATGACAAGACAACCATCCAATAGAGTAACAAAGATATCGACAACATACTACCTTCCATAATGATAAGGCTACCATCCATTGGAGTAACAAAGATGTCGACAACATAGTACCTTCCATAATGACAAGGCTACCATTCATTGGAGTAACAAAAATCAAGACAAAAGACTACCTTCCATAATGACAAGGCTGCCATCCATTGGAGTAAAAAAAATCTCGACAATAGGCTACCTTCCATAATGACTAGGCTACCATCCATTGGAGTAACAAAGATATCGACAACATAATACCTTTCATAATGACAAGGCTATCATCCATTTGAATAACAAAAATCTCGAAAACAGACTACCTTCCATAATGACAAGGCTACCATCCATTGGAGTAACAAAAATCTCGACAATAAACTACCTTCCATAATGACAAGACCACCATCCATTGGAGTAACAAAGATATCGACAATATACTACCTTCCATAATGATAAGGCTACCATCCATTGGAGTAACAAAGATATCGATAACATACTACCTTCCATAATGACAAGGCTTCCATCCATTGGAGTAACAAAAATCTCGACAACAGGCTACCTTCCATAATGACTAGGCTACCATCCATTGGAGTAACAAAGATATCGACAACAGACTACCTTCCATAATGACAAGGCTACAATCCAATGTAGTAACAAAAATATCGACAACAAACTGCCTTCCATAATTATAAGGCTACCATCCATTGTTGTAACATAAATCAGACTACCTTCCATAATGACAAGGCTACTATCCAATGGTGTAACAAAAATATAGACAACAGACTACCTTCCATAATGACAAGGCTAACATACATTGTAGTAACAAAAGTATCATCAAGAGACTATCTTCCATAATGACTAGGCTACGATCCATTGGAGTAACAAAAATTTCTACAACAGACTACCTTCCATAATGACAAGACCACCATCCATTGGAGTAATAAAGATATAAACAACATACTACCTTTCATAATGATAAGGCTACCATCCATTGGAGTAACAAAGATATCGACAACATACTACCTTCCATAATGACAAGGCTACCATTCATTGGAGTAACAAAGATATCGACAACTGAATACCTTCCATAATGACAAGGCTACAATCCAATGTGGTAACAAAAATAACGACAACAAACACCCTTCCATAATTATAAGGCTACCATCCATTGTTGTAACATAAATCTTGACCACATACTACCTTCCATAATGACAGGATACCATCCATTGGAGTAACAAAAATATCAACAAGAGACTATCTTCCATAATGACAAGGCTACCATCCATTGGAGTAACAAAAATATCGACAACATACTACCTTCAATAATTATAAGACTACCATCCATTGGAGTAACAAAGATATCGACAACATACTACCTTCCATAATGACAAGGCTACGATCCATTGTTGTAACATAAATCTTGACCACATACTACCATCCATTAGAGTAACAAAAGTATCATCAAGAGACTATCTTCCATAATGACTAGGCTACCATCCATTGGAGTAACAAAAATCTCTACAATAGACTACCTTCCATAATGACAAGACCACCATCCATTAGAGTAAGAAAGATATCAACAACATACTACCTTCCATAATGATAAGGCTACCATCCATTGGAGTAACAAAGATATCGACAACATACTACCTTCCATAATTACAAGGCTACCATCCATTGGAGTAACAAAAATATCAACAAGAGACTATTTTCCATAATGACATGGCTACCATCAATTGGAGTAACAAAAATCTCGACAACAGACTACCTTCAATAATGACAAGACCACCATCCATTGGAGTAACAAAGATATCGACAATATACTACCTTCTATAATGACAAGACCACCATCCATTGGAGTAACAAAGATATCGACAATATACTACCTTCCATAATGATAAGGCTACCATCCATTGGAGTAACAAAGATATCGATAACATACTACCTTCCATAATGATAAGGCTTCCATCCATTGGAGTAACAAAAATCTCGACAACAGGCTACCTTCCATAATGACTAGGCTACCATCCATTGGAGTAACAAAGATATCGACAACAGACTACCTTCCATAATGACAAGGCTACAATCCAATGTAGTAACAAAAATATCGACAACAAACTGCCTTCCATAATTATAAGGCTACCATCCATTGTTGTGACATAAATCTCGATAACAGACTACCTTCCATAATGACAAGGCTACTATCCAATGGTGTAACAAAAATATAGACAACAGACTACCTTCCATAATGACAAGGCTACCATCCATTGGAGTAACAAAAATCTCGACAATAGACTACCTTCCATAATGACTAGGCTGCCATCCATTAGAGTTACAAAGATATCGACTATAGACTACCTTTCATAATGACAGGGCTACATTCCATTGGAATAACAAAAATCTCGAAAACAGATTGCCTTCCATAATGACAAGGCTGCCATCCATTGGAGTAACAAAAATCTCGACAACAAACTACCTTACATAATAACTAGGCTACCATCCATTGGAGTTACAAAGATATCGACAACCGACTACCTCCCATGATTACTAGGCTAGCATCCATTGGAATAACAAAAATCTCGACAACAAACTACCTTCTATAATGACAAGGCTACTATCCATTGGAGTAACAAAAATATGGACAACATACTACCTTCCATAATGACAAGGCTAACATACATTGTAGTAACAAAAATATGAACAACAGACTACCTTCCATAATGACAAGGCTACCATCCATTGGAGTAACAAAAATCTCGACAACAGACTACGTTCAATAATAACATCGCTACCATCCATTGGAGTAACAAAAATATCGACAATAGACTACCATCCATAATGACTAGGCTACCATCCATTGGAGTAAAAAAGATATCGACAACAGACTACCTTTCATAATGAAAAGGCTATCATCCATTTGAATAACAAAAATCTCGAAAACAGACTACCTTCTATAATGACAAGACTATCATCCATTGGAGTAACAAAAATCTCGACAACAAACTACCTTCCATAATGACAAGACCACCATCCATTGAAGTAACAAAGATATCGACAACATACTACCATCCATAATGATAAGGCTACCATCCATTGGAGTAACAAAGATATCGACAACATACTACCTTCCATAATGACAAGGCTACCATTCATTGGAGTAACAAAAATCACGAAAAAAGACTACCTTCCATAATGACAAGGCTGCCATCCATTGGAGTAACAAAAATCTCGACAACAGGCTACCTTCCATAATGACTAGGCTACCATTCATTGGAGTAACAAAGATATCGACAACAGACTACCTCCCATGATTAGTAGGCTAGAATCCATTGGAATAACAAAAATCTCGACAACAGACTACCTTCTATAATGACAAGGCTACTATCCATTGGAGTAACAAAAATATGGACAACATACTACCTTCCATAATGACAAGGCTAACATACATTGTAGTTACAAAAATATGAACAACAGACTACCTTCCATAGTGACAAGGCTACCATCCATTGGAGTAACAAAAATCTCGACAACAGACTATGATCAATAATAACATCGCTACCATCCATTGGAGTAACCAAAATCTCAACAATAGACTACCTTCCATAATGACTATGCTACCATCCATTGGAGTAACAAAGATATCGACAACAGACTACCTTTCATAATGAAAAGTCTATCATCCATTTGAATAACAAAAATCTCGAAAATAGACTACTTTCTATAATGACAAGACTACCATCCATTGGAGTAACAAAAATCTCGACAACAAACTACCTTCCATAATGACAAGACCACTAGCCATAGGAGTAACAAAGATATCGACAACATACTACCATCCATAATGATAAGGCTACCATCCATTGGAGTAACAAAGATATCGACAACATACTACCTTCCATAATGATAAGTCTACCATTCATTGGAGTAACAAAAATCACGACAAAAGACTACCTTCCATAATGACTAGGCTACCATTCATTAGAGTAACAAAGATATCGACAAGAGACTACCTTCCATAATGACAAGACCACCATCCATTGGAGTAACAAAGATATCGACAACATACTATCTTCCATAATGATAAGGCTACCATCCATTGGAGTAACAAAGATATCGACAACATACTACCTTCCATAATGACAATGCTACCATTCATTGGAGTAACAAAGATATCGACAACTGACTACCTTCCATAATGACAAGGCTACCATTCATTGGTGTAACAAAAATCAAGACAAAAGACTACCTTCCATAATGACAAGGCTGCCATCCATTAGAGTAATAAAGATATCGACAACAGACTACCTTCCATATTGACAAGGCTACCATCCATTGGAGTAACAAAAATAACAACAAGAGACTATCTTCCATAATTACAAGGCTACCATCCATTGGAGTAACAAAAATCTCGACAACAGACTACCTTCCATAATGACAAGACCACCATCCAATAGAGTAACAAAGATATCGACAACATACTACCTTCCATAATGATAAGGCTACCATCCATTGGAGTAACAAAGATATCGACAACATAGTACCTTCCATAATGAAAAGGCTACCATTCATTGGAGTAACAAAAATCAAGACAAAAGACTACCTTACATAATGACAAGGCTACCATCCATTGGAGTAACAAAGATATCGAAAACAGACTACCTTCCATAATGACAAGGATATAATCCAATGTAGTAACAAAAATCTCGACAACAAACTACCTTCCATAATTATAAGGCTACCATCCATTGTAGTAACATAAATCTCGACAATAGACTACCTTCCATAATGACTAGGCTACCATCCATTGGAGTAACAAAGATATCGACAACAGACTACCTTCCATAATGACAAGGCTACTATCCATTGGAGTAACAAAAATCTCGACAACAGACTACCTTTCATAATGATAAGGCTACCATCCATTGGAGTAACAAAGATATCAACAACATACTACCTTCCATAATCACAAGGCTAGCATGCATTGGAGTAACAAAAATCACGACAAAAGACTACCTTCCATAATGACAAGGCTGCCATCCATTGGAGTAACAAAAAACTCGACTATAGACTACCTTCCATAATGACTAGACTACCATGCATTGGAGTAACAAAGATATCGATAATAGACTACCTTCCATAATGACAAGGCTACACTCTAACGTAGTAACAAAAATCTCGACAACAAACTACCTTCCATAATTATAAGGCTACCATCTATTATAGTAACATAAATCTCGACAACAGACTATCTTCATTAATGACAAGGCTACTATCCATTGGAGTAACAAAAATATCGACAATAGACTACATTCCATAATGACAAGGCTACCATCCATTGGAGTAACAAAAATCTCGAAAATATACTACCTCCCATGATTACTAGGCTAGCATCCATTGGAATAACAAAAATCTCGACAACAGACTACCTTCCATAATGACAAGGCTACTATCCAATGGAGTAACAAAAATATGGACAACAGACTACCTTCCATAATGAAAAGGCTAACATACATTGTAGTAACAAAAATATGAACAACAAACTACCTTCCATTATGACAAGGCTACCATCCATTGGAGTAAAAAAAATCACGAAAACAGACTACGTTCAATAATGACATGGCTACCATCCATTGGAGTAACAAAAATCTCGATAATAGACTACCTTCCATAATGACTAGGCTACCATCCATTGGAGTAACAAAGATATCGACAACAGACTACCTTTCATAATGACAAGGCTATCATCCATTTGAAGTAAAAAAGATATCGACATCATACTACCTCCCATAATGATAAGGCTACCATCCATTGGAGTAACAAAGATATCGACAACATACTACCTTACATAATGACAAGGCTACCATTCATTGGAGTAACAAAAATCACGACAAAAGACTACCTTCCATAATGACAAGGCTGCCATCCATTTGAGTAACAAAAATCTCGACAACAGGATACCTTCCATAATGACTAGGCTACCATCCATTGGATTAACAAAGATATCGAAAATAAACTTCCTTCCATAATGAAAAAGCTACAATCCAATGTAGTAACAAAAATCTCGACATCAAACTACCTTCCATAATTATAAGGCTACCATCCATTGTAGTAACATAAATCTCGACAACAGACTACCTTCCATAATGACAAGGCTATTATCCATTGGAGTAACTAAAATATCGAAAACAAACTACCTTCCATATTGATAAGGCTACCATCCATTGGAGTAACAAAAATATCAACAAGAGACTATGTTCCATAATGACAAGGCTACCATCCATTGGAGTAACAAAAATCTCGACAACAGACTACCTTCTATAATGAAAAGACCACCATCCATTGGAGTAACAAAGATATCGACAACATACTACCTTCCATAATGATAATGCTACCATCCAATGGAGTAAAAAGATATCGACAACATACTACCTTCCATAATGACAAGGCTACCATTCATTGGAGTAACAAAAATCACGACAAAAGACTACCTTCCACAATGACAAGGCTGCCATCCATTGGAGTAACAAAAATATCGATAATTGACTACCTTCCATAATGACTAGGCCACCATCCATTGGAGTAACAAAGATATCGACAACAGACTACCTTCCATAATGACAAGGCTACAATCCAATGTAGTAATAAAAATCTCGACAACAAACTACCTTCCATAATTATAAGGCTACCATCCATTGTAGTAACATAAATCTCGACAACAGACTACCTTCCATAATGACAAGGCTATTATCCGAAGGAGTAACAAAAATATCGACAACAGACTACCTTCCATAATGACAAAGCTACCATCCATTCGAGTAACAAAAATATCAACAACAGACTATCTTCCATAATGACAAGGCTACCATCCATTGGAGTAACAAAAATCTCGACAACAGACTACCTTCTATAATGAAAAGACCACCATCCATTGGAGTAACAAAGATATCGATAACATACTACCTTCCATAATGATAAGGCTACCATCCAATGGAGTAAAAAGATATCGACAACATACTACCTTCCATAATGACAAGGCTACCATTCATTGGAGTAACAAAACTCACGACAAAAGACTACCTTCCATAATGACAAGGTTGCCATCCATTGGAGTAACAAAAATATCGATAATTGACTACCTTCTATAATGACTAGGCTACCATCCATTGGAGTAACAAAGATATCGACAATAGACTACCTTCCATAATGACAAGGCTACAAACCAATGTAGTAATAAAAATCTCGACAACAAACTACCTTCCATAATTATAAGGCTACCATCCATTGTAGTAAACTAAATCTCGACAACAGACTACCTTCTATAATGACAAGGCTATTATCCGTTGGAGTAACAAAAATCTCGACAACAGACTACCTTCCATAATGACAAAGCTACCATCCATTCGAGTAACAAAAATATCAACAAGAGACTATCTTCCATAATGACAAGGCTACCATCCATTGGATTAACAAAAATCTCGACAACAGACTACCTTCCATAATGACAAGTCTACCATCCATTGGAGTAACAAAAATCTCGAAAATAGACTACCTCCCATGACTACTAGGCTAGCATCCATTGGAATAAAAAAAATCTCGACAACAGACTACCTTCATTAATGACAAGGCTATTATCCAATGGAGTAACAAAAATATGGACAACAAACTACCTTCCATAATGACAAGGCTAACATACATTGTAGTAACAAAAATATGAACAACATACTACCTTCCATAATGACAACGCTACCTTCCACTGGAGTAACAAAAGTCACAACGAAAGACTACCTTCCATAATGACAAGACTACCATCCATTGGAGTAACAAAAATCCCGACAACAGACTACCTTCAATAATGTCAAGGCTACCATCCATTGGAGTAGCAATAATCTCGAAAATAAACTACCTTCCATAATGACTAGGCTACCATCCATTGGAGTAACAAAGATATCAACAACAGACTACCTTTCATAATGACAAGGCTACCATCCATTGGAATAACAAAAATCTCGAAAATAGACTACCTTCTATAATGACAAGGCTACCATCCATTGGAGTAACAAAAATCTCGACAACAGACTACCTTCCATAATAACTAGGCTACCGTTCATTGGAGTAACAAAGATATCGACAACTGGCTACCTTCCATAATGACAAGGCTACAATCCAATGTAGTAACAAAAATAACGACAACAAACTACCTTCCATAATTATAAGGCTACCATCCATTGTTGTCACATAAATCTCGACAACAGACTACCTTCCATAATGACAAGGCTACTATCCATTGGAGTAATAAAAATCTCGAAAATAAACTACCTTCCATATTGACAAGGCTACCATCCATTGGAGTAACAAAAATATCAACAAGAGACTATCTTCCACAATGACACGGCTACCATCCATTGGAGTAACAAAAATCTCGACAACAGACTACCTTCCATAATGACAAGACCACCATCCAATAGAGTAACAAAGATATCGACAACATACTACCTTCCATAATGATAAGGCTACCATCCATTGGAGTAACAAAGATATCGACAACATAGTACCTTCCATAATGAAAAGGCTACCATTCATTGGAGTAACAAAAATCAAGACAAAAAACTACCTTCCATAATGACAAGGCTACCATCCATTTGAGTAACAAAGATATCGACAACAGACTACCTTCCATAATGACAAGGATATAATCCAATGTAGTAACAAAAATCTCGACAACAAACTACCTTCCATAATTATAAGGCCACCATCCATTGTAGTAACATAAATCTCGACAATATACTACCTTCCATAATGACTAGGCTACCATCCATTGGAGTAACAAAGATATCGACAACAGACTACCTTCCATAATGACAAGGCTATAATCCAATGTAGTAACAAAAATCTAGACAACAAACTACCTTCCATAATTATAAGGCTACCATCCATTGTAGTAACAAAAATCACGACAAAACACTACCTTCCATAATGACAAGGCTGCCATCCATTGGAGTAACAAAAATCTCGACTATAGACTACCTTCCATAATGACTAGGCTACCATGAATTGGAGTAACAAAGATATCGACAATAGACTTCCTTCCATAATGACAAGGCTACACTCTAACGTAGTAACAAAAATCTCGACAACAAACTACCTTCCATAATAATAAAGCTACCATCCATTGTAGTAACATAAATCTCGACGACAGACTATCTTCATTAATGACAAGGCTATTATCCATTGAAGTAACAAAAATCTCGACAATAGACTACCTCCCATGATTACTAGGCTAGCATCCATTGGAATAACAAAAATATCGACAACAGACTACCTTCCATAATGACAAGGCTAGTATCCAACGGAGTAACAAAAATATGGACAACAGACTACCTTCCATAATGAAAAGGCTAACATACATTGTAGTAACAAAAATATGAACAACAAACTACCTTCCATAATGACAAGGCTACCATCCATTTGAGTAACAAAAATCACAATGACAGACTATCTTCCATAATGACAAGGCTACCATCCATTGTAGTAACATAAATCTCGACGACAGACTATCTTCATTAATGACAAGGCTACTATCCATTGGAGTAACAAAAATCTCGACAATAGACTACCTTCCATAATGACAAGGCTACCATCCATTGGAGTAACAAAAATCTCAAAAATATACTACCTCCCATGATTACTAGGCTAGCATCCATTGGAATAACAAAAATCTCTACAACAGACTACCTTCCATAATGACAAGGCTACTATCCAATGGAGTAACGAAAATATGGACAACAGACTACCTTCCATAATGAAAAGGCTAACATACATTGTAGTAACAAAAATATGAACAACAAACTACCTTCCATAATGACAAGGCTACCATCCATTGGAGTAACAAAAATCACAATGACAGACTACCTTCCATAATGACAAGGCTACCATCCATTGGAGTAACAAAAATCTCGAAAACAGACTACGTTCAATAATGACATGGCTACCATCCATTAGAGTAACAAAAATCTCGATAATAGACTACCTTCCATAATGACTAGGCTACCATCCATTGGAGTAACAAAGATATCGACAACAGACTACCTTTCATAATGACAAGGCTACAATCCATTTTAAGTAAAAAAGATATCGACATCATACTACCTCCTATAATGATAAGGCTACCATCCATTGGAGTAACAAAGATATCGACAACATACTACCTTACATAATGACAAGGCTACCATTCATTGGAGTAACAAAAATCACGACAAAAGACTACCTTCCATAATGACAAGGCTGCCATCCATTGGAGTAACAAAAATCTCGACAACAGGATACCTTCCATAATGACTAGGCTACCATCCATTGGAGTAACAAAGATATCGTAAACAAACTACCTTCCATAATTAAAAAGCTACAATCCAATGTAGTAACAAAAATCTCGACAACAAACTACCTTCCATAATTATAAGGCTACCATCCATTGTTGTAACATAAATCTCGACAACGGGCTACCTTCCATAATGACAAGGCTATTATCCATTGGAGTAACTAAAATATCGAAAACAAACTACCTTCCATATTGACAAGGCTACCATCCATTGGAGTAACAAAAATATCAACAAGAGACTATCTTCCATAATGACAAGGCTACCATCCATTGGAGTAACAAAAATCTCGACAACAGACTACCTTCTATAATGAAAAGACCACCATCCATTGGAGTAACAAAGATATCGACAACATACTACCTTCCATAATGATAAGGCTACCATCCAATGGAGTAAAAAGATATCGACAACATACTACCTTCCATAATGACAAGGCTACCATTCATTGGAGTAACAAAAATCACGACAAAAGACTACCTTCCATAATGACAAGGCTGCCATCCATTGGAGTAACAAAAATATCCATAATTGACTAATTTCTATAATGACTCAGCTACCATCCATTGGAGTAACAAAGATATCGACAACAGACTACCTTCCATAATGACAAGGCTACAATCCAATGTAGTAATAAAAATCTCGACAACAAACTACCTTCCATAATTATAAGGCTACCATCCATTGTAGTAACATAAATCTCGACAACAAACTACCTTCCATAATGACAAGGCTATTATCCGTTGGAGTAACAAAAATTTCGACAACAAACTACCTTCCATAATGACAAAGCTACCATCCATTCGAGTAACAAAAATATCAACAAGAGACTATCTTCCATAATGACAAGGCTACCATCCATTGGAGTAACAAAAATCTCGACAATAGACTACCTTCTATAATGACAAGTCTACCATCCATTGGAGTAACAAAAATCTCGAAAATAGACTTCCTCCCATGACTACTAGGCTAGCATCCATTGGAATAACAAAAATCTCGACAACAGACTACCTTCCATTATGACAAGGCTATTATCCAATGGAGTAACAAAAATATGGACAAAAAACTACCTTCCATAATGACAAGGCTAACATACATTGTAGTAACAAAAATATGAACAACATACTACCTTCCATAATGACAACGCTACCTTCCACTGGAGTAACAAAAGTCACAACGAAAGACTACCTTCCATAATGACAAGGATACCATCCATTGGAGTAACAAAAATCCCGACAATAGACTACCTTCAATAATGTCAAGGATACCATCCATTGGAGTAGCAATAATCTCGAAAATAGACTACCTTCCATAATGACTTGGCTACCATCCATTGGAGTAACAAAGATATCAACAACAAACTACCTTTCATAATGACAAGGCTACCATCCATTGGAATAACAAAAATCTCGAAAATAGACTACCTTCTATAATGACAAGGCTACCATCCATTGGAGTAACAAAAATCTCGACAACAGACTACCTTTCATAGTGACAAGGCTACCATCCATTGGAGTACCAAAGATATCGACAACATACTACCTTTCAGAATTACAAGGCTACCATCCAATTTAGTAACAAAGATATCGACAACATACTACCTTCCATAATGACAAGGCTACCATTCATTGGACTAACAAAAATCACGACAAAAGACTATCTTCCATAATGACAAGGCTGCCATCCATTGGAATAACAAAAATCTCGACAACAGACTACCTTCCATAATGACAAGGCTACCATGCATTGGAGTAAGAAAAATCTCGACAACAGACTACCTTCAATAATGACAAGGCTACCATCCATTGGAGTAACAAAAATCTCGACAACATACCACCTTCCATAATGACAAGTGTACCATTCATTGGAGTAATAAATATCACGACAAAAGACTACCTTTCATAATGACAATGCTGCCATCCATTGGAGTAACAAAAATCTCGAAAATAGACTACCTCCCATAATTACTAGGCTACCATCCATTGGAATAACAAAAATCTCGACAACAGACTACCTTCCATAATGACAAGGATATTATCCAATGGAGTAACAAAAATATGGACAACATACTACCTTCCATAATGACAAGGCTAACATACATTGTAGTAACAAAAATCAGAACAACAGACTACCTTCCATAATGAAAAGGCTACCATCCATTGGAGTAACAAAAATCACAACGACAGACTACCTTCCATAATGACAAGGCTACCATCCATTGGAGTAACAAAAATCTTGACAATAGACTACCTTCAATAATGACATGGCTACCATCCATTGGAGTAACAAAAATCTCGACAATAGACTACCTTCCATAATGACTAGGCTACCATCCATTGGAGTAACTAAGATATTGACAACAGACTACCTTTCATAATGACAAGGCTACCATCCATTGGCGTAACAAAAATCTAGACAACAGACTACCTTCCATAGTGACAGGGCAACTATCTACTGGAGTAACAAAGATATCGACAACATACTACCTTTCCTAATTACAAGGCTACCACCATTGGAGTAACAATGATATCAACAACATACTACCTTCCATAATGACAAGGTTACCATTCATTCGAGTAACAAAAATCATGACAAAAGACTACCTTCCATAATGACAAGGCTTCCATCCATTGGAATAACAAAAATGTCGACAACAGACAACCGTCCATAATGACAAGACTACCATCCAATGGAGTAACAAAAATCTCGACAACAGACTACCTTCAATAATGACAAGGCTACAATCCAATGGAGTAACAAAAATCTCGATAACAGACTACCTTAGATAATGACAAGTCTACCATCCACTTGAGTAACAAAAATCTGAACAATAAACTACCTTCAATCAGGACAAGGCTACCATCCATTGGAGTAACATAAATCACAACGAAGAGCAACCTTCCATAATAACAAGGCCAGCATCAATTTGAGTAACAAAAATCGGGACAACAAACTACTTTCCATAATGATAAGGCTACCATCCATTGGAGTAACAAAAGTATCAACAAGAGACTACCTTCCATAATGACAATGCTACCATCCAATGGAGTAACAAAAATCTCGATAACAGCCTACCTTCCATAATGACAAGGCTACCATCCATTGGAGTAACAAAGATATCGACAACATACTACCTTCCATAATGACAAGGCTACCATCCAATGGAGTAACAAAAATATCGACAAAAGACTACCTTCCATAATGACAAGGCTACAATCCATTAGAGTAACAAAGATCTGGACAACAGACTACCTTCCATAATGACAAGGTTACCATCCATTGGAGTAACAAAAATCTCGAAAATAGACTACCTCCCATAATTACTAGGCTACCATCCATTCGAATAACAAAAATCTCGATAACAGACTACCTTCCATAATGACAAGGATATTATCATACGGAGTAACAAAAATCTGAACAACAGACTACCTTCCATAATGACAAGGCTACCATCCATTGGAGTAACAAAAATCACAACGACATACTACCTTCCATAATGACAAGGCTACCATCCATTGGAGTAACAAAAATCTTGACAATAGACTACCTTCAATAATGACATGGCTACCATCCATTGGAGTAACAAAAATCTCGACAATAGACTACCTTCCATAATGACTAGGCTACCATCCATTGGAGTAACAAAGCTATCGAAAACAGACTACCTTTCATAATGACAAGGCTACCATCCATTGGAGTAACAAAAATCTCGAAAACAGACTACCTTCCATAATGACAAAGCTATTATCCATTGGAGTAACAAAAATCTAGACAACAGACTACCTTCCATAGTGACAAGGCAACCATCTACTGGAGTAACAAAGATATCGAAAACATACTACCTTCCCTAATTACAAGGCTACCATCCATTGGAGTAACAATGATATCAACAACATACTACCTTCCATAATGACAAGGCTACCATTCATTGGAGTAACAAAAATCATGACAAAAGACTACCTTCCATAATGACAAGGCTGCCATCCATTGGAATAACAAAAATCTCGACAACAGACAAGCTTCCATAATGACAAGGCTACCATCCAATGGAGTAACAAAAATCTCGACAACAGACTACGTTCCATAATGACAAGGCTACAATCCAATGTAGTAACAAAAATCTCGACAACATACTAACTTACATAATGACAAGTCTACCATCCACTAGAGTAACAAAAATCTGAACAATATACTACCTTCCATAAGAATAAGGCTACCATCCATTTGAGTAATAGAAATCACAACGACATGCAACCTTCCATAATAACAAGGCCACCATCCATTTGAGTCACAAAAATCGCGACAACAAACTACCTTCCATAATGACAAGGCTACCATCCATTGGAGTAACAAAAGTATCAACAAGAGACTACCTTCCATAATGACAATGCTACCATCCATTGGAGTAACAAAAATCTCGACAACAACCTACCTTCCATAATGACAAGGATACCATCCATTGGAGTAACAAAGATATAGACGACATACTACCTTCCATAATGACAAGGCTACCATCCAATGGAGTAACAAAAATATCGACAAAGGACTACCTTACATAATGACAAGGCTACAATCCATTAGAGTAACAAAAATCTGGACAACAGACTACCTTCCTAAATGACAAGGCTACCATCCATTGGAGTAACAAAAATCTCGAAAATAGACTACCTCCCATAATTACTATGCTACCATCCATTGGAATAACAAAAATCTCGACAACAGACTACCTTCCATAATGACAAGGATATTATCCAATGGAGTAACAAAAATATGGACAACATACTACCTTCCATAATGACACGGCTAACATACATTGTATTAACAAAAATCTGAACAATAGAGTACCTTCCATAATGACAAGGCTACCATCCATTGGAGTAACAAAAATCACAATGACAGACTACCTTCTATAATGACAAGTCTAGAATCCATTGGAGTAACAAAAATATCGACAACACACTACCTTCCATAATGAGAAGGCAACCATCCATTGGAGTAACAAAGATGTCGACAACATACTACCTTCCATAATGAAAAGGCTACCATCCAATGGAGTAACAAAAATCTCGACAATAAACCACCTTCCATAATGACAAGGCTACAATCCATTGTAGTAACAAAAATATCGACAATAGACTACCTTTCATAATGACAACAATACCATCCATTGGAGTAACAAATATCTGATCAATAGACTACCTTCCATAACGACAAGGCTACCATCCATTAGATCAACAAAAAACGGGACAACATACTACCTTCCATAATGATAGGGCTACCATCCATTGGAGTAACAAAAATCACGACAACAGACTACCTTCCAAAATGAAAAGGCTACCATCCATTGGAGTAACAAAAATGTAGACAACATACTACCTTCCATAAAGACAAGGCTACCATCAATTGGAGTAACAAAAATCTCGACAATAGACTACCTTCTATAAATACAAGGGTACCATCCATTAGAGTAACAAAAATCTCGACAACAGGCTACCTACCATAATCAGAAGTCTACAATCCGTTGGAATAACAAAAATCTTGACAACAGACTACCGTCCATAATGACAAGGCTACAATCCAATGGAGGAACAAAAATCTCGACAACAGACTGCCTTCCATAATGACAAGTCTACCATCCATTAGAGTAACAAAAATATCGAAAACAGACTACCTTCCATAATGAGAAGGCTACCATCAATTGGAGTAACAAAGATATCGACAACATACTACCTTCCATAATGACAAGGCTACAATCCATTTGAGTAGCAAAAATCACGACAACAGACTACCTTCCATAATGAAAAGGCTACCGTCCATTTGAGTAACAAAAATCTAGACAACAAACTACCTTCCATAAAGATAAGGCTACCATCCATTGGAGTAACAAAAATCTCGACAATAGACTACCTTCTATAAATACAAGGGTACCATCCATTGGAGTAACAAAAATCTCAACAACAGACTACCTTCCATAATCAGAAGTATACAATCAATTGGAATAACAAAAAACTTGACAACAGACTATCGTCCTTAATGACAAGGCTACAATCCAATGGAGTAACAAAAATCTCGACAACAGACTGCCTTCCATAATGACAAGTCTACCATCAATTAGAGTAACAAAAATATCGAAAACATACTACCTTCCATAATGAGAAGGCTTCCATCCATTGGAGTAACAAAGATATCGATAACATACTACCTTCCATAATGACAAGGCTACCATCCAATGGAGTAACAAAAATCTCGACAACATACCACCTTCCATAATAACAAGGCTACAATCCATTGAAATAACAAAAATATCGACAATAGACTACCTTTCATGATGACAACTCTACCATCCATTGGAGTAACAAATATCTAAACAACAGACTACCTTCAACAATGATAAGGCTACCTTCCATTGGAGTTATAGAAATCACAATGTTAGACTACCTTCCATATTGACAAGGCTACCATCCATTATAGTACCAAAAATCGGGACAACAAACTACCTTCCATAATGACAAGGCTTCCATCCATTGGAGTAACAAAAATGTCAACAAGAGACTACCTTCCATAACGACAAGGCTACCATCCATTGGAGTAACAAAAATCTCAACAACAAACTACCTTCCATAATGAGAAGGATACCACCGATTGGAGTAACAAAGATATCAAAAACATACTACCTTCCATAATGACGAAGCTACAATCCATTGGAGTAAGAAAAATCACGACAAAAGACTACCTTCCATAATGACAAGGCTACCATCCATTGGAATAACAAAAATCTCGACAACAAACTACCTTCCATAATGACAATGCTATATCCATTGGAGTAACAAAAATCTCGACAACAGACTACCTTCCATAGTGACAAGGCAACCATCTATTGGAGTAACAAAGATATCAATGACATACTACCTTCCCAAATTACAAGGCTACCATCCATTGGAGTAACAATGATATCGACAACCTACTACCTTCCATAATCACAAAGCTAGAATTTATTGGAGTAACAAAAATCATGACAAAAGACTACTTTCCATAATGACAAGGCTGCCATCCGTTGGAATAACAAAAATCTCGACAACAGACTACCTTCCATAATGACAAGGCTACCATCCAATGGAGTAACAAAAATCTCGACAACAGACTACCTTCCATAATGACAAGGCTACAATCCAATGGAGTAACAAAAATCTCGACAACATACTACCTTCCATAATGACAAGTCTACCATCCACTGGAGTAACAAAAATCTGAACAATAGACTACCTTCCATAATGACAAGGCTACCATCCATTAGAGTAACAAAAATCACAACGACAGGAAACCTTCCATAATAACAAGGCCACCATCAATTTGAGTAACAATAATCGGGACAACAAACTACCTTACATAATGACAAGGTTACCATCCATTGGAGTAACAAAAGTATCAACAAGAGACTACCTTCCATAATGAGAATGCTAACATCCATTGGAGTAACAAAAATCTCGACAACAGCCTACCTTCCAAAATGACAAGGTTACCATCCATTGGAGTAACAAAGATATCGACAACATACTACCTTCCATAATGACAAGGCTACCATCCAATGGAGTAACAAAAATATCGACAATAGACTACCTTCCATAATGACAAGGCTACAATCCATTAGATTAACAAAAATCTGGACAACAGACTACCTTCCATAATGACAAGGCTACCATCCATTAGAGTAACGAAAATCTGGACAACAGACTACCTTCCATAATGATAGGGCTACCATCCATTGGAGTAACAAAAATCACGACAACAGACTACCTTCCATAATGAAAAGGCTACCATCCATTGGAGTAACAAAAATCTAGACAAGATACTACCTTCCATAAAGACAAGGCTACCATCCATTGGAGTAACAAAAATCTCGACAATAGACTACCTTCTATAAATACAAGGGTACCATCCATTGGAGTAACAATAATCTCGACAACAGACTACCTTCCATAATCACAAGTCTACAATCCATTAGAATAACAAATATCTCGACAACAGACTACCATCCATAATGACAAGGCCACAATCCAATGGAGTAACAAAAATCTTGACAACAGACTACCTTCCATAATGACAAGTCTACCATCCATTAGAGTAATAAAAATATCGACAACAGACTACCTTCCATAATGAGAAGGCTACCATCAATTGGAGTAACAAAGATATCGACAATAGACTACCGTCCATAATGAGGAGGCTACCATTCATTGGAGTAACAGAGATGTCGACAACATACTACCTTCCATAATGACAAGGCTACCATCCAATGGAGTAACAAAAATCTCGACAACAGACCACCTTCCATAATGACAAGGCTACAATCTATTGTAGTAACAAAAATATCGACAATAGACTACCTTTCATAATGACAACTCTACCATCCATTGGAGTAACAAATATCTGAACAACAGACTACCTTCAACAATGATAAGGCTACCATCCATTGGAGTAACAAAAATCACAATGTTAGACTACCTTCCATAATGACAAGGCTACCATCCATTAGAGTACCAAAAATCGGGACAACAAACTACATTCCATAATGACAAGGCTTCTATCCATTGGAGTAACAAAAATGTAAACAAGAGATTACCTTCCATAATGACAAGGCTACCATCCATTAGATCAACAAAAATCGGGACAACAGACTACCATCCATAATGATAGGGATACCATCAGTTGGAGTAACAAAAATCATGACAACAGACTACCTTCCAAAATGAAAAGGCTACCATCCATTGGAGTTACAAAAATCTAGACAACATACTACCTTCCATAAAGACAAGGCTACCATCCATTGGAGTAACAAAAATCTCGAAAATAGACTACCTTCTATAAATAAAAGGGTACCATCCATTGGAGTAACAAAAATCTCGACAACAGACTACCTTCCATAATCAGAAGTCTACAATCCATTCGAATAATAAAAATCTCGACAACAGACTACCGTCCATAATGACAAGGAAACAATCCAATGGAGTAACAAAAATCTCGACAACAGACTGCATTCAATAATGACAAGTCTACCATCAATTGGAGTAACAAAAATATTGACAACAGGCTACCTTCCATAATGAGAATGCTACCATCAATTGGAGTAACAAAGATATCGACAACATACTACCTTCAATAATGACAAGGCTACAATCCATTTGAGTAGCAAAAATCACGACAACAGACTACCTTCCATAATGAAAAGGCTACCATCCATTTGAGTAACAAAAATCTAGACAACAAACTACCTTTCATAAAGATAAGGCTACCATCCTTTGGAGTAACAAAAATCTCGACAATAGACTACCTTCTATAAATACAAGGGTACCATCCATTGGAGTAACAAAAATCTCAACAACAGACTACCTTCCATAATCAGAAGTCTACAATCAATTGGAATAACAAAAAACTTGACAACAGACTATCGTCCATAATGACAAGGCTACAATCCAATGGAGTAACAAAAATCTCGACAACAGACTGCCTTCCATAATGCCAAGTCTACCATCCATTAGAGTAACAAAAATATCGAAAACAGACTACCTTCCATAATGAGAAGGCTTCCATCCATTGGAGTAACAAAGATATCGACAACATACTACCTTCCATAATGACAAGGCTACCATCCAATGGAGTAACAAAAATCTCGACAACATACCACCTTCCATAATAACAAGGCTACAATCCATTGAAATAACAAAAATATCGACAATAGACTACCTTTCATGATGACAACTCTACCATCCATTGGAGTAACAAATACCTGAACAACAGACTACCTTCAACAATGATAAGGCTACCTTCCTTTGGAGTTATAGAAATCACAATGTTAGACTACCTTCCATATTGACAAGGCTTCCATCCATTGGAGTAACAAAAATGTCAACAAGAGACTACCTTCCATAACGACAAGGCTACCATCCATTGGAGTAACAAAAATCTCAACAACAGACTACCTTCCATAATAAGAAGGATACCATCGATTGGAGTAACAAAGATATCAAAAACATACTACCTTCCATAATGACAAAGCTATAATCCATTGGAGTAAGAAAAATCACGACAAAAGACTACCTTCCATAATGACAAGGCTACCATCCATTGGAATAACAAAAATCTCGACAACAAACTACCTTCCATAATGACAATGCTATTATCCATTGGAGTAACAAAAATCTCGACAACAGACTACCTTCCATAGTGACAAGGCAACCATCTATTGGAGTAACAAAGATATTGATGACATACTACCTTCCCTAATTACAAGGCTACCATCCATTGGAGTAACAATGATATCGACAACCTACTACCTTCCATAATCACAAAGCTAGAATTTATTGGAGTAACAAAAATCATGACAAAAGACTACTTTCCATAATGACAAGGCTGCCATCCATTGGAATAACAAAAATCTCTACAACAGACTACCTTCCATAATGACAAGGCTACCATCCAATGGAGTAACAAAAATCTCGACAACAGACTACCTTCAAAAATGACAAGGCTACAATCCAATGGAGTAACAAAAATCTCGACAACATACTACCTTCCATAATGACAAGTCTACCATCCACTGGAGTAACAAAAATCTGAACAATAGACTACCTTCCGTAATGACAAGGCTACCATCCATTAGAGTAACAGAAATCACAACGACAGGAAACCTTCCATAATAACAAGGCCACCATCAATTTTAGTAACAATAATCGGGACAAAAAACTACCTTACATAATGACAAGGCTACCATCCATTGGAGTAACAAAAGTATCAACAAGAGACTACCTTCCATAATGAGAATGCTAACAACCATTTGAGTAACAAAAATCTCGACAACAACCTACCTTCCATAATGACAAGGTTACCATCCATTGGAGTAACAAAGATATCGACAACATACTACCTTCCATAATGACAAGGCTACCATCCAATGGAGTAACAAAAATATCGACAACAGACTACCTTCCATAATGACAAGGCTACAATCCATTAGATTAACAAAAATCTGGACAACAGACTACCTTCCATAATGACAAGGCTACCATCCATTAGAGTAACAAAAATCGGGACAACAGACTACCTTCCATAATGATAGGGCTACCATCCATTGGAGTAACAAAAATCTAGACAAGATACTACCTTCCATAAAGACAAGGCTAACATCCATTGGAGTAACAAAAATCTCGACAATAGACTACCTTCTATAAATACAAGGGTACCATCCATTGGAGTAACAAAAATCTCGACAACAGACTACCTTCCTTAATCACAAGTCTACAATCCATTAGAATAATAAAAATCTCGACAACAGACTACCATCCATAATGACAAGGCTACAATCCAATGGAGTAACAAAAATCTTGACAACAGACTGCCTTCCATAATGACAAGTCTACCATCCATTAGAGTAACAATAATATCGACAACAGACTACCTTCCATAATGAGAAGGCTACCATCAATTGGAGTAACAAAGATATCGACAATAGACTACCGTCCATAATGAGAAGGCTACCATCCATTGGAGTAACAGAGATGTCGACAACATACTACCTTCCATAATGACAAGGCTACCATCCAATGGAGTAACAAAAATCTCGACAACAGACCACCTTCCATAATGACAAGGCTACAATCTATTGTAGTAACAAAAATATCGACAAAAGACTACCTTTCATAATGACAACTCTACCATCCATTGGAGTAACAAATATCCGAACAACAGACTACCTTCAACAATGATAAGGCTGCCATCCATTGGAGTAACAAAAACCACAATGTTAGACTACCTTCCATAATGACAAGGCTACCATCCATTAGAGTACCAAAAATCGGGACAACAAACTACATTCCATAATGACAAGGCTTCTATCCATTGGAGTAACAAAAATGTAAACAAGAGATTACCTTCCATAACGACAAGGCTACCATCCATTAGATCAACAAAAATCGGGACAATAGACTACCATCCATAATGATAGGGATACCATCAGTTGGAGTAACAAAAATCATGACAACAGACTACCTTCCATAAAGACAACGCTACCATCCATTGGAGTAACAAAAATCTCGACAATAGACTACCTTCTATAAATAAAAGGGTACCATCCATTGGAGTAACAAAAATCTCGACAACAGACTACCTTCCATAATCAGAAGTCTACAATCCATTGGAATAATAAAAATCTCGACAACAGACTACCGTCCATAATGACAAGGAAACAATCCAATGGAGTAACAAAAATCTCGACAATAGGATGCATTCAATAATGATAAGTCTACCATCAATTGGAGTAACAAAAATATCGACAACAGACTACCTTTCATAATGGAAAGGCTACCATCAATTGGAGTAACAAAGATATCGGCAACATACTACCTTCCATAATAACAAGGCTACAATCCATTGGAGTAACAAAAATCACAACAACAGACTACCTTCCATAACGAAAAGGCTACCATCCATTTGAGTAACAAAAATCTAGACAACAAACTACCTTCAATAAAGACAAAGGCTACCATCCATTGGAGTAACAAAAATCTCGACAATAGACTACCTTCTATAAATACAAGGGTACCATCCATTGGAGTAACAAAAATCTCGACAAAAGACTACCTTCCATAATCAGAAGTCTACAATCCATTGGAATAACAAAAATCTTGACAACAGACTACCGTCCATAATGACAAGGCTATAATCCAATAGAGTAACAAAAATCTCGACAACAGACTGCCTTCCATAATGACAAGTCTACCATCCATTGGAGTAACAAAAATATCGAGAACAAACTACCTTCCATAATGAGAAGGCTACCATCCATTGGAGTAACAAAGATATCGACAACATACTACCTTTCATAATGACAAGGCTACCATCCAATGGAGTAACAAAAATCTCGACAACAGACCACCTTCCATAATAACAAGGCTACAATCCATTGTAGTAACAAAAATATCGATAATAGACTACCTTTCATGGTGAAAACTCTACCATCCATTGGAGTAACAAAGATATCGACAACAGACTACCTTTCATAATGACAAGGCTACCATCCATTGGAATAACAAAAATCTCGAAAATAGACTACCTTCCATAATGACAAAGCTACTATCCATTGGAGTAACAAAAATCTAAACAACAGACTACCTTCCATAGTGACAAGGCAACCATCTACTGGAGTAACAAAGATATCGAAAACATACTACCTACCCTAATTACAAGGCTACCATCCATTGGAGTAACAATGATATCAACAACATACTACGTTCCATAATGACAAGGCTACCATTCATTGGAGTAACAAAAATCATGACAAAAGACTACCTTCCATAATGACAAGGCTGCCATCCATTGGAATAACAAAAATCTCTACAACAGACTACCTTCCATAATGACAAGGCTACCATCCAATGGAGTAACAAAAATCTCGACAACAGACTACCTTCAAAAATGACAAGGCTACAATCCAATGGAGTAACAAAAATCTCGACAACATACTACCTTCCATAATGACAAGTCTACCATCCACTGGAGTAACAAAAATCTGAACAATAGACTACCTTCCGTAATGACAAGGCTACCATCCATTAGAGTAACAGAAATCACAACGACAGGAAACCTTCCATAATAACAAGGCCACCATCAATTTTAGTAACAATAATCGGGACAAAAAACTACCTTACATAATGACAAGGCTACCATCCATTGGAGTAACAAAAGTATCAACAAGAGACTACCTTCCATAATGAGAATGCTAACAACCATTTGAGTAACAAAAATCTCGACAACAACCTACCTTCCATAATGACAAGGTTACCATCCATTGGAGTAACAAAGATATCGACAACATACTACCTTCCATAATGACAAGGCTACCATCCAATGGAGTAACAAAAATATCGACAACAGACTACCTTCCATAATGACAAGGCTACAATCCATTAGATTAACAAAAATCTGGACAACAGACTACCTTCCATAATGACAAGGCTACCATCCATTAGAGTAACAAAAATCGGGACAACAGACTACCTTCCATAATGATAGGGCTACCATCCATTGGAGTAACAAAAATCTAGACAAGATACTACCTTCCATAAAGACAAGGCTAACATCCATTGGAGTAACAAAAATCTCGACAATAGACTACCTTCTATAAATACAAGGGTACCATCCATTGGAGTAACAAAAATCTCGACAACAGACTACCTTCCTTAATCACAAGTCTACAATCCATTAGAATAATAAAAATCTCGACAACAGACTACCATCCATAATGACAAGGCTACAATCCAATGGAGTAACAAAAATCTTGACAACAGACTGCCTTCCATAATGACAAGTCTACCATCCATTAGAGTAACAATAATATCGACAACAGACTACCTTCCATAATGAGAAGGCTACCATCAATTGGAGTAACAAAGATATCGACAATAGACTACCGTCCATAATGAGAAGGCTACCATCCATTGGAGTAACAGAGATGTCGACAACATACTACCTTCCATAATGACAAGGCTACCATCCAATGGAGTAACAAAAATCTCGACAACAGACCACCTTCCATAATGACAAGGCTACAATCTATTGTAGTAACAAAAATATCGACAAAAGACTACCTTTCATAATGACAACTCTACCATCCATTGGAGTAACAAATATCCGAACAACAGACTACCTTCAACAATGATAAGGCTGCCATCCATTGGAGTAACAAAAACCACAATGTTAGACTACCTTCCATAATGACAAGGCTACCATCCATTAGAGTACCAAAAATCGGGACAACAAACTACATTCCATAATGACAAGGCTTCTATCCATTGGAGTAACAAAAATGTAAACAAGAGATTACCTTCCATAACGACAAGGCTACCATCCATTAGATCAACAAAAATCGGGACAATAGACTACCATCCATAATGATAGGGATACCATCAGTTGGAGTAACAAAAATCATGACAACAGACTACCTTCCATAAAGACAACGCTACCATCCATTGGAGTAACAAAAATCTCGACAATAGACTACCTTCTATAAATAAAAGGGTACCATCCATTGGAGTAACAAAAATCTCGACAACAGACTACCTTCCATAATCAGAAGTCTACAATCCATTGGAATAATAAAAATCTCGACAACAGACTACCGTCCATAATGACAAGGAAACAATCCAATGGAGTAACAAAAATCTCGACAATAGGATGCATTCAATAATGATAAGTCTACCATCAATTGGAGTAACAAAAATATCGACAACAGACTACCTTTCATAATGGAAAGGCTACCATCAATTGGAGTAACAAAGATATCGGCAACATACTACCTTCCATAATAACAAGGCTACAATCCATTGGAGTAACAAAAATCACAACAACAGACTACCTTCCATAACGAAAAGGCTACCATCCATTTGAGTAACAAAAATCTAGACAACAAACTACCTTCAATAAAGACAAAGGCTACCATCCATTGGAGTAACAAAAATCTCGACAATAGACTACCTTCTATAAATACAAGGGTACCATCCATTGGAGTAACAAAAATCTCGACAAAAGACTACCTTCCATAATCAGAAGTCTACAATCCATTGGAATAACAAAAATCTTGACAACAGACTACCGTCCATAATGACAAGGCTATAATCCAATAGAGTAACAAAAATCTCGACAACAGACTGCCTTCCATAATGACAAGTCTACCATCCATTGGAGTAACAAAAATATCGAGAACAAACTACCTTCCATAATGAGAAGGCTACCATCCATTGGAGTAACAAAGATATCGACAACATACTACCTTTCATAATGACAAGGCTACCATCCAATGGAGTAACAAAAATCTCGACAACAGACCACCTTCCATAATAACAAGGCTACAATCCATTGTAGTAACAAAAATATCGATAATAGACTACCTTTCATGGTGAAAACTCTACCATCCATTGGAGTAACAAAGATATCGACAACAGACTACCTTTCATAATGACAAGGCTACCATCCATTGGAATAACAAAAATCTCGAAAATAGACTACCTTCCATAATGACAAAGCTACTATCCATTGGAGTAACAAAAATCTAAACAACAGACTACCTTCCATAGTGACAAGGCAACCATCTACTGGAGTAACAAAGATATCGAAAACATACTACCTACCCTAATTACAAGGCTACCATCCATTGGAGTAACAATGATATCAACAACATACTACGTTCCATAATGACAAGGCTACCATTCATTGGAGTAACAAAAATCATGACAAAAGACTACCTTCCATAATGACAAGGCTGCCATCCATTGGAATAACAAAAATCTCGACAACAGACAACCTTCCATAATGACAAGGCCACCATCCAATGGAGTAACAAAAATCTCGACAGCAGACTACCTTCCATAATAACAAGGCTACAATCCAATGTAGTAACAAAAATCTCGACAACAGACTACCTTACATAATGACAAGTCTACCATCCACTGGAGTAACAAAAATCTGAACAATATACTAACTTCCATAAGGACAAGGCTACCATCCATTGGAGTAACAGAAATCACAATGACAGGCAACCTTCCATAATAACAAGGCCACCATCCATTTGAGTAACAAAAATCGGGACAACAAACTACCATCCATAATGATAGGGATACCATCAGTTGGAGTAACAAAAATCATGACAACAGACTATCTTCCAAAATGAAAAGGCTACAATCCATTGGAGTAACAAAAATCTAGACAACATACTACCTTCCATAAAGACAAGGCTACCATCCATTGGAGTAACAAAAATCTCGACAATAGACTACCTTCTATAAATAAAAGGGTACCATCCATTGGAGTAACAAAAATCTCGACAACAGACTACCTTCCATAATCAGAAGTCTACAATCCATTGGAATAATAAAAATCTTGACAACAGACTACCGTCCATAATGACAAGGAAACAATCCAATGGAGTAACAAAAATCTCGACAATAGACTGCATTCAATAATGACAAGTCTACCATCAATTGGAGTAACAAAAATATCGACAACAGACTACCTTCCATAATGGAAAGGCTACCATCAATTGGAGTAACAAAGATATCGGCAACATACTACCTTCCATAATGACAAGGCTACAATCCATTGGAGTAACAAAAATCACGATAACAGACTACCTTCCATAACGAAAAGGCTACCATCCATTTGAGTAACAAAAATCTAGACAACAAACTACCTTCAATAAAGACAAAGGCTACCATCCATTAGAGTAACAAAAATCTCGACAATAGACTACCTTCTATAAATACAAGGGTACCATCCATTGGAGTAACAAAAATCTCGACAAAAGACTACCTTCCATAATCAGAAGTCTACAATCCATTGGAATAACAAAAATCTTGACAACAGACTACCGTCCATAATGACAAGGCTATAATCCAATAGAGTAACAAAAATCTCGACAACAGACTGCCTTCCATAATGACAAGTCTACCATCCATTGGAGTAACAAAAATATCGAGAACAAACTACCTTCCATAATGAGAAGGCTACCATCCATTGGAGTAACAAAGATATCGACAACATACTACCTTTCATAATAACAAGGCTACCATCCAATGGAGTAACAAAAATCTCGACAACAGACCACCTTCCATAATAACAAGGCTACAATCCATTGTAGTAACAAAAATATCGACAATAGACTACCTTTCATGGTGAAAACTCTACCATCCATTGGAGTAACAAAGATATCGACAACAGACTACCTTTCATAATGACAAGGCTACCATCCATTGGAATAACAAAAATCTCGAAAATAGACTACCTTCCATAATGACAAAGCTACTATCCATTGGAGTAACAAAAATCTAAACAACAGACTACCTTCCATAGTGACAAGGCAACCATCTACTGGAGTAACAAAGATATCGAAAACATACTACCTACCCTAATTACAAGGCTACCATCCATTGGAGTAACAATGATATCAACAACATACTACGTTCCATAATGACAAGGCTACCATTCATTGGAGTAACAAAAATCATGACAAAAGACTACCTTCCATAATGACAAGGCTGCCATCCATTGGAATAACAAAAATCTCGACAACAGACAACCTTCCATAATGACAAGGCCACCATCCAATGGAGTAACAAAAATCTCGACAGCAGACTACCTTCCATAATAACAAGGCTACAATCCAATGTAGTAACAAAAATCTCGACAATAGACTACCTTACATAATGACAAGTCTACCATCCACTGGAGTAACAAAAATCTGAACAATATAGTACCTTCCATAAGGCCAAGGCTACCATCCATTGGAGTAACAGAAATCACAATGACAGGCAACCTTCCATAATAACACGGCCACCATCCATTTCAGTAACAAAAATCGGGACAATAAACTACCATCCATAATGATAGGGATACCATCAGTTGGAGTAACAAAAATCATGACAACAGACTATCTTCCAAAATGAAAAGGCGAACATCCATTGGAGTAACAAAAATCTAGACAACATACTACCTTCCATAAAGACAAGGCTACCATCCATTGGAGTAACAAAAATCTCGACAATAGACTACCTTCTATAAATAAAAGGGTACCATCCATTGGAGTAACAAAAATCTCGACAACAGACTACCTTCCATAATCAGAAGTCTACAATCCATTGGAATAATAAAAATCTTGACAACAGACTACCGTCCATAATGACAAGGAAACAATCCAATGGAGTAACAAAAATCTCGACAATAGACTGCATTCAATAATGACAAGTCTACCATCAATTGGAGTAACAAAAATATCGACAACAGACTACCTTCCATAATGGAAAGGCTACCATCAATTGGAGTAACAAAGATATCGGCAACATACTACCTTCCATAATGACAAGGCTACAATCCATTGGAGTAACAAAAATCACGATAACAGACTACCTTCCATAATGAAAAGGCTACCATCCATTTGAGTAACAAAAATCTAGACAACAAACTACCTTCAATAAAGACAAAGGCTACCATCCATTGGAGTAACAAAAATCTCGACAATAGACTACCTTCTATAAATACAAGGGTACCATCCATTGGAGTAACAAAAATCTCGACAAAAGACTACCTTCCATAATCAGAAGTCTACAATCCATTGGAATAACAAAAATCTTGACAACAGACTACCGTCCATAATGACAAGGCTATAATCCAATAGAGTAACAAAAATCTCGACAACAGACTGCCTTCCATAATGACAAGTCTACCATCCATTGGAGTAACAAAAATATCGAGAACAAACTACCTTCCATAATGAGAAGGCTACCATCCATTGGAGTAACAAAGATATCGACAACAGACTACCTTTCATAATGACAAGGCTACCATCCATTGGAGTAACAAAAATCTCGAAAATAGACTACCTTCCATAATGACAAAGCTACTATCCATTGGAGTAACAAAAATCTAAACAACAGACTACCTTCCATAGTGACAAGGCAACCATCTACTGGAGTAACAAAGATATCGAAAACATACTACCTTCCATAATGACAAGGCTACCATTCATTGGAGTAACAAAAATCATGACAAAAGACTACCTTCCATAATGACAAGGCTGCCATCCATTGGAATAACAAAAATCTCGACAACAGACAACCTTCCATAATGACAAGGCCACCATCCAATGGAGTAACAAAAATCTCGACAGCAGACTACCTTCCATAATGACAAGGCTACAATCCAATGTAGTAACAAAAATCTCGACAACAGACTACCTTACATAATGACAAGTCTACCATCCACTGGAGTAACAAAAATCTGAACAATATACTACCTTCCATAAGGACAAGGCTACCATCCATTGGAGTAACAGAAATCACAACGACAGGCAACCTTCCATAATAACAAGGCCACCATCCATTTGAGTAACAAAAATCGGGACAACAAACTACCATCCATAATGACAAGGCTACATCCATTGGAGTAACAAAAGTATCAACAAGAGAATACCTTCCATAATGACAATGCTACCATCCATTGGAGTAAAAAAAATCTCGACAATAGCCTACCTTCCATAATGACAAGGCTACCATCCATTGGAGTAACAAAGATATCGACAACATACTACCTTCCATAATGACAAGGCTACCATCCAATGGAGTAACAGAAATATCGACAACGGACTACCTTCCATAATGACAAGGCTACAATCCATTAGAGTAACAAAAATCTGGACAACAGACTACCTTCCATAATGACAAGGCTACCATCCATTGGAGTAACAAAAATCTCGAAAATAGACTACCTCCCATAATTATTAGGCTACCATCCATTGGAATAACAAAAATCTCGACAACAGACTACCTTCCATAATGCCAAGGATATTATCCAATGGAGTAACAAAAATATGGACAACATACTACCTTCCATAATGACAAGGCTACCATCCATTGGAGTAACAAAAATCACAACGACAGACTACCTTCCATAATGACAAGTCTACAATCCATTGGAGTAACAAAAATATCGACAACAGACTACCTTCCATAATGAGAAGGCTTCCATCCATTGGAGTAACAAAGATGTCGACAACATACTACCTTCCATAATGACAAGGCTACCATCCAATGGAGTAACAAAAATCTCGACAATAGACCACCTTCCATAATGACAAGGCTACAATCCATTGTAGTAACAAAAATATCGACAATAGACTACCTTTCATAATGACAACTCTACCATCCATTGGAGTAACAAATATCTGAACAATAGACTACCTTCAATAACGACAAGGCTACCATCCATTAGATCAACAAAAATCGGGACAACAGACTACCTTCCATAATGATAGGGCTACCATCCATTGGGGTAACAAAAATCACGACAACATACTACCTTCCAAAATGAAAAGGCTACCATCCATAGGAGTAACAAAAATCTAGACAACATACTACCTTCCATAAAGACGAGGCTACCATCCATTGGAGTAACAAAAATCTAGACAACAGACTACCTTCCATAATCAGAAGTCTACAATCCATTGGAATAACAAAAAACTTGACAACAGACTACCGTCCATAATGACAAGGCTACAATCCAATGGAGTAACAATAATCTCGACAACAGACTGCCTTCCATAATGACAAGTCTACCATCCATTGGAGTAACAAAAATATCGAGAACAGACTACCTTCCATAATGAGAAGGCTGCAATGCATTGGAGTAACAAAGATATCGACAACATACTACCTTCCATAATGACAAGGCTACCATCCAATGGAGTAACAAAAATCTCGACAACAGACCACCTTCCATAATAACAAGGCTACAATCCATTGAAATAACAAAAATATCGACAATAGACTACCTTTCATGATGACAACTCTACCATCCATTGGAGTAACAAATATCTGACCAACAGACTACCTTCAACAATGATAAGGCTACCATCCATTGGAGTTATAGAAATCACAATGTTAGACTACCTTCCATAATGACAAGGCTACCATCCATTATAGTACCAAAAATCGGGACAACAAACTACCTTCCATAATGACAAGGCTTCCATCCATTGGAGTAACAAAAATGTCAACAAGAGACTACCTTCCATAACGACAAGGCTACCATCCATTGGAGTAACAAAAATCTAAACAACAGACTACCTTCCATATTGAGAAGGATAGCATCGATTGGAGTAACAAAGATATCAAAAACATACTACCTTCCATAATGACAAGGCTACAATCCATTGGAGTAAGAAAAATCACGACAAAAGACTACCTTCCATAATGACAAGGCTACCATCCATTGGAATAACAAAAATCTCGACAACAAACTACCTTCCATAATGACAATGCTATTATCCATTGGAGTTACAAAAATCTCGACAACAGACTACCTTCCATAGTGACAAGGCAACCATCTATTGGAGTAACAAAGATATCGACGACATACTACCTTCCCTAATTACAAGGCTACCATCCATTGGAGTAACAATGATATCGACAACCAACTACCTTCCATAATCACAAAGCTAGAATTCATTGGAATAACAAAAATCATGACAAAAGACTACTTTCCATAATGACAAGGCTGCCATCCATTGGAATAACAAAAATCTCGACAACAGACTACCTTCCATAATGACAAGGCTACCATCCAATGGAGTAACAAAAATCTCGACAACAGACTACCTTCCATAATGACAAGGCTACAATCCAATGGAGTAACAAAAATCTCGACAACAGACTACCTTCCATAATGACAAGTCGACCATCCACTGGAGTAACAAAAATCTGAACAATAGACTACCTTCCATAATGACAAGGCTACCATCCATTAGAGTAACAGAAATCACAACGACAGGAAACCTTCCATAATAACAAGGCCACCATCCATTTGAGTAACAATAATTGGGACAACAAACTACCTTACATAATGACAAGGCTACCATCCATTGGAGTAACAAAAGTATCAACAAGAGACTACCTTCCATAATGACAATGCTACCATCCATTGGAGTAACAAAAATCTCGACAACAGCCTACCTTCCATAATGACAACGCTACCATCCATTGGAGTAACAAAGATATCGACAACATACTACCTTCCATAATGACAATGCTACCATCGAATGGAGTAACAAAAATATCGACAACAGACTACCTTCCATAATGACAAGGCTACAATCCATTAGAGTAACAAAAATCTGGACAACAAACTACCTTCCATAAGGACAAGGCTACCATCCATTAGAGTAACAAAAATCGGGACAACATACTACCTTCCATAATGATAGGGCTACCATCCATTGGAGTAACAAAAATCACGACAACAGACTACCTTCCATAATAAAAAGGCTACCATCCATTAGAGTAACAAAAATCTAGACAAGATACTACCTTCCATAAAGACAAGGCAACCATCCATTGGAGTAACAAAAATCTCGACAATAGACTACCTTCTATAAATACAAGGGTACCATCCATTATAGTACCAAAAATCGGGACAACAAACTACCTTCCATAATGACAAGGCTTCCATCCTTTGGAGTAACAAAAATGTCAACAAGAGACTACCTTCCATAACGACAAGGCTACCATCCATTGGAGTAACAAAAATCTCAACAACAGACTACCTTCCATATTGAGAAGGATACCATCGATTGGAGTAACAAAGATATCAAAAACATACTACCTTCCATAATGACAAGGCTACAATCCATTGGAGTAAGAAAAATCACGACAAAAGACTACCTTCCATAATAACAAGGCTACCATCCATTGGAATAACAAAAATCTCGACAACAAACTACCTTCCATAATGACAATGCTATTATCCATTGGAGTAACAAAAATCTCGACAACAGACTACCTTCCATAGTGACAAGGCAACCATCTATTGGAGTAACAAAGATATCGACGACATACTACCTTCCCTAATTACAAGGCTACCATCCATTGGAGTAACAATGATATCGACAACCTACTACATTCCATAATCACAAAGCTAGAATTCATTGGAGTAACAAAAATCATGACAAAAGACTACTTTCCATAATGACAAGGTTGCCATCCATTGGAATAACAAAAATCTCGACAACAGACTACCTTCCATAATGACAAGGCTACAATCCAATGGAGTAACAAAAATCTCGACAACAGACTACCTTCCATAATGACAAGGCTACAATCCAATGGAGTAACAAAAATCTCGACAACAGACTACCTTTCATAATGACAAGTCTACCATCCACTGGAGTAACAAAAATCTGAACAATAGACTACCTTCCATAATGACAAGGCTACCATCCATTGAAGTAACAAATATATCGACAACATACTACCTTCCATAATGACAATGCTACCATCCAATGGAGTAACAAAAATATCGACAACAAACTACCTTCCATAATGACAAGGCTACAATCCAATGGAGTAACAAAAATCTCGACAACAGCCTACCTTCCATAATGAAAAGGCTACCATCCATTAGAGTAACAAAGATATCGACAACATACTACCTTCCATAATGACAATGCTACCATCCAATGGAGTAACAAAAATATTGACAACAGGCTACCTTCCATAATTACAAGGCTACTATCCAATGGAGTAACCAAAATATGGACAACATACTACCTTCCATAATGACAAGGCTAACATACATTGTAGCAACAAAAATATGAACAACAGACTACCTTCCATGATGACAAGGCTACCATCCATTGCAGTAACAAAAATCACAACGACAAACTACCTTCCATAATGACTAGGCTACCATCCAATGGAGTAACAAAAATCTCGACAACAGACTACCTTCAATAATGACATGGCTACCATCCATTGGAGTAACAAAAATCTTGACAATAGACTACGTTCCATAATGACTAGGCTACTATCCATTGGAGTAACAAAGATATCAACAACAGAATACCTTTCATAATGACAATGCTACCATCCATTGGAATAACAAAAATCTCGAAAATAGACTACCTTCCATAATGACAAGGCTACTATCTATTGGAGTAACAAAAATCTCGACAATAGACTACCTTCCATAGTGACAAGGCAACCATCCATTGGAGTAACAAAGATATCAACAACATACTAGCTTCCCTAATTACAAGGCTACCATCCATTGGAGTATCAAAAATCATGACAAAAGACTACCTTCCATAATGACAAGGTTGCCATCCATTGAAATAACAAAAATCTCGACAACAGACTACCTTCCATAATGACAAGGCTACCATTCAATGGAGTAACAAAAATCTCGACAACAGACTACCTTCCATAATGACAAGGCTACAATCCAATGGAGTAATAAAATTCTCGACAACAGACTACCTTCCATAATGACAAGTCTACCATCTACTAGAGTAACAAAAATCTGAACAATAGAATCTCTTCCATAATGACAAGGCTACCATCCATTGGAGTAACAGAAATCACAACGACAGAAAACCTTCCATAATGACAAGGCTACCATCCATTTGAGTAACAAAAATAGGGACAACAAACTACAGTCCATAATGACAATGCTACCATCCATTGGAGTAACAAAAATCTAAACAACATACTACCTTCCATAAACACAAGGCTACCATCCATTGGAGTAACAAAAATCTCGGCAATAGACTACCTTCTATAAATAAAAGGGTACCATCCATTAGAGTAACAAAAATCTCGACAACAGACTACCTTCCATAATCAGAAGTCTACAATCCATTGGAATAATAAAAATCTCGACAACAGACTACCGTCTATAATGACAAGGAAACAATCCAATGGAGTAACAAAAATCACGACAACAGACTGCATTCAATAATGACAAGTCTACCATCAATTGGAGTAACAAAAATATCGACAATACACTACCTTCCATAATGAGAAGGCTACCATCAATTTGAGTAACAAAGATATCGACAACATACTACCTTCCATAATTACAAGGCTACAATCCATTGGAGTAACAAAAATCACGACAACAGACTACCTTCCATAATGAAAAGGCTACCATCCATTTGAGTAACAAAAATCTAGACAACAAACTACCTTCAATAAAGACAAGGCTACCATCCATTGGAGTAACAAAAATCTCGACAATCGACTACCTTCTATAAATACAAAGGTACCATCCATTGGAGTAACAAAAATCTCGACAACAGACTACCTTCCATAATCAGAAGTCTAGAATCCATTGGAATAACAAAAATCTTGACAATAGACTACCTTCCATAATGACAAGGCTACAATCCAATAGAGTAACAAAAATCTCGACAACAGACTGCCTTCCATAATGACAAGTCTACCATCCATTGGAGTAACAAAAATATCGAGAACAAACTACCTTTCATAATGAGAAGGCTATCATCCATTGGAGTAACAAAGATATCGACAACATACTACCTTCCATTATGACAAGGCTATCATCCATTGGAGTAACAAAAATCTCGACAACATACTACCTTTCATGATGACAACTCTACCATCCATTGGAGTAACAAATATCTAAACAACAGACTACCTTCCACAATGATAAGGCTACCATCCATTGGAGTTACATAAATCACAACGTTAGACTACCTTCCATAATGACAAGGCTACCATCCATTAGAGTACAAAAAATCGGGACAACAAACTACCTTCCATAATGACAAGGCTTCCATCCATTGGAGTAACAAAAATGTCAACAAGAGACTACCTTCCATAACGACAAGGCTAACGTCCATTGGAGTAACAAAAATCTCAACAACAGACTACCTTCCATAATGAGAAGGATACCATCGATTGGAGTAACAAAGATATCGAAAACATACTACCTTCCATAATGACAAGGCTATAAATCCATTGGAGTAAGAAAAATCACGACAAAAGACTACTTTCCATAATGACAAGGCTACCATCCATTGGAATAACAAAAATCTCGACAACAGACTAACTTCCATAATGAAGAGGCTACAATCCATTAGAGTAACAAAAATCTGGACAACAAACTACCTTCCATAATAACAAGGCTACCATCCATTAGAGTAAAAAAATCGGGACAACAGACTACCTTCCATAATGATAGGGCTACCATTCATTGGAGTAACAAAAATGTCAACAAGAGACGACCTTCCATAATGACAAGGCATGCATCCATTGGAGTAACAAAAATATTAACAAGAGACTATCTTCCATAATGACAAGGCTACCATCCATTGGAGTAACAAAAATCTCGACAACAGACTACCTTCCATAATGACAAGGCTACCATCCATTGGAGTAATAAAAATCTCGACAACAGACTACCTTCCAAACTCACAAGTCTACACTCCAATGGAGTAACAAAAATCTCGACAACAGACTACCTTCCATAATGATAAGTCTACCATCCACTGAAGTAACAAAAATCTGAACAATAGACTACCTTCCATAATGACAAGGCTACCATTCATTGGAGTAACAGAAATCACAACGACAGACAACCTTCCATAATGACAAGGCTACCATCTATTTGAGTAACAAAAATTGGGACAACAAACTACCTTCCATAATGACAAGGCTACCATCCATTGGAGTAACAAAAATATCAACAAGAGACTACCTTCCATAATGACAATGCTACCATCCATTGGAGTAAAAAAAATCTCGACAACAGCCTACCTTCCATAATGACAAGGCTACCCTCCATTGGAGTAACAAATATATCGACAACATACTACCTTCCATAATGACAATGCTCCCATCCAATGGAGTAACAATAATATCGACAACAAACTACCTTCCATAATGACAAGGCTACAATCCAATGGAGTAACAAAAATCTCGACAACAACCTACCTTCCATAATTAAAAGGCTACCATCCATTAGAGTAACAAAGATATCGATAACATACTACCTTCCATAATGACAACGCTACCATCCAATGGAGTAACAAAAATATCGACAACATGCTACCTTCCATAATTACAAGGCTACTATCCAATGGAGTAACCAAAATATGGTCAACATACTACCTTCCATAATGACAAGGCTAACATACATTGTAGTAACAAAAATCTGAACAACAGACTACCTTCCATGATGACAAGGCTACCATCCATTGCAGTAACAAAAATCACAACGACAAACTACCTTCCATAATGACTAGGCTACCATCCAATGGAGTAACAAAAATCTCGACAACAGACTACCTTCAATAATGACATGGCTATCATCCATTGGAGTAACAAAAATCTCGACAATAGACTACGTTCCATAATGACTAGGCTACTATCCATTGGAGTAACAAAGATATCAACAACAAAATACCTTTCATAATGACAAGGCTACCATCCATTGGAATAACAAAAATCTCGAAAACAGACTACCTTCCATAATGACAAGGCTACTATCTATTGGAGTAACAAAAATCTCGACAACAGACTACCTTCCATAGTGACAAGGCAACCATCCATTGGAGTAACAAAGATATCGACAACATACTAGCTTCCCTAATTACAAGGCTACCATCCATTGGAGTATCAAAAATCATGACAAAAGACTACCTTCCATAATGACAAGGTTGCCATCCATTGGAATAACAAAAATCTCGACAACAGACTACCTTCCATAATGACAAGGCTACCATTCAATCGAGTAACAAAAATCTCGACAACAGACTACCTTCCATAATGACAAGGCTACAATCCAATGGAGTAATAAAATTCTCGACAACAGACTACCTTCCATAATGACAAGTCTACCATCTACTAGAGTAACAAAAATCTGAACAATAGACTCTCTTCCATAATGACAAGGCTACCATCCATTGGAGTAACAGAAATCACAACGACAGACAACCTTCCATAATGACAAGGCTACCATCCATTTGAGTAACAAAAATAGGGACAACAAACTACCTTACATAATGACAAGGCTACCATCCATTGGAGTAACAAAAATCTCGACAATAGACTATGTTCCATAATGACAATGCTACCATCCATTGGAGTAACAAAAATCTAGACAACATACTACCTTCCATAAAGACAAGGCTACCATCCATTGGAGTAACAAAAATCTCGGCAATAGACTACCTTCTATAAATAAAAGGGTACCATCCATTGGAGTAACAAAAATCTCGACAACAGACTACCTTCCATAATCAGAAGTCTACAATCCATTGGAATAATAAAAATCTCGACAACAGACTACCGTCCATAATGACAAGGAAACAATCCAATGGAGTAACAAAAATCTCGACATTAGACTGCATTCAATAATGACAAGTCTACCATCAATTGGAGTAACAAAAATATCGACAATAGACTACCTTCCATAATGAGAAGGCTACCACCAATTGGAGTAACAAAGATATCGATAACATACTACCTTCCATAATGAAAAGGCTACAATCCATTGGAGTAACAAAAATCACGACAACAGACTACCTTCCATAATGAAAAGGCTACCATCCATTTGAGTAACAAAAATCTAGACAACAAACTACCTTCAATAAAGACAAGGCTACCATCCATTGGAGTAACAAAAATCTCGACAATCGACTACCTTCTATAAATACAAGGGTACCATCCATTGGAGTAACAAAAATCTCGACAACAGACTACCTTCTATAATCAGAAGTCTACAATCCATTGGAATAACAAAAATCTTGACAACAGACTACCGTCCATAATGACAAGGCTACAATCCAATAGAGTAACAAAAATCTCGACAACAGACTACCTTCCATAATGACAAGTCTACCATCCATTGGAGTAACAAAAATATCGAGAACAAACTACCTTTCATAATGAGAAGGCTACCATCCATTGGAGTAACAAAGATATCGACAACATACTACCTTACATAATGACAAGGCTACCATCCAATGGAGTAACAAAAATCTCGACAACAGACCACCTTCCATAATAACAAGGCTATAATCCATTGTAGTAACAAAAATATCGATAATAGACTACCTTTCATGACGACAACTCTACCATCCAGTGGAGTAACAAATATCTGAACAACAGACTACCTTCTACAATGATAAGGCTACCATCCATTGGAGTTACATAAATCACAATGTTAGACTACCTTCCATAATGACAAGGCTACCATCCATTAAAGTACAAAAAATCGGGACAACAAACTACCTTCCATAATGACAAGGCTTCCATCCATTGGAGTAACAAAAATGTCAACAAGAGACTACCTTCCATAACGACAAGGCTACCGTCCATTGGAGTAACAAAAATCTCAACAACAGACTACCTTCCATAATGAGAAGGATACAATCGATTGCAGTAACAAAGATATCGAAAACATACTACCTTCCATAATGACAAGGCTACAATCCATTAGAGTAACAAAAATCTGGAAAACAAACTACCTTCCATAATAACAAGGCTACCATCCATTAGAGTAAAAAAATCGGGACAACTGACTACCTTCCATAATGATAGGGCTACCATTCATTGGAGTAACAAAAATGTCAACAAGAGATGACCTTCCATAATGACAAGGCATGCATCCATTGGAGTAACAAAAATATTAACAAGAGATTATCTTCCATAATGACAAGGCTACCATCCATTGGAGTAACAAAAATCTCGACAACAGACTACCTTCCATAATGACAAGGCTACCATCCATTGGAGTAATAAAAATCTCGACAACAGACTACCTTCCATAATGACAAGTCTACAATCCAATGGAGTAACAAAAATCTCGACAACAAACTACCTTCCATAATGATAAGTCTACCATCCACTGAAGTAACAAAAATCTGAATAATAGACTTCCTTCCATAATGACAAGGCTACCATTCATTGGAGTAACAGAAATCACAACGACAGACAACCTTCCATAATGACAAGGCTACCATCTATTTGAGTAACAAAAATTGGGACAACAAACTACCTTCCATAATGACAAGGCTACCATCCATTGGAGTAACAAATATATCGACAACATACTACCTTCCATAATGACAACGCTACCATCCAATGGAGTAACAAAAATATCGACAACAAACTACCTTCCATAATGACAAGGCTACAATCCAATGGAGTAACAAAAATCTCGACAACAGCCTACCTTCCATAATGAAAAGGCTACAATCCATTAGAGTAACAAAGATGTCAACAACATACTACCTTTCATAATGACAACGCTACCATCCAATGGAGTAACAAAAATATCGACAACAGGCTACCTTCCATAATTACAAGGCTACTATCCAATGGAGTAACCAAAATATGGACAACATACTACCTTCCATAATGACAAGGCTAAGATACATTGTAGTAACAAAAATCTGAACAACAGACTACCTTCCATGATGACAAGGCTACCATCCATTGCAGTAACAAAAATCACAACGACAAACTACCTTCCATAATGACTAGGCTACCATCCATTAGAGTAACAAAAATCTCGACACCATACTACCTTCAATAATGACATGGCTACCATCCATTGGAGTAACAAAAATCTCGACAATAGACTACGTTCCGTAATGACTAGGCTACTATCCATTGGAGTAACAAAGATATCAACAACAGAATACCTTTCATAATGACAAGGCTACCATCCATTGGAATAACAAAAATCTCGAAAACAGACTACCTTCCATAATGACAAGGCTACTTTCTATTGGAGTAACAAAAATCTCGACAACAGACTACCTTCCATAGTGACAAGGCTACAATCCAATGGAGTAACAAAATTCTCGACAACAGACTACCTTCCATAATGACAAGTCTACCATCTACTAGAGTAACAAAAATCTGAACAATAGACTCTCTTCCATAATGACAAGGCTACCATCCATTGGAGTAACAGAAATCACAACGACAGACAACCTTCCATAATGACAAGGCTACCATCCATTTGAGTAACAAAAATAGGGACAACAAACTACCTTCCATAATGACAAGGCTACCATCCATTGGAGTAACAAAAATCTCGACAATAGACTATGTTCCATAATGACAATGCTACCATCCATTGGAGTAACAAAAATCTCGACAACAGCCTACCTTCCATAATGACAAGGCTGCCATCCATTGGAGTAACAAAGATATCGACAACATACTACCTTCCATAACGACAAGGCTACCATCCAATGGAGTAAAAAAAATATCGACAACAGACTACCTTCAATAATGACAAGGCTACAATCCATTAGAGTAACAGAAATCTGGACAACAGACTACCTTTCATATTGACAAGGCTGCCATCCATTAGAGTAACAAAAATAGGGACGATAGACTACCTTCCATAATGATAGGGCTACCATCCATTGGAGTAACAAAAATGTCAACAAGAGACGACCTTCCATAATGACAAGGCTACCATCCATTGGAGTAACAAAAATCACAACGACATACTACCTTCCATAATGACAAGGCTACCATCCATTGGAGTAACAAAAATCTCGACAACAGACTATCCTTCAATACTGACAAGGCAACCATCCATTGGAGTAACAAAGAAATCGACAACATACTAGCTTCCCTAATGAGAAGGCTACCTTCTATTGGAGTAACAAAGATATCGACAACATACTACCTTCCATAATGACAAGGCTACCATCAAATGGAGTAACAAAAATCTCGACAACAGACCACCTTCCATAATGACAAGGCTACAATCCATTGTAGTAACAAAAATATCGAAAGTAAACTACCTTTCATAATGACAACTCTACCATCCATTGGAGTAACAAAAATCTGAACGATAGACTACCTTCCATAATGACAAGGCTACCATCCATTGGAGTAACAGAAATCACAATGACAGACAACCTTCCATAATGACAAGGCTACCATCCATTTGAGTAACAAAAATCAGGACAACATACTACCTTCCATAATGACAAGGCTAGCATCAAATTGGAGTAACAAAAATATCAACAAGTGACTACCTTCCATAACGACAATGCTACCATCCATTGGAGTAACAAAAATCTCGACAACAGCCTACCTTCCATATTGACAAGGCTACCATCCATTGGAGTAACAAAGATATCGACAACATACTACCTTCCATAATGATAAGGCTACCATCCAATGGAGTAACAAAAATATCGACAACAGACTACCTTTCATAATGACAAGGCTACAATCCATTAGAGTAACAAAAATATGTACAACAGACTACTTTCCATAATGACAAGGCTACCTTCATTAGAGTAACAAATATCGGGACAACATACTACCTTCCATAATTATAGGACTACCATCCATTGGATTTACAAAAATGTCAACAAGAGACGACCTTCCATAATGACAAGGCTACCATCCATTGGAGTAACAAAAATCTCTACAACAGACTACCTTCTATAATGAGAAGTCTACAATCCATTGGAATAACAAAAATCTCGACAACAGACTACCTTCCATAATGACAAGGCTACAATCCATTGGAGTAAGAAAAATCAAGACAAAAGACTACCTTCCATAATGACAAGGCTACCATCCATTGGAATAACAAAAATATCGACAACAAAATACGTTCCACAATGACAAGTCTACCACCCATCGGAGTAAGAAAAATCACGACAAAAGACTACCTTCTATAATGACAACGCTACCATCCATTGGAATAAAAAAAATCTCGACAACAGACTACCTTCCATAATGACAACGCTACAACCCAATAGAGTAAAAAAAATATTGACAACAGACTACCTTCCATAATGACATGTCTACCATCCATTAGAGTAACAAAAATCGGGACAACATACTACCTTCCATAAGGACAGGGCTAGCATCCATTGGAGTAACATAAATCACAATGACATACAACCTTCCATAATGACAAGGCTACCATCCATTAGAGTAACAAAAATCGGGACAACATACTACCTTCCATAATGACAGGGCTACCATCCATTGGAGTAACAAAAATGTCAACAAGAGACTACCTTCTATAATGAAAAGGCTACCATCCATTGGAGTAACAAAAATCTCGACAACAGACTACCTTCCATAACGAGAAGGCTACCTTCTATTGGAGTAACAAAGATATCGACAACATACTACCTTCCATAATGACAAGGCTACCATCCAATGGAGTAACAAAAATCTCGACAACAGACCACCTTCCATAATGATAAGGCTACAATCCATTGTAGTAACAAAAATATGTACAACAGACTACTTTCCATAATGACAAGGCTACCTTCATTAGAGTAACAAATATCGGGACAACATACTACCTTCCATAATGATAGGGCCACCATCCATTGGATTTACAAAAATGTCAACAAGAGACGACCTTCCATAATGACAAGGCTACCATCCATTGGAGTAACAAAAATCTCGACAACAGACTACCTTCCATAATGAGAAGGCTACCATCCATTGGAGTAACAAAAATCTCCACAACAAACTACCTTCCATAATGACAAGGGTATGATCCATTGGAGTAACAAAAATCTCGACAACAGACTACCTTCCATAATGAGAAGGCTACCATCCATTGGAGTAACAAAAATCTCGACAACAAACTACCTTTCATAATGACAAGGGTATGATCCATTGGAATAACAAAAATCAGGACAACAGACTACCTTCCATAATGACAAGGCTACAATCCATTGGAGTAAGAAAAATCAAGAAAAAAGACTACCATCCATAATGACAAGGCTACCATCCATTGGAATAACAAAAATATCGACAACAAACTACGGTCCATAATGACAAGTCTACCACCCATCGGAGTTCGAAAAATCACGACAAAAGACTACCTTCTATAATGACAAGGCTACCATCCATTGGAATAAAAAAAATATTGACAACAGACTACCTTCCATAATGACAAGGCTATAATCCATTAGAGTAACAAAAATCAGGACAACATACTACCTTCCATAATGACAAGGCTACCATCCATTAGAGTAACAAAAATGTCAACAAGAGACTACCTTCTATAATGAAAAGCATACCATCCATTGGAGTAACAAAAATATCGACAATAGACTACCTTCCATAATGAGAAGGCTACCTTCTATTGGAGTAACAAAGATATCGACAACATACTACCTTCCATAATGACAAGGCTACCATCCAATGGAGTAACAAAAATCTCGACAACAGACCACCTTCCATAATGATAAGGCTACAATCCATTGTAGTAACAAAAATATGTACAACAGACTACTTTCCATAATGACAAGGCTACCTTCATTAGAGTAACAAATATCGGGACAACATACTACCTTCCATAATGATAGGGCCACCATCCATTGGATTTACAAAAATGTCAACAAGAGACGACCTTCCATAATGACAAGGCTACCATCCATTGGAGTAACAAAAATCTCGACAACAGACTACCTTCCATAATGAGAAGGCTACCATCCATTGGAGTAACAAAAATCTCCACAACAAACTACCTTCCATAATGACAAGGGTATGATCCATTGGAGTAACAAAAATCTCGACAACAGACTACCTTCCATAATGAGAAGGCTACCATCCATTGGAGTAACAAAAATCTCGACAACAAACTACCTTTCATAATGACAAGGGTATGATCCATTGGAATAACAAAAATCAGGACAACAGACTACCTTCCATAATGACAAGGCTACAATCCATTGGAGTAAGAAAAATCAAGAAAAAAGACTACCATCCATAATGACAAGGCTACCATCCATTGGAATAACAAAAATATCGACAACAAACTACGGTCCATAATGACAAGTCTACCACCCATCGGAGTTCGAAAAATCACGACAAAAGACTACCTTCTATAATGACAAGGCTACCATCCATTGGAATAAAAAAAATATTGACAACAGACTACCTTCCATAATGACAAGGCTATAATCCATTAGAGTAACAAAAATCAGGACAACATACTACCTTCCATAATGACAAGGCTACCATCCATTAGAGTAACAAAAATGTCAACAAGAGACTACCTTCTATAATGAAAAGCATACCATCCATTGGAGTAACAAAAATATCGACAATAGACTACCTTCCATAATGAGAAGGCTACCTTCTATTGGAGTAACAAAGATATCGACAACATACTACCTTCCATAATGACAAGGCTACCATCAAATGGAGTAACAAAAATCTCGACAACAGACCACCTTCCATAATGACAAGGCTACAATCCATTGTAGTAACAAAAATATCGACAGTAAACTACCTTTCATAATGACAACTCTACCATCCATTGGAGTAACAAAAATCTGAACGATAGACTACCTTCCATAATGACAAGGCTACCATCCATTGGAGTAACATAAATCACAATGACAGACAACCTTCCATAATGACAAGGCTACCATCCATTTGAGTAACAAAAATCAGGACAACATACTACCTTCCATAATGACAAGGCTAGCATCAAATTGGAGTAACAAAAATATCAACAAGTGACTACCTTCCATAACGACAATGCTACCATCCATTTGAGTAACAAAAATCTCGACAACAGCCTACCTTCCAAATTGACAAGGCTACCATCCATTGGAGTAACAAAGATATCGACAACATACTACCTTCCATAATGATAAGGCTACCATCCAATGGAGTAACAAAAATATCGACAACAGACTACCTTTCATAATGACAAGGCTACAATCCATTAGAGTAACAAAAATATGTACAACAGACTACTTTCCATAATGACAAGGCTACCTTCATTAGAGTAACAAATATCGGGACAACATACTACCTTCCATAATTATAGGACTACCATCCATTGGATTTACAAAAATGTCAACAAGAGACGACCTTCCATAATGACAAGGCTACCATCCATTGGAGTAACAAAAATCTCGACAACAGACTACCTTCTATAATGAGAAGTCTACAATCCATTGGAATAACAAAAATCTCGACAACAGACTACCTTCCATAATGACAAGGCTACAATCCATTGGAGTAAGAAAAATCAAGACAAAAGACTACCTTCCATAATGACAAGGCTACCATCCATTGGAATAACAAAAATATCGACAACAAAATACGTTCCATAATGACAAGTCTACCACCCATCGGAGTAAGAAAAATCACGACAAAAGACTACCTTCTATAATGACAAGGCTACCATCCATTGGAATAAAAAAAATCTCGACAACAGACTACCTTCCATAATGACAACGCTACAACCCAATAGAGTAAAAAAAATATTGACAACAGACTACCTTCCATAATGACATGTCTACCATCCATTAGAGTAACAAAAATCGGGACAACATACTACCTTCCATAAGGACAGGGCTAGCATCCATTGGAGTAACATAAATCACAATGACATACAACCTTCCATAATGACAAGGCTACCATCCATTAGAGTAACAAAAATCGGGACAACATACTACCTTCCATAATGACAGGGCTACCATCCATTGGAGTAACAAAAATGTCAACAAGAGACTACCTTCTATAATGAAAAGGCTACCATCCATTGGAGTAACAAAAATCTCGACAACAGACTACCTTCCATAACGAGAAGGCTACCTTCTATTGGAGTAACAAAGATATCGACAACATACTACCTTCCATAATGACAAGGCTACCATCCAATGGAGTAACAAAAATCTCGACAACAGACCACCTTCCATAATGATAAGGCTACAATCCATTGTAGTAACAAAAATATGTACAACAGACTACTTTCCATAATGACAAGGCTACCTTCATTAGAGTAACAAATATCGGGACAACATACTACCTTCCATAATGATAGGGCCACCATCCATTGGATTTACAAAAATGTCAACAAGAGACGACCTTCCATAATGACAAGGCTACCATCCATTGGAGTAACAAAAATCTCGACAACAGACTACCTTCCATAATGAGAAGGCTACCATCCATTGGAGTAACAAAAATCTCCACAACAAACTACCTTCCATAATGACAAGGGTATGATCCATTGGAGTAACAAAAATCTCGACAACAGACTACCTTCCATAATTAGAAGGCTACCATCCATTGGAGTAACAAAAATCTCGACAACAAACTACCTTTCATAATGACAAGGGTATCATCCATTGGAATAACAAAAATCAGGACAACAGACTACCTTCCATAATGACAAGGCTACAATCCATTGGAGTAAGAAAAATCAAGAAAAAAGACTACCATCCATAATGACAAGGCTACCATCCATTGGAATAACAAAAATATCGACAACAAACTACGGTCCATAATGACAAGTCTACCACCCATCGGAGTTCGAAAAATCACGACAAAAGACTACCTTCTATAATGACAAGGCTACCATCCATTGGAATAAAAAAAATATCGACAACAGACTACCTTCCATAATGACAAGGCTATAATCCATTAGAGTAACAAAAATCAGGACAACATACTACCTTCCATAATGACAAGGCTACCATCCATTAGAGTAACAAAAATGTCAACAAGAGACTACCTTCTATAATGAAAAGCATACCATCCATTGGAGTAACAAAAATATCGACAATAGACTACCTTCCATAATGAGAAGGCTACCTTCTATTGGAGTAACAAAGATATCGACAACATACTACCTTCCATAATGACAAGGCTACCATCAAATGGAGTAATAAAAATCTCGACAACAGACCACCTTCCATAATGACAAGGCTACAATCCATTGTAGTAACAAAAATATCGACAGTAAACTACCTTTCATAATGACAACTCTACCATCCATTGGAGTAACAAAAATCTGAACGATAGACTACCTTCCATAATGACAAGGCTACCATCCATTGGAGTAACATAAATCACAATGACAGACAACCTTCCATAATGACAAGGCTACCATCCATTTGAGTAACAAAAATCAGGACAACATACTACCTTCCATAATGACAAGGCTAGCATCAAATTGGAGTAACAAAAATATCAACAAGTGACTACCTTCCATAACGACAATGCTACCGTCCATTGGAGTAACAAAAATCTCGACAACAGCCTACCTTCCATATTGACAAGGCTACCATCCATTGGAGTAACAAAGATATCGACAACATACTACCTTCCATAATGATAAGGCTACCATCCAATGGAGTAACAAAAATATCGACAACAGACTACCTTTCATAATGACAAGGCTACAATCCATTAGAGTAACAAAAATATGTACAACAGACTACTTTCCATAATGACAAGGCTACCTTCATTAGAGTAACAAATATCGGGACAACATACTACCTTCCATAATTATAGGACTACCATCCATTGGATTTACAAAAATGTCAACAAGAGACGACCTTCCATAATGACAAGGCTACCATCCATTGGAGTAACAAAAATCTCGACAACAGACTACCTTCTATAATGAGAAGTCTACAATCCATTGGAATAACAAAAATCTCGACAACAGACTACCTTCCATAATGACAAGGCTACAATCCATTGGAGTAAGAAAAATCAAGACAAAAGACTACCTTCCATAATGACAAGGCTACCATCCATTGGAATAACAAAAATATCGACAACAAAATACGTTCCATAATGACAAGTCTACCACCCATCGGAGTAAGAAAAATCAAGACAAAAGACTACCTTCTATAATGACAAGGCTACCATCCATTGGAATAAAAAAAATATCGACAACAGACTACCTTCCATAATGACAACGCTACAACCCAATAGAGTAAAAAAAATATTGACAACAGACTACCTTCCATAATGACATGTCTACCATCCATTAGAGTAACAAAAATCGGGACAACATACTACCTTCCATAAGGACAGGGCTAGCATCCATTGGAGTAACATAAATCACAATGACATACAACCTTCCATAATGACAAGGTTACCATCCATTAGAGTAACAAAAATCGGGACAACATACTACCTTCCATAATGACAGGGCTACCATCCATTGGAGTAACAAAAATGTCAACAAGAGACTACCTTCTATAATGAAAAGGCTACCATCCATTGGAGTAACAAAAATCTCGACAACAGACTACCTTCCATAACGAGAAGGCTACCTTCTATTGGAGTAACAAAGATATCGACAACATACTACCTTCCATAATGACAAGGCTACCATCCAATGGAGTAACAAAAATCTCGACAACAGACCACCTTCCATAATGATAAGGCTACAATCCATTGTAGTAACAAAAATATCGACAATAAACTACCTTTCATAATGACAACTCTACCATCCATTGGAGTAACAAAAATCTGAACGATAGACTACCTTCCATAATGACAAGGCTACCATCCATTGGAGTAACAGAAATCACAATGACAGACAACCTTCCATAATGACAAGGCTACCATCCATTTGTGTAACAAAAATCAGGACAACAGACTACCTTCCATAATGACAAGGCTAGCATCCATTGGAGTAACAAAAATATCAACAAGTGACTACCTTCCATAACCCGATGCTACCATCCATTGGAGTAACAAAAATCTCGACAACAGCATACCTTCCATATTGACAAGGCTACCATCCATTGGAGTAACAAAGATATCGACAACATACTACCTTCCATAATGACAAGGCTACCATCCAATGGAGTAACAAAAATCTCGACAACAGACCACCTTCCATAATGACAAGGCTACAATCCATTGTAGTAACAAAAATATCGACAGTAAACTACCTTTCATAATGACAACTCTACCATCCATTGGAGTAACAAAAATCTGAACGATAGACTACCTTCCATAATGACAAGGCTACCATCCATTGGAGTAACATAAATCACAATGACAGACAACCTTCCATAATGACAAGGCTACCATCCATTTGAGTAACAAAAATCAGGACAACATACTACCTTCCATAATGACAAGGCTAGCATCAAATTGGAGTAACAAAAATATCAACAAGTGACTACCTTCCATAATGACAATGCTACCATCCATTGGAGTAACAAAAATCTCGACAACAGCCTACCTTCCATATTGACAAGGCTACCATCCATTGGAGTAACAAAGATATCGACAACATACTACCTTCCATAATGATAAGGCTACCATCCAATGGAGTAACAAAAATATCGACAACAGACTACCTTTCATAATGACAAGGCTACAATCCATTAGAGTAACAAAAATATGTACAACAGACTACTTTCCATAATGACAAGGCTACCTTCATTAGAGTAACAAATATCGGGACAACATACTACCTTCCATAATTATAGGACTACCATCCATTGGATTTACAAAAATGTCAACAAGAGACGACCTTCCATAATGACAAGGCTACCATCCATTGGAGTAACAAAAATCTCGACAACAGACTACCTTCTATAATGAGAAGTCTACAATCCATTGGAATAACAAAAATCTCGACAACAGACTACCTTCCATAATGACAAGGCTACAATCCATTGGAGTAAGAAAAATCAAGACAAAAGACTACCTTCCATAATGACAAGGCTACCATCCATTGGAATAACAAAAATATCGACAACAAAATACGTTCCATAATGACAAGTCTACCACCCATCGGAGTAAGAAAAATCAAGACAAAAGACTACCTTCTATAATGACAAGGCTACCATCCATTGGAATAAAAAAAATATCGACAACAGACTACCTTCCATAATGACAACGCTACAACCCAATAGAGTAAAAAAAATATTGACAACAGACTACCTTCCATAATGACATGTCTACCATCCATTAGAGTAACAAAAATCGGGACAACATACTACCTTCCATAAGGACAGGGCTAGCATCCATTGGAGTAACATAAATCACAATGACATACAACCTTCCATAATGACAAGGTTACCATCCATTAGAGTAACAAAAATCGGGACAACATACTACCTTCCATAATGACAGGGCTACCATCCATTGGAGTAACAAAAATGTCAACAAGAGACTACCTTCTATAATGAAAAGGCTACCATCCATTGGAGTAACAAAAATCTCGACAACAGACTACCTTCCATAACGAGAAGGCTACCTTCTATTGGAGTAACAAAGATATCGACAACATACTACCTTCCATAATGACAAGGCTACCATCCAATGGAGTAACAAAAATCTCGACAACAGACCACCTTCCATAATGATAAGGCTACAATCCATTGTAGTAACAAAAATATCGACAATAAACTACCTTTCATAATGACAACTCTACCATCCATTGGAGTAACAAAAATCTGAACGATAGACTACCTTCCATAATGACAAGGCTACCATCCATTGGAGTAACAGAAATCACAATGACAGACAACCTTCCATAATGACAAGGCTACCATCCATTTGTGTAACAAAAATCAGGACAACAGACTACCTTCCATAATGACAAGGCTAGCATCCATTGGAGTAACAAAAATATCAACAAGTGACTACCTTCCATAACCCGATGCTACCATCCATTGGAGTAACAAAAATCTCGACAACAGCATACCTTCCATATTGACAAGGCTACCATCCATTGGAGTAACAAAGATATCGACAACATACTACCTTCCATAATGACAAGGCTACCATCCAATGGAGTAACAAAAATATCGACAACAGACTACCTTTCATAATGACAAGGCTACAATCCATCAGAGTAATAAAAATATGTACAACAGACTACCTTCCATAATGACAAGGCTACCTTCATTAGAGTAACAAATATTTGGACAACAGACTACCTTCCATAATGATAGGGCTACCATACATTGGAGTAACAAAAATCTCGAAAACAAACTACCTTCCATAATGACAAGGGTATGATACATTGGAGTAACAAAAATCTCGACAACAGACTACCTTCAATAATGAGAAGTCTACAATCCATTGGAATAACAAAAATCTCGACAACAGACTACCTTCCATAATGACAAGGCTACAATCCATTGGAGTAAGAAAAATCAAGACAAAAGACTACCTTCTATAATGACAAGGCTACCATCCATTGGAATAAAAAAAATATCGATAACAGACTACCTTCCATAATGATAGGGCTACCATACATTGGAGTAACAAAAATCTCGAAAAAAAACTACCTTCCATAATGACAAGGGTATGATCCATTGGAGTAACAAAAATCTCGACAACAGACTACCTTCCATAATGAGAAGTCTACAATCCATTGGAATAACAAAAATCTCGACAACAGACTACCTTCCATAATGACAAGGCTACAATCCATTGGAGTAAGAAAAATCAAGACAAAAGACTACCTTCTATAATGACAAGGCTACCATCCATTGGAATAAAAAAAATATCGACAACAGACTACCTTCCATAATGACAAGGCTATAATCCAATAGAGTAACAAAAATCTTGACAACAGACTACCTTCCAGAATGACAAGTCTACCATCCACTGGAGTAACACAAATCTGAACAACAGACTACCTTCCATAATGACAAGGCTAGCATCCATAAGAGTAACATAAATCACAATGACATACAACCTTCCATAATGACAAGGCTACCATCCATTAGAGTAACAAAAATCGAGACAACATACTACCTTCCATAATGACAGGGCTACCATCCATTGGAGTAACAAAAATGTCAACAAGAGACTACCTTCTATAATGAAAAGGCTACCATTCATTGGAGTAACAAAAATCTCGACAACAGACTACCTTCCATAATGAAAAGGCTACCTTCTATTGGAGTAACAAAGATATCGACAACATACTACCTTCCATAATGACAAGGCTACCATCCAATGGAGTAAACAAAATCTCGACAATGGACCACCTTCCATAATGACAAGGCTACAATCCATTGTAGTAACAAAAATATCGACAATAAACTACCTTTCATAATGACAACTCTACCATCCATTGGAGTAACAAAAATCTGAACGATAGACTACCTTCCATAATGACAAGGCTACCATCCATTGGAGTAACAGAAATCACAATGACAGACAACCTTCCATAATGACAAGGCTACCATCCATTTGTGTAACAAAAATCAGGACAACAGACTACCTTCCATAATGACAATGGTAGCATCCATTGGAGTAACAAAAATATCAACAAGTGACTACCTTCCATAACGCGATGCTACCATCCATTGGAGTAACAAAAATCTCGACAACAGCCAACCTTCCATATTGACAAGGTTACCATCCATTGGAGTAACAAAGATATCGACAGCATACTACCTTCCATAATGACAAGGCTACCATCCAATGGAGTAACAAAAATATCGACAACAGACTACCTTTCATAATGACAAGGCTACAATCCATCAGAGTAATAAAAATATGTACAACAGACTACCTTCCATAATGACAAGGCTACCTTCATTAGAGTAACAAATATTTGGACAACAGACTACCTTCCATAATGATAGGGCTACCATACGTTGGAGTAACAAAAATCTCGAAAACAAACTACCTTCCATAATGACAAGGGTATGATCCAATGGAGTAACAAAAATCTCGACAACAGACTACCTTCAATAATGAGAAGTCTACAATCCATTGGAATAACAAAAATCTCGACAACAGACTACCTTCCATAATGACAAGGCTATAATCCATTGGATTAAGAAAAATCAAGACAAAAGACTACCTTCTATAATGACAAGACTACCATCCATTGGAATAAAAAAAATATCGACAACAGACTACCTTCCATAATGATAGGGCTACCATACATTGGAGTAACAAAAATCTCGAAAACAAACTACCTTCCATAATGACAAGGGTATGATCCATTGGAGTAACAAAAATCTCGACAACAGACTACCTTCCATAATGAGAAGTCTACAATCCATTGGAATATTAAAAATCTCGACAACAGACTACCTTCCATAATGACAAGGCTACAATCCATTGGAGTAAGAAAAATCAAGACAAAATACTACCTTCTATAATGACAAGGCTACCATCCATTGGAATAAAAAAAATATCGACAACAGACTACCTTCCATAATGACAAGGCTATAATCCAATAGAGTAACAAAAATCTTGACAACAGACTACTTTCCAGAATGACAAGTCTACCATCCATTGGAGTAACACAAATCTGAACAACAGACTACCTTCCATAATGACAAGGCTAGCATCCATAGGAGTAACATAAATCACAATGACATACAACCTTCCATAATGACAAGGCTACCATCCATTAGAGTAACAAAAATTGAGACAACATACTACCTTCCATAATGACAGGGCTACCATCCATTGGAGTAACAAAAATGTCAACAAGAGACTACCTTCTATAATGAAAAGGCTACCATCCATTGGAGTAACAAAAATCTCGACAACAGACTACCTTCCATAACGAGAAGGCTACCTTCTATTGGAGTAACAAAGATATCGACAACATACTACCTTCCATAATGACAAGGCTACCATCCAATGGAGTAACAAAAATCTCGACAACGGACCACCTTCCATAATGACAAGGCTACAATCCATTGTAGTAACAAAAATATCGACAATAAACTACCTTTCATAATGACAACTATACCATCCATTGGAGTAACAAAAACTGAACGATAGACTACCTTCCATAATGACAAGGCTACCATCCATTGGAGTAACAGAAATCACAATGACAGACAACCTTCCATAATGACAAGGCTACCATCCATTTGAGTAACAAAAATCAGGACAACAGACTACCTTCCATAATGACAAGGTTAGCATCCATTGGAGTAACAAAAATATCAACAAGTGACTACCTTCCATAACGACAATGCTACCATCCATTGGAGTAACAAAAATCTCGACAACAGACTACCTTCCATAATGAAAAGGCTACCTTCTATTGGAGTAACAAAGATATCGACAACATACTACCTTCCATAATGACAAGGCTACCATCCAATGGAGTAACAAAAATCTCGACAACGGACCACCTTCAATAATGACAAGGCTACAATCCATTGTAGTAACAAAAATATCAACAATAAACTACCTTTCATAATGACAACTCTACCATCCATTGGAGTAACAAAAATCTGAATGATAGACTACCTTCCATAATGACAAGGCTACCATCCATTGGAGTAACAGAAATCACAATGACAGACAACCTTCCATAATGACAAGGCTACCATCCATTTGTGTAACAAAAATCAGGACAACAGACTACCTTCCATAATGACAATGGTAGCATCCATTGGAGTAACAAAAATATCAACAAGTGACTACCTTCCATAACGCGATGCTACCATCCATTGGAGTAACAAAAATCTCGACAACAGCCTACCTTCCATATTGACAAGGTTACCATCCATTGGAGTAACAAAGATATCAACAACATACTACCTTCCATAATGACAAGGCTACCATCCAATGGAGTAACAAAAATATCGACAACAGACTACCTTTCATAATGACAAGGCTACAATCCATCAGAGTAATAAAAATATGTACAACAGACTACCTTCCATAATGACAAGGCTACCTTCATTAGAGTAACAAATATTTGGACAACAGACTACCTTCCATAATGATAGGGCTACCATACATTGGAGTAACAAAAATCTCGAAAACAAACTACCTTCCATAATGACAAGGGTATGATCCATTGGAGTAACAAAAATCTCGACAACAGACTACCTTCAATAATGAGAAGTCTACAATCCATTGGAATAACAAAAATCTCGACAACAGACTACCTTCCATAATGACAAGGCTACAATCCATTGGATTAAGAAAAATCAAGACAAAAGACTACCTTCTATAATGACAAGGCTACCATCCATTGGAATAAAAAAATATCGACAACAGACTACCTTCCATAATGATAGGGCTACCATACATTGGAGTAACAAAAGTCTCGAAAACAAACTACCTTCCATAATGACAAGGGTATGATCCATTGGAGTAACAAAAATCTCGACAACAAACTACCTTCCATAATGAGAAGTCTACAATCAATTGGAATATTAAAAATCTCGACAACAGACTACCTTCCATAATGACAAGGCTACAATCCATTGGAGTAAGAAAAATCAAGACAAAAGACTACCTTCTATAATGACAAGGCTACCATCCATTGGAATAAAAAAAATATCGACAACAGACTACCTTCCATAATGACAAGTCTACCATCCATTGGAGTAACACAAATCTGAACAACAGACTACCTTCCATAATGACAAGGCTAGCATCCAGAGGAGTAACATAAATCACAATGACATACAACCTTCCATAATGACAAGGCTACCATCCATTAGAGTAACAAAAATCGAGACAACATACTACCTTCCATAATGACAGGGCTACCATCCATTGGAGTAACAAAAATGTCAACAAGAGACTACCTTCTATAATGAAAAGGCTATCATCCATTGGAGTAACAAAAATCTCGACAACAAACTACCTTCCATAATGAAAAGGCTACCTTCTATTGGAGTAACAAAGATATCGACAACATACTACCTTCCATAATGACAAGGCTACCATCCAATGGAGTAACAAAAATCTCGACAACGGACCACCTTCCATAATGACAAGGCTACAATCCATTGTAGTAACAAAAATATCGACAATAAACTACCTTTCATAATGATAACTCTACCATCCATTGGAGTAACAAAAACTGAACGATAGACTACCTTCCATAATGACAAGGCTACCATCCATTGGAGTAACAGAAATCACAATGACAGACAACCTTCCATAATGACAAGGCTACCATCCATTTGAGTAACAAAAATCAGGACAACAGACTACCTTCCATAATGACAAGGCTAACATCCATTGGAGTAACAAAAATATCAACAAGTGACTACCTTCCATAACGACAATGCTACCATCCATTGGAGTAATAAAAATCTCGACAACAACCTACCTTCCATATTGACAAGGCTATCATCCATTGGAGTAACAAAGATATCGACAACATACTACCTTCCATAATGACAAGGCTACCATCCAATGGAGTAACAAAAATATCGACAACAGACTACCTTTCATAATGACAAGGCTACAATCAATCAGAGTAACAAAAATATGTACAACAGACTACCTTCCATAATGACAAGGCTACCTTCATTAGAGTAACAAATATCTGGACAACAGACTACCTTCCATAATGATAGGGGTACCATCCATTGGATTTAGAAAAATGTCCACAAAAGACGACCTTCCATAATTACAAGGCTACCATCCATTGGAGTAACAAAAATCTCGACAACAGACTCCCTTCCATAATGAGAAGGCTACCATCCATTGGAGTAACAAAAATCTCGACAACAGACTACCTTCCATAATGACAAGGGTATGATCCATTGGAGAAACAAAAATCTCGACAACAAACTACCTTCCATAATGAGAAGTCTACAATCTATTGGAATAACAAAAATCTTGAAACAGACTACCTTCCATAATGACAAGGCTACAATCCATTGGAGTAAGAAAAATCAAGAAAAAAGACTACCTTCCATAATGACAAGGCTACCATCCATTGGAATAACAAAAATATTGACAACAAATTACGTTCAATAATGACAAGTCTACCACCCATCGGAGTAAGAAAAATCACGACAAAAGACTACCTTCTATAATGACAAGGTTACCATCCGTTGGAATAAAAAAAATCTCGACAACAGACTACCTTCCATAATGACAACGCTTCAATCCAATAGAGTAACAAAAATATTGACAACGGACTACCTTCCATAATGAAAAGTCTACCATCCATTGGAGTAAAACAAATCTGAACAACAGACTACCTTCCATAATGAAAAGGCTAGCATCCATAGGAGTAACAAAAATCACATTGACAGACAACCTTTCATAATGACAAGGCTACCATCCATTAGAGTAACAAAAATCGGGACATCAGACTACCTTCCATAATGACAGGGCTACCATCCTTTGGAATAACAAAAATGTCAACAAGAGACTACCTTCCATAATGAGAAGGCTACCATCCATTGGAGTAACAAAGATATCGACAACATACTACCTTCCTTAATGACAAGGCTACCATCTAATGGAGTAACAAAAATCTCGACAACGGACCACCTTCCATAATGACAAGGCTCAATCCATTATAGTAACAAAAATATCAAAAATAGAATACCTTTCATAATGACATCTCTACCATCCATTAGAGTAACAAATATCTGAACAACAGACTACCTTCCACAATGATAAGGCTACCATCCATTGGAGTAATAGAAATCACAACGTTAGACTATCTTCCATAATGACAAGGCTACCATCCATTAAAGTACCAAAAATCGGGACAACAAACTACCTTCCAATATGACAATGCTTCCATCCATTGGAGTAACAAAAATGTCAACAAGAGACTACCTTCCATAACGAAAAGGCAACCATCCATTGGAGTAACAAAAATATCAACAACAGACTACCTTCCATAATGAGAAGGCTACCATCGATTGGAGTAACAAAGATATCGAAAACATACTACCTTCAATAATGACAAGGCTACAATCCATTGGAGTAAGAATAATCACGAAAAAAGACTACCTTCCATAATGACAAGGCTACCATCCATTGGAATAAAAAAAATCTCGACAACAGACTACCTTCCATAATGACAAGGCTACCATCCAATGGAGTAACAATAATCTCGACAACAGACTACCTTCCATAATGACAAGGCTACAATCCAATGTAGTAACAAAAATCTCGACAACAGACTACCTTCCATTATGATATGTCTACCATCCACTGGAGTAACAAAAAACTGAACAATAGACTACCTTCCATAATGACAAGTCTACCATCCATTGGAGTAACAAAATTCACAATGACAGACAACCTTTCATAATGACAAGGCTACCATCCATTTGAGTAATAAAAATCGGGACAACAGACTACCTTCCATAATGACAAGGCTAGCATCCATTGGAGTAACAAAAATATCAAAAAGTTACTACCTTCTATAACGACAATGCTACCATCCATTGGAGTAACAAAAATCTCGACAACAGCCTACCTTCCATAATGACAAGGCTACCATCCATTGGAGTAACAAAGATATCGACAACATACTACCTTCCATAATGTCAAGGCTACCATCCAATGGAGTAACAAAAATATCGACAACAGACTACCTTCCATAATGACAAGGCTATAATCCATTAGAGTAACAAAAATCTGGACAACAGACTACCTTCCATAATGACAAGGCTACCTTCATTAGAATAACAAAAATCGGGACAACAGACTACCTTCCATAATTATAGGGCTACCATCTATTGGAGTAAAAAAAATGTCAACAAGAGACGACCTTCCATAATGAGAAGGCTACCATCCATTGGAGTAACAAAAATCTCGACAATAGACTACCTTCCATAATGAGAAGGCTACCATCCATTGGAGTAAGAAAAATCACGAAAAAATACTACCTTCCATAATAACAAGGCTACCATCCATTGGAATAACAAAAATATCGACAATAAACTACCTTCCATAATGACAAGTCTACCACCCATCGGAGTAAGAAAAATCACGCCAAAAGACTACCTTCTATAATGACAAGGCTACCATCCATTGGAATAAAATAAATCTCGACAACGGACTACCTTCAATAATGACAATGCTACAATCCAATAGAGTAACAAAAATATTGACAACAGACTACCTTCCATAATGACAAGTCTACAATCCATTGGAGTAACACAAATCTGAACAACAGACTACCTTCCATAATGAAAAGGCTAGCATCCATAGGAGTAACATGAATCACAATGACAGACAACCTTTCATAATGAAAAGGCTACCATCCATTAGAGTAACAAAAATCGGGACAACAGACTACCTTCCATAATGACAGGGCTACCATCCATTGGAGTAACAAAAATGTCAACAAGAGACTACCTTCCATGTTGAAAAGGCTACCATCAATTGGAGTAACAAAAATCTCGACAACATAATACCTTCCATAATGACAAGGCTACCATCCATTGGAGTAACATATCGACAACATACTACCTTCCATAATGACAAGGCTACCATCTAATGGAGTAACAAAAATCTCGACAATAGACCACCTTCCATAATGACAAGGCTACAATCCATTATAGTAACAAAAATATCAAAAATAGAATACCTTTCATACTGACAACTCTACCATCCATTGAAGTAACAAATATCTGAACAACAGACTACCTTCCACAATGGTAAGGCTACCATCCATTGGAGTAATAGAAATCACAACGTTAGACTATCTTCCATAATGACAAGGCTACCATCCATTAAAGTACCAAAAATCGGGACAACAAACTACCTTCCAATATGACAATGCTTCCATCCATTGGAGTAACAAAAATGTCAACAAGAGACTACCTTCCATAACGAAAAGGCAACCATCCATTGGAGTAACAAAAATATCAACAACAGACTACCTTCCATAATGAGAAGGCTACCATCGATTGGAGTAACAAAGATATCGAAAACATACTACCTTCAATAATGACAAGGCTACAATCCATTGGAGTAAGAAAAATCACGAAAAAAGACTACCTTCCATAATGACAAGGCTACCATCCATTGGAATAAAAAAAATCTCGACAACAGACTACCTTCCATAATGACAAGGCTACCATCCAATGGAGTAACAATAATCTCGACAACAGACTACCTTCCATAATGACAAGGCTACAATCCAATGTAGTAACAAAAATCTCGACAACAGACTACCTTCCATTATGATATGTCTACCATCCACTGGAGTAACAAAAATCTGAACAATAGACTACCTTCCATAATGACAAGTCTACCATCCATTGGAGTAACAAAATTCACAATGACAGACAACCTTTCATAATGACAAGGCTACCATCCATTTAAGTAATAAAAATCGGGACAACAAACTACCTTCCATAATGACAAGGCTAGCATCCATTGGAGTAACAAAAATATCAACAAGTTACTACCTTCTATAACGACAATGCTACCATCCATTGGAGTAACAAAAATCTCGACAACAGCCTACCTTCCATAATGACAAGGCTACCATCCATTGGAGTTACAAAGATATCGACAACATACTACCTTCCATAATGTCAAGGCTACCATCCAATGGAGTAACAAAAATATCGACAACAGACTACCTTCCATAATGACAAGGCTATAATCCATTAGAGTAACAAAAATCTGGACAACAGACTACCTTCCATAATGACAAGGCTACCTTCATTAGAGTAACAAAAATCGGGACAACAGACTACCTTCCATAATTATAGGGCTACCATCTATTGGAGTAAAAAAAATGTCAACAAGAGACGACCTTCCATAATGAGAAGGCTACCATCCATTGGAGTAACAAAAATCTCGACAACAGACTACCTTCCATAATGAGAAGGCTACCATCCATTGGAGTAAGAAAAATCACGAAAAAATACTACCTTCCATAATAACAAGGCTACCATCCATTGGAATAACAAAAATATCGACAATAAACTACCTTCCATAATGACAAGTCTACCACCCATCGGAGTAAGAAAAATCACGCCAAAAGACTACCTTCTATAATGACAAGGCTACCATCCATTGGAATAAAATAAATCTCGACAACGGACTACCTTCAATAATGACAATGCTACAATCCAATAGAGTAACAAAAATATTGACAACAGACTACCTTCCATAATGACAAGTCTACAATCCATTGGAGTAACACAAATCTGAACAACAGACTACCTTCCATAATGAAAAGGCTAGCATCCATAGGAGTAACATGAATCACAATGACAGACAACCTTTCATAATGAAAAGGCTACCATCCATTAGAGTAACAAAAATCGGGACAACAGACTACCTTCCATAATGACAGGGCTACCATCCATTGGAGTAACAAAAATGTCAACAAGAGACTACCTTCCATGTTGAAAAGGCTACCATCAATTGGAGTAACAAAAATCTCGACAACAAAATACCTTCCATAATGACAAGGCTACCATCCGTTGGAGTAACAAAGATATCGACAACATACTACCTTCCATAATGACAAGGCTACCATCTAATGGAGTAACAAAAATCTCGACAATAGACCACCTTCCATAATGACAAGGCTACAATCCATTATAGTAACAAAAATATCAAAAATAGAATACCTTTCATACTGACAACTCTACCATCCATTGAAGTAACAAATATCTGAACAACAGACTACCTTCCACAATGGTAAGGCTACCATCCATTGGAGTAATAGAAATCACAACGTTAGACTATCTTCCATAATGACAAGGCTACCATCCATTAAAGTACCAAAAATCGGGACAACAAACTACCTTCCAATATGACAATGCTTCCATCCATTGGAGTAACAAAAATGTCAACAAGAGACTACCTTCCATAACGAAAAGGCAACCATCCATTGGAGTAACAAAAATATCAACAACAGACTACCTTCCATAATGAGAAGGCTACCATCGATTGGAGTAACAAAGATATCGAAAACATACTACCTTCAATAATGACAAGGCTACAATCCATTGGAGTAAGAAAAATCACGAAAAAAGACTACCTTCCATAATGACAAGGCTACCATCCATTGGAATAAAAAAAATCTCGACAACAGACTACCTTCCATAATGACAAGGCTACCATCCAATGGAGTAACAATAATCTCGACAACAGACTACCTTCCATAATGACAAGGCTATAATCCAATGTAGTAACAAAAATCTCGACAACAGACTACCTTCCATTATGATATGTCTACCATCCACTGGAGTAACAAAAATCTGAACAATAGACTACCTTCCATAATGACAAGTCTACCATCCATTGGAGTAACAAAATTCACAATGACAGACAACCTTTCATAATGACAAGGCTACCATCCATTTAAGTAATAAAAATCGGGACAACAGACTACCTTCCATAATGACAAGGCTAGCATCCATTGGAGTAACAAAAATATCAACAAGTTACTACCTTCTATAACGACAATGCTACCATCCATTGGAGTAACAAAAATCTCGACAACAGCCTACCTTCCATAATGACAAGGCTACCATCCATTGGAGTTACAAAGATATCGACAACATACTACCTTCCATAATGTCAAGGCTACCATCCAATGGAGTAACAAAAATATCGACAACAGACTACCTTCCATAATGACAAGGCTATAATCCATTAGAGTAACAAAAATCTGGACAACAGACTACCTTCCATAATGACAAGGCTACCTTCATTAGAGTAACAAAAATCGGGACAACAGACTACCTTCCATAATTATAGGGCTACCATCTATTGGAGTAAAAAAAATGTCAACAAGAGACGACCTTCCATAATGAGAAGGCTACCATCCATTGGAGTAACAAAAATCTCGACAACAGACTACCTTCCATAATGAGAAGGCTACCATCCATTGGAGTAAGAAAAATCACGAAAAAATACTACCTTCCATAATAACAAGGCTACCATCCATTGGAATAACAAAAATATCGACAATAAACTACCTTCCATAATGACAAGTCTACCACCCATCGGAGTAAGAAAAATCACGCCAAAAGACTACCTTCTATAATGACAAGGCTACCATCCATTGGAATAAAATAAATCTCGACAACGGACTACCTTCAATAATGACAATGCTACAATCCAATAGAGTAACAAAAATATTGACAACAGACTACCTTCCATAATGACAAGTCTACAATCCATTGGAGTAACACAAATCTGAACAACAGACTACCTTCCATAATGAAAAGGCTAGCATCCATAGGAGTAACATGAATCACAATGACAGACAACCTTTCATAATGAAAAGGCTACCATCCATTAGAGTAACAAAAATCGGGACAACAGACTACCTTCCATAATGACAGGGCTACCATCCATTGGAGTAACAAAAATGTCAACAAGAGACTACCTTCCATGTTGAAAAGGCTACCATCAATTGGAGTAACAAAAATCTCGACAACAGAATACCTTCCATAATGACAAGGCTACCATCCGTTGGAGTAACAAAGATATCGACAACATACTACCTTCCATAATGACAAGGCTACCATCTAATGGAGTAACAAAAATCTCGACAATAGACCACCTTCCATAATGATAAGGCTACAATCCATTATAGTAACAAAAATATCAAAAATAGAATACCTTTCATACTGACAACTCTACCATCCATTGAAGTAACAAATATCTGAACAACAGACTACCTTCCACAATGGTAAGGCTACCATCCATTGGAGTAATAGAAATCACAACGTTAGACTATCTTCCATAATGACAAGGCTACCATCCATTAAAGTACCAAAAATCGGGACAACAAACTACCTTCCAATATGACAACGCTTCCATCCATTGGAGTAACAAAAATGTCAACAAGAGACTACCTTCCATAACGAAAAGGCAACCATCCATTGGAGTAACAAAAATATCAACAACAGACTACCTTCCATAATGAGAAGGCTACCATCGATTGGAGTAACAAAGATATCGAAAACATACTACCTTCAATAATGACAAGGCTACAATCCATTGGAGTAAGAAAAATCACGAAAAAAGACTACCTTCCATAATGACAAGGCTACCATCCATTGGAATAAAAAAAATCTCGACAACAGACTACCTTCCATAATGACAAGGCTACCATCCAATGGAGTAACAATAATCTCGACAACAGACTACCTTCCATAATGACAAGGCTACAATCCAATGTAGTAACAAAAATCTCGACAACAGACTACCTTCCATTATGATATGTCTACCATCCACTGGAGAAACAAAAATCTGAACAATAGACTACCTTCCATAATGACAAGTCTACCATCCATTGGAGTAACAAAATTCACAATGACATACAACCTTTCATAATGACAAGGCTACCATCCATTTGAGTAATAAAAATCGGGACAACAGACTACCTTCCATAATGACAAGGCTAGCATCCATTGGAGTAACAAAAATATCAACAAGTTACTACCTTCTATAACGACAATGCTACCATCCATTGGAGTAACAAAAATCTCGACAACAGCCTACCTTCCATAATGACAAGGCTACCATCCATTGGAGTTACAAAGATATCGACAACATACTACCTTCCATAATGTCAAGGCTACCATCCAATGGAGTAACAAAAATATCGACAACAGACTACCTTCCATAATGACAAGGCTATAATCCATTAGAGTAACAAAAATCTGGACAACAGACTACCTTCCATAATGACAAGGCTACCTTCATTAGAGTAACAAAAATCGGGACAACAGACTACCTTCCATAATTATAGGGCTACCATCTATTGGAGTAAAAAAAATGTCAACAAGAGACGACCTTCCATAATGAGAAGGCTACCATCCATTGGAGTAACAAAAATCTCGACAACAGACTACCTTCCATAATGAGAAGGCTACCATCCATTGGAGTAAGAAAAATCACGAAAAAATACTACCTTCCATAATAACAAGGCTACCATCCATTGGAATAACAAAAATATCGACAATAAACTACCTTCCATAATGACAAGTCTACCACCCATCGGAGTAAGAAAAATCTAGACAATAGACTACTTTCCATAATGACAAGGCTACCATCCATTGGAATAAAATAAATCTCGACAACGGACTACCTTCAATAATGACAATGCTACAATCCAATAGAGTAACAAAAATATTGACAACAGACTACCTTCCATAATGACAAGTCTACAATCCATTGGAGTAACACAAATCTGAACAACAGACTACCTTCCATAATGAAAAGGCTAGCATCCATAGGAGTAACATGAATCACAATGACAGACAACCTTTCATAATGAAAAGGCTACCATCCATTAGAGTAACAAAAATCGGGACAACAGACTACCTTCCATAATGACAGGGCTACCATCCATTGGAGTAACAAAAATGTCAACAAGAGACTACCTTCCATGTTGAAAAGGCTACCATCAATTGGAGTAACAAAAATCTCGACAACAGAATACCTTCCATAATGACAAGGCTACCATCCGTTGGAGTAACAAAGATATCGACAACATACTACCTTCCATAATGACAAGGCTACCATCTAATGGAGTAACAAAAATCTCGACAATAGACCACCTTCCATAATGACAAGGCTACAATCCATTATAGTAACAAAAATATCAAAAATAGAATACCTTTCATACTGACAACTCTACCATCCATTGAAGTAACAAATATCTGAACAACAGACTACCTTCCACAATGGTAAGGCTACCATCCATTGGAGTAATAGAAATCACAACGTTAGACTATCTTCCATAATGACAAGGCTACCATCCATTAAAGTACCAAAAATCGGGACAACAAATTACCTTCAAATATGACAATGCTTCCATCCATTGGAGTAACAAAAATGTCAACAAGAGACTACCTTCCATAACGAAAAGGCAACCATCCATTAGAGTAACAAAAATATCAACAACAGATATCGAAAACATACTACCTTCAATAATGACAAGGCTACAATCCATTGGAGTAAGAAAAATCACGAAAAAAGACTACATTCCATAATGACAAGGCTACCATCCATTGGAATAAAAAAATTCTCGACAACAGACTACCTTCCATAATGACAAGGCTACCATCCAATGGAGTAACAATAATCTCGACAACAGACTACCTTCCATAATGACAAGGCTACAATCCAATGTAGTAACAAAAATCTCGATAACAGACTAACTTCCATAATGATATGTCTACCATCCACTAGAGTAACAAAAATCTGAACAATAGACTACCTTCCATAATGACAAGTCTACCATCCATTGGAGTAACAAAAATCACAATGACAGACAACCTTTCATAATGACAAGGCTACCATCCATTTGAGTAATAAAAATCGGGACAATAGACTACCTTCCATAATGACAAGGCTAGCATCCATTGGAATAACAAAAATATCAACAAGTGACTACCTTCCATAACGACAATGCTACCATCCATTTTAGTAACAAAAATCTTGACAACAACCTACCTCCCATAATGACAAGGCTACCATACATTGGAGTAACAAAGATATCAACAACATACTAACTTCCATAATGACAAGGCTACCATCCAATGGAGTAACAAAAATATCGACAACAAACTACCTTCAATAATGACAAGGCTACAATCCATTAGAGTAACAAAAATCGGGACAACAGACTACCTTCCATAATGATAGGGCTACCATCTATTGGAGTAACAAAAATGTCAACAAGATACGACCTTCCATAATGACAAGACTACCATCCATTGGAGTAACAAAAATCACGACAACAGACTACCTTCCATAATGACAAGGCTCCCATCCATTAGAGTAACAAAAATCTAGACAACATACTACCTTCCAAAAAGACAAGGCTACCATCCATTGGAGTAACAAATATCTCGACAATAGACTACCTTCTATAAATACAAGGGTACCATCCATTGGAGTAACAAAAATCTCGATAACAGACTACCTTCCATAATCAGATGCCTACAATCCATTGGAATAACAAAAATCTCGACAACAGACTACCGTTCGTAATGAAAAGGATATAATCCAATGGTGTAACAAAAACCTCGACAACAGACTGCCTTCCATAATGACAAGTCTACCATCCATTGGAGTAACAAAAATCTGAACAACAGACTACCTTCCATAATGACAAGGCTACCATCCATAAGAGTAACAAAAATCATAATGACAGACAACCTTCAATAATGACTAGGCTACCATCCATTAGAGTAACAAAAATTTGGACAATAGACTACTTTCTATAATGACAACGCTTCCTTCCATTGGAGTAACAAAAATGTCAACAAGAGACTACCCTCCATAATGACAAGGCTACCATCCATTGGAGTAACAAAAATCTCAACAACAGACTACCTTCCATAATGAGAAGGCTACCATCGATTGGAGTAATTAAGATATTGAAAACATACTACCTTCCATAATGACAAGGCTACAATCCATTGGAGTAAGAAAAATCACGACAACAGACTACCTTCCATAATGACAAGGCTACCATCCTTTGGAATAACAAAAACCTCGACAACAAAATATCTTCCATAAAGACAAGGCTATCATCCATTAGAGTAACAAAAATCTCGTCAAAAGACTACCTTCTATAAATACAAGGGTACCATCCATTGGAGTAACAAAAAACTCGACAACAGACTACCTTCCATAATCAGAAGTCTACAATCCATTGGAATAACCAAAATATCGACAACAGACTACCGTCCATAATGACAAGGCTACAATCCAATGGAGCTACAAAAATCTCGACAACAGACTTCCTTCCATAATGACAAGTCTACCATCCATTGGAGTAACAAAAATCTGAACAACAGACTACCTTCCATAATGACAAGGCTACTTTCCATAGGAGTAACAAAAATCACAATGACAGACAACCTTCCATAATGACAAGGCTACCATCCATTAGAGTAAAAAGAATTGGGATAACAGACTACCTTCCATAATGACAGGGCTACCATCCATTGGAGTAACAAAAATCTCGACAACAGACTACCTTCCATAATAAGAAGGCTACCATCCATTGGAGTAACAAAGATATCGACAACATACTACCTTCCATGATGACAAGGCTACCATCCAATTGAGTAACAAAAATCTCGACAACAGACTACCTTCCATAATGACTAGGCTACCATCCTTTAGAGTAACAAAAATCTGGACAACTGACTACTTTCCATAATGACAAGGCTTCCATCCATTAGAGTAAATAAAATGTCAACAGGAGACTACCTTCCATAATGACATGGCTACCATCCATTGGAGTAACAAAATTCTCAACAACAGACTACCTTCCATAATGAGAAGGCTATCAAAAACATACTACCTTCCATAATGACAAGGCTACAATCCATTGGAGTAAGAAAAATCACGATAAAAGACTACCTTCCATAATGACAAGGCTACCATCCATTGGAGTAATAGAATTCACAATGACAGACAACCTTCCATAATGACAAGGATACCATCCATTTGAGTAAAAAAAATCGGGACAACAGACTACCTACCATAATGAAAGGGCTAGCATCCATTGGAGTAATAAAAATATCAACAAGTGACTACCTTCCATAATGACAATGCTACCATCCATTGGAGTAACAAAAATCTCGACAACAACCTACCTTCCATAATGACAAGGCTACCATCCATTGGAATAACAAAGATATCAACAACATACTACCTTCCATAATGACAAGGCTACCATCCAATGGAGTAACAAAAATATCGACAACAGACTACCTTCAATAATGACAAGGCTACAATCCATTAGAGTAACAAAAATATGGACAACAAACTATCTTCCAGAATGACAAGGCTACCTTAATTAGTGTAACAAAAATCGGGACAACAGACTACCTTCCATAATGATACGACTACCATCCATTGGAGTAACAAAGATATCGACAACATACTACCTTCTATAATGACAAGGTTACAATCCATTGGAGTAACAAAAATCATGACAACAGACTACCTTCCATAATGACAAGGCTACCATCAATTGGAGTACCAAAAATCTAGACAACAAATTACCTTCCATAAAGACAAGGCTACCATCCATTAGAGTAACAAAAATCTAGACAACTGACTACCTTCTATAAATACAAGGGTACCATCCATTGGAGTAACAAAAAACTCGACAACGGACTACCTTCCATAATAAGAAGTCTACCATCCATTGGAGTAACAAAAATCTCGACAAGAGACTACCTTCCATAATGACAAGGCTACCATCCATTAGAGTATAAAGAATCGGGACAACAAACTACCTTCCATAATGACAGGCAACCATCCATTGGAGTAACAAAAATGTCAACAAGAGACTACCTTCCATAATGACAAGGCTACCATCCATTGGAGTAACAAAAATCTCGACAACAGACTACCTTCCATAATGAGAAGGCTACCATCCATTGGAGTAACAAGGATATCGACAACATACTACCTTCCATGATGACAAGGCTACCATCTAATGGAGTAACAAAAATATCGACAACAGACAACCTTCCATAATGACTAGGCTACCATCCATTAGAGTAACAAAACTCTGGACAACAGACTACTTTCTATAATGACAACGCTTCCTTCCATTGGAGTAACAAAAATGTCAACAAGAGACTACCTTCCATAATGACAAGGATACCATCGATTGGAGTAACAAAGATATCGAAAACATACTACCTTCCATAATGACAAGGCTACAATCCATTGGAGTAAGAAAAAACACGACAAAAGACTACCTTCCATAATGACAAGGCTACCATCCACTGGAGTAACAAAAATCTGAACAATAGACTAACTTCCACAATGACAAGGCTACCATCCAGTGGAGTAATAGAATTCACAATGACAGACAACCTTCCATAATGACAAGGCTACCATCTATTTGAGTAACAAAAATCGGGACAACAGACTACCTACCATAATGACAGGGCTAGCATCCATTGGAGTAACAAAAATATCAAAAAGTGACTACCTTCCATAACGACAATGCTACCATCCATTGGAGTAACAAAAATCTCGACAACAACCTACCTTCCATAATGACAAGGCTACCATCCATTGGAGTAACAAAGATATTGACAACATACTACCTTCCATAATGACAAGGCTACCATCCAATGGAGTAACAAAAATATCGATAACAGACTACCTTCCATAATGACAAGTCTAAAATCCATTAGAGTAACAAAAATCTGGACAACAGACTACCTTCCAGAATGACAAGGCTACCTTCATTAGAGTAACAAAAATCAGGACAATAGACTACCTTCCATAATGATACGGCTACCATCCATTGGAGTAACAAAGATATCGACAACATACTACCTTCTATAATGACAAGGCTACAATCCATTGGAGTAACAAAAATCACGACAACAGACTACCTTCCATAATGACAAGGCTACCATCAATTGGAGTACAAAAAATCTAGACAACAAACTACCTTCCATAAAGACAAGGCTACCATCTATTAGAGTAACAAAAATCTAGACAACAGACTACCTTCTATAAATCCAAGGGTACCATTCATCGGAGTAACAAAAAACTCGACAACAGACTACCTTCCATAATAAGAAGTCTACCTTCTATTGGAGTAACAAAAATCTCGACAAAGACTACCTTCCATAATGACAAGGCTACCATCCATTAGAGTAAAAAGAATCGGGACAACAGACTACCTTCCATAATGACAGGGCTACCATCCATTGGAGTAACAAAAATGTCAACAAGAGACTACCTACCCAAATGAAAAGGCTACCATCCATTGGAGTAACAAAAATCTCGACAACAGACTACCTTCCATAATGCGAAGGCTACCATCCATTGGAGTAACAAAAATATCGACAACATACTACCTTCCATGATGACAAGGATACCATCCAATGGAGTAACAAAAATCTCGAGAAGAGACTACCTTCCATAATGACAAGGCTACCATCCATTAGAGTAACAAAAATCTAGACAATAGACTACTTTCCATAATGACAAGGCTTCCATCCATTGGAGTAAAAAAAATGTCAACAAGAGACTACCTTCCATAATGACAAGGCTACCATCCATTGGAGTAACAAAAATCTCAACAACAGACTACCTTCCATAATGAGAAGGCTACCATCAATTGGAGTAACAAAGATATCGAAAACATACTACCTTCCATAATGACAAGGCTACAAACCATTGGAGTAAGAAAAATCACGACAAAAGACTACCTTCCATAATGACAAGGCTACAATCCAATGGTGTAACAAAAATCTCGACAACAAACTACCTTCCATAATGAAAAGTCTACCATCCACTGGAGTAACAAAAATCTGAACAATAGACAACCTTCCATAATGACAAGGCTACCATCCATTAGAGTAAAAAGAATCGGGACAACAGCCTACCTTCCATAATGACAGGGCTACCATCCATTGGAGTAACAAAAATGTCAACAAGAGACTACCTTCCATAATGACAAGGCTACCATCCACTGGAGTAACAAAAATCTCGACAACAGACTACCTTCCATAATGAGAAGGCTACCATCCATTGGAGTAACAAAGATATCGACAACATACTACCTTCTATAATGACAAGGCTACAATCCATTGGAGTAACAAAAATCACGACAACAAACTACCTTCCATAATGACAAGGCTACCATCCATTGCAGTAACAAAAATCTAGTCAACAGACTACCTTCCATAATGACAAGGCTACCATCCATTGGAGTAACAAAAATGTAGACAACAAACTACCTTCCATAAAGACAAGGCTACCATCCACTAGAGTAACAAAAATCTCGACAACAGACTACCTTCTATAAATACAACGGTACCATCCATTGGAGTAACAAAAAACTCGACAACAGACTACCTTCCGTAATCAGAAGTCTACCATCCATTATAGTAACAAAAATCTCGACAACAGACTACCTTCCATAATGACAAGGCTACCATCCATAGGAGTAACAATAATCACAATGACAGACAACCTTCCATAATGACAAGGCTACCATCCAATGGAGTAACAAAAATATCGTCAACAGACTACCTTCCATAATGACAAGGCTACAATCCATTAGAGTAACAAAAATATGGACAACAAACTATCTTCCAGAATGACAAGGCTACCTTAATTAGAGTAACAAAAATCGGGACAACAGACTACCTTCCATAATGATTCGACTACCATCCATTGGAGTAACAAAGATATCGACAACATACTACCTTCTATAATGACAAGGCTACAATCCATTGGAGTAACAAAAATCATGACAACAGACTACCTTCCATAATGACAAGGCTACCATCAATTGGAGTACCAAAAATCTAGACAACAAATTACCTTCCATAAAGACAAGGCTACCATCCATTAGAGTAACAAAAATCTAGACAACTGACTACCTTCTATAAATACAAGGGTACCATCCATTGGAGTAACAAAAAACTCGACAACAGACTACCTTCCATAATAAGAAGTCTACCATCCATTGGAGTAACAAAAATCTCGACAAGAGACTACCTTCCATAATGACAAGGCTACCATCCATTAGAGTATAAAGAATCGGGACAACAGACTACCTTCCATAATGACAGGCAACCATCCATTGGAGTAACAAAAATGTCAACAAGAGACTACCTTCCATAATGACAAGGCTACCATCCATTGGAGTAACAAAAATCTCGACAACAGACTACCTTCCATAATGAGAAGGCTACCATCCATTGGAGTAAAAAGGATATCGACAACATACTACATTCCATGATGACAAGGCTACCATCTAATGGATTAACAAAAATATCGACAACAGACAACCTTCCATAATGACTAGGCTACCATCCATTAGAGTAACAAAACTCTGGACAACAGACTACTTTCTATAATGACAACGCTTCCTTCCATTAGAGTAACAAAAATGTCAACAAGAGACTACCTTCCATAATGACAAGGATACCATCGATTGGAGTAACAAAGATATCGAAAACATACTACCTTCCATAATGACAAGGCTACAATCCATTGGAGTAAGAAAAAACACGACAAAAGACTACCTTCCATAATGACAAGGCTACCATCCACTGGAGTAACAAAAATCTGAACAATAGACTAACTTCCACAATGACAAGGCTACCATCCAGTGGAGTAATAGAATTCACAATGACAGACAACCTTCCATAATGACAAGGCTACCATCTATTTGAGTAACAAAAATCGGGACAACAGACTACCTACCATAATGACAGGGCTAGCATCCATTGGAGTAACAAAAATATCAACAAGTGACTACCTTCCATAACGACAATGCTACCATCCATTGGAGTAACAAAAATCTCGACAACAACCTACCTTCCATAATGACAAGGCTACCATCCATTGGAGTAACAAAGATATCGACAACATACTACCTTCCATAATGACAAGGCTACCATCCAATGGAGTAACAAAAATATCGACAATAGACTACCTTCCATAATGACAAGTCTAAAATCCATTAGAGTAACAAAAATCTGGACAACAGACTACCTTCCAGAATGACAAGGCTACCTTCATTAGAGTAACAAAAATCAGGACAACAGACTACCTTCCATAATGATACGGCTACCATCCATTGGAGTAACAAAGATATCGACAACATACTACCTTCTATAATGACAAGGCTACAATCCATTGGAGTAACAAAAATCACGACAACAGACTACCTTCCATAATGACAAGGCTACCATCAATTGGAGTACAAAAAATCTAGACAACAAACTACCTTCCATAAAGACAAGGCTACCATCCATTAGAGTAACAAAAATCTAGACAACAGACTACCTTCTATAAATACAAGGGTACCATTCATCGGAGTAACAAAAAACTCGACAACAGACTACCTTCCATAATAAGAAGTCTACCTTCTATTGGAGTAACAAAAATCTCGACAAAGACTACCTTCCATAATGACAAGGCTACCATCCATTAGAGTAAAAAGAATCGGGACAACAGACTACCTTCCATAATGACAGGGCTACCATCCATTGGAGTAACAAAAATGTCAACAAGAGACTACCTACCCAAATGAAAAGGCTACCATCCATTGGAGTTACAAAAATCTCGACAACAGACTACCTTCCATAATGCGAAGGGTACCATCCATTGGAGTAACAAAAATATCGACAACATACTACCTTCCATGATGACAAGGATACCATCCAATGGAGTAACAAAAATCTCGACAACAGACTACCTTCCATAATGACTAGGCTACCATCCATTAGAGTAACAAAAATCTAGACAATAGACTACTTTCCATAATGACAAGGCTTCCATCCATTGGAGTAAAAAAAATGTCAACAAGTGACTACCTTCCATAATGACAAGGCTACCATCCATTGGAGTAACAAAAATCTCAACAACAGACTACCTTCCATAATGAGAAGGCTACCATCAATTGGAGTAACAAAGATATCGAAAACATACTACCTTCCATAATGACAAGGCTACAAACCATTGGAGTAAGAAAAATCACGACAAAAGACTACCTTCCATAATGACAAGGCTACAATCCAATGGTGTAACAAAAATCTCGACAACAAACTACCTTCCATAATGAAAAGTCTACCATCCACTGGAGTAACAAAAATCTGAACAATAGACAACCTTCCATAATGACAAGGCTACCATCCATTAGAGTAAAAAGAATCGGGACAACAGCCTACCTTCAATAATGACAGGGCTACCATCCATTGGAGTAACAAAAATGTCAACAAGAGACTACCTTCCATAATGACAAGGCTACCATCCACTGGAGTAACAAAAATCTCGACAACAGACTACCTTCCATAATGAGAAGGCTACCATCCATTGGAGTAACAAAGATATCGACAACATACTACCTTCTATAATGACAAGGCTACAATCCATTGGAGTAACAAAAATCCCGACAACAGACTACCTTCCATAATGACAAGGCTACCATCAATTGGAGTACAAAAAATCTAGACAACAAACTACCTTCCATAAAGACAAGGCTACCATCCATTAGAGTAACAAAAATCTAGACAACAGACTACCTTCTATAAAGACAAGGCTACCGTGCATTAGAGTAACAAAAATCTCGACAACAGACTACCTTCTATAAATACAATGGTACCATCCATTGGAGTAACAAAAAACTCGACAACAAACTACCTTCCGTAATCAGAAGTCTTCCATCCATTATAGTAACAAAAATCTCGACAACAGACTACCTTCCATAATGACAAGGCTACCATCCATAGGAGTAACAATAATCACAATGACATACAACCTTCCATAATGACAAGGCTACCATCCATGAGAGTAAAAAGAATCGGGACAACAGACTACCTTCCATAATGATAGGGCTAGCATCCATTGGAGTAACAAAAATGTCAACAAGAGACTACCTTCCATAATGACAAGGCTACAATCCATTGGAGTAACAAAAATCTAAATAACAAACTACCTTCCATAATGAGAAGGCTACCATCGATTGGAGTAACAAAGATATCGAAAACATACTACCTTCCATAATGATAAGGCTACAATCCTTTGGAGTAAGAAAAATCACGACAAAAGACTACCTTCCATAATGACAAGGCTACCATCCATTAAAATACAAAAAATCTAGACAACAAACTACCTTCCATAATGACAAGGCTACCATCCAAATGAGTAACAAAAATCTCGACAACATACTACCTTTCATAATGACAAGGCTACAATCCAATGGAGTAACAAAAATCTCGCCAACAGACTACCTTCCATAATGACAAGTCTAGCATCCACTGGAGTAACAAAAATCTGATCAATATACAACCTTCCATAATGACAAGGCTACCATCCATTAGAGTAAAAAGAATCGGGACAACAGACTACCTTCCATAATGACAGGGCTACCATCCATTGGAGTAACAAAAATCTCGAAAACAGACTACCTTCCATAATGAGAAGGCTACCATCCATTGGAGTAACAAAGATATCGACAACATACTACCTTCCATGATGACAAGGCTACCATCCAATGGAGTAACAAAAATGTCGACAACAGACTACCTTCCATAATGACAAGGCTTCCATCCATTGGAGTAAATAAAATGTCAACAAGAGACTACCTTCCATAATGACAAGGCTACCATCCATTGGAGTAACAAAAATCTCAACAACAGACTACCTTCCATAATGACAAGGCTACCATCCATTGGAGTAATAGAATTCACAATGACAGACAACCTTCCATAATGACAAGGCTACCATCCATTCGAGTAACAAAAATCGGGACAACAGACTACCTACCATAATGACAGGGCTAGCATCCATTGGAGTAACAAAAATATCAACAAGTGACTACCTTCCATAACGAAAATGCTACCATCCATTGGAGTAACAAAAATCTCGACAACAGCCTACCTTCCATAATGACAAGGCTACCATCCATTGGAGTAATAAATATATCGACAACATACTACCTTCCATAATGACAAGGCTACCATTCAATGGAGTAACAAAAATATCGACAACAGACTACCTTCCATAATGACAAGGCTACAATACATTAGAGTAACAAAAATCTGGACAACAGACTACCTTCCAGAATGATAAGGCTACCTTCATTAGAGTAACAAAAATCTGGACAATAGACTACCTTCCATAATGATACGGCTACCATCCATTGAAGTAACAAAGATATCGACAACATAGTACCTTCTATAATGACAAGGCTACAATCCATTGGAGTAACAAAAATCACGACAACAAACTATCTTCCATAATGACAAGGCTACAATCAATTGGAGTACAAAAAATCTAGACAACAAACTACCTTCCATAAAGACAAGGCTACCATCCATTAGAGTAACAAAAATCTAGACAACAGACTACCTCTATAAATACAAGGGTACCATCCATTGGAGTAACAAAAAACTCGACAACAGACTACCTTCCATAATAAGAAGTCTACCTTCCATTGGAGTAACAAAAAACTCGACAACAGACTACCTTCCATAATGACTAGGCTACCATCCATTAGAGTAACAAAAATCTGGACAACAGACTACTTTCCATCATGACAAGGCTTCTATCCATTGGAGTAACAAAAATGTCAACAAGAGACTACCTTCCATAATGACAAGGCTACCATCCATTGGAGTAACAAAAATCTCAACAACAGACTACCTTCCATAATGAGAAGGCTACCATCAATTGGAGTAACAAAGATATCGAAAACATACTACCTTCCATAATGACAAGGCTACAAACCATTGGAGTAAGAAAAATCACGACAAAAGACTACCTTCCATAATGACACGGCTACCATCCATTGGAATACAAAAAATCTCGACAACAAACTACCTTCCATAATGACAAGGCTACCATCCAATGGAGTAACAAAAATCTCGACAACAGACTACCTTCCATAATGATAAGGCTACAATCCAATGGTGTAACAAAAATCTCGACAACAAACTACCTTCCATAATGAAAAGTCTACCATCCATTGGAGTAACAAAAATCTAAACAATAGACAACCTTCCATAATGACAAGGCTACCATCCATTAGAGTAAAAAGAATCGGGACAACAGCCTACCTTCCATAATGACAGGGCTACCATCCATTGGAGTAACAAAAATATCAACAAGTGACTACCTTCCATAACGATAATGCTACCATCCATTGGAGTAACAAAAATATCAACAACAGCCTACCTTCCATAATGACAAGGCTACCATCCATTGGAGTAACAAAGATATCTACAACATACTACCTTCCATAATGACAAGGCTACCATCCAATGGAGTAACAAAAATATCGACAAGAGACTACCTTCCATAATGACAAGGCTACAATCCATTAGAGTAACAAAAATCTGGACAACAGACTACCTTCCAGAATGACAAGGCTACCTTCATTAGAGTAACAAAAATCAGGACAACAGACTACCTTCCATAATGATACGGCTACCATCCATTGGAGTGACAAAGATATCGACAACATACTACCTTCTATAATGACAAGGCTACAATCCATTGGAGTAACAAAAATCACGACAACAAACTACCTTCCATAATGACAAGGCTACAATCAATTGGAGTACAAAAAATCTAGACAACAAACTACCTTCCATAAAGACAAGGCTACCATCCATTAGAGTAACAAAAATCTAGACAACAGACTACCTTCTATAAATACAAGGGTACCATCCATTGGAGTAACAAAAAACTCGACAACAGACTACCTTCCATAATAAGAAGTCTACCTTCCATTGGAGTAACAAAAAACTCGACAACAGACTACCTTCCATAATGACTAGGCTACCATCCATTAGAGTAACAAAAATCTGGACAACAGACTACTTTCCATAATGACAAGGCTTCCATCCATTGGAGTAACAAAAATGTCAACAAGAGACTACCTTCCATAATGACAAGGCTACCATCAATTGGAGTAACAAAAATCTCAACAACAGACTACCTTCCATAATGAGAAGGCTACCATCAATTGGAGTAACAAAGATATCGAAAACATACTACCTTCCATAATGACAAGGCTACAAACCATTGGAGTAAGAAAAATCACGACAAAAGACTACCTTCCATAATTACACGGCTACCATCCATTGGAATACAAAAAATCTCGACAACAAACTACCTTCCATAATGACAAGGCTACCATCCAATGGAGTAACAAAAATCTCGACAACAGACTACCTTCCATAATGATAAGGCTACAATCCAATGGTGTAACAAAAATCTCGACAACAAACTACCTTCCATAATGAAAAGTCTACCATCCATTGGAGTAACAAAAATCTAAACAATAGACAACCTTCCATAATGACAAGGCTACCATCCATTAGAGTAAAAAGAATCGGGACAACAGCCTACCTTCCATAATGACAGGGCTACCATCCATTGGAGTAACAAAAATATCAACAAGTGACTACCTTCCATAACGATAATGCTACCATCCATTGGAGTAACAAAAATATCAACAACAGCCTACCTTCCATAATGACAAGGCTACCATCCATTGGAGTAACAAAGATATCTACAACATACTACCTTCCATAATGACAAGGCTACCATCCAATGGAGTAACAAAAATATCGACAAGAGACTACCTTCCATAATGACAAGGCTACAATCCATTAGAGTAACAAAAATCTGGACAACAGACTACCTTCCAGAATGACAAGGCTACCTTCATTAGAGTAACAAAAATCAGGACAACAGACTACCTTCCATAATGATACGGCTACCATCCATTGGAGTGACAAAGATATCGACAACATACTACCTTCTATAATGACAAGGCTACAATCCATTGGAGTAACAAAAATCACGACAACAAACTACCTTCCATAATGACAAGGCTACAATCAATTGGAGTACAAAAAATCTAGACAACAAACTACCTTCCATAAAGACAAGGCTACCATCCATTAGAGTAACAAAAATCTAGACAACAAACTACCTTCTATAAATACAAGGGTACCATCCATTGGAGTAACAAAAAACTCGACAACAGACTACCTTCCATAATAAGAAGTCTACCTTCCATTGGAGTAACAAAAAACTCGACAACAGACTACCTTCCATAATGACTAGGCTACCATCCATTAGAGTAACAAAAATCTGGACAACAGACTACTTTCCATAATGACAAGGCTTCCATCCATTGGAGTAACAAAAATGTCAACAAGAGACTACCTTCCATAATGACAAGGCTACCATCAATTGGAGTAACAAAAATCTCAACAACAGACTACCTTCCATAATGAGAAGGCTACCATCAATTGGAGTAACAAAGATATCGAAAACATACTACCTTCCATAATGACAAGGCTACAAACCATTGGAGTAAGAAAAATCACGACAAAAGACTACCTTCCATAATGACACGGCTACCATCCATTGGAATACAAAAAATCTCGACAACAAACTACCTTCCATAATGACAAGGCTACCATCCAATGGAGTAACAAAAATCTCGACAACTGACTACCTTCCATAATGATAAGGCTACAATCCAATGGTGTAACAAAAATCTCGACAACAAACTACCTTCCATAATGAAAAGTCTACCATCCATTGGAGTAACAAAAATCTAAACAATAGACAACCTTCCATAATGACAAGGCTACCATCCATTAGAGTAAAAAGAATCGGGACAACAGCCTACCTTCCATAATGACAGGGCTACCATCCATTGGAATAACAAAAATATCAACAAGTGACTACCTTCCATAACGATAATGCTACCATCCATTGGAGTAACAAAAATATCAACAACAGCCTACCTTCCATAATGACAAGGCTACCATCCATTGGAGTAACAAAGATATCTACAACATACTACCTTCCATAATGACAAGGCTACCATCCAATGGAGTAACAAAAATATCGACAACAGACTACCTTCCATAATGACAAGGCTACAATCCATTAGAGTAACAAAAATCTGGACAACAGACTACCTTCCAGAATGACAAGGCTACCTTCATTAGAGTAACAAAAATTAGGACAACAGACTACCTTCCATAATGATACGGCTACCATCCATTGGAGTGACAAAGATATCGACAACATACTACCTTCTATAATGACAAGGCTACAATCCATTGGAGTAACAAAAATCACGACAACAAACTACCTTCCATAATGACAAGGCTACAATCAATTGGAGTACAAAAAATCTAGACAACAAACTACCTTCCATAAAGACAAGGCTACCATCCATTAGAGTAACAAAAATCTAGACAACAGACTACCTTCTATAAATACAAGGGTACCATCCATTGGAGTAACAAAAAACTCGACAACAGACTACCTTCCATAATAAGAAGTCTACCTTCCATTGGAGTAACAAAAAACTCGACAACAGACTACCTTCCATAATGACTAGGCTACCATCCATTAGAGTAACAAAAATCTGGACAACAGACTACTTTCCATAATGACAAGGCTTCCATCCATTGGAGTAACAAAAATGTCAACAAGAGACTACCTTCCATAATGACAAGGCTACCATCCATTGGAGTAACAAAAATCTCAACAACAGACTACCTTCCATAATGAGAAGGCTACCATCAATTGGAGTAACAAAGATATCGAAAACATACTACCTTCCATAATGACAAGGCTACAAACCATTGGAGTAAGAAAAATCACGACAAAAGACTACCTTCCATAATGACACGGCTACCATCCATTGGAATACAAAAAATCTCGACAACAAACTACCTTCCATAATGACAAGGCTACCATCCAATGGAGTAACAAAAATCTCGACAACAGACTACCTTCCATAATGATAAGGCTACAATCCCATGGTGTAACAAAAATCTCGACAACAAACTACCTTCCATAATGAAAAGTCTACCATCCATTGGAGTAACAAAAATCTAAACAATAGACAACCTTCCATAATGACAAGGCTACCATCCATTAGAGTAAAAAGAATCGGGACAACAGCCTACCTTCCATAATGACAGGGCTACCATCCATTGGAGTAACAAAAATGTAGACAACAAACTACCTTCCATAAAGACAAGGCTACCATCCATTAGAGTAACAAAAATCTCGACAACAGACTACCTTCTATAAATACAACGGTACCATCCATTGGAGTAACAAAAAACTCGACAACAGACTACCTTCCGTAATCAGAAGTCTACCATTCATTGGAGTAACAAAAATCTCGACAACATACTACCTTCCATAATGACAAGGCTACCATCCATAGGAGTAACAATAATTACAATGACAAACAACCTTCCATAATGACAAGGCTACCATCCATGAGAGTAAAAAGAATCGGGACAACAGACTACCTTCCATAATAACAGGGCTAGCATCCATTGGAGTAACAAAAATGTCAACAAGAGACTACCTTCCATAATGACAAGGCTACCATCCATTGGAGTAACAAAAATCTCAATAACAAACTACCTTCCATAATGAGAAGGCTACCATCGATTGGAGTAACAAAGATATCGAAAACATACTACCTTCCATAATGATAAGGCTACAATCCTTTGGAGTAAGAAAAATCACGACAAAAGACTACCTTCCATAATGACAAGGCTACCATCCATTAAAATACAAAAAATCTCGACAACAAACTACCTTCCATAATGACAAGGCTACCATCTTAATGAGTAACAAAAATCTCGACAACATACTACCTTCCATAATGACAAGGCTACAATCCAATGGAGTAACAAAAATCTCGACAACAGACTACCTTCCATAATGACAAGTCTAACATCCACTGGAGTAACAAAAATCTGATCAATAGACAACCTTCCATAATGACAAGGCTACCATCCATTAGAGTAAAAAGAATCGGGACAACAGACTACCTTCCATAATGACAGGGCTACCATCCATTGGAGTAACAAAAATCTCGACAACAGACTACCTTCCATAATGAGAAGGCTACCATCCATTGTAGTAACAAAGATATCGACAACATACTACCTTCCATGATGACAAGGCTACCATCCAATGGAGTAAAAAAAATGTCGACAACAGACTACCTTCCATAATGACTAGGCTACCATCCTTTAGAGTAACAAAAATCTGGACAACTGACTACTTTCCATAATGACAAGTCTTCCATCCATTGGAGTAAATAAAATGTCAACAAGAGACTACCTTCCATAATGACAAGGCTACCATCCATTGGAGTAACAAAAATCTCAACAACAGACTACCTTCCATAATGAGAAGGCTATCAAAAACATACTACCTTCCATAATGACAAGGCTACAATCCATTGGAGTAAGAAAAATCACGACAAAAGACTACCTTCCATAATGACAAGGCTACCATCCACTGGAGTAACAAAAATCTGGATAATAGACTACCTTCCATAATGACAAGGCTACCATCCAGTCGAGTAATAGAATTCACAATGACAGACAACCTTCCATAATTACAAGGCTACCATCCATTTGAGTAACAAAAATCGGGACAACAGACTACCTACCATAATGACAGGGCTAGCATCCATTGGAGTAACAAAAATATCAACAAGTGACTACCTTCCATAACGACAATGCTACCATCCATTGGAGTAACAAAAATTTCAACAACAGCCTACCTTCCATAATGACAAGGCTACCATCCATTGGAGTAACAAAGATATCGACAACATACTACCTTCCATAATGACAAGGCTACCATCCAATGGAGTAACAAAAATATCGACAACAGACTACCTTCCATAATGACAAGGCTACAATCCATTAGAGTAACAAAAATCTGGACAACAGACTACCTTCCAGAATGACAAGGCTACAATCAATTGGAGTACAAAAAATCTAGACAACAAACTACCTTCCATAAAGACAACGCTACCATCCATTAGAGTAACAAAAATCTAGACAACAAACTACCTTCTATAAATACAAGGGTACCATCCATTGGAGTAACAAAAAACTCGACAACAGACTACCTTCCATAATAAGAAGTCTACCTTCCATTGGAGTAACAAAAAACTCGACAACAGACTACCTTCCATAATGACTAGGCTACCATCCATTAGAGTAACAAAAATATGGACAACAGACTACTTTCCATAATGACAAGGCTTCCATCCATTGGAGTAACAAAAATGTCAACAAGAGACTACCTTCCATAATGACAAGGCTACCATCCATTGGAGTAACAAAAATCTCAACAACAGACTACCTTCCATAATGAGAAGGCTACCATCAATTGGAGTAACAAAGATATCGAAAACATACTACCTTCCATAATGACAAGGCTACAAACCATTGGAGTAAGAAAAATCACGAAAAAAGACTACCTTCCATAATGACACGGCTACCATCCATTGGAATACAAAAAATCTCGACAACCAACTACCTTCCATAATGACAAGGCTACCATCCAATGGAGTAACAAAAATCTCGACAACAGACTACCTTCCATAATGACAAGGCTACAATCCAATGGTGTAACAAAAATCTCGACAACAAACTACCTTCCATAATGAAAAGTCTACCATCCATTGGAGTAACAAAAATCTAAACAATAGACAACCTTCCATAATGACAAGGCTACCATCCATTAGAGTAAAAAGAATCGGGACAACAGCCTACCTTCCATAATGACAGGGCTACCATCCATTGGAGTAACAAAAATGTCAACAAGAGACTACCTTCCATAATGACAAGGCTACCATCCACTGGAGTAACAAAAATCTCGACAACAAACTACCTTCCATAATGAGAAGGCTACCATCCATTGGAGTAACAAAGATATCGACAACATATTACCTTCTATAATGACAAGGCTACAATCCATTGGAGTAACAAAAATAACGATAACAAACTACCTTCCATAATGACAAGGCTACCATCCATTGCAGTAACAAAAATCTATACAACAGACTACCTTCCATAATGACAAGGCTACCATCCATTGGAGTAACAAAAATGTAGACAACAAACTACCTTCCATAAAGACAAGGCTACCATCCATTAGAGTAACAAAAATCTCGACAACAGACTACCTTTTATAAATACAACGGTACCATCCATTGGAGTAACAAAAAACACGACAACAGACTACCTTCCATAATGACAAGGCTACCATCCATAGGAATAACAAAAATCACAATGACAGACAACCTTCCATAATGACAAGGCTACCATCCATAGGAGTAACAAAAATCACAATGACAGAAAACCTTCCATAATGACAAGGCTACCATCCATGAGAGTAAAAAGAATCGGGACAACAGACTACCTTCCATAATGACAGGGCTAGCATCCATTGGAGTAACAAAAATGTCAACAAGAGACTACCTTCCATAATGACAAGGCTACCATCCATTGGAGTAACAAAAATCTCAACAACAAACTACCTTCCATAATGAGAAGGCTACCATCGATTGGAGTAACAAAGATATCGAAAACATACTACCTTCTATAATGACAAGGCTACAATCCTTTGGAGTAAGAAAAATCACGACAAAAGACTACCTTCCATAATGACAAGGCTACCATCCATTAAAATACAAAAAATCTCGACAACAAACTACCTTCCATAATGACAAGGCTACCATCCAAATGAGTAACAAAAATCTCGACAACATACTACCTTCCATAATGACAAGGCTATAATCCAATGGAGTAACAAAAATCTCGACAACAGACTACCTTCCATAATGACAAGTCTACCATCCACTGGAGTAACAAAAATCTGATCAATAGACAACCTTCCATAATGACAAGGCTACCATCCATTAGAGTAAAAAGAATCGGGACAACAGACTACCTTCCATAATGACAGGGCTACCATCCATTGGAGTAACAAAAATCTCGACAACAGACTACCTTCCATAATGAGAAGGCTACCATCCATTGGAGTAACAAAGATATCGACAACATACTACCTTCAATGATGACAAGGCTACCATCCAATGGAGTAACAAAAATGTCGACAACAGACTACCTTCCATAATGACTAGGCTACCATCCTTTAGAGTAACAAAAATCTGGACACTTGACTACTTTCCATAATGACAAGGCTTCCATCCATTGGAGTAAATAAAATGTCAACAAGAGACTACCTTCCATAATGACAACGCTACCATCCATTGGAGTAACAAAAATCTCAACAACAGACTACCTTCCATAATGAGAAGGCTATCAAAAACATACTACCTTCCATAATGACAAGGCTACAATCCATTGGAGTAAGAAAAATCACGACAAAAGACTACCTTCCATAATAATAGACTACCTTCCATAATGACAAGGCTACCATCCAGTGGAGTAATAGAATTCACAATGACAGACACCCTTCCATAATGACAAGGCTAGCATCCATTTGAGTAACAAAAATCGGGACAACAGACTACCTACCATAATGACAGGGCTAGCATCCATTGGAGTAACAAAAATATCAACAAGTGACTACCTTCCATAACGACAATGCTACCATCCATTGGAGTAACAAAAATCTCAACAACAGCCTACCTCCCATAATGACAAGGCTACCATCCATTGGAGTAACAAAGATATCGACAACATACTACCTTCCATAATGACAAGGCTACCATCCAATGGAGTAACAAAAATATCGACAACAGACTACCTTGCATAATGACAAGGCTACAATCAATTAGAGTAACAAAAATCTGGACAACAGACTACCTTCCAGAATGACAAGGCTACCTTCATTAGAGTAACAAAAATCAGAACAACAGACTACCTTCCATAATGATACGGCTACCATTCATTGGAGTAACAAAGATATCGACAACATACTACCTTCTATAATGACAAGGCTACAATCCATTGGAGTAACAAAAATCACGACAACAAACTACCTTCCATAATGACAAGGCTACCATCAATTGGAGTACAAAAAATCTAGACAACAAACTACCTTCCATAAAGACAAGGCTATCATCCATTAGAGTAACAAAAATCTAGACAACAAACTACCTTTTATAAATACAAGGGTACCATCCATTGGAGTAACAAAAAACTCGACAACAGACTACCTTCCATAATAAGAAGTCTACCTTCCATAATAAGAAGTCTACCTTCCATTGGAGTAACAAAAAACTCGACAACAGACTACCTTCCATAATGACTAAGCTACCATCCATTCGAGTAACAAAAATCTGGACAACAGACTACTTTCCATAATGACAAGGCTTCCATCCATCAGAGTAACAAAAATCTCAACAACAGACTTCCTTCCATAATGACAAGGCTACCATCAATTGGAGTAACAAAGATATCGAAAACATACTACCTTCCATAATGACAAGTCTACAAACCATTGGAGTAAGAAAAATCATGACAAAAGACTACCTTCCATAATGACACGGCTACCATCCATTGGAATACAAAAAATCTCGACAACAAACTACCTTCCATAATGACAAGGCTACCATCCAATGGAGTAACAAAAATCTCGACAACAGACTACCTTCCATAATGACAAAGCTACAATCCAATGGTGTAACAAAAATCTCGACAACAAACTACCTTCCATAATGAAAAGTCTACCATCCATTGGAGTAACAAAAATCTGAACAATAGACAACCTTCCATAATGACAAGGCTACCATCCATTAGAGTAAAAAGAATCAGGACAACAGCCTACCTTCCATAATGAAAGGGCTACCATCCATTGGAGTAACAAAAATGTCAACAAGAGACAACCTTCCATAATGACAAGGCTACCATCCACTGGATTAACAAAAATCTCGACAACAAACTACCTTCCATAATGAGAAGGCTACCATCCATTGGAGTAACAAAGATATCAACAACATATTACCTTCTATAATGACAAGGCTACAATCCATTGGAGTAACAAAAATCACGACAACAAACTACCTTCCATAATGACAAGGCTACCATCCATTGCAGTAACAAAAATCTAGACAACAGACTACCTTCCATAATGACAAGGCTACCATCCATTGGAGTAACAAAAATGTAGACAACAAACTACCTTCCATAAAGACAAGGCTACCATCCATTAGAGTAAAAAAAATCTCGACAATAGACTACCTTCTATAAATACAACGGTACCATCCATTGGAGTAACAAAAACCTCGACAACAAACTACCTTCCATAATGAAAAGGCTACCATCCATAGGAGTAACAAAAATCACAATGATAGACAACCTTCCATAATGACAAGGCTACCATCCATGAGAGTAAAAAGAATCGGGACAACAGACTACCTTCCATAATGATAGGGCTAGCATCCATTGGAGTAACAAAAATGTCAACAAGAGACTACCTTCCATAATGACAAGGCTACCATCCATTGGAGTAACAAAAATCTCAACAACAAACTACCTTCCATAATGAGAAGGCTACCATCGATTGGAGTATGAAAGATATCGAAAACATACTACCTTCCATAATGACAAGGTTACAATCCTTTGGAGTAAGAAAAATCACGACAAAAGACTACCTTCCATAATGACAAGGCTACCATCCATTGAAATACAATAAAATCTCGACAACAAACTTCCTTCCATAATGACAAGGCTACCATCCAAATGAGTAACAAAAATCTCGACAACATACTACCTTCCATAATGACAAGGCTACAATCCATTAGAGTAACAAAAATATGGACAATAGACTACCTTCCAGAATGACAAGGCTACCTTCATTAGAGTAACAATAATCGGGACAACAGTCTACCTTCCATAATGATACGGCTACCATCCATTGGAGTAACAAAGATATCAACAACATACTGCCTTCTATAATGACAAGGCTACAATCCATTGGAGTAACAAAAATCACGACAACAGACTACCTTCCATAATGACAAGGCTACCATCAATTGGAGTACAAAAAATGTAGACAACAAACTACCTTCGATAAAGACAAGGCTACCATCCATTAGAGTAACAAAAATCTAGACAACATACTACCTTCCATAATAAGAAGTCTACCATCCATTGGAGTAACAAAAATCTCGACAACATACTACCTTCCATAATAACAAGGCAACCATCCATTAGAGTAAAAAGAATCGGGACAACAGAATATCTTCCATAATGACAGGGCTACCATCCATTGAAGTAACAAAAATGTCAACAAGAGACTACTTTCCATAATGACAAGGCTACCATCCATTGGAGTAACAAAAATCTCGACAACAGACTACCTTCCATAATGGGAAGGCTACCATCCATTGGAGTAACAAAGATATCGACAACATACTACCTTCCATGATGACAAGGCTACCATACAATAGAGTAACAAAAATCTAGACAACAGACTACCTTCCATAATGACAAGGCTTCCATCCATTGGAGTAAATAAAATGTCAACAAGAGACTACCTTCCATAATGACAAGGCTACCATCCATTGGAGTAACAAAAATCTCAACAACAGACTACCTTCCATAATGAGAAGGCTATCAAAAACATACTACCTTCCATAATGACAAGGCTACAATCCATTGGAGTAAGAAAAATCACGATAAAAGACTACCTTCCATAATGACGAGGCTACCATCCACTGGAGTAAAGAAAATATGAACAATAGACTACCTTCCATAATGACACGGCTACCATCCATTGGAGTAATAGAATTCACAATGACAGACAACCTTCCATAATGACAAGGCTACCATCCATTTGAGTAACAAAAATCGGGACAACAGACTACCTACCATAATGACAGGGCTAGCATCCATTGGAGTAACAAAAATATCAACAAGTGACTACCTTCCATAACGACAATGCTACCATCCATTGGAGTAACAAAAATCTCGACAACAGCCTACCTTCCATAATGACAAGGCTACCATCCATTGGAGTAATAAATATATCGACAACATACTACCTTCCATAATGACAAGGCTACCATTCAATGGAGTAACAAAAATATCGACAACAGACTACCTTCCATAATGACGAGGCTACAATACATTAGAGTAACAAAAATCTGGACAACAGACTACCTTCCAGAATAATAAGGCTACCTTCATTAGAGTAACAAAAATCTGGACAATAGACTACCTTCCATAATGATACGGCTACCATCCATTGAAGTAACAAAGATATCGACAACATACTACCTTCTATAATGACAAGGCTACAATCCATTGGAGTAACAAAAATCACGACAACAAACTACCTTCCATAATGACAAGGCTACCATCAATTGGAGTAAAAAAAATCTAGACAACAAACTACCTTCCATAAAGACAAGGCTATCATCCATTAGAGTAACAAAAATCTAGACAACAGACTACCTTCTATAAATACAAGGGTACCATCCATTGGAGTAACAAAAAACTCGACAACAGACTACCTTCCATAATAAGAAGTCTACCTTCCATTGGAGTAACAAAAAACTCGACAACAGACTACCTTCCATAATGACTAGGCTACCATCCATTCTAGTAACAAAAATCTGGACAACAGACTACTTTCCATAATGACAAGGCTTCCATCCATCGGAGTAACAAAAATCTCAACAACAGACTTCCTTCCATAATGAGAAGGCTACCATCAATTGGAGTAACAAAGATATCGAAAACATACTACCTTCCATAATGGCAAGGCTACAAACCATTGGAGTAAGAAAAATCATGACAAAAGACTACCTTCCATAATGACACGGCTACCATCCATTGGAATACAAAAAATCTCGACAACAAACTACCTTCCATAATGACAAGGCTACCATCCAATGGAGTAACAAAAATCTCGACAACAGACTACCTTCCATAATGACAAAGCTACAATCCAATGGTGTAACAAAAATCTCGACAACAAACTACCTTCCATAATGAAAAGTCTACCATCCATTGGAGTAACAAAAATCTGAACAATAGACAACCTTCCATAATGACAAGGCTACCATCCATTAGAGTAAAAAGAATCAGGACAACAACCTACCTTCCATAATGACAGGTCTACCATCCATTGGAGTAACAAAAATGTCAACAAGAGACTACCTTCCATAATGACAAGGCCACCATCCACTGGATTAACAAAAATCTCGACAACAAACTACCTTCCATAATGAGAAGGCTACCATCCATTGGAGTAACAAAGATATCGACAACATATTACCTTCTATAATGACAAGGCCACAATCCATTGGAGTAACAAAAATCACGACAACAAACTACCTTCCATAATGACAAGGCTACCATCCATTGCAGTAACAAAAATCTAGACAACAGACTACCTTCCATAATGACAAGGCTACCATCCATTGGAGTAACAAAAATGTAGACAACAAACTACCTTCCATAAAGACAAGGCTACCATCCATTAGAGTAACAAAAATCTCGACAATAGACTACCTTCTATAAATACAACGGTACCATCCATTGGAGTAACAAAAAACTCGACAACAAACTACCTTCCATAATGAAAAGGCTACCATCATTAGGAGTAACAAAAATCACAATGATAGACAACCTTCCATAATGACAAGGCTACCATCCATGAGATTAAAAAGAATCGGGACAACAGACTACCTTCCATAATGATAGGGCTAGCATCCATTGGAGTAACAAAAATGTCAACAAGAGACTACCTTCCATAATGACAAGGCTACCATCCATTGGAGTAACAAAAATCTCAACAACAAACTACCTTCCATAATGAGAAGGCTACCATCGATTGGAGTAAGAAAGATATCGAAAACATACTACCTTCCATAATGACAAGGTTACAATCCTTTGGAGTAAGAAAAATCAAGACAAAAGACTACCTTCCATAATGACAAGGCTACCATCCATTGAAATACAATAAAATCTCGACAACAAACTTCCTTCCATAATAACAAGGCTACCATCCAAATGAGTAACAAAAATCTCGACAACATACTACCTTCCATAATGACAAGGCTACAATCCATTAGAGTAACAAAAATATGGACAATATACTACCTTCCAGAATGACAAGGCTACCTTCATTAGAGTAACAAAAATCGGGACAACAGTCTACCTTCCATAATGATACGGCTACCATCCATTGGAGTAACAAAGATATCGACAACATACTGCCTTCTATAATGACAAGGCTACAATCCATTGGAGTAACAAAAATCACAACAACAGACTACCTTCCATAATGACAAGGCTACCATCAATTGGAGTACAAAAAATGTAGACAACAAACTGCCTTCCATAAAGACAAGGCTACAATCCATTAGAGTAACAAAAATCTAGACAACAGACTACCTTCCATAATGACAGGGCTACCATCCATTGGAGTAACAAAAATGTCAACAAGAGACTACTTTCCATAATGACAAGGCTACCATCCATTGGAGTAACAAAAATCTCGACAACAGACTACCTTCCATAATGAGAAGGCTACCATCCATTGGAGTAACAAAGATATCGACAACATACTACCTTCCATGATGACAAGGCTACCATACAATGGAGTAACAAAAATCTAGACAACAGACTACCTTCCATAATGACAAGGCTACCATCCATTGGAGTAACAAAAATCTCAACAACAGACTACCTTCCATAATGAGAAGGCTATCAAAAACATACTACCTTCCATAATGACAAGGCTACAATCCATTGGAGTAAGAAAAATCACGATAAAAGACTACCTTCCATAATGACAAGGCTACCATCCACTGGAGTAAAGAAAATATGAACAATAGACTACCTTCCATAATGACAAGGCTACCATCCATTGGAGTAATAGAATTTACAATGACATACAACCTTCCATAATGACAAGGCTACCATCCATTTGAGTAACAAAAATCGGGACAACAGACTACCTACCATAATGACAGGGCTAGCATCCATTGGAATAACAAAAATATCAACAAGTGACTACCTTCCATAACGACAATGCTACCATCCATTGGAGTAACAAAAATCTCGACAACAGCCTACCTTCCATAATGACAAGGCTACCATCCATTGGAGTAATAAATATATCGACAACATACTACCTTCCATAATGACAAGGCTACCATTCAATGGAGTAACAAAAATATCGACAACAAACTACCTTCCATAATGACAAGGCTACAATACATTAGAGTAACAAAAATCTGGACAACAGACTACCTTCCAGAATGATAAGGCTACCTTCATTAGAGTAACAAAAATCTGGACAATAGACTACCTTCCATAATGATACGGCTACCATCCATTGAAGTAACAAAGATATCGACAACATACTACCTTCTATAATGACAAGGCTACAATCCATTGGAGTAACAAAAATCACGACAACAGCCTACCTTCCATAATGACAAGGCTACCATCCATTGGAGTAACAAAGATATCAACAACATACTACCTTCAATAATGACAAGGCTACCATCCAATGGAGTAACAAAAATCACGACAACAGACTACCTTCCATAATGACAAGGCTACCATCCATTAGAGTACAAAAAATCTAGACAACAAACTACCTTCCATAAAGACTAGGCTACCATCCATTAGAGTAACAAAAATGTCAACAAGAGACTACCTTCCATAATGACAAGGCTACCATCCATTAGAGTAACAAAAATCTCGACAACAGACTACCTTCCATAATGAGAAGGCTACCATCCATTTGAGTAACAAAGATATCGACAACATACTACCTTCCATGATGACAAGGCTACCATCCAATGGAGTAACAAAAATCTCGACAACAGACTACCTTCCATAATGACTAGGCTACCAACCATTAGAGTAACAAAAATCTGGACAACAAACTACTTTCCATAATGACAAGGCTTCCATCCATTGGAGTAACAAAAATGTCAACAAGAGACTACTTTCCATAATGACAAGGCTACCATCCATTGGAGTAACAAAAATCTCAACAACAGACTACCTTCCATAATGAGAAGGCTACCATTAATTAGAGTAACAAAGATATCGAAAACATACTACCTTCCATAATGACAAGGCTACAAACCATTGGAGTAAGAAAAATCACGACAAAAGACTACCTTCCATAATGACAAGGCTACCATCCATTGGAATACAAAAAATCTCGACAACAAACTACCTTCCATAATGACAAGGCTACCATCCAATGGAGTAACAAAAATCTCGACAATAGACTACCTTCCATAATGACAAGGCTACAATCCAATGGTGTAACAAAAATCTCGACAACAAACTACCTTCCATAATGAAAAGTCTACCATCCACTGGAGTAACAAAAATCTGAACAATAGACAACCTTCCATAATGACAAGGATACCATCCATTAGAGTAAAAAGAATCGGGACAACAACCTACCTTCATTAATGACAGGGCTACCATCCATTGGAGTAACAAAAATGTCAACAAGAGACTACCTTCCATAATGACAAGGCTACCATCCACTGGAGTAACAAAAATCTCGACAACAGACTACCTTCCATAATGAGAAGGCTACCATCCATTGGAGTAACAAAGATATCGACAACATACTACCTTTTATAATGACAAGGCTACAATCCATTGGAGTAACAAAAATCACGACAACAAACTACCTTCCATAATGACAAGGCTACCATACATTGCAGTAACAAAAATCTAGACAATAGACTACCTTCCATAATGACAAGGCTACCATCCATTGGAGTAACAAAAATGTAGACAACAAACTACCTTCCATAAAGACAAGGCTACCATCCATTAGAGTAACAAAAATATCGACAACAAACTACCTTCTATAAATACCACGGTACCATCCATTGGAGTAACAAAAAACTCGACAACAGACTACCTTCCGTAATCAGAAGTCTACCATCCATTGGAGTAAAAAAAATCTCGACAACAGACTACCTTCCATAATGACAAGGCTACCATCCATAGGAGTAACAAAAATCATAATGACATACAACCTTCCATAATGACAAGGCTACCATCCATGAGAGTAAAAAGAATCGGGACAACAGACTACCTTCCATAATGACAGGGCTAACATCCATTGGAGAAACAAAAATGTCAACAAGAGACTACCTTCCATAATGACAAGGCTACCATCCATTGGATTAACAAAAATCTCAACAACAGACTACCTTCCATAATGAGAAGGCTACCTTCGATTGGAGTAACAAAGATATCGAAAACATACTACCTTCCATAATGATAAGGCTACAATCCTTTGGAGTAAGAAAAATCACGACAAAAGACTACCTTCCATAATGACAAGGCTACCATCCAATAAAATACAAAAAATCTCGACAACAAACTACCTTCAATAATGACAAGGCTACCATCCAAATGAGTAACAAAAATCTCGACAACATACTACCTTCCATAATGACAAGTCTACAATCCAATGGAGTAAAAAAATCTCGAAAACAGACTACCTTCCATAATGACAAGTCTACCATCCACTGGAGTAACAAAAATCTGAACAATAGACAACCTTCCATAATGACAAGGCTACCATCCATTAGAGTAAAAAGAATCGGGACAACAGACTACCTTCCATAATGACATGGCTACCATCCATTGGAGTAACAAAAATGTCAACAAGAGACTACCTTCCATATTGACAAGGCTACCATCCGTTGGAGTAACAAAAATCTCGACAACAGACTACCTTCCATAATGAGAAGGCTACCATCCATTGGAGTAACAAAGATATCGACAACATACTACCTTGCATGATCACAATGCTACCATCCAATGGAGTACCAAAAAGCTCGACAATAGACTACCTTCCATAATGACAAGGCTACAATCCAATGAAATAACAAAAATCTCGACAACAGACTACCTTCCATAATGACAAGTCTATCATCCACTAGAGTAACAAAAATCTGAACAATAGACTACCTTCCATAATGACAAGTCTATCATCCATTAGAGTAAAAAGAATCGGGAGAACAGACTACCTTCCATAATGACAGGGCTACCATCCATTATAGTAACAAAAATGTCAACAAGAGACTACCTTCCATAATTACAAGGCTACCATCCATTAGAGTAACAAATATCTCGACAATAGTCTACCTTCCATAATGATACGGCTACCATCGATTGGAGTAACAAAGATATCGAAAACATACTACCTTCCATAATTACAAGGCTACAATCCATTGGAGTAAGAAAAATCACGACAACAGACTACCTTCCATAATGACAAGGCTATAATCAATTGGAGTACAAAAAATCTAGACAACAAAGTACCTTCCATAAAGACAAGGCTACCATCCATTAGAGTAACAAAAATCGAGACAACATACTACCTTCTATAAATACAAGGGTACCATCCATTGGAGTAACAAAAAACTCGACAACAGACTACCTTCCATAATAAGAAGTCTACCATCCATTGGAGTAACAAAAATCTCGACAACATACTACCTTCCATAATAACAAGGCTACCATCCATTAGAGTAAAAAGAATCGGGACAACAGACTACCACCCATAATGACAGGGCTACCATCCATTGGAGTAACAAAAATGTCAACAAGAGACTACTTTCCATAATGACAAAGCTACCATCCATTGGAGTAACAAAAATCTCGACAACAGACTACCTTCCATAATGAGAAGGCTACCATCCATTGGAGTAACAAAGATATCGACAACATACTACCTTCAATGATGACAAGGCTACCATACAATGGAGTAACAAAAATCTCGACAACAGACTACCTTCCATAATGACTAGGCTACCATCCTTTAGAGTAACATAAATCTGGACAACTGACTACTTTCCATAATGACAAGGCTTCCATCCATTGGAGTAAATAAAATGTCAACAAGAGACTACCTTCCATAATGACAAGGCTAACATCCATTGGAGTAACAAAAATCTCAACAACATACTACCTTCCATAATGAGAAGGCTATCAAAAACATACTACCTTCCATAATGACAAGGCTACAATCCATTGGAGTAAGAAAAATCACGATAAAAGACTACCTTCCATAATGACGAGGCTACCATCCATTGGAGTAACAAAAAGCTCGACAACAGACTACCTTCCATAATGACAAGTCTACAATCCAATGAAGTAACAAAAATCTTGACAATAGACTACCTTCCATAATGACAAGTCTACCATCCACTAGAGTAACAAAAATCTGAACAATAGACTACCTTCAATAATGACAAGGCTACCATCCATTAGAGTAAAAAGAATCGGGAGAACAAACTACCTTCCATAATGACAGGGCTACCATCCATTGGAGTAACAAAAATGTCAACAAGAGACTACCTTCCATAATGACAAGGCTACCATCCATTAGAGTAACAAATATCTCGACAATAGACTACCTTCCATAATGAGAAGGCTACATCGATTGGAGTAACAAAGATATCGAAAACATACTACCTTCCATAATGACAAGGCTACAATCCTTTGGAGTAAGAAAAATCACGACAAAAGACTACCTTCCATAATGACAAGGCTACAATCCAATGGAGTAAAAAAAATCTCGACAACAGACTACCTTCCATAATGACAAGTCTACCATCCACTGGAGTAACAAAAATCTGAACAATAGACTACCTTCCATAATGACAAGGCTACCACCCATTGGAGTAACAGAAATCACAATGACAAACAACCTTCCATAATGACAAGGCTACCTTCCATTTGAGTAACAAAAATCGGGACAACAGACTACCTTCCATAATGACAAGGCTAGCATCCATTAGAGTAACAATAATAACAACAAGTGACTACCTTCCATAACGATAATGCTACCATCCATTGGAGTAACAAAAATCTCGACAACAGCCTACCTTCCATAATGACAAGGCTACCATCCATTGGAGTAACAAAGATATCGACAACATACTACCTTCCATAATGACAAGGCTACCATCCAATGGAGTAACAAAAATATCGACAACCTACTACCTTCCATAATGACAAGGCTACAATCCATTAGAGTAACAAAAATCTGGACAACAGACTACCTTCCAGAATGACAAGGCTACCTTCATTAGAGTAACAAAAATCGGGACAACATACTACCTTCCATAATGATAGGGCTACCATCCATTGGAGTAACAAAAATGTCAACAAGAAACGACCTTCCATAATGACAAGGCTACCATCCATTAGAGTAACAAAAATCTCGACAACATACTACCTTCCATAATGAGAAGGCTACCATCCATTGGAGTAACAAAGATATCGAAAACATACTACCTTCCATAATGACAAGGCTACAATCCATTGGAGTAACAAAAATCACGACAAAACACTAACTTCCATAATGATAAGGCTACCATCGATTGGAGGAACAAAGATATTGAAAACATACCACCTTCCATAATGACAAGGCTACAATCCATTGGAGTAAGAAAAATCACGACAAAAGACTGCCCTTCATAATGACAAGGCTACCATCCATTGGAATACCAAAATCTCGAAAACAAACTACCTTCCATAATGACAAGGCTACCATCCAATGGAGTAACAAAAATCTCGACAACAGACTACCTTCCATAATGACAAGTCTACCATCCACTAGAGTAACAAAAATCAGAACAATAGACAACCTTCCATAATGACAAGGCTACCATCCATTAGAGTAAAAAGAATCGGGACAACAGACTACCTTCCATAATGACAGGGTTACCATCCATTGGAGTAACAGAAATCACAATGACAGACAACCTTCCTTAATGACAAGGCTATCGTCCATTTGAGTAACAAAAATCAGAACAACAGACTACCTTCCATAATGACAAGGCTAGCATCCATTAGAATAATAATAATATCAACAAGTTACTACCTTCCATGACGATAATGCTACCATCCATTGGAGTAACAAAAATCTCGACAACAGCCTACCTTCCATAATGACAAGGCTACCATCCATTGGAGTAACAAAGATATCGACAACATACTACCTTCCATAATGACAAGGCTACTATCCAATGGAGTAACAAAAATATCGACAACTGACTACCTTCTATAATGACAAGGCTACAATCCATTAGAGTAACAAAAATCTCGACAGCAGACTACCTTCCAGAATGACAAGGCTACCTTCATTAGAGTAACAAAAATCTGGACAACATACTACCTTCCATAATGATAGGGGTACCATCCATTGGAGTAACAAAAATGTCAACAAGAGACGACCTTCCATAATGACAAGGCTACCATCCATTAGAGTAACCAAAATCTCGACAACATACTACCTTCCATAATGAGAAGGCTACCATCCATTGGAGTAACAAAGATATCAAAAACATACTACCTTCTATAATGACAAGGCTACAATCCATTGGAGTAATAAAAATCACGACAACAGACTACCTTCCATAATGACAAGGCTACCATCCATTGGAGTAACAAAAATCAAGACAACAAACTACCTTCCATAAAGACAAGTCTACCATCCATGAGAGTAACAAAAATCTCGTCAACAGACTACCTTATATAAATACAAGGGTACCATCCATTGGAGTAACAAAAAACTCGACAACAGACTACCTTCCATAACCAGAAGTCTACCATCCATTGGAGTAACAAAAATCTCGACAACATACTACCTTCCATAATGACAAGGCTACCATCCATAGGAGTAACAAAAATCACAATGACAGACATCCTTCCATAATGGCAAGGCTACCATCCATTAGAGTAAAAAGAATCGGGACAACAGACTACCTTCCATAATGATAGGGATACCATCCATTGGAGTAACAAAAATGTCAACAAGAGACTACCTTCCATAATGACAAGGCTACCATCCATTGGAGTAACAAAAATCTCGACAATAGACTACCTTCCATAATGAGAAGGCTACCATCCATTGGAGTAACAAAGATATCGACAACATACAACCTTCCATGATGACAAGGCTACCATCCAATGGAGTAACAAAAATCTCAACAACAGACTACCTTCCATAATGACTAGGCTACCATCCATTAGAGTAAAAAAACTCTAGACAACATACTACTTTCCATAATGACAAGGCTTCCATCCATTGGAGTAACAAAAATGTCAACAAAGAACTACCTTCCATAATGACATGGCTACCATCCATTGGAGTAACAAAAATCTCAACAACAGACTACCTTCCATAATGAGAAGGCCACCATCGATTGGAGTAACAAAGATATCGAAAACATACTACCTTCCATAATGACAAGGCTACAATCCATTGGAGTAACAAAAATCACGAAAAAACACTAACTTCCATAATGACAAGGCTACCATCGATTGGAGGAACAAAGATATCGAAAACATACTACCTTCCATAATGACAAGGCTACAATCCATTGGAGTAAGAAAAATCACGACAAAAGACTACCCTTCATAATGACAAGGCTACCATCCATTGGAATACCAAAATCTCGAAAACAAACTACCTTCCATAATGACAAGGCTACCATCCAATGGAGTAACAAAAATCTCGACAACAGACTACCTTCCATAATGACAAGTCTACCATCCACTAGAGTAACAAAAATCTGAACAATAGACAACCTTCCATAATGACAAGGCTACCATCCATTAGAGTAAAAAGAATCGGGACAACAAACTACCTTCCATAATGACAGGGCTACCATCCATTGGAGTAACAGAAATCACAATGACAGACAACCTTCCTTAATGACAAGGCTATCGTCCATTTGAGTAACAAAAATCAGAACAACAGACTACCTTCCATAATGACAAGGCTAGCATCCATTAGAATAACAATAATATCAACAAGTTACTACCTTCCATAACGATAATGCTACCATCCATTGGAGTAACAAAAATCTCGACAACAGCCTACCTTCCATAATGACAAGGCTACCATCCATTGGAGTAACAAAGATATCGACAACATACTACCTTCCATAATGACAAGGCTACCATCCAATGGAGTAACAAAGATATCGACAACTGACTACCTTCCATGATGACAAGGCTACAATCCATTAGAGTAACAAAAATCTCGACAACAGACTACCTTCCATAATGACAAGGCTACAATCCACTGGAGTAACAATAATCTGAACAGTAGACTACCTTCCATAATGACAAGGCTACCATCCATTAGAGTAAAAAGAATCGGGACAACATACTACCTTCCATAATGACAGGGCTACCATCCATTGGAGTAACAAAAATGTCAACAAAGGACTACCTTCCATAATGACATGGCTACCATCCATTGGAGTAACAAAAATCTCAACAACAGACTACCTTCCATAATGAGAAGGCTACCATCGATTGGAGTAACAAAGATATCAAAAACATACTACCTTCCATAATGACAAGGCTACAATCCATTGGAGTAACAGAAATCACGACAAAACACTACCTTCCATAATGACAAGGCTACCATCGATTGGAGTAACAAAGATATCGAAAACATACTACCTCCCATAATGACAAGGCTACAATCCATTGGAGTAAGAAAAATCACGACAAAAGACTACCCTTCATAATGACAAGGCTACCATCCATTGGAATACAAAAATCTCGACAACAAACTACCTTCTATAATGATAAGGCTACCATCCAATGGAGTAACAAAAATCTCGACAACAGACTACCTTCCATAATGACAAGTCTACCATCCACTGGAGTAACAAAAATCTGAACAATAGACAACCTTCCATAATGACAAGGCTACCATCCATTAGAGTAAAAAGAATCGTGACAACAGACAACATTCCATAATGACAGGGATACCATCCATTGGAGTAACAGAAATCACAATGACAGACAACCTTCCTTAATCACAAGGCTATCATCCATTTGAGTAACAAAAATCGGAACAACATACTACCTTCCATAATGACAAGGCTAGCATCCATTGGAGTAACAAAAATATCAACAAGTGACTACCTTCCATAACGACAATGTTACCATCCATTGGAGTAACAAAAATCTCGACAACAACCTACCTTCCATAATGACAAGGCTACCATCCATTTGAGTAACAAAGATATCGACAATAGAATACCTTCCATAATGACAAGGCTACCATCCAATGTAGTAAAAAAGATATCGACAACATACTACGTTCCATGATGACAAGGCTACCATCTAATGGAGTAACAAAAATCTCGACAACAGACTACCTTCCATAATGACAGGGCTACAATCCAATGGAGTAACAAAAATCTCGACAACAAACTACCTTCCATAATAACAAGTCTACCATCCACTGGAGTAACAATAATCTGAACAATAGACTACCTTCCATAATGACAAGGCTACCATCCATTAGAGTAAAAAGAATCGGGACAACATACTACCTTCCATAATGACAGGGCTACCATCCATTGGAGTAACAAAAATGTCAACAAGAGACTACCTTCCATAATGACAAGGCTACCATCCATTAGAGTAACAAAAATCTCGACAATAGACTACCTTCCATAATGAGAAGGCTACAATCCATTGGAGTAACAAAGATATCGACAACATACTACCTTCTATAATGACAAGGCTACCAACCAATGGAGTAACAAAAATCTCGACAAGAGACTACCTTCCATAATGACAAGGCTACAATCCATTGGAGTAAGAAAAATCACGACAAAAGACTACCCTTCATAATGACAAGGCTACCATCCATTGGAATACCAAAATCTCGAAAACAAACTACCTTCCATAATGACAAGGCTACCATCCAATGGAGTAACAAAAATCTCGACAACAGACTACCTTCCATAATGACAAGTCTACCATCCACTAGAGTAACAAAAATCTGAACAATAGACAACCTTCCATAATGACAAGGCTACCATCCATTAGAGTAAAAAGAATCGGGACAACAAACTACCTTCCATAATGACAGGGCTACCATCCATTGGAGTAACAGAAATCACAATGACAGACAACCTTCCTTAATGACAAGGCTATCGTCCATTTGAGTAACAAAAATCAGAACAACAGACTACCTTCCATAATGACAAGGCTAGCATCCATTAGAATAACAATAATATCAACAAGTTACTACCTTCCATAACGATAATGCTACCATCCATTGGAGTAACAAAAATCTCGACAACAGCCTACCTTCCATAATGACAAGGCTACCATCCATTGGAGTAACAAAGATATCGACAACATACTACCTTCCATAATGACAAGGCTACCATCCAATGGAGTAACAAAGATATCGACAACTGACTACCTTCCATGATGACAAGGCTACAATCCATTAGAGTAACAAAAATCTCGACAACAGACTACCTTCCATAATGACAAGGCTACAATCCACTGGAGTAACAATAATCTGAACAGTAGACTACCTTCCATAATGACAAGGCTACCATCCATTAGAGTAAAAAGAATCGGGACAACATACTACCTTCCATAATGACAGGGCTACCATCCATTGGAGTAACAAAAATGTCAACAAAGGACTACCTTCCATAATGACATGGCTACCATCCATTGGAGTAACAAAAATCTCAACAACAGACTACCTTCCATAATGAGAAGGCTACCATCGATTGGAGTAACAAAGATATCAAAAACATACTACCTTCCATAATGACAAGGCTACAATCCATTGGAGTAACAGAAATCACGACAAAACACTACCTTCCATAATGACAAGGCTACCATCGATTGGAGTAACAAAGATATCGAAAACATACTACCTCCCATAATGACAAGGCTACAATCCATTGGAGTAAGAAAAATCACGACAAAAGACTACCCTTCATAATGACAAGGCTACCATCCATTGGAATACAAAAATCTCGACAACAAACTACCTTCTATAATGATAAGGCTACCATCCAATGGAGTAACAAAAATCTCGACAACAGACTACCTTCCATAATGACAAGTCTACCATCCACTGGAGTAACAAAAATCTGAACAATAGACAACCTTCCATAATGACAAGGCTACCATCCATTAGAGTAAAAAGAATCGTGACAACAGACAACATTCCATAATGACAGGGATACCATCCATTGGAGTAACAGAAATCACAATGACAGACAACCTTCCTTAATCACAAGGCTATCATCCATTTGAGTAACAAAAATCGGAACAACATACTACCTTCCATAATGACAAGGCTAGCATCCATTGGAGTAACAAAAATATCAACAAGTGACTACCTTCCATAACGACAATGTTACCATCCATTGGAGTAACAAAAATCTCGACAACAACCTACCTTCCATAATGACAAGGCTACCATCCATTTGAGTAACAAAGATATCGACAATAGAATACCTTCCATAATGACAAGGCTACCATCCAATGTAGTAAAAAAGATATCGACAACATACTACGTTCCATGATGACAAGGCTACCATCTAATGGAGTAACAAAAATCTCGACAACAGACTACCTTCCATAATGACAGGGCTACAATCCAATGGAGTAACAAAAATCTCGACAACAAACTACCTTCCATAATAACAAGTCTACCATCCACTGGAGTAACAATAATCTGAACAATAGACTACCTTCCATAATGACAAGGCTACCATCCATTAGAGTAAAAAGAATCGGGACAACATACTACCTTCCATAATGACAGGGCTACCATCCATTGGAGTAACAAAAATGTCAACAAGAGACTACCTTCCATAATGACAAGGCTACCATCCATTAGAGTAACAAAAATCTCGACAATAGACTACCTTCCATAATGAGAAGGCTACAATCCATTGGAGTAACAAAGATATCGACAACATACTACCTTCTATAATGACAAGGCTACCAACCAATGGAGTAACAAAAATCTCGACAAGAGACTACCTTCCATAATGACAAGGCTACAATCCATTGGAGTAACAAAAATCTCGACAACAACCTACCTTCCATAATGACAAGGCTACCATCCATTTGAGTAACAAAGATATCGATAATAGAATACCTTCCATAATGACAAGGCTACCATCCAATGGAGTAAAAAAGATATCGACAACATACTACGTTCCATGATGACAAGGCTACCATCTAATGGCGTAACAAAAATCTCGACAACAGACTACCTTCCATAATGACAGGGCTACAATCCAATGGAGTAACAAAAATCTCGACAACAAACTACCTTCCATAATAACAAGTCTACCATCCACTGGAGTAACAATAATCTGAACAATAGACTACCTTCCATAATGACAAGGCTACCATCCATTAGAGTAAAAAGAATCGGGACAACATACTACCTTCCATAATGACAGGGCTACCATCCATTGGAGTAACAAAAATGTCAACAAGAGACTACCTTCCATAATGACAAGGCTACCATCCATTAGAGTAACAAAAATCTCGACAATAGACTACCTTCCATAATGAGAAGGCTACAATCCATTGGAGTAACAAAGATATCGACAACATACTACCTTCTATAATGACAAGGCTACCAACCAATGGAGTAACAAAAATCTCGACAAGAGACTACCTTCCATAATGACAAGGCTACAATCCATTGGAGTAACAAAAATCTCGACAACAACCTACCTTCCATAATGACAAGGCTACCATCCATTTGAGTAACAAAGATATCGACAATAGAATACCTTCCATAATGACAAGGCTACCATCCAATGGAGTAAAAAAGATATCGACAACATACTACGTTCCATGATGACAAGGCTACCATCTAATGGAGTAACAAAAATCTCGACAACAGACTACCTTCCATAATGACAGGGCTACAATCCAATGGAGTAACAAAAATCTCGACAACAAACTACCTTCCATAATAACAAGTCTACCATCCACTGGAGTAACAATAATCTGAACAATAGACTACCTTCCATAATGACAAGGCTACCATCCATTAGAGTAAAAAGAATCGGGACAACATACTACCTTCCATAATGACAGGGCTACCATCCATTGGAGTAACAAAAATGTCAACAAGAGACTACCTTCCATAATGACAAGGCTACCATCCATTAGAGTAACAAAAATCTCGACAATAGACTACCTTCCATAATGAGAAGGCTACCATCCATTGGAGTAACAAAGATATCGACAACATACTACCTTCTATAATGACAAGGCTACCAACCAATGGAGTAACAAAAATCTCGACAAGAGACTACCTTCCATAATGACAAGGCTACAATCCAATGGAGTAACAAAAATCTCGACAACAGACTACCTTCCATAATGACAAGTCTACCATCCACTGGAGTAACATAAATCTAGACAAGAAACTACCTTCCATAAAGACAAGGCTACCACCCATTGGAGTAACAGAAATCTCGACAATACACTACCTTCTATAAATACAACGGTACCATCCAATGGAGTAACAAAAAACTCGACAATAGACTACCTTCCATAATCAGAAGTCTACCATCCATTGGAGTAACAAAAATCTCGATAACAGACTACCTTCCATAATGACAAGGCTACCATCCATAGGAGTAACAAAAATCACAATGATAGACAACCTTCCATAATGACAAGGCTACCATCCATGAGAGTAAAAAGAATCGGGACAATAGACTACCTTCCATAATGACACGGCTAGCATCCATTGGAGTAACAAAAATGTTAACAAGAGACTACCTTCCATAATGACAAGGCTACCATCCATTGGAGTAACAAAAATCTCAACTGTAGTTGTTTAGGTATTGGCTTGCATTTTTGGTAAAACCCAAGTGTATGTGTGAATGTCATGACTGATGTCATAACATTCTAGTTTAGTTTGTACTGATTCATTAGGTACCTTTGCAGAAAAATATTGTCATTCAGGTACTGATGTTTATAAGTGTGTATCTGAGCATTTTGCAAAATGATCACATTTTCCTAAATCAGTAGACAGGTTTTCTCAGATGTCATAACAAATTTTAAGACATCCTGTTCTGAACTAACAGGTTTGCAGGTTGGTTAATTCTGAGTTTTTTCAGGAAAATAACTCAGTCTTTCCAGAACAGAATCCTGCGTTTTCTGAGGGGTAACCTAGCTCAACCCTAACCTGGTTAATAAAGTCCTGTGACCTAGTCTTAAGGTCAAACGAAATTAACCCTAGGTTTTTGTGGAAACCCTAACTGAAGTTGCAGCTGCTATATATTCAATAGAGCTGCTTGCAAGTAATCCCTTTTTGATCAGAAGATCATTTGTAATCTGTATAGGTTTAATTATTGTATTCCAAGCAATTATCATTGTGATAAGTGACTTGGAATAGGTTTTTAATTGTAAGGGTTGTGTAGCACTCAAAGCTTTGAAGCAAGAGTGTTTGAATGTTCCTTGACTAAAGCTGTGAAGCAAAGTCAAGTTAGTTGTGTGCATCACTCAAAGCTGTGAAGCAAGAGTGATTGTGTTGCTTGATTAAAAAACTGTGAAGCTTAATCAAGTGTTTGTTTTTGAAGAGTGTCTTCATTTATTCATTAGTCAAATTGTCTTATGTATCACTGCTGTGATTGAGGGGGAGTGAGTAGGAACTCAGGTTTAAGTTGTACTTAGATTGAAATTGCATTGGGTAGGTCTTAAGTGAAGGAGATAAACTGGTTGGTTTATTCCTGAATTAACATCTCTTATAGTGGATTTCCTCCCTGGCTTGGTAGCACCCAGAGTAGGTGTTGTTGCACACTGAACTGGGTAAACAATTGACTGTGTTCTTTATTGTTTTTGTATTTACTGTCATATAGTAAGTCAGATACGGTGTCATAACATTGAACGTGACATTGAGTATCTGCAGCCAGAATTTCATCAACAATAGACTACCTTCCATAATGAGAAGGCTACCATCGATTGGAGTAACAAAGATATCGAAAATATAATACCTTCCATAATGACAAGGCTACAATCCTTTGGAGTAAGAAAAATCACGACAAAAGACTACCTTCCATAATGACAAGGCTACCATCCATTGAAATATAAAAAATCTCGACAACAACCTACCTTCCATAATGACAAGGCTACCATCCAAATGAGTAACAAAAATCTCGACAACATACTACCTTCCATAATGACAAGGCTACAATCTAATGGAGTAACAAAAATCTCGACAACAGACTACCTTCCATAATGACAAGGCTACAATCCAATGGAGTAAAAAAAATCTCGACAACAGACTACCTTCCATAATGACAAGTCTACCATCCACTAGAGTAACATAAATCTAGACAACAAACTACCTTCCATAAAGACAAGGCTACCACCCATTGGAGTAACAGAAATCTCGACAATAGACTACCTTTTATAAATATAACGGTACCATCCATTGGAGTAACAAAAACCTCGACAACAGACTACCTTCCATAATCAGAAGTCTACCATCCATTGGAGTAACAAAAATCTCGACAACAGACTACCTTCCATAATGACAAGGCTACCATCCATAGGAGTAACAAAAATCACAATGACAGACAACCTTCCATAATGACAAGGCTACCATCCATGAGAGTAAAAAGAATCGGGACAATAGACTACCTTCCATAATGACACGGCTAGCATCCATTGGAGTAACAAAAATGTCAACAAGAGACTACCTTCCATAATGACAAGGCTACCATCCATTGGAGTAACAAAAATCTCAACAATAAACTACCTTCCATAATGAGAAGGCTACCATCGATTGGAGTAACAAAGATATCAAAAACATACTACCTTCCATAATGACAAGGCTACAATCCTTTGGAGTAAGAAAAATAACGACAAAAGACTACCTTCCATAATGACAAGGCTACCATCCATTGAAATACAAAAAATCTTGACAACAACCTACCTTCCATAATGACAAGGCTACCATCCAAATGAGTAACAAAAATCTCGACAACATACTACCTTCCATAATGACAAGGCTACAATCCAATGGAGTAACAAAAATCTCGACAATAGACTACCTTCCATAATGACAAGTCTACCATCCACTGGAGTAACAAAAATCTGAACAATAGACAAACTTCCATAATGACAAGGCTACCATCCATTAGAGTAAAAAGAATCGGGACAACAGACTACCTTCCATAATGACAGGGCTACCATCCATTGGAGTAACAAAAATGTCAACAAGAGACTACCTTCCATATTGACAAGGCTACCATCCATTGGAGTAACAAAAATATCGACAACAGACTACCTTCCATAATGAGAAGGCTACCATCCATTGGAGTAACAAAGATATCGACAACATACTACCTTCCATGATGACAAGGCTACCATCCAATGGAGTAACAAAAATCTCGACAATAGACTACCTTCCATAATGACAAGACTACAATCCAATGAAGTAACAAAAATCTCGACAACAGACTACCTTCCATAATGACAAGTCTACCATCCACTGGAGTAACAAAAATCTGAACAATAGACTACCTTCCATAATGACAAGGCTACCATCCATTAGAGTAAAAAGAATCGGGACAACAGACTACCTTCCATAATGACAGGGCTACCATCCATTGGAGTAACAAAAATGTCAACAAGAGACTACCTTCCATAATGAAAAGGCTACCATCCATTAGAGTAACAAATATCTCGACAACAGACTACCTTCCATAATGAGAAGGCTACCATCCATTGGAGTTACAAAGATATCGACAACATACTACCTTCCATGATGACAAGGCTACCATCCAATGGAGTAACAAAAATCTCGACAACAGACTACCTTCCATAATGACAAGGCTACAATCCAATGGAGTAACAAAAATCTCGACAACAGACTACCTTCCATAATGACAAGTCTACCATCCAATGGAGTAACAAAAATCTGAACAATAGACTACCTTCCATAATGACAAGGCTACCACCCATTGGAGTAACAAAAATCACAATGACAAACAACCTTCCATAATGACAAGGCTACCATCCATTTGAGTAACAAAAATCAGGACAACAGACTACCTTCCATAATGACAAGGCTAGCATCCATTGGAGTAACAATAATATCAACAAGTGACTACCTTCCATAATGATAATGCTACCATCAATTGGAGTAACAAAAATCTCGACAACATACTACCTTCCATAATGACAAGGCTACCATCCATTGGAGTAACGAAGACATCGACAACATACTACCTTCCATAATGACAAGGCTACCATCAAATGGAGTAACAAAAATCACGACAACAGACTACCTTCCATAATGACAAGGCTACCATCCATTGGAGTAACAAAAATCAAGACAACAAACTACCTTCCATAAAGACAAGGCTACCATCCATGAGAGTAACAAAAATCTCGTAAACAGACTACCTTCTATAAATACAAGGGTACCATCCATTGGAGTAACAAAAAACTCGACAACAAACTACCTTACATAATCAGAAGTCCACCATCCATTGGAGTAACAAAAATCTCGACAACATACTACCTTCCATAATGACAAGGCTACCATCCATAGGAGTAACAAAAATCACAATGACAGACATCCATCCATAATGGAAAGGCTACCATCCATTAGAGTAAAAAGAATCGGGACAACAGACTACCTTCCATAATGACAGGGATACCATCCATTGGAGTAACAAAAATGTTAACAAGAGACTACCTTCCATAATGACAAGGCTACCATCAATTAGAGTAACAAAGATATCGACAACATACAACCTTCCATGATGACAAGGCGACCGTCCAATGGAGTAACAAAAATCTCGACAACAGACTACCTTCCATAATGACTAGGCTACCATCCATTAGAGTAAAAAAAATCTAGACAACAAACTACTTTCCATAATGACAAGGCTTCCATCCATTGGAGTAACAAAAATGTCAACAATGGACTACTTTCAATAATTACACGGCTACCATCCATTGGAGTAAAAAAAATTTCAAGAACAGACTACCTTCCATAATGAGAAGGCTACAATAGATTGGATTAACAAAGATATCGAAAACATACTACCTTCCATAATGACAAGGCTACAATCCATTGGAGTAACAAAAATCACGACAAATAACTACCTTCCATAATGACAAGGCTACCATCGATTGGAGTAACAAAGATATCGAAAACATACTACCTTCCATAATGACAAGGCTACATTCCATTGGAGTAAGAAAAATCACGACAAAAGACTACCCTTCATAATGACAAGGCTACCATCCATTAGAATACAAAAATATCAATAACAAACTACCTTCCATAATGACAAGGCTACCATCCAATGGAGTAACAAAAATCTCGACAACAGACTACCTTCCATAATGACAAGTCTACCATCCATTGGAGTAACAAAAATCTGAACAATAGACAACCTTCCATAATGACAAGGCTACCATCCATTAGAGTAAAAAGAATCGGGACAACAGACTACCTTCCATAATGACAGGGCTACCATCCATTGGAGTAACAGAAATCACAATGACAGACAACCTTCCTTAATGACAAGGCTATCATCCATTTGAGTAACAAAAATTAGAACAACAGACTACCTTCCATAATGACAAGGCTAGAATCCATTAGAGTAACAAAAATGTCAATAATAGACTACCTTCCATAATGACAAGGCTACAATCCAATGGAGTACCAAAAAACTCGACAACAGACTACCTTCCATAATGACAAGTCTACCATCCACTGGAGTAACAAAAATCTGAACAATAGACAACCTTCCATAATGACAAGGCTACCACCCATTGGAGTAACAGAAATCACAATGACAAACAACCTTCCATAATGACAAGGCTACCATCCATTTGAGTAACAAAAATCGGGACAACAGACTACCTTCCATAATAACAAGGCTAGCATCCATTGGAGTAACAATAATATCAACAAGTGACTACCTTCCATAACGATAATGCTACCATCCATTGGAGTAACAAAAATCTCGACAACAGCCTACCTTCCATAATGACAATGCTACCATCCATTAGAGTAAAAAAAATCTCGACAACATACTACCTTCCATAATGAGAAGGCTACCATCCATTGGAGTAACAAAGATATCGACAACATACTACCTTCTATAATGACAAGGCTACAATCCATTGGAGTGACAAAAATCACGACAACAGACTACCTTGCATAATGACTAGGCTACCATCCATTAGAGTAAAAAAAATCTAGACAACAGACTACTTTCGATAATGACAAGGCTCCCATCCATTAGAGTAACAAAAATGTTAACAAAGGACTACCTTCCATAATGACATGGCTACCATCCATTGGAGTAACAAAAATCTCAACAACAGACTACCTTCCATAATGAGAAGGCTACCATCGATTGGAGTAACAAAGATATCGAAAACATACTACCTTCCATAATGACAAGGCTAGAATCCATTGGAGTAACAAAAATCACGACAAAACACTACCTTCCATAATGACAAGGCTACCATCGATTGGAGTAACAAAGATATCGAAAACATACTACCTTCCATAATTACAAGGCTACAATCCATTGGAGTAAGAAAAATCACGACAAAAGACTACCCTTCATAATGACAAGGCTACCATCCATTGGAATACAAAAATCTCGACAACAAAATACCTTCCATAATGACAAGTCTACCATCCACTGGAGTAACAAAAATCTGAACAATAGATAACCTTCCATAATGACAAGGCTACCATCCATTAGAGTAAAAAGAATCGGGACAACAAACTACCTTCCATAATTACAGGGCTACCATCCATTAGAGTAACAGAAATAACAATGACAAACAACCTTCCTTAATGACAATGCTATCATCCATTGGAGTAACAAAAATGTCAACAAGAGACTACCTTCCATAATGACAAGGCTACCATCCATTGGAGTATCAAAAATATCAACAAGTGACTACCTTCCATAACGACAATGTTACCATCCATTGGAGTAACAAAAATCTCGACAACAGCCTACCTTCCATAATGACAAGGCTACAATCCATTGGAGTAACAAAGATATCGACAACATACTACCTTCCATAATTACAAGGCTACCATCCAATGGAGTAACAAAGATATCGACAACATACTACCTTCCATGTTGATAAGGCTACCATCTAATGGAGTAACAAAAATCTCGACAACAGACTACCTTCCATAATGACAAGGCTACAATCCAATGGAGTAACAAAAATATCGACAACAGACTACCTTCCATAATGACAAGGCTACCATCCATTGGAGTAACAAAAATCTCGACAACAGACTACCTTCCATAATGACAAGGCTACCATCCATAGGAGTAACAAAAATCACAATGACAAACAACCTTCCATAATGACAAGGCTACCATCCATTTGAGTAACAAAAATCGGGACAACAGACTACCTTCCATAATGACAGGGCTAGCATCCATTGGAGTAACAATAATATCAATAAGTGACTACCTTCCATAACGATAATGCTACCATCCATTGGAATAACAAAAATCTCGACAACAACCTACCTTCCATAATGACAAGGCTACCATCCATTGGAGTAACAAAGATATCGACAACATACTACCTTCCATAATGACAAGGCTACCATCCAATGGAGTAACAAAAATATCGACAACCGACTACCTTCCGTAATGACAAGGCTACAATCCATTAGAGTAACAAAAATCTGGATAACAGACTACCTTCCAGAATGATAAAGCCACCTTCATTAGAGTATCAAAAATCGGGACAACAAACTACCTTCCATAATGATAGGGCTGCCATCCATTGGAGTAACAAAAATGTCAACAATAGACTACCTTCCATAATGACAAGGCTACAATCCAATGGAGTACCAAAAATCTCGACAACAGACTACCTTCCATAAAGATAGGGCTACCATCCATTGGAGTAACAAAAATGTCAACAATAGACTACCTTCCATAATGACAAGGCTACCACCCATTGGAGTAACAGAAATCACAATGACAAACAACCTTCCATAATGACAAGGCTACCATCCATTTGAGTAACAAAAATCGGGACAACAGACTACCTTCCATAATGACAAGGCTAGCATCCATTGGAGTAACAATAATATCAACAAGTGACTACCTTCCATAACGATAATGCTACCATCCATTGGAGTAACAAAAATCTCGACAACAACCTACCTTCCATAATGACAAGGCTACCATCCATTAGAGTAACAAAAATCTCGACAACATACTACCTTCCATAATGAGAAGGCTACCATCCATTGGAGTAACAAAGATATCGATAACATACTACCTTCTATAATGACAAGGCTACAATCCATTGGAGTAACAAAAATCACGACAACAGACTACCTTCCATAATGACTAGGCTACCATCCATTAGAGTAAAAAAAATCTAAACAACAGACAACTTTCCATAATGACAAGGCTCCCATCCATTGGAGTAACAAAAATGTCAACAAACGACTACCTTCCATAATGACATGGCTACCATCCATTGGAGTAATAAAAATCTCAACAACAGACTACCTTCCATAATGAGAAGGCTACCATCGATTGGAGTAACAAAGATATCGAAAACATACTACCTTCCATAATGACAAGGCTAGAATCCATTGGAGTAACAAAAATCACGACAAAACACTACCTTCCATAATGACAAGGCTACCATCGATTGGAGTAACAAAGATATCGAAAACATACTACCTTCCATAATTACAAGGCTACAATCCATTGGAGTAAGAAAAATCACGACAAAAGACTACCCTTCATAATGACAAGGCTACCATCCATTGGAATACAAAAATCTCGACAACAAAATACCTTCCATAATGACAAGGCTACCATCCAATGGAGTAACAAAAATCTCGACAACAGACTACCTTCCATAATGACAAGTCTACCATCCACTGGAGTAACAAAAATCTGAACAATAGACAACCTTCCATAATGACAAGGCTACCATCCATTAGAGTAAAAAGAATCGGGACAACAAACTACCTTCCATAATTACAGGGCTACCATCCATTGGAGTAACAGAAATCACAATGACAAACAACCTTCCTTAATGACAATGCTATCATCCATTGGAGTAACAAAAATGTCAACAAGAGACTACCTTCCATAATGACAAGGCAACCATCCATTGGAGTATCAAAAATATCAACAAGTGACTACCTTCCATAACGACAATGTTACCATCCATTGGAGTAACAAAAATCTCGACAACAACCTACCTTCCATAATGACAAGGCTACAATCCATTGGAGTAACAAAGATATCGACAACATACTACCTTCCATAATGACAAGGCTACCATCCAATGGAGTAACAAAGATATCGACAACATACTACCTTCCATGTTGATAAGGCTACCATCTAATGGAGTAACAAAAATCTCGACAACAGACTACCTTCCATAATGACAAGGCTACAATCCAATGGAGTAACAAAAATATCGACAACAGACTACCTTCCATAATGACAAGTCTACCATCCATTGGAGTAACAATAATCTGAACAATAGACTACCTTCCATATTGACAAGGCTACCACCCATTGGAGTAACAGAAATCACAATGACAAACAACCTTCCATAATGACAAGGCTACCATCCATTTGAGTAACAAAAATCGGGACAACAGACTACCTTCCATAATGACAAGGCTAGCATCCAATGGAGTAACAATAATATCAATAAGTGACTACCTTCCATAACGATAATGCTACCATCCATTGGAGTAACAAAAATCTCGACAACAACCTACCTTCCATAATGACAAGGCTACCATCTATTGGACTAACAAAGATATCGGCAACATACTACCTTCCATAATGACAAGGCTACCATCCAATGGAGTAACAGAAATATCGACAACAGACTACCTTCTAGAATGATAAGGCTACCTTCATTAGAGTAACAAAAATCGGGATAACAAACTACCTTCCATAATGATAGGGCTACCATCCATTGGAGTAACAAAAATGTCAATAATAGACTACCTTCCATAATGACAAGGCTACAACCCATTGGAGTAACAAAAATCACAATGACAAACAACCTTCCATAATGACAAGGCTACCATCCATTTGAGTAACAAAAATCGGGACAACAGACTACCTTCCATAATGACAAGGCTAGCATCCATTGGAGTAACAATAATATCAACAAGTGATTACCTTCCATAACGATAATGCTACCATCCATTGGAGTAACAAAAATCTCGACAACAGCCTACCTTTCATAATGACAAGGCTACCATCCATTAGAGTAACAAAAATCTCGACACCATACTACCTTCCATAATGAGAAGGCTACCATCCATTGGAGTAACAAAGATATCGATAACATACTACCTTCTATAATGACAAGGCTACAATCCATTGGAGTAACAAAAATCACGACAACAGACTACCTTCCATAATGACTAGGCTACCATCCATTAGAGTAAAAAAAATCTATAAAACATACAACTTTCCATAATGACAAGGCTCCCATCCATTGGAGTAACAAAAATGTCAACAAACGACTACCTTCCATAATGACATGGCTTCCATCCATTTGATTAACAAAAATCTCAACAACAGACTACCTTCCATAATGAGAAGGCTACCATCGATTGGAGTAACAAAGATATCGAAAACATACTACCTTCCATAATAACAAGGCTACAATCCATTGGAGTAACAAAAATCAAGACAAAACACTACCTTCCATATTGACAAGGCTACCATCGATTGGAGTAACAAAGATATCGAAAACATACTACCTTCCATAATGACAAGGCTACAATCCATTGGAGTAAGAAAAATCACGACAAAAGACTACCCTTCATAATGACAAGGCTACCATGCATTGGAATACAAAAATCTCGACAATAAACTACCTTCCATAATGACAAGGCTACCATCCAATGGAGTAACAAAAATCTCGACAACAGACTACCTTCCATAATGACAAGTCTACCATCCACTGGAGTAACAAAAATCTGAACAATAGAAAACCTTCCATAATGACAAGGCTACCATCCATTAGAGTAAAAAGAATCGGGACAACAAACTACCTTCCATAATGACAGGGCTACCATCCATTGGAGTAACAGAAATCACAATGACAGACAACCTTCCTTAATAACAAGGCTATCATCCATTTGTGTAACAAAAATCGGAACAACAGACTACCTTCCATAACGACAAGGCTACAATCCAATGGAGTAACAAAAATCTCGACAACAGACTACCTTCCATAATGACAAGTCTACCATCCACTGGAGTAACAATAATCTGAACAATAGACTACCTTCCATAATGACAGGGCTACCATCCATTGGAGTAACAGAAATCACAATGACAAACAACCTTCCATAATGACAAGGGTACCATCCATTTGAGTAACAAAAATCGGGACAACAGACTACCTTCCATAACGACAAGGCTAGCATCCATTGGAGTAACAATAATATCAACATGTGACTACCTTCCATAACGATAATGCTACCATCCATTGGAGTAACAAAAATCTCGACAACAACCTACCTTCCATAATGACAAGGCTACCATCCATTGGAGTAACAAAGATATCGACAACATACTACCTTCCATAATGACAAGGCTACCATCCAATGGAGTAACAAAAATATCGACAACCGACTACCTTCCGTAATGACAAGGCTATAATCCATTAGAGTAACAAAAATTTGTACAACAGACTACCTTCCAGAATGATAAGGCTACCTTCATTAGAGTAACAAAAATCGGGACAACAGACTACCTTCCATAATGATAGGGCTACCATCCATTGGAGTAACAAAAATGTCAACAAGAGAGACCTTCCATAATGACAAGGCTACCATCCATTAGAGTAACAAAAATCTCGACAACAAACTTACCTTCCATTGGAGAAACAAAGATATCGACAACATACTACCTTCCATAATTAGAAGGCTACCATCCATTGGAGTAACAAAGATATCGACAACATACTACCTTCCATGATGACAAGGCTACCATCCAATGGAGTAACAAAAATCTCGACAACAGACTACCTTCCATAATGACAAGGCTACAATCCAATGGAGTAACAAAAATCTCGACAACAGACTACCTTCCATAATGACAAGACTACCATCCACCAGAGTAACAAAAATCTGAACAATACACTACCTTCCATAATGACAAGGCTACCACCCATTGGAGTAACAGAAATCACAATGACAAACAACCTTCCATAATGACAAGGCTACCATCCATTTGAGTAACAAAAATCGGGACAACAGAATACCTTCTATAATGATAAGGCTAGCATCCATTGGAGTAACAATAATATCAACAAGTGACTACCTTCCATAACGATAATGCTACCATCCATTGGAGTAACAAAAATCTCGACAACAACATACCTTCCATAATGACAAGGCTACCATCCATTGGAGTAACAAAGATATCGACAACATACTGCTTTTTATAATGACAAGGCTACAATCCATTGGAGTAACAAAAATCACGACAATAGACTACCTTCCATAATGACTAGGCTACCATCCATTAGAGTAAAAAAAATCTAGACAACATACTACTTTCCATAATGACAAGGCTCCCATCCATTGGAGTAACAAAAATGTCGACAACAGCCTACCTTTCATAATGACAAGGCTACCATCCATTAGAGTAACAAAAATCTCGACACCATACTACCTTCCATAATGAGAAGGCTACCATCCATTGGAGTAACAAAGATATCGATAACATACTACCTTCTATAATGACAAGGCTACAATCCATTGGAGTAACAAAAATCACGACAACAGACTACCTTCCATAATGACTAGGCTACCACCCATTAGAGTAAAAAAAATCTAGACAACATACAACTTTCCATAATGACAAGGCTCCCATCCATTGGAGTAACAAAAATGTCAACAAACGACTACCTTCCATAATGACATGGCTTCCATCCATTTGATTAACAAAAATCTCAACAACAGACTACCTTCCATAATGAGAAGGCTACCATCGATTGGAGTAACAAAGATATCGAAAACATACTACCTTCCATAATAACAAGGCTACAATCCATTGGAGTAACAAAAATCAAGACAAAACACTACCTTCCATATTGACAAGGCTACCATCGATTGGAGTAACAAAGATATCGAAAACATACTACCTTCCATAATGACAAGGCTACAATCCATTGGAGTAAGAAAAATCACGACAAAAGACTACCCTTCATAATGACAAGGCTACCATGCATTGGAATACAAAAATCTCGACAATAAACTACCTTCCATAATGACAAGGCTACCATCCAATGGAGTAACAAAAATCTCGACAACAGACTACCTTCCATAATGACAAGTCTACCATCCACTGGAGTAACAAAAATCTGAACAATAGACAACCTTCCATAATGACAAGGCTACCATCCATTAGAGTAAAAAGAATCGGGACAACAAACTACCTTCCATAATGACAGGGCTACCATCCATTGGAGTAACAGAAATCACAATGACAGACAACCTTCCTTAATAACAAGGCTATCATCCATTTGTGTAACAAAAATCGGAACAACAGACTACCTTCCATAATGACAAGGCTAGCATCCATTGGAGTAACAAAAATATCAAGAAGTGACTACCTTCCATAACGACAATGTTACCATCCATTGGAGTAACAAAAATCTCGACAACAGCCTACCTTCCATAATGACAAGGCTACCATCCATTGGAGTAACAAAGATATCGACAACATACTACCTTCCATAATGACAAGGCTACCATCCAATGGAGTAACAAAGATATCGACAACATACTACCTTCCATGTTGACAAGGCTACCATGTAATGGAGTAACAAAAATCTCGACAACAGACTACCTTCCATAATGACAAGGCTACAATCCAATGGAGTAACAAAAATCTCGACAACAGACTACCTTCCATAATGACAAGTCTACCATCCACTGGAGTAACAATAATCTGAACAATAGACTACCTTCCATAATGACAGGGCTACCATCCATTGGAGTAACAGAAATCACAATGACAAACAACCTTCCATAATGACAAGGGTACCATCCATTTGAGTAACAAAAATCGGGACAACAGACTACCTTCCATAACGACAAGGCTAGCATCCATTGGAGTAACAATAATATCAACATGTGACTACCTTCCATAACGATAATGCTACCATCCATTGGAGTAACAAAAATCTCGACAACAACCTACCTTCCATAATGACAAGGCTACCATCCATTGGAGTAACAAAGATATCGACAACATACTACCTTCCATAATGACAAGGCTACCATCCAATGGAGTAACAAAAATATCGACAACCGACTACCTTCCGTAATGACAAGGCTATAATCCATTAGAGTAACAAAAATCTGTACAACAGACTACCTTCCAGAATGATAAGGCTACCTTCATTAGAGTAACAAAAATCGGGACAACAGACTACCTTCCATAATGATAGGGCTACCATCCATTGGAGTAACAAAAATGTCAACAAGAGAGACCTTCCATAATGACAAGGCTACCATCCATTAGAGTAACAAAAATCTCGACAACAAACTTACCTTCCATTGGAGAAACAAAGATATCGACAACATACTACCTTCCATAATTAGAAGGCTACCATCCATTGGAGTAACAAAGATATCGACAACATACTACCTTCCATGATGACAAGGCTACCATCCAATGGAGTAACAAAAATCTCGACAACAGACTACCTTCCATAATGACAAGGCTACAATCCAATGGAGTAACAAAAATCTCGACAACAGACTACCTTCCATAATGACAAGACTACCATCCACCAGAGTAACAAAAATCTGAACAATACACTACCTTCCATAATGACAAGGCTACCACCCATTGGAGTAACAGAAATCACAATGACAAACAACCTTCCATAATGACAAGGCTACCATCCATTTGAGTAACAAAAATCGGGACAACAGAATACCTTCTATAATGATAAGGCTAGCATCCATTGGAGTAACAATAATATCAACAAGTGACTACCTTCCATAACGATAATGCTACCATCCATTGGAGTAACAAAAATCTCGACAACAACCTACCTTCCATAATGACAAGGCTACCATCCATTGGAGTAACAAAGATATCGACAACATACTGCTTTTTATAATGACAAGGCTACAATCCATTGGAGTAACAAAAATCACGACAATAGACTACCTTCCATAATGACTAGGCTACCATCCATTAGAGTAAAAAAAATCTAGACAACATACTACTTTCCATAATGACAAGGCTCCCATCCATTGGAGTAACAAAAATGTCGACAACAGCCTACCTTTCATAATGACAAGGCTACCATCCATTAGAGTAACAAAAATCTCGACACCATACTACCTTCCATAATGAGAAGGCTACCATCCATTGGAGTAACAAAGATATCGATAACATACTACCTTCTATAATGACAAGGCTACAATCCATTGGAGTAACAAAAATCACGACAACAGACTACCTTCCATAATCACTAGGCTACCATCCATTAGAGTAAAAAAAATCTAGACAACATACAACTTTCCATAATGACAAGGCTCCCATCCATTGGAGTAACAAAAATGTCAACAAACGACTACCTTCCATAATGACATGGCTTCCATCCATTTGATTAACAAAAATCTCAACAACAGACTACCTTCCATAATGAGAAGGCTACCATCGATTGGAGTAACAAAGATATCGAAAACATACTACCTTCCATAATAACAAGGCTACAATCCATTGGAGTAACAAAAATCAAGACAAAACACTACCTTCCATATTGACAAGGCTACCATCGATTGGAGTAACAAAGATATCGAAAACATACTACCTTCCATAATGACAAGGCTACAATCCATTGGAGTAAGAAAAATCACGACAAAAGACTACCCTTCATAATGACAAGGCTACCATGCATTGGAATACAAAAATCTCGACAATAAACTACCTTCCATAATGACAAGGCTACCATCCAATGGAGTAACAAAAATCTCGACAACAGACTACCTTCCATAATGACAAGTCTACCATCCACTGGAGTAACAAAAATCTGAACAATAGACAACCTTCCATAATGACAAGGCTACCATCCATTAGAGTAAAAAGAATCGGGACAACAAACTACCTTCCATAATGACAGGGCTACCATCCATTGGAGTAACAGAAATCACAATGACAGACAACCTTCCTTAATGACAAGGCTATCATCCATTTGTGTAACAAAAATCGGAACAACAGACTACCTTCCATAATGACAAGGCTAGCATCCATTGGAGTAACAAAAATATCAAGAAGTGACTACCTTCCATAACGACAATGTTACCATCCATTGGAGTAACAAAAATCTCGACAACAGCCTACCTTCCATAATGACAAGGCTACCATCCATTGGAGTAACAAAGATATCGACAACATACTACCTTCCATAATGACAAGGCTACCATCCAATGGAGTAACAAAAATATCGACAACCGACTACCTTCCGTAATGACAAGGCTATAATCCATTAGAGTAACAAAAATCTGTACAACAGACTACCTTCCAGAATGATAAGGCTACCACCCATTGGAGTAACAGAAATCACAATGACAAACAACCTTCCATAATGACAAGGCTACCATCCATTTGAGTAACAAAAATCGGGACAACAGAATACCTTCTATAATGATAAGGCTAGCATCCATTGGAGTAACAATAATATCAACAAGTGACTACCTTCCATAACGATAATGCTACCATCCATTGGAGTAACAAAAATCTCGACAACAACCTACCTTCCATAATGACAAGGCTACCATCCATTGGAGTAACAAAGATATCGACAACATACTACTTTTTATAATGACAAGGCTACAATCCATTGGAGTAACAAAAATCACGACAATAGACTACCTTCCATAATGACTAGGCTACCATCCATTAGAGTAAAAAAAATCTAGACAACATACTACTTTCCATAATGACAAGGCTCCCATCCATTGGAGTAACAAAAATGTTAACAAAAGACTACCTTCCATAATGACATGGCTACCATCCATTGGAGTATCAAAAATCTCAACAACAGACTACCTTCCATAATGAGAAGGCTACAATCAATTGGAGTAACAAAGATATCGAAAACATACTACCTTCCATAATGACAAGGCTACAATCCATTGGAGTAACAAAAATAATGACAAAACACTACATTCCATAATGACAAGGCTACCATCGATTGGAGTAACAAAGATATCGAAAACATACTACCTTCCATAATGACAAGGCTACAATCCATTGGAGTAAGAAAAATCAGGACAAAAGACTACCCTTCATAATGACAAGGCTACAATCCATTGGAATACAAAAATCTCGACAACAAACTACCTTCCATAATGACAAGGCTACCATCCAATGGAGTAAAAAAAATCTCGACAACAGACTACCTTCCATAATGACAAGTCTACTATCCACTGGAGTAACAAAAATCTGAACAATAGACAACCTTCCATAATGACAAGGCTACCATCCATTAGAGTAAAAAGAATCGGGATAACAAACTACCTTCCATAATGACAGGGCTACCATCCATTGGAGTAACAGAAATCACAATGACAGACAACCTTCCTTAATGACAAGGCTATCATCCATTTGTGTAACAAAAATCGGAACAACAGACTACCTTCCATAATGACAAGGCTAGCATCCATTGGAGTAACAAAAATATCAACAAGTGACTACCTTCCAGAACGACAATGTTACCATCCATTGGAGTAACAAAAATCTCGACAACAGCCTACCTTCCATAATGACAAGGCTACCATCCATTGGAGTAACAAAGATATCGACAACATACTACCTTCCATAATGACAAGGCTACCATCCAATGGAGTAACAAAGATATCGACAACATACTACCTTCCATGTTGACAAGGCTACCATCTAATGGAGTAACAAAAATCTCGACAACAGACTACCTTCCTTAATGACAAGGCTACAATCCAATGGAGTAACAAAAATCTCGACAACAGACTACCTTCCATAATGACAAGTCTACCATCCACTGGAGTAACAATAATCTGAACAATAGACTACCTTCCATAATGACAGGGCTACCATCCATTGGGGTAACAGAAATCACAATGACAAACAACCTTCCATAATGACAAGGGTACCATCCATTTGAGTAACAAAAATCCGGACAACAGACTACCTTCCATAATGACAAGGCTAGCATCCATTGGAGTAACAATAATATCAACATGTGACTACCTTCCATAACGATAATGCTACCATCCATTGGAGTAACAAAAATCTCGACAACAGCCTACCTTCCATAATGACAAGGCTACCATCCATTGGAGTAACAAAGATATCGACAACATACTACCTTCCATAATGACAAGGCTACCATCCAATGGAGTAACAAAAATATCGATAACCGACTACCTTCCGTAATGACAAGGCTACAATCCATTAGAGTAACAAAAATCTGTACAACAGACTACCTTCCAGAATGATAAGGCTACCTTCATTAGAGTAACAAAAATCGGGACAACAGACTACCTTCCATAATGATAGGGCTACCATCTATTGGAGTAACAAAAATGTCAACAAGAGACGACCTTTCATAATGACAAGGCTACCATCCATTAGAGTAACAAAAATCTCGACAACAGACTTACCTTCCATTGGAGTAACAAAGATATCAACAACATACTACCTTCTATAATGACAAGGCTACAATCCATTGGAGTAACAAAAATCAAGACCACAAACTACCTTCCATAAAGACAAGGCTACCATCCATGAGAGTAACAAAAATCTCGACAACAGACTACCTTCTATAAATACAAGGGTACCATCCATTGGAGTAACAAAAAACTCGACAACAGACTACCTTCCATAATCAGAAGTCTACCATCCATTGGATTAACAAAAATCTCGACAACATACTACCTTCCATAATGACAAGGCTACCATCCATAGGAGTAACAAAAATCACAATGACAGACATCCTTCCATAATGGCAAGGCTACCATCCATTAGAGTAAAAAGAATCGGGACAACAGACTACCTTTCATAATGACAGGAATATCATCCATTGGACTAACAAAAATGTCAACAAGAGACTGCCTTCCATAATGACAAGGCTACCATCCATTGGAGTAACAAAAATCTCGACAACAGACTACCTTCCATAATGAGAAGGCTACCATCCATTAGAGTAACAAAGATATCGACAACATAAAACCTTCCATGATGACAAGGCTACCATCCAATGGAGTAACAAAAATCTCGACAACAGACTACCTTCCATAATGACTAGGCTACCATCCATTAGAGTAACAAAAATCTGGACAACAGACTACTTTCCATAATGACAAGGCTTCCATCCATTGGAGTAACAAAAATGTCAACAAAGGACTACCTTCCATAATGACATGGCTACTATCCATTAGAGTAACAAAAATCTCACAACACACTACCTTCCATAATGAGAAGTCTACCATCGATTGGAGTAACAAAGATATCGAAAACATACTACCTTCCATAATGACAAGGCTACAATCCATCGGAGTAACAAAAATCATGACAAAAGACTACCTTCCTTAATGACAAGGCTACCATCGATTGGAGTAACAAAGATATCGAAAACATACTACCTTCCATAATGACAAGGCTACAATCCATTGGAGTAAGAAAAATCACGACAAAAGACTACCTTCTATAATGACAAGGCTACAATCCATTGGAATACAAAGATATCGACAACAAACTACCTTCCATAATGACAAGGCTACCATCCAATGGAGTAACAAAAATCTCGACAACAGACTACCTTCCATAATGACAAGGCTACAATCCAATGGAGTAACAAAAATCTCGACAACAAACTACCTTCCATAATGACAAGTCTACCATCCACAGGAGTAACAAAAATCTGAACAATAGACTACCTTCCATAATGACAAGGCTACCATCCATTGGAGTAACAGAAATCACAATGATAGACAACCTTCCATAATGACAAGGCTACCATCCATTTGAGTAACAAAAATCGGGACAACAGACTACCTTCCATAATGACAAGGCTAGCATCCCTTGGAGTAACAAAAATATCAACAAGTGACTACCTTAAATAACGACAATGTTACCATCCATTGGAGTAACAAAAATATTGACAACAGCCTACCTTCCATAATGATAAGGCTACCATCCATTGGAGTAACAAAGATATCGACAACATACTACCTTCCATAATGACAAGGCTACCATCCAATGGAGTAACAAAAATATCGCCAACATACTACCTTCCATAATGACAAGGCTACAATCCATTAGAGTAACAAAAATCTGGACAACAGACTACCTTCCATAATGACAAGGCTACCTTCATTAGAGTAACAAAAAAAGGGACAATAGACTACCTTCCATAATGATAGGGCTACCATCCATTGGAGTAACAAAAATGTCAACAAGAGACGACCTTCCATAATGACAAGGCTACCATCCATTGGAGTAACAAAAATATCGACAACAGACTTCCTTCCATAATGAGAAGGCTACCATCCATTGGAGTAACAAAGATATCGACAACATACTACCTTCTATAATGACAAGGCTACAATCCATTGGAGTAACAAAAATCTCGACAACAGACTACCGTCCATAATGACAAGGCTACAATCCAATGGAGTAACAAAAATCTCGACAACAGAATGCATCCCATAATGACAAGTCTACCATCCATTGGAGTAACAAAAATCTGAACAACAAACTACCTTTTATAATGACAAGGCTACCATCTATAGGAGTAACAAAAATCACAATGACACACAACCTTCCATAGTGACAAGGCTACCATCCATTAGAGTAAAAAGAATCAGGACAACATACTACCTTCCATAATGACAGGGCTACCATCCATTGAAGTAACAAAAATGTCGACAAGAGACTACCCTCCATAATGACAAGGCTACCATCCATTGGAGTAACAAAAATCTCGACAACAGACTACCTTCCATAATGAGAAGGCTACCATCCATTGGAGTAACAAAGATATCGACAACATACTACCTTCTATGATGAGAAGCCTACCATCCAATGGAATAACAAAAATCTCGACAACAGACTACCTTCCATAATGACTAGGCTACCATCCATTAGAGTAACAAAAATCTGGACAACATACTACTTTCCATAATGACAAGGCTTCCATCCATTGGAGTAACAAAAATGTCAACAAGAGACTACCTTCCATAATGACAAGGAGACAATCCAATGGAGTAAATAAAATCTCGACAACAGACTACCTTCCATAATGACAAGTCTACCATCCACTGGAGTAACAAAAATCTAAACAATAGACTACCTTCCATAATGACAAGGCTACCATCCATTGGAATAACAGAAATCACAATGACGGACAACCTTCCATAATGACAAGGTTACCATTCATTTGAGTAACAAAAATCAGGACAACATACTACCTTCCATAATGACAAGGCTAGAATCCATTGGAGTAACAAAAATATCAACAGGTGACTACCTTCCATAATGACAAGGCTACCATCCATTGGAGTAATAAAAATCTCGACAACAGACTACCTTCCATAATGAGAAGGCTTCCATCCATTGGAGTAACAAAGATATCGACAACATACTACCTTCTATAATGACAAGGCTACAATCCATTGGAGTAACAAAAATAACGACAAAAGACTACCTTCCATAATGACAAGGCTACCATCCATTGGAGTAACAAAAATCTAGACAACAGACTACCTTCCATAAAGACAAGGCTACCATCCATTAGAGTAACAAAAATCTCGACAACAGACTACCTTCTATAAATACAAGTCTACCATCCATTAGAGTAAAAAGAATCAGGACAATAGACTACCTTCCATAATAATAGGGCTACCATCCATTGGAGTAACAAAAATGTCGACAAGAGACTACCTTCTATAATGACAAGGCTACCATCCATTGGAGTAACAAAAATCTCGACAACAGACTACCTTCCATAATGAGAAGGCTACCATCCATTGGAGTAACAAAGATATCGACGACATACTACCTTCCATGATCACAAGGCTACCATCCAATGGAGTAACAAAAATCTCGACAACAGACTACCTTCCATAATGACTAGGCTACCATCCATTAGAGTAACAAAAATCTGGACAACAAACTACTTTCCATAATGATAAGGCTTCCATCCATTAGAGTAACAAAAATGTTAACAAGAGACTACCTTCCATAATGAAAAGGCTACAATCCATTGGAGCAACAAAAATCTCAACAACAGACTACCTTCCATAATGAGAAGGCTACCATCGATTGGAGTAATAAAGATATCGAAAACATACTACATTCCATAATGACAAGGCTACAATCCACTGGAGTAACAAAAATCAGAACAATAGACTACCTTCCATAATGACAAGGCTACCATCCATTGGAGTAACAGAAATCACAATGATAGACAACCTTCCATAATGACAAGGCTACCATCCATTGGAGTAACAAAAATATCAAAAAGTGACTACCTTCCATAAAGACAATGCTACCATCCATTGGAGTAATTAAATGTCAACAAGAGACTACCTTCTATAATGACAAGGCTACCATCCATTGGAGTAATAAAAATCTCGACAACAGACTACCTTCCATAATGAGAAGGCTTCCATCCATTGGAGTAACAAAGATATCGACAACATACTACCTTCTATAATGACAAGGCTACAATCCATTGGAGTAACAAAAATATCGACAAAAGACTACCTTCCATAATGACAAGGCTACCATCCCTTAGAGTAACAAAAATGTCGACAATATTCTACCTTCCATAATGACAAGGCGACCATCCATTGGAGTAACAAAGATATCGACAACATACTACGTTCTATAATGACAAGGCTACCATTCCTTAGAGTAACAAAAATCATGACAACAAACTACCTTCCATAATGACAAGGCTACCATCCATTGGAAAAACAAAAATATCGACAACACACTACCTTCCATAATGACAAGGCTACCATCCAATTCAGTAACAAAAATCTCGACAACAGACTACCTTCCATAATGACAAGGCTACCATCCATTGTAGTAACAAAAATCTCGACAATAGACTACCTTCCATAATGACAAGGCTACCATCCATTGGAGTAACAAAAATCTCGACAACATTCTACCTTCCATAATGACAAGGCTACCATGCATTAGAAGAACAAAAATATCGACAACACACTACCTTCCATAATGACAAGGCTACCATCCCTTAGAGTAACAAAAATCTCGACAACAGACTACCTTCCATAATGACAAGTATACCTTCCATTGTGGTGACAAAAATCTCGATAATAGACTATCTTCCATAATGACAAGGCTACCATCCATTGGAGTAACAAAAATCTTGACAGCATACTACCTTCCATAATGACAAGGCTACAATCTATTATAGTAACAAAAATCTCGACAATAGACTACCTTTGATAATGACAAGGCTACCGTCCATTGGAATAATAAAAATATCGACAACAGACTACGTTCCATAATGACAAGGCTACCATCCCTTAGAGTAACAAAAATGTCGACAAAAGACTACCTTCTATAATGACAAGGCTACCATCCATTGGAGTAACAAAGATATCGACAACATACTACATTCTATAATGACAAGGCTACCATTCCTTAGAGTAACAAAAATCATGACAACAGACTACCTTCCATAATGACAAGGCTACCATCCAATCCAGTAACAAAAATCTCGAAACAGACTACCTTCCATAATGACAAGGCTACCATCCATTGTAGTAATAAAAATCTCGACAATAGACTACCTTCCATAATGACAAGGCTATCATCCATTGGAGTAACAAAAATATCGAGAACAGACTACCTTCCATAATGACAAGGCTACCATCCATTGGAGTTACAAAAATCTCGATAACATTCTACCTTCCATAATGACATGGCTACCATGGATTGGAAGAACAAAAATATCGACAACACACTATCTTCCATAATGACAAGGCTACCATCCTTTAGAGTAACAAAAATCTCGACAACAGACTACCTTCCATAATGACAAGGCTACTATCCATTGGAGTAACAAACACATCGATAACATACTACCTTCCATAATTACAAGGATACCATCCATTGGAGTAACAAAAATCTCGATAACAGACTACCATCCATAATGAATAGGCTACCATCCTTTGGAGTAACAAAGATATCCATAACAAACTACCTTCCATAACGACAAGGCTACAATTCATTGTAGTAACAAAAATCTCAACAACAGACTACCTTCCATAATGACAAGGCTACCATCAATTGTAGTGACAAAAATCTCGACCATAAACTACCTTCCATAATTACAAGGCTACCATCCACTGGAGTAACAAAAATCTCGACAACATACTACCTTCCATAACGACGAGGTTACAATCTATTATAGAAACCAAAATCTCGACAACAGACTACCTTTCATAATGACAAGGATACCGTCATTGGAATAAAAAAAATCTCGACAACAGACTATGTTCCAGAATGACAAGGCTACCATCCCTTAGAGTAACAAAAATCTCGACAACAGATTACCTTCCATAATGACAAGGCTACCATCCATTGGAAAAACAAAAATATCGACAACACACTACCTTCCATAATGACAAGGCTACCATCCAATGGAGTAACAAAAATCTCGACAACAGACTACCTTCCATAATGACAAGGCTACCATCCATTGTAGTAAAAAAAATCTCGACAATAGACTACCTTCCATAATGACATGGCTACAATGCATTGGAGCAAACAAAAATCTCGACAATAGACTACCTTCCATAATGACTAGGTTACCATCCATTGGAGTAACAAAGATATCGACAACAGACTACCTTCTATAACGACAAGGCTACAATCCATTATAGTAACAAAAATCTTGACAACAGACTACCTTCCATAATGACAAGGCTACCATCCATTGTAGTAACAAAGATATCGACAAAAGACTACCTCCCATAATGACAAGGATACCATCCATTGGAGTAACAAAGTTATCAACAACATATTACCTTCCATAATGACAAGGCTACCATCCATTGGAATAAAAAAAATATCAACAACACACTACCTTCCATAATGGCAAGGCTACCTTCCAATGGAGTAACAAAAATCTCGACAACAGAGTACCTTCCATAATGACTAGGCTACCATCCATTGGAGTAACAAAGATATCGACAACATACTACCTTCCATAACGACAAGGCTACAATCATTTGTAGTAACAAAAATCTCGACAACAGACTACCTTCCATAATGACAAGGCTACCATCAATTGTAGTAACAAAAATCTCAACAATAGAGTACATTTCATAATGACAAGGCTACCATCCATTGTAGTAACAAAAATATCAATAATAGACTACCTTCCATAATGACAAGGCTACCATCCCTTAGAGTAAAAAAAATCTCGACAACATTCTACCTTCCATAATGACAAGGCGACCATCCATTGGAGTAACAAAGATATCGACAACATACTACGTTCTATAATGAGAAGGCTACCATTCCTTAGAGTAACAAAAATCATGACAACAAACTACCTTCCATAATGACAAGGCTACCATCCATTGGAAAAACAAAAATATCGACAACACACTACCTTCCATAATGACAAGGCTACCATCCAATTCAGTAACAAAAATCTCGACAACAGACTACCTTCCATAATGACAAGGCTAACATCCATTGTAGTAACAAAAATCTCGACAATAGACTACCTTCCATAATGACAAGGCTACCATCCATTGGAGTAACAAAAATATTAAGAACAGACTACCTTCCATAATGACAAGGCTACCATCCATTGGAGTAACAAAAATCTCGACAACATTCTACCTTCCATAATGACAAGGCGACCATCCATTGGAGTAACAAAGATATCGACAACATACTACGTTCTAAAATGACAAGGCTACCATTCCTTAGAGTAACAAAAATCATGACAACAAACTACCTTCCATAATGACAAGGCTACCATCCATTGGAAAAACAAAAATATAGACAACACACTACCTTCCATAATGACAAGGCTACCATCCAATTCAGTAACAAAAATCTCGACAACAGACTACCTTCCATAATGACAAGGCTACCATCCATTGTAGTAACAAAAATCTCGACAATAGACTACCTTCCATAATGACAAGGCTACCATCCATTAGAGTAACAAAAATCTCGACAACATTCTACCTTCCATAATGACAAGGCTACCATCCATTAGAAGAACAAAAATATCGACAACACACTACCTTCCATAATGACAAGGCTACCATCCCTTAGAGTAACAAAAATCTCGACAACAGACTACCTTCCATAATGACAAGGCTACTATCTATTGGAGTAACAAACATATCGATAACATACTACCTTCCATAATGACAAGGACACCTTCCATTGTGGTGACAAAAATCTCGATAATAGACTATCTTCCATAATGACAAGGCTACCATCCATTGGAGTAACAAAAATCTTGACAGCATACTACCTTCCATAATGACAAGGCTACAATCTATTATAGTAACAAAAATCTCGACAATAGACTACCTTTGATAATGACAAGGCTACCGTCCATTGGAATAATAAAAATATCGACAACAGACTACGTTCCATAATGACAAGGCTACCATCCCTTAGAGTAACAAAAATGTCGACAAAAGACTACCTTTTATAATGACAAGCCTACCATCCATTGGAGTAACAAAGATATCGACAACATTCTACATTCTATAATGACAAGGCTACCATTCCTTAGAGTAAAAAAAATCATGACAATAGACTACCTTCCATAATGACAAGGCTACCATCCAATCCAGTAACAAAAATCTCGACAACAGACTACCTTCCATAATGACAAGGCTACCATCCATTGTAGTAACAAAAATCTCGACAATAGACTACCTTCCATAATGACAAGGCTATCATCCATTGGAGTAACAAAAATATCGAGAACAGACTACCTTCCATAATGACAAGGCTACCATCCATTGGAGTTACAAAAATCTCGATAACATTCTACCTTCCATAATGACATGGCTACCATGGATTGGAAGAACAAAAATATCGACAACACACTATCTTCCATAATGACAAGGCTACCATCCTTTAGAGTAACAAAAATCTCGACAACAGACTACCTTCCATAATGACAAGGCTACTATCCATTGGAGTAACAAACACATCGATAACATACTACCTTCCATAATTACAAGGATACCATCCATTGGAGTAACAAAAATCTCGATAACAGACTACCATCCATAATGAATAGGCTACCATCCTTTGGAGTAACAAAGATATCCATAACAGACTACCTTCCATAACGACAAGGCTACAATTCATTGTAGTAACAAAAATCTCAACAACAGACTACCTTCCATAATGACAAGGCTACCATCAATTGTAGTGACAAAAATCTCGACCATAAACTACCTTCCATAATTACAAGGCTACCATCCACTGGAGTAACAAAAATCTCGACAACATACTACCTTCCATAACGACAAGGTTACAATCTATTATAGAAACCAAAATCTCGACAACAGACTACCTTTCATAATGAGAAGGATACCGTCATTGGAATAAAAAAAATCTCGACAACAGACTATGTTCCAGAATGACAAGGCTACAATCCCTTAGAGTAACAAAAATCTCGACAACAGATTACCTTCCATAATGACAAGGCTACCATCAATTGGAAAAACAAAAATATCGACAACACACTACCTTGCATAATGACAAGGCTACCATCCAATGCAGTAACAAAAATGTCGACAACAGACTACCTTCCATAATGACAAGGCTACCATCCATTGTAGTAAAAAAAATCTCGACAATAGACTACCTTCCATAATGACATGGCTACAATGCATTGGAGCAAACAAAAATCTCGACAATAGACTACCTTCCATAATGAATAGGTTACCATCCATTGGAGTAACAAAGATATCGACAACAGACTACCTTCTATAACGACAAGGCTACAATCCATTATAGTAACAAAAATCTTGACAACAGACTACCTTCCATAATGACAAGGCTACCATCCATTGTAGTAACAAAAATATCGACAAAAGACTACCTCCCATAATGACAAGGCTACCATCCATTGGAGTAACAAAGTTATCAACAACATACTACCTTCCATAATGACAAGCCTACCATCCATTGGAGTAACAAAAATCACGACAACATACTACCTTCCATAATGACAAGGCTACCATCCATTGGAATAAAAAAAATATCAACAACACACTACCTTCCATAATGGCAAGGCTACCTTCCAATGGAGTAACAAAAATCTCGACAACAGACTACCTTCCATAATGACTAGGCTACCATCCATTGGAGTAACAAAGATATCGACAACATACTACCTTCCATAACGACAAGGCTACAATCATTTGTAGTAACAAAAATCTCGACAACAGACTACCTTCCATAATGACAAGGCTACCATCAATTGTAGTAACAAAAATCTCAACAATAGAGTACCTTTCATAATGACAAGGCTACCATCCATTGTAGTAACAAAAATATCAACAATAGACTACCTTCCATAATGACAAGGCTACCATCCCTTAGAGTAACAAAAATCTCGACAACATTCTACCTTCCATAATGACAAGGCGACCATCCATTGGAGTAACAAAGATATCGACAACATACTACGTTCTATAATGACAAGGCTACCATTCCTTAGAGTAACAAAAATCATGACAACAAACTACCTTCCATAATGACAAGGCTACCATCCATTGGAAAAACCAAAATATCGACAACACACTACCTTCCATAATGACAAGGCTACCATCCAATTCAGTAACAAAAATCTCGACAACAGACTACCTTCCATAATGACAAGGCTACCATCCATTGTAGTAACAAAAATCTCGACAATAGACTACCTTCCATAATGACAAGGCTACCATCCATTGGAGTAACAAAAATATTGAGAACAGACTACCTTCCATAATGACAAGGCTACCATCCATTGGAGTAACAAAAATCTCGACAACATTCTACCTTCCATAATGACAAGGCTACCATGCATTAGAAGAACAAAAATATCGACAACACACTACCTTCCATAATGACAAGGCTACCATCCCTTAGAGTAACCAAAATCTCGACAACAGACTACCTTCCATAATGACAAGGCTACTATCTATTGGAGTAACAAACATATCGATAACATACTACCTTCCATAATGACAAGGATACCTTCCATTGTGGTGACAAAAATCTCGATAATAGACTATCTTACATAATGACAAGGCTACCATCCATTGGAGTAACAAAAATCTCGACAGCATACTACCTTCCATAATGACAAGGCTACAATCTATTATAGTAACAAAAATCACGACAATAGACTACCTTTGATAATGACAAGGCTACCGTCCATTGGAATAATAAAAATATCGACAACAGACTACGTTCCATAATGACCAGGCTACCATCCCTTAGAGTAACAAAAATGTCGACAAAAGACTACCTTCTATAATGACAAGGCTACCATCCATTGGAGTAACAAAGATATCGACAACATACTACATTCTATAATGACAAGGCTACCATTCCTTAGAGTAACAAAAATCATGACAACAGACTACCTTCCATAATGACAAGGCTACCATCCAATCCAGTAACAAAAATCTCGACAACAGACTACCTTCCATAATGACAAGGCTACCATCCATTGTAGTAACAAAAATCTCGACAATAGACTACCTTCCATAATGACAAGGCTATCATCCATTGGAGTAACAAAAATATCGAGAACAGACTACCTTCCATAATGACAAGGCTACCATCCATTGGAGTTACAAAAATCTCGATAACATTCTACCTTCAATAATGACATGGCTACCATGGATTGGAAGAACAAAAATATTGACAACACACTATCTTCCATAATGACAAGGCTACCATCCTTTAGAGTAACAAAAATCTCGACAACAGACTACCTTCCATAATGACAAGGCTACTATCCATTGGAGTAACAAACACATCGATAACATACTACCTTCCATAATGACAAGGATACCATCCATTGGAGTAACAAAAATCTCGATAACAGACTACCTTCCATAATGAATAGGCTACCATCCTTTGGAGTAACAAAGATATCCATAACAGACTACCTTCCATAACAACAAGGCTACAATTCATTGTAGTAACAAAAATCTCAACAACAGACTACCTTCCATAATGACAAGGCTACCATCAATTGTAGTGACAAAAATCTCGACCGTAAACTACCTTCCATAATTACAAGGCTACCATCCACTAGAGTAACAAAAATCTCGACAACATACTACCTTCCATAACGACAAGGTTACAATCTATTATAGAAACCAAAATCTCGACAACAGACTACCTTTTATAATGACAAGGATACCGTCATTGGAATAAAAAAAATCTCGACAACAGACTATGTTCCAGAATGACAAGGCTACCATCCCTTAGAGTAACAAAAATCTCGACAATAGATTACCTTCCATAATGACAAGGCTACCATCCATTGGAAAAACAAAAATATCGACAACACACTACCTTCCATAATGACAAGGCTACCATCCAATGGAGTAACAAAAATCTCGACAACAGACTACCTTCCATAATGACATGGCTACAATCCATTGGAGCAAACAAAAATCTCGACAATAGACTACCTTCCATAATGACTAGGTTACCATCCATTGGAGTAACAAAGATATCGACAACAGACTACCTTCTATAACGACAAGGCTACAATCCATTATAGTAACAAAAATCTTGACAACAGACTACCTTCCATAATGACAAGGCTACCATCCATTGTAGTAACAAAAATATCGACAAAAGACTACCTCCCATAATGACAAGGCTACCATCCGTTGGAGTAACAAAGTTATCAACAACATACTACCTTCCATAATGACAAGCCTACCATCCATTGGAGTAACAAAAATCACGACAACATACTACCTTCCATAATGACAAGGCTACCATCCATTGGAATAAAAAAAATATCAACAACACACTACCTTCTATAATGGCAAGGCTACCTTCCAATGGAGTAACAAAAATCTCGACAACAAACTACCTTCCATAATGACTAGGCTACCATCCATTGGAGTAACAAAGATATCGACAACATACTACCTTCCATAACGACAAGGCTACAATCATTTGTAGTAACAAAAATCTCGACAACATACTACCTTCCATAATGACAAGGCTACCATCAATTGTAGTAACAAAAATCTCAACAATAGAGTACCTTTCATAATGACAAGGCTACCATCCATTGTAGTAACAAAAATATCAACAATAGACTACCTTCCATAATGACAAGGCTACCATCCCTTAGAGTAACAAAAATCTCGACAACATTCTACCTTCCATAATGACAAGGCGACCATCCATTGGAGTAACAAAGATATCGACAACATACTACGTTCTATAATGACAAGGCTACCATTCCTTAGAGTAACAAAAATCATGACAACAAACTACCTTCCATAATGACAAGGCTACCATCCATTGGAAAAACAAAAATATCGACAACACACTACCTTCCATAATGACAAGGCTACCATCCAATTCAGTAACAAAAATCTCGACAACAGACTACCTTCCATAATGACAAGGCTACCATCCATTGTAGTAACAAAAATCTCGACAATAGACTACCTTCCATAATGACAAGGCTACCATCCATTGGAGTAACAAAAATATTGAGAACAGACTACCTTCCATAAAGACAAGGCTACCATCCATTGGAGTAACAAAAATCTCGACAACATTCTACCTTCCATAATGACAAGGCTACCATGCATTAGAAGAACAAAAATATCGACAACACACTACCTTCCATAATGACAAGGCTACCATCCCTTAGAGTAACAAAAATCTCGACAACAGACTACCTTCCATAATGACAAGGCTACTATCTATTGGAGTAACAAACATATCGATAACATACTACCTTCCATAATGACAAGGATACCTTCCATTGTGGTGACAAAAATCTCGATAATAGACTATCTTCCATAATGACAAGGCTACCATCCATTGGAGTAACAAAAATCTCGACAGCATACTACCTTCCATACTGACAAGGCTACAATCTATTATAGTAACAAAAATCACGACAATAGACTACCTTTGATAATGACAAGGCTACCGTCCATTGGAATAATAAAAATATCGACAACAGACTACGTTCCATAATGACAAGGCTACCATCCCTTAGAGTAACAAAAATGTCGACAAAAGACTACCTTCTATAATGACAAGGCTACCATCCATTGGAGTAACAAAGATATCGACAACATACTACATTCTATAATGACAAGGCTACCATTCCTTAGAGTAACAAAAATCATGACAACAGACTACCTTCCATAATGACAAGGCTACCATCCAATCCAGTAACAAAAATCTCGACAACAGACTACCTTCCATAATGACAAGGCTACCATCCATTGTAGTAACAAAAATCTCGACAATAGACTACCTTCCATAATGACAAGGCTATCATCCATTGGAGTAACAAAAATATCGAGAACAGACTACCTTCCATAATGACAAGGCTACCATCCATTGGAGTTACAAAAATCTCGATAACATTCTACCTTCAATAATTACATGGCTACCATGGATTGGAAGAACAAAAATATTGACAACACACTATCTTCCATAATTACAAGGCTACCATCCTTTAGAGTAACAAAAATCTCGACAACAGACTACCTTCCATAATGACAAGGCTACTATCCATTGGAGTAACAAACACATCGATAACATACTACCTTCCATAATGACAAGGATACCATCCATTGGAGTAACAAAAATCTCGATAACAGACTACCTTCCATAATGAATAGGCTACCATCCTTTGGAGTAACAAAGATATCCATAACAGACTACCTTCCATAACAACAAGGCTACAATTCATTGTAGTAACAAAAATCTCAACAACAGACTACCTTCCATAATGACAAGGCTACCATCAATTGTAGTGACAAAAATCTCGACCGTAAACTACCTTCCATAATTACAAGGCTACCATCCACTAGAGTAACAAAAATCTCGACAACATACTACCTTCCATAACGACAAGGTTACAATCTATTATAGAAACCAAAATCTCGACAACAGACTACCTTTCATAATGACAAGGATACCGTCATTGGAATAAAAAAAATCTCGACAACAGACTATGTTCCAGAATGACAAGGCTACCATCCCTTAGAGTAACAAAAATCTCGACAATAGATTACCTTCCATAATGACAAGGCTACCATCCATTGGAAAAACAAAAATATCGACAACACACTACCTTCCATAATGACAAGGCTACCATCCAATGGAGTAACAAAAATCTCGACAACAGACTACCTTCCATAATGACATGGCTACAATCCATTGGAGCAAACAAAAATCTCGACAATAGACTACCTTCCATAATGACTAGGTTACCATCCATTGGAGTAACAAAGATATCGACAACAGACTACCTTCTATAACGACAAGGCTACAATCCATTATAGTAACAAAAATCTTGACAACAGACTACCTTCCATAATGACAAGGCTACCATCCATTGTAGTAACAAAAATATCGACAAAAGACTACCTCCCATAATGACAAGGCTACCATCCGTTGGAGTAACAAAGTTATCAACAACATACTACCTTCCATAATGACAAGCCTACCATCCATTGGAGTAACAAAAATCACGACAACATACTACCTTCCATAATGACAAGGCTACCATCCATTGGAATAAAAAAAATATCAACAACACACTACCTTCTATAATGGCAAGGCTACCTTCCAATGGAGTAACAAAAATCTCGACAACAAACTACCTTCCATAATGACTAGGCTACCATCCATTGGAGTAACAAAGATATCGACAACATACTACCTTCCATAACGACAAGGCTACCATCAATTGTAGTAACAAAAATCTCAACAATAGAGTACCTTTCATAATGACAAGGCTACCATCCATTATAGTAACAAAAATATCGACAATAGACTACCTTCCATAATGACAAGGCTACCATCCCTTAGAGTAACAAAAATCTCGACAACATTCTACCTTCCATAATGACAAGGCGACCATCCATTGGAGTAACAAAGATATCGACAACATACTATGTTCTATAATGACAAGGCTACCATTCCTTAGAGTAACAAAAATCATGACAACAAACTACCTTCCATAATGACAAGGCTACCATCTATTGGAAAAACAAAAATATCGACAACACACTACCTTCCATAATGACAAGGCTACCATCCAATCCAGTAACAAAAATATCGACAAAAGACTACCTTCCATAATGACAAGGCTACCATCCATTGTAGTAACAAAAATATCGACAATAGACTACCTTCCATAATGACAAGGCTACCATCCATTGGAGTAACAAAAATATTGAGAACAGACTACCTTCCATAATGACAAGGCTACCATCCATTGGAGTAACAAAAATCTCGACAACATTCTACCTTCCATAATGACAAGGCTACCATGCATTGGAAGAACAAAAATATCGACAACACACTACCTTCCATAATGACAAGGCTACCATCCCTTAGAGTAACAAAAATCTCTACAACAGACTACCTTCCATAATGACAAGGCTACTATCTATTGGAGTAACAAACATATCGATAACATACTACGTTCCATAATGACAAGGATACCTTCCATTGTAGTGACAAAAATCTCGACAATAGACTATCTCCCATAATGACAAGGCTACCATCCATTGTAGTGACAAAAATCTCGTCAATAGACTACCTTCCATAATTACAAGGCTACCATCCACTGGAGTAACAAAAATCTCGACAACATACTACCTTCCATAATGACAAGGCTACAATCTATTATAGAAACCAAAATCTCGACAACAGACTACCTTTCATAATGACAAGGCTACCGTCCATTGGAATAACAAAAATCTCGACAATAGACTATGTTCCATAATGACAAGGCTACCATCCCTTATAGTAACAAAAATCTCGACAACTGATTACCTTCCATAATGTTAAGGCTACCATCCATTGGAAAAACAAAAATAAAGACAACACACTACCTTCCATAATGACAAGGCTACCATCCAATGGAGTAACAAAAATCTCGACAACAGACTACCTTCCATAATGATCAGGCTACCATCCATTGGAGTAACAAAAATCACGATAACATACTACCTTCCATAATGATAAGGCTACCATCCATTGGAATAAAAAAAATATCGACAACACACTACCTTCCATAATGATAAGGCTACCATCCAATGGAGTAACAAAAATCTCGACAACAGACTACCTTCCATAATGACTAGGCTACCATCCATTGGAGTAACAAAGATATCAAGAACATACTACCTTCCATAAAAACAAGGCTATAATCATTTGTAGTAACAAAAATCTCGACAACAGACTACCTTCCATAATGACAAGGCTACCATCCATTGTAGTAACAAAAATATCAACAATAGAGTACCTTCCATGATGACAAGGCTACCATCCATTGGAGTAACAAAGATATCGACAACAGTCTACCTTCTATAACGACAAGGCTACAATCCATTGTAGTAACAAAAATCTCGACAATAGACTACCTTCCATAATTACAAGGCTACCATCGACTGGAGTAACAAAAATCTCGACAACATACTACCTTCCATAACGACAAGGCTTCAATCTATTATAGAAACCAAAATCTCGACAACAGACTATCTTTCATAATGACAAGGCTACTGTCCATTGGAATAACAAAAATCTCGACAACAGACTATGTTCCATAATGACAAGGCTATCATCCCTTAGAGTAACAAAAATCTCGACAACAAATTACTTTCCATAATGACAAGGCTACCATCCATTTGAAAAACAAAAATATCGACAACACACTACCTTCCATAATGACAAGGCTACCATCCAATGGAGTAACAAAAATCTCGACAACAGACTACCTTCCATAATGACAAGGCTACCATCCATTGGAGTAACAAAAAACTCGACAATAGACTAATTTCCATAATGACAAGGCTACCATTCATTGGAGTAAAAAAAATCTCGACAATAGACTACCTTCCATAATGACATGGCTACAATCCATTGGAGTAAACAAAAATCTCGACAACAGACTACCTTCCATAATGACTAGGTTACCATCCATTGGAGTAACAAAGATATTGACAACAGACTACCTTATATAACGACAAGGCTACAATCCATTATAGTAACAAAAATCTTGACAACAGACTACCTTCCATAATGACAAGGCTACCATCCATTGTAGTAACAAAAATATCGACAATAGACTGCCTCCCATAATGACAAGGCTACCCTCCATTAGAGTAACAAACATATCAACAACATACTACCTTCCATAATGACAAGCCTACCATCCATTGGAGTAACAAAAATCATGACAACATACTACCTTCCATAATGACAAGGCTACCATCCATTGGAATAAAATAAATATCGACAACACACTACCTTGCATAATGGCAAGGCTACCTTCCAATGGAGTAACAAAAATCTCGACAACAGACTACCTTCCATAATGAGTAGGCTACCATCCATTGGAGTAACAAAGATATCGAAAACATACTACCTTCCATAACGACAAGGCTACAATCATTTGTAGTAACAAAAATCTCGACAACAGACTACCTTCCATAATGACAAGGCTACCATCAATTATAGTAAAAAAATCTCAACAGTAGAGTACCTTCCATAATGACAAGGCTACCATCCATTGGAGTAACAAAGATATCGACAACAGACTACCTTCTATAACGACAAGGCTACAATCCATTATAGTAACAAAAATCTCGACAACAGACTACCTTTCCTAATGACAAGGCTACCATCCATTGTAGTAACAAAAATATCGACAATAGACTACCTTCCATAATGACAAGGCTACCATCCCTTAGAGTAACAAAAATGTCGACAACATTCTACCTTCCATAATGACAAGGCGACCATCCATTGGAGTAACAAAGATATCGACAACATACTACGTTCTATAATGACAAGGCTACCATTCCTTAGAGTAACAAAAATCATGACAACAAACTACCTTCCATAATGACAAGGCTACCATCCATTGGAAAAACAAAAATATCGATAACACACTACCTTCCATAATGACAAGGCTACCATCCAATCCAGTAACAAAAATCTCGACAACAGACTACCTTCCATAATGACAAGGCTACCATCCATTGTAGTAACAAAAATCTCGACAATAGACTACCTTCCATAATGACAAGGCTACCATCCATTGGAGTAACAAAAATATTGAGAACATTCTACCTTCCATAATGACAAGGCTACCATGCATTAGAAGAAAAAAAATATCTACAACACACTACCTTCCATAATGACAAGGCTACCATCCCTTAGAGTAACAAAAATCTCGACAACAGACTACCTTCCATAATGACAAGGCTACTATCTATTGGAGTAACAAACATATCGATAACATACTACCTTCCATAATGACAAGGATACCTTCCATTGTAGTGACAAAAATCTCGACAATAGACTATCTTCCATAATGACAAGGCTACCATCCATTGGAGTAACAAAAATCTCGACAACATACTAGCTTCCATAATGACAAGGCTACAATCTATTATAGTAACAAAAATCTCGACAATAGACTACCTTTGATAATGACAAGGCTACCGTCCATTGAAATCATAAAAATATCGACAACAAACTACGTTCCATAATGACAAGGCTACCATCCCTTAGAATAACAAAAATGTCGACAAAAGACTACCTTCTATAATGACAAGGCTACCATCCATTGGAGTAACAAAGATATCGACAACATACTACGTTCTATAATGACAAGGATACCATTCCTTAGAGTAACAAAAATCATGACATTAGACTACCTTCCATAATGACAAGGCTACCATCCAATCCAGTAACAAAAATCTCGACAACAGACTACCTTCCATAATGACAAGGCTACCATCCATTGTAGTAACAAAAATCTCGACAATAGACTACCTTCCATAATGACAAGGCTACAATCCATTGGAGTAACAAAAATATCGAGAACAGACTACCTTCCATAATGACAAGGCTGCCATCCATTGGAGTTACAAAAATCTCGATAACATTCTACCTTCCATAATGACAAGGCTACCATGGATTGGAAGAACAAAAATATCGACAACACACTATCTTCCATAATGACAAGGCTACCATCCCTTAGAGTAACAAAAATCTCCACAACAGACTACCTTCCATAATGACAAGGCTACTATCCATTGGAGTAACAAACACATCGATAACATACTACCTTCCATAATGACAAGGATACCATCCATTAGAGTAACAAAAATCTCGATAATAGACTACCTTCCATAATGACTAGGCTACCATCCTTTGGAGTAACAAAGATATCCATAACAGACTACCTTCCATAACGACAAGGCTACAATCCATTGTAGTAACAAAAATCTCGACAACAGACTACCTTCCATAATGACAAGGCTACCATCCATTGTAGTGACAAAAATCTGGACAATAGACAACCTTCCATAATTACAAGGCTACCATCCACTGGAGTAACAAAAATCACGACAACATACTACCTTCCATAAAGACAAGGCTACAATCTATTATAGAAACCAAAATTTCGACAACAGACTACCTTTCATAATGACAAGGCTACCGTCCATTGGAATAACAAAAATCTCGACAACAGACTATGTTCCATAATGACAAGGCTACCATCCCTTAGAGTAACAAAAATCTTGACAACTGATTACCTTCCTTAATGACAAGACTACCATCCATTGGAAAAACAAAAATATCGACAACATACTACCTTCCATAATGACAAGGCTACCATCCAATGGAGTAACAAAAATCTCGACAACAGACTACCTTCCATAATGACCAGGCTACCATCCATTGGAGTAACAAAAATCACGACAACATACTACCTTCCATAATGATAAGTCTACCATCCATTGGAATAAAAAAAATATCGCAACACACTACCTTCCATAATGACAAGGCTACCATCCAATGGAGTAACAAAAATCTCGACAAAAGACTACCTTCCATAATGACTAGGCTACCATCCATTGGAGTAACAAAGATATCGACAACATACTACCTTCCATAAAAACAAGGCTATAATCATTTGTAGTAACAAAAATCTCGACAACAGACTACCTTCCATAATGACAAGGCTACCATCCATTATAGTAACAAAAATCTCAATAATAGAGTACCTTCCATAATGACAAGGCTACCATCCATTGGAGTAACAAAGATATCGACAACAGACTACCTTCTATAACGACAAGGCTACAATCCATTGAAGTAACAAAAATCTAGACAACAAACTACCTTTCATAATGACAAGGCTACCATCCATTGTAGTAACAAAAATATCGACAATAGACTACCTTCCATAATGACAAGGCTACCATCCCTTAGAGTACCAAAAATGTCGACAACAGACTACCTTCCATAATGACAAGGCTACCATCCATTGGAGTAACAAAGATATCGACAACATACTACGTTCTATAATGACAAGGCTACCATTCCTTAGAGTAACAAAAATCATGACAACAAACTACCTTCCATAATGACAAGGCTACCATCCATTGGAAAAACAAAAATATCGACAACACACTACCTTCCATAATGACAAGGCTACCATCCAATCCAGTAACAAAAATCTCGACAACACACTACCTTCCATAATGACAAGGCTACCATCCAATCCAGTAACAAAAATCTCGACAATAGACTACCTTCCATAATGACAAGGCTACCATCCATTGGAGTAACAAAAATATCGAGAACAAACTACCTTCCATAATGACAAGGCTACCGTCCATTGGAATAACAAAAATCTCGACAACAAACTATGTTCCATAATGACAAGGCTACCATCCCTTAGAGTAACAAAAATCTCGACAACTGATTACCTTCCTTAATGACAAGGCTACCATCCATTGGAAAAACAATAATATCGACAACACACTACCTTCCATAATGACTAGGCTACCATCCAATGGAGTAACAAAAATCTCGACAACAGACTACCTTCAATAATGACCAGGCTACCATCCATTGGAGTAACAAAAATCACGACAACATACTACCTTCCATAATGATAAGGCTACCATCCATTGGAATAAAAAAAATATCGCAACACACTACCTTCCATAATGACAAGGCTACCATCCAATGGAGTAACAAAAATCTCGACAAAAGACTACCTTCCATAATGACTAGGCTACCATCCATTGGAGTAACAAAGATATCGACAACATACTACCTTCCATAAAAACAAGGCTATAATCATTTTTAGTAACAAAAATCTCGACAACAGACTACCTTCCATAATGACAAGGCTACCATCCATTATAGTAAGAAAAATCTCAACAATAGAGTACCTTCCATAATGACATGGCTACCATCCATTGGAGTAACAAAGATATCGACAACAGACTACCTTCTATAACGACAAGGCTACAATCCAATGAAGTACCAAAAATCTCGAAAACAGACTAACTTTCATAATGACAACGCTACCATCCATTGTAGTAACAAAAATATCGACAATAGACTACCTTCCATAATGACAAGGCTACCATCCCTTAGAGTACCAAAAATGTCGACAACAGATTACCTTCCATAATGACAAGGCTACCATCCATTGGAGTAACAAAGATATCGACAACATACTACGTTCTATAATGACAAGGCTACCATTCCTTAGAGTAACAAAAATCATGACAACAAACTACCTTCCATAATGACAAGGCTACCATCCATTGGAAAAACAAAAATATCGAAAACACACTACCTTCCATAATGACAAGGCTACCATCCAATCCAGTAACAAAAATCTCCACAACACACTACCTTCCATAATGACAAGGCTACCATCCAATCCAATAACAAAAATATCGACAATAGACTACCTTCCATAATGACAAGGCTACCATCCATTGGAGTAACAAAAATATCGAGAACAAACTACCTTCCATAATGACAAGGCTACCATCCATTGGAGTAACAAAAATCTCGACAACATTTTACCTTCCATAATGACAAGGCTACCATGCATTGGAAGAACAAAAATATCGACAACACACTACCTTCCATAATGACAAGGCTACCATCCCTTAGAGTAACAAAAATCTCGACAACAGACTACCTTCCATAATGACAAGGCTACCATCCATTGGAGTAACAAACATATCGATAACATACTACCTTCCATAATGACAAGGATACCATCCATTGGAGTAACAAAAATCTCGACAACAGACTACCTTCCATAATGACTAGGCTACCATCCTTTGGAGTAACAAAGATATCGATAACAGACTACCTTCCATAACGAGAAGGCTACAATCCATTGTAGTAACAAAAATCTCCACAACAGACTACCTTCCATAATGACAAGGCTACCATCCATTGTAGTGACAAAAATCTCGACAATAGACTACCTTCCATAATTACAAGGCTACCATCCACTGGAGTAACAAAAATCTCGACAACATACTACCTTCCATAATGACAAGGCTACAATCTATTATAGAAACCAAAATCTCGAAAACAGACTACCTTTCATAATGACAAGGCTACCGTCCATTGGAATAACAAAAATCTCGACAACAGACTATGTTCCATAATGACAAGGCTACCATCCCTTAGAGTAACAAAAATCTTGACAACTGATTACCTTCCTTAATGACAAGGCTACCATCCATTAGAAAAACAAAAATATCGACAACACACTACCTTCCATAATGACAATGCTACCATCCAATGGAGGAACAAAAATCTCGACAACAGACTACCTTCCATAATGACCAGGCTACCATCCATTGGAGTAACAAAAATCACGACAACATACTACCTTCCATAATGATAAGGCTACCATCCATTGGAATAAAAAAAATATTGACAACACACTACCTTCCATAATGACAAGGCTACCATCCAATGGAGTAACAAAAATCTCGACAACAGACTACCTTTCATAATGACTAGGCTACCATCCATTGGAGTAGCAAAGATATCAACAACATACTACCTTCCATAAAAACAAGGCTATAATCATTTGTAGTAACAAAAATCTCGACAACATTCTACCTTCCATAATGACAAGGATACCATGCATTAGAAGAACAAAAATATCGATAACACACTACCTTCCATAATGACAAGGCTACCATCCCTTAGAGTAACAAAAATCTCGACAACAGACTACCTTCCATAATGACAAGGCTACTATCTATTGGAGTAACAAACATATCGATAACATACTACCTTCCATAATGACAAGGATACCTTCCATTGTAGTGACAAAAATCTCGACAATAGACTATCTTCCATAATGACAAGGCTACCATCCATTGGAGTAACAAAAATCTCGACAACCTACTACCTTCCATAATGACAAGGCTACAATCTATTATAGTAACAAAAATCTCGACAATAGACTACCTTTGATAATGACAAGGCTACCGTCCATTGGAATAATAAAAATATCGACAACAGACTACGTTCCATAATGACAAGGCTACCATCCCTTAGAGTAACAAAAATGTCAACAAAAGACTACCTTCTATAATGACAAGGCTACCATCCATTGGAGTAACAAAGATATCGACAACATACTACGTTCTATAATGACAAGGCTACCATTCCTTAGAGTAACAAAAATCATGACAACAGACTACCTTCCATAATGACAAGGCTACCATCCAATCCAGTAACAAAACTCTCGACAACAGACTACCTTCCATAATGACAAGGCTACCATCCATTGTAGTAACAAAAATCTCGACAATAAACTACCTTCCATAATGACAAGGCTATCATCCATTGGAGTAACAAAAATATCGAGAACAGACTACCTTCCATAATGACAAGGCTACCATCCATTGTAGTTACAAAAATCTCTATAACATTCTACCTTCCATAATAACAAGACTACCATGGATTGGAAGAACAAAAATATCGACAACACACTATCTTCCATAATGACAAGGCTACCATCCCTTAAAGTAACAAAAATCTCGACAACAGACTACCTTCCATAATGACAAGGCTAATATCCATTGGAGTAACAAACACATCGATAACATACTACCTTCCATAACGACAAGGCTACAATCCATTGTAGTATCAAAAATCTCGACAACAGACTACCTTCCATAATGACAAGGCTACCATCCATTGTAGTGACAAAAATCTAGACAACAAACTACCTTCCATAATTACAAGGCTACCATCCACTGGAGTAACAAAAATCTCGACAACATACTACTTTCCATAATGACAAGGTTACAATCTATTATAGAAACCAAAATGTCAACAACATACTACCTTTCATAATGACAAGGCTACCGTCCATTGGAATAACAAAAATCTCGACAACAGACTATGTTCCATAATGACAAGGCTACCATCCCTTACAGTAACAAAAATCTCGACAACAGATTACCTTCCATAATGACAAGGCTACCATTTATTGGAAAAACAAAAATATCGACAACACACTACCTTCCATAAGGACAAGGCTACCATCCAATGGAGTAACAAAAATCTCGACAACAGACTACCTTCCATAATGACAAGGCTACCATCCATTGTAGTGACAAAAATCTCGACAATAGACTACCTTCCATAATTACAAGGCTACCATCCACTGGAGTAACAAAAATCTCGACAACTTTCTACCTTCCATAATGACAAGGCTACAATCTATTATAGAAACCAAAATCTCGACAACAGAATACCTTTCATAATGACAAGGCTACCGTCCATTAGAATAACAAAAATCTCGACAACAGACTATGTTCCATAATTGAAAGGCTACCATCCCTTAGAGTAACAAAAATCTTGACAACTGATTACCTTCCTTAATGACAAGGCTACCATCCATTGGAAAAACAAAAATATCGACAACACACTACCTTCCAAAATGACAAGGCTACCATCCAATGGAGTAACAAAAATCTCGACAACAGACTACCTTCCATAATGACCAGGCTACCATCCATTGGAGTAACAAAAATCAGGACAACATACTACCTTCCATAATGATAAGGCTACCAGCCATTGGAATAAAAAAAATATCGACAACACACTACCTTCCATAATGACAAGGCTACCATCCAATGGATTAACAAAAATCTCGACAACAGACTACCTTTCATAATGACTAGGCTACCATCCATTGGAGTAACAAAGATATCAACAACATACTACCTTCCATAAAAACAAGGCTATAATCATTTGTAGTAACAAAAATCTCGACAACATTCTACCTTCCATAATGACAAGGATACCATGCATTAGAAGAACAAAAATATCGACAACACACTACCTTCCATAATGACAAGGCTACCATCCCTTAGAGTAACAAAAATCTCGAGAACAGACTACCTTCCATAATGACAAGGCTACTATCTATTGGAGTAACAAACATATCGATAACATACTACCTTCCATAATGACAAGGATACCTTCCATTGTAGTGACAAAAATCTCGACAATAGACTATCTTCCATAATGACAAGGCTACCATCCATTAGAGTAACAAAAATCTCGACAACATACTACCTTCCATAATGACAAGGCTACAATCTATTATAGTAACAAAAATCTCGACAATAGACTACCTTTGATAATGACAAGGCTACCATCCATTGGAATAATAAAAATATGGACAACTGACTACGTTCCATAATGACAAGGCTACCATCCCTTAGAGTAACAAAAATGTCGACAAAAGACTACCTTTTATAATGACAAGGCTACCATCAATTGGAGTAACAAAGATATCGACAACATACTACGTTCTATAATGACAAGGCTACCATTCCTTATAGTAACAAAAATCATGACAACAGACTACCTTCCATAATGACAAGGCTACCATCCAATCCAGTAACAAAACTCTCGACAACAGACTACCTTCCATAATGACAAGGCTACCATCCATTGTAGTAACAAAAATCTCGACAATAGACTACCTTCCATAATGACAAGGCTACCATCCATTGGAGTAACAAAAATATCGAGAACAGACTACCTTCCATAATGACAAGGCTACCATCCATTGGAGTTACAAAAATCTCGATAACATTCTACCTTCCATAATAACAAGGCTACCATGGATTGGAAGAACAAAAATATCGACAACACACTATCTTCCATAATGACAAGGCTACCATCCCTTAGAGTAACAAAAATCTCGACAACAGACTACCTTCCATAATGACAAGGCTAATATCCATTGGAGTAACAAACACATCGATAACATACTACCTTCCATAATGACAAGGATACCATCCATTGGAGTTACAAAAATCTCGACAACAGACTACCTTCCATAATGACAAGGCTACCATCCATTGTAGTGACAAAAATCTCGACAATAAACTGCCTTCCATAATTACAAGGCTACCATCCACTGGAGTAACAAAAATCTCGACAACATACTACTTTCCATAATGACAAGGTTACAATCTATTATAGAAACCAAAATTTCGACAACATACTACCTTTCATAATGACAAGGCTACCATCCCTTGTAGTAACAAAAATATCGACAATAGACTACCTTCAATAATGACAAGGCTACCATCCCTTAGAGTACCAAAAATGTCGACAATAGACTACCTTCCATAATGACAAGGCTACCATCCATTGGAGTAACAAACATATCGACAACATACTACGTTCTATAATGACAAGGCTACCATTCCTTAGAGTAACAAAAATCATGACAACAAACTACCTTCCATAATGACAAGGCTACCATCTATTGGAAAAACAAAAATATCGACAACACACTACCTTTCATAATGACAAGGCTACCATCTAATCCAGTAACAAAAATCTCGACAACAGACTACCTTCCATAATGACAAGGCTACCATCCATTGGAGTAACAAAAATCTCAACAATAGAGTACCTTCCATAATGACAAGGGTACTATCCATTGGAGTAAAAAATATATCAACAACAAACTACCTTCTATAACGACAAGGCAACAATCCATTGTAGTAAAAAAAATCTCGACAACAGACTACCTTTCATAATGACAAGGCTACCATCCATTGTAGTAACAAAAATATCGACAATAAACTACCTTCCATAATGACAAGGCTACCATCCCTTAGAGTACCAAAAATGTCGACAACAGACTACCTTCCATAATGACAAGGCTACCATCCATTGGAGTAACAAAGATATCGACAACATACTATGTTCTATAATGACAATGCTACCATTCCTTAGAGTAACAAAAATCATGACAACAAACTACCTTCCATAATGACAAGGCTACCATCCATTGGAAAAACAAAAATATCGACAACACACTACCTTCCATAATGACAAGGCTACCATCCAATCCAGTAACAAAAATCTCGACAACACACTACCTTCCATAATGACAAGGCTACCATCCAATCCTGTAACAAAAATCTCGACAAAAGACTACCTTCCATAATGACAAGGCTACCATCCATTGGAGTAACAAAAATATCGAGAACAAACTACCTTCCATAATGACAAGGCTACCGTCCATTGGAATAACAAAAATCTCGACAACAGACTATGTTCCATAATGACAAGGCTACCATCCCTTAGAGTAACAAAAATCTCGACAACTGATTACCTTCCTTAATGACAAGGCTACCATCCATTGGAAAAACAAAAATATTGACAACACACTACCTTCCATAATGACAAGGCTACCATCCAATGGAGTAACAAAAGTCTCGACAACAGACTACCTTCCATAATGACCAGGCTACCATCCATTGGAGTAACAAAAATCACGACAACATACTACCTTTATAATGATAAGGCTACCATCCATTGGAATAAAAAAATATCGAAAACACACTACCTTCCATAATGACAAGGCTACCATCCAATGGAGTAACAAAAATCTCGACAAAAGACTACCTTCCATAATGACTAGGCTACCATCCATTGGAGTAACAAAGATATCGACAACATACTACCTTCCATAAAAACAAGGCTATAATCATTTGTAGTAACAAAAATCTCGACAACAGACTACCTTCCATAATGACAAGGCTACCATCCATTGTAGTAACAAAAATCTCAACAATAGAGTACCTTCCATAATGACAAGGCTACCATCCATTGGAGTAACAAATATATCGACAACAGACTACCTTCTATAACGACAAGGCTACAATCCATTGAAGTAAAAAAAATCTCGACAACAGACTACCTTTCATAATGACAAGGCTACCATCCATTGTAGTAACAAAAATATCGACAATAGACTACCTTCCATAATGACAAGGCTACCATCCATTGGAGTAACAAAGATATCGACAACAGACTACCTTCTATAACGACAAGGCTACAATCCATTAGAGTAACAAAAATCTCGACAACAGACTACCTTTCATAATGACAAGGCTACCATCCATTGTAGTAACAAAAATATCGACAATAGACTACCTTCCATAATGACAAGGCTACCATCCCTTAGAGTACCAAAAATGTCGACAATAGACTACCTTCCATAATGACAAGGCTACCATCCATTGGAGTAACAAACATATCGACAACATACTACGTTCTATAATGACAAGGCTACCATTCCTTAGAGTAACAAAAATCATGACAACAAACTACCTTCCATAATGACCAGGCTACCATCTATTGGAAAAACAAAAATATCGACAACACACTACCTTTCATAATGACAAGGCCACCATCTAATCCAGTAACAAAAATCTCGACAACAGACTACCTTCCATAATGACAAGGCTACCATCCATTGGAGTAACAAAAATCTCAACAATAGAGTACCTTCCATAATGACAAGGGTACCATCCATTGGAGTAAAAAATATATCAACAACAAACTACCTTCTATAACGACAAGGCAACAATCCATTGTAGTAAAAAAAATCTCGACAACAGACTACCTTTCATAATGACAAGGCTACCATCCATTGTAGTAACAAAAATATCGACAATAAACTACCTTCCATAATGACAAGGCTACCATCCCTTAGAGTACCAAAAATGTCGACAACAGACTACCTTCCATAATGACAAGGCTACCATCCATTGGAGTAACAAAGATATCGACAACATACTATGTTCTATAATGACAATGCTACCATTCCTTAGAGTAACAAAAATCATGACAACAAACTACCTTCCATAATGACAAGGCTACCATCCATTGGAAAAACAAAAATATCGACAACACACTACCTTCCATAATGACAAGGCTACCATCCAATCCAGTAACAAAAATCTCGACAACACACTACCTTCCATAATGACAAGGCTACCATCCAATCCTGTAACAAAAATCTCGACAAAAGACTACCTTCCATAATGACAAGGCTACCATCCATTGGAGTAACAAAAATATCGAGAACAAACTACCTTCCATAATGACAAGGCTACCGTCCATTGGAATAACAAAAATCTCGACAACAGACTATGTTCCATAATGACAAGGCTACCATCCCTTAGAGTAACAAAAATCTCGACAACTGATTACCTTCCTTAATGACAAGGCTACCATCCATTGGAAAAACAAAAATATTGACAACACACTACCTTCCATAATGACAAGGCTACCATCAAATGGAGTAACAAAAGTCTCGACAACAGACTACCTTCCATAATGACCAGGCTACCATCCATTGGAGTAACAAAAATCACGACAACATACTACCTTTATAATGATAAGGCTACCATCCATTGGAATAAAAAAATATCGAAAACACACTACCTTCCATAATGACAAGGCTACCATCCAATGGAGTAACAAAAATCTCGACAAAAGACTACCTTCCATAATGACTAGGCTACCATCCATTGGAGTAACAAAGATATCGACAACATACTACCTTCCATAAAAACAAGGCTATAATCATTTGTAGTAACAAAAATCTCGACAACAAACTACCTTCCATAATGACAAGGCTACCATCCATTGTAGTAACAAAAATCTCAACAATAGAGTACCTTCCATAATGACAAGGCTACCATCCATTGGAGTAACAAAGATATCGACAACAAACTACCTTCTATAACGACAAGGCTACAATCCATTGAAGTAAAAAAAATCTCGACAACAGACTACCTTTCATAATGACAAGGCTACCATCCATTGTAGTAACAAAAATATCGACAATAGACTACCTTCCATAATGACAAGGCTACCATCCATTGGAGTAACAAAGATATCGACAACAGACTACCTTCTATAACGACAAGGCTACAATCCATTAGAGTAACAAAAATCTCGACAACAGACTACCTTTCATAATGACAAGGCTACCATCCATTGTAGTAACAACAATATCGACAATAGACTACCTTCCATAATGACAAGGCTACCATCCCTTAGAGTACCAAAAATGTCGACAACATACTACGTTCTATAGTGACAAGGCTACCATCCATTGGAGTAACAAAAATCATGACAACAAACTACCTTCCATAATGATAAGGCTACCATCCATGGGAAAAACAAAAATATCGACAACACACTACCTTCCATAATGACAAGGCTACCATCCAATCCAGTAACAAAAATCTCGACAACACACTACCTTCCATAATGACAAGGCTACCATCCAATCAAGTAACAAAATTCTCGACAATAGACTACCTTCCATAATGACAAGGCTAGCATCCATTGGAGTAACAAAAATATCGAGAACAAACTACCTTCCATAATGACAAGGCTACCATCCATTGGAGTAACAAAAATCTCGACAACATTCTACCTTCCATAATAACAAGGCTACCATGCATTGGAAGAACAAAAAATTTCGACAACACACTACCTTCCATAATGACAAGGCTACAATCCCTTAGAGTAACAAAAATCTCGACAACAGACTACCTTCCATAATGACAAGGCTACCATCCATTGGAGTAACAAACATATCGATAACATACTACCTTCCATAATGACAAGGATACCATCCACTGGAGTTACAAAAATCTCGACAACAGACAACCTTCCATAATGACTAGGCTAACATCCATTGGAGTAACAAAGATATCGACAACATACTACGTTCTATAATGACAAGGATACCATTCCTTAGAGTAACAAAAATCATGACATTAGACTACCTTCCATAATGACAAGGCTACCATCCAATCCAGTAACAAAAATCTCGACAACAGACTACCTTCCATAATGACAAGGCTACCATACATTGTAGTAACAAAAATCTCGACAATAGACTACCTTCCATAATGACAAGGCTACAATCCATTGGAGTAACAAAAATATCGAGAACAGACTACCTTCCATAATGACAAGGCTACCATCCATTGGAGTTACAAAAATCTCGATAACATTCTACCTTCCATAATGACAAGGCTACCATGGATTGGAAGAACAAAAATATCGACAACACACTATCTTCCATAATGACAAGGCTACCATCCCTTAGAGTAACAAAAATCTCGACAACAGACTACCTTCCATAATGACAAGGCTATTATCCATTGGAGTAACAAACACATCGATAACATACTACCTTCCATAATGACAAGGATACCATCCATTAGAGTAACAAAAATCTCGATAATAGACTACCTTCCATAATGACTAGGCTACCATCCTTTGGAGTAACAAAGATATCCATAACAGACTACCTTCCATAACGACAAGGCTACAATCCATTGTAGTAACAAAAATCTCGACAACAGACTACCTTCCATAATGACAAGGCTACCATCCATTGTAGTGACAAAAATCTGGACAATAGACAACCTTCCATAATGACCAGGCTACCATCCATTGGAGTAACAAAAATCACGACAACATACTACCTTCCATAATGATAAGGCTACCATCCATTGGAATAAAAAAAATATCGACAACACACTACCTTCCATAATGACAAGGCTACCATCCAATGGAGTAACAAAAATCTCGAAAACAGACTACCTTTCATAATGACTAGGCTACCATCGATTGGAGTAGCAAAGATATCAACAACATACTACCTTCCATAAAAACAAGGCTATAATCATTTGTAGTAACAAAAATCTCGACAACATTCTACCTTCCATAATGACAAGGATACCATGCATTAGAAGAACAAAAATATCGATAACACACTACCTTCCATAATGACAAGGCTACCATCCCTTAGAGTAACAAAAATCTCGACAACAGACTACCTTCCATAATGACAAGGCTACTATCTATTGGAGTAACAAACATATCGATAACATACTACCTTCCATAATGACAAGGATACCTTCCATTGTAGTGACAAAAATCTCGACAATAGACTACCTTCCATAATGACAAGGCTACAATCTATTATAGTAACAAAAATCTCGACAATAGACTACCTTTGATAATGACAAGGCTACCGTCCATTGGAATAATAAAAATATCGACAACAGACTACGTTCCATAACGAAAAGGCTACCATCCCTTAGAGTAACAAAAATGTCAACAAAAGACTACCTTCTATAATGACAAGGCTACCATCCATTGGAGTAACAAAGATATTGACAACATACTACGTTCTATAATGACAAGGCTACGATTCCTTAGAGTAACAAAAATCATGACAACAGACTACCTTCCATAATGACAAGGCTACCATCCAATCCAGTAACAAAACTCTCGACAACAGACTACCTTCCATAATGACAAGGCTACAATCCATTGTAGTAACAAAAATCTCGACAATAGACTACCTTCCATAATGACAAGGCTACCATCCATTGGAGTAACAAAAATATCGAGAACAGACTACCTTCCATAATGACAAGGCTACCATCCATTGGAGTTACAAAAATCTCTATAACATTCTACCTTCCATAATAACAAGGCTACCATGGATTGGAAGAACAAAAATATCGACAACACACTATCTTCCATAATGACAAGGCTACCATCCCTTAAAGTAACAAAAATCTCGACAACAGACTACCTTCCATAATGACAAGGCTAATATCCATTGGAGTAACAAACACATCGATAACATACTACCTTCCATAATGACAAGGATACCATCCATTGGAGTAACAAAAATCTCGATAACAGACTACCTTCCATAATGACTAGGCTACCATTCTTTGGAGTAACAAAGATATCCATAACAAACTACCTTCCATAACGACAAGGCTACAATCCATTGTAGTATCAAAAATCTCGACAACAGACTACCTTCCATAATGACAAGGCTACCATCCATTGTAGTGACAAAAATCTAGACAACAAACTACCTTCCATAATTACAAGGCTACCATCCACTGGAGTAACAAAAATCTCGACAACATACTACTTTCCATAATGACAAGGTTACAATCTATTATAGAAACCAAAATGTCAACAACATACTACCTTTCATAATGACAAGGCTACCGTCCATTGGAATAACAAAAATCTCGACAACAGACTATGTTCCATAATGACAAGGCTACCATCCCTTACAGTAACAAAAATCTCGACAACAGATTACCTTCCATAATGACAAGGCTACCATTTATTGGAAAAACAAAAATATCGACAACACACTACCTTCCATAAGGACAAGGCTACCATCCAATGGAGTAACAAAAATCTCGACAACAGACTACCTTCCATAATGACAAGGCTACCATCCATTGTAGTGACAAAAATCTCGACAATAGACTACCTTCCATAATTACAAGGCTACCATCCACTGGAGTAACAAAAATCTCGACAACATACTACCTTCCATAATGACAAGGCTACAATCTATTATAGAAACCAAAATCTCGACAACAGAAAACCTTTCATAATGACAAGGCTACCGTCCATTAGAATAACAAAAATCTCGACAACAGACTATGTTCCATAATGACAAGGCTACCATCCCTTAGAGTAACAAAAATCATGACAACTGATTACCTTCCTTAATGACAAGGCTACCATCCATTGGAAAAATAAAAATATCGACAACACACTACCTTCCATAATGACAAGGCTACCATCCAATGGAGTAACAAAAATCTCGACAATAGACTACCTTCCATAATGACCAGGCTACCATCCATTCGAGTAACAAAAATCACGACAACATACTACCTTCCATAATGATAAGGCTACCAGCCATTGGAATAAAAAAAATATCGACAACACACTACCTTCCATAATGACAAGGCTACCATCCAATGGAGTAACAAAAATCTCGACAACAGACTACCTTTCATAATGACTAGGCTACCATCCATTGGAGTAACAAAGATATCAACAACATACTACCTTCCATAAAAACAAGGCTATAATCATTTGTAGTAAGAAAAATCTCGACAACATTCTACCTTCCATAATGACAAGGATACCATGCATTAGAAGAACAAAAATATCGATAACACACTACCTTCCATAATGACAAGGCTACCATCCCTTAGAGTAACAAAAATCTCGACAACAGACTACCTTCCATAATGACAAGGCTACTATCTATTGGAGTAACAAACATATCGATAACATACTACCTTCCATAATGACAAGGATACCTTCCATTGTAGTGACAAAAATCTCGACAATAGACTATCTTCCATAATGACAAGGCTACCATCCATTGGAGTAACAAAAATCTCGACAACCTACTACCTTCCATAATGACAAGGCTACAATCTATTATAGTAACAAATATCTCGACAATAGACTACCTTTGATAATGACAAGGCTACCGTCCATTGGAATAATAAAAATATCGACAACAGACTACGTTCCATAATGACAAGGCTACCATCCCTTAGAGTAACAAAAATGTCAACAAAAGACTACCTTCTATAATGACAAGGCTACCATCCATTGGAGTAACAAAGATATTGACAACATACTACGTTCTATAATGACAAGGCTACCATTCCTTAGAGTAACAAAAATCATGACAACAGACTACCTTCCATAATGACAAGGCTACCATCCAATCCAGTAACAAAACTCTCGACAACAGACTACCTTCCATAATGACAAGGCTACCATCCATTGTAGTAACAAAAATCTCGACAATAGACTACCTTCCATAATGACAAGGCTACCATCCATTGGAGTAACAAAAATATCGAGAACAGACTACCTTCCATAATGACAAGGCTACCATCCATTGGAGTTACAAAAATCTCTATAACATTCTACCTTCCATAATAACAAGGCTACCAAGGATTGGAAGAACAAAAATATCGACAACACACTATCTTCCATAATGACAAGGCTACCATCCCTTAAAGTAACAAAAATCTCGACAACAGACTACCTTCCATAATGACAAGGCTAATATCCATTGGAGTAACAAACACATCGATAACATACTACCTTCCATAATGACAAGGATACCATCCATTGGAGTAACAAAAATCTCGATAACAGACTACCTTCCATAATGACTAGGCTACCATTATTTGGAGTAACAAAGATATCCATAACAAACTACCTTCCATAACGACAAGGCTACAATCCATTGTAGTATCAAAAATCTCGACAACAGACTACCTTCCATAATGACAAGGCTACCATCCATTGTAGTGACAAAAATCTAGACAACAAACTACCTTCCATAATTACAAGGCTACCATCCACTGGAGTAACAAAAATCTCGACAACATACTACTTTCCATAATGACAAGGTTACAATCTATTATAGAAACCAAAATGTCAACAACATACTACCTTTCATAATGACAAGGCTACCGTCCATTGGAATAACAAAAATCTCGACAACAGACTATGTTCCATAATGACAAGGCTACCATCCCTTACAGTAACAAAAATCTCGACAACAGATTACCTTCCATAATGACAAGGCTACCATTTATTGGAAAAACAAAAATATCGACAACACACTACCTTCCATAAGGACAAGGCTACCATCCAATGGAGTAACAAAAATCTCGACAACAGACTACCTTCCATAATGACAAGGCTACCATCCATTGTAGTGACAAAAATCTCGACAATAGACTACCTTCCATAATTACAAGGCTACCATCCACTGGAGTAACAAAAATCTCGACAACATACTACCTTCCATAATGACAAGGCTACAATCTATTATAGAAACCAAAATCTCGACAACAGAATACCTTTCATAATGACAAGGCTACCGTCCATTAGAATAACAAAAATCTCGACAACAGACTATGTTCCATAATGACAAGGCTACCATCCCTTAGAGTAACAAAAATCTTGACAACTGATTACCTTCCTTAATGACAAGGCTACCATCCATTGGAAAAACAAAAATATCGACAACACACTACCTTCCATAATGACAAGGCTACCATCCAATGGAGTAACAAAAATCTCGACAACAGACTACCTTCCAAAATGACAAGGCTACCATCCATTGGAGTAACAAAAATCACGACAACATACTACCTTCCATAATGATAAGGCTACCAGCCATTGGAATAAAAAAAATATCGACAACACACTACCTTCCATAATGACAAGGCTACCATCCAATGGAGTAACAAAAATCTTGACAACAGACTACCTTTCATAATGACTAGGCTACCATCCATTGGAGTAACAAAGATATCAACAACATACTACCTTCCATAAAAACAAGGCTATAATCATTTGTAGTAACAAAAATCTCGACAACATTCTACCTTCCATAATGACAAGGATACCATGCATTAGAAGAACAAAAATATCGACAACACACTACCTTCCATAATGACAAGGCTACCATCCCTTAGAGTAATAAAAATCTCGACAACAGACTACCTTCCATAATGACAAGGCTACTATCTATTGGAGTAACAAACATATCGATAACATACTACCTTCCATAATGACAAGGATACCTTCCATTGTAGTGACAAAAATCTCGACAATAGACTATCTTCCATAATGACAAGGCTACCATCCATTGGAGTAACAAAAATCTCGACAACATACTACCTTCCATAATGACAAGGCTACAATCTATTATAGTAACAAAAATCTCGACAATAGACTACCTTTGATAATGACAAGGCTACCGTCCATTGGAATAATAAAAATATGGACAACTGACTACGTTCCATAATGACAAGGCAACCATCCCTTAGAGTAACAAAAATGTCGACAAAAGACTACCTTTTATAATGACAAGACTACCATCCATTGGAGTAACAAAGATATCGACAACATACTACGTTCTATAATGACAAGGCTACCATTCCTTATAGTAACAAAAATCATGACAACAGACTACCTTCCATAATGACAAGGCTACCATCCAATCCAGTAACAAAACTCTCGACAACAGACTACCTTCCATAATGACAAGGCTAATATCCATTGGAGTAACAAACACATCGATAACATACTACCTTCCATAATGACAAGGATACCATCCATTGGAGTTACAAAAATCTCGATAACAGACTAACTTCCATAATGACTAGGCTACCATCCTTTGGAGTAACAAAGATATCCATAACAAACTACCTTCCATAACGACAAGGCTACAATCCATTGTAGTAACAAAAATCTCGACAACAGACTACCTTCCATAATGACAAGGCTACCATCCAATGTAGTGACAAAAATCTCGACAATAAACTGCCTTCCATAATTACAAGGCTACCATCCACTAGAGTAACAAAAATCTCGACAACATACTACTTTCCATAATGACAAGGTTACAATCTATTATAGAAACCAAAATGTCGACAACATACTACCTTTCATAATGACAAGGCTACCATCCCTTGTAGTAACAAAAATATCGACAATAGACTACCTTCAATAATGACAAGGCTACCATCCCTTAGAGTACCAAAAATGTCGACAACAGACTACCTTCCATAATGACAAGGCTACCATCCATTGGAGTAACAAACATATCGACAACATACTACGTTCTATAATGACAAGGCTACCATTCCTTAGAGTAACAAAAATCATGACAACAAACTACCTTCCATAATGACAAGGCTACCATCCATTGGAAAAACAAAAATATCGACAACACACTACCTTTCATAATGACAAGGCTACCATCCAATCCAGTAACAAAAATCTCGACAACAGACTACCTTCCATAATGACAAGGCTACCATCCATTGGAGTAACAAAAATCTCAACAATAGAGTACCTTCCATAATGACAAGGGTACCATCCATTGGAGTAAAAAATATATCAACAACAAACTACCTTCTATAACGACAAGGCAACAATCCATTGTAGTAAAAAAAATCTCGACAACAGACTACCTTTCATAATGACAAGGCTACCATCCATTGTAGTAACAAAAATATCGACAATAGACTACCTTCCATAATGAAAAGGCTACCATCCCTTAGAGTACCAAAAATGTCGACAACAGACTACCTTCCATAATGACAAGGCTACCATCCATTGGAGTAACAAAGATATCGACAACATACTATGTTCTATAATGACAATGCTACCATTCCTTAGAGTAACAAAAATCATGACAACAAACTACCTTCCATAATGACAAGGCTACCATCCATTGGAAAAACAAAAATATCGACAACACACTACCTTCCATAATGACAAGGCTACCATCCAATCCAGTAACAAAAATCTCGACAACACACTACATTCCATAATGACAAGGCTACCATCCAATCCAGTAACAAAAATCTCGACAAAAGACTACCTTCCATAATGACAAGGCTACCATCCATTGGAGTAACAAAAATATCGAGAACAAACTACCTTCCATAATGACAAGGCTACCATCCATTGGAATAACAAAAATCTCGACAACAGACTATGTTCCATAATGACAAGGCTACCATCCCTTAGAGTAACAAAAATCTCGACAACTGATTACCTTCCTTAATGACAAGGCTACCATCCATTGGAAAAACAAAAATATCGACAACACACTACCTTCCATAATGACAAGGCTACCATCCAATGGAGTAACAAAAATCTCGACAACAGACTACCTTCCATAATGACCAGGCTACCATCCATTGGAGTAACAAAAATCACGACAACATACTACCTTTATAATGATAAGGCTACCATCCATTGGAATAAAAAAATATCGAAAACACACTACCTTCCATAATGACAAGGCTACCATCCAATGGAGTAACAAAAATCTCGACAAAAGACTACCTTCCATAATGACTAGTCTACCATCCATTGGAGTAACAAAGATATCGACAACATACTACCTTCCATAAAAACAAGGCTATAATCATTTGTAGTAACAAAAATCTCGACAACAGACTACCTTCCATAATGACAAGGCTACCATCCATTGTAGTAACAAAAATCTCAACAATAGAGTACCTTCCATAATGACAAGGCTACCATCCATTAGAGTAACAAAGATATCGACAACAGACTACCTTCTATTACGACAAGGCTACAATCCATTGAAGTAACAAAAATCTCGACAACAGACTACCTTTCATAATGAGAAGGCTACCATCCATTGTAGTAACAAAAATATCGACAATAGACTACCTTCCATAATGACAAGGCTACCATCCATTGGAGTAACAAAGATATCGACAACAGACTACCTTCTATAACGACAAGGCTACAATCCATTGTAGTAAAAAAAATCTCGACAACAGACTACCTTTCATAATGACAAGGCTACCATCCATTGTAGTAACAAAAATATCGACAATAGACTACCTTCCATAATGACAAGGCTACCATCCCTTAGAGTACCAAAAATGTCGACAACATACTACGTTCTATAATGACAAGGCTACCATCCATTGGAGTAACAAAAATCATGACAACAAACTACCTTCCATAATGATAAGGCTACCATCCATGGGAAAAACAAAAATATCGACAACACACTACCTTCCATAATGACAAGGCTACCATCCAATCCAGTAACAAAAATCTCGACAACACACTACCTTCCATAATGACAAGGCTACCATCCAATCAAGTAACAAAAATCTCGACAATAGACTACCTTCCATAATGACAAGGCTAGCATCCATTGGAGTAACAAAAATATCGAGAACAAACTACCTTCCATAATGACAAGGCTACCATCCATTGGAGTAACAAAAATCTCGACAACATTCTACCTTCCATAATGACAAGGCTACCATGCATTGGAAGAACAAAAAATTTCGACAAAACACTACCTTCCATAATGACAACGCTACAATCCCTTAGAGTAACAAAAATCTCGACAACAGACTACCTTCCATAATGACAAGGCTACCATCCATTGGAGTAACAAACATATCGATAACATACTACCTTCCATAATGACAAGGATACCATCCACTGGAGTTACAAAAATCTCGACAACAGACTACCTTCCATAATGACTAGGCTACCATCCTTTGGAGTAACAAAGATATCGATAACAGACTACCTTCCATAACGACAACGCTACAATCCATTGTAGTAACAAAAATCTCGACAACAGACTACCTTCCATAATGACAAGGCTACCATCCATTGTAGTGACAAAAATCTCGACAATAGACTACCTTCCATAATTACAAGGCTACCATCCACTGGAGTAACAAAAATCTCTACAACATACTACCTTCCATAATTACAAGGCTACCATCCACTGGAGTAACAAAAATCTCTACAACATACTACCTTCCATAATTACAAGGCTACCATCCATTGGGGTAACAAAGATATCAACAACATACTACCTTCCATAAAAACAAGGCTATAATCATTTGTAGTAACAAAAATCTCGACAACACACTTCCTTCCATAATGACAAGGCTACCATCCATTGTAGTAACAAAAATCTCAACAATAGAGTAACTTCCATAATGACAAGGCTACCGTCCATTGGAGTAACAAAGATATCAACATCAGACTACCTTCTATAACGACAAGGCTACAATCCATTGAAGTAACAAAAATCTCGACAACAGACTACCTTTCATAATGACAAGGCTACCATCCATTGTAGTAACAAAAATATGGACAATAGACTACCTTCCATAATGACAAGGCTACCATCCCTTAGAGTACCAAAAATGTCGACAACAGACTACCTTCCATAATGACAAGGCTACCATCCATTGGAGTAACAAAGATATCGACAACATACTACGTTCTATAATGACAAGGCTACCATTCCTTAGAGTAACAAAAATCATGACAATAAACTACCTTCCATAATGACAAGGCTACCATCCATTGGAAAAACAAAAATATCGACAACACACTACCTTCCATAATGACAAGGCTACCATCCAATCCAGTAACAAAAATCTCGACAACACACTACCTTCCATAATGACAAGGCTACCATCCAATCCAGTAACAAAAATCTCGACAATAGACTACCTTCCATAATGACAAGGCTACCATCCATTGGAGTAACAAATATATCGAGAACAAACTACCTTTCATAATGACAAGGCTACCATCCATTGGAGTAACAAAAATCTTGACCACATTCTACCTTCCATAATGACAAGGCTACCATCCATTGTAGTAACAAAAATCTCGACAATAGACTACCTTCTATAGCGACAAGGATACAATCCATTATAGTAACAAAAATCTCGACAACAACAGACTACCTTCCATAATGACAAGGCTACCATCCATTGTAGTAACAAAAATATCGACAATAGACTACCTCACATAATGACAAGGCTACCATCCATTGGAGTAACAAAGATATCAACAACATACTACCTTCCGTAATGACAAGGCTATCATCCATTGTTGTAACTAAAATCACGACAATAGACTACCTTCCATAATGACAAGGCTACCATCCATTGGAATAAAAAAAATATCGACAACACACTACCTTCCATAATGACAAGGCTACCATCCAATGGAGTAACAAAAATCTCGATAGCAGACTACCTTCCATAATGACTAGGCTACCATCCATTGGAGTAACAAAGATATCGACAACAGACTACCTTTCATAATGACAAGGCTACCATCCATTGTAGTAACAAAAATATCGACAATAGACTACCTTCCATAATGACAAGGCTACCATCCATTGTAGTAACAAAGATATCGACAACATACTACCTTCCATAATGACAAGGCTACCATCCATTTGGAATAAGAATAATATCGACAACACACCGCCTTCCATAATGACAAGTCTACCATCCAATGGAGTAACATAAATCTAGACAACAGACTACCTTCCATAATGACTAGGTTACCATCCATTGGAGTAACAAAGATATCGACAACAGACTACCTTCTATAACGACAAGCTACAATCCATTATAGTAAAAAAAATCTCGACAATAGACTTCCTTCCATAATGACAAGGCTACCATCCAATCCAGTAACAAAAATCTCGACAATAGACTACCTTCCATAATGACAAGGCTACCATCCATTGGAGTAACAAATATATCGAGAACAAACTACCTTTCATAATGACAAGGCTACCATCCATTGGAGTAACAAAAATCTTGACAACATTCTACCTTTCATAATGACAAGGCTACCGTGCATTGGAAGAACAAAAATATCGACAACACACTACCTTCCATAATGACAAGGCTACCATCCCTTAGAGTAACAAAAATCTCGATAACAGACTACCTTCTATAACGACAAGGATACAATCCATTATAGTAACAAAAATCTCGACAACAACAGACTACCTTCCATAATGATAAGGCTACCATCCATTGTAGTAACAAAAATATCGACAATAGACTACCTCACATAATGACAAGGCTACCATCCGTTGGAGTAACAAAGATATCAACAACATACTACCTTCCATAATGACAAGGCTATCATCCATTGTTGTAACTAAAATCACGACAATAGACTACCTTCCATAATGACAAGGCTACCATCCATTGGAATAAAAAAAATATCGACAACACACTACCTTCCATAATGACAAGGCTACCATCCAATGGAGTAACAAAAATATCGATAGCAGACTACCTTCCATAATGACTAGGCTACCATCCATTGGAGTAACAAAGATATCGACAACAGACTACCTTTCATAATGACAAGGCTACCATCCATTGTAGTAACAAAAATATCGATAATAGACTACCTTCCATAATGACAAGGCTACCATCCATTGGAGTAACAAAGATATCAACAACATACTACCTTCCATAATGACAAGGCTACCATCCATTTGGAATAAGAATAATATCGACAACACACCGCCTTCCATAATGACAAGTCTACCATCCAATGGAGTAACAAAAATCTAGACAACAGACTACCTTCCATAATGACTAGGTTACCATCCATTGGAGTAACAAAGATATCGACAACAGGCTACCTTCTATAACGACAAGCTACAATCCATTATAGTAAAAAAAATCTCGACAATAGACTACCTCCCATAATAACAAGGCTACCATCCATTGGAATAACAAAGATATCAACAACATACTACCTTCCATAATGACAAGGCTACCATCCATTGGAGTAACAAAAATCACGACAACATACTACCTTCCAGAATGACAAGGCTACCATCCATTGGAATAAAAAAAATATCGACAACACACTACCTTTCATAATGACAAGGCTACCATCCAATGGAGTAACAAAAATCTCGACAACAGAGTACCTTCCATAATGACTAGGCTACCATCCATTGGAGTAACAAAGTTATCGACAACATAGTACCTTCCATAAAGACAAGGCTATAATCATTTGTAGTAACAAAAATCTCCACAACAGACTACCTCCCATAATGAGAAGGCTACCATCCATTGCAGTAAAAAAAATCTCAACAATAGACTACCTCCCATAATGACAAGGCTACCATCCATTGGAGTAACAAAGATATCGACAATAGACTACCTTCTATAACGACAAGGCTACAATCCATTGTAGTAACAAAAATCTCGACAACAGACTACCTTTCATAATGACAAGGCTACCATCCATTGTAGTAACAAAAATATCGACAATAGACTACCTTCCATAATGAAAAGGCTACCATCCATTAGAGTAAAAAATCTCAACAATAGACAACCTTCCATAATGACAAGGCTATAATCCATTGCAGTAACAAAAATCTCGACAACAAACTACCTTCCATAATGACTAGGTTACCATCCATTGGAGTAACAAAGATATCGACAACAGACTACCTTTTATAACGACAAGGCTACAATCCATTATAGTAACAAAAATCTCGACAACAGACTACCTTCCATAATTACAAGGCTACCATCCATTGTAGTAACAAAAATATCGACAATAGACTACCTCAATTAATGACAAGGCTACCATCCATTGGAGTAACAAAGATATCAACAACATACTACCTTCCATAATGACAAGGCTATCATCCATTGGAGTAACAAAAATCACGACAACAGACTACCTTCCATAATGACAAGGCTACCATCCATTGGAATAAGAATAATATCGACAACACACTGCCTTCCATAATGTCAAGGCTACCATCCAATGGAGTAACAAAAATCTAGACAACAGACTACTTTCCATAATGACTAGGTTACCATCCATTGGAGTAACAAAGATATCGACAACACACTACCTTCTATAACGACAAGCTACAATCCATTATAGTAACAAAAATCTCGACAACAGACTACCTTCCATAATGACAAGGCTACCACCCATTGTAGTAACAAAAATATCGACAATAGACTACCTCCCATAATGACAAGGCTACCATCCATTGGAATAACAAAGATATCAACAACATACTACCTTCCATAATGACAAGGCTACAATCCATTGGAGTAACAAAAATCACGATAACATACTACCTTCCATAATGACATGGCTACCATCCATTGGAATAAAAAAAATATCGACAACACACTACCTTCCATAATGACAAGGCTACCATGCAATGGAGTAACAAAAATCTCGACAACAGAGTACCTTCCATAATGACTAGGCTACCATCCATTGGAGTAACAAAGATATCGAAAACATACTACCTTCAATAATGACAAGGCTACAATCTATTATAGAAACCAAAATCTCGACAACAGACTACCTTTCATAATGACAAGGCTACCATCCATTGGAAAAACAAAAATATCGACAACACACTACCTTCCATAATGACAAGGCTATCATCGAATGGGGTAACAAAAATCTCGACAACAGACTACCTTCCATAATGACAAGGCTACCATCCATTGTAGTAACAAAAATCTCGACAATATACTACTTTCGATAATGTCAAGGCTACCATTCATTGGAGTAAAAAAAATCTCGACAATAGACTACCTTCCATAATGACAAGGCTACAATCCATTGGAGTAAACAAAAATCTCGACAACAGACTACCTTCTATAACGACAAGGCTACCATCCATTGTAGTAAAAAAATATCGACAATAGACTACCTCCCATAATGACAAGGCTACCATCCATTGGAGTAACAAAGATATCAACAACATACTACCTTCCATAATGACAAGGTTACCATCCATTGGAGTAACAAAAATCACGACAACATACTACCTTTCATAATGACAAGGCTACCATCCAATGGAATAAAAAAATATCGATAACGCACTACCTTCCATAATGACAAGGCTACCATCCAATGGAGTAACAAAAATATCGACAACAGAGTACCTTCCATAATGACTAGGCTACCATCCATTGGAGTAACAAAGATATCGACAACATACTACCTTCCATAATGACAAGGCTACAATCTATTATAGAAACCAAAATCTCAACAACAGACTACCTTTCATAATGACAAGGCTACCGTCCATTGGAATAACAAAAATGTCGACAATAGACTATGTTCCATAATGACAAGGCTACCATACCTTAGAGTAAATAAGCTCTCGACAACTGATTACCTTCCATAATGACAAGGCTACCATCCATTGGAAAAACAAAAATATCGACAACACACTACCTTCCATAATGACAAGGCTATCATCGAATGGGGTAACAAAAATCTCGACAACAGACTACCTTCCATAATGACAAGGCTACCATCCATTGTAGTAACAAAAATCTCGACAATAGACTACTTTCGATAATGACAAGGCTACCATTCATTGGACTAAAAAAAATCTCGACAATAGACTACCTTCCATAATGACAAGGCTACAATCCATTGGAGTAAATAAAAATCTCGACAACAGACTACCTTCTATAACGACAAGGCTACCATCCATTGTAGTAAAAAAATATCGACAATAGACTACCTCCCATAATGACAAGGCTACCATCCATTGGAGTAACAAAGATATCAACAACATACTACCTTCCATAATGACAAGGTTACCATCCATTGAAGTAACAAAAATCACGACAACATACTACCTTTCATAATGACAAGGCTACCATCCAATGGAATAAAAAAATAAAGACAACACACTACCTTCCATAATGACAAGGCTACCATCCAATGGAGTAACAAAAATCTCGACAACAGAGTACCTTCCATAATGACTAGGCTACCATCCATTGGAGTAACAAAGATATCGACAACATACTACCTTCCATAATGACAAGGCTATAATCATTTGTAGTAACAAAAATCTCCACAACAGACTATCTTCCATAATGAGAAGGCTACCATCCATTGTAGTAACACAAATCTCAAGAATAGAGTACCTTCCATAATGACAAGGCTACCATCCATTGGAGTAACAAAGATATCGACAATAGACTACCTTCTATAACGACAAGGCTACAATCAATTGTAGTAACAAAAATCTCGACAACAGACTACCTTTCATAATGACAAGGCTACCATTCATTGTAGTAACAAAAATATCGACCATAGACTACCTTCCATAATGACAAGGCTAGCATCCATTGGAGTAGCAAAGATATCGACAACATACTACCTTCCATAATGACAAGGCTACCATCCATTGGAGTAACAAAAATCACGACAACAGACTACCTTCCATAATGACAAGGCTACCATTCATTGGAATAAGAATAATATCGACAACACACTACCTTCCATAATGACAAGGCTACCATCCAATGGAATAACAAAAATCTCAACAATAGACTACCTCCCATAATGATAAGGCTACCATCCATTGGAGTAATAAAGATATCGACAATAGACTACCTTCTATAACGACAAGGCTAAAATCCAATGTAGAAACAAAAATCTCGACAACAGACTACCTTTTATAATGACAAGGCTACCATCCATTGTAGTAACAAAAATATCGACAATAGACTACCTTCCATAATGACAAGGGTACCATCCATTATAGTAAAAAATCTCGACAATAGACTACCTTCCATAATGACAAGGCTACAATCCAATGCAGTCACAAAAATCTCGACAACAGACTACCTTCCATAATGACTAGGTTACCATCCATTGGAGTAACAAAGATATCGACAACAGACTACCTTGTATAACGACAAGGATACAATCCATTATAGTAACAAAAATCTCTACAACAGACTACCTTCCATAATGACAAGGCTACCATCCAATGGAGTAACAAAAATCTCACAGACTACCTTCCATAATGACTAGGCTATCATCCATTGGAGTAACAAAAATCACGACAACAGACTACCTTCCATAATGACAAGGCTACCATCTAATGGAGTAACAAAAATCTCACAGACTACCTTCCATAATGACTAGGCTACCATCCTTTGGAGTAACAAAGATATCGACAACAGACTACCTTTCATAATGACAAGGCTACCATCCATTGTAGTAACAAAAATATCGACAATAGACTACCTTCCATAATGACAAGGCTACCATCAATTGGAGTAACAAAGATATCGATAACATACTACCTTCCATAATGACAAGGCTACCATCTATTGGAGTAACAAAAATCACGACAGCAGACTACCTTCCATAATGACAAGGCTACCATCCATTTGGAATAAGAATAATATCGACAACACACTACCTTCCATAATGACAAGGCTACCATCCAATGGAGTAACAAAAATCTCGACAACAGACTACCTTCCATAATGACAAGGTAACCATCCATTGTAGTAACAAAAATCTCGACAATAGACTACTTTCCATAATGACAAGGCTACCATCCATTGGAGTAAAAAAATCTCGACAATAGACTACGTTCCATAATGACAAAGCTACAATCCATTGCAGTAACAAAAATCTCGACAACAGACTACCTTCCATAATGACTAGGTTACCATCCATTGGAGTAACAAAGATATCGACAACAGACTACCTTCTATAACGACAAGGCTACAATCCATTATAGTAACAAAAATCTCGACAACAGACTACCTTCCATAATGACAAGCCTACCATCCATTGTAGTAACAAAAATATCGACAATAGACTACCTCCCATAATGACAAGGCTACCATCCATTGGAGTAACAAAGATATCAACAACATACTACCTTCCATAAAGACAAGGCTACCATCCATTGGAGTAACAAAAATCACTATAACATACTACCTTCCATAATGACAAGGCTACCATCCATTGGCATAAAAAAAATATCGACAACACACTACCTTCCATAATGAAAAGGATACCATCCAATGGAGTAACAAAAATCTCAACAACAGAGTACCTTCCATAATGACTAGGCTACCATCCATTGGAGTAACAAAGATATCGAAAACATAGTACCTTCCATAACGACAAGGCTATAATCATTTGTAGTAACAAAAATCTCCACAACAGACTACCTTCCATAATGAGAAGACTACCACCCATTGTAGTAACAAAAATCTCAACAATAGAGTACTTTCCATAATGACAAGGCTACCATCCATTGGAGTAACAAAGATTTCGACAATAGACTACCTTTCATAATGATAAGGTTTCCATCCATTGTAGTAACAAAAATATCGACAATAGACTACCTTCCATAATGACAAGGCTACCATCCACTGTAGTTACAAAAATCTCGACAATAGACTACCTTCCATAATGACAAGGCTACAATCAATTGTAGTAACAAAAATCTCGACAACAGACTACCTTCCATAATGACAAGGCTACCATCCATTGGAATAATAAAGATATCGACAACATACTACCTTCCATAATGACAAGGCTATCATCCATTGGAGTAACAAAAATCACGACAATAGACTACCTTTCATAATGATAAGGATACCATCCATTGGAATAAGAATAATATCGACAACACACTACCTTCCATAATGACAAGGCTACCATCCAATGGAGTAACAAAAATCTCGACAACAGACTACCTTCCATAATGACTAAGCTACCATCCATTAGAGTTACAAAGAAATCGACAACAGACTACTTTCAATAACGACAAGGCTACAATCATTTGCAGTAACAAAAATCTTGACAACAGACTACCTTCCATAAAGACAAGGCAACCATTCATTGTAGTAACAAAAACCTAGACAATAGACTACCTTCCATAATGACAAGGCTACCATCCATTGGAGTTAAAAAAATCAGGACATCATACTACCTTCCATAATGACAAGGCTACCATCCATTGGAATAAAAAAAATATCGAAAACACACTACCTTCCATAATGACAAGGCTACCATCCAATGGAGTTACAAAAATCTCGACAACAGAGTACCTTCCATAATGACTAAGCTACCATCCATTGGAGTAACACAGATATCGACAACATACTACCTACCATACGACAAGGCTACAATCATTTATAGTAACAAAAATCTCCACAACAAACTACCTTCCATAATGAGAAGGCTACCATCCATTGTAGTAACAAAAATCTCAACAATAGACTACCTCACATAATGACAAGGCTACCATCCATTGGAGTAACAAAGATATCAACAACAGACTACCTTTCAGAATGACAAGGCTACCATCCATTGGAGTAACAAAAATATCGACAATAGACTACCTTCCATAATGACAAGGCTACCATCCATTGGAGTACCAAAGATATCGACAACATACTACCTTCCATAATGACAAGGCTACCATCTATTGGAGTAACAAAAATCACGACAACAAACTACCTTCCATAATGACAAGGCTACCATCCATTTGGAATAAGAATAATATCGCTAACACACTACCTTCCATAATGACAAGGCTACCATTCAATGGAGTAACAAAAATCTAGACAACAGACTACCTTCCATAATGACTAGGTTACCATGCATTGGAGTAACAAAGATATCGACAACAGACTACCTTCTATAACGACAAGCTAAAATCCATTATAGTAACAAAAATATCGACAACAGACTACCTTCCATAATGACAAGGCTACCATCCATTGTAGTAACAAAAATATCGACAATAGACTACCTCCCATAATGACAAGGCTACCATCCTTTGGAATAACAAAGATATCAACAACATACTACCTTCCATAATGACAAGGCTATCATCCATTGGAGTAACAAAAATCACGACAACATACTACCTTCCATAATGACAAGGCTACCATCCATTGGAATGAAAAAAAATATCGACAACACACTACCTTCCATAATGACAAGGCTACCATCCAATGTAGTAACAAAAATCTCGACAACAGAGTACCTTCCATAATGACTAGTCTACCATCCATTGGAGTGACAAAGATATCGACAACATAGTACCTTCCATAACGACAAGGCTATAATCATTTGTAGTAACAAAAATCTCCATAACAGACTACTTTCCATAATGAGAAGGCTACCATCCATTGCAGTAACAAAAATCTCAACAATAGACTACCTTCCATAATGACAAGGCTACCATCCATTGGAGTAACAAAGATATCGACAATAGACTACCTTCTATAACGATAAGGCTACAATCCATTATAGTAACAAAAATCTCGACAACAGACTACCTTTCATAATGACAAGGTTTCCATCCATTGTAGTAACAAAAATATCGACAATAGACTACCTTCCATAATGACAAGGCTACCATCCATTGGAGTAACAAAGATATCGACAACATACTACCTTCCATAATGACAAGGCTATCATCCATTGGAGTAACAAAAATCACGACAATAGACTACCTTTCATAATGACAAGGCTATCATCCATTGTAGAAACAAAAATATCGACAATAGACTACCTTCCATAATGAAAATGCTACCATCCATTGGAGTAAAAAATCTCGACAATAGATTACCTTCCATAATGACAAGGCTATAATCCATTGCAGTAACAAAAATCTCGACAATTGACTACCTTCCATAGTGACTAGGTTACCATCCATTTGAGTAACAAAGATATCGACAACAGACTACCTTCTATAACGACAAGGCTACAATCCATTATAGTAACAAAAATCTCGACAACAGACTACCTTCCATAATGACAAGGCTACCATCCATTGTAGTAACAAAAATATCGATAATAGACTACCTCACATAATGACAAGGCTACCATCCATTGAAGTAACAAAGATATCAACAACATACTACCTTCCATAATGACAAGGCTATCATCCATTGGAGTAACAAAAATCACGACAACAGACTACCTTCCATAATGACAAGGCTACCATCCATTGGAATAAAAAAAATATCCACAACACACTACCTTCTATAATGACAAGGCTACCATCCAATAGAGTAACAAAAATCTCGATAGCAGACTACCTTCCATAATGACTAGGCTACCATCCATTGGAGTAACAAAGATATTGACAACAGACTACCTTTCATAATGACAAGGCTCCTATCCATTGTAGTAACAAAAATATCGACATTAGACTACCTTCCATAATGACAAGGCTACCATCCATTGGAGTAACAAAGATATCGACAACATACTACCTTCGATAATGACAAGGCTACCATCTATTGGAGTAACAAAAATCACAACAACAGACTACCTTCCATAATGACAAGGCTACCATCCATTTGGAATAAGAATAATATCGACAACACACTGCCTTCCATAATGACAAGGCTACCATCCAATGGAGTAACAAAAATCTAGACAACAGACTACCTTCCATAATGACTAGGTTACCATCCATTGGAGTAACAAAGATATCGACAACATACTACCTTCTATAACGACAAGCTACAATCCATTATAGTAACAAAAATCTCGACAATAGACTACCTTCCATAATGACAAGGCTACCATCCATTGTAGTAATAAAAATATCGACAATAGACTACCTCCCATAATGACAAGGCTACCATTCATTGGAATAACAAAGATATCAACAACATACTACCTTCCATAATGACAAGGCTACCATCCATTGGAGTAACAAAAATCACGACAACATACTACCTTCCATCATGACAAGGCTACCATCCATTGGAATAAAAAAAATATCGACAACACGCTACCTTCCATAATGACAAGGATACCATCCAATGGAGTAACAAAAATCTCGATAGCATACTACCTTCCATAATGACTAGGCTACCATCCATTGGAGTAACAAAGATATCGACACAAGACTACCTTTCATAATGACAAGGCTACCATCCATTGTAGTAACAAAAATATCGAAAATAGACTACCTTCCATGATGACAAGGCTACCATCCATTGGAGTAACAAAGATATCGACAATAGACTACCTTCTATAACGACAAGGCTACAATCCATTGTAGTAACAAAAATCTCGACAACAGACTACCTTTCATAATGACAAGGCTACCATCCATTGTAGTAAAAAAAATATCGACAATAGACTACCTTCCATAATGAAAGGGCTACCATCCATTGGAGTAAAAAATCTCGACAATAGACTACCTTCCATAATGACAAGGCTATAATCCATTGTAGTAACAAAAATCTCGACAACAGACTACCTTCCATAATTACTAGGTTACCATCCATTGGAATAACAAAGATATCGACAACAAACTACCTTCTATAACGACAAGGCTACAATCCATTATAGTAACAAAAATCTCGACAACAGACTACCTTCCATAATGACAAGGCTACTATCCATTGTAGTAACAAAAATATCGACAATAGACTACCACACATAATGACAAGGCTACCATCCATTGGAGTAACAAAGATATAAACCACATACTACCTTCCATAATGACAAGGATATCATCCATTGGAGTAACAAAAATCACGACAACAGACTACCTTCCATAATGACAAGGCTACCATCCATTGGAATAAAAAAAATATCGACAACACACTACCTTCCATAATGACAAGGCTACCATCCAATGGAGTTACAAAAATCTCGACAACAGAGTACCTTCCATAATGACTAAGCTACCATCCATTGGAGTAACAAAGATATCGACAACATACTACCTACCATAACGACAAGGCTACAATCATTTATAGTAACAAAAATCTCCACAACAAACTACCTTCCATAATGAGAAGGCTACCATCCATTGTAGTAACAAAAATCTCTACAATAGACTACCTAACATAATGACAAGGCTACGATCCATTGGAGTAACAAAGATATCAACAACAGACTACCTTTCAGAATGACAAGGCTACCATCCATTGTAGTAACAAAAATATCGACAATAGACTACCTTCCATAATGACAAGGCTACCATCCATTGGAGTACCAAAGATATCGACAACATACTACCTTCCATAATGACAAGGCTACCATCTATTGGAGTAACAAAAATCACGACAACAAACTACCTTCCATAATGACAAGGCTACCATCCATTTGGAATAAGAATAATATCGCCAACACACTACCTTCCATAATGACAAGGCTACCATTCAATGGAGTAACAAAAATCTAGACAACAGACTACCTTCCATAATGACTAGGTTACCATCCATTGGAGTAACAAAGATATCGACAACAGAATACCTTCTATAACGACAAGCTAAAATCCATTATAGTAACAAAAATCTCGACAACAGACTACCTTCCATAATGACAAGGATACCATCCATTGTAGTAAAAAAAATATCGACAATAGACTACCTCCTATAATGACAAGGCTACCATCCTTTGGAATAACAAAGATATCAACAACATACTACCTTCCATAATGACAAGGCTATCATCCATTGGAGTAACAAAAATCACGACAACATACTACCTTCCATAATGACAAGGCTACCATCCATTGGAATAAAAAAAAAATATCGACAACACACTACCTTCCATAATGACAAGGCTACCATCCAATGTAGTAACAAAAATCTCGACAACAGAGTACCTTCCATAATGACAAGTCTACCATCCATTGGAGTGACAAAGATATCGACAACATAGTACCTTCCATAACGACAAGGCTATAATCATTTGTAGTAACAAAAATCTCCATAACAGACTACTTTCCATAATGAGAAGGCTACCATCCATTGCAGTAACAAAAATCTCAACAATAGACTACCTTCCATAATGACAAGGCTACCATCCATTGGAGTAACAAAGATATCGACAATAGACTACCTTCTATAACGACAAGGCTACAATCCATTATAGTAACAAAAATCTCGACAACAAACTACCTTTCATAATGACAAGGCTATCATCCATTGTAGAAACAAAAATATCGACAATAGACTACCTTCCATAATGAAAATGCTACCATCCATTGGAGTAAAAAATCTCGACAATAGATTACCTTCCATAATGACAAGGCTATAATCCATTGCAGTAACAAAAATCTCGACAATTGACTACCTTACATAGTGACTAGGTTACCATCCATTGGAGTAACAAAGATATCGACAACAAACTACCTTCTATAACGACAAGGCTACAATCCATTATAGTAACAAAAATCTCGACAACAGACTACCTTCCATAATGACAAGGCTACCATCCATTGTATTAACAAAAATATCGATAATCGACTACCTCACATAATTACAAGGCTACCATCCATTGAAGTAACAAAGATATCAACAACATACTACCTTCCATAATGACAAGGCTATCATCCATTGGAGTAACAAAAATCACGACAACAGACTACCTTCCATAATGACAAGGCTACCATCCATTGGAATAAAAAAAATATCCACAACACACTACCTTCCATAATGACAAGGCTACCATCCAATAGAGTAACAAAAATCTCGATAGCAGACTACCTTCCATAATGACTAGGCTACCATCCATTGGAGTAACAAAGATATCGACAACAGACTACCTTTCATAATGACAAGGCTCCTATCCATTGTAGTAACAAAAATATCGACATTAGACTACCTTCCATAATGACAAGGCTACCATCCATTGGAGTAACAAAGATATCGACAACATACTACCTTCGATAATGACAAGGCTACCATCTATTAGAGTAACAAAAATCACGACAACAGACTACCTTCCATAATGACAAGGCTACCATCCATTTGGAATAAGAATAATATCGACAACACACTGCCTTCCATAATGACAAGGCTACCATCTAATGGAGTAACAAAAATCTAGACAACAGACTACCTTCCATAATGACTAGGTTACCATCCATTGGATTAACAAAGATATCAACAACATACTACCTTCTATAACGACAAGCTACAATCCATTATAGTAACAAAAATCTCGACAATAGACTACCTTCCATAATGACAAGGCTACCATCCATTGTAGTAATAAAAATATCGACAATAGACTACCTCCCATAATGACAAGGCTACCATTCATTGGAATAACAAAGATATCAACAACATACTACCTTCCATAATGACAAGGCTACCATCCATTGGAGTAACAAAAATCACGACAACATACTACCTTCCATAATGACAAGGCTACCATCCATTGGAATAAAAAAAATATCGACAACACACTACCTTCCATAATGACAAGGATACCATCCAATGGAGTAACAAAAATCTCGATAGCATACTACCTTCCATAATGACTAGGCTACCATCCATTGGAGTAACAAAGATATCGACAACAGACTACCTTTCATAATGACAAGGCTACCATCCATTGTAGTAACAAAAATATCGATAATAGACTACCTTCCATGATGACAAGGCTACCATCCATTGGAGTAACAAAGATATCGACAATAGACTACCTTCTATAACGACAAGGCTACAATCCATTGTAGTAACAAAAATCTCGACAACAGACTACCTTTCATAATGACAAGACTACCATCCATTGTAGTAAAAAAAATATCGACAATAAACTACCTTCCATAATGAAAGGGCTACCATCCATTGGAGTAAAAAATCTCGACAATAGACTACCTTCCATAATGACAAGGCTATAATCCATTGTAGTAACAAAAATCTCGACAACAGACTACCTTCCATAATTACTAATTTACCATCCATTGGAATAACAAAGATATCGACAACAAACTACCTTCTATAACGACAAGGCTACAATCCATTATAGTAACAAAAATCTCGACAACAGACTACCTTCCATAATGACAAGGCTACTATCCATTGTAGTAACAAAAATATCGACAATAGACTACCACACATAATGACAAGGCTACCATCCATTGGAGTAACAAAGATATAAACTACATACTACCTTCCATAATGACAAGGATATCATCCATTGGAGTAACAAAACTCACGACAACAGGCTACCTTCCATAATGACAAGGCTACCATCCATTGGAATAAGAAAAATATCGACAACACACTACCTTCCATAATGACAAGGCTACCATCCAATGGAGTAACAAAAATCTCGATAGCAGACTACCTTCCATAATGACTAGGCTACTATCCATTGGAGTAACAAAGATATCGACAACAGACTACCTTTCATAATGACAAGGCTACCATCCATTGTAGTAACAAAAATATCGACATTAGACTACCTTCCATAATGACAAGGCTACCATCCATTGGAGTACCAAAGATATCGACAACATACTACCTTCCATAATGACAAGGCTACCATCTATTGGAGTAACAAAAATCACGACAACAAACTACCTTCCATAATGACAAGGCTACCATCCATTTGGAATAAGAATAATATCGCAAACACACTACCTTCCATAATGACAAGGCTACCATTCAATGGAGTAACAAAAATCTAGACAACAGACTACCTTCCATAATGACTAGGTTACCATCCATTGGAGTAACAAAGATATCGACAACAGACTACCTTCTATAACGACAAGCTAAAATCCATTATAGTAACAAAAATCTCGACAACACACTACCTTCCATAATGACAAGGCTACCATCCAATGGAGTAACAAAAATATCGACAACAGAGTACCGTCCATAATGACTAGTCTACCATCCATTGGAGTGACAAAGATATCGACAACATAGTACCTTCCATAACGACAAGGCTATAATCATTTGTAGTAACAAAAATCTCCATAACAGACTACTTTCCATAATGAGAAGGCTACCATCCATTGCAATAACAAAAATCACGACAATAGACTACCTTCCATAATGACAAGGCTACCATCCATTGGAGTAACAAAGATATCGACAATAGACTACCTTCTATAACGACAAGGCTACAATCCATTATAGTAACAAAAATCTCGACAACAGACTACCTTTGATAATGACAAGGCTATCATCCATTGTAGAAACAAAAATATCGACAATAGACTACCTTCCATAATGAAAAGGCTACCATCCATTGGAGTAAAAAATATCGACAATAGATTACCTTCCATAATGACAAGGCTTTAATCCATTGCAGTAACAAAAATCTCGACAATTGACTACCTTCCGTAGTGACTAGGTTACCATCCATTGGAGTAACAAAGATATCGACAACAGACTACCTTCTATAACGACAAGGCTACAATCCATTATAGTAACAAAAATCTCGACAAAAGACTACCTTCCATAATGACAAGGCTACCATCCATTGGAGTAACAAAAATATCGATAATAGACTACCTCCCATAATGACAAGGCTACCATCCTTTGGAATAACAAAGATATCAACAACATACTACCTTCCATAATGACAAGGCTATCATCCATTGGAGTAACAAAAATCACGACAACATACTACCTTCCATAATGACAAGGCTACCATCCAATGGAGTAACAAAAATATCCACAACACACTACCTTCCATAATGACAAGGCTACCATCCAATAGAGTAACAAAAATATCGATAGCAGACTACCTTCCATAATGACTAGGCTACCATCCATTGGAGTAACAAAGATATCGACAACAGACTACCTTTCATAATGACAAGCCTCCTATCCATTGTAGTAACAAAAATATCGACATTAGACTACCTTCCATAATGACAAGGCTACCATCCATTGGAGTAACAAAGATATCGACAACATACTACATTCGATAATGACAAGGCTACCATCTATTGGAGTAACAAAAATCACGACAACAGACTACCTTCCATAATGACAAGGCTACCATCCATTTGGAATAAGAATAATATCGACAACACACTGCCTTCCATAATGACAAGGCTACCATCCAATGGAGTAACAAAAATCTAGACAACAGACTACCTTCCATAATGACTAGGTTACCATCCATTGGAGTAACAAAGATATCAACAACATACTACCTTCTATAACGACAAGCTACAATCCATTATAGTAACAAAAATCTCGACAATAGACTACTATCCATAATGACAAGGCTACCATCCATTGTAGTAATAAAAATATCGACAATAGACTACCTCCCATAATGACAAGGCTACCATTCATTGGAATAACAAAGATATCAACAACATACTACCTTCCATAATGACAAGGCTACCATCCATTGGAGTAATAAAAATCACGACAACATACTACCTTCCATAATGACAAGGCTACCATCCATTGGAATAAAAACAATATCGACAACACACTACCTTCCATAATGACAAGGATACCATCCAATGGAGTAACAAAAATCTCGATAGCATACTACCTTCCATAATGACTAGGCTACCATCCATTGGAGTAACAAAGATATCGACAACAGACTACCTTTCATAATGACAAGGCTACCATCCATTGTAGTAACAAAAATATCGACAATAGACTATCTTCCATGATGACAAGGCTACCATCCATTGGAGTAACAAAGATATCGACAATAGACTACCTTCTATAACGACAAGGCTACAATCCATTGTAGTAACAAAAATCTCGACAACAGACTACCTTTCATAATGACAAGGCTACCATCCGTTGTAGTAAAAAAAATATCGACAATAGACTACCTTCCATAATGAAAGGGCTACCATCCATTAGAGTAAAAAATCTCGACAATAGACTACCTTCCATAATGACAAGGCTATAATCCATTGTAGTAACAAAAATCTCGACAACAGACTACCTTCCATAATTACTAATTTACCATCCATTGGAATAACAAAGATATCGACAACAAACTACCTTCTATAACGACAAGGCTACAATCCATTATAGTAACAAAAATCTCGACAACAGACTACCTTCCATAATGACAAGGCTACTATCCATTGTAGTAACAAAAATATCGACAATAGACTACCACACATAATGACAAGGCTACCATCCATTGGAGTAACAAAGATATAAACTACATACTACCTTCCATAATGACAAGGCTACCATCCATTTGGAATAAGAATAATATCGCAAACACACTACCTTCCATAATGACAAGGCTACCATTCAATGGAGTAACAAAAATCTAGACAACAGACTACCTTCCATAATGACTAGGTTACCATCCATTGGAGTAACAAAGATATCGACAACAGACTACCTTCTATAACGACAAGCTAAAATCCATTATAGTAACAAAAATCTCGACAACACACTACCTTCCATAATGACAAGGCTACCATCCAATGGAGTAACACAAATATCGAGAACAGAGTACCTTCCATAATGACTAGTCTACCATCCATTGGAGTGACAAAGATATCGACAACATAGTACCTTCCATAACGACAAGGCTATAATCATTTGTAGTAACAAAAATCTCCATAACAGACTACTTTCCATAATGAGAAGGCTACCATCCATTGCAGTAACAAAAATCTCAACAATAGACTACCTTCCATAATGACAAGGCTACCATCCATTGGAGTAACAAAGATATCGACAATAGACTACCTTCTATAACGACAAGGCTACAATCCATTATAGTAACAAAAATCTCGACAACAGACTACCTTTCATAATGACAAGGCTATCATCCATTGTAGAAACAAAAATATCGACAATAGACTACCTTCCATAATGAAAAGGCTACCATCCATTGGAGTAAAAAATCTCGACAATAGATTACCTTCCATAATGACAAGGCTTTAATCCATTGCAGTAACAAAAATCTTGACAATTGACTACCTTCCGTAGTGACTAGGTTACCATCCATTGGAGTAACAAAGATATCGACAACAGACTACCTTCTATAACGACAAGGCTACAATCCATTATAGTAACAAAAATCTCGACAAAAGACTACCTTCCATAATGACAAGGCTACCATCCATTGGAGTAACAAAAATATCGATAATAGACTACCTCCCATAATGACAAGGCTACCATCCTTTGGAATAACAAAGATATCAACAACATACTACCTTCCATAATGACAAGGCTATCATCCATTGGAGTAAAAAAATCACGACAACATACTACCTTCCATAATGACAAGGCTACCATCCAATGGAGTAACAAAAATCTCGATAGCATACTACCTTGCATAATGATTAGGCTACCATCCATTGGAGTAACAAAGATATCGACAACAGACTACCTTTCATAATGACAAGGCTACCATCCATTGTAGTAACAAAAATATCGACAATAGACTACCTTCCATGATGACAAGGCTACCATCCATTGGAGTAACAAAGATATCGACAATAGACTACCTTCTATAACGACAAGGCTACAATCCATTGTAGTAACAAAAATCTCGACAACAGACTACCTTTCATAATGACAAGGCTACCATCCATTGTAGTAAAAAAAATATCGACAATAGACTACCTTCCATAATGAAAGGGCTACCATCCATTGGAGTAAAAAATCTCGACAATAGACTACCTTCAATAATGACAAGGCTATAATCCATTGTAGTAACAAAAATCTCGACAACGGACTACCTTCCATAATTACTAGGTTACCATCCATTGGAATAACAAAGATATCGAAAACAAACTACCTTCTATAACGACAAGGCTACAATCCATTATAGTAACAAAAATCTCGACAACAGACTACCTTCCATAATGACAAGGCTACCATCCATTGTAGTAACAAAAATATCGACAATAGACTACCTCCCATAATGATAAGGCTACCATCCTTTGGAATAACAAAGATATCAACAACATATTACCTTCCATAATGACAAGGATATCATCCATTGGAGTAACAAAAATCACGACAATATACTACCTTCCATAATGACAAGGCTACCATCCAATGGAGTAACAAAAATCTCGATAGCATACTACCTTCCATAATGACTAGGCTACCATCCATTGGAGTAACAAAGATATCGACAACAGACTACCTTTCATAATGACAAGGCTACCATCCATTGTAGTAACAAAAATATCGACAATAGACTACCTTCCATGATGACAAGGCTACCATCCTTTGGAGTAACAAAGATATCGACAATAGACTACCTTCTATAACGACAAGGCTACAATCCATTGTAGTAACAAAAATCTCGACAACAGACTACCTTTCATAATGACAAGGCTACCATCCATTGTAGTAAAAAAATATCGACAATAGACTACCTTCCATAATGAAAGGGCTACCATCCATTGGAGTAAAAAATCTCGACAATAGACTACCTTCCATAATGACAAGGCTATAATCCATTGTAGTAACAAAAATCTCGACAACAGACTACCTTCCATAAATACTAGGTTACCATCCATTGGAATAACAAAGATATCGACAACAAACTACCTTCTATAACGACAAGGCTACAATCCATTATAGTAACAAAAATCTCGACAACAGACTACCTTCCATAATGACAAGGCTACCATCCATTGTAGTAACAAAAATATCGACAATAGACTACCTCCCATAATGGCAAGGCTACCATCCTTTGGAATAACAAAGATATCAACAACATATTACCTTCCATAATGACAAGGCTATCATCCATTGGAGTAACAAAAATCACGACAACATACTACCTTCCATAATGACAAGGCTACCATCCATTGGAATAAAAAAAAATATCGACAACACACTACCTTCCATAATGGCAAGGCTACCATCATTTGTAGTAACAAAAATCTCCATAACAGACTACTTTCCATAATGAGAAGGCTACCATCCATTGCAGTAACAAAAATCTCAACAATAGACTACCTTCCATAATGACAAGGCTACCATCCATTGGAGTAACAAAGATATCGACAATAGACTACATTCTATAACGACAAGGCTACAATCCATTATAGTAACAAAAATCTCGACAACAGACTACCTTTCATAATGACAAGGCTATCATCCATTGTAGAAACAAAAATATCGACAATAGACTACCTTTCCATAATGAAAATGCTACCATCCATTGGAGTAAAAAATCTCGACAATAGATTACCTTCCATAATGACAAGGCTATAATCCATTGCAGTAACAAAAATCTCGACAATTGACTACCTTCCATAGTGACTAGGTTACCATCCATTGGAGTAACAAAGATATCGACAACAGACTACCTTCTATAACGACAAGGCTACAATCCATTATAGTAACAAAAATCTCGACAACAGACTACCGTCCATAATGACAAGGCTACCATCCATTGTAGTAACAAAAATATCGATAATAGACTACCTCACATAATGACAAGGCTACCATCCATTGAAGTAACAAAGATATCAACAACATACTACCTTCCATAATTACAAGGCTATCATCCATTGGAGTAACAAAAATCACGACAACAGACTACCTTCCTTAATGACAAGGCTACCATCCATTGGAATAAAAAAAATATCCACAACACACTACCTTCCATAATGACAAGGCTACCATCCAATAGAGTAACAAAAATCTCGATAGCAGACCACCTTCCATAATGACTAGGCTACCATCCATTGGAGTAAAAAATATCGACAACAGACTACCTTTCATAATGACAAGGCTACCATCCATTGTAGTAACAAAAATATCGACAATAGACTACCTTCCATAATGACAAGGCTACCATCCATTGGAGTACCAAAGATATCGACAACATACTACCTTCCATAATGACAAGGCTACCATCTATTGGAGTAACAAAAATCACGACAACAAACTACCTTCCATAATGACAAGGCTACCATCCATTTGGAATAAGAATAATATCGCCAACACACTACCTTCCATAATGACAAGGCTACCATTCAATGGAGTAACAAAAATCTAGACAACAGACTACCTTCCATAATGACTAGGTTACCATCCATTGGAGTAACAAAGATATCGACAACAGACTACCTTCTATAACGACAAGCTAAAATCCATTATAGTAACAAAAATCTCGACAACACACTACCTTCCATAATGACAAGGCTACCATCCAATGGAGTAACAAAAATATCGACAACAGAGTACCTTCCATAATGAATAGTCTACCATCCATTGGAGTGACAAAGATATCGACAACATAGTACCTTCCATAACGACAAGGCTATCATCCATTGGAGTAACAAAAATCACGACAACATACTACCTTCCATAATGACAAGGCTACCATCCATTGGAATAAAAAAAAATATCGACAACACACTACCTTCCATAATGACAAGGCTACCATACAATGGAGTAACAAAAATCTCGACAATAGAGTACCTTCCATAATGACTAGTCTACCATCCGTTGGAGTGACAAAGATATCGACAACATAGTACCTTCCATAACGACAAGGCTATAATCATTTGTAGTAACAAAAATCTCCATAACAGACTACTTTCCATAATGAGAAGGCTACCATCCATTGCAGTAACAAAAATCTCAACAATAGACTACCTTCCATAATGACAAGGCTACCATCCATTGGAGTAACAAAGATATCGACAATAGACTACCTTCTATAACGACAAGGCTACAATCCATTATAGTAACAAAAATCTCGACAACAGACTACCTCTCATAATGACAAGGCTATCATCCATTGTAGAAACAAAAATATCGACAATAGACTACCTTCCATAATGAAAAGGCTACCATCCATTGGAGTAAAAAATCTCGACAATAGATTACCTTCCATAATGACAAGGCTATAATCCATTGCAGTAACAAAAATCTCGACAATTGACTACCTTCCATAGTGACTAGGTTACCATCCATTGGAGTAACAAAGATATCGACAACAGACTACCTTCTATAACGACAAGGCTACAATCCATTATAGTAACAAAAATCTCGACAACAGACTACCGTCCATAATGACAAGGCTACCATCCATTGTAGTAACAAAAATATCGATAATAGACTACCTCACATAATGACAAGGCTACCATCCATTGAAGTAACAAAGATATCAACAACATACTACCTTCCATAATGACAAGGCTATCATCCATTGGAGTAACAAAAATCACGACAATAGACTACCTTCCATAATGACAAGGCTACCATCCATTGGAATAAAAAAAATATCCACAACACACTACCTTCCATAATGACAAGGCTACCATCCAATAGAGTAACAAAAATCTCGATAGCAGACTACCTTCCATAATGACTAGGGTACCATCCATTGGAGTAACAAAGATATCGACAACAGACTACCTTTCATATTGACAAGGCTCCTATCCATTGTAGTAACAAAAATATCGACAATAGACTACCTTCCATAATGACAAGGCTACCATCCATTGGAGTAACAAAGATATCGACAACATACTACCTTCCATAATGACAAGGCTACCATCTATTGGAGTAACAAAAATCACGACAACAGACTACCTTCCATAATGACAAGGCTACCATCCATTTGTAATAAGAATAATATCGACAACACACTGCCTTACATAATGACAAGGCTACCATCCAATGGAGTAACAAAAATCTAGACAACAGACTACCTTCCATAATGACTAGGTTACCATCCATTGGAGTAACAAAGATATCGACAACATACTACCTTCTATAACGACAAGCTACAATCCATTATAGTAACAAAAATCTCGACAATAGACTACCTTCCATAATGACAAGGCTACCGTCCATTGTAGAAATAAAAATATCGACAATAGACTACCTCCCATAATGACAAGGCTACCATTCATTGGAATAACAAAGATATCAACAACATACTACCTTCCATAATGACAAGGCTACCATCCATTGGAGTAACAAAAATCACGACAACATACTACCTTCCATAATGACAAGGCTACCATCCATTGGAATAAAAAAAATATCGACAACACACTACCTTCCATAATGACAAGGATACCATCCAATGGAGTAACAAAAATCTCGATAGCATACTACCTTCCATAATGACTAGGCTACCATCCATTGGAGTAACAAAGATATCGACAACAGACTACCTTTCATAATGACAAGGCTACCATCCATTGTAGTAACAAAAATATCGACAATAGACTACCTTCCATGATGACAAGGCTACCATCCATTGGAGTAACAAAGATATCGACAATAGACTACCTTCTATAACGACAAGGCTACAATCCATTGTAGTAACAAAAATCTCGACAACAGACTACCTTTCATAATGACAAGGCTACCATCCATTGTAGTAAAAAAAATATCCACAATAGACTACCTTCCATAATGAAAGGGCTACCATCCATTGGAGTAAAAAATCTCGACAATAGACTACCTTCCATAATGACAAGGCTATAATCCATTGTAATAACAAAAATCTCGACAACAGACTACCTTCCTTAATTACTAGGTTACCATCCATTGGAATAACAAAGATATCGACAACAAACTACCTTCTATTGCGACAAGGCTACAATCCATTATAGTAACAAAAATCTCGACAACAGACTACCTTCCATAATGACAAGGCTACTATCCATTATAGTAACAAAAATATCGACAATAGACTACCACACATAATGACAAGGCTACCATCCATTGGAGTAACAAAGATATAAACCACATACTACCTTCCATAATGACAAGGATATCATCCATTGGAGTAACAAAAATCACGACAACAGACTACCTTCCATAATGACAAGGCTACCATCCATTGGAATAAAAAAAATACCGACAACACACTACCTTCCATAATGACAAGGCTACCATCCAATGGAGTAACAAAAATCTCGATAGCAGACTACCTTCCATAATGACTAGGCTACCATCCATTGGAGTAACAAAGATATCGACAACAGACTACCTTTCAGAATGACAAGGATACCATCCATTGTAGTAACAAAAATATCGACAATAGACTACCTTCTATAATGACAAGCCTACCATCTATTGGAGTACCAAAGATATCGACAACATACTACCTTCCATAATGACAAGGCTACCATCTATTGGAGTAACAAAAATCACAACAACAAACTACCTTCCATAATGACAAGGCTACCATCCATTTGGAAGAAGAATAATATCGCCAACACACTACCTTCCATAATGACAAGGCTACCATTCAATGGAGTAACAAAAATCTAGACAACAGACTACCTTCCATAATGACTAGGTTACCATCCATTGGAGTAACAAAGATATCGACAACAGACTACCTTCTATAACGACAAGCTAAAATCCATTATAGTAACAAAAATCTCGACAACAGACTACCTTCCATAATGACAAGGCTACCATCCATTGTAGTAACAAAAATATCGACAATACACTACCTCCCATAATGACAAGGCTACCATCCATTGGAATAAAAAAAAATATCGACAACACACTACATTCCATAATGACAAGGCTACCATACAATGGAGTAACAAAAATCTCGACAAGAGAGTACCTTCCATAATGACTAGTCTACCATCCGTTGGAGTGACAAAGATATCGACAACATAGTACCTTCCATAACGACAAGGCTATAATCATTTGTAGTAACAAAAATCTCCATAACAGACTACTTTCCATAATGAGAAGGCTACCATCCATTGCAGTAACAAAAATCTCAACAATAGACTACCTTCCATAATGACAAGGCTACCATCCATTGGAGTAACAAAGATATCGACAATAGACTACCTTCTATAACGACAAGGCTACAATCCATTATAGTAACAAAAATCTCGACAACAGACTACCTCTCATAATGACAAGGCTATCATCCATTGTAGAAACAAAAATATCGACAATAGACTACCTTCCATAATGAAAAGGCTACCATCCATTGGAGTAAAAAATCTCGACAATAGATTACCTTCCATAATGACAAGGCTATAATCCATTGCAGTAACAAAAATCTCGACAATTGACTACCTTCCATAGTGACTAGGTTACCATCCATTGGAGTAACAAAGATATCGACAACAGACTACCTTCTATAACGACAAGGCTACAATCCATTATAGTAACAAAAATCTCGACAACAGACTACCGTCCATAATGACAAGGCTACCATCCATTGTAGTAACAAAAATATCGATAATAGACTACCTCACATAATGACAAGGCTACCATCCATTGAAGTAACAAAGATATCAACAACATACTACCTTCCATAATGACAAGGCTATCATCCATTGGAGTAACAAAAATCACGACAACAGACTACCTTCCATAATGACAAGGCTACCATCCATTGGAATAAAAAAAATATCCACAACACACTACCTTCCATAATGACAAGGCTACCATCCAATAGAGTAACAAAAATCTCGATAGCAGACTACCTTCCATAATGACTAGGCTACCATCCATTGGAGTAACAAAGATATCGACAACAGACTACCTTCTATAACGACAAGGCTACAATCCATTATAGTAACAAAAATCTCGACAACAGACTACCGTCCATAATGACAAGGCTACCATCCATTGTAGTAACAAAAATATCGATAATAGACTACCTCACATAATGACAAGGCTACCATCCATTGAAGTAACAAAGATATCAACAACATACTACCTTCCATAATTACAAGGCTATCATCCATTGGAGTAACAAAAATCACGACAACAGACTACCTTCCTTAATGACAAGGCTACCATCCATTGGAATAAAAAAAATATCCACAACACACTACCTTCCATAATGACAAGGCTACCATCCAATAGAGTAACAAAAATCTCGATAGCAGACCACCTTCCATAATGACTAGGCTACCATCCATTGGAGTAAAAAATATCGACAACAGACTACCTTTCATAATGACAAGGCTACCATCCATTGTAGTAACAAAAATATCGACAATAGACTACCTTCCATAATGACAAGGCTACCATCCATTGGAGTACCAAAGATATCGACAACATACTACCTTCCATAATGACAAGGCTACCATCTATTGGAGTAACAAAAATCACGACAACAAACTACCTTCCATAATGACAAGGCTACCATCCATTTGGAATAAGAATAATATCGCCAACACACTACCTTCCATAATGACAAGGCTACCATTCAATGGAGTAACAAAAATCTAGACAACAGACTACCTTCCATAATGACTAGGTTACCATCCATTGGAGTAACAAAGATATCGACAACAGACTACCTTCTATAACGACAAGCTAAAATCCATTATAGTAACAAAAATCTCGACAACACACTACCTTCCATAATGACAAGGGTACCATCCAATGGAGTAACAAAAATATCGACAACAGAGTACCTTCCATAATGAATAGTCTACCATCCATTGGAGTGACAAAGATATCGACAACATAGTACCTTCCATAACGACAAGGCTATCATCCATTGGAGTAACAAAAATCACGACAACATACTACCTTCCATAATGACAAGGCTACCATCCATTGGAATAAAAAAAAATATCGACAACACACTACCTTCCATAATGACAAGGCTACCATACAATGGAGTAACAAAAATCTCGACAATAGAGTACCTTCCATAATGACTAGTCTACCATCCGTTGGAGTGACAAAGATATCGACAACATAGTACCTTCCATAACGACAAGGCTATAATCATTTGTAGTAACAAAAATCTCCATAACAGACTACTTTCCATAATGAGAAGGCTACCATCCATTGCAGTAACAAAAATCTCAACAATAGACTACCTTCCATAATGACAAGGCTACCATCCATTGGAGTAACAAAGATATCGACAATAGACTACCTTCTATAACGACAAGGCTACAATCCATTATAGTAACAAAAATCTCGACAACAGACTACCTCTCATAATGACAAGGCTATCATCCATTGTAGAAACAAAAATATCGACAATAGACTACCTTCCATAATGAAAAGGCTACCATCCATTGGAGTAAAAAATCTCGACAATAGATTACCTTCCATAATGACAAGGCTATAATCCATTGCAGTAACAAAAATCTCGACAATTGACTACCTTCCATAGTGACTAGGTTACCATCCATTGGAGTAACAAAGATATCGACAACAGACTACCTTCTATAACGACAAGGCTACAATCCATTATAGTAACAAAAATCTCGACAACAGACTACCGTCCATAATGACAAGGCTACCATCCATTGTAGTAACAAAAATATCGATAATAGACTACCTCACATAATGACAAGGCTACCATCCATTGAAGTAACAAAGATATCAACAACATACTACCTTCCATAATGACAAGGCTATCATCCATTGGAGTAACAAAAATCACGACAACAGACTACCTTCCATAATGACAAGGCTACCATCCATTGGAATAAAAGAAATATCCACAACACACTACCTTCCATAATGACAAGGCTACCATCCAATAGAGTAACAAAAATCTCGATAGCAGACTACCTTCCATAATGACTAGGGTACCATCCATTGGAGTAACAAAGATATCGACAACAGACTACCTTTCATATTGACAAGGCTCCTATCCATTGTAGTAACAAAAATATCGACAATAGACTACCTTCCATAATGACAAGGCTACCATCCATTGGAGTAACAAAGATATCGACAACATACTACCTTCCATAATGACAAGGCTACCATCTATTGGAGTAACAAAAATCACGACAACAGACTACCTTCCATAATGACAAGGCTACCATCCATTTGTAATAAGAATAATATCGACAACACACTGCCTTACATAATGACAAGGCTACCATCCAATGGAGTAACAAAAATCTAGACAACAGACTACCTTCCATAATGACTAGGTTACCATCCATTGGAGTAACAAAGATATCGACAACATACTACCTTCTATAACGACAAGCTACAATCCATTATAGTAACAAAAATCTCGACAATAGACTACCTTCCATAATGACAACGCTACCGTCCATTGTAGAAATAAAAATATCGACAATAGACTACCTCCCATAATGACAAGGCTACCATTCATTGGAATAACAAAGATATCAACAACATACTACCTTTCATAATGACAAGGCTACCATCCATTGGAGTAACAAAAATCACGACAACATACTACCTTCCATAATGACAAGGCTACCATCCATTGGAATAAAAAAAATATCGACAACACACTACCTTCCATAATGACAAGGATACCATCCAATGGAGTAACAAAAATCTCGATAGCATACTACCTTCCATAATGACTAGGCTACCATCCATTGGAGTAACAAAGATATCGACAACAGACTACCTTTCATAATGACAAGGCTACCATCCATTGTAGTAACAAAAATATCGACAATAGACTACCTTCCATGATGACAAGGCTACCATCCATTGGAGTAACAAAGATATCGACAATAGACTACCTTCTATAACGACAAGGCTACAATCCATTGTAGTAACAAAAATCTCGACAACAGACTACCTTTCATAATGACAAGGCTACCATCCATTGTAGTAAAAAAAATATCCACAATAGACTACCTTCCATAATGAAAGGGCTACCATCCATTGGAGTAAAAAATCTCGACAATAGACTACCTTCCATAATGACAAGGCTATAATCCATTGTAATAACAAAAATCTCGACAACAGACTACCTTCCTTAATTACTAGGTTACCATCCATTGGAATAACAAAGATATCGACAACAAACTACCTTCTATTGCGACAAGGCTACAATCCATTATAGTAACAAAAATCTCGACAACAGACTACCTTCCATAATGACAAGGCTACTATCCATTATAGTAACAAAAATATCGACAATAGACTACCACACATAATGACAAGGCTACCATCCATTGGAGTAACAAAGATATAAACCACATACTACCTTCCATAATGACAAGGATATCATCCATTGGAGTAACAAAAATCACGACAACAGACTACCTTCCATAATGACAAGGCTACCATCCATTGGAATAAAAAAAATACCGACAACACACTACCTTCCATAATGACAAGGCTACCATCCAATGGAGTAACAAAAATCTCGATAGCAGACTACCTTCCATAATGACTAGGCTACCATCCATTGGAGTAACAAAGATATCGACAACAGACTACCTTTCAGAATGACAAGGATACCATCCATTGTAGTAACAAAAATATCGACAATAGACTACCTTCTATAATGACAAGCCTACCATCTATTGGAGTACCAAAGATATCGACAACATACTACCTTCCATAATGACAAGGCTACCATCTATTGGAGTAACAAAAATCACAACAACAAACTACCTTCCATAATGACAAGGCTACCATCCATTTGGAAGAAGAATAATATCGCCAACACACTACCTTCCATAATGACAAGGCTACCATTCAATGGAGTAACAAAAATCTAGACAACAGACTACCTTCCATAATGACTAGGTTACCATCCATTGGAGTAACAAAGATATCGACAACAGACTACCTTCTATAACGACAAGCTAAAATCCATTATAGTAACAAAAATCTCGACAACAGACTACCTTCCATAATGACAAGGCTACCATCCATTGTAGTAACAAAAATATCGACAATACACTACCTCCCATAATGACAAGGCTACCATCCATTGGAATAAAAAAAAATATCGACAACACACTACATTCCATAATGACAAGGCTACCATACAATGGAGTAACAAAAATCTCGACAAGAGAGTACCTTCCATAATGACTAGTCTACCATCCGTTGGAGTGACAAAGATATCGACAACATAGTACCTTCCATAACGACAAGGCTATAATCATTTGTAGTAACAAAAATCTCCATAACAGACTACTTTCCATAATGAGAAGGCTACCATCCATTGCAGTAACAAAAATCTCAACAATAGACTACCTTCCATAATGACAAGGCTACCATCCATTGGAGTAACAAAGATATCGACAATAGACTACCTTCTATAACGACAAGGCTACAATCCATTATAGTAACAAAAATCTCGACAACAGACTACCTCTCATAATGACAAGGCTATCATCCATTGTAGAAACAAAAATATCGACAATAGACTACCTTCCATAATGAAAAGGCTACCATCCATTGGAGTAAAAAATCTCGACAATAGATTACCTTCCATAATGACAAGGCTATAATCCATTGCAGTAACAAAAATCTCGACAATTGACTACCTTCCATAGTGACTAGGTTACCATCCATTGGAGTAACAAAGATATCGACAACAGACTACCTTCTATAACGACAAGGCTACAATCCATTATAGTAACAAAAATCTCGACAACAGACTACCGTCCATAATGACAAGGCTACCATCCATTGTAGTAACAAAAATATCGATAATAGACTACCTCACATAATGACAAGGCTACCATCCATTGAAGTAACAAAGATATCAACAACATACTACCTTCCATAATGACAAGGCTATCATCCATTGGAGTAACAAAAATCACGACAACAGACTACCTTCCATAATGACAAGGCTACCATCCATTGGAATAAAAAAAATATCCACAACACACTACCTTCCATAATGACAAGGCTACCATCCAATAGAGTAACAAAAATCTCGATAGCAGACTACCTTCCATAATGACTAGGCTACCATCCATTGGAGTAACAAAGATATCGACAACAGACTACCTTTCATAATGACAAGGCTCCTATCCATTGTAGTAACAAAAATATCGACAATAGACTACCTTCCACAATGACAAGGCTACCATCCATTGGAGTAACAAAGATATCGACAACATACTACCTTCCATAATGACAAGGCTACCATCTATTGGAGTAACAAAAATCACGACAACAGACTACCTTCCATAATGACAAGGCTACTATCCATTTGGAATAAGAATAATATCGACAACACACTGCCTTACATAATGACAAGGCTACCATCCAATGGAGTAACAAAAATCTAGACAACAGACTACCTTCCATAATGACTAGGTTACCATCAATTGGAGTAACAAAGATATCGACAACATACTACCTTCTATAACGACAAGCTACAATCCATTATAGTAACAAAAATCTCGACAATAGACTACCTTCCATAATGACAAGGCTACCATCCATTGTAGTAATAAAAATATCGACAATAGACTACCTCCCATAATGACAAGGCTACCATTCATTGGAATAACAAAGATATCAACAACATACTACCTTCCATAATGACAAGGCTACCATCCATTAGAGTAACAAAAATCACGACAACATACTACCTTCCATAATGACAAGGCTACCATCCATTGGAATAAAAAAAATATCGACAACACACTACCTTCCATAATGACAAGGATACCATCCAATGGAGTAACAAAAATCTCGATAGCATACTACCTTCCATAATGACTAGGCTACCATCCATTGGAGTAACAAAGATATCGACAACAGACTACCTTTCATAATGACAAGGCTACCATCCATTGTAGTAACAAAAATATCGACAATAGACTACCTTCCATGATGACAAGGCTACCATCCATTGGAGTAACAAAGATATCGACAATAGACTACCTTCTATAACGACAAGGCTACAATCCATTGTAGTAACAAAAATCTCGACAACAGACTACCTTTCATAATGACAAGGCTACCATCCATTGTAGTAAAAAAAATATCCACAATAGACTACCTTCCATAATGAAAGGGCTACCATCCATTGGAGTAAAAAATCTCGACAATAGACTACCTTCCATAATGACAAGGCTATAATCCATTGTAGTAACAAAAATCTCGACAACAGACTACCTTCCATAATTACTAGGTTACCATCCATTGGAATAACAAAGATATCGACAACAAACTACCTTCTATAACGACAAGGCTACAATCCATTATAGTAACAAAAATCTCGACAACAGACTACCTTCCATAATGACAAGGCTACTATCCATTGTAGTAACAAAAATATCGAGAATAGACTACCACACATAATGGCAAGGCTACCATCCATTAGAGTAACAAAGATATAAACCACATACTACCTTCCATAATGACAAGGATATCATCCATTGGAGTAACAAAAATCACGACAACAGACTACCTTCCATAATGACAAGGCTACCATCCATTGGAATAAAAAAAATATCGACAACACACTACCTTCCATAATGACAAGGCTACCATCCAATGGAGTAACAAAAATCTCGATAGCAGACTACCTTCCATAATGACTAGGCTACCATCCATTGGAGTAACAAAGATATCGACAACAGACTACCTTTCATAATGACAAGGCTACCATCCATTGTAGTAACAAAAATATCGACAATAGACTACCTTCCATAATGACAAGGCTACCATCCATTGGAGTAACAAAGATATCGACAACATACTACCTTCCATAATGACAAGGCTACCATCCATTGGAGTAACAAAAATCACGACAACAGACTACCTTCCATAATGACAAGGCTACCATCCATTTGGAATAAGAATAATATCGACAACACACTGCCTTCCATAATGACAAGGCTATAATCCATTGCAGTAACAAAAATCTCGACAACAGACTACCTTCCATAATGACTAGGTTACCATCCATTGGAGTAACAAAGATATCGACAACAAACTACCTTCTATAACGACAAGGCTACAATCCATTATAGTAACAAAATTCTGGACAACAGACTACCTTCCACAATGACAAGGCTACCATCCATTGTAGTAACAAAAATATCGACAATAGACTACCTCCCATAATGACAAGGCTACCATCCATTGGAGTAACAAAGATATCAACAACATACTACCTTCCATAATGACAAGGCTACCATCCATTGGAGTAACAAAAATCACGACAACATACTACCTTCCATAATGACAAGGCTACCATCCATTGGAATAAAAAAAATATCGACAACACACTACCTTCCATAATGAAAAGGCTACCATCCAATGGAGTAACAAAAATCTCGACAACAAAGTACCTTCCATAATGACTAGGCTACCATCCATTAGAGTAACAAAGATATCAACAACATAGTACCTTCCATAACGACAAGGCTATAATCATTTGTAGTAACAAAAATCTCCACAACAGACTACCTTCCATAATGGGAAGGCTACCATCCATTGTAGTAACAAAAATCTCAACAATAGAGTACCTTCCATAATGATAAGGCTACCATCCATTGGAGTTACAAAGATATCGACAACAGACTACCTTCCATAACGACAAGGCTACAATCATTTGCAGTAACAAAAATCTCGACAACAGACTACCTTCCATAATGACAAGGCAACCATCCATTGTAGTAAGAAAACTCTCGACAATAGACTATTTTCCATAATGACAAGGCTACCATCCATTGGAGTAAAAAAATCTCGACAATAGACTACCTTCCATAATGAAAAGGCCATAATCCATTGCAGTAACAAAAATCTCGACAACAGACTACCTTCCATAATGACTAGGTTACCATCCATTGGAGTAACAAAGATATCGACAACAGACTACCTTCTATAACGACAAGGCTACAATCCATTATACTAACAAAAATCAAGACAACAAACTACCTTCCATAATGACAAGGCTACCATCCATTGTAGTAACATAAATATCGACAATAGACTACCTGCCATAATGACAAGGCTACCATCCATAGGAGTAAAAAAGATATCAACAACATACTACCTTCCATAATGGCAAGGCTACCATCCATTGGAGTAAAAAAAATCACGACAACATACTACCTTCCATAATGACAAGGCTACCATCCATTGGAATAAAAAAAATATCGACAACACACTACCTTCCATAATGACAAGGCTACCATCCAATGGAGTAACAAAAATATCGACAACAGAGTACCTTCCATAATGAATAGGCTACCATCCATTGGAGTAACAAAGATATCAACAACATACTACCTTCCATAACGACAAGGCTATAATCATTTGTAGTAACAAAAATATCCACAACATACTACCTTCCATAATGAGAAGGCTACCATCCAATGTAGTAACAAAAATCTCAACAATAGTGTAATTTCCATAATGACAAGGCTACCATCCATTGGAGTAACAAAAATCTCCACAACAGACTACCATCCATAATGAGAAGGCTACCATCCATTGTAGTAACAAAAATCTCAACAATAGAGTACCTTCCATAATGACAAGGCTACCATCCATTGGAGTAACAAAGATATCGACAATAGACTACCTTCTATAACGACAAGGCTACAATCCATTGTAGTAACAAAAATCTCGACAACATACTACCTTCCATAATGACAAGGCTACCATCCATTGGAGTAACAAAAATCACGACAACAGACTACCTTCCATAATGACAAGGCTACCATCCATTGTAATAAGAATAATATCGACAACACACTACCTTCCATAATGACAAGGCTACCATCCAATGGAGTAACAAAAATCTCGACAACAGACTACCTTCCATAATGACTAGGCTACCATCCATTGTGAAATTCTGGCTGCAGATACTCAATGTCAAGTTTAATGTTATGACACCGTATCTGACTTTCTATAAGACAGTAAATACAAAAACAGTAAAGAACACAGTCAATTGTTTACCCAGTTCAGTGTGCAACAACACCTACTACGGGGGCCACCAAGCCAGGGAGGAAATCCACTATAAGAGATGTTAATTCAGGAATAAACCAACCAGTTTATCTCCTTCACTTAAGACCTACCCAATGCAATTTCAATCTAAGTACAACTTAAACCTGAGTTCCTACTCACTCCCCCTCAATCACAGCAGTGATACATAAAACAATTTGACTAATGAATTGATGAAGACACTCTTCAAAAACATACACTTGATTAAGCTTCACAGCTTTTTAATCAAGCAACACAACCACTCTTGCTTCACAGCTTTGAGTGATACACACACCTAACTTGACTCTGCTTCACAACTTTAGTCAAGAAACATTCAAACACTCTTGCTTCAAAGCTTTGAGTGCTACACAACCCTTACAATTAAAACCTATTCCAAGTCAATTATCACAATGATAATTGCTTGAAGTACAGTAATTAAACCTATACAGTTTACAAATGATCTTCTGACCAAAAAGGGATACCTTGTAAAACAGCAGCTATGTTGAATATATAGCAGCTGCATCTTCAGTTAGGGTTTCCACAAAAAGCTAGGGTTAATTCCATTTGACCTTAAGACTAGGTCACAGGACTTTATCAACCAGGTTAGGGTTGAGCTAGGTTAACCCAAAGAAAACGCAGGATGCTGTTCTGGAAAGACTGAGTCATTTTCCTGAAAAAACTCAGAATTAACCAAACTGCAAACCTGTTAGTTCAGAACAGGATGTATTAACATCTGTTATGACATCTGAAAAACCTGTCTATTGATTTAGGGAAATGTGATCATTTTGCAAAATGCTCAGATACACACTTATAAACATCAGTACCTGAATGACAATATTTTTCTGTAAAGGTACCTAATGAATCAGTACAAACTAAACTAGAATGTTATGACATCAGTCATGACATTCACACATACACTTGGGTTTTACCAAAAATGCAAGCCAATAACTAAACAACTACAAACTCCCCCTTTGGCAGATTTTTGGCTAAAGACCCTAAGTAATCAGAGATAGATAGCAGCAGAAAGAAATGACTGCAGAAAAATAGAATTTCTAATTAAGCAAGTAACAAAATATTCTCCCCCTCTTTAGCCACAAATGGGCCAAAGATACATGTTCATAAAAATTATACAGTTATCCAGAAAAAAGTAATAAGAGCAGCAGCAGAAAAAAAACTGAACACACTTCCAAACTCCACCAGGTACCAGCACCAACCAGCAACACCACCAAACAACAACCAACCTTTAAGCATTGTCATCAGACTCAGAGGATTCGGGCTTCTTCCTTTTCTTGTGAGCAATGTCAGCATTCTTCTCTTTGTCTGATGTCTGAACATCCTTAGAGACATCTGGATTTGTTTCAGCATTTGAACTTTCTTGATTCAAAGGAACAGAAATGCCGGGAACTGAGTGGTTCTCGTTCAGAATTCTTGAAACAATTTTAGCTATTGCTTGACTAACATAGGCTGACCCTTCCCTATTTGCAATTTCAGGGGGAACTGAAGAAGAAGGATGAGATGGATTACCAGAGGCAGAAGCTTGGGACTTTCCTGCATGTCTTGTTCTCAACTCTTTGACCTTGGTGGGGTTAGTTCCCACTTTTCTACGAGAAGAGATCAACAAGACTTCAGAGTCCAGACAAGAAGAGATTGTCCTAGAATCTTGATCAGAGGAAGAGGTTGAAATAGTCGTATTGGATGATGATGGTGTTTGAGACATTTTGACAGTCTTAGAGGACCAACAACAACTGAAGAGAAAATTCTGATTGAGAGACTGGGTTTTGATGAGGAGACGAGAGGGGAAGGAAGAAAAGGAGTGTCTATTCAACTTCTTAAAAGAATTGAAGGAAATGGGAAAATATAATTTTAACCCAATCAGAACAAGCATAACTCCTTTAATCCTTGTTTTAAGCAAAATTAATTGCTACAATTCCTCATGTTGGCAAATACCCAACTTACCCCTCAAGTTTTCAAATTGATTTGCATCAAGAGCCTTGGTAAAAATGTTAGCCAGCTGTAGCTCAGTGGCAACATGTTCCAATTTAATTGTCTTCTCTTCTACAAGGTCTCTGATAAAGTGATGTCGTATGTCAATATGTTTGGTCCTACTATGCTGAATGGGATTCTTGGAAATGTTGATTGTGCTCAGATTGTCACAGTACAATGTCATAACATCTTGTGTGACATTATACTCAGTAAGCATCTGTTTCATCCAGATCATTTGAGAGCAGCTACTACCAGCTGCAATGTATTCAGCTTCAGCAGTAGAAAGAGACACACAATTCTGTTTCTTGCTGAACCAGGAAACCAGATTATTTCCCAAGAAGAAACATCCTCCAGAGGTGCTTTTTCTATCATCAGCACTACCAGCCCAATCAGCATCACAGTAGCCAGTCAGAGCTGGTTCACAGCCATGAGAATACATCAACCCATAGTTGTAAGTTCCACTCACATACTTCAAAATTCTCTTCACTTGATTGATATGACTGACTTTGGGATCAGCTTAGTATCTTGCACAAACTCCAACTGCAAAGGCAATATCAGGTCTGCTGGCAGTTAAGTACAACAAGCTTTCTATCATGCTTCTGTACAGACTTTGATCCACCTTAACCCCACTTGAATCTTTGGAAAGCTTTAGATGAGTAGGAGAAGGAGTCCTTTTGTGACTTGCATTCTCCATACCAAACTTCTTTACAATGTTCTTAGCATACTTGCTTTGAGATAAGAAGATTGAGTCCTCCATCTTTGAGACTTGCAGTCCAAGAAAATAAGTTAGTTCTCCCATGAGACTCATTTCGAATTCAGCCTGCATCTGGTCAGCAAAGTGTTTAACCATATGTTCTGACATTCCTCCAAACACTATGTCATCAACATATATTTGGGCAACCATCAACTTCCCTCCTTCAGTTTTAACAAAGAGAGTTTTGTCCAAGCCTCCTTTTCTGTAGCCTTTGTCTGAGAGAAACTTTGTTAACCTGTCATACCATGCTCTAGGAGCTTGTTTCAGGCCATATAGAGCTTTTCTCAATTTGTAGACATGATCAGGGTGGGTTGGATCCACAAAGCCTTTAGGTTGTTCCACATAAGCTTCCTCATTTAAGTACCCATTTAGAAAGGCACTTTTCACATCCATCTGAAATAACTTGAACTTCAGAAGACAAGCAATTGACAATAGGAGTCTGATTGATTCCAGTCTGGCTACAGGTGCAAAGGTTTCATCAAAATCAACCCCTTCAACCTGGGTGTATCCTTGAGCAACAAGTCTTGCCTTATTTCTGGTGACAACTCCTTCAGCATCTGACTTGTTCTTGAAAATCCATTTTGTCCCAATGATGTTAGTTCCTTCAGGTCTAGGAACCAGCTCCCAAACTTCATGTTGCTTGAATTGGTTCAGTTCATCTTACATTGCACCAATCCAGTATTCATCAGTTAAAGCTTCCTTGACATTTCTTGGTTCCATTTTGGACACAAAACAAGAGTTTGAGATGATTTCTCTAGATCTTGTAATGACTCCACTGTTGGGATCTCCTATGATGAGCTCTTTTGGATGATCCTTCTGAATTCTGATGGAAGGGATCTTGCTAGCTTCCTTTGATTCAGATTCTGTTGTGGTGGAGTTGGGTAGATCATTCTGTTGGGTTGAAGTCTCAAAGAATGTCTCAACAGTACAAGGAACATCTATTTCTTCATGATAATCATCAATTATAACATTTATTGATTCCATCATGGCTTTGGTTCTGGAATTGAATACTCTATAAGCTCTGCTGTTTGAGGAGTATCCTAGAAATATGCCTTCATCACTTTTAGGGTCCAGTTTTCTTCTTTGTTCACGGTCAGCCAGAATATAGCATTTGTTGCCAAACACATGAAAGTACTTCACAGTTGGTTTTCTTCCTTTCCAGAGTTCGTATATGGTGGATGAGGTTCCCTTTCTCAAGGTGACCCTGTTATGAACATAGCAGGCTGTATTCATAGCTTCAGCCCAAAAATACATAGGAAGTCTTTTGGCATGTAACATTGCTCTGGCAGATTCCTGTATGGTCCTGTTTTTTCTTTCCAATACTCCATTTTGCTGAGGTGTTATAGGAGAAGAAAATTCATGACTAATTCCTTCTGAAGAACAGAAATCATCAAACTTGCTGTTTTCAAATTCCTTGCCATGATCACTTCTGATTCTGACAATACACCCTTCCTTTTCTCTTTGAATTCTTTTGCACAATTCTTTAAAAACTTCAAATACAACAGATTTTTCCCTAATGAAATTAATACAGGTGAATCTGGAAAAATCATCCACAACCACATAGGCATATCTTTTTCCACCAAGACTCTCTACTTGCATTGGTCCCATCAGATCCATATGAAGAAGTTCTAGAACCTTAGAGGTCGTCAGATGTCTTGACTTTGCAGTCTTGGAATCCCTCTGACTGCCTCCAAGGAGATAATCCTCTTCATACCTCTTAGATGAAGATGGCCAAGTTTTTGGTGCCACAGTTTCACCTCTTTTTCTTCTTTTGAAATGGAACACACAGATGAGAAATTAGTGTTCTCAGGCTCCCACAAGTAACAATTGTCTTTAGATCTGACTCCTTTCATTACTATTTCTTGTTTGTCATTGATTACAAGACATTCAGATTTTGAGAAATTGACCTTGAATCCTAGATCACACAATTGACTGATACTAATGAGATTAGCAGTCAGCCCTTTTACCAGCAGTACTTCATTCAGACTTGGAACTCCAGGGCAGTCCAAATCACCAACTCCTTTGATTTCACCTTTAGCACCATCTCCAAAGGTCACAAAACTGGTGGTGTGAGGCTTAACATTATTGAGGAGGTTCTTGATTCCAGTCATGTGTCTCGAACATCCACTGTCAAAGTACCAGTCTTCCTTTGTAGAGACCCTCAGGGAAGTGTGGGCTATCAGGGCAGTAGCCTTTTTCTTCCATTTAGGAGCATGTGGTACCTTTTTAGACTTAGGTTTGACACCTGAGTTCTGATTAGGGTATCCATGCAATCTGAAGCAGAAGGGCTTTATGTGGCCATATCTCCCACAATGATGACATCTCCATCTTTGGTACCTTTTCTTCATATGTCTCTGTTCCTGATGATGAGAGTTTTGTTGAGATATTTGTTTTGACATTTGCTTATCGATACCAGATTTCTTTGCTTCCATAAATCCTAGTCCAGATTTATTTCCCACATTTTGTCCAATCTGAAGGATCTCTTCCAATTTGTCTGTTCCATTTGTCAGCATCTTGACAGATTTGGTCATTTGATTCAGTTGTGAGTTCAGCAATTGAACTTCTCCTTCTAGATGACTTATAGTTTCAAGGTTTGCCCTTTTTTCAGCCTCCAGCTTTATGATGAGTTTTGATTGTTTCTCATTCTGCACACAGACTTCAGTACTTCTGATACACAATTTCTTGTAAGTATCAGCCAGTTCTTCAAAAGTCACCTCTTCATCACTGATGTCACTTTCAGAGGTACAAACACCAGTTAAAGTAGTAACTAGTTTGGCAGATTCTTCTTCAGAATTACTTTCTGAATCACAGTCAGACCAAGTAACAGTCATTCCTTTCTTTTGTTTCTTAAGAAAGGTAGGACATTCAGCTCGAATATGCCCATATCCTTCACAACCATGGCATTGAATTCCTCTGCCTTGATTTCCCTTCTCTTCTGACCTTGGTCTTCTGCTAGAACTGTCAATGTCAGAGGGAATGTTATTAACATTAGAACTTGACTTTGGATCTATTCTTTTGATGAGTTTGTTGAACTGTCTTCCAAGCATGGCTATAGCTTCTGAAATATTTTCTTCAACATCAGTGTTGGACACAAGTGCTATGCTCTTGTTCTTCTTGTCACCATTATCAGTGATCCCCATCTCAAAAGTCTGAAGAGACCCAATAAGTTCATCCACTTTCAACTTGCTGATGTCCTGGGCTTCCTATATGGCAGTTACCTTCATTGCAAATCTTTTAGCCAAGGATCTGAGAATCTTTCTCACCAGTTTTTCTTCTGACATCTTTTCTCCCAGTGCTCCTGAGGTGTTGGCAATCTCCAAGATGTTCATGTGAAACTCATGAATGGTTTCATCTTCCATCATTTTTAGATTCTCAAACTTGGTGGTCAACATCTGAAGCCTTGACATTTTTACTTTGGAAGTGACCTCATGAGTAGTTTTGAGAGTGTCCCAAACTTCCTTGGCCAGTTCATATTGATGAACTAGTCTGAAAATGTTTCTATCAATTCCATTGAACAAGGCATTTAAAGCTTTGGAATTTCCCAGGGCTAACTCATCTTCTTCTTTACTCCAACCTTCCTCAGGTTTCAGACTGATTGTCCCATCTTTCTCAGTTATGGTGGGATGGATCCATCCTTTGTCAGCAGCTCTCCAAGCCTTTTTGTCCAGAGATTTTAAGAAGGCAATCATACAAGGTTTCCAGTAGTCATAATTAGTTCCATCCAGAATGGGTGGTCTATTTCCAAAAACTCCTTCTTTGTCCATAGTGCTAGAAAGTGATATCCCTAGATCTCACCCAGTAATACAGGCAGGGTGCCTGCTCTGATGCCAATTGAAATTCTGGCTGCAGATACTCAATGTGACGTTTAATGTTATGACACCGTATCTGACTTTCTATAAGATAGTAAATACAAAAACAGTAAAGAACACAGTCAATTGTTTACCCAGTTCAGTGTGCAACAACACCTACTCTGGGGGCTACCAAGCCAGGGAGGAAATCCACTATAAGAGATGTTAATTCAGGAATAAACCAACCAGTTTATCTCCTTCACTTAAGACCTACCCAATGCAATTTCAATCTAAGTACAACTTAAACCTGAGTTCCTACTCACTCCCCCTCAATCACAACAGTGATACATAAAACAATTTGACTAATGAATTGATGAAGACACTCTTCAAAAACATACACTTGATTAAGCTTCACAGCTTTTTAATCAAGCAACACAACCACTCTTGCTTCACAGCTTTGAGTGATACACACACCTAACTTGACTCTGCTTCACAACTTTAGTCAAGAAACATTCAAACACTTTTGCTTCAAAGCTTTGAGTGCTACACAACCCTTACAATTAAAAACCTATTCCAAGTCACTTATCACAATGATAATTGCTTGAAGTACAATAATTAAACCTATACAGTTTACAAATTATCTTCTGACCAAAAAGGGATACCTTGCAAAACAGCAGCTCTGTTGAATATATAGCAGCTGCATCTTCAGTTAGGGTTTCCACAAAAAGCTAGGGTTAATTCCATTTGACCTTAAGACTAGGTCACAAGACTTTATCAACCAGGTTAGGGTTGAGCTAGGTTAACCCAAAGAAAATGCAGGATGCTGTTCTGGAAAGACTGAGTCATTTTCCTGAAAAAACTCAGAATTAACCAAACTGCAAACCTGTTAGTTCAGAACAGGATGTCTTAACATCTGTTATGACATCTGAAAAACCTGTCTACTGATTTAGGAAAATGTGATCATTTTGCAAAATGCTCAGATACACACTTATAAACATCAGTAGCTGAATGACAATATTTTTCTGCAAAGGTACCTAATGAATCAGTACAAACTAAACTAGAATGTTATGACATCAGTCATGACATTCACACATACACTTGGGTTTTACCAAAAATGCAAGCCAATAACTAAACAACTACACATTGGAGTTACAAAGATATCGACAACAGACTACCTTCCATAACGACAAGGCTACAATCATTTGCAGTAACAAAAATCTCGACAACAGACTACCTTCCATAATGACAAGGCAACCATCCATTGTAGTAACAAAAATCTCGACAATAGACTACTTTCCATAATGATAAGGCTACCATCCATTGGAGTAAAAAAATCTTGACAATAGACTACCTTCCATAATGAAAAGGCTATAATCCATTGCAGTAACAAAAATCTCGACAACAGAATACCTTCCATAATGACTAGGTTACCATCCATTGAAGTAACAAAGATATCGACAACAGACTACCTTCTATAACGACAAGGCTACCATCCATTGTAGTAACAAAAATATCGACAATAGACTACCTCCCATAATTACAAGGCTACAATCCATTGGAGTAAAAAAGATATCAACAACATACTACCTTCCATAATGACAAGGCTACCATCCATTGGAGTAAAAAAAATCACGACAACATACTACCTTCCATAATGACAAGGCTACCATCCATTGGAATAAAAAAAATATCGACAACACACTACCTTCCATAATGACAAGGCTACCGTCGAATGAAGTAACAAAAATATCGACAACAGAGTACCTTCCATAATGAATAGGCTACCATCCATTGGAGTAACAAAGATATCGACAACATACTACCTTCCATAACGACAAGGCTATAATCATTTGTAATAACTAAAATATCCACAACAAACTACCTTCCATAATGAGAAGGCTACCATCCATTGTAGTAACAAAAATCTCAACAATAGAGTACCTTCCATAATGACAAGGCTACCATCCATTGGAGTAACAAAGATATCGACAACAGACTACCTTCTATAACGACAAGGCTACAATCCATTATAGTAACAAAAATCTCGACAACAGACTACCTTTCATAATGACAAGGCTACCATCCATTGTAGTAACAAAAATATCGACAATAGACTACCTTCCATAATGACAAGGCTACCATCCATTGGAGTAACAAAGATATCGACAACAGACTACCTTCCATAATGACAAGGCTACCATCCATTGTAGTAACAAAAATATCGACAATAGACTACCTTCCATAATGACAAGGCTACCATCCATTGGAGTAACAAAGATATCGACAACATACTACCTTCCATAATGACAAGGCTACCATCTATTGGAGTAACAAAAATCACGACAACAGACTACCTTCCATAATGACAAGGCTACCATCCATTTGGAATAAGAATAATATCGACAACACACTGCCTTCCATAATGACAAGGCTATTATCCATTGCAGTAACAAAAATCTCGACAACAGACTACCTTCCATAATGACTAGGTTACCATCCATTGGAGTAACAAAGATATCGATAACAAACTACCTTATATAACGACAAGGCTACAATCCATTATAGTAACAAAATTCTGGACAACAGACTACCTTCCACAATGACAAGGCTACCATCCATTGTAGTAACAAAAATATCGACAATAGACTACCTCCCATAATGACAAGGCTACCATCCATTGGAGTAACAAAGATATCAACAACATACTACCTTCCATAATGAAAAGGCTACCATCCATTGGAGTAACAAAAATCACGACAACATACTACCTTCCATAATGACAAGGCTACCATCCATTGGAATAAAAAAAATATCGACAACACACTACCTTCCATAATGAAAAGGCTACCATCCAATGGAGTAACAAAAATCTCGACAACAAAGTACCTTCCATAATGACTAGGCTATCATCCATTAGAGTAACAAAGATATCGACAACATAGTACCTTCCATAATGACAAGGCTATAATCATTTGTAGTAACAAAAATCTCCACAACAGACTACCTTCCATAATGGGAAGGCTACCATCCATTGTAGTAACAAAAATCTCAACAATAGAGTACCTTCCATAATGATAAGGCTACCATCCATTGGAGTAACAAAGATATCGACAATAGACTACCTTCTATAACGACAAGGCTACAATCCATTGTAGTAACAAAAATCTCGACAACAGACTACCTTTCATAATGACAAGGCTTCCATCCATTGTAGTAACAAAAATATCGAAAATAGACTACCTTCCATAATGACAAGGCTACCATCCATTGGAGTAACAAAGATTTCGACAACATACTACCTTCCATAATGACAAGGCTACCATCCATTGGAGTAACAAAAATCACGACAACAGACTACCTTCCATAATGACAAGGCTACCATCCATTGTAATAAGAATGATATCGACAACACACTACCTTCCATAATGACAAGGCTACCATCCAATGGAGTAACAAAAATCTCGACAATAGATTACCTTCCATAATAACTAGGCTACCATCCATTGGAGTTACAAAGATATCGACAACAGACTACCTTCCATAACGACAAGGCTACAATCATTTGCAGTAACAAAAATCTCGACAACAGACTACCTTCCATAATGACAAGGCAACCATCCATTGTAGTAACAAAACTCTCGACAATAGACTATTTTCCATAATGACAAGGCTACCATCCATTGGAGTAAAAAAATCTCGACAATAGACTACCTTCCATAATGAAAAGGCCATAATCCATTGCAGTAACAAAAATCTCGACAACAGACTACCTTCCATAATGACTAGGTTACCATCCATTGGAGTAACAAAGATATCGACAACAGACTACCTTCTATAACGACAAGGCTACAATCCATTATACTAACAAAAATCAAGACAACAAACTACCTTCCATAATGACAAGGCTACCATCCATTGTAGTAACATAAATATCGACAATAGACTACCTGCCATAATGACAAGGCTACCATCCATAGGAGTAAAAAAGATATCAACAACATACTACCTTCCATAATGGCAAGGCTACCATCCATTGGAGTAAAAAAAATCACGACAACATACTACCTTCCATAATGACAAGGCTACCATCCATTGGAATAAAAAAAATATCGACAACACACTACCTTCCATAATGACAAGGCTACCATCCAATGGAGTAACAAAAATATCGACAACAGAGTACCTTCCATAATGAATAGGCTACCATCCATTGGAGTAACAAAGATATCAACAACATACTACCTTCCATAACGACAAGGCTATAATCATTTGTAGTAACAAAAATATCCACAACATACTACCTTTCATAATGAGAAGGCTACCATCCAATGTAGTAACAAAAATCTCAACAATAGTGTAACTTCCATAATGACAAGGCTACCATCCATTGGAGTAACAAAAATCTCCACAACAGACTACCATCCATAATGAGAAGGCTACCATCCATTGTAGTAACAAAAATCTCAACAATAGAGTACCTTCCATAATGACAAGGCTACCATCCATTGGAGTAACAAAGATATCGACAATAGACTACCTTCTATAACGACAAGGCTACAATCCATTGTAGTAACAAAAATCTCGACAACATACTACCTTCCATAATGACAAGGCTACCATCCATTGGAGTAACAAAAATCACGACAACAGACTACCTTCCATAATGACAAGGCTACCATCCATTGTAATAAGAATAATATCGACAACACACTACCTTCCATAATGACAAGGCTACCATCCAATGGAGTAACAAAAATCTCGACAACAGACTACCTTCCATAATGACTAGGCTACCATCCATTGTGAAATTCTGGCTGCAGATACTCAATGTCAAGTTTAATGTTATGACACCGTATCTGACTTTTTATAAGACAGTAAATACAAAAACAGTAAAGAACACAGTCAATTGTTTACCCAGTTCAGTGTGCAACAACACCTACTCAGGGGGCTACCAAGCCAGGGAGGAAATCCACTATAAGAGATGTTAATTCAGGAATAAACCAACCAGTTTATCTCCTTCACTTAAGACCTACCCAATGCAATTTCAATCTAAGTACAACTTAAACCTGAGTTCCTACTCACTCCCCCTCAATCACAGCAGTGATACATAAAACAATTTGACTAATGAATTGATGAAGACACTCTTCAAAAACATACACTTGATTAAGCTTCACAGCTTTTTAATCAAGCAACACAACCACTCTTGCTTCACAGCTTTGAGTGATACACACACCTAACTTGACTCTGCTTCACAACTTTAGTCAAGAAACATTCAAACACTCTTGCTTCAAAGCTTTGAGTGCTACACAACCCTTACAATTAAAACCTATTCGAAGTCACTTATCACAATGATAATTGCTTGAAGTACAGTAATTAAACCTATACAGTTTACAAATGATCTTCTGACCAAAAAGGGATACCTTGCAAAACAGCAGCTATGTTGAATATATAGCAGCTGCATCTTCAGTTAGGGTTTCCACAAAAAGCTAGGGTTAATTCCATTTGACCTTAAGACTAGGTCACAGGACTTTATCAACCAGGTTAGGGTTGAGCTAGGTTAACCCAAAGAAAACGCAGGATGCTGTTCTGGAAAGACTGAGTCATTTTCCTGAAAAAACTCAGAATTAACCAAACTGCAAACCTGTTAGTTCAGAACAGGATGTATTAACATCTGTTATGACATCTGAAAAACCTGTCTATTGATTTAGGGAAATGTGATCATTTTGCAAAATGCTCAGATACACACTTATAAACATCAGTACCTGAATGACAATATTTTTCTGTAAAGGTACCTAATGAATCAGTACAAACTAAACTAGAATGTTATGACATCAGTCATGACATTCACACATACACTTGGGTTTTACCAAAAATGCAAGCCAATAACTAAACAACTACAAACTCCCCCTTTGGCAGATTTTTGGCTAAAGACCCTAAGTAATCAGAGATAGATAGCAGCAGAAAGAAATGACTACAGAAAAATAGAATTTCTAATTAAGCAAGTAACAAAATATTCTCCCCCTCTTAAGCCACAAATGGGCCAAAGATACATGTTCATAAAAATTATACAGTTATCCAGAAAAAAGTAATAAGAGCAGCAGCAGAAAAAAAACTGAACACACTTCCAAACTCCACCAGGTACCAGCACCAACCAGCAACACCACCAAACAACAACCAACCTTTAAGCATTGTCATCAGACTCAGAGGATTCGGGCTTCTTCCTTTTCTTGTGAGCAATGTCAGCATTCTTCTCTTTGTCTGATGTCTGAACATCCTTAGAGACATCTGGATTTGTTTCAGCATTTGAACTTTCTTGATTCAAAGGAACAAAAATGCCAGGAACTGAGTGGTTCTCGTTCAGAATTCTTGAAACAATTTTAGCTATTGCTTGACTAACATAGGCTGACCCTTCTCTATTTGCAATTTCAGGGGGAACTGAAGAAGAAGGATGAGATGGATTACCAGAGGCAGAAGCTTGGGACTTTCCTGCATGTCTTGTTCTCAACTCTTTGACCTTGGTGGGGTTAGTTCCCACTTTTCTACGAGAAGAGATCAACAAGACTTCAGAGTCCAGACAAGAAGAGATTGTCCTAGAATCTTGATCAGAGGAAGAGGTTGAAATAGTCGTATTGGATGATGATGGTGTTTGAGACATTTTGACAGTCTTAGAGGACCAACAACAACTGAAGAGAAAATTCTGATTGAGAGACTGGGTTTTGATGAGGAGACGAGAGGGGAAGGAAGAAAAGGAGTGTCTATTCAACTTCTTAAAAGAATTGAAGGAAATGGGAAAATATAATTTTAACCCAATCAGAACAAGCATAACTCCTTTAATCCTTGTTTTAAGCAAAATTAATTGCTACAATTCCTCATGTTGGCAAATACCCAACTTACCCCTCAAGTTTTCAAATTGATTTGCATCAAGAGCCTTGGTAAAAATGTTAGCCAGCTGTAGCTCAGTGGCAACATGTTCCAATTTAATTGTCTTCTCTTCTACAAGGTCTTTGATAAAGTGATGTCGTATGTCAATATGTTTGGTCCTACTATGCTGAATGGGATTCTTGGAAATGTTGATTGTGCTCAGATTGTCACAGTACAATGTCATAACATCTTGTGTGACATTATACTCAGTAAGCATCTGTTTCATCCAGATCATTTGAGAGCAGCTACTACCAGCTGCAATGTATTCAGCTTCAGCAGTAGAAAGAGACACACAATTCTGTTTCTTGCTGAACCAGGAAACCAGATTATTTCCCAAGAAGAAACATCCTCCAGAGGTGCTTTTTCTATCATCAGCACTACCAGCCCAATCAGCATCACAGTAGCCAGTCAGAGCTGGTTCACAGCCATGAGAATACATCAACCCATAGTTGTAAGTTCCACTCACATACTTCAAAATTCTCTTCACTTGATTGATATGACTGACTTTGGGATCAGCTTAGTATCTTGCACAAACTCCAACTGCAAAGGCAATATCAGGTCTGCTGGCAGTTAAGTACAACAAGCTTCCTATCATGCTTCTGTACAGACTTTGATCCACCTTAACCCCACTTGAATCTTTGGAAAGCTTTAGATGAGTAGGAGAAGGAGTCCTTTTGTGACTTGCATTCTCCATACCAAACTTCTTTACAATGTTCTTAGCATACTTGCTTTGAGATAAGAAGATTGAGTCCTCCATCTTTGAGACTTGCAGTCCAAGAAAATAAGTTAGTTCTCCCATGAGACTCATTTCGAATTCAGCCTGCATCTGGTCAGCAAAGTGTTTAACCATATGTTCTGACATTCCTCCAAACACTATGTCATCAACATATATTTGGGCAACCATCAACTTCCCTCCTTCAGTTTTAACAAAGAGAGTTTTGTCCAAGCCTCCTTTTCTGTAGCCTTTGTCTGAGAGAAACTTTGTTAACCTGTCATACCATGCTCTAGGAGCTTGTTTCAGGCCATATAGAGCTTTTCTCAATTTGTAGACATGATCAGGGTGGGTTGGATCCACAAAGCCTTTAGGTTGTTCCACATAAGCTTCCTCATTTAAGTACCCATTTAGAAAGGCACTTTTCACATCCATCTAAAATAACTTGAACTTCAGAAGACAAGCAATTGACAATAGGAGTCTGATTGATTCCAGTCTGGCTACAGGTGCATAGGTTTCATCAAAATCAACCCCTTCAACCTGGGTGTATCCTTGAGCAACAAGTCTTGCCTTATTTCTGGTGACAACTCCTTCAGCATCTGACTTGTTCTTGAAAATCCATTTTGTCCCAATGATGTTAGTTCCTTCAGGTCTAGGAACCAGCTCCCAAACTTCATGTTGCTTGAATTGGTTCAGTTCATCTTACATTGCACCAATCCAGTATTCATCAGTTAAAGCTTCCTTGACATTTCTTGGTTCCATTTTGGACACAAAACAAGAGTTTGAGATGATTTCTCTAGATCTTGTAATGACTCCACTGTTGGGATCTCCTATGATGAGCTCTTTTGGATGATCCTTCTGAATTCTGATGGAACGGATCTTGCTAGCTTCCTTTGATTCAGATTCTGTTGTGGTGGAGTTGGGTAGATCATTCTGTTGGGTTGAAGTCTCAAAGAATGTCTCAACAGTACAAGGAACATCTATTTCTTCATGATAATCATCAACTATAACATTTATTGATTCCATCATGGCTTTGGTTCTGGAATTGAATACTCTATAAGCTCTGCTGTTTGAGGAGTATCCTAGAAATATGCCTTCATCACTTTTAGGGTCCAGTTTTCTTCTTTGTTCACGGTCAGCCAGAATATAACATTTGTTTCCAAACACATGAAAGTACTTCACAGTTGGTTTTCTTCCTTTCCAGAGTTCGTATATGGTGGATGAGGTTCCCTTTCTCAAGGTGACCCTGTTATGAACATAGCAGGCTGTATTCATAGCTTCAGCCCAAAAATACATAGGAAGTCTTTTGGCATGTAACATTGCTCTGGCAGATTCCTGTATGGTCCTGTTTTTTCTTTCCACAACTCCATTTTGCTGAGGTGTTATAGGAGAAGAAAATTCATGACTAATTCCTTCTGAAGAACAGAAATCATCAAACTTGCTGTTTTCAAATTCCTTGCCATGATCACTTCTGATTCTGACAATACACCCTTCCTTTTCTCTTTGAATTCTTTTGCACAATTCTTTAAAAACTTCAAATACAACAGATTTTTCCCTAATGAAATTAATACAGGTGAATCTGGAAAAATCATCCACAACCACATAGGCATATCTTTTTCCACCAAGACTCTCTACTTGCATTGGTCCCATCAGATCCATATGAAGAAGTTCTAGAACCTTAGAGGTCGTCAGATGTCTTGACTTTGCAGTCTTGGAATCCCTCTGACTGCCTCCAAGGAGATAATCCTCTTCATACCTCTTAGATGAAGATGGCCAAGTTTTTGGTGCCACAGTTTCACCTCTTTTTCTTCTTTTGAAATGGAACACACAGATGAGAAATTAGTGTTCTCAGGCTCCCACAAGTAACAATTGTCTTTAGATCTGACTCATTTCATTACTATTTCTTGTTTGTCATTGATTACAAGACATTCAGATTTTGAGAAATTGACCTTGAATCCTAGATCACACAATTGACTGATACTAATGAGATTAGCAGTCAGCCCTTTTACCAGCAGTACTTCATTCAGACTTGGAACTCCAGGGCAGTCCAAATCACCAACTCCTTTGATTTCACCTTTAGCACCATCTCCAAAGGTCACAAAACTGGTGGTGTGAGGCTTAACATTATTGAGGAGGTTCTTGATTCCAGTCATGTGTCTCGAACATCCACTGTCAAAGTACCAGTCTTCCTTTGCAGAGACCCTCAGGGAAGTGTGGGCTATCAGGGCAGTAGCCTTTTTCTTCCATTTAGGAGCATGTGGTACCTTTTTAGACTTAGGTTTGACACCTGAGTTCTGATTAGGGTATCCATGCAATCTGAAGCAGAAGGGCTTTATGTGGCCATATCTCCCACAATGATGACATCTCCATCTTTGGTACCTTTTCTTCATATGTCTCTGTTCCTGATGATGAGAGTTTTGTTGAGATATTTGTTTTGACATTTGCTTATCGATACCAGATTTCTTTGCTTCCATAAATCCTAGTCCAGATTTATTTCCCACATTTTGTCCAATCTGAAGGATCTCTTCCAATATGTCTGTTCCATTTGTCAGCATCTTGACAGATTTGGTCATTTGATTCAGTTGTGAGTTCAGCAATTGAACTTCTCCTTCTAGATGACTTATAGTTTCAAGGTTTGCCCTTTTTTCAGCCTCCAGCTTTATGATGAGTTTTGATTGTTTCTCATTCTGCACACAGACTTCAGTACTTCTGATACACAATTTCTTGTAAGTATCAGCCAGTTCTTCAAAAGTCACCTCTTCATCACTGATGTCACTTTCAGAGGTACAAACACCAGTTAAAGCAGTAACTAGTTTGGCAGATTCTTCTTCAGAATTACTTTCTGAATCACAGTCAGACCAAGTAACAGTCATTCCTTTCTTTTGTTTCTTAAGAAAGGTAGGACATTCAGCTCGAATATGCCCATATCCTTCACAACCATGGCATTGAATTCCTCTGCCTTGATTTCCCTTCTCTTCTGACCTTGGTCTTCTGCTAGAACTGTCAATGTCAGAGGGAATGTTATTAACATTAGAACTTGACTTTGGATCTATTCTTTTGATGAGTTTGTTGAACTGTCTTCCAAGCATGGCTATAGCTTCTGAAATATTTTCTTCAACATCAGTGTTGGACACAAGTGCTATGCTCTTGTTCTTCTTGTCACCATTATCAGTGATCCCCATCTCAAAAGTCTGAAGAGACCCAATAAGTTCATCCACTTTCAACTTGCTGATGTCCTGGGCTTCCTATATGGCAGTTACCTTCATTGCAAATCTTTTAGCCAAGGATCTGAGAATCTTTCTCACCAGTTTTTCTTCTGACATCTTTTCTCCCAGTGCTCCTGAGGTGTTGGCAATCTCCAAGATGTTCATGTGAAACTCATGAATGGTTTCATCTTCCATCATTTTTAGATTCTCAAACTTGGTGGTAAACATCTGAAGCCTTGACATTTTTACTTTGGAAGTGACCTCATGAGTAGTTTTGAGAGTGTCCCAAACTTCCTTGGCCAGTTCATATTGATGAACTAGTCTGAAAATGTTTCTATCAATTCCATTGAACAAGGCATTTAAAGCTTTGGAATTTCCCAGGGCTAACTCATCTTCTTCTTTACTCCAACCTTCCTCAGGTTTCAGACTGATTGTCCCATCTTTCTCAGTTATGGTGGGATGGATCCATCCTTTGTCAGCAGCTCTCCAAGCCTTTTTGTCCAGAGATTTTAAGAAGGCAATCATACGAGGTTTCCAGTAGTCATAATTAGTTCCATCCAGAATGGGTGGTCTATTTCCAAAAACTCCTTCTTTGTCCATAGTGCCAGAAAGTGATATCCCTAGATCTCACCCAGTAATACAGGCAGGGTGCCTGCTCTGATGCCAATTGAAATTCTGGCTGCAGATACTCAATGTCACGTTTAATGTTATGACACCGTATCTGACTTTCTATAAGATAGTAAATACAAAAACAGTAAAGAACACAGTCAATTGTTTACCCAGTTCAGTGTGCAACAACACCTACTCTGGGGGCTACCAAGCCAGGGAGGAAATCCACTATAAGAGATGTTAATTCAGGAATAAACCAACCAGTTTATCTCCTTCACTTAAGACCTACCCAATGCAATTTCAATCTAAGTACAACTTAAACCTGAGTTCCTACTCACTCCCCCTCAATCACAGCAGTGATACATAAAACAATTTGACTAATGAATTGATGAAGACACTCTTCAAAAACATACACTTGATTAAGCTTCACAGCTTTTTAATCAAGCAACACAACCACTCTTGCTTCACAGCTTTGAGTGATACACACACCTAACTTGACTCTGCTTCACAACTTTAGTCAAGAAACATTCAAACACTTTTGCTTCAAAGCTTTGAGTGCTACACAACCCTTACAATTAAAAACCTATTCCAAGTCACTTATCACAATGATAATTGCTTGAAGTACAATAATTAAACCTATACAGTTTACAAATGATCTTCTGACCAAAAAGGGATACCTTGCAAAACAGCAGCTCTGTTGAATATATAGCAGCTGCATCTTCAGTTAGGGTTTCCACAAAAAGCTAGGGTTAATTCCATTTGACCTTAAGACTAGGTCACAAGACTTTATCAACCAGGTTAGGGTTGAGCTAGGTTAACCCAAAGAAAATGCAGGATGCTGTTCTGGAAAGACTGAGTCATTTTCCTGAAAAAACTCAGAATTAACCAAACTGCAAACCTGTTAGTTCAGAACAGGATGTCTTAACATCTGTTATGACATCTGAAAAACCTGTCTACTGATTTAGGAAAATGTGATCATTTTGCAAAATGCTCAGATACACACTTATAAACATCAGTAGCTGAATGACAATATTTTTCGGCAAAGGTACCTAATGAATCAGTACAAACTAAACTAGAATGTTATGACATCAGTCATGACATTCACACATACACTTGGGTTTTACCAAAAATGCAAGCCAATAACTAAACAACTACACATTGGAGTTACAAAGATATCGACAACAGACTACCTTCCATAACGACAAGGCTACAATCATTTGCAGTAACAAAAATCTCGACAACATACTACCTTCCATAATGACAAGGCAACCATCCATTGTAGTAACAAAAATCTCGACAATAGACTACTTTCCATAATGATAAGGCTACCATCCATTGGAGTAAAAAAATCTTGACAATAGACTACCTTCCATAATGAAAAGGCTATAATCCATTGCAGTAACAAAAATCTCGACAACAGACTACCTTCCATAATGACTAGGTTACCATCCATTGGAGTAACAAAGATATCGACAACAGACTACCTTCTATAACGACAAGGCTACCATCCATTGTAGTAACAAAAATATCGACAATAGACTACCTCCCATAATGACAAGGCTACAATCCATTTGAGTAAAAAAGATATCAACAACATACTACCTTCCATAATGACAAGGCTACCATCCATTGGAGTAAAAAAAATCACGACAACATACTACCTTCCATAATGACAAGGCTACCATCCATTGGAATAAAAAAAATATCGACAACACACTACCTTCCATAATGACAAGGCTACCGTCGAATGGAGTAACAAAAATATCGACAACAGAGTACCTTCCATAATGAATAGGCTACCATCCATTGGAGTAACAAAGATATCGACAACATACTACCTTCCATAACGACAAGGCTATAATCATTTGTAATAACTAAAATATCCACAACAAACTACCTTCCATAATGAGAAGGCTACCATCCATTGTAGTAACAAAAATCTCAACAATAGAGTACCTTCCATAATGACAAGGCTACCATCCATTGGAGTAACAAAGATATCGACAACAGACTACCTTCTATAACGACAAGGCTACAATCCATTATAGTAACAAAAATCTCGACAACAGACTACCTTTCATAATGACAAGGCTACCATCCATTGTAGTAACAAAAATATCGACAATAGACTACCTTCCATAATGACAAGGCTACCATCCATTGGAGTAACAAAGATATCGACAACATACTACCTTCCATAATGACAAGGCTACCATCTATTGGAGTAAAAAAAATCACGACAACAAACTACCTTCCAAAATGACAAGGCTACCATCCATTGGAATAAGAATAATATCGACAACACACTACCTTCCATAATGACAAGGCTACCATCCAATGGAGTAACAAAAATCTAGACAACAGACTACCTTCCATAATGACTAGGTTACCATCCATTGGAGTAACAAGGATATCGACAACAGACTACCTTCCATAATGACAAGGCTACCAGCCAATGGAGTAACAAAAATCTCGACAACAGAGTAACTTCCATAATGACTAGGCTACCATCCATTGGAGTAATAAAGATATCGACAACATAGTACCTTCCATAACGACAAGGCTATAATCATTTGTAGTAACAAAAATCTCCACAACAGACTACCATCCATAATGAGAAGGCTACCATCCATTGTAGTAACAAAAATCTCAACAATAGAGTACCTTCCATAATGACAAGGCTACCATCCATTGGAGTAACAAAATATCGACAATAGACTACCTTCTATAACGACAAGGCTACAATCCATTGTAGTAACAAAAATATCGACAACAGACTACCTTTCATAATGACAAGGCTACCATCCATTGTAGAAACAAAAATATCGATAATAGACTACCTTCCATAATGACAAGGCTACCATCCATTAGAGTAACAAAGATATCGACAACATACTACCTTCCATAATGACAAGGCTACCATTCATTGGTGTAACAAAAATCACGACAACATACTACCTTCCATAATGACAAGGCTACCATCCATTGGAATAAGAATAATATCAACAACACACTACCTTCAATAATGACAAGGCTAACATCCAATGGAGTAACAAAAATCTCGACAACAGACTACCTTCCATAATGACTAGGCTACCATTCATTGGAGTTACAAAGATATCGACAAGAAACTACCTTCCATAACGACAAGGCTACAATCATTTGCAGTAACTAAAATCTCGACAACAGACTACCTTCCATAATGACAAGGCAACCATCCATTGTAGTAACAAAAATCTCGACAATAGACTATTTTCCATAATTACAAGGCTACCATCCATTGGAGTAAAAAAATCTCGACAATTGACTACCTTCCATAATGATAAGACTACAATCCATTGTAGTAACAAAAATCTCGACAACAGACTACCTTCCATAATGACTAGGTTACCATCCATTGGAGTAATAAAGATATCGACAATAGACTAACTTCTATAACTACAAGGCTATAATCCATTATAGTAACAAAAATCTCGACAACAAACTACCTTCCATAATGACAAGGCTACCATCCATTGTAGTAACAAAAATATCGACAATAGACTACCTCACATAATGACAAGGCTACCATCCATTGGAGTAACAAAGATATCAACAACGTACTACCTTCCATAATGACAAGGCTACCATCCAGTGGAGTAAAAAAAATCACGACAACATACTACCATCCACAATGACAAGGCTACCATCCATTGGAATAAAAAAAATATCGACAACACACTACCTTCCATAATGACAAGGCTACCATCCAATGGAGTAACAAAAATCTCAACAACAGAGTACCTTCCATAATGACTAGGCTACCATCCATTGGAGTAACAAAGATATCGACAACATACTACCTTACATAACGACAAGGCTATAATCATTTGTAGTAACAAAAATCTCCACAACACACTACCTTCCATAATGAAAAGGCTACCATCCATTGTAGTAACAAAAATCTCAACAATAGAGTACCTTCCATAATGACAAGGCTACCATCCATTGGAGTAACAAAGATATCGACAACAGACTACCTTCTATAACGACAAGGCTACAATCCATTGTAGTAACAAAAATCTCGACAACAGACTACCTTTCATAATGACAAGGCTACCATCCATTGTAGTAACAAAAATATCAACAATAGACTACCTTCCATAATGACAAGGCTACCATCCATTGGAGTAACAAAGATATCGACAACATACTACCTTCCATAATGACAAGGCTACCATCCATTGGAATAAGAATAATATCGACAACACACTACCTTCCATAATTACAAGGCTACAATCCAATGGAGTAACAAAAATATAGACAACAAACTACCTTCCATAATGACTAGGTTATCATCCATTGGAGTAACAAAGATATCGACAACATACTACCTTCCATAACGACAAGGCTACAATCATTTGGAGTAAAAAAAATTTCGACAACAGACTACCTTCCATAATGAAAAGGCAACCATCCATTGTAGTAAAAAAAAGCTCGATAATAGACTACATTCCATAATGACAAGGCTACCATCCATTAGAGTAACAAAGACATCAACAACATAGTACCTTCCATAATGACAAGGTTACCATCCATTGGAGTAACAAAAATCACGACAACATACTACCTTCCATAATGACAAGGCTACCATCCATTGGAGTAACAAAAATCACAACAACATACTACCTTCCATAATGACAAGGCTACCATCCATTGGAATAAAAAAAATATCGACAACACACTACCTTCCATAATGACAAGGCTACCATCCAATTGAGTAAAAAAAATCTCGACAACAGAGTACCTTCCATAATGACTAGGCTACCATCCATTGGAGTAACAAAGATATCGACAATAGACTACCTTACAATACGACAAGGCTATAATCTTTTGTAGTAACAAACATCTCCACAACAGACTACCTTCCATAATGAGAAGGCTACCATCCATTGTAGTAACAAAAATCTCAACAATAGAGTACCTTCCATAATGACAAGGCTACCATCCATTGGAGTAACAAAAATATCGACAATAGACTACCTTCTATAACGACAAGGCTACAATCCATTGTAGTAACAAAAAAATCGAAAACAGACTACCTTTCATAATGACAAGGCTACCATCCATTGTAGTAACAAAAATATCGACAATAGACTACCTTCCATAATGACAAGGCTACCATCCATTGGAGTAACAAAGATATCGACAACATACTACCTTCCATAATGACAAGGCTACCATTCATTGGTGTAACAAAAATCACGACAACAGACTACCTTCCATAATGACAAGGCTACCATCCATTGGAATAAGAATAATATCGACAACACACTACCTTCCATAATGACAAGGCTACCATCCAATGGAGTAACAAAAATCTCGACAACAGACTACCTTCCATAATGACTAGGCTACCATCCATTGGAGTTACAAAGATATCGACAAGAAACTACCTTCCATAACGACAAGGCTACAATCATTTGCAGTAACAAAAATCTCGACAACAGACTACCTTCCATAATGACAACGCAACCATCCATTGTAGTAACAAGAAACTCGACAATAGACTACTTTCCATAATGACAAGGCTACCATCCATTGGAGTAAAAAAATCTCGACAATAGACTACCTTCCATAATGACAAGACTACAATCCATTGTAGTAACAAAAATCTCGACAACAGACTACCTTCCATAATGACAAGGCTACCATCCATTGGAGTAACAAAAATCACGACAACATACTACCTTCCATAATTACAAGGCTACCATCCATTGGAGTAACAAAAATCACGAAAACATACTACCTTCCATAATGACAAGGCTACCATCCATTGGAATAAAAAAAAATATCGACAACACACTACCTTCCATAATGACAAGGCTACCATCCAATGGAGTAACAAAAATCTCGACAACAGAGTACCTTCCATAATGACTAGGCTACCATCCATTGGAGTAATAAAGATATCGACAACATAGTACCTTCCATAACGACAAGGCTATAATCATTTGTAGTAACAAAAATCTCCACAACAGACTACCATCCATAATGAGAAGGCTACCATCCATTGTAGTAACAAAAATCTCAACAATAGAGTACCTTCCATAATGACAAGGCTACCATCCATTGGAGTAACAAAAATATCGACAATAGACTACCTTCTATAACGACAAGGCTACAATCCATTGTAGTAACAAAAATATCGACAACAGACTACCTTTCATAATGACAAGGCTACCATCCATTGTAGTAACAAAAATATCGACAATAGACTACCTTCCATAATGACAAGGCTACCATCCATTGGAGTAACAAAGATATCGACTACATACTACCTTCCATAATGACAAGGCTACCATTCATTGGTGTAACAAAAATCACGACAACATACTACCTTTCATAATGACAAGGCTACCATCCATTGGAATAAGAATAATATCAACAACACACTACCTTCCATAATGACAAGGCTACCATCCAATGGAGTAACAAAAATATCGACAAGAGACTACCTTCCATAATGACTAGGCTACCATCCATTGGAGTTACAAAGATATCGACAAGAAACTACCTTCCATAACGACAAGGCTACAATCATTTGCAGTAACAAAAAACTCGACAACACACTACCTTCCATAATGACAAGGCAACCATCCATTGTAGTAACAAAAATCTCGACAATAGACTACTTTCCATAATTACAAGGCTACCATCCATTGGAGTAAAAAAATCTCGACAATTGACTACCTTCCATAATGACAAGACTACAATCCATTGTAGTAACAAAAATCTCGACAACAGACTACCTTCCATAATGACTAGGTTACCATCCATTGGAGTAACAAAGATATCGACAATAGACTAACTTCTATAACTACAAGGCTATAATCCATTATAGTAACAAAAATCTCGACAACAAACTACCTTCCATAATGACAAGGCTACCATCCATTGTAGTAACAAAAATATCGACAATAGACTACCTCACATAATGACAAGGCTACCATCCATTGGAGTAACAAAGATATCAACAACATACTACCTTCCATAATGACAAGGCTATCATCCATTGGAGTAACAAAAATCACGACAACATACTACCTTCCATAATGACAAGGCTATCATCCATTGGAGTAACAAAAATCACGACAACATACTACCTTCCATAATGACAAGGCTACCATCCATTGGAATAAAAAAAATATCGACAACACACTACCTTCCATAATGAAAAGGCTACCATCGAATGGAGTAACAAAAATCTCGACAACAGAGTACCTTCCATAATGACTAGGCTACCATCCATTGGAGTAACAAAGATATCGACAATATAATACCTTCCATAACGACAAGGATATAATCATTTGTAGTAACAAAAATCTCCACAACAGACTACCATCCATAATGAGAAGGCTACCATCCATTGTAGTAACAAAAATCTCAACAATAGAGTACCTTCAATAATGACAAGGCTACCATCCATTGGAGTAACAAAGATATCGACAACAGACTACCTTCTATAACGACAAGGCTACAATCCATTGTAGTAACAAAAATCTCGACAACAGACTACCTTTCATAATGACAAGGCTACCATCCATTGTAGTAACAAAAATATCGACAATAGACTACCTTCCATAATGACAAGGCTACCATCCATTGGAGTAACAAAGATATCGACAACATACTACCTTCCATAATGACAAGGCTACCATTCATTGGTGTAACAAAAATCACGACAACAGACTACCTTCCATAATGACAAGGCTACCATCCATTGGAATAAGAATAATATCGAGAACACACTACATTTCATAATGACAAGGCTACCATCCAATGGAGTAACAAAAATCTCGACAACAGACTACCTTCCATAATGACTAGTCTACCATCCATTGGAGTATCAAAGATATCGACAATAAACTACCTTCCATAACGACAAGGCTACAATCATTTGCAGTAACAAAAATCTCGAAAACAGACTACTTTCCATAATGACAAGGCAACCATCCATTGTAGTAACAAGAATATCGACAATAGACTACTTTCCATAATGACAAGGCTACCATCCATTGGAGTAAAAAAATCTCGACAATAGACTACCTTCCATAATGACAAGACTACAATCCATTGTAGTAACAAAAATCTCGACAACAGACTACCTTCCATAATGACTAGGTTACCATCCATTGGAGTAACAAAGATATCGACAACAGACTAACTTCTATAACGACAAGGCTATAATCCATTATAGTAACAAAAATCTTGACAACAAACTACCTTCCATAATGACAAGGCTACCATCCATTGTAGTAACAAAAATATCGACAATAGACTACCTCACATAATGACAAGGCTACCATCCATTGGAGTAACAAAGATATCAACAACATACTACCTTCCATAATGACAAGGCTATCATCCATTGGAGTAACAAAAATCACGACAACATACTACCTTCCATAATGACAAGGCTACCATCCATTGGAATAAAAAAAATATCGACAACACACTACCTTCCATAATGAAAAGGCTACCATCGAATGGAGTAACAAAAATCTCGACAACAGAGTACCTTCCATAATGACTAGGCTACCATCCATTGGAGTAACAAAGATATCGACAATATAATACCTTCCATAACGACAAGGCTATAATCATTTGTAGTAACAAAAATCTCCACAACAGACTACCATCCATAATGAGAAGGCTACCATCCATTGTAGTAACAAAACTCTCAACAATAGAGTACCTTCCATAATGACAAGGCTACCATCCATTGGAGTAACAAAGATATCGACAATAGACTACCTTCTATAACGACAAGGCTACAATCCATTGTAGTAACAAAAATCTCGACAACAGACTACCTTTCATAATGACAAGGCTTCCATCCATTGTAGTAACAAAAATATCGACAATAGACTACCTTCCATAATGACAAGGCTACCATCCATTGGAGTAACAAAGATATCGACAACATACTACCTTCCATAATGACAAGGCTACCAACCATTGGAGTAACAAAAATCACGACAACAGACTACCTTCCATAATGATAAGGCTATAATCATTTGTAGTAACAAAAATCTCCACAACAGACTACCATCCATAATGAGAAGGCTACCATCCATTGTAGTAACAAAAATCTCAACAATAGAGTACCTTCCATAATGACAAGGCTAACATCCATTGGAGTAACAAAAATATCGACAATAGACTACCTTCTATAACGACAAGGCTATAATCCATTGTAGTAACAAAAATATCGACAACAGACTACCTTTCATAATGACAAAGCTACCATCCATTGTAGTAACAAAAATATCGACAATAGACTACCTTCCATAATGACAAGGCTACCATCCATTGGAGTAACAAAGATATCGACAACATACTACCTTCCATAATGACAAGGCTACCATCCATTGGAGTAACAAAAATCACGACAACATACTACCTTCCATAATGACAAGGCTACCATCCATTGGAGTAACAAAAATCACAACAACATACTACCTTCCATAATGACAAGGCTACCATCCATTGGAATAAAAAAAATATCGACAACACACTACCTTTCATAATGACAAGGCTACCATCCAATTGAGTAACAAAAATCTCGACAACAGAGTACCTTCCATAATGACTAGGCTACCATCCATTGGAGTAACAAAGATATCGACAATAGACTACCTTACAATACGACAAGGCTATAATCATTTGTAGTAACAAACATCTCCACAACAGACTACCTTCCATAATGAGAAGGCTACCATCCATTGTAGTAACAAAAATCTCAACAATAGAGTACCTTCCATAATGACAAGGCTACCATCCATTGGAGTAACAAAAATATCGACAATAGACTACCTTCTATAACGACAAGGCTACAATCCATTGTAGTAACGAAAATATCGACAACAGACTACCTTTCATAATGACAAGGCTACCATCCATTGTAGTAACAAAAATATCGACAATAGACTACCTTCCATAATGACAAGGCTACCATCCATTGGAGTAACAAAGATATCGACAACATACTACCTTCCATAATGACAAGGCTACCATTCATTGGTGTAACAAAAATCACGACAACAGACTACCTTCCATAATGACAAGGATACCATCCATTGGAATAAGAATAATATCGAGAACACACTACCTTCCATAATGACAAGGCTACCATCCAATGGAGTAACAAAAATCTCGACAACAGACTACCTTCCATAATGACTAGGCTACCATCCATTGGAGTTACAAAGATATCGACAAGAAACTACCTTCCATAACGACAAGGCTACAATCATTTGCAGTAACAAAAATCTCGACAACAGACTACCTTCCATAATGACAAGGCAACCATCCATTGTAGTAACAAGAATCTCGACAATAGACTACTTTCCATAATGACAAGGCTACCATCCATTAGAGTAAAAAAATCTCGACAATAGACTACCTTCCATAATGACAAGACTACAATCCATTGTAGTAACAAAAATCTCGACAACAGACTACCTTCCATAATGACTAGGTTACCATCTGTTGGAGTAACAAAGATATCGACAACAGACTAACTTCTATAACGAAAAGGCTATAATCCATTATAGTAACAAAAATCTTGACAACAAACTACCTTCCATAATGACAAGGCTACCATCCATTATAGTAACAAAAATATCGACAATAGACTACCTCACATAATGACAAGGCTACCATCCATTGAAGTAACAAAGATATCAACAACATACTACCTTCCATAATGACAAGGCTATCATCCATTGGAGTAACAAAAATCACGACAACATACTACCTTCCATAATGACAAGGCTACCATCCATTGGAATAAAAAAAATATCGACAACACACTACCTTCCATAATGAAAAGGCTACCATCGAATGGAGTAACAAAAATCTCGACAACAGAGTACCTTCCATAATGACTAGGCTACCATCCATTGGAGTAACAAAGATATCGACAATATAATACCTTCCATAACGACAAGGCTATAATCATTTGTAGTAACAAAAATCTCAACAATAGAGTACCTTCCATAATGACAAGGCTACCATCCATTGGAGTAACAAAGATATCGACAATAGACTACCTTCTATAACGACAAGGCTACAATCCATTGTAGTAACAAAAATCTCGACAACAGACTACCTTTCATAATGACAAGGCTTCCATCCATTGTAGTAACAAAAATATCGACAATAGACTACCTTCCATAATGACAAGGCTACCATCCATTGGAGTAACAAAGATATCGACAACATACTACCTTCCATAATGACAAGGCTACCATCCATTGGAGTAACAAAAATCACGACAACAGACTACCTTCCATAATGACAAGGCTACCATCCATTGGAATAAGAATAATATCAACAACACACTACCTTCCATAATGACAAGGCTACCATCCAATGGAGTAACAAAAATATCGACAAGAGACTACCTTCCATAATGACTAGGCTACCATCCATTGGAGTTACAAAGATATCGACAAGAAACTACCTTCCATAACGACAAGGCTACAATCATTTGCAGTAACAAAAAACTCGACAACAGACTACCTTCCATAATGACAAGGCAACCATCCATTGTAGTAACAAAAATCTCGACAATAGACTACTTTCCATAATTACAAGGCTACCATCCATTGGAGTAAAAAAATCTCGACAATTGACTACCTTCCATAATGACAAGACTACAATCCATTGTAGTAACAAAAATCTCGACAACAGACTACCTTCCATAATGACTAGGTTACCATCCATTGGAGTAACAAAGATATCGACAATAGACTAACTTCTATAACTACAAGGCTATAATCCATTATAGTAACAAAAATCTCGACAACAAACTACCTTCCATAATGACAAGGCTACCATCCATTGTAGTAACAAAAATATCGACAATAGACTACCTCACATAATGACAAGGCTACCATCCATTGGAGTAACAAAGATATCAACAACATACTACCTTCCATAATGACAAGGCTATCATCCATTGGAGTAACAAAAATCACGACAACATACTACCTTCCATAATGACAAGGCTACCATCCATTGGAATAAAAAAAATATCGACAACACACTACCTTCCATAATGAAAAGGCTACCATCGAATGGAGTAACAAAAATCTCGACAACAGAGTACCTTCCATAATGACTAGGCTACCATCCATTGGAGTAACAAAGATATCGACAATATAATACCTTCCATAACGACAAGGATATAATCATTTGTAGTAACAAAAATCTCCACAACAGACTACCATCCATAATGAGAAGGCTACCATCCATTGTAGTAACAAAAATCTCAACAATAGAGTACCTTCAATAATGACAAGGCTACCATCCATTGGAGTAACAAAGATATCGACAACAGACTACCTTCTATAACGACAAGGCTACAATCCATTGTAGTAACAAAAATCTCGACAACAGACTACCTTTCATAATGACAAGGCTACCATCCATTGTAGTAACAAAAATATCGACAATAGACTACCTTCCATAATGACAAGGCTACCATCCATTGGAGTAACAAAGATATCGACAACATACTACCTTCCATAATGACAAGGCTACCATTCATTGGTGTAACAAAAATCACGACAACAGACTACCTTCCATAATGACAAGGCTACCATCCATTGGAATAAGAATAATATCGAGAACACACTACATTTCATAATGACAAGGCTACCATCAATGGAGTAACAAAAATCTCGACAACAGACTACCTTCCATAATGACTAGTCTACCATCCATTGGAGTTACAAAGATATCGACAATAAACTACCTTCCATAACGACAAGGCTACAATCATTTGCAGTAACAAAAATCTCGACAACAGACTACTTTCCATAATGACAAGGCAACCATCCATTGTAGTAACAAGAATATCGACAATAGACTACTTTCCATAATGACAAGGCTACCATCCATTGGAGTAAAAAAATCTCGACAATAGACTACCTTCCATAATGACAAGACTACAATCCATTGTAGTAACAAAAATCTCGACAACAGACTACCTTCAATAATGACTAGGTTACCATCCATTGGAGTAACAAAGATATCGACAACAGACTAACTTCTATAACGACAAGGCTATAATCCATTATAGTAACAAACATCTTGACAACAAACTACCTTCCATAATGACAAGGCTACCATCCATTGTAGTAACAAAAATATCGACAATAGACTACCTCACATAATGACAAGGCTACCATCCATTGGAGTAACAAAGATATCAACAACATACTACCTTCCATAATGACAAGGCTATCATCCATTGGAGTAACAAAAATCACGACAACATACTACCTTCCATAATGACAAGGCTACCATCCATTGGAATAAAAAAAATATCGACAACACACTACCTTCCATAATGAAAAGGCTACCATCGAATGGAGTAACAAAAATCTCGACAACAGAGTACCTTCCATAATGACTAGGCTACCATCCATTGGAGTAACAAAGATATCGACAATATAATACCTTCCATAACGACAAGGCTATAATCATTTGTAGTAACAAAAATCTCCACAACAGACTACCATCCATAATGAGAAGGCTACCATCCATTGTAGTAACAAAACTCTCAACAATAGAGTACCTTCCATAATGACAAGGCTACCATCCATTGGAGTAACAAAGATATCGACAATAGACTACCTTCTATAACGACAAGGCTACAATCCATTGTAGTAACAAAAATCTCGACAACAGACTACCTTTCATAATGACAAGGCTTCCATCCATTGTAGTAACAAAAATATCGACAATAGACTACCTTCCATAATGACAAGGCTACCATCCATTGGAGTAACAAAGATATCGACAACATACTACCTTCCATAATGACAAGGCTACCAACCATTGGAGTAACAAAAATCACGACAACAGACTACCTTCCATAATGATAAGGCTATAATCATTTGTAGTAACAAAAATCTCCACAACAGACTACCATCCATAATGAGAAGGCTACCATCCATTGTAGTAACAAAAATCTCAACAATAGAGTACCTTCCATAATGACAAGGCTAACATCCATTGGAGTAACAAAAATATCGACAATAGACTACCTTCTATAACGACAAGGCTATAATCCATTGTAGTAACAAAAATATCGACAACAGACTACCTTTCATAATGACAAGGCTACCATCCATTGTAGTATCAAAAATATCGACAATAGACTACCTTCCATAATGACAAGGCTACCATCCATTGGAGTAACAAAGATATCGACAACATACTACCTTCCATAATGACAAGGCTACCATCCATTGGAGTAACAAAAATCACGACAACATACTACCTTCCATAATGACAAGGCTACCATCCATTGGAGTAACAAAAATCACAACAACATACTACCTTCCATAATGACAAGGCTACCATCCATTGGAATAAAAAAAATATCGACAACACACTACCTTTCATAATGACAAGGCTACCATCCAATTGAGTAACAAAAATCTCGACAACAGAGTACCTTCCATAATGACTAGGCTACCATCCATTGGAGTAACAAAGATATCGACAATAGACTACCTTACAATACGACAAGGCTATAATCATTTGTAGTAACAAACATCTCCACAACAGACTACCTTCCATAATGAGAAGGCTACCATCCATTGTAGTAACAAAAATCTCAACAATAGAGTACCTTCCATAATGACAAGGCTACCATCCATTGGAGTAACAAAAATATCGACAATAGACTACCTTCTATAACGACAAGGCTACAATCCATTGTAGTAACGAAAATATCGACAACAGACTACCTTTCATAATGACAAGGCTACCATCCATTGTAGTAACAAAAATATCGACAATAGACTACCTTCCATAATGACAAGGCTACCATCCATTGGAGTAACAAAGATATCGACAACATACTACCTTCCATAATGACAAGGCTACCATTCATTGGTGTAACAAAAATCACGACAACAGACTACCTTCCATAATGACAAGGATACCATCCATTGGAATAAGAATAATATCGAGAACACACTACCTTCCATAATGACAAGGCTACCATCCAATGGAGTAACAAAAATCTCGACAACAGACTACCTTCCATAATGACTAGGCTACCATCCATTGGAGTTACAAAGATATCGACAAGAAACTACCTTCCATAACGACAAGGCTACAATCATTTGCAGTAACAAAAATCTCGACAACAGACTACCTTCCATAATGACAAGGCAACCATCCATTGTAGTAACAAGAATCTCGACAATAGACTACTTTCCATAATGACAAGGCTACCATCCATTAGAGTAAAAAAATCTCGACAATAGACTACCTTCCATAATGACAAGACTACAATCCATTGTAGTAACAAAAATCTCGACAACAGACTACCTTCCATAATGACTAGGTTACCATCCGTTGGAGTAACAAAGATATCGACAACAGACTAACTTCTATAACGAAAAGGCTATAATCCATTATAGTAACAAAAATCTTGACAACAAACTATCTTCCATAATGACAAGGCTACCATCCATTGTAGTAACAAAAATATCGACAATAGACTACCTCACATAATGACAAGGCTACCATCCATTGAAGTAACAAAGATATCAACAACATACTACCTTCCATAATGACAAGGCTATCATCCATTGGAGTAACAAAAATCACGACAACATACTACCTTCCATAATGACAAGGCTACCATCCATTGGAATAAAAAAAATATCGACAACACACTACCTTCCATAATGAAAAGGCTACCATCGAATGGAGTAACAAAAATCTCGACAACAGAGTACCTTCCATAATGACTAGGCTACCATCCATTGGAGTAACAAAGATATCGACAATATAATACCTTCCATAACGACAAGGCTATAATCATTTGTAGTAACAAAAATCTCAACAATAGAGTACCTTCCATAATGACAAGGCTACCATCCATTGGAGTAACAAAGATATCGACAATAGACTACCTTCTATAACGACAAGGCTACAATCCATTGTAGTAACAAAAATCTCGACAACAGACTACCTTTCATAATGACAAGGCTTCCATCCATTGTAGTAACAAAAATATCGACAATAGACTACCTTCCATAATGACAAGGCTACCATCCATTGGAGTAACAAAGATATCGACAACATACTACCTTCCATAATGACAAGGCTACCATCCATTGGAGTAACAAAAATCACGACAACAGACTACCTTCCATAATGACAAGGCTACAATCATTTGTAGTAACAAAAATCTCCAGAACAGACTACCATCCATAATGAGAAGGCTACCATCCATTGTAGTAACAAAAATCTCAACAATAGAGTACCTTCCATAATGACAAGGCTATCATCCATTGGAGTAACAAAAATATCGACAATAGACTACCTTCTATAACGACAAGGCTATAATCCATTGTAGTAACAAAAATATCGACAACAGACTACCTTTCATAATGACAAGGCTACCATCCATTGTAGTAACAAAAATATCGACAATAGACTACCTACCATAATGACAAGGCTACCATCCATTGGAGTAACAAAGATATCGACAACATACTACCTTCCATAATGACAAGGCTACCATTCATTGGTGTAACAAAAATCACGACAACATACTACCTTCCATAATGACAAGGCTACCATCCAATGGAGTAACAAAAATCTCGACAACAGACTACCTTCCATAATGACTAGGCTACCATCCATTGGAGTTACAAAGATATCGACAACATACTACCTTCCATAACGACAAGGCTACAATTATTTGGAGTAACAAAAATCTCGACAATAGACTACCTTCCATAATGACAACGCAACCATCCATTGTAGTAACAAAAATCTCGACAATAGACTACTTTCCATAATGACAAGGCTACCATCCATTGGAGTAAAAAAATCTCGACAATAGACTACCTTCCATAATGAAAAGGCTATAATCCATTGCAGTAACAAAAATCTCGACAATAGACTACCTTCCATAATGACTAGGTTACCATCCATTGGAGTAACAAAGATATCGACAACAGACTACCTTCTATAACGACAAGGCTACAATCCATTGTAGTAACAAAAATCTCGACAACAGACTACCTTTCATAATGACAAGGCTACCATCCATTGTAGTAACAAAAATATCGACAATAGACTACCTCCCATAATGACAAGGCTACCATCCATTGGAGTAAAAAAGATATCAACAACATACTACCTTCCATAATGACAAGGCTACCATCCATTGGAGTAACAAAAATCACGACAACATACTACCATCCACAATGACAAGGCTACCATCCATTGGAATAAAAAAAATATCGACAACACACTACCTTCCATAATGACAAGGCTACAATCCAATGGAGTAACAAAAATATAGACAACAGACTACCTTCCATAATGACTAGGTTACCATCCATTGGAGTAACAAAGATATCGACAACATACTACCTTCCATAACGACAAGGGTACAATCATTTGCAGTAAAAAAAATATCGACAACAGACTACCTTCCATAATGAAAAGGCAACCATCCATTGTAGTAAAAAAAATCTCGATAATAGACTACATTCCATAATGACAAGGCTACCATCCATTAGAGTAACAAAGACATCAACAACATACTACCTTCCATAATGACAAGGCTACCATCCATTGGAGTAACAAAAATCACGACAACATACTACCTTCCATAATGACAATGCTACCATCCATTGGAGTAACAAAAATCACAACAACATACTACCTTCCATAATGACAAGGCTACCATCCATTGGAATAAAAAAAATATCGACAACACACTACCATTCATAATGACAAGGCTACCATCCAATTGAGTAACAAAAATCTCGACAACATACTACCTTCCATAATGACAAGGCTACCATCCATTGGAGTAACAAAAATCACGACAACAGACTACCTTCAATAATGACAAGGCTATAATCATTTGTAGTAACAAAAATCTCCACAACTGACTACCATCCATAATGAGAAGGCTACCATCCATTGTAGTAACAAAAATCTCAACAATAGAGTACCTTCCATAATGACAAGGCTACCATCCATTGGAGTAACAAAAATATCGACAATAGACTACCTTCTATAACGACAAGGCTATAATCCATTGTAGTAACAAAAATATCGACAACAGACTACCTTTCATAATCACAAGGCTACCATCCATTGTAGTAACAAAAATATCGACAATAGACTACCTTCCATAATGACAAGGCTACCATCCATTGGAGTAACAAAGATATCGACAACATACTACCTTCCATAATGACAAGGCTACCATTCATTGGTGTAACAAAAATCACGACAACATACTACCTTCCATAATGACAAGGCTACCATCCATTGGAATAAGAATAATATCGAGAACACACTACCTTCCATAATGACAAGGCTACCATCCAATGGAGTAACAAAAATCTCGACAACATACTACCTTCCATAATGACTAGGCTACCATCCATTGGAGTTACAAAGATATCGACAAGAAACTACCTTCCATAACGACAAGGCTACAATCATTTGCAGTAACAAAAATCTCGACAACAGACTACCTTCCATAATGACAAGGCAACCATCCATTGTAGTAACAAGAATCTCGACAATAGACTACTTTCCATAATGACAAGGCTACCATCCATTGGAGTAAAAAAATCTCGACAATAGACTACCTTCCATAATGACAAGACTACAATCCATTGTAGTAACAAAAATCTCGACAACAGACTACCTTCCATAATGACTAGGTTACCATCCATTGGAGTAACAAAGATATCGACAACAGACTAACTTCTATAACGACAAGGCTATAATCCATTATAGTAACAAAAATCTTGACAACAAACTACCTTCCATAATGACAAGGCTACCATCCATTGTAGTAACAAAAATATCGACAATAGACTACCTCACATAATGACAAGGCTACCATCCATTGGAGTAACAAAGATATCAACAACATACTACCTTCCATAATGACAAGGCTATCATCCATTGGAGTAACAAAAATCATGACAACATACTACCTTCCATAATGACAAGGCTACCATCCATTGGAATAAAAAAAATATCGACAACACACTACCTTCCATAATGAAAAGGCTACCATCGAATGGAGTAACAAAAATCTCGACCACAGAGTACCTTCTATAATGACTAGGCTACCATCCATTGGAGTAACAAAGATATCGACAATATAATACCTACCATAACGACAAGGCTATAATCATTTGTAGTAACAAAAATCTCCACAACAGACTACCATCCATAATGAGAAGGCTACCATGCATTGTAGTAACAAAACTCTCAACAATAGAGTACCTTCCATAATGACAAGGCTACCATCCATTGGAGTAACAAAGATATCGACAATAGACTACCTTCTATAACGACAAGGCTACAATCCATTGTAGTAACAAAAATCTCGACAACAGACTACCTTTCATAATGACAAGGCTTCCATCCATTGTAGTAACAAAAATATCGACAATAGACTACCTTCCATAATGACAAGGCTACCATCCATTGGAGTAACAAAGATATCGACAACATACTACCTTCCATAATGACAAGGCTACCATTCATTGGTGTAACAAAAATCACGACAACATACTACCTTCCATAATGACAAGGCTACCATCCATTGGAATAAGAATAATATCAACAACACACTACCTTCCATAATGACAAGGCTACCATCCAATGGAGTAACAAAAATCTCGACAACAGACTACCTTCCATAATGACTAGGCTACCATCCATTGGAGTTACAAAGATATCGACAAGAAACTACCTTCCATAACGACAAGGCTACAATCATTTGCAGTAACAAAAATCTCGACAACAGACTACCTTCCATAATGACAAGGCAACCATCCATTGTAGTAACAAGAATCTCGACAATAGACTACTTTCCATAATGACAAGGCTACCATCCATTGGAGTAAAAAAATCTCGACAATAGACTACCTTCCATAATGACAAGACTATAATCCATTGTAGTAACAAAAATCTCGACAACAGACTACCTTCCATAATGACTAGGTTACCATCCATTGGAGTAACAAAGATATCGACAACAGACTAACTTCTATAACGACAAGGCTATAATCCATTATAGTAACAAAAATCTCGACAACAAACTACCTTCCATAATGACAAGGCTACCATCCATTGTAGTAACAAAAATATCGACAATAGACTACCTCACATAATGACAAGGCTACCATCCATTGGAGTAACAAAGATATCAACAACATACTACCTTCCATAATGACAAGGCTATCATCCATTGGAGTAACAAAAATCACGACAACATACTACCTTCCATAATGACAAGGCTACCATCCATTGGAATAAAAAAAATATCGACAACACACTACCTTCCATAATGAAAAGGCTACCATCGAATGGAGTAACAAAAATCTCGACAACAGAGTACCTTCCATAATGACTAGGCTACCATCCATTGGAGTAACAAAGATATCGACAATATAATACCTTCCATAACGACAAGGCTATAATCATTTGTAGTAACAAAAATCTCCACAACAGACTACCATCCATAATGAGAAGGCTACCATCCATTGTAGTAACAAAACTCTCAACAATAGAGTACCTTCCATAATGACAAGGCTACCATCCATTGGAGTAACAAAGATATCGACAATAGACTACCTTCTATAACGATAAGGCTACAATCCATTGTAGTAACAAAAATCTCGACAACAGACTACCTTTCATAATGACAAGGCTTCCATCCATTGTAGTAACAAAAATATCGACAATAGACTACCTTCCATAATGACAAGGCTACCATCCATTGGAGTAACAAAGATATCGACAACATACTACCTTCCATAATGACAAGGCTACCATCCATTGGAGTAACAAAAATCACGACAACAGACTACCTTCCATAATGACAAGGCTATAATCATTTGTAGTAACAAAAATCTCCACAACAGACTACCATCCATAATGAGAAGGCTACCATCCATTGTAGTAACAAAAATCTCAACAATAGAGTACCTTCCATAATGACAAGGCTACCATCCATTGGAGTAACAAAAATATCGACAATAGACTACCTTCTATAACGACAAGGCTATAATCCATTGTAGTAACAAAAATATCGACAACAGACTACCTTTCATAATGACAAGGCTACCATCCATTGTAGTAACAAAAATATCGACAATAGACTACCTTCCATAATGACAAGGCTACCATCCATTGGAGTAACAAAGATATCGACAACATACTACCTTCCATAATGACAAGGCTACCATTCATTGGTGTAACAAAAATCACGACAACATACTACCTTCCATAATGACAAGGCTACCATCCATTGGAATAAGATTAATATCAACAACACACTACCTTCCATAATGACAAGGCTACCATCCAATGGAGTAACAAAAATCTCGACAACAGACTACCTTCCATAATGACTAGGCTACCATCCATTGGAGTTACAAAGATATCGACAAGAAACTACCTTCCATAACGACAAGGCTACAATCATTTGCAGTAACAAAAATCTCGACAACAGACTACCTTCCATAATGACAAGGCAACCATCCATTGTAGTAACAAAAATCTCGATAATAGACTACTTTCCATAATTACAAGGCTACCATCCATTGGAGTAAAAAAATCTCGACAATTGACTACCTTCTATAATGACAAGACTACAATCCATTGTAGTAACAAAAATCTCGACAACAGACTACCTTCCATAATGACTAGGTTACCATCCATTGGAGTAACAAAGATATCGACAATAGACTAACTTCTATAACTACAAGGCTATAATCCATTATAGTAACAAAAATCTCGACAACAAACTACCTTCCATAATGACAAGGCTACAATCCATTGTAGTAACAAAAATATCGACAATAGACTACCTCACATAATGACAGGGCTACCATCCATTGGAGTAACAAAGATATCAACAACATAATACCTTCCATAATGACAAGGCTATCATCCATTGGAGTAACAAAAATCACGACAACATACTACCTTCCATAATGACAAGGCTACCATCCATTGGAATAAAAAAACTATAGACAACACACTACCTTCCATAATGAAAAGGCTACCATCGAATGGAGTAACAAAAATCTCGACAACAGAGTACCTTCCATAATGACTAGGCTACCATCCATTGGAGTAACAAAGATATCGACAACATAGTACCTTCCATAACGACAAGGCTATAATCATTTCTAGTAACAAAAATCTCCAGAACAGACTACCATCCATAATGAGAAGGCTACCACCCATTGTAGTAACAAAAATCTCAACAATAGAGTACCTTCCATAATGACAAGGCTACCATCCATTGGAGTAACAAAGATATCGACAATAGACTACCTTCTATAACGACAAGGCTACAATCCATTGTAGTTACAAAAATCTCGACAACAGACTACCTTTCATTATGACAAGGCTTCCAATCATTGGAGTAACAAAAATCATAACAACAAACTACCTTCCATAATGACAAGGCTACCATCCATTGGAGTAACAAAGATATCGACAACATACTACCTTCCATAATGACAAGGCTACCATCCATTGGAGTAACAAAAATCACGACAATAGACTACCTTCCATAATGACAAGGTTACCATCCATTGGAATAAGAATAATATCGACAACACACTACATTTCATAATGACAAGGCTACCATCCAATGGAGTAACAAAAATCTCGACAACAGACTACCTTCCATAATGACTAGGCTACCATCCATTGGAGTTACAAAGATATCGACAACATACTACCTTCCATAACGACAAGGCTACAATTATTTGGAGTAACAAAAATCTCGACAACAGACTACCTTCCATAATGACAATGCAACCATCCATTGTAGTAACAAAAATCTCGACAATAGACTACTTTCCATAATGACAAGGCTACCATCCATTGGAGTAAAAAAATCTCGATAATAAACTACCTTCCATAATGAAAAGGCTATAATCCATTGCAGTAACAAAAATCTCGACAATAGACTACCTTCCATAAGGACTAGGTGACCATCCATTGGAGTAACAAAGATATCAACAACAAACTACCTTCTATAACGACAAGGCTACAATCCATTATAGTAACAAAAATCGCGACAACAAACTACCTTCCATAATGACAAGGCTACCATCCATTGTAGTAACAAAAATATCGACAATAGACTACCTCCCATAATGACAAGGCTACCATCCATTGGAGTAAAAAAGATATCAACAACATACTACCTTCCATAATGACAAGGCTACCATCCATTGGAGTAAAAAAAATCACGACGACATACTACCTTACACAAAGACAAGGCTACCATCCATTGGAATAAAAAAAATATCGAAAACACACTACCTTCCATAATGACAAGGCTACCATCCATTGGAGTATCAAAGATATCAACAACATACTACCTTCCATAATGACAAGGCTATAATCATTTGTAGTACCAAAAATCTCCACAACAAACTACCTTCCATAATGAGAAGGCTACCATCCATTGTAGTAACAAAAATCTCAACAATAGAGTACCTTCCATAATGACAAGGCTACCATCCATTGGAGTAACAAAGATATCGACAACAGACTACCTTTTATAACGACAAGGCTACAATCCATTGTAGTAACAAAAATCTCGACAACAGACTACCTTTCATAATGACAAGGCTACCATCCATTGTAGTAACAAAAATATCGACAATAGACTACCTTCCATAATGACAAGGCTACTATCCATTGGAGTAACAAAGATATCGACAACATACTACCTTCCATAATGACAAGGCTACCATCTATTGGAGTAACAAAAATCACGACAACAAACTACCTTCCATAATGACAAGGCTACCATCCATTGGAATAAGAATAATATCGACAACACACTACCTTCCATAATGACAAGGCTACAATCCAATGGAGTAACAAAAATCTAGACAACATACTACCTTCCATAACGACAAGGCTACAATCATTTGCAGTAACAAAAATCTCGACAAAAGACTACCTTCCATAATGACAAGGCAACCATCCATTGTAGTAAAAAAAATCTCGATAATAGACTACATTCCATAATGACAAGGCTACCATCCATTAGAGTTACAAAGACATCAACAACATACTACCTTCCATTATGACAAGGCTACCATCCATTGGAGTAACAAAAATCACGACAACATACTACCTTCCATAATGACAAGGCTACCATCCATTGTAGTAACAAAAATCACAACAATATACTACCTTCCATAATGACAAGGCTACCATCCATTGGAATAAAAAAAATATCGACAACACACTACCTTCCATAATGACAAGGCTACCATCTAATTGAGTAACAAAAATCTCGACAACAGAGTACCTTCCATAATGACTAGGCTACCATCCATTGGAGTAACAAAGATATCGACAATAGACTACCTTCCAATACCACAAGGCTATAATCATTTATAGTAACAAACATCTCCACAACAGACTACCTTCCATAATGAGAAGGCTACCATCCATTGTAGTAACAAAAATCTCAACAATAGAGTACCTTCCATAATGACAAGGCTACCATCCATTGGAGTAACAAAAATATCGACAATAGACTACCTTCTATAACGACAAGGCTACAATCCATTTTAGTAACAAAAATATCGACAACAGACTACCTTTCATAATGACAAGGCTACCATCCATTATAGTAACAAAAATATCGACAATAGACTACCTTCCATAATGACAAGGCTACCATCCATTGGAGTAACAAAGATATTGATAACATACTACCTTCCATAATGACAAGGCTACCATTCATTGGTGTAACAAAAATCACGACAACAAACTACCTTCCATAATGACAAGGCTACCATCCATTGGAATAAGAATAATATCGACAACACACTACCTTCCATAATGACAAGGCTACCATCCAATGGAGTAACAAAAATCTCAACAACAGACTACCTTCCATAATGACTAGGCTACCATCCATTGGAGTTACAAAGATATCGACAAGAAACTACCTTCCATAACGACAAGGCTACAATCATTTGCAGTAACAAAAATCTCAACAACAGACTACCTTCCATAATGACAAGGCAACCATCCATTGTAGTAACAAGAATCTCGACAATAGACTACTTTCCATAATGACAAGGCTACCATCCATTGGAGTAAAAAAATCTCGACAATAGACTACCTTCCATAATGACAAGACTACAATCCATTGTAGTAACAAAAATCTCGACAACAGACTACCTTCCATAATGACTAGGTTACCATCCATTGGAGTAACAAAGATATCGACAACAGACTAACTTCTATAACGACAAGGCTATAATCCATTGTAGTAACAAAAATCTCGACAACAGACTACCTTTCATAATGACAAGGCTTCCATCCATTGTAGTAACAAAAATATCGACAATAGACTACCTCACATAATGACAAGGCTACCATCCATTGGAGTATCAAAGATATCGACAACATACTACCTTCCATAATGACAAGGCTACCATCCATTGGAGTAACAAAAATCACGACAACAGACTACCTTCCATAATGACAAGGCTACCATCCATTGGAATAAGAATAATATCGATAACACACTACATTCCATAATGACAAGGCTACCATCCAATGGAGTCACAAAAATCTCGACAACTGACTACCTTCCATAATGACTAGGCTACCATCCATTGGAGTTACAAAGATATCGACAACATACTACCTTCCATAACGACAAGGCTACAATCATTTGCAGTAACAAAAATCTTGACAACAGACTACCTTCCATAATGACAAGGCAACCATCCATTATAGTAACAAAAATCTCGACAATAGACTACTTTCCATAATGACAAGGCTACCATCCATTGGAGTAAAAAAATCTCGACAATAGACTACCTTCCATAATGAAAAGGCTACAATCCATTGCAGTAACAAAAATCTCGACAACAGACTACCTTCCATAATGACTAGGTTACCATCCATTGGAGTAACAAAGATATCGACAACAGACTACCTTCTATAACGACAAGGCTACAATCCATTATAGTAACAAAAATCGCGACAACAAACTACCTTCCATAATGACAAGGCTACCATCCATTGTAGTAATAAAAATCTCGACAACAGACTACCTCCCATAATGACAAGGCTACCATCCATTGGAGTAAAAAAGATATCAACAACATACTACCTTCCATAATGACAAGGCTACCATCCATTGGAGTAAAAAAAATCACGACAACATACTACCTTACATAATGACAAGGCTACCATCCATTGGAATAAAAAAATTATCGACAACACACTACCTTCCATAATGACAAGGCTACCATCCAATGGAATAACAAAAATCTCGACAACAGAGTACCTTCCATAATGACTAGGCTACCATCCATTGGAGTAACAAAGATATCGACAACATACTACCTTCCATAACGACAAGGCTATAATCATTTGTAGTAACAAAAATCTCCACAACAAACTACCTTCCATAATGAGAAGGCTACCATCCATTGTAGTAACAAAAATCTCAACAATAGAGTACCTTCCATAATGACAAGGCTACCATCCATTGGAGTAACAAAGATATCGACAACAGACTACCTTCTATAACGACAAGGCTACAATCCATTGTAGTAACAAAAATCTCGACAAGAGACTACCTTTTATAATGACAAGGCTACTATCCATTGTAGTAACAAAAATATCGACAATAGACTACCTTCCATAATGACAAGGCTACCATCCATTGGAGTAACAAAGATATCGACAACATACTACCTTCCATAATGACAAGGCTACCATCTATTGGAGTAACAAAAATCACGACAACAAACTACCTTCCATAATGACAAGGCTACCATCCATTGGAATAAGAATAATATCGACAACACACTACCTTCCATAATGACAAGGTTACCATCCAATGGAGTAACAAAAATCTAGACAACAAAGTACCTTCCATAATGACTAGGCTACCATCCATTGGAGTAACAAAGATATCGACAATATAATACCCTCCATAACGACAAGGCTATAATCATTATAGTAAAAAAAATCTCGACAACAGACTACCTTCCATAATGATAACGCTACCATCCATTGTAGTAACAAAAATATCAATAATAGACTACCTCCCATAATGACAAGGCTACCATCCATTAGAGTAACAAAGATATCAACAACATACTACCTTCCATAATGACAAGGCTACCATCCATTGGAGTAACAAAAATCACGACAACATACTACCTTCCATAATGACAAGGCTACCATCCATTGGAGTAACAAAAATCACAACAACATACTACCTTCCATAATGACAAGTCTACCATCCATTGGAATAAAAAAAAATATCGACAACACACTACCTTCCATAATGACAAGGCTACCATCCAATGGAGTAACAAAAATCACGACAACAGAGTACCTTCCATACTGACTAGGTTACCATCCATTGGAGTAACAAAGATATCGACAATAGACTACCTTCCATAATGACAAGGCTATAATTATTTGTAGTAACAAAAATCTCCACAACAGACTTCCTTCCATAATGAGAAGGCTACCATCCGTTATAGTAACAAAAATCTCAACAATAGTGTACCTTCCATAATGACAAGGCTACCATCCATTGGAGTAATAAAGATATCGACAACAGACTAACTTCTATAACGACAAGGCTACAATCCATTGTAGTAACAAAAATCTCGACAAGAGACTACCTTTCATAATGACAAGGCTACCATCCATTGTAGTAACAAAAATATCGACAATAGACTACCTTCCATAATGACAAGGCTACCATCCATTGGAGTAACAAAGATATCGACAACATACTACCTTCCATAATGACAAGGCTACCATCTATTGGAGTAACAAAAATCACGACAACAAACTACCTTCCATAATGACAAGGCTACCATCCATTGGAATAAGAATAATATCGACAACACACTACCTTCCATAATGACAAGGTTACCATCCAATGGAGTAACAAAAATCTAGACAACAGACTACCTTCCATAATGACTAGGTTACCATCCATTGGAGTAACAAAGATATCGACAACAGACTACCTTCTATAACGATAAGGCTACAATCCATTATAGTAAAAAAAATCTCGACAACAAACTACCTTCCATAATGATAAGGCTACCATCCATTGTAGTAACAAAAATATCGATAATAGACTACCTCCCATAATGACAAGGCTACCATCCATTAGAGTAACAAAGATATCAACAACATACTACCTTCCATAATGACAAGGCTACCATCCATTGGAGTAACAAAAATCACGACAACATACTACCTTCCATAATGACAAGGCTACCATCCATTGGAGTAACAAAAATCACAACAACATACTACCTTCCATAATGACAAGTCTACCATCCATTGGAATAAAAAAAAAATCGACAACACACTACCTTCCATAATGACAAGGCTACCATCCAATGGAGTAACAAAAATCACGACAACAGAGTACCTTCCATACTGACTAGGCTACCATCCATTGGAGTAACAAAGATATCGACAATAGACTACCTTCCATAACGACAAGGCTATAATTATTTGTAGTAACAAAAATCTCCACAACAGACTACCTTCCATAATGAGAAGGCTACCATCCGTTATAGTAACAAAAATCTCAACAATAGTGTACCTTCCATAATGACAAGGTTACCATCCATTGGAGTAGCAAAAATATCGACAATAGACTACCTTCTATAACGACAAGGCCACAATCCATTGTAGTAACAAAAATATCGACAACAGACTGCCTTTCATAATGACAAGGCTACCATCTATTGTAGTAACAAAAATATTGACAATAGACTACCTTCCATAATGACAAGGCTACCATCCATTGGAGTAACAAAGATATCGATAACATACTACCTTCCATAATGACAAGGCTACCATTCATTGGTGTAACAAAAATCACGACAACAGACTACCTTCCATAATGACAAGGCTACCATCCATTGGAATAATAATAATATCGACAACACACTACCTTCCATAATGACAAGGCTACCATCCAATGGATTAACAAAAATCTCGACAATAGACTACCTTCCATAATGACTAGGCTACCATCCATTGGAGTTACAAAGATATCGACAAGAAACTACCTTCCATAACGACAAGGCTACAATCAGTTGCAGTAACAAAAATCTTGACAACATACTACCTTCCAAAATGACAAGGCAACCATCCATTGTAGTAACAAAAATCTCGACAATAGACTACTTTCCATAATGACAAGGCTACCATCCATTGGAGTAAAAAAATCTCGACAATAGACTACCTTCCATAATGAAAAGGCTACAATCCATTGCAGTAACAAAAATCCCGACAACAGACTACCTTCCATAATGACTAGGTTACCATCCATTGGAGTAACAAAGATATCGACAACAGACTACCTTCTATAACGACAAGGCTACAATCCATTATAGTAACAAAAATCGCGACAACAAACTACCTTCCATAATGACAAGGCTACCATCCATTGTAGTAATAAAAATATCGACAATATACTACCTCCCATAATGACAAGGCTACCATCCATTGGAGTAAAAAAGATATCAACAACATACTACCTTCCATAATGACAAGGCTACCATCCATTGGAGTAAAAAAAATCACGACAACATACTACCTTACATAATGACAAGGCTACCATCCATTGGAATAAAAAAATTATCGACAACACACTACCTTCCATAATGACAAGGCTACCATCCAATGGAATAACAAAAATCTCGACAACAGAGTACCTTCCATAATGACTAGGCTACCATCCATTGGAGTAACAAAGATATCGACAACATACTACCTTCCATAACGACAAGGCTATAATCATTTGTAGTAACAAAAATCTCCACAACAAACTACCTTCCATAATGAGAAGGCTACCATCCATTGTAGTAACAAAAATCTCAACAATAGAGTACCTTCCATAATGACAAGGCTACCATCCATTGGAGTAACAAAGATATCGACAACAGACTACCTTCTATAACGACAAGGCTACAATCCATTGTAGTAACAAAAATCTCGACAAGAGACTACCTTTCATAATGACAAGGCTACCATCCATTGTAGTAACAAAAATATCGACAATAGACTACCTTCCATAATGACAAGGCTACCATCCATTGGAGTAACAAAGATATCGACAACATACTACCTTCCATAATGACAAAGCTACCATCTATTGGAGTAACAAAAATCACGACAACAAACTACCTTCCATAATGACAAGGCTACCATCCATTGGAATAAGAATAATATCGACAACACACTACCTTCCATAATGACAAGGTTACCATCCAATGGAGTAACAAAAATCTAGACAACAGACTACCTTCCATAATGACTAGGTTACCATCCATTGGAGTAACAAAGATATCGACAACAGACTACCTTCTATAACGATAAGGCTACAATCCATTATAGTAAAAAAAATCTCGACAACAGACTACCTTCCATAATGATAAGGCTACCATCCATTGTAGTAACAAAAATATCGATAATAGACTACCTCCCATAATGACAAGGCTACCATCCATTAGAGTAACAAAGATATCAACAACATACTACCTTCCATAATGACAAGGCTACCATCCATTGGAGTAACAAAAATCACGACAACATACTACCTTCCATAATGACAAGGCTACCATCCATTGGAGTAACAAAAATCACAACAACATACTACCTTCCATAATGACAAGTCTACCATCCATTGGAATTAAAAAAAAAATCGACAACACACTACCTTCCATAATGACAAGGCTACCATCCAATGGAGTAACAAAAATCACGACAACAGAGTACCTTCCATACTGACTAGGCTACCATCCATTGGAGTAACAAAGATATCGACAATAGACTACCTTCCATAACGACAAGGCTATAATTATTTGTAGTAATAAAAATCTCCACAACAGACTACCTTCCATAATGAGAAGGCTACCATCCGTTATAGTAACAAAAATCTCAACAATAGTGTACCTTCCATAATGACAAGGTTACCATCCATTGGAGTAGCAAAAATATCGACAATAGACTACCTTCTATAACGACAAGGCCACAATCCATTGTAGTAACAAAAATATCGACAACAGACTGCCTTTCATAATGACAAGGCTACCATCCATTGTAGTAACAAAAATATTGACAATAGACTACCTTCCATAATGACAAGGCTACCATCCATTGGAGTAACAAAGATATCGATAACATACTACCTTCCATAATGACAAGGCTACCATTCATTGGTGTAACAAAAATCACGACAACAGACTACCTTCCATAATGACAAGGCTACCATCCATTGGAATAATAATAATATCGACAACACACTACCTTCCATAATGACAAGGCTACCATCCAATGGATTAACAAAAATCTCGACAATAGACTACCTTCCATAATGACTAGGCTACCATCCATTGGAGTTACAAAGATATCGACAAGAAACTACCTTCCATAACGACAAGGCTACAATCAGTTGCAGTAACAAAAATCTTGACAACATACTACCTTCCAAAATGACAAGGCAACCATCCATTGTAGTAACAAAAATCTCGACAATAGACTACTTTCCATAATGACAAGGCTACCATCCATTGGAGTAAAAAAATCTCGACAATAGACTACCTTCCATAATGAAAAGGCTACAATCCATTGCAGTAACAAAAATCCCGACAACAGACTACCTTCCATAATGACTAGGTTACCATCCATTGGAGTAACAAAGATATCGACAACAGACTACCTTCTATAACGACAAGGCTACAATCCATTATAGTAACAAAAATCGCGACAACAAACTACCTTCCATAATGACAAGGCTACCATCCATTGTAGTAATAAAAATATCGACAATATACTACCTCCCATAATGACAAGGCTACCATCCATTGGAGTAAAAAAGATATCAACAACATACTACCTTCCATAATGACAAGGCTACCATCCATTGGAGTAAAAAAAATCACGACAACATACTACCTTACATAATGACAAGGCTACCATCCATTGGAATAAAAAAATTATCGACAACACACTACCTTCCATAATGACAAGGCTACCATCCAATGGAATAACAAAAATCTCGACAACAGAGTACCTTCCATAATGACTAGGCTACCATCCATTGGAGTAACAAAGATATCGACAACATACTACCTTCCATAACGACAAGGCTATAATCATTTGTAGTAACAAAAATCTCCACAACAAACTACCTTCCATAATGAGAAGGCTACCATCCATTGTAGTAACAAAAATCTCAACAATAGAGTACCTTCCATAATGACAAGGCTACCATCCATTGGAGTAACAAAGATATCGACAACAGACTACCTTCTATAACGACAAGGCTACAATCCATTGTAGTAACAAAAATCTCGACAAGAGACTACCTTTCATAATGACAACGCTACCATCCATTGTAGTAACAAAAATATCGACAATAGACTACCTTCCATAATGACAAGGCTACCATCCATTGGAGTAACAAAGATATCGATAACTTACTACCTTCCATAATGACAAAGCTACCATCTATTGGAGTAACAAAAATCACGACAACAAACTACCTTCCATAATGACAAGGCTACCATCCATTGGAATAAGAATAATATCGACAACACACTACCTTCCATAATGACAAGGTTACCATCCAATGGAGTAACAAAAATCTAGACAACAGACTACCTTCCATAATGACTAGGTTACCATCCATTGGAGTAACAAAGATATCGACAACAGACTACCTTCTATAACGATAAGGCTACAATCCATTATAGTAAAAAAAATCTCGACAACAGACTACCTTCCATAATGATAAGGCTACCATCCATTGTAGTAACAAAAATATCGATAATAGACTACCTCCCATAATGACAAGGCTACCATCCATTAGAGTAACAAAGATATCAACAACATACTACCTTCCATAATGACAAGGCTACCATCCATTGGAGTAACAAAAATCACGACAACATACTACCTTCCATAATGACAAGGCTACCATCCATTGGAGTAACAAAAATCACAACAACATACTACCTTCCATAATGACAAGTCTACCATCCATTGGAATTAAAAAAAAATCGACAACACACTACCTTCCATAATGACAAGGCTACCATCCAATGGAGTAACAAAAATCACGACAACAGAGTACCTTCCATACTGACTAGGCTACCATCCATTGGAGTAACAAAGATATCGACAATAGACTACCTTCCATAACGACAAGGCTATAATTATTTGTAGTAACAAAAATCTCCACAACAGACTACCTTCCATAATGAGAAGGCTACCATCCGTTATAGTAACAAAAATCTCAACAATAGTGTACCTTCCATAATGACAAGGTTACCATCCATTGGAGTAGCAAAAATATCGACAATAGACTACCTTCTATAACGACAAGGCCACAATCCATTGTAGTAACAAAAATATCGACAACAGACTGCCTTTCATAATGACAAGGCTACCATCCATTGTAGTAACAAAAATATTGACAATAGACTACCTTCCATAATGACAAGGCTACCATCCATTGGAGTAACAAAGATATCGATAACATACTACCTTCCATAATGACAAGGCTACCATTCATTGGTGTAACAAAAATCACGACAACAGACTACCTTCCATAATGACAAGGCTACCATCCATTGGAATAATAATAATATCGACAACACACTACCTTCCATAATGACAAGGCTACCATCCAATGGATTAACAAAAATCTCGACAATAGACTACCTTCCATAATGACTAGGCTACCATCCATTGGAGTTACAAAGATATCGACAAGAAACTACCTTCCATAACGACAAGGCTACAATCAGTTGCAGTAACAAAAATCTTGACAACAGACTACCTTCCAAAATGACAAGGCAACCATCCATTGTAGTAACAAAAATCTCGACAATAGACTACTTTCCATAATGACAAGGCTACCATCCATTGGAGTAAAAAAATCTCGACAATAAACTACCTTCCATAATGAAAAGGCTACAATCCATTGCAGTAACAAAAATCCCGACAACAGACTACCTTCCATAATGACTAGGTTACCATCCATTGGAGTAACAAAGATATCGACAACAGACTACCTTCTATAACGACAAGGCTACAATCCATTATAATAACAAAAATCGCGACAACAAACTACCTTCCATAATGACAAGGCTACCATCCATTGTAGTAATAAAAATATCGACAATATACTACCTCCCATAATGACAAGGCTACCATCCATTGGAGTAAAAAAGATATCAACAACATACTACCTTCCATAATGACAAGGCTACAATCCATTGGAGTAAAAAAAATCACGACAACATACTACCTTACATAATGACAAGTCTACCATCCATTGGAATAAAAAAATTATCGACAACACACTACCTTCCATAATGACAAGGCTACCATCCAATGGAATAACAAAAATCTCGACAACAGAGTACCTTCCATAATGACTAGGCTACCATCCATTGGAGTAACAAAGATATCGACAACATACTACCTTCCATAACGACAAGGCTATAATCATTTGTAGTAACAAAAATCTCCACAACAAACTACCTTCCATAATGAGAAGGCTACCATCCATTGTAGTAACAAAAATCTCAACAATAGAGTACCTTCCATAATGACAAGGCTACCATCCATTGGAGTAACAAAGATATCGACAACAGACTACCTTCTATAACGACAAGGCTACAATCCATTGTAGTAACAAAAATCTCGACAAGAGACTACCTTCCATAATGACAAGGCTACCATCCATTGTAGTAACAAAAATATCGACAATAGACTACCTTCCATAATGACAAGGCTACCATCCATTGGAGTAACAAAGATATCGACAACATACTACCTTCCATAATGACAAAGCTACCATCTATTGGAGTAACAAAAATCACGACAACAAACTACCTTCCATAATGACAAGGCTACCATCCATTGGAATAAGAATAATATCGACAACACACTACCTTCCATAATGACAAGGTTACCATCCAATGGAGTAACAAAAATCTAGACAACAGACTACCTTCCATAATGACTAGGTTACCATCCATTGGAGTAACAAAGATATCGACAACAGACTACCTTCTATAACGATAAGACTACAATCCATTATAGTAAAAAAAATCTCGACAACAGACTACCTTCCATAATGATAAGGCTACCATCCATTGTAGTAACAAAAATATCGATAATAGACTACCTCCCATAATGACAAGGCTACCATCCATTAGAGTAACAAAGATATCAACAACATACTACCTTCCATAATGACAAGGCTACCATCCATTGGAGTAACAAAAATCACGACAACATACTACCTTCCATAATGACAAGGCTACCATCCATTGGAGTAACAAAAATCACAACAACATACTACCTTCCATAATGACAAGTCTACCATCCATTGGAATTAAAAAAAAATCGACAACACACTACCTTCCATAATGACAAGGCTACCATCCAATGGAGTAACAAAAATCACGACAACAGAGTACCTTCCATACTGACTAGGCTACCATCCATTGGAGTAACAAAGATATCGACAATAGACTACCTTCCATAACGACAAGGCTATAATTATTTGTAGTAACAAAAATCTCCACAACAGACTACCTTCCATAATGAGAAGGCTACCATCCGTTATAGTAACAAAAATCTCAACAATAGTGTACCTTCCATAATGACAAGGTTACCATCCATTGGAGTAGCAAAAATATCGACAATAGACTACCTTCTATAACGACAAGGCCACAATCCATTGTAGTAACAAAAATATCGACAACAGACTGCCTTTCATAATGACAAGGCTACCATCCATTGTAGTAACAAAAATATTGACAATAGACTACCTTCCATAATGACAAGGCTACCATCCATTGGAGTAACAAAGATATCGATAACATACTACCTTCCATAATGACAAGGCTACCATTCATTGGTGTAACAAAAATCACGACAACAGACTACCTTCCATAATGACAAGGCTACCATCCATTGGAATAATAATAATATCGACAACACACTACCTTCCATAATGACAAGGCTACCATCCAATGGATTAACAAAAATCTCGACAATAGACTACCTTCCATAATGACTAGGCTACCATCCATTGGAGTTACAAAGATATCGACAAGAAACTACCTTCCATAACGACAAGGCTACAATCAGTTGCAGTAACAAAAATCTTGACAACAGACTACCTTCCAAAATGACAAGGCAACCATCCATTGTAGTAACAAAAATCTCGACAATAGACTACTTTCCATAATGACAAGGCTACCATCCATTGGAGTAAAAAAATCTCGACAATAAACTACCTTCCATAATGAAAAGGCTACAATCCATTGCAGTAACAAAAATCCCGACAACAGACTACCTTCCATAATGACTAGGTTACCATCCATTGGAGTAACAAAGATATCGACAACAGACTACCTTCTATAACGACAAGGCTACAATCCATTATAATAACAAAAATCGCGACAACAAACTACCTTCCATAATGACAAGGCTACCATCCATTGTAGTAATAAAAATATCGACAATATACTACCTCCCATAATGACAAGGCTACCATCCATTGGAGTAAAAAAGATATCAACAACATACTACCTTCCATAATGACAAGGCTACAATCCATTGGAGTAAAAAAAATCACGACAACATACTACCTTACATAATGACAAGTCTACCATCCATTGGAATAAAAAAATTATCGACAACACACTACCTTCCATAATGACAAGGCTACCATCCAATGGAATAACAAAAATCTCGACAACAGAGTACCTTCCATAATGACTAGGCTACCATCCATTGGAGTAACAAAGATATCGACAACATACTACCTTCCATAACGACAAGGCTATAATCATTTGTAGTAACAAAAATCTCCACAACAAACTACCTTCCATAATGAGAAGGCTACCATCCATTGTAGTAACAAAAATCTCAACAATAGAGTACCTTCCATAATGACAAGGCTACCATCCATTGGAGTAACAAAGATATCGACAACAGACTACCTTCTATAACGACAAGGCTACAATCCATTGTAGTAACAAAAATCTCGACAAGAGACTACCTTTCATAATGACAAGGCTACCATCCATTGTAGTAACAAAAATATCGACAATAGACTACCTTCCATAATGACAAGGCTACCATCCATTGGAGTAACAAAGATATCGACAACATACTACCTTCCATAATGACAAAGCTACCATCTATTGGAGTAACAAAAATCACGACAACAAACTACCTTCCATAATGACAAGGCTACCATCCATTGGAATAAGAATAATATCGACAACACACTACCTTCCATAATGACAAGGTTACCATCCAATGGAGTAACAAAAATCTAGACAACAGACTACCTTCCATAATGACTAGGTTACCATCCATTGGAGTAACAAAGATATCGACAACAGACTACCTTCTATAACGATAAGACTACAATCCATTATAGTAAAAAAAATCTCGACAACAGACTACCTTCCATAATGATAAGGCTACCATCCATTGTAGTAACAAAAATATCGATAATAGACTACCTCCCATAATGACAAGGCTACCATCCATTAGAGTAACAAAGATATCAACAACATACTACCTTCCATAATGACAAGGCTACCATCCATTGGAGTAACAAAAATCACGACAACATACTACCTTCCATAATGACAAGGCTACCATCCATTGGAGTAACAAAAATCACAACAACATACTACCTTCCATAATGACAAGTCTACCATCCATTGGAATTAAAAAAAAATCGACAACACACTACCTTCCATAATGACAAGGCTACCATCCAATGGAGTAACAAAAATCACGACAACAGAGTACCTTCCATACTGACTAGGCTACCATCCATTGGAGTAACAAAGATATCGACAATAGACTACCTTCCATAACGACAAGGCTATAATTATTTGTAGTAACAAAAATCCCCACAACAGACTACCTTCCATAATGAGAAGGCTACCATCCGTTATAGTAACAAAAATCTCAACAATAGTGTACCTTCCATAATGACAAGGTTACCATCCATTGGAGTAGCAAAAATATCGACAATAGACTACCTTCTATAACGACAAGGCCACAATCCATTGTAGTAACAAAAATATCGACAACAGACTGCCTTTCATAATGACAAGGCTACCATCCATTGTAGTAACAAAAATATTGACAATAGACTACCTTCCATAATGACAAGGCTACCATCCATTGGAGTAACAAAGATATCGATAACATACTACCTTCCATAATGACAAGGCTACCATTCATTGGTATAACAAAAATCACGACAACAGACTACCTTCCATAATGACAAGGCTACCATCCATTGGAATAATAATAATATCGACAACACACTACCTTCCATAATGACAAGGCTACCATCCAATGGATTAACAAAAATCTCGACAATAGACTACCTTCCATAATGACTAGGCTACCATCCATTGGAGTTACAAAGATATCGACAAGAAACTACCTTCCATAACGACAAGGCTACAATCAGTTGCAGTAACAAAAATCTTGACAACAGACTACCTTCCAAAATGACAAGGCAACCATCCATTGTAGTAACAAAAATCTCGACAATAGACTACTTTCCATAATGACAAGGCTACCATCCATTGGAGTAAAAAAATCTCGACAATAAACTACCTTCCATAATGAAAAGGCTACAATCCATTGCAGTAACAAAAATCCCGACAACAGACTACCTTCCATAATGACTAGGTTACCATCCATTGGAGTAACAAAGATATCGACAACAGACTACCTTCTATAACGACAAGGCTACAATCCATTATAATAACAAAAATCGCGACAACAAACTACCTTCCATAATGACAAGGCTACCATCCATTGTAGTAATAAAAATATCGACAATATACTACCTCCCATAATGACAAGGCTACCATTCATTGGAGTAAAAAAGATATCAACAACATACTACCTTCCATAATGACAAGGCTACAATCCATTGGAGTAAAAAAAATCACGACAACATACTACCTTACATAATGACAAGGCTACCATCCATTGGAATAAAAAAATTATCGACAACACACTACCTTCCATAATGACAAGGCTAACATCCAATGGAATAACAAAAATCTCGACAACAAAGTACCTTCCATAATGACTAGGCTACCATCCATTGGAGTAACAAAGATATCGACAACATACTACCTTCCATAACGACAAGGCTATAATCATTTGTAGTAACAAAAATCTCCACAACAAACTACCTTCCATAATGAGAAGGCTACCATCCATTGTAGTAACAAAAATCTCAACAATAGAGTACCTTCCATAATGACAAGGCTACCATCCATTGGAGTAACAAAGATATCGACAACATACTACCTTCTATAACGACAAGGCTACAATCCATTATAGTAATAAAAATCTCGACAAGAGACTACCTTTCATAATGACAAGGCTACCATCCATTGTAGTAACAAAAATATCGACAATAGACTACCTTCCATAATGACAAGCCTACCATCCATTGGAGTAACAAAGATATCGACAACATACTACCTTCCATAATGACAAGGCTACCATCTATTGGAGTAACAAAAATCACGACAACAAACTACCTTCCATAATGACAAGGCTACCATCCATTGGAATAAGAATAATATCGACAACACACTACCTTCCATAATGACAAGGTTACCATCCAATGGAGTAACAAAAATCTAAACAATAGACTACCTTCCATAATGACTAGGTTACCATCCATTGGAGTAACAAAGATATCGACAACAGACTACCTTCTATAACGATAAGGCTACAATCCATTATAGTAACAAAAATCTCGACAACAGACTACCTTCCATAATGATAAGGCTACCATCCATTGTAGTAACAAAAATATCGATAATAGACTACCTCCCATAATGACAAGGCTACCATCCATTAGAGTAACAAAGATATCAACAACATACTACCTTCCATAATGACAAGGCTACCATCCATTGGAGTAACAAAAATCACGACAACATACTACCTTCCATAATGACAAGGCTACCATCCATTGGAGTAACAAAAATCACAACAACATACTACCTTCCATAATGACAAGTCTACCATCCATTGGAATTAAAAAAAAATCGACAACACACTACCTTCCATAATGACAAGGCTACCATCCAATGGAGTAACAAAAATCACGACAACAGAGTACCTTCCATACTGACTAGGCTACCATCCATTGGAGTAACAAAGATATCGACAATAGACTACCTTCCATAACGACAAGGCTATAATTATTTGTAGTAACAAAAATCTCCACAACAGACTACCTTCCATAATGAGAAGGCTACCATCCGTTATAGTAACAAAAATCTCAACAATAGTGTACCTTCCATAATGACAAGGTTACCATCCATTGGAGTAGCAAAAATATCGACAATAGACTACCTTCTATAACGACAAGGCCACAATCCATTGTAGTAACAAAAATATCGACAACAGACTGCCTTTCATAATGACAAGGCTACCATCCATTGTAGTAACAAAAATATTGACAATAGACTACCTTCCATAATGACAAGGCTACCATCCATTGGAGTAACAAAGATATCGATAACATACTACCTTCCATAATGACAAGGCTACCATTCATTGGTGTAACAAAAATCACGACAACAGACTACCTTCCATAATGACAAGGCTACCATCCATTGGAATAATAATAATATCGACAACACACTACCTTCCATAATGACAAGGCTACCATCCAATGGATTAACAAAAATCTCGACAATAGACTACCTTCCATAATGACTAGGCTACCATCCATTGGAGTTACAAAGATATCGACAAGAAACTACCTTCCATAACGACAAGGCTACAATCAGTTGCAGTAACAAAAATCTTGACAACAGACTACCTTCCAAAATGACAAGGCAACCATCCATTGTAGTAACAAAAATCTCGACAATAGACTACTTTCCATAATGACAAGGCTACCATCCATTGGAGTAAAAAAATCTCGACAATAAACTACCTTCCATAATGAAAAGGCTACAATCCATTGCAGTAACAAAAATCCCGACAACAGACTACCTTCCATAATGACTAGGTTACCATCCATTGGAGTAACAAAGATATCGACAACAGACTACCTTCTATAACGACAAGGCTACAATCCATTATAATAACAAAAATCGCGACAACAAACTACCTTCCATAATGACAAGGCTACCATCCATTGTAGTAATAAAAATATCGACAATATACTACCTCCCATAATGACAAGGCTACCATCCATTGGAGTAAAAAAGATATCAACAACATACTACCTTCCATAATGACAAGGCTACAATCCATTGGAGTAAAAAAAATCACGACAACATACTACCTTACATAATGACAAGTCTACCATCCATTGGAATAAAAAAATTATCGACAACACACTACCTTCCATAATGACAAGGCTACCATCCAATGGAATAACAAAAATCTCGACAACAGAGTACCTTCCATAATGACTAGGCTACCATCCATTGGAGTAACAAAGATATCGACAACATACTACCTTCCATAACGACAAGGCTATAATCATTTGTAGTAACAAAAATCTCCACAACAAACTACCTTCCATAATGAGAAGGCTACCATCCATTGTAGTAACAAAAATCTCAACAATAGAGTACCTTCCATAATGACAAGGCTACCATCCATTGGAGTAACAAAGATATCGACAACAGACTACCTTCTATAACGACAAGGCTACAATCCATTGTAGTAACAAAAATCTCGACAAGAGACTACCTTTCATAATGACAAGGCTACCATCCATTGTAGTAACAAAAATATCGACAATAGACTACCTTCCATAATGACAAGGCTACCATCCATTGGAGTAACAAAGATATCGACAACATACTACCTTCCATAATGACAAAGCTACCATCTATTGGAGTAACAAAAATCACGACAACAAACTACCTTCCATAATGACAAGGCTACCATCCATTGGAATAAGAATAATATCGACAACACACTACCTTCCATAATGACAAGGTTACCATCCAATGGAGTAACAAAAATCTAGACAACAGACTACCTTCCATAATGACTAGGTTACCATCCATTGGAGTAACAAAGATATCGACAACAGACTACCTTCTATAACGATAAGACTACAATCCATTATAGTAAAAAAAATCTCGACAACAGACTACCTTCCATAATGATAAGGCTACCATCCATTGTAGTAACAAAAATATCGATAATAGACTACCTCCCATAATGACAAGGCTACCATCCATTAGAGTAACAAAGATATCAACAACATACTACCTTCCATAATGACAAGGCTACCATCCATTGGAGTAACAAAAATCACGACAACATACTACCTTCCATAATGACAAGGCTACCATCCATTGGAGTAACAAAAATCACAACAACATACTACCTTCCATAATGACAAGTCTACCATCCATTGGAATTAAAAAAAAATCGACAACACACTACCTTCCATAATGACAAGGCTACCATCCAATGGAGTAACAAAAATCACGACAACAGAGTACCTTCCATACTGACTAGGCTACCATCCATTGGAGTAACAAAGATATCGACAATAGACTACCTTCCATAACGACAAGGCTATAATTATTTGTAGTAACAAAAATCCCCACAACAGACTACCTTCCATAATGAGAAGGCTACCATCCGTTATAGTAACAAAAATCTCAACAATAGTGTACCTTCCATAATGACAAGGTTACCATCCATTGGAGTAGCAAAAATATCGACAATAGACTACCTTCTATAACGACAAGGCCACAATCCATTGTAGTAACAAAAATATCGACAACAGACTGCCTTTCATAATGACAAGGCTACCATCCATTGTAGTAACAAAAATATTGACAATAGACTACCTTCCATAATGACAAGGCTACCATCCATTGGAGTAACAAAGATATCGATAACATACTACCTTCCATAATGACAAGGCTACCATTCATTGGTGTAACAAAAATCACGACAACAGACTACCTTCCATAATGACAAGGCTACCATCCATTGGAATAATAATAATATCGACAACACACTACCTTCCATAATGACAAGGCTACCATCCAATGGATTAACAAAAATCTCGACAATAGACTACCTTCCATAATGACTAGGCTACCATCCATTGGAGTTACAAAGATATCGACAAGAAACTACCTTCCATAACGACAAGGCTACAATCAGTTGCAGTAACAAAAATCTTGACAACAGACTACCTTCCAAAATGACAAGGCAACCATCCATTGTAGTAACAAAAATCTCGACAATAGACTACTTTCCATAATGACAAGGCTACCATCCATTGGAGTAAAAAAATCTCGACAATAAACTACCTTCCATAATGAAAAGGCTACAATCCATTGCAGTAACAAAAATCCCGACAACAGACTACCTTCCATAATGACTAGGTTACCATCCATTGGAGTAACAAAGATATCGACAACAGACTACCTTCTATAACGACAAGGCTACAATCCATTATAATAACAAAAATCGCGACAACAAACTACCTTCCATAATGACAAGGCTACCATCCATTGTAGTAATAAAAATATCGACAATATACTACCTCCCATAATGACAAGGCTACCATTCATTGGAGTAAAAAAGATATCAACAACATACTACCTTCCATAATGACAAGGCTACAATCCATTGGAGTAAAAAAAATCACGACAACATACTACCTTACATAATGACAAGGCTACCATCCATTGGAATAAAAAAATTATCGACAACACACTACCTTCCATAATGACAAGGCTAACATCCAATGGAATAACAAAAATCTCGACAACAAAGTACCTTCCATAATGACTAGGCTACCATCCATTGGAGTAACAAAGATATCGACAACATACTACCTTCCATAACGACAAGGCTATAATCATTTGTAGTAACAAAAATCTCCACAACAAACTACCTTCCATAATGAGAAGGCTACCATCCATTGTAGTAACAAAAATCTCAACAATAGAGTACCTTCCATAATGACAAGGCTACCATCCATTGGAGTAACAAAGATATCGACAACATACTACCTTCTATAACGACAAGGCTACAATCCATTATAGTAATAAAAATCTCGACAAGAGACTACCTTTCATAATGACAAGGCTACCATCCATTGTAGTAACAAAAATATCGACAATAGACTACCTTCCATAATGACAAGCCTACCATCCATTGGAGTAACAAAGATATCGACAACATACTACCTTCCATAATGACAAGGCTACCATCTATTGGAGTAACAAAAATCACGACAACAAACTACCTTCCATAATGACAAGGCTACCATCCATTGGAATAAGAATAATATCGACAACACACTACCTTCCATAATGACAAGGTTACCATCCAATGGAGTAACAAAAATCTAAACAATAGACTACCTTCCATAATGACTAGGTTACCATCCATTGGAGTAACAAAGATATCGACAACAGACTACCTTCTATAACGATAAGGCTACAATCCATTATAGTAACAAAAATCTCGACAACAGACTACCTTCCATAATGATAAGGCTACCATCCATTGTAGTAACAAAAATATCGATAATAGACTACCTCCCATAATGACAAGGCTACCATCCATTAGAGTAACAAAGATATCAACAACATACTACCTTCCATAATGACAAGGCTACCATCCATTGGAGTAACAAAAATCACGACAACATACTACCTTCCATAATGACAAGGCTACCATCCATTGGAGTAACAAAAATCACAACAACATACTACCTTCCATAATGACAAGTCTACCATCCATTGGAATAAAAAAAAATATCGACAACACACTACCTTCCATAATGACAAGGCTACCATCCAATGGAGTAACAAAAATCACGACAACAGAGTTCCTTCCATACTGACTAGGCTACCATCCATTGGAGTAACAAAGATATCGACAATAGACTACCTTCCATAACGACAAGGCTATAATTATTTGTAGTAACAAAAATCTCCACAACAGACTACCTTCCATAATGAGAAGGCTACCATCCGTTATAGTAACAAAAATTCCAACAATAGTGTACCTTCCATAACGACAAGGCCACAATCCATTGTAGTAACAAAAATATCGACAACAGACTACCTTTCATAATGACAAGGCTACCATCCATTGTAGTAACAAAAATATCGACAATAGACTACCTTCCATAATGACAAGGCTACCATCCATTGGAGTAACAAAGATATCGATAACATACTACCTTCCATAATGACAAGGCTACCATTCATTGGTGTAACAAAAATCACGACAACAGACTACCTTCCATAATGACAAGGCTACCATCCATTGGAATAATAATAATATCGACAACACACTACCTTCCATAATGACAAGGCTACCATCCAATGGATTAACAAAAATCTTGACAATAGACTACCTTCCATAATGACTAGGCTACCATCCATTGGAGTTACAAAGATATCGACAAGAAACTACCTTCCATAACGACAAGGCTACAATCATTTGCAGTAACAAAAATCTCGACATCAGACTACCTTACATAATGACAAGGCAACCATCCATTGTAGTAACAAAAATCTCGACAATAGACTACCTTCCATAATGACTAGGTTACCATCCATTGGAGTAACGAAGATATCGACAACAGTCTAACTTCTATAACGACAAGGCTATAATCCATTATAGTAACAAAAATCTCGACAAAAAACTACCTTCCATAATGACAAGGCTACCCTCCATTTTAGTGATAAAAATATCGACAATAGACTACCTCACATAATGACAAGGCTACCATCCATTGGAGTAACAAAGATATCAACAACATACTACCTTCCATAATGACAAGGCTACCATCCATTGGAGTAACAAAAATCACGACAACAGACTACCTTCCATAATGACAAGGCTACCATCCATTGGAATAAAAAAAATATCGACAACACACTACCTTCCATAATGAGAAGGCTACCATCCAATGGAGTAACAAAAATCTTGACAACAGACTACCTTCCATAATGACTAGGCTACCATCCATTGGAGTAACAAAGATAATGACAACAGACTACCTTCCATAATGAAAAGGCTACAATCCATTGCAGTAACAAAAATCTCGACAACAGACTACCTTCCAAATGACTAGGTTACCATCCATTGGAGTAACAAAGATATCGACAACAGACTACCTTCTATAACGACAAGGCTACAATCCATTATAGTAACAAAAATCGCGACAACAAACTACCTTCCATAATGACAAGGCTACCATCCATTGTAGTAAGAAAAATATCGACAATATACTACCTCCCATAATGACAAGGCTACCATCCATTGGAGTAAAAAAGATATCAACAACATACTACCTTCCATAATGACAAGGCTACCATCCATTGGAGTAAAAAAAATCACGACAACATACTACCTTACATAATGACAAGGCTACCATCCATTGGAATAAAAAAATTATCGACAACACACTACCTTCCATAATGACAAGGCTACCATCCAATGGAATAACAAAAATCTCGACAACAGAGTACCTTCCATAATGACTAGGCTACCATCCATTGGAGTAACAAAGATATCGATAACATACTACCTTCCATAACGACAAGGCTATAATCATTTATAGTAACAAAAATCTCCACAACAAACTACCTTCCATAATGAGAAGGATACCATCCATTGTAGTAACAAAAATCTCAACAATAGAGTACCTTCCATAATGACAAGGCTACCATCCATTGGAGTAACAAAAATCTCGACAAGAGACTGCCTTTCATAATGACAAGGCTACCATCCATTGTAGTAACAAAAATATCGACAATAGACTACCTTCCATAATGACAAGGCTACCATCCATTGGAGTAACAAAGATATCGACAACGTACTACCTTCCATAATGACAAGGCTACCATCTATTGGAGTAACAAAAATCACGACAACAAACTACCTTCCATAATGACAAGGATACCATACATTGGAATAAGAATAATATCGACAACACACTACCTTCCATAATGACAAGGCTACCATACAATGGAGTAACAAAAATCTAGACAACATACTACCTTCCATAATGACTAGGTTACCATCCATTATAGTAACAAAGATATCGACAACATACTACCTTCTATAACGACAAGGCTACAATCCATTATAGTAACAAAAATCTCGTCAACAGACTACCTTCCATAATGACAAGGCTACCATCCATTGTAGTAACAAAAATATCGATAATAGACTACCTCCCATAATGACAAGGCTATCATCCATTAGAGTAACAAAGATATCAACAACATACTACCTTCCATAATGACAAGGCTTCCATCCATTGGAGTATCAAAAATCACGACAACATACTACCTTCCATAATGACAAGGCTACCATCCATTGGAGTAACAAAAATCACAACAACATACTACCTTCCATAATGACAAGGCTACCATCCATTGGAATAAAAAAAAATATCGACAACACACTACCTTCCATAATGACAAGGCTACCATCCATTGGAGTAACAAAGATATCGACAATAGACTACCTTCCATAGCGACAAGGCTATAATTATTTGTAGTAACAAAAATCTCCACAACAGACTACCTTCCATAATGAGAAGGCTACCATCAATTATAGTAACAAAAATCTCAAAAATAGAGTACCTTCCATAATGACAAGGCTACCATCCATTGGAGTAACAAAAATATCGACAATAGACTACCTTCTATAACGACAAGGCTACAATCCATTGTAGTAACAAAAATATCGACAACATACTACCTTTCATAATGACAAGGCTACCATCCATTGTAGTAACAAAAATATCGACAATAGACTACCTTCCATAATGACAAGGCTACCATCCATTGGAGTAACAAAGATATCGACAACATACTACCTTCCATAATGACAAGGCTACCATCTATTGGAGTAACAAAAATCACGACAACAAACTACCTTCCATCATGACAAGGCTACCATCCATTAGAATAAGAATAATATCGACAACACACTACCTTCCATAATGACAAGGCTACCATCCAATGGAAGAACAAAAATCTAGACAACAAACTACCTTCCATAATGACTAGGTTACCATCCATTGGAGTAACAAAGATATCGACAACAGACTACCTTCTATAACGACAAGGCTACAATCCATTATTATAACAAAAATCGTGACAACAAACTACCTTCCATAATGACAAGGCTACCATCCATTCTAGTAACAAAAATATCGACAATAGACTACCTCCCATAATAACAAGGCTACCATCCATTGGAGTAAAAAAGATATCAACAACATACTACCTTCCATAATGACAAGGCTACCATTCATTGGAGTAAAAAAAATCACGACAACATACTACCTTACATAATGACAAGGCTACCATCCATTGGAATAAAAAAATTATCGACAACACACTACCTTCCATAATGACAAGGCTACCATCCAATAGAATAACAAAAATCTCGACAACAGAGTACCTTCAATAATGACTAGTCTACCATCCATTGGAGTAACAAAGATATCTATAACATACTACCTTCTATAACGACAAGGCTATAATCATTTATAGTAACAAAAATCTCCACAACAAACTACCTTCCATAATGAGAAGGATACCATCCATTGTAGTAACAAAAATCTCAACAATAGAGTTCCTTCCATAATGACAAGGCTACCATCCATTGGAGTAACAAAAATCTCGACAAGAGACTGCCTTTCATAATGACAAGGCTACCATCCATTGTAGTAACAAAAATATCGACAATAGACTACCTTCCATAATGACAAGGCTACCATCCATTGGAGTAACAAAGATATCGACAACATACTACCTTCCATAATGACAAGGCTACCATCTATTGGAGTAACAAAAATCACGACAACAAACTACCTTCCATAATGACAAGGCTACCATCCATTGGAATAAGAATAATATCGACAACACACTACCTTCCATAATGACAAGGCTACCATCCAATGGAGTAACAAAAATCTAGACAACAGACTACCTTCCATAATGACTAGGTTACCATCCATTGGAGTAACAAAGATATCGACAACATACTACCTTTTATAACGACAAGGCTACAATCCATTATAGTAACAAAAATCTCGTCAACAGACTACCTTCCATAATGACAAGGCTACCATCCATTGTAGTAACAAAAATATCGATAATAGTCTACCTCCCATAATGACAAGGCTATCATCCATTAGAGTAACAAAGATATCAACAACATACTACCTTCCATAATGACAAGGCTTCCATCCATTGGTGTATCAAAAATCACGACAACATACTACCTTCCATAATGACAAGGCTACCATCCATTGGAGTAACAAAAATCACAACAACATACTACCTTCCATAATGAAAAGGCTACCATCCATTGGAATAAAAAAAAATATCGACAACACACTACCTTCCATAATGACAAGGCTACCATCCATTGGAGTAACAAAGATATCGACAATAGACTACCTTCCATAGCGACAAGGCTATAATTATTTGTAGTAACAAAAATCTCCACAACAGACTACCTTCCATAATGAGAAGGCTACGATCAATTATAGTAACAAAAATCTCAAAAATAGAGTACCTTCCATAATGACAAGGCTACCATCCATTGGAGTAACAAAAATATCGACAATAGACTACCTTCTATAACGACAAGGCTACAATCCATTGTAGTAACAAAAATATCGACAACATACTACCTTTCATAATGACAAGGCTACCATCCATTGTAGTAACAAAAATATCGACAATAGACTACCTTCCATAATGACAAGGCTACCATCCATTGGAGTAACAAAGATATCGACAACATACTACCTTCCATAATGACAAGGCTACCATCTATTGGAGTAACAAAAATCACGACAACAAACTACCTTCCATCATGACAAGGCTACCATCCATTAGAATAAGAATAATATCGACAACACACTACCTTCCATAATGACAAGGCTACCATCCAATGGAAGAACAAAAATCTAGACAACAAACTACCTTCCATAATGACTAGGTTACCATCCATTGGAGTAACAAAGATATCGACAACAGACTACCTTCTATAACGACAAGGCTACAATCCATTATTATAACAAAAATCGTGACAACAAACTACCTTCCATAATGACAAGGCTACCATCCATTCTAGTAACAAAAATATCGACAATAGACTACCTCCCATAATAACAAGGCTACCATCCATTGGAGTAAAAAAGATATCAACAACATACTACCTTCCATAATGACAAGGCTACCATTCATTGGAGTAAAAAAAATCACGACAACATACTACCTTACATAATGACAAGGCTACCATCCATTGGAATAAAAAAATTATCGACAACACACTACCTTCCATAATGACAAGTCTACCATCCAATAGAATAACAAAAATCTCGACAACAGAGTACCTTCAATAATGACTAGTCTACCATCCATTGGAGTAACAAAGATATCTATAACATACTACCTTCCATAACGACAAGGCTATAATCATTTATAGTAACAAAAATCTCCACAACAAACTACCTTCCATAATGAGAAGGATACCATCCATTGTAGTAACAAAAATCTCAACAATAGAGTTCCTTCCATAATGACAAGGCTACCATCCATTGGAGTAACAAAAATCTCGACAAGAGACTGCCTTTCATAATGACAAGGCTACCATCCATTGTAGTAACAAAAATATCGACAATAGACTACCTTCCATAATGACAAGGCTACCATCCATTGGAGTAACAAAGATATCGACAACATACTACCTTCCATAATGACAAGGCTACCATCTATTGGAGTAACAAAAATCACGACAACAAACTACCTTCCATAATGACAAGGCTACCATCCATTGGAATAAGAATAATATCGACAACACACTACCTTCCATAATGACAAGGCTACCATCCAATGGAGTAACAAAAATCTAGACAACAGACTACCTTCCATAATGACTAGGTTACCATCCATTGGAGTAACAAAGATATCGACAACATACTACCTTTTATAACGACAAGGCTACAATCCATTATAGTAACAAAAATCTCGTCAACAGACTACCTTCCATAATGACAAGGCTACCATCCATTGTAGTAACAAAAATATCGATAATAGTCTACCTCCCATAATGACAAGGCTATCATCCATTAGAGTAACAAAGATATCAACAACATACTACCTTCCATAATGACAAGGCTTCAATCCATTGGAGTATCAAAAATCACGACAACATACTACCTTCCATAATGACAAGGCTACCATCCATTGGAGTAACAAAAATCACAACAACATACTACCTTCCATAATGAAAAGGCTACCATCCATTGGAATAAAAAAAAATATCGACAACACACTACCTTCCATAATGACAAGGCTACCATCCATTGGAGTAACAAAGATATCGACAATAGACTACCTTCCATAGCGACAACGCTATAATTATTTGTAGTAACAAAAATCTCCACAACAGACTACCTTCCATAATGAGAAGGCTACCATCAACTATAGTAACAAAAATCTCAAAAATAGAGTACCTTCCATAATGACAAGGCTACCATCCATTGGAGTAACAAAAATATCGACAATAGACTACCTTCTATAACGACAAGGCTACAATCCATTGTAGTAACAAAAATATCGACAACATACTACCTTTCATAATGACAAGGCTACCATCCATTGTAGTAACAAAAATATCGACAATAGACTACCTTCCATAATGACAAGGCTACCATCCATTGGAGTAACAAAGATATCGACAACATACTACCTTCCATAATGACAAGGCTACCATCTATTGGAGTAACAAAAATCACGACAACAGACTACCTTCCATCATGACAAGGCTACCATCCATTAGAATAAGAATAATATCGACAACACACTACCTTCAATAATGACAAGGCTACCATCCAATGGAAGAACGAAAATCTAGACAACAGAATACCTTCCATAATGACTAGGTTACCATCCATTGGAGTAACAAAGATATCGACAACAGACTACCTTCTATAACGACAAGGCTACAATCCATTATTATAACAAAAATCGTGACAACAAACTACCTTCCATAATGATAAGGCTACCATCCATTCTAGTAACAAAAATATCGACAATAGACTACCTCCCATAATAACAAGGCTACCATCCATTGGAGTAAAAAAGATATCAACAACATACTACCTTCCATAATGACAAGGCTACCATTCATTGGAGTAAAAAAAATCACGACAACATACTACCTTACATAATGACAAGGCTACCATCCATTGGAGTAACAAAGATATCGACAACATACTTCCTTCCATAACGACAAGAATATAATCATTTGTAGTAACGAAAATCTCCACAACAAACTACCTTCCATAATGACAAGGCTACCATCCATTGGAGTAACAAAGATATCGACAACAGACTACCTTCTATAACGACAAGGCTACAATCCATTGTAGTAACAAAAATCTCGACAACAGACTACATTTCATAATGATAAGGCTACCATCCATTGTAGTAACAAAAATATCAACAATAGACTACCTTCCATAATGACAAGGCTACCATCCATTGGAGTAACAAAGATATCGACAACATACTACCTTCCATAATGACAACGCTACCATCTATTGGAGTAACAAAAATCACGACAACAAACAAGCTTCCATAATGAAAAGGCTTCCATCCATTAGAATAAGAATAATATCGACAACACACTACCTTCCATAATGACAAGGCTACCATCCAATGGAGTAACAAAAATCTAGACAACAGACTACCTTCCATAATGACTAGGTTACCATCCATTGGAGTAACAAAGATATCGACAACAGACTACCTTCTATAACGACAAGGCTACAATCCATTATAGTAACAAAAATCTCGACAACAGACTACCTTCCATAATGACAAGGCTACCATCCATTGTAGTAACAAAAATATCGATAATAGACTACCTCCCATAATGACAAGGCTACCATCCATTAGAGTAACAAAGATATCAACAATAGAGTACCTTCCATAATGACAAGGCTACCATCCATTGGAATAACAAAAATATCGACAATAGACTACCTTCTATAACGACAAGGCTACAATCCATTGTAGTAACAAAAATATCGACAACATACTACCTTTCATAATGACAAGGCTACCATCCATTGTAGTAACAAAAATATCGACAATAGACTACCTTCCATAATGACAAGGCTACCATCCATTGGAGTAACAAAGATATCGACAACATACTACCTTCCATAATGACAAGGCTACCATCTATTGGAGTAACAAAAATCACGACAACAGACTACCTTCCATCATGACAAGGCTACCATCCATTAGAATAAGAATAATATCGACAACACACTACCTTCAATAATGACAAGGCTACCATCCAATGGAAGAACGAAAATCTAGACAACAGACTACCTTCCATAATGACTAGGTTACCATCCATTGGAGTAACAAAGATATCGACAACAGACTACCTTCTATAACGACAAGGCTACAATCCATTATTATAACAAAAATCGTGACAACAAACTACCTTCCATAATGATAAGGCTACCATCCATTCTAGTAACAAAAATATCGACAATAGACTACCTCCCATAATAACAAGGCTACCATCCATTGGAGTAAAAAAGATATCAACAACATACTACCTTTCATAATGACAAGGCTACCATTCATTGGAGTAAAAAAAATCACGACAACATACTACCTTACATAATGACAAGGCTACCATCCATTGGAGTAACAAAGATATCGACAACATACTTCCTTCCATAACGACAAGAATATAATCATTTGTAGTAACGAAAATCTCCACAACAAACTACCTTCCATAATGACAAGGCTACCATCCATTGGAGTAACAAAGATATCGACAACAGACTACCTTCTATAACGACAAGGCTACAATCCATTGTAGTAACAAAAATCTCGACAACAGACTACATTTCATAATGATAAGGCTACCATCCATTGTAGTAACAAAAATATCAACAATAGACTACCTTCCATAATGACAAGGCTACCATCCATTGGAGTAACAAAGATATCGACAACATACTACCTTCCATAATGACAACGCTACCATCTATTGGAGTAACAAAAATCACGACAACAAACAAGCTTCCATAATGAAAAGGCTTCCATCCATTAGAATAAGAATAATATCGACAACACACTACCTTCCATAATGACAAGGCTACCATCCAATGGAGTAACAAAAATCTAGACAACAGACTACCTTCCATAATGACTAGGTTACCATCCATTGGAGTAACAAAGATATCGACAACAGACTACCTTCTATAACGACAAGGCTACAATCCATTATAGTAACAAAAATCTCGACAACAGACTACCTTCCATAATGACAAGGCTACCATCCATTGTAGTAACAAAAATATCGATAATAGACTACCTCCCATAATGACAAGGCTACCATCCATTAGAGTAACAAAGATATCAACAATAGAGTACCTTCCATAATGACAAGGCTACCATCCATTGGAGTAACAAAAATATCGACAATAGACTACCTTATATAACAACAAGGCTACAATCCATTGTAGTAACAAAAATATCGACAACAGACTACCTTTCATAATGACAAGGCTACTATCCATTGTAGTAACAAAAATATCGACAACAGACTACCTTCCATAATGACAAGGCTACCTTCCATTGGAGTAACAAAGATATCGATAACATACTACCTTCCATAATGACAAGGCTACCATTCATTGGTGTAACAAAAATCACGACAACAGACTACCTTCCATAATGACAAGGCTACCATCCATTGGAATAAGAATAATGTCGACAACATACTACCTTCCATAATGACAAGGCTACCATCCAATGGAGTAACAAAAATCTCGACAACAAACTACCTTCCATAATGACTAGGCTACCATCAATTGGAGTTACAAAGATATCGACAAGAAACTACCTTCCATAACGACAAGGCTACAATCATTTGCAGTAACAAAAATCTCGACAACAGACTACCTTCCATAATGATAAGGCAACCATCCATTGTAGTAACAAAAATCTCGACAATAGACTACTTTCCATAATGACAAGACTACCATCCATTGGAGTAAAAAAATCTCGACAATAGACTACCTTCCATAATGACAAGACTACAATCCATTGTAGTAACAAAAATCTAGACAACAGACTACCTTCCATAATGACTAGGTTACCATCCATTGAAATAACAAAGATATCGACAACAGACTACCTTCTATAACGACAAGGCTACAATCCATTATAGTAACAAAAATCTCGACAATAGACTACCTTCCATAATGACAAGGCTACCATCCATTGTAGTAACAAAAATATCGATAATAGACTACCTCCCATAATGACAAGGCTACCATCCATTAGAGTTACAAAGATATCAACAACATACTACCTTCCATAATGACAAGCCTACCATCCATTGGAGTAACAAAAATCACGACAACATACTACCTTCCATAATGACAAGGCTACCATCCATTGGAGTAATAAAAATCACAACCACATACTACCTTCCATAATGACAAGGCTACCATCCATTGGAATAAAAAATATATCGACAACACACTACCTTCCATAATGACAAGGCTACCATCCATTGGAGTAACAAAGATATCGACAATAGACTACCTTCCATAGCGACAAGGCTATAATTATTTGTAGTAATAAAAATCTCCACCACAGACTACCCTCCATAATGAGAAGGCTACCATCCATTATAGTAGCAAAAATCTCAAAAATAGAGTACCTTCCATAATGACAAGGCTACCATCCATTGGAGTAACAAAAATATCGACAATAGACTACCTTCTATAACAACAAGGCTATAATCCATTGTAGAAACAAAAATATCGACAACAGACTACCTTTCATAATGACAAGGCTACTATCCATTGTAGTAACAAAAATATCGACAACAGACTACCTTCCATAACGACAAGGCTACCATCCATTGGAGTTACAAAGATATCGATAACATACTACCTTCCATAATGACAAGGCTACCATTCATTGGTGTAACAAAAATCACGACAACAGACTACCTTCCATAATGACAAGGCTACCATCCATTGGAATAAGAATAATGTCGACAACACACTACCTTCCATAATGACAAGGATACCATCCAATGGAGTAACAAAAATCTCGACAACAAACTACCTTCCATAATGACTAGGCTACCATCCATTGGAGTTACAAAGATATCGACAAGAAACTACCTTCCATAACGACAAGGCTACAATCATTTGCATTAACAAAAATATCGACAACAGACTACCTTCCATAATGACAAGGCAACCATCCATTGTAGTAACAAAAATCTCGACAATAGACTACTTTCCATAATGTCAAGACTACCATCCATTGGAGTAAAAAAATCTCGACAATAGACTACCTTCCATAATGACAAGACTACAATCCATTGTAGTAACAAAAATCTTGACAAGAGACTACCTTCCATAATGACTAGGTTACCATCCATTGGAGTAACAAAGATATCGACAACTGACTAACTTCTATAACGACAAGGCTATAATCCATTATAGTAACAAAAATCTCGAAAACAAACTACCTTCCATAATGACAAGGCTACCATCCATTGTAGTAACAAAAATTTCGACAATAGACTACCTCACATAATGACAAGGCTACCATCCATTGGAGTAACAAAGATATCAACAACATACTACCTTCCATAATGATAAGGCTACCATCCATTCTAGTAACAAAAATATCGACAATAGACTACCTCCCATAATAACAAGGCTACCATCCATTGGAGTAAAAAAGATATCAACAACATACTACCTTTCATAATGACAAGGCTACCATTCATTGGAGTAAAAAAAATCACGACAACATACTACCTTACATAATGACAAGGCTACCATCCATTGGAGTAACAAAGATATCGACAACATACTTCCTTCCATAACGACAAGAATATAATCATTTGTAGTAACGAAAATCTCCACAACAAACTACCTTCCATAATGACAAGGCTACCATCCATTGGAGTAACAAAGATATCGACAACAGACTACCTTCTATAACGACAAGGCTACAATCCATTGTAGTAACAAAAATCTCGACAACAGACTACATTTCATAATGATAAGGCTACCATCCATTGTAGTAACAAAAATATCAACAATAGACTACCTTCCATAATGACAAGGCTACCATCCATTGGAGTAACAAAGATATCGACAACATACTACCTTCCATAATGACAACGCTACCATCTATTGGAGTAACAAAAATCACGACAACAAACAAGCTTCCATAATGAAAAGGCTTCCATCCATTAGAATAAGAATAATATCGACAACACACTACCTTCCATAATGACAAGGCTACCATCCAATGGAGTAACAAAAATCTAGACAACAGACTACCTTCCATAATGACTAGGTTACCATCCATTGGAGTAACAAAGATATCGACAACAGACTACCTTCTATAACGACAAGGCTACAATCCATTATAGTAACAAAAATCTCGACAACAGACTACCTTCCATAATGACAAGGCTACCATCCATTGTAGTAACAAAAATATCGATAATAGACTACCTCCCATAATGACAAGGCTACCATCCATTAGAGTAACAAAGATATCAACAATAGAGTACCTTCCATAATGACAAGGCTACCATCCATTGGAGTAACAAAAATATCGACAATAGACTACCTTCTATAACAACAAGGCTACAATCCATTGTAGTAACAAAAATATCGACAACAGACTACCTTTCATAATGACAAGGCTACTATCCATTGTAGTAACAAAAATATCGACAACAGACTACCTTCCATAATGACAAGGCTACCTTCCATTGGAGTAACAAAGATATCGATAACATACTACCTTCCATAATGACAAGGCTACCATTCATTGGTGTAACAAAAATCACGACAACAGACTACCTTCCATAATGACAAGGCTACCATCCATTGGAATAAGAATAATGTCGACAACATACTACCTTCCATAATGACAAGGCTACCATCCAATGGAGTAACAAAAATCTCGACAACAAACTACCTTCCATAATGACTAGGCTACCATCAATTGGAGTTACAAAGATATCGACAAGAAACTACCTTCCATAACGACAAGGCTACAATCATTTGCAGTAACAAAAATCTCGACAACAGACTACCTTCCATAATGATAAGGCAACCATCCATTGTAGTAACAAAAATCTCGACAATAGACTACTTTCCATAATGACAAGACTACCATCCATTGGAGTAAAAAAATCTCGACAATAGACTACCTTCCATAATGACAAGACTACAATCCATTGTAGTAACAAAAATCTAGACAACAGACTACCTTCCATAATGACTAGGTTACCATCCATTGAAATAACAAAGATATCGACAACAGACTACCTTCTATAACGACAAGGCTACAATCCATTATAGTAACAAAAATCTCGACAATAGACTACCTTCCATAATGACAAGGCTACCATCCATTGTAGTAACAAAAATATCGATAATAGACTACCTCCCATAATGACAAGGCTACCATCCATTAGAGTTACAAAGATATCAACAACATACTACCTTCCATAATGACAAGCCTACCATCCATTGGAGTAACAAAAATCACGACAACATACTACCTTCCATAATGACAAGGCTACCATCCATTGGAGTAATAAAAATCACAACCACATACTACCTTCCATAATGACAAGGCTACCATCCATTGGAATAAAAAATATATCGACAACACACTACCTTCCATAATGACAAGGCTACCATCCATTGGAGTAACAAAGATATCGACAATAGACTACCTTCCATAGCGACAAGGCTATAATTATTTGTAGTAATAAAAATCTCCACCACAGACTACCCTCCATAATGAGAAGGCTACCATCCATTATAGTAGCAAAAATCTCAAAAATAGAGTACCTTCCATAATGACAAGGCTACCATCCATTGGAGTAACAAAAATATCGACAATAGACTACCTTCTATAACAACAAGGCTATAATCCATTGTAGAAACAAAAATATCGACAACAGACTACCTTTCATAATGACAAGGCTACTATCCATTGTAGTAACAAAAATATCGACAACAGACTACCTTCCATAACGACAAGGCTACCATCCATTGGAGTTACAAAGATATCGATAACATACTACCTTCCATAATGACAAGGCTACCATTCATTGGTGTAACAAAAATCACGACAACAGACTACCTTCCATAATGACAAGGCTACCATCCATTGGAATAAGAATAATGTCGACAACACACTACCTTCCATAATGACAAGGATACCATCCAATGGAGTAACAAAAATCTCGACAACAAACTACCTTCCATAATGACTAGGCTACCATCCATTGGAGTTACAAAGATATCGACAAGAAACTACCTTCCATAACGACAAGGCTACAATCATTTGCATTAACAAAAATATCGACAACAGACTACCTTCCATAATGACAAGGCAACCATCCATTGTAGTAACAAAAATCTCGACAATAGACTACTTTCCATAATGTCAAGACTACCATCCATTGGAGTAAAAAAATCTCGACAATAGACTACCTTCCATAATGACAAGACTACAATCCATTGTAGTAACAAAAATCTTGACAAGAGACTACCTTCCATAATGACTAGGTTACCATCCATTGGAGTAACAAAGATATCGACAACTGACTAACTTCTATAACGACAAGGCTATAATCCATTATAGTAACAAAAATCTCGAAAACAAACTACCTTCCATAATGACAAGGCTACCATCCATTGTAGTAACAAAAATTTCGACAATAGACTACCTCACATAATGACAAGGCTACCATCCATTGGAGTAACAAAGATATCAACAACATACTACCTTCCATAATGACAAGGCTACCATCCATTGGAGTAACAAAAATCACGACAACAGACTACCTTCCTAATTGACAAGGCTACCATCCATTGGAATAAAAAAAATATAGACAACACACTACCTTCCATAATGAAAAGGCTACCATCCAATGGAGTAACAAAAATCTCGACAACAAAGTACCTTCCATAATGACTAGGCTACCATCCATTGGAGTAACAAAGATATCGACAACATACTTCCTTCCATAACGACAAGAATATAATCATTTGTAGTAACGAAAATCTCCACAACAAACTACCTTCCATAATGACAAGGCTACCATCCATTGGAGTAACAAAGATATCGACAACAGACTACCTTCTATAACGACAAGGCTACAATCTATTGTAGTAACAAAAATCTCGACAACAGACTACCTTTCATAATGACAAGGCTACCATCCATTGTAGTAACAAAAATATCAACAATAGACTACCTTCCATAATGACAAGGCTCCCATCCATTGGAGTAACAAAGATATCGACAACATACTACCTTCCATAATGACAACGCTACCATCTATTGGAGTAACAAAAATCACGACAACAAACAAGCTTCCATAATAACAAGGTTTCCATCCATTAGAATAAGAATAATATCGACAACACACTACCTTCCATAATGACAAGGCTACCATCCAATGCAGTAACAAAAATCTAGACAACAGACTACCTTCCATAATGACTAGGTTACCATCCATTGGAGTAACAAAGATATCGACAACAGACTACCTTCTATAACGACAAGGCTACAATCCATTATAGTAACAAAAATCTCGACAACAGACTACCTTCCATAATGACAAGGCTACCATCCATTGTAGTAACAAAAATATCGATAATAGACTACCTCCCATAATGACAAGGCTACCATCCATTAGAGTAACAAAGATATCAACAATAGAGTACCTTCCATAATGACAAGGCTACCATCCATTGGAGTAACAAAAATATCGACAATATACTACCTTCTATAACAACAAGGCTACAATCCATTGTAGTAACAAAAATATCGACAACAGACTACCTTTCATAATGACAAGGCTACTATCCATTGTAGTAACAAAAATATCGACAACAGACTACCTTCCATAATGACAAGGCTACCATCCATTGGAGTAACAAAGATATCGATAACATACTACCTTCCATAATGACAAGGCTATCATTCATTGGTGTAACAAAAATCACGACAACAGACTACCTTCCATAATGACAAGGCTACCATCCATTGGAATAAGAATAATGTTGACAACACACTACCTTCCATAATGACAAGGCTACCATCCAATGGAGTAACAACAATCTCGACAACAAACTACCTTCCATAATGACTAGGCTACCATCAATTGGAGTTACAAAGATATCGACAAGAAACTACCTTCTATAACGACAAGGCTACAATCATTTGCAGTAACAAAAATCTCGACAACAGACTACCTTCCATAATGACAAGGCAACCATCCATTGTAGTAACAAAAATCTCGACAATAGACTACTTTCCATAATGACAAGACTACCATCCATTGGAGTAAAAAAATCTCGACAATAGACTACCTTCCATAATGACAAGACTACAATCCATTGTAGTAACAAAAATCTAGACAACAGACTACCTTCCATAATGACTAGGTTACCATCCATTGGAGTAACAAAGATATCGACAACAGACTACTTTCTATAACGACAAGGCTACAATCCATTATAGTAACAAAAATATCGACAACAGACTACCTTCCATAATGACAAGGCTACCATCCATTGTAGTAACAAAAATATCGATAATAGACTACCTCCCATAATGACAAGGCTACCATCCATTAGAGTTACAAAGATATTAACAACATACTACCTTCCATAATGACAAGCCTACCATCCATTGGAGTAACAAAAATCACGACAACATACTACCTTCCATAATGACAAGGCTACCATCCATTGGAGTAATAAAAATCACAACAACATACTACCTTCCATAATGACAAGGCTACCATCCATTGGAATAAAAAATATATCGACAACACACTACCTTCCATAATGACAAGGCTACCATCCATTGGAGTAACAAAGATATCGACAATAGACTACCTTCCATAGCGACAAGGCTATAATTATTTGTAGTAACAAAAATCTCCACCACAGACTACCTTCCATAATGAGAAGGCTACCATCCATTATAGTAACAAAAATCTCAAAAATAGAGTACCTTCCATAATGACAAGGCTACCATCCATTGGAGTAACAAAAATATCGACAATAGACTACCTTCTATAACAACAAGGCTACAATCCATTGTAGAAACAAAAATATCGACAACAGACTACCTTTCATAATGATAAGGCTACTATCCATTGTAGTAACAAAAATATCGACGACAGACTACCTTCCATAACGACAAGGCTACCATCCATTGGAGTTACAAAGATATCGATAACATACTACCTTCCATAATGACAAGGCTACCATTCATTGGTGTAACAAAAATCACGACAACAGACTACCTTCCATAATGACAAGGCTACCATCCATTGGAATAAGAATAATGTCGACAACACACTACCTTCCATAATGACAAGGATACCATCCAATGGAGTAACAAAAATCTCGACAACAAACTACCTTCCATAATGACTAAGCTACCATCCATTGGAGTTACAAAGATATCGACAAAAAACTACCTTCCATAACGACAAGGCTACAATCATTTGCTGTAACAAAAATATCGACAACAGACTACCTTCCATAATGACAAGGCAACCATCCATTGTAGTAACAAAAATCTCGACAATAGACTACTTTCCATAATGTCAAGACTACCATCCATTGGAGTAAAAAAATCTCGACAATAGACTACCTTCCATAATGACAAGACTACAATCCATTGTAGTAACAAAAATCTCAACAACAGACTACCTTCTATAATGACTAGGTTACCATCCATTGGAGTAACAAAGATATCGACAACTGACTAACTTCTATAACGACAAGGCTATAATCCATTATAGTAACAAAAATCTCGAAAACAAACTACCTTCCATAATGACAAGGCTACCATCCATTGTAGTAACAAAAATTTCGACAATAGACTACCTCACATAATGACAAGGCTACCATCCATTGGAGTAACAAAGATATCAACAACATACTACCTTCCATAATGACGAGGCTACCATCCATTGGAGTAACAAAAATCACGACAACAGACTACCTTCCTAAATGACAAGGCTACCATCCATTGGAATAAAAAAAATATCGACAACACACTACCTTCCATAATGACAAGGCTACCATCCAATGGAGTAACAAAAATCTCGACAACAAAGTACCTTCCATAATGACAAGGCTACCATCCATTGGAGTAACAAAGATATCGACAACATACTTCCTTCCATAACGACAAGAATATAATCATTTGTAGTAACGAAAATCTCTACAACAAACTACCTTCCATAATGACAAGGCTACCATCCATTGGAGTAACAAAGATATCGACAACAGACTACCTTCTATAACGACAAGGCTACAATCCATTGTAGTAACAAAAATCTCGACAACAGACTACCTTTCATAATGACAAGGCTACCATACATTGTAGTAACAAAAATATCAACAATAGACTACCTTCCATAATGACAAGGCTACCATCCATTGGAGTAACAAAGATATCAACAACATACTACCTTCCATAATGACAACGCTACCATCTATTGGAGTAACAAAAATCACGACAACAAACAAGCTTCCATAATGACAAGGCTTCCATCCATTAGAATAAGAATAATATCGACAACACACTACCTTCCATAATGACAAGGCTACCATCCAATGGAGTAACAAAAATCTAGACAACAGACTACCTTCCATAATGACTAGGTTACCATCCATTGGAGTAACAAAGATATCGACAACAGACTACCTTCTATAACGACAAGGCTACAATCCATTATAGTAACAAAAATCTCGACAACAGACTACCTTCCATAATGACAAGGCTACCATCCATTGTAGTAACAAAAATATCGATAATAGACTACCTCCCATAATGACAAGGCTACCATCCATTAGAGTAACAAAGATATCAACAATAGAGTACCTTCCATAATGACAAGGCTACCATCCATTGGAGTAACAAAAATATCGACAATAGACTACCTTCTATAACAACAAGGCTAAAATCCATTGTAGTAACAAAAGTATCGACAACAGACTACCTTTCATAATGACAAGGCTACTATCCATTGTAGTAACAAAAATATCGACAACAGACTACCTTCCATAATGACAAGGCTACCATCCATTGGAGTAACAAAGATATCGATAACATACTACCTTCCATAATGGCAAGGCTACCATTCATTGGTGTAACAAAAATCACGACAACAGACTACCTTCCATAATGACAAGGCTACCATCCATTGGAATAAGAATAATGTTGACAACACACTACCTTCCATAATGACAAGGCTACCATCCAATGGAGTAACAAAAATCTCGACAAGAAACTACCTTCCATAATGACTAGGCTACCATCCATTGGAGTAACAAAGATATCGACAACATACTTCCTTCCATAACGACAAGAATATAATCATTTGTAGTAACGAAAATCTCTACAACAAACTACCTTCCATAATGACAAGGCTACCATCCATTGGAGTAACAAAGATATCGACAACAGACTACCTTCTATAACGACAAGGCTACAATCCATTGTAGTAACAAAAATCTCGACAACAGACTACCTTTCATAATGACAAGGCTACCATACATTGTAGTAACAAAAATATCAACAATAGACTACCTTCCATAATGACAAGGCTACCATCCATTGGAGTAACAAAGATATCAACAACATACTACCTTCCATAATGACAACGCTACCATCTATTGGAGTAACAAAAATCACGACAACAAACAAGCTTCCATAATGACAAGGCTTCCATCCATTAGAATAAGAATAATATCGACAACACACTACCTTCCATAATGACAAGGCTACCATCCAATGGAGTAACAAAAATCTAGACAACAGACTACCTTCCATAATGACTAGGTTACCATCCATTGGAGTAACAAAGATATCGACAACAGACTACCTTCTATAACGACAAGGCTACAATCCATTATAGTAACAAAAATCTCGACAACAGACTACCTTCCATAATGACAAGGCTACCATCCATTGTAGTAACAAAAATATCGATAATAGACTACCTCCCATAATGACAAGGCTACCATCCATTAGAGTAACAAAGATATCAACAATAGAGTACCTTCCATAATGACAAGGCTACCATCCATTGGAGTAACAAAAATATCGACAATAGACTACCTTCTATAACAACAAGGCTAAAATCCATTGTAGTAACAAAAGTATCGACAACAGACTACCTTTCATAATGACAAGGCTACTATCCATTGTAGTAACAAAAATATCGACAACAGACTACCTTCCATAATGACAAGGCTACCATCCATTGGAGTAACAAAGATATCGATAACATACTACCTTCCATAATGGCAAGGCTACCATTCATTGGTGTAACAAAAATCACGACAACAGACTACCTTCCATAATGACAAGGCTACCATCCATTGGAATAAGAATAATGTTGACAACACACTACCTTCCATAATGACAAGGCTACCATCCAATGGAGTAACAAAAATCTCGACAAGAAACTACCTTCCATAATGACTAGGCTACCATCAATTGGAGTTACAAAGATATCGACAAGAAACTACCTTCCATAACGACAAGGCTACAATCATTTGCAGTAACAAAAATCTCGACAACAGACTACCTTCCATAATGACAAGGCAACCATCAATTGTAGTAACAAAAATCTCGACAATAGACTACTTTCCATAATGACAAGACTACCATCCATTGGAGTAAAAAAATCTCGACAATAGACTACCTTCCATAATGACAAGACTACAATCCATTGTAGTAACAAAAATCTAGACAACAGACTACCTTCCATAATGACTAGGTTACCATCCATTGGAGTAACAAAGATATCGACAACAGACTACCTTCTAAAACGACAAGGCTACAATCCATTATAGTAACAAAAATCTCGACAACAGACTACCTTCCATAATGACAAGGCTACCATCCATTGTAGTAACAAAAATATCGATAATAGACTACCTCCCATAAGGACAAGGCTACCATCCATTAGAGTTACAAAGATATCAACAACATACTACCTTCCATAATGACAAGCCTACCATCCATTGGAGTAACAAAAATCACGACAACACACTACCTTCCATAATGACAAGGCTACCATCCAATGGAGTAACAAAAATCTCGACAAGAAACTACCTTCCATAATGACTAGGCTACCATCCATTGGAGTAACAAAGATATCGACAACATACTTCCTTCCATAACGACAAGAATATAATCATTTGTAGTAACGAAAATCTCTACAACAAACTACCTTCCATAATGACAAGGCTACCATCCATTGGAGTAACAAAGATATCGACAACAGACTACCTTCTATAACGACAAGGCTACAATCCATTGTAGTAACAAAAATCTCGACAACAGACTACCTTTCATAATGACAAGGCTACCATACATTGTAGTAACAAAAATATCAACAATAGACTACCTTCCATAATGACAAGGCTACCATCCATTGGAGTAACAAAGATATCAACAACATACTACCTTCCATAATGACAACGCTACCATCTATTGGAGTAACAAAAATCACGACAACAAACAAGCTTCCATAATGACAAGGCTTCCATCCATTAGAATAAGAATAATATCGACAACACACTACCTTCCATAATGACAAGGCTACCATCCAATGGAGTAACAAAAATCTAGACAACAGACTACCTTCCATAATGACTAGGTTACCATCCATTGGAGTAACAAAGATATCGACAACAGACTACCTTCTATAACGACAAGGCTACAATCCATTATAGTAACAAAAATCTCGACAACAGACTACCTTCCATAATGACAAGGCTACCATCCATTGTAGTAACAAAAATATCGATAATAGACTACCTCCCATAATGACAAGGCTACCATCCATTAGAGTAACAAAGATATCAACAATAGAGTACCTTCCATAATGACAAGGCTACCATCCATTGGAGTAACAAAAATATCGACAATAGACTACCTTCTATAACAACAAGGCTAAAATCCATTGTAGTAACAAAAGTATCGACAACAGACTACCTTTCATAATGACAAGGCTACTATCCATTGTAGTAACAAAAATATCGACAACAGACTACCTTCCATAATGACAAGGCTACCATCCATTGGAGTAACAAAGATATCGATAACATACTACCTTCCATAATGGCAAGGCTACCATTCATTGGTGTAACAAAAATCACGACAACAGACTACCTTCCATAATGACAAGGCTACCATCCATTGGAATAAGAATAATGTTGACAACACACTACCTTCCATAATGACAAGGCTACCATCCAATGGAGTAACAAAAATCTCGACAAGAAACTACCTTCCATAATGACTAGGCTACCATCAATTGGAGTTACAAAGATATCGACAAGAAACTACCTTCCATAACGACAAGGCTACAATCATTTGCAGTAACAAAAATCTCGACAACAGACTACCTTCCATAATGACAAGGCAACCATCAATTGTAGTAACAAAAATCTCGACAATAGACTACTTTCCATAATGACAAGACTACCATCCATTGGAGTAAAAAAATCTCGACAATAGACTACCTTCCATAATGACAAGACTACAATCCATTGTAGTAACAAAAATCTAGACAACAGACTACCTTCCATAATGACTAGGTTACCATCCATTGGAGTAACAAAGATATCGACAACAGACTACCTTCTAAAACGACAAGGCTACAATCCATTATAGTAACAAAAATCTCGACAACAGACTACCTTCCATAATGACAAGGCTACCATCCATTGTAGTAACAAAAATATCGATAATAGACTACCTCCCATAAGGACAAGGCTACCATCCATTAGAGTTACAAAGATATCAACAACATACTACCTTCCATAATGACAAGCCTACCATCCATTGGAGTAACAAAAATCACGACAACATACTACCTTCCATAATGACAAGGCTACCATCCATTGGAGTAATAAAAATCACAACAACATACTACCTTCCATAATGATAAGGCTACCATCCATTGGAATAAAAAATATATCGACAACACACTACCTTCCATAATGACAAGGCTACCATCCATTGGAGTAACAAAGATATCGACAATAGACTACCTTCCATAGCGATAAGGCTATAATTATTTGTAGTAACAAAAATCTCCACCACAGACTACCTTCCATAATGAGAAGGCTACCATCCATTATAGTAACAAAAATCTCAAAAATCGAGTACCTTCCATAATGACAAGGCTACCATCCATTGGAGTAACAAAAATATCGACAATAGACTACCTTCTATAACAACAAGGCTACAATCCATTGTAGAAACAAAAATATCGACAACAGACTACCTTTCATAATGACAAGGCTACTATCCATTGTAGTAACAAAAATATCGACAACAGACTACCTTCCATAACGACAAGGCTACCATCCATTGGAGTTACAAAGATATCGATAACATACTACCTTCCATAATGACAAGGCTACCATTCATTGGTGTAACAAAAATCACGACAACAGACTACCTTCCATAATGACAAGGCTACCATCCATTGGAATAAGAATAATGTCGACAACACACTACCTTCCATAATGACAAGGATACCATCCAATGGAGTAACAAAAATCTCGACAACAAACTACCTTCCATAGTGACTAGGCTACCATCCATTGGAGTTACAAAGATATCGACAAGAAACTACCTTCCATAACGACAAGGCTACAATCATTTGCAGTAACAAAAATATCGACAACAGACTACCTTCCATAATGACAAGGCAACCATCCATTTTAGTAACAAAAATCTCGACAATAGACTACTTTCCATAATGTCAAGACTACCATCCATTGGAGTAAAAAAATCTCGACAATAGACTACCTTCCATAATGACAAGACTACAATCCATTGTAGTAACAAAAATCTCGACAACAGACTACCTTCCATAATGACTAGGTTACCATCCATTGGAGTAACAAAGATATCGACAACTGACTAACTTCTATAACGACAAGGCTATAATCCATTATAGTACCAAAAATCTCGAAAACAAACTACCTTCCATAATGCCAAGGCTACCATCCATTGTAGTAACAAAAATTTCGACAATAGACTACCTCACATAATGACAACGCTACCATCCATTCGAGTAACAAAGATATCAATAACATACTACCTTCCATAATGACAAGGCTACCATCCATTGGAGTAACAAAAATCACGACAACAGACTACCTTCCTAAATGACAAGGCTACCATCCATTGGAATAAAAAAAATATCGACAACACACTACCTTCCATAATGACAAGGCTACCATCCAATGGAGTAACAAAAATCTTGACAACAAACTACCTTCCATAATGACTAGGCTACCATCCATTGGAGTAACAAAGATAATGACAACAGACTACCTTCCTTAACGACAAGGCTATAATCATTTATAGTAACAAAAATCTCGACAACAGACTACCTTCCATAATGACAAGGCTACCATCCATTGTAGTAACAAAAATCTCAACAATAGAGTACCTTCCATAATGACAAGGCTTACATCCATTGGAGTAACAAAGATATCGACAACAGACTACCTTCTATAACGACAAGGCTACAATCCATTGTAGTAACAAAAATCTCGACAACAAACTACCTTTCATAATGACAAGGCTACCATCCATTACAATAACAAAAATATCGATAATAGACTACCTTCCATAATGACAAGGCTACCATCCATTGGAGTAACAAAGATATCGACAACATACTACCTTCCATAATGACAAGGCTACCATCTATTGGAGTAACAAAAATCACGACAACAAACCACCTTCCATAATGACAAGGATACCATCCATTGGAATAAGAATAATATCGACAACACACTACCTTCCATAATGACAAGGCTATCATCCAATGGAGTAACAAAAATCTTGACAACAGACTACCTTTCATAATGACAAGGCTACCATCCATTATAGTAACAAAATTTTTGACAATAGACTACCTTCCATAATGACAAGGCTACCATCCATTGGAGTAATAAAGATATCCATAATAGACTACCTTCTATAATAACAAGGCTACAATCCATTGTAGTAACAAAAATCTCGACAACAGACTACCTTCCATAATTACAAGGCTACCATCCATTGTAGTAACAAAAATGTCGACAACAGACTACCTTCCATAATGACTAGGCTACCATCCATTGGAGTAACAAAGATATCGACAACAGACTACCTTCTATAACGACAAGGCTACAATCCATTGTAGTAACAAAAATATCGACAATAGACTACCTTCCATGATGACAAGGCTACCATCCATTGCAGTAACAAAAATCTCGACAATAGACTACCTTCCATAATGACAAGGCTACCATCCATTGGAGTAACAAAAATCACAACAACATACTACCTTCCATAATGACAAGGCTACCATCCATTGGAATAAAAAAAAATATCGACAACACACTACCTTCCATAATGACAAGGCTACCATCCAATGGAGTAACAAAAATCACAACAACATACTACATTCCATAATGACAAGGCTACCATCCATTGGAATAAAAAAAAATATCGACAACACACTACCTTCCATAATGACAAGGCTACCATCCAATGGATTAACAAAAATCTCGACAACAGAGTACCTTCCATAATGAGTAGGCTACCATCCATTGGAGTAACAAAGATATCGACAATAGACTACCTTCCATAACGACAAGGCTATAATCATTTGTAGTAACAAAAATCTCCACAACATACTACCTTCCATAATGAGAAGGCTACCATCCATTGTAGTAACAAAAATCTCAACAATAGAGTACGTTCCATAATGACAAGGCTACCATCCATTGGAGTAACAAAAATATCGACAATAGACTACCTTCTATAACGACAAGGCTACAATCCATTGTAGTAACAAAAATATCGACAACAGAGTACCTTTCAAAATGACAAGGCTACCATCCATTGTAGTAACAAAAATATCGACAATAGACTACCTTCCATAATGACAAGGCTACCATCCATTGGAGTAACAAAGATATCGATAACATACTACCTTCCATAATGACAAGGCTACCATTCATTGGTGTAACAAAAATCACGACAAAAGACTACCTTACATAATGACAAGGCTACCATCCATTGGAATAAGAATAATATCGACAACACACTACCTTCCATAATGAGAAGGCTACCATCCAACGGAGTAACAAAAATCTCGACAACAGACTACCTTCCATAATGACAAGGCAACCATCCATTATAGTAACAAAAATCTTGACAATAGACTACTTTCCATAATGACAAGGCTACCATCCATTGGAGTAAAAAAATCTCGACAATAGACAACCTTCCATAATGACAAGACTACAACCCATTGTAGTAACAAAAATCTCGACAACAGACTACCTTCCATAATGACTAGGTTACCATCCATTGGAGTAACAAAGATATCGACAACAGACTAACTTCTATAATGACAAGGCTATAATCCATTATAGTAACAAAAATCTCGACAACAAACTAACTTCCATAATGACAAGGCTACCATCCATTGTAGTAACAAAAATCTCAACAATAGAGTACCTTCCATAATGACAAGGCTTCCATCCATTGGAGTATTAAAGATATCGACAACAGACTACCTTCTATAACGACAAGGCTACAATCCATTGTAGTAACAAAAATCTCGACGACAGACTACCTTTCATAATGACAAGGCTACCATCCATTACAATAACAAAAATATCTACAATAGACTACCTTCCATAATGACAAGGCTACCATCCATTGGAGGAAGAAAGATATCGACAACATATTACCTTCCATAATGACAAGGCTACTATCTATTAGAGTAACAAAAATCACGACAACAGACTACCTTCCATAATGACAAGGCTACCATCCATTGGAATAAGAATAATATCGACAACACACTACCTTCCATAATGACAAGGCTACCATCCAATGGAGTAACAAAAATATTGACAATAGACTACCTTTCATAATGACAAGGCTACCATCCATTGTATTAACAAAAATATCGACATTAGACTACCTTCCATAATGACAAGGCTACCATCCATTGGAGTAATAAAGATATCGACAATAGAGTACCTTCTATAACGACAAGGCTACAATCCATTGTAGTAACAAAAATCTCGACAACAGACTACCTTCCATAATGACAAGGCTACCATCCATTATAGTAACAAAAATCTCGACAACAGACTACCTTCCATAATGACTAGGCTAACATCCATTGGAGTAACATAGATATCGACAACAGACTACCTTCCATAACGACAAGGCTACAATCCATTGTAGTAACAAAAATATCGACAATAGACTACCTTCCATGACGACAAGGCTATCATCCATTGTAGTAAATAAAATCTCGACAATAGACTACCTTCCATAATGACAAGGCTACCATCCATTGGAGTAACAAAAATCACAACAACATACTACCTTCCATAATGACAAGGCTACCATCCAATGGAGTAGGAAAAATCTCGAGAACAGCGTACCTTCCATAACGACAAGGCTATAATCAATTGTAGTAACAAAAATCTCGACAACAGACTACCTTCCATAATGACAAGGCTACCATCCATTACAATAACAAAAATATCGACAATAGACTACCTTCCATAATGACAAGGCTACCATCCATTGGAGGAACAAAGATATCGACAACATATTACCTTCCATAATGACAAGGCTACCATCTGTTGGAGTAAAAAAAATCACGACAACAGACTACCTTCCATAATGACAAGACTACCATCCATTGGAATAAGAATAATATCGACAACACACTACCTTCCATAATGACAAGGCTACCATCCATTGGAGTAACAAAAATCTTGACAATAGACTACCTTTCATAATAACAAGGCTACCATCCATTGTAGTAACAAAAATATCGACAATAAACTACCTTCCATAATGACAAGGCTACCATCCATTGGAGTAATAAAGATATCGATAATAGACTACCTTCTATAACGACAAGGCTAGAATCCTTTGTAGTAACAAAAATCTCGACAATAGACTACCTTCCATAATGACAAGGCTACCATCCATTATAGTAGCAAAAATCTAGAAAACAGACTACCTTCCATAATGACTAGGCTACCATCCATTGGAGTAACAAAGATATCGACAACAGACTACCTTCCATAATGATAAGGCTACCATCCATTGGAATAAAAAAAAATATCGACAACACACTACCTTCAATAATGACAAGGCTACCATCCAATGGAGTAAAAAAAATCACGACAACATACTACCTTCCATAATGACAAGGCTACCATCCATTGGAGTAACAAAAATCACAACAACATACTACCTTCCATAATGACAAGGCTACCATCCATTGGAATAAAAAAAAATATCGACAACACAGTACCTTCCATAATGACAAGGCTACCATTCATTGGTGTAACAAAAATCACAACAACAGACTAACTTCCATAATGACAAGGCTACCATCCATTGGAATAAGAATAATATCGACAACACACTACCTTCCATAATGACAAGGCTACAATCCATTGTAGTAACAAAAATCTAGACAACAGACTACCTTCCATAATTACAAGGCTACCATCCAATGGAGTAACAAAAATGTCGACAACAGACTACCTTCCATAATGACTAGGCTACCATCCATTGGAGTAACAAAGATATCGACAACAGACTACCTTCTATAACGACAAGGCTACAATCCATTGTAGTAACAAAAATATCGACAATAGACTACCTTCCATGATGACAAGGCTACCATCCATTGCAGTAACAAAAATCTCGACAATAGACTACCTTCCATAATGACAAGGCTACCATCCATTGGAGTAACAAAAATCACAACAACATACTACCTTCCATAATGACAAGGCTACCATCCATTGGAATAAAAAAAAATATCGACAACACACTACCTTCCATAATGACAAGGCTACCATCCAATGGAGTAACAAAAATCACGACAACATACTACCTTCCATAATCACAAGGCTACCATCCATTGGAGTAACAAAAATCACAACAACATACTACATTCCATAATGACAAGGCTACCATCCATTGGAATAAAAAAAAATATCGACAACACACTACCTTCCATAATGACAAGGCTACCATCCAATGGATTAACAAAAATCTCGACAACAGAGTACCTTCCATAATGAGTAGGCTACCATCCATTGGAGTAACAAAGATATCGACAATAGACTACCTTCCATAACGACAAGGCTATAATCATTTGTAGTAACAAAAATCTCCACAACATACTACCTTCCATAATGAGAAGGCTACCATCCATTGTAGTAACAAAAATCTCAACAATAGAGTACGTTCCATAATGACAAGGCTACCATCCATTGGAGTAACAAAAATATCGACAATAGACTACCTTCTATAACGACAAGGCTACAATCCATTGTAGTAACAAAAATATCGACAACAGACTACCTTTCAAAATGACAAGGCTACCATCCATTGTAGTAACAAAAATATCGACAATAGACTACCTTCCATAATGACAAGGCTACCATCCATTGGAGTAACAAAGATATCGATAACATACTACCTTCCATAATGACAAGGCTACCATTCATTGGTGTAACAAAAATCACGACAAAAGACTACCTTCCATAATGACAAGGCTACCATCCATTGGAATAAGAATAATATCGACAACACACTACCTTCCATAATGAGAAGGCTACCATCCAATGGAGTAACAAAAATCTCGACAACAGACTACCTTCCATAATGACCGGGCTACCATCCATTGGAGTTACAAATATATCGACAAGAAACTACCTTCCATAACGACAAGGCTACAATCATTTAGAGTAACAAAAATCTCGACAACAGACTACCTTCCATAATGACAAGGCAACCATCCATTATAGTAACAAAAATCTTGACAATAGACTACTTTCCATAATGACAAGGCTACCATCCATTGGAGTAAAAAAATCTCGACAATAGACAACCTTCCATAATGACAAGACTACAACCCATTGTAGTAACAAAAATCTCGACAACAGACTACCTTCCATAATGACTAGGTTACCATCCATTGGAGTAACAAAGATATCGACAACAGACTAACTTCTATAATGACAAGGCTATAATCCATTATAGTAACAAAAATCTCGACAACAAACTAACTTCCATAATGACAAGGCTACCATCCATTGTAGTAACAAAAATCTCAACAATAGAGTACCTTCCATAATGACAAGGCTTCCATCCATTGGAGTATTAAAGATATCGACAACAGACTACCTTCTATAACGACAAGGCTACAATCCATTGTAGTAACAAAAATCTCGACGACAGACTACCTTTCATAATGACAAGGCTACCATCCATTACAATAACAAAAATATCTACAATAGACTACCTTCCATAATGACAAGGCTACCATCCATTGGAGGAAGAAAGATATCGACAACATATTACCTTCCATAATGACAAGGCTACTATCTATTAGAGTAACAAAAATCACGACAACAGACTACCTTCCATAATGACAAGGCTACCATCCATTGGAATAAGAATAATATCGACAACACACTACCTTCCATAATGACAAGGCTACCATCCAATGGAGTAACAAAAATATTGACAATAGACTACCTTTCATAATGACAAGGCTACCATCCATTGTAGTAACAAAAATATCGACATTAGACTACCTTCCATAATGACAAGGCTACCATCCATTGGAGTAATAAAGATATCGACAATAGAGTACCTTCTATAACGACAAGGCTACAATCCATTGTAGTAACAAAAATCTCGACAACAGACTACCTTCCATAATGACAAGGCTACCATCCATTATAGTAACAAAAATCTCGACAACAGACTACCTTCCATAATGACTAGGCTAACATCCATTGGAGTAACATAGATATCGACAACAGACTACCTTCCATAACGACAAAGGCTACAATCCATTGTAGTAACAAAAATATCGACAATAGACTACCTTCCATGACGACAAGGCTATCATCCATTGTAGTAAATAAAATCTCGACAATAGACTACCTTCCATAATGACAAGGCTACCATCCATTGGAGTAACAAAAATCACAACAACATACTACCTTCCATAATGACAAGGCTACCATCCAATGGAGTAGGAAAAATCTCGAGAACAGCGTACCTTCCATAACGACAAGGCTATAATCAATTGTAGTAACAAAAATCTCGACAACAGACTACCTTCCATAATGACAAGGCTACCATCCATTACAATAACAAAAATATCGACAATAGACTACCTTCCATAATGACAAGGCTACCATCCATTGGAGGAACAAAGATATCGACAACATATTACCTTCCATAATGACAAGGCTACCATCTGTTGGAGTAAAAAAAATCACGACAACAGACTACCTTCCATAATGACAAGACTACCATCCATTGGAATAAGAATAATATCGACAACACACTACCTTCCATAATGACAAGGCTACCATCCAATGGAGTAACAAAAATCTTGACAATAGACTACCTTTCATAATAACAAGGCTACCATCCATTGTAGTAACAAAAATATCGACAATAAACTACCTTCCATAATGACAAGGCTACCATCCATTGGAGTAATAAAGATATCGATAATAGACTACCTTCTATAACGACAAGGCTAGAATCCTTTGTAGTAACAAAAATCTCGACAATAGACTACCTTCCATAATGACAAGGCTACCATCCATTATAGTAGCAAAAATCTAGAAAACAGACTACCTTCCATAATGACTAGGCTACCATCCATTGGAGTAACAAAGATATCGACAACAGACTACCTTCCATAATGATAAGGCTACCATCCATTGGAATAAAAAAAATATCGACAACACACTACCTTCCATAATGACAAGGCTACCATCCAATGGAGTAAAAAAAATCACGACAACATACTACGTTCCATAATGACAAGGCTACCATCCATTGGAGTAACAAAAATCACAACAACATACTACCTTCCATAATGACAAGGCTACCATCCATTGGAATAAAAAAAAATATCGACAACACAGTACCTTCCATAATGACAAGGCTACCATTCATTGGTGTAACAAAAATCACAACAACAGACTAACTTCCATAATGACAAGGCTACCATCCATTGGAATAAGAATAATATCGACAACACACTACCTTCCATAATGACAAGGCTACCATCCAATGGAGTAACAAAAAGCTCGACAACAGACTACCTTCCATAATGACTAGGCTACCATCCATTGGAGTTACAAAGATATCGACAAGAAACTACCTTCCATAACGACAAGGCTACAATCATTTGCAGTATCAAAAATCTCGACAACAGACTACCTTCCATAATGACAAGGCTACCATCCATTGTAGTAACAAAAATCTCAACAATAGAGTACCTTCCATAATGACAAGGCTTCCATCCATTGGAGTAACAAAGATATCGACAACAGACTACCTTCTATAATGACAAGGCTACAATACATTGTAGTAACAAAAATCTCGACGACAGACTACCTTTCATAATGACAAGGCTACCATCCATTACAATAACAAAAATATCGACAATAGACTACCTTCCATAATGACAAGGCTACCATCCATTGGAGGAACAAAGATATCGACAACATATTACCTTCCATAATGACAAGGCTACCATCTGTTGGAGTAAAAAAAATCACGACAACAGACTACCTTCCATAATGACAAGACTACCATCCATTGGAATAAGAATAATATCGACAACACACTACCTTCCATAATGACAAGGCTACCATCCAATGGAGTAACAAAAATCTTGACAATAGACTACCTTTCATAATGACAAGGCTACCATCCATTGTAGTAACAAAAATATCGACAATAAACTACCTTCCATAATGACAAGGCTACCATCCATTGGAGTAATAAAGATATCAACAATAGACTACCTTCTATAACGACAAGGCTAGAATCCATTGTAGTAACAAAAATCTCGACAATAGACTACCTTCCATAATGACAAGGCTACCATCCATTATAGTAGCAAAAATCTAGACAACAGACTACCTTCCATAATGACTAGGCTACCATCCATTGGAGTAACAAAGATATCGACAACAGACTACCTTCCATAATGACAAGGCTACCATCCATTGCAATAAAAAAAAATATCGACAACACACTACCTTCCATAATGACAAGGCTACCATCCAATGGAGTAAAAAAAATCACGACAACATACTACCTTCCATAATGACAAGGCTACCATCCATTGGAGTAACAAAAATCACAACAACATACTACCTTCCAAAATGACAAGGCTACCATCCATTGGAATAAAACAAAATATCGACAACATAGTACCTTCCATAATGACAAGGCTACCATTCATTGGTGTAACAAAAATCAGGATAACAGACTACCTTCCATAATGACAAGGCTACCATCCATTGGAATAAGAATAATATCGACAACACACTACCTTACATAATCAGAAGGCTACCATCCAATGGAGTAACAAAAATCTCGACAATAGACTACCTTCCATAATGACTAGGCTACCATCCATTGGAGTTACAAAGATATCGAAAAGAAACTAACTTCCATAACGACAAGGCTACAATCATTTAGAGTAACAAAAATCTCGACAACAGACTACCTTCCATAATGACAAGGCAACCATCCATTGTAGTAACAAAAATGTCGACAATAGACTACTTTCCATAATGACAAGGCTACCATCCATTATAGTAAAAAAATCTCGACAATAGACTACCTTCCATAATGACAAGACTACAATCCAATGGAGTAACAAAAATCTTGACAATAGACTACATTTCATAATAACAAGGCTACCATCCATTGTAGTAACAAAAATATCAAAAATAAACTACCTTCCATAATGACAAGGCTACCATCCATTGGAGTAATAAAGATATCGACAATAGACTACTTTCTATAACGACAAGGCTACAATCCATTGTAGTAACAAAAATCTCGACAATAGACTACCTTCCATAATGACAAGGCTACCATCCATTATAGTAACAAAAATCTCGACAACAGACTACCTTCCATAATGACTAGGCTACCATCCATTGGAGTAACAAAGATATCGACAACATACTATCTTCCATAATGACAAGGCTACCATCCATTGGAATAAAAAAAAATATCGACAACACACTACCTTCCATAATGACAAGGCTACCATCCAACGGAGTAACAAAAATCACGACAACATACTACCTTCCATAATGACAAGGCTACCATCCATTGGAGTAACAAAAATCACAACAACATACTACCTTCCATAATGACAAGGCTACCATCCATTGGAATAAAAAAAATATCGACAACACAGTACCTTCCATAATGACAAGGCTACCATCCAATGGATTAACAAAAATCTCGACAACAGAGTACCTTCCATAATGAGTAGGCTACCATCCATTGGAGTAACAAAGATATCGACAATAGACTACATACCATAACGACAAGGCTATAATCATTTGTAGTAACAAAAATCTCGACAACAGACTACCTTCCATAATGACAAGGCTACCATCCATCGTAGTAACAAAAAACTCAACAATAGAGTACCTTCCATAATGACAATGCTACCATCCATTGGAGTAACAAAAATATCGACAATAGACTACCTTCTATAACGACAAGGCTACAATCCATTGTAGTAACAAAAATATCGACAATAGACTACCTTCCATAATGACAAGGCTACCATCCATTGGAGTAACAAAGATATCGATAACATACTACCTTCCATAATGACAAGGCTACCTTTCATTGGTGTAACAAAAATCACGACAACAAACTACCTTCCATAATGACAAGGCTACCAACCATTGGAATAAGAATAATATCGACAACACACTACCTTCCATAATGAGAAGGCTACCATCCAATGGAGTAACAAAAATCTCGACAACAGACTACCTTCCATAATGACTAGGTTACCATCCATTGGAGTAACAAAGATATCGACAACAGACTAACTTTTATAACGACAAGGCTATAATCCATTATATTAACAAAAATCTCGACAACAAACTACCTTTCATAATGACAAGGCTACCATCCATTGTAGTAACAAAAATATCGACAATAGACTACCTCACATAATGACAAGGCTACCATCCATTGGAGTAACAAAGATATCAACAACATACTACCTTCCAAAATGACAAGGCTACCATCCATTGGAGTAACAAAGATATCAACAACATACTACCTTCCATAATGACAAGGCTACCATTCATTGGTGTAACAAAAATCACGATAACATACTACCTTCCATAATGACAAGGCTACCATCCTTTGGAATAAGAATAATATCGACAACACACTACCTTCCATAATGACAAGGCTACCATTCAATGGAGTAACAAAAATCTCGACAACAGACTTCCTTCCATAATGACTAGGCTACCATCCATTGGAGTTACAAAGATATCGACAAGAAACTACCTTCCATAACGACAAGGCTACAATCATTTGCAGTATCAAAAATCTCGACAACAAACTACCTTCCATAATGACAAGGCTACCATCCATTGTAGTAACACAAATCTCAACAATAGAGTACCTTCCATAATGACAAAGCTTCCATCCATTGGAGTAACAAAGATATCGACAACAGACTACCTTCTATAATGACAAGGCTAACATCCCTTATAGTAACAAAAATATTGACAACAGACTAACTTCAATAATGACAAGGCTACCATCCATTGGAGTAACAAAGATATCGACAACATACTACCTTCCATAATGACAAGGATACCATCCATTGGAGTACCAAAAATCTCGACAAAGGACTACTTTCCATAATGACTAGGCTAGCATCCTTTGGAGTAACAAAGATATCGATAACCGACTACCTTCCTTAACGACAACGCTACCATCCATTGTAGTAACAAAAATCTCGACAACAGACTACTTTCCATAATGACAAGGCTACCATCAATCGGAGTGACAAAAATCTCGACAACATACTACCTTCCATAATGACAAGGCTACAATCTATTATAGAAACCAAAATCTCGACAACAGACTACCTTTCATAATGACAAGGCTACCGTCCATTGGAATAACAAAAATATCGACAACATACTATATTCCATAATGACGAGGCTACCATCCCTTAGAGTAACAAAAATCTAGACAACAGACTACCTTCCATAATGACAAGGCTATCATCCAATGGAGTAACAAAAATCTCGAAAATACACTACTTTCCGTAATGACAAGTCTACCATCCGTTGGAGTAACAAAAATATGAACAACAGACTATCGTCCTTAATGACAAGGCTATCATCCATTAGAGTAACATAAATCAAAACAACAGACTACCGTCTATAATGACAAGGCTACGATCCATTGCAGTAACAAAAATCTTGACAACAGACTACCTTCCATAATGACAAGGCTACCATCCATTGTTGTAACAAAAAACTAGACAACAGACTACCTTCCATAATGACAACGCTACAATCCATCGGAGTAACAAAAATCTCGAAAACAGACTACCTTCCATAATGACAAGGCTACCATCCATTGTAGTAAAAAAATATCGACAATAGACTACCTTCCATAATGACAAGGCTACCATCCAATGGAGTAACAAAAATCTCGACAACAGAGTACCTTCCATAATGACAAGGCTACCATCCATTGGAGTAACAGAAATCTGGACAATAAACTACATTCCGTAATGACAAGGCTACCATCCATTGCAGTAACAAAAATCTCGACAGTAGACTACCTTCCATAATGACAAGGGTACCATCATTTGAGTAACAAAAATATCCATAAGATACTACCTTCCATAATGACAAGGCTACAATCCATTGGAGTATTAAAAATCTCGACAATAGACTACCTTCCATAATGACAAGGCTTCCATCCATTTGAGTAACAAAAATCTCGACAACAGACTACCTTCCATAATGACAAGGCTACCATCCATTGTAGTTACAAAAATCTCGACAATAGACTACCTTCCATAATGACAAGGCTACAATCAACTGGAGTAACAAAAATCTCGACAACATACTACCTTCCATAATGACAAGGTTACAATCTATTATAGTAACAAAAATCTCGACAACTGACTACCTTTCATAATGACAAGACTACCCTCCATTGGAATAACAAAAATCTCGACAACAAACTATGTTCCATAATGACAAGGCTACGATCCCTTAGAGTAACAAAATTCTCGACAATTGACTGCCTTCCATAATGACAAGGCTACCATCCATTGGAGTAACAAAGATATCGACAACATACATCCTTCCATAATGACAAGGCTACCATACCTTAGATTAACAAAAATCATGACAACAAACTACCTTCCATAATGACAAGGCTACCATCCATTGTAGTAACAAAAATCTTGACAATAGACTTCCTTCCATAATGACAAGGCTACCATCCATTGTAGTAACAAAAATCTTGACAATAGACTACTTTCCATAATGACAAGGCTACCATCCATTGGAGTAAAAAAAATATCGACAATAGACTACCTTCCATAATGATAAGGCTACCATCCATTGGAGTAACAAAAATATCAACAATAGAGTACCTTCCAAAAATGACAAGGCTTCCATCCATTGGAGTAACAAAGATATGGACAACAGACTACGTTCTATAACGACAAGGCTACAATCCATTGCAGTAACAAAAATCTGGACAACAGACTACCTTTCATAATGACAAGGCTACCATCCATTGTAGTAACAAAAATATCGACAATAGACTACCTTCCATAATGACAAGGCTACCATCAATTGGAGTAACAATGATATCGACATCATACTACCTTCCATAATCACAAGGCTACCATCTATTGGAGTAACAAAAATCACGAAAACACATTACCTTCAAGAATGACAAGGCTACCATCCATTGGAATAAGAATAATATCGACAACACACTACCTTCCATAATGACAAGGCTACCATCCAATGGAGTAACAAAAATCTTGACAACAGACTAACTTCCATAATGACTAGGCTACCATCCATTGGAGTAACAAAGATATCGACAATAGACTACCTTCCATAACGACAAGGCTACAATCATTTGCAGTAACAAAAATCTCGACAACAGACTACCTTCCATAATGACAAGGCTACCATCCATTATAGTAACAAAAATCTTGACAATAGAGTACCTTCCATAATAACAAGGGTACCATCCATTGGAGTAACAAATATCTCGACAATAGACTATCTTCCATAATGACAAGGCTACCAGCCATTGGAATAACGAAAATATCGACAACACACTAACTTCCATAATGACAAGGCTACAATCCCTTAGAGTACAAAAATATTTATAACAGACTAGCTTCCATAATGGCTAGGCTTCTACCCATTGGAGTAACAAAGATATCGACAACAGACTACCTTCCATCACGACAAGGCTACAATCCATTGTAGTAACAAAAATCTCGACAATAGACTACCTTCCATAATGACAAGGCTACCATCCATTGTAGTTACAAAAATCCAGACAATAGACTACCTTCCATAATGACAAGGCTAGCATCCATTGGAGTAACAAAAATCTCGACTACAGACTACCTTCCATAATGACAAGGCTACCATCCATTGGAGTAACAAAGATATCGACAACATATTACCTTCCATAATGACAAGGATACCATCCATTGGAGTACCAAAAATCTCGACAACTGACTACCTTTCATAATGACAAGACTACCCTCCATTGGAATAACAAAAATCTCGACAATAGACTACCTTCCATAATGACAAGGCTACAATCCACTGGAGTAACAAAAATCTCGACAACATACTACCTTCCATAATGACAATGTTTCAATCTATTACAGTAACAAAAATCTCGACAACTGACTACCTTTCATAATGACAAGACTACCCTCCATTGGAATAACAAAAATCTCGACAACAAACTATGTTCCATAATGACAAGGCTACGATCCCTTAGAGTAACAAAATTCTCGACAACTGACTGCCTTCCATAATTACAAGGCTACCATCCATTGGAGTAATAAAGATATCAACAACATACTACCTTCCATAATGACAAGGCTACCATCCCTTAGAGTAACAAAAATCATGACAACAGACTACATTCCATAATGACAAGGCTACCATCCATTGTAGTAACAAAAATCTTGACAATAGACTACCTTCCATAATGACAAGGCTACCATCCATTGTAGTAACAAAAATCTTGACAATAGACTACTTTCCATAATGACAAGGCTACCATCCATTGGAGTAAAAAAAATCTCGACAACAGACTACCTTCCATAACGACAAGGCTACAATCCATTGTAGTAACAAAAATCTCGACAATAGACTACCTTCCATAATGACAAGGCTACCATCCATTGTAGTTACAAAAATCCCAACAATAGACTAGCTTCCATAATGACAAGGCTACCATCCATTGGAGTAACAAAAATCTCGACTACAGACTACCTTCCATAATGACAAGGCTACCATCCATTAGAATAACAAAAATATCAAAAACACACTACCTTCCATAATGACAAGGCTACCATTCCTTAGAGTAACAAAAATCTCGACAACAGACTTACTTCCATAATGACAAGGCTACCATCCACTGGAGTAACAAAGATATCGACAACATACTACCTTCAATAATGACAAGGATACCATCCATTGGAGTAACAAAAATATCGACAAAAGACTACTTTCCATAATGACTAGGCTAGCATCCTTTGGAGTATCAAAAATATCGATAACAGACTACCTTTCTTAACGACAAGGCTACAAATCATTGCAGTAACAAAAATCTCGACAACAGACTACCTGCCATAATGACAAGGCTACCATCCATTGTAGTGACAAAAATCTAGACAATAGACTACCTTCCATAATGATAAGGCTACCATCCATTGGAGTAACAAAAATCCCAACAATAGACTACCTTCCATAATGATAAGGCTACCATCCATTGGATTAACAGAAATCTCGACAAAACACTACCTTCCATAATTACAAGGCTACCATCCACTGGAGTAACAAAAATCTCGAAAACATACTACCTTCCATAATGACAAGGCTAAAATCTATTATAGAAACCAAAATCTCGACAACAGACTACCTTTCATAATGACAAGGCTACCGTCCATTGGAATAACAAAAATCCCGACAACAGACTATATTCCATAATGACAAGGCTATCATCCCTTAGAGTAACAAAAATATCGACAACAGACTTCCTTCCATAATGACAAGGCTACCATCCATTGGAGTAACAAAGATATCGACAACATACTACCTTCCATAATGACAAGGATACCATCCATTGGAGTACCAAAAATCTCGACAAAAGACTACATTCCATAATGACTAGGCTAGTATCCTTTGGAGTAACAAAGATATCGATAACAGACTACCTTCCTTAACGACAAGGCTACCATCCATTGTAGTAACAAAAATCTCGACAACAGACTACCTTCCATAATGACAATGCCACCATCAATTGGAGTGACAAAAATCTCGACAACATACTACCTTCCATAATGACAAGGCTACAATCTATTATAGAAACCAAAATCTCGACAACAAACTACCTTTCATAATGACAAGGCTACCGTCCATTGGAATAACAAAAATCTCGACAATAGACTATATTACATAATGACAAGGCTACCATCCCTTAGAGTAACTAAAATATTGACAACAGACTAACCTCAATAATGACAAGGCTACCATCCCTTGGAGTAACAAAGATATCAACAACATACTACCTTCCATAATGACAAGGATACCATCCATTGGAGTACCAACAATCTTGACAAAAGACTACTTTCCATAATGATTAGGCTAGCATCCTTTGGAGTAACAAAGATATCGACTACAGGCTACCTTCCTTAACGACAAGGCTACCATCCATTATAGTAACAAAAATCTCGACAACAGACTACTTTCCATAATGACAAGGCTACCATCAATCGGAGTGACAAAAATCTCGACAACATACTACCTTCCATAATGACAAGGCTACAATCTATTATAGAAACCAAAATCTCGACAACAGACTACCTTTCATAATGACAAGGCTACCGTCCATTGGAATAACATAAATCTCGACAACAAACTATATTCAATAATGACAAGGCTACCATCCCTTAGAGTAACAAAAATCTAGACAACAGACTACCTTGCATAATGACAAGGCTATCATCCAATGGAGTAACAAAGATATCGATAACAGACTACCTTCCTTAACGACAAGGCTACCATCCATTGTAGTAACAAAAATCTCGACAACAGACTACTTTCCATAATGACAAGGCTACCATCAATCGTAGTGACAAAAATCTCGACAACATACTACCTTCCATAATGACAAGGCTACAATCTATTATAGAAACCAAAATCTCGACAACAGACTACCTTTCATAATGACAAGGCTACCGTCCATTGGAATAACAAAAATCTCGACAATAGACTATATTCCATAATGACAAGGCTACCATCCCCTAGAGTAACAAAAATATAGACAACAGACTACCTTCCATAATGACAAGGCTATCATCCAATGGAGTAACAAAAATCTCGAAAATACACTACTTTCCATAATGACAAGTCTACCATCCGTTGGAGTAACAAAAATATGAACAACAGACTACCGTCCTTAATGACAAGGCTACCATCCATTGGAGTAACATAAATCACAACGACAGACTACCTTCCATAATGACAAGGCTACCATCCATTGCAGTAACAAAAATCTTGACAACAGACTACCTTCCATAATGACAAGGCTACCATCCATTGTTGTAACAAAAAACTAGACAACAGACTACCTTCCTTAACGACAAGGCTACAAATCATTGTAGTAACAAAAATCTCGACAACAGACTACCTTCCATAATGACAAGGCTACCATCCATTGTAGTAAAAAAATATCGACAATAGACTACCTTCCATAATGACAATGCTGCCATCCATTGGAGTACCAAAAATCTCGACAACAGAGTACCTTCCATAATGACAAGGATACCATCTATTGGAGTAACAGAAATCTGGACAATAAACTACCTTCCGTAATGACAAGGCTACCATCCATTTGAGTAACAAAAATCTCGACAGTAGACTACCTTCCATAATGACAAGCGTACCATCATTTGAGTAACAATAATATCCATAAGATACTACCTTCCATAATGACAAGGCTACAATCCATTGGAGTATTAAAAATCTCGACAACAGACTACCTACCATAATTACAAGGCTACCATCCATTGTAGTTACAAAAATCTCGACAATAGACTACCTTCCATAATGACAGGGCTACAATCCACTGGAGTAACAAAAATCTCGACAACATACTACCTTCCATAATGACAAGGTTACAATCTATTATAGTAAGAAAAATCTCGACAACTGACAACCTTTCATAATGACAAGACTACCGTCCATTGGAATAACAAAAATCTCGACAACAAACTATGTTCCATAATGACAAGGCTACGATCCCTTAGAGTAACAAAAATCTCGACAACTGACTGCTTTCCAGAATGACAAGGCTACCATCCATTGGAGTAACAAAGATATCGACAACATACTACCTTCCATAATGACAAGGCTACTATCCATTGGAATAACAAAAATATAGACAACACACTACCTACCATAATGACAAGGCTACCATCTAATGGAGTAACAAAAATATCGACAATATACTACTTCCCATAATGACAAGTCTACCATCCTTTGGAGTAACAAAAATCTGAACAACAGACTAACGTCCTTAATGACATGGCTACCATTCATTGGAGTAACAGAAATCACAACGACAAACTACCTTCCATAATGAAAAGGCTATGATCCATTGCAGTAACAAAAATCTCAACAATAGACTACCTTCCACAATGAAAAGGCCACCATCCATTGTTGTAACAAAAATCTAGACAACAGACTACCTTCCATAATGATAAGGCTACCATCCATTTGAGTAACAAAAATCCCAACAATAGACTACCTTCCATAATGATAAGGCTACCATCCATTGGATTAACAGAAATCTCGACAAAACACTACCTTCCATAATGACAAGGCTACCATCCATTGGAGTAACAAAAATCTTGATAGTAGACTATCTTCCATGATGACAAGGGTACCATCATTGGAGTAACAAAAATATCCACAAGAGACTACCTTCCATAATGACAAGGCTACAATCCATTGGAGTATAAAAAATCTCAACAACAGACTACCTTCCATAATGACAAGGCTACCATCCATTGGAGTAACAAAAATCTCGACAACAGGCTACCTTCCATAATGACTAGGTTACCATCCATTGGAGTAAAAAAGATATCGACAATAGACTACCTTCCATAATGACAAGGCTACCATCCATAGTAGTAAAAAAAATATTGACAATTAACTACCTTCCATAATGACAAGGCTACCATCCATTGAAGTAACAAAAATCTCGACAACAGAGTACCTTCCATAATGACAAGGCTACCATCCATTGGAATAATAAAAATATTGACAACACACTACGTTCCATAATGACAAGGCTACAATCCCTTAGAGTAACAAAAATCTAGACAACAGACTCCTTTCCATAATGACGAGGCTACCATCCATTGGAGTAACAAAGATATCGAGAACATACTACCTTCCAAAGTGACATGGCTACCATCCATTGGAGTAACAAAAATCACGACAACAGACTATCCTTCCGTAATGACAAGGCTAACATCCAATGGAATAAAAAAATCTCGACAATAGACTACCTTCCATAATGACAAGTCTACTATCCATTGGAGTAAAAAAAATATGAACAATAGACTACCGTCCTAAATGACAAGGCTACCATCAATTGGAGAAACAGAAATCACAACGACAAACTACCTTCCATAATGACAAGGCTAACATCCATTGCTGTAACAAAAATCTCAACAACAGACTACCTTCCATAATGACAAGGCTACCATCCATTGGAGTAACAGAAATCTGGACAACAGACTACCTTCCATAATGACAAGGGTACCATCATTTGAGTTACAAAAATATCCACAAGAGACTACATTCCATAATGACAAGGCTACAATCCATTGGAGTATAAAAAATATCGACAATAGACTACCTTCCATAACGACAAGGCTACAATCCATTGTAGTAACAAAAATCTCGACAACAGACTACCTTCCATAATGACAAGCCTACCATCCATTTTAGTAACAATAATACACGATAATAGATTACCTTCCGTAATGACAAGGCTACCATCCATTGGAGTAACACAAATCTCGACAACAGAGTACCTTCCATAATGACAAGGCTACCATCCATTGGAATAACAAAAATATCGACAACACACTACCTTCCATAATGACAAGGCTACCATCCCTTAGAGTACCAAAAATCTCGACAACAGACTACTTTCCATAATGACGAGGCTACCATCCATTGGAGTAACAAAGATATCGAGAACATACTACCTTCCAAAGTGACAAGGCTACCATCAATTGGAGTAACAAAAATCACGACAACAGACTATCCTTCCATAATGACAAGGCTACCATTCATTGGAATAACAAAAATATCGACAACACACTACCTTCAATAATGACAAGGCTACCATCCATGGGAGTAACAAAAATATCGACAATAGACTACCGTCCTAAATGACAAGGCTACCATCAATTGGAGAAACAAAAATCACAACGACAAACAACCTTCCATAATGACAAGGCTAACATCCATTGCTGTAACAAAAATCTGAACAACAGACTACCTTCCATAATGACAAGGCTACCATCCATTGGAGTAACAGAAATCTGGACACCAGACTACCTTCCATAATGACAAGGGTACCATCATTTGAGTTCCAAAATATCCACAAGAGACTACATTCCATAATGACAAGGCTACAATCCATTGGAGTATAAAAAATCTTGACAATAGACTACCTTCCATAATGACAAGGCTACAATCCATTGGAGTAACAAAAATCTCGACAATAGACTACCTTCCATAATGACTAGGCTACCATCCATTGGAGTAACAAAGATATCGACAATAGACTACCTTCCATAACGAAAAGGCTACAATCCATTGTAGTAACAAAAATCTCGACAACAGACTACCTTCCATAATGACAAGCCTACAATCCATTTTAGTAACAATAATACACGATAATAGATTACCTTCCGTAATGACAAGGCTACCATCCATTGGAGTAACAAAAATCTCGACAACAGAGTACCTTCCATAATGACAAGGCTTCCATCCATTGGAATAACAAAAATATCGACAACACACTACCTTCCATAATGACAAGGCTACCATCCATTGGAGTAACAAAAATCTCGATAGTAGACTATCTTCCATAATGACAAGGGTACCATCATTGGAGTAACAAAAATATCCACAAGAGACTACCTTCCATAATGACAAGGCTACAATCCATTGGAGTAAAAAAAATCTCAACAACAGACTACCTTCCATAATGACAAGGCTACCATTCATTGGAGTAACAAAAATCTCGACAGCAGGCTACCTTCCATAATGACTAGGTTACCATCCATTGGAGTAACAAAGATATCGACAATAGACTACCTTCCATAATGACAAGGCTACCATCCATAGTAGTAACAAAAATCTCGACAACAGAGTCCCTTCCATAATGACAAGGCTACCATCCATTGGAATAACAAAAATATCGACAACAAATTACCTTCCATAATGACAAGGCTACCATCCCTTAGAGTAACAAAAATCTCGACAACAGACTACTTTCCATAATGACGAGGCTACCATCCATTGGAGTAACAAAGATATCGACAGCATACTACCTTCCATAATGACAAGGCTACAATCCATTGAAGTAATAAAAATCACGACAACAGACTACCTTCCATAGTGACAAGGCTACCATCCATTGGAGTAACAAAAATATTAAGTAGAGACTACCTTCCATAATGAGAAGGCTACCATCCATTGGAGTAAAAAAATTCTCCACAACAGACTACCTTCCATAATGACAAGGCTACCATCCATTGGAGTAACAAAGATATCGACAACATACTACCTTCCATAATGATAAGGCTACAATCCAATGGAGTAACAAAAATATCGACAACAGAATACCTTCAATAATGACAAGGCTACCATCCATTGGAGTAATAAAGATATCGACAACAAACTACCTTCCATAATGACAAGGATACCATCCATTTGAGTAACAAAAATCGGGACAATAAACTACCTTTCATAATGACAAGGCTAGCATCCATTGGAGTAATAAAAATATCAACGAGAGACTACCTTCCATAATGACAAGGCTACCATCCATTGGAGTAACAAAAATATGGACAACAGACTACCTTCCATAATGACAAGGCTAGCATCCATCGGAGTAACAAAGATATCAACAACATACTACCTTCCAAAATGACAAGGCTACCATCCATTGGAATAACAAAAATCTCGACAATAGACTACCTTCCATAATGACAAGTCTACCATCCACTCGAGTAACAAAAATCACGACAACAGAATACCTTCCATATTGACAAGGCTATTATTCATTGGAGTAACAGAAATTAAAAAGACAAACAACCTTCCATAATGACAAGGCTACCATCCATTTGAGTAACAAAAATCGGGAAAAGAGACTACCTTCCATAGTGACAAGGATACCATCCATTGGAGTAACAAAAATCGGGACAACAAACTACCTTCCATAATGACGGGGCTACCATCCATTGGAGTAACAAAAATGTCAACAAGAGACTACCTTCCATAATGACAAGGCTACCATCCTTTGGAGTAACAAAAATTTCGACAACAGACTACCTTTCATAATGAGAAGGCTACCATCCATTGGAGTAACAAAGATATCGACAACATACTACCTTCCATAATGACAAGGCTACCATCCAATGGAGTAACAAAAGATATCAATAACATACTACCTTCCATAATGGAAAGGCTATTATCCATTAGAATAACAAAAATCTCGAGAATAGACTACCTTCCATAATGACAAGGCTACAATCCAATGGAGTAACGAAAATCTTGACAACAGACTACCTTCCATAATGACAAGTCTGCCATCCACTCGAGTAAAAAAAATCTCGACAACAGAATACCTTCCATATTGACAAGGCTACCATCCATTGGAGTAACATAAATTACAACGACAAACAACCTTCCATAATGACAAGGCTACTATCCATTTGAGTAACAAAAATTGGGACAACAGACTACCTTTCATAATGACAAGGCTACCATCCATTGGAGTACCAAAAATATCACCAAGAGACTACCTTCCATAATGACAAGGCTACCATCCATTGGAGTAACAAAAATCTCGACAACAGACTACCTTCCATAATGACAAGGCTACCATCCATTGGAGTAACAAAGATATCGACAACATACTACCTTCCATGATGACAAGGCTACAATCCAATGGAGTAACAAAAATATCGAGAACAAACTACCTTCCATAATGACAAGGCTACCATCCATTAGAGTAACAAAAATCTGGACAACAGTCTACCTTCCATAATGACAAGGCTACCATCCATTTAAGTAACAAAAATATCAACGAGAGACTACCTTCCATTATGACAAGGCTACCATCCATTGGAGTAACAAAAATCTCGACAACAGACTACCTTCCATAATGACAAGGCTACCATCCATTGGAGTAACAAAGATATTAACAACATACTACCTTCCATAATGACAAGGCTACACTCCATTGGAATAACGAAAATCTCAACAATAGACTACCTTCCATAATGACAAGGCTACAATCCAATGGAGTAACAAAAATATTGACAACAGACTACCTTCCATAATGACAAGTCTACCATCCACTCGAGTAACAAAAATCTTGACTACATAATATCTTCCATATTGACAAGGCTACCATCCATTGGAGTAACAGAAATTACAACGACAAACAACCTTCCATAATAACAAGGCTACCATCCATTTGAGTAACAAAAATCAGGACAACAGATTACCTTTCATAATGACAAGGCTACCATCCATTGGAGTAACAAAAATATCACCAAGAGACTACCTTCCATAATGACAAGGCTACCATCTATTGGAGTAACAAAAATCTGGACAACAGACTACCTTCCACAATGACAAGGCTACCATCCATTGGAGTAACAAAGATATCGACAACATACTACGTTCCATAATGACAAGGCTACAATCCAATGGAGTAACAAAAATATCGACAATAGACTACCTTCCATAATGACAAGGCTACCATCCATAGGAGTAAACGAAATCACAATGACAGTCTACCTTCCTTAATGACAAGGCTACCATCCATTAGAGAAACAAAAATCGGGACAACAGACTACCTTCCATAATGACAGGGCTACCATCCATTGGAGTAACAAAAATATCACCAAGAGACTACCTTCCATAATGAAAAGGCTACCATCCATTGGAGTAACAAAGATATCGACAACATACTACCTTCCATAATGACAAGGCTACAATCCAATGGAGTAACAAAAATATCGAGAACAAACTACCTTCCATAATGACAAGGCTACCATCCATGGGAGTAAACGAAATCACAATGACAGACTACCTTCCATAATGACAAGGCTACCATCCATTAGAGTAACAAAAATATGGACAACAAACTACCTTCCATAATGACAAGGCTACCATCCATTGGAGTAAACGAAATCACAACGACATACTACCTTCCATAATGACAAGGCTACCATCCATTAGAGTAACAAAAATCGGGACAACAGACTACCTTCCATAATGACAGGGCTACATCCATTGGAGTAACAAAAATGTCAACAAGAGACTACCTTCCATAATGACAAGGCTACCATCCATTGGAGTAAGAAAAATCTCGACAATAGACTACCTTTCATAATGAGAAGGCTACCATCCATTGGAGTAACAAAGATATCGACAACATACTACCTTCCATAATGACAAGGCTACCATCCAATGGAGTAACAAAAGATATCAATAACATACTACCTTCCATAATGACAAGGCTACGATCCATTAGAATAACAAAAATCTCGACAATAGACTACCTTCAATAATGACAAGGCTACAATCCAATGGAGTAACGAAAATATTGACAACAGACTACCTTCCATAATGACAAGTCTACCATCCACTCGAGTAACAAAAATCTCGACAACGGAATACCTTCCATATTGACAAGGCTACCATCCATTGGAGTAACAGAAATTACAACGACAAACAACCTTCCATAATGACAAGGCTACCATCCATTTGAGTAACAAAAATCTGTACAACAGACTACTTTCCATAATGACAAGGCTACCATCCATTGGAGTAAAAAAAATCTCCACAACAGACTACCTTCCATAATGACAAGGCTACCATCCATTGGAGTAACAAAGATATCGACAACATACTACCTTCCATAATGATAAGGCTACAATCCAATGGAGTAACAAAAATATCGACAACAGAATACCTTCAATAATGACAAGGCTACCATCCATTGGAGTAACAAAGATATCGACAACAGACTACCTTCCATATTGAGAAGGCTACCATCCATTGGAGTAACAGAAATCACCGAGACAAACAACCTTCCATAATGACAAGGATACCATCCATTTGAGTAACAAAAATTAGGACAACAAACTACCTTCCATAATGACAATGCTACCATCCATTGGAGTAACAAAAATATCAAAAAGAGACTACCTTCCATAATGACAAGGCTACCATCCATTGGAGTAACAAAAATTAGGACAACAGACTACCTTCCATAATGACAAGGCTAACATCCATTGGAGTAACAAAGATATCGACAACATACTACCTTCCATATTGACAAGGCTACCATCCAATGGAGTAACAAAAATATCGACAACAGACTACTTTCAATAATGACAGGGCTACCATCCATTAGAGTAACAAAAATCTGGACAACAGACTACTTTCCATAATGACAAGGCAACCATCCATTGGAGTAACAAAAATCACAACGACAGACAACCTTCCATAATGACAAGGCTACCATCCATTGGAGTAACAAAGATATTGACAACATACTACCTTCCATAATGACAAGGCTATAATCCATTGGAGTAACAAAAATCACGACAACAGACTACCTTCCATAATGACAAGGCTACCATCCATTGGAGTAACAAAAATATTAAGTAGAGACTACCTTCCATAATGACAAGGCTACCATCCATTGGAGTAAAAAAAATCTCCACAACAGACTACCTTCCATAATGACAAGGCTACCATCCATTGGAGTAACAAAGATATCGACAACATACTACCTTCCATAATGATAAGGCTACAATCCATTGGAGTAACAAAAAAATCGACAACAGAATACCTTCAATAATGACAAGGCTACCATCCATTGGAGTAACAAAGATATCGACAACAGACTACCTTCCATATTGAGAAGGCTACCATCCATTGGAGTAACAAAAATCACCGAGACAAACAACCTTCCATAATGACAAGGATACCATCCATTTGAGTAACAAAAATTAGGACAACAAACTACCTTCCATAATGACAATGCTACCATCCATTGCAGTAACAAAAATATCAACAAGAGACTACCTTCCATAATGACAAGGCTACCATCCATTGGAGTAACAAATATCTCAACAACAGACTACCTTCCATAATGACAAGGCTACCATCCATTGGAGTAACAAAGATATCGACAACATACTACCTTCCATAATGATAAGGCTACAATCCAATGGAGTAACAAAAATATCGAAAACAGAATACCTTCAATAATGACAAGGCTACCATCCATTGGAGTAACAAAGATATCGACAACAGACTACCTTCCATATTGAGAAGGCTACCATCCACTGCTGTAACATAAATCACTGAGACAAACAACCTTCCATAATGACAAGGATACCATCCATTTGAGTAACAAAAATTAGGACAACAAACTACCTTCCATAATGACAAGGCTACCATCCATTGGAGTAACAAAAATATCAACAAGAGACTACCTTCCATAATAACAAGGCTACCATCCATTGGAGTAACAAATATCTCAACAACAGACTACCTTCCTTAATGACAAGGCTACCATCCATTGGAGTAAGAAAGATATCGACAACATACTACCTTCCATAATGACAAGGCTACCATCCAATGGAGTAACAAAAATATCGACAACAGACTACCTTCAATAATGACAGGGCTACCATCCATTAGAGTAACAAAAATCTGGACAACAGACTACCTTCCATAATGACAAGGCTACCATCCATTGGAGTAACAAAAATCACAACGACAGACAACCTTCCATAATGACAAGGCTACCATCCATTGGAGTAACAAAGATATCGACAACATACTACCTTCCATAATGACAAGGCTACAATCCATTGGAGTAACAAAAATCACGACAACAGACTACCTTCCATAATGACAAGGCTACCATCCATTGGAGTAACAAAAATATTAAGAAGAGACTACCTTCCATAATGACAAGGCTACCATCCATTGGAGTAAAAAAAATCTCCACAATAGACTACCTTCCATAATGACAAGGCTACCATCCATTGGAGTAACAAAAATATCGACAACATACTACCTTCCATAATGATAAGGCTACAATCCAATGGAGTAACAAAAATATCGACAACAGAATACCTTCAATAATGACATGGCTACCATCCATTGGAGTAACAAATATATCGACAACAGACTACCTTCCATATTGAGAAGGCTACCATCCATTGGGGTAACATAAATCACTGAGACAAACAACCTTCCATAATGACAAGGATACCATCCATTTGAGTAACAAAAATTAGGACAACAAACTACCTTCCATAATGACAAGGCTACCATCCATTGGAGTAACAAAAATATCAACAAGAGACTACCTTCCATAATGACAAGGCTACCATCCATTGGAGTAACAAATATCTCAACAACAGACTACCTTCCATAATGACAAGGCTACCATCCATTGGAGTAACAAAGATATCGACAACATACTACCTTCCATAATGACAAGGCTACCATCCAATGGAGTAACAAAAATATCGACAACAGACTATCTTCAATAATGACAGGGCTACCATCCATTAGAGTAACAAAAAACTAGACAACAGACTACCTTCCATAATGACAAGGCTACCATCCATTGGAGTAACAAAAATCACAACGACAGACAACCTTCCATAATGACAAGGCTACCATCCATTGGAGTAACAAAGATATCGAAAAATACTACCTTCCATAATGACAAGGCTACAGTCCATTGGAGTAACAAAAATCACGACAACAGACTACCTTCCATAATGACAAGGCTACCATCCATTGGAGTAACAAAAATATTAAGTAGAGACTACCTTCCATAATGACAAGGCTACCATCCATTGGAGTAAAAAAATCTCCACAACAGACTACCTTCCATAATGACAAGGCTACCATCCATTGGAGTAACAAAGATATCGACAACATACTACCTTCCATAATGATAAGGCTACAATCCATTGGAGTAACAAAAATATCGACAACAGAATACCTTCAATAATGACAAGGCTACCATCCATTGGAGTAACAAAGATATCGACAACAGACTACCTTCCATATTGAGAAGGCTACCATCCATTGGAGTAACAGAAATCACCGAGACAAACAACCTTCCATAATGACAAGGATACCATCCATTTGAGTAACAAAAATTAGGACAACAAACTACCTTCCATAATGACAATGCTACCATCCATTGGAGTAACAAATATCTCAACAACAGACTACCTTCCATAATGACAAGGCTACCATCCATTGGAGTAACAAAGATATCGACAACATACTACCTTCCATATTGACAAGGCTACCATCCAATGGAGTAACAAAAATATCGACAACAGACTACTTTCAATAATGACAGGGCTACCATCCATTAGAGTAACAAAAATCTGGACAACAGACTACCTTCCATAATGACAAGGCTACCATCCATTGGAGTAACAAAAATCACAACGACAGACAACCTTCCATAATGACAAGGCTACCATCCATTGGAGTAACAAAGATATCGACAACATACTACCTTCCATAATGACAAGGCTACAATCCATTGGAGTAACAAAAATCACGACAACAGACTACCTTCCATAATGACAAGGCTACCATCCATTGGAGTAACAAAAATATTAAGAAGAGACTACCTTCCATAATGACAAGGCTACCATCCATTGGAGTAAAAAAAATCTCCACAATAGACTACCTTCCATAATGACAAGGCTACCATCCATTGGAGTAACAAAGATATCGACAACATACTACCTTCCATAATGATAAGGCTACAATCCAATGGAGTAACAAAAATATCGACAACAGAATACCTTCAATAATGACATGGCTACCATCCATTGGAGTAACAAAGATATCGACAACAGACTACCTTCCATATTGAGAAGGCTACCATCCATTGGGGTAACATAAATCACTGAGACAAACAACCTTCCATAATGACAAGGATACCATCCATTTGAGTAACAAAAATTAGGACAACAAACTACCTTCCATAATGACAAGGCTACCATCCATTGGAGTAACAAAAATATGTACAAGAGACTACCTTCCATAATGACAAGGCTACCATCCATTGGTGTAACAAATATCTCAACAACAGACTACCTTCCATAATGACAAGGCTACCATCCATTGGAGTAACAAAGATATCGACAACATACTACCTTCCATAATGACAAGGCTACCATCTAATGGAGTAACAAAAATATCGACAACAGACTACCTTCAATAATGACAGGGCTACCATCCATTAGAGTAACAAAAATCTAGACAACAGACTACCTTCCATAATGACAAGGCTACCATCCATTGGAGTAACAAAAATCACAACGACAGACAACCTTCCATAATGACAAGGCTACCATCCATTGGAGTAACAAAGATATCGAAAAATACTACCTTCCATAATGACAAGGCTACAGTCCATTGGAGTAACAAAAATCACGACAACAGACTACCTTCCATAATGAGAAGGCTACCATCCATTGGAGTAACAAAAATATTAAGTAGAGACTACCTTCCATAATGACAAGGCTACCATCCATTGGAGTAAAAAAAATCTCCACAACAGACTACCTTCCATAATGACAAGGCTACCATCCATTGGAGTAACAAAGATATCGACAACATACTACCTTCCATAATGATAAGGCTACAATCCAATGGAGTAACAAAAATATCGACAACAGAATACCTTCAATAATGACATGGCTACCATCCATTGGAGTAACAAAGATATCGACAACAGACTACCTTCCATATTGAGAAGGCTACCATCCATTGGGGTAACATAAATCACTGAGACAAACAACCTTCCATAATGACAAGGATACCATCCATTTGAGTAACAAAAATTAGGACAACAAACTACCTTCCATAATGACAAGGCTACCATCCATTGGAGTAACAAAAATATCAACAAGAGACTACCTTCCATAATGACAAGGCTACCATCCATTGGAGTAACAAATATCTCAACAACAGACTACCTTCCATAATGACAAGGCTACCATCCATTGGAGTAAGAAAGATATCGACAACATACTACCTTCCATAATGACAAGGCTACCATCCAATGGAGTAACAAAAATATCGACAACAGACTACCTTCAATAATGACAGGGCTACCATCCATTAGAGTAACAAAAATCTGGACAACAGACTACCTTCCATAATGACAAGGCTACCATCCATTGGAGTAACAAAAATCACAACGACAGACAACCTTCCATAATGACAAGGCTACCATCCATTGGAGTAACAAAGATATCGACAACATACTACCTTCCATAATGACAAGGCTACAATCCATTGGAGTAACAAAAATCACGACAACAGACTACCTTCCATAATGAAAAGGCTACCATCCATTGGAGTAACAAAAATATTAAGAAGAGACTACCTTCCATAATGACAAGGCTACCATCCATTGGAGTAAAAAAAATCTCCACAATAGACTACCTTCCATAATGACAAGGCTACCCTCCATTGGAGTAACAAAGATATCGACAACATACTACCTTCCATAATGATAAGGCTACAATCCAATGGAGTAACAAAAATATCGACAACAGAATACCTTCAATAATGACATGGCTACCATCCATTGGAGTAACAAAGATATCGACAACAGACTACCTTCCATATTGAGAAGGCTACCATCCATTGGGGTAACATAAATCACTGAGACAAACAACCTTCCATAATGACAAGGATACCATCCATTTGAGTAACAAAAATTAGGACAACAAACTACCTTCCATAATGACAAGGCTACCATCCATTGGAGTAACAAAAATATCAACAAGAGACTACCTTCCATAATGACAAGGCTACCATCCATTGGAGTAACAAATATCTCAACAACAGACTACCTTCCATAATGACAAGGCTACCATCCATTGGAGTAACAAAGATATCGACAACATACTACCTTCTATAATGACAAGGCTACCATCCAATGGAGTAACAAAAATATCGACAACAGACTACCTTCAATAATGACAGGGCTACCATCCATTAGAGTAACAAAAATCTAGACAACAGACTATCTTCCATAATGACAAGGCTACCATCCATTGGAGTAACAAAAATCACAACGACAAACAACCTTCCATAATGACAAGGCTACCATCCATTGGAGTAACAAAGATATCGAAAAATACTACCTTCCATAATGACAAGGCTACAGTCCATTGGAGTAACAAAAATCACGACAACAAACTACCTTCCATAATGACAAGGCTACCATCCATTGGAGTAACAAAAATATTAAGTAGAGACTACCTTCAATAATGACAAGGCTACCATCCATTGGAGTAAAAAAAATCTCCACAACAGACTACCTTCCATAATGACAAGGCTACCATCCATTGGAGTAACAAAGATATCGACAACATACTACCTTCCATAATGATAAGGCTACAATCCAATGGAGTAACAAAAATATCGACAACAGAATACCTTCAATAATGACAAGGCTACCATCCATTGGAGTAACAAAGAATCGACAACAGACTACCTTCCATATTGAGAAGGCTACCATCACTTGGAGTAACATAAATCACTGAGACAAACAACCTTCCATAATGACAAGGATACCATCCATTTGAGTAAAAAAAATTAGGACAACAAACTACCTTCCATAATGACAAGGCTACCATCCATTGGAGTAACAAAAATATCAACAAGAGACTACCTTCCATAATGACAAGGCTACCATCCATTGGAGTAACAAATATCTCAACAACAGACTACCTTCCATAATGACAAGGCTACCATCCATTGGAGTAACAAAGATATCGACAACATACTACCTTCCATAATGACAAGGCTACCATCCAATGTAGTAACAAAAATATCGACAACAGACTACCATCAATAATGACAGGGCTACCATCCATTAGAGTAACAAAAATCTGGACAACAAACTACCTTCCATATTGACAAGGCTACCATCCATTGGAGTAAGAAAAATCACAATGACAGACAACCTTCCATAATGACAAGGCTACCATCCATTGGAGTAACACATATATCGACAACATACTACCTTCCATAATGATAAGGCTACAATCCATTGGAGTAACAAAAATCACGACAACAGACTACCTTCCATAATGACAAGGCTACCATCCATTGGAGTAACAAAGATATCGACAACATACTACCTTCCATAATGACAAGGCTACCATCCAATGGAGTAACAAAAACATCGACAACAGACTACCTTCAATAATGACAGGGCTACCATCCATTAGAGTAACAAAAATCTAGACAACAGACTACCTTCCATAATTACAAGGCTACCATCCATTGGAGTAACAAAAATCACAACGACAGACAACCTTCCATAATGACAAGGCTACCATCCATTGGAGTAACAAAGATATCGAAAAATACTAGCTTCCATAATGACAAGGCTACAGTCCATTGGAGTAACAAAAATCACGACAACAGACTACCTTCCATAATGACAAGGCTACCATCCATTGGAGTAACAAAAATATTAAGTAGAGACTACCTTCCATAATGACAAGGCTACCATCCATTGGAGTAAAAAAATCTCCACAACAGACTACCTTCCATAATGACAAGGCTACCATCCATTGGAGTAACAAAGATATCGACAACATACTACCTTCCATAATGATAAGGCTACAATCCAATGGAGTAACAAAAATATCGACAACAGAATACCTTCAATAATGACAAGGCTACCATCCATTGGAGTAACAAAGAATCGACAACAGACTACCTTCCATATTGAGAAGGCTACCATCACTTGGAGTAACATAAATCATTGAGACAAACAACCTTCCATAATGACAAGGATACCATCCATTTGAGTAACAAAAATTAGGACAACAAACTACCTTCCATAATGACAAGGCTACCATCCATTGGAGTAACAAAAATATCAACAAGAGACTACCTTCCATAATGACAAGGCTACCATCCATTGGAGTAACAAATATCTCAACAACAGACTACCTTCCATAATGACAAGGCTACCATCCATTGGAGTAACAAAGATATCGACAACATACTACCTTCCATAATGACAAGGCTACCATCCAATGTAGTAACAAAAATATCGACAACAGACTACCATCAATAATGACAGGGCTACCATCCATTAGAGTAACAAAAATCTGGACAACATACTACCTTCCATAATGACAAGGCTACCATCCATTGGAGTAACAAAAATCACAACGACAGACAACCTTCCATAATGACAAGGCTACCATCCATTGGAGTAACACAGATATCGACAACATACTACCTTCCATAATGACAAGGCTACAATCCATTGGAGTAACAAAAATCACGACAACAGACTACCTTCCATAATGACAAGGCTACCATCCATTGGAGTAACAAAAATATTAAGAAGAGACTACCTTCCATCATGGCAAGGCTACCATCCATTGGAGTAAAAAAAATCTCCACAACAGACTACCTTCCATAATGACAAGGCTACCATCCATTGGAGTAACAAAGATATCGACAACATACTACCTTCCATAATGATAAGGCTACAATCCAATGGAGTAACAAAAATATCGACAACAGAATACCTTCAACAATGACAAGGCTACCATCCATTGGAGTAACAAAGATATCGACAATAGACTACCTTCCATATTGAGAAGGCTACCATCCATTGGAGTAACAGAAATCACCGAGAAAAACAACCTTCCATAATGACAAGGATACCATCCATTTGAGTAACAAAAATTAGGACAACAAACTACCTTCCATAATGACAAGGCTACCATCCATTGGAGTAACAAAAGTATCAACAAGAGACTACCTTCCATAATGACAAGGCTACCATCCATTGGAGTAACAAATATCTCAACAACAGACTACCTTCCATAATGACAAGGCTACCATCCATTGGAGTAACAAAGATATCGACAACATACTACCTTCCATAATGATAAGGCTACCATCCAATGGAGTAACAAAAATATCGACAACAGACTACCTTCAATAATGATAGGGCTACCATCCATTAGAGTAACAAAAATCTGGACAACAGACTACCTTCCATAATGACAAGGCTACCATCCATTGGAGTAACAAAAATCACAACGACAGACAACCTTCCATAATGACAAGGCTACTATCCATTGGAGTAACAAAGATATCGACAACATACTACCTTCCATAATGACAAGGCTACAATCCATTGGAGTAACAAAAATCACGACAACAGACTACCTTCCATAATGACAAGGCTCCCATCCATTGGAGTAACAAAAATATTAAGAAGAGACTACCTTCCATAATGACAAGGCTACCATCCAATGGAGTAACAAAAATCTAGACAACAGACTACATTCCATAATGACAAAACTATCATCCATTGGAGTAACAAAAATCTCGACAATAGACTACCTTCCATAATGACAAGGGTACCATCCATTGGAGTAACAAAAATCTCGACAATAGACTACCTTCCATAATGACAAGGGTACCATCCATTGGAGTAACAAAAATCACGACAACCAACTACCTTCCATAATGACAAGTCTATAATCCATTAGAATAACAAAAATCTCGACAACAAACTACCTTCCATAATGACAAGGCTATAATCCAATGGAGTAACAAAAATATCGACAACAGACTACCTTTCATAATGACAAGTCTACCATCCATTGAAGTAACAAAAATCTAAACAACAGACTACCTTCCATAATGACAAGGCTACCATCCATTGGAGTAACAAAGATATCGACAACATACTACCTTCCATAGTGACAAGGCTACCATCCAATGGAGTAACAAAAATATCGACAACAGACTACCTTCAATAATGACAGGGCTACCATCCATTAGAGTAACAAAAATATGGACAACAGACTACCTTCCATAATGACAAGGCTACCATCCATTGGAGTAACAAAAATCACAACGACAGACAACCTTCCATAATGACAAGGCTACCATCCATTGGAGTAACAAAGATATGGACAACATACTACCTTCCATAATGACAAGGCTACCATCCAATGGAGTAACAAAAATCTAGACAACAGACTACATTCCATAATGACAAAACTATCATCCATTGGAGTAACTAAAATCTCGACAATAGACTACCTTCCATAATGAAAAGGGTACCATCCATTGGAGTAACAAAAATCTCGACAATAGACTACCTTCCATAATGACAAGGGTACCATCCATTGGAGTAACAAAAATCTCGACAACAAACTACCTTCCATAATGACAAATCTACAATCCATTAGAATAACAAAAATCTCGACAACAGACTACCTTCCATAATGACAAGGCTATAATCCAATGGAGTAACAAAAATATCGACAACAGACTACCTTTCATAATGACAAGTCTACCATCCATTGGAGTAACAAAAATCTGAACAACAGACTACCTTCCATAATGACAAAGCTACCATCCATTGGAGTAACAGAAATCACAACGACAGGCTACCTTCCATAATGACAAGGCTACCATCTTTTTGAGTAACAAAAATTGGGACAATAGACTACCTTCCATAATGACAAGGCTACCATCCATTGGAGTAACAAAAATATCAGCGAGAGACTACCTTCCACAATGACAAGGCTACCATCCATTGGAGTAACAAAAATCTCAACAATAGACTACCTTCCATTATGACAAGGCTACCATCCATTGGAGTAACAAATATCTCAACAACAGACTACCTTCCATAATGACAAGGCTACCATCCAATGGAGTAACAAAAATTTCGACAACAGACTACCTTCAATAATGACAGGGCTACCATCCATTAGAGTAACAAAAATCTGGACAACAGACTACTATCCATAATGACAAGGCTACCATCCATTGGAGTAACAAAAATCACAACGACAGACAACCTTCCATAATGACAAGGCTACAATCCATTGGAGTAACAAAAATCACGACAACAGACTACCTTCCATAATGACAAGGCTACCATCCATTGGAGTAACAAAAATATTAAGAAGAGACTACCTTCCATAATGACAAGGCTACCATCCATTGGAGTAAAAAAAATCTCCACAACAGACTACCTTCCATAATGACAAGGCTACCATCCATTGGAGTAACAAAGATATCGACAACATACTTCCTTCCATAATGATAAGGCTACAATCCAATGGAGTAAAAAAAATATCGACAACAGAATACCTTCAATAATGACAAGGCTACCATCCATTGGAGTAACAAAGATATCGACAACAGACTACCTTCCATATTGAGAAGGCTCCCATCCATTGGAGTAACAGAAATCACCGAGACAAAAAACCTTCCATAATGACAAGGATACCATCCATTTGAGTAACAAAAATTAGGACAACAAACTACCTTCCATAATGACAAGGCTACCATCCATTGGAGTAACAAAAATATCAACAAGAGACTACCTTCCATAATGACAAGGCTACCATCCATTGGAGTAACAAATATCTCAACAACAGACTACTTTCCATAATGACAAGGCTAACATCCATTGGAGTAAGAAAGATATCGACAACATACTACCTTCCATAATGACAAGGCTACCATCCAATGGAGTAACAAAAATATTGACAACAGACTACCTTCAATAATGACAGGGCTACCATCCATTAGAGTAACAAAAATCTGGACAACAGACTACCTTCCATAATGACAAGGCTACCATCCATTGGAGTAACAAAAATCACAACGACAGACAACCTTCCATAATGACAAGGCTACCATCCATTGGAGTAACAAAGATATCGACAACATACTACCTTCCATAATGACAAGGCTACAATCCATTGGAGTAACAAAAATCACGACAACAGACTACCTTCCATAATGACAAGGCTACCATCCATTGGAATAAAACAAATCTCGACAACAGACTACCTTCCATAATGACAAGGCTACCATCCAATGGAGTAACACAAATCTAGACAACATACTACATTCCATAATGACAAAACTATCATCCATTGGAGTAACAAAAATCTCGACAATAGACTACCTTCCATAATGACAAGGGTACCATCCACTGGAGTAACAAAAATCTAGACAATAGACTACCTTCCATAATGACAAGGGTACCATCCATTGGAGTAACAAAAATCTCGAGAACAAACTACCTTCCATAATGACAAGTCTACAATCCATTAGAATAACAAAAATCTCGACAACAGACTACCTTCCATAATGACAAGGCTACCATCCATTGGAGTAACAAAAATCTCGACAACAAACTACCTTCCATAATGACAAGTCTACAATCCATTAGAATAACAAAAATCTCGACAACAGACTACCTTCCATAATGACAAGGCTATAATCCAATGGAGTAACAAAAATATCGACAACAGACTACCTTTCATAATGACAAGTCTACCATCCATTGGAGTAATAAAAATCTGAACAATAGACTACCTTCCATAATGACAAGGCTACCATCCATTGGAGTAACAGAAATCACAACGACAGGCTACCTTCCATAATGACAAGGCTACCATCCGTTTGAGTAACAAAAATCAGAACAATAGACTACCTTCCATAATGACAAGGCTAGCATCCATTGGAGTAACAAAAATATCAACGAGAGACTAACTTCCATAAGGACAAGGCTACCATCCATTGGAATAACAAAAATCTCGACAATAGACTACCTTCCATAATGACAAGGCTACCATCCAATGGAGTAACAAAAATATCGACAACAGACTACCTTCAATAATGACAGGGCTACCATCCATTAGAGTAACAAAAATCTGGACAACAGACTACCTTCCATAATGACAAGGCTACCATCCATTGGAGTAACAAAAATCACAACGACAGACAACCTTCCATAATGACAAGGCTACCATCCATTGGAGTAACAAAGATATCGACAACATACTACCTTCCATAATGACAAGGCTACAGTCCATTGGAGTAACAAAAATCACGACAACAGACTACCTTCAATAATGACAAGGCTACCATCCATTGGAGTAACAAAAATATTAAGAAGAGACTACCTTCCATAATGACAAGGCTACCATCCATTGGAGTAAAAGAAATCTCCACAACAGACTACCTTCCATAATGACAAGGCTACCATCTATTGGAGTAACAAAGATATCGACAACATACTACCTTCCATAATGATAAGGCTACAATCCAATGGAGTAAAACAATATCGACAACAGAATACCTTCAATAATGACAAGGCTACCATCCATTGGAGTAACAAAGATATCGACAATAGACTACCTTCCATATTGAGAAGGCTACCATTCATTGGAGTAACAGAAATCACCGAGACAAACAACCTTCCATAATGACAAGGATACCATCCATTTGAGTAACAAAAATTAGGACAACAAACTACCTTCCATAATGACAAGGCTACCATCCATTGGAGTAACAAAAATATCAACAAGAGACTACCTTCCATAATGACAAGGCTACTAACCATTGGAGTAACAAATATCTCAACAACAGACTACCTTCCATAATGACAAGGCTACCATCCATTGGAGTAAGAAAGATATCGACAACATATTACCTTCCATAATGACAAGGCTACCATCCAATGTAGTAACAAAAATATCGTCAACAGACTACCTTCAATAATGACAGGGCTACCATCCATTAGAGTAACAAAAATCTGGACAACAGACTACCTTCCATAATGACAAGGCTACCATCCATTGGAGTAACAAAAATCACAACGACAGACAACCTTCCATAATGACAAGGCTACCATCCATTGGAGTAACAAAGATATCAACAACATACTACCTTCCATAATGACAAGGCTACAATCCATTGGAGTAACAAAAATCACGACAACAGACTACCTTCCATAATGACAAGGCTACCATCCATTGGAATAACAAAAATCTAGACAACAGACTACCTTCCATAATGACAAGGCTATAATCCACTGGAGTAACAAAAATCTAGACAATAGACTACCTTCCATAATGACAAGGGTACCATCCATTGGAGTAACAAAAATCTCGAGAACAAACTACCTTCCATAATGACAAGTCTACAATCCATTAGAATAACAAAAATCTCGACAACAGACTACCTTCCATAATGACAAGGCTACCATCCATTGGAGTAACAAAAATCTCGACAACAAACTACCTTCCATAATGACAAGTCTACAATCCATTAGAATAACAAAAATCTCGACAACAGACTACCTTCCATAATGACAAGGCTATAATCCAATGGAGTAACAAAAATATCGACAACAGACTACCTTTCATAATGACAAGTCTACCATCCATTGGAGTAATAAAAATCTGAACAATAGACTACCTTCCATAATGACAAGGCTACCATCCATTGGAGTAACAGAAATCACAACGACAGGCTACCTTCCATAATGACAAGGCTACCATCCGTTTGAGTAACAAAAATCAGAACAATAGACTACCTTCCATAATGACAAGGCTAGCATCCATTGGAGTAACAAAAATATCAACGAGAGACTAACTTCCATAAGGACAAGGCTACCATCCATTGGAATAACAAAAATCTCGACAATAGACTACCTTCCATAATGACAAGGCTACCATCCAATGGAGTAACAAAAATATCGACAACAGACTACCTTCAATAATGACAGGGCTACCATCCATTAGAGTAACAAAAATCTGGACAACAGACTACCTTCCATAATGACAAGGCTACCATCCATTGGAGTAACAAAAATCACAACGACAGACAACCTTCCATAATGACAAGGCTACCATCCATTGGAGTAACAAAGATATCGACAACATACTACCTTCCATAATGATAAGGCTACAGTCCATTGGAGTAACAAAAATCACGACAATAGACTACCTTCAATAATGACAAGGCTACCATCCATTGGAGTAACAAAAATATTAAGAAGAGACTACCTTCCATAATGACAAGGCTACCATCCATTGGAGTAAAAGAAATCTCCACAACAGACTACCTTCCATAATGACAAGGCTACTATCTATTGGAGTAACAAAGATATCGACAACATACTACCTTCCATAATGATAAGGCTACAATCCAATGGAGTAAAACAATATCGACAACAGAATACCTTCAATAATGACAAGGCTACCATCCATTGGAGTAACAAAGATATCGACAATAGACTACCTTCCATATTGAGAAGGCTACCATTCATTGGAGTAACAGAAATCACCGAGACAAACAACCTTCCATAATGACAAGGATACCATCCATTTGAGTAACAAAAATTAGGACAACAAACTACCTTCCATAATGACAAGGCTACCATCCATTGGAGTAACAAAAATATCAACAAGAGACTACCTTCCATAATGACAAGGCTACTAACCATTGGAGTAACAAATATCTCAACAACAGACTACATTCCATAATGACAAGGCTACCATCCATTGGAGTAAGAAAGATATCGACAACATATTACCTTCCATAATGACAAGGCTACCATCCAATGTAGTAACAAAAATATCGTCAACAGACTACCTTCAATAATGACAGGGCTACCATCCATTAGAGTAACAAAAATCTGGACAACAGACTACCTTCCATAATGACAAGGCTACCATCCATTGGAGTAACAAAAATCACAACGACAGACAACCTTCCATAATGACAAGGCTACCATCCATTGGAGTAACAAAGATATCAACAACATACTACCTTCCATAATGACAAGGCTACAATCCATTGGAGTAACAAAAATCACGACAACAGACTACCTTCCATAATGACAAGGCTACCATCCATTGGAATAACAAAAATCTAGACAACAGACTACCTTCCATAATGACAAGGCTACCATCCAGTGGAGTAAAAAAAATCTAGATAACAGACTACATTCCATAATGACAAAACTATCATCCATTGGAGTAACAAAAATCTCGACAATAGACTACCTTCCATAATGACAAGGGTACCATCCATTGGAGTAACAAAAATCTCGACAATAGACTACCTTCCATAATGACAAGGGTACCATCCATTGGAGTAACAAAAATCTCGACAACAAACTACCTTCCATAATGACAAGTCTATAATCCATTAGAATAACAAAAATCTCGACAACAAACTACCTTCCATAATGACAAGGCTATAATCCAATGGAGTAACAAAAATATCGACAACAGACTACCTTTCATAATGACAAGTCTACCATCCATTGGAGTAATAAAAATCTGAACAACAGACTACCTTCCATAATGACAAGGCTACCATCCATTGGAGTAACAAAAATCACAACGACAAGCTACCTTCCATAATGACAAGGCTACCATCCATTTGAGTAACAAAAATCGGGACAATAGACTACCTTCCATAATGACAAGGCTAGCATCCATTGGAGTAACAAATATATCAATGAGAGACTACCTTCCATAATGACAAGGCTACCATCCATTGGAGTAACAAAAATCACGACAACAGACTACCTTCCATAATGACAAGGCTACCATCCATTAGAGTAACAAAGATATCAACAACATAATACCTTCCATAATGACAAGGCTACCATCCATTGGAATAACAAAAATCTCGACAATAGACTACCTTCCATAATGACAAGGCTACAATCCAATGGAGTAACAAAAATCTTGACAACAGACTACCTTCCATAATGACAAGGCTACAATCCATTGGAGTAACAAAAATCACGACAACAAACTACCTTCCATAATGACAAGGCTACAATCCTTTGGAATAACAAAAATCTCGACTACAGACTACCTTCCATAATGACAAGGCTACCATCCAATGGAGTAACAAAAATCTATCAACATACTACATTCCATAATGACAAGGCTACCATCCATTGGAGAACAAAAATATCGACAATAGACTACCTTCCATAATGACCAGGGTACCATCCATTGGAGTAACAAAAATCTCGACAATAGACTACCTTCCATAATGACAAGGGTACCATCCATTGGAGTAACCAAAATCTCGACAACAAACTACCTTACATAATGACAAGTCTACAATCCATTCGAATAACAAAAATCTCGAAAACAGACTACCTTCCATAATGACAAGGCTACAATCCAATGGAGTAACAAAAATCTCGACAACAGACTACCTTTCATAATGACAAGTCTACCATCCATTTGAGTAACAAAAATCTGAACAACAGACTACCTTCCATAATGACAAGGCTACCATCCATTGGAGTAACAGAAATCACAACGACAGGCTACCTTCCATAATGACAAGGCTACCATCCATTTGAGTAACAAAAATCGGGACAATAGACTACCTTCCATAATGACAAGGCTAGCATCCATTGGAGTAACAAAAATATCAACGAGAGACTACCTTCCATAATGACAAGGCTACCATCCATTGGAGTAACAAAAATCTCGACAACAGGCTACCTTCCATAATGACAAGGCTACCATCCATTGGAGTAACAAAGATATCAACAACATACTACCTTCCATAATGACAAGGCTACCATTCAATGGAATAACAAAAATCTTGACAATAGACTACCTTCTATAATGACAAGGCTACAATCCAATGGAGTAACAAAAATCTTGACAACAGACTACCTTCCATAATGACAAGGCTACAATCCATTGGAGTAACAAAAATCACGACAACAGACTACCTTCCATAATGACAAGGCTACCATCCATTGGACTAACAAAAATATCGACATCAGACTACGTTCCATAATGACAAGGCTACCATCCAATGGAGTAAAAAAAATCTAGACAACAGACTACATTCCATAATGACAAGGCTACCAACCATTGGAGTAACAAAAATCTCGATAATAGACTAACTTCCATAATGACAAGGGTACCATCCATTGGAGTAACAAAAATCTCGACAACAAACTACCTTCCATAATGACAAGTCTATAATCCATTAGAATAACAAAAATCTCGACAACAGACTACCTTCCATAATGACAACGCTACAATCCAATGGAGTAACAAAAATCTCGACAACAAACTACCTTTCATAATGACAAGTCTACCATCCATTGGAGTAACAAAAATATGAACAACATACTACCTTCCATAATGACAAGGCTACCATCCATTGGAGTAACAGAAATCACAACGACAGGCTACCTTCCATAATGACAAGGCTACCATCCATTTGAGTAACAAAAATCGGGACAATAGACTACCTTCCATAATGACAAGGCTAGCATCCATTGGAGTAACAAAAATATCAACGAGAGACTACCTTCCATAATGACAAGGCTACCATCCATTGGAGTAACAAAAATCTCGACAACAGACTACCTTCCATAATCACAAGGCTACCATCCATTGGAGTAAAAAAGATATCAACAACATACTACCTTCCATAATGACAAGGCTAACATCCAATGGAATAACAAAAATCTTGACAATAGACTACCTTCTATAATGACAAGGCTACAATCCAATGGAGTAACAAAAATCTTGACAACAGACTACCTTCCATAATGACAAGGCTACAATCCATTGGAGTAACAAAAATCACGACAACAGACTACCTTCCATAATGACAAGGCTACCATCCATTGGACTAACAAAAATATCGACATCAGACTACCTTCCATAATGACAAGGCTACCATCCAATGGAGTAACAAAAATCTAGATAACAGACTACATTCCATAATGACAAGGCTACCATCCATTGGAGTAACAAAAATCTCGATAATAGACTACCTCCATAATGACAAGGGTACCATCCATTAGAGTAACAAAAATCTCGACAATAGACTACCTTCCATAATGACAAGGGTACCATCCATTGGAGTAACAAAAATCTCGACAACAAACTACCTTCCATAATGACAACGCTACAATCCAATGGAGTAACAAAAATCTCGACAACAGACTACCATTCATAATGACAAGTCTACCATCCATTGGAGTAACAAAAATCTGAACAACAGACTACCTTCCATAATGACAAGGTTACCATCCATTGGAGTAACAGAAATCACAACGACATGCTACCTTCCATAATGACAAGGCTACCATCCATTGGAGTAACAAAAATCTCGACAATAGACTACCTTCCATAATGACAAGGGTACCATCCATTGGAGTAACAAAAATCTCGACAATAGACTACCTTCCATAATGACAAGGGTACCATCCATTGGAGTAAGAAAAATCTCGACAACAAACTACCTTCCATAATGACAAGTCTATAATCCATTAGAATAACAAAAATCTCGACAACAGACTACCTTCCATAATGACAACGCTACAATCCAATGGAGTAACAAAAATCTCGACAACAGACTACCTTTCGTAATGATAAGTCTAACATCCATTGGAGTAACAAAAATCTGAACAACAGACTACCTTCCATAATGACAAGGCTACCATCCATTGGAGTAACAGAAATCACAACGACAGGCTACCTTCCGTAATGACAAGGCTACCATCCATTTGAGTAACAAAAATCGGGACAATAGACTACCTTCCATAATGACAAGGCTAGCATCCATTGGAGTAACAAAAATATCAACGAGAGACTACCTTCCATAATGACAAGGCTACCATCCATTGGAGTAACAAAGATATCAACAACATACTACCTTCCATAATGACAAGGCTACCATCCAATGGAATAACAAAAATCTTAACAATAGACTACCTTCTATAATGACAAGGCTACAATCCAATGGAGTAACAAAAATATCGACAACAGACTACCTTCAATAATGACAGGGCTACCATCCATTAGAGTAACAAAAATCTAGACAACAGACTACCTTCGATAATGACAAGGCTACCATCCATTGGAGTAACAAAAATCACAACGACAAACAACCTTCCATAATGACAAGGCTACCATCCATTGGAGTAACAAAGATATCGACAACATACTACCTTCCATAATGACAAGGCTACAATCCATTGGAGTAACAAAAATCACGACAACAGACTACCTTCCATAATGACAAGGCTATCATCCATTGGAGTAACAAAAATATTAAGAAGAGACTACCTTCCATAATGACAAGGCTACCATCCATTGGAGTAAAAAAAATCTCCACAACAGACTACCTTCCATAATGACAAGGCTACCATCCATTGGAGTAACAATGATATCGACAACATACTACCTTCCATAATGATAAGGCTACAATCCAATGGAGTAAAAAAATATCGACAACAGAATACCTTCAATAATGACAAGGCTACCATCCATTGGAGTAACAAAGATATCGACAACAGACTACCTTCCATATTAAGAAGGCTACCATCCATTGGAGTAACAGAAATCACCGAGACAAATAACCTTCCATAATGACAAGGATATCATCCATTTGAGTAACAAAAATTAGGACAAAAAACTACCTTCCATAATGACAAGGCTACCATCCATTGGAGTAACAAAAATATCAACAAGAGACTACCTTCCATAATGACAAGGCTACCATCCATTGGAGTAACAAATATCTCAACAACAGACTACCTTCCATAATGACAAGGCTACCATCCATTGGAGTAAGAAAGATATCGATAACATACTACCTTCCATAATGACAAGGCTACCATCCAATGGAGTAACAAAAATATCGACAACAGACTACCTTCAATAATGACAGGGCTACCATCCATTAGGGTAACAAAAATCTGGACAACAGACTACCTTCCATAATGACAAGGCTACCATCCATTGGAGTATCAAAAATCACAATGACAGACAACCTTCCATAATGACAAGGCTACCATCCATTGGAGTAACAAAGATATCGACAACATACTACCTTCCATAATGAAAAGGCTACAATCCATTGGAGTAACAAAAATCATGACAACAAACTACCTTCCATAATGACAAGGCTACCATCCATTGGAATAACAAAAATCTCGACAACGGACTACCTTCCATAATGACAAGGCTACCATCCAATGGAGTAACAAAAATCTAGACAACATACTACATTCCATAATGACAAAACTATCATCCATTGGAGTAACAAAAATCTCGACAATAGACTACCTTCCATAATGACAAGGGTACCATCCACTGGAGTAACAAAAATCTAGACAATAGACTACCTTCCATAATGACAAGGGTACCATCCATTGGAGTAACAAAAATCTCGACAACAAACTACCTTCCATAATGACAAGTCTACAATCCATTAGAATAACAAAAATCTCGACAACATGCTACCTTCCATAATGACAAGGCTATAATCCAATGGAGTAACAAAAATATCGACAACAAACTACCTTTCATAATGACAAGTCTACCATCCATTGGAGTAATAAAAATCTGAACAACAGACTACCTTCCATAATGACAAGGCTACCATCCATTGGAGTAACAGAAATCACAACGACAGGCTACCTTCCATAATGACAAGGCTACCATCCATTTGAGTAACAAAAATCGGGACAATAGACTACCTTCCATAATGACAAGGCTAGCATCCATTGGATTAATAAAAATATCAACGAGAGACTAACTTCCATAATGACAAGGCTACCATCCATTGGAGTAACAAAAATCTCGACAACAGACTACCTTCCATAATGACAAGGCTACCATCCATTAGAGTAACAAAGATATCAACAACATACTACCTTCCATAATGACAAGGCTTCCATCCATTGGAATAACAAAAATCTCGACAATAGACTACCTTCCATAATGACAAGGCTACCATCCAATGGAGTAACAAAAATATCGACAACAGACAACCTTCAATAATGACAGGGCTACCATCCATTAGAGTAACAAAAATATGGACAACAGACTACCTTCCATAATGACAAGGCTACCATCCATTGGAGTAACAAAAATCACAACGACAGACAACATTCCATAATTACAAGGCTACCATCCATTGGAGTAACAAAGATATCGACAACATACTACCTTCCATAATGACAAGGCTACAGTCCATTGGAGTAACAAAAATCACGACAACAGACTACCTTCCATAATGACAAGGCTACCATCCATTGGAGTAACAAAAATATTAAGAAGAGACTACCTTCCATAATGACAAGGCTACCGTCCATTGGAGTAAAAAAAATCTCCACAACAGACTACCTTCCATAATGACAAGGCTACCATCCATTGGAGTAACAAAGATATCGACAACATACTACCTTCCATAATGATAAGGCTACAATCCAATGGAGTAAAACAATATCGACAACAGAATACTTTCAATAATGACAAGGCTACCATCCATTGGAGTAACAAAGATATCGACAATAGACTACCTTCCATATTGAGAAGGCTACCATTCATTGGAGTAACAGAAATCACCGAGACAAACAACCTTCCATAATGACAAGGATACCATCCATTTGAGTAACAAAAATTAGGACAACAAACTACCTTCCATAATGACAAGGCTACCATCCATTGGAGTAAGAAAGATATCGACAACATACTACCTTCCATAATGACAAGGCTACCATCCAATGGAGTAACAAAAATATCGACAATAGACTACCTTCAATAATGACAGGGCTACCATCCATTAGAGTAACAAAAATCTGGACAACAGACTACCTTCCATAATGACAAGGCTACCATCCATTGGAGTAACAAAAATCACAACGACAAACAACCTTCCATAATGACAAGGCTACCATCCATTGGAGTAACAAAGATATCGACAACATACTACCTTCCATAATGACAAGGCTACCATACATTGGAGTAACAAAGATATCGACAACATACTACCTTCCATAATGACAAGGCTACAACCCAAAATCTTCATGTAAGACATATGTGGTTTCTTACCACTCCATATCTCATATGGTGTCTTCTCAACCTTTTTGGATGGAACCCAGTTAAGTGTGTAAGCTGCAGTCAATAGTGCATGTCCCCAAAAGGAGTTCGGATGATCGGCGTGACTCATCATGGATCGGACCATGTCTAACAAGGTTCGATTTCTTCTCTCAGATACACCATTCCATTGTGGTGTTCCAGGAGGAGTAAGTTGGGATAAAATCCCACATTGCTTTAGATGGTCATCAAACTCTAGGCTTAAATATTGACCGCCTCGATCTGATCAAAGAACTTTAATATTCTTACCTAGTTGGTTTTGTACTTCATTCTTGAATTCCTTGAATTTTTCAACGGTTTCAGATTTGTGTTTCATTAAATACACATAACCATATCTACTGAAATCATCAGTAAATATGATGAAGTATTGAAAACCTCCTCTGGCTGGTATGTTCAGTGGTGCACATACATCAGTATGTATGAGGGCCAAAAGATCATTAGCCCTTTCACCTTTTCCTGTGAATGGGGACTTTGTCATCTTTCCAATTAAACAAGATCTGCATGTCTCATATGATTCATAATCAAAAGAGTCCAAGAGTCCATCTTTATGGAGTTTGGAAATGCGTTTCTCATTTATGTGGCCTAAGCGACAGTGCCAAAGGTAGCTTGGATTTAACTCATTAGGTTTAATCCGTTTAATATTAATGTTATAAATTGGAATTTCAAGATCAAGGACATATAGTCCATTGTTCATTTGTGCAAAAGCATAGAATATATCATTCAAATAAATAGAGCAACAATTGTTCTTTATTATAAATGAAAAACCAAACCTGTCCAAACAAGAAACGAAAATAATATTCCTACTAATTACTGGTACATAATAACAGTTCTCTAACTGAATTATTAAACCACTAGGTAAAGTCAAAACATAAGTTCCTACGGCTAAAGCAGCAACCTTTGCTCCATTTCCAACTTGTAGGTCAACTTCACCTTTTGCCAAATCTCTACTCCTTTTTAGCCCCTGCACATTAGTACAAATGTGAGAACCGCATCCAGTATCTAATACCCATGATGCAGAATTAGATAAATTAATTTCAATAACAAAAATACCTGAATTTGAAGTCCCTACTCCATTTTTCATATCTTCCAGGTACTTTGGGCAGTTTCTCTTCCAATGTCCGGTCTTACCGCAATGGAAGCAAGTGCCCTCCTTTGTTATGCCTCCACTAGGCTTCAAAGCAGGAATAGTAGGTTTAGGCTTGGCAAATTCCTTGTCTTTCCCTTTACCAACCTGCTTGGTAGGCCTCTTGTTCAGCTTCTTTCCATTACTGACCATCAGAATGGACTTCCCTTTTGTCTTCATATTCTGCTCAGCAGTTTTCAACATGCTTAGCAATTCTAGAAGACTCTTATCCATGTCATTTATGTTGAAATTCATGAAAAACTGATTAAAGCTATCTGGCAACGATTGCAAGATAAAACCAGTTGCAAGTTCTTTTCCAAGCGGAAACCCAAACCTTTCAAGGTTCTCCAGATACCCAATCATTTTGAGTACATGGGGACCTACAGGGTTTCCCTCAGATAACTTGCTGTTAAAAAGGGCCTTTGAAACCTGAAACCTCTCATTTCTTGCCTGCTCTTGATAGAGCATTTTCAGATGTACGATCATATTGAACGCTGACATGTTCTCGTGTTGCTTTTACAACTCCGAGTTCATAGTAGCTAGCATGAGACAAGCGGCTTCGTTAGCATCATCAAAATGCTTCTTATAAGCTTCTCTTTCTGCCTTAGGTTCCGAACTAGGCGGTTCCTCTTCTGGAACAGGTGTCTCCAAGACATACAGCTTCTTATAGTGCTTGAGGACAATCCTCAGATTTCGGTGCCAATCCAAGAAATTTGTCCCAGACAATTTTTCCTTATCTAGGATTGATCGCAAAATATGGTTGTTTGTTGTCATGGTAATCTACAAAAAAAAATTAAAACATAAGTATCATTAAAAACAACATATTTAATTAGGCATTTAATCAAATATGCTCCTATTATTTTACTCAAACCAAATGACCCTCATCATTTGATTCGGAAAATCCCGTTGGAAGACTTTCTAGTGGGTCGAGATCCACATTTCACTTCGTTCTAAGTCAGCGTTAGGCTGATTACACAAAACTAGGTTATTTAGGTAGGAACTCCTTCCAAATGTATCTCATACAACTCTCGAATATTTTTAGTTGGCTGAATAACTCCTTATTCTAATTCATCATATGAATCATTCCCAACTCTTGCTTCTAAACATTTATAATATTATTCTAATGTGTTTAGTTAAGTTTGACCCATTGTTTTAGCAGTTGGATATTACAATTATCCCATCACACCTTACTAATATAGAACATGCACCTCGCGTAGGCGAAACCTAAATTGTTCGATACTAGTCTTGATGAGTGCTAAAACTTGGAAAGCATGAACTTAATATTTAACTTGAGGGATTTTGTTATTAGTTTGATCTCACCGGCTTAACATGCATTTCGTCTCTCTCATGCATCAACATACAAACACATGCATCAATATACATAAAAGAATACAGTTATGGCCCCTAGCGCAATTGTTCTTCCAAGCCAATGAGAGAACCTAAGCTAACCTAATAACGATCTAAACTTCTCCAAGCAAGATCTCCAAGGTTATCCTCCTTTGATATTGTATTCTTCTCTTTCTTCATAACATTACATTACATAAAAGAAACTCGTTTTACATACGAGGGAGTGAGATGAGAAAAGAAGTTACATCAAGAATTTTAGAGAGAGGCACGACACGCAGGCCGTATTTTACAATCCCAAAACAAAACAAAGGAAAAACCTAAGGCCATAACTGATCACAACAAGACAATAATAATAAACACACTTTTATTATTAGTTTAAATTTTGTTAATTAAAAAAAAGGCAAATTAAATTTCGACGATTGATCACACTATGCAAAATTTTAATGAACAATTCATTTGAAATCAGCGTCATTTTCGCACAACTCTTGTGCATTCACAACCCTAATCGCATAACTCTGCAACAACACAACCCTTGTGCCGTCATGAACCCTAATGCAACAGTTTCATGCTGTCAAACACATCTCGGTTGATAATTCAGTATGATTAATCACATTCCATTGCTTCACCATACTAATGTCGAATTCCGAAGCATATGAACAGTGATCGGTCAAAGGAATAACAATCATCAAGTGTTTGAATGAACGAAACAGAAACAATATATCCCATATACCATCGTTGCATCAGATTTACTTATATCATATATAAAAGTGATCGATCTTATTTGTGTAACTTATGGACGATCGATGTATCGCTGCTTCACCATACTAATGTCAAATTCCGAAGCATAGTCAACATCAATCATCCAAATCGTACACAACAGATGCCAAATTTAATTAATCGTTTATTATTCAATTCATTCTGGTTTTAATCAAATCAAAACAGAAAATATAGAACATAAACAACTATCAAATCCATGGTTTCGTAAGTGGCTCTGATACCACTGAAGGAAAATTGCGACCAAAAATGCAGCGGAATTTAAAATTTTCTTTTAGCGATCCTTACGAATGAGCATGGTCAGTGATAGAAATATTTACCTCTTGTGGAGATTCTGACCTTTGATGTTGTGATCACGAGCGTTGATGAAGAACAACGCCTCTACTCAGTCCACACGAACAGATCGCTTCCGGTCACAGTGCTAGCTGATCACGAACGAAAACTTTGAGTGAGAGAGAGAATCAAAAACAAAATTGCATCAAGTGAAATAGCTTCATCACAAGGGATCTATTTATAGAATCACTCGTGTGGGCTACAAGCTAAAAGCCCAATTAAGGTTATAAGCTAAAAGCCCAATTAAGCTTATGGATATCATACCTTATGATGTACCATATATCACTTATCCACGTGGTACCTTACCACTTTCCGTATTACACTTAAGTGCACCGTGCCTTACGGTGTTCCTTATTTATTCTATCTCTCATCAACCTGTCCTTATGTGTGTGACCCTGTAGGTTTTCGCGACGTTGGCAATTATGTTAAATCACACATTTAATATAATAAATAGTGAGCGGTATCTAGCAACACATCACTGTTACCCAAGTCGCGAAAATGTCATGTGATATGACCAAACCTTTTCCGTGATAATATTTGTGTTGTACAATTACCCTTTTTCCCTCATGTCTATATTGAACACAAGGCATACACTGTGTCACCCTTGTCCAGTTCAATATTGGGCCCTTAGACATTTATCCTGTTATGCAGGATGAGCAAATTCCATCTAGGTCACTCATGTCCCTTAGCATGCTTTGTGAAGTACCCATCAATCGTCTTTATGGTCATCCAGTTACGGATGACGTTTGATCAGCAATAAAGTACTTCACTCTACAACTAGGGTCCATAGTGGTTTCAGGTCGAAGGGTGGTATACACCATTATCATCATGAGAATAACTTATGACACTTTGCATAACATTCTATTTAGTATTCTCATAGCGGGTCAATCCAGTATAAATATTACTCCTAATATTCATACCTATGTCAAGACTTGATAACTCCTTATTTATGATCCATGAGATGTGATCATCAATCTATCTTCATAATAATCTTAATGCTTTAATGTTATCCCACTTCACATTAAAGCTTGACTACGGATACTTTAAGAATAGTGTCTTATGTTTAATGGGATCTCATGATTAAGTCACACTTAACATTTCATTAAACCAATAAACCATTCTAGGGACTTTGTTATTTTGGAAAGCAAACATAATAAAGAAATGCCTTTTATTATTAATAAATAATTCGATACAAGTACCAAAAGTATTGGCCTCTAGGGCTTACACCAACACATACTACCTTCCAAATGACAAGGCTACAAGCCAATGGAGTAACAAAAATATCGACAACAGACTACCTTCCATAATGACAAGGCTACCATCCATTAGAGTAACAAAAATCTGGACAGCAGACTACCTTCCATAATGACAAGGCTACGATCCATTGGAGTAACAGAAATCTCGACAGCATACTACCTTCCAAAATGACAAGGCTACAATCCAATGGAGTGACAAAAATATCGACAACAGACTGCCTTCCATAATGACAGGGCTACAATCCAATGGAGTAACAAAAATATCGACAACAGACTACCTTCCATAATGACAAGGCTACCATCCATTAGAGTAACAAAAATCACAACGACAGACTACCTTCCATAATGACAAGGCTACCATCCATTAAAGTAACAAAAATCGGGACAACAGACTACCTTCCATAATGACAGGGCTATCATCCATTGGAGTAACAAAAATGTCAACAAGAGACTACCTTCCATAATGACAAGGCTACCATCCATTGGAGTAACCAAATTCTCGACAACAGACTACCTTCCATAATGAGAAGGCTACCATCCATTGGAGTAACAAAGATATCGACAACATACTACCTTCCATAATGACAAGGCTACCATCCAATCGAGTAGCAAAATATATCAATAACATACTACCTTCCATAATGACAAGGCTACCATCCATTGGAATAACAGAAATCTAGACAACAGACTTCCTTCCATAATAACAAGGCTACCATCCATTAGAGTAAGAAAAATCACGACAATAGACTATCTTCCATAATGACAAGGCTACCATCCATTGGAATACTAAAAATCTCGACAACAGACTACCTTCCATAATGATAAGGCTACAATCCATTGGAGTAACAAACATATCAACAACGTACTACCATCCATAATGACAAGGCTACCATCCATTGGAATAACAAAAATATCGACAATAGACTACCTTCAATAATGACAAGGCTACAATCCAATGGAGTAACAAAAATCTTGACAATAGACTACCTTCCATAATGACAAGTCTACCATCCACTCGAGTAACAAAAATCTCGACAACAGAATACCTTCCTTATTGACAAGGCTACCATCCATTAGAGTAACATAAATTACAACGACAAATAACCTTCCATAATGCCAAGGCTACAATCCATTTGAGTCACAATAATCGGGACAACAGAAAGCCTTCCATAATGACAAGGCTACCATCCATTGGAGTAACAAAAATATCAACAAGAGACTACCTTCCATAATGACAAGGCTACCATCCATTGGAGTAACAAAAATCTCGACAACATACTACCTTCCAAATGACAAGGCTACAATCCAATGGAGTAACAAAAATATCGACAACAGACTACCTTCCATAATGACAAGGCTACCATCCATTAGAGTAACAAAAATTTAGACAGCAGACTACCTTCCATAATGACAAGGCTAACATCCATTGGAGTAACAAAAATATCAACAAGAGACTACCTTCCATAATGACAAGGCTACCATCCATTGGAGTAACCAAAATCTCGACAACAGACTACCTTCCTTAATAACAAGGCTACCATCCATTGGAGTAACAAAGATATCGACAACATACTACATTCCATAATGACAAGGCTACAATCCATTGGAGTAACAAAAATCACGACAATAGACTACCTTCCATAATGACAAGGCTACCATCTATTGGAATAACATAAATCTCGACAGCAGGCTACCTTCCATAATGACAAGGCTACCATCCATTGGAGTAACAAAGATATCGACAACAGACTACCTTCCATAAAGACAAGGCTACCATCCATTGGAGTAATAAAGATATCGACAACATATCACCTTCCATAATGACAAGGCTACCATCCAATGGAGTAACAGAAATATCGACATCAAACTACCTTCCATAATGACAAGGCTACCATCCATTAGAGTAACAAAAATCTGGACAACAGACTACCTTCCATAATGACAAGGCTACCATCCATTGGAGTAACAGAAATCACAACGACAGACAACCTTCCATAATGACAAGGCTACCATCCATTAGAGTAACAAAAATAGGGACAACAGACTACCTTCCATAATGACAGGGCTACCATCCATTGGAGTAACAAAAATGTCAACAAGAGACTACCTTCCATAATGACAAGGCTACCATCCATTGGAGTAACAAAGATATAGACAACATACTTCCTTCCATAATGACAAGGCTACAATCCAATGGAGTAACAAAAATATCGACAACATACTACCATTCATAATGACAAGGCTACCATCCATTAGAGTAACAAAAATCTCGACAACAGACTACCTTCCATAATGAGAAGGCTACCATCCATTGGAGTAACAAAGATATCGCCAACATACTACCTTCCATAATGACAAGGCTACCATCCATTGGAGTAACAAAGATATCAACAACATACTACCTTCCATAATGACAAGGCTACCATCCATTGGAATAACAAAAATCTCGACAATATATTACCTTCCATAATGACAAGCCTATAATCCAATGGAGTAACAAAAATCTTGACAACAAACTACCTTCAATAATGACAAGTCTACCATCCACTCGAGTAACAAAAATCTCGACAACAAAATACCTTCCATATTGTCAAGGCTACCATCAATTAGAGTAACCGAAATTACAACGACAAACAACCTTCCATAATGACAAGGCTACCATCCATTGGAGTAACAAAAATCTCAACAAGAGACTACCTTCCATAATGACAAGGCTACCATCCATTAGAGTAACAAAAATCTCGACAACATAATACCTTCCATAATGACAAGGCTACCATCCATTGGAGTAACAAAGATATCGACAACATACTACCTTCCATAATGACAAGGCTATAATCCAATGGAGTGACAAAAATATCGACAACAGACTAACTTCCATAATGACAAGGCTAAAATCCATTAGAGTAACAAAAATCTGGACAACAGACTAGCTTCCATAATGACAAGACTACCATCCATTGGAGTAACAAAAATTACAACGACAGACTACCTTCCATAATGACAAGGCTACCATCCATTGGAATAACAAAAATCTTGACAATAAATTACCTTCCATAATGACAAGGCTACAATCCAATGGAGTAAAAAAAATCTTGACAACAGACTACCTTCCATAATGACAAGTGTACCATCCTCTCGAGTAATAAAAATCTCGACAACAAAATACCTTCCATATTGACAAGGCTAGCATCCATTAGAGTAACAAAAATCTCGACAACAGACTACCTTCCATATTGAGAAGTCTATAATCTATTGGAATACCAAAAATCTTGACAACAAACTACCTTCCATAATGACAAGGCTATAATCCAATGGAGTAACAAAAATCTCGACAATAGACTACCTTCCATAATGATAAGTCCACCATCAACTGGAGTAATAAAAATCTGAAGAATAGACTACCTTCCATAATGACAAGGCTTCCATCCATTGGAGTAACAAAAATCACAACGACAGACAACCTTTCATAATGACAAGGATACCATCCATTTGAATAACAAAAAATGGGTCAACAAACTACCTTCCATAATGACAAGGCTACCATCCATTGGAGTAACAAAAATCGCGACGACAGACTACCTTCCATAATGACAAGGCTACCATCCATTGGATTAACAAAAATCTCGACAACAAACTACCTTACATAATGACAAGGGTACCGTCCATTGGAGTAACAAAAATCTCGACAACAGACTACCTTCCATATTGACAAGTCTATAATATATGGGAATAACAACAATCTCGACAACAGACTACCCTCCATAATGACAAGGCTACAATCCAATGGATTAAAAAAAATCTCGACAGTAGACTACCTTCCATAATGACAAGTCCACCATCAACTGGAGTAACAAAAATCTGAACAATAGACTACCTTCCATAATGACAAGGCTTCCATCCATTGGAGTAACAGAAATCACAACGACAGACAACCTTCCATAATGACAAGGATACCATCCATTTGAGTAACAAAAATTGGGACAAAAAACTACCTTCCATAATGACAAGGCTACCATCCATTAGAGTATCAAAAATATCAACAAGAGACTACCTTCCATAATGACAAGGCTACCATCCATTGGAGTAACTAAAATCTCAACAACAGACAACCTTCCATAAGGTCAAGGCTACCATCCATTGGAGTAAAAAAGATATCGACAGCATACTACCTTCCATAATGACAAGGCTACCATCCAATGGAGTAACAAAAATATCGATAACAGACTACCTTCCATAATGAAAAGGCTACAATCCAATGGAGTAACAATAATCTGGACAACAGACTACCTTCCATAATGACAAGGCTACCATCCATTGGAGTAACAAAAATCTTGACAACAGACTACCTTCCATAATGAAAAGGCTACAATCCAATGGAGTAACAAAAATCTCGACAACAGACTACCTTCCATAGTGAAAAGTCTAACATCCATTGGAGTAACAAAAATCTGAACAACAGACTACCTTCCATAATGACAAGGCTACCATCCATTGGAGTAACAGAAATCGGGACAACAGACTACCTTCCATAATGAGAAGACTATCATCCATTGGAGTAACAAAAATATCAACAAGAGACTACCTTCCATAATGACAAGGCTACCATCCATTGTAGTAACAAAAATATCGACAACATACTACCTTCCATAATGACAAGGCTACCATCCATTGGAGTAACAAAAATCGCGACAACAGACTACCTTCCATAATGACAAGGCTACCATCCATTGGATAACAAAAATCTCGACAACAGACTACCTTGCATAATGACAAGGGTACAGTCCATTGGAGTAACAAAAATCTCGACAACAGACTACCTTCCATATTTACTAGTCTACAATCTATTGGAATAACAAAAATCTCGACAACAGACTACCTTCCATAATGACAAGGCTACAATCCAATGGATTAACAAAAACCTCGACAGTAGACTACCTTCCATAATGACAAGTCCACCATCAACTGGAGTAACAAAAATCACAACAACAGACTACCTTCCATAAGGACAAGGATACCATCCATTAGAGTAAAAAAGATATCGACAACATACTACCTTCCATAATGACAAGGCTACCATCCAATGGAGTAACAAAAATATCGATAACTGACTACCTTCCATAATGACAAGGCTACCATCCATTGGAGTTACAAAAATCTCAACAATAGACAACCTTCCATAAGGTCAAGGCTACCATCCATTGGAGTAAAAAAAATATCGACAACATACTACCTTCCATAATGACAAGGCTACCATCCAATGGAGTGACAAAAATATCGACAACAGACTACCTTCCATAATGACAAGGCTACCATCCATTAGAGTAACAAAAATCTGGACAACAGACTACCTTCCATAATGACAAGGCTACCATCCATTGGAGTAACAAAAATCACAATGACAGACTACCTTCCATAATGACAAGGCTACCATCGATTAGAGTAACAAAAATCGGGACAACAGACTACCTTCCATAATGACAGGGATATCATCCATTGGAGTAAAAAAAATGTCAACAAGAGACTACCTTCCATAATGACAAGGCTACCATCCATTGTGGTAACAAAAATCTCGACAACAGACTACCTTCCATAATGAAAAGGCTACCATCCATTGGAGTAACAAAGATATCGACAACATACTACCTTCCGTAATGACAAGGCTACAATCCAATGGAGTAAAAAAAATATCAAAAACATAATACCTTCCATAATGACAAGGCTACCATCCTTTAGAGTAACAAAAATCTGGACAACAGACTACCTTCCATAATGAGAAGGCTACCATCCAATGGAGTAACAAAGATATCGACAACATACTACCTTCCATAATGAAAAGGATACCATCCATTGGAGTAACAAAAATCACGACAACAGACTACCTTCCATAATGACAAGGCTACCATCCATTGGAGTAACAAAAATCTCGACAACAGACTACCTTACATAATGACAAGGGTACCGTCCATTGGAGTAACAAAAATCTCGACAATAGAATACCTTCCATATTGAGAAGTCTATAATCTATTGGAATAACAAAAATCATGACAATGGACTACCTTTCATAATGACAAGGCTATAATCCAATGGAGTAACAAAAATCCTGACAACAGACTACCTTCAATAATGAAGAGTCCACCATCAACTGGACTAACAAAAATATGAAGAATAGACTACCTTCCATAATGACAATGCTTCCATCCATTGGAGTAACAAAAATCACAACGACAGACAACCTTCCATAATGACAAGGATACCATCCATTTGAGTAACAAAAAATGGGACAAAAAACTACCTTCCATAATGACAAGGCTACCATCCATTAGAGTATCAAAAATATCAACAAGAGACTACCTTCCATAATGACAAGGCTAGCATCCATTGGAGTAACAAAAATCTAAACAACAGACTACCTTCCATAAGGACAAGGATACCATCCATTAGAGTAAAAAAGATATCGACAACATACTACCTTCCATAATGACAAGGCTACCATCCAATGGAGTAACAAAAATATCGATAACAAACTACCTTCCATAATGACAAGGCTACCATCCATTGGAGTAACAAAAATCTCAACAATAGACAACCTTCCATAAGGTCAAGGCTACCAACCATTGGAGTAAAAAAGATATCGACAACATACTACCTTCCATAATGACAAGGCTACCAACCAATGGAGTGAAAAAAATATCGACAACACACTACCTTCCATAATGACAAGGCTACCATCCATTAGAGTAATAAAAATCTGGACAACAGACTACCTTCCATAATGACAAGGCTACCATCCATTGGAGTAACAAAAATCACAACGACAGACTACCTTCCTTAATGACAAGGCTACCATCCATTAGAGTAACAAAAATCGGGACAACAGACTACCTTCCATAATGACAGGGCTATCATCCATTGGAGTAAAAAAAATGTCAACAAGAGACTACCTTCCATAATGACAAGGCTACCATCCATTGGAGTAACAAAAATCTCGACAACACACTACCTTCCATAATGAAAAGGCTACCATCCATTTGAGTAACAAAGATATCGACAACATACTACCTTCCGTAATGACAAGGCTACAATCCAATGGAGTAAAAAAAATATCGAAAACATACTACCTTCCATAATGACAAGGCTACCATCCATTAGAGTAACAAAAATCTGGACAACAGACTACTTTCCATAATGAGAAGGCTACCATCCAATGGAGTAATAAAGATATCGACAACATACTACCTTCCATAATGACAAGGCTACCATCCATTGGAGTAACAAAAATCACACCAACAGACTACCTTCCATAATGACAAGGCTACCATCCATTGGAGTAACAAAAATCCCGACAACATACTACCTTACATAATAACAAGGGTACCGTCCATTGGAGTAACAAAAATCTCGACAATAGACTACCTTCCATATTGAGAAGTCTATAATCTATTGGAATAACAAAAATCTTGACAACGGACTACCTTCCATAATGACAAGGCTATAATCCAATGGTGTAACAAAAATCTCGACAACAGACTACCTTCCATAATGACAAGTCCACCATCAACTGGAGTAACAAAAATCTGAAGAATAGACTACCTTCCATAATGACAATGCTTCCATCCATTGGAGTAACAAAAATCACAACGACAGACAACCTTCCATAATGACAAGGATACCATCCATTTGAGTAACAAAAAATGGGACAACAAACTACCTTCCATAATGACAAGGCTACCATCCATTGGAGTAACAAAAATTGCGACAACAGACTACCTTCCATAATGAGAAGGCTACAATCCATTGGAGTAACAAAAATCTCGACAACAGACTACCTTACATAATGACAAGGGTACCGTCCATTGGAGTAACAAAAATCTCGACAACAGACTACCTTCCATATTGACAAGTCTATAATCTATTGGAATAATAAAAATCTCGACAACAGACTACCTTCCATAATGACAAGGCTACAATCCAATGGATTAACAAAAATCTCGACAGTAGACTACCTTCCATAATGACAAGTCCACCATCAACTAGAGTAACAAAAATCTGAACAATAGACTACCTTCCATAATGACAAGGCTTCCATCCATTGGAGTAACAGAAATCACAACGACAGACAACCTACCATAATGACAAGGATACCATCCATTTGAGTAACAAAAATTGCGACAAAAAACTACCTTCCATAATGACAAGGCTACCATCCATTAGAGTATCAAAAAAATCAACAACAGACTACCTTCCATAAGGACAAGGATACCATCCATTAGAGTAAAAAAGATATCGATAACATACTACCTTCCATAATGAAAAGGCTACCATCCAATGGAGTAACAAAAATATCGATAACAGACTACCTTCCATAATGACAAGGCTACCATCCATTAGAGTATCAAAATTATCAACAAGAGACTACCTTCCATAATGACAAGGCTACCATCCATTGGAGTAACAAAAATCTCAACAACAGACAACCTTCCATAAGGTCAAGGCTACCATCCATTGGAGTAAAAAAGATATCGACAACATACTACCTTCCATAATGACAAGGCTACCATCCAATGGAGTAACAAAAATATCGATAACGGACTACCTTCCATAATGACAAGGCTACCATCCAATGGAGTAACAATAATCTGGACAACAAACTACCTTCCATAATGACAAGGCTACCATCCATTGGAGTAACAAAAATCTCGACAACAGACTACCTTCCATAATGACAAGGCTACAATCCAATGGAGTAACAAAAATCTCGACAACAGACTACATTCCATAACGAAAAGTCTACCATCCATTGGAGTAACAAAAATCTGAACAACAGACTACCTTCCATAATGACAAGGCTACCATCCATTGGAGTAACATAAATTACAACGACAGACTACCTTCCATAATGAGAAGGCTACCATCAATTTGAGTAACAAAAATCGGGACAACATACTACCTTCCATAATGAGAAGACTACATCCATTGGAGTAATAAAAATATCAATAAGAGACTACCTTCCATAATGACAAGGCTACCATCCATTGGAGTAACAAAAATATCGACAACATACTACCTTCCATAATGACAAGGCTACCATCCATTGGAGTAAAAAAATCGCGACAACTGACTACCTTCCATAATGACAAGGCTACCATCCATTGGAGTAACAAAAATCTCGACAACAGACTACCTTACATAATGAAATGGGTACCGTCCATTGGAGTAACAAAAATCTCGACAACAGACTATCTTCCATATTGACTAGTCTATAATCTATTGGAATAACAATAATCTCGACAACAGACTACCTTCCATAATGACAAGGCTATAATCCAGTGGATTAACAAAAATCTCGACAGTAGCCTACCTTCCATAATTACAAGCCCACCATCAACTAGATTAACAAAAATCTGAACAATAGACTACCTTCCATAATGACAAGGCTTCCATCCATTGGAGTAACAGAAATCACAACCACATACATCCTTCCATAATGACAAGGATACCATCCATTTGAGTTACAAAAATTGGGACAATAAACAACCTTCCATAATGACAAGGCTACCATCCATTAGAGTATCAAAATTATCAACAAGAGACTACCTTCCATAATGACAAGGCTACCATCCATTGGAGTAACAAAAATCTCAACAACAGACAACCTTCCATAAGGTCAAGGCTACCATCCATTGGAGTAAAAAAGATATCGACAACATACTACCTTCCATATTGACTAGTCTATAATCTATTGGAATAACAAAAATCTCGACAACAGACTACCTTCCATAATGACAAGGCTACAATCCAATGGATTAACAAAAACCTCGACAGTAGACTACCTTCCATAATGACAAGTCCACCATCAACTGGAGTAACAAAAATCTGAACAATAGACTACCTTCCATAATGACAAGGCTTCCATCCATTGGAGTAACAGAAATCACAACCACAGACATCCTTCCATAATAACAAGGATACCATCTATTTGAGTTACAAAAATTGGGACAATAAACAACCTTCCATAATGACAAGGCTACCATCCATTAGAGTATCAAAATTATCAACAAGAGACTACCTTCCATAATGACAAGGCTACCATCCATTGGAGTAACAAAAATCTCAACAACAGACAACCTTCCATAAGGTCAAGGCTACCATCCATTGGAGTAAAAAATATATCGACAACATACTACCTTCCATAATGACAAGGCTACCATCCAATGGAGTAACAAAAATATCGATAACGGACTACCTTCCATAATGACAAGGCTACCATCCAATGGAGTAACAATAATCTGGACAACAAACTACCTTCCATAATGACAAGGCTACCATCCATTGGAGTAACAAAAATCTCGACAACAGACTACCTTCCATAATGACAAGGCTACAATCCAATTGAATAACAAAAATCTCGACAACAGACTACATTCCATAATGAAAAGTCTACCATCCATTGGAGTAACAAAAATCTGAACAACAAACTACCTTCCATAATGACAAGGATACCATCCATTGGAGTAACATAAATTACAACGACAGACTACCTTCCATAATGAGAAGGCTACCATCAATTTGAGTAACAAAAATCGGGACAACATACTACCTTCCATAATGAGAAGACTACATCCATTGGAGTAATAAAAATATCAATAAGAGACTACCTTCCATAATGACAAGGCTACCATCCATTGGAGTAACAAAAATATCGACAACATACTACCTTCCATAATGACAAGGCTACCATCCATTGGAGTAAAAAAAATCGCGACAACTGACTACCTTCCATGATGACAAGGCTACCATCCATTGGAGTAACAAAAATCTCGACAACAGACTACCTTACATAATGAAATTGGTACCGTCCATTGGAGTAACAAAAATCTCGACAACAGACTACCTTCCATATTGACTAGTCTATAATCTATTTGAATAACAATAATCTCGACAACAGACTACCTTCCATAATGACAAGGCTATAATCCAGTGGATTAACAAAAATCTCGACAGTAGCCTACCTTCCATAATTACAAGTCCACCATCAACTAGATTAACAAAAATCTGAACAATAGACTACCTTCCATAATGACAAGGCTTCCATCCATTGGAGTAACAGAAATCACAACCACATACATCCTTCCATAATGACAAGGATACCATCCATTTGAGTTACAAAAATTGGGACAATAAACAACCTTCCATAATGACAAGGCTACCATCCATTAGAGTATCAAAATTATCAACAAGAGACTACCTTCCATAATGACAAGGCTACCATCCATTGGAGTAACAAAAATCTCAACAACAGACAACCTTCCATAAGGTCAAGGCTACCATCCATTGGAGTAAAAAAGATATCGACAACATACTACCTTCCATAATGACAAGGCTACCATCCAATGGAATAACAAAAATATCGATAACGGACTACCTTCCATAATGACAAGGCTACCATCCAATGGAGTAACAATAATCTGGACAACAAACTACCTTCCATAATGACAAGGCTACCATCCATTGGAGTAACAAAAATCTCGACAACAGACTACCTTCCATAATGACAAGGCTACAATCCAATGGAGTAACAAAAATCTTGACAACAGACTACATTCCATAATGAAAAGTCTACCATCCATTGGAGTAACAAAAATCTGAACAACAGACTACCTTCCATAATGACAAGGCTACCATCCATTGGAGTAACAGAAATTACAACGACAGACTACCTTCCATAATGAGAAGGCTACCATCCATTTGAGTAACAAAAATCGGGACAACATACTACCTTCCATAATGAGAAGACTACATCCATTGGAGTAATAAACATATCAATAAGAGACTACCTTCCATAATGACAAGGCTACAATCCATTGGAGTAACAAAAATATCGACAACATACTACCTTCCATAATGACAAGGCTACCATCCATTGGATTAAAAAAAATCGCGACAACAGACTACCTTCCATAATGACAAGGCTACCATCCATTGGAGTAACAAAAATCTCGACAACAGATTACCTTACATAATGAAATGGGTACCGTCCATTGGAGTAACAAAAATCTCGACAGCAGACTACCTTCCATATAGACTAGTCTATAATCTATTGGAATAACAATAATCTCGACAACAGACTACCTTCCATAATGACAAGGCTACAATCCAATGGATTAACAAAAACCTCGACAGTAGACTACCTTCCATAATGACAAGTCCACCATCAACTGGAGTAACAAAAATCTGAACAATAGACTACCTTCCATAATGACAAGGCTTCCATCCATTGGAGTAACAGAAATCACAACCACAGACATCCTTCCATAATAACAAGGATACCATCTATTTGAGTTACAAAAATTGGGACAATAAACAACCTTCCATAATGACAAGGCTACCATCCATTAGAGTATCAAAATTATCAACAAGAGACTACCTTCCATAATGACAAGGCTACCATCCATTGGAGTAACAAAAATCTCAACAACAGACAACCTTCCATAAGGTCAAGGCTACCATCCATTGGAGTAAAAAATATATCGACAACATACTACCTTCCATAATGACAAGGCTACCATCCAATGGAGTAACAAAAATATCGATAACGGACTACCTTCCATAATGACAAGGCTACCATCCAATGGAGTAACAATAATCTGGACAACAAACTACCTTCCATAATGACAAGGCTACCATCCATTGGAGTAACAAAAATCTCGACAACAGACTACCTTCCATAATGACAAGGCTACAATCCAATTGAATAACAAAAATCTCGACAACAGACTACATTCCATAATGAAAAGTCTACCATCCATTGGAGTAACAAAAATCTGAACAACAAACTACCTTCCATAATGACAAGGATACCATCCATTGGAGTAACATAAATTACAACGACAGACTACCTTCCATAATGAGAAGGCTACCATCAATTTGAGTAACAAAAATCGGGACAACATACTACCTTCCATAATGAGAAGACTACATCCATTGGAGTAATAAAAATATCAATAAGAGACTACCTTCCATAATGACAAGGCTACCATCCATTGGAGTAACAAAAATATCGACAACATACTACCTTCCATAATGACAAGGCTACCATCCATTGGAGTAAAAAAAATCGCGACAACTGACTACCTTCCATGATGACAAGGCTACCATCCATTGGAGTAACAAAAATCTCGACAACAGACTACCTTACATAATGAAATTGGTACCGTCCATTGGAGTAACAAAAATCTCGACAACAGACTACCTTCCATATTGACTAGTCTATAATCTATTTGAATAACAATAATCTCGACAACAGACTACCTTCCATAATGACAAGGCTATAATCCAGTGGATTAACAAAAATCTCGACAGTAGCCTACCTTCCATAATTACAAGTCCACCATCAACTAGATTAACAAAAATCTGAACAATAGACTACCTTCCATAATGACAAGGCTTCCATCCATTGGAGTAACAGAAATCACAACCACATACATCCTTCCATAATGACAAGGATACCATCCATTTGAGTTACAAAAATTGGGACAATAAACAACCTTCCATAATGACAAGGCTACCATCCATTAGAGTATCAAAATTATCAACAAGAGACTACCTTCCATAATGACAAGGCTACCATCCATTGGAGTAACAAAAATCTCAACAACAGACAACCTTCCATAAGGTCAAGGCTACCATCCATTGGAGTAAAAAAGATATCGACAACATACTACCTTCCATAATGACAAGGCTACCATCCAATGGAATAACAAAAATATCGATAACGGACTACCTTCCATAATGACAAGGCTACCATCCAATGGAGTAACAATAATCTGGACAACAAACTACCTTCCATAATGACAAGGCTACCATCCATTGGAGTAACAAAAATCTCGACAACAGACTACCTTCCATAATGACAAGGCTACAATCCAATGGAGTAACAAAAATCTTGACAACAGACTACATTCCATAATGAAAAGTCTACCATCCATTGGAGTAACAAAAATCTGAACAACAGACTACCTTCCATAATGACAAGGCTACCATCCATTGGAGTAACAGAAATTACAACGACAGACTACCTTCCATAATGAGAAGGCTACCATCCATTTGAGTAACAAAAATCGGGACAACATACTACCTTCCATAATGAGAAGACTACATCCATTGGAGTAATAAACATATCAATAAGAGACTACCTTCCATAATGACAAGGCTACCATCCATTGGAGTAACAAAAATATCGACAACATACTACCTTCCATAATGACAAGGCTACCATCCATTGGATTAAAAAAAATCGCGACAACAGACTACCTTCCATAATGACAAGGCTACCATCCATTGGAGTAACAAAAATCTCGACAACAGATTACCTTACATAATGAAATGGGTACCGTCCATTGGAGTAACAAAAATCTCGACAGCAGACTACCTTCCATATAGACTAGTCTATAATCTATTGGAATAACAATAATCTCGACAACAGACTACCTTCCATAATGACAAGGCTACAATCCAGTGGATTAACAAAAATCTCGACAGTAGCCTACCTTCCATAATTACAAGTCCACCATCAACTAGAGTAACAAAAATCTGAACAATAGACTACCTTCCATAATGACAAGGCTTCCATCCATTGGAGTAACAGAAATCACAACCACATACATCCTTCCATAATGACAAGGATACCATCCATTTGAGTTACAAAAATTGGGACAATAAACTACCTTCCATAATGACAAGGTTACCATCCATTAGATTATCAAAAATATCAACAAGAGACTACATTCCATAATGACAAGGCTACCATCCATTGGAGTAACAAAAATCTCAACAACAGACTACCTTCCATAAGGACAAGGCTACCATCCATTGGAGTAAAAAAGATATCGACAACATACTACCTTCCATAATGACAAGGCTACCATCCAATGGAGTAACAATAATCTGGACAACAGACTACCTTCCATAATGACAAGGCTACCATCCATTGGAGTAACAAAAATCTCGACAATAGACTACCTTCCATAATGGCAAGGCTACAATCCAATGGAGTAACAAAAATCCCGACAACATACTACCTTCCATAATGAAAAGTCTACCATCCATTGGAGTAACAAAAATTTGAACAACAGACTACCTTCCATAATGACAAGGCTACCATCCATTGGAGTAACAGAAATTATAACGACAGACTACCTTCCATAATGACAAGGCTACCATCCATTGGAGTAACAAAAATCTCAACAACAGACTACCTTCCATAAGGACAAGGCTACCATCCATTGGAGTAAAAAAGATATCGACAACACACTACCTTCCATAATGATAAGGCTACCATCCAATGGAGTAACAATAATCTGGACAACAGACTACCTTCCATAATGACAAGGCTACCATCCATTGGAGTAACAAAAATCGTGACAACAGACTACCCTCCATAATGACAACGCTACCATCCATTGGAGTAACAAAAATCTCGACAACAGACTACCTTACATAATGACAAGGGTACCGTCCATTGGAGTAACAAAAATCTCGACAACAGACTACCTTCCATATTGACAAGTCTATAATCTATTGGAATAACAAAAATCTCGACAACAGACTACCTTCCATAATGACAAGGCTACAATCTGATGGATTAACAAAAATCTCGACAGTAGACTACCTTCCATAATGACAAGTCCACCATCAACTGGAGTAAGAAAAATCTGAACAATAGACTACCTTCCATAATGACAAGGCTACCATCCATTGGAGTAACAAAAATCTCGACAACATACTACCTTCCAAAATGACAAGGATACCATCCATTTGAGTAACAAAAATATGGACAACAGACAACCTTCCATAATGACAAGGCTACCATCCATTGGAGTAACAAAAATATGAACAATTGACTACCTTCCATAATGACAAGGCTACCATCCATTGGAGTAACAAAAATCTCGACAACAGACTACCTTCCATAATGACAAGGCTACCATCCATTTGAGGAACAAATATATCGATAATATACTACCTTCCATAATGACAAGGCAACCATCCATTGGAGTAACAAAAATATCAACAAGAGACTAGCTTCCATAATGACAAGGCTACCATTCATTGGAGTAACAGAAATCACAACCACAGACATCCTTCCATAATGACAAGGATACCATCCATTTGAGTTACAAACATTGGGACAATAAACTACCTTCCATAATGACAAGGTTACCATCCATTAGAGTATCAAACATATCAACAAGAGACTACCTTCCATAATGATAAGGCTACCATCCATTAGAGTAACAAAAATATCGACAACATACTACCTTCCATAATGACAAGGCTACCATCCATTGGAGTAAAAAAAATCGCGACAACAGACTACCTTCCATAATGACAAGGCTACCATCCATTGGAGTAACAAAAATCTCGACAACAGATTACCTTACATAATGAAATGGGAACCGTCCATTGGAGTAACAAAAATCTCGACAACAGACTACCTTCCATATTGACTAGTCTATAATCTATTAGAATAACAATAATCTCGACAACAAACTACCTTCCATAATGACAAGGCTACAATCCAGTGGATTAACAAAAATCTCAACAGTAGCCTACCTTCCATAATTACAAGTCCACCATCAACTAGAGTAACAAAAATCTGAACAATAGACTACCTTCCATAATGACAAGGCTTCCATCCATTGGAGTAACAGAAATCACAACCACATACATCCTTCCATAATGACAAGGATACCATCCATTTGAGTTACAAAAAATGGGACAATAAACTACCTTCCATAATGACAAGGTTACCATCCATTAGATTATCAAAAATATCAACAAGAGACTACATTCCATAATGACAAGGCTACCATCCATTGGAGTAACAAAAATCTCAACAACAGACTACCTTCCATAAGGACAAGGCTACCATCCATTGGAGTAAAAAAGATATCGACAACACACTACCTTCCATAATGACAAGGCTACCATCCAATGGAGTAACAATAATCTGGACAACAGACTACCTTCCATAAGGACAAGGCTACCATCCATTGGAGTAAAAAAGATATCGACAACACACTACCTTCCATAATGACAAGGCTACCATCCATTGGAGTAACAAAAATCGTGACAACAGACTACCCTCCATAATGACAAGGCTACCATCCATTGGAGTAACAAAAATCTCGACAACAGACTACCTTACATAATGACAAGGGTACCGTCCATTGGAGTAACAAAAATCTCGACAACAGACTACCTTCCATATTGACAAGTCTATAATCTATTGGAATAACAAAAATCTCGACAACAGACTACCTTCCATAATGACAAGGCTACAATCTGATGGATTAACAAAAATCTCGACAGTAGACTACCTTCTATAATGACAAGTCCACCATCAACTGGAGTAACAAAAATCTGAACAATAGACTACCTTCCATAATGACAAGGCTACCATCCATTGGAGTAACATAAATCTCGACAACATACTACCTTCCATAATGACAAGGATACCATCCATTTGAGTAACAAAAATATGGACAACAAACAACCTTCCATAATGACAAGGCTACCATCCATTGGAGTAACAAAAATATGAACAACTGACTACCTTCCATAATGACAAGGCTACCATCCATTGGAGTAACAAAAATCTCGACAACAGACTACCTTCCATAATGACAAGGCTACCATCCATTTGAGGAACAAATATATCGATAATATACTACCTTCCATAATGACAAGGCAACCATCCAAGGGAGTAACAAAAATATCGACAACAGACTACCTAGCATAATGACAAGGATACCATTCATTAGAGTAACAAAAATCTGGACAACAGACTACCTTCCATAATGACAAGGCTATCATCCATTGGATTAACAAAGATATCGACAACATACTACCTTCCATAATGACAAGGCTACCATCCATTGGAGTAACAAAAATATCAACAAGAGACTAGCTTCCATAATGACAAGGCTACCATTCATTGGAGTAACAGAAATCACAACCACAGACATCCTTCCATAATGACAAGGATACCATCCATTTGAGTTACAAACATTGGGACAATAAACTACCTTCCATAATGACAAGGTTACCATCCATTAGAGTATCAAAAATATCAACAAGAGACTACCTTCCATAATGACAAGGCTACCATCCATTAGAGTAACAAAAATATCGACAACATACTACCTTCCATAATGACAAGGCTACCATCCATTGGAGTAAAAAAAATCGCGACAACAGACTACCTTCCATAATGACAAGGCTACCATCCATTGGAGTAACAAAAATCTCGACAACAGATTACCTTACATAATGAAATGGGTACCGTCCATTGGAGTAACAAAAATCTCGACAACAGACTACCTTCCATATTGACTAGTCTATAATCTATTGGAATAACAATAATCTCGACAACAGACTACCTTCCATAATGACAAGGCTACAATCCAGTGGATTAACAAAAATCTCGACAGTAGGCTACCTTCCATAATTACAAGTCCACCATCAACTAGAGTAACAAAAATCTGAACAATAGACTACCTTCCATAATGACAAGGCTTCCATCCATTGGAGTAACAGAAATCACAACCACATACATCCTTCCATAATGACAAGGATACCATCCATTTGAGTTACAAAAATTGGGACAATAAACTACCTTCCATAATGATAAGGTTACCATCCATTAGATTATCAAAAATATCAACAAGAGACTACATTCCATAATGACAAGGCTACCATCCATTGGAGTAACAAAAATCTCAACAACAGACTACCTTCCATAAGGACAAGGCTACCATCCATTGGAGTAAAAAAGATATCGACAACATACTACCTTCCATAATGACAAGGCTACCATCCAATGGAGTAACAATAATCTGGACAACAGACTACCTTCCATAATGACATGGCTACCATCCATTGGAGTAACAAAAATCTCGACAACAGACTACCTTCCATAATGACAAGGCTACAATCCAATGGAGTAACAAAAATCCCGACAACAGACTACCTTCCATAATGAAAAGTCTACCATCCATTGGAGTAACAAAAATTTGAACAACAAACTACCTTCCATAATGATAAGGCTACCATCCATTGGAGTAACAAAAATTATAACGACAGACTACCTTCCATAATGACAAGGCTACCATCCATTGGAGTAACAAAAATCTCAACAACAGACTACCTTCCATAAGTACAAGGCTACCATCCATTGGAGTAAAAAAGATATCGACAACACACTACCTTCCATAATGACAAGGCTACCATCCAGTGGAGTAACAATAATCTGGACAACAGACTACCTTCCATAATGACAAGGCTACCATCCATTGGAGTAACAAAAATCGTGACAACAGACTACCCTCCATAATGACAAGGCTACCATCCATTGGAGTAACAAAAATCTCGACAACAGACTACCTTACATAATGACAAGGGTACCGTCCATTGGAGTAACAAAAATCTCGACAACAGACTACCTTCCATATTGACAAGTCTATAATCTATGGGAATAACAAAAATCTCGACAACAGACTACCTTCCATAATGACAAGGCTACAATCTGATGGATTAACAAAAATCTCGACAGTAGACTACCTTCCATAATGACAAGTCCACCATCAACTGGAGTAACAAAAATATGAACAATAGACTACCTTCCATAATGACAAGGCTACCATCCATTGGAGTAACAAAAATCACGACAACATACTACCTTCCATAATGACAAGGATACCATCCATTTGAGTAACAAAAATATGGACAACAGACAACCTTCCATAATGACAAGGCTACCATCCATTGGAGTAACAAAAATATGAACAACAGACTACCTTCCATAATGACAAGGCTACCATCCATTGGAGTAACAAAAATCTCGACAACAAACTACCTTCCATAATGACAAGGCTACCATCCATTTGAGGAACAAATATATCGATAATATACTACCTTCCATAATGGCAAGGCAACCATCCAAGGGAGTAACAAAAATATCGACAACAGACTACCTAGCATAATGACAAGGATACCATTCATTAGAGTAACAAAAATCTGGACAACAGACTACGTTCCATAATGACAAGGCTACCATCCATTGGATTAACAAAGATATCGACAACATACTACCTTCCATAATGACAAGGCTACCATCCATTGGAGTAACAAAAATATCAACAAGAGACTAGCTTCCATAATGACAAGGCTACCATTCATTGGAGTTACAGAAAACACAACCACAAACATCCTTCGATAATGACAAGGATACCATCCATTTGAGTTACAAACATTGGGACAATAAACTACCTTCCATAATGACAAGGTTACCATCCATTAGAGTATCAAAAATATCAACAAGAGACTACCTTCCATAATGACAAGGCTACCATCCATTAGAGTAACAAAAATCTCAACAACAGACTACCTTCCATAAGGACAAGGCTACCATCCATTGGAGTAACAAAAATCGGGACAATAGACTACCTTCCAAAATGACAGGGCTACCATCCATTGGAGTAACAAAAATCTCAACAACAGACTACCTTCAATAATGACAAGGCTACCATCCATTGGAGTGACAAAGATATCGATAACATACTACCTTCCATAATGACAAGGCTACAATCTATTGGAATAACAAAAATCTCGACAACAAACTACATTCCATAATGAGAAGGCTACAATCCAATGCAGTAACAAAAATCTCGACAATAGACTACCTTCCATAATTATAAGTTTACCATCCACTGGACTAACAAAAATCTGAACAATAGACTACATTTCATAATGATAAGGCAACCATCCATTGGAGTAACAGAAATCACAACAACAGGCAACCTTCCATAATGACAAGAATACCATCAATTTGAGTAACAAAAATATGGACAACAGACTACATTCCATATTGACAAGGCTACCATCCATTGGAGTAACAAAAATATCAAGACACTACCTTCCATAATTACAAGGCTACCATCCATTGGAGTAACAAAAATCTCGACGACAGACTACCTTCCATAATGACAAGGCTACCATCCATTGGAGTAACAAAGATATCGATAACATATTACCTTTCATAATGACAAGGCTACCATCCAATGGAGTAACAAAACTATCGACAACAGACTACCTTCCATAATGACAAGTCTACCATCCATTAGAGTAACAAAAATATGGACAACAGACTACCTTCAATAATGACAAGGCTACCATCCATTGGAGTAACCGAAATTACAACGACAGACTACCTTCCATAATGAGAAGGCTACCATCCAATTGAGTAACAAAAATTGGGACAACAGACTACCTTCCATAATGAGAAGACTATCATCCATTAGAGTAACAAAAATATCAACAAGAGACTAACTTCCATAATGACAAGGCTACCATCCATTGGAGTAACAAAAATATCGACAACATACTAACTTCCATAATGACAAGGCTACCATCCATTGGAGTAACAAAAATCGTGACAACAGACTACCCTCCATAATGACAAGGCTACCATCCATTGGAGTAACAAAAATCTCGACAACAGACTACCTTACATAATGACAAGGGTACCGTCCATTGGAGTAACAAAAATCTCGACAAGAGACTACCTTCCATATTGACAAGTCTATAATCTATGGGAATAACAAAAATCTCGACAACAGACTACCTTCCATAATGACAAGGCTACAATCTGATGGATTAACAAAAATCTCGATAGTAGACTACCTTCCATAATGACAAGTCCACCATCAACTGGAGTAACAAAAATCTGAACAATAGACTACCTTCCATAATGACAAGGCTACCATCCATTGGAGTAACAAAAATCACGACAACATACTACCTTCCATAATGACAAGGATACCATCCATTTGAGTAACAAAAATATGGACAACAGACAACCTTCCATAATGACAAGGCTACCATCCATTGGAGTAACAAAAATATGAACAACAGACTACCTTCCATAATGACAAGGCTACCATCCATTGGAGTAACAAAAATCTCGACAACAGACTACCTTCCATAATGACAAGGCTACCATCCATTTGAGGAACAAATATATCGATAATATACTACCTTCCATAATGACAAGGCAACCATCCAAGGGAGTAACAAAAATATCGACAACAGACTACCTAGCATAATGACAAGGATACCATTCATTAGAGTAACAAAAATCTGGACAACAGACTACGTTCCATAATGACAAGGCTACCATCCATTGGATTAACAAAGATATCGACAACATACTACCTTCCATAATGACAAGGCTACCATCCATTGGAGTAACAAAAATATCAACAAGAGACTAGCTTCCATAATGACAAGGCTACCATTCATTGGAGTAACAGAAAACACAACCACAAACATCCTTCGATAATGACAAGGATACCATCCATTTGAGTTACAAACATTGGGACAATAAACTACCTTCCATAATGACAAGGTTACCATCCATTAGAGTATCAAAAATATCAACAAGAGACTACCTTCCATAATGACAAGGCTACCATCCTTTAGAGTAACAAAAATCTCAACAACAGACTACCTTCCATAAGGACAAGGCTACCATCCATTGGAGTAACAAAAATCGGGACAATAGACTACCTTCCAAAATGACAGGGCTACCATCCATTGGAGTAACAAAAATCTCAACAACAGACTACCTTCAATAATGACAAGGCTACCATCCATTGGAGTGACAAAGATATCGATAACATACTACCTTCCATAATGACAAGGCTACAATCTATTGGAATAACAAAAATCTCGACAACAAACTACATTCCATAATGAGAAGGCTACAATCCAATGCAGTAACAAAAATCTCGACAATAGACTACCTTCCATAATTATAAGTTTACCATCCACTGGACTAACAAAAATCTGAACAATAGACTACATTTCATAATGATAAGGTAACCATCCATTGGAGTAACAGAAATCACAACAACAGGCAACCTTCCATAATGACAAGAATACCATCAATTTGAGTAACAAAAATATGGACAACAGACTACATTCCATATTGACAAGGCTACCATCCATTGGAGTAACAAAAATATCAAGACACTACCTTCCATAATTACAAGGCTACCATCCATTGGAGTAACAAAAATCTCGACGACAGACTACCTTCCATAATGACAAGGCTACCATCCATTGGAGTAACAAAGATATCGATAACATATTACCTTTCATAATGACAAGGCTACCATCCAATGGAGTAACAAAACTATCGACAACAGACTACCTTCCATAATGACAAGTCTACCATCCATTAGAGTAACAAAAATATGGACAACAGACTACCTTCAATAATGACAAGGCTACCATCCATTGGAGTAACCGAAATTACAACGACAGACTACCTTCCATAATGAGAAGGCTACCATCCAATTGAGTAACAAAAATTGGGACAACAGACTACCTTCCATAATGAGAAGACTATCATCCATTAGAGTAACAAAAATATCAACAAGAGACTAACTTCCATAATGACAAGGCTACCATCCATTGGAGTAACAAAAATATCGACAACATAGTAACTTCCATAATGACAAGGCTACCATCCATTGGAGTAACAAAAATCGCGACAACAGACTACCCTCCATAATGACAAGGCTACCATCCATTGGTGTAACAAAAATCTCGACAACCGACTACCTTACATAATGACAAGGGTACCGTCCATTGGAGTAACAAAAATCTCGACAACAGACTACCTTCCATATTGACAAGTCTATAATCTATGGGAATAACAAAAATCTCGACAACAGACTACCTTCCATAATGACAAGGCTACAATCTGATGGATTAACAAAAATCTCGATAGTAGACTACCTTCCATAATGACAAGTCCACCATCAACTGGAGTAACAAAAATCTGAACAATAGACTACCTTCCATAATGACAAGGCTACCATCCATTGGAGTAACAAAAATCACGACAACATACTACCTTCCATAATGACAAGGATACCATCCATTTGAGTAACAAAAATATGGACAACAGACAACCTTCCATAATGACAAGGCTACCATCCATTGGAGTAACAAAAATATGAACAACAGACTACCTTCCATAATGACAAGGCTACCATCCATTGGAGTAACAAAAATCTCGACAACAGACTACCTTCCATAATGACAAGGCTACCATCCATTTGAGGAACAAATATATCGATAATATACTACCTTCCATAATGACAAGGCAACCATCCAAGGGAGTAACAAAAATATCGACAACAGACTACCTAGCATAATGACAAGGATACCATTCATTAGAGTAACAAAAATCTGGACAACAGACTACCTTCCATAATGACAAGGCTACCATCCATTGGATTAACAAAGATATCGACAACATACTACCTTCCATAATGACAAGGCTACCATCCATTGGAGTAACAAAAATATCAACAAGAGACTAGCTTCCATAATGACAAGGCTACAATTCATTGGAGTAACAGAAAACACAACCACAAACATCCTTCCATAATGACAAGGATACCATCCATTTGAGTTACAAACATTGGGACAATAAACTACCTTCCATAATGACAAGGTTACCATCCATTAGAGTATCAAAAATATCAACAAGAGACTACCTTCCATAATGACAAGGCTACCATCCTTTAGAGTAACAAAAATCTCAACAACAGACTACCTTCCATAAGGACAAGGCTACCATCCATTGGAGTAACAAAAATCGGGACAATAGACTACCTTCCAAAATGACAGGGCTACCATCCATTGGAGTAACAAAAATCTCAACAACAGACTACCTTCAATAATGACAAGGCTACCATCCATTGGAGTGACAAAGATATCGATAACATACTACCTTCCATAATGACAAGGCTACAATCTATTGGAATAACAAAAATCTCGACAACAAACTACATTCCATAATGAGAAGGCTACAATCCAATGCAGTAACAAAAATCTCGACAATAGACTACCTTCCATAATTATAAGTTTACCATCCACTGGACTAACAAAAATCTGAACAATAGACTACATTTCATAATGATAAGGTAACCATCCATTGGAGTAACAGAAATCACAACAACAGGCAACCTTCCATAATGACAAGAATACCATCAATTTGAGTAACAAAAATATGGACAACAGACTACATTCCATATTGACAAGGCTACCATCCATTGGAGTAACAAAAATATCAAGACACTACCTTCCATAATTACAAGGCTACCATCCATTGGAGTAACAAAAATCTCGACGACAGACTACCTTCCATAATGACAAGGCTACCATCCATTGGAGTAACAAAGATATCGATAACATATTACCTTTCATAATGACAAGGCTACCATCCAATGGAGTAACAAAACTATCGACAACAGACTACCTTCCATAATGACAAGTCTACCATCCATTAGAGTAACAAAAATATGGACAACAGACTACCTTCAATAATGACAAGGCTACCATCCATTGGAGTAACCGAAATTACAACGACAGACTACCTTCCATAATGAGAAGGCTACCATCCAATTGAGTAACAAAAATTGGGACAACAGACTACCTTCCATAATGAGAAGACTATCATCCATTAGAGTAACAAAAATATCAACAAGAGACTAACTTCCATAATGACAAGGCTACCATCCATTGGAGTAACAAAAATATCGACAACATAGTAACTTCCATAATGACAAGGCTACCATCCATTGGAGTAACAAAAATCGCGACAACAGACTACCCTCCATAATGACAAGGCTACCATCCATTGGTGTAACAAAAATCTCGACAACCGACTACCTTACATAATGACAAGGGTACCGTCCATTGGAGTAACAAAAATCTCGACAACAGACTACCTTCCATATTGACAAGTCTATAATCTATTGGAATAACAAAAATCTCGACAACAGACTACCTTCCATAATGACAAGGCTACAATCTGATGGATTAACAAAAATATCGACAGTAGACTACCTTCCATAATGACAAGTCCACCATCAACTAGAGTAACAAAAATCTGAACAATAGACTACCTTACATAATGACAAGGCTACCATCCATTGGAGTAACAAATATCTCGACAACATACTACCTTCCATAATGACAAGGATACAATCCATTTGAGTAACAAAAATGTGGACAACAGACAACCTTCCATAATGACAAGGCTACCATCCATTGGAGTAACAAAAATATGAATAACATACTACCTTCCATAATGACAAGGCTACCATCCATTGGAGTAACAAAAATATCGACAACAGATTACCTTCCATAATGACAAGGCTACCATCCATTTGAGGAACAAATATATCGATAATATACTACCTTCCATAATGACAAGGCAACCATCCAAGGGAGTAACAAAAATATCGACAACAGACTACCTAGCATAATGACAAGGATACCATTCATTAGAGTACCAAAAATCTGGACAGCAGACTACCTTCCATAATGACAAGGCTACCATCCATTGGATTAACAAAGATATCGACAACATACTACCTTCCATAATGACAACGCTACTATCCATTGGAGTAACAAAAATATCAACAAGAGACTAGCTTCCATAATGACAAGGCTACCATTCATTGGAGTAACAAAAATCTCGACAACTGACTACCTTCCATAATGACAAGGGTACCATCCATTGGAGTAACAAAAATCTCAACAACAGACTACCTTTCATATTGAAAAGTCTACAATCTATTGGAATAACAAAAATCTCGACAACAGACTACCTTCCATAATGACAAGGCTACAATCTAATGGATTAACAAAAATCTCGACAGTAGACTACCTTCCATAATGACAAGTCCACCATCAACTGGAGTAACAAAAATCTGAACAATAGACTACCTTCCATAATGACAAGGCTACCGTCCATTGGAGTAATAGAAATCACAACAACAGACAACCTTCCATAATGACAAGGATACCATCCATTGGAGTAACAAAAATCTCGACAATAGACTACCTTCCATAATGACAAGGGTACCATCCGTTGGAGTAACAAAAATCTCGACAACAGACTACCTTCCATAATGACAAGTCTACCATCCATTGGAGTAACAAAAATCTCGACAACAGACAATCTTCCATAATGACAAGGATACCATCCATTTGAGTAACAAAAATTGGGACAACAGACTACCTTCCATAATGACAAGGCTACCTTCCATTGGAGTAACAAAAATATCAACAAGAGACTACCTCCCTTAATGACAAGGCTACCATCCATTGGAGTCACAAAAATCTCAACAATAGACTACCTTCCATAATGACAAGGCTACCATCCATTGGAGTAACAGAAATCACAACAACAGACAACCTTCCATAAGGACATGGCTACCATCCAATGGAGTAACAAAAATATCGATAACAGACTACCTTCCACAATGACAAGGCTACCATCCATTAGAGTAACAAAAATCTGGACAACAGACTCCCTTCCATATTGACAAGGCTACCATCCATTGGAGTAACAGAAATCACAACGACAGACAACCTTCCATAATGACAAGGCTACCATCCATTGGAGTAACAAAAATATCGACAACATACTAACTTCCATAATGACAAGGCTACCATCCATTGGAGTAACAAAAATCGCGACAACAGACTACCCTCCATAATGACAAGGCTACCATCCATTGGTGTAACAAAAATCTCGACAACAGACTACCTTACATAATGACAAGGGTACCGTCCATTGGAGTAACAAAAATCTCGACAACAAACTACCTTCCATATTGACAAGTCTATAATCTATTGGAATAACAAAAATCTCGACAACAGACTACCTTCCATAATGACAAGGCTACAATCTGATGGATTAACAAAAATATCGACAGTAGACTACCTTCCATAATGACAAGTCCACCATCAACTGGAGTAACAAAAATCTGAACAATAGACTACCTTACATAATGACAAGGCTACCATCCATTGGAGTAACAAATATCTCGACAACATACTACCTTCCATAATGACAAGGATACAATCCATTTGAGTAACAAAAATGTGGACAACAGACAACCTTCCATAATGACAAGGCTACCATCCATTGGAGTAACAAAAATATGAACAACAGACTACCTTCCATAATGACAAGGCTACCATCCATTGGAGTAACAAAAATCTCGACAACAGATTACCTTCCATAATGACAAGGCTACCATCCATTTGAGGAATAAATATATCGATAATATACTACCTTCCATAATGACAAGGCAACCATCCAAGGGAGTAACAAAAATATCGACAACAGACTACCTAATATAATGACAAGGATACCATTCATTAGAGTACCAAAAATATGGACAACAGACTACCTTCCATAATGACAAGGCTACCATCCATTGGATTAACAAAGATATCTACAACATACTACCTTCCATAATGACAACGCTACTATCCATTGGATTAACAAAAATATCAACAAGAGACTAGCTTGCATAATGACAAGGCTACCATTCATTGGCGTAACAAAAATCTCGACAACTGACTACCTTCCATAATGTCAAGGGTACCATCCATTGGAGTAACAAAAATCTCAACAACAGACTACCTTTCATATTGAAAAGTCTACAATCTATTGGAATAACAAAAATCTCGACAACAGACTACCTTCCATAATGACAAGGCTACAATCTAATGGATTAACAAAAATCTCGACAGTAGACTACCTTCCATAATGACAAGTCCACCATTAACTGGAGTAACAAAAATCTGAACAATAGACTACCTTCCATAATGACAAGGCTACCATCCATTGGAGTAATAGAAATCACAACAACAGACAACCCTCCATAATGACAAGGATACCATCCATTGGAGTAACAAAAATCTCGACAATAGAGTACCTTCCATAATGACAAGGGTACCATCCGTTGGAGTAACAAAAATCTCGACAACAGACTACCTTCCATAATGACAAGTCTACCATCCATTGGAGTAACAAAAATCTCTACAACGGACAATCTTCCATAATGACAAGGATACCATCCATTTGAGTAACAAAAATTGGGACAACAGACTACCATCCATAATGACAAGGCTACCTTCCATTGGAGTCACAAAAATCTCAACAATAGACTACCTTCCATAATGACAAGGCTACCATCCATTGGAGTATCAAAGATATTGACAACATACTACCTTCATAATGACAAGGCTACCATCCATTAGAGTAACAAAAATCACGACAACAAACTACCTTCCATAATGACAAGGCTACCATCCATTAGAATAACAAAAATATCGACAATAGACTACCTTCCATAATGAAAAGGCTACAATCCAATGGAGTAACAAAAATCTAGAAAACAGACTACATTCCATAATGACAAGGATACCATCCATTGGAGTAACAAAAATCTCAACAATAGACTACCTTCCCAAATGACAAGGGTACCATCCATTGGAGAAACAGAAATCACAAGGACAGACAACCTTCCATAATAACAAGGCTACCATCCATTAGAGTAACAAAAATCGGGACAATAGACTACCTTCCAAAATGACAGGGCTACCATCCATTGGAGTAGCAAAAATTTCAACAAGAGACTACCTTCCATAATGACAAGGTTACCATACACTGGAGTAACAAAAATCTGAACAATAGACTACTTTCCATAATGACAAGGTTACCATCCATTGGAGTAACAGAAATCACCACGACAAACAAGCTTCCATAATGACAAGGATACCATCCATTTGAGTAACAAAAATTGGGACAACAGACTACCTTCCATAATGACAAGGCTACCACTCATTGGAGTAACAAAAATATCAACAAGAGACCACCTTCCATAATGACAAGACTACCATCCATTGGAGTAACAAAAATCTCAACAACAGACTACCTTCCATAAGGACATGGCTACCATCCAATGGAGTAACAAAAATATCGATAACAGACTACCTTCCACAATGACAAGGCTACCATCCATTAGAGTAACAAAAATCTGGACAACAGACTACCTTCCATATTGACAAGGCTACCATCCATTGGAGTAACAGAAATCACAATGACAGACAACCTTCCATAATGACAAGGCTACCATCCATTAGAGTAACAAAAATCGGGACAATAGACTACCTTCCAAAATGACAGGGCTACCATCCATTGGAGTAACAAAAATCTCAACAACAGACTACCTTCCATAATGACAAGGCTACCATCCATTGGAGTGACAAAGATATCGATAACATACTACCTTCCATAATGACAAGGCTACAATCTATTGGAATAACAAAAATCTCGACAACAAACTACATTCCATAATGAGAAGGCTACAATCCAATGCAGTAACAAAAATCTCGACAACAGACTACCTTCCATAATGATAAGTTTACCATCCATTGGAGTAACAAAAATCTAAACAATAGACTACATTTCATAATGATAAGGCTACCATCCATTGGAGTAACAGAAATCACAACAACAGACAACCTTCCATAATGACAAGAATACCATCAATTTGAGTAACAAAAATATAGACAACAGACTACCTTCCATATTGACAAGGCTACCATCCATTCGAGTAACAAAAATATCAAGACACTACCTTCCATAATTATAAGGCTACCATCCATTGGAGTAACAAAAATATCGACAACAGACTACCTTCCATAATGACAAGGCTACCATCCATTGGAGTTACAAAGATATCGATAACATATTACCTTTCATAATGACAAGGCTACCATCCAATGGAGTAACAATACTATCGACAACAGACTACCTTCCATAATGACAAGTCTACCATCCATTAGAGTAACAAAAATATGGACAACAGACTACCTTCAATAATGACAAGGCTACCATCCATTGGATTAACAAAGATATCGATAACATACTACCTTCCATAATGACAAGGCTACCATCCATTGGAGTAACAAAAATTGCGACAACAGACTACCTTCCATAATGATAAGGCTACCATCCATTGGAGTAACAAAAATCTCGACAACAGACTACCTTACATAATGACAAGGGTACCGTCCATTGGAGTAACAAAAATCTCGACAACAGACTACCTTCCATATTGACAAGTCTATAATCTAGTGGAATAACAAAAATCACGACAACAGACTACCTTCCATAATGACAAGGTTACAATCCAATGGAGTAACAAAAATCTGGACAACAGACTACCTTCCATAATGACAAGTCCACCATCAACTGGAGTTAAAAAAATATGAACAATAGACTACCTTCCATAATGACAAGGCTTCCATACATTGGAGTAACAGAAAACACAACGACAGACAACCTTCCATAATGAGAAGGATACCATCCATTTGAGTAACAAAAATTGGGCCAACAAACTACCTTCCATAATGAAAAGGCTACCATCCATTGGAGTATCAAAAATATCAACAAGAGACTACCTTCCATAATGACAAGGCTACCATCCATTGGAGTAACAAAAATCTCAACAACAGACTACCTTCCATAATGACAAGGCTACCATCCATTAGAGTAACAAAAATAGGGACCACAGACTACCTTCCATAATGGCAGGGCTACCATCAATTGGAGTTACGAAAATGTCAACAAGAGACTACCTTCCATAATGACAAGGCTACTATCCACTAGAGTAACAAAAATCTGAACAATAGACTACCTTCCATAATGACAAGGCTACCATCCATTGGAGTAACATAAATCACCACGACAGACAACCTTCCATAATGACAAGGATACCATCCATTTGAGTAACAAAAATTGGGACAACAGACTACCTTCCATAATGACAAGGCTACCATCCATTGGAGTAAAAAAAATATCAACAAGAGACTACCTTCCATAATGACAAGGCTACCATCCATTGGAGTAAAAAAAATCTCAATAATGACAAGGCTACCATCAATTGGAGTATCAAAGATATCGACAACATACTACCTTCCATAATGACAAGGCTACCATCTAATGGAGTAAAAAAAATATCGACAACAAACTACCTTCCATAATGACAAGGCTACCATCCATTAGAGTAACAAAAATCTGGATAATAGACTACCTTCCATAATGACAAGGCTACCATCCATTAGAGTAACAGAAATCTCGACCACAGACTACCTTCCATAAGGAGAAGTCTACCATCCATTGGAGTAACAAAGATATCGACAACATACTACCTTTCATAATGACAAGGCTACCATCCATTGGAGTTACAAAGATATCGATAACATATTACCTTTCATAATGACAAGGCTACCATCCAATGGAGTAACAAAACTATCGACAACAGACTACCTTCCATAATGACAAGTCTACCATCCATTAGAGTAACAAAAATATGGACAACAGACTACCTTCAATAATGACAAGGCTACCATCCATTGCATTAACAAAGATATCGATAACATACTACCTTCCATAATGACAAGGCTACCATCCATTGGAGTAACAAAAATTGCGACAACAGACTACCTTCCATAATGATAAGGCTACCATCCATTGGAGTAACAAAAATCTCGACAACAGACTACCTTACATAATGACAAGGGTACCGTCCATTGGAGTAACAAAAATCTCGACAACAGACTACCTTCCATATTGACAAGTCTATAATCTAGTGGAATAACAAAAATCATGACAACAGACTACCTTCCATAATGAAAAGGTTACAATCCAATGGAGTAACAAAAATCTGGACAACAGACTACCTTCCATAATGACAAGTCCACCATCAACTGGAGTTAAAAAAATATGAACAATAGACTACCTTCCATAATGACAAGGCTTCCATACATTGGAGTAACAGAAAACACAACGACAGACAACCTTCCATAATGAGAAGGATACCATCCATTTGAGTAACAAAAATTGGGCCAACAAACTACCTTCCATAATGAAAAGGCTACCATCCATTGGAGTATCAAAAATATCAACAAGAGACTACCTTCCATAATGACAAGGCTACCATCCATTGGAGTAACAAAAATCTCAACAACAGACTACCTTCCATAATGACAAGGCTACCATCCATTAGAGTAACAAAAATAGGGACCACAGACTACCTTCCATAATGGCAGGGCTACCATCAATTGGAGTTACGAAAATGTCAACAAGAGACTACCTTCCATAATGACAAGGCTACTATCCACTAGAGTAACAAAAATCTGAACAATAGACTACCTTCCATAATGACAAGGCTACCATCCATTGGAGTAACATAAATCACCACGACAGACAACCTTCCATTATGACAAGGATACCATCCATTTGAGTAACAAAAATTGGGACAACAGACTACCTTCCATAATGACAAGGCTACCATCCATTGGAGTAAAAAAAATATCAACAAGAGACTACCTTCCATAATGACAAGGCTACCATCCATTGGAGTAAAAAAAATCTCAATAATGACAAGGCTACCATCCATTGGAGTATCAAAGATATCGACAACATACTACCTTCCATAATGACAAGGCTACCATCTAATGGAGTAAAAAAAATATCGACAACAAACTACCTTCCATAATGACAAGGCTACCATCCATTAGAGTAACAAAAATCTGGATAATAGACTACCTTCCATAATGACAAGGCTACCATCCATTAGAGTAACAGAAATCTCGACCACAGACTACCTTCCATAAGGAGAAGTCTACCATCCATTGGAGTAACAAAGATATCGACAACATACTACCTTTCATAATGACAAGGCTACAATCCATTGGAGTAACAAAAATATGGACAACATACTACCTTCAATAATGACAAGGCTACCATCCATTGGATTAACAAAGATATCAATAACATACTACCTTCCATAATGACAAGGCTACCATCCATTGGAGTAACAAAAATCGCAACAACAGACTACCTTCCATAATGATAACGCTACCATCCATTGGAGTAACAAAAATCTCGACAACAGACTACCTTACATAATGACAAGGGTACCGTCCATTGGAGTAACAAAAATCTCGACAACAGACTACCTTCCATATTGACATGTCTATAATCTATTGGAATAACAAAAATCACGACAACATACTACCTTCCATAATGACAAGGCTACAATCCAATGGAGTAACAAAAATCTCGACAACAGACTACCTTCCATTATGACAAGTCCACCATCAACTAGAGTAACAAAAATCTGAACAATAGACTACCTTCCATAATGACAAGGCTTCCATACATTGGAGTAACATAAATCACAACGACAAACAACCTTCCATAATGAGAAGGATACCATCCATTTGAGTAACAAAAATTGGGATAACAAACTACCTTCCATAAAGAAAAGGCTACCATCCATTGGAGTATCAAAAATATCAACAAGAGACTACCTTCCATAATGACAAGGCTACCATCCATTGGAGTAACAAAAATCTCAACAATAGACTACCTTCCATAATGACAAGGCTACCATCCATTAGAGTAACAAAAATAGGGACCATAGACTACCTTCCAAAATGACAGGGCTACCATCAATTGGAGTTACGAAAATGTCAACAAGAGACTACCTTCTATAATGACAAGGCTACTATCCACTGGAGTAACAAAAATCTGAACATTAGACTACCTTCCATAATGACAAGGCTACCATCCATTGGAGTAACAGTAATCACCAAGACTGAAAACCTTCCACAATGACAAGGATACCATCCATTTGAGTAACAAAAATTGGGACAACAGACTACCTTCCATAATGACAAGGCTACCATCCATTGGAGTAAAAAAATATCAACAAGAGACTACCTTCCATAATGACAAGGCTACCATCCATTGGAGTAAACAAAATCTCAATAATGACAAGGCTACCATCCATTAGAGTATCAAAGATATCGACAACATACTACCTTCCATAATTACAAGGCTACCATCCAATGGAGTAAAAAAAATATCGACAACAGACTACCTTCCATAATGACAAGGCTACCATCCATTAGAGTAACAAAAATCTGGACAATAGACTACCTTCCATAATGACAAGGCTACCATCCATTGGAGTAACATAAATCACCACGACAGACAACCTTCCATAATGACAAGGATACCATCCATTTGAGTAACAAAAATTGGGACAACAGACTACCTTCCATAATGACAAGGCTACCATCCATTGGAGTAAAAAAAATATCAACAAGAGACTACCTTCCATAATGACAAGGCTACCATCCATTGGAGTAAAAAAAATCTCAATAATGACAAGGCTACAATCCATTGGAGTATCAAAGATATCGACAACATACAACCTTCCATAATGACAAGGCTACCATCTAATGGAGTAAAAAAAATATCGACAACAAACTACCTTCCATAATGACAAGGCTACCATCCATTAGAGTAACAAAAATCTGGATAATAGACTACCTTCCATAATGACAAGGCTACCATCCATTAGAGTAACAGAAATCTCGACCACAGACTACCTTCCATAAGGAGAAGTCTACCATCCATTGGAGTAACAAAGATATCGACAACATACTACCTTTCATAATGACAAGGCTACAATCCATTGGAGTAACAAAAATATGGACAACATACTACCTTCAATAATGACAAGGCTACCATCCATTGGATTAACAAAGATATCAATAACATAATACCTTCCATAATGACAAGGCTACCATCCATTGGAGTAACAAAAATCGCAACAACAGACTACCTTCCATAATGATAAGGCTACCATCCATTGGAGTAACAAAAATCTCGACAACAGACTACCTTACATAATGACAAGGGTACCGTCCATTGGAGTAACAAAAATCTCGACAACAGACTACCTTCCATATTGACATGTCTATAATCTATTGGAATAACAAAAATCACGACAACATACTACCTTCCATAATGACAAGGCTACAATCCAATGGAGTAACAAAAATCTCGACAACAGACTACCTTCCATTATGACAAGTCCACCATCAACTGGAGTAACAAAAATCTGAACAATAGACTACCTTCCATAATGACAAGGCTTCCATACATTGAAGTAACATAAATCACAACGACAAACAACCTTCCATAATGAGAAGGATACCATCCATTTGAGTAACAAAAATTGGGATAACAAACTACCTTCCATAAAGAAAAGGCTACCATCCATTGGAGTATCAAAAATATCAACAAGAGACTACCTTCCATAATGACAAGGCTACCATCCATTGGAGTAACAAAAATCTCAACAATAGACTACCTTCCATAATGACAAGGCTACCATCCATTAAAGTAACAAAAATAGGGACCACAGACTACCTTCCATAATGACAGGGCTACCATCAATTAGAGTTACGAAAATGTCAACAAGAGACTACCTTCTATAATGACAAGGCTACTATCCACTGGAGTAACAAAAATCTGAACATTAGACTACCTTCCATAATGACAAGGCTACCATCCATTGGAGTAACAGTAATCACCAAGACAGAAAACCTTCCACAATGACAAGGATACCATCCATTTGAGTAACAAAAATTGGGACAACAGACTACCTTCCATAATGACAAGGCTACCATCCATTGGAGTAAAAAAAATATCAACAAGAGACTACCTTCCATAATGACAAGGCTACCATCCATTGGAGTAAACAAAATCTCAATAATGACAAGGCTACCATCCATTAGAGTATCAAAGATATCGACAACATACTACCTTCCATAATTACAAGGCTACCATCCAATGGAGTAAAAAAAATATCGACAACAGACTACCTTCCATAATGAGAAGGCTACCATCCATTAGAGTAACAAAAATCTGGACAATAGACTACCTTCCATAATGACAAGGCTACCATCCATTGGAGTAACATAAATCACCACGACAGACAACCTTCCATAATGACAAGGATACCATCCATTTGAGTAACAAAAATTGGGACAACAGACTACCTTCCATAATGACAAGGCTACCATCCATTGGAGTAAAAAAAATATCAACAAGAGACTACCTTCCATAATGACAAGGCTACCATCCATTGGAGTAAAAAAAATCTCAATAATGACAAGGCTACCATCCATTGGAGTATCAAAGATATCGACAACATACAACCTTCCATAATGACAAGGCTACCATCTAATGGAGTAAAAAAAATATCGACAACAAACTACCTTCCATAATGACAAGGCTACCATCCATTAGAGTAACAAAAATCTGGATAATAGACTACCTTCCATAATGACAAGGCTACCATCCATTAGAGTAACAGAAATCTCGACCACAGACTACCTTCCATAAGGAGAAGTCTACCATCCATTGGAGTAACAAAGATATCGACAACATACTACCTTTCATAATGACAAGGCTACAATCCATTGGAGTAACAAAAATATGGACAACATACTACCTTCAATAATGACAAGGCTACCATCCATTGGATTAACAAAGATATCAATAACATAATACCTTCCATAATGACAAGGCTACCATCCATTGGAGTAACAAAAATCGCAACAACAGACTACATTCCATAATGATAAGGCTACCATCCATTGGAGTAACAAAAATCTCGACAACAGACTACCTTACATAATGACAAGGGTACCGTCCATTGGAGTAACAAAAATCTCAACAACAGACTACCTTCCATATTGACATGTCTATAATCTATTGGAATAACAAAAATCACGACAACATACTACCTTCCATAATGACAAGGCTACAATCCAATGGAGTAACAAAAATCTCGACAACAGACTACCTTCCATTATGACAAGTCCACCATCAACTGGAGTAACAAAAATCTGAACAATAGACTACCTTCCATAATGACAAGGCTTCCATACATTGGAGTAACATAAATCACAACGACAAACAACCTTCCATAATGAGAAGGATACCATCCATTTGAGTAACAAAAATTGGGATAACAAACTACCTTCCATAAAGAAAAGGCTACCATCCATTGGAGTATCAAAAATATCAACAAGAGACTACCTTCCATAATGACAAGGCTACCATCCATTGGAGTAACAAAAATCTCAACAATAGACTACCTTACATAATGACAAGGCTACCATCCATTAGAGTAACAAAAATAGGGACCACAGACTATCTTCCATAATGACAGGGCTACCATCAATTGGAGTTACGAAAATGTCAACAAGAGACTACCTTCTATAATGACAAGGCTACTATCCACTGGAGTAACAGTAATCACCAAGACAGAAAACCTTCCACAATGACAAGGATACCATCCATTTGAGTAACAAAAATTGGGACAACAGACTACCTTCCATAATGACAAGGCTACCCATCCATTGGAGTAAAAAAAATATCAACAAGAGACTACCTTCCATAATGACAAGGCTACCATCCATTGGAGTAAACAAAATCTCAATAATGACAAGGCTACCATCCATTAGAGTATCAAAGATATCGACAACATACTACCTTCCATAATTACAAGGCTACCATCCAATGGAGTAAAAAAAATATCGACAACAGACTACCTTCCATAATGACAAGGCTACCATCCATTAGAGTAACAAAAATCTGGACAATAGACTACCTTCCATAATGACAAGGCTACCATCCATTGGAGTAACATAAATCACCACGACAAACAACCTTCCATAATGACAAGGATACCATCCATTTGAGTAACAAAAATTGGGACAACAGACTACCTTCCATAATGACAAGGCTACCATCCATTGGAGTAAAAAAAATATCAACAAGAGACTACCTTCCATAATGACAAGGCTACCATCCATTGGAGTAAAAAAAATCTCAATAATGACAAGGCTACCATCCATTGGAGTATCAAAGATATCGACAACATACTACCTTCCATAATGACAAGGCTACCATCTAATGGAGTAAAAAAAATATCGACAACAAACTACCTTCCATAATGACAAGGCTACCATCCATTAGAGTAACAAAAATTTGGATAATAGACTACCTTCCATAATGACAAGGCTACCATCCATTAGAGTAACAGAAATCTCGACCACAGACTACCTTCCATAAGGAGAAGTCTACCATCCATTGGAGTAACAAAGATATCGACAACATACTACCTTTCATAATGACAAGGCTACAATCCATTGGAGTAACAAAAATATGGACAACATACTACCTTCAATAATGACAAGGCTACCATCCATTGGATTAACAAAGATATCAATAACATACTACCTTCCATAATGACAAGGCTACCATCCATTGGAGTAACAAAAATCGCAACAACAGACTACCTTCCATAATGATAAGGCTACCATCCATTGGAGTAACAAAAATTTCGACAACAGACTACCTTACATAATGACAAGGGTACCGTCCATTGGAGTAACAAAAATCTCGACAACAGACTACCTTCCATATTGACATGCCTATAATCTATTGGAATAACAAAAATCACGACAACATACTACCTTCCATAATGACAAGGCTACAATCCAATGGAGTAACAAAAATCTCGACAACATACTACCTTCCATTATGACAAGTCCACCATCAACTGGAGTAACAAAAATCTGAACAATCGACTACCTTCTATAATGACAAGGCTTCCATACATTGGAGTAACATAAATCACAACGACAAACAACCTTCCATAATGAGAAGGATACCATCCATTTGAGTAACAAAAATTGGGATAACAAACTACCTTCCATAAAGAAAAGGCTACCATCCATTGGAGTATCAAAAATATCAACAAGAGACTACCTTCCATAATGACAAGGCTACCATCCATTGGAGTAACAAAAATCTCAACAATAGACTACCTTCCATAATGACAAGGCTACCATCCATTAGAGTAACAAAAATAGGGACCACAGACTACCTTCCATAATGACAGGGCTACCATCAATTGGAGTTACGAAATTGTCAACAAGAGACTACCTTCTATAATGACAAGGCTACTATCCACTGGAGTAACAAAAATCTGAACAATAGACTACCTTCCATAATGACAAGGCTACCATCCATTGGAGTAACAGTAATCACCAAGACAGAAAACCTTCCACAATGACAAGGATACCATCCATTTGAATAACAAAAATTGGGACAACAGACTACCTTCCATAATGACAAGGCTACCATCCATTGGAGTAAAAAAAATATCAACAAGAGACTACCTTCCATAATGACAAGGCTACCATCCATTGGAGTAAACAAAATCTCAATAATGACAAGGCTACCATCCATTAGAGTATCAAAGATATCGACAACATACTACCTTCCATAATTACAAGGCTACCATCCAATGGAGTAAAAAAAATATCGACAACAGACTACCTTCCATAATGACAAGGCTACCATCCATTAGAGTAACAAAAATCTGGACAATAGACTACCTTCCATAATGACAAGGCTACCATCCATTGGAGTAACAGAAATCTCGACAACAGACTACCTTCCATAAGGAGAAGGCTACCATCCATTGGAGTAACAAAGATATCGACAACATACTACCTTCCATAATGACAAGGCTACAATCCATTGGAGTAACAAAAATATGGACAACAGACTACCTTCAATAATGACAAGGCTACCATCCATTGGATTAACAAAGATATTGATAACATACTACCTTCCATAATGACAAGGCTACCATCCATTGGAGTAACAAAAATCACAACAACAGACTACCTTCCATAATGATAAGGCTACCATCCATTGGAGTAACAAAAATCTCGACAACATACTACCTTACATAATGACAAGGGTACCGTCCATTGGAGTAACAAAAATCTCGACAATAGACTACCTTCCATATTGACAAGTCTATAATCTATTGGAATAACAAAAATCACGACAACAGACTACCTTCCATAATGACAAGGCTACAATCCAATGGAGTAACAAAAATCTCGACAACAGACTACCTTCCATAATGACAAGTCCACCATCAACTGGAGTAACAAAAACCTGAACAATAGACTACCTTCCATAATGAAAAGGCTTCCATACATTGGAGTAACAGAAATCACAACGACAGACAACCTTCCATAATGAGAAGGATACCATCCATTTGCGTAACAAAAATTGGGACAACAAACTACCTTAAATAATGAAAAGGCTACCATCCATTGGAGTATCAAAAATATCAACAAGAGACTACCTTCCATAATGACAAGGCTACCATCCATTGGAGTAACAAAAATCTCAACAACAGACTACCTTCCATAATGACAAGGCTACCATCCATTAGAGTAACAAAAATAGGGACCACAGACTACCTTCCATAATGACAGGGCTACCATCAATTGGAGTTACGAAAAAGTCAACAAGAGACTACCTTCCATAATGACAATGCTACTATTCACTGGAGTACCAAAAATATGAACAATAGACTACCTTCCATAATGACAAGGCTACCATCCATTAGAGTAACAGTAATCACCAAGACAGACAACCTTCCATAATGACAAGGATACCATCCATTTGAGTAACAAAAATTGGGACAACAGACTACCTTCCATAATAAAAAGGCTACCATCCATTGGAGTAAAAAAAATATCAACAAGAGACTACCTTCCAAAATAACAAGGCTACCATCCATTGGAGTAAAAAAAATCTCAACAACAGACTACCTTCAATAATGACAAGGCTACCATCCATTGGAGTATCCAAGATATCGACAACATACTACCTTCCATAATGACAAGGCTACCATCCAAAGGAGTAAAAAAAATATCGACAACAGACTACCTTCCATAATGACAAGGGTACCATCCATTGGAGTAACAAAAATCTCGACAACAAACTAGCTTCCATAATTACAAGTCTACAATCCATTGGAATAAGAAAAATCTCGACAACAGACTACCTTCCATAATGACAAGGCTATCATCCATTAGAGTACCAAAAATCGGGACCACAGACTACCTTCCATAATGACATGGCTACCATCCATGGGAGTAACAAAAATGTAAACAAGAGACTATCTTCCATAATGACAAGGCTACTATCCACTGGAGTAACAAAAATCTGAACAATAGACTACCTTCCATAATGACAAGGCTACCATCCATTGGAGTAACAAAAATCACCACGACTGAAAACCTTCCATAATGACAACTCTACAAGCCAATGGAATAACAAAAATCTCGACAACAGACTACCTTCCATAATGACAAGGCTACCATCCATTAGAGTAACAAAAATAGGGACCACAGACTACCTTCCATAATGACAGGGCTACCATCAATTGGAGTAACAAAAATGTCAACAAGAGACTACCTTCCATAATGACAAGGCTACTATCCACTGGAGTAACAAAAATCTGAACAATAGACTACGTTCCATAATGACAAGGCTACCGTCCATTGGAGTAACAGAAACCACCACGACATACAACCTTCCATAATGACAAGGATACCATCCATTTGAGTAACAAAAATTGGGACAATAGACTACCTTCCATAATGACAAGGCTACCATCCATTGGAGTAAAAAAAAAATCAACAAGAGACTACCTTCCATAAGGACAAGGCTACCATCCATTGGAGTAACAAAAATCTTAACAACAGACTACCTTTAATAATGACAAGGCTACCATCCATTGGAGTATCAAAGATATCGACAACATACTACCTTCCATAATGAGAAGGCTACCATCCAATGGAGTAAAAAAAATATCCACAACAGACTACCTTCCATAATGACAAGGCTACCATCCATTAGAGTAACAAAAATCACAACGACAGACTACCTTCCATAATGACAAGGCTACCACCCATTTGAGTAACAAAAATCGGGACAACAGACTACCTTCCATAACGACAAGGCTACCATCCATTGGAGTAACAAAAATCTAGACAACAGATTACCTTCCATAATGACAAGGCTACCATCCATTTGAATAACAAAAATCTCGACAATAGACTACCTTCCATAATGACAAGGCTATCATCCGTTAGAGTACCAAAAATCGGGACCACAGACTACCTTCCATAATGACAGGGCTACCATCCATTGGTGTAACAAAAATGTCAACAAGAGACTACCTTCCATAATGACAAGGCTACTATCCACTGGAGTAACAAAAATCTGAACAATAGACTACCTTCCATAATGACAAGGCTACCATCCATTGGAGTAACAAAAATCACCACGACAGACAACCTTCCATAATGACAAGTCTCCAAGCCAATGGAATAACAAAAATCTCGACAACAGACTACCTTCCATAATGACAAGGCTACAATTCAATGGAGTAACAAAAATCTCGACAACAGACTACCTTCCATAATGACAAGTCCACCATCAACTGGAGTAACAAAAATCTGAACAATAGACTACCTTCCATAATGACAAGGCTTCCATACATTGGAGTAACAGAAATCACAACGACAGACAACCTTCCATAATGAGAAGGATACCATCCATTTGAGTAACAAAAATTGGGACAACAAACTACCTTCCATAATGAAAAGGCTACCATCCATTGGAGTATCAAAAATATCAACAAGAGACTACCTTCCATAATGACAAGGCTACCATCCATTGGAGTAACAAAAATCACAACAACAGACTACCTTCCATAATGACAAGGCTACCATCCATTAGAGTAACAAAAATAGGGACCACAGACTACCTTCCATAATGACAGGGCTACCATCAATTGGAGTTACGAAAATGTCAACAAGAGACTACCTTCCATAATGACAAGGCTATTATCCACTGGAGTAACAAAAATATGAACAATAGACTACCTTCCATAATGACAAGGCTACCATCCATTGGAGTAACAGTAATCACCAACACAGACAACCTTCCATAATGACAAGGATACCATCCATTTGAGTAACAAAAATTGGGACAACAGACTACCTTCCATAATGACAAGGCTACCATCCATTGGATTAAAAAACATATCAACAAGAGACTACCTTCCATAATGACAAGGCTACCATCCATTGGAGTAAAAAAAATCTCAACAACAGACTACCTTCAATAATGACAAGGCTACCATCCATTGGAGTATCAAAGATATCGACAACAAACTAGCTTCCATAATTACAAGTCTACCATCCATTGGAATAAGAAAAATCTCGACAACAGACTACCTTCCATAATGACAAGGCTACCATTCATTGGAGTAACAGAAATCACAACGACAGACAACGTTCCATAATGAGAAGGATACCATCCATTTGAGTAACAAAAATTGGGACAACAAACTACCTTCCATAATGACAGGGCTACCATCCATTGGAGTAACAAAAATGTAAACAAGAGACTACCTTCCATAATGACAAGGCTACTATCCACTAGAGTAACAAAAATCTGAACAATAGACTACCTACCATAATGACAAGGCTACCATCCATTGGAGTAACAAAAATCACCACGACTGAAAACCTTCCATAATGACAAGTCTACAAGCCAATGGAATAACAAAAATCTCGACAACAGACTACCTTCCATAATGACAAGGCTACCATCCATTAGAGTAACAAAAATAGGGACCACAGACTACCTTGCATAATGACAGGGCTACCATCAATTGGAGTAACAAAAATGTCAACAAGAGACTACCTTCCATAATGACAAGGCTACTATCCACTGGAGTAACAAAAATCTGAACAATAGACTACCTTCCATAATGACAAGGCCACCATCCATTGGAGTAACAGAAATCACCACGACATACAACCTTCCATAATGACAAGGATACCGTCCATTTGAGTAACAAAAATTGGGACAACAGACTACCTTCCATAATGACAAGGCTACCATCCATTGGAGTAAAAAAAATATCAACAAGAGACTACCTTCCATAATGACAAGGCTACCATCCATTGGAGTAACAAAAATCTCAACAACAGACTACCTTCAATAATGACAAGGCTACCATCCATTGGAGTATCAAAGATATCGACAACATACTACCTTCCATAATGAGAAGTCTACCATCCAATGGAGTAAAAAAAATATCAACAACAGAATACCTTCCATAATGACAAGGCTGCCATCCATTAGAGTAACAGAAATCACAACGACAGACTACCTTCCATAATGACAAGGCTACCATCCATTTGAGTAACAAAAATTGGGACAACAGACTACCTTCCATAACGACAAGGCTACCATCCATTGGAGTAACAAAAATATAGACAACAGACTACCTTCCATAATGACAAGGCTACCATCCATTGGAATAACAAAAATCTCGACAATAGACTACCTTCCATAATGACAAGGGTACCATCCATTGGAGTAACAAAAATCTCGACAACAAACTAGCTTCCATAATTACAAGTCTACAATCCATTGGAATAAGAAAAATCTCGACAACAGACTACCTTCCATAATGACAAGGCTATCATCCATTAGAGTACCAAAAATCGGGACCACAAACTACCTTCCATAATGACATGGCTACCATCCATGGGAGTAACAAAAATGTAAACAAGAGACTATCTTCCATAATGACAAGGCTACTATCCACTGGAGTAACAAAAATCTGAACAATAGACTACCTTCCATAATGACAAGGCTACCATCTATTGGAGTAACAAAAATCACCACGACTGAAAACCTTCCATAATGACAAGTCTACAAGCCAATGGAATAACAAAAATCTCGACAACAGACTACCTTCCATAATGACAAGGCTACCATCCATTAGAGTAACAAAAATAGGGACCACAGACTACCTTGCATAATGACAGGGCTACCATCAATTGGAGTAACAAAAATGTCAACAAGAGACTACCTTCCATAATGACAAGGCTACTATCCACTGGAGTAACAAAAATCTGAACAATAGACTACCTTCCATAATGACAAGGCCACCATCCATTGGAGTAACAGAAATCACCACGACATACAACCTTCCATAATGACAAGGATACCGTCCATTTGAGTAACAAAAATTGGGACAACAGACTACCTTCCATAATGACAAGGCTACCATCCATTGGAGTAAAAAAAATATCAACAAGAGACTACCTTCCATAATGACAAGGCTACCATCCATTGGAGTAACAAAAATCTCAACAACAGACTACCTTCAATAATGACAAGGCTACCATCCATTGGAGTATCAAAGATATCAACAACATACTACCTTCCATAATGAGAAGTCTACCATCCAATGGAGTAAAAAAAATATCAACAACAGAATACCTTCCATAACGACAAGGCTGCCATCCATTAGAGTAACAGAAATCACAACGACAGACTACCTTCCATAATGACAAGGCTACCATCCATTTGAGTAACAAAAATCGGGACAACAGACTACCTTCCATAACGACAAGGCTACCATCCATTGGAGTAACAAAAATATAGACAACAGACTACCTTCCATAATGACAAGGCTACCATCCATTGGAATAACAAAAATCTCGACAATAGACTACCTTCCATAATGACAAGGGTACCATCCATTGGAGTAACAAAAATCTCGACAACAAACTAGCTTCCATAATTACAAGTCTACAATCCATTGGAATAAGAAAAATCTCGACAACAGACTACCTTCCATAATGACAAGGCTATCATCCATTAGAGTACCAAAAATCGGGACCACAGACTACCTTCCATAATGACATGGCTACCATCCATGGGAGTAACAAAAATGTAAACAAGAGACTATCTTCCATAATGACAAGGCTACTATCCACTGGAGTAACAAAAATCTGAACAATAGACTACCTTCCATAATGACAAGGCTACCATCGATTGGAGTAACAAAAATCACCACGACTGAAAACCTTCCATAATGACAAGTCTACAAGCCAATGGAATAACAAAAATCTCGACAACAGACTACCTTCCATAATGACAAGGCTACCATCCATTAGAGTAACAAAAATAGGGACCACAGACTACCTTGCATAATGACAGGGCTACCATCAATTGGAGTAACAAAAATGTCAACAAGAGACTACCTTCCATAATGACAAGGCTACTATCCACTGGAGTAACAAAAATCTGAACAATAGACTACCTTCCATAATGACAAGGCCACCATCCATTGGAGTAACAGAAATCACCACGACATACAACCTTCCATAATGACAAGGATACCGTCCATTTGAGTAACAAAAATTGGGACAACAGACTACCTTCCATAATGACAAGGCTACCATCCATTGGAGTAAAAAAAATATCAACAAGAGACTACCTTCCATAATGACAAGGCTACCATCCATTGGAGTAACAAAAATCTCAACAACAGACTACCTTCAATAATGACAAGGCTACCATCCATTGGAGTATCAAAGATATCAACAACATACTACCTTCCATAATGAGAAGTCTACCATCCAATGGAGTAAAAAAAATATCAACAACAGAATACCTTCCATAATGACAAGGCTGCCATCCATTAGAGTAACAGAAATCACAACGACAGACTACCTTTCATAATGACAAGGCTACCATCCATTTGAGTAACAAAAATCGGGACAACAGACTACCTTCCATAACGACAAGGCTACCATCCATTGGAGTAACAAAAATATAGACAACAGACTACCTTCCATAATGACAAGGCTACCATCCATTGGAATAACAAAAATCTCGACAATAGACTACCTTCCATAATGACAAGGATACCATCCATTGGAGTAACAAAAATCTCGACAACAAACTAGCTTCCATAATTACAAGTCTACAATCCATTGGAATAAGAAAAATCTCGACAACAGACTACCTTCCATAATGACAAGGCTATCATCCATTAGAGTACCAAAAATCGGGACCACAGACTACCTTCCATAATGACATGGCTACCATCCATGGGAGTAACAAAAATGTAAACAAGAGACTATCTTCCATAATGACAAGGCTACTATCCACTGGAGTAACAAAAATCTGAACAATAGACTACCTTCCATAATGACAAGGCTACCATCGATTGGAGTAACAAAAATCACCACGACTGAAAACCTTCCATAATGACAAGTCTACAAGCCAATGGAATAACAAAAATCTCGACAACAGACTACCTTCCATAATGACAAGGCTACCATCCATTAGAGTAACAAAAATAGGGACCACAGACTACCTTGCATAATGACAGGGCTACCATCAATTGGAGTAACAAAAATGTCATTAAGAGACTACCTTCCATAATGACAAGGCTACTATCCACTGGAGTAACAAAAATCTGAACAATAGACTACCTTCCATAATGACAAGGCCACCATCCATCGGAGTAACAGAAATCACCACGACATACAACCTTCCATAATGACAAGGATACCATCCATTTGAGTAACAAAAATTGTGACAACAGACTACCTTCCATAATGACAAGGCTACCATCCATTGGAGTAAAAAAAATATCAACAAGAGACTACCTTCCATAATGACAAGGCTACCATCCATTGGAGTAACAAAAATCTCAACAACAGACTACCTTCAATAATGACAAGGCTACCATCCATTGGAGTATCAAAGATATCGATAACATACTACCTTCCATAATGAGAAGTCTACCATCCAATGGAGTAAAAAAAATATCAACAACAGACTACCTTCCATAATGACAAGGCTGCATCCATTAGAGTAACAAATCACAACGACAGACTACCTTCCATAATGACAAGGCTACCATCCATTTGAGTAACAAAAATCGAGACAACAGACTACCTTCCATAACGACAAGGCTACCATCCATTGGAGTAACAAAAATCTAGACAACAGACTACCTTCCATAATGACATGGCTACCATCCATTGGAATAACAAAAATCTCGACAATAGACTACCTTCCATAATGACAAGGGTACCATCCATTGGAGTAACAAAAATCTCGACAACAAACTAGCTTCCATAATTACAAGTCTACAATCCATTGGAATAAGAAAAATCTCGACAACAGACTACCTTCCATAATGACAAGGCTATCATCCATTAGAGTACCAAAAATCGGGACCACAGACTACCTTCCATAATGACATGGCTACCATCCATGGGAGTAACAAAAATGTAAACAAGAGACTATCTTCCATAATGACAAGGCTACTATCCACTGGAGTAACAAAAATCTGAACAATAGACTACCTTCCATAATGACAAGGCTACCATCCATTGGAGTAACAAAAATCACCACGACTGAAAACCTTCCATAATGACAAGTCTACAAGCCAATGGAATAACAAAAATCTCGACAACAGACTACCTTCCATAATGACAAGGCTACCATCCATTAGAGTAACAAAAATAGGGACCACAGACTACCTTGCATAATGACAGGGCTACCATCAATTGGAGTAACAAAAATGTCAACAAGAGACTACCTTCCATAATGACAAGGCTACTATCCACTGGAGTAACAAAAATCTGAACAATAGACTACCTTCCATAATGACAAGGCCACCATCCATTGGAGTAACAAAAATCACCACGACATACAACCTTCCATAATGACAAGGATACCATCCATTTGAGTAACAAAAATTGTGACAACAGACTACCTTCCATAATGACAAGGCTACCATCCATTGGAGTAAAAAAAATATCAACAAGAGACTACCTTCCATAATGACAAGGCTACCATCCATTGGAGTAACAAAAATCTCAACAACAGACTACCTTCAATAATGACAAGGCTACCATCCATTGGAGTATCAAAGATATCGACAACATACTACCTTCCATAATGAGAAGTCTACCATCCAATGGAGTAAAAAAAATATCAACAACAGACTACCTTCCATAATGACAAGGCTGCATCCATTAGAGTAACAGAAATCACAACGACAGACTACCTTCCATAATGACAAGGCTACCATCCATTTGAGTAACAAAAATCGAGACAACAGACTACCTTCCATAACGACAAGGCTACCATCCATTGGAGTAACAAAAATCTAGCAACAGACTACCTTCCATAATGACAAGGCTACCATCCATTGGAATAACAAAAATCTCGACAATAGACTACCTTCCATAATGACAAGGGTACCATCCATTGGAGTAACAAAAATCTCGACAACAAACTAGCTTCCATAATTACAAGTCTACAATCCATTGGAATAAGAAAAATCTCGACAACAGACTACCTTCCATAATGACAAGGCTATCATCCATTAGAGTACCAAAAATCGGGACCACAGACTAACTTCCATAATGACATGGCTACCATCCATGGGAGTAACAAAAATGTAAACAAGAGACTATCTTCCATAATGACAAGGCTACTATCCACTGGAGTAACAAAAATCTGAACAATAGACTACCTTCCATAATGATAAGGCTACCATCCATTGGAGTAACAAAAATCACCACGACTGAAAACCTTCCATAATGACAAGTCTACAAGCCAATGGAATAACAAAAATCTCGACAACAGACTACCTTCCATAATGACAAGGCTACCATCCATTAGAGTAACAAAAATAGGGACCACAGACTACCTTCCATAATGACAGGGCTACCATCAATTGGAGTAACAAAAATGTCAACAAGAGACTACCTTTCATAATGACAAGGCTACTATCCACTGGAGTAACAAAAATCTGAACAATAGACTACGTTCCATAATGACAAGGCTACCATCCATTGGAGTAACAGAAATCACCACGACATACAACCTTCCATAATGACAAGGATACCATCCATTTGAGTAACAAAAATTGGGACAATAGACTACCTTCCATAATGACAAGGCTACCATCCATTGGAGTAAAAAAAATATCAACAAGAGACTACCTTCCATAAGGACAAGGCTACCATCCATTGGAGTAACAAAAATCTTAACAACAGACTACCTTCAATAATGACAAGGCTACCATCCATTGGAGTATCAAAGATATCGACAACATACTACCTTCCATAATGAGAAGGCTACCATCCAATGGAGTAAAAAAAATATCCACAACAGACTACCTTCCATAATGACAAGGCTATCATCCATTAGAGTACCAAAAATCGGGACCACAGACTACCTTCCATAATGACATGGCTACCATCCATTGGAGTAACAAAACTGTAAACAAGAGACTATCTTCCATAATGACAAGGCTACTATCCACTGGAGTAACAAAAATCTGAACAATAGACTACCTTCCATAATGACAAGGCCACCATCCATTGGAGTAACAGAAATCACCACGACATACAACCTTCCATAATGACAAGGATACCATCCATTTGAGTAACAAAAATTGGGACAACAGACTACCTTCCATAATGACAAGGCTACCATCCATTGGAGTAAAAAAAATATCAACAAGAGACTACCTTCCATAATGACAAGGCTACCATCCATTGGAGTAACAAAAATCTCAACAACAGACTACCTTCAATAATGACAAGGCTACCATCCATTGGAGTATCAAAGATATCGACAACATACTACCTTCCATAATGAGAAGTCTACCATCCAATGGAGTAAAAAAAATATCAACAACAGACTACCTTCCATAATGACAAGGCTGCATCCATTAGAGTAACAGAAATCACAACGACAGACTACCTTCCATAATGACAAGGCTACCATCCATTTGAGTAACAAAAATCGGGACAACAGACTACCTTCCATAACGACAAGGCTACCATCCATTGGAGTAACAAAAATCTAGACAACAGACTACCTTCCATAATGACAAGGCTACCATCCATTGGAATAACAAAAATCTCGACAATAGACTACCTTCCATAATGACAAGGGTACCATCCATTGGAGTAACAAAAATCTCGAAAACAAACTAGCTTCCATAATTACAAGTCTACAATCCATTGGAATAAGAAAAATCTCGACAACAGACTACCTTCCATAATGACAAGGCTATCATCCATTAGAGTACCAAAAATCGGGACCACAGACTACCTTCCATAATGACATGGCTACCATCCATGGGAGTAACAAAAATGTAAACAAGAGACTATCTTCCATAATGACAAGGCTACTATCCACTGGAGTAACAAAAATCTGAACAATAGACTACCTTCCATAATGACAAGGCTACCATCCATTGGAGTAACAAAAATCACCACGACTGAAAACCTTCCATAATGACAAGTCTACAAGCCAATGGAATAACAAAAATCTCGACAACAGACTACCTTCCATAATGACAAGGCTACCATCCATTAGAGTAACAAAAATAGAGACCACAGACTACCTTCCATAATGACAGGGCTACCATCAATTGGAGTAACAAAAATGTCAACAAGAGACTACCTTCCATAATGACAAGGCTACTATCCACTGGAGTAACAAAAATCTGAACAATAGACTACGTTCCATAATGACAAGGCTACCGTCCATTGGAGTAACATAAATCACCACGACATACAACCTTCCATAATGACAAGGATACCATCCATTTGAGTAACAAAAATTGGGACAATAGACTACCTTCCATAATGACAAGGCTACCATCCATTGGAGTAAAAAAAATATCAACAAGAGACTACCTTCCATAAGGACAAGGCTACCATCCATTGGAGTAACAAAAATCTTAACAACAGACTACCTTCAATAATGACAAGGCTACCATCCATTGGAGTATCAAAGATATCGACAACATACTACCTTCCATAATGAGAAGGCTACCATCCAATGGAGTAAAAAAAATATCCACAACAGACTACCTTCCATAATGACAAGGCTATCATCCATTAGAGTACCAAAAATCGGGACCACAGACTACCTTCCATAATGACATGGCTACCATCCATTGGAGTAACAAAACTGTAAACAAGAGACTATCTTCCATAATGACAAGGCTACTATCCACTGGAGTAACAAAAATCTGAACAATAGACTACCTTCCATAATGACAAGGCCACCATCCATTGGAGTAACAGAAATCACCACGACATACAACCTTCCATAATGACAAGGATACCATCCATTTGAGTAACAAAAATTGGGACAACAGACTACCTTCCATAATGACAAGGCTACCATCCATTGGAGTAAAAAAAATATCAACAAGAGACTACCTTCCATAATGACAAGGCTACCATCCATTGGAGTAACAAAAATCTCAACAACAGACTACCTTCAATAATGACAAGGCTACCATCCATTGGAGTATCAAAGATATCGACAACATACTACCTTCCATAATGAGAAGTCTACCATCCAATGGAGTAAAAAAAATATCAACAACAGACTACCTTCCATAATGACAAGGCTGCATCCATTAGAGTAACAGAAATCACAACGACAGACTACCTTCCATAATGACAAGGCTACCATCCATTTGAGTAACAAAAATCGGGACAACAGACTACCTTCCATAACGACAAGGCTACCATCCATTGGAGTAACAAAAATCTAGACAACAGACTACCTTCCATAATGACAAGGCTACCATCCATTGGAATAACAAAAATCTCGACAATAGACTACCTTCCATAATGACAAGGGTACCATCCATTGGAGTAACAAAAATCTCGAAAACAAACTAGCTTCCATAATTACAAGTCTACAATCCATTGGAATAAGAAAAATCTCGACAACAGACTACCTTCCATAATGACAAGGCTATCATCCATTAGAGTACCAAAAATCGGGACCACAGACTACCTTCCATAATGACATGGCTACCATCCATGGGAGTAACAAAAATGTAAACAAGAGACTATCTTCCATAATGACAAGGCTACTATCCACTGGAGTAACAAAAATCTGAACAATAGACTACCTTCCATAATGACAAGGCTACCATCCATTGGAGTAACAAAAATCACCACGACTGAAAACCTTCCATAATGACAAGTCTACAAGCCAATGGAATAACAAAAATCTCGACAACAGACTACCTTCCATAATGACAAGGCTACCATCCATTAGAGTAACAAAAATAGAGACCACAGACTACCTTCCATAATGACAGGGCTACCATCAATTGGAGTAACAAAAATGTCAACAAGAGACTACCTTCCATAATGACAAGGCTACTATCCACTGGAGTAACAAAAATCTGAACAATAGACTACGTTCCATAATGACAAGGCTACCGTCCATTGGAGTAACATAAATCACCACGACATACAACCTTCCATAATGACAAGGATACCATCCATTTGAGTAACAAAAATTGGGACAATAGACTACCTTCCATAATGACAAGGCTACCATCCATTGGAGTAAAAAAAATATCAACAAGAGACTACCTTCCATAAGGACAAGGCTACCATCCATTGGAGTAACAAAAATCTTAACAACAGACTACCTTCAATAATGACAAGGCTACCATCCATTGGAGTATCAAAGATATCGACAACATACTACCTTCCATAATGAGAAGGCTACCATCCAATGGAGTAAAAAAAATATCCACAACAGACTACCTTCCATAATGACAAGGCTATCATCCATTAGAGTACCAAAAATCGGGACCACAGACTACCTTCCATAATGACATGGCTACCATCCATTGGAGTAACAAAACTGTAAACAAGAGACTATCTTCCATAATGACAAGGCTACTATCCACTGGAGTAACAAAAATCTGAACAATAGACTACCTTCCATAATGACAAGGCCACCATCCATTGGAGTAACAGAAATCACCACGACATACAACCTTCCATAATGACAAGGATACCATCCATTTGAGTAACAAAAATTGGGACAACAGACTACCTTCCATAATGACAAGGCTACCATCCATTGGAGTAAAAAAAATATCAACAAGAGACTACCTTCCATAATGACAAGGCTACCATCCATTGGAGTAACAAAAATCTCAACAACAGACTACCTTCAATAATGACAAGGCTACCATCCATTGGAGTATCAAAGATATCGACAACATACTACCTTCCATAATGAGAAGTCTACCATCCAATGGAGTAAAAAAAATATCAACAACAGACTACCTTCCATAATGATAAGGCTGCATCCATTAGAGTAACAGAAATCACAACGACAGACTACCTTCCATAATGACAAGGCTACCATCCATTTGAGTAACAAAAATCGGGACAACAGACTACCTTCCATAACGACAAGGCTACCATCCATTGGAGTAACAAAAATCTAGACAACAGACTACCTTCCATAATGACAAGGCTACCATCCATTGGAATAACAAAAATCTCGACAATAGACTACCTTCCATAATGACAAGGGTACCATCCATTGGAGTAACAAAAATCTCGACAACAAACTAGCTTCCATAATTACAAGTCTACAATCCATTGGAATAAGAAAAATCTCGACAACAGACTACCTTCCATAATGACAAGGCTATCATCCATTAGAGTACCAAAAATCGGGACCACAGACTACCTTCCATAATGACATGGCTACCATCCATGGGAGTAACAAAAATGTAAACAAGAGACTATCTTCCATAATGACAAGGCTACTATCCACTGGAGTAACAAAAATCTGAACAATAGACTACCTTCCATAATGATAAGGCTACCATCCATTGGAGTAACAAAAATCACCACGACTGAAAACCTTCCATAATGACAAGTCTACAAGACAATGGAATAACAAAAATCTCGACAACAGACTACCTTCCATAATGACAAGGCTACCATCCATTAGAGTAACAAAAATAGGGACCACAGACTACCTTCCATAATGACAGGGCTACCATCAATTGGAGTAACAAAAATGTCAACAAGAGACTACCTTCCATAATGACAAGGCTACTATCCACTGGAGTAACAAAAATCTGAACAATAGACTACGTTCCATAATGACAAGGCTACCGTCCATTGGAGTAACAGAAATCACCACGACATACAACCTTCCATAATGACAAGGATACCATCCATTTGAGTAACAAAAATTGGGACAATAGACTACCTTCCATAATGACAAGGCTACCATCCATTGGAGTAAAAAAAATATCAACAAGAGACTACCTTCCATAAGGACAAGGCTACCATCCATTGGAGTAACAAAAATCTTAACAACAGACTACCTTCAATAATGACAAGGCTACCATCCATTGGAGTATCAAAGATATCGATAACATACTACCTTCCATAATGAGAAGGCTACCATCCAATGGAGTAAAAAAAATATCCACAACAGACTACCTTCCATAATGACAAGGCTACCATCCATTAGAGTAACAAAAATCACAATGACAGACTACCTTCCATAATGACAAGGCTACCATCCATTTGAGTAACAAAAATCGGGACAACAGACTACCTTCCATAACGACAAGGCTACCATCCATTGGAGTAACAAAAATCTAGACAACAGACTACCTTCCATAATGACAAGGCTACCATCCATTTGAATAACAAAAATCTCGACAATAGACTACCTTCCATAATTACAAGGGTACCATCCATTGGAGTAACAAAAATCTCGACAACAAACTAGCTTCCATAATTACAAGTCTACAATCCATTGGAATAACAAAAATCTCGACAACAGACTACCTTCCATAATGACAAGGCTATCATCCATTAGAGTACCAAAAATCGGGACCACAGACTACCTTCCATAATGACAGGGCTACCATCCATTGGAGTAACAAAAATGTAAACAAGAGACTACCTTCCATAATTACAAGGCTACTATCCACTGGAGTAACAAAAATCTGAACAATAGACTACCTTCCATAATGACAAGGCTACCATCAATTGGACTAACAAAAATCACCACGACTGAAAACCTTCCATAATGACAAGTCTACAAGCCAATGGAATAACAAAAATCTCGACAACAGACTACCTTCCATAATGACAAGGCTACCATCCATTAGAGTAACAAAAATAGGGACCACAGACTACCTTCCATAATGACAGGGCTACCATCAATTGGAGTAAATAAAATGTCAACAAGAGACTACCTTCCATAATGACAAGGCTACTATCCACTGGAGTAACAAAAATCTGAACAATAGACTACCTTCCATAATGACAAGGCTACCGTCCATTGGAGTAACATAAATCACCACGACAGACAACCTTCCATAATGACAAGGATACCATCCATTTGAGTAACAAAAATTGGGACAACAGACTACCTTCCATAATGACAAGGCTACCATCCATTGGAGTAAAAAAAATATCAACAAGAGACTACCTTCCATAAGGACAAGGCTACCATCCATTGGAGTAACAAAAATCTCAACAACAGACTACCTTCAATAATGACAAGGCTACCATCCATTGGAGTATCAAAGATATCGACAACATACTACCTTCCATAATGAGAAGGCTACCATCCAATTGAGTAAAAAAAATATCCACAACAGACTACCTTCCATAATGACAAGGCTACCATCCATTAGAGTAACAAAAATCACAACGACAGACTACCTTCCATAATGACAAGGCTACCATCCATTTGAGTAACAAAAATCGGGACAATAGACTTCCTTCCATAACGACAAGGCTACCATCCATTGGAGTAACAAAAATCTAGACAACAGACTACCTTCCATAATGACAAGGCTACCATCCATTTGAATAACAAAAATCTCGACAATAGACTACCTTCCATAATGACAAGGGTACCATCCATTGGAGTAACAAAAATCTCGACAACAAACTAGCTTCCATAATTACAAGTCTACAATCCATTGGAATAAGAAAAATCTCGACAACAGACTACCTTCCATAATGACAAGGCTATCATCCATTAGAGTACCAAAAATCGGGACCACAGACTACCTTCCATAATGACATGGCTACCATCCATTGGAGTAACAAAACTGTAAACAAGAGACTATCTTCCATAATGACAAGGCTACTATCCACTGGAGTAACAAAAATCTGAACAATAGACTACCTTCCATAATGACAAGGCTACCATCCATTGGAGTAACAAAAATCACCACGACTGAAAACCTTCCATAATGACAAGTCTACAAGCCAATGGAATAACAAAAATCTCGACAACAGACTACCTTCCATAATGACAAGGCTACCATCCATTAGAGTAACAAAAATAGGGACCACAGACTACCTTCCATAATGACAGGGCTGCCATCAATTGGAGTAACAAAAATGTCAACAAGAGACTACCTTCCATAATGACAAGGCTACTATCCACTGGAGTAACAAAAATCTGAACAATAGACTACCTTCCATATTGACAAGGCTACCGTCCATTGGAGTAACAGAAATCACCACGACAGACAACCTTCCATAATGACAAGGATACCATCCATTTGAGTAACAAAAATTGGGACAACAGACTACCTTCCATAATGACAAGGCTACCATCCATTGGAGTAAAAAAAATATCAACAAGAGACTACCTTCCATAAGGACAAGGCTACCATCCATTGGAGTAACAAAAATCTCAACAACAGACTACCTTCAATAATGACAAGGCTACCATCCATTGGAGTATCAAAGATATCGACAACATACTACCTTCCATAATGAGAAGGCTACCATCCAATGGACTAAAAAAAATATCCACAACAGACTACCTTCCATAATGACAAGGCTACCATCCATTAGAGTAACAAAAATCACAACGAAAGACTACCTTCCATAATGACAAGGCTACCATCCAGTTGAGTAACAAAAATCGGGACAACAGACTACCTTCCATAACGACAAGGCTACCATCCATTGGAGTAACAAAAATCTAGACAACAGACTACCTTCCATAATGACAAGGCTACCATCCATTTGAATAACAAAAATCTCGACAATAGACTACCTTCCATAATACAAGGGTACCATCCATTGGAGTAACAAAAATCTCGACAACAAACTAGCTTCCATAATTAGAAGTCTACAATCCATTGGAATAACAAAAATCTCGACAACAGACTACCTTCCATAATGACAAGGCTATCATCCATTAGAGTACCAAAAATCGGGACCACAGACTACCTTCCATAATGACAGGGCTACCATCCATTGGAGTAACAAAAATGTAAACAAGAGACTACCTTCCATAATGACAAGGCTACTATCCACTGGAGTAACAAAAATCTGAACAATAGACTACCTTCCATAATGACAAGGCTACCATCAATTGGAGTAACAAAAATCACCACGACTGAAAACCTTCCACAATGACAAGTCTACAAGCCAATGGAATAACAAAAATCTCGACAACAGACTACCTTCCATAATGACAAGGCTACCATCCATTAGAGTAACAAAAATAGGGACCACAGACTACATTCCATAATGACAGGGCTACCATCAATTGGAGTAACAAAAATGTCAACAAGAGACTACCTTCCATAATGACAAGGCTACTATCCACTGGAGTAACAAAAATCTGAACAATAGACTACCTTCCATAATGACAAGGCTACCATCCATTAGAGTAACAGAAATCACCACGACAGACAACCTTCCATAATGACAATGATACCATCCATTTGAGTAACAAAAATTGGGACAACAGACTACCTTCCATAATGACAAGGCTACCATCCATTGGAGTAAAAAAAATATCAACAAGAGACTACCTTCCATAATGACAAGGCTACCATCCATTGGAGTAACAAAAATCTCAACAACAGACTACCTTCAATCATGACAAGGCTACCATCCATTGGAGTATCAAAGATATCGACAACATACTACATTTCATAATGACAAGGCTACCATCCAATGGAGTAAAAAAAATATCCACAACAGACTACCTTCCATAATGACAAGGCTACCATCCATTAGAGTAACAAAAATCTGGACAATAGACTACCTTCCATAATGACAAGGCTACCATCCATTGGAGTAACAGAAATCACAACGACATAAAACCTTCCATAATGACAAAGCTACCATCCATTAGAGTAATAAAAATCGGGACAACAGACTACCTTCCATAATGACAGGGCTACCATCCATTGGAGTAACAAAAATTTCAACAAGAGACTACTTTCCACAATGACAAGGCTACCATCCATTGGAGTAACAAAGATATCGATAACATACTACCTTCCATAATGACAAGGCTACAATCCATTGGAGTAACAAAAATCACGACAACAAACTACCTTCCATAATGACAAGGCTACCATCCATTCGAATAACAAAAATATCGACAACAGACTACCTTCCATAATGAAAATGCTACCATCCAATGGAGTAACAAAAATCTAGACAACAGACTACATTCCATAATGACAAGGATACCATCCATTGGAGTAATAAAAATCTCAAGAATAGACTACCTACCATAATGACAAGGGTACCATCCATTGGAGTAACAAAGATATCGATAACATACTACCTTCCATAATGACAAGGCTACAATCCATTGGAGTAACAAAAATCACGACAACAAACTACCTTCCATAATGACAAGTCTACCATCAATTCGAATAACAAAAATCTCGACAACAGACTACCTTCCATAATGACAAGGCTACAATTCAATGGAGTAATAAAAATCTCGACAATAGACCACCTTCCATAATGACAAGTCTACCATCCATTGGAGTAACAAAAATTTGAACAACAAACTACCTTCCATAATGACAAGGCTACCATCCATTAGAGTAACAGAAATCACAACGACAGACTACCTTCCATAATGACAAGGCTACCATCCATTTGAATAACAAAAATCGGGACAACAGACTACCTTTCATAACGACAAGGCTACCATCCTTTGGTGTAACAAAAATCTAGACAACAGACTACCTTCCATAATGACAAGGCTACCATCCATTGGAATAACAAAAATCTCGACAATAGACTACCTTCCATAATGACAAGGGTACCATCCAATGGAGTAATAAAAATCTCGACAACAAACTAGCTTCCATAATTACAAGTCTACAATCCATTGGAATAACAAAAATCTCGACAACAGACTACCTTCCATTAGAGTACCAAAAATCGCGACCACAAACTGCCTTCCATAATGATAGGGCTACCATCCATTGGAGTAACAAAAATGTCAACAAGAGACTACCTTCCATAATGACAAGGGTACTATCCAATGGAGTAACAAAAATCTGAACAATAGACTACCTTCCATAATGACAAGGCTTCCATCCATTTGAGTAACAAAAATTGAGACAACATACTACCTTCCATAATGACAAGGCTACCATCCGTTGGAGTAACAAAAATATCAACAAGAGACTAACTTCCATAATGACAAGGCTACAATCCATTGGAGTAACAAAAATTTCAACAAGAGACTGCCTTCCACAATGACAAGGCTACCATCCATTGGAGTAATAAAGATATCGACAACATACTACCTTCCATAATGACAAGGCTATAATCCATTGGAGTAACAAAAATCACGACAACAGACTACCTTCCATAATGACAAGGCTACCATCCATTGGAATAACAAATATCTCGACAACAGACTACCTTCCATAATGACAAGGCTACCGTCCAATGGATTAACAAAAATCTAGACAACATACTACCTTCCATAATGATAATGCTACCATCCATTAGAGTAACAAAAATCTCGACAATAGACTACCTTCCACAATGACAAAGGTACCATCCATTGGAGTAAGAAAAATCTCGACAACAAACTACCTTCCATAATGACAAGTCTACAATCCATTGGAATAACAAAAATCTCGACAACAGACTATCCTCCATAATGACAAGGCTACCATCCATTAGAGTAACAAAAATCAGGACCACATACTACCTTCCATAATGACATGGTTACCATCCATTGGAGTAACAAAAATCTGAACAATAGAATACCTTCCATAATGACAAGGCTTCCATCCATTGATGTAACAAAAATCACCACGACAGATAACCTTCCATAATGACAAGGATATCATTTATTTGAGTAACAAAATTTGGGACAACAGACTACCTTCCATAATGACAAGGCTACCATCCGTTGGAGTAACAAAAATATCAACAAGGGACTACCTTTCATAATGACAAGGCTACAATCCATTGGAGTAACAAAAATTTCAACAAGAGACTACCTTCCATAATGACAAGGCTACCATCCATTGGAGTAATAAAGATATCGACAACAGACTACCTTCCATAATGACAAGGCTACCATCCATTGGAATAACAAAAATCTCGACAACAAACTACCTTCCATAATGACAAGGCTACCATCCAATGGAGTAACAAAAATCTAGACAACATACTACCTTCCATAATGATAAGGCTACCATCCATTAGAGTAACAAAAATCTAGACAATAGACTACCTTCCATAATGAAAAGGGTACCATCCATTGGAGTAAGAAAAATCTCGACAACAATCTACCTTCCATAATTACAAGTCTACAATCCATTGGAATAACAAAAATCTCGACAACAGACTACCTTCCATAATGACAAGGCTACCATCCATTAGAGTAACAAAAATCTTAACAATAGACTACCTTCCATAATGACAAGGCTACCATCCATTGGAGTAACATAAATCGCCACGACAGACAACCTTCCATAATGACAAGGATACCATCCATTTGAGTAACAAAAATTGGGACAACAGACTACCTTACATAATGACAAGGCTACCATCCATTGGAGTAACAAAAATATCAACAAGAGATTACCTTTCATAATGACAAAGATACCATCCATTGGAGTAACCAAAATCTCAAGAACAGACTACCTTCCATAATGACAAGGCTACCATCCATTGGAGTATCAAAGATATCGACAACATACTAACTTCCATAATGACAAGTCTACCATCCAATGGAGTAACAAAAATATCGCTAACAGACTACCTTCCATAATGACAAGGATACCATCCATTATAGTAACAAAAATCTGGACAACATACTACCTTCCATAATGACAAGGATACCATCCATTGGAGTAACAGAAATCACAACAACGGACAACCTTCCATAATGATAAGGCTACCATCCATTAGAGTAACAAAAATCGGTACAACAGACTACCTTCCATTATGACAGGGCTACCATCCATTGGAGTAACAAAAATTTGAACAAGAGACTACCTTCCATAATGACAAGGCTACCATCCATTGGAGTAACAAAGATATCGACAACATACTACTTTCCACAATGACAAGGCTACAATCCATTAGAGTAAAAAAAATCACGACACCAAACTACCTTCCATAATAACAAGGCTACCATCCATTGGAAGAACAAAAATATCGACAACAGACTACCTTCCATAATGAAAAGGCTACCATCCAATTGAGTAACAAAAATCTAGACAACAGACTACATTCCATAATGATAAGGATACCATCCATTGGAGTAACAAAAATATCGACAATAGACTACCTTCCATAATGACAAGGGAACCATCCATTGAAGTAACAAAAATCTCGACAAAAAACTACCTTCCATAATGACAAGTCTACAATCCATTAGAATAACAAATATCTCGACAATAGACTACCTTCCATAATGACAAGGCTACCATCCATTGGAGTAACAAAGATATCAAAAACATACTACGTTCCATAATGACAAGGCTACAATCCATTGGAGTAACAAAAATCACGACAACAAACTACCTTCCATAATGACAAGGCTACCATCCATTGGAATAACGAAAATATCGACAATAGACTACCTTCCATAATGAAAAGGCTACCATCCAATGGAGTAACAAAAATCTCGACAATAGACTACCTTCCATAATGACAAGGGTACCATCCATTGGAGTAACAAAAATCTCGACAATAGACTACCTTCCATAATGACAAGTGTACCATCCATTGGAGTAACAAAAATCTCGACAACAAAATACCTTCCATAATGACAAGTCTACAATCCATTAGAATAACAAAAATCTCGACAATAGACTACCTTCCATAATGACAAGGCTACAATCTAATGGAGTAACAAAAATCTCGACAACAAACTACCTTCCATAATGACAAGTCTACCATCCATTGGAGTAACAAAAATCTGAATAACAAACTACCTTCCATAATTACAAGGCTACCATCCGTAAGAGTAACATAAATCACAACGACATACTACCTTCCATAATGACAAGGCTACCATCAATTTGAGTAACAAAAATCGGGACAACTGACTACCTTCCATAACGACAAGGCTACCATCCATTGGAGTAACAAAAATCTAGACAACATACTACCTTCCATAATGACAAGTCTACAATCCATTAGAATAACAAAAATATCGACAATAGACTACCTTCCTTAATGACAAGGCTACAATCCAATGGAGTAACAAATATCTCGACAACAGACCACCTTCCATAATGACAAGTCTACCATCCATTGGAGTAACAAAAATCTGAACAACAAACTACCTTCCATAATGACAAGGCTACCATCCATTAGAGTAACAGAAACCACAATGACAGACTACCTTCCATAATGACAAGGCTACCACCCATTTGAGTAACAAAAATCGGGACAACAGACTACCTTCCATAACAACAAGGCTACCATCCATTTAAGTAACAAAAATCTAGACAACAGACTACCTTCCATAATGACAAGGATACCATCCATTGGAATAACAAAAATCTCGACAATAGACTACCTTCCATAATGACAAGGTTACCATCCATTAGAGTACCAAAAATCGGGACCACTGACTACCTTCCATAATGACAGGGCTACCATCCAATGGAGTAACAAAAATGTCAACAAGAGACTACCTTCCATAATGACAAGGCTACTATCCACTGGAGTAACAAAAATTTGAACAATAGACTACCTTCCATAATGACAAGGCTACCATCCATTGGAGTAACAAAAATCCTCATGACAGACAACCTTCCATAATGACAAGGATACCATCCATTTGAGTAACAAAAATTGGGACAACAGACTACCTTCCATAATGACAAGGCTACCATCCATTGGAGTAACAAAAATATCAACAAGAGACTACCTTCCATAATGACAAGGCTACAATCCATTGGAGTAACAAAAATTTCAACAAGAGACTACCTTCCATAATGACAAGGCTACCATCCATTGGAGTAATAAAGATATCGACAACATACTACCTTCCATAATGACAAGGCTACAATCCATTGGAGTAACAAAAATCACGACAACAAACTACCTTCAATAATGACAAGGCTACCATCCATTGGAATAACAAAAATCTAAAAAACAGACTACCTTCCATAATGACAAGGCTACCATCCAATGGAGTAACAAAAATCTAGACAACATACAACCTTCCATAATGACAAGGCTACCATCCATTAGAGTAACAAAAATCTTGACAATAGACTTCCTTCCATAATGACAAGGGTACCATCCATTGGAGTAACAAAAATATCGACAACAAACTACCTTCCATAATGACAAGTCTACAATCCATTGGAATACCAAAAATCTCGACAACAGACTACCTTCCATATTGACAAGGCTACCATTCATTAGATTTACAAAAATCTGGACCACATACTACCTTCCATAATGACAGGGCTACCATCAATTGGAGTAAGAAAAATGTCAACAAGAGACTACCTTCCATAATGACAAGGCTACTATCCACTAGAGTAACAAAAATCTGAACAATAGACTACCTTCCATAATGACAAGGCTACCATCCATTGGAGTAACAGAAATCGCCACGACAGACAACCTTCCATAATGACAAGGACACCATCCATTTGAGTAACAAAAATTGGGACAACAGACTACCTTACATAATGACAAGGCTACCATCCATTGGAGTAACGAAAATATCAACAAGAGATTACCTTCCATAATGACAAAGCTACCATCCATTGGAGTAACCAAAATCTCAACAACAGACTACCTTCCATAATGACAAGGCTACCATCCATTAGAGTATCAAAGATATCGACAACATACTAACTTCCATAATGACAAGGCTACCATCCATTGGAGTAACAGAAATCACAACGACAGACAACCTTCCATAATGACAAGGCTACCATCCATTAGAGTAACAAAAATCGGTACAACAGACTACCTTCCATAATGACAGGGCTACCATCCATTGGAGTAACAAAAATTTCAACAAGAGACTACCTTCCATAATGACAAGGCTACCATCCATTGGAGTAACAAAGATATCGACAACATACTACCTTCCATAATGACAAGGCTACAATGCATTGGAGTAACAAAAATCAGGACAACAAACTACCTTCCATAATGACAAGGCTACCATCCATTGGAATAACAAAAATATCGACAACAGACTACCTTCCATAATGAAAAGGCTACCATCCAATGGAGTAACAAAAATCTAGACAACATACTACATTCCATAATGACAAGGATACCATCCATTATAGTAACAAAAATCTCGACAATAGACTACCTTCCATAATGACAAGGGTACCATCCATTGGAGTAACAAAAATCTCGACAACAAAATACCTTCCATAATGACAAGTCTACAATCCATTAGAATAACAAAAATCTTGACCATAGACTACCTTCCATAATGCCAAGGCTACAATCCAATGGAGTAACAAAAATCTCGACAACAAACTACCTTCCATAATGACAAGTCTACCATCCATTGGAGTAACAAAAATCTGAACAACAAACTACCTTCCATAATGACAAGGCTACCATCCATTAGAGTAACATAAATCACAACGACAGACTACCTTCCATAATGACAAGGCTACCATCAATTTGAGTAACAAAAATCAGGACAACTGACTACCTTCCATAACGACAAGGCTACCATCCATTGGAGTAACAAAAATCTAGATAACATACAACCTTCCATAATGACAAGGCTACCATCTATTGGACTAACAAAAATCTCGACAATAGACTACCATCCATAATGACAAGGGTACCATCCATTGGAGTAACAAAAATCTCGACAACAAACTACCTTCCATAATGACAAGTCTAAAATCCATTGGAATAACAAAATTCTCGACAACAGACTACCTTCCATAATTACAAGGCTACCATCCATTAGAGTAACAAAAATCGGGACCATAGACTACCTTCCATTATGACAGGGCTACCATCAATTGGAGTACCAAAAATGTCAACAAGAGACTACCTTCCATAATGACAAGGCTACTATCCACTGGAGTAACAAAAATCTAAACAATAGACTACCTTCCGTAATGACAAGGCTACCATCCATTGGAGTAACAGAAATCACCACGACAGACAACCTTCCATAATGACAAGGATACCATCATTTGAGTAACAAAAATTGGGACAACAGACTACCTTCCATAATGACAAGGCTACCATCCATTGGAGTAACAAAAATATCAACAAGAGATTACCTTCCATAATGACAAAGCTACCATCCATTGGAGTAACCAAAATCTCAACAACAGACTACCTTCCATAATGACAAGGCTACCATCCATTAGAGTATCAAAGATATCGACAACATACTAACTTCCATAATGACAAGGCTACCATCAAATGGAGTAACAAAAATATCGCAAATAGTCTACCTTCCATAATGACAAGGCTACCATCCATTGGAGTAACAGAAATCACAACGACAGACAACCTTCCATAATGACAAGGCTACCATCCATTAGAGTAACAAAAATCGGTACAACAGACTACCTTCCATAATGACAGGGCTACCATCCATTGGAGTAACAAAAATTTCAACAAGAGACTACCTTCCATAATGACAAGGCTACCATCCATTGGAGTAACAAAGATATCGACAACATACTACCTTCCACAATGACAAGGCTACAATCCATTAGAGTAAAAAAAATCACGACAACAAACTACCTTCCATAATAACAAGGCTACCATCCTTTGGAATAACAAAAATATCGACAACAGACTACCTTCCATAATGAAAAGGCTACCATCCAATGGAGTAACAAAAATTTAGACAACATCCTACATTCCATAATGATAAGGATACCATCCATTGTAGTAACAAAAATCTCGACAATAGACTACCTTCCATAATGACAAGGGTACCATCCATTGGAGTAACAAAAATCTCGACAACAAACTACCTTCCATAATGACAAGTCTACAATCCATTAGAATAACAAAAATCTCAATAATAAACTACCTTTCATAATGACAAGGCAACCATCCATTGGAGTAACAAAGATATCGAATATATACTACCTTCCATAGTGACAAGGCTAGAATCCATTGGAGTAACAAAAATCAGGACAACAAACTACCTTCCATAATGAAAAGGCTACCATCCAATGGAGTAACAAAAATCTAGACAACAGACTACATTCCATAATGACAAGGATACCATCCATTGGAGTAACAAAAATCTCGACAATAGACTACCTTCCATAATGACAAGGGTACCATCCATTGGAGTAACAAAAATCTCGACAACAAAATACCTTCCATAATGTCAAGTCTACAATCCATTAGAATAACAAAAATCTTGACAATAGACTACCTTCCATAATGACAAGGCTACAATCCAATGGAGTAACAAAAATCTCGACAACAAACTACCTTCCATAATGACAAGTCTACCATCCATTGGAGTAACAAAAATCTGAACAACAAACTACCTTCCATAATGACAAGGCTACCATCCATTAGAGTAACATAAATCACAACGACAGACTACCTTCCATAATGACAAGGCTACCATCAATTTGAGTAACAAAAATCGGGACAACTGACTACCTTCCATAACGACAAGGCTACCATCCATTGGAGTAACAAAAATCTAGATAACATACAACCTTCCATAATGACAAGGCTACCATCTATTGGACTAACAAAAATCTCGACAATAGACTACCATCCATAATGACAAGGGTACCATCCATTGGAGTAACAAAAATCTCGACAACAAAGTACCTTCCATAATGACAAGTCTAAAATCCATTGGAATAACAAAATTCTTGACAACAGACTACCTTCCATAATGACAAGGATACTATCCATTAGAGTAACAAAAATCGGGACCATAGACTACCTTCCATAATGACAGGGCTACCATCAATTGGAGTACCAAAAATGTCAACAAGAGACTACCTTCCATAATGACAAGGCTACTATCCACTGGAGTAACAAAAATCTGAACAATAGACTACCTTCCATAATGACAAGGCTACCATCCATTGGAGTAACAGAAATTACCACGACAGACAACCTTCCATAATGACAAGGATACCATCATTTGAGTAACAAAAATTGGGACAACAGACTACCTTCCATAATGACAAGGCCACCATCCATTGGAGTAACAAAAATATCAACAAGAGACTACCTTCCATAATGACAATTCTACCATCCATTGGAGTAACAAAAATCTCAACAACAGACTACCTTCCATAATGACAAGGATACTATCCACTAGAGTAACAAAAATCTGAACAAAAGTCGGGACCACATACTACCTTCCATAATGACAAGGCTACCATCCATTGGACTAACAAAAATCTCGACAATAGACTACCTTCCATAATGAAAAGGCTACCATCCAATGGAGTAACAAAAATCTAGGCAACAGACTACATTCCATAATGTCAAGGATACCATCCATTGGAGTAACAATAATCTCGACAATAGACTACCTTCCATAATGACAAGGGTACCATCCATTGGAGTAACAAAAATCTAGACAACAAACTACCTTCCATAATGACAAGTCTACAATCCATTAGAATAACAAAAATCTCGACAATAGACTACCTTCCATAATGACATGGCTACAATCCAATGGAGTAATAAAAATCTCGACAACAAACTACCTTCCATAATGACAAGTCTACCATCCATTGGAGTAACAAAATTATGAACAAAAACTACCTTCCATAATGACAACGCTACCATCCATTAGAGTAACATAAATCACAACGACAGACTACCTTCCATAATGACAAGTCTACCATCCATTTGAGTTACAAAAATCGGGACAACTGACTACCTTCCATAACGACAAGGCTACCATCCATTGGAGTAACAAAAATCTAGACAACAGAATACCTTCCATAATGACAAGGCTACCATCCATTGGACTAACAAAAATCTTGACAATAGACTACCATCCATAATGACAAGGGTACCATCCATTGGAGTAACAAAAATCTCGACAACACACTACCTTCCGTAATGACAAGTCTACAATCCATTGGAATAACAAAATTCTCGACAACAGACTACCTTCCATAATTACAAGGCTACCATCCATTAGAGTAACAAAAATCGGGACCATAGACTACCTTCCATAATGACAGAGCTACCATCAATTGGAGTACCAAAAATGTCAACAAGAGACTACCTTCCATAATGACAAGGCTACTATCCACTGGAGTAACAAAAATCTGAACAATAGACTACCTTCCATAATGACAAGGCTACCATCCATTGGAGTAACAGAAATCACCACGACAGACAACCTTCCATAATGAAAAGGATACCATCATTTGAGTAACAAAAATTGGGACAACAGACTACCTTCCATAATGACAAGGCTACCATCCATTGGAGTAACAAAAATATCAACAAGAGACTACCTTCCATAATGACAAGGCTACCATCCATTGGAGTAACAAAAATCTCAACAACAAACTACATTCCATAATGACAAGGATACTATCCACTAGAGTAACAAAAATCTGAACAAAAGTCGGGACCACATACTACCTTCCATAATGACAAGGCTACCATCCATTGGACTAACAAAAATCTCGACAATAGACTACCTTCCATAATGAAAAGGCTACCATCCAATGGAGTAACAAAAATCTAGGCAACAAACTACATTCCATAATGACAAGGATACCATCCATTGGAGTAACAAAAATCTCGACAATAGACTACCTTCCATAATGACAAGGGTACCATCCATTGGAGTAACAAAAATCTAGACAACAAACTACCTTCCATAATGACAAGTCTACAATCCATTAGAATAACAAAAATCTCGACAATAGACTACCTTCCATAATGACATGGCTACAATCCAATGGAGTAATAAAAATCTCGACAACAAACTACCTTCCATAATGACAAGTCTACCATCCATTGGGGTAACAAAAATATGAACAACAAACTACCTTCCATAATGACAAGGCTACCATCCATTAGAGTAACATAAATAACAACGACAGACTACCTTCCATAATGACAAGGCTACCATCCATTTGAGTAACAAAAATCGGGACAACTGACTACCTTCCATAACGACAAGGCTACCATCCATTGGAGTACCAAAAATCTAGACAACAGAATACCTTCCATAATGACAAGCCTACCATCCATTGGACTAACAAAAATCTCGACAATAGACTACCATCCATAATGACAAGGGTACCATCCATTGGAGTAACAAAAATCTCGACAACACACTACCTTCCATAATGACAAGTCTACAATCCATTGGAATAACAAAATTCTCGACAACAGACTACCTTCCATAATGACAAGGCTATCATCCATTAGAGTAACAAAAATTGGGACCACAGACTACCTTCCATAATGACAGGGCTACCATCCATTGTAGTAACAAAAATGTCAACAAGAGACTACCTTCCATAATGACAAGACTACTATCCACTGGAGTAACAAAAATCTGAACAATAGACTACCTTCCATAATGACAAGGCTACAATCCATTGGAGTAACAGAAATCACCACGATAGACAACCTTCCATACTGACAAGGATACCATCCATTTGAGTAACAAAAATTGGGACAACAGACTACCTTCCATAATGACAAGGCTACCATCCATTGGAGTAACAAAAATATCAACAGGAGACTACCTTCCATAATGACAAGGCTACCATCCATTGGAGTAACAAAAATCTCAACAACAGACTACCTTCCATAATTACAAGGATACTATCCACTAGAGTAAAAAAAATATGAACAAAAATCGGGACCACAGACTACCTTCCATAATGACAAGGCTACCATCCATTGGACTAACAACAATCTCGACAATAGACTACCTTCCATAATGAAAAGGCTACCATCCAATGGAGTAACAAAAATCTAGACAACAGACTACCTTCCATAATGCAAGGCTACAATCCATTGGAGTAACAAAAATCTCCACAATAGACTACCTTCTATAATGACAAGGGTACCATCCATTGGAGTAACAAAAATCTCGACAACAAAATACCTTCCATAATGACAAGTCTACAATCCATTAGAATAACAAAAATCTTGACAATAGACTACCTTCCATAATGACAAGGCTACAATCCAATGGAGTAACAAAAATCTCGACAACAAACTACCTTCCATAATGACAAGTCTACCATCCATTGGAGTAACAAAAATCTGAACAACAAACTTCCTTCCATAATGACAAGGCTACCATCCATTAGAGTAACAAAATCACAACGACAGACTACCTTCCATAATGACAAGGCTACCATCAATTTGAATAACAAAAATCGGGACAACTGACTACCTTCCATAATGATAAGGCTACCATCCATTGGAGTAACAAAAATCTAGATAACATACTACCTTCCATAATGACAAGGCTACCATCCATTGGACTAACAAATATCTCAACAATAGACTACCATCCATAATGACAAGGGTACCATCCATTGGAGTAACAAAAATCTCGACAACACACTACCTTCCATAATGACAAGTCTACAATCCATTGGAATAACAAAATTCTTGACAACAGACTACCTTCCATAATGACAAGGCTATCATTCATTAGAGTAACAAAAATCGGGACCACAGACTACCTTCCATAATGACAGGGCTACCATCCATTGGAGTAACAAAAATGTCAACAAGAGACTACCTTCCATAATGACAAGACTACTATCCACTGGAGTAACAAAAATCTGAACAATAGACTACCTTCCATAATGACAAGGCTACCATCCATTGGAGTAACAGAAATTACCACGACAGACAACCTTCCATAATGACAAGGATACCATCCATTTGAGTAACAAAAATTGGGACAACAGACTACCTTCCATAATGACAAGGCTACCATCCATTGGAGTAACAAAAATCTCAACAACAGACTACCTTCCATAATTACAAGGATACTATCCACTAGAGTAACAAAAATATGAACAAAAATCGGGACCACAGACTACCTTCCATAATGACAAGGCTACCATCCATTGGACTAACAACAATCTCGACAATAGACTACCTTCCATAATGAAAAGGCTACCATCCAATGGAGTAACAAAAATCTAGACAACAGACTACCTTCCATAATGCAAGGCTACAATCCATTGGAGTAACAAAAATCTCCATAATAGACTACCTTCCATAATGACAAGGGTACCATCCATTGGAGTAACAAAAATCTCGACAACAAAATACCTTCCATAATGACAAGTCTACAATCCATTAGAATAACAACAATCTCGACAATAGACTACCTTCCATAATGACAAGGCTACAATCCAATGGAGTAACAAAAATCTCGACAACAAACTACCTTCCATAATGACAAGTCTACCATCCATTGGAGTAACAAAAATCTGAACAACAAACTTCCTTCCATAATTACAAGGCTACCATCCATTAGAGTAACATAAATCACAACGACAGACTACCTTCCATAATGACAAGGCTACCATCAATTTGAGTAACAAAAATCGGGACAACTGACTACCTTCCATAACGATAAGGCTACCATCCATTGGAGTAACAAAAATCTCGACAATAGACTACCTTCCATAATGACAAGGGTACCATCCATTGGAGTAACAAAAATCTAGACAACAAACTACCTTCTATAATGACAAGTCTACAATCCATTAGAATAACAAAAATCTCGACAATAGACTACCTTCCATAATGACATGGCTACAATCCAATGGAGTAATAAAAATCTCGACAACAAACTACCTTCCATAATGACAAGTCTACCATCCATTGGAGTAACAAAAATATGAACAACAAAGTACCTTCCATAATGACAAGGCTACCATCCATTAGAGTAACATAAATCACAACGACAGACTACCTTCCATAATGACAAGGCTACCATCCATTTGAGTAACAAAAATTGGGACAACTGACTACCTTCCATTACGACAAGGCTACCATCCATTGGAGTAACAAAAATCTAGACAACAAAATACCTTCCATAATGACAAGGCTACCATCCATTGGACTAACAAAAATCTCGACAATAGACTACCATCCATAATGACAAGGGTACCATCCATTGGAGTAACAAAAATTGGGACCACAGACTACCTTCCATAATGACAGGGCTACCATCCATTGGAGTAACAAAAATGTCAACAAGAGACTACCTTCCATAATGACAAGACTACTATCCACTGGAGTAACAAAAATCTGAACAATAGACTACCTTCCATAATGACAAGGCTACCATCCATTGGAGTAACAGAAATCACCACGATAGACAACCTTCCATACTGACAAGGATACCATCCATTTGAGTAACAAAAATTGGGACAACAGACTACCTTCCATAATGACAAGGCTACCATCCATTTGAGTAACAAAAATTGGGACAACTGACTACCTTCCATTACGACAAGGCTACCATCCATTGGAGTAACAAAAATCTCGACAACACACTACCTTCCATAATGACAAGTCTACAATCCATTGGAATAACAAAATTCTCGACAACAGACTACCTTCCATAATGACAAGGCTATCATCCATTAGAGTAACAAAAATTGGGACCACAGACTACCTTCCATAATGACAGGGCTACCATCCATTGGAGTAACAAAAATGTCAACAAGAGACTACCTTCCATAATGACAAGACTACTATCCACTGGAGTAACAAAAATCTGAACAATAGACTACCTTCCATAATGACAAGGCTACCATCCATTGGAGTACCAAAAATCTAGACAACAGAATACCTTCCATAATGACAAGCCTACCATCCATTGGACTAACAAAAATCTCGACAATAGACTACCATCCATAATGACAAGGGTACCATCCATTGGAGTAACAAAAATCTCGACAACACACTACCTTCCATAATGACAAGTCTACAATCCATTGGAATAACAAAATTCTCGACAACAGACTACCTTCCATAATGACAAGGCTATCATCCATTAGAGTAACAAAAATTGGGACCACAGACTACCTTCCATAATGACAGGGCTACCATCCATTGTAGTAACAAAAATGTCAACAAGAGACTACCTTCCATAATGACAAGACTACTATCCACTGGAGTAACAAAAATCTGAACAATAGACTACCTTCCATAATGACAAGGCTACAATCCATTGGAGTAACAGAAATCACCACGATAGACAACCTTCCATACTGACAAGGATACCATCCATTTGAGTAACAAAAATTGGGACAACAGACTACCTTCCATAATGACAAGGCTACCATCCATTGGAGTAACAAAAATATCAACAGGAGACTACCTTCCATAATGACAAGGCTACCATCCATTGGAGTAACAAAAATCTCAACAACAGACTACCTTCCATAATTACAAGGATACTATCCACTAGAGTAAAAAAAATATGAACAAAAATCGGGACCACAGACTACCTTCCATAATGACAAGGCTACCATCCATTGGACTAACAACAATCTCGACAATAGACTACCTTCCATAATGAAAAGGCTACCATCCAATGGAGTAACAAAAATCTAGACAACAGACTACCTTCCATAATGCAAGGCTACAATCCATTGGAGTAACAAAAATCTCCACAATAGACTACCTTCTATAATGACAAGGGTACCATCCATTGGAGTAACAAAAATCTCGACAACAAAATACCTTCCATAATGACAAGTCTACAATCCATTAGAATAACAAAAATCTTGACAATAGACTACCTTCCATAATGACAAGGCTACAATCCAATGGAGTAACAAAAATCTCGACAACAAACTACCTTCCATAATGACAAGTCTACCATCCATTGGAGTAACAAAAATCTGAACAACAAACTTCCTTCCATAATGACAAGGCTACCATCCATTAGAGTAACAAAATCACAACGACAGACTACCTTCCATAATGACAAGGCTACCATCAATTTGAATAACAAAAATCATGACAACTGACTACCTTCCATAATGATAAGGCTACCATCCATTGGAGTAACAAAAATCTAGATAACATACTACCTTCCATAATGACAAGGCTACCATCCATTGGACTAACAAATATCTCAACAATAGACTACCATCCATAATGACAAGGGTACCATCCATTGGAGTAACAAAAATCTCGACAACACACTACCTTCCATAATGACAAGTCTACAATCCATTGGAATAACAAAATTCTTGACAACAGACTACCTTCCATAATGACAAGGCTATCATTCATTAGAGTAACAAAAATCGGGACCACAGACTACCTTCCATAATGACAGGGCTACCATCCATTGGAGTAACAAAAATGTCAACAAGAGACTACCTTCCATAATGACAAGACTACTATCCACTGGAGTAACAAAAATCTGAACAATAGACTACCTTCCATAATGACAAGGCTACCATCCATTGGAGTAACAGAAATTACCACGACAGACAACCTTCCATAATGACAAGGATACCATCCATTTGAGTAACAAAAATTGGGACAACAGACTACCTTCCATAATGACAAGGCTACCATCCATTGGAGTAACAAAAATCTCAACAACAGACTACCTTCCATAATTACAAGGATACTATCCACTAGAGTAACAAAAATATGAACAAAAATCGGGACCACAGACTACCTTCCATAATGACAAGGCTACCATCCATTGGACTAACAACAATCTCGACAATAGACTACCTTCCATAATGAAAAGGCTACCATCCAATGGAGTAACAAAAATCTAGACAACAGACTACCTTCCATAATGCAAGGCTACAATCCATTGGAGTAACAAAAATCTCCATAATAGACTACCTTCCATAATGACAAGGGTACCATCCATTGGAGTAACAAAAATCTCGACAACAAAATACCTTCCATAATGACAAGTCTACAATCCATTAGAATAACAACAATCTCGACAATAGACTACCTTCCATAATGACAAGGCTACAATCCAATGGAGTAACAAAAATCTCGACAACAAACTACCTTCCATAATGACAAGTCTACCATCCATTGGAGTAACAAAAATCTGAACAACAAACTTCCTTCCATAATTACAAGGCTACCATCCATTAGAGTAACATAAATCACAACGACAGACTACCTTCCATAATGACAAGGCTACCATCAATTTGAGTAACAAAAATCGGGACAACTGACTACCTTCCATAACGATAAGGCTACCATCCATTGGAGTAACAAAAATCTCGACAATAGACTACCTTCCATAATGACAAGGGTACCATCCATTGGAGTAACAAAAATCTAGACAACAAACTACCTTCTATAATGACAAGTCTACAATCCATTAGAATAACAAAAATCTCGACAATAGACTACCTTCCATAATGACATGGCTACAATCCAATGGAGTAATAAAAATCTCGACAACAAACTACCTTCCATAATGACAAGTCTACCATCCATTGGAGTAACAAAAATATGAACAACAAAGTACCTTCCATAATGACAAGGCTACCATCCATTAGAGTAACATAAATCACAACGACAGACTACCTTCCATAATGACAAGGCTACCATCCATTTGAGTAACAAAAATTGGGACAACTGACTACCTTCCATTACGACAAGGCTACCATCCATTGGAGTAACAAAAATCTAGACAACAAAATACCTTCCATAATGACAAGGCTACCATCCATTGGACTAACAAAAATCTCGACAATAGACTACCATCCATAATGACAAGGGTACCATCCATTGGAGTAACAAAAATTGGGACCACAGACTACCTTCCATAATGACAGGGCTACCATCCATTGGAGTAACAAAAATGTCAACAAGAGACTACCTTCCATAATGACAAGACTACTATCCACTGGAGTAACAAAAATCTGAACAATAGACTACCTTCCATAATGACAAGGCTACCATCCATTGGAGTAACAGAAATCACCACGATAGACAACCTTCCATACTGACAAGGATACCATCCATTTGAGTAACAAAAATTGGGACAACAGACTACCTTCCATAATGACAAGGCTACCATCCATTTGAGTAACAAAAATTGGGACAACTGACTACCTTCCATTACGACAAGGCTACCATCCATTGGAGTAACAAAAATCTCGACAACACACTACCTTCCATAATGACAAGTCTACAATCCATTGGAATAACAAAATTCTCGACAACAGACTACCTTCCATAATGACAAGGCTATCATCCATTAGAGTAACAAAAATTGGGACCACAGACTACCTTCCATAATGACAGGGCTACCATCCATTGGAGTAACAAAAATGTCAACAAGAGACTACCTTCCATAATGACAAGACTACTATCCACTGGAGTAACAAAAATCTGAACAATAGACTACCTTCCATAATGACAAGGCTACCATCCATTGGAGTAACAGAAATCACCACGATAGACAACCTTCCATACTGACAAGGATACCATCCATTTGAGTAACAAAAATTGGGACAACAGACTACCTTCCATAATGACAAGGCTACCATCCATTGGAGAAACAAAAATATCAACAAGAGACTACATTCCATAATGACAAGGCTACCATCCATTGGAGTAACAAAAATCTCAACAACAGACTACCTTCCATAATTACAAGGATATTACCCACTAGAGTAACAAAAATCTGAACAAAAATCGGGACCACAGACTACCTTCCATAATGACAAGGCTACCATCCATTGGACTAACAACAATCTCGACAATAGACTACCTTCCATAATGAAAAGTGTACCATCCAATGGAGTAACAAAAATCTAGACAACAGACTACCTTCCATAATGCAAGGCTACAATCCATTGGAGTAACAAAAATCTCCACAATAGACGACCTTCTATAATGACAAGGGTACCATCCATTGGAGTAACAAAAATCTCGACAAGAAAATACCTTCCATAATGACAAGTCTACAATCCATTAGAATAACAGTAATCTTGACAATAGACTACCTTCCATAATGACAAGGCTACAATCCAATGGAGTAACAAAAATCTCGACAACAAACTACCTTCCATAATGACAAGTCTACCATCCATTGGAGTAACAAAAATCTGAACAACAAACTTCCTTCCATAATGACAAGGCTACCATCCATTAGAGTAACAGAAATCACAACGACAGACTACCTTCCATAATGACAAGGCTACCATCAATTTGAATAACAAAAATCGGGACAACTGACTACCTTCCATAATGATAAGGCTACCATCCATTGGAGTAACAAAAATCAAGATAACATACTACCTTCCATAATGACAAGGCTACCATCCATTGGACTAACAAAAATCTCAACAATAGACTACCATCCATAATGACAAGGGTACCATCCATTGGAGTAACAAAAATCTCGACAACAAACTACCTTCCATAATGAAAAGTCTAAAATTCATTGGAATAACAAAATTCTCGACAACAGACTAACTTCCATAATTACAAGGCTACCATCCATTAGAGTAACAAAAATCGGGACCATGGACTACCTTCCATAATGACAGGGCTACCATCAATTGGAGTACCATAAATGTCAACAAGAGACTACCTTCCATAATGACAAGGCTATTATCCACTAGAGTAACAAAAATCTGAACAATAGACTACCTTCCATAATGACAAGGCTACCATCCATTGGAGTAACAAAAATCACCACGACAGACAACCTTCCATAATGACAAGGATACCATCCATTTGAGTAACCAAAATTGGGACAACAGACTACCTTCCATAATGACAAGGCTACCATCCATTGGAGTAACAAAAATTTCAACAAGAGACTACCTTCCATAATGACATGGCTACCATCCATTGGAGTAACAAAAATCTCAACAACAGACTACCTTCAATAATGACAAGGATTCTATCCACTAGAGTAACAAAAATCTGAACAAAAATTGGGACCACATACTACCTTCCATAATGACAAGGCTACCATCCATTGGACTAACAAAAATCTCGACAATAGACTACCTTCCATAATGAAAAGGCTACCATCAAATGGAGTAACAAAAATCTAGGTAACAAACTACATTCCATAATGACAAGGATACCATCCATTGGAGTAACAAAAATCTCGACAATAGACTACCTTCCATAATGACAAGGGTACCATCCATTGGAGTAACAAAAATCTCGATGACAAACTACCATCCATAATGACAAGTCTACAATCCATTAGAATAACAAAAATCTCGACAATAGACTACCTTCCATAATGACATGGCTACAATCCAATGGAGTAACAAAAATCTCGACAACAAACTACCTTCCATAATGACAAGTCTACCATCCATTGGAGTAACAAAAATATGAACAAAAAACTACCTTCCATAATGACAAGGCTACCATCCATTAGAGTAACATAAATCACAACGACAGACTACCTTCCATAATGACAAGGCTACAATCCATTTGAGTAACAAAAATCGGGACAACTGACTACCTTCGATAACGACAAGGCTACCATCCATTAGAGTAACAAAATCTAGACAATAGAATACCTTCCATAATGACAAGGCTACCATCCATTGGACTAACAAAAATCTCGACAATAGAATACCATCCATAATGACAAGGGTACCATCCATTGGAGTAACAAAAATCTCGACAACACACTACCTTCCATAATGACAAGTCTACAATCCATTGGAATAACAAAATTCTCGACAACAGACTACCTTCCATAATGACAAGGCTATCATCCATTAGAGTAACAAAAATCGGGACCACAGACTACCTTCCATAATGACAGGGCTACCATCCATTGGAGTAATAAAAATGTCAACAAGAGAATACCTTCCATAATGACAAGACTACTATCCACTGGAGTAACAAAAATCTGAACAATAGACTACCTTCCATAGTGACAAGGCTACCATCCATTGGAGTAACAGAAATTACAACGACAGACAACCTTCCATAATGACAAGGATACCATCCATTTGAGTAACAAAAATTGGGACAACAAACTACCTTCCATTATGACAAGGCTACCATCCATTGGAGTAACAAAAATCTCAACAACAGACTACCTTCCATAATTACAAGGATACTATCCACTAGAGTAACAAAAATATGAACAAAAATCGGGACCACAGACTACCTTCCATAATGACAAGGCTACCATCCATTGGACTAACAACAATCTCGACAATAGACTACCTTCCATAATGAAAAGGCTACCATCCAATGGAGTAACAAAAATCTAGACAACAGACTACCTTCCATAATGCAAGGCTACAATCCATTGGAGTAACAAAAATCTCCACAATAGACTACCTTCCATAATGACAAGGGTACCATCCATTGGAGTAACAAAAATCTCGACAACAAAATACCTTCCATAATGACAAGTCTACAATCCATTAGAATAACAAAAATCTCGACAATAGACTACCTTCCATAATGACAAGGCTACAATCCAATGGAGTAACAAAAATCTCGACAACAAACTACCTTCCATAATGACAAGTCTACCATCCATTGGAGTAACAAAAATCTGAACAACAAACTTCCTTCCATAATGACAAGGCTACCATCCATTAGAGTAACATAAATCACAACGACAGACTACCTTCCATAATGAGAAGGCTACCATCAATTTGAGTAACAAAAATCGGGACAACTGACTACCTTCCATAACGATAAGGCTACCATCCATTGGAGTAACAAAAATCTAGATAACATACTACCTTCCATAATGACAAGGCTACCATCCATTGGACTAACAAAAATCTCAACAATAGACTACCATCCATAATGACAAGGGTACCATCCATTGGAGTAACAAAAATCTCGACAACAAACTACCTTCCATAATGACAAGTCTAAAATCCATTGGAATAACAAAATTCTCGACAACAGACTAACTTCCATAATTACAAGGCTACCATCCACTAGAGTAACAAAAATCGGGACCATAGACTACCTTCCATAATGACAGGGCTACCATCAATTGGAGTACCATAAATGTCAACAAGAGACTACCTTCCATAATGACAAGGCTACTATCCACTAGAGTAACAAAAATCTGAACAATAGACTACCTTCCATAATGACAAGGCTACCCGCCATTGGAGTAACAAAAATCACCACGACAGACAACCTTTCATAATGACAAGGATACCATCCATTTGAGTAACCAAAATTGGGACAACAGACTACCTTCCTTAATGACAAGGCTACCATCCATTGGAGTAACAAAAATATCAACAAGAGACTACCTTCCATAATGACATGGCTACCATCATTGGAGTAACAAAAATCTCAACAACAGACTACCTTCCATAATGACAAGGATTCTATCCACTAGAGTAACAAAAATCTGAACAAAAATCGGGACCACATACTACCTTCCATAATGACAAGGCTACCATCCATTGGACTAACAAAAATCTCGACAATAGACTACCTTCCATAATGAAAAGGCTACCATCCAATGGAGTAACAAAAATCTAGGCAACAGACTACATTCCATAATGACAAGGATACCTTCCATTGGAGTAACAAAAATCTCGACAATAGACTACCTTCTATAATGACAAGGGTACCATCCATTGGAGTAACAAAAATCTCGATGACAAACTACCTTCCATAATGACAAGTCTACAATCCATTAGAATAACAAAAATCTCGACAATAGACTACCTTCCATAATGACATGGCTACAATCCAATGGAGTAACAAAAATCTCGACAACAAACTACCTTCCATAATGACAAGTCTACCATCCATTGGAGTAACAAAAATATGAACAACAAACTACCTTCCATAATGACAAGGCTACCATCCATTAGAGTAACATAAATCACAACGACAGAATACCTTCCATAATGACAAGGCTACCATCCATTTGAGTAACAAAAATCGGGACAACTGACTACCTTCCATAATGACAGGGCTACCATCCATTGGAGTAACAAATTTTTTAACAAAAGACTACCTTCCATAATGACAAGACTACTATCCACTGGAGTAACAAAAATCTGAACAATAGACTACCTTCCATAATGACAAGGCTACCATCCATTGGAGTAACAAAAATCACCAGGACAGACAATCTTCCATAATGACAAGGATACCATCCATTTGAGTAACAAAAATTGGGACAACAGACTACCTTCCATAATGACAAGGCTACCATCCATTGGAGTAACAAAAATATCAACAAGAGACTACCTTCCATAATGACAAGGCTACCATCCATTGGAGTAACAAAAATCTCAACAACAGACTACCTTCCATAATGATAAGGATACTATCCACTAGAGTAACAAAAATCTGAACAAAAATCGGGACCACAGACTACCTTCCATAATGACAAGACTACCATCCATTGGACTAATAAAAATCTCGACAATAGACTACCTTCCATAATGAAAAGGCTACCATCCAATGGAGTAACAAAAATCTAGACAACAGACTACCTTCCATAATGCAAGGCTACCATCCATTGGAGTGACAAAAATCTCGACAATAGACTACCTTCCATAATGACAAGGGTGCCATCCATTGGAGTAACAAAAATCTCGACAACAAACTACCTTCCATAATGACAAGTCTACAATCCATTCGAATAACAAAAATCTCGACAACAGACTACCTTCTATAATGACAAGGCTACCATCCATTAGAGTAACAAAAATCGAGACCATAAACTACGTTCCATAATGAAAGGGCTACCATCAATTGGAGTACCAAAAATGTCAACAAGAGACTACCTTACATAATGACAAGGCTACTATCCACTGGAGTAACAAAAATCTGAACAATAGACTACCTTCCATAATGACAAGGCTATCATCCATTAGAGTAACAGAAATCACCACGACATACAACCTTCCATAATGACAAGGATACCATCCATTTGAGTAACATAAATTGGGACAACAGACTACCTTCCATAATGACAAGGCTACCATCCATTGGAGTAACAAAAATATTTACAAGAGACTACCTTCCATAATGACAAGGCTACCATCCATTGGAGTAACAAAAATCTCAACAGCAGACTACCTTCCATAATGACAAGGCTACCATCCATTGGAGTAACAAAAATCTCAACAACAGACTACCTTCCATAATGACAAGGATACTATCCACTAGAGTAACAAAAATCTGAACAAAAATCGGTACCACAGACTACCTTCCATAATGACAAGGCTACCATCCGTTGGACTAACAAAAATCTCGACGGAAGACTACCTTCCATAATGAAAAGGCTACCATCCAATGGAGTAACAAAAATCTAGGCAACAAACTACATTACATAATGATAAGGATACCATTCACTGGAGTAACAAAAATATCGACAATAGACTACCTTCCATAATGACAAGGGTACCATCCATTGGAGTAACAAAAATCTCGACGACAAACTACCTTCCATAATGACAAGTCTACAATCCATTAGAATTACAAAAATCTCGACAACAGACTACCTTCTATAATGACAAGGCTACCATCCGTTAGAGTAACAAAAATAGAGACAACAAACTACCTTCCATAATGACAAGTCTACCATCCAATGGAGTAACAAAAATGTCAACAAGAGACTACCTTCCATAATGACAAGGCTACTATCCACTGGAGTAAGAAAAATCTGAACAATAGACTACCTTCCATAATGACAAGGCTACCATCCATTGGAGTAACAGAAATCATCACGACAGACAACCTTCCATAAAGACAAGGATACCATCCATTTGAGTAACAAAAATTGGGCAACAGACTACCTTCCATAATGACAAGGCTACCATCCATTGGAGTAACAAAAATATTCACAAGAGACTACCTTCCATAATGACAAGGCTACCATCCATTGGAGTAACAAAAATCTCAACAGCAGACTACCTTCAGTAATCACAAGGCTATTATCCACTAGATTAACAAAAATTTGAACAATAGACTACCTTCCATAATGACAAGGCTACCATCCATTGGAGTAACAGAAATCACCACGACAGACAACATTCCATAATGAAAAGGATACCATCCATTTGAGTAACAAAAATTGGGACAACAGACTACCTTCCATAATGACAAAGCTACCATCCATTGGAGTAACCAAAATCCCAACAACAAACTACCTTCCATAATGACAAGGCTACCATCCATTGGAGTATCAAAGACATCCATAACAGACTACCTTCCATAATGACAAGGCTACCATCCATTATAGTAACAAAAATCTAGACGACATACTACCTTCCATAATGACAAGGCTACATCCATTGGAGTAACAAAAATCACAATGACAGACAACCTTCCATAATTAAAAGGCTACCATCCTTTAGAGTAACAAAAATCTGTACAACAGACTACCTTCCATAATGATAGGACTACCATCCATTGGAGTAACAAAATTTTCAACAAGAGATTACCTTGCATAATAACAAGGCTAGCATCCATTGGAGTAACAAAGATATCGACAACATACTACCTTCCATAATGACAAGGCTACAATCCATTAGAGTAACAAAAATCACGACAACAAACTACCTTCCATAATAACAAGGCTACCATCCATTAGAATAACAAAAATATTGACAACAGACTACCTTCCATAGTGAAAAGGCTACCATCTAATGGAGTAACAAAAATCTAGACAACAAACTACATTCCATAATGACAAGGATACCATCCATTGTAGTAACAAAAATCTCGACAATAGACTACCTTCCATAATGACAAGGGTACCATCCATTGGAGTAACAAATATCTCGACAACAAACTACCTTCCATAATGACAAGTCTACAATCCATTAGAATAATAAAAATCTCGACAATAGACTACCTTCCATAATGACAAGGCTACCATCCATTGGAGTAACAAAGATATCGAAAACAGACTACCTTCCCAAATGATAAGGCTACAATCCATTGGAGTAACAAAAATCACGACAACAAACTACCTTCCATAATGACAAGGCTACCATCCATTGGAATAACAAAAATATCGACAACGGACTACCTTCCATAATGAAAAGGCTACCATCCAATGGAGTAACAAAAATCTAGACAACAGACTACATTCCATAATGACAAGGATACCATCCATTGGAGTAACAAAAATCTCGACAACAAACTACCTTCCATAATGACAAGTCTACAATCCATTAGAATAACAAAAATCTCGACAATATACTACTTTCCATAATGACAAGGCTACAATTCAATGGAGTAACAAAAATCTCGACAACAAACTACCTTCCATAATGACAAGTCTACCATCCATTGGAGTAACAAAAATCTGAACAACAAACTACCTTCCATAATGACAAGGCTACCATCCATTAGAGTAACATAAATCACAACGACAGACTACCTTCCATAATGACAAGGCTACCATCCATTTGAGTAACAAAAATCGGGACAAATGACTACCTTCCATAAAGACAAGGCTACCATCCATTGGAGTAACAAAAATCTAGACAACATACTACCTTCCATAATGAGAAGGCTACCATCCATTGGACTAACAAAAATCTCGACAACAAACTACCATCCATAATGACAAGGGTACCATCCAATGGAGTAACAAAAATCTCGACAATAAACTACCTTTCATAATGACAAGGCTATCATCCACTAGAGTAACAAAAATCGGGACCACAAACTACCTTCCATAATGACAAGGCTACCATCCATTGGAGTAACAAAAATGTCAACAAGAGACTACCTTCCATAATGACAAGGATACGATCCACTGGAGTAATACAAATCTGAACAATAGACTACCTTCCATAATGACAAGGCTACCCTCCAATGGAGTAACCGAAATCACCACGACAGACAACCTTCCATAATGACAAGGCTACCATCCATTTGAGTAACAAAAATCGGGACAACTGACTACCTTCCATAAAGACAAGGCTACCATCCATTGGAGTAACAAAAATCTAGACAACATACTACCTTCCATAATGAGAAGGCTACCATCCATTGGACTAACAAAAATCTCGACAACAAACTACCATCCATAATGACAAGGGTACCATCCAATGTAGTAACAAAAATCTCGACAATAAACTACCTTTCATAATGACAAGGCTATCATCCACTAGAGTAACAAAAATCGGGACCACAAACTACCTTCCATAATGACAAGGCTACCATCCATTGGAGTAACAAAAATGTCAACAAGAGACTACCTTCCATAATGACAAGGATACGATCCACTGGAGTAATACAAATCTGAACAATAGACTACCTTCCATAATGACAAGGCTACCATCCATTGGAGTAACAGAAATCACCACGACAGACAACCTTCCATAATGACAAGGATACCATCCATTTGAGTAACAAAAATTGGGACAACAGACTACCTTCCATAATGATAAGGCTACCATCCATTGGAGTAACAAAAAAATATCAGCAAGAGACTACCTTCCATAATGACAAGGCTACCATCCATTGGAGTAACAAAAATTTCAATAAGAGACTACCTTCCATAATGACAAGGCTACCATCCATTGGAGTAATAAAGATATCAACAACATACTACCTTCCATAATAACAAGGCTACAATCCTTTGGAGTAACAAAAATCACGACAACAGACTAGCTTCCATAATGACAAGGCTACCATCCATTGGAATAATAAAAAGCTCGACAACAGACTACCTTCCATAATGACAAGGCTACCATCCAATGGAGTAACAAAAATCTAGACAACAGACTACCTCCCATAATGACAAGGCTACCATCCATTGGAGTAACAAAAATCTCGACAATAGACTACCTTCCATAATAACAAGGGTACCATCCATTGGAGTAACAAAAATCTCGACAACAAACTACCTTCCATAATGACAAGTCTACAGTCCATTAGAATAACAAAAATCTTGACAACAGACTACCTTCCATAATGAAAAGGCTACCATCCATTAGAGTAACAAAAAACGGGACCACAGACTACTCTCCATAATGATAGGGCTACCATCAATTGGAGTACCAAAAATGTCAACAAGAGACTACCTTCCATAATGGCAAGACTACTATCCACTGGAGTAACAAAAATCTGAACAATAGACTACCTTCCATAATGACAAGGCTACCATCCATTGGAGTAACAGAAATCACCACGACAGACAACCTTCCGTAATGACAAGGATACCATCCATTTGAGTAACAAAAATTGGGACAACAGACTACCTTCCATAATCACAAGGCTACCATCCATTGGAGTAAAAAAAATATCAACAAGAGACTTCCTTCCATAATGACAAGGCTACCATCCATTGGAGTAACAAAAATCTCAACAACAGACTACCTTCCATAATGACAAGGCTACCATCCATTGGAGTATCAAAGATATTGACAACATACTACCTTCCATAATGACAAGGCTACCATCCAATGGAGTAACCAAAATATCGACAACAGACTACATTCCATAATGACAAGGCTAGCATCCATTAGAGTAACAAAAATCTGGACAACAGACTACCTTCCATAATGACAGGGATACCATCCATTGGAGTAACAAAAATTTCAACAAGAGACTACCTTCCATAACGACAAGGCTACCATCCATTGGAGTAAACAAGATATCGACAACATACTACCTTGCATAATGACAAGGCTACAATCCATTGGAGTAACAAAAATCACGACAACAAACTACCTTCCATAATGACAAGGCTACCATCCATTGGAATAACAAAAATATCGACAACAAACTACCTTCCATAATGAAAAGGCTACCATCCAATGGAGTAACAAAAATCTAGACAACATAATACATTCCATAATGACAAGGATACCATCCATTGGAGTAACAAAAATCTCGACAATAGACTACCTTCCATAATGACAAGGGTACCATCCATTGGAGTAAAAAAAATCTCGACACCAAACTACCTTCCATAATGACAAGTCTACAATCCATTAGAATAACAAAAATCTCGATAAAAGACTACCTTCCATAATGACAAGGCTACAATCCAATGGAGTAACAAAAATCTGAACAAAAAAATACCTTTCATAATGACAAGGCTACCATCCATTAGAGTAACAGAAATCACAACGACAGACTGACTTCCATAATGACAAGGCTACCATCCATTTGAGTAACAATAATCGGGACAACATACTACCTTCCATAACGACAACGCTACCATCCATTGGAGTAACAGAAATATAGACAACAAACTACCTTCCATAATGACAAGGCTACCATCCATTGGACTAACAAAAATCTCGACAATACACTACCTTCCATAATGACAAGGGTACCATCCATTAGAGTAACAAAAATCTCGACAACAAACTACCATCCATAATGACAAGTCTATAATCCATTAGAGTAACAAAAATCGGGACCACAAACAACCTTCCATAATGACAAGGTTACCATCCATTAGAGTAAAAAAAATCGGGACAATAGACTACCTTCCATAATGAAAGGGCTATAATCCATTGGAGTAACAAAAATTTCAACAAGAGACTACCTTCCATAATGACAAGGCTACCATCCATTGGAGTAACCAAGATATCGACAACATACTACCTTGCATAATGACAAGGCTACAATCCATTGGAGTAACAAAAATCGGGACCACAGACTACCTTGCATAATGACAGGGCTACCATTAATTGGAGTACCAAAAATATCAACAAGAGACTACCTTCCATAATGACAAGGCTACTATCCACTGGAGTAACAAAAATCTGAACAATAGACTACCTTCCATAATAATAAGGCTACCATCCATTGGAGTAACAGAAATCAGCATGACAAACAACCTTCCATAATGACAAGCATACCATCCATTTGAGTAACAAAAATTGTGACAACAGACTACCTTCCATAATGACAAGGCTACCATCCATTGGAGTAACAAAAATATCAACAAGAGACTACCTTCCATAATGAAAAGGCTACCATCCATTGGAGTAACAAATATCTCAACAACAGACTACCTTCCATAATGACAAGGCTACCATCCATTGGAGTATCAAAGATATCGACAACATACTACCTTCCATAATGACAAGGCTACCATCCAATGGAGTAACAAAAATATCGACAACAGACTACCTTCCATAATGACAAGGCTCCCATCCATTAGAGTAACAAAAATCTGGACAACAGACCACCTTCCATAATGACAAGGCTACCATCCATTGGAGTAACTGAAATCACAACAACAAACAACCTTCCATAATGACAAGGCTACCATCCATTAGAGTAACAAAAATCGGGACAACATACCACCTTCCATAATGACAGGGCTACCATTCATTGGAGTAACAAAAATTTCAACAAGAGACTACATTCCATAATGACAAGGCTACCATCCATTGGAGTAACCAAGATATCGATAACATACTACCTTTCATAATGACAAGGCTACCATCCATTAGTGTAACAGAAATCTCAACGACAGACTACCTTCCATAATGACAAGGCTACCATCCATTTGAGTAACAAAAATCGGGACAACAGACTACCTTCCATAACGACAAGGCTACCATCCATTGGAGTAACAAAAATCTTGTAAATAGACTACCTTCCATAATGACAAGGCTTGCATCCATTGGACTACCAAAAATCTCGACAATAGACTACCTTCCATAATGACAAGGGTACCATCCATTGGAGTAACAAAAATCTCGACAACAAACTACCTTCCATAATGACAAGTCTATAATCCATTGGAATAACAAAAATCTCGACAACAGACTACCTTCCATAATGACAAGGCTATCATCCATTAGAGTAACAAAAATCGGGACCACAAACTACCTTCCATAATGATAGGGCTACCATCCATTGGAGTAACAAAAATGTCAACAAGAGACTACCTTCCATAATGACAAGGCTACAATCCATTAGAGTAACAAAAATCTGAACAACAAACTACCTTCCATAATGACAAGGCTACCATCCATTAGTGTAACAGAAATCACAACGACAGACTACCTTCCATAATGACAAGGCTACCATCCATTTGAGTAACAAAAATCGGGACAACAGACTACCTTCCATAACGACAAGGCTACCATCCATTGGAGTAACAAAAATCTTGACAATAGACTACCTTCCATAATGACAAGGCTTGCATCCATTGGACTAACAAAAATCTCGACAATAGACTACCTTCCATAATGACAAGGGTACCATCCATTGGAGTAACAAAAATCTCGACAACAAACTACCTTCCATAATAACAAGTCTATAATCCATTGGAATAACAAAAATCTCCACAACAGACTACCTTCCATAATGACAAGGCTATCATCCATTAGAGTAACAAAAATCGGGACCACAGACTACCTTCCATAATGATAGGGCTACCATCCATTGGAGTAACAAAAATGTCAACAAGAGACTACCTTCCACAATGACAAGGCTACTATCCACTAGAGTAACAAAAATCTGAACAATAGACTACCTTCCATAATGACAAGGCTACCATCCATTGGAGAAACATAAATCACCATGACAGACAACCTTCCATAATGACAAGGATACCATCCATTTGAGTAACAAAAATTGGGACAACAGACTACCTTCCATAATGACAAGGCTACCATCCATTGGAGTAACAAAAATATCAAAAAGAGATTACCTTCCATAATGACAAGGCTACCATCCATTGGAGTAAAAAAAATCTCAACAACAGTCTACCTTCCTTAATGACAAGGCTACCATCCATTAGAGTATCAAAGATATCGACAACATACTACCTTCCATAATGACAAGGCTACCATCCATTGGAGTAACAGAAATCACAATGACAGACAACCTTCCATAATGACAAGGATACCATCCATTTGAGTAACAAAAATTGGGACAACAGACTACCTTCCATAATGACAGGGCTACCATCCATTGGAGTAACAAAAATATCAACAAGAGACTAGCTTCCATAATGACAAGGCTACCATCCATTGGAGTAAAAAAAATCTCAACAATAGACTACCTTCCATAATGACAAGGATACAATCCACTGGAGTATCAAAGATATCGACAACATACTACATTCCATAAGTGACAAGGCTACCATCCAATGGAGTAACAAAAATATCGACAACAGACTACCTTCCATAATGACAAGGCTACCATTCATTAGAGAAACAAACATATGGACAACATACTACCTTCCATAATGACAAGGCTACCATCCATTGGAGTAACAGAAATCACAACGACATACAACCTTCCATAATGACAAGGCTACCATCCATTAGAGCAACAAAAATTGGGACAACAGACTACCTTCCATAATGACAAGGCTACCATCCGTTGGAGTAAGAAAGAGATCGACAACATACTACCTTCCATAATGACAAGGCTACATTCCATTGGAGTAACAAAAATCACGACAACAAACTACCTTCCACAATGACAAGGCTACCATCCATTGGAATAACAAAAATATCGACAACAAACTACCTTCCATAATGAAAAGGCTACCATCCAATGGAGTAACAAAAGTCTAGACAATAGACTACATTCCATAATGACAAGGATACCATCTATTGGAGTAACAAAAATCTCGATAATAGACTACCTTCCATAATGACAAGGGTACCATCCATTGGAGCAACAAAAATCTCGACAACAAACTACCTTCCATAATGACAAGTCTACAATCCATTAGAATAACAAAAATCTCGACAATAGACTACCTTCCATAATAAAAAGGCTACAATCCAATGGAGTAACAAAAATCTCGACAACAGACTACCTTCCATAATGACAAGGCTACAATCCATTGGAGTAACAAAAATCACGACAACAAACTACCTTCCATAATGACAAGGCTACCATCCATTAGAATAACAAAAATATCGACAACAGACAACCTTCCATAATGAAAAGGCTACTATCCAATGGAGTAACAAAAATATAGACAAAAGACTACATTCCATAATGACAAGGATACTATCCATTGGAGTAACAAAAATCTCGACAAAAGACTACCTTCCATAATGACAAGGGTACCATCCATTGGAGTAACAAAAATCTCGACAACAAACTACCTTCCATAATGACAAGGCTACCATCCATTGGAATAACAAAAATATCGACAACAGACTACCTTCCATAATGAAAAGGCTACCATCCAATGGCCTAACAAAAATCTAGACAACAAACTACCTTCCATAATGACAAGTCTACAATCCATTGGAATAACAAAAATCTCGAAAATAGACTACCTTCCATAATGACAAGGGTACCATCCATTGGAGTAACAAAAATCTAGACAACAAACTACCTTCCATAATGACAAGTCTACAATCCATTGGAATAACAAAAATCTCGACAACAGACTACCTTCCATAATGACAAGGCTATCATCCATTAGAGTAACAAAAATCGGGACCACAGACTACCTTCCATAATGACAGGGCTACCATCCATTGGAGTAACAAAAATGTCAACAAGAGACTACCTTCCATAATGACACGGCTGCAATCCATTGGAGTAACAAAAATCACGACAACAAACTACCTTCCATAATGACAAGGCTACCATCCATTGGAATAACAAAAATATCGACAATAGACTACCTTCCATAATGAAAAGGCTACCATCTAATGGAGTAACAAAAATCTAGATAATAGACTACATTCCATAATGACAAGGATACCATCCATTGGAGTAACAAAAATATCAACAAGAGACTACCTTCCATAATGACAAGGCTACCATCCATTGGAGTAACAAAACTCTAAACAACAGACTACCTTCCATAATGACAAGGCTACCATCCATTGGAGTATCAAAGATATCGATAACATACTACCTTCCATAATGACAATTCTACCATCCAATGGAGTAAAAAAAATATCGACAACAGACTACCTTCCATAATGACAAGGCTACCATCCATTAGAGTAACAAAAATATGGACAACATACTACCTTCCATAATGACAAGGCTACCATCCATTGGAGTAATAGAAATCACAACGACAGGCAACCTTCCATAATGACAAGGCTACCATCCATTAGAGCAACAAAAATCAGGACAACAGACTACCTTTCATAATGACAGGCTACCATCCATTGGAGTAACAAAAATTTCAACAAGAGACTACCTTCCATAATGACAAGGCTACCATCCATTGGAGTAACAAAGATCACAACAATAGACTACCTTCCATAATGACAAGGCTACCATCCATTGGAGTATCAAAGATATCGACAACATACTACCTTCCATAATGACAAGGCTACCATCCAATGGAGTAACAAAAATATCGACAAAAAACTACCTTCCATAATGAAAAGGCTACCATCCATTAGAGTAACAAAAATATGGACAACATACTACCTTCCATAATGACAAGGCTACCATCCATTGGAGTAACAGAAATCACAACGACAGACAACCTTCCATAATGAGAAGGCTATCATCCATCAGAGCAACAAAAATCAGGACAACAGACTACCTTCCATAATGACAGGCTACCATCCATTTGAGTAACAAAAATTTCAACAAGAGACTACCTTGCATAATGACAAGGCTACCATCCGTTGGAGTAACAAAGATATCGACAACATACTACCTTCCATAATGACAAGGCTACAATCCATTGGAGTAACAAAAATCACGACAACAAACTACCTTCCATAATGACAAGGCTACCATCCCTTGGAATAACAAAAATATCGACAATAGACTACCTTCCATAATGAAAAGGATACCATCTAATGGAGTAACAAAAATCTAGATAATAGACTACATTCCATAATGACAAGGATACCATCCATTGGAGTAACAAAAATATCAACAAGAGACTACCTTCCATAATGACAAGGCTACCATCCATTGGAGTAACAAAACTCTAAACAACAGACTACCTTCCATAATGACAAGGCTACCATCCATTGGAGTATCAAAGATATCGATAACATACTACCTTCCATAAATACAAGGCTACCATCCAATGGAGTAAAAAAAATATCGACAACAGACTACCTTCCATAATGACAAGGCTACCATCCATTAGAGTAACAAAAATATGGACAACATACTACCTTCCATAATGACAAGGCTACCATCCATTAGAGCAACAAAAATTAGGACAATAGACTACCTTACATAATGACAGGTTACCATCCATTGGAGTAACAAAAATTTCAACAAGGGACTACCTTGCATAATCACAAGGCTACCATCCGTTGGAGTAACAAAGATATCGACAATATACTACCTTCCATAATGACAAGGCTACAATCCATTGGAGTAACAAAAATCACGACAACAAACTACCTTCCACAATGACAAGGCTACCATCCATTGGAATAACAAAAATATCGACAACAGACTACCTTCCATAATGAAAAGGCTACCATCCAATGGAGTAACAAAAATCTAGACAATAGACTACATTCCATAATGACAAGGATACCATCCATTAGAGTAACACAAATCTCGACAATAGACTACCTTCCATAATGACAAGGGTACCATCCAATGGAGTAACAAAAATCTCGACAACAAACTACCTTCCATAATGACAAGTCTACAATCCATTAGAATAACAAAAATCTCGACAATAGACTACCTTCCATAATAACAATGCTACAATCCAATTGAGTAACAAAAATCTCGACAACAGACTACCTTCCATAATGACAAGTTTACCATCCATTGGAGTAACAAAAATATGAACAACGAACTACCTTCCATAATGACAAGACTACCATCCATTAGAGTAACTGAAATTACAACGACAGACTACCTTCCATAATGACAAGGCTACCATCCATTTGAGAAACAAAAATCGGGACAATAGACTACCTTCCATAACGACAAGGCTACCATCCATTGGAGTAACAAAAATCTAGTCAACAGACTACCTTCCATAATGACAAGGCTACCATCCATTGGACTAACAAAAATCTCGACAATAGACTACCTTCCATAATGACAAGGGTACCATCCATTGGAGTAACAAAAATCTCTACAACAAACTACCTTCCATAATGACAAGTCTACAATCCATTGGAATAACAAAAATCCCGACAACAGACTACCTTCCATAATGACAAAGCTATCATCCATTAGAGTTACAAAAATCGGGAGCACAAACTACCTTCCATAATGACAGGGCTACCATCCATTGGATTAACAAAAATGTCAACAAGAGACTACCTTCCATAATGACAAGGCTACTATCCACTGGAGTAACAAAAATCTGAACAATAGACTACCTTCCATAATAACAAGGCTACGATCCATTAGAGTAACAGAAATCACCATGACAAACAACCTTCCATAATGACAAGGATACCATCCATTTGAGTAACAAAAATTGGAACAACAGACTACCTTCCATAATGACAAGGCTACCATCCATTGGAGTAACAAAAATCTCAACAACATACTACCTGCCATAATGACAAGGCTACCATCCATTGGAGTATCAAAGATATGGACAACATACTACCTTCCATAATGACAAGGCTACCATCCAATGAAGTAACAAAAATATCGAGAACAGACTACCTTCCATAATGACAAGGCTACCATCCATTAGAGTAACAAAAATATGGACAACATACTACCTTCCATAATGACAAGGCTACCATCCATTTGAGTAAAAGAAATCACAACGACAGACAACCTTCCATAATGACAAGGCTACCATCCATTAGAGCAACAAAAATTGGGACAACTGACTACCTTCCATAATGACAGGGCTACCATCCATTGGAGTAATAAAAATTTAAACAAGAGACTACCTTCCATAATGACAATGCTACCATCCGTTGGAGTAACAAAGATATCGACAACATACTACCTTTCATAATGACAAGGATACAATCCATTGGAGTAACAAAAATCACGACAACAAACTACCTTCCATAATGACAAGGCTACCATCCATTGGAATAACAAAAATATCGACAACAGACTACCTTCCATAATGAAAAGGCTACCATCCAATGGAGTAACAAAAATATAGACAACAGACTACATTCCATAATGACAAGGATACCATCCATTGGAGTAACAAAAATCTCGACAATAGACTACCTTCCATAATGACAAGTCTACAATCGATTAGAATAACAAAAATCTCGTCAATAGACTCCCTTCCATAATAACAAGGCTACAATCCAATGGAGTAACAAAAATCTCGACAACAGACTACCTTCCATAATGACAAGTTTACCATCCATTGGAGTAACAAAAATCTGAACAACAAACTACCTTCCATAATGACAAGGCTACCATCCATTGGAGTAACAGAAATCACCACGACAGACAACCTTCCATAATGACAAGGATACCATCTATTTGAGTAACAAAATTTAGGACAACAGACTACCTTCCATAATGACAAGGCTACCATCCATTGGAGTAACAAAAATATCAACAAGAGACTACCTTCCATAATGACAAGGCTACCATCCATTGGAGTAATAAAAATCTCAACAACAAACTACCTTCCATAATGACAAGGCTACCATCCATTGGAGTATCAAAGATATCGACAACATATTACCTTCCATAATGACAACGCTACCATCCAATGGAGTAACAAAAATATCGACAACAGACTACCTTCCATAATGACAAGCCTACCATCCATTAGAGTAACAAAAATCAGGACAACAGACTACCTTCCATAATGACAAGGCTACCATCAATTGGAGTAACAGAAACCACAACGACAAACAACCTTCCATAATGACAAGGCTACCATCCATTAGAGCAACAAAAATCGGGTCAACAGACTACCTTCCATAATGACAGGGCTACCATCCATTAGAGTAACAAAAATTTCAACAACAGACTACCTTTCATAATGACAAGGCTACCATCCGTTGGAGTAACAAAGATATCGACAACAGACTACCTTCCATAATGAAAAGGCTACCATCCAATGGAGTAACAATAATCTAGACAACAGACTACATTCCATAATGACAAGGATACCATCCATTGGAGTAACAAAAATCTCGAAAATAGACTACCTTCCATAATGACAAGGGTACCATCCATTGGAGTAACAAAAATCTCGACAACAAACTACCTTCCATAATGACAAGTCTACAATCCATTAGAATAACAAAAATCTCGACAATAGACTACCTTCCATAATAACAAGGCTACAATCCAATGGAATAATAAAAATCTCGACAACAGACTACCATCCATAATGACAAGTTTACCATCCATTGGAGTAACAAAAATCTGAACAACAAACTACCTTCCATAATGACAAGGCTACCATCCATTAGAGTAACAGAAATCACAACGACAGACTACCTTCCATAATGACAAGGCTACAATCCATTTGAGTAATAAAAATCGGGACAACAAACTACCTTCCATAACGTCAAGGCAACTATCCATTGGAGTATCAAAAATCTAGACAACAGACTACCTTCCATAATGACAACGCTACCATCCATTGGACTAACAAAAATCTCGACAATAGACTACCTTCCATATTGACAAGGGTACCATCCATTGGAGTAACAAAAATCTCGACAACAAACTACCTTCCATAATGACAAGTCTACAATCCATTGGAATAACAAAAATCTCGACAACAGACTACTATCCATAATGACAAGGCTATCATCCATTAGAGTAACAAAAATCGGGACCATAGACTACCTTCCATAATGACAGGGCTACCATCCATTGGAGTAACAAAAATGTCAACAAGACACTATCTTCCATAATGACAAGGCTACTATCCACTGGAGTAACAAAAATTTGAACAATAGACTACCTTCCATAATGACAAGGCTACCATCCATTGTAGTAACTGAAATCACCATGACAAACAACCTTCCATAATGACAAGGATACCATCCATTTGAGTAACAAAAATTGGGACAACAGACTACCTTCCATAATGACAAGGCTACCATCCATTGAAGTAACAAAAATATCAACAAGAGACTACCTTCCATAATGACAAGGCTACCATCCATTGGAGTAACAAAAATCTCAACAACAGACTACCTTCCATAATGACAAGGCTACCATCCATTTGAGTATCAAAGATATCGACAACATACTACCTTCCATAATCACAAGGTTACCATCGAATGGAGTAACAAAAATATCGACAACAAACTACCTTCCATAATGACAAGGCTACCATCCATTAGAGTAACAAAAATCTGGACAACAGACTACCTTCCATAATGACAAGGCTACCATCCATTGGAGTAACAGAAATCACAACAACAAACAACCTTCCATAATGACAATGCTACCATCCATTAGAGCAACAAAAATTGGGTCAACAGACTACCTTCCATAATGACAAGGCTACCATCCGTTGGAGTAACAAAGATATCGACAACATACTACCTTCCATAATGAGAAGGCTACAATCCATTGGAGTAACAAAAATCACGACAACACACTACGTTCCATAATGACAAGGCTACCATCCATTGGAATAACAAAAATATCGACAACAGACTACCTTCCATAATTAAAAGGCTACCATCCAATGGAGTAATAAAAATCTAGACAACAGACTACATTCCATAATGACAAGGATACCATCCATTGGAGTAACAAAAATCTCGACAATAGACTACCTTCCATAATGACAAGGGTACCATCCATTGGAGTAACAAAAATCTCGACAACAAACTACCTTCCATAATGACATGTCTACAATCCATTAGAATAAAAAAAATCTCGACAATAGACTACCTTCCATAATAACAAGGCTACAATCCAATAGAGTAACAAAAATCTCAACAACAGATTACCTTCCATAATGACAAGTTTACCATCCATTGGAGTAACAAAAAAATGAACAACAAACTACCTTCCATAATGACAAGGCTACCATCCATTAGAGTAACAGAAATCACAATGACAGACTACCTTCCATAATGACAAGGCTACCATCCATTTGAGTAACAAAAATCGGGACAACAGACTACCTTCCATAACGACAAGGCTACCATCCATTGGAGTAACAAAAATCTAGACAACAAACTATCTTCCATAATGACAAGGCTACAATCCATTGGAATAACAAAAATCTCGACAACAGACTACCTTCCATAATGACAAGACTATCATCCATTGGAGTAACAAAAATCGAGACCACAAACTACCTTCCATAATGACAGGGCTACCATCCATTGGAATGAAAAAAATGTCAACAAGAGACTACCTTCCATAACTACAAGGCTACTATCCACTGGAGTAACAAAAATCTGAACAATAGACTACCCTCCATAATGACAAGGCTACCATCCATTGGAGTAACAGAAATCACCATGACAGACAACCTTCCATAATGACAAGGATACCATCCATTTGAGTAACAAAAATTGGGAAAACAGACTACCTTCCATAATGAAAAGGCTACCATCCATTGAAGTAACAAAAATATCAACAATAGACTACCTTCCATAATGACAAGGCTACCATCCATTGGAGTAACAAAAATCTCAACAACAGACTACCTTCCATAATGACAAGGCTACCATCCATTGGAGTATCAAAGATATCGACAACATACTACCTTCCATAATGACAAGGCTACCATCCAATGGAGGAACAAAAATATCAACAACAGACTACCTTCCATAATGATAAGGCTACCATCCATTAGAGTAACAAAAATCTGGACAACAAACTACCTTCCATAATGACAAGGCTACCATCCATTGGAGTAACAGAAATCACAACGACAACCAACCTTCCATAATGACAAGGCTACCATCCATTAGAGTAACAACAATCGGGACAACCGGCTACCTTTCATAATGACAGGGCTATCATCCATTGGAGTAACAAAGATATCGACAACATACTACCTTCCATAATGACAAGGCTACCATCCATTGGAATAACAAAAATCTCGACAACAAACTAGCTTCCATAATGAAAAGCTACCATCCATTGGAATAATAAAAATATCGACAATAGACTACCTTCTATAATGATAAGGCTACAAACCAATGGAGTAACAAATATCTTGACAACAAACTACCTTCCATAATGACAAGTCTACCATCCACTGGAGTAACAAAAACCTCAACAAAATACCTTCCATATTGACAAGGCTACCATCCATTGGAGTAACAAAAATTACAACGACAAACAACCTTCCATAATGACAAGGCTACCATCCATTTGAGTATCAAAAATTGGGACAACAAACTACCTTCCATAATGACAAGGCTACCATCTATTGGAGTAACAAAAATATCAACAAGAGACTACCTTCCATAATGACAAGGCTACCATCCATTGGAGTAACAAAAATCTCGACAATAGACTACCTTCCATAATGACAAGGCTACCATCCATTTGAGTAATTAAGATATCGACAACATACTACCTTCCATAATGACAAGGCTACAATCCAATGGAGTAACAAAAATATCGACAACAACCTACCTTCCATAATGACAAGGCTACCATCCATTAGAGTAACAAAATCTGGACAACAAACTACTTTACATAATGACAAGGCTACCATCCATTGAAGTAACAAAAATCACAATGATAGACTACCTTCCATAATGACAAGGCTACCATCCATTAGAGTAACAAAAATCGGGACAACAGACTACCTTCCTTAATGACAGGGCTACCATCCATTGGAGTACCAAAAATGTCAACAAGAGACTACCTTCCATAATGACAATGCTTCCATCCATTAGAGTAACAAAAATCGAGACAACCGGCTACCTTCCATAATGACAGGGCTATCATCCATTGGAGTAACAAAGATATCGACAACATACTACCTTCCATAATGACAAGGCTACCATCCATTGGAATAACAAAAATCTCGACAACAAACTACCTTCCATAATGAAAAGGCTACCATCCATTGGAATAATAAAAATATCGACAATAGACTACCTTCCATAATGACAAGGCTACAAACCAATGGAGTAACAAATATCTTGACAACAGACTACCTTCCATAATGACAAGTCTACCATCCATTGGAGTAACAAAACTCTCGACAACAAAATACCTTCCATATTGACAAGGCTACCATCCATTGGAGTAACAGAAATTACAATGACAAACAACCTTCCATAATGACAAGGCTACCATCCATTTGAGTATAAAAAATTGGGACAACAAACTACCTTCCATAATGACAAGGCTACCATCTATTGGAGTAACAAAAATATCAACAAGAGACTACCTTCCATAATGACAAGGCTACCATCCATTGGAGTAACAAAAATATCGACAAAATATACTACCTTCCATAATGACAAGGCTACCATCCATTTGAGTAATAAAGATATCGACAACATACTACCTTCCATAATGACAAGGCTAAAATCCAATGGAGTAACAAAAATATCGACAACAGACTACCTTCCATAATGACAAGGCTACAATCCATTGGAGTAACAAAAATCACGACAACAGACTAGCTTCCATAATGACAAGTCTACCATCCATTGGAATAATAAAAATCTCGACAACAGACTACCTTTCATAATGACAAGGCTACCATCCAATGGAGTAACAAAAATATCGACAACAGACTACCTTCCATAGTGACAAGGCTACCATCCATTAGAGTAACAAAAATCTGGACAACGGACTACTTTCCATAATGACAAGGCTACCATCCATTAGAGTAACAAAAATCACAATGATAGACTACCTTCCATAATGACAAGGCTACCATCCATTAGAGTAACAAAAATCGGGACAACAGACTACCTTCCTTAATGACAGGGCTACCATCCATTGGAGTACCAAAAATGTCAACAAGAGACTACCTTCCATAATGACAATGCTACCATCCATTAGAGTAACATAAATCGGGACAACAAACTACATTCCATAATGACAGGGCTACCATCCATTGGAGTAACAAAGATATCGACAACATACTACCTTCCATAATGACAAGGCTATCATCCATTGGAGTAACAAAAATCACGGCAATAGACTACCATTCATAATGACAAGGCAACCATCTATTAGAATAAGAGAAATCTCGACAGCAGACTACCTTCGATAATGACAAGGCTACCATCCATTGGAGTAACAAAAATCACGAAAACAGACTACCTTCCATAATGACAAGGCTACCATCCATTGGAATCACAAAAATCTCGACAACAGACTAGCTTCCATAATGACAAGGCTACCATCCAATGGAGTAACAAAAATCTAGATAACAGACTACATTCCATAATGACAAGGCTACCATCCATTGGAGTATAAAAAATCTCGACAACAGATTACCTTCCATAATGACAAGGCTACCATATATTGGGGTAACTAAAATATCGAACACAAACTACCTTCCATAATGACTAGGCTACCATCCATTGGAGTAACAAAGATATCGACAACAGACTATCTTCCATAACGACAAGGCTACAATCCATTGTAGTAACAAAAATCTCTACAACAGACTACCTTCCATAATTACAAGGCTACCATCCATTTGAGTAACAAAATTCTCGACAACAGATTACCTTCGGTAATGACTAGGCTACCATCCATTGGAGTAACAATGATATCGACAATAGGCTACCTTCCATAATGACAAGGCTACAATCCATTGTAGTAACAAAAATCTCGACAACAGACTTCCTTCCATAATGACAAGGCAACCATCCATTGTAGTGGCAAAATTCTCGACAATATACTACCTTCTATAATGACAACGCTACCATCCATTAGAATAACAAAAATCTCGCCAACAGACTACCTTCCATATGGACAAGGTTACCATCCCTTAGAGTAACAAAAATCTCCACAACAGACTACCTTCTATAATGACAAGGCTACCATCCATTGGAGTAACAAAGATATCTACAACATACTACCTTCCATAATGACAAGGCTACCATTCTTTGGAATTACAAAAATCACGACAACATACTACCTTCCATAATGACTAGGCTACCATCCATTGGAATAACAAAAATATCGACAACACACTACCTTCCATAATGACAAGGCTACCATCCAATGGAGTAACAAAAATATCGACAACAGACTACCTTCCATAATGAAAAGGCTACCATCCATTGGAGTAACAAAAATCTCGACAACAGACTACCTTCCATAATGACAAGGCTAGAATCTATTATAGTAACAAAAATCTCGACAATAGACTACCTTCCATAATGACAAGGCTACCATCCATTGTAGTGACAAAAATCTCGACAATGTACTACCTTCTATAATGACAACGCTACCATCCATTGGAATAACAAAAATATCATACACAAACTACCTTCAATAATGACTAGGCTACCATCCATTGGAGTAACAAAGATATCGACAACAGACTACCTTCCATAATGACAAGGCTACAATCCATTGTAGTAACAAATATCTCGACAACAAACTTCCATCCATAATGACAAGACAACCATCCATTGTAGTGTCAAAAATATCGACAATATACTACCTTCTATAATGACAACGCTACCATCCATTAGAATAAGAAAAATCTCGACAACAGACTACCTTCCATATGACCAAGGCTACCATCCATTGGAGTAACAAAGATATCTACAACATACTACCTTCCATAATGACAAGGCTACCATTAATTCGAATAACAAAAATCACGACAACATACTACCTTCCATAATGACTAGGCTACCATCCATTGGAATAACAAAAGTATCGACAACACACTACCTTCCATAATGAAAAGGCTACCATCCATTGGAGTAACAAAAATCTCGACAACAGACTACCTTCCATAATGACAAGGCTAGAATCTATTATAGTAACAAAAATCTCGACAATAGACTACCTTCCATAATGACAAGGCTACCATCCATTGTAGTGACAAAAATCTCGACAATGTACTACCTTCTATAATAACAACGCTACCATCCATTGGAATAACAAAAATATCATACACAAACTACCTTCAATAATGACTAGGCTACCATCCATTGGAGTAACAAAGATATTGACAGCAGACTACCTTCCACAACGACAAGGCTACAATCCATTGTAGTAACAAATATCTCGACAACAAACTTCCGTCCATAATGACAAGGCAACCATCCATTGTAGTGTCAAAAATATCGACAATATACTACCTTCTATAATGACAACGCTACCATCCATTAGAATAAGAAAAATCTCGACAACAGACTACCTTCCATATGGACAAGGTTACCATCCCTTAGAGTAACAAAAATCTCGATAACAGACTACCTTCCATATTGACAAGGCTACCATCCATTGGAGTAACAAAGATATCTACAACATACTACCTTCCATAATGACAAGGCTACCATTCATTAGAATAACAAAAATCACGACAACAGACTACCTTCCATAATGACTTGGCTACCATCCATTGGAATAACAGAAATATCGACAACACACTACCTTCCATAATGACAAGGCTACCATCCAATGGAGTAACAAAAATATCGACAATAGACTACCTTCTATAATGAAAAGGCTACCATCCATTGGAGTAACAAAAATCTCGACAACAGACTACCTTCCATAATGACAAGGCTACAATCTATTATAGTAACAAAAATCTCGACAATAGACTACCTTCCATAATGACAAGGCTACCATCAATTGTAGTGACTGAAATCTCGATAATGTACTACCTTCTATAATGACAACGCTACCATCCATTGGAATAACAAAAATACCTTACACAAACTACCTTCAATGATGACTAGGCTACCATCCATTGGAGTAACAAAGATATCGACAATAGACTACCTTCCATAGCAACAAGGCTATAATCCATTATAGTAACAAAAATCTCGACAATAGACTACCTTCCATAATGACAAGGCTACCATCCATTGTAGTGACAAAAATCTCGACAATGTAGTACCTTCTATAATAACAACGATACCATCCATTGGAATAACAAAAATATCGTACACAAACTACCTTCAATAATGACTAGGCTACCATCCATTGGAGTAACAAAGATATCGACAACAGATTACCTTCCATAATGACAAGGCTACAATCCATTGTAGTAACAAAAATCTCGACAACAAACTACCTTCCATAATGACAAGGCTACCATTCATTGTAGTGATAAAAACCTCAACAATATACTACCTTCTATAATGACAAGGCTACCATCCATTGGAGTAACAAAAATCCCGACAACAGACTACCTTTCATAATGACAAGGCTAGAATCTATTATAGTAACAAAAATCTCGACAATAGACTACCTTTCATAATGACAAGGCTACCATCCATTCGAATAACAAAAATCTCGACAACAGACTACGTTCCATAATGACAAGGCTACCATCCCTTAGAGTAACAAAAATCTCGACAACAGACTACCTTCCATAATGACAAGGCTACAATCCATAATAGTATAAAAAATCTCGACAACAGATTACCTTCCATAATGACAAGGCTACCATATATTGGGGTAACTAAAATATCGAACACAAACTACCTTCCATAATGACTAGGCTACCATCCATTGGAGTAACAAAGATATCGACAACAGACTATCTTCCATAACGACAAGGCTACAATCCATTGTAGTAACAAAAATCTCGACAACAGACTTCCTTCCATAATGACAAGGCTACCATCAATAGTAGTGACTGAAATCTCGACAATGTACTACCTTCTATAATGACAATGCTACCATCCATTAGAATAACAAAAATCTCGACAATAGACTACCTTCCATATGGACAAGGCTACCATCCCTTAGAGTAACAAAAATCTCGACAACAGACTACCTTCCATAATGACAAGGCTACCATCCATTGGAGTAACAAAGATATCTAAAACATACTACCTTCCATAATGACAAGGCTACCATTCATTGGAATAACAAAAATCACGACAACATACTACCTTCCATAATGAGTAAGCTACCATCCATTGGAATAACAAAAATATCGACAACACACTACCTTCCATAATGACAAGGCTACCATCCAATGGAGTAACAAAAATATCGACAACAGACTACCTTCCATAAAGAAAAGGCTACCATCCATTGGAGTAACAAAAATATCGACAACAGACTACCTTCCATAATGACAAGGCTAGAATCTATTATAGTAACAAAAATCTCGATAATAGACTACCTTCCATAATGTCAAGGCTACCATCCATTGCAGTGACAAAAATCTCGATAATGTACTACCTTCTATAATGACAATACTACCATCCATTGGAATAACAAAAATATCATACACAAACTACCTTCAATAATGACTAGGCTACCATCTATTGGAGTAACAAAGATATCGACAACAAACTACCTTCCATAACGACAAGGCTACAATCCATTGTAGTAACAAATATCTCGACAACAGACTTCCTTCCATAATGACAAGGCTACCATCCATTGTAGTGTCAATAATATCGATAATATACTACATTCTATAATGACAATGCTACCATCCATTAGAATAAGAAAAATCTCGACAACAGACTACCTTCCATATGGACAAGGCTACCATCCCTTAGAGTAACAAAAATCACGACAACAGACTACCTTCCATATTGACAAGGCTACCATTCATTGGATTAACAAAAATCACGACAACAGACTACCTTTCATAATGACTTGGCTACCCTCCATTGGAATAACAAAAATATCGACAACACACTACCTTCCATAATGACAAGGCTGCCATCCAATGGAGTAACAAAAATATCGACAACAGACTACCTTCCATAATGAAAAGGTTACCATCCATTGGAGTAACAAAAATCTCGACAACAGACTACCTTCCATAATGACAAGGCTACAATCTATTATAGTAACAAAAATCTCGACAATAGACTACCTTCCATAATGACAAGGCTACATCAATTGTAGTGACTGAAATCTCAACAATGTACTACCTTCTATAATGACAACGCCACCATCCATTGGAATAACAAAAATATCTTACACAAACTACCTTCAATGATGACTAGGCTACCATCCATTGGAGTAACAAAGATATCGACAACAGACTACCTTCCATAACAACAAGGCTATAATCCATTGTAGTAACAAAAATCTCGACAACAGACTACCTTCCATAATGAAAAGGCTACCATCCATTGTAGTGTCAAAAATCTCGACAATGTAGTACCTTCTATAATGACAACGCTACCATCCATTGGAATAACAAAAATATCGTACACAAACTACCTTCAATAATGACTAGGCTACCATCCATTGGAGTAACAAAGATATCGACAACAGATTACCTTCCATAATGACAAGGCTACAATCCATTGTAGTAACAAAAATCTCAACAACAAACTACCTTTCATAATGACAAGGCTACCATTCATTGTAGTGACAAAAACATCAACAATATACTACCTTCTATAATGACAAGGCTACCATCCATTGGAGTAACAAAAATCCCGACAACAGACTACGTTCAATAATGACAAGGCTACAATCCCTTAGAGTAACAAAAATCTCGACAACAGACTGCCTTCCATAATGACAAGGCTACAATCCATTATAGTATAAAAAATCTCGACAACAGACTACCTTCCATAATGACAAGGCTACCATCTATTGGAGTAACTAAAATCTCGAACACAAACTACCTTCCATAATGACTAGGCTACCATCCATTGAGGTAACAAAGATATCGACAACAGACTATCTTCCATAACTGAAATTCTGGCTGCAGATACTCAATGTCACGTTCAATGTTATGACACCATATCTGACTTACTATATGACAGTAAATACAAAAGCAATAAAGAACACAGTCAATTGTTTACCCAGTTCAGTGTGCAACAACACCTACTCTGGGGGCTACCAAGCCAGGGAGGAAATCCACTATAAGAGATTTTAATTCAGGAATAAACCAACCAGTTTATCTCCTTCACTTAAGACCTACCCAATGCAATGCCAATCTAAGTACAACTTAAACCTGAGTTCCTACTCACTCCCCCTCAATCACAGCAGTGATACATAAACCAATTTGACTTAAGAATTGATGAAGACACTCTTCATAAACAAACACCTGATTAAGCTTCACAGCTTTTTAATCAAGCAACACAATCACTCGTGCTTCACAGCTTTGAGTGATGCACACAACTAACTTGACTCTGCTTCACAGCTTTAGTCAAGGAACATTCAAACACTCTTGATTCAAAGCTTTGAGTGCTACACAACCCTTACAATTAGAAACCTATTCCAAGGCACTTATCACAATGATAATTGCTTGGAGTACAATAATCAAATCTATTCAGATTACAAAATGATCTTCTGATCAATCAAGAGGGATACTTGAAAAACAGCAGCTCTGTTGAATATATAGCAGCTGCAACTTCAGTTAGGGTTTCCACAAAAACCTAGGGTTCATTCTGTTTGACCTAAAGACCAGGTCACAGGACTTTATTAACCAGGTTAGGGTTGAGCTAGGTTATCCCTCAGAAAACGCAGGATTCTGTTCAGGAAAGACTGAGTTATTTCCTGAAAAAACTCAGACTTATCCATCCTGCAAACCTGTTAGTTCAGAACAGGATGTCATAACATCTGTTATGACATCTGAGAAAACCTGTCTACTGATTTAGCAAAATGTGATCATTTTGCAAAATGCTCAGATACACACTTATTAACATCAGTACTTGAAATACAATATTTTTCTGCGAAGGTACCTAATGAGATAGTACAAACTGAACTAGAATTTTATGACATCAGTCATGACATTCACACATACACTTGGGATTTACCAAAAATGCAAGCCAATACCTAAACACCTACAAACTCCCCCTTTGGCAGATTTTTGGCTAAAGACCCTAAGCAATCAGAGATAGATAGCAGCAGAAATAAGTGACAGTAGAAAAATAGAATGTCAAGTACTAATTAAGTAAGTACCAAAATATTCTCCCCCTCTTTAGCCACAAATGGGCCAAAGATACATGTTCATAAAATTATACAGTTATCCAAAACAAAATAATAAGAGCAGCAGCAGAAAACAACTTCCAAACTCTACCAGATATCAGCACCAACCAGCAACACCACCAAACAGCAATCAACCTTCAAGCACTGTCATCAGACTCAGAGGAGATAGTTTCTTCAATGTTGAGATGTCCTTCAGCTTCTACACCTTCTTCCCTTCTGTTTTCTTCAGCTTCCTCCTTTTCTAGCCTGGCAATTAGAATTTCTAGGGTCCTTTTTCTAGCATCCAGCTCTTTGCAAGTTTCTTTTAAAACAGCTATGACATCTTATGTCTTGGACTGGGTCTTCACAGACGATGTCTCAGCTGATGTTATGACAATATCTGGAGCATGAGATCCCTGAAACAGTTTGTTGTGCAGGCCAAGGGCAGGAACTCTTTTGCAGACTGTATCTCTTGCCACAAGGATATCAGGGTATTGTGCAAGGATGATTCCACAAAGGAGGGAGGGAAAGGCAATTGGTCCTTTGACAGCATAACTGCCAGCATGCTTTAAAGTTTGTTCAAAGATGTACCTCCCATAGTCAAAAGCAGTCTTGGTTCCCACAACATAGATAAATCTCCCCAATCCTGTGGAGATAGTTGATTTGTGATTTGTAGGCACCCAGTTGGCTGCACCTATTTTATGCAAGATGGCAAATTTCACGCTGAGTTTACTATCATTCAGCTTCCCTTTCAATGGCCAGCACTTTACTTGCCTGGCTGTGATGGTTAGACAAACTTCATTATCAGTTGCCTCTAGATCAGGACAGTCCTCATTTGTTCTTCCAAGAAACTTGTTGATTTCTGATGGAGAGAACTTGACCCTTCTTCCTCTAACAAAAACACTTTCAAAGTCAGCTGACCTTCCATCAGCATAATCATTAGACAAGTTCACTACAAACTCCTTGACCAGATTTTCATAACATTTGTTAAACTTTATCACTGTCTTCATTAGTCCAGCATTCTTGATCAGGTCCATGATGTCTTTGCACTCCAAGGCATCATTGTTGAGTTCTCTCTCTAAGGCTATTCTCTTTAAGCAAACATACTTCCATCTGTTTGCATTGTCAGGATGATGAAAAGAGATGTTGTCTGTTGGCACTTCAGGAACTCTAGTAATTTTGCTGGAGGGGAGCTTCCTTCTGATGGGAGTTTCTTCAATATCAATCTCAAACTCTGATTCCTCATCAGAATCAGAAGATTCAGGTTCTTTACTCTTCTTAGGGATTGGTTGTCTAGCAGTATGCACCTGGGCCTTCTTCCCTTTTGTCTGAATACTTTTCTCAGCCATGCCTTCAGCCTTGGATTTCTTAGCATTAGGTTTATCATTCTGACTACTCTTTCTTTTCATCAATCTCCTAGCTATGCTAGGGTTCACATTAGCAATCAGATCATTATCTGAGTAATCCTCATCCACATCAATGATAGGTGGATCAGCAGCCTTTTCTGAGGGGTTCGGAATGTTGTCTTTTTGTGTCACAACATTCTCAGTGACATCTACATTTTTAGAAGCTTCCACATTTGGACTTTCTGATTGATTCAAAGGGACAGAAATCCCCGGTACAGATTGGTTGCCACTCAGTATACTGGTAACCAGCCTAGCAATAGCTTGGTGAACTTGAACTGATCCTTCTCTATTAGGTACAGAAGACGAAGGATGAGAAGAATTACCAGAGGCTGTAGCTTGAGCTCTTCCTGCATGTCTGGTTCTGAGCTTTTTGACTTTGGCTGGGTCAGTTGCCATCTCTCTGAGAGGAGTGACCTCAAGAACTTCAGATTCTATGCATGTGGTGATTGCCCTAGAATCTTGGTCAGATGAAGACGATGATGAGGATGACGAAGTTGCCATGGTTGAAGGCGATGTCTGAGACATTTTGATTGACTTTGAGTAATGGTAGCAGTTTGAGAAAGATCTTTGATTGAGAGGAGAAAACAGGTTGCAAGGACGAGAGAGGTAGAGGGTAAAAGGGAGTCTTTTCAACTTCTTAAAGATTTTGAAAGAATTGTGAAAGTATAAGATTAACCCACTAATGATAGACTTAATAAAGTTAATTCCTTCAACCTTTGTTTTAAGCAAAATTAATTGCTATAATTTCTTATGTTGGTGAATACCCAACCTGCCCCTCAAATTTTCAAGTTTATTTCCAACAAGAGCCTTGGTAGAAGAATCAGTCAGCTGAAGCTTAGAGAAACTATGTTCCAGTTTAAATGACTTCTTCTCTTCAAAGTCAATAGGGTTCAAGGAAATGTTGATTGTTTTCAGATTGTCACAACACAATGTCACAACATCTTGTGTAACATTGTACTCAGGGAGCATCTGTTTTGACCAGATGTTTTGAGAACATAATTTATTAGACTTGTTATTTCCAACATCCTTGTCAAGATGACTTAAGGTTCTGACAACACATCCTTCTTCAAGTTTATTTGCCACATCAACCTGTAGTTTTGGAGTTCTTCTGACAGCTTCCATAGTAATAGCTCTCTTCATTCTTCTTAGATGAAGGGGACCAAGCTTATGCTGCCACAGTTTCATCTCTTTTTCTTCTTTGATTATTTGACACATAGTGGAGATATCAGTGTTCTCAGGCTGCCACACATAACAGTTATCTTTGGATCTGATTCCTCTCATTACAACTTCTAGTTTTTCATTAATTACTAGACATTCAGATCTTGAGAAGTTGACCTTGAATCCTAGATCACATAATTGACTGATACTAATGAGATTAGCAGTCAACCCTTTTACCAGCAGTACTTTATTCAGACTTGGAACTCCAGGGTAGTCCAAATTACCAACTCCTTTAACTTCACCTTTAGCACCATCTCTAAAGGTCACAAAACTGGTGGTGTGAGGCATAACATTATTGAGGAGATTTTTGAATCCAGTCATGTGTCTGGAACATCCACTGTCAAAGTACCAATCTTCCTTTGCAGAGACCCTCAGGGAAGTGTGAGCTATCAGTGCAGTAGCCTTTTTCTTCCATTTAGGAGCATGTGGTACCTTTTTAGACTTAGGTTTGACACCTGAGTTCTGATTAGGATATCCATGTAGTCTGAAGCAGAAGGGCTTTATGTGACCATATCTCCCACAATGATGACATTTCCATCTTTGGTACCTTTTCTTCATATGTCTCTGTTCCTGATGTTGAGAGTTGTGTTGAGACATTTGTTTTGACATTTTCTTACCAGTACCAGATTTCTTTGCTTCCATAAATCCTAGTCCAGATTTATTTCCCACATTTTGTCCAACCTGAAGGATCTCTTCCAATTTGTCTGTTCCATTTGTCAACATCTTGACAGATTTGGTCATTTGATTCAGTTGTGAGTTCAGCAATTGAACTTTTCCTTCTAGATGACTTATAGTTTCAAGATTTGCCCTTTTTTCAGCCTCCAGCTTTATAATGAGTTTTGATTGTTTCTCATTCTGCACACAGACTTCAGCACTTCTGATACACAATTTCTTGTACGTATCAGCCAGTTCTTCAAATGTCACTTCTTCATCACTAGTGTCACTTTCAGAAGTACAAACACTAGTTAGGGTAGTAACTAGTTTGGCAGATTCTTCTTCAGAATTACTTTCTGAATCATAGTCAGACCAAGTAACAGTCATTCCTTTCTTTTGTTTCTTAAGAAAGGTAGGACATTCAGCTCGAATATGTCCATATCCTTCACATCCATGGCATTGAATACCTCTGCCTTGGTTTCCCTTATCTTCTGACCTTGGTCTTCTGCTGGAACTGTCAATGTCAGAGGGAATGTTATGAACATTAGACCTTGACTTTGGATCCATTCTTTTGATGAGCTTGTTGAACTGTCTTCCAAGCATGGCAATAGCTTCTGATATGTTTTCTTCTTCATCCTCCTTGTATTCAACATCAGTGTTGGATACAAGTGCTATGCTTTTGTTCTTCTTGTCACCATTATCAGTGATCCCCATCTCAAAAGTCTGAAGAGACCCAATAAGTTCATCCACTTTCAACTTGCTAATGTCCTGGGCTTCCTCTATGGCAGTTACCTTCATTGCAAATCTTTTAGGCAAGGATCTGAGAATCTTCCTCACCAGTTTTTCTTCTGACATCTTTTCTCCCAGTGCTCCTGAGGTGTTGGCAATCTCCAAGATGTTCATGTGAAACTCATGAATGGTTTCATCTTCCATCATTTTTAGATTCTCAAATTTGGTAGTCAACATCTGAAGCCTTGACATTTTTACTTTGAAAGTGCCCTCATGAGTAGTTTTGAGAGTGTCCCAAACTTCCTTGGCCAGTTCATATTGATGTACTAGTCTGAAAATGTTTCTATCAATTCCATTGAACAAGGCATTTAAAGCTTTTGAATTTCCCAGAGCTAACTCATCTTCTTCTTTACTCCAATCTTCCTCAGGCTTCAGACTGATTGTCCCATCTATCTCAGTTATGGTGGGATGAATCCATCCTTTGTCAGCAGCTCTCCAAGCCTTTTTGTCCAGAGATTTTAGGAAGGCAATCATACAAGGTTTCCAGTAGTCATAATTAGTTCCATCCAGAATGGGTGGTCTATTTCCAAAAACTCCTTCTTTGTCCATAGTGCCAGAAAGTGATATCCCTAGATCTCACCCAGTAATACAGGCAGGGTGCCTGCTCTGATGCGAATTGAAATTCTGGCTGCAGATACTCAATGTCACGTTCAATGTTATGACACCGTATCTGACTTACTATATGACAGTAAATACAAAAGCAATAAAGAACACAGTCAATTGTTTACCCAATTCAGTGTGCAACAACACCTACTCTGAGGGCTACCAAGCCAGGGAGGAAATCCACTATAAGAGATTTTAATTCAGGAATAAACCAACCAGTTTATCTCCTTCACTTAAGACCTACCCAATGCAATTCCAATCTAAGTACAACTTAAACCTGAGTTCCTACTCACTCCCCCTCAATCACAGCAGTGATACATAAACCAATTTGACTTAAGAATTGATGAAGACACTCTTCATAAACAAACACCTGATTAAGCTTCACAGCTTTTTAATCAAGCAACACAATCACTCGTGCTTCACAACTTTGAGTGATGCACACAACTAACTTGACTCTGCTTCACATCTTTAGTCAAGGAACATTCAAACACTCTTGCTTCAAAGCTTTGAGTGCGACACAACCCTTACAATTAGAAACCTATTCCAAGGCACTTATCACAATGATAATTGCTTGGAGTATAATAATAAAATCTATTCAGATTACAAAATGATCTTCTGATCAATCAAGAGGGATACTTGAAAAACAGCAGCTCTGTTGAATATATAGCAGCTGCAACTTCAGTTAGGGTTTCCACAAAAACCTAGGGTTCATTCCGTTTGACCTAAAGACCAGGTCACATGACTTTATTAACCAGGTTAGGGTTGAGCTAGGTTATCCCTCAGAACACGCAGGATTCTGTTCAGGAAAGACTGAGTTATTTCCTGAAAAAACTCAGACTTATCCATCCTGCAAACCTGTTAGTTCAGAACAGGATGTCATAACATTTGTTATGACATCTGAGAAAACTTGTCTACTGATTTAGCAAAATGTGATCATTTTGCAAAATGCTCAGATACACACTTATAAACATCAGTACTTGAAATACAATATTTTTCTGCAAAGGTACCTAATGAGATAGTACAAACTGAACTAGAATGTTATGACATCAGTCATGACATTCACACATACACTTGGGATTTACCAAAAATGCAAGCCAATACCTAAACACCTACAATAACGACAAGGCTACAATCCATTGTAGTAACAAAAATCTCGGCAATAGACTACCTTCCATAATGATAAGGCTACCATCAATTGTAGTGACTGAAATCTCGACAATGTACTACCTTCTATAATGACAACGCTACCATCCATTGGAATAACAAAAATATCTTACACAAACTACCTTCAATGATGATTAGGCTACCAACCATTGGAGTAACAAAGATATCGACAACAAACTACCTTCCATAAAGACAAGGCTATAATCCATTGTAGTAACAAAAATATCGACAACAGACTACCTTCCATAATGACAAGGCTACCATCCATTGTAGTGACAAAAATCTCAACAATGTAGTACCTTCTATAATGACAACGCTACCATCCATTGGAATAACAAAAATATCGTACACAAACTACCTTCAATAATGACTAGGCTACCATCCATTGGAGTAACAAAGATATCGACAACAGATTACCTTCCATAATGACAAGGCTATAATCCATTGTAGTAACAAAAATCTCGACAACAGACTACCTTCCATAATGACAAGGATACCATACATTGTAGTGACAAAAATGTCAACAATATAATGACAAGGCTACCATCCATTGGAGTAACAAAAATCCGGACAACAAACTACCTTTCATAATGACAAGGCTACCATCCATTGGAATAACAAAAATGTCGACAACAGACTACGTAACATAATGACAAGGATACCATCCCTTAGAGTAACAAAAATCTCGACAACAGACTACCTTCCATAATGACAAGGCTACAATCCATTATAGTATAAAAAATCTCGACAACAGACTACCTTCCATAATGACAAGGATACCATCTATTGGAGTAACTAAAATCTCGAACACAAACTACCTTCCATAATGACTAGGATACCATCCATTGGAGTAACAAAGATATCGAGAACAAACTATCTTCCATAACGACAAGGCTACAATCCATTGTAGTAACAAAAATCTCGACAGTAGACTACCTTCCATAATGACAAGGCTACCATCCATTGGAGTAACAAAATACTCGACAACAGACTACCTTCGATAATGACTAGGCTACCATCCATTGGAGTAACAATGATATCGATAATAGACTACCTTCCATAACGACAAGGCTACAATCCATTGTAGTAACAAAAATCTCGACAACAAACTTCCTTCCATAATGACAAGGCTACCATCCATTGTAGTGGAAACAATCTCGACAATATACTACCTTCTATAATGACAATGCTACCATCCATTAGAATAACAAAAATCTGGACAATAGACTACCTTCCATATGCACAAGGCTACCATCCCTTAGAGTAACAAAAATCTCAACAACAGACTACCTTCCATAATGACAAGGCTACCATCCATTGGAGTAACAAAGATATCTACAACATACTACCATCCATAATGACAAGGCTACCATTCATTGGAATAACAAAAATCACGACAACAAACTGCCTACCAAAATGACAAGGGTACCATCCATCGGATTAAGAAAAATAACGAGAAAAGACTACCTTTCATAATGACAAGGCTACCATCCAATGGAGCAACAAAAATATCGACAACAGACTACCTTCCATAATGAAAAGGCTACCATCCATTGGAGTAACAAAAATCTCGACAACAGACTACCTTCCATAATGACAAGGCTAGAATCTATTATAGTAACAAAAATCTCGACAATAGACTACCTTCCATAATGACAAGGCTACCATCCAGTGTAGTGACTGAAATCTCGACAATGTACTACCTTCTATAATGGCAACGCTACAATCCATTGAAATAACAAAAATATCGTACACAAACTACTTTCAATGATGACTATGCTACCATCCATTGGAGTAACAAAGATATCGACAACAGACTACCTTAAATAACGACAAGGCTACAATCCAGTCTAGTAACAAAAATCTCGACAACAGACTACCTTCCATAATGACAAGGCTACCATATATTGTAGTGACAAAAATCTCGACAATGAACTACCTTCTATAATGACAACGCTACCATCCATTGGAATAACAAAAATATCGTACACAAACCACCTTCAATAATGACTAGGCTACCATCCATTGGAGTAACAAATATATCGACAACAGACTACCTTCCATAATGACAAGTCTACAATCCATTGTAGTAACAAAAATCTCGACAATAGACTACCTTCCATAATGACAAGGCTACCATCCATTGTAGTGACAAAAATCTTGACAATGTACTACCTTCTATAATGACAACGCTACCATCCATTGGAATAACAAAAATATCATACACAAACTACCTTCAATATTGACTAGGCTACAATCCATTGGAGTAACAAAGATATCGACAATAGACTACCTTCTATAATGACAAGGCTATAATCCATTCTAGTAACAAAAATCTCCACAACAGACTACCTTCTATAATGACAAGGCTACCATCCATTGGAGTAACAAAAATCCCGACAACAGACTACCTTTCATAATGACAAGGCTAGAATCTATTATAGTAACAAAAATCTCGACAATATACTACCTTTCTTAATAACAAGGCTACCATCCATTGGAATAACAAAAATCTCGACTACAGACTACGTTCCATAATGAGAAGGCTACCATCCCTTAGAGTAACAAAAATCTCGACAACAGACTACCTTCCATAATGACAAGGCTACAATCCATTAGAGTATAAAAAATCTCGACAACAGACTACCTTCCATAATGACAAGGCTACCACCCATTGGAGTAACTAAAATCTCGAACACAAACTACCTTCCATAATGACTAGGCTACCATCCATTGGAGTAACAAAGATATCGACAACATACTATCTTCCATAACAACAAGGCTAAAATCCATTGTAGTAACAAAAATCTCGACAGCAGACTACCTTCCATAATGACAAGGCTACCATCCATTGGAGTAACAAAAAACTCGACAATAGACTACCTTCCATAATGACAAGGCTACCGTCCCTTAGAGTAACAAAAATATTAACAATATACTACCTTATATAATGACAAGGCTACCGTCCATTTGAGTAACAAAAATCTCGACAATAGACTACCTTCCATAATGACAAGGCTACCATCCATTGTAGTGACTGAAATCTCGACAATGTACTACCTTCTATAATGACAATGCTACCATCCATTGGAATAACAAAAATATCATACACAAACTACCTTCAATGATGACTAGGCTACCCTCCATTGGAGTAACACAGATATCGACAACAAACTACCTTCCATAATGACAAGGTTACAATCCATTGTAATAACAAAAATATCGACAACAGACTACCTTCCATAATGACAAGGCTACCATTCATTGTAGTGACAAAAATCTCAACAATATACTACCTTTCATAATGACAAGGCTACCATCCATTGGAATAACAAAAATCTCGACAACAGACTACGTTCCATAATGACAAGGCTACCATCCCTTAGAGTATCAAAAATATCGACAATAGGCTACCTTCCATAACGACAAGGCTACAATCCATTGGAGTATAAAAAATCTCGACAACAGTCTACTTTCCATAATGACAAGGCTACCATCCATTGGAGTAACTAAAATATCGTACACAAACTACCTTCCATAATGACTAGGCTACCATCCAGTGGAGTAACAAAAATCTCGACAGTAGACTACGTTCCATAATGACAAGGCTACCATCCATTGTAGTGACTGAAATCTCAACAATGTACTACCTTCCATAATGACTAGGCTACCATCCATTGGAGTAACAAAAATTTCGACAACAGACTACCTTCCATAATTACAAGGCTACCATTCATTGGAATAACAAAAATCACGACAACAGACTACCTTCCATAATGACTAGGCTACCATCCATTGGAATAACAAAAATATTGACAACACACTACCTTCCATAATGACAAGGCTACCATCCATTGGAGTAACAAAGATATCGACAACATAATACCTTTCATAATGACAAGGCTACCATCCCTTAGAGTAACAAAAATCACGACAACAGACTACCTTTCATAATGACAAGGCTACCACCCATCGGAATTACAGAAATATCATACTCAAACTACCTTACATAATGACTAGGCTACCATCCATTGGAGTAACAATGATATCGAAAACAGACTACCTTCCATAATGACAAGGCTACAATCCATTGTAGTAACAAATATCTCGACAACAAACTTCCTTCCATAATGACAAGGCTAGCATCCATTGTAGTGTCAAAAATCTCGACAATATACTACCTTCTATAATGACAACGCTACCATCCATTAGAATAACAAAAATCTCGACAACAGACTACTTTCCATAATGAGAAGGCTACCATCTATTGGAGTAACTAAAATCTCGAACACAAACTACTTTCCATAATGACTAGGATACCATCCATTGGAGTAACAAAGTTATCGACAACAAACTATCTTCCATAACGACAAGGCTACAATCCATTGTAGTAACAAAAATCTCGACAGTAGACTACCTTCCATAATGACAAGGCTACCATCCATTGGAGTAACAAAATACTCGACAACAGACTACCTTCGATAATGACTAGGCTACCATCCATTGGAGTAACAATGATATCGATAATAGACTACCTTCCATAACGACAAGGCTACAATCCATTGTAGTAACAAAAATCTCGATAACAAACTTCCTTCCATAATGACAAGGCTACCATCCATTGTAGTGGAAAAAATCTCGACAATATACTACCTTCTATAATGACAATGCTACCATCCATTAGAATAACAAAAATCTGGACAATAGACTACCTTCCATATGGACAAGGCTACCATCCCTTAGAGTAACAAAAATCTCAACAACAGACTACCTTCCATAATGACAAGGCTACCATCCATTGGAGTAACAAAGATATCTACAACATACTACCTTCCATAATGACAAGGCTACCATTCATTGGAATAACAAAAATCACGACAACAAACTACCTTCCAAAATGACAAGGGTACCATCCATCGGAGTAAGAAAAATAACGAGAAAAGACTACCTTTCATAATGACAAGGCTACCATCCAATGGAGCAACAAAAATATCGATAACAGACTACCTTCCATAATGAAAAGGCTACCATCCATTGGAGTAACAAAAATCTCGACAATAGACTAGCTTCCATAATGACAAGGCTAGAATCTATTATAGTAACAAAAATCTCGACAATAGACTACCTTCCATAATGACAAGGCTACCATCCATTGTAGTGACTTAAATCTCGACAATGTACTACCTTCTATAATGACAACGCTACAATCCATTGGAATAACAAAAGTATCGTACACAAACTACTTTCAATGATGACTACGCTACCATACATTGGAGTAACAAAGATATCGACAACAGACTACCTTCAATAACGACAAGGCTACAATCCATTATAGTAACAAAAATCTTGACAACAGACTACCTTCCATAATGACAAGGCTACCATATATTGTAGTGACAAAAATCTCGACAATGTACTACCTTCTATAATGACAACACTACCATCCATTGGAATAACGAAAATATCGTACACAAACCACCTTCAATAATGACTAGGCTACCATCCATTGGAGTAACAAATATATCGACAACAGACTACCTTCCATAATGACAAGTCTACAATCCATTGTAGTAACAAAAATCTCGACAATAGACTACCTTCCATAATGACAAGGCTACCATCCATTGGAATAACAAAAATATCATACACAAACTACCTTCAATAATGACTAGGCTACCATCCATTGGAGTAACAAAGATATCGACAACAGACTACCTTCTATAATGACAAGGCTATAATCCATTCTAGTAACAAAAATCTCCACAACAGACTACCTTCTATAATGACAAGGCTACCATCCATTGGAGTAACAAAAATCCCGACAACAGACTACCTTTCATAATGACAAGGCTAGAATTTATTATAGTAACAAAAATCTCGACAATATACTACCTTTCTTAATGACAAGGCTACCATCCATTGGAATAAAAAAAATCTCGACTACAGACTACGTTCCATAATGAGAAGGCTACCATCCCTTAGAGTAACAAAAATCTCGACAACAGACTACCTTCCATAATGACAAGGCTACAATCCATTAGAGTATAAAAAATCTCGACAACAGACTACCTTCCATAATGACAAGGCTACCATCCATTGGAGTAACTAAAATCTCGAACACAAACTACCTTCCATAATGACTAGGCTACCATCCATTGGAGTAACAAAGATATCGACAACATACTATCTTCCATAACAACAAGGCTAAAATCCATTGTAGTAACAAAAATCTCGACAGCAGACTACCTTCCATAATGACAAGGCTACCATCCCTTAGAGTAACAAAAATATTAACAATACACTACCTTCCATAATGACAAGGCTACCATCCATTGTAGTAAAAAAAATCTCGACAATAAACTACCTTCCATAATGACAAGACTATCATACATTGGAGTAACAAAAATCTCGACAACAGAATACCTTCCATAATGACAAGGCTACAATCTATTATAGTAAAAAAAATCTCGACAATAGACTACCTTCCATAATGACAAGGCTACCATCCATTGTAGTGACTGAAATCTCGACAATGTACTACCTTCTATAATGACAACGCTACCATCCATTGGAATAACAAAAATATCATACACAAACTACCTTCAATGATGACTAGGCTACCATCCATTGGAGTAACACAGATATCGACAACAAACTACCTCCCATAATGACAAGGTTACAATCCATTGTAGTAACAAAAATATCGACAACAGACTACCTTCCATAATGACAAGGCTACCATTCATTGTAGTGACAAAAATCTCGACAACAGACTATGTTCCATAATGACAAGGCTACCATCCCTTAGAGTAACAAAAATATCGACAACAGGCTACCTTCCATAACGACAAGGCTACAATCCATTGGAGTATAAAAAATCTCGACAACAGACTACTTTCCATAATGACAAGGCTACAATCCATTGGAGTAACTAAAATATCGTACACAAACTACCTTCCATAATGACTAGGCTACCATCCAGTGGAGTAACAAAAATCTCGATAGTAGACTACCTTCCATAATGACAAGGCTACAATCTATTATAGTAACAAAAATCTCGACATTAGACTACGTTCCATAATGACAAGGCTACCATCCATTGTAGTGACTGAAATCTCGACAATGTACTACCTTCCATAATGACTAGGCTACCATCCATTGGAGTAACAAAAATGTCGACAACAGACTACCTTCCATAATTACAAGGCTACCATTCATTGGAATAACAAAAATCACGACAACAGACTACCTTCCATAATGACTAGGCTACCATCCATTGGAATAACAAAAATATTGACAATAGACTACGTTCCATAATGACAAGGCTACCATCCATTGTAGTGACTGAAATCTCGACAATGTACTACCTTCCATAATGACAAGTCTACCATCCATTGGAGTAACAAAGATATCGACAACATAATACCTTCCATAATGACAAGGCTACCATCCCTTAGAGTAACAAAAATCACGACAACAGACTACCTTTCATAATGACAAGGCTACCACCCATCGGAATAACAGAAATATCGTACTCAAACTACCTTCCATAATGACTAGGCTACCATCCATTGGAGTAATAATGATATCGACAACAGACTACCTTCCATAATGACAAGGCTACAATCCATTGTAGTAACAAATATCTCGACAACAAATATTCTTCCATAATGAAAAGGCTAGCATCCATTGTAGTGTCAAAAATCTCGACAATATGCTACCTTCTATAATGACAACGCTACCATCTATTAGAATAACAAAAATCTCGACAACAGACTACCTTCCATATGGACAAGGCTACCATCCCTTAGAGTAACAAAAATATCGACAACAGACTACCTTCCATATTGACAAGGCTACCATCCATTGGAGTAACAAAGATATCTACAACATACCACCTTCCATAATGACAAGGCTACCATTCATTGGAATAACAAAAATCACGACAACAGACTACCTTCCATAATGACTAGGCTACCATCCATTGGAATAACAAAAATATCGACAACACATTACCTTCCATAATAACAAGGCTACCATCCAATGGAGTAACAACAATATCGACAACAAACTACCTTCCATAATGAAAAGGCTACCATCCATTGGAGTAACAAAGATATCGATAATAGACTACTTTCCATAATGACAAGGCTAGAATCTATTATAGTAACAAAAATCTCGACAATAGACTACCTTCCATAATGACAAGGCTACCATCTATTGTAGTGACTGAAATCTAGACAATGTACTACCTTCTATAATGACAACGCTACCATCCATTGGAATAAATAAAATCCTGACAACAGACAACCTTTCATAATGACAAGGCTAGAATCTATTATTGTAACAAAAATCTCGATAATAGACTACCTTTCATAATGACAAGGCTACCATCCATTGGAATAACAAGAATCTCGACAACAGACTACGTTCCATAATGACAAGGCTACCATCCCTTAGAGTAACAAAAATCTCGACAACAGACTACCTTCCATAATGACAAGGCTACAATCCATTAGAGTACAAAAAATCTCGACAACAGACTACCTTCCATAATGACTAGGCTACCATCCATTGGAGTAACAAAGATATCGACAACAGACTACCTTCCATAACGACAAGGCTACAATGCATTGTAGTAACAAAAATCTCGACAATAGACTACCTTCCATAATGACAAGGCTACCATCCCTTAGAGTAACAAAAAACTCGACAACAGACTACCTTCCATAATGACTAGGCTACCATCCATTGGAGTAACAATGATATCGACAACAGACTACCTTCCATAACGACAAGGCTATAATCTATTTTAGTAACAAAAATCTCGACAACAGACTATCTTCCATAATGACAAGGCTACCATCCATTGTAGTGACTGAAATCTCGACAATATACTACCTTCTATAATGACAACGCTACCATCCATTGGAATAACAAAAATATCGTACACAAACTACCTTCAATGATGACTAGGCTACCATCCATTGGAGTAACACAGATATCGACAACAGACTACCTTCCATAATGACAAGGTTACAATCCATTGTAGTAACAAAAATATCGACAACAGACTACCTTCCATAATGACAAGGCTATCATTCATTGTAGTGACAAAAATCTCAACAATATACTACCTTCTATAATGAGAAGGCTACCATCCATTGGAGTAACAAAAATCTTGACAACAGACTACCTTCTATAATGACAAGGCTACAATCTATTATAGTAACACAAATCTCGACAATAGACTACCTTTCATAATGACAAGGCTACCATCCCTTGGAATAAAAAAAATCTCGACAACAGACTACGTTCCATAATGACAAGGCTACCATCCCTTAGAGTAACAAAAATATCGACAACAGGCTACCTTCCTTAACGACAAGGCTACAATCCATTGGAGTATAAAAAATCTCGACAACAGACTACTTTCCATAATAACAAGGCTACCATCCATTGGAGTAACTAAAATCTCGTACACAAACTACCTTCCATAATGACTAGGCTACCATCCATTGGAGTAACAAAAATCTCGACAACAGACTACCTTCCATAATGACAAGGCTACAATCTATTATAGTAACAAAAATCTCGACAATAGACTACCTTCCATAATGACAAGGCTACCATCCATTGTAGTGACTGAAATCTCGACAATGTGCTACCTTCTATAATGACAATGCTACCATCCATTGGAATAACAAAAATATCGTTCACAAACTACCTTCAATGATGACTAGGCTACCATTCATTGGAGTAACACAGATATCGACAATAGACTACCTTCCATAATGGCAAGGCTACAATCCATTGGAGTAACGAAAAACTCGACAACATACTACCTTCCATAATGACTAGGCTACCATCCATTGGAGTAACAATGATATCGACAATAGACTACCTTCTATAACGACAAGGCTACTATCCATTGTAGTAACAAAAATCTCGACAACAGACTACCTTCCATAATGAAAAGGCTACCATCCATTGTAGTGGCAAAAATCTCGACAATATACTACTTTCTATAATGACAATGCTACCATCCATTAGAATAACAAAAGTCTCGACAATAGACTACCTTCCATAAAGATAAGGCTACCATCCCTTAGAGTAACAAAAATCTCGACAACAGACTACCTTCCATAATGACAAGGCTACCATCCATTTTAGTAACAAATATATCCACAACATACTACCTTTCATAATGACAAAGCTACCATTCATTGGAATAACAAAAATCACGACAACAGACTACCTTCCATAATGACTAGGCTACCATCCATTGGAATAACAAAAATATCGACAACACACTACCTTCCATAATGACAAGGCTACCATCCAATGGAGTAACAAAAACATCGACAACAGACTACCTTCCATAATGAAAAGGCTACCATCCATTGTAGTGTCAAAAATATCGACAATATACTACCTTCTATAATGACAATGCTACCATCCATTAGAATAAGAAAAATCTCGACAACAGACTACCTTCCATATGGACAAGGCTACCACCCCTTAGAGAAACAAAAATCACGACAACAGACTACCTTCCATATTGACAAGGCTACCATTCATTGGAATAACAAAAATCACGACAACAGACTACCTTTCATAATGACTTGGCTACCCTCCATTGGAATAACAAAAATATCGACAACACACTGCCTTCCATAATGACAAGGCTACCATCCAATGGAGTAACAAAAATATCGACAACAGACTACCTTCCATAATGAAAAGGTTACCATCCATTGGAGTAACAAAAATCTCGACAACAGACTACCTTCCATAATGACAAGGCTACAATCTATTATAGTAACAAAAATCTCGACAATAGACTACCTTCCATAATGACAAGGCTACATCAATTGTAGTGACTTAAATCTCAACAATGTACTACCTTCTATAATGACAACGCTACCATCCATTGGAATAACAAAAATATCTTACACAAACTACCTTCAATGATGACTAGGCTACCATCCATTGGAGTAACAAAGATATCGACAACAGACTACCTTCCATAACAACAAGGCTATAATCCATTGTAGTAACAAAAATATCGACAACAGACTACCTTCCATAATGAAAAGGCTACCATCCATTGTAGTGACAAAAATCTCGACAATGTAGTACCTTCTATAATGACAACTCTACCATCCATTGGAATAACAAAAATATCGTACACAAACTACCTTCAATAATGACTAGGCTACCATCCATTGGAGTAACAAAGATATCGACAACAGATTACCTTCCATAATGACAAGGCTACAATCCATTGTAGTAACAAAAATCTCAACAACAAACTACCTTCCATAATGACAAGGCTACCATTCATTGTAGTGACAAAAACATCAACAATATACTACCTTCTATAATGACAAGGCTACCATCCATTGGAGTAACAAAAATCCCGACAACAGACTACGTTCCATAATGACAAGGCTACCATCCCTTAGAGTAACAAAAATCTCAACAACAGACTGCCTTCCATAATGACAAGGCTATAATCCATTATAGTATAAAAAATCTCGACAACAGACTTCCTTCCATAATGACAAGGCTACCATCTATTGGAGTAACTAAAATCTCGAATACAAACTACCTTCCATAATGACTAGGCTACCATCCATTGAGGTAACAAAGATATCGACAACATACTATCTTCCATAACGACAAGGCTACAATCCATTGTAGTAACAAAAATCTCGACAATAGACTACCTTCCATAATGACAAGGCTACCATCAATTGTAGTGACTGAAATCTCGATAATGTACTACCTTCTATAATGACAACGCTACCATCCATTGGAATAACAAAAATATCTTACACAAACTACCTTCAATGATGATTAGGCTACCATCCATTGGAGTAACAAAGATATCGACAACAAACTACCTTCCATAAAGACAAGGCTATAATCCATTGTAGTAACAAAAATCTCGACAACAGACTACCTTCCATAATGACAAGGCTACCATCCATTGTAGTGACAAAAATCTTGACAATGTAGTACCTTCTATAATGACAACGCTACCATCCATTGGAATAACAAAAATATCGTACACAAACTACCTTCAATAATGACTAGGCTACCATCCATTGGAGTAACAAAGATATCGACAACAGATTACCTTCCATAATGACAAGGCTATAATCCATAGTAGTAACAAAAATCTCGACAACAGACTACCTTCCATAATGACAAGGATACCATACATTGTAGTGACAAAAATCTCAACAATATAATGACAAGGCTACCATCCATTGGAGTAACAAAAATCCGGACAACAAACTACCTTTCATAATGACAAGGCTACCATCCATTGGAATAACAAAAATGTCGACAGCGGACTACGTAACATAATGACAAGGCTACCATCCCTTAGAGTAACAAAAATCTCGACAACAGACTACCTTCCATAATGACAAGGCTACAATCCATTATAATATAAAAAATCTCGACAATAGACTACCTTCCATAATGACAAGGCTACCATCTATTGGAGTAACTAAAATCTCGAACACAAACTACCTTCCATAATGACTAGGATACCATCCATTGGAGTAACAAAGATATCGACAACAAACTATCTTCCATAACGACAAGGCTACAATCCATTGTAGTAACAAAAATCTCGACAGTAGACTACCTTCCATAATGACAAGGCTACCATCCATTGGAGTAACAAAATACTCGACAACAGACTACCTTCGATAATGACTAGGCTACCATCCATTGGAGTAACAATGATATCGATAATAGACTACCTTCCATAATGACAAGGCTACAATCCATTGTAGTAACAAAAATCTCGACAACAAACTTCCTTCCATAATGACAAGGCTACCATCCATTGTAGTGGAAAAAATCTCGACAATATACTACCTTCTATAATGACAATGCTACCATCCATTAGAATAAAAAAAATCTCGACAATAGACTACCTTCCATATGGACAAGGCTACCATCCCTTAGAGTAACAAAAATCTCAACAACAGACTACCTTCCATAATGACAAGGCTACCATCCATTGGAGTAACAAAGATATCTACAACATACTACCTTCCATAATGACAAGGCTACCATTCATTGGAATAACAAAAATCACGACAACAAACTACCTTCCAAAATGACTAGGGTACCATCCATCGGAGTAAGAAAAATAACGAGAAAAGACTACCTTTCATAATGACAAGGCTACCATCCAATGGAGCAACAAAAATATCGACAACAGACTACCTTCCATAATGAAAAGGCTACCATCCATTGGAGTAACAAAAATCTCGACAACAGACTACCTTCCATAATGACAAGGCTAGAATCTATTATAGTAACAAAAATCTCGACAATAGACTACCTTCCATAATGACAAGGCTACCATCCATTGTAGTGACTGAAATCTCGACAATGTACTACCTTTTATAATGACAACGCTACAATCCATTGGAATAACAAAAATATCGTACACAAACTACTTCAATGATGACTACGCTACCATCCATTGGAGTAACAAAGATATCGACAACAGATTACCTTCAATAACGACAAGGCTACAATCCATTATAGTAACAAAAATCTCGACAACAGACTACCTTCCATAATGACAAGGCTACCATATATTGTAGTGACAAAAATCTCGACAATGTACTACCTTCTATAATGACAACGCTACCATCCATTGGAATAACAAAAATATCGTACACAAACCACCTTCAATAATGACTAGGCTACCATCCATTGGATTAACAAATATATCGACAACAAACTACCTTCCATAATGACAAGTCTACAATCCATTTGAGTAACAAAAATCTCGACAATAGACTACCTTCCATAATGACAAGGCTACCATCCATTGTAGTGACAAAAATCTTGACAATGTACTACGTTCTATAATGACAACGCTACCATCCATTGGAATAACAAAAATATCATACACAAACTACCTTCAATAATGACTAGGCTACCATCCATTGGAGTAACAAAGATATCGATAACAGACTACCTTCCATAATGACAAGGCTATAATCCATTCTAGTAACAAAAATCTCCACAACAGACTACCTTCTATAATGACAAGGCTACCATCCATTGGAGTAACAAAAATCCCGACAACAGACTACCTTTCATAATGACAAGGCTAGAATCTATTATTGTAACAAAAATCTCGACAATATACTACGTTTCTTAATGACAAGGCTACCATCCATTGGAATAACAAAAATCTCGACTACAGACTACGTTCCATAATGACAAGGCTACCAACCCTTAGAGTAACAAAAATCTCGACAACAGACTACCTTCCATAATGACAAGGCTACAATCCATTAGAGTATAAAAAATCTCGACAACAGACTACCTTCCATAATGAGAAGGCTACCATCAATTGGAGTAACTAAAATCTCGAACGCAAACTACCTTCCATAATGACTAGGCTACCATCCATTGGAGTAACAAAGATATCGACAACATACTATCTTCCATAACAACAAGGCTAAAATCCATTGTAGTAACAAAAATCTCGACAGCAGACTACCTTCCATAATGACAAGGCTACCATCCATTGGAGTAACAAAGAACTCGACAACAGACTACCTTCCATAATGACAAGGCTACCGTCCCTTAGAGTAACAAAAATATTAACAATATACTACCTTATATAATGACAAGGCTACCGTCCATTGGTGTAACAAAAATCTCGACAACAGACTACATTCCATAATGACAAGGCTACAATCTATTATAGTAAAAAAAATCTCGACAATAGACTACCTTCCATAATGACAAGGCTATCATCCATTGTAGTGACTGAAATCTCGACAATGTACTACCTTCTATAATGACAATGCTACCATCCATTGGAATAACAAAAATATCATACACAAACTACCTTCAATGATGACTAGGCTACCATCCATTGGAGTAACACAGATATCGACAACAAACTACCTTCCATAATGACAAGGTTACAATCGATTGTAGTAACAAAAATATCGACAACAGACTACCTTCCATAATGACAAGGCTACCATTCATTGTAGTGACAAAAATCTCAACAATATACTACCTTTCATAATGACAAGGCTACCATCCATTGGAATAACAAAAATCTCGACAACAGACTACGTTCCATAATGACAAGGCTACCATCCCTTAGAGTAACAAAAATATCGACAACAGGCTACCTTCCATAACGACAAGGCTACAATCCATTGGAGTATAAAAAATCTCGACAACAGACTACTTTCCATAATGAAAAGGCTACCATCCATTGGAGTAACTAAAATATCGTACACAAACTACCTTCCATAATGACTAGGCTACCATCCAGTGGAGTAACAAAAATCTCAACAATAGACTACCTTCCATAATGACGAGGCTACAATCTATTATAGTAACAAAAATCTCGACAATAGACTACGTTCCATAATGACAAGGCTACCATCCATTGTAGTGACTGAAATCTCGACAATGTACTACCTTCCATAATGACTAGGCTACCATCCATTGGAGTAACAAAAATGTCGACAACAGACTACCTTCCATAATTACAAGGCTACCATTCATTGGAATAACAAAAATCACGACAACAGACTACCTTCCATAATGACTAGGCTACCATCCATTGGAATAACAAAAATATTGACAACACACTACCTTCCATAATGACAAGGCTACCATCCATTGGAGTAACAAAGATATCGACAACATATTACCTTCCATAATGACAAGGCTACCATCCCTTAGAGTAACAAAAATCACGACAACAGACTACCTTTCATAATGACAAGGCTATTACCCATCGGAATAACAGAAATATCGTACTCAAACTACCTTCCATAATGACTAGGCTACCATCCATTGGAGTAACAATGATATCGACAACAGACTACCTTCCATAATGACAAGGATACAATCCATTGTAGTAACAAATATCTCGACAACAAACTTCCTTCCATAATGACAAGGCTAGCATCCATTGTAGTGTCAAAAATCTCGACAATATACTACCTTCTATAATGACAACGCTACCATCCATTAGAATAACAAAAATCTCGACAACAGACTACCTTCCATATGGACAAGGCTACCATCCCTTAGAGTAACAAAAATATCGACAACAGACTACCTTCCATATTGACAAGGCTACCATCCATTGGAGTAACAAAGATATCTATAACATACCACCTTCCATTATGACAAGGCTACCATTCGTTGGAATAACAAAAATCACGACAACAGACTACCTTCCATATTGACTAGGCTACCATCCATTGGAATAACAAAAATATCGACAACACACTACCTTCCATAATGACAAGGCTACCATCCAATGGAGTAACAACAATATTGACAACAGACTACCTTCCATAATGAAAAGGCTACCATCCATTGGAGTAACAAAAATCTCGACAACAGACTACCTTCCATAATGACAAGGCTAGAATCTATTATAGTAACAAAAATCTCGACAATAGACTACCTTCCATAACGACAAGGCTACCATCCATTGTAGTGACTGAAATCTAGACAATGTACTACCTTCTATAATGACAATGCTACCATCCATTGGAATAACAAAAATATCATACACAAACTACTTTCAATGATGACTAGGCTACCATCCATTGGAGTAACAAAGATATGGACAACAAACTACCTTCCATAACGACAAGGATACAATCCATTGTAGTAACAAAAATCTCGACAACAGACTACCTTCCATAATGACAAGGCTACCATCATTTGTATTGACAAAAATCTCGACAATGTACTACCTTCTATAATGACAACGCTACCATCCATTGGAATAACAAAAATATCATACACAAAATACCTTCAATAATGACTAGGCTACCATCCATTGGAGTAACAAAGATATCGATAATAGACTACTTTCCATAATGACAAGGCTACCATCCATTGTAGTAACAAAAATCTCGACAACAGACTACCTTCCATAATGACAAGGCTACCATTCATTGTAGTGTCAAAAATCTCGACAATGTACTACCTTCTATAATGACAACGCTACCATCCATTGTAATAAAAAAATCCTGACAACAGACTACCTTTCATAATGACAAGGCTAGAATCTATTATAGTAACAAAAATCTCGACAATAGACTACCTTTCATAATGACAAGGCTACCATCCATTGGAATAACAAGAATCTCGACAACAGACTACCTTCCATAATGACTAGGCTACCATCCATTAGAGTAACAAAGATATCGACAACAGAGTACCTTCCATAACGACAAGGCTACAATGCATTGTAGTAACAAAAATCTCGACAATAGACTACCTTCCATAATGACAAGGCTACCATCCCTTAGAGTAACAAAAAACTCGACAACAGACTACCTTCCATAATGACTAGGCTACCATCCATTGGAGTAACAATGATATCGACAACAGACTACCTTCCATAACGACAAGGCTACAATATATTTTAGTAACAAAAATCTCGACAACAGACTATCTTCCATAATGACAAGGCTACCATCCATTGTAGTGACTGAAATCTCGACAATATACTACCTTCTATAATGATAATGCTACCATCCATTGGAATAACAAAAATATCGTACACAAACTACCTTCAATGATGACTAGGCTACCTTCCATTGGAGTAACAAAGATATCGACAACAGACTACCCTCCATAACAACAAGGCTACAATCCATTGTAGTAATAAAAATCTCAACAATAGACTATCTTCCATAATGACAAGGCTACCATCCCTTAGAGTAAAAAAAACTCGACAACAGACTACCTTCCATAATGACTAGGCTACCATCCATTGGAGTAACAACGATATCAACAATAGACTACCTTCCATAACGACAAGGCTACAATCCATTGTAGTAACAAAAATCTCGACAACAGACTACCTTCCATAATGACAAGGCTACAATCCATTGTAGTGACTGAAATCTCGACAATATACTACCTTCTATAATGACAACGCTACCATCCATTGGAATAACAAAAATATCGTACACAAACTACCTTCAATGATGACTAGGCTACCATCCATTGGAGTAACACAGATATCGACAACAGACTACCTTCCATAATGACAAGGTTACAATCCATTGTAGTAACAAAAATATCGACAACAGACTACCTTCCATAATGACAAGGCTACCATTCATTGTAGTGATAAAAAACTCAACAATATACTACCTTCTATAATGAGAAGGCCACCATCCTTTGGAGTAACAAAAATCTTGACAACAGACTACCTTCTATAATGACAAGGCTACAATCTATTATAGTAACACAAATCTCGACAATAGACTACCTTCCATAACGACAAGGCTACAATGCATTGTAGTAACAAAAATCTCGACAATAGACTACCTTCCATAATGACAAGGCTACCATCCCTTAGAGTAACAAAAAACTCGACAACAGACTACCTTCCATAATGAGTAGGCTACCATCCATTGGAGTAACAATGATATCGACAACAGACTACCTTCCATAACGACAAGGCTACAATATATTTTAGTAACAAAAATCTCGACAACAGACTACCTTCCATAATGACAAGGCTACAATCCATTGTAGTGACTGAAATCTCGACAATATACTACCTTCTATAATGACAACGCTACCATCCATTGGAATAACAAAAATATCGTACACAAACTTCCTTCAATGATGACTAGGCTACCATCCATTGGAGTAACACAGATATCGACAACAGACTACCTTCCATAATGACAAGGTTACAATCCATTGTAGTAACAAAAATATCGACAACAGACTACCTTCCATAATGACAAGGCTACCATTCATTGTAGTGATAAAAATCTCAACAATATACTACCTTCTATAATGAGAAGGCTACCATCCATTGGAGTAACAAAAATCTTGACAACAGACTACCTTCTATAATGACAAGGCTACAATCTATTATAGTAACACAAATCTCGACAATAGACTACCTTCCATAACGACAAGGCTACAATGCATTGTAGTAACAAAAATCTCGACAATAGACTACCTTTCATAATGACAAGGCTACCATCCCTTAGAGTAACAAAAAACTCGACAACAGACTACCTTCCATAATGACTAGGCTACCATCCATTGGAGTAACAATGATATCGACAACAGACTACCTTCCAAAACGACAAGGCTACAATCTATTTTAGTAACAAAAATCTCGACAACAGACTATCTTCCATAATAACAAGGCTACCATCCATTGTAGTGACTGAAATCTCGACAATATACTACCTTCTATAATGATAATGCTACTATCCATTGGAATAACAAAAATATCGTACACAAACTACCTTCAATGATGACTAGGCTACCATCCATTGGAGTAACAAAGATATCGACAACAGACTACCTTCCATAATAACAAGGCAACAATCCATTGTAGTAACAAAAATCTCAACAATAGACTACCTTCCATAATGACAAGGCTACCATCCCTTAGAGTAACAAAAATATCGACAACAGACTACTTTCCATAATGACTAGGCTACCATCCATTGGAGTAACAATGATATCGACAACAGACTACCTACCATAACGACAAGGCTACAATCCATTGTAGTAACAAAAATCTCGACAACAGACTACCTTCCATAATGACAAGGCTACAATCCATTGTAGTGACTGAAATCTCGACAATATACTACCTTCTATAATGACAACGCTACCATCCATTGGAATAACAAAAATATCGTACACAAACTACCTTCAATGATGACTAGGCTACCATCCATTGGAGTAACACAGATATTGACAACAGACTACCTTCCATAATGACAAGGTTACAATCCATTGTAGTAACAAAAATATAGACAACATACTACCTTCCATAATGACAAGGCTACCATTCATTGTAGTTACAAAAATCTCAAAAATATACTACCTTCTATAATGAGAAGGCTACCATCCATTGGAGTAACAAAAATCTTGACAACAGACTACCTTCTATAATGACAAGGCTACAATCTATTATAGTAACACAAATATCGACAATAGACTACCTTTCATAATGACAAGGCTACCATCCCTTGGAATAACAAAAATCTCGACAACAGACTACGTTCCATAATGACAAGGCTACCATCCCTTAGAGTAACAAAAATATCGACAACAGGCTACCTTCCTTAACGACAAGGCTACAATCCATTGGAGTATAAAAAATCTCGACAACAGACTACTTTCCATAATGACAAGGCTACCATCCATTGGAGTAACTAAAATCTCGTACACAAACTACCTTCCATAATGACTAGTCTTCTATCCATTGGAGTAACAAAAATATCGACAACAGACTACCTTCCATAATGACAAGGCTACAATCTATTATAGTAACAAAAATCTCGACAATAGACTACCTTCAATAATGACAAGGCTACCATCCATTGTAGTGACTGAAATCTCGACAATGTGCTACCTTCTATAATGACAATGCTACCATCCATTGGAATAACAAAAATATCGTACACAAACTACCTTCAATGATGACTAGGCTACCATTCATTGGAGTAACGCAGATATCGACAATAGACTACCTTCCATAATGACAAGGCTACAATCCATTGGAGTAACAAAAAACTCGACAACATACTACCTTCCATATTGACTAGGCTACCATCCATTGGAGTAACAATGATATCGACAATAGACTACCTTCTATAACGACAAGGCTACAATCCATTGTAGTAACAAAAATCTCGACAAGAGACTACCTTCCATAATGAAAAGGCTACCATCCATTGTAGTGGCAAAAATCTCGACAATATACTACCTTCTATAATTACAATGCTACCATCCATTAGAATAACAAAAGTCTCGACAATAGACTACCTTCCATATGGACAAGGCTACCATCCCTTAGAGTAACAAAAATCTCGACAACAGACTACCTTCCATAATGACAAGGCTACCATCCATTGGAGTAACAAATATATCTACAACATACTACCTTCCATAATGACAAAGCTACCATTCATTGGAATAACAAAAATCACGACAATAGACTACCTTCCATAATGACTAGGCTACCATCCATTGGAATAACAAAAATATCGACAACACACTACCTTCCATAATGACAAGGCTACCATCCAATGGAGTAACAAAAATATCGACAACAGACTACCTTCCATAATGAAAAGGCTACCATCCATTGGAGTAACAAAAATCTCGACAACAGACTACCTTCCATAATGACAAGGCTACAATCTATTATAGTAAAAAATATCTCGACAATAGATTACCTTCCATAATGACAAGGCTACCATCCATTGTAGTGACTGATATCTCGACAATGTGCTACCTTCTATAATGATAACGCTACCATCCATTGGAATAACAAAAATGTCGTACACAAACTACTTTCAATGATGACTAGGCTACCATCCATTGGAGTGACAAAGATATCGACAACAGACTACCTTCCATAATGACAAGGATACAATCCATTGTAGTAACAAAAATCTCGACAATAGACTACCTTCCATAATGACAAGGCTACCATCCATTGTAGTGACAAAAATCTCGACAATGTACTACCTTCTATAACGACAACGCTACCATCCATTGGAATAACAAAAATATCGTACACAAACTACCTTCAATAATGACTAGGCTACCATCCATTGGAGTAACAAAGATATCGACAATAGACTACCTTCCATAATGACAAGGCTACTATCCATTATAGTAACAAAAATCTCGACAACAGACTACCTTCCATAATGACAAGGCTACCATTCATTGTAGTGACAAAAATCTCAGAAATATACTACCTTCTATAATGACAAGGCTACCATCCATTGGAGTAACAAAACTCCCGACAAAAGACTACCTTTCATAATGACAAGGCTAGAATCTATTATAGTAACAAAAATCTCGACAATAGACTACCTTTCATAATGACAAGGCTACCATCCATTGGAATAACAAAAATCTCGACAACAGACTACGTTCCATAATGACAAGGCTACCATCCCTTAGAGTAACAAAAATCTCGACAACAGACTACCTTCCATAATGACAAGGCTATAATCCATTAGAGTATCAAAAATCTCGACAACAGACTACCTTCCATAATGACAATGCTACACTCCATTGGAATAACTAAAATCTCGAACACAAACTACCTTCCATAATGACTAGGCTACCATCCATTGGAGTAACAAAGATATCGACAACAAACTATCTTCCATAATGACAAGGCTACAATCCATTTTATTAACAAAAATCTCGACAACAGACTACCTTCCATAATGACAAGGCTACCATTCATTGGAGTAACAAAAAACTCGACAACAGACTACCTTTCATATTGACTAGGCTACCATCCATTGGAGTAACAATGATATCGATAACAGACTACCTTCCATAACGACAAGGCTATAATCCATTGTAGTAACAAAAATCTCGACAACAGACTACCTTCCATAATGACTAGGCTACAATCTATTATAGTAACAAAAATCTCGACAATAGACTACCTTCCATAATGACAAGGCTTCCATTCATTGTAGTGACAAAAATCTCAACAATATACTACCTTCTATAATGAGAAGGCTAGCATCCATTGGAGTAACAAAAATCTTGACAACAGACTACCTTCTATAATGACAAGGCTACAATCTATTATAGTAACAAAAATCTCGACAATGGACTACCTTTCATAATGACAAGGCTACCATCCATTGGAATAACAAAAATCTCGACAATAGACTACGTTCCATAATGACAAGGCTACCATCCCTTAGAGTAACAAAAATATTGACAACAGGCTACCTTCCATAACGACAAGGCTACAATCCATTGGAGTATACAAAATCTCGACAACAGACTACCTTCCATAATGACAAGGCTACCATCCATTGGAGTAACTAAAATTTCGTACACAAACTACCTTCCATAATGACTAGGCTACCATCCATTGGAGTAACAAAGATATCGACAATAGACTATCTTCCATAATGACAAGGCTACAATCCATTGTAGTAACAAAAATCTCGATAACAGACTACCTTCCATAATGAAAAGGCTACCATCCATTGGAGTAACAAAAAACTCGACAATAGACTACCTTCCATAATGACTAGGCTACAATCCATTGGAGTAACAATGATTTCGACAACAGAATACCTTCCATAACAACAAGGCTACAATCCATTGTAGTAACAAAAATCTCGACAACAGACTACTTCCATAATGACAAGGCAACCATCCCTAAGAGTAACAAAAATATCAACAATATACTACCTTATATAATGACAAGGCTACCATCCATTGAAGTAACAAAAATCTCGACAACAGACTACCTTCCCTAATTACAAGGCTACAATCTATTATAGTAACAAAAATCTCGACAATAGACTACCTTCCATAATGACAAGGCTATAATCCATTAGAGTATCAAAAATCTCGACAACAGACTACCTTCCATAATGACAATGCTACACTCCATTGGAATAACTAAAATCTCGAACACAAACTACCTTCCATAATGACTAGGCTACCATCCATTGGAGTAACAAAGATATCGACAACAAACTATCTTCCATAATGACAAGGCTACAATCCATTTTATTAACAAAAATCTCGACAACAGACTACCTTCCATAATGACAAGGCTACCATTCATTGGAGTAACAAAAAACTCGACAACAGACTACCTTTCATATTGACTAGGCTACCATCCATTGGAGTAACAATGATATCGATAACAGACTACCTTCCATAACGACAAGGCTATAATCCATTGTAGTAACAAAAATCTCGACAACAGACTACCTTCCATAATGACAAGGCTACAATCTATTATAGTAACAAAAATCTCGACAATAGACTACCTTCCATAATGACAAGGCTTCCATCCATTGTAGTGACTGAAATCTCGACAATGCACTACCTTCTATAATGACAAAGCTACCATCCATTGGAATAACAAAAATATCGTACACAAACTACATTCGATGATGACTCGGCTACCATCCATTGGTGTAACACAGATATCGACAACAGATTACCTTCCATAATGACAAGGTTACAATCCATTGTAGTAACAAAAATATCGACAACAGACTACCATCCATAATGACAAGGCTGCCATTCATTGTAGTGACAAAAATCTCAACAATATACTACCTTCTATAATGAGAAGGCTAGCATCCATTGGAGTAACAAAAATCTTGACAACAGACTACCTTCTATAATGACAAGGCTACAATCTATTATAGTAACAAAAATCTCGACAATGGACTACCTTTCATAATGACAAGGCTACCATCCATTGGAATAACAAAAATCTCGACAACAGACTACGTTCTATAATGACAAGGCTACCATCCCTTAGAGTAACAAAAATATTGACAACAGGCTACCTTCCATAACGACAAGGCTACAATCCATTGGAGTATACAAAATCTCGACAACAGACTACCTTCCATAATGACAAGGCTACCATCCATTGGAGTAACTAAAATTTCGTACACAAACTACCTTCCATAATGACTAGGCTACCATCCATTGGAGTAACAAAGATATCGACAACAGACTATCTTCCATAATGACAAGGCTACAATCCATTGTAGTAACAAAAATCTCGATAACAGACTACCTTCCATAATGAAAAGGATACCATCCATTGGAGTAACAAAAAACTCGACAATAGACTACCTTCCATAATGACTAGGCTACAATCCATTGGAGTAACAATGATTTCGACAACAGAATACCTTCCATAACAACAAGGCTACAATCCATTGTAGTAACAAAAATCTCGACAACAGACTACTTCCATAATGACAAGGCAACCATCCCTAAGAGTAACAAAAATATCAACAATATACTACCTTATATAATGACAAGGCTACCATCCATTGAAGTAACAAAAATCTCGACAACAGACTACCTTCCCTAATTACAAGGCTACAATCTATTATAGTAACAAAAATCTCGACAATAGACTACCTTCCATAATGACAAGGCTACCATCCATTGTAGTGACTGAAATCTCGACAATGCACTACCTTCTATATTGACAACGCTACCATCCATTGGAATAACAAAAATATCGTACACAAACTACCTTCGATGATGACTAGGCTACCATCCATTGGAGTAACACAGATATCGACAACAGACTACCTTCCATAATGACAAGGTTACAATCCATTGTAGTAACAAAAATATCGACAACAGACTACCATCCATGATGACAAGGATACCATTCATTGTTGTGACAAAAATCTCAACAATATACTACCTTCTATAATGAGAAGGCTACCATCCATTGGAGTAACAAAAATCTTGACAACAGACTACCTTCTATAATGACAAGGCTACAATATATTATAGTAACAAAAATCTCGACAATGGACTACCTTTCATAATGACAAGGCTACCATCCATTGGAATAACAAAAATCTCGACAATAGACTACGTTCCATAATGACAAAGCTACCATCCCTTAGAGTAACAAAAATATTGACAACAGGCTACCTTCCATAACGACAAGGCTACAATCCATTGGAGTATACAAAATCTCGACAACAGACTACCTTCCATAATGACAAGGCTACCATCCATTGGAGTAACTAAAATTTCGTACACAAACAACCTTCCATAATGACTAGGCTACCATCCATTGGAGTAACAAAGATATCGACAACAGACTATCTTCCATAATGACAAGGCTACAATCCATTGTAGTAACAAAAATCTCGATAACAGACTACCTTCCATAATGAAAAGGCTACGATCCATTGGAGTAACAAAAAACTCGACAATAGACTACCTTCCATAATGACTAGGCTACCATCCATTGGAGTAACAATGATTTCGACAACAGAATACCTTCCATAACAACAAGGCTACAATCCATTGTAGTAACAAAAATCTCGACAACAGACCACTTCCATAATGACAAGGCAACCATCCCTAAGAGTAACAAAAATATCAACAATATACTACCTTATATAATGACAAGGCTACCATCCATTAGAGTAACAAAAATCTCGACAACAGACTACCTTCCATAATGACAAGGCTACAATCTATTATAGTAACAAAAATCTCGACAATAGACTACCTTCCATAATGACAAGGCTACCATCCTTTGTAGTGACTGAAATCTCGACAATGTACTACCTTCTATAATGACAACACTACCATCCATTGGAGCAAAAATATCGTACACAAACTACCTTCAATGATGACTAGGCTACCATCCATTGGAGTAACACAAATATCGACAACATATTACCTTCCATAATGACAAGGTTACAATCCATTGTAGTAACAAAAATATCGACAACAGACTATCTTCCATAATGACAAGGCTACCATTCAATGTAGTGACAAAAATCTCAACAATATACTACCTTCTATAATGAGAAGGCTACCATCCATTGGAACAACAAACTACCTTCTATGATGACAAGGCTACAATCTATTATATTAACAAAAATCTCGACAATGGACTACTTCCATAATGACAAGGCAACCATCCCTAAGAGTAACAAAAATATCAATAATTTACTACCGTATATAATGAGAAGGCTACCATCCATTGGAGTAACAAAAATCTCGACAACAGACTACCTTCCATAACGACAAGGCTACCATCCATTGGAGTAACTAAAATCTCGACAATAGACTACCTTCCATAATGACAAGGCTACCATCCATTGGAGTAACAAAAATCTCGTACATAAACTACCTTCCATAATGACTAGGCTACCATCCATTGGTGTAAGAAAGATATCGACAACAGACTATCGTCCATAACGACAAGGCTACGATCCATTATAGTAACAAACATCTCGACAACAGACTACCTTCCATAATGACAAGGGTACCATCCATTGTAGTGACAAAAATCTCGATAATGTACTACCTTCTATAATGACAACGATACCATCCATTGGAATAACAAAAATCTCGACAACAGACTACGTTCCATAATGACAAGGCTATCATCCCTTAGAGTAACAGATATCTCAACAATAGACCACCTTCCATAATGACAAGGCTACCATCCCTTAGAGTAACAAAAATCACGACAACAGACTACCTTTCATAATGACAAGGCTACCATTCATTGGAATAACAAAAATATCGTACACAAACTACCTTCCATAATGACTAGGCTACCATTCATTGGAGTAACAAAGATATCGACAACAGACTACCTTCCATAATGACAAGGCTACAATCCATTGTAGTAACAAAAATCTCGACAACAAACTACCTTCCATATTGGCAAGGCTACCATCCATTGTAGTGACAAAAATATCGATAATATACTACCTTCTATAATGACAACGCTACAATCCATTGGAATAACAAAAATATCGTATACAAACTACCTTCAATAATGACTAGGCTACCATCCATTGAAGTAACAACGATATCGACAACAGACTACCTTCCATAATGACAAGTCTTCAATCCATTGTAGTAACAAAAATCTCGACAATAGACTACCTTCCATAATGACAAGGCTACCATTCATTGTAGTGAAAAAAATCTCAACAATATACTACCTTCTATAATGAGAAGGCTACCATCCATTGGAGTAACAAAAATCTCGACAACAGACTACCTTCTATAGTGACAAGGCTACAATCTATTATAGTAACAAAAATCTCGACAATGGACTACTTCCATAATGACAAGGCAACCATCCCTAAGAGTAACAAAAATATAAACAATATATAATGACAAGGCTACCATCCATTGGAGTAACAAAAATCTCGACAACAGACTACCTTCCATAATGACAAGGCTACAATCTATTATAGTAACAAAAATCTCGACAATAGACTACCTTCCATAATGACAAGGCTACCATCCATTGTAGTGACTGAAATCTCGACAATGCACTACCTTCTATAATGACAATGCTACCATCCATTGGAATAACAAAAATATCGTACACAAACTACCTTCGATGATGACTAGGCTACCATCCATTGGAGTAACACAGATATCGACAATAGACTACCTTCCATAATGACAAGGTTACAATCAATTGTAGTAACAAAAATATCGACAACAGACTACCTTCTATAATGAGAAGGCCACCATCCATTGGAGTAACAAAAATCTCGACAACATACTACCTTCCATAACGACAAGGCTACCATCTATTGGAGTAACTAAAATCTTGACAATAGACTACCTTCCATAATGACAAGGCTACCATCCATTGGATGTAACTAAAATCTCGTACATAAACTACCTTCCATAATGACTAGGCTACCATCCATTGGTGTAAGAAAGATATCGACAACAGACTATCGTCCATAACGACAAGGCTACGATCCATTATAGTAACAAATATCTCGACAACAGACTACCTTCCATAATGACAAAGCTACCATTCATTGGAATAACAAAAATCACGACAATAGACTACCTTCCATAATGACTAGGCTACCATTCATTGGAATAACAAAAATATCGACAACACACTACCTTCCAAAATGACAAGGCTACCATCCAATGGAGTAACAAAAATATCGACAACAGACTACCTTCCATAATGAAAAGGCTACCATCCATTGGAGTAACAAAAATCTCGACAACAGACTACCTTCCATAATGACAAGGCTACAATCTATTATAGTAAAAAATATCTCGACAATAGATTACCTTCCATAATGACAAGGCTACCATCCATTGTAGTGACTGATATCTCGACAATGTGCTACCTTCTATAATGATAACGCTACCATCCATTGGAATAACAAAAATGTCGTACACAAACTACTTTCAATGATGACTAGGCTACCATCCATTGGAGTGACAAAGATATCGATAACAGACTACCTTCCATAATGACAAGGATACAATCCATTGTAGTAACAAAAATCTCGACAATAGACTACCTTCCATAATGACAAGGCTACCATCCATTGTAGTGACAAAAATCTCGACAATGTACTACCTTCTATAACGACAACGCTACCATCCATTGGAATAACAAAAATATCGTACACAAACTACCTTCAATAATGACTAGGCTACCATCCATTGGAGTAACAAAGATATCGACAATAGACTACCTTCCATAATGACAAGGCTACTATCCATTATAGTAACAAAAATCTCGACAACAGACTACCTTCCATAATGACAAGGCTACCATTCATTGTAGTGACAAAAATCTCAGAAATATACTACCTTCTATAATGACAAGGCTACCATCCATTGGAGTAACAAAACTCCCGACAAAAGACTACCTTTCATAATGACAAGGCTAGAATCTATTATAGTAACAAAAATCTCGACAATAGACTACCTTTCATAATGACAAGGCTACCATCCATTGGAATAACAAAAATCTCGACAACAGACTACGTTCCATAATGACAAGGCTACCATCCCTTAGAGTAACAAAAATCTCGACAACAGACTACCTTCCATAATGACAAGGCTATAATCCATTAGAGTATCAAAAATCTCGACAACAGACTACCTTCCATAATGACAATGCTACACTCCATTGGAATAACTAAAATCTCGAACACAAACTACCTTCCATAATGACTAGGCTACCATCCATTGGAGTAACAAAGATATCGACAACAAACTATCTTCCATAATGACAAGGCTACAATCCATTTTATTAACAAAAATCTCGACAACAGACTACCTTCCATAATGACAAGGCTACCATTCATTGGAGTAACAAAAAACTCGACAACAGACTACCTTTCATATTGACTAGGATACCATCCATTGGAGTAACAATGATATCGATAACAGACTACCTTCCATAACGACAAGGCTATAATCCATTGTAGTAACAAAAATCTCGACAACAGACTACCTTCCATAATGACTAGGCTACAATCTATTATAGTAACAAAAATCTCGACAATAGACTACCTTCCATAATGACAAGGCTTCCATTCATTGTAGTGACAAAAATCTCAACAATATACTACCTTCTATAATGAGAAGGCTAGCATCCATTGGAGTAACAAAAATCTTGACAACAGACTACCTTCTATAATGACAAGGCTACAATCTATTATAGTAACAAAAATCTCGACAATGGACTACCTTTCATAATGACAAGGCTACCATCCATTGGAATAACAAAAATCTCGACAATAGACTACGTTCCATAATGACAAGGCTACCATCCCTTAGAGTAACAAAAATATTGACAACAGGCTACCTTCCATAACGACAAGGCTACAATCCATTGGAGTATACAAAATCTCGACAACAGACTACCTTCCATAATGACAAGGCTACCATCCATTGGAGTAACTAAAATTTCGTACACAAACTACCTTCCATAATGACTAGGCTACCATCCATTGGAGTAACAAAGATATCGACAATAGACTATCTTCCATAATGACAAGGCTACAATCCATTGTAGTAACAAAAATCTCGATAACAGACTACCTTCCATAATGAAAAGGCTACCATCCATTGGAGTAACAAAAAACTCGACAATAGACTACCTTCCATAATGACTAGGCTACAATCCATTGGAGTAACAATGATTTCGACAACAGAATACCTTCTATAACAACAAGGCTACAATCCATTGTAGTAACAAAAATCTCGACAACAGACTACTTCCATAATGACAAGGCAACCATCCCTAAGAGTAACAAAAATATCAACAATATACTACCTTATATAATGACAAGGCTACCATCCATTGAAGTAACAAAAATCTCGACAACAGACTACCTTCCCTAATTACAAGGCTACAATCTATTATAGTAACAAAAATCTCGACAATAGACTACCTTCCATAATGACAAGGCTATAATCCATTAGAGTATCAAAAATCTCGACAACAGACTACCTTCCATAATGACAATGCTACACTCCATTGGAATAACTAAAATCTCGAACACAAACTACCTTCCATAATGACTAGGCTACCATCCATTGGAGTAACAAAGATATCGACAACAAACTATCTTCCATAATGACAAGGCTACAATCCATTTTATTAACAAAAATCTCGACAACAGACTACCTTCCATAATGACAAGGCTACCATTCATTGGAGTAACAAAAAACTCGACAACAGACTACCTTTCATATTGACTAGGCTACCATCCATTGGAGTAACAATGATATCGATAACAGACTACCTTCCATAACGACAAGGCTATAATCCATTGTAGTAACAAAAATCTCGACAACAGACTACCTTCCATAATGACAAGGCTACAATCTATTATAGTAACAAAAATCTCGACAATAGACTACCTTCCATAATGACAAGGCTTCCATCCATTGTAGTGACTGAAATCTCGACAATGCACTACCTTCTATAATGACAAAGCTACCATCCATTGGAATAACAAAAATATCGTACACAAACTACCTTCGATGATGACTCGGCTACCATCCATTGGTGTAACACAGATATCGACAACAGATTACCTTCCATAATGACAAGGTTACAATCCATTGTAGTAACAAAAATATCGACAACAAACTACCATCCATAATGACAAGGCTGCCATTCATTGTAGTGACAAAAATCTCAACAATATACTACCTTCTATAATGAGAAGGCTAGCATCCATTGGAGTAACAAAAATCTTGACAACAGACTACCTTCTATAATGACAAGGCTACAATCTATTATAGTAACAAAAATCTCGACAATGGACTACCTTTCATAATGACAAGGCTACCATCCATTGGAATAACAAAAATCTCGACAACAGACTACGTTCTATAATGACAAGGCTACCATCCCTTAGAGTAACAAAAATATTGACAACAGGCTACCTTCCATAACGACAAGGCTACAATCCATTGGAGTATACAAAATCTCGACAACAGACTACCTTCCATAATGACAAGGCTACCATCCATTGGAGTAACTAAAATTTCGTACACAAACTACCTTCCATAATGACTAGGCTACCATCCATTGGAGTAACAAAGATATCGACAACAGACTATCTTCCATAATGACAAGGCTACAATCCATTGTAGTAACAAAAATCTCGATAACAGACTACCTTCCATAATGAAAAGGATACCATCCATTGGAGTAACAAAAAACTCGACAATAGACTACCTTCCATAATGACTAGGCTACAATCCATTGGAGTAACAATGATTTCGACAACAGAATACCTTCCATAACAACAAGGCTACAATCCATTGTAGTAACAAAAATCTCGACAACAGACTACTTCCATAATGACAAGGCAACCATCCCTAAGAGTAACAAAAATATCAACAATATACTACCTTATATAATGACAAGGCTACCATCCATTGAAGTAACAAAAATCTCGACAACAGACTACCTTCCCTAATTACAAGGCTACAATCTATTATAGTAACAAAAATCTCGACAATAGACTACCTTCCATAATGACAAGGCTACCATCCATTGTAGTGACTGAAATCTCGACAATGCACTACCTTCTATATTGACAACGCTACCATCCATTGGAATAACAAAAATATCGTACACAAACTACCTTCGATGATGACTAGGCTACCATCCATTGGAGTAACACAGATATCGACAACAGACTACCTTCCATAATGACAAGGTTACAATCCATTGTAGTAACAAAAATATCGACAACAGACTACCATCCATGATGACAAGGCTACCATTCATTGTTGTGACAAAAATCTCAACAATATACTACCTTCTATAATGAGAAGGCTACCATCCATTGGAGTAACAAAAATCTTGACAACAGACTACCTTCTATAATGACAAGGCTACAATATATTATAGTAACAAAAATCTCGACAATGGACTACCTTTCATAATGACAAGGCTACCATCCATTGGAATAACAAAAATCTCGACAATAGACTACGTTCCATAATGACAAGGCTACCATCCCTTAGAGTAACAAAAATATTGACAACAGGCTACCTTCCATAACGACAAGGCTACAATCCATTGGAGTATACAAAATCTCGACAACAGACTACCTTCCATAATGACAAGGCTACCATCCATTGGAGTAACTAAAATTTCGTACACAAACAACCTTCCATAATGACTAGGCTACCATCCATTGGAGTAACAAAGATATCGACAACAGACTATCTTCCATAATGACAAGGCTACAATCCATTGTAGTAACAAAAATCTCGATAACAGACTACCTTCCATAATGAAAAGGCTACCATCCATTGGAGTAACAAAAAACTCGACAATAGACTACCTTCCATAATGACTAGGCTACCATCCATTGGAGTAACAATGATTTCGACAACAGAATACCTTCCATAACAACAAGGCTACAATCCATTGTAGTAACAAAAATCTCGACAACAGACCACTTCCATAATGACAAGGCAACCATCCCTAAGAGTAACAAAAATATCAACAATATACTACCTTATATAATGACAAGGCTACCATCCATTAGAGTAACAAAAATCTCGACAACAGACTACCTTCCATAATGACAAGGCTACAATCTATTATAGTAACAAAAATCTCGACAATAGACTACCTTCCATAATGACAAGGCTACCATCCTTTGTAGTGACTGAAATCTCGACAATGTACTACCTTCTATAATGACAACGCTACCATCCATTGGAGCAAAAATATCGTACACAAACTACCTTCAATGATGACTAGGCTACCATCCATTGGAGTAACACAAATATCGACAACATACTACCTTCCATAATGACAAGGTTACAATCCATTGTAGTAACAAAAATATCGACAACAGACTATCTTCCATAATGACAAGGCTACCATTCAATGTAGTGACAAAAATCTCAACAATATACTACCTTCTATAATGAGAAGGCTACCATCCATTGGAACAACAAACTACCTTCTATGATGACAAGGCTACAATCTATTATATTAACAAAAATCTCGACAATGGACTACTTCCATAATGACAAGGCAACCATCCCTAAGAGTAACAAAAATATCAATAATTTACTACCGTATATAATGAGAAGGCTACCATCCATTGGAGTAACAAAAATCTCGACAACAGACTACCTTCCATAACGACAAGGCTACCATCCATTGGAGTAACTAAAATCTCGACAATAGACTACCTTCCATAATGACAAGGCTACCATCCATTGGAGTAACTAAAATCTCGTACATAAACTACCTTCCATAATGACTAGGCTACCATCCATTGGTGTAAGAAAGATATCGACAACAGACTATCGTCCATAACGACAAGGCTACGATCCATTATAGTAACAAACATCTCGACAACAGACTACCTTCCATAATGACAAGGGTACCATCCATTGTAGTGACAAAAATCTCGATAATGTACTACCTTCTATAATGACAACGATACCATCCATTGGAATAACAAAAATCTCGACAACAGACTACGTTCCATAATGACAAGGCTACCATCCCTTAGAGTAACAGATATCTCAACAATAGACCACCTTCCATAATGACAAGGCTACCATTCATTGGAATAACAAAAATATCGTACACAAACTACCTTCCATAATGACTAGGCTACCATTCATTGGAGTAACAAAGATATCGACAACAGACTACCTTCCATAATGACAAGGCTACAATCCATTGTAGAAACAAAAATCTCGACAACAAACTACCTTCCATATTGGCAAGGCTACCATCCATTGTAGTGACAAAAATATCGATAATATACTACCTTCTATAATGACAACGCTACAATCCATTGGAATAACAAAAATATCGTATACAAACTACCTTCAATAATGACTAGGCTACCATCCATTGAAGTAACAAAGATATCGACAACAGACTACCTTCCATAATGACAAGTCTTCAATCCATTGTAGTAACAAAAATCTCGACAATAGACTACCTTCCATAATGACAAGGCTACCATTCATTGTAGTGAAAAAAATCTCAACAATATACTACCTTCTATAATGAGAAGGCTACCATCCATTGGAGTAACAAAAATCTCGACAACAGACTACCTTCTATAATGACAAGGCTACAATCTATTATAGTAACAAAAATCTCGACAATGGACTACTTCCATAATGACAAGGCAACCATCCCTAAGAGTAACAAAAATATAAACAATATATAATGACAAGGCTACCATCCATTGGAGTAACAAAAATCTCGACAACAGACTACCTTCCATAATGACAAGGCTACAATCTATTATAGTAACAAAAATCTCGACAATAGACTACCTTCCATAATGACAAGGCTACCATCCATTGTAGTGACTGAAATCTCGACAATGCACTACCTTCTATAATGACAATGCTACCATCCATTGGAATAACAAAAATATCGTACACAAACTACCTTCGATGATGACTAGGCTACCATCCATTGGAGTAACACAGATATCAACAATAGACTACCTTCCATAATGACAAGGTTACAATCAATTGTAGTAACAAAAATATCGACAACAGACTACCTTCTATAATGAGAAGGCCACCATCCATTGGAGTAACAAAAATCTCGACAACATACTACCTTCCATAACGACAAGGCTACCATCTATTGGAGTAACTAAAATCTTGACAATAGACTACCTTCCATAATGACAAGGCTACCATCCATTGGATGTAACTAAAATCTCGTACATAAACTACCTTCCATAATGACTAGGCTACCATCCATTGGTGTAAGAAAGATATCGACAACAGACTATCGTCCATAACGACAAGGCTACGATCCATTATAGTAACAAAAATCTCGACAACAGACTACCTTCCATAATGACAAGGGTACCATCCATTGTAGTGACAAAAATCTCGATAATGTACTACCTTCTATAATGACAACGCTACCATCCATTGGAATAACAAAAATCTCGACAACAGACTACGTTCCATAATGACAAGGCTACCATCCCTTAGAGTAACAGATATCTCAACAATAGACCACCTTCCATAATGACAAGGCTACCATCCATTGGAGAAACAAAGATATCGACAACATACTACCTTCTATAATGACAAGGCTACCATCCCTTAGAGTAACAAAAATCACGACAACAGACTACCTTTCATAATGACAAGGCTACCATTCATTGGAATAACAAAAATATCGAACACAAACTACCTTCCATAATGACTAGGCTACCATTCATTGGAGTAACAAAGATATCGACAACAGACTACCTTCCATAATGACAAGGCTACAATCCATTGTAGTAACAAAAATCTCGACAACAAACTACCTTCCATATTGGCAAGGCTACCATCCATTGTAGTGACAAAAATATCGACAATATACTACCTTCTATAATGACAACGCTACAATCCATTGGAATAACAAAAATATCATATACAAACTACCTTCAATAATGACTAGGCTACCATCCATTGAAGTAACAAAGATATCGACAACAGACTACCTTCCATAATGACAAGTATTCAATCCATTGTAGTAACAAAAATCTCGACAATAGACTACCTTCCATAATGACAAGGCTACCATTCATTGTAGTGACAAAAATCTCAACAATATACTACCTTCTATAATGAGAAGGCTACCATCCATTGGAGTAACAAAAATCTCGAGAACAGACTACCTTCTATAATGACAAGGCTACAATCTATTATAGTAACAAAAATCTCGACAATGGACTACTTCCATAATGACAAGGCAACCATCCCTAAGAGTAACAAAAATATAAACAATATATAATGACAAGGCTACCATCCATTGGAGTAACAAAAATCTCGTCAACAGACTACCTTCCATAATGACAAGACTACAATCTATTATAGTAACAAAAATCTCGACAATAGACTACCTTCCATAATGACAAGGCTACCATCCATCGTAGTGACTGAAATCTCGACAATGCACTACCTTCTATAATGACAACGCTACCATCCATTGGAATAACAAAAATATCGTACACAAACTACCTTCGATGATGACTAGGCTACCATCCATTGGAGTAACACAGATATCTACAACAGACTACCTTTCATAATGAAAAGGTTACAATCCATTGTAGTAACAAAAATATCGACAACAGACTACCTTCCATAATGACAAGGCTACCATTCATTGTAGTGACAAAAATCTCAACAATATACTACCTTCTATAATGAGAAGGCTACCATCCATTGGAGTAACAAAAATCTCGACAATAGACTACCTTCCATAATGACAAGGCTACAATCTATTATAGTAACAAAAATCTTGACAATAGACTACCTTCCATAATGACAAGGCTACCATCCAGTGGAGTAACTAAAATCTCGACAATAGACTACCTTCCATAATGACAAGGCTACCATCCATTGGAGTAACTAAAATCTCGTACATAAACTACCTTCCATAATGAATAGGCTACCATCCATTGGAGTAACAAAGATATCGACAACAGACTATCGTCCATAACGACAAGGCTACGATCCATTATAGTAACAAAAATCTCGACAACAGACTACCTTCCATAATGACAAGGGTACCATCCATTGTAGTGACAAAAATCACGATAATGTACTATCTTCTATAAATACAATGATACCATCCATTGGAATAACAAAAATCTCGACAACAGACTACGTTCCATAATGACAAGGCTACCATCCCTTAGAGTAACAGATATTTCAACAATAGACCACCTTCCATAATGACAAGGCTACCATCCATTGGAGAAACAAAGATATCGACAACATACTACCTTCCATAATGACAAGGCTACAATCCCTTAGAGTAACAAAAATCACGACAACAGACTACCTTTCATAATGACAAGGCTACCATTCATTGGAATAACAAAAATATCATACACAAACTACCTTCCATAATGACTAGGCTACCATTCATTGGAGTAACAAAGATATCGACAACCGACTACCTTCCATAATGACATAGCTAAAATCCATTATAGTAACAAACATCTCGACAACAGACTACCTTCCATAATGGCAAGGCTACCGTCCATTGTAGTGACAAAAATATCGACAATATACTACCTTCTATAATGACAACGCTACCATCAGTTAGAATAACAAAAATATTGTATACAAACTACCTTCAATAATGACTAGGCTACCATCCATTGGAGTAACAAAGATATCGACAACAGACTACCTTCCATAATGACAAGGCTTCAATCCATTGTAGTAACAAAAATCTCGACAACAGACTACCTTTCATAATGACAAGGCTACCATTCATTGTAGTGACAAAAATCTCAACAATATACTACCTTCTATAATGACAAGGCTACCATCCATTGGAGTAACAAAAATCTCGACAACAGACTACCTTCCATAATAACAAGGCTACGATCTATTATAGTAACAAAAATCTCGACAATAGACTACCTTTCATAATGACAAGGCTACCATCCATTGGAATAAAAAAAATCTCGACAACAGACTACGTTCCATAATGACAAGGCTACCATCCCTTAGAGTAACAAAAATATTGACAACAAACTACCTTCCATAATGACAAGGCTACAATCCATTGGAGTATAAAAAATCTAGACAACAGACTTCCTTCCATAATGACAAGGCTACCATCCATTGGAGTACCTAAAATCTCGTACACAAACTACCTTCCATAATTACTAGGATACCATACATTAAAGTAACAAAGATATCGATAACAGACTACCTTCCATAACGACAAGGCTACAATCCATTATAGTAACAACAATCTCGACAACAGACTACCTTCCATAATGACAAGGCTACCATTCATTGTAGTGACAAAAATCTCGACAATATATTACCTTCTATAATGACAAGGCTACCATCCATTGGTATAACAAAAATCTCGACAACAGACTACCTTCCATAATGACATGGCTACCATCCATTGGAGTAACTAAAATCTCGTACACAAACTACCTTCCATAATGACTAGGCTACCATCCATTAGAGTAACAAAGATATCGACAACAGACTATCTTCCATAATGACAAGGCTACCATCCATTATAGTGACAAAAATATCAACAATATACTACCTTCTATAATGACAAGGATACCATCCATTGGAGTAACAAAAATCTCGACAATAGACTACCTTCCATAATGACAAGGCTACAATCTATTATAGTAACAAAAATCTTGACAATAGACTACCTTCCATAATGACAAGGCTACCATCCAGTGGAGTAACTAAAATCTCGACAATAGACTACCTTCCATAATGACAAGGCTACCATCCATTGGAGTAACTAAAATCTCGTACATAAACTACCTTCCATAACGAATAGGCTACCATCCATTGGAGTAACAAAGATATCGACAACAGACTATCGTCCATAACGACAAGGCTACGATCCATTATAGTAACAAAAATCTCGACAACATACTACCTTCCATAATGACAAGGGTACCATCCATTGTAGTGACAAAAATCTCGATAATGTACTATCTTCTATAAATACAATGATACCATCCATTGGAATAACAAAAATCTCGACAACAGACTACGTTCCATAATGACAAGGCTACCATCCCTTAGAGTAACAGATATCTCAACAATAGACCACCTTCCATAATGACAAGGCTACCATCCATTGGAGAAACAAAGATATCGACAACATACTACCTTCCATAATGACAAGGCTACCATCCCTTAGAGTAACAAAAATCACGACAACAGACTACCTTTCATAATGACAAGGCTACCATTCATTGGAATAACAAAAATATCGTACACAAACTACCTTCCATAATGACTAGGCTACCATTCATTGGAGTAACAAAGATATCGACAACAGACTACCTTCCATAATGACAAGGCTAAAATCCATTGTAGTAACAAACATCTCGACAACAGACTACCTTCCATAATGGCAAGGCTACCGTCCATTGTAGTGACAAAAATATCGACAATATACTACCTTCTATAATGACAACGCTACCATCCGTCAGAATAACAAAAATATTGTATACAAACTACCTTCAATAATGACTAGGCTACCATCCATTGGAGTAACAAAGATATCGACAACAGACTACCTTCCATAATGACAAGGCTTCAATCCATTGTAGTAACAAAAATCTCGACAACAGACTACCTTTCATAATGACAAGGCTACCATTCATTGTAGTGACAAAAATCTCAACAATATACTACCTTCTATAATGACAAGGCTACCATCCATTGGAGTAACAAAAATCTCGACAACAGACTACCTTCCATAATAACAAGGCTACGATCTATTATAGTAACAAAAATCTCGACAATAGACTACCTTTCATAATGACAAGGCTACCATCCATTGGAATAAAAAAAATCTCGACAACAGACTACGTTCCATAATGACAAGGCTACCATCCCTTAGAGTAACAAAAATATTGACAACAAACTACCTTCCATAATGACAAGGCTACAATCCATTGGAGTATAAAAAATCTAGACAACAGACTTCCTTCCATAATGACAAGGCTACCATCCATTGGAGTACCTAAAATCTCGTACACAAACTACCTTCCATAATTACTTGGATACCATACATTAAAGTAACAAAGATATCGATAACAGACTACCTTCCATAACGACAAGGCTACAATCCATTATATTAACAACAATCTCGACAACAGACTACCTTCCATAATGACAAGGCTACCATTCATTGTAGTGACAAAAATCTCGACAATATATTACCTTCTATAATGACAAGGCTACCATCCATTGGTATAACAAAAATCTCGACAACAGACTACCTTCCATAATGACATGGCTACCATCCATTGGAGTAACTAAAATCTCGTACACAAACTACCTTCCATAATGACTAGGCTACCATCCATTAGAGTAACAAAGATATCGACAACAGACTATCTTCCATAATGACAAGGCTACCATCCATTATAGTGACAAAAATATCAACAATATACTACCTTCTATAATGACAAGGATACCATCCATTGGAGTAACAAAAATCTCAACAATAGACTACCTTCCATAATGACAAGGCTACAATCTATTATAGTAACAAAAATCTTGACAATAGACTACCTTCCATAATGACAAGGCTACCATCCAGTGGAGTAACTAAAATCTCGTACATAAACTACCTTCCATAACGAATAGGCTACCATCCATTGGAGTAACAAAGATATCGACAACAGACTATCGTCCATAACGACAAGGCTACGATCCATTATAGTAACAAAAATCTCGACAACAGACTACCTTCCATAATGACAAGGGTACCATCCATTGTAGTGACAAAAATCTCGATAATGTACTATCTTCTATAAATACAATGATACCATCCATTGGAATAACAAAAATCTCGACAACAGACTACGTTCCATAATGACAAGGCTACCATCCCTTAGAGTAACAGATATCTCAACTATAGACCACCTTCCATAATGACAAGGCTACCATCCATTGGAGAAACAAAGATATCGACAACATACTACCTTCCATAATGACAAGGCTACCATCCCTTAGAGTAACAAAAATCACGACAACAGACTACCTTTCATAATGACAAGGCTACCATTCATTGGAATAACAAAAATATCGTACACAAACTACCTTCCATAATGACTAGGCTACCATTCATTGGAGTAACAAAGATATCGACAACAGACTACCTTCCATAATGACAAGGCTAAAATCCATTGTAGTAACAAACATCTCGACAACAGACTACCTTCCATAATGGCAAGGCTACCATCCATTGTAGTGACAAAAATATCGACAATATACTACCTTCTATAATGACAACGCTACCATCCGTTAGAATAACAAAAATATTGTATACAAACTACCTTCAATAATGATTAGGCTACCATCCATTGGAGTAACAAAGATATCGACAATAGACTACCTTCCATAATGACAAGGCTTCAATCCATTGTAGTAACAAAAATCTCGACAACAGACTACCTTTCATAATGACAAGGCTACCATTCATTGTAGTGACAAAAATCTCAACAATATACTACCTTCTATAATGACAAGGCTACCATCCATTGGAGTAACAAAAATCTCGACAACAGACTACCTTCCATAATGACAAGGCTACGATCTATTATAGTAACAAAAATCTCGACAATAGACTACCTTTCATAATGACAAGGCTACCATCCATTGGAATAAAAAAAATCTCGACAACAGACTACGTTCCATAATGACAAGGCTACCATCCCTTAGAGTAACAAAAATATCGACAACAAACTACCTTCCATAATGACAAGGCTACAATCCATTGGAGTATAAAAAATCTAGACAACAGACTTCCTTCCATAATGACAAGGCTACCATCCATTGGAGTACCTAAAATCTCGTACACAAACTACCTTCCATAATTACTAGGATACCATACATTAAAGTAACAAAGATATCGATAACAGACTACCTTCCATAACGACAAGGCTACAATCCATTATAGTAACAACAATCTCAACAACAGACTACCTTCCATAATGACAAGGCTACCATTCATTGTAGTGACAAAAATCTCGACAATATATTACCTTCTATAATGACAAGGCTACCATCCATTGGTATAACAAAAATCTCGACAACAGACTACCTTCCATAATGACATGGCTACCATCCATTGGAGTAACTAAAATCTCGTACACAAACTACCTTCCATAATGACTAGGCTACCATCCATTAGAGTAACAAAGATATCGACAATAGACTATCTTCCATAATGACAAGGCTACCATCCATTATAGTGACAAAAATATCAACAATATACTACCTTCTATAATGACAAGGATACCATCCATTGGAGTAACAAAAATCTCGACAATAGACTACCTTCCGTAATGACAAGGCTACAATCTATTATAGTAACAAAAATCTTGACAATAGACTACATTCCATAATGACAAGGCTACCATCCAGTGGAGTAACTAAAATCTCGACAATAGACTACCTTCCATAATGACAAGGCTACCATCCATTGGAGTAACTAAAATCTCGTACATAAACTACCTCCCATAATGAATAGGCTACCATCCATTGGAGTAACAAAGATATCGACAACAGACTATCATCCATAACGACAAGGCTACGATCCATTATAGTAACAAAAATCTCGACAACAGACTACCTTCCATAATGACAAGGGTACCATCCATTGTAGTGACAAAAATCTCGATAATGTACTATCTTCTATAAATACAATGATACCATCCATTGGAATAACAAAAATCTCGACAACAGACTACGTTCCATAATGACAAGGCTACCATCCCTTAGAGTAACAGATATCTCAACAATAGACCACCTTCCATAATGACAAGGCTACCATCCATTGGAGAAACAAAGATATCGACAACATACTACCTTCCATAATGACAAGGCTACCATCCCTTAGAGTAACAAAAATCACGACAACAAACTACCTTTCATAATGACAAGGCTACCATTCATTGGAATAACAAAAATATCGTACACAAACTACCTTCCATAATGACTAGGCTACCATTCATTGGAGTAACAAAGATATCGACAACAGACTACCTTCCATAATGACAAGGCTAAAATCCATTGTAGTAACAAACATCTCGACAACAGACTACCTTCCATAATGGCAAGGCTACCATCCATTGTAGTGACAAAAATATCGACAATATACTACCTTCTATAATGACAACGCTACCATCCATTAGAATAACAAAAATATTGTATACAAACTACCTTCAATAATGACTAGGCTACCATCCATTGGAGTAACAAAGATATCGACAACAGACTACCTTCCATAATGACAAGGCTTCAATCCATTGTAGTAACAAAAATCTCGACAACAGACTACCTTTCATAATGACAAGGCTACCATTCATTGTAGTGACAAAAATCTCAACAATATACTACCTTCTATAATGACAAGGCTACCATCCATTGGAGTAACAAAAATCTCGACAACAGACTACCTTCCATAATGACAAGGCTACGATCTATTATAGTAACAAAAATCTCGACAATAGACTACCTTTCATAATGACAAGGCTACCATCCATTGGAATAAAAAAAATCTCGACAACAGACTACGTTCCATAATGACAAGGCTACCATCCCTTAGAGTAACAAAAATATCGACAACAAACTACCTTCCATAATGACAAGGCTACAATCCATTGGAGTATAAAAAATCTAGACAACAGACTTCCTTCCATAATGCCAAGGCTACCATCCATTGGAGTACCTAAAACCTCGTACACAAACTACCTTCCATAATTACTAGGATACCATACATTAAAGTAACAAAGATATCGATAACAGACTACCTTCCATAACGACAAGGCTACAATCCATTATAGTAACAACAATCTCGACAACAGACTACCTTCCATAATGACAAGGCTACCATTCATTGTAGTGACAAAAATCTCGACAATATATTACCTTCTATAATGACAAGGCTACCATCCATTGGTATAACAAAAATCTCGACAACAGACTACCTTCCATAATGACATGGCTGCCATCCATTGGAGTAACTAAAGTCTCGTACACAAACTACCTTCCATAATGACTAGGCTACCATCCATTAGAGTAACAAAGATATCGACAACAGACTATCTTCCATAATGACAAGGCTACCATCCATTATAGTGACAAAAATATCAACAATATACTACCTTCTATAATGACAAGGATACCATCCATTGGAGTAACAAAAATCTCGACAATAGACTACCTTCCATAATGACAAGGCTACAATCTATTATAGTAACAAAAATCTTGACAATAGACTACCTTCCATAATGACAAGGCTACCATCCAGTGGAGTAACTAAAATCTCGACAATAGACTACCTTCCATAATGACAAGGCTACCATCCATTAGAGTACCTAAAATCTCGTACATAAACTACCTTCCATAATGAATAGGCTACCATCCATTGGAGTAACAAAGATATCGACAACAGACTATCGTCCATAACGACAAGGCTACGATCCATTATAGTAACAAAAATCTCGACAACAGACTACCTTCCATAATGACAATGGTACCATCCATTGTAGTGACAAAAATCTCGATAATGTACTATCTTCTATAAATACAATGATACCATCCATTGGAATAACAAAAATCTCGACAACAGACTACGTTCCATAATGACAAGGCTACCATCCCTTAGAGTAACAGATATCTCAACAATAGACCACCTTCCATAATGACAAGGCTACCATCCATTGGAGACACAAAGATATCGACAACATACTACCTTCCATAATGACAAGGCTACCATCCCTTAGAGTAACAAAAATCACGACAACAGACTACCTTTCATAATGACAAGGCTACCATTCATTGGAATAACAAAAATATCGTACACAAACTACCTTCCATAATGACTAGGCTACCATTCATTGGAGTAACAAAGATATCGACAACAGACTACCTTCCATAATGACAAGGCTAAAATCCATTGTAGTAACAAACATCTCGACAACAGACTACCTTCCATAATGGCAAGGCTACCATCCATTGTAGTGACAAAAATATCGACAATATACTACCTTCTATAATGACAACGCTACCATCCATTAGAATAACAAAAATATTGTATACAAACTACCTTCAATAATGACTAGGCTACCATCCATTGGAGTAACAAAGATATCGACAACAGACTACCTTCCATAATGACAAGGCTTCAATCCATTGTAGTAACAAAAATCTCGACAACAGACTACCTTTCATAATGACAAGGCTACCATTCATTGTAGTGACAAAAATATCAACAATATACTACCTTCTATAATGACAAGGCTACCATCCATTGGAGTAACAAAAATCTCGACAACAGACTACCTTCCATAATGACAAGGCTACGATCTATTATAGTAACAAAAATCTCGACAATATACTACCTTTCATAATGACAAGGCTACCATCCATTGGAATAAAAAAATCTCGACAACAGACTACGTTCCATAATGACAAGGCTACCATCCCTTAGAGTAACAAAAATATCGACAACAAACTACCTTCCAAAATGACAAGGCTTCAATCCATTGGAGTATAAAAAATCTAGACAACAGACTTCCTTCCATAATGACAAGGCTACCATCCCTTAGAGTAACAAAAATCTCGACAATAGACTACCTTCCATAATGACTAGGCTACCATCCATTGGAGTAACAAAGATATCGACAACAAACTACCTTCCATAATGACAAGGCTACCATCCAATGTAGTAACAAAAATCTCGACAACAAACTACCTTCCATAATGACAAGGCTACCATCCATTGGAGTAACAAAAATCTCGACAACAGACTACCTTTCATAATGACAAGGCTACCATCCATTGGGATAACAAAAATATAGACAACACACTAACTTCCATAATGGCAAGGCTATCATCCCTGAGAGTAACAAAAATCTCGACAACAGACTACCTTCCCTAATGACAAGGCTACCATCCATTGGAATAACAAAAATATCGACAACACACTACCTTCCAAAATTACAAGGATACCATCCATTAGATTAACAAAAATCTGGACAACAAATTACCTTCCATAATGACAAGGCTACAATCCATTGGAGTAACAAAGATATCGACAACATACTACCTTCCATAATGACAAGGATACCATCCATTCGAGTAACAAAAATCACGACAACAGACTACCTTCCATAATGACTAGGCTACCATCCTTTGGAGTTACAAAAATATCGATAACAGACTACCTTCAATAACGACAAAGCTACAATCCATTGTAGTAAAAAAAATCTCGATAATAGACTACCTTCCATAATGACAAGGCTACCATCCATTGTAGTGAAAAAAATATCGACAACAAACTACCTTCCATAATGACAAGGCTACCATCCATTGGAATAACAAAAATATCAACAACATACTACCTTCCATAATGACAAGGCTTCAATCTATTATAGTAACAAAAATCTCGACAACAGACTATCTTCCATAACGAAACGGCTACAATCTATTGTAGTAACAAAAATCTCGACCACAGACTACCTTCCATAATGACTAGGCTACCATCCATTGGAGTAAGAAAGATATCGACAAAAAACTACCTTCTATAACGAAAAGGATATAATCCATTGTAGTAACAAAAATCTCGACAACAGACTACCTTCCATAATGACAAGGCTACCATCCATTATAGTAACAAAAATCTCGACAATACACTACCTTCCATAATGACAAGGCTATCATCCATTGGAGTAACAAAAATCTCGACAACAGACTACCTTCCATAATGACAATGCTACAATCTATTATAGTAACAAAAATCTCTACAACAGATTACCTTCCATAATGACAAGGCTACCATCCATTGGAATAACAAAAATATCAACAACATACTACCTTCCATAATGACAAGGCTTCAATCTATTATAGTAACAAAAATCTCGACAACAGACTATCTTCCATAACGAAACGGCTACAATCTATTGTAGTAACAAAAATCTCGACCACAGACTACCTTCCATAATGACTAGGCTACCATCCATTGGAGTAAGAAAGATATCGACAAAAAACTACCTTCTATAACGAAAAGGATATAATCCATTGTAGTAACAAAAATCTCGACAACAGACTACCTTCCATAATGACAAGGCTACCATCCATTATAGTAACAAAAATCTCGACAATACACTACCTTCCATAATGACAAGGCTATCATCCATTGGAGTAACAAAAATCTCGACAACAGACTACCTTCCATAATGACAATGCTACAATCTATTATAGTAACAAAAATCTCTACAATAGACTACCTTTCATAATGACAATGCTACCATCCATTGGAATAACAAAAATCTCGACAACAAACTACTTTCCATAATGACAAGGCTATCATCCCCTAGAGTAACAAAAATCTAGACAACAGACTACCTTCCATAATGAAAAGGCTACCATCCATTAGAGTAACAAAGATATCGACATCATACTACCTTCCATAATGACAAGGATACCAGCCATTGGAGTAACAAAAATCATGACAACAGACTACCTTCCATAATGACAAGGCTACAATCCATTGGAATAACAAAAATATCGACAACACACTACCTTCCATAATGACAAGGCTACCATCCAATAGAGTAACAAAAATCTCAACAACAAACTACCTTCGATAATGACTAGGATACCATCCATTGGAGTAAGAAAGATATCGACAACATACTACCTTCCATAACGACAAGGATACAATCCATTGTAGTAACAAAAATATTTACAACAGACTACCTTCCATAATGACAAGGATACCATCCATTGGAATAACAAAAATCTCGACAATAAACTAACTTCCATAATGACAAGGCTCCCATCCAATGGTGTAACAAAAATCTCAACAACATACTACCTTCCATAATGACTAGTCTACCATCCATTGGAGTAACAAAGATATCGACAAAAAACTACCTTCCATAACGACAAGGCTACAATCCATTGTAGTACCAAAAATCTTGACAACAGACTACCTTCCATAATGACAAGGCTACCATCCATTGGAGTAACTAAAATCTCGACAATACACTACCTTCCATAATGACAAGGCTACCATCCATTGGAGTAACAAAAATCTCGACAACAGACTACCTTCCATAATGACAATGCTACAATCTATTATAGTAACAAAAATCTCGACAACATACTACCTTCCATAATGACAAGGCTACCATCCATTGGAGTAACAGAGATATCGACAACATACTACCTTCCATAATGACAAGGATACCATCCATTGGAGTAACAAAAATCACCACAACAGACTACCTTCCATAATGACAAAGCTATAATCCATTGGAATAACAAAAATATCAACAACACACTACCTTCCACAATGACAAGGCTACCATCCAATGGAGTAACAAAAATCTCGACAGTAGACTACCTTCCATAATGACTAGGCTACCATCCATTGTTGTAAGAAAGATATCGACAACATACTACCTTCCATAACGACAAGGATACAATCCATTGTAGTAACAAAAATTTCGACAACAGACTACCTTCCATAATGACAAGGCTACCGTTCAATGGAATAACAAAAATCTCTACAATAAACTAACTTGCATAATGACAAGGCTACCATCCCTTAGAGTAACAAAAATCTCGACAACAGACTACCTTCCATAATGACTAGGCTACCATACATTGGAGTAACAAAGATATCGACAACAGACTACCTTCCATAACGACAAGGCTACAATCCATTGTAGTAACAAAAATCTCGACAACAGACTACAATCCATAATGACAAGGCTACCATCCAATGTAGTAAGAAAAATCTCGACAACATACTACCTTCCATAATGACAAGGCTACCATCCATTGGAGTAACAAAAATCTCGACAATAGACAACCTTCCATAATGACAAGGCTACCATCCGTTGGAATAACAAAAATATCGACAACACACTACCCTCCATAATGACAAGGCTACCATCCATTGGATTAACAAAAACTCGACAACAGACTACCTTCCATAATGACAAGGCTACCATCCATTGGATAACAAAGATATCGACAACATACTACCTTCCAAAATGACAAGGATACCATCCATTAGAGTAACAAAAATCACGACAACAGACTACCTTCCATAATGACAAGGCTACAATCCATTGGAATAACAAAAATATCGACAACACACTACCTTCCATAATGACAAGGCTACCATCCAATGGAGTAACAAAAATCTCGACAACAGACTACCTTCCATAATGACTAGGATACCATCCATTGGAGTAAGAAAGATATCGACAACATACTACCTTCCATAACGACAAGGATACAATCCATTGTAGTAGAAAAAATCTTGACAACAGACTACCTTCCATAATGACAAGGCTACCATCCATTGGAATAACAAAAATCTCGACAATAAACTAACTTCCATAATGACAAGGCTACCATCCCATAGAGTAACAAAAATCTCGACAATAGACTACCTTCCATAATGACTAGGCTACCATCCATTGGAGTAACAAAGATATCGACAACAAACTACCTTCCATAACGACAAGGCTACAATCCATTGTAGTAACAAAAATCTCGACAACAGACTACCTTCCATAATGACAAGGCTACCATCCAATGTAGTAACAAAAATCTCGACAACAGACTACCTTCCATAATGACAAGGCTACCATCCATTGGAGTAACAAAAATCTCGACAACAAACTACCTTCCATAATGACAAGGCTACCATCCATTGGAATAACAAAAATATCGACAACACACTACCTTCCAAAATGACAAGGCTACCATCCATTCGATTAACAAAAATCTCGACAACAGATTACCATCCATAATGACAGGGCTACAATCCATTGGAGTAACAAAGATATCAACAACATACTACCTTCCATAATGACAAGGTTTCCATCCATTCAAGTAACAAAAATCACGACAACAGACTACCTTCCATATTGACAAGGATACCATCCATTCGAGTAACAAAAATCACGACATCAAACTACCTCTCATAATGACAAGGCTACCATCCAATGGAATAACAAAAATATCGATAACACACTACCTTCCATAATGACTAGTCTACCATCAAACGGAGTAACAAAAATCTCGACAATAGACTACCTTCCATAATGACTAGGCTACCATCCATTGGTGTAAGAAAGATATTGACAACATACTACCTTCCGTAATGACAAGGATACCATCCATTGGAGTAACAAAAATCTCGACAACAGACTACCTTCCATAATGATTAGGCTACCATCCTTTGGAGTAACAAAAATGTTGATAACAGACTACCTTCAATAACGACAAGGCTACAATCCATTGTAGTAAAAAAATCTCGACAATAGACTACGTTCCATAATGACAAGGCTACCATCCATTGTAGTGAAAAAAATCTCGACAACAGACTACCTTCCATAATGACAAGGCTACCATCCATTGGAATAACAAAAATATCGACAACATACTACCTTCCATAATGACAAGGCTTCAATCTATTATAGTAACAAAAATCTCGACAACAGACTATCTTCCATAACGAAACGGCTACAATCTATTGTAGTAACAAAAATCTCGACAACAAACTACCTTTCATAATGACTAGGCTACCATCCATTGGAGTAAGAAAGATATCGACAACATACTACCTTCAATAATGAAAAGGATACAATCCATTGTAGTAACAAAAATCTCGACAACAGACTACCTTCCATAATGAGAAGGCTACCATCCATTATAGTAACAAAAATCTCGACAATACACTACCTTCCATAATGACAAGGCTATCATCCATTGGAGTAACAAAAATCTCGACAACAGACTACCTTCCATAATGACAATGCTACAATCTATTATAGTAACAAAAATCTCTACAATAGACTACCTTTCATAATGACAATGCTACCATCCAATTGAATAACAAAAATCTCGACAACAAACTACTTTCCATAATGACAAGGCTATCATCCCCTAGAGTAACAAAAATCTAGACAACAGACTACCTTCCATAATGACAAGGCTACCATCCATTAGAGTAACAAAGATATCGACATCATACTACCTTCCATAATGACAAGGATACCAGCCATTGGAGTAACAAAAATCACGACAACAGACTACCTTCCATAATGACAAGGCTACAATCCATTGGAATAACAAAAATATCGACAACACACTACCTTCCATAATGACAAGGCTACCATCCAATAGAGTAACAAAAATCTCAACAACAAACTACCTTCGATAATGACTAGGATACCATCCATTGGAGTAAGAAAGATATCGACAACATACTACCTTCCATAACGACAAGGATACAATCCATTGTAGTAACAAAAATATTTACAACAGACTACCTTCCATAATGACAAGGATACCATCCATTGGAATAACAAAAATCTCGACAATAAACTAACTTCCATAATGACAAGGCTCCCATCCAATGGTGTAACAAAAATCTCAACAACATACTACCTTCCATAATGACTAGTCTACCATCCATTGGAGTAACAAAGATATCGACAAAAAACTACCTTCCATAACGACAAGGCTACAATCCATTGTAGTACCAAAAATCTTGACAACAGACTACCTTCCATAATGACAAGGCTACCATCCATTGGAGTAACTAAAATCTCGACAATACACTACCTTCCATAATGACAAGGCTACCATCCATTGGAGTAACAAAAATCTCGACAACAGACTACCTTCCATAATGACAATGCTACAATCTATTATAGTAACAAAAATCTCGACAACATACTACCTTCCATAATGACAAGGCTACCATCCATTGGAGTAACAGAGATATCGACAACATACTACCTTCCATAATGACAAGGATACCATCCATTGGAGTAACAAAAATCACCACAACAGACTACCTTCCATAATGACAAAGCTATAATCCATTGGAATAACAAAAATATCAACAACACACTACCTTCCACAATGACAAGGCTACCATCCAATGGAGTAACAAAAATCTCGACAGTAGACTACCTTCCATAATGACTAGGCTACCATCCATTGTTGTAAGAAAGATATCGACAACATACTACCTTCCATAACGACAAGGATACAATCCATTGTAGTAACAAAAATTTCGACAACAGACTACCTTCCATAATGACAAGGCTACCGTTCAATGGAATAACAAAAATCTCTACAATAAACTAACTTGCATAATGACAAGGCTACCATCCCTTAGAGTAACAAAAATCTCGACAACAGACTACCTTCCATAATGACTAGGCTACCATACATTGGAGTAACAAAGATATCGACAACAGACTACCTTCCATAACGACAAGGCTACAATCCATTGTAGTAACAAAAATCTCGACAACAGACTACAATCCATAATGACAAGGCTACCATCCAATGTAGTAAGAAAAATCTCGACAACATACTACCTTCCATAATGACAAGGCTACCATCCATTGGAGTAACAAAAATCTCGACAATAGACAACCTTCCATAATGACAAGGCTACCATCCGTTGGAATAACAAAAATATCGACAACACACTACCCTCCATAATGACAAGGCTACCATCCATTGGATTAACAAAAACTCGACAACAGACTACCTTCCATAATGACAAGGCTACCATCCATTGGATAACAAAGATATCGACAACATACTACCTTCCAAAATGACAAGGATACCATCCATTAGAGTAACAAAAATCACGACAACAGACTACCTTCCATAATGACAAGGCTACAATCCATTGGAATAACAAAAATATCGACAACACACTACCTTCCATAATGACAAGGCTACCATCCAATGGAGTAACAAAAATCTCGACAACAGACTACCTTCCATAATGACTAGGATACCATCCATTGGAGTAAGAAAGATATCGACAACATACTACCTTCCATAACGACAAGGATACAATCCATTGTAGTAGAAAAAATCTTGACAACAGACTACCTTCCATAATGACAAGGCTACCATCCATTGGAATAACAAAAATCTCGACAATAAACTAACTTCCATAATGACAAGGCTACCATCCCATAGAGTAACAAAAATCTCGACAATAGACTACCTTCCATAATGACTAGGCTACCATCCATTGGAGTAACAAAGATATCGACAACAAACTACCTTCCATAACGACAAGGCTACAATCCATTGTAGTAACAAAAATCTCGACAACAGACTACCTTCCATAATGACAAGGCTACCATCCAATGTAGTAACAAAAATCTCGACAACAGACTACCTTCCATAATGACAAGGCTACCATCCATTGGAGTAACAAAAATCTCGACAACAAACTACCTTCCATAATGACAAGGCTACCATCCATTGGAATAACAAAAATATCGACAACACACTACCTTCCAAAATGACAAGGCTACCATCCATTCGATTAACAAAAATCTCGACAACAGATTACCATCCATAATGATAGGGCTACAATCCATTGGAGTAACAAAGATATCAACAACATACTACCTTCCATAATGACAAGGTTTCCATCCATTCAAGTAACAAAAATCACGACAACAGACTACCTTCCATATTGACAAGGATACCATCCATTCGAGTAACAAAAATCACGACATCAAACTACCTCTCATAATGACAAGGCTACCATCCAATGGAATAACAAAAATATCGATAACACACTACCTTCCATAATGACTAGTCTACCATCAAACGGAGTAACAAAAATCTCGACAATAGACTACCTTCCATAATGACTAGGCTACCATCCATTGGTGTAAGAAAGATATTGACAACATACTACCTTCCGTAATGACAAGGATACCATCCATTGGAGTAACAAAAATCTCGACAACAGACTACCTTCCATAATGATTAGGCTACCATCCTTTGGAGTAACAAAAATGTTGATAACAGACTACCTTCAATAACGACAAGGCTACAATCCATTGTAGTAAAAAAATCTCGACAATAGACTACGTTCCATAATGACAAGGCTACCATCCATTGTAGTGAAAAAAATCTCGACAACAGACTACCTTCCATAATGACAAGGCTACCATCCATTGGAATAACAAAAATATCGACAACATACTACCTTCCATAATGACAAGGCTTCAATCTATTATAGTAACAAAAATCTCGACAACAGACTATCTTCCATAACGAAACGGCTACAATCTATTGTAGTAACAAAAATCTCGACAACAAACTACCTTTCATAATGACTAGGCTACCATCCATTGGAGTAAGAAAGATATCGACAACATACTACCTTCAATAATGAAAAGGATACAATCCATTGTAGTAACAAAAATCTCGACAACAGACTACCTTCCATAATGAGAAGGCTACCATCCATTATAGTAACAAAAATCTCGACAATACACTACCTTCCATAATGACAAGGCTATCATCCATTGGAGTAACAAAAATCTCGACAACAGACTACCTTCCATAATGACAATGCTACAATCTATTATAGTAACAAAAATCTCTACAATAGACTACCTTTCATAATGACAATGCTACCATCCAATTGAATAACAAAAATCTCGACAACAAACTACTTTCCATAATGACAAGGCTATCATCCCCTAGAGTAACAAAAATCTAGACAACAGACTACCTTCCATAATGACAAGGCTACCATCCATTAGAGTAACAAAGATATCGACATCATACTACCTTCCATAATGACAAGGATACCAGCCATTGGAGTAACAAAAATCACGACAACAGACTACCTTCCATAATGACAAGGCTACAATCCATTGGAATAACAAAAATATCGACAACACACTACCTTCCATAATGACAAGGCTACCAACCAATAGAGTAACAAAAATCTCAACAACAAACTACCTTCGATAATGACTAGGATACCATCCATTGGAGTAAGAAAGATATCGACAACATACTACCTTCCATAACGACAAGGATACAATCCATTGTAGTAACAAAAATCTTTACAACAGACTACCTTCCATGATGACAAGGATACCATCCATTGGAATAACAAAAATCTCGACAATAAACTAACTTCCATAATGACAAGGCTCCCATCCAATGGTGTAACAAAAATCTCAACAACATACTACCTTCCATAATGACTAGTCTACCATCCATTGGAGTAACAAAGATATCGACAAAAAACTACCTTCCATAACGACAAGGCTACAATCCATTGTAGTACCAAAAATCTTGACAATAGACTACCTTCCATAATGACAAGGCTACCATCCATTGGAGTAACTAAAATCTCGACAATACACTACCTTCCATAATGACAAGGCTACCATCCATTGGAGTAACAAAAATCTCGACAACAGACTACCTTCCATAATGACAATGCTACAATCTATTATAGTAACAAAAATCTCGACAACATACTACCTTCCATAATGACAAGGCTACCATCCATTGGAGTAACAGAGATATCGACAACATACTACCTTCCATAATGACAAGGATACCATCCATTGGAGTAACAAAAATCACCACAATAGACTACCTTCCATAATGACAAAGCTATAATCCATTTGAATAACAAAAATATCAACAACACACTACCTTCCACAATGACAAGGCTACCATCCAATGGAGTAACAAAAATCTCGACAGTAGACTACCTTCCATAATGACTAGGCTACCATCCATTGTTGTAAGAAAGATATCGACAACATACTACCTTCCATAACGACAAGGATACAATCCATTGTAGTAACAAAAATTTCGACAACAGACTACCTTCCATAATGACAAGGCTACCGTTCAATGGAATATCAAAAATCTCTACAATAAACTAACTTGCATAATGACAAGGCTACCATCCCTTAGAGTAACAAAAATCTCGACAACAGACTACCTTCCATAATGACTAGGCTACCATACATTGGAGTAACAAAGATATCGACAACAGACTACCTTCCATAACGACAAGGCTACAATCCATTGTAGTAACAAAAATCTCGACAACAGACTACAATCCATAATGACAAGGCTACCATCCAATGTAGTAAGAAAAATCTCGACAACATACTACCTTCCATAATGACAAGGCTACCATCCATTGGAGTAACAAAAATCTCGACAATAGACAACCTTCCATAATGACAAGGCTACCATCCGTTGGAATAACAAAAATATCGACAACACACTACCTTCCATAATGACAAGGCTACCATCCATTGGATTAACAAAAATCTCGACAACAGACTACCTTCCATAATGACAAGGCTACCATCCATTGGATAACAAAGATATCGACAACATACTACCTTCCAAAATGACAAGGATACCATCCATTAGAGTAACAAAAATCACGACAACAGACTACCTTCCATAATGACAACGCTACAATCCATTGGAATAACAAAAATATCGACAACACACTACCTTCCATAATGACAAGGCTACCATCCAATGGAGTAACAAAAATCTCGACAACAGACTACCTTCCATAATGACTAGGATACCATCCATTGGAGTAAGAAAGATATCGACAACATACTACCTTCCATAACGACAAGGATACAATCCATTGTAGTAGAAAAAATCTTGACAACAGACTACCTTCCATAATGACAAGGCTACCATCCATTGGAATAACAAAAATCTCGACAATAAACTAACTTCCATAATGACAAGGCTACCATCCCATAGAGTAACAAAAATCTCGACAATAGACTACCTTCCATAATGACTAGGCTACCATCCATTGGAGTAACAAAGATATCGACAACAAACTACCTTCCATAACGACAAGGCTACAATCCATTGTAGTAACAAAAATCTCGACAACAGACTACCTTCCATAATGACAAGGCTACCATCCAATGTAGTAACAAAAATCTCGACAACAGACTACCTTCCATAATGACAAGGCTACCATCCATTGGAGTAACAAAAATCTCGACAACAAACTACCTTCCATAATGACAAGGCTACCATCCATTGGAATAACAAAAATATCGACAACACACTACCTTCCAAAATGACAAGGCTACCATCCATTCGATTAACAAAAATCTCGACAACAGATTACCATCCATAATGACAGGGCTACAATCCATTGGAGTAACAAAGATATCAACAACATACTGCCTTCCATAATGACAAGGTTTCCATCCATTCAAGTAACAAAAATCACGACAACAGACTACCTTACATATTGACAAGGATACCATCCATTCGAGTAACAAAAATCACGACATCAAACTACCTCTCATAATGACAAGGCTACCATCCAATGGAATAACAAAAATATCGATAACACACTACCTTCCATAATGACTAGGCTACCATCAAATGGAGTAACAAAAATCTCGACAATAGACTACCTTCCATAATGACTAGGCTACCATCCATTGGTGTAAGAAAGATATTGACAACATACTACCTTCCGTAATGACAAGGATACCATCCATTGGAGTAACAAAAATCTCGACAACAGACTACCTTCCATAATGATTAGGCTACCATCCTTTGGAGTAACAAAAATGTTGATAACAGACTACCTTCAATAACGACAAGGCTACAATCCATTGTAGTAAAAAAATCTCGACAATAGACTACGTTCCATAATGACAAGGCTACCATCCATTGTAGTGAAAAAAATCTCGACAACAGACTACCTTCCATAATGACAAGGCTACCATCCATTGGAATAACAAAAATATCGACAACATACTACCTTCCATAATGACAAGGCTTCAATCTATTATAGTAACAAAAATCTCGACAACAGACTATCTTCCATAACGAAACGGCTACAATCTATTGTAGTAACAAAAATCTCGACAACAGACTACCTTTCATAATGACTAGGCTACCATCCATTGGAGTAAGAAAGATATCGACAACATACTACCTTCAATAATGAAAAGGATACAATCCATTGTAGTAACAAAAATCTCGACAACAGACTACCTTCCATAATGACAAGGCTACCATCCATTGTAGTAACAAAAATCTCGACAATACACTACCTTCCATAATGACAAGGCTATCATCCATTGGAGTAACAAAAATCTCGACAATAGACTACCTTCCATAATGACAAGGCTACCATCCATTGGAATAACAAAGATATCGACTACATACTACCTTCCATAATGACAAGGATACCATCCATTAGAGTAACAAAAATCACGACAATAGACTACCTTCCATAATGACAAGGCTACAATCCATTGGAATAACAAAAATATCGACAACACACTACCTTCCATAATGACAAGGCTACCATACAATGGAGTAACAAAAATCACGATAACAGACTACCTTCCATAATGACTAGGATACCATCCATTGGAGTAAGAAAGATATCGACAATATACTACCTTCCATAACGACAAGGATACAATCCATTGTAGTAACAAAAATCTTGACAACAGACTACCTTCCATAATGACAAGGCTACCATACGTTGGAATAACAAAAATCTCGACAATAAACTAACTTCCATAATGAGAAGGCTACCATCCCTTAGAGTAACAAAAATCTTGGCAATAAACTACCTTCCATAATGACTAGGCTACCATCCATTGGAGTAACAAAGATATCGACAACAAATTACCTTCCATAACGACAAGGCTACAATCCATTATAGTAACAAAAATCTCGGCAACAGACTACCTTCCATAATGACAAGGCTACCATCCAATGTAGTAACAAAAATATCGACAACAGACTACCTTCCATAATGACAAGGCTACCATCCATTGGAGTAACAAAAATCTCGACAACAGACTACCTTTCATAATGACAAGGCTACCATCCATTGGAATAACAAAAATATAGACAACACACTAACTTCCATAATGGCAAGGTTACCATCCCTGAGTGTTACAAAAATCTCGACAACAGTCTACCTTCCATAATGACAAGGCTACCATCCATTGGAATAACAAAAATATCGACAACACACTACCTTCCAAAATTACAAGGATACCATCCATTAGATTAACAAAAATCTTGACAACAAATTACTCTCCATAATGACAAGGCTACAATCCATTGGATTAACAAAGATATCGACAACATACTACCTTCCATAATGACAAGGATACCATCCATTGGAGTAACAAAAATCTCGACAACAGACTACCTTTTATAATGACTAGGCTACCATCATTTGGAGTAACAAAAATGTCGATAACAGACTACCTTCAATAACAACAAGGCTACAATCCATTGTAGTAAAAAAAATTTCGACAATAGACTACGTTCCAAAATGACAAGGCTAGTATCCATTGTAGTGACAAAAATCTCGACAACAGACTACCTTCCATAATGACAAGGCTACCATCCATTGGAATAACAAAAATATCGACAACATACTACCATCCATAATGACAAGGCTTTAATCTGTTATAGTAACAAAAATCTCGACAACAGACTATCTTCAATAACGAAACGACTACAATCTATTGTAGTAACAAAAATCTCGACAACAGACTACCTTCCATAATGACTAGGCTACCATTCATTGGAGTAAGAAAGATATCGACAACATACTACCTTCAATAACGAAAAGTATACAATCCATTATAGTAACAAAAATCTCGACAATAGACTACCTTCCATAATGACAAGGCTACCATCCATTGTAGTAACAAAAATCTCGACAATACCCTACCTTCCATAATGACAAGGCTCTCATCAATTGGAGTAACAAAAATCTCGACAACAGACTACCTTCCATAATGACAAGGCTACAATCTATTATAGTAACAAAAATCTCTACAATAGACTACCTTTCATAATGACAATGCTACCATCCATTGGAATAACAAAAATCTCGACAACAAACTACTTTCCATAATGACAAGGCTATCATCCCTTAGAGTAACAAAAATCTAGACAACAGACTACCTTCCATAATGACAAGGCTACCATCTATTGGAGTAACAAAGATATCGACAACATACTACCTTCCATAATGACAAGGATACCATCCATTGGAGTAACAAAAATAACGACAATAGACTACCTTCCGTAATGACAAGGCTACAATCCATTGGAATAACAAAAATATCGACAACACACTACCTTCCATAATGACAAGGTTACCATCCAATGGAGTAACAAAAATCTCGATAACAGACTACCTTCCATAATGACTAGGATACCATCCATTGGAGTAAGAAAGATATCGAGAATATACTACCTTCCATAACGACAAGGATACAATCCATTAGAGTAACAAAAATCTTGACAACAGACTACCTTCCATAATGACAAGGCTACCATCCGTTGGAATAACAAAAATCTCGACAATAAACTAACTTCCATAATGACAAGGCTACCATCCCTTAGAGTAACAAAAATCTCGACAATAGACTACCTTCCATAATGACTAGGCTACCATCCATTGGAGTAACAAAGATATCGACAACAAACTACCTTCCATAACGACAAGGCTACAATCCATTGTAGTAACAAAAATCTCGGCAACAAACTACCTTCCATAATGACAAGGCTACCATCCAATGTAGTAACAAAAATCTCGACAACAGACTACCTTCCATAATGACAAGGCTACCATCCATTGGAGTAACAAAAATCTCGACAACAGACTACCTTTCATAATGACAAGGCTACCATCCATTAGAATAACAAAAATATAGACAACACACTAACTTCCATAATGGCAAGGCTACCATCCCTGAGAGTAACAAAAATCTCGACAACACACTACCTTCCAAAATGACAAGGATACCATCCATTAGATTAAAAAAAATCTTGACAACAAATTACCTTCCATAATGACAAGGCTACAATCCATTGGAGTAACAAAGATATCGACAACAGACTACCTTCCATAATGACTAGGCTACCATCCTTTGGAGTTACAAAAATATCAATAACAGACTACCTTCAATAACGACAAAGCTACAATCCATTGTAGTAAAAAAAATCTCGACAACAGACTAACTTCCATAATGACAAGGCTACCATCCATTGGAATAACAAAAATATCGACAACATAATACCTTCCATAATGACAAGGCTTCAATCTATTATAGTAACAAAATTCTCGACAACAGACTATCTTCCATAACGAAACGGCTACAATCTATTGTGGTAACAAAAATCCCGACAACAGACTACCTTCCATAATGACTAGGCTACCATCCATTGGAGTAAGAAAGCTATCGACAACATACTACCTTCTATAACGAAAAGGATATAATCCATTGTAGTAACAAAAATCTCGACAACAGACTAACTTCCATAATGACAAGGCTACCATCCATTATAGTAACAAAAATCTCGACAATACACTACCTTCCATAATGACAAGGCTATCATCCATTGGAGTAACAAAAATCTCGACAACAGACTACCTTCCATAATGACAATGCTACAATCTATTATAGTAACAAAAATCTCTACGATAGACTACCTTTCATAATGACAATGCTACCATCCATTGGAATAACAAAAATCTCGACAACAAACTACTTTCTATAATGACAAGGCCATCATCCCTTAGAGTAACAAAAATCACAACAACAGACTACCTTCCATAATGACAAGGCTACCATCCATTGGAGTAACAATGATATCGACAACATACTACCTTCCATAATGACAAGGATACCATCCATTGGAGTAACAAAAATCACGACAACAGACTACCTTCCATAATGACAAGGCTACAATCCATTGGAATAAAAAAAATATCAACAACACACTACCTTCCATAATGACACGGCTACCATCCAATGGAGTAACAAAAATCTCGACAACAAACTACCTTCCATAATGACTAGGATACCATCCATTGGAGTAAGAAAGATATCGACAACATACTACCTTCCATAACGACAAGGATACAATCCATTGTAGTAACAAAAATCTTGACAACAGACTACCTTCCATAATGACAAGGAAGCCATCCACTGAAATAACAAAAATCTCGACAATAAACTAACTTCCATAATGACAAGGCTACCATCCAATGGAGTAACAAAAATCTCAACAACATACTACCTTCCGTAATGAATAGGCTACCATCCATTGGAGTAACAAAGATATCGACAACAAACTACCTTCCATAACGACAAGGCTACAATCCATTGTAGTAACAAAAATCTCGACAACAGACTACCTTCCATAATGACAAGGCTACCATCCAATGTAGTAACAAAAATCTCGACAACAGACTACCTTCCATAATGACAAGTCTACCATCCATTGGAGTAACAAAAATCTCGACAACAAACTACCTTCCATAATAACAAGGCTACCATCCATTGGAATAAAAAAAATATCGACAACACACTACCTTCCAAAATGACAAGGCTACCATCCATTGGATTAACAAAAATCTCGACAACAAATTACCTTCCATAATGGCAAGGATACAATCCATTAGAGTAACAAAGATATCGACAACATACTACCATGCATAATGACAAGGTTTCCATCCATTCGAGTAAGAAAAATCACGACAACAGACTACCTTCCATATTCACAAGGATACCATCCATTCGGGTAATAAAAATCACGACAACAGACTACCTTCCATAATGACAAGGCTACCATCCAATGGAATAACAAAAATATCGACAACACACTACCTTCCATAATGACTAGGCTACCATCCAATGGAGTAACAAAAATCTTGACAACAAACTACCTTCCATAATGACTAGGCTACCATCCATTGGTGTAAGAAAGCTATCGACAACATACTACCTTCCATAATGACTAGGCTACCATCCTTTGGAGTAACAAAAATGTCGATAACAGACTACCTTCAATAACGACAAGGCTACAATCCATTGTAGTAAAAAAAATCTCGACTATAGACTACGTTCCATAATGACAAGGCTACCATCCATTGTAGTGACAAAAATCTCGACAACAGACTATCTTCCATAACGAAACGGCTCCAATCTATTGTAGTAACAAAAATCTCGACAACAGACTACCTTCCATAATGAGTAGGCTACCATCCATTGGAGTAAGAAAGATATCGACAACATACTACCTTCAATAACGAAAAGGATACAATCCATTGTAGTAACAAAAATCTCGACAACAGACTACCTTCCATAATGACAAGGCTACCATCCATTGTAGTAACAAAAATCTCGACAATACACTACCTTCCATAATGACAAGGCTATCATCCATTGGAGTAACAAAACTCTCGACAACAGACTACCTTCCATAATGACAAGGCTACAATCTATTATAGTAACAAAAATCTCTACAATAGACTACCTTTCATAATGATAATGCTACCATCCATTGGAATAACAAAAATCTCGACAACAAACTACTTTCCATAATGACAAGGCTATCATCCCTTAGAGTAACAAAAATCTAGACAACAGACTACCTTCCATAATGACAAGGCTACCATCCATTGGAGTAACAAAGATATCGACAACATACTACCTTCCATAATGACAAGGATACCATCCATTGGAGTAACAAAAATCACGACAATAGACTACGCTCCATAATGACAAGGCTACAATCCATTGGAATAACAAAAATATCGACAACACACTACCTTCCATAATGACAAGGCTACCATCCAATGGAGTAACAAAAATCTCGATAACAGACTACCTTCCATAATGACTAGGATACCATCCATTGGAGTAAGAAAGATATCGACAACATACAACCTTCCATAACGACAAGGATACAATCCATTGTAGTAACAAAAATCTTGACAACAGACTACCTTCCATAATGACAAGGCTACCATCCGTTGGAATAACAAAAATCTCGACAATAAACTAACTTCCATAATGACAAGGCTACCATCCCTTAGAGTAACAAAAATCTCGACAATAGACTACCTTCCATAATGACTAGGCTACCATCCATTGGAGTAACAAAGATATCGACAACAAACTACTTTCCATAATGACAAGGATACCTTCCATTGGAGTAACAAAAATCACGACAACAGACTACCTTCCATAATGACAAGGCTACAATCCATTGGAATAAAAAAAATATCAACAACACACTACCTTCCATAATGACACAGCTACCATCCAATGGAGTAACAAAAATCTCGACAACAAACTACCTTCCATAATGACTAGGATACCATCCATTGGAGTAAGAAAGATATCGACAACATACTACCTTCCATAACGACAAGGATACAATCCATTGTAGTAACAAAAATCTTGACAACAGACTACCTTCCATAATGACAAGGAAGCCATCCACTGAAATAACAAAAATCTCGACAATAAACTAACTTCCATAATGACAAGGCTACCATCCAATGGAGTAACAAAAATCTCAACAACATACTACCTTCCGTAATGAATAGGCTACCATCCATTGGAGTAACAAAGATATCGACAACAAACTACCTTCCATAACGACAAGGCTACAATCCATTGTAGTAACAAAAATCTCGACAACAGACTACCTTCCATAATGACAAGGCTACCATCCAATGTAGTAACAAAAATCTCGACAACAGACTACCTTCCATAATGACAAGTCTACCATCCATTGGAGTAACAAAAATCTCGACAACAAACTACCTTCCATAATAACAAGGCTACCATCCATTGGAATAAAAAAAAATATCGACAACACACTACCTTCCAAAATGACAAGGCTACCATCCATTGGATTAACAAAAATCTCGACAACAAATTACCTTCCATAATGGCAAGGATACAATCCATTAGAGTAACAAAGATATCGACAACATACTACCATGCATAATGACAAGGTTTCCATCCATTCGAGTAAGAAAAATCACGACAACAGACTACCTTCCATATTGACAAGGATACCATCCATTCGGGTAATAAAAATCACGACAACAGACTACCTTCCATAATGACAAGGCTACCATCCAATGGAATAACAAAAATATCGACAACACACTACCTTCCATAATGACTAGGCTACCATCCAATGGAGTAACAAAAATCTTGACAACAAACTACCTTCCATAATGACTAGGCTACCATCCATTGGTGTAAGAAAGCTATCGACAACATACTACCTTCCATAATGACTAGGCTACCATCCTTTGGAGTAACAAAAATGTGGATAACAGACTACCTTCAATAACGACAAGGCTACAATCCATTGTAGTAAAAAAAATCTCGACTATAGACTACGTTCCATAATGACAAGGCTACCATCCATTGTAGTGACAAAAATCTCGACAACAGACTATCTTCCATAACGAAACGGCTCCAATCTATTGTAGTAACAAAAATCTCGACAACAGACTACCTTCCATAATGAGTAGGCTACCATCCATTGGAGTAAGAAAGATATCGACAACATACTACCTTCAATAACGAAAAGGATACAATCCATTGTAGTAACAAAAATCTCGACAACAGACTACCTTCCATAATGACAAGGCTACCATCCATTGTAGTAACAAAAATCTCGACAATACACTACCTTCCATAATGACAAGGCTATCATCCATTGGAGTAACAAAACTCTCGACAACAGACTACCTTCCATAATGACAAGGCTACAATCTATTATAGTAACAAAAATCTCTACAATAGACTACCTTTCATAATGATAATGCTACCATCCATTGGAATAACAAAAATCTCGACAACAAACTACTTTCCATAATGACAAGGCTATCATCCCTTAGAGTAACAAAAATCTAGACAACAGACTACCTTCCATAATGACAAGGCTACCATCCATTGGAGTAACAAAGATATCGACAACATACTACCTTCCATAATGACAAGGATACCATCCATTGGAGTAACAAAAATCACGACAATAGACTACGCTCCATAATGACAAGGCTACAATCCATTGGAATAACAAAAATATCGACAACACACTACCTTCCATAATGACAAGGCTACCATCCAATGGAGTAACAAAAATCTCGATAACAGACTACCTTCCATAATGACTAGGATACCATCCATTGGAGTAAGAAAGATATCGACAACATACAACCTTCCATAACGACAAGGATACAATCCATTGTAGTAACAAAAATCTTGACAACAGACTACCTTCCATAATGACAAGGCTACCATCCGTTGGAATAACAAAAATCTCGATAATAAACTAACTTCCATAATGACAAGGCTACCATCCCTTAGAGTAACAAAAATCTCGACAATAGACTACCTTCCATAATGACTAGGCTACCATCCATTGGAGTAACAAAGATATCGACAACACACTACCTTCCAAAATTACAAGGATACCATCCATTAGATTAACAAAAATCTTGACAACAAATTACTCTCCATAATGACAAGGCTACAATCCATTGGATTAACAAAGATATCGACAACATACTACCTTCCATAATGACAAGGATACCATCCATTGGAGTAACAAAAATCTCGACAACAGACTACCTTTTATAATGACTAGGCTACCATCCTTTGGAGTAACAAAAATGTCGATAACAGACTACCTTCAATAACAACAAGGCTACAATCCATTGTAGTAAAAAAAATTTCGACAATAGACTACGTTCCAAAATGACAAGGCTAGTATCCATTGTAGTGACAAAAATCTCGACAACAGACTACCTTCCATAATGACAAGGCTACCATCCATTGGAATAACAAAAATATCGACAACATACTACCATCCATAATGACAAGGCTTTAATCTGTTATAGTAACAAAAATCTCGACAACAGACTATCTTCCATAACGAAACGACTACAATCTATTGTAGTAACAAAAATCTCGACAACAGACTACCTTCCATAATGACTAGGCTACCATTCATTGGAGTAAGAAAGATATCGACAACATACTACCTTCAATAACGAAAAGTATACAATCCATTATAGTAACAAAAATCTCGACAATAGACTACCTTCCATAATGACAAGGCTACCATCCATTGTAGTAACAAAAATCTCGACAATACCCTACCTTCCATAATGACAAGGCTCTCATCAATTGGAGTAACAAAAATCTCGACAACAGACTACCTTCCATAATGACAAGGCTACAATCTATTATAGTAACAAAAATCTCTACAATAGACTACCTTTCATAATGACAATGCTACCATCCATTGGAATAACAAAAATCTCGACAACAAACTACTTTCCATAATGACAAGGCTATCATCCCTTAGAGTAACAAAAATCTAGACAACAGACTACCTTCCATAATGACAAGGCTACCATCTATTGGAGTAACAAAGATATCGACAACATACTACCTTCCATAATGACAAGGATACCATCCATTGGAGTAACAAAAATAACGACAATAGACTACCTTCCGTAATGACAAGGCTACAATCCATTGGAATAACAAAAATATCGACAACACACTACCTTCCATAATGACAAGGTTACCATCCAATGGAGTAACAAAAATCTCGATAACAGACTACCTTCCATAATGACTAGGATACCATCCATTGGAGTAAGAAAGATATCGAGAATATACTACCTTCCATAACGACAAGGATACAATCCATTAGAGTAACAAAAATCTTGACAATAGACTACCTTCCATAATGACAAGGCTACCATCCGTTGGAATAACAAAAATCTCGACAATAAACTAACTTCCATAATGACAAGGCTACCATCCCTTAGAGTAACAAAAATCTCGACAATAGACTACCTTCCATAATGACTAGGCTACCATCCATTGGAGTAACAAAGATATCGACAACAAACTACCTTCCATAACGACAAGGCTACAATCCATTGTAGTAACAAAAATCTCGGCAACAAACTACCTTCCATAATGACAAGGCTACCATCCAATGTAGTAACAAAAATCTCGACAACAGACTACCTTCCATAATGACAAGGCTACCATCCATTGGAGTAACAAAAATCTCGACAACAGACTACCTTTCATAATGACAAGGCTACCATCCATTAGAATAACAAAAATATAGACAACACACTAACTTCCATAATGGCAAGGCTACCATCCCTGAGAGTAACAAAAATCTCGACAACACACTACCTTCCAAAATGACAAGGATATCATCCATTAGATTAACAAAAATCTTGACAACAAATTACCTTCCATAATGACAAGGCTACAATCCATTGGAGTAACAAAGATATCGACAACAGACTACCTTCCATAATGACTAGGCTACCATCCTTTGGAGTTACAAAAATATCAATAACAGACTACCTTCAATAACGACAAAGCTACAATCCATTGTAGTAAAAAAAATCTCGACAACAGACTAACTTCCATAATGACAAGGCTACCATCCATTGGAATAACAAAAATATCGACAACATAATACCTTCCATAATGACAAGGCTTCAGTCTATTATAGTAACAAAATTCTCGACAACAGACTATCTTCCATAACGAAACGGCTACAATCTATTGTGGTAACAAAAATCCCGACAACAGACTACCTTCCATAATGACTAGGCTACCATCCATTGGAGTAAGAAAGCTATCGACAACATACTACCTTCTATAACGAAAAGGATATAATCCATTGTAGTAACAAAAATCTCGACAACAGACTAACTTCCATAATGACAAGGCTACCATCCATTATAGTAACAAAAATCTCGACAATACACTACCTTCCATAATGACAAGGCTATCATCCATTGGAGTAACAAAAATCTCGACAACAGACTACCTTCCATAATGACAATGCTACAATCTATTATAGTAACAAAAATCTCTACGATAGACTACCTTTCATAATGACAATGCTACCATCCATTGGAATAACAAAAATCTCGACAACAAACTACTTTCTATAATGACAAGGCTATCATCCCTTAGAGTAACAAAAATCACAACAACAGACTACCTTCCATAATGACAAGGCTACCATCCATTGGAGTAACAATGATATCGACAACATACTACCTTCCATAATGACAAGGATACCATCCATTGGAGTAACAAAAATCACGACAACAGACTACCTTCCATAATGACAAGGCTACAATCCATTGGAATAAAAAAAATATCAACAACACACTACCTTCCATAATGACACGGCTACCATCCAATGGAGTAACAAAAATCTCGACAACAAACTACCTTCCATAATGACTAGGATACCATCCATTGGAGTAAGAAAGATATCGACAACATACTACCTTCCATAACGACAAGGATACAATCCATTGTAGTAACAAAAATCTTGACAACAGACTACCTTCCATAATGACAAGGAAGCCATCCACTGAAATAACAAAAATCTCTACAATAAACTAACTTCCATAATGACAAGGCTACCATCCAATGGAGTAACAAAAATCTCAACAACATACTACCTTCCGTAATGAATAGGCTACCATCCATTGGAGTAACAAAGATATCGACAACAAACTACCTTCCATAACGACAAGGCTACAATCCATTGTAGTAACAAAAATCTCGACAACAGACTACCTTCCATAATGACAAGGCTACCATCCAATGTAGTAACAAAAATCTCGACAACAGACTACCTTCCATAATGACAAGTCTACCATCCATTGGAGTAACAAAAATCTCGACAACAAACTACCTTCCATAATAACAAGGCTACCATCCATTGGAATAAAAAAAATATCGACAACACACTACCTTCCAAAATGACAAGGCTACCATCCATTGGATTAACAAAAATCTCGACAACAAATTACCTTCCATAATGGCAAGGATACAATCCATTAGAGTAACAAAGATATCGACAACATACTACCATGCATAATGACAAGGTTTCCATCCATTCGAGTAAGAAAAATCACGACAACAGACTACCTTCCATATTGACAAGGATACCATCCATTCGGGTAATAAAAATCACGACAACAGACTACCTTCCATAATGACAAGGCTACCATCCAATGGAATAACAAAAATATCGACAACACACTACCTTCCATAATGACTAGGCTACCATCCAATGGAGTAACAAAAATCTTGACAACAAACTACCTTCCATAATGACTAGGCTACCATCCATTGGTGTAAGAAAGCTATCGACAACATACTACCTTCCATAATGACTAGGCTACCATCCTTTGGAGTAACAAAAATGTCGATAACAGACTACCTTCAATAACGACAAGGCTACAATCCATTGTAGTAAAAAAAATCTCGACTATAGACTAAGTTCCATAATGACAAGGCTACCATCCATTGTAGTGACAAAAATCTCGACAACAGACTATCTTCCATAACGAAACGGCTCCAATCTATTGTAGTAACAAAAATCTCGACAACAGACTACCTTCCATAATGAGTAGGCTACCATCCATTGGAGTAAGAAAGATATCGACAACATACTACCTTCAATAACGAAAAGGATACAATCCATTGTAGTAACAAAAATCTCGACAACAGACTACCTTCCATAATGACAAGGCTACCATCTATTGTAGTAACAAAAATCTCGACAATACACTACCTTCCATAATGACAAGGCTATCATCCATTGGAGTAACAAAACTCTCGACAACAGACTACCTTCCATAATGACAAGGCTACAATCTATTATAGTAACAAAAATCTCTACAATAGACTACCTTTCATAATGATAATGCTACCATCCATTGGAATAACAAAAATCTCGACAACAAACTACTTTCCATAATGACAAGGCTATCATCCCTTAGAGTAACAAAAATCTAGACAACAGACTACCTTCCATAATGACAAGGCTACCATCCATTGGAGTAACAAAGATATCGACAACATACTACCTTCCATAATGACAAGGATACCATCCATTGGAGTAACAAAAATCACGACAATAGACTACGCTCCATAATGACAAGGCTACAATCCATTGGAATAACAAAAATATCGACAACACACTACCTTCCATAATGACAAGGCTACCATCCAATGGAGTAACAAAAATCTCGATAACAGACTACCTTCCATAATGACTAGGATACCATCCATTGGAGTAAGAAAGATATCGACAACATACAACCTTCCATAACGACAAGGATACAATCCATTGTAGTAACAAAAATCTTGACAACAGACTACCTTCCATAATGACAAGGCTACCATCCGTTGGAATAACAAAAATCTCGACAATAAACTAACTTCCATAATGACAAGGCTACCATCCCTTAGAGTAACAAAAATCTCAACAATAGACTACCTTCCATAATGACTAGGCTACCATCCATTGGAGTAACAAAGATATCGACAACAAACTACCTTCCATAACGACAAGGTTACAATCCATTGTAGTAACAAAAATCTCGGCAACAGACTACCTTCCATAATGACAAGGCTACCATCCAATGTAGTAACAAAAATCTCGACAACAGACTACCTTCCATAATGACAAGGCTACCATCCATTGGAGTAATAAAAATCTCGACAACAGACTACCTTTCATAATGACAAGGCTACCATCCATTGGAATAACAAAAATATAGACAACACACTAACTTCCATAATGGAAAGGCTACCATCCCTGAGAGTAACAAAAATCTCGACAACACACTACCTTCCAAAATGACAAGGATACCATCCATTCGAGTAATAAAAATCACGACAACAGACTACCTTCTATAATGACAAGGCTACCATCCAATGGAATAACAAAAATATCGACAACACACTACCTTCCATAATGACTAGGCTACCATTCAATGGAGTAACAAAAATCTCGACAAAAGACTACCTTCCATAATGACAAGGCTACCATCCATTGGTGTAAAAAAGATATAGACAACATACTACCTTCCATAATGACAAGGATACCATCCATTGGAGTAACAAAAATCTCGACAATAGACTACCTTCCATAATGACAAGGCTACCATCCTTTGGAGTAACAAAAATATCGATAATAGACTACCTTCCATAACGACAAGTCTACAATCCATTGTAGTAATAAAAATCTCAACAATAGACTACCTTTCATAATGACAAGGCTACCATCCATTGTAGTAACAAAAATGTCGACAACAGACTACCTTCCATAATGACAAGGCACCCATCCATTGGAGTAACAAGAATCTTGACAACATACTACCTTCCATAATGACAAGGCTTCAATCTATTATAGTAACAAAAATCTCGACAACAGACTATCTTCAATAACGAAAAGGCTACAATCTATTGAAGTAACAAAAATCTCAACAACACACTACCTTCCATTATGACATGGCTACCATCCATTGTAGTGACAAAAATCTCGACAATATACTACCTTCTATAATGACAAGGCTATCATCCATTGGAGTAACAAAAATATAGACAACAAACTACCTTCCATAATGACAAGGCTATAATATATTATAGTAACAAAAATCTCGACAATAGACTACCTTTCATAATGAAAAATCTACCATCCATTGGAATAACAAAAATCTCGCCAACAAACTACATTCCATAATGACAAGGCTATTATCCCTTAGAGTAACAAAAATCTAGACAACAGACTACCTTCCATAATGACAAGGCTACCATCCATTGGAGTAACAAAGATATGAACAATAGACTACCTTCCATATTGACAAGGATACCATCCATTCGAGTAACAAAAATCACGACAACAGACTACCTTCCATAATGACAAGGCTACCATCCAATGGAATAACAAAAATATCAATAACACACTACCTTCCATAATGACTAGGCTACCATCCAATGGAGTAACAAAAATCTCGACAACAGACTACCTTCCATAATGACTAGGCTACCATCCATTGGTGTAAGAAAGATATCGACAACATACTACCTTCCATAATGACAAGGATACCATCCATTGTAGTAACAAAAATCACGACAACAGACTACCTTCCATAATGACAAGGCTACCATCCATTGGAGTAATAAAAATCTCGACAATAGACTACCTTTCATAATGACAAGGCTACCATCCATTGGATTAACAAAAATATAGACAACACACTAACTTCCATAATGGCAAGGCTACCATCCCTGAGAGTAACAAAAATCTCGATAACACACTACCTTCCAAAATGACAAGGATACCATCCATTCGAGTAATAAAAATCACGACAACAGACTACCTTCTATAATGACAAGGCTACCATCCAATGGAATAAAAAAAATATCGATAACACACTACCTTCCATAATGACTAGGCTACCATCCAATGGAGTAACAAAAATCTCGACAACAGACTACCTTCCATAATGACAAGGCTACCATCCATTGGTGTAAGAAAGATATAGACAACATACTACATTCCATAATGACAAGGATACCATCCATTGGAGTAACAAAAATCTCGACAATAAACTACCTTCCATAATGACAAGGCTACCATCCATTGGAATAACAAAAATATCGACAACACACTAACTTCCGTAATGACAAGGCTACCATCCCTGAGATTAACAAAAATCTCGACAACAGACTACCTTCCATAATGACAAGGCTACCATCCATTGGAGTAAGAAAGATATCGACAACATACTACCTTCCATAATGACAAGGATACCATCCATTGGAGTAACAAAAATCTCGACAACAGACTACCTTCCATAATGACAAGGCTACCATCCTTTGGAGTAACAAAAATATCGATAATAGACTACCTTCCATAACGACAAGTCTACAATCCATTGTAGTAATAAAAATCTCAACAATAGACTACCTTTCATAATGTCAAGGCTACCATCCATTGTAGTAACAAAAATCTCGACAACATACTACCTTCCATAATGACAAGGCACCCATCCATTGGAGTAACAAGAATCTCGACAACATACTACCTTCCATAATGACAAGGCTTCAATCTATTATAGTAACAAAAATCTCGACAACAGACTATCTTCAATAACGAAAAGGCTACAATCTATTGAAGTAACAAAAATCTCAACAACACACTACCTTCCATTATGACATGGCTACCATCCATTGTAGTGACAAAAATCTCGACAATATACTACCTTCTATAATGACAAGGCTATCATCCATTGGAGTAACAAAAATATACACAACAAACTACCTTCCATAATGACAAGGCTATAATATATTATAGTAACAAAAATCTTGACAATAGACTACCTTTCATAATGAAAATGCTACCATCCATTGGAATAACAAAAATCTCGACAACAAACTACATTCCATAATGACAAGGCTATGATCCCTTAGAGTAACAAAAATCTAGACAACAGACTACCTTCCATAATGACAAGGCTACCATCCATTGGAGTAACAAAGATATGAACAACAGACTACCTTCCATATTGACAAGGATACCATCCATTCGAGTAACAAAAATCACGACAACAGACTACCTTCCATAATGACAAGGCTACCATCCAATGGAATAACAAAAATATCAATAACACACTACCTTCCATAATGACTAGGCTACCATCCAATGGAGTAACAAAAATATCGACAACAGACTACCTTCCATAATGACTAGGCTACCATCCATTGGTGTAAGAAAGATATCGACAACATACTATCTTCCATAATGACAAGGATACCATCCATTGGAGTAACAAAAATCACGACAACAGACTACCTTCCATAATGACAAGGCTACCATCCATTGGAGTAATAAAAATCTCGACAATAGACTACCTTTCATAATGACAAGGCTACCATCCATTGGAATAACAAAAATATAGACAACACACTAACTTCCATAATGGCAAGGCTACCATCCCTGAGAGTAACAAAAATCTCGACAACACACTACCTTCCAAAATGACAAGGATACCATCCATTCGAGTAATAAAAATCACGACAACAGACTACCTTCTATAATGACAAGGCTACCATCCAATGGAATAACAAAAATATCGACAACACACTACCTTCCATAATGACTAGGCTACCATCCAATGGAGTAACAAAAATCTCGACAACAGACTACCTTCCATAATAACAAGGCTACCATCCATTGGTGTAAGAAAGATATAGACAACATACTACCTTCCATAATGACAAGGATACCATCCATTGGAGTAACAAAAATCTCGACAATAAACTACCTTCCATAATGACAAGGCTACCATCCATTGGAATAACAAAAATATCGACAACACACTAACTTCCGTAATGACAAGGCTACCATCCCTGAGATTAACAAAAATCTCGACAACAAACTACCTTCCATAATGACAAGGCTACCATCCATTGGAGTAAGAAAGATATCGACAACATACTACCTTCCATAATGACAAGGATACCATCCATTGGAGTAACAAAAATCTCGACAACAGACTACCTTCCATAATGACAAGGCTACCATCCTTTGGAGTAACAAAAATATCGATAATAGACTACCTTCCATAACGACAAGTCTACAATCCATTGTAGTAATAAAAATCTCAACAATAGACTACCTTTCATAATGACAAGGCTACCATCCATTGTAGTAACAAAAATCTCGACAACAGACTACCTTCCATAATGACAAGGCACCCATCCATTGGAGTAACAAGAATCTCGACAACATACTACCTTCCATAATGACAAGGCTTCAATCTATTATAGTAACAAAAATCTCGACAACAGACTATCTTCAATAACGAAAAGGCTACAATCTATTGAAGTAACAAAAATCTCAACAACACACTACCTTCCATTATGACATGGCTACCATCCATTGTAGTGACAAAAATCTCGACAATATACTACCTTCTATAATGACAAGGCTATCATCCATTGGAGTAACAAAAATATAGACAACAAACTACCTTCCATAATGACAAGGCTATAATATATTATAGTAACAAAAATCTTGACAATAGACTACCTTTCATAATGAAAATGCTACCATCCATTGGAATAACAAAAATCTCGACAACAAACTACATTCCATAATTACAAGGCTATGATCCCTTAGAGTAACAAAAATCTAGACAACAGACTACCTTCCATAATGACAAGGCTACCATCCATTGGTTTAACAAAGATATGAACAACAGACTACCTTCCATATTGACAAGGATACCATCCATTCGAGTAACAAAAATCACGACAACAGACTACCTTCCATAATGACAAGGCTACCATCCAATGGAATAACAAAAATATCAATAACACACTACCTTCCATAATGACTAGGCTACCATCCAATGGAGTAACAAAAATCTCGACAACAGACTACCTTCCATAATGACTAGGCTAACATCCATTGGTGTAAGAAAGATATCGACAACATACTATCTTCCATAATGACAAGGATACCATCCATTGGAGTAACAAAAATCACGACAACAGACTACCTTCCATAATGATAAGGCTACCATCCATTGGAGTAATAAAAATCTCGACAATAGACTACCTTTCATAATGACAAGGCTACCATCCATTGGAATAACAAAAATATAGACAACACACTAACTTCCATAATGGCAAGGCTACCATCCCTGAGAGTAACAAAAATCTCGACAACACACTACCTTCCAAAATGACAAGGATACCATCCATTCGAGTAATAAAAATCACGACAATAGACTACCTTCTATAATGACAAGGCTACCATCCAATGGAATAACAAAAATATCGACAACACACTACCTTCCATAATGACTAGGCTACCATCCAATGGAGTAACAAAAATCTCGACAACAGACTACCTTCCATAATGACAAGGCTACCATCCATTGGTGTAAGAAAGATATAGACAACATACTACCTTCCATAATGACAAGGATACCATCCATTGGAGTAACAAAAATCTCGACAATAAACTACCTTCCATAATGACAAGGCTACCATCCATTGGAATAACAAAAATATCGACAACACACTAACTTCCGTAATGACAAGGCTACCATCCCTGAGATTAACAAAAATCTCGACAACAGACTACCTTCCATAATGACAAGGCTACCATCCATTGGAGTAAGAAAGATATCGACAACATACTACCTTCCATAATGACAAGGATACCATCCATTGGAGTAACAAAAATCTCGACAACAGACTACCTTCCATAATGACAAGGCTACCATCCTTTGGAGTAACAAAAATATCGATAATAGACTACCTTCCATAACGACAAGTCTACAATCCATTGTAGTAATAAAAATCTCAACAATAGACTACCTTTCATAACGACAAGGCTACCATCCATTGTAGTGACAAAAATCTCGACAACAGACTACCTTCCATAATGACAAGGCACCCATCCATTGGAGTAACAAGAATCTCGACAACATACTACCTTCCATAATGACAATGCTTCAATCTATTATAGTAACAAAAATCTCGACAACAGACTATCTTCAATAACGAAAAGGCTACAATCTATTGAAGTAACAAAAATCTCAACAACACACTACCTTCCATTATGACATGGCTACCATCCATTGTAGTGACAAAAATCTCGACAATATACTACCTTCTATAATGACAAGGCTATCATCCATTGGAGTAACAAAAATATAGACAACAAACTACCTTCCATAATGACAAGGCTATAATATATTATAGTAACAAAAATCTCGACAATAGACTACCTTTCATAATGAAAATGCTACCATCCATTGGAATAACAAAAATCTCGACAACAAACTACTTTCCATAATGACAAGGCTATGATCCCTTAGAGTAACAAAAATCTAGACAACAGACTACCTTCCATAATGACAAGGCTACCATCCATTGGAGTAACAAAGATATGAACAACAGACTACCTTCCATATTGACAAGGATACCATCCATTCGAGTAACAAAAATCATGACAACAGACTACCTTCCATAATGACAAGGCTACCATCCAATGGAATAACAAAAATATCGATAACACACTACCTTCCATAATGACAAGGCTACCATCCATTGGAATAACAAAAATCTCGACAACAGACTACCTTCCATAATGACTAGGCTACCATCCATTGGTGTAAGAAAGATATCGACAACATACTACCTTCCATAATGACAAGGATACCATCCATTGGAGTAACAAAAATCACGACAACAGACTACCTTCCATAATGACTAGGCTACCATCCTTTGAAGTAACAAAAATGTCGACAATAAACTACATTCCATAATGACAAGGCTATCATCCATTGGAGTAACAAAAATCTCGACAACACACCGCCTTCCATAATGACAAGGCTACCATCCATTGGAATAACAAAAATATCGATAACACACTAACTTCCATAATGACAAGGCTACCATCCCTGAGAGTACCAAAAATCTTGATAACAAACTACCTTGCATAATGACAAGGCTACCATCCATTGGAGTAAAAAAGATATCGACAACATACTACATTCCATAATGACAAGGATACGATCCATGGGAGTAACAAAAATCTCGACAACAGACTACCTTCCATAATGACTTGGCTACCATCCTTTGGAGTAACAAAAATATCAATAACAGACTACCTTCCATAAGGACAAGGCTACAATCCATTGTAGTAATAAAAATCTCAACAATAGACTACCTTTCATAATGACAAGGCTACCATCCATTGTAGTGACAAAAATCTCGACAACAGACTACCTACCATAATGACAAGGCACCCATCCATTGGAGTAACAATAATCTCGACAACATACTACCTTCCATAATGACAAGGCTTCAATCTATTATAGTAACAAAAATCTCGACAACAGACTATCTTCCATAACGAAAAGGCTACAATCTATTGTAGTAAGAAAAATCTCGACAATAGACTACCTTCCATAATGACATGACTACCATCCATTGTAGTGACAAAAATATCGACAATATACTACCTTCTATAATGACAAGGCTACCATCCATTGGAGTAACAAAAATCTCGACAACAGACTACCTTCCATAACGAAAAGGATACAATCCATTGTAGTAACAAAAATCTCGACAACAGACTACCTTCCATAATGACAAGGCTACCATCCATTATAGTAAAAAAAATCTCGACAATAAACTACCTTCCAAAATGACAAGGCTATCATCCATTGGAGTAACAAAAATCTCGACAACAGACCAACTTCCATAATGACAAGGCTACCATCCATTGGAATAACAAAAATATCGACAACACACTAACTTCCATAATGACAAGGCTACCATCCCTGAGAGTAACAAAAATCTCGACAACACACTAACTTCCATAATGACATACTACCTTCCATAATGACCAGGCTACCATCCTTTGGAGTAACAAAAATATCAATAACAGACTACCTTTCATAACGACAAGGCTACAATCCATTGTAGTAATAAAAATCTCAACAATAGACTACCTTTCATAATACAAGGCTACCATCCATTGTAGTGACAAAAATCTCGACAATAGACTACCTTCCATAATGACAAGGCACCCATCCATTGGAGTAACAAGAATCTCGACAACATACTACCTTCCATAATGACAAGGCTTCAATCTATTATAGTAACAAAAATCTCGACTACAGACTATCTTCCATAATGAAAAGGCTACAATCTACTGTAGTAACAAAAATCTCGACAACAGACTACCTTCCATAATGACATGGCTACCATCCATTGTAGTGACAAAAATCTCGACAATATACTACCTTCAATAATGACAAGGCTACCTTCCATAATGACAAAGATACAATCTATTATAGTAACAAAAATCTCGACAATAGACTACCTTTCATAATTACAAGGCTACCATCCATTGGAATAACAAAAATCTCGACAACAAACTACTTTCCATAATGACATGGCTACCATCCCTTAGAGTAACAAAAATATAGACAACAGACTACATTCCATAATGACAAGACTACCATCCATTGGAGTAACAAAGATATCGACAACATACTACCGTCTATAATGACAAGGATACCATCCATTGGAGTAACAAGAATCACGACAACACACTACCTTCCATAATGACAAGGCTACCATTCATTGGAATAACAAAAATATCGACAAAACACTACCTTCCATATTGACAAGGCTACCATCCAATGGAGTAACAAAAATCTCGACAACATACTACCTTCCATAATGACTAGGCTAACATACATTGGATTAAGAAAGATATCAACAACATACTACCTTTCATAACGATAAGGATACAACCCATTGTAGTAACAAAAATCTCGACAATAGACTACCTTCCATAATGACAAGGCTACCATCAAATGGAATAACAAAAATCTCGAAATTAAACTAACTTCCATAATGACAAGGCTACCATCCCTTAGAGTACCAAAAATCTCGACAACAAACTACCTTCCATAATGACTAGGCTACCATCCATAGGAGTAACAAAAATATCGACAACAGACTACCTTCCATAACGACAAGGCTACAATCCATTGTGGTAACAAAAATATCGAAAACAGACTACCATCCATAATGACTAGGCTACCATCCTTTGGAGTAACAAAAATATCGATAACAGACTACCTTCCATAACGACAAGGCTACAATCCATTGTAGTAATAAAAATCTCAACAATAGACTACCTTTCATAATGACAAGGCTACCATCCATTGTAGTGACAAAAATCTCGACAACAGACTACCTTCCATAATGACAAGGCACCCATACATTGGAGTAACAAGAATCTAGACAACATACTACCTTCCATAATGACAAGGCTTCAATCTATTATAGTAACAAAAATCTCGACAACATACTATCTTGCAAAACGAAAAGGCTACAATCTATTGTAGTAACAAAAATCTCGACAACAGACTACCTTCCATAATGACATGGCTACCATCCATTGTAGTGACAAAATTCTCGATAACAGACTACCTTCCATAATAATAAGGATACAATCTATTATAGTAACAAAAATCTCGACAATAGACTACCTTTCATAATGACAAGGCTACCATACATTGGAATAACAAAAATCTCGACAACAAACTACTTTCCATAATGACAAGGCTACCATCCCTTAGAGTAACAAAAATCTAGACAACATACTACATTCCATAATGACAAGGCTACCATCCATTGGAGTAACAAAGATATCGACAACATACTACCTTCCATAATGACAAGGATACCGTCCATTGGAGTAACAAAAATCACGACAACAGACTACCTTCCATAATGACAAGGCTACCATCCATTGGAATAACAAAAATATCGACAACAAACTACCTTCCATAATGACATGGCTATCATCCAATGGAGTAAAAAAAATCTCGACAACAGACTAACTTCCATAATAACTAGGCTACAAACCATTGGAGTAACAAAGATATCGACAACATACTAACTTCCATAACGAAAAGGATACAATCCATTGTAGTAACAAAAATCTCGACAACAGACTACCTTCCATAATGACAAGGCTATCATCCATTGTAGTAACAAAAATCACGACAATAAACTACCTTCCAAACTGACAAGGCTATCATCCATTGGAGTAACAAAAATCTCGACAACAGACCAACTTCCATAATGACAAGGCTACCATCCATTGGAATAACAAAAATATCGACAACACACTAACTTCGATAATGACAAGGCTACCATCCCTTAGAGTAACAAAAATCTCGACAACAGACAACCTTCCATAATGACAAGGCACCCATCCATTGGAGTAACAAAAATATCAATAACATACTACCTTCCATAATGACAAGGCTTCAATCTATTACAGTAACAAAAATCTCGACTACAGACTATCTTCCATAAAGAAAAGGCTACAATCTATTGTAGTAACAAAAATCTCGACAACAGACTACCTTCCATAATGACATGGCTACCATCCATTGTAGTGACAAAAATCTCGACAATATACTACCTTTCATAATGACAAGGCTACCATCCATTGGAATAACAAAAATCTCGACAACAGACTACATTCCATAATGACAATGCTACCATCCATTGGAGTAACAAAGATATCGACAACATACTACCGTCTATAATGACAAGGATACCATCCATTGGAGTAACAAAAATCACGACAACACACTACCTTCCATAATGACAAGGCTACCATTCATTGGAATAACAAAAATATCGACAAAACACTACCTTCCATAATGACAAGGCTACCATCCAATGGAGTAACAAAAATCTCGGCAACATACTACCTTCCATAATGACTAGGCTACCATACATTGGATTAAGAAAGATATCGACAACATACTACCTTTCATAACGATAAGGATACAACCCATTGTAATAACAAAAATCTCGACAATAGACTACCTTCCATAATGACAAGGCTACCATCAAATGGAATAACAAAAATCTCGAAATTAAACTAACTTCCATAATGACAAGGCTACCATCCCTTAAAGTACCAAAAATCTCAACAACAAACTACCTTCCATAATGACTAGGCTACCATCCATAGGAGTAACAAAAATATCGACAACAGACTACCTTCCATAACGACAAGGCTACAATCCATTGTAGTAACAAAAATATCGACAACAGACTACCATCCATAATGACAAGGCTAGCATCCAATGTAGTAACAAAAATATCGACAACACACTAACTTCCATAATGACAAGGCTACCATCCCTGAGAGTAACAAAAATCTCGATAATAGACTACCTTCCATAATGACAAGGCTACCATCCATTGGAGTAACAAAGCTATCGACAACATACTACCTTCCATAATGACAAGGATACCATCCATTGGAGTAACAAAAATCTCTACAACAGGCTACCTTCCATAATGACTAGGCTACCATCCTTTGGAGTAACAAAAATATCGATAACAAACTACCTTCCATAACGACAAGGCTACAATCCATTGTAGTAATAAAAATCTCAACAATAGACTACCTTTCATAATGACAAGGCTACCATCCATTGTAGTGACAAAAATCTCGACAACAGACTACCTTCCATAATGACAAGGCACCCATCCATTGGAGTAACAAGAATCTAGACAACATACTACCTTCCATAATGACAAGGCTTCAATCTATTATAGTAACAAAAATCTCGACAACATACTATCTTGCATAACGAAAAGGCTACAATCTATTGTAGTAACAAAAATCTCGACAACAGACTACCTTCCATAATGACATGGCTACCATCCATTGTAGTGACAAAATTCTCGACAATATACTACCTTCTATAATGACAAGGCTACCATCCATTGGAGTAACAAAAATCTCGATAACAGACTACCTTCCATAATAATAAGGATACAATCTATTATAGTAACAAAAATCTCGACAATAGACTACCTTTCATAATGACAAGTCTACCATACATTGGAATAACAAAAATCTCGACAACAAACTACTTTCCATAATGACAAGGCTACCATCCCTTAGAGTAACAAAAATCTAGACAACATACTACATTCCATAATGAAAAGGCTACCATCCATTGGAGTAACAAAGATATCGACAACATACTACCTTCCATAATGACAAGGATACCGTCCATTGGAGTAACAAAAATCACGACAACAGACTACCTTCCATAATGACAAGGCTACCATCCATTGGAATAACAAAAATATCGACAACAAACTACCTTCCATAATGACATGGCTATCATCCAATGGAGTAAAAAAAATCTCGACAACAGACTAACTTCCATAATGACTAGGCTACAAACCATTGGAGTAACAAAGATATCGACAACATACTAACTTCCATAACGAAAAGGATACAATCCATTGTAGTAACAAAAATCTCGACAACAGACTACCTTCCATAATGACAAGGCTATCATCCATTGTAGTAACAAAAATCACGACAATAAACTACCTTCCTAACTGACAAGGCTATCATCCATTGGAGTAACAAAAGTCTCGACAACAGACCAACTTCCATAATGACAAGGCTACCATCCATTGGAATAACAAAAATATCGACAACACACTAACTTCCATAATGACAAGGCTACCATCCCTGAGAGTAACAAAAATCTCGACAACAGACAACCTTCCATAATGACAAGGCTTCAATCTTTACAGTAACAAAAATCTCGACTACCGACTATCTTCCATAAAGAAAAGGCTACAATCTATTGTAGTAACAAAAATCTCGACAACAGACTACCTTCCATAATGACATGGCTACCATCCATTGTAGTGACAAAAATCTCGACAATATACTACCTTCTATAATGACAAGGCTACCTTCCATAATGACAAGGATACAATCTATTATAGTAACAAAAATCTCAACAATAGACTACCTTTCATAATGACAAGGCTACCATCCATTGTAATAACAAAAAACTCGACAACAAACTACTTTCCATAATGACATGACTACCATCCCTTAGAGTAACAAAAATATAGACAACAGACTACATTCCATAATGACAAGGCTACCATCCATTGGAGTAACAAAGATATCGACAGCATACTACCTTCCATAATGACAAGGATACCATCCATTGGAGTAACAAAAATCACGACAACACACTACCTTCAATAATCACAAGGCTACCATCCATTGGAATAACAAAAATATCGACAAAACACTACCTTTCATAATGACAAGGCTACCATCCAATGGAGTAAAAAAAATCTCGACAACATACTACCTTCCATATTGACTAGGCTACCATGCATTGGAGTAAGAAAGATATCTACAACATACTACCTTCCATAACGACAAGGCTACAATCCATTGTAGTAACAAAAATATCGACAACAGACTACCATCCATAATGACAAGGCTACCATCCAATGTAGTAACAAAAATCTCGACAACAGACTACCTTCCATAATGACAAGGCTACCATCCATTGGAGTAACAAAAATCTCGACAACAGACTACCTTCCATAATAACAAGGCTACCATCCATTGGAATAACAAAAATATCGATAACACACTACCTTCCATAATGACAAGGCTACCATCCATTGGATTAACAAAAATATCGACAATAGACTACCTTCCATAATGACAAGGCTACCATCCATTGGAGTAACAATAATATCGACAAAATACTACCTTCCATAATGACAAGGCTACCATCCATTGGAATAACAAAAATATCGACAACACACTAACTTCCATAATGATAAGGCTACCATCCCAGAGAGTAACAAAAATCTCGACAATAGACTACCTTCAATAATGACAAGGCTACTATCCATTGGAGTAACAAAGCTATCAACAACATACTACCTTCCATAATGACAAGGATACCATCCATTGGAGTAACAAAAATCTCGACAACAGGCTACCTTCCATAATGACTAGGCTACCATCCTTTAGAGTAACAGAAATATCGATAACAGACTACCTTCCATAACGACAAGGCAACAATCCAATGTAGTAATAAAAATATCAACAATATACTACCTTTCATAATGACAAGGCTACCATCCATTGTAGTGAAAAAAATCTCGACAACAGACTACCTTCCATAATGACAAGGCACCCATCCATTGGAGTAACACGAATCTCGACAACATACTACCTTCCATAATGACAAGGCTTCAATCTATTATAGTAACAAAAATCTCGACAACAGACTATCTTCCATAACAAAAAGGCTACAATCTGTTGTAGTAACAAAAATCTCGACAATATACTACCTTCTATAATGACAAAGCTACCATCCATTGGAGTAACAAAAATCTCGAAAACAGACTACCTTCCATAATAATAAGGATACAATCTATTATAGTAACAAAAATCTCGACAATAGACTACCTTTCATAATGACAAGGCCTCCATCCATTGGAATAACAAAAATCTCGACAACAAACTACTTTCCATAATGACAAGGCTACCATCCCTTAGAGTAACAAAAATCTAGACACCAGACTACTTTCCATAATGACAAGGCTACCATCCAATGGAGTAACAAAGATATCGACAACATACTACCTTCTATAATGACAAGGATACCATCCATTGGAGTAACAAAAATCACGACAACAGACTACCTTCCATAATGAAAAGGCTACCATCCATTGCAATAACAAAAATATCGACAACACACTACCTTACATAATGACAAGGCTATCATCCAATGGAGTAACAAAAATCTCGACAACAAACTATCTTCCATAATGACTAGGCTACCATACATTGGAGTAAGAAAGATATCGACAACATACTACATTCCATAATAACAGGGATACAATCCATTGTAGTAACAAAAATCTCGACAATAGACTACCTTCCATAATGACAAGGCTACCATCCAATAGAATAACAAAATTATCGACAATAAACTAACTTCCATAATGACAACGCTACCATCCCTTAGAGTAAAAAAAATCTCGACAACAGATTACCTTCCATAATGACTAGGCTATCCTCCATTGGAGTAACAAAAATATCGACAACAGACTACCTTCCATAACGACAGCGCTACAATCCATTGTACTAACAAAAATCTTGACAACAGACTACCTTCCATAATGACAAGCCTACCATCCATTGGAGTAACAAAAATCTCGACAACAGATTACCTTCCATAATGACAAGGCTACCATCCATTGGAATAACAAAAATATCGACAACACACTACCTTCCATAATGACAAGGCTACCATGCATTAGATTAACAAAAATCTCGATAATAGACTACCTTCCATAATGACAAGGCTACCATCCATTGGAGTAACAAAGATATCGACAACATACTACCTTCCATAATTACAAGGATACCTTCCATTGGAGTAACAAAAATCACGACAACAGACTACCTTCCATAATGACAAGGCTACCATCCATCGGAATAACAAAAATATCGACAACACACAACCTTCCATAATGACAAGGCTACCATCCAATGGAGTAACAAAAATCTCGACATCAGACTACCTTCCATAATGACTAGGCTACCATCCATTAGAGTAAGAAAGATATCGACAACATACTACCTTCCATAACGACAAGAATACAATCCATTGTAGTAACAAAAATCTCGACAACAGACTACCTTCCATAATGACATGGCTACCATCCATTGTAGTAACAAAAATCCCGACAATAAACTACCTTCCAAAATGACAAGGCTATCACCCATTGGAGTAACAAAAATCTCGACAACAGACCAACTTCCATAATTACAAGGCTACCATCCATTGGAATAACAAAAATATCGACAACACACTAACTTCCATAATGACAAGGCTACCATCCCTGAGGGTAACTAAAATCTCGACAACAGACTACCTTCCATAATGACAAGGCACCCATCCATTGGAGTAACAAAGATATCGACAACATACTACCTTCCATAATTACAAGGATACCTTCCATTGGAGTAACAAAAATCACGACAACAGACTACCTTCCATAATGACAAGGCTACCATCCATCGGAATAACAAAAATATCGACAACACACAACCTTCCATAATGACAAGGCTACCATCCAATGGAGTAACAAAATTCTCGACATCAGACTACCTTCCATAATGACTAGGCTACCATCCATTAGAGTAAGAAAGATATCGACAACATACTACCTTCCATAACGACAAGAATACAATCCATTGTAGTAACAAAAATCTCGACAACAGACTAACTTCCATAATGACATGGCTACCATCCATTGTAGTAACAAAAATCACGACAATAAACTACCTTCCAAAATGACAAGGCTATCACCCATTGGAGTAACAAAAATCTCGACAACAGACCAACTTCCATAATTACAAGGCTACCATCCATTGGAATAACAAAAATATCGACAACACACTAACTTCCATAATGACAAGGCTACCATCCCTGAGGGTAACAAAAATCTCGACAACAGACTACCTTCCATAATGACAAGGCACCCATCCATTGGAGTAACAAAAATATCAATAACATACTACCTTCCATAATGACAAGGCTTCAATCTATTACAGTAACAAAAATCTCGACTACAGACTATCTTCCATAAAGAAAAGGCTACAATCTATTGTAGTAACAAAAATCTCGACAACAGACTACCTTCCATAATGACATGGCTACCATCCATTGTAGTAACAAAAATCTCGACAATATACTACCTTCTATAATGACAAGGCTACCTTCCATAATGACAAGGATACAATCTATTATAGTAACAAAAATCTCAACAATAGACTACCTTTCATAATGACAAGGCTACCTTCCATTGGAATAACAAAAATCTCAACAACAAACTACTTTCCATAATGACATGGCTACCATCCCTTAGAGTAACAAAAATATAGACAACAAACTACATTCCCTAATGACAAGGCTACCATCCATTGGAGTAACAAAGATATCGACAGCATACTACCTTCTATAATGACAGGGATACCATCCATTGGAGTAACAAAAATCACGACAACACACTACCTTCCATAATCACAAGGCTACCATCCATTGGAATAACAAAAATATCGACAAAACACTACCTTTCATAATGACAAGTCTACCATCCAATGGAGTAACAAAAATCTCGACAACATACTACCTTCCATAATGAATAGGCTACCATGCATTGGAGTAAGAAAGATATCGACAACATACTACCTTTCATAACGACAAGGATTCAACCCATTGTAGTAACAAAAATCTCGACAATAGACTACCTTCCATAATGACAAGGCTACCATCCAATGGAATAACAAAAATCTCGAAATTAAACTAACTTCCATAATGACAAGGCTACCATCCCTTAGAGTAACAAAAATCTCGACAACAAACTACCTTCCATGATGACTAGCCTACCATCCATAGGAGTAACAAAAATATCGACAACAGACTACCTTCCATAACGACAAGGCTACAATCCATTGTAGTAACAAAAATATCGACAACAGACTACCATCCATAATGACAAGGCTACCATCCAATGTAGTAACAAAAATCTCGACAACATACTACCTTCCATAATGACAAGGCTACCATCCATTGGAGAAACAAAAATCTCGACAACAAACTACCTTCCATAATGACAAGGCTACCATCCATTGGAATAACAAAAATATCGACAACACACTACCTTCAATAATGACAAGGCTATCATCCAATGGAGTAAAAAAATTCTCGACAACAGACTAACTTCCATAATGACTAGGCTACAAACCATTGGAGTAACAAAGATATCGACAACATACTACCTTCCATAACGAAAAGGATACAATCCATTGTAGTTACAAAAATCTCGAACACAGACTACCTTCCATAATGACAAGGCTACCATCCATTGTAGTAACAAAAATCATGACAATAAAATACCTTCCAAAATGATAAGGCTATCATCCATTGGAGTAACAAAAATCTCGACAACAGACCAACTTCCATAATTACAAGGCTACCATCCATTGGAATAACAAAAATATCGACAACACACTAACTTCCATAATGACAAGGCTACCATCCCTGAGGGTAACAAAAATCTCGACAACAGACTACCTTCCATAATGACAAGGCACCCATCCATTGGAGTAACAAAAATATCAATAACATACTACCTTCCATAATGACAAGGCTTCAATCTATTACAGTAACAAAAATCTCGACTACAGACTATCTTCCATAAAGAAAAGGCTACAATCTATTGTAGTAACAAAAATCTCAACAACAGACTACCTTCCATAATGACATGGCTACCATCCATTGTAGTGACAAAAATCTCGACAATATACTACCTTCTATAATGACAAGGCTACCTTCCATAATGACAAGGATACAATCTATTATAGTAACAAAAATCTCAACAATAGACTACCTTTCATAATGACAAGGCTACCATCCATTGGAATAACAAAAATCTCAACAACAAACTACTTTCCATAATGACATGGCTACCATCTCTTAGAGTAACAAAAATATAGACAACAGGCTACATTCCATAATGACAAGGCTACCATCCATTGGAGTAACAAAGATATCGACAACATACTACCTTCCATAATGACAAAGATACTATCCATTGGAGTAACAAAAATCACGACAACAAACTACCTTCCATAATGACAAGGCTACCATCCATTGGAATAACAAAAATATCGACAACACACTACCTTCCATCATGACAAGGCTATCATCCAATGGAGTAAAAAAAATCTCGACAACAGACTAACTTCCATAATGACTAGGCTACAAACCATTGGAGTAACAAAGATATCGACAACATACTACCTTCTATAATGACAAGGATACCATCCATTGGAGTAACAAAAATCACGACAACAGACTACCTTCCATAATGAAAAGGCTACCATCCATTGCAATAACAAAAATATCGACAACACACTACCTTACATAATGACAAGGCTATCATCCAATGGAGTAACAAAAATCTCGACAACAAACTATCTTCCATAATGACTAGGCTACCATACATTGGAGTAAGAAAGATATCGACAACATACTACATTCCATAATAACAAGGATACAATCCATTGTAGTAACAAAAATCTCGACAATAGACTACCTTCCATAATGACAAGGCTACCATCCAATAGAATAACAAAATTATCGACAATAAACTAACTTCCATAATGACAACGCTACCATCCCTTAGAGTAAAAAAAATCTCGACAACAGATTACCTTCCATAATGACTAGGCTATCCTCCATTGGAGTAACAAAAATATCGACAACAGACTACCTTCCATAACGACAGCGCTACAATCCATTGTACTAACAAAAATCTTGACAACAGACTACCTTCCATAATGACAAGCCTACCATCCATTGGAGTAACAAAAATCTCGACAACAGATTACCTTCCATAATGACAAGGCTACCATCCATTGGAATAACAAAAATATCGACAACACACTACCTTCCATAATGACAAGGCTACCATGCATTAGATTAACAAAAATCTCGATAATAGACTACCTTCCATAATGACAAGGCTACCATCCATTGGAGTAACAAAGATATCGACAACATACTACCTTCCATAATTACAAGGATACCTTCCATTGGAGTAACAAAAATCACGACAACAGACTACCTTCCATAATGACAAGGCTACCATCCATCGGAATAACAAAAATATCGACAACACACAACCTTCCATAATGACAAGGCTACCATCCAATGGAGTAACAAAAATCTCGACATCAGACTACCTTCCATAATGACTAGGCTACCATCCATTAGAGTAAGAAAGATATCGACAACATACTACCTTCCATAACGACAAGAATACAATCCATTGTAGTAACAAAAATCTCGACAACAGACTACCTTCCATAATGACATGGCTACCATCCATTGTAGTAACAAAAATCCCGACAATAAACTACCTTCCAAAATGACAAGGCTATCACCCATTGGAGTAACAAAAATCTCGACAACAGACCAACTTCCATAATTACAAGGCTACCATCCATTGGAATAACAAAAATATCGACAACACACTAACTTCCATAATGACAAGGCTACCATCCCTGAGGGTAACTAAAATCTCGACAACAGACTACCTTCCATAATGACAAGGCACCCATCCATTGGAGTAACAAAGATATCGACAACATACTACCTTCCATAATTACAAGGATACCTTCCATTGGAGTAACAAAAATCACGACAACAGACTACCTTCCATAATGACAAGGCTACCATCCATCGGAATAACAAAAATATCGACAACACACAACCTTCCATAATGACAAGGCTACCATCCAATGGAGTAACAAAATTCTCGACATCAGACTACCTTCCATAATGACTAGGCTACCATCCATTAGAGTAAGAAAGATATCGACAACATACTACCTTCCATAACGACAAGAATACAATCCATTGTAGTAACAAAAATCTCGACAACAGACTAACTTCCATAATGACATGGCTACCATCCATTGTAGTAACAAAAATCACGACAATAAACTACCTTCCAAAATGACAAGGCTATCACCCATTGGAGTAACAAAAATCTCGACAACAGACCAACTTCCATAATTACAAGGCTACCATCCATTGGAATAACAAAAATATCGACAACACACTAACTTCCATAATGACAAGGCTACCATCCCTGAGGGTAACAAAAATCTCGACAACAGACTACCTTCCATAATGACAAGGCACCCATCCATTGGAGTAACAAAAATATCAATAACATACTACCTTCCATAATGACAAGGCTTCAATCTATTACAGTAACAAAAATCTCGACTACAGACTATCTTCCATAAAGAAAAGGCTACAATCTATTGTAGTAACAAAAATCTCGACAACAGACTACCTTCCATAATGACATGGCTACCATCCATTGTAGTGACAAAAATCTCGACAATATACTACCTTCTATAATGACAAGGCTACCTTCCATAATGACAAGGATACAATCTATTATAGTAACAAAAATCTCAACAATAGACTACCTTTCATAATGACAAGGCTACCATCCATTGGAATAACAAAAATCTCAACAACAAACTACTTTCCATAATGACATGGCTACCATCCCTTAGAGTAACAAAAATATAGACAACAAACTACATTCCATAATGACAAGGCTACCATCCATTGGAGTAACAAAGATATCGACAGCATACTACCTTCCATAATGACAGGGATACCATCCATTGGAGTAACAAAAATCACGACAACACACTACCTTCCATAATCACAAGGCTACCATCCATTGGAATAACAAAAATATCGACAAAACACTACCTTTCATAATGACAAGTCTACCATCCAATGGAGTAACAAAAATCTCGACAACATACTACCTTCCATAATGAATAGGCTACCATGCATTGGAGTAAGAAAGATATCGACAACATACTACCTTTCATAACGACAAGGATTCAACCCATTGTAGTAACAAAAATCTCGACAATAGACTACCTTCCATAATGACAAGGCTACCATCCAATGGAATAACAAAAATCTCGAAATTAAACTAACTTCCATAATGACAAGGCTACCATCCCTTAGAGTAACAAAAATCTCGACAACAAACTACCTTCCATGATGACTAGCCTACCATCCATAGGAGTAACAAAAATATCGACAACAGACTACCTTCCATAACGACAAGGCTACAATCCATTGTAGTAACAAAAATATCGACAACAGACTACCATCCATAATGACAAGGCTACCATCCAATGTAGTAACAAAAATCTCGACAACATACTACCTTCCATAATGACAAGGCTACCATCCATTGGAGAAACAAAAATCTCGACAACAGACTACCTTCCATAATGACAAGGCTACCATCCATTGGAATAACAAAAATATCGACAACACACTACCTTCAATAATGACAAGGCTATCATCCAATGGAGTAAAAAAAATCTCGACAACAGACTAACTTCCATAATGACTAGGCTACAAACCATTGGAGTAACAAAGATATCGACAACATACTACCTTCCATAACGAAAAGGATACAATCCATTGTAGTTACAAAAATCTCGACAACAGACTACCTTCCATAATGACAAGGCTACCATCCATTGTAGTAAAAAAAATAACGACAATAAACTACCTTCCAAAATGACAAGGCTATCATCGATTGGAGTAACAAAAATCTCGACAACAGACCAACTTCCATAATTACAAGGCTACCATCCATTGGAATAACAAAAATATCGACAACACACTAACTTCCATAATGACAAGGCTACCATCCCTGAGGGTAACAAAAATATCGACAACAGACTACCTTCCATAATGACAAGGCACCCATCCATTGGAGTAACAAAAATATCAATAACATACTACCTTCCATAATGACAAGGCTTCAATCTATTACAGTAACAAAAATCTCGACTACAGACTATCTTCCATAAAGAAAAGGCTACAATCTATTGTAGTAACAAAAATCTCGACAACAAACTACCTTCCATAATGACATGGCTACCATCCATTGTAGTGACAAAAATCTCGACAATATACTACCTTCTATAATGACAAGGCTACCTTCCATAATGACAAGGATACAATCTATTATAGTAACAAAAATCTCAACAATAGACTACCTTTCATAATGACAAGGCTACCATCCATTGGAATAACAAAAATCTCAACAACAAACTACTTTCCATATTTACATGGCTACCATCCCTTAGAGTAAAAAAAATATAGACAACAGACTACATTCCATAATGACAATGCTACCATCCATTGGAGTAACAAAGATATCGACAGCATACTACCTTCCATAATGACAAGGATACCATCCATTGGAGTAACAAAAATCACGACAACACACTACCTTCCATAATGACAAGGCTACCATCCATTGGAATAACAAAAATATAACAACACACTACCTTCCATAATGACAAGGCTATCATCCAATGGAGTAAAAAAAATCTCGACAACAGACTAACTTCCATAATGACTAGGCTACAAACCATTGGAGTAACAAAGATATTGTGGGATTTTGGATCAAACTCTAGTATGATCGAAGTACATGCTGTAGTCGAAGAAGGGTCTAAGCATGTATTTGTCGAAAATGCTTGTTAAATTAGGTTTTAGTGGTTAAACCCTAATTTGTTAAGTTAGCTTGATTATTAAGTTAGCTTGTATAATGGGCCTTGTGGAAAAAGCCCATTAGTTAGTATGTTAGGTTTTATTATAAATAGCATACTAGTCTCTCATCATTGCAACATACAGCAAATCCTGATTTAGGGTGAGAGGGTTATTTGTTATTCTTGTAAACTTGTAATCTTGTTTTCTAAGAGAAAGTAAAGAATAGCAGTTATAACCAATTCTTGTGTTCTTCTTCTTCCGTGTTCGTTATTCCTCCCTATATTCTATACTTAGTTATTGGCATTGAATTCACAACAAATTGGTGCGGTGAGCGTGGAGAAGATGCCCTCAACAAAGTATGAGATTGAAAAGTTCACCGGAGTGAATGATTTCGGTCTATGGCGCTTAAAGATGAAAGCCCTACTGGTTCAGCAGGGTTGTTTGGAAGCGTTGAAGGGAACGACGGCGATGGACGCTGCGTTAACAGAAAGAGAGAAGACGGCCATGATCGAGAAAGCACACAGCGCAATTTTGTTGAGCCTTGGTGATAAGGTTCTTCGACAGGTATCAAAGGAGACGACGGCATCAGGGTTATGGGTGAAACTTGAAAGTTTGTATATGACCAAATCTCTGGTAAATCGACTCTACCTGAAGCAAGCTTTGTATTCATTCAAGATGATTGAAGACAAAGTGTTGGCTGAGCAGTTGGATATGTTCAACAAACTGATTCTTGATCTTGAAAATATTGATGTAAAGATTGATGATGAAGACCAAGCGCTGTTATTGTTGTGCGCTTTGCCCAGATCACATGCTCACTTCAAAGAAACCCTCTTGTATGGAAGAGAGTCCCTGACCTTTGAAGAAGTTCAATCAGCTTTGTACTCTAAGGACTTGAACGAACGTAAGGAGCATAAACCTTCGACGGTTGGTGAAGGTTTGGCTGTTAAAGGAAAATTCGACAAGAGGAAAGGTAAAAATCAGTCGAAGTCTTATAGTGGTGACGCATCTGGTATTAGATGCTATCACTGTAAGAAAGTAGGTCACACAAGAAAGGTGTGCCCTGAACGCCTGAAAGATCATGGAGGTAAGGATAATGGCAATGCAGCTATTGTCCAAGATGATTTCGAATCATCTGATGTTCTTGTGGTTTCAAGCAACAACTCGTCGAAGGAGTGGATTATGGATTCTGGATGCACTTGGCACATGACTCCAAACAAAGACTTGTTCGAGGAATTATGTGATCAAGATGGTGGATCTGTATTGCTGGGAAACAACAAGGCTTGCAAGATTGCAGGCGTTGGATCTGTGAGATTCAAACTCCATGATGAGTCAATAAGATTGTTGACTGAAGTCAGGTATGTACCTGATTTGAAGAGAAATTTGATTTCTCTTGGTGAATTCGACAAGAAAGGATATGTGTTTCAAGGAGAGAAAAGTATCCTGAGAGTCATGAAAGGGTCGAAGGAAGTCTTGAGAGGCGTGAAGAAACAAGGCTTGTATATCCTTGAGGCTGAAGCTGTAAGTGGCTCGACAAATGTTGCATCCACGAAACCTTTGTCGAAGACAGAAATTTGGCACATGAGATTGGGCCATGTGAGTGAAAGGGGTCTGGTTGAATTAGGGAAACAAAATCTGCTTGGTGGAGATAAAGTCGAAAAGCTGAAGTTTTGTGAACCCTGTGTACTTGGAAAGTCCTGTAGAATGAAGTTCAACAAAGGCAAACAAAGAACACATGGATCCCTTGATTACATCCATGCTGATCTTTGGGGGCCTGCAAGGTGTCCATCACATTCAGGAGCAAAGTACTTTCTATCCATAGTAGATGACTATTCCAGAAAGTTATGGGTATTCATCCAGAAGACTAAGGATGAAACTTTTGAGAATTTCAAAAGTTGGAAGACTCTTGTCGAAAATCAAACTGGCAGAAAGGTAAAGAGGTTGAGAACCGACAATGGCCTTGAGTTTTGCAATGAGGCGTTCGACAGTTTTTGTGTTGCCTCGGGTATTGCAAGGCACAGAACTACCGCAGGTACTCCACAACAAAATGGTTTGGCTGAAAGGTTTAATCGAACTATTTTGGAGAGAGTAAGATGCATGTTGACTAGTGCGGGATTAAAGAAGGTGTTTTGGGCTGAGGCTGTTTCGACTGCAGCATATCTGATAAACAGATGTCCTTCGACAGCGTTAGATATGAAGACACCTGAAGAAGTTTGGTCGGGACATCCACCAGATCTCGACAAACTAAGAGTATTTGGCTGTGTAGCCTATGCTCACATTAGGCAAGACAAGGTCGAACCTAGAGCTCTGAAATGCATGTTTATGGGATACCCTGAAGGAGTGAAAGCTTATAGGCTATGGTGCCTAGAGCCAGGTCACAGAAGGTGTATCACCAGTCGAGATGTAGTTTTCAATGAAACTGAAATGGCTTTCAAGAAAACTGATGATGTTGACGAAGAGCTAGAACAGGTAGAGATTCCTGTTGAGGTGGAGCATGTTGATGCTGAAATGCGTATCCCAGATGAAGTCGAAGAAGAAACAGAAGATTCTGATGATGTTGAGGAAACTGTTGATGACTACCTATTGTCGAGAGATAGGCAAAGAAGAGTCATAAAACCACCTCAGAGACTTGGATATGCAGATCTTGTAGCTTATGCCTTAATCTCTGCAAGTGAAGTTCTAGACGAAGAACCTAGAGACTATAAGGAAGTTATAAGGAGTCGAATGAAGACTGAATGGCTAAAGGCCATGCATGATGAGATGAAATCTCTTCATGATAATCACACTTGGGAACTAATCAAGAAACCTGTTGGGGCAAGGTTAGTCAGCTGTAAGTGGATTTTCAAAGTTAAGGAAGGAATTGAAGGAGTAATGTCGAAGAGGTACAAGGCAAGATTAGTCGCAAGGGGTTTCACTCAGAAAGAAGGTGTCGACTTCAATGATGTATTTTCCCCTGTTGTGAAGCACAGATCCATCCGAATGTTGCTTGCCATGGTGGCTCAGTTCGACCTTGAACTGGAACAAATGGATGTGAAGACTGCGTTCTTGTATGGTGACTTAGATGAAACAATCCTGATGAGGCAACCTGAAGGGTATGTCGAAAAGGGGAAAGAAGATTATGTGTGCAAACTGAAGAGATCTTTATATGGACTTAAACAATCTCCTCGACAGTGGAATAAGAGATTCGACAAGTTCATGGAACACATAGGTTTCATTAGAAGTCAGTTCGACCATTGTGTTTACTCCAGATTTCGACCTGAAAATTCATTTGTAATTTTGTTGCTTTATGTTGATGATATTCTGATAGCAAGCAACAATGTCGAAGATGTAATGAGGGTGAAGGCTGAACTCAATAAGGAGTTTGACATGAAGGATCTGGGAGCTGCATCTAGGATTCTTGGAATTGACATTCGAAGAGATAGAAAGCAGTCGAAATTATGCTTATCTCAAGAGGCATACCTACGAAAGATTCTTGACAAGTTTGGTATGTCGAATTCAAAGCCTGTTGTGACTCCAACAAACCCTCAATTCAAGCTGAGCATTGATCAATGTCCCAGTACTGATGTTGAAAGAACATATATGAACAGCATCCCATATGCTAATATAGTTGGTTCTTTGATGTATGCTATGGTCTGTACTAGACCCGACATAGCATATGCAGTAAGTCTTGTAAGCAGGTACATGGCGAATCCTGGAAAGGCTCACTGGCAAGCGCTAAAGTGGATTCTAAGGTACATAAATGGGTCTCTGAACAGAGTCTTAATTTATGGTGGAGCCTTGGGTGAAGATAGTAAAGCAGCTGTCGAAGGCTATGTTGACTCTGATTATGCAGGCTGTATGGATTCCAGAAAATCTATTTCTGGATATGTTTTCACTATGTTTGGTACAGCAATTAGTTGGAAAGCAACTCTTCAGAAGGTTGTTGCCCTATCAACTACTGAAGCAGAATATATTGCCCTAACTGAAGCTGTGAAAGAAGCATTGTGGCTTGAAGGTTTTGCAAAGGAACTGAAACTTCAAGGTCAAGGTATCACTGTTAAATGTGATAGTCAAAGTGCAATACACCTGTCGAAGAACTCAGCCTATCATGAGCGAACCAAGCACATAGATGTGAGACTGCATTTCGTCAGAGGGGTAATCGAGCGTGGAGAAGTCCAAGTGCTGAAGGTCTCGACAGATCACAATGCCGCTGATATGATCACCAAAACATTGCCAAGTTGCAAGTTTTTCCACTGTATGCAGTTGATAAAGCTGCATGAAGAAAGCTAGTTAGTGTCTCTTGATACTGTAGAGTTAGGTCCAAGGTGGAGATTTGTGGGATTTTGGATCAAACTCTAGTATGATCGAAGTACATGCTGTAGTCGAAGAAGGGTCTAAGCATGTATTTGTCGAAAATGCTTGTTAAATTAGGTTTTAGTGGTTAAACCCTAATTTGTTAAGTTAGCTTGATTATTAAGTTAGCTTGTATAATGGGCCTTGTGGAAAAAGCCCATTAGTTAGTATGTTAGGTTTTATTATAAATAGCATACTAGTCTCTCATCATTGCAACATACAGCAAATCCTGATTTAGGGTGAGAGGGTTATTTGTTATTCTTGTAAACTTGTAATCTTGTTTTCTAAGAGAAAGTAAAGAATAGCAGTTATAACCAATTCTTGTGTTCTTCTTCTTCCGTGTTCGTTATTCCTCCCTATATTCTATACTTAGTTATTGGCATTGAATTCACAACAGATATCGACAACATACTACCTTCCATAACGAAAAGGATACAATCCATTGTAGTAACAAAAATCTCGACAACAGACTACCTTCCATAATGACAAGGCTACCATCCATTGTAGTAAAAAAAATCACGACAATTAACTACCTTCCAAAATGAAAAGGCTATCATCCATTGGAGTAACAAAAATCTCGACAACAGACCAACTTCCATAATTACAAGGCTACCATCCATTGGAATAACAAAAATATCGACAACACACTAACTTCCATAATGACAAGGCTACCATCCCTGAGGGTAACAAAAATATCGACAACAGACTACCTTCCATAATGACAAGGCACCCATCCATTGGAGTAACAAAAATATCAATAACATACTACCTTCCATAATGACAAGGCTTCAATCTATTACAGTAACAAAAATCTGGACTACAGACTATCTTCCATAAAGAAAAGGCTAAAATCTATTGTAGTAACAAAAATCTCGACAACAGACTACCTTCCATAATGACATGGCTACCATCCATTGTAGTGACAAAAATCTCGACAATATACTACCTTCTATAATGACAAGGCTACCTTCCATAATGACAAGGATACAATCTATTATAGTAACAAAAATCTCAACAATAGACTACCTTTCATAATGACAAGGCTACCATCCATTGGAATAACAAAAATCTCAACAACAAACTACTTTCCATATTTACATGGCTACCATCCCTTAGAGTAACAAAAATATAGACAACAGACTACATTCCATAATGACAATGCTACCATCCATTGGAGTAACAAAGATATCGACAGCATACTACCTTCCATAATGACAAGGATACCATCCATTGGAGTAACAAAAATCACGACAACACACTACCTTCCATAATGACAAGGCTACCATCCATTGGAATAACAAAAATATCGACAACACACTACCTTCCATAATGACAAGGCTATCATCCAATGGAGTAAAAAAAATCTCGACAACAGACTAACTTCCATAATGACTAGGCTACAAACCATTGGAGTAACAAAGATATCGACAACATACTACCTTCCATAACGAAAAGGATACAATCCATTGTAGTAACAAAAATCTCGACAACAGACTACCTTCCATAATGACAAGGCTACCATCCATTGTAGTAAAAAAAATCACGACAATTAACTACCTTCCAAAATGACAAGGCTATCATCCATTGGAGTAACAAAAATCTCGACAACAGACCAACTTCCATAATTACAAGGCTACCATCCATTGGAATAACAAAAATATCGACAACACACTAACTTCCATAATGACAAGGCTACCATCCCTGAGGGTAACAAAAATATCGACAACAGACTACCTTCCATAATGACAAGGCACCCATCCATTGGAGTAACAAAAATATCAATAACATACTACCTTCCATAATGACAAGGCTTCAATCTATTACAGTAACAAAAATCTGGACTACAGACTATCTTCCATAAAGAAAAGGCTACAATCTATTGTAGTAACAAAAATCTCGACAACAGACTACCTTCCATAATGACATGGCTACCATCCATTGTAGTGACAAAAATCTCGACAATATACTACCTTCTATAATGACAAGGCTACTTTCCATAATGACAAGGATACAATCTATTATAGTAACAAAAATCTCAACAATAGACTACCTTTCATAATGACAAGGCTACCATCCATTGGAATAACAAAAATCTCAACAACAAACTACTTTCCATAATGACATGGCTACCATCCCTTAGAGTAACAAAAATATAGACAACAGACTACATTCCATAATGACAAGGCTACCATCCATTGGAGTAACAAAGATATCGACAGCATACTACCTTCCATAATGACAAGGATACCATCCATTGGAGTAACAAAAATCACGACAACACACTACCTTCCATAATGAGAGGGCTACCATCCATTGGAATAACAAAAATATCGACAAAACACTACCTTTCATAATGACAAGGCTACCATCCAATGGAGTAACAAAAATCTCGACAACATACTACCTTCCATAATGACTAGGCTACCATGCATTGGAGTAAGAAAGATATCGACAACATACTACCTTTCATAACGAATAGGATTCAACCCATTGTAGTAACAAAAATCTCGACAATAGACTACCTTCCATAATGACAAGGCTACCATCCAATGGAATAACAAAAATCTCGAAATTAAACTAACTTCCATAATGACAAGGCTACCATCCCTTAGAGTAACAAAAATCTCGACAACAAACTACCTTCCATGATGACTAGCCTACCATCCATAGGAGTAACAAAAATATCGACAACAGACTACCTTCCATAACGACAAGGCTACAATCCATTATAGTAACAAAAATATCGACAACAGACTACCATCCATAATGACAAGGCTACCATCCAATGTAGTAACAAAAATCTCGACTACATACTACCTTCCATAATGACAAGGCTACCATCCATTGGAGTAACAAAAATCTCGACAACAGACTACCTTCCATAATGATAAGGCTACCATCCATTGGAATAACAAAAATATCGACAACACACTACCTTCCATAATGACAAGGCTACCATCCATTGGATTAACAAAAATATCAACAATAGACTACCTTCCATAATGACAAGGCTACCATCCATTGGAGTAACAAAGATATCGACAACATACTACCTTCCATAATGACAAGGATACCTTCCATTGGAGTAACAAAAATCATGACAACAGACTACCTTCCATAATGACAAGTCTATCATCCATCGGAATAACAAAAATATCGACAACACACAACCTTCCATAATGACAAGGCTACCATCCAATGGAGTAACAAAAATCTCGACATCAGACTACCTTCCATAATGACTAGGCTACCATCCATTAGAGTAAGAAAGATATCGACAACATACTACCTTCCATAAGGACAAGAATACAATCCATTATAGTAACACAAATCTTGACAACAGACTACCTTCCATAATGACAAGGCTACCATCCATTGGAATAACAAAAATCTCGACAATAAACTAACTTCCATAATGAGAAGGCTACCATCCCTTAGAGTAACAAAAATCTCGACTACAGACTATCTTCCATAAAGAAAAGGCTACAATCTATTGTAGTAACAAAAATCTCGACAACAGACTACCTTCCATAATGACATGGCTACCATCCATTGTAGTGACAAAAATCTCGACAATATACTACCTTCTATAATGACAAGGCTACCTTCCATAATAATAAGGATACAATCTATTATAGTAACAAAAATCTCGACAACAGACTACCTTTCATAATGACAAGGCTACCATACATTGGAGTAAGAAAGATATCGACAACATACTACCTTCCATAATAACAAGGATACAACCCATTGTAGTAACAAAAATCTCGACAATAGACTACCTTCCATAATGACAAGGCTACCATCCAATGGAATAACAAAATTATCGACAATAAACTAACTTCCATGATGACAAGGCTACCATCCCTTAGAGTAAAAAAAATCTCGACAACAGATTACCTTCCATGATGACTAGCCTACCATCCATAGGAGTAACAAAAATATCGACAACAGACTACCTTCCATAACGACAAGGCTACAATCCATTGTAGTAACAAAAATATCGACAACAGACTACCATCCATAATGACAAGGCTACCATCCAATGTAGTAACAAAAATCTCGACTACATACTACCTTCCATAATGACAAGGCTACCATCCATTGGAGTAACAAAAATCTCGACAACAGACTACCTTCCATAATGATAAGGCTACCATCCATTGGAATAACAAAAATATCGACAACACACTACCTTCCATAATGACAAGGCTACCATCCATTGGATTAACAAAAATATCAACAATAGACTACCTTCCATAATGACAAGGCTACCATCCATTGGAGTAACAAAGATATCGACAACATACTACCTTCCATAATGACAAGGATACCTTCCATTGGAGTAACAAAAATCATGACAACAGACTACCTTCCATAATGACAAGTCTATCATCCATCGGAATAACAAAAATATCGACAACACACAACCTTCCATAATGACAAGGCTACCATCCAATGGAGTAACAAAAATCTCGACATCAGACTACCTTCCATAATGACTAGGCTACCATCCATTAGAGTAAGAAAGATATCGACAACATACTACCTTCCATAACGACAAGAATACAATCCATTATAGTAACAAAAATCTTGACAACAGACTACCTTCCATAATGACAAGGCTACCATCCATTGGAATAACAAAAATCTCGACAATAAACTAACTTCCATAATGAGAAGGCTACCATCCCTTAGAGTAACAAAAATCTCGACTACAGACTATCTTCCATAAAGAAAAGGCTACAATCTATTGTAGTAACAAAAATCTCGACAACAGACTACCTTCCATAATGACATGGCTACCATCCATTGTAGTGACAAAAATCTCGACAATATACTACCTTCTATAATGACAAGGCTACCTTCCATAATAATAAGGATACAATATATTATAGTAACAAAAATCTCGACAACAGACTACCTTTCATAATGACAAGGCTACCATACATTGGAGTAAGAAAGATATCGACAACATACTACCTTCCATAATAACAAGGATACAACCCATTGTAGTAACAAAAATCTCGACAATAGACTACCTTCCATAATGACAAGGCTACCATCCAATGGAATAACAAAATTATCGACAATAAACTAACTTCCATGATGACAAGGCTACCATCCCTTAGAGTAAAAAAAATCTCGACAACAGATTACCTTCCATAATGACTAGGCTACCATCCATTGGAGTAACAAAAATATCGACAATAGACTACCTTCCATAACGACAGCGCTACAATCCATTTTAGTAACAAAAATCTTGACAACAGACTACCATCCATAATGACAAGGCTACCATCCAATGTAGTAACAAAATTCTCGACAACAGACTACCTTCCATAATGACAAGCCTACCATCCATTGGAGTAACAAAAATCTCGACAACAGACTACCTTCCATAATGACAAGGCTACCATCCATTGGAATAACAAAAATATCGACAACACACTACCTTCCATAATGACAAGGCTACCATGCATTGGATTAACAAAAATCTCGACAATAGACTACCTTCCATAATGACAAGGCTACCATCCATTGGAGTAACAAAGATATCGACAACATACTACCTTCCATAATGACAAGGATACCTTCCATTGGAGTAACAAAAATCATGACAACAGACTACCTTCCATAATGACAAGTCTACCATCCATCGGAATAACAAAAATATCGACAACACACAACCTTCCATAATGACAAGGCTACCATCCAATGGAGTAACAAAAATCTCGACATCAGACTACCTTCCATAATGACTAGGCTACCATCCATTAGAGTAAGAAAGATATCGACAACATACTACCTTCCATAACGACAAGAATACAATCCATTATAGTAACAAAAATCTTGACAACAGACTACCTTCCATAATGACAAGGCTACCATCCATTGGAATAACAAAAATCTCGACAATAAACTAACTTCCATAATGAGAAGGCTACCATCCCTTAGAGTAACAAAAATCTCGACAACAGACTACCTTCCATAATGATTAGGCTACCATCCATTGGAGTAACAAAGATATCGACAACATACTACCTTCCATAACGACAAGGCTACAATGCATTGTAGTAACAAAAATCTCTATAACAGACTACAATACATAATGAAAAGGCTCAATCCATTGTAGTAACAAAAATCTCGACAATAGACTACCTTCCATAACGACAAGGCTACCATCCATTGGATTAAAAAAATCTCGACAACACACTACCTTCCATAATGACAAGGCTACCATCTATTGGATTAACAAAAATCTCGACAATAGACTACCTTCCATAATGACAAGGCTACCATCCATTGGAGTAACAAAGATATCGACAACATACTACCTTCCATAATGACAAGGATACCAGCCATTGGAGTAACAAAAATCACAACAACATACTACCTTCCATAATGACAAGGATACCATCCATTGGAATAACAAAAATATAGACAACAGATTACATTCCATAACGACAAGGCTACCATCCATTGGAGTAACAAAGATATCGACAACATACTACCTTTCATAATGACAAGGATACCATCCATTGGAGTAACAAAAATCACGACAACAAACTACCTTTTATAACTACAAGGCTACCATCCATTGGAATAACAAAAATATCAACAATAGACTACCTTCCATAATGACAAGGCTACCATCCATTGGAGTAACAAAGATATCGACAAAATACTACCTTCCATAATGACAAGGCTACCATCCATTAGAATAACAAAAATATCGACAACACACTAACTTCCATAATGACAAGGCTACCATCCCTGAGAGTAACAAAAATCTCGACAATAGACTACCTTCCATAATGACAAGGCTACCATCCATTGGAGTAACAAAGATATCGACAACATACTACCTTCCATAATGACAAGGATACCATCCAATGGAGTAAAAAAAATCTCGACAACAGGCTACCTTCCATAATGACTAGGCTACTATCCTTTGGAGTAACAAAAATATCGATAACAGACTACCTTCCATAACGACAAGGCTACAATCCATTGTAGTAATAAAAATCTCAACAATAGACTACCTTTCATAATGACAAGGCTACCATCCATTGTAGTGACAAAAATCTCGACAACAGACTACCTTCCATAATGACAAGGCACCCATCCATTGGAGTAACAAGAATCTCGACAACATACTACCTTCCATAATGACAAGGCTTCAATCTATTATAGTAACAAAAATATCGACAACAAACTATCTTTCATAACGAAAAGGCTACAAGCTATTGTAGTAACAAAAATCTCGACAATAGACTACCTTCCATAATTACATGGCTACCATCCATTGTAGTGACAAAAATCTCGACAATATACTACCTTCTATAATGACAAGGCTATCATCCATTGGAGTAACAAAAATCTCGACAACAGACTACCTTCCATAATAATAAGGATACAATCTATTATAGTAACAAAAATCTCGACAATAGACTACCTTTCATAATGACAAGGCTACCATCCATTGGAATAACAAAAATCTCGACAACAAACTACTTTCCATAATGACAAGGCTACCATCCCTTAGAGTAACAAAAATCTTGACAACACACTACATTCCATAATGACAAGGCTACCATCCATTGGAGTAACAAAGATATCGACAACATACTAACTTCCATAATGACAAGGATACCATCCATTGGAGTAACAAAAATCACGACAACATACTACCTTCCATAATGACAAGGCTACCATCCATTGGAGTAACAAAAATATCGACAATAGACTACCTTCCATAATGACTAGGCTACCATACATTGGAGTAAGAAAGATATCGACAACATACTACCTTCCATAACAACAAGGATACTACCCATTGTAGTAACAAAAATCTCGACAATAGACTACCTTCCACAATGACAAGGCTACCATCCAATGGAATAACAAAATTATCAACAATTAACTAACTTACATAATGACAAGGCTGCCATCCCTTAGAGTAAAAAAAATCTCGACAACAGATTACCTTCCATAATGACTAGGCTACCATCCATTGGAGTATTAAAAATATCGACAACAGACTACCTTCCATAACGACAAGGCTACAATCCATTGTAGTAACAAAAATCTCGACAACACACAACCTTCCATGATGACAAGGCTACCATCCAATGGAGTAACAAAAATATCGACAACAGACTACCATCCAAAATGACTAGGATACCATCCATTGGAGTAAGAAAGATATCGACAACATACTACCATCCATAACGACAAGGATACAATCCATTGTAGTAACAAAAATCTCGACAACAGACTACCTTCCATAATGACAAGGCTACCATCCATTGGAATAACAAAAATCTCGGCAATAAACTAACTTCCATAATTACAAGGCTACCATCCCTTAGAGTAACAAAAATATCGATAACAGACTACCTTTCATAATGACTAGGCTACCATCCATTAGAGTAACAAAGATATCGACAACAGACTACCTTCCATAACGACAATGATACAATCCATTGTAGTAACAAAAATTTCGACAACAGACTACCTTCCATAATGACAAGGCTACCATCCATTGGAATAACAAAAATATCGACAATAAACTAACTTCCATAATGACAAGGCTACCATCGCTTAGAGTAACAAAAATCTCGACAACATACTACCTTCCACAATGACTAGGCTACCATCCATTTGAGTAACAAAGATATCGACATCAAACTACCTTCCATAACGACAAGGCTACAATCCATTGTAGTAACAAAAATATCGACAACAGACTACCTTCCATAATGACTAGGCTACCATCCATTGGAGTAACAAATATATCGACAACAAACTACCTTCTATAACGACAAGGCTACAATCCATTGGATTAACAAAAATCTCGACAATAGACTACCTTCCATAATGACAAGGCTACCATCCATTGGACTAACAAAAATCACAATAACATACTACCTTCCATAATGACAAGGATACCATCCATTGGAATAATAAAAATATCGAAAACACACTACCTTCCATAATGACAAGGCTACCATCCAATGGAGTAACAAAAATCTCGACAACAGACAACCTTCCATAATGACTAGGATACCATCCATTGGAGTAAGAAAGATATCGACAACATACAACCTTCCATAACGATAATGATACAATCCGTTGTAGTAACAAAAATCTCGATAACAGACTACCTTCCATAATGACAAGGCTACCATCCATTGGAATAACAAAAATCTCGACAACAGACTACCTTCCATAATGACAAGGCTACCATCCATTGGAATAACAAAAATCTCGACAATAAACTAACTTCCATAATGACAAGGCTACCATCCCTTAGAGTAACAAAAATATCGATAAAATACTACCTTCCATAATGACTAGGCTACCATCCATTTGAGTAACAAAGATATCCACATCAAACTACCTTCCATAACGACAAGGCTACAATCCATTGCAGTAACAAAAATCTCGACAACAGACTACCTTCCATAATGACTAGGCTACCATCCATTGGAGTAACAAAGATATCAACAACAAAATACCTTCTATAACGACAAGGCTACAATCCATCGGATTAACAAAAATCTCGACAATAGACTACCTTCCATAATGACAAGGCTACTATCCATTGGAGTAACAAAGATATCGACAAAATACTACCTTCCATAATGACAAGGCTACCATCCATTGGAATAACAAAAATATCGACAAAACACTAACTTCCATAATGACAAGGCTACCATCCCTGAGAGTAATAAAAATCTCGATAACAGACTACCTTCCATAATGACAAGGCTACCATCCATTGGAGTAACAAAGATATCGACAACATACTACCTTCCATAATGACAAGGATACCATCCATTGGAGTAACAAGAATCTCGACAACAGACTACCTTCCATAATGACTAGGCTACCATCCTTTGGAGTAACAAAAATATCGATAACAGACTACCTTCCATAACGACAAGGCTACAATCCATTGTAGTAATAAAAATATAAACAATAGACTACCTTTCATAATGACAAGGCTACCATCCATTGTAGTGACAAAAATCTCAACAACAGACTTCCTTCAATAATGACAAGGCACCCATCCATTGGAGTAACAAGAATCTCGACAACATACTACCTTCCATAATGACAAGGCTTCAATCTATTATAGTAACAAAAATCTCGACAACAGACTATCTTCCATAACGAAAAGGCTACAATCTATTGTAGTAACAAAAATCTCGACAACAGACTACCTTCCATAATGACATGGCTACCATCCATTGTAGTGACAAAAATCTCGACAATATACTACCTTCTATAATGACAAGGCTACCATCCATTGGAGTAACAAAAATATCGACAACAGACTACCTTTCAAAATGACAAGACTACCATCTATTGGAATAACAAAAATCTCGACAACAAACTACTTTCCATAATGACAAGGCTACCATCCAATGGAGTAACAAAAATATCGACAACAGACTACCTTCCATAATGACTAGGATACCATCCATTGGAGTAAGAAAGATATCTACAACATACTACCTTCCATAACGACAAGGATACAATCCATTGTAGTAACAAAAATCTCGACAACAGACTACCTTCCATAATGACAAGGATACCATCCATTGGAATTACAAAAGTATCGACAACACTCTACCTTCCATAATGACAAGGCTACCATCTCTTAGAGTAACAAAAATCTCGACAACATACTAGCTTCCATAATGACTAGGCTACCATCCATTTGAGTAACAAAGATATCGACGTCAAACTACCTTCCATAACGACAAGGCTATAATCCATTGTAGTAACAAAAATCTCGACAACAGACTACCTTCCATAATGACTAGGCTACCATCCATTGGAGTAACAAAGATATCGACAACAAACTACCTTCCATAACGACAAGGCTACAATCCATTGTAGTAACAAAAATCTCGACAACAGACTACCATCCATAATGACAAGGCTACCATCCAATGTAGTAACAAAAATCTCGACAACAGACTACCTTCCATAATGACAAGGCTACCATCCATTGGAGTAACAAAAATCTCGACAACAGACTACCTTCCATAATGACAAGCCTACCATCCATTGGAATAACAAAAATATCGTCAACACACTACCTTCCATAATGACAAGGCTAATATCCATTGGATTAACAAAAATCTCGACAATAGACTACCTTCCATAATGACAAGGCTACCATCCATTGGAATAACAAAAATATCGACAACACACTAACTACCATAATGACAAGGCTACCATCCCTGAGAGTAACAAAAATCTCGACAACAGACTACCTTCCATAATGACAAGGATACCATCCATTGGAGTAACAAGAATCTCGACAACAAACTACCTTCCTTAATGACTAGGCTACCATCCTTTGGAGTAACAAAAATATCGATAACAAACTACCTTCCATAATGACAAGGCTTCAATCTATTGTAGTAATAAAAATATCGACAATAGACTACCATTCATAATGACAAGGCTACCATCCATTGTAGTGACAAAAATCTCGACAACAGACTACCTTCAATAATGACAAGGCACCCATCCATTGGAGTAACAAGAATCTCGACAACATACTACCTTCCATAATGACAAGACTTCAATCTATTATAGTAACAAAAATATCGACAACAGACTATCTTCCATAACGAAAAGGCTACAATCTATTGTAGTAACAAAAATCTCGACAACAGACTACCTTCCATAATGACATGGCTACCATCCATTGTAGTGACAAAAATCTCGATAATATACTACCTTCTATAATGACAAGGCTACCATCCATTGGAGTAAGATAGATATCGACAACATACTACCTTCCATAATGACAAGGCTACCATCCATTGGAATAACAAAAATCTCGACAACAAGCTACTTTCCATAATGACAAGGCTACCATCCCTTAGAGTAACAAAAATCTAGACAACATACTACATTCCTTAATGACAAGGCTACCATCCATTGGAGTAACAAAGATATCGACAATAGACTACCTTTCATAATGACAAGGCTACCATCCATTGTAGTGACAAAAATCTCGACAACAGACTACCTTCAATAATGACAAGGCACCCATCCATTGGAGTAACAAGAATCTCGACAACATACTACCTTCCATAATGACAAGACTTCAATCTATTATAGTAACAAAAATATCGACAACAGACTATCTTCCATAACGAAAAGGCTACAATCTATTGTAGTAACAAAAATCTCGACAACAGACTACCTTCCATAATGACATGGCTACCATCCATTGTAGTGACAAAAATCTCGACAATATACTACCTTCTATAATGACAAGGCTACCATCCATTGGAGTAAGATAGATATCGACAACATACTACCTTCCATAATGACAAGGCTACCATACATTGGAATAACAAAAATCTCGACAACAAGCTACTTTCCATAATGACAAGGCTACCATCCCTTAGAGTAACAAAAATCTAGACAACATACTACATTCCTTAATGACAAGGCTACCATCCATTGGAGTAACAAAGATATCGACAACATAGTACCTTCAATAATGACAAGGATACCATCCATTGGAGTAACAAAAATCACGACAACAGACTACCTTCCATAATGACAAGGCTACCATCCATTGGAATAACAAAAATATCGACAACACACTACCTTCCATAATGACAAGGCTACCATCCAATGGAGTAACAAAAATCTCGACAACAGACTACCTTCCATAATGACTAGGCTACCATACATTGGAGTAAGAAAGATATCGACAACATACTACCTTCCATAACGACAAGGATACAACCCATTGTAGTAACAAAAATCTCGACAACAGACTACCTTCCGTAATGACAAGGCTACCATCCAAGTGAATAACAAAATTCTCGACAATATACAAACTTAAATAATGACAAGGCTACCATCCCTTAGAGTAACAAAAATCTAGACAATATACTACCTTCCATAATGACGAGGCTACCATCCATTGGAGTAACAAAGATATCGACAACAGACTACCTTCCATAACGACAAGGCTACAATGCATTGTAGTAACAAAAATCTCGACAACAGACTATAATCCATAATGACAATGCTCAATCCATTGCAGTAACAAAAATCTCGACAACAGACTACCTTTCATAATGACAAGGCTACCATCCATTGGAGTAAAGAAATCTCCACAACAGACTACTTTCCATAATGACAAGGCTACCAGCCATTGGAATAACAAAAATATCGACAACACACTACCTTCCATAATGACAAGGCTACCATCCATTGGATTAACAAAAATCTCGACAATAGACTACCTTCCATAATGACAAGGATACCATCCATTGGAGTAACAAAGATATCGATAACATACAACCTTCCATAATGACAAGGATACCATCCATTGGAGTAACAAAGATATCCATAACAGACTACCTTCCATAACGACAAGGCTACAATCCACTGTAGTAACAAAAATATCGACAATAGACTACCTTCCATAATGACAAAGCTACCATCCATTGGAATATAAAAAATATCGACAACACACTACCTTCCATAATGACAAGGCTACCATCCATTGGAGTAACAAAAATCTCGACAACAGACTACCTTCCATAATGACAAGGCTACCATCCATTGGAGTAACAAAGATATCGACAACATACTACCTTCCATAATGACAAGGATACCATCCTTTGGAGTAACAAAAATCTCGACAACAGACTACCTTCCATAATGACTAGGCTACCATCCTTTGGAGTAACAAAGATATCCATAACAGACTACCTTCCATAACGACAAGGCTACAATCCATTGTAGTAACAAAAATCTCGACAATAGACTACCTTCCATAATGACAAGGCTACCATCCATTGGAGTAACAAGAATCTTGACAACATACTACCTTCCGTAATGACAAGGATACAATCTATTATAGTAACAAAAATCTCGACAACAGACTATCTTCCATAACGACATGGATACAATCTATTATAGTAACAAAAATCTCGACAACAGACTATCTTCCATAACGATAAGGCTACAATCCATTGTAGTAACAAAAATCTCGACAACAGACTACCTTCCATAATGACAAGGCTACCATCCATTGTAGTGACAAAAATCTCGACAATATACTACCTTCTATAATGACAAGGCTACCATCCATTGGAGTAACAAAAATCTCGACAATATACTACCTTGCATAATGACAAGGCTACAATCTATTATAGTAACAAAAAGCTCAACAATAGACTACCTTTCATAATGACAAGGCTATAATCCATTGTAGTAACAAAAATCTCGACAACAGACTACCTTCCATAATGACAAGGCTACCATCCATTGGAATAACAAAAATCTCGTCAACAGACTACCTTCCATAATGACAAGGCTACCATCCATTGGAGTAAAAAAAATCTCGACACCAAACTACCTTCCATAATGACAAGGCAACAATCTATTATAGTAACAAAAACCTCGACAATAGACTAATTTTCATAATGACAAGGCTACCATCCTTTGTAATAACAAAAATCTCGACAACAAAATACTTTCCATAACGACAAGGCTACCATCCCTTAGAGTAAAAAAAATCTCGACAACACACTTCCTTCCATAAAGACAAGGCTACCACCCCTTGGATTAACAAAGATCTCGACAACAGATTACCTTCCATAATGACAAGGCTACCATCCATTGGAGTAACAACGATATCGACAACATACTACCTTCCATAATGACAAGGATACCATCCATTCGAGTAACCAAAATCACGACAACAGACTACCTTCCATAATGACAAGGATACCATCCATTCGAGTAACAAAAATCACGACAATAGACTACCTTCAATAATGACAAGGCTACCATCCAATGGAATAACAAAAATATCGACAACACACTACCTTCCATAATGACTAGGCTACCATCCAATGGAGTAACAAAATCTCGACAACAGACTACCTTCCATAATGACTAGGCTACCATCCATTGGTATAAGAAAGATATCGACAACATACTACCTTCCATAACGACAAGGATACAATCCATTGCAGTAACAAAAATCTCGACAACAGAATACCTTCCATAATGACAAGGCTACCATCCATTGGAATAACAAAAATCTCGTCAATAAACTAACTTCCATAATGACAAGGCTACCATCCCTTAGAGTAACAAAAAACTCGACAACATACTACCTTCCATAATGACTAGGCTACCATCCATAAGAGTAACAAAGACATCGACAACAGACTACCTTCAATAAGAACAAGGCTACAATCCATTGTAGTAACAAAAATATCGATAGCAAACTACCTTCCATAATGACTGGGCTATCATCCAATGTAGTAACAAAAATATCGACAACAAACTACTTTCCATAATGACAAGGCTACCATCCATTGGAGTAACAAAAATCTCGACAACTGACTACTTTCCATAATGACAAGGCTACCATCCATTGGAGTAACAAAAATCTCGACAATAGACTACCTTCCATAATGACAAGGCTACCATCTATTTGGGTAACAAAGATATCGACAACATACTATCTTCCATAATGATAAGGATACCATCCTTTGGAGTAACAAAGATATCGATAACAGACTACCTTCCATAATGAAAATGCTACAATCCATTGTAGTAACAAAAATCTCGACAATAGACTACCTTCCATAATGACAAGGCTACCATCCATTGTAGTGACAAAAATCTCGACAATAGACTACCTTCCATAATGACAAGGCTACCATCCATTGTAGTGACAAAAATCTCGACAATATACTACCTTCTATAATGACAAGGCTACCATCCATTGCAGTAACAAAAATCTCGACAATAGACTACCTTACATAATGACAAGGCTACAATCTTTTATAGTAACAAAAAGCTCAACAATAGACTACCTTTCATAATGACAAGGTTATAATCCATTGTAGTAACAAAAATCTCGACAACAGACTACCTTCCATAATGACAAGGCTACCATCCATTGGAATAACAAAAATATCGTCAACAGACTACCTTCCATAATGACAAGGCTACCATCCATTTGATTAACAAAGATATTGACAACATACTACCTTCCATAATGACAAGGATACCATACATTGGAGTAACAAAAATCACGACAATAGACTACCTTCCATAATGACAAGGCTACCATCCATTGGAATAACAAAAATATCGACAACACACTACCTTCTATAATGACAAGGCTACCATACAATGGAGTACCAAAAATCTCGACAACAGACTACCTTCCATAATGACTAGGCTACCATCCATTGGAGTAAGAAAGATATCGACAACATACTACCTTCCATAACAAAAAGGATATAATCCATTGTAGTAACAAAAATCTCGACAACAGACTACCTTCCCTAATGACAAGGCTACCATCCATTGTAGTAACAAAAATCTCGACAATAAACTACCTTCGATAATGACAAGGCTATCATCCATTGGAGTAACAAAAATCTCGATAACATACCACCTTCCATAATGACAAGGCTACTATCCATTGGAATAACAAAAATATCGAGAACACACTAACTTCCATAATGACAAGGCTACCATCCATTGGAGTAACAAAAATCTCGACACCAAACTACATTCCATAATGACAAGGCTACAATCTATTATAGTAACAAAAACCTCGACAATAGACTAATTTTCATAATGACAAGGCTACCATCCTTTGGAATAACAAAAATCTCGACAACAAAATACTTTCCATACCGACAAGGCTACCATCCCTTAGAGTAAAAAAAATCTCAACAACACACTACCTTCCATAAAGACAAGGCTACCACCCCTTGGATTAACAAAAATCTCAACAACAGATTACCTTCCATAATGACAAGGCTACCATCCATTGGAGTAACAACGATATCGACAACATACTACCTTCCATAATGACAAGGATACCATCCATTCGAGTAACAAAAATCACGACAACAGACTACCTTCCATAATGACAAGGCTACCATCCAATGGAATAACAAAAATGTCGACAACACACTACCTTCCATAATGACAAGGCTACCATCCATTGTAGTGACAAAAATCTCGACAACAGACTACCTTCAATAATGACAAGGCACCCATCCATTGGAGTAACAAGAATCTCGACAACATACTACCTTCCATAATGACAAGACTTCAATCTATTATAGTAACAAAAATATCGACAACAGACTATCTTCCATAACGAAAAGGCTACAATCTATTGTAGTAACAAAAATCTCGACAACAGACTACCTTCCATAATGACATGGCTACCATCCATTGTAGTGACAAAAATCTCGATAATATACTACCTTCTATAATGACAAGGCTACCATCCATTGGAGTAAGATAGATATCGACAACATACTACCTTCCATAATGACAAGGCTACCATCCATTGGAATAACAAAAATCTCGACAACAAGCTACTTTCCATAATGACAAGGCTACCATCCCTTAGAGTAACAAAAATCTAGACAACATACTACATTCCTTAATGACAAGGCTACCATCCATTGGAGTAACAAAGATATCGACAATAGACTACCTTTCATAATGACAAGGCTACCATCCATTGTAGTGACAAAAATCTCGACAACAGACTACCTTCAATAATGACAAGGCACCCATCCATTGGAGTAACAAGAATCTCGACAACATACTACCTTCCATAATGACAAGACTTCAATCTATTATAGTAACAAAAATATCGACAACAGACTATCTTCCATAACGAAAAGGCTACAATCTATTGTAGTAACAAAAATCTCGACAACAGACTACCTTCCATAATGACATGGCTACCATCCATTGTAGTGACAAAAATCTCGACAATATACTACCTTCTATAATGACAAGGCTACCATCCATTGGAGTAAGATAGATATCGACAACATACTACCTTCCATAATGACAAGGCTACCATACATTGGAATAACAAAAATCTCGACAACAAGCTACTTTCCATAATGACAAGGCTACCATCCCTTAGAGTAACAAAAATCTAGACAACATACTACATTCCTTAATGACAAGGCTACCATCCATTGGAGTAACAAAGATATCGACAACATAGTACCTTCAATAATGACAAGGATACCATCCATTGGAGTAACAAAAATCACGACAACAGACTACCTTCCATAATGACAAGGCTACCATCCATTGGAATAACAAAAATATCGACAACACACTACCTTCCATAATGACAAGGCTACCATCCAATGGAGTAACAAAAATCTCGACAACAGACTACCTTCCATAATGACTAGGCTACCATACATTGGAGTAAGAAAGATATCGACAACATACTACCTTCCATAACGACAAGGATACAACCAATTGTAGTAACAAAAATCTCGACAACAGACTACCTTCCGTAATGACAAGGCTACCATCCAAGTGAATAACAAAATTCTCGACAATATACAAACTTAAATAATGACAAGGCTACCATCCCTTAGAGTAACAAAAATCTAGACAATATACTACCTTCCATAATGACGAGGCTACCATCCATTGGAGTAACAAAGATATCGACAACAGACTACCTTCCATAACGACAAGGCTACAATGAATTGTAGTAACAAAAATCTCGACAACAGACTATAATCCATAATGACAATGCTCAATCCATTGCAGTAACAAAAATCTCGACAACAGACTACCTTTCATAATGACAAGGCTACCATCCATTGGAGTAAAGAAATCTCCACAACAGACTACTTTCCATAATGACAAGGCTACCAGCCATTGGAATAACAAAAATATCGACAACACACTACCTTCCATAATGACAAGGCTACCATCCATTGGATTAACAAAAATCTCGACAATAGACTACCTTCCATAATGACAAGGATACCATCCATTGGAGTAACAAAGATATCGATAACATACAACCTTCCATAATGACAAGGATACCATCCATTGGAGTAACAAAGATATCCATAACAGACTACCTTCCATAACGACAAGGCTACAATCCACTGTAGTAACAAAAATATCGACAATAGACTACCTTCCATAATGACAAAGCTACCATCCATTGGAATATAAAAAATATCGACAACACACTACCTTCCATAATGACAAGGCTACCATCCATTGGAGTAACAAAAATCTCGACAACAGACTACCTTCCATAATGACAAGGCTACCATCCATTGGAGTAACAAAGATATCGACAACATACTACCTTCCATAATGACAAGGATACCATCCTTTGGAGTAACAAAAATCTCGACAACAGACTTCCTTCCATAATGACTAGGCTACCATCCTTTGGAGTAACAAAGATATCCATAACAGACTACCTTCCATAACGACAAGGCTACAATCCATTGTAGTAACAAAAATCTCGACAATAGACTACCTTCCATAATGACAAGGCTACCATCCATTGGAGTAACAAGAATCTTGACAACATACTACCTTCCGTAATGACAAGGATACAATCTATTATAGTAACAAAAATCTCGACAACAGACTATCTTCCATAACGACATGGATACAATCTATTATAGTAACAAAAATCTCGACAACAGACTATCTTCCATAACGATAAGGCTACAATCCATTGTAGTAACAAAAATCTCGACAACAGACTACCTTCCATAATGACAAGGCTACCATCCATTGTAGTGACAAAAATCTCGACAATATACTACCTTCTATAATGACAAGGCTACCATCCATTGGAGTAACAAAAATCTCGACAATATACTACCTTGCATAATGACAAGGCTACAATCTATTATAGTAACAAAAAGCTCAACAATAGACTACCTTTCATAATGACAAGGCTATAATCCATTGTAGTAACAAAAATCTCGACAACAGACTACCTTCCATAATGACAAGGCTACCATCCATTGGAATAACAAAAATCTCGTCAACAGACTACCTTCCATAATGACAAGGCTACCATCCATTGGAGTAAAAAAAATCTCGACACCAAACTACCTTCCATAATGACAAGGCTACAATCTATTATAGTAACAAAAACCTCGACAATAGACTAATTTTCATAATGACAAGGCTACCATCCTTTGGAATAACAAAAATCTCGACAACAAAATACTTTCCATAACGACAAGGCTACCATCCCTTAGAGTAAAAAAAATCTCGACAACACACTTCCTTCCATAAAGACAAGGCTACCACCCCTTGGATTAACAAAGATCTCGACAACAGATTACCTTCCATAATGACAAGGCTACCATCCATTGGAGTAACAACGATATCGACAACATACTACCTTCCATAATGACAAGGATACCATCCATTCGAGTAACCAAAATCACGACAACAGACTACCTTCCATAATGACAAGGATACCATCCATTCGAGTAACAAAAATCACGACAATAGACTACCTTCAATAATGACAAGGCTACCATCCAATGGAATAACAAAAATATCGACAACACACTACCTTCCATAATGACTAGGATACCATCCAATGGAGTAACAAAATCTCGACAACAGACTACCTTCCATAATGACTAGGCTACCATCCATTGGTATAAGAAAGATATCGACAACATACTACCTTCCATAACGACAAGGATACAATCCATTGCAGTAACAAAAATCTCGACAACAGAATACCTTCCATAATGACAAGGCTACCATCCATTGGAATAACAAAAATCTCGTCAATAAACTAACTTCCATAATGACAAGGCTACCATCCCTTAGAGTAACAAAAAACTCGACAACAGACTACCTTCCATAATGACTAGGCTACCATCCATAAGAGTAACAAAGACATCGACAACAGACTACCTTCAATAAGAACAAGGCTACAATCCATTGTAGTAACAAAAATATCGATAGCAAACTACCTTCCATAATGACTGGGCTATCATCCAATGTAGTAACAAAAATCTCGACAACAAACTACTTTCCATAATGACAAGGCTACCATCCATTGGAGTAACAAAAATCTCGACAACAGACTACTTTCCATAATGACAAGGCTACCATCCATTGGAGTAACAAAAATCTCGACAATAGACTACCTTCCATAATGACAAGGCTACCATCTATTTGGGTAACAAAGATATCGACAACATACTATCTTCCATAATGATAAGGATACCATCCTTTGGAGTAACAAAGATATCGATAACAGACTACCTTCCATAATGAAAATGCTACAATCCATTGTAGTAACAAAAATCTCGACAATAGACTACCTTCCATAATGACAAGGCTACCATCCATTGTAGTGACAAAAATCTCGACAATAGACTACCTTCCATAATGACAAGGCTACCATCCATTGTAGTGACAAAAATCTCGACAATATACTACCTTCTATAATGACAAGGCTACCATCCATTGCAGTAACAAAAATCTCGACAATAGACTATCTTACATAATGACAAGGCTACAATCTTTTATAGTAACAAAAAGCTCAACAATAGACTACCTTTCATAATGACAAGGTTATAATCCATTGTAGTAACAAAAATCTCGACAACAGACTACCTTCCATAATGACAAGGCTACCATCCATTGGAATAACAAAAATATCGTCAACAGACTACCTTCCATAATGACAAGGCTACCATCCATTTGATTAACAAAGATATTGACAACATACTACCTTCCATAATGACAAGGATACCATACATTGGAGTAACAAAAATCACGACAATAGACTACCTTCCATAATGACAAGGCTACCATCCATTGGAATAACAAAAATATCGACAACACACTACCTTCTATAATGACAAGGCTACCATACAATGGAGTACCAAAAATCTCGACAACAGACTACCTTCCATAATGACTAGGCTACCATCCATTGGAGTAAGAAAGATATCGACAACATACTACCTTCCATAACAAAAAGGATATAATCCATTGTAGTAACAAAAATCTCGACAACAGACTACCTTCCCTAATGACAAGGCTACCATCCATTGTAGTAACAAAAATCTCGACAATAAACTACCTTCCATAATGACAAGGCTATCATCCATTGGAGTAACAAAAATCTCGATAACATACCACCTTCCATAATGACAAGGCTACTATCCATTGGAATAACAAAAATATCGAGAACACACTAACTTCCATAATGACAAGGCTACCATCCATTGGAGTAACAAAAATCTCGACACCAAACTACCTTCCATAATGACAAGGCTACAATCTATTATAGTAACAAAAACCTCGACAATAGACTAATTTTCATAATGACAAGGCTACCATCCTTTGGAATAACAAAAATCTCGACAACAAAATACTTTCCATACCGACAAGGCTACCATCCCTTAGAGTAAAAAAAATCTCAACAACACACTACCTTCCATAAAGACAAGGCTACCACCCCTTGGATTAACAAAAATCTCAACAACAGATTACCTTCCATAATGACAAGGCTACCATCCATTGGAGTAACAACGATATCGACAACATACTACCTTCCATAATGACAAGGATACCATCCATTCGAGTAACAAAAATCACGACAACAGACTACCTTCCATAATGACAAGGCTACCATCCAATGGAATAACAAAAATGTCGACAACACACTACCTTCCATAATGACTAGGCTACCATCCAATGGAGTAACAAAAATCTCGACAACAGACTACCTTCCATAATGACTAGGCTACCATCCATTGGTATAAGAAAGATATCGACAACATACTACCTTCCATAACGACAAGGATACAATCCATTGCAGTAACAAAAATCTCGACAACAGAATACCTTCCATAATGACAAGGCTACCATCCATTGGAATAACAAAAATCTCGTCAATAAACTAACTTCCATAATGACAAGGCTACCATCCCTTAGAGTAACAAAAAACTCGACAACAGACTACCTTCCATAATGACTAGGCTACCATCCATAAGAGTAACAAAGACATCGACAACAGACTACCTTCAATAAGAACAAGGCTACAATCCATTGTAGTAACAAAAATATCGATAGCAAACTACCTTCCATAATGACTGGGCTACCATCCAATGTAGTAACAAAAATCTCGACAACAGACTACTTTCCATAATGACAAGGCTACCATCCATTGAAGTAACCAAAATATCGACAACAGACTACCTTCCATAATGACAAGGCTACCATCCATTGGAATATAAAAAATATCGACAACACACTACCTTCCATAATGACAAGGCTACCATCCATTGGAGTAACAAAAATCTTGACAATAGACTACCTTCCATAATGACAAGGCTACCATCTATTTGGGTAACAAAGATATCAACAACATACTATCTTCCATAATGATAAGGATACCATCCTTTGGAGTAACAAAAATCTCGACAACAGACTACCTTCCATAATGACTAGGCTACCCTCCTTTGGAGTAACAAAGATATCGATAACAGACTACCTTCCATAATGAAAAGGCTACAATGCATTGTAGTAACAAAAATATCGACAATAGACTACCTTCCATAATGACAAGGCAACCATCCATTGTAGTGACAAAAATATCGACAATAGACTACCTTCCATAATGACAAGGCTACCATCCATTGGTGTAAGAAAGATATCGACAACATACTACCTTCCATAACGACAAGGATACAATCCTTTGTAGTAACAAAAATATCGACAATAGACTTCCTTCCATAAAGACAAGGCTACCACCCCTTGGATTAACAAAAATCTCGACAACAGATTACCTTCCATAATGACAAGGCTACCATCCATTGGAGTAACAACGATATCGACAACATACTACCTTCCATAATGACAAGGATACCATCCATTCGAGTAACCAAAATCACGACAACAGACTACCTTCCATAATGACAAGGATACCATCCATTCGAGTAACAAAAATCACGACAATAGACTACCTTCAATAATGACAAGGCTACCATCCAATGGAATAACAAAAATATCGACAACACACTACCTTCCATAATGACTAGGATACCATCCAATGGAGTAACAAAATCTCGACAACAGACTACCTTCCATAATGACTAGGCTACCATCCATTGGTATAAGAAAGATATCGACAACATACTACCTTCCATAACGACAAGGATACAATCCATTGCAGTAACAAAAATCTCGACAACAAAATACCTTCCATAATGACAAGGCTACCATCCATTGGAATAACAAAAATCTCGTCAATAAACTAACTTCCATAATGACAAGGCTACCATCCCTTAGAGTAACAAAAAACTCGACAACAGACTACCTTCCATAATGACTAGGCTACCATCCATAAGAGTAACAAAGACATCGACAACAGACTACCTTCAATAAGAACAAGGCTACAATCCATTGTAGTAACAAAAATATCGATAGCAAACTACCTTCCATAATGACTGGGCTATCATCCAATGTAGTAACAAAAATCTCGACAACAAACTACTTTCCATAATGACAAGGCTACCATCCATTGGAGTAACAAAAATCTCGACAACAGACTACTTTCCATAATGACAAGGCTACCATCCATTGGAGTAACAAAAATCTCGACAATAGACTACCTTCCATAATGACAAGGCTACCATCTATTTGGGTAACAAAGATATCGACAACATACTATCTTCCATAATGATAAGGATACCATCCTTTGGAGTAACAAAGATATCGATAACAGACTACCTTCCATAATGAAAATGCTACAATCCATTGTAGTAACAAAAATCTCGACAATAGACTACCTTCCATAATGACAAGGCTACCATCCATTGTAGTGACAAAAATCTCGACAATAGACTACCTTCCATAATGACAAGGCTACCATCCATTGTAGTGACAAAAATCTCGACAATATACTACCTTCTATAATGACAAGGCTACCATCCATTGCAGTAACAAAAATCTCAACAATAGACTATCTTACATAATGACAAGGCTACAATCTTTTATAGTAACAAAAAGCTCAACAATAGACTACCTTTCATAATGACAAGGTTATAATCCATTGTAGTAACAAAAATCTCGACAACAGACTACCTTCCATAATGACAAGGCTACCATCCATTGGAATAACAAAAATATCGTCAACAGACTACCTTCCATAATGACAAGGCTACCATCCATTTGATTAACAAAGATATTGACAACATACTACCTTCCATAATGACAAGGATACCATACATTGGAGTAACAAAAATCACGACAATAGACTACCTTCCATAATGACAAGGCTACCATCCATTGGAATAACAAAAATATCGACAACACACTACCTTCTATAATGACAAGGCTACCATACAATGGAGTACCAAAAATCTCGACAACAGACTACCTTCCATAATGACTAGGCTACCATCCATTGGAGTAAGAAAGATATCGACAACATACTACCTTCCATAACAAAAAGGATATAATCCATTGTAGTAACAAAAATCTCGACAACAGACTACCTTCCCTAATGACAAGGCTACCATCCATTGTAGTAACAAAAATCTCGACAATAAACTACCTTCCATAATGACAAGGCTATCATCCATTGGAGTAACAAAAATCTCGATAACATACCACCTTCCATAATGACAAGGCTACTATCCATTGGAATAACAAAAATATCGAGAACACACTAACTTCCATAATGACAAGGCTACCATCCATTGGAGTAACAAAAATCTCGACACCAAACTACCTTCCATAATGACAAGGCTACAATCTATTATAGTAACAAAAACCTCGACAATAGACTAATTTTCATAATGACAAGGCTACCATCCTTTGGAATAACAAAAATCTCGACAACAAAATACTTTCCATACCGACAAGGCTACCATCCCTTAGAGTAAAAAAAATCTCAACAACACACTACCTTCCATAAAGACAAGGCTACCACCCCTTGGATTAACAAAAATCTCAACAACAGATTACCTTCCATAATGACAAGGCTACCATCCATTGGAGTAACAACGATATCGACAACATACTACCTTCCATAATGACAAGGATACCATCCATTCGAGTAACAAAAATCACGACAACAGACTACCTTCCATAATGACAAGGCTACCATCCAATGGAATAACAAAAATGTCGACAACACACTACCTTCCATAATGACTAGGCTACCATCCAATGGAGTAACAAAAATCTCGACAACAGACTACCTTCCATAATGACTAGGCTACCATCCATTGGTATAAGAAAGATATCGACAACATACTACCTTCCATAACGACAAGGATACAATCCATTGCAGTAACAAAAATCTCGACAACAGAATACCTTCCATAATGACAAGGCTACCATCCATTGGAATAACAAAAATCTCGTCAATAAACTAACTTCCATAATGACAAGGCTACCATCCCTTAGAGTAACAAAAAACTCGACAACAGACTACCTTCCATAATGACTAGGCTACCATCCATAAGAGTAACAAAGACATCGACAACAGACTACCTTCAATAAGAACAAGGCTACAATCCATTGTAGTAACAAAAATATCGATAGCAAACTACCTTCCATAATGACTGGGCTACCATCCAATGTAGTAACAAAAATCTCGACAACAGACTACTTTCCATAATGACAAGGCTACCATCCATTGAAGTAACCAAAATATCGACAACAGACTACCTTCCATAATGACAAGGCTACCATCCATTGGAATATAAAAAATATCGACAACACACTACCTTCCATAATGACAAGGCTACCATCCATTGGAGTAACAAAAATCTTGACAATAGACTACCTTCCATAATGACAAGGCTACCATCTATTTGGGTAACAAAGATATCAACAACATACTATCTTCCATAATGATAAGGATACCATCCTTTGGAGTAACAAAAATCTCGACAACAGACTACCTTCCATAATGACTAGGCTACCCTCCTTTGGAGTAACAAAGATATCGATAACAGACTACCTTCCATAATGAAAAGGCTACAATGCATTGTAGTAACAAAAATATCGACAATAGACTACCTTCCATAATGACAAGGCAACCATCCATTGTAGTGACAAAAATATCGACAATAGACTACCTTCCATAATGACAAGGCTACCATCCATTGGTGTAAGAAAGATATCGACAACATACTACCTTCCATAACGACAAGGATACAATCCTTTGTAGTAACAAAAATATCGACAATAGACTACCTTCCATAACGACAAGGCTACCATGCATTGGAATAACAAAAATCTCGTCAAAAAACTAACTTCCATAATGACAAGGCTACCACCCCTTAGAGTAACAAAAATCTCGACAACAAAATACCTTCCATAATGACTAGGCATCCATCCATTGGAGTAACAAAGATATCGACAAAAGACTACCTTCCATAAGGACAAGGCTACAATCCATTGTAGTAACAAAAATATCAATAGCAAACTACCTTCCATAATGACTGGGCTTCAATCCAATGTAGTAACAAAAATCTCGACAACAGACTACCTTCCATAATGACAAGGCTACCATCCATTGGAGTAACAAAAATCTCCATAACAGACTACCTTCCATAATGACAAAGCTACCATCCATTGGAGTAACAAAGATATCGACAACATACTACCTTCCATAATGACAAGGATACCATCCTTTGGAGTAACAAAAATCTCGACAACAGACTACCTTCCATAATGACTAGGCTACCATCCTTTGGAGTAACAAAGATATCGATAACAGACTACCTTCCATAACGACAAGGCTACAATCCATTGTAGTAACAAAAATCTCGACAATAGACTACCTTCCATAATAGCAAGGCTACCATCCATTGTAGTGACAAAAATCACGACAATAGACTACCTTCCATAATGACAAGGCTACCATCCATTAGAGTAACAAAAATCTTGACAACATACTACCTTCCATAATGACAAGGATACAATCTATTATAGTAACAAAAATCTCGACAACAATCTATCTTCCATAACGACATGGATACAATCTATTATAGTAACAAAAATCTCGACAACAGACTATCTTCCATAACGATAAGGCTACCATCCATTGTAGTAACAAAAATCTCGACAACAGACTACCTACCATAATGACAAGGATACCATCCATTGTAGTGACAAAAATCTCGACAATATACTACCATCTATAATGACAAGGCTTCCATCCATTAGAGTAACAAAAATCTCGACAATAGACTACCTTACATAATGACAAGGCTACAATCTATTATAGTAACAAAAAGCTCAACAATAGACTACCTTTCATAATGACAAGGCTACCATCCCTTGGATTAACAAAAATCTCAACAACAGATTACCTTCCATAATGACAAGGCTACCATCCATTGGAGTAACAAAGATATCGACAACATACTACCTTCCATAATGACAAGGATACCATCCATTCGAGTAACAAAAATCACGACAACAGAGTCCCTTCAATAATGACAAGGATACCATCCATTGGAGTAACAAAAATCACAACAACATACTACCTTCCATAATGACAAGGATACCATCCATTGGAATAACAAAAATATCGAAAACACACTACCTTCCATAATGACAAGGCTACCATCCAGTGGAGTAACAAAAATATCGACAACAGACTACCTTCCATAATGATGAGGATACCATCCATTGGAGTAAGAAAGATATCAACAACAGACTACCTTCCATAACGACAAGGCTACAATCCATTGTAGTAACAAAAATCTCGACAACAGACTACTTTCCATAATGACAAGGCTACCATCCAATGTAGTAACAAAAATCTCGACAACAGACTATCTTTCATAATGACAAGGCTACCATCCATTGGAGTAACAAAAATCTCGACAACAAACTACCTTCCATAATGACAAGGCTACCATCCATTGTAGTGACAAAAATCTCGACAATATACTACCTTCTATAATGACAAGGCTAACATCCATTGGAGTAACCAAAATCTTGACAACAGACTACCTTCCATAATGACAAGACTACAATCTATTATAGTAACAAAAAGCTCAACAATAGACTACCTTTCATAATGATAAGGCTACCATCCATTGGAATAACAAAAATCTGGACAACAAACTACTTTCCATAATGACATGGCTACCATCCCTTAGAGTAACAAAAATCTAGACAACAAACTACCTTCCATAATGACAAGGCTACCATCCATTGGAGTAACAAAGATATCGACAACACACTACCTTCCATAATGACAAGGATACCATCCATTGGAGTAACAAAAATCGCGACAACAGACTACCTTCCATAATGATAAGGCTACCATCCAATGTAGTAACAAAAATATCGACAACAGACTACCTTTCATAATGACAAGTCTACCATCCATTGGAGTAACAAAAATCTCGATAACAGACTACCTTTCATAATGACAAGGCAACCATCCATTAGAATAACAAAAATATCGACAACACACTAACTTCCATAATGACAAGGCTACCATCCCTGAGAGTAACAAAAATCTCGACAACAGACTACCTTCCATAATGACAAGTCTACCATCCATTGGATTAAGAAAAATCGCGACAACAGATTACCTTCCATAATGACAAGGCTACCATCCATTGGAGTAACAAAGATATCGACAACATACTACCTTCCATAATGACAAGGATACCATCCATTGGAGTAACAAAAATCACAACAACATACTACCTTCCATAATGACAAGGCTACCATCCATTGGAATAACAAAAATATCAAAAACAGACTACCTTCCATAATGACAAGGCTACCATCCAGTGGAGTAACAAAAATATCGACAATAGACTACCTTCCATAATGATGGGGATACCATCCATTGAAGTAAGAAAGAAATCGACAACAGACTACCTTCCATAACGACAAGGCTACAATCCATTATAGTAACAAAAATCTCGACAATAGACTACCTTCCATAATGACAAGGCTACCATCCAATGTGCTAACAAAAATCTCGACAACAGACTACCTTTCATAATGACAAGGCTACCATCCATTTGAGTAACAAAAATATCAATAACAGACTACCTTTCATAATGACAAGGCTACCATCCATTAGAATAACAAAAATATCAACAACACACTAACTTCCATAATGACAAGGCTACCATCCCTGAGAGTAACAAAAATCTCGACAACAGACTGCCTTCCATAATGACAAGGCTACCATCCATTGGAATAACAAAAATATCGACAACACACTACCTTCCATAATGACAAGGCTACCATCCATTGGATTAAGAAAAATCTCGACAACAGATTACCTTCCATAATGACAAGGCTACCATCCATTGGTGTAACAAAGATATCGACAACATACTACCTTCCATAATGACAAGGCTACCATCCATTGGATTAAGAAAAATCTCGACAACAGATTACCTTCCATAATGACAAGGCTACCATCCATTGGAATAACAAAAATATCGAAAACACACTACCTTCCATAATGACAAGGCTACCATCCAGTGGAGTAACAAAGATATCGACAACAGACTACCTTCCATAATGATGAGGATACCATCCATTGGAGTAAGAAAGATATCGACAACAGACTACCTTCCATAATGACAAGGCTACAATCCATTGTAGTAACAAAAATCTCGACAACAGACTACCTTCCATAATGACAAGGCTACCATCCATTGTGGTGACAAAAATCTCGACAATATACTACCTTCTATAATGACAAGGCTACCATCCATTGTGGTGACAAAAATCTCGACAATATACTACCTTCAATAATGACAAGGCTACCATCCATTGGAGTAACCAAAATCTTGACAACAGACTACCTTTCATAATGACAAGACTACAATCTATTATAGTAACAAAAAGCTCAACAATAGACTACCTTTCATAATGACAAGGCTACCATCCATTGGTATAACAAAAATCATGACAACAAACTACCTTCCATAATGACAAGGCTACCATCCATTGGAGTAACAAAGATATCGACAACATACTACCTTCCATAATGACAAGGATACCATCCATTGGAGTAACAAAAATCTCGACAACAGACTACCTTCGATAATGACAAGGCTACCATACAATGTATTAACATAAATCTCGACAACAGACTACCTTTCATAATGATAAGGCTACCATCCATTGGAGTAACAAAAATCTCGATAACAGACTACCTTTCACAATGACAAGGCTACCATCCATTAGAATAACAAAAATATCGACAACACACTAACTTCCATAATGACAAGGCTACCATCCCTGAGAGTAACAAAAATATCGACAACAGACTACCTTCCATAATGACAAGGCTACCATTCATTGGAATAACAAAAATATCGACAACACACTACCTTCCATAATGACAAGGCTACCATCCATTGGATTAAGAAAAATCTCGACAACAGATTACCTTCCATAATGACAAGGCTACCATCCATTACAACATACTACCTTCCATAATGACAAGGATACCATCCATTGGAGTAACAAAAATCACAACAACATACTACCTTCCATAATGACAAGGATACCATCCATTGGAATAACAAAAATATCCAAAACACACTACCTTCCATAATGACAAGGCTACCATCCAGTGGAGTAACAAAAATATCGACAACAGACTACCTTCCATAATGATGGGGATACCATACATTGGAGTAAGAAAGATATCGACAATAGACTACCTTCCATAACGACAAGGCAACAATCCAATGTAGTAACAAAAATCTCGACAATAGACTACCTTCCATAATGACAAGGCTACCATCCAATGTACTAACAAAAATCTCGACAACAGACTACGTTTCATAATGACAAGGCTACCATCCATTGGAGTAACAAAAATATCGATAACAGACTACCTTTCATAATGACAAGGCTACCATCCATTAGAATAACAAAAATATCAACAACACACTAACTTCTATAATGACAAGGCTACCATCCCTGAGAGTAACAAAAATCTCGACAACAGACTGCCTTCCATAATGACAAGGCTACCATCCATTGGAATAACAAAAATATCGAAAACACACTACCTTCCATAATGACAAGGCTACCATCCAGTGGAGTAACAAAGATATCGACAACAGACTACCTTCCATAATGATGAGGATACCATCCATTGGAGTAAGAAAGATATCGACAACAGACTACCTTCCATAATGACAAGGCTACAATCCATTGTAGTAACAAAAATCTCGACAACAGACTACCTTCCATAATGACAAGGCTACCAGCCATTGTGGTGACAAAAATCTCGACAATATACTACCTTCTATAATGACAAGGCTACCATCCATTGTGGTGACAAAAATCTCGACAATATACTACCTTCAATAATGACAAGGCTACCATCCATTGGAGTAACCAAAATCTTGACAACAGACTACCTTTCATAATGACAAGACTACAATCTATTATAGTAACAAAAAGCTCAACAATAGACTACCTTTCATAATGACAAGGCTACCATCCATTGGTATAACAAAAATCTTGACAACAAACTACCTTCCATAATGACAAGGCTACCATCCATTGGAGTAACAAAGATATCGACAACATACTACCTTCCATAATGACAAGGATACCATCCATTGGAGTAACAAAAATCTCGACAACAGACTACCTTCGATAATGACAAGGCTACCATACAATGTATTAACATAAATCTCGACAACAGACTACCTTTCATAATGATAAGGCTACCATCCATTGGAGTAACAAAAATCTCGATAACAAACTACCTTTCACAATGACAAGGCTACCATCCATTAGAATAACAAAAATATCGACAACATACTAACTTCCATAATGACAAGGCTACCATCCCTGAGAGTAACAAAAATCTCGACAACAGACTACCTTCCATAATGACAAGGCTACCATTCATTGGAATAACAAAAATATCGACAACACACTACCTTCCATAATGACAAGGCTACCATCCATTGGATTAAGAAAAATCTCGACAACAGATTACCTTCCATAATGACAAGGCTGCCATCCATTACAACATACTACCTTCCATAATGACAAGGATACCATCCATTGGAGTAACAAAAATCACAACAACATACTACCTTCCATAATGACAAGGATACCATCCATTGGAATAACAAAAATATCGAAAACACACTACCTTCCATAATGACAAGGCTACCATCCAGTGGAGTAACAAAAATATCGACAACAGACTACCTTCCATAATGATGGGGATACCATACATTGGAGTAAGAAAGATATCGACAATAGACTACCTTCCATAACGACAAGGCAACAATCCAATGTAGTAACAAAAATCTCGACAATAGACTAACTTCCATAATGACAAGGCTACCATCCATTGGAGTAACAAAAATATCGATAACAGACTACCTTTCATAATGACAAGGCTACCATCCATTAGAATAACAAAAATATCAACAACACACTAACTTCTATAATGACAAGGCTACCATCCCTGAGAGTAACAAAAATCTCGACAACAGACTGCCTTCCATAATGACAAGGCTACCATCCATTGGAGTAACAAAAATCTCGACACCAAACTACCTTCCATAATGACAAGGCTACAATCTATTATAGTAACAAAAACCTCGACAATAGACTAATTTTCATAATGACAAGGCTACCATCCTTTGGAATAACAAAAATCTCGACAACAAAATACTTTCCATACCGACAAGGCTACCATCCCTTAGAGTAAAAAAAATCTCAACAACACACTACCTTCCATAAAGACAAGGCTACCACCCCTTGGATTAACAAAAATCTCAACAACAGATTACCTTCCATAATGACAAGGCTACCATCCATTGGAGTAACAACGATATCGACAACATACTACCTTCCATAATGACAAGGATACCATCCATTCGAGTAACAAAAATCACGACAACAGACTACCTTCCATAATGACAAGGATACCATCCATTCGAGTAACAAAAATCACGACAACAAACTACCTTCAATAATGACAAGGCTACCATCCAATGGAATAACAAAAATGTCGACAACACACTACCTTCCATAATGACAAGGCTACCATCCAATGGAGTAACAAAAATCTCGACAACAGACTACCTTCCATAATGACTAGGCTACCATCCATTGGTATAAGAAAGATATCGACAACATACTACCTTCCATAACGACAAGGATACAATCCATTGCAGTAACAAAAATCTCGACAACAGAATACCTTCCATAATGACAAGGCTACCATCCATTGGAATAACAAAAATCTCGTCAATAAACTAACTTCTATAATGACAAGGCTACCATCCCTTAGAGTAACAAAAATCTCGACAACAGACTACCTTCCATAATGACTAGGGTACCATCCATAAGAGTAACAAAGATATCGACAACAGACTACCTTAAATAAGAACAAGGCTATAATCCATTGTAGTAACAAAAATATCGATAGCAAACTACCTTCCATAATGACTGGGCTACCATCCAATGTAGTAACAAAAATCTCGACAACAGACTACTTTCCATAATGACAAGGCTACCATCCATTGAAGTAACCAAAATATCGACAACAGACTACCTTCCATAATGACAAGGCTACCATCCATTGGAATATAAAAAATATCGACAACACACTACCTTCCATAATGACAAGGCTACCATCCATTGGAGTAACAAAAATCTCGACAATAGACTACCTTCCATAATGACAAGGCTACCATCTATTTGGGTAACAAAGATATCGACAACATACTATCTTCCATAATGATAAGGATACCATCCTTTGGTGTAACAAAAATCTCGACAACAGACTACCTTCCATAATGACTAGGCTACCCTCCTTTGGAGTAACAAAGATATCGATAACAGACTACCTTCCATAATGAAAAGGCTACAATGCATTGTAGTAACAAAAATATCGACAATAGACTACCTTCCATAATGACAAGGCAACCATCCATTGTAGTGACAAAAATATCGACAATAGACTACCTTCCATAATGACAAGGCTACCATCCATTGGTGTAAGAAAGATATCGACAATATACTACCTTCCATAACGACAAGGATACAATCCTTTGTAGTAACAAAAATATCGACAATAGACTACCTTCCATAATGACAAGGCTACCATGCATTGGAATAACAAAAATCTCGTCAAAAAACTAACTTCCATAATGACAAGGCTACCACCTCTTAGAGTAACAAAAATCTCGACAACAAAATACCTTCCATAATGACTAGGCATCCATCCATTGGAGTAACAAAGATATCGACAAAAGACTATCTTCCATAAGGACAAGGCTACAATCCATTGTAGTAACAAAAATATCAATAGCAAACTACCTTCCATAATGATTGGGCTTCAATCCAATGTAGTAACAAAAATCTCGACAACAGACTACCTTCCATAATGACAAGGCTACCATCCATTGGAGTAACAAAAATCTCCATAACAGACTACCTTCCATAATGACAAAGCTACCATCCATTGGAGTAACAAAGATATCGACAACATACTACCTTCCATAATGACAAGGATACCATCCTTTGGAGTAACAAAAATCTCGACAACAGACTACCTTCCATAATGACTAGGCTACCATCCTTTGGATAAACAAAGATATCGATAACAGACTACCTTCCATAACGACAAGGCTACAATCCATTGTAGTAACAAAAATCTCGACAATAGACTACCTTCCATAATAACAAGACTACCATCCATTGTAGTGACAAAAATCACGACAATAGACTACCTTCCATAATGACAAGGCTACCATCCATTAGAGTAACAAAAATCTTGACAACATACTACCTTCCATAATGACAAGGATACAATCTATTATAGTAACAAAAATCTCGACAACAATCTATCTTCCATAACGACAAAGATACAATCTATTATAGTAACAAAAATCTCGACAACAGACTATCTTCCATAACGATAAGGCTACCATCCATTGTAGTAACAAAAATCTCGACAACAGACTACCTACCATAATGACAAGGATACCATCCATTGTAGTGACAAAAATCTCGACAATATACTACCATCTATAATGACAAGGCTTCCATCCATTAGAGTAACAAAAATCTTGACAATAGACTACCTTACATAATGACAAGGCTACAATCTATTATAGTAACAAAAAGCTCAACAATAGACTACCTTTCATAATGACAAGGCTACCATCCCTTGGATTAACAAAAATCTCGACAACAGATTACCTTCCATAATGACAAGGCTACCATCCATTGGAGTAACAAAGATATCGACAACATACTACCTTCCATAATGACAAGGATACCATCCATTCGAGTAACAAAAATCACGACAACAGAGTCCCTTCAATAATGACAAGGATACCATCCATTGGAGTAACAAAAATCACAACAACATACTACCTTCCATAATGACAAGGATACCATCCATTGGAATAACAAAAATATCGAAAACACACTACCTTCCATAATGACAAGGCTACCATCCAGTGGAGTAACAAAAATATCGACAACAGACTACCTTCCATAATGATGAGGATACCATCCATTGGAGTAAGAAAGATATCAACAACAGACTACCTTCCATAACGACAAGGCTACAATCCATTGTAGTAACAAAAATCTCGACAACAGACTACTTTCCATAATGACAAGGCTACCATCCAATGTAGTAACAAAAATCTCGACAACAGACTATCTTTCATAATGACAAGGCTACCATCCATTGGAGTAACAAAAATCTCGACAACAAACTACCTTCCATAATGACAAGGCTACCATCCATTGTAGTGACAAAAATCTCGACAATATACTACCTTCTATAATGACAAGGCTAACATCCATTGGAGTAACCAAAATCTTGACAACAGACTACCTTCCATAATGACAAGACTACAATCTATTATAGTAACAAAAAGCTCAACAATAGACTACCTTTCATAATGATAAGGCTACCATCCATTGGAATAACAAAAATCTGGACAACAAACTACTCTCCATAATTACATGGCTACCATCCCTTAGAGTAACAAAAATCTAGACAACAAACTACCTTCCATAATGACAAGGCTACCATCCATTGGAGTAACAAAGATATCGACAACATACTACCTTCCATAATGACAAGGATACCATCCATTGGAGTAACAAAAATCGCGACAACAGACTACCTTCCATAATGACAAGGCTACCATCCAATGTAGTAACAAAAATCTCGACAACAGACTACCTTTCATAATGACAAGGCTACCATCCATTGGAGTAACAAAAATCTCGATAACAGACTACCTTTCATAATGACAAGGCAACCATCCATTAGAATAACAAAAATATCGACAACACACTAACTTCCATAATGACAAGGCTACCATCCCTGAGAGTAACAAAAATCTCGACAACAGACTACCTTCCATAATGACAAGTCTACCATCCATTGGATTAAGAAAAATCGCGACAACAGATTACCTTCCATAATGACAACGCTACCATCCATTGGAGTAACAAAGATATCGACAACATACTACCTTCCATAATGACAAGGATACCATCCATTGGAGTAACAAAAATCACAACAACATACTACCTTCCATAATGACAAGGCTACCATCCATTGGAACAACAAAAATATCAAAAACAGACTACCTTCCATAATGACAAGGCTACCATCCAGTGGAGTAACAAAAATATCGACAATAGACTACCTTCCATAATGATGGGGATACCATCCATTGAAGTAAGAAAGAAATCGACAACAGACTACCTTCCATAACGACAAGGCTACAATCCATTATAGTAACAAAAATCTCGACAATAGACTACCTTCCATAATGACAAGGCTACCATCCAATGTGCTAACAAAAATCTCGACAACAGACTACCTTTCATATTGACAAGGCTACCATCCATTTGAGTAACAAAAATATCAATAACAGACTACCTTTCATAATGGCAAGGCTACCATCCATTAGAATAACAAAAATATCAACAACATACTAACTTCCATAATGACAAGGCTACCATCCCTGAGAGTAACAAAAATCTCGACAACAGACTGCCTTCCATAATGACAAGGCTACCATCCATTGGAATAACAAAAATATCGACAACACACTACCTTCCATAATGACAAGGCTACCATCCATTGGATTAAGAAAAATCTCGACAACAGATTACCTTCCATAATGACAAGGCTACCATCCATTGGTGTAACAAAGATATCGACAACATACTACCTTCCATAATGACAAGGCTACCATCCATTGGATTAAGAAAAATCTCGACAACAGATTACCTTCCATAATGACAAGGCTACCATCCATTGGAATAACAAAAATATCGAAAACACACTACCTTCCATAATGACAAGGCTACCATCCAGTGGAGTAACAAAGATATCGACAACAGACTACCTTCCATAATGATGAGGATACCATCCATTGGAGTAAGAAAGATATCGACAACAGACTACCTTCCATAATGACAAGGCTACAATCCATTGTAGTAACAAAAATCTCGACAACAGACTACCTTCCATAATGACAAGGCTACCATCCATTGTGGTGACAAAAATCTCGACAATATACTACCTTCTATAATGACAAGGCTACCATCCATTGTGGTGACAAAAATCTCGACAATATACTACCTTCAATAATGACAAGGCTACCATCCATTGGAGTAACCAAAATCTTGACAACAGACTACCTTTCATAATGACAAGACTACAATCTATTATAGTAACAAAAAGCTCAACAATAGACTACCTTTCATAATGACAAGGCTACCATCCATTGGTATAACAAAAATCTTGACAACAAACTACCTTCCATAATGACAAGGCTACCATCCATTGGAGTAACAAAGATATCGACAACATACTACCTTCCATAATGACAAGGATACCATCCATTGGAGTAACAAAAATTTCGACAACAGACTACCTTCCATAATGACAAGGCTACCATCCAATGTAGTAACAAAAATCTCGACAATAGACTACCTTTCATAATGACAAGGCTATCATCCATTGGAGTAACAAAAATCTCGATAACAGACTACCTTTCATAATGACAAGGCTACCATCCATTAGAATAACAAAAATATCGACAACACACTAACTTCCATAATGACAAGGCTACTATCCCTGAGAGTAACAAAAATCTCGACAACAGACTACCTTCCATAATGACAAGGCTACCATCCATTGGAATAACAAAAATATCGACAACACACTACCTTCCATAATGACAAGGCTACCATCCATTGGATTAAGAAAAATCTCGACAACAGATTACCTTCCATAATGACAAGGCTTCCATCCATTGGAGTAACAAAGATATCTACAACATACTACCTTCCATAATGACAAGGATACCATCCATTCGAGTAACAAAAATAACGACAAAAAACTACCTTCCATAATGACAAGGATACCATCCATTCGAGTAACAAAAATCACAACAACAGACTACCTTCAATAATGACAAGGCTACCATCCAATGGAATAACAAAAAAATCGACAACACACTACCTTCCATAATGACTAGGCTACCATCCAATGGAGTAACAAAAATATCGAAAACAGACTACCTTCCATAATGACTAGGCTACCATCCATTGGTGTAAGAAAGATATCGACAACATACTACCTTCCATAACGACAAGGCTACAATCCATTGTAGTAACAAAAATCTCCACAATAGACTACCTTCCATAATGAACAGGCTACCATCCAATGTAGTAACAAAAATCTCGACAACATACTACCTTTCATAATGAGAAGGCTACCATCCATTGGAGTAACAAAAATCTCGATAACATACTACCTTTCATAATGACAAGGCTACCATCCACTGGAATAACAAAAATATCGACAACATACTAACTTCCATAATGACAAGGCTACCATCCCTGAGAGTAACAAAAATCTCGACAACAGACTACCTTCCATAATGACAAGGCTACCATCCATTGGATTAACAAAAATCTCGACAACATATTACCTTCCATAATGACAAGGCTACCATCCATTGGAGTAACAAAGATATCGACAACATACTACCTTCCATAATGACAGGGATACCATCCATTCGAGTAACAAAAATCATGACAACATACTACCTTCCATAATGACAAGGATACCATCCATTCGAGTAACAAAAATCACGACAGTAGACTACCTTCCATAATGACAAGGATATCATCCATTCAAGTAACAAAAATCATGACAACAGACTACCTTCAATAATGACAAGTCTACCATCCAATGGAGTAACAAAAATCTCGACCACAGAATACCTTCCATAATGACTAGGCTACCATCCATTGGAATAACAAAAATCTCTTCAATAAACTAACTTCCATAATGACAAGGCTACCATCCCTTAGAGTATCAAAAATCTCGACAACAGACTACCTTCCATAATGACAAGGCTACCATCCATTGGAATAACAAAAATATCGACAACACACTACCTTCCATAATGACAAGGCTACCATCCATTGGATTAAGAAAAATCTCGACAACAGATTACCTTCCATAATGACAAGGCTACCATCCATTGGAGTAACAAAGATATCGACAACATACTACATTCCATAATGACAAGGATACCATCCATTCGAGTAACAAAAATCACGACAACAAACTACCTTCCATAATGACAAGGATACCATCCATTCGAGTAACAAAAATCACGACAACAGACTACCTTCAATAATGACAAGGCTACCATCCAATGGAATAACAAAAAGATCGACAACACACTACCTTCCTTAATGACTAGGCTACCATCCAATGGAGTAACAAAAATCTCGACAACAAACTACCTTCCATAAAGACTAGGCTACCATCCATTGGTGTAAAAAAGATATCGACAACATACTACCATCCATAACGACAAGGCTACAATCCATTGTAGTAAAAAAAATCTCGACAACAGACTACCTTCCATAATGACAAGGCTACCATCCAATGTAGTAACAAAAATCTTGACAACAGACTACCTTTCCTAATGAGAAGGCTACCATCCATTGGAGTAACAAAAATCTCGATAACAGACTACCTTTCATAATGACAAGGCTACCATCCATTGGAATAACAAAAATATCGAACACACACTAACTTCCACAATGACAAGGCTACCATCCCTGAGAGTAACAAGAATCTTGACAACAGACTACCTTCCATAATGACAAGGCTACCATCCATTGGATTAACAAAAATCTCGACAACAGATTACCTTCCATAATGACAAGGCTACCATCCATTGGAGTAACAAAGAAATGGACAACATACCACCTTCCATAATGACAAGGATACCATCCATTCGAGTAACAAAAATCACGACAACATACTACCTTCCATAATGACAAGGATACCATCCATTCGAGTAACAAAAATCACGACAACAGACTACCTTCCATAATGACAAGGATACCATCCATTCGATTAACAAAAATCACGACAACAGACCACCTTCAATAATGACAAGGCTACCATCCATTGGTGTAAGACAGATATCGACAACATACTACCTTCGATAACGACAAGGATACAATCCATTGTAGTAACAAAAATCTCGACAACAGACTACCTTCCATAATGACAAGGCTACCATCCATTGGAATAACAAAAATCTCATCAATAAACTAACTTCCATAATGACAAGGCTACCATCCCTTAGAGTAACAAAAATCTCGACAACAGACTACCTTCCATAATGACTAGGCTACCATCCATTGGAGTAACAAAGATATCGACAACATACTACCTTCCATAAGGTCAAGGCTACCATCCATTGGAATAACAGAAATATCAAAAACATACTACCTTCCATAATGACAAGGCTACCATCCAGTGGAGTAACAAAGATATCGAAAATAGACTACCTTCCATAATGATGAGGATACCATCCATTGGAGTAAGAAAGATATCGACAACAGACTAACTTCCATAACGACAAGGCTACAATCCATTGTAGTAACAAAAATCTCGACAACAAACTACCTTCCATAATGATAAGGCTACCATCCAATGAAGTAACAAAAATCTCGACAACAGACTACCTTTCATAATGACAAGGCTACCATCCATTGGAGTAACAAAAATCTCGACAACAGACTACCTTCCATAATGACAAGGCTACCATCCATTGTAGTGACAAAAATCTCGACAATATAATACCTTCTATAAAGACAAGGCTACCATCCATTGGAGTAACCAAAATCTTGACAACAGACTACCTTCCATAATGACAACACTACAATCTATTATAGTAACAAAAAGCTCAACAATAGACTACCTTTCATAATGACAAGGCTACCATCCATTGGAATAACAAAAATCTGGACAACAAACTACCTTCCATAATGAAAATGATACCATCCATTGGAGTAACAAAAATCTCGACAACAGACTACCTTCCATAATGACAAGGCTACCATCCAATGTAGTAACAAAAATCTCGACAATAGACTACCTTTCATAATGACAAGGCTATCATCCATTGGAGTAACAAAAATCTCGACAATAGACTACCTTTCATAATGACAAGGCTACCATCCATTGGAATAACAAAAATATCGACAACACACTACCTTCCATAATGACAAGGCTACAATCCATTGGATTAAGAAAAATCTCGACAACAGATTACCTTCCATAATGACAAGGCTACCATCCATTGGAGTAACAAAGATATCGACAACATACTACCTTCCATAATGACAAGGATACCATCCATTCGAGTAACAAAAATCACGACAACAAACTACCTTCCATAATGACAAGGATACCATCCATTCGAGTAACAAAAATCACAACAACAGACTACCTTCAATAATGACAAGGCTACCATCCAATGGAATAACAAAAAAATCGACAACACACTACCTTCCATAATGACTAGGCTACCATCCAATGGAGTAACAAAAATATCGAAAACAGACTACCTTCCATAATGACTAGGCTACCATCCATTGGTGTAAGAAAGATATCGACAACATACTACCTTCCATAACGAAAGGCTACAATCCATTGTAGTAACAAAAATCTCCACAACAGACTACCTTCCATAATGACAAGGCTACCATCCATTGTAGTAACAAAAATCTCGACAACATACTACCTTTCATAATGAGAAGGCTACCATCCATTGGAGTAACAAAAATCTCCATAACATACTACCTTTCATAATGAAAAGGCTACCATCCATTGGAATAACAAAAATATCGACAACATACTAACTTCCATAATGACAAGGCTACCATCCCTGAGAGTAACAAAAATCTCGACAACAGACTACCTTCCACAATGACAAGGCTACCATCCATTGGATTAACAAAAATCTCGACAACAGATTACCTTCCATAATGACAAGGCTACCATCCATTGGAGTAACAAAGATATCGACAACATACTACCTTCCATAATGACAAGGATACCATCCATTCGAGTAACAAAAATCACGACAACATACTACCTTCCATAATGACAAGGATACCATCCATTCGAGTAACAAAAATCACGACAACAGACTACCTTCCATAATGACAAGGCTACCATCAAATGTAGTAACAAAAATCTCGACAACATACTACCTTTCATAATGAGAAGGCTACCATCCATTGGAGTAACAAAAATCTCGATAACATACTACCTTTCATAATGACAAGGCTACCATCCATTGTAATAACAAAAATATCGACAACATACTAACTTCCATAATGACAAGGCTACCATCCCTGAGAGTAACAAAAATCTTGACAACAGACTACCTTCCATAATGACAAGGCTACCATCCATTGGATTAACAAAAATCTCGACAACAGATTACCTTCCATAATGACAAGGCTACCATCCATTGGAGTAACAAAGATATCGACAACATACTACCTTCCATAATGACAAGGATACCATCCATTCGAGTAACAAAAATAACGACAACATACTACCTTCCATAATGACAAGGATACCATCCATTCGAGTAACAAAAATCACGACAACAGACTACCTTCCATAATGACAAGGATACCATCCATTCGAGTAACAAAAATCATGACAACAGACTACCTTCGATAATGACAAGGCTACCATCCAATGGAGTAACAAAAATCTCGACAACAGAATACCTTCCATAATGACTAGGCTACCATCCATTGGTGTAAGAAAGATATCGACAACATACTACCTTCCATAACGACAAGAATACAATCCATTGTAGTAACAAAAATTTCGACAACAGACTACCTTCCATAATGACAAGGCTACCATCCATTGGAATAACAAAAATCTCTTCAATAAACTAACTTCCATAATGACAAGGCTACCATCCCTTAGAGTAACAAAAATCTCGATAACAGACTACCTTCCATAATGACAAGGCTACCATCCATTGGAATAACAAAAATATCGACAACACACTACCTTCCATAATGACAAGGCTACCATCCATTGGATTAAGAAAAATCTCGACAACAGATTACCTTCCATAATGACAAGGCTACCATCCATTGGAGTAACAAAGATATCGACAACATACTACCTTCCATAATGACAAGGATACCATCCATTCGAGTAACAAAAATCACGACAACAAACTACCTTCCATAATGATAAGGATACCATCCATTCGAGTAACAAAAATCAGGACAACAGACTACCTTCAATAATGACAAGGCTACCATCCAATGGAATAACAAAAAGATCGACAACACACTACCTTCCATAATGACTAGGCTACCATCCAATGGAGTAACAAAAATCTCGACAACAGACTACCTTCCATAATGACTAGGCTACCATCCATTGGTGTAAGAAAGATATCGACAACATACTACCTTCCATAACGACAAGGCTACAATCCATTGTAGTAAAAAAAATCTCGACAACAGACTACCTTCCATAATGACAAGGCTACCATCCAATGTAGTAACAAAAATCTCGACAACAGACTACCTTTCATAATGAGAAGGCTACCATCCATTGGAGTAACAAAAATCTCGATAACAGACTACCTTTCATAATGACAAGGCTACCATCCATTGGAATAACAAAAATATCGACAACATACTAACTTCCATAATGACAAGGCTACCATCCCTGAGAGTAACAAAAATCTTGACAACAGACTACCTTCCATAATGACAAGGCTACCATCCATTGGATTAACAAAAATATCGACAACAGATTACCTTCCATAATGACAAGGCTACCATCCATTGGAGTAACAAAGATATCGACAACATACTACCTTCCATAATGACAAGGATACCATCCATTCGAGTAACAAAAATCACGACAACATACTACCTTCCATAATGACAAGGATACCATCCATTCGAGTAACAAAAATCACGACAGCAGACTACCTTCAATAATGACAAGGATACCATCCATTCGAGTAACAAAAATCACGACAACAGACCACCTTCAATAATGACAAGGCTACCATCCAATGGAGTAACAAAAATCTCGACAACAAACTACCTTCCATAATGATAAGGCTACCATCCAATGAAGTAACAAAAATCTCGACAATAGACTACCTTTCATAATGACAAGGCTACCATCCATTGGAGTAACAAAAATCTCGACAACAGACTACCTTCCATAATGACAAGGCTACCATCCATTGTAGTGACAAAAATCTCGACAATATACTACCTTCTATAAAGACAAGGCTACCATCCATTGGAGTAACCAAAATCTTGACAACAGACTACCTTCCATAATGACAACACTACAATCTATTATAGTAACAAAAAGCTCAACAATAGACTACCTTTCATAATGACAAGGCTACCATCCATTGGAATAACAAAAATCTGGACAACAAACTACTTTCCATAATGACATGGCTATCATCCATTAGAGTAACAAAAATCTAGACAACAGACTACCTTCCATAATGACAAGGCTACCATCCATTGGAGTAAGAAAGATATCGACAACAGACTACCTTCCATAACGGCAAGGCTACAATCCATTGTAGTAACAAAAATCTCGACAACAGACTACCTACCATATTGACAAGGCTAACATCCAATGTAGTAACAAAAATCTCGACAACAGACTACCTTTCATAATGACAAGGCTACCATCCATTGGAGTAACAAAAATCTCGATAACAGACTACCTTTCATAATGACAAGGCTACCATCCATTAGAATAACAAAAATATCGACAACACACTAACTTCGATGATGACAAGGCTACCATCCCTGAGAGTAACAAAAATCTCGACAACAGACTGCCTTCCATAATGACAAGGCTACCATCCATTCGAATAACAAAAATATCGACAAAACACTACCTTCCATAATGACAAGGCTACCATCCATTGGATTAAGAAAAATCTCGACAACAGATTACCTTCCATAATGACAAGGCTACCATCCATTGGAGTAACAAAGATATTGACAACATACTACCTTCCATAATGACAAGGATACCATCCATTGGAGTAACAAAAATCACAACAACATACTACCTTCCATAATGACAAGGCTACCATCCATTGGAATAACAAAAATATCGAAAACACACTACCTTCCATAATGACAAGGTTACCATCCAGTGGAGTAACAAAGATATCGACAACAGACTACCTTCCATAATGATGAGGATACCATCCATTGGAGTAAGAAAGATATCGACAACAGACTACCTTCCATAACGACAAGGCTACAATCCATTGAAGTAACAAAAATGTCTACAACAAACTACATTCCATAATGACAAGGCTACCATCCAATGTAGTAACAAAAATCTCGACAACAGACTACCTTTCATAATGACAAGGCTACCATCCATTGGAGTAACACAAATCTCGACAACAGACTACCTTCCATAATGACAAGGCTACCATCCATTGTAGTGACAAAAATCTCGACAATATACTACCTTCTATAATGACAAGGCTACCATCCATTGGAGTAACCAAAATCTTGACAACAGACTACCTTCCATAATGACAAGACTACAATCTATTATAGTAACAAAAAGCTCAACAATAGACTACCTTTCATAATGACAAGGCCACCATCCATTGGAATAACAAAAATCTGGACAACAAACTACTTTCCATAATGACATGGCTACCATTCATTAGAGTAACAAAAATCTAGACAATAGACTACCTTCCATAATGACAAGGCTACCATCCATTGGAATAACAAAGATATCGACAACATACTACCTTCCATAATGAAAAGGATACCATCCATTGGAGTAACAAAAATCTCGACAACAGACTACCTTCCATAATGACAAGGCTACCATCCAATGTAGTAACAAAAATCTCGACAATAGACTACCTTTCATAATGACAAGGCTACCATCCATTAGAATAACAAAAATATCGACAACACACTAACTTCCATAATGACAAGGCTACCATCCCTGAGAGTAACAAAAATCTCGACAACAGACTACCTTCCATAATGACAAGGCTACCATCCATTGGAATAACAAAAATATCGACAACACACTACCTTCCATAATGACAAGGCTACCATCCATTGGATTAAGAAAAATCTCGACAACAGATTACCTTCCATAATGACAAGGCTACCATCCATTGGAGTAACAAAGATATCGACAACATACTACCTTCCATAATGACAAGGATACCATCCATTCGAGTAACAAAAATCACGACAACAAACTACCTTCCATAATGACAAGGATACCATCCATTCGAGTAACAAAAATCACGACAACAGACTACCTTCAATAATGACAAGGCTACCATCCAATGGAATAACAAAAAAATCGACAACACACTACCTTCCATAATGACAAAGCTACCATCCAATGGAGTAACAAAAATCTCGACAACAGACTACCTTCCATAATGACTAGGCTACCATCCATTGGTGTAAGAAAGATATCGACAACATACTACCTTCCATAACGACAAGGCTACAATCCATTGTAGTAAAAAAAATCTCGACAACAGACTACCTTCCATAATGACAAGGCTACCATCCAATGTAGTAACAAAAATCTCGACAACAGACTACCTTTCATAATGAGAAGGCTACCATCCATTGGAGTAACAAAAATCTCGATAACAGACTACCTTTCATAATGACAAGGCTACCATCCATTGGAATAACAAAAATATCGACAACATACTAACTTCCATAATGACAAGGCTACCATCCCTGAGAGTAACAAAAATCTTGACAACAGACTACCTTCCATAATGACAAGGCTACCATCCATTGGATTAACAAAAATATCGACAACAGATTACCTTCCATAATGACAAGGCTACCATCCATTGGAGTAACAAAGATATCGACAACATACTACCTTCCATAATGACAAGGATACCATCCATTCGAGTAACAAAAATCACGACAACATACTACCTTCCATAATGACAAGGATACCATCCATTCGAGTAACAAAAATCACGACAGCAGACTACCTTCAATAATGACAAGGATACCATCCATTCGAGTAACAAAAATCACGACAACAGACCACCTTCAATAATGACAAGGCTACCATCCAATGGAGTAACAAAAATCTCGACAACAAACTACCTTCCATAATGATAAGGCTACCATCCAATGAAGTAACAAAAATCTCGACAATAGACTACCTTTCATAATGACAAGGCTACCATCCATTGGAGTAACAAAAATCTCGACAACAGACTACCTTCCATAATGACAAGGCTACCATCCATTGTAGTGACAAAAATCTCGACAATATACTACCTTCTATAAAGACAAGGCTACCATCCATTGGAGTAACCAAAATCTTGACAACAGACTACCTTCCATAATGACAACACTACAATCTATTATAGTAACAAAAAGCTCAACAATAGACTACCTTTCATAATGACAAGGCTACCATCCATTGGAATAACAAAAATCTGGACAACAAACTACTTTCCATAATGACATGGCTATCATCCATTAGAGTAACAAAAATCTAGACAACAGACTACCTTCCATAATGACAAGGCTACCATCCATTGGAGTAAGAAAGATATCGACAACAGACTACCTTCCATAACGGCAAGGCTACAATCCATTGTAGTAACAAAAATCTCGACAACAGACTACCTACCATATTGACAAGGCTAACATCCAATGTAGTAACAAAAATCTCGACAACAGACTACCTTTCATAATGACAAGGCTACCATCCATTGGAGTAACAAAAATCTCGATAACAGACTACCTTTCATAATGACAAGGCTACCATCCATTAGAATAACAAAAATATCGACAACACACTAACTTCCATGATGACAAGGCTACCATCCCTGAGAGTAACAAAAATCTCGACAACAGACTGCCTTCCATAATGACAAGGCTACCATCCATTCGAATAACAAAAATATCGACAAAACACTACCTTCCATAATGACAAGGCTACCATCCATTGGATTAAGAAAAATCTCGACAACAGATTACCTTCCATAATGACAAGGCTACCATCCATTGGAGTAACAAAGATATTGACAACATACTACCTTCCATAATGACAAGGATACCATCCATTGGAGTAACAAAAATCACAACAACATACTACCTTCCATAATGACAAGGCTACCATCCATTGGAATAACAAAAATATCGAAAACACACTACCTTCCATAATGACAAGGTTACCATCCAGTGGAGTAACAAAGATATCGACAACAGACTACCTTCCATAATGATGAGGATACCATCCATTGGAGTAAGAAAGATATCGACAACAGACTACCTTCCATAACGACAAGGCTACAATCCATTGAAGTAACAAAAATGTCTACAACAAACTACATTCCATAATGACAAGGCTACCATCCAATGTAGTAACAAAAATCTCGACAACAGACTACCTTTCATAATGACAAGGCTACCATCCATTGGAGTAACACAAATCTCGACAACAGACTACCTTCCATAATGACAAGGCTACCATCCATTGTAGTGACAAAAATCTCGACAATATACTACCTTCTATAATGACAAGGCTACCATCCATTGGAGTAACCAAAATCTTGACAACAGACTACCTTCCATAATGACAAGACTACAATCTATTATAGTAACAAAAAGCTCAACAATAGACTACCTTTCATAATGACAAGGCCACCATCCATTGGAATAACAAAAATCTGGACAACAAACTACTTTCCATAATGACATGGCTACCATTCATTAGAGTAACAAAAATCTAGACAATAGACTACCTTCCATAATGACAAGGCTACCATCCATTGGAATAACAAAGATATCGACAACATACTACCTTCCATAATGAAAAGGATACCATCCATTGGAGTAACAAAAATCTCGACAACAGACTACCTTCCATAATGACAAGGCTACCATCCAATGTAGTAACAAAAATCTCGACAATAGACTACCTTTCATAATGACAAGGCTACCATCCATTAGAATAACAAAAATATCGACAACACACTAACTTCCATAATGACAAGGCTACCATCCCTGAGAGTAACAAAAATCTCGACAACAGACTACCTTCCATAATGACAAGGCTACCATCCATTGGAATAACAAAAATATCGACAACACACTACCTTCCATAATGACAAGGCTACCATCCATTGGATTAAGAAAAATCTCGACAACAGATTACCTTCCATAATGACAAGGCTACCATCCATTGGAGTAACAAAGATATCGACAACATACTACCTTCCATAATGACAAGGATACCATCCATTCGAGTAACAAAAATCACGACAACAAACTACCTTCCATAATGACAAGGATACCATCCATTCGAGTAACAAAAATCACGACAACAGACTACCTTCAATAATGACAAGGCTACCATCCAATGGAATAACAAAAAAATCGACAACACACTACCTTCCATAATGACAAAGCTACCATCCAATGGAGTAACAAAAATCTCGACAACAGACTACCTTCCATAATGACTAGGCTACCATCCATTGGTGTAAGAAAGATATCGACAACATACTACCTTCCATAACGACAAGGCTACAATCCATTGTAGTAACAAAAATCTCGACAACAGACTACCTTCCATAATGACAAGGCTACCATCCAATGTAGTAACAAAAATCTCGACAACATACTAACTTTCATAATGAGAAGACTACCATCCATTGGAGTAACAAAAATCTCGATAACAGACTACCTTTCATTATGACAAGGCTACCATCCATTGGAATAACAAAAATATCGACAACATACTAACTTCCATAATGACAAGGCTACCATTTCTGAGAGTAACAAAAATCTCGACAACAGACTACCTTCCATAATGACAAGGCTACCATCCATTGGATTAACAAAAATCTCGACAACAGATTATCTTCCATAATGACAAGGCTACCATCCATTGGAGTAACAAACATATCGACAACATACTACCTTCCATAATGACAAGGATACCATCCATTCGAGTAACAAAAATCACGACAACATACTACCTTCCATAATGACAAGGATACCATCCATTCGAGTAACAAAAATCACGACAGCAGACTACCTTCCATAATGAAAAGGATACCATCCATTCGAGTAACAAAAATCACGACAACAGACTACCTTCAATAATGACAAGGCTACCATCCAATGGAGTAACAAAAATATCGACAACAGAATACCTTCCATAATGACTAGGCTACCATCCATTGGTGTAAGAAAGATATCGACAACATACTACCTTCCATAACGACAAGAATACAATCCTTTGTAGTAACAAAAATTTCGACAACAGACTACCTTCCATAATGACAAGGCTACCATCCATTGGAATAACAAAAATCTCTTCAATAAACTAACTTCCATAATGACAAGGCTACCATCCCTTAGAGTAACAAAAATCTCGACAACAGACTACCTTCCATAATGACAAGGCTACCATCCATTGGAATAACAAAAATATCGATAACACACTACCTTCCATAATGACAAGGCTACCATCCATTGGATTAAGAAAAATCTCGACAACAGATTACCTTCCATAATGACAAGGCTACCATCCATTGGAGTAACAAAAATATCGACAACATACTACCTTCCATAATGACAAGGATAGCATCCATTCGAGTAACAAAACTCACGACAACCAACTACCTTCCATAATGACAAGGATACCATCCATTCGAGTAACAAAAATCACGACAACAGACTACCTTCAATAATGACAAGGCTACCATCCAATGGAATAACAAAAAGATCGACAACACACTACCTTCCATAATGACTAGGCTACCATCCAATGGAGTAACAAAAATCTCGACAACAGACTACCTTCCATAAGGACTAGGCTACCATCCATTGGTGTAAGAAAGATATCGACAACATACTACCTTCCATAACGACAAGGCTACAATCCATTGTAGTAAAAAAAATCTCGACAACAGACTACCTTCCATAATGACAAGGCTACCATCCAATGTAGTAACAAAAATCTCGACAACAGACTACCTTTCATAATGAGAAGGCTACCATCCATTGGAGTAACAAAAATATCGATAACAGACTACCTTTCATAATGACAAGGCTACCATCTCTTGGAATAACAAAAATATCGACAACACACTAACTTCCATAATGACAAGTCTACCATCCCTGAGAGTAACAAAAATCTTGACAACAGACTACCTTCCATAATGACAAGGCTACCATCCATTGGATTAACAAAAATCTCGACAACAGATTACCTTCCATAATGACAAGGCTACCATCCATTGGAGTAACAAAGATATCGACAACATACTACCTTCCATAATGACAAGGATACCATCCATTCGAGTAACAAAAATCACGACAACATACTACCTTCCATAATGACAAGGATACCATCCATTCGAGTAACAAAAATCACGACAGCAGACTACCTTCCATAATGACAAGGATACCATCCATTCGAGTAACAAAAATCACGACAACAGACCACCTTCAATAATGACAAGGCTACCATCCAATGGAGTAACAAAAATCTCGACAACAGAATACCTTCCATAATGACTAGGCTACCATCCATTGGTGTAAGACAGATATCGACAACATACTACCTTCGATAACGACAAGGACATAATCCATTGTAGTAACAAAAATCTCGACAACAGACTACCTTCCATAATGACAAGGCTACCATCCATTGGAATTACAAAAATCTCATCAATAAACTAACTTCTATAATGACAAGGCTACCATCCCTTAGAGTAACAAAAATATCGACAACAGACTACCTTCCATAATGACTAGGCTACCATCCATTGGAGTAACAAAGATATCGACAACATACTACCTTCCATAAGGTCAAGGCTACCATCCATTGGAATAACAGAAATATCGAAAACATACTACCTTCCATAATGACAAGGCTACCATCCAGTGGAGTAACAAAGATATTAAAAACAGACTACCTTCCATAATGATGAGGATACCATCCATTGGAGTAAGAAAGATATCCACAACAGACTACCTTCCATAATGACAAGGCTACCATCCATTGGAGTAACAAACATATCGACAACATACTACCTTCCATAATGACAAGGATACCATCCATTCGAGTAACAAAAATCACGACAACATACTACCTTCCATAATGACAAGGATACCATCCATTGTAGTGACAAAAATCTCGACAATATACTACCTTCTATAAAGACAAGGCTACCATCCATTGGAGTAACCAAAATCTTGACAACAGACTACCTTCCATAATGACAACACTACAATCTATTATAGTAACAAAAAGCTCAACAATAGACTACCTTTCATAATGACAAGTCTACCATCCATTGGAATAACAAAAATCTGGACAACAAACTACTTTCCATAATGACATGGCTACCATCCACTAGAGTAACAAAAATCTAGACAACAGACTACCTTCCATAATGACAAGGCTACCATCCATTGGAGTAAGAAAGATATCGACAACAGACTACCTTCCATAACGGCAAGGCTACAATCCATTGTAGTAACAAAAATCTCGACAACAGACTACCTACCATATTGACAAGGCTAACATCCAATGTAGTAACAAAAATCTCGACAACAGAATACCTTTCATAATGACAAGGCTACCATCCATTGGAGTAACAAAAATCTCGATAACAGACTACCTTTCATAATGACAAGGCTACCATCCATTAGAATAACAAAAATATCGACAACACACTAACTTCCATGATGACAAGGCTACCATCCCTGAGAGTAACAAAAATCTCGACAACAGACTGCCTTCCATAATGACAAGGCTACCATCCATTGGAATAACAAAAATATCGACAAAACACTACCTTCCATAATGACAAGGCTACCATCCATTGGATTAAGAAAAATCTCGACAACAGATTACCTTCCATAATGACAAGGCTACCATCCATTGGAGTAACAAAGATATCGACAACATACTACCTTCCATAATGACAAGGATACCATCCATTGGAGTAACAAAAATCAAAACAACATACTACCTTCCATAATGACAAGGCTACCATCCATTGGAATATCAAAAATATCGAAAACACACTACCTTCCATAATGACAAGGTTACCATCCAGTGGAGTAACAAAGATATCGACAACAGACTACCTTCCATAATGATGAGGATACCATCCATTGGAGTAAGAAAGATATCGACAACAGACTACCTTCCATAACGACAAGGCTACAATCCATTGAAGTAACAAAAATCTCTACAACAAACTACATTCCATAATGACAAGGCTACCATCCAATGTAGTAACAAAAATCTCGACAACAGACTACCTTTCATAATGACAAGGCTACCATCCATTGGAGTAACACAAATCTCGACAACAGACTACCTTCCATAATGACAAGGCTACCATCCATTGTAGTGACAAAAATCTCGACAATATACTACCTTCTATAATGACAAGGCTACCATCCATTGGAGTAACCAAAATCTTGACAACAGACTACCTTCCATAATGACAAGACTACAATCTATTATAGTAACAAAAAGCTCAACAATAGACTACCTTTCATAATGACAAGGCCACCATCCATTGGAATAACAAAAATCTGGACAACAAACTACTTTCCATAATGACATGGCTACCATTCATTAGAGTAACAAAAATCTAGACAATAGACTACCTTCCATAATGACAAGGCTACCATCCATTGGAATAACAAAGATATCGACAACATACTACCTTCCATAATGAACAGGATACCATCCATTGGAGTAACAAAAATCTCGACAACAGACTACCTTCCATAATGACAAGGCTACCATCCAATGTAGTAACAAAAATCTCGACAATAGACTACCTTTCATAATGACAAGGCTACCATCCATTAGAATAACAACAATATCGGCAACACACTAACTTCCATAATGACAAGGCTACCATCCCTGAGAGTAACAAAAATCTCGACAACAGACTACCTTCCATAATGACAAGGCTACCATCCATTGGAATAACAAAAATATCGATAACACACTACCTTCCATAATGACAAGGCTACCATCCATTGGAGTAACAAAGATATTGACAACATACTACATTCCATAATGAAAAGGATACCATCCATTCGAGTAACAAAAATCACGACAACAAACCACCTTCCATAATGACAAGGATACCATCCATTCGAGTAACAAAAATCACGACAACAGACTACCTTCAATAATGACAAGGCTACCATCCAATGGAATAACAAAAAAATCGACAACACACTACCTTCCATAATGACTAGGCTACCGTCCAATGGAGTAACAAAAATCTCGACAACAGACTACCTTCCATAATGACTAGGCTACCATCCATTGGTGTAAGAAAGATATCGACAACATACTACCTTCCATAACGACAACGCTACAAACCATTGTAGTAACAAAAATCTCGACAACAGACTACCTTCCATAATGAGAAGGCTACCATCCAATGTAGTAACAAAAATCTCGACAACATACTAACTTTCATAATGAGAAGGCTACCATCCATTGGAGTAACAAAAATCTCGATAACAGACTACCTTTCATAATGACAAGGCTACCATCCATTGGAATAACAAAAATATCGACAACATACTAACTTCCATAATGACAAGGCTACCATTTCTGAGAGTAACAAAAATCTCGACAACAGACTACCTTCCATAACGACAAGGCTACCATCCATTGGATTAACAAAAATCTCGATAACAGATTACCTTCCATAATGACAAGGCTACCATCCATTGGAGTAACAAACATATCGACAACATACTACCTTCCATAATGACAAGGATACCATCCATTCGAGTAACAAAAATCACGACAACATACTACCTTCCATAATGACAAGGATACCATCCATTCGAGTAACAAAAATCACGACAGCAGACTACCTTCCATAATGACAAGGATACCATCCATTCGAGTAACAAAAATCACGACAACAGACTACCTTCAATAATGACAAGGCTACCATCCAATGGAGTAACAAAAATCTCGACAACAGAATACCTTCCATAATGACTAGGCTACCATCCATTGGTGTAAGAAAGATATCGACAACATACTACCTTCCATAACGACAAGAATACAATCCATTGTAGTAACAAAAATTTCGACAACAGACTACCTTCCATAATGACAAGGCTACCATCCATTGGAATAACAAAAATCTCTTCAATAAACTAACTTCCATAATGACAAGGCTACCATCCCTTAGAGTAACAAAAATCTTGACAACAGACTACCTTCCATAATGACAAGGCTACCATCCATTGGATTAAAAAAAATCTCGACAACAGATTACCTTCCATAATGACAAGGCTACCATCCATTGGAGTAACAAAGATATCGACAACATACTACCTTCCATAATGACAAGGATACCATCCATTCGAGTAACAAAAATCACGACAACATACTACCTTCCATAATGACAAGGATACCATCCATTCGAGTAACAAAAATCACGACAGCAGACTACCTTCCATAATGACAAGGATACCATCCATTCGAGTAACAAAAATCACGACAACAGACCACCTTCAATAATGACAAGGCTACCATCCAATGGAGTAACAAAAATCTCGACAATAGAATACCTTCCATAATGACTAGGCTACCATCCATTGGTGTAAGACAGATATCGACAACATACTACCTTCGATAACGACAAGGATACAATCCATTGTAGTAACAAAAATCTCGACAACAGACTACCTTCCATAATGACAAGGCTACCATCCATTGGAATAACAAAAATCTCATCAATAAACTAACTTCCATAATGACAAGGCTACCATCCCTTAGAGTAACAAAAATATCGACAACAGACTACCTTCCATAATGACTAGGCTACCATCCATTGGAGTAACAAAGATATCGACAACATACTACCTTCCATAAGGTCAAGGCTACCATCCATTGGAATAACAGAAATATCGAAAACATACTACCTTCCATAATGACAAGGCTACCATCCAGTGGAGTAACAAAGATATCGAAAACAGACTACCTTCCATAATGATGAGGATACCATCCATTGGAGTAAGAAAGATATCGACAACAGACTACCTTCCATAACGACAAGGTTACAATCCATTGTAGTAACAAAAATCTCGACAACAAACTACCTTCCATAATGATAAGGCTACCATCCAATGAAGTAACAAAAATCACGACAACATACTACCTTCCATAATGACAAGGATACCATCCATTCGAGTAACAAAAATCTCGACAACAGACTACCTTCCATAATGACAAGGCTACCATCCATTGTAGTGACAAAAATCTCGACAATATACTACCTTCTATAAAGACAAGGCTACCATCCATTGGAGTAACCAAAATCTTGACAACAGACTACCTTCCATAATGACAACACTACAATCTATTATAGTAACAAAAAGCTCAACAATAGACTACCTTTCATAATGACAAGGCTACCATCCATTGGAATAACAAAAATCTGGACAACAAACTACTTTCCATAATGACATGGCTACCATCCATTAGAGTAACAAAAATCTTGACAACAGACTACCTTCCATAATGACAACACTACAATCTATTATAGTAACAAAAAGCTCAACAATAGACTACCTTTCATAATGACAAGTCTACCATCCATTGGAATAACAAAAATCTGGATAACAAACTACTTTCCATAATGACATGGCTACCATCCATTAGAGTAACAAAAATCTAGACAACAGACTACCTTCCATAATGACAAGGCTACCATCCATTGGAGTAAGAAAGATATCGACAACAGACTACCTTCCATAACGGCAAGGCTACAATCCATTGTAGTAACAAAAATCTCGACAAAAGACTACCTACCATATTGACAAGGCTAACATCCATTGTAGTAACAAAAATCTCGACAACAGAATACCTTTCATAATGACAAGGCTACCATCCATTGGAGTAACAAAAATCTCGATAACAGACTACCTTTCATAATGACAAGGCTACCATCCATTAGAATAACAAAAATATCGACAACACACTAACTTCCATGATGACAAGGCTACCATCCCTGAGAGTAACAAAAATCTCGACAACAGACTGCCTTCCATAATGACAAGGCTACCATCCATTGGAATAACAAAAATATCGACAAAACACTACCTTCCATAATGACAAGGCTACCATCCATTGGATTAAGAAAAATCTCGACAACAGATTACCTTCCATAATGACAAGGCTACCATCCATTGGAGTAACAAAGATATCGACAACATACTACTTTCCATAATGACAAGGATACCATCCATTGGAGTAACAAAAATCAAAACAACATACTACCTTCCATAATGACAAGGCTACCATCCTTGGAATATCAAAAATATCGAAAACACACTACCTTCCATAATGACAAGGTTACCATCCAGTGGAGTAACAAAGATATCGACAACAGACTACCTTCCATAATGATGAGGATACCATCCATTGGAGTAAGAAAGATATCGACAACAGACTACCTTCCATAACGACAAGGCTACAATCCATTGAAGTAACAAAAATCTCTACAACAAACTACATTCCATAATGACAAGGCTACCATCCAATGTAGTAACAAAAATCTCGACAACAGACTACCTTTCATAATGACAAGGCTACCATCCATTGGAGTAACACAAATCTCGACAACAGACTACCTTCCATAATGACAAGGCTACCATCCATTGTAGTGACAAAAATCTCGACAATATACTACCTTCTATAATGACAAGGCTACCATCCATTGGAGTAACCAAAATCTTGACAACAGACTACCTTCCATAATGACAAGACTACAATCTATTATAGTAACAAAAAGCTCAACAATAGACTACCTTTCATAATGACAAGGCCACCATCCATTGAAATAACAAAAATCTGGACAACAAATTACTTTCCATAATGACATGGCTACCATTCATTAGAGTAATAAAAATCTAGACAATAGACTACCTTCCATAATGACAAGGCTACCATCCATTGGAATAACAAAGATATCGACAACATACTACCTTCCATAATGAACAGGATACCATCCATTGGAGTACCAAAAATCTCGACAACAGACTACCTTCCATAATGACAAGGCTACCATCCAATGTAGTAACAAAAATCTTGACAATAGACTACCTTTCATAATGACAAGGCTACCATCCATTAGAATAAAAAAAATATCGGCAACACACTAACTTCCATAATGACAAGGCTACCATCCCTGAGAGTAACAAAAATCTCGACAACAGACTACCTTCCATAATGACAAGGCTACCATCCATTGGAATAACAAAAATATCGACAACACACTACCTTCCATAATGACAAGGCTACCATCCATTGGAGTAACAAAGATATCGACAACATACTACCTTCCATAATGAAAAGGATACCATCCATTCGAGTAACAAAAATCACGACAACAAACTACCTTCCATAATGACAAGGATACCATCCATTCGAGTAACAAAAATCACGACAACAGACTACCTTCAATAATGACAAGGCTACCATCCAATGGAATAACAAAAAAATCGACAACACACTACCTTCCATAATGACTAGGCTACCGTCCAATGGAGTAACAAAAATCTCGACAACAGACTACCTTCCATAATGACTAGGCTACCATCCATTGGTGTAAGAAAGATATCGACAACATACTACCTTCCATAACGACTACGCTACAAACCATTGTAGTACCAAAAATCTCGACAACAGACTGCCTTCCATAATGAGAAGGCTACCATCTAATGTAGTAACAAAAATCTCGACAACATACTAACTTTCATAATGAGAAGGCTACCATCCATTGGAGTAACAAAAATCTCGATAACAGACTACCTTTCATAATGACAAGGCTACCATCCATTGGAATAACAAAAATATCGACAACATACTAACTTCCATAATGACAAGGCTACCATTTCTGAGAGTAACAAAAATCTCGACAACAGACTACCTTCCATAACGACAAGGCTACCATCCATTGGATTAACAAAAATCTCGATAACAGATTACCTTCCATAATGACAAGGCTACCATCCATTGGAGTAACAAACATATCGACAACATACTACCTTCCAGAATGACAAGGATACCATCCATTCGAGTAACAAAAATCACGACAACATACTACCTTCCATAATGACAAGGATACCATCCATTCGAGTAACAAAAATCACGACAGCAGACTACCTTCCATAATGACAAGGATACCATCCATTCGAGTAACAAAAATCACGACAACAGACTACCTTCAATAATGACAAGGCTACCATCCAATGGAGTAACAAAAATCTCGACAACAGAATACCTTCCATAATGACTAGGCTACCATCCATTGGTGTAAGAAAGATATCGACAACATACTACCTTCCATAACGACAAGAATACAATCCATTGTAGTAACAAAAATTTCGACAACAGACTACCTTCCATAATGACAAGGCTACCATCCATTGGAATAACAAAAATCTCTTCAATAAACTAACTTCCATAATGACAAGGCTACCATCCCTTAGAGTAACAAAAATCTTGACAACAGACTACCTTCCATAATGACAAGGCTACCATCCATTGGATTAAAAAAAATCTCGACAACAGATTACCTTCCATAATGACAAGGCTACCATCCATTGGAGTAACAAAGATATCGACAACATACTACCTTCCATAATGACAAGGATACCATCCATTCGAGTAACAAAAATCACGACAACATACTACCTTCCATAATGACAAGGATACCATCCATTCGAGTAACAAAAATCACGACAGCAGACTACCTTCCATAATGACAAGGATACCATCCATTCGAGTAACAAAAATCACGACAACAGACCACCTTCAATAATGACAAGGCTACCATCCAATGGAGTAACAAAAATCTCGACAACAGAATACCTTCCATAATGACTAGGCTACCATCCATTGGTGTAAGACAGATATCGACAACATACTACCTTCGATAACGACAAGGATACAATCCATTGTAGTAACAAAAATCTCGACAACAGACTACCTTCCATAATGACAAGGCTACCATCCATTGGAATAACAAAAATCTCATCAATAAACTAACTTCCATAATGACAAGGCTACCATCCCTTAGAGTAACAAAAATATCGACAACAGACTACCTTCCATAATGACTAGGCTACCATCCATTGGAGTAACAAAGATATCGACAACATACTACCTTCCATAAGGTCAAGGCTACCATCCATTGGAATAACAGAAATATCGAAAACATACTACCTTCCATAATGACAAGGCTACCATCCAGTGGAGTAACAAAGATATCGAAAACAGACTACCTTCCATAATGATGAGGATACCATCCATTGGAGTAAGAAAGATATCGACAACAGACTACCTTCCATAACGACAAGGCTACAATCCATTGTAGTAACAAAAATCTCGACAACAAACTACCTTCCATAATGATAAGGCTACCATCCAATGAAGTAACAAAAATCACGACAACATACTACCTTCCATAATGACAAGGATACCATCCATTCGAGTAACAAAAATCTCGACAACAGACTACCTTCCATAATGACAAGGCTACCATCCATTGTAGTGACAAAAATCTCGACAATATACTACCTTCTATAAAGACAAGGCTACCATCCATTGGAGTAACCAAAATCTTGACAACAGACTACCTTCCATAATGACAACACTACAATCTATTATAGTAACAAAAAGCTCAACAATAGACTACCTTTCATAATGACAAGGCTACCATCCATTGGAATAACAAAAATCTGGACAACAAACTACTTTCCATAATGACATGGCTACCATCCATTAGAGTAACAAAAATCTAGACAACAGACTACCTTCCATAATGACAAGGCTACCATCCATTGGAGTAAGAAAGATATCGACAACAAACTACCTTCCATAACGGCAAGGCTACAATCCATTGTAGTAACAAAAATCTCGACAACAGACTACCTTTCATAATGACAAGGCTACCATCCATTGGAGTAACAAAAATCTCGATAACAGACTACCTTTCATAATGACAAGGCTACCATCCATTAGAATAACAAAAATATCAACAACACACTAACTTCCATGATGACACGGCTACCATCCCTGAGAGTAACAAAAATCTCGACAACAGACTGCCTTCCATAATGACAAGGCTACCATCCATTGGAATAACAAAAATATCGACAAAACACTACCTTCCATAATGACAAGGCTACCATCCATTGGATTATGAAAAATCTCGACAACAGATTACCTTCCATAATGACAAGGCTACCATCCATTGGAGTAACAAAGATATCGACAACATACTACCTTCCATAATGACAAGGATACCATCCATTGGTATAACAAAAATCACAACATACTACCTTCCATAATGACAAGGCTACCATCCATTGGAATAACAAAAATATCGAAAACACACTACCTTCCATAATGACAAGGTTACCATCCAGTGGAGTAACAAAGATATCGACAACAGACTACCTTCCATAATGATGAGGATACCATCCATTGGAGTAAGAAAGATATCGACAACATACTACCTTCCATAACGACAAGGCTACAATCCATTGAAGTAACAAAAATCTCTACAACAAACTACATTCCATAATGACAAGGCTACCATCCAATGTAGTAACAAAAATCTCGACAACAGACTACCTTTCATAATGACAAGGCTACCATCCATTGGAGTAACACAAATCTCGACAACAGACTACCTTCCATAATGACAAGGCTACCATCCATTGTAGTGACAAAAATCTTGACAATATACTACCTTCTATAATGACAAGGCTACCATCCATTGGAGTAACCAAAATCTTGACAACAGACTAACTTCCATAATGACAAGACTACAATCTATTATAGTAACAAAAAGCTCAACAATAGACTACCTTTCATAATGACAAGGCCACCATCCCTTGGAATAACAAAAATCTGGACAACAAACTACTTTCCATAATGACATGGCTACCATTCATTAGAGTAACAAAAATCTAGACAATAGACTACCTTCCATAATGACAAGGCTACCATCCATTGGAATAACAAAGATATCGACAACATACTACCTTCCATAATGAAAAGGATACCATCCATTGGAGTAACAAAAATCTCGACAACAGACAACCTTCCATAATGACAAGGCTACCATCCAATGTAGTAACAAAAATCTCGACAATAGACTACCTTTCATAATGACAAGGCTACCATCCATTAGAATAACAAAAATATCGACAACACACTAACTTCCATAATGACAAGGCTACCATCCCTGAGAGTAACAAAAATCTCGACAACAAACTACCTTCCATAATGAGAAGGCTACCATCCATTGGAATAACAAAAATATCGACAACACACTACCTTCCATAATGACAAGGCTACCATCCATTGGATTAAGAAAAATCTCGACAACAGATTACCTTCCATAATGACAAGGCTACAATCCATTGGAGTAACAAAGATATCGACAACATACTACCTTCCATAATGACAAGGATACCATCCATTCGAGTAACAAAAATCACGACAACAAACTACCTTCCATAATGACAAGGATACCATCCATTCGAGTAACAAAAATCACGACAACAGACTACCTTCAATAATGACAAGGCTACCATCCAATGGAATAACAAAAAAATCGACAACACACTACCTTCCATAATGACTAGGCTACCATCCAATGTAGTAACAAAAATCTCGACAACATACTAACTTTCATAATGAGAAGGCTACCATCAATTGGAGTAACAAAAATCTCGATAACAGACTACCTTTCATAATGACAAGGCTACCATCCATTGGAATAACAAAAATATCGACAACATACTAACTTCCATAATGACAAGGCTACCATCCATTAGAGTAACAAAAATCTTGACAACAGACTACCTTCCATAATGACAACACTACAATCTATTATAGTAACAAAAAGCTCAACAATAGACTACCTTTCATAATGACAAGTCTACCATCCATTGGAATAACAAAAATCTGGATAACAAACTACTTTCCATAATGACATGGCTACCATCCATTAGAGTAACAAAAATCTAGACAACAGACTACCTTCCATAATGACAAGGCTACCATCCATTGGAGTAAGAAAGATATTGACAACAGACTACCTTCCATAACGGCAAGGCTACAATCCATTGTAGTAACAAAAATCTCGACAACAGACTACCTACCATATTGACAAGGCTAACATCCATTGTAGTAACAAAAATCTCGACAACAGAATACCTTTCATAATGACAAGGCTACCATCCATTGGAGTAACAAAAATCTCGATAACAGACTACCTTTCATAATGACAAGGCTACCATCCATTAGAATAACAAAAATATCGACAACACACTAACTTCCATGATGACAAGGCTACCATCCCTGAGAGTAACAAAAATCTCGACAACAGACTGCCTTCCATAATGACAAGGCTACCATCCATTGGAATAACAAAAATATCGACAAAACACTACCTTCCATAATGACAAGGCTACCATCCATTGGATTAAGAAAAATCTCGACAACAGATTACCTTCCATAATGACAAGGCTACCATCCATTGGAGTAACAAAGATATCGACAACATACTACCTTCCATAATGACAAGGATACCATCCATTGGAGTAACAAAAATCAAAACAACATACTACCTTCCATAATGACAAGGCTACCATCCATTGGTGTAAGAATGATATCGACAACATACTACCTTCCATAACGGCAAGGATACAATCCATTGTAGTAACAAAAATCTCGACAACAGACTACCTTCCATAATGACAAGGCTACCATCCATTGGAATAACAAAAATATCTTCAATAAACTAACTTCCATAATGACAAGGCTACCATCCCTTAGAGTAACAAAAATCTCGACAACATACTACCTTCCATAATGACTAGGCTACCATCCATTGGAGTAACAAAGATATCGACAACATACTACCTTCCATAAGGTCAAGGCTACCATCCATTGGAATAACAGAAATATCGAAAACATACTACCTTGCATAATGACAAGGCTACCATCCAGTGGAGTAACAAAGATATCGACAACAGACTACCTTCCATAATGATGAGGATACCATCCATTGGAGTAAGAAAGATATCGACAACAGACTACCTTCCATAACGACAAGGCTACAATCCATTGTAGTAACAATAATCTCGACAACAAACTACCTTCCATAATGATAAGGCTACCATCCAATGAAGTAACAAAAATCTCGACAACAGACTACCTTTAATAATGACAAGGCTACCATCCATTGGAGTAACAAAAATCTCGACAACAGACTACCTTCCATAATGATAAGGCTACCATCCATTGTAGTGACAAAAATCTCGACAATATACTACCTTCTATAATGACAAGGCTACCATCCATTGGAGTAACCAAAATCTTGACAACAGACTACCTTCCATAATGACAACACTACAATCTATTATAGTAACAAAAAGCTCAACAATAGACTACCTTTCATAATGACAAGGCTACCATCCATTAGAATAACAAAAATCTGGACAACAAACTACTTTCCATAATGACATGGCTACCATCCATTAGAGTAACAAAAATCTAGACAACAGACTACCTTCCATAATGACAAGGCTACCATCCATTGGAGTAAGAAAGATATCGACAACAGACTACCTTCCATAACGGCAAGGCTACAATCCATTGTAGTAACAAAAATCTCGACAACAGACTACCTACCATATTGACAAGGCTAACATCAAATGTAGTAACAAAAATCTCGACAACAGACTACCTTTCATAATGACAAGGCTACCATCCATTGGAGTAACAAAAATCTCGATAACAGACTACCTTTCATAATGACAAGGCTACCATCCATTAGAATAACAAAAATATCGACAACACACTAACTTCCATGATGACAAGGCTACCATCCCTGAGAGTAACAAAAATCTCGACAACAGACTGCCTTCCATAATGACAAGGCTACCATCCATTGGAATAACAAAAATATCGACAAAACACTATCTTCCATAATGACAAGGCTACCATCCATTGGATTAAGAAAAATCTCGACAACAGATTACCTTCCATAATGACAAGGCTACCATCCATTGGAGTAACAAAGATATCGACAACATACTACCTTCCATAATGACAAGGATACCATCCATTCAAGTAACAAAAACCACGATAACAGACTACCTTCCATAATGACAAGGATACCATCCATTCGAGTAACAAAAATCACGACAACAGACTAACTTCAATAATGACAAGGCTACCATCCGATGGAATAACAAAAAAATCAACAACACACTACCTTCCATAATGACTAGGCTACCATCCAATGGAGTAACAAAAATCTCGACAACAAACTACCTTCCATAATGACTAGGCTACCATCCATTGGTGTAAGAAAGATATCGACAACATACTACCTTGCATAACGACAAGGCTACAATCCATTGTAGTAACAAAAATCTTGACAACAGACTACCTTGCATAATGACAAGGCTACCATCTAATGTAGTAACAAAAATCTCGACAACAGACTACCTTTCATAATGACAAGGCTACCATCCATTGGAGTAACTAAAATCTCGATAACAGACTACCTTTCATAATGACTAGGCTACCATCCATTGGCATAACAAAAATATCGACAACACACTAACTTCCATAATGACAAGGCTACCATCCCTGAGAGTAACAAAAATCTCGACAACAGACTACCTTCCATAATGACAAGGCTACCATCCATTGGATTAACAAAAATCTCGACAACAGATTACCTATCATAATGACAAGGCTACCATCCATTGGAGTAACAAATATATCGACAACATACTACCTTCCATAATGACAAGGATACCATCCATTCGAGTAACAAAAATCACGACAACAGACTACCTTCCATAATGACAAGGATACCATCCATTGGAGTAACAAAAATCACGACAACAGACTACCTTCAATAATGACAAGGCTACCATCCAATGGAGTAACAAAAATCTCGACAACACACTAACTTCCATAATGACTAGGCTACCATCCATTGGTGTAAGAAAGATATCGACAACATACTACCTTCCATCACGACAAGGATACAATCCATTGTAGTAACAAAAATCTCGACAATAGACTACCTTCCATAATGACAAGGCTACCATCCATTGGAATAACAAAAATCTCGTCAATAAACTAACTTCCATAATGACAAGGCTACCATCCCTTAGAGTAACAAAAATCTCGACAACAGACTACCTTCCATAATGACTAGGCTACCATCCATTGGAGTAACAAAGATATCGACAACAGACTACCTTCCATAAGGTCAAGGTTACAATCCATTGTAGTAACAAAAATATCGATAGCAAACTACCTTCCATAATGACTGGGCTACAATCAACGTAGTAACAAAAATCTCGAAAACAGTCTACCTTCCATAATGACAAGGCTACCATCCATTGGAGTAACCAAAATCTCAACAACAGACTACCTTCCATAATGACAAGGCTACCATCCATTGGAATATAAAAAATATCGACAACACACTACCTTCCATAATGACAAGGCTACCATCCATTGGAGTAACAAATATCTCGACAACAGACTACCTTCCATAGTGACAAGTCTACCATCCATTGTAGTAACAAAGATATCGACAACATACTACCTTCCATAATGACAAGGATACCATCCTTTGGAGTAACAAAAATCTCGACAACAGACTACCTTCCATAACGACAAGGCTACAATCCATTGTAATAACAAAGATATCGATAACAGACTACCTTCCATAACGACAAGGCTACAATCCATTGTAGTAACAAAAATCTCGACAATAGACTACCTTCCATAGTGACAAGGCTACCATCCATTGGAGTAACATGAATCTTGACAACATACTACCTTCCATAATGACAAGGATACAATTTATTATAGTAACAAAAGTCTCGACAACAGACTATATTCCATAACGATAAGGCTACAATCCATTGTAGTAACAAAAATCTCGACAACAGACTATCTTCCATAATGACATGGCTACCATCCATTGTAGTGACAAAAATCTTGACAATATACTACCTTCTATAATGACAAGGCTATAATCTATTATAGTAACAAAAATCTCAACAATAGACTACCTTTCATAATAACAAGGCTACCATCCATTGGAATAACAAAAATCTCGACAACAGACTACCTTCCATAATGACAAGGCTACAATCTATTATAGTAACAAAAATCTCAACAATAGACTTCCTTTCATAATAACAAGGCTACCATCCATTGGAATAACAAAAATCTAGACAACAAACTACTTTCCATAATGACAAGGCTACCATCCCTTAGAGTAACAAAAATCTCGACAACGGACTACCTTCCATAATGACAAGGCTACCATCCATTGGAGTAACAAAGATATCAACAACATACTACCTTCCATAATGACAAGGATACCATCCATTCGAGTAACAAAAATCACGACAACAGACTACCTTCCATAATGACAAGGCTACCATCCATTGGAATAACAAAAATATCGACAACACCCTACCTTCTATAATGACAAGGCTACCATCCAATGGAGTACCAAAAATATCGACAACAGACTACCTTCCATAATGACTAGGCTACCATCCATTGGAGTAAGAAAGATATCGACAACATACTACCTTCCATAATATAAAGGATATAATCTATTGTAGTAACAAAAATCTCGAGGATAGACTACCTTCCATAATGACAAGGCTACCATCCATTGGAGTAACAAAAATCTCGACAACATACTACCTTCCATAATGACTAGGCTACCATCCATTGGAGTAATAAAAATCTCGACAATAGACTACCTTCCATAATGACTAGGCTACCATCCATTGTAGTGACAAAAATCTCGACAATAGACTACCTTCCATAATGACAAGGCTACCTACCTTTGGAGTAACAAGAATCTTGACAACATACTACCTTCCATAATGACATGGATACAATCTATTATAGTAACAAAAATCTCGACAATAGACTATCTTCCATAACGATAAGGCTACAATCCATTATAGTAACAAAAATCTCGACAACAGACTACCTTCCATAATGACAAGGCTACCATCAATTGCAGTGACAAAAATCTCGACAATATACTACCTTCTATAATGACAAGGCTACCATCCATTGGAGTAACCAAAATATCGACAACAGACTACCTTCCATAATGACAAGGCTACAATCTATTATAGTAACAAAAAGCTCAACAATAGACTACCTTTCATAATGACAAGGCTACCATCCATTAGAATAACAAAAATCTCGACAACAAACTACTTTCCATAATGACAACGCTACCATCCCTTAGAGTAACAAAAATCTAGACAACAAACTACCTTCCATAATGACAAGGCTACCATCCATTGGAGTAAAAAAGATATTGACAACATACTACCTTCCATAATGACAAGGATACCATCCATTGGAGTAACAAAAATTACGACAACAGACTACCTTCCATAATGACAAGGCTACCATCCATTGGAATAACAAAAATATCGACAACACACTACCTTCTATAATGATAAGGCTACCATACAATGGAGTACCAAAAATATCGACAACAGACTTCCTTCCATAATGACTAAGCTACCATCCATTGGAGTAAGAAAGATATCGACAACATACTACGTTCCATAACAAAAAGGATACAATCCATTGTAGTAACAAAGATCTCGACAATAGACTACCTTCCATAATGACAAGGCTACCATCCATTGTAGTAACAAAAATCTCGACAATAAACTACCTTCCATAATGACCAGGCTATCATCCATTGGAGTAACAAAAATCTCGACAACAGACCACCTTCCATAATGATAAGGCTAGTATCCATTAGAATAACAAAAATATCGACAACATACTACCTTCCATAATGACAAGGCTACCATCCATTGGAGTAACAAAAATCTCGACAACAAACTACCTTCCATAATGACAAGGCTACAATCTATTATAGTAACAAAAACCTCGACAATAGACTAATTTTCATAATGAGAAGGCTACCATCCTTTGGAATAACAAAAATCTCGACAACAAAATACTTTCCATAAATACAAGGCTACCATCCCTTAGAGTAAAATAAATCTCGACAACGCACTACCTTCCATAATGACAAGTCTACCATCCATTGGGGTAACAAAGATATTGACAATATACTACCTTCCTTATTGACAAGGATACCATCCATTGGAGTAAAAAAATCACGATAACAGACTACCTTCCATAATGACAAGGCCACCATCCATTGGAATAACAAAAATATCAACAACACACTACCTTCCATAATGACAAGGCTGCCATCAAATGGAGTAACAAAAATTTCGACAACAAACTACCTTCCATAAAGACTAGGCTACCATCCCTTGGAGTAAAAAAGATATAGACAACATACTACCTTCTATAACGACAAGGATACAATCCATTGTATTAACAAAAATCTCGACAACAGACTACCTTCCATAATTACAAGGCTACCATCCATTGTAGTAACAAAAATCTCGACAACATACTACCTTCAATAATGACAAGGCTACCATCCAATGTAGTAAAAAAAATCTCGACAACAGACTACCTTCCATAATTACAAGGCTACCATCCATTGGAGTAACAAAAATCTCGATAACAGACTACCTTCCATAATGACTAGGCTACCATACTTTGGAGTAACAAAGATATCGATAATAGACTACCTTCCATAACGACAAGGCTACAATCCATTGTAGTAACAAAAATCCCGACAGTAGACTACCTTCCATAATGACAAGGCTACCATCCATTGTAGTGACAAAAATCTCGACAATAGACTACCTTCCATAATGACAAGGCTACCATCCATTGGAGTAACAAAAATCTGGACAACATACTAACTTCCATAACGACAAGGCTACAATCCATTGTAGTAACAAAAATCTCGACAACAGACTACCTTCCATAATGACAAGGCTACCATCCATTGTAGTTACAAAAATCTCGACCATATACTACCTTCTATAATGACAAGGCTACCATCCACTGGAGTTACAAAAATCTCGACAACATACTACCTTCCATAATGACAAGGATACCATCCTTTGGAGTAACAAAAATCACGACAACAGACTACCTTTCATAATGATAAGGCTATCATCCATTGGAATAACAAAAATATCGACAACACACTACCTTCTATAATGACAAGGCTACCATACAATGGAGTACCAAAAATCTCGACAACAGACTTCCTTCCATAATGACTAGGCTACCATCCATTGGAGTAAGAAAGATATCGACAACATACTACCTTCCATAACAAAAAGGATACAATCCATTGTAGTAACAAAAATATCGACAACAGACTACCTTCCATAATGACAAGGCTACCATCCATTGTAGTAACAAAAATCTCGACAATAAACTACCTTCCATAATGACAAGGCTATCATCAATTGGAGTAACAAATATCTCGACAACAGACCACCTTCCATAATGATAAGGCTACTATCCATTAGAATAACAAAAATATCAACAACATACTACCTTCCATAATGACAAGGCTACCATCCGATGGAGTAACAAAAATCTCAACAACAAACTACCTTCCATAATGACAAGGCTACAATCTATTATAGTAACAAAAACCTCGACAATAGACTAATTTTCATAATGACAAGGCTACCATCCTTTGGAATAACAAAAATCTCGACAACAAAATACTTTCCATATCGACAAGGCTACCATCCCTTAGAGTAAAATAAATCTCGACAACGGACTACCTTCCATAATGACAAGGCTACCATGCATTGGAGTAACAAAGATATCGACAATATAATACCTATCTTATTGACAAGGCTACCATCCATTGTAGTAACAAAAATCTCGACAATAAACTACCTTCCATAATGACCAGGCTATCATCCATTGGAGTAACAAAAATCTCGACAACAGACCACCTTCCATAATGATAAGGCTAGTATCCATTAGAATAACAAAAATATCGACAACATACTACCTTCCATAATGACAAGGCTACCATCCATTGGAGTAACAAAAATCTCGACAACAAACTACCTTCCATAATGACAAGGCTACAATCTATTATAGTAACAAAAACCTCGACAATAGACTAATTTTCATAATGAGAAGGCTACCATCCTTTGGAATAACAAAAATCTCGACAACAAAATACTTTCCATAAATACAAGGCTACCATCCCTTAGAGTAAAATAAATCTCGACAACGCACTACCTTCCATAATGACAAGTCTACCATCCATTGGGGTAACAAAGATATTGACAATATACTACCTTCCTTATTGACAAGGATACCATCCATTGGAGTAAAAAAATCACGATAACAGACTACCTTCCATAATGACAAGGCCACCATCCATTGGAATAACAAAAATATCAACAACACACTACCTTCCATAATGACAAGGCTGCCATCAAATGGAGTAACAAAAATTTCGACAACAAACTACCTTCCATAAAGACTAGGCTACCATCCCTTGGAGTAAAAAAGATATAGACAACATACTACCTTCTATAACGACAAGGATACAATCCATTGTATTAACAAAAATCTCGACAACAGACTACCTTCCATAATTACAAGGCTACCATCCATTGTAGTAACAAAAATCTCGACAACATACTACCTTCAATAATGACAAGGCTACCATCCAATGTAGTAAAAAAAATCTCGACAACAGACTACCTTCCATAATTACAAGGCTACCATCCATTGGAGTAACAAAAATCTCGATAACAGACTACCTTCCATAATGACTAGGCTACCATACTTTGGAGTAACAAAGATATCGATAATAGACTACCTTCTATAACGACAAGGCTACAATCCATTGTAGTAACAAAAATCCCGACAGTAGACTACCTTCCATAATGACAAGGCTACCATCCATTGTAGTGACAAAAATCTCGACAATAGACTACCTTCCATAATGACAAGGCTACCATCCATTGGAGTAACAAAAATCTGGACAACATACTAACTTCCATAACGACAAGGCTACAATCCATTGTAGTAACAAAAATCTCGACAACAGACAACCTTCCATAATTACAAGGCTACCATCCATTGTAGTTACAAAAATCTCGACCATATACTACCTTCTATAATGACAAGGCTACCATCCACTGGAGTTACAAAAATCTCGACAACATACTACCTTCCATAATGACAAGGATACCATCCTTTGGAGTAACAAAAATCACGACAACAGACTACCTTTCATGATGATAAGGCTATCATCCATTGGAATAACAAAAATATCGACAACACACTACCTTCTATAATGACAAGGCTACCATACAATGGAGTACCAAAAATCTCGACAACAGACTTCCTTCCATAATGACTAGGCTACCATCCATTGGAGTAAGAAAGATATCGACAACATACTACCTTCCATAACAAAAAGGATACAATCCATTGTAGTAACAAAAATATCGACAACAGACTACCTTCCATAATGACAAGGCTACCATCCATTGTAGTAACAAAAATCTCGACAATAAACTACCTTCCATAATGACAAGGCTATCATCAATTGGAGTAACAAATATCTCGACAACAGACCACCTTCCATAATGATAAGGCTACTATCCATTAGAATAACAAAAATATCAACAACATACTACCTTCCATAATGACAAGGCTACCATCCGATGGAGTAACAAAAATCTCAACAACAAACTACCTTCCATAATGACAAGGCTACAATCTATTATAGTAACAAAAACCTCGACAATAGACTAATTTTCATAATGACAAGGCTACCATCCTTTGGAATAACAAAAATCTCGACAACAAAATACTTTCCATATCGACAAGGCTACCATCCCTTAGAGTAAAATAAATCTCGACAACGGACTACCTTCCATAATGACAAGGCTACCATGCATTGGAGTAACAAAGATATCGACAATATAATACCTATCTTATTGACAAGGATACCATCCATTGGAGTAAAAAAAATCACGATAACAGACTACCTTCCATAATGACAAGGCTACCATCCATTGGAATAACCAAAATATCAACAACGCACTACCTTCCATAATGACAAGGCTGCCATCAAATGAAGTAACAAAAATCTCGACAACAAACTACCTTCCATAAAGACTAGGCTACCATCCATTGGAGTAAGAAAGATATAGACAACATATTACCTTTTATAACGACAAGGATACAATCCATTGTATTAACAAAAATCTCGACAACAGACTACCTTCCATAATTACAAGGCTACCATCCATTGTAGTAACAAAAATCTCGACAACATACTACCTTCAATAATGACAAAGCTACCATAAAATGTACTAACAAAAATCTCGACAACAGACTACCTTCCATAATTACAAGGCTACCATCCATTGGAGTAACAAAAATCTCGATAACAGACTACCTTCCATAATGACTAGGCTACCGTGCTTTGGAGTAACAAAGATATCGATAACAGACTACCTTCCATATCAACAAGGCTACAATCCGTTGTAGTAACAAAAATCCCGACAATAGACTACCTTCCATAATTACAAGGCTACCATCCATTGTAGTGACAAAAATCCCGACAATAGACTACCTTCCATAATGACAAGGCTACCATCCATTGGAGTAACAAAAATCTCGACAACATACTAACTTCCATAACGACAAGGCTACAATCCATAGTAGTAACAAAAATCTCGACAACAGACTACCTTCAATAATGAAAAGGCTACCATCCATTGGAGGAACAAAAATCTCGACAACATACTACCTTCCATAATGACAAGGATACCATCCTTTGGTGTAACAAAAATCACGACAATAGACTACCTTTCATAATGATAAGGCTATCATCCATTGGAATAACAAAAATATCGACAACACACTACCTTCCATAATGACAAGGCTACCATCCAATGGAGTAACAAAAATCACGACAACAGACTACCTTCCATAATGACTAGGCTACCATCCATTGGAGTAAGAAAGATATCGACAACATACTACCTTCCATAACGACAAGGATACAATCCATGGCAGTAACAAAAATCTCGATAACAGACTACCTTCCATAATGATAAGGCTACCATCCATTGGAGTAATAAAGATATCGACAACATACTACCTTCCATAATGACAAAGATACCATCCTTTGGAGTAACAAAAATCTCGACAACAGACTCCCTTTCATAATGACAAGGCTACCATCCATTGGAGTAACAAGAATCTTGACAACATACTACCTTCCATAATGACAAGGCTAAAGTCTATTATAGTAACAAAAATCTCGACAACAGGCTATCTTCCATAAAGACAAGGATACAATCCATTATAGTAACAAAAATCTCGACAACAGACTACTTTCCATAATGACAAGGCTACCATCCATTGGAGTAACAAAGATATCGACGACATACTACCTTCCATAATGACAAGGATACCATCCTTTGGAGTAACAAAAATCACGACAACAGAATACTTTCAATAATGACAAGGCTACCATCCATTGGAATAACAAAAATATCGACAACACACTACCTTCCATAATGACAAGGCTACCATCCAATGGAGTAACACAAAACTCGACAACAGACTACCTTCCCTAATGACTAGGCTACCATCCATTGGAGTAAGAAAGATATTGATAACATACTACCTTCCATAACGACAAGGATACAATCCATTGTAGTAACAAAAATTTCGACAACAGACTACCTTCCATAATGACAAGGCTACCATCAATTGGAATAACAAAAATCTCGACAATAAACTAACTTCCATAATGACAAGGCTACCATCCCTTAGAGTAACAAAAATCTCGACAACAGACTACCTTCCATAATGACTAGGCTACCATCCATTGGATTAACAAAGATATCGACAACAAACTACCTTCCATAACGACAAGGCTAGAATCCATTGTAGTAACAAAAATCTTGACAACATACTACCTTCAATAATGACAAGGCTACCATCCACTGTAGTAACAAAAATCTCGACAACAGACTACCTTCCATAATTACAAGGCTACCATCCATTGGAGTAACAAAAATGTCGACAACAGACTACCTTCAATAATGTCTAGGCTACCATCCATTGGATTAACAAAGATATCGACAATAAACTACCTTCCATAACGACAAGGCTATAATCCATTATGGTAAGAAAAATCTCGACAACATACTACCTTCAATAATGACAAGGCTACCATCCAATGTAGTACCAAAATCTCGACAACTGACTACCTTCCATAATTACAAGGCTACCATCCATTGGAGTAACAAAAATTTCAACAACAAACTACCTTCCATAATGACAAGGCTACCATCCATTGGAGTAAAAAAGATATCGACAACATACTACCTTCCATAATGACAAGGATACCTTCCATTGGAGTAACAAAAATCACGACAACAGACTACCTTCCATAATGACAAGGCTACCATCCATTGGAATAACAAAAATATCGACAACACACTACCTTCTATAATGACAAGGCTACCATACAATGGAGTACCAAAAATCTCGACAACAGACTTCCTTCCATAATGACTAGGCTACCATCCATTGGAGTAAGAAAGATATCGACAACATACTACCTTCCATAACAAAAAGGATACAATCCATTGTAGTAACAAAAATCTCGACAACAGACTACCTTCCATAATGACAAGGCTACCATCCATTGTAGTAACAAAAATCTCGACAATAAACTACCTTCCATAATGACAAGGCTATCATCCATTGGAGTAACAAAAATCTCGACAATAGACCACCTTCCATAATGATAAGGCTAGTATCCATTAGAATAACAAAAACATCGACAACATACTACCTTCCATAATGACAAGACTACCATCCATTGGAGTAACAAAAATCTCGACAACAAACTACCTTCCATAATGACAAGGCTACAATCTATTATAGTAACAAAAACCTCGACAATAGACTAATTTTCATAATGACAAGGCTACCATCCTTTGGAATAACAAAAATCTCGACAACAAAATACTTTCCATAACGACAAGGCTACCATCCCTTAGAGTAAAATAAATCTCGACAACGGACTACCTTCCATAATTACAAGGCTACCATCCATTGGAGTAACAAAGATATCGACAATATACTACCTTCCTTATTGACAAGGATACCATCCATTGGAGTAAAAAAAATCACGATAACAGACTACCTTCCATAATGACAAGGCCACCATCCATTGGAATAACAAAAATATCAACAACACACTACCTTCCATAATGACAAGGCTGCCATCAAATGGAGTAACAAAAATCTCGACAACAAACTACCTTCCACAAAGACTAGGCTACCATCCATTGGAGTAAAAAAGATATAGACAACATACTACCTTCTATAACGACAAGGATACAATCCATTGTATTAACAAAAATCTCGACAACAGACTACCTTCCATAATTACAAGGCTACCATCCATTGTAGTAACAAAAATCTCGACAACATACTACCTTCAATAATGACAAGGCTACCATCCAATGTAGTAACAAAAATCTCGACAACAGACTACCTTCCATAATTACAAGGCTACCATCCATTGGAGTAACAAAAATCTCGATAACAGACTACCTTCCATAATGACTAGGCTACCATGCTTTGGAGTAACAAAGATATCGATAACAGACTACCTTCCATAACGACAAGGCTACAATCCATTGTAGTAACAAAAATCCCGACAATAGACTACCTTCCATAATGACAAGGCTACCATCCATTGTAGTGACAAAAATCTCGACAATAGACTACCTTCCATAATGACAAGGCTACCATCCATTGGAGTAACAAAAATCTCGACAACATACTAACTTCCATAACGACAAGGCTACAATCCATTGTAGTAACAAAAATCTCGACAACAGACTACCTTCCATAATGACAAGGCTACCATCCATTGTAGTTACAAAAATCTCGACCATATACTACCTTCTATAATGACAAGGCTACCATCCACTGGAGTAACAAAAATCTCGACAACATACTACATTCCATAATGACAAGGATACCATCCTTTGGAGTAACAAAAATCACGACAATAGACTACCTTTCATAATGATAAGGCTATCATCCATTGGAATAACAAAAATATCGACAACACACTACCTTCTATAATGACAAGGCTACCATACAATGGAGTACCAAAAATTTCGACAACAGACTTCCTTCCATAATGACTAGGACACCATCCATTGGAGTAAGAAAGATATCGACAACATACTACCTTCCATAACAAAAAGGATACAATCCATTGTAGTAACAAAAATATCGACAACAGACTACCTTCCATAATGACAAGGCTACCATCCATTGTAGTAACAAAAATCTCGACAATAAACTACCTTCCATAATGACAAGGCTATCATCCATTGGAGTAACAAAAATCTCGACAACAGACCACCTTCCATAATGATAAGGCTACTATCCATTAGAATAACAAAAATATCAACAACATACTACCTTCCATAATGACAAGGCTACCATCCGATGGAGTAACAAAAATCTCAACAACAAACTACCTTCCATAATGACAAGGCTACAATCTATTATAGTAACAAAAACCTCGACAATAGACTAATTTTCATAATGACAAGGCTACCATCCTTTGGAATAACAAAAATCTCGACAACAAAATACTTTCCATATCGACAAGGCTACCATCCCTTAGAGTAAAATAAATCTCGACAACGGACTACCTTCCATAATGACAAGGCTACCATGCATTGGAGTAACAAAGATATCGACAATATAATACCTATCTTATTGACAAGGATACCATCCATTGGAGTAAAAAAAATCACGATAACAGACTACCTTCCATAATGACAAGGCTACCATCCATTGGAATAACCAAAATATCAACAACGCACTACCTTCCATAATGACAAGGCTGCCATCAAATGAAGTAACAAAAATCTCGACAACAAACTACCTTCCATAAAGACTAGGCTACCATCCATTGGAGTAAGAAAGATATAGACAACATATTACCTTTTATAACGACAAGGATACAATCCATTGTATTAACAAAAATCTCGACAACAGACTACCTTCCATAATTACAAGGCTACCATCCATTGTAGTAACAAAAATCTCGACAACATACTACCTTCAATAATGACAAAGCTACCATAAAATGTACTAACAAAAATCTCGACAACAGACTACCTTCCATAATTACAAGGCTACCATCCATTGGAGTAACAAAAATCTCGATAACAGACTACCTTCCATAATGACTAGGCTACCGTGCTTTGGAGTAACAAAGATATCGATAACAGACTACCTTCCATATCAACAAGGCTACAATCCGTTGTAGTAACAAAAATCCCGACAATAGACTACCTTCCATAATTACAAGGCTACCATCCATTGTAGTGACAAAAATCCCAACAATAGACTACCTTCCATAATGACAAGGCTACCATCCATTGGAGTAACAAAAATCTCGACAACATACTAACTTCCATAACGACAAGGCTACAATCCATAGTAGTAACAAAAATCTCGACAACAGACTACCTTCCATAATGACAAGGCTACCATCCATTGGAGGAACAAAAATCTCGACAACATACTACCTTCCATAATGACAAGGATACCATCCTTTGGTGTAACAAAAATCACGACAATAGACTACCTTTCATAATGATAAGGCTATCATCCATTGGAATAACAAAAATATCGACAACACACTACCTTCCATAATGACAAGGCTACCATCCAATGGAGTAACAAAAATCACGACAACAGACTACCTTCCATAATCACTAGGCTACCATCCATTGGAGTAAGAAAGATATCGACAACATACTACCTTCCATAACGACAAGGATACAATCCATGGCAGTAACAAAAATCTCGATAACAGACTACCTTCCATAATGATAAGGCTACCATCCATTGGAGTAATAAAGATATCGACAACATACTACCTTCCATAATGACAAAGATACCATCCTTTGGAGTAACAAAAATCTCGACAACAGACTCCCTTTCATAATGACAAGGCTACCATCCATTGGAGTAACAAGAATCTTGACAACATACTACCTTCCATAATGACAAGGCTAAAGTCTATTATAGTAACAAAAATCTCGACAACAGGCTATCTTCCATAAAGACAAGGATACAATCCATTATAGTAACAAAAATCTCGACAACAAACTACTTTCCATAATGACAAGGCTACCATCCATTGGAGTAACAAAGATATCGACGACATACTACCTTCCATAATGACAAGGATACCATCCTTTGGAGTAACAAAAATCACGACAACAGAATACTTTCAATAATGACAAGGCTACCATCCATTGGAATAACAAAAATATCGACAACACACTACCTTCCATAATGACAAGGCTACCATCCAATGGAGTAACACAAAACTCGACAACAGACTACCTTCCATAATGACTAGGCTACCATCCATTGGAGTAAGAAAGATATTGATAACATACTACCTTCCATAACGACAAGGATACAATCCATTGTAGTAACAAAAATTTCGACAACAGACTACCTTCCATAATGACAAGGCTACCATCAATTGGAATAACAAAAATCTCGACAATAAACTAACTTCCATAATGACAAGGCTACCATCCCTTAGAGTAACAAAAATCTCGACAACAGACTACCTTCCATAATGACTAGGCTACCATCCATTGGATTAACAAAGATATCGACAACAAACTACCTTCCATAACTACAAGGCTAGAATCCATTGTAGTAACAAAAATCTTGACAACATACTACCTTCAATAATGACAAGGCTACCATCCACTGTAGTAACAAAAATCTCGACAACAGACTACCTTCCATAATTACAAGGCTACCATCCATTGGAGTAACAAAAATGTCGACAACAGACTACCTTCAATAATGTCTAGGCTACCATCCATTGGATTAACAAAGATATCGACAATAAACTACCTTCCATAACGACAAGGCTATAATCCATTATGGTAAGAAAAATCTCGACAACATACTACCTTCAATAATGACAAGGCTACCATCCAATGTAGTACCAAAATCTCGACAACTGACTACCTTCCATAATAACAAGGCTACCATCCATTGGAGTAACAAAAATTTCAACAACAAACTACCTTCCATAATGACAAGGCTACCATCCATTGGAGTAAAAAAGATATCGACAACATACTACCTTCCATAATGACAAGGATACCTTCCGTTGGAGTAACAAAAATCACGACAACAGACTACCTTCCATAATGACAAGGCTACCATCCATTGGAATAACAAAAATATCGACAACACACTACCTTCTATAATGACAAGGCTACCATACAATGGAGTACCAAAAATCTCGACAACAGACTTCCTTCCATAATGACTAGGCTACCATCCATTGGAGTAAGAAAGATATCGACAACATACTACCTTCCATAACAAAAAGGATACAATCCATTGTAGTAACAAAAATCTCGACAACAGACTACCTTCCATAATGACAAGGCTACCATCCATTGTAGTAACAAAAATCTCGACAATAAACTACCTTCCATAATGACAAGGCTATCATCCATTGGAGTAACAAAAATCTCGACAATAGACCACCTTCCATAATGATAAGGCTAGTATCCATTAGAATAACAAAAACATCGACAACATACTACCTTCCATAATGACAAGGCTACCATCCATTGGAGTAACAAAAATCTCGACAACAAACTACCTTCCATAATGACAAGGCTACAATCTATTATAGTAACAAAAACCTCGACAATAGACTAATTTTCATAATGACAAGGCTACCATCCTTTGGAATAACAAAAATCTCGACAACAAAATACTTTCCATAACGACAAGGCTACCATCCCTTAGAGTAAAATAAATCTCGACAACGGACTACCTTCCATAATTACAAGGCTACCATCCATTGGAGTAACAAAGATATCGACAATATACTACCTTCCTTATTGACAAGGATACCATCCATTGGAGTAAAAAAAATCACGATAACAGACTACCTTCCATAATGACAAGGCCACCATCCATTGGAATAACAAAAATATCAACAACACACTACCTTCCATAATGACAAGGCTGCCATCAAATGGAGTAACAAAAATCTCGACAACAAACTACCTTCCACAAAGACTAGGCTACCATCCATTGGAGTAAAAAAGATATAGACAACATACTACCTTCTATAACGACAAGGATACAATCCATTGTATTAACAAAAATCTCGACAACAGACTACCTTCCATAATTACAAGGCTACCATCCATTGTAGTAACAAAAATCTCGACAACATACTACCTTCAATAATGACAAGGCTACCATCCAATGTAGTAACAAAAATCTCGACAACAGACTACCTTCCATAATTACAAGGCTACCATCCATTGGAGTAACAAAAATCTCGATAACAGACTACCTTCCATAATGACTAGGCTACCATGCTTTGGAGTAACAAAGATATCGATAACAGACTACCTTCCATAACGACAAGGCTACAATCCATTGTAGTAACAAAAATCCCGACAATAGACTACCTTCCATAATGACAAGGCTACCATCCATTGTAGTGACAAAAATCTCGACAATAGACTACCTTCCATAATGACAAGGCTACCATCCATTGGAGTAACAAAAATCTCGACAACATACTAACTTCCATAACGACAAGGCTACAATCCATTGTAGTAACAAAAATCTCGACAACAGACTACCTTCCATAATGACAAGGCTACCATCCATTGTAGTTACAAAAATCTCGACCATATACTACCTTCTATAATGACAAGGCTACCATCCACTGGAGTAACAAAAATCTCGACAACATACTACATTCCATAATGACAAGGATACCATCCTTTGGAGTAACAAAAATCACGACAATAGACTACCTTTCATAATGATAAGGCTATCATCCATTGGAATAACAAAAATATCGACAACACACTACCTTCTATAATGACAAGGCTACCATACAATGGAGTACCAAAAATTTCGACAACAGACTTCCTTCCATAATGACTAGGACACCATCCATTGGAGTAAGAAAGATATCGACAACATACTACCTTCCATAACAAAAAGGATACAATCCATTGTAGTAACAAAAATATCGACAACAGACTACCTTCCATAATGACAAGGCTACCATCCATTGTAGTAACAAAAATCTCGACAATAAACTACCTTCCATAATGACAAGGCTATCATCCATTGGAGTAACAAAAATCTCGACAATAGACCACCTTCCATAATGATAAGGCTACTATCCATTAGAATAACAAAAATATCAACAACATACTACCTTCCATAATGACAAGGCTACCATCCATTGGAGTAACAAAAATCTCAACAACAAACTACCTTCCATAATGACAAGGCTACAATCTATTATAGTAACAAAAACCTCGACAATAGACTAATTTTCATAATGACAAGGCTACCATCCTTTGGAATAACAAAAATCTCGACAACAAAATACTTTCCATATCGACAAGGCTACCATCCCTTAGAGTAAAATAAATCTCGACAACGGACTACCTTCCATAATGACAAGGCTACCATGCATTGGAGTAACAAAGATATCGACAATATACTACCTTCCTTATTGACAAGGATACCATCCATTGGAGTAAAAAAAATCACGATAACAGACTACCTTCCATAATGACAAGGCTATCATCCATTGGAATAACAAAAATATCAACAACGCACTACCTTCCATAATGACAAGGCTGCCATCAAATAGAGCAACAAAAATCTCGACAACAAACTACCTTCCATAAAGACTAGGCTACCATCCATTGGAGTAAGAAAGATATAGACAACATATTACCTTCTATAACGACAAGGATACAATCCATTGTAATAACAAAAATCTCGACAACAGACTACCTTCCATAATTACAAGGCTACCATCCATTGTAGTAACAAAAATATCGACAACATACTACCTTCAATAATGACAAAGCTACCATACAATGTACTAACAAAAATCTCGACAACAGACTACCTTCCATAATTACAAGGCTACCATCCATTGGAGTAACAAAAATCTCGATAACAGACTACCTTCCATAATGACTAGGCTACCATGCTTTGGTGTAACAAAGATATCGATAACAGACTACCTTCCATAACGACAAGGCTACAATCCATTGTAGTAACAAAAATCCCGACAATAGACTACCTTCCATAATGACAAGGCTACCATCCATTGTAGTGACAAAAATCTCGACAATAGACTACCTTCCATAATGACAAGGCTACCATCCATTGGAGTAACAAAAATCTCGACAACATACTAACTTCCATAACGACAAGGCTACAATCCATTGTAGTAACAAAAATCTCGACAACAGACTACCTTCCATAATGACAAGGCTACCATCCATTGTAGATACAAAAATATCGACAATATACTACCTTCTATAATGACAAGGCTACCATCCATTGGAGTAACAAATATCTCGACAACATACTACCTTCCATAATGACAAGGATACCATCCTTTGGAGTAACAAAAATCACGACAACAGACTACCTTTCATAATGATAAGGCTATCATCCATTGGAATAACAAAAATATCGACAACACACTACCTTCCATAATGACAAGGCTACCATCCAATGGAGTAACAAAAATCACGACAACAGACTACCTTCCATAATGACTAGGCTACCATCCATTGGAGTAAGAAAGATATCGACAACATACTACCTTCCATAACGACAAGGATACAATCCATGGTAGTAACAAAAATCTCGACAACAGACTACTTTCCATAATGACAAGGCTACCATCCATTGGAGTAACAAAGATATCGACAACATACTACCTTCCATAATGACAAGGATACCATCCTTTGGAGTAACAAAAATCTCGACAACAGACTACCTTTCATAATGACAAGGCTACCGTCCATTAGAGTAACAAGAATCTTTACAACATACTACCTTCCATAATGACAAGGCTAAAGTCTATTATAGTAACAAAAATATCGACAACAGGCTATCTTCCATAAAGACAAGGATACAATCCATTATAGTAACAAAAATCTCGACAACAGACTACTTTCCATAATGACAAGGCTACCATCCATTGGAGTAACAAAGATATCGACAACATACTACCTTCCATAATGACAAGGATACCATCCTTTCGAGTAACAAAAATCACGACAACAAAATACTTTCCATAATGACAAGGCTACCATCCATTGGAATAAAAAAAATATCGACAACACACTACCTTCCATAATGACAAGGCTACCATCCAATGGAGTAACACAAAACTCGACAACAGACTACCTTCCATAATGACTAGGCTACCATCCATTGGAGTAAGAAAGATATTGATAATATACTACCTTCCATAACGACAAGGATACAATCCATTGTAGTAACAAAAATCTCGACAACAGACTACTTTCCATAATGACAAGGCTACCACCCATTGGAGTAACAAAGATATCGACAACATACTACCTTCCATAATGACAAGGATACCATCCTTTGGAGTAACAAAAATCACGTCAACAAAATACTTTTCATAATGACAAGGCTACCATCCATTGGAATAACAAAAATATCAACAACACACTACCTTCCATAATGACAAGGCTACCATCCGATGGAGTAACACAAAACTCGACAATAGACTACCTTCCATAATGACTAGGCTACCATCCATTGGAGTAAGAAAGATATCGACAACATACTACCTTCCATAACGACAAGGATACAATCCATGGTAGTAACAAAAATCTCGACAACAGACTACCTTCCATAATGATAAGGCTACCATCCATTGGAGTAATAAAGATATCGACAACATACTACCTTCCATAATGACAAAGATACCATCCTTTGGAGTAACAAAAATCTCGACAACAGACTACCTTTCATAATGACAAGGCTACCATCCATTGGAGTAACAAGAATCTTGACAACATACTACCTTCCATAATGACAAGGCTAAAGTCTATTATAGTAACAAAAATCTCGACAACAGGCTATCTTCCATAAAGACAAGGATACAATCCATTATAGTAACAAAAATCTCGACAACAGACTACTTTCCATAATGACAAGGCTACCATCCATTGGAGTAACAAAGATATCGACAACATACTACCTTCCATAATGACAAGGATACCATCCTTTGGAGTAACAAAAATCACGACAACAAAATACTTTCCATAATGACAAGGCTACCATCCATTGGAATAACAAAAATATCGACAACACACTACCTTCCATAATGACAAGGCTACCATCCAATGGAGTAACACAAAACTCGACAACAGACTACCTTCCATAATGACTAGGCTACCATCCATTGGAGTAAGAAAGATATTGATAATATACTACCTTCCATAACGACTAGGATACAATCCATTGTAGTAACAAAAATTTCGATAACAGACTACCTTCCATAATGACAAGGCTACCATCCATTGGAATAACAAAAATCTCGACAATAAACTAACTTGCATAATGACAAGGCTACCATCCCTTAGAGTAACAAAAATCTCGACAATAGACTACCTTCCATAATGACTAGGCTACCATCCATTGGATTAACAAAGATATCGACAACAAACTACCTTCCATAACGACAAGGCTAGAATCCATTGTAGTAACAAAAAACTTGACAACATACTACCTTTAATAATGACAAGGATACCATCCACTGTAGTAACAAAAATCTCGACAACAGACTATCTTCCATAATTACAAGGCTACCATCCATTGGAGTAACAAAAATCTCGACAACAGACTACCTTCAATAATGTCTAGGCTACCATCCATTGGATTAACAAAGATATCGACAATAAACTACCTTCCATAACGACAAGGCTATAATCCATTATGGTAAGAAAAATCTCGACAACATACTACCTTTAACAATGACAAGGCTACCATCCAATGTAGTAACAGAAATCTCGACAACAGACTACCTTCCATAATTACAAGGCTACCATCCATTGGAGTAACAAAAATCTCAACAACAGACTACCTTCCATAATGACAAGGCTACCATCCATTGGAATAACAAAAATATAGACAACACACTACCTTCCATAATGACAAGGATACCATCCTTTGGAGTAACAAAAATATCGACAATAGACTACCTTCAATAATGACTAGGCTACCATTCCTTGGAGTAATAAAGATATCGATAACAGACTACCTTCCATAACGACAAGGCTACAATCCATTGAAGTAACAAAAATCTCGACAATAGACTACCTTCCATAATGACAGGGCTACCATCCATTGTAGTGACAAAAATATCGACAATAGACTACCTTCCATAATGACAAGGCTACCATCCATTGGAGTAACAAAAATCTCGACAACAAACTACTTTCCATAATGACAAGGCTACCATCCCTTAGAGTAAGAAAAATCTAGACAACAGACTACCTTCCATAATGACAAGGCTACCATCCATTGGAGTAACAAAGATATCGACATCATACTACCTTCCATAATGACAAGGATACCATCCTTTGGAGTAACAAAAATCACGACAATAGACTACCTTCCATAATGACAAGGCTACCATCCATTGGAATAACAAATATATCGACAACACACTACCTTCCATAATGACAAGGCTACCATCCAATGGAGTAACAAAAATCTCGACAACAGACTACCTTCCATAATGACTAGGCTACCATCCATTGGAGTAAGAAAGATATCGACAACATACTACCTTCCATAACGACAAGGATACAATCCATGGTAGTAACAAAAATGTCGACAACAGACTACCTTCCATAATGACAAGGCTACAATCCATTGGAATAACAAAAATCTCGAAAATAAACTAAATTCCATATTGACAAGGCTACCATCCCTTAGAGTAAGAAAAATCTCGACAACAGACTAATTTCCATAATGACAAGGCTACCATCCAATGGAATAACAAAAATCTCGACAACAAACTACCTTCCATAATGACTAGGATACCATCCATTGGAGTAAGAACGATATCGACAACATACTACCTTCCATAACGACAAGGATACAATCCATGGTAGTAACAAAAATCTCGACAACATACTACCTTCAATAATGACAAGGCTACCATCCAATGTAGTACCAAAAATCTCGACAACAGACTACCTTCCATAATCACAAGGATACCATCCATTGGAGTAACAAAAATATTGATAACAGACTACCTTCCATAATGACAAGGCTACCATCCCTTAGAATAACAAAAATCTAGACAACAGACTACCTTCCATAATGACATGGCTACCATCCATTGGAGTAACAAAGATATCGACAACATACTACCTTCCATAATGACAAGCATACCATCCATTGGAGTAAGAAAGATATCTACAACATACTACATTCCATAACGACAAGGATACAATCCATTGTAGTAACAAAAATCTCGACCACAAACTACCTTCCATAATGATAAGGCTACCATCCATTGGAATAACAAAAATCTCGACAATAAACTAACTTCCATAATGACAAGGCTACCATCTCTTAGAGTAACAAAAATCTCGACAACAGACTACCTTCCATAATGACTAGGCTACCATCCATTGGATTAACAAAGATATCAACAACAAACTACCTTCCATAACGACAAGGATACAATCCATGGTAGAAACAAAAATATCGACAACATACTACCTTCAATAATGACAAGGCTACCATCCAATGTAGTAACAAAAATCTCGACAAGAAACTACCTTCCATAATCACAAGGATACCATCCATTGGAGTAACAAAAATCTCGACAACAGACTACCTTCCATAATGACAAGGATACCATCCCTTAGAGTAACAAAAATCTAGACAACATACTACATTCCATAATGACAAGAGTACCATCTATTGGAGTAACAAAGATATCGACAACATACTACCTTCCATAATGACAAGGATACCATCCTTTGGAGTAACAAAAATCACGACAACAGACTACTTTCCATAATGACAAGGCTACCATCCATTGGAATAACAAACATATCGACAACACACTACCTTTCATAATGACAAGGCTACCATCCAATGGAGTAACAAAAATCACGACAACATACTACCTTCTATAATGACTAGGCTACCATCCATTGGAGTAAGAAAGATATCTACAACATACTACCTTCCATAATGACAAGGATACAATCCATTGTAGTAACAAAAATCTCGACGACAAACTACCTTCCATAATGATAAGGCTACCATCCATTGGAATAACAAAAATCTCGACAATAAACTAACTTCCATAATGACAAGGCTACCATCCCTTAGAGTAACAAAAATCTCGACAACAGACTACCTTCCATAATGACTAGGCTACCATCCATTGGATTAACAAAGATATCGACAACAAACTACCTTCCATAACGACAAGGATACAATCCATGGTAGTAACAAAAATCTCGACAACATACTACCTTCAATAATGACAAGGCTACCATCCAATGTAGTAACAAAAATCTCGACAACAGACTACCTTCCATAATCACAAGGATACCATCCATTGGAGTAACAAAAATCTCGACAACAGACTACCTTCCATAATGACAAGGCTACCATCCCTTAGAGTAATAAAAATCTAGACAACAGACTACCTTCCATAATGACAAGGGTACCATCCATTGGAGTAACAAAGATATCGACAACATACTACCTTCCATAATGAGAAGGATACCATCCTTTGGAGTAACAAAAATCACGACAACAGACTACTTTCCATCATGACAAGGCTACCATCCATTGGAATAACAAACATATCGACAACACAGTACCATTCATAATGACAAGGCTACCATCCAATGGAGTAACAAAAATCACGACAACCGACTACCTTCTTTAATGACTAGGCTACCATCCATTGGAGTAAGAAAGATATCTACAACATACTACATTCCATAACGAAAAGGATACAATCCATTGGAGTAAGAAAGATATCTACAACATACTACATTCCATAACGATAAGGCTACCATCCATTGGAATAACAAAAATCTCGACAATAAACTAACTTCCATAATGATAAGGCTACCATCCCTTTGAGTAACAAAAATCTCGACAACAGACTACGTTCCATAATGACTAGGCTACCATCCATTGGATTAACAAAGATATCGACAACAGACTACCTTCCATAACGACAAGGATACAATCAATGGTAGTAACAAAAATCTCGACAACATACTACCTTCAATAATGACAAGGCTACCATCCAATGTAGTAACAAAAATCTCGACAACAGACTACCTTCCATAATCACAAGGATACCATCCATTGGAGTAACAAAAATCTCGACAACAGACTACCTTCCATAATGACAAGGCTACCATCCCTTAGAGTAACAAAAATCTAGTCAACATACTACCTTCCATAATGACAAGGGTACCATCCATTGGAGTAACAAAGATATTGACAACATACTACCTTCCATAATGACAAGGATACCATCCTTTGGAGTAACAAAAATCACGACAACAGACTACTTTCCATAATGACAAGGCTACCATCCATTGGAATAACAAACATATCGACAACACACTACCTTTCATAATGACAAGGCTACCATCCAATGGAGTAACAAAAATCACGACAACAAACTACCTTCTATAATGACTAGGCTACCATCCATTGGAGTAAGAAAGATATCTACAACATACTACCTTCCATAACGACAAGGATACAATCCATTGTAGTAACAAAAATCTCGACAACAAACTACCTTCCATAAAGATAAGGCTACCATCCATTAAAATAACAAAAATCTCGACAATAAACTAACTTCCATAATGACAAGGCTACCATCCCTTAGAGTAACAAATATCTCGACAACATACTACCTTCCATAATGACTAGGCTACCATCCATTGGATTAACAAAGATATCGACAACAGACTACCTTCCATAACGACAAGGATACAATCCATTGTAGTAACAAAAATCTCGACAACATACTACCTTCAATAATGACAAGGCTACCATCCAATGTAGTAACAAAAATCTCGACAACAGACTACCTTCCATAATCACAAGGATACCATCCATTGGAGTAACAAAAATCTCGACAATAAAGTAACTTCCATAATGAAAAGGCTACCATCCCTTAGAGTAACAAAAATCTCGACAACAGACTACCTTCCATAATGATTAGGCTACCATCCATTGGATTAACAAAGATATCGACAACAGACTACCTTCCATAACGACAAGGATACAATCCATGGTCGTAACAAAAATCTCGACAACATACTAACTTCAATAATGACAAGGCTACCATCCAATGTAGTACCAAAAATCTCGACAACAGACTACCTTCCATAATCACAAGGATACCATCCATTGGAGTAACAAAAATATTGATAACAGACTACCTTCCATAATGACAAGGCTACCATCCCTTAGAATAACAAAAATCTAGACAACAGACTACCTTCCATAATGACATGTCTACCATCCATTGGAGTAACAAAGATATCGACAACATACTACCTTCCATAATGACAAGGATACCATCCATTGGAGTAAGAAAGATATCTACAACATACTACATTCCATAACGACAAGGATACAATCCATTGTAGTAACAAAAATCACGACAACAAACTACCTTCCATAATGATAAGGCTACCATCCATTGGAATAACAAAAATCTCGACAATAAACTAACTTCCATAATGACAAGGCTACCATCTCTTAGAGTAACAAAAATCTCGACAACAGACTACCTTCCATAATGACTAGGCTACCATCCATTGGATTAAGAAAGATATCAACAACAAACTACCTTCCATAACGACAAGGATACAATCCATGGTAGAAACAAAAATATCGACAACATACTACCTTCAATAATGACAAGGCTACCATCCAATGTAGTAACAAAAATCTCGACAAGAAACTACCTTCCATAATCACAAGGATACCATCCATTGGAGTAACAAAAATCTCGACAACAGACTACCTTCCATAATGACAAGGCTACCATCCCTTAGAGTAACAAAAATCTAGACAACATACTACATTCCATAATGACAAGAGTACCATCTATTGGAGTAACAAAGATATTGACAACATACTACCTTCCATAATGACAAGGATACCATCCTTTGGAGTAACAAAAATCACGACAACAGACTACTTTCCATAATGACAAGGCTACCATCCATTGGAATAACAAACATATCGACAACACACTACCTTTCATAATGACAAGGCTACCATCCAATGGAGTAACAAAAATCACGACAACAGACTACCTTCTATAATGACTAGGCTACCATCCATTGGAGTAAGAAAGATATCTACAACATACTACCTTCCATAATGACAAGGATACAATCCATTGTAGTAACAAAAATCTCGACGACAAACTACCTTCCATAATGATAAGGCTACCATCCATTGGAATAACAAAAATCTCGACAATAAACTAACTTCCATAATGACAAGGCTACCATCCCTTAGAGTAACAAAAATCTCGACAACAGACTACCTTCCATAATGACTAGGCTACCATCCATTGGATTAACAAAGATATCGACAACAGACTACCTTCCATAACGACAAGGATACAATCCATGGTAGTAACAAAAATCTCGACAACATACTACCTTCAATAATGACAAGGCTACCATCCAATGTAGTAACAAAAATCTCGACAACAGACTACCTTCCATAATCACAAGGATACCATCCATTGGAGTAACAAAAATCTCGACAACAGACTACCTTCCATAATGACAAGGCTACCATCCCTTAGAGTAATAAAAATCTAGACAACAGACTACCTTCCATAATGACAAGGGTACCATCCATTGGAGTAACAAAGATATCGACAACATACTACCTTCCATAATGAGAAGGATACCATCCTTTGGAGTAACAAAAATCACGACAACAGACTACTTTCCATCATGACAAGGCTACCATCCATTGGAATAACAAACATATCGACAACACAGTACCATTCATAATGACAAGGCTACCATCCAATGGAGTAACAAAAATCACGACAACCGACTACCTTCTATAATGACTAGGCTACCATCCATTGGAGTAAGAAAGATATTAACAACATACTACATTCCATAACGAAAAGGATACAATCCATTGTAGTAACAAAAATCTCGACAACAAACTACCTTCCATAATGATAAGGCTACCATCCATTGGAATAACAAAAATCTCGACAATAAACTAACTTCCATAATGATAAGGCTACCATCCCTTTGAGTAACAAAAATCTCGACAACAGACTACGTTCCATAATGACTAGGCTACCATCCATTGGATTAACAAAGATATCGACAACAGACTACCTTCCATAACGACAAGGATACAATCAATGGTAGTAACAAAAATCTCGACAACATACTACCTTCAATAATGACAAGGCTACCATCCAATGTAGTAACAAAAATCTCGACAACAGACTACCTTCCATAATCACAAGGATACCATCCATTGGAGTAACAAAAATCTCGACAACAGACTACCTTCCATAATGACAAGGCTACCATCCCTTAGAGTAACAAAAATCTAGACAACATACTACCTTCCATAATGACAAGGGTACCATCCATTGGAGTAACAAAGATATTGACAACATACTACCTTCCATAATGACAAGGATACCATCCTTTGGAGTAACAAAAATCACGACAACAGACTACTTTCCATAATGACAAGGCTACCATCCATTGGAATAACAAACATATCGACAACACACTACCTTTCATAATGACAAGGCTACCATCCAATGGAGTAACAAAAATCACGACAACAGACTACCTTCTATAATGACTAGGCTACCATCCATTGGAGTAAGAAAGATATCTACAACATAATACCTTCCATAACGACAAGGATACAATCCATTGTAGTAACAAAAATCTCGACAACAAACTACCTTCCATAAAGATAAGGCTACCATCCATTAAAATAACAAAAATCTCGACAATAAACTAACTTCCATAATGACAAGGCTACCATCCCTTAGAGTAACAAATATCTCGACAACATACTACCTTCCATAATGACTAGGCTACCATCCATTGGATTAACAAAGATATCGACAACAGACTACCTTCCATAACGACAAGGATACAATCCATGGTAGTAACAAAAATCTCGACAACATACTACCTTCAATAATGACAAGGCTACCATCCAATGTAGTAACAAAAATCTCGACAACAGACTACCTTCCATAATCACAAGGATACCATCCATTGGAGTAACAAAAATCTCGACAATAAAGTAACTTCCATAATGAAAAGGCTACCATCCCTTAGAGTAACAAAAATCTCGACAACAGACTACCTTCCATAATGACTAGGCTACCATCCATTGGATTAACAAAGATATCGACAACAGACTACCTTCCATAACGACAAGGATACAATCCATGGTCGTAACAAAAATCTCGACAACATACTAACTTCAATAATGACAAGGCTACCATCCAATGTAGTAACAAAAATCTCGGCAACAAACTACGTTCCATAGTCACAAGGATACCATCCATTGGAGTAACAAAAATCTCGACAACAGACTACCTTCCATAATGACAAGGCTACCATCCCTTAGAGTAACAAAAATCTAGACAATAGACTACCTTCCATAATGACAAGGCTACCTTCCATTGGAGTAACAAAGATATCGACAACATACTACCTTCCATAATGACAAGGATACCATCCTTTGGAGTAACAAAAATCACGACAACAACTACTTTCCATAATGATAAGGCTACCATCCATTGGAATAAAAAAGATATCGACAACGCACTACCTTTCATAATGACAAGGCTACCATCCAATGGAGTAACAAAAATCACGACAACATACTACCTTCTATAATGACTAGGCTACCATCCATTGGAGTAAGAAAGATATCTACAACATACTACATTCCATAACGACAAGGATACAATCCATTGTAGTAACAAAAATCTCGACAACAAACTACCTTCCATAATGATAAGGCTACCATCCATTGGAATAACAAAAATCTCGACAATAAACTAACTTCCATAATGACAAGGCTACCATCCCTTAGAGTAACAAAAATCTCGACAACAGACTACCTTCCATAATGACTAGGCTACCATCCATTGGATTAACAAAGATATCGACAACAGACTACCTTCCATAACGACAAGGATACAATCCATGGTAGTAACAAAAATCTCGACAACATACTACCTTCAATAATGACAAGGCTACCATCCAATGTAGTAACAAAAATCTCGACAACAGACTACCTTCCATAATCACAAGGATACCATCCATTGGAGTAACAAAAATCTCGACAATAAAGTAACTTCCATAATGAAAAGGCTACCATCCCTTAGAGTAACAAAAATCTCGACAACAGACTACCTTCCTTAATGACTAGGCTACCATCCATTGGATTAACAAAGATATCGACAACGGACTACCTTCCATAACGACAAGGATACAATCCATGGTCGTAACAAAAATCTCGACAACATACTAACTTCAATAATGACAAGGCTACCATCCAATGTAGTAACAAAAATCTCGGCAAGAAACTACGTTCCATAGTCACAAGGATACCATCCATTGGAGTAACAAAAATCTCGACAACAGACTACCTTCCATAATGACAAGGCTACCATCCCTTAGAGTAACAAAAATCTAGACAATAGACTACCTTCCATAATGACAAGGCTACCTTCCATTGGAGTAACAAAGATATCGACAACATACTACCTTCCATAATGACAAGGATACCATCCTTTGGAGTAACAAAAATCACGACAACAACTACTTTCCATAATGATAAGGCTACCATCCATTGGAATAAAAAAGATATCGACAACGCACTACCTTTCATAATGACAAGGCTACCATCCAATGGAGTAACAAAAATCACGACAACATACTACCTTCTATAATGACTAGGCTACCATCCATTGGAGTAAGAAAGATATCTACAACATACTACATTCCATAACGACAAGGATACAATCCATTGTAGTAACAAAAATCTCGACAACAAACTACCTTCCATAATGATAAGGCTACCATCCATTGGAATAACAAAAATCTCGACAATAAACTAACTTCCATAATGAAAAGGCTACCATCCCTTAGAGTAACAAAAATCTCGACAACAGACTACCTTCCATAATGACTAGGCTACCATCCATTGGATTAACAAAGATATCGACAACATACTACCATCCATAACGACAAGGATACAATCCATGGTAGTAACAAAAATCTCGACAACATACTACCTTCAATAATGACAAGGCTACCATCTAATGTAGTAACAACAATCTCGACAACATACTACCTTCCATAATCACAAGGATACCATCCATTGGAGTAACAAAAATCTCGACAACAGACTACCTTCCATAATGACAAGGCTACCATCCCTTAGAGTAACAAAAATCTAGACAACAGACTACCTTCTATAATGACAAGGGTACCATCCATTGGAGTAACAAAGATATCGACAACATACTACCATCCATAATGACAAGGATACCATCCTTTGAGTAAATAAAATCACGACAACATACTACTTTCCATCATGACAAGGCTACCATCCATTGGAATAACAAACATATCGACAACACAGTACCTTTCATAATGACAAGGCTACCATCCAATGGAGTAACAAAAATCACGACAACAGACTACCTTCTATAATGACAAGGCTACAATCCATTGGAGTAAGAAAGATATCTACAACATACTACCTTCCATAACGAAAAGGATACAATCCATTGTAGTAACAAAAATCTCGACAACAGAGTACCTTCCATAATGATAAGGCTACCATCCATTGGAATAACAAAAATCTCGACAATAAACTAACTTACATAATGACAAGGCTACCATCCCTTAGAGTAACAAAAATCTCGACAACAGACTAATTTCCATAATGACAAGGCTACCATCCAATGGAGTAACAAAAATCTCGACAAAAAACTACCTTCCATAATGACTAGGCTACCATCCATTGGAGTAAGAAAGATATCGACAACATACTACCTTCCATAATGACAAGGCTACCATCCATTGGAGTAACAAAGATATCGACAACATACTACCTTCAATAATGACAAGGCTACCATCCAATGTAGTAACAAAAATCTCGACAACAGACTACCTTCCATAATCACAAGGATACCATCCATTGAAGTAACAAAAATATCGATAACAGACTACCTTCCATAATGACAAGGCTACAATCCCTTAGAGTAACAAAAATCTAGACAACAGACTACCTTCCATAATGACAAGGCTACCATCCATTGGAGTAACAAAGATATCGACAACATACTACCTTCCGTAATGACAAGGATACCATCCTTTGGAGTAACAAAAATCACGACAACAGACTACTTTCCATAATGACAAGGCTACCATCCATTGGAATAACAAACATATCGACAACACACTACCTTTCATATTGACAAGGCTACCATCCAATGGAGTAACAAAAATCACGACAACGGACTACCTTCTATAATTACTAGGCTACCATCCATTGGAGTAAGAAAGATATCTACAACATACTACCTTCCATAACGACAAGGATACAATCCATTGTAGTAACAAAAATCTCGCCAACAGACTCCCTTCCATAATGATAAGGCTACCATCCATTGGAATAACAAAAATCTCGACAATAAAGTAACTTCCATAATGACAAGGCTACCATCCCTTAGAGTAACAAAAATATCGACAACAGACTACCTTCCATAATGACTAGGCTACCATCCATTGGATTAACAAAGATATCGACAACAGACTACCTTCCGTAACGGCAAGGCTACAATCCATTGTAGTAACAAAAATCTCGACAACATACTACCTTCAATAATGACAAGCCTACCATCCAATGTAGTAACAAAAATCTCGAAAACAGACTACCTTCCATAATTACAAGGCTACCATCCATTGGAGTAACAAAAATCTCGACAACAAACTACCTTCCATAATGACAAGGCTACCATCCATTAGAATAACAAAAATATAGACAACACACTACCTTCCATAATGACAAGGATACCTTCCTTTTGAGTAACAAAAATCTCGACATCAGACTACCTTCCATAATGACTAGGTTACCATTCTTTGGAGTAACAAAGATATTGATAACAAAGTACCTTCCATAACAACAAGACTACAATCCATTGAAGTTACAAAAATCTTGACAATAGACTACCTTCCATAATGACAAGGCTACCATCCATTGTAGTGACAAAAATCTCGACAATAGACTACCTTCCATAATGACAAGGCTACTATCCATTGGAGTAACAAGAATCTCGACAACAGACTATCTTCTATAACGACAAGGCTACAATCCATTGTAGTAACAAAAATCTCGACAACAAACTACCTTCCATAATGACAAGGCTACCATCCATTGGAGCAACAAAGATATCGACAACATACTACCTTCAATAATGACAAGGATACCATCCTTTGGAGTAACAAAAATGACGACAACAGACTACTTTCCATAATGACAAGGCTACCATCCATTGGAATAACAAACATATCGAAAACACACTACCTTTCATAATGACAACGCTACCATCAAATGGAGTAACAAAAATCACGACAACAGACTACCTTCTATAATGACTAGGCTACCATCTATTGGAGTAAGAAAGATATCTAAAACATACTACCTTCCATAACGACAAGGATACAATCCATTGTAGTAACAAAAATATCGACAACAGACTACCTTCCATAATGATAAGGCTACCATCCATTGGAATAACAAAAATCTCGACAATAAACTAACTTCCATAATGACAAGGCTACCATCCCTTAGAGTAACAAAAATCTCGACAACAGACTACCTTCCATAATGACTAGGCTACCATCCATTGGATTATCAAAGATATCGACAATAGACTACCTTCAATAATGACAAGGCTACCATCCAATTTAGTAACAAAAATCTCGACAACAGACTACCTTCCATAATTACAAGGCTACCATCCATTGGAGCAAAAAAATTCTCGACAATAGACTACCTTCCATAATGACAAGGCTACCATCCATTGTAGTGACAAAAATCTTGACAATAGACTACCTTCCATAATGACAAGGCTATTATCGATTGGAGTAACAAGAATCTCGACAACAGACTATCTTCCATAACGACAACGCTACAATCCATTGTAGTAACAAAAATATCGACAACAGACTACCTTCCATAATGACAAGGCTACCATCCATTGTAGTGACATAAATCTCGAAAATATACTACCTTCTATAATGACAACGCTACCATCCATTGGAGTAACAAAAATCTCGACAAGAAACTACTTTCCATAATGACAAGGCTACCATCCCTTAGAGTAATAAAAATCTAGACAACAGACTACCTTCCATAATGACAAGGCTACCATCCATTGGAGTAACAAAGATATCAACATCATACTACCTTCCATAATGACAAGGATACCATCCTTTGGAGTAACAAAATTCTCGACAACAGACTACCTTCCATAATGACAAGGCTACCATCCATTGGAATAAAAAAAATATAGACAAAACACTACCTTCCATAATGACAAGGATACCATCCTTTGGAGTAACAAAAATCTCGACAACAGACTACCTTCCATAATGACTAGGCTACCATTCTTTGGAGTAACAAAGATATCGATAACAGACTACCTTCCATAACGACAAGGCTACAATCCATTGAAGTAACAAAAATCTCGACAATAGACTACCTTCCATAATGACAAGGCTACCATCCATTGTAGTGACAAAAATCTCGACAATAGAGTACCTTCCATAATGACAAGGATACTATCCATTGGAGTAACAAGAATCTCGACAACATACTATATTCCATAACGACAAGGCTACAATCCATTGTAGTAACAAAAATCTCGACAACAGACTACCTTCCATAATGACAAGGCTACCATCCATTGTAGTGACAAAACTCTCGACAATATACTATGTTCTATAACGACTAGGCTACCATCCATTGGAGTAACAAAAATCTCGACAACAAACTACTTTCCATAATGACAAGGCTACCATCCCTTAGAGTAACAAAAATCTAGACAACAGACTACCTTCCATAATGACAAGGCTACCATCCATTGGAATAACAAAAATCTCGAAAATAAACTAACTTCCATAATGACAAGGCTACCATCCAATGGAGTAACAAAAATCTCGACAACAAACTACCTTCCATAAAGACAAGGCTACCATCCATTGGAGTAAGAAAGATATCGACAACATACTACCTTCCATAACGACATGGATACAATCCATGGTAGTAACAAAAATCTTGACAACATACTACCTTCAATAATGACAAGGCTACCATCCAATGTAGTAACAAAAATCTCGACAACAGACTAACTTCCATAATCACAAGGATACCATCCATTGGGGTAACAAAAATCTCGACAACAGACTACCTTGCATAATGACTAGGCTACCGTCCTTTGGAGTGACAAAGATATCGATAACAGACTACCTTCCATAACGACAAGGCTTCAATCCATTGTAGTAATAAAAATCTCGACAATAGACTACCTTCCATAATGACAAGGCTACCATCCATTGTAGTGACAAAAATCTCGACAATAGACTACCTTCCATAATGACAAGGCTACCATCCATTGGAGTAACAAGAATCTTGACAACATACTACCTTCCATAATGACAAGGCTATAATCTATTATAGTAACAAAAATCTCGACAACAGACTACTTTCCATAATGACAAGGCTACCATCCCTTAGAGTAACAAAAATCTAGACAACAAACTACCTTCCATAATGACAAGGCTACCATGCATTGGAATAACAAAAATCTCAAAAATAAACTAACTTCCATAATGACAAGGCTACCATCCCTTTGAGTAACAAAAATCTAGAAAACAGACTAATTTCCATAATGACAAGGCTACCATCCAATGGAGTAACAAAAATCTCGACAAAAAACTACCTTCCATAATGACAAGGCTACCATCCATTGGAGTAAGAAAGATATCGACAACATACTACCTTCCATAATGACAAGGATACAATCCATGATAGTAACAACAATCTCGACAACATACTACCTTCAATAATGACAAGGCTAGCATCCAATGTAGTAACAAAAATCTCGACAACAGACTAACTTTCATAATCACAAGGATACAATCCATTGGAGTAACAAAAATCTCGACAACAGACTACCTTCGATAATGACAAGGCTACCATCCATTGGATTAACAAAAATATCGACAACACACTACCTTCCATAATGACAAGGATACCATCCTTTGGAGTAACAAAAATATCGACAACAGACTACCTTCCATAATGACTAGGTTACCGTCCTTTGGAGTAACAAAGATATCGTAACAGACTACCTTCCATAACGACAAGGCTTCAATCCATTGTAGTAATAAAAATCTCGACAATAGACTACCTTCCATAATGACAAGGCTACCATCCATTGTAGTGACAAAAATCTCGACAATAGACTACCTTCCATAATGACAAGGCTACCATCCATTGGAGTATCAAGAATCATGACAACATACTACCTTCCATAATGACAAGGCTATAATCTATTATAGTAACAAAATTCTCGACAACAGACTATCTTCCATAACGACAAGGATAGAATCCATTAGAGTAACAAGAATCTCGACAACAGACTATTTTCCATAACGACAACGCTACAATACATTGGAATAACAAAAATCTCGAAAATAAACAAACTTCCATAATGACAAGGCTACCATCCATTTGAGTAACAAAAATCTCGAAAACAGACTATTTTCCATAATGACAAGGCTACCATCCAATGGAGTACCAAAACTCTCGACAACAAACTACCTTCAATAATGACTAGGCTACCTTCCATTGGAGTAAGAAAGATATCGACAACATACTACCTTCCATAACGACAAGTATACAATCCACGGTAGTAACAAAAATCTCGACAACATACTACCTTCAATAATGACAAGGCTACCATCCAATGTAGTAAAAAAAATCTCGACAACAGACTACCTTCAATAATGACAAGGCTACCATCAAATGTAGTAACAAAAATCACGACAATAGACTACCTTCCATTATTACAAGGCTACCATCCATTGGAGTAACAAAATTCTCGACAATAGACTACCTTCTATAATGACAAGGCTACCATCCATTGGAATAACAAAAATATAGACAACACACTACCTTCCATAATGACAAGGATACCATCCTTTGGAGTAACAAAAATATCGACAACAGACTACCTTCCATAATGACTAGGCTACCATTCTTTGGAGTAACAAAGATATCGATAATAGACTACCTTCCATAACGACAAGGCTACAATCCATTGAAGTAACAAAAATCTCAACAATAGACTACCTTCCATAATGACAAGGCTACCATCCATTGTAGTGACAAAAATCTTGACAATAGACTACCTTCCATAATGACAAGGCTATTATCCATTGGAGTAACAAGAATCTCGACAACAGACTATCTTCCATAACGACAAGGCTACAATCCATTGTAGTAACAAAAATTTCGACAACAGACTACCTTCCATGATGACAAGGCTACCATCCATTGTAGTGACAAAAATCTCGACAATATACTACCTTCTATAATGACAACGCTACCATCCATTGGAGTAACAAAAATCACGACAACAAACTACTTTCCATAATGACAAGGCTACCATCCCTTAGAGTAACAAAAATCTAGACAACATACTACCTTCCATAATGACATGGCTACCATCCATTGGAGTAACAAAGATATCGATATCATACTACCTTCCATAATGACAAGGATACCATCCTTTGGAGTAACAAAATTCTCGACAACAGACTACCTTCCATAATGACAAGGCTACCATCCATTGGAATAACAAAAATATAGACAAAACACTACCTTCCATAATGACAAGGATACCATCCTTTGGAGTAACAAAAATCTCGACAACAGACTACCTTCCATAATGACTAGGCTACCATTCTTTGGAGTAACAAAGATATCGATAACAAACTACCTTCCATAATGACAAGGCTCCAATCCATTGAAGTAACAAAAATCTCGACAATAGACTACCTTCCATAATGACAAGGCTACCATCCATTGTAGTGACAAAAATCTCGACAATAGAGTACCTTCCATAATGACAAGGATACTATCCATTGGAGTAACAAGAATCTCGACAACATACTATATTCCATAACGACAAGGCTACAATCCATTGTAGTAACAAAAATATCGACAATAGACTACCTTCCATAATGACAAGGCTACCATCCATTGTAGTGACAAAACTCTCGACAATATACTACGTTCTATAAAGACAAGGCTACCATCCATTGGAGTAACAAAAATCTCGACAACAAACTACTTTCCATAATGACAAGGCTACCATCCCTTAGAGTAACAAGAATCTCGACAACAGACTATTTTCCACAACGACAAGGCTACAATACATTGGAATAACAAAAATCTCGAAAATAAACTAACTTCCATAATGACAAGGCTACCATCCCTTTGAGTAACAAAAATCTAGAAAACAGACTAATTTCCATAATGACAAGGCTACCATCCAATGGAGTAACAAAAATATCGACAACAAACTACCTTCCATAATGACAAGGCTACCATCCATTGGAGTAAGAAAGATATCGACAACATACTACCTTCCATAACGACAAGTATACAATCCACGGTAGTAACAAAAATCTCGACAACATACTACCTTCAATAATGACAAGGCTACCATCCAATGTAGTAACAAAAATCTCGACAACAGACTACCTTCCATAATCACAAGGATACCATCCATTGGAGTAACAAAAATCTCGACAACAGACTACCTTCCATAATGACAAGGCTACCATCCATTGGAATAACAAAAATATCGACAACACACTACCTTCCATAATGACAAGGATGCCATCCTTTGGAGTAACAAAAATATCGATAACAGACTACCTTCCATAATGACTAGGCTACCATCCTTTGGAGTAACAAAGATATCGATAACAAACTACCTTCCAAAACGACAAGGCTTCAATCCATGTAGTAATAAAAATCTCGACAATAGACTACCTTCCATAACGACAAGGATACAATCCATGGTAGTAACAAAAATCACGACAACACACTACCTTCCATAATGACAAGGCTACCATCCAATGTAGTGACAAAAATCTCGACAATAGAGTACCTTCCATAATAACAAGGCTATTATCCATTGGAGTAACAAGAATCTCAACAACAAACTATCTTCCATAACGACAAGGCTACAATCCATTGTAGTAACAAAAATCTCGACAACAGACTACCTTCCATAATGACAAGGCTACCATCCATTGTAGTGACAAAAATCTCGACAATATACTACCTTCTATAATGACAACGCTACCATCCATTGGAGTAACAAAAATCACGACAACAAACTACTTTCCATAATGACAAGGCTACCATCCCTTAGAGTAACAAAAATCTAGACAACATACTACCTTCCATAATGACATGGCTACCATCCATTGGAGTAACAAAGATATCGATATCATACTACCTTCCATAATGACAAGGATACCATCCTTTGGAGTAACAAAATTCTCGACAACAGACTACCTTCCATAATGACAAGGCTACCATCCATTGGAATAACAAAAATATAGACAAAACACTACCTTCCATAATGACAAGGATACCATCCTTTGGAGTAACAAAAATCTCGACAACAGACTACCTTCCATAATGACTAGGCTACCATTCTTTGGAGTAACAAAGATATCGATAACAGACTACCTTCCATAATGACAAGGCTCCAATCCATTGAAGTAACAAAAATCTCGACAATAGACTACCTTCCATAATGACAAGGCTACCATCCATTGTAGTGACAAAAATCTCGACAATAGAGTACCTTCCATAACGACAAGGATACTATCCATTGGAGTAACAAGAATCTCGACAACATACTATATTCCATAACGACAAGGCTACAATCCATTGTAGTAACAAAAATATCGACAATAGACTACCTTCCATAATGACAAGGCTACCATCCATTGTAGTGACAAAACTCTCGACAATATACTACATTCTATAAAGACAAGGCTACCATCCATTGGAGTAACAAAAATCTCGACAACAAACTACTTTCCATAATGACAAGGCTACCATCCCTTAGAGTAACAAGAATCTCGACAACAGACTATTTTCCACAACGACAAGGCTACAATACATTGGAATAACAAAAATCTCGAAAATAAACTAACTTCCATAATGACAAGGCTACCATCCCTTTGAGTAACAAAAATCTAGAAAACAGACTAATTTCCATAATGACAAGGCTACCATCCAATGGAGTAACAAAAATATCGACAACAAACTACCTTCCATAATGACAAGGCTACCATCCATTGGAGTAAGAAAGATATCGACAACATACTACCTTCCATAACGACAAGTATACAATCCACGGTAGTAACAAAAATCTCGACAACATACTACCTTCAATAATGACAAGGCTACCATCCAATGTAGTAACAAAAATCTCGACAACAGACTACCTTCCATAATCACAAGGATACCATCCATTGGAGTAACAAAAATCTCGACAACAGACTACCTTCCATAATGACAAGGCTACCATCCATTGGAATAACAAAAATATCGACAACACACTACCTTCCATAATGACAAGGATGCCATCCTTTGGAGTAACAAAAATATCGATAACAGACTACCTTCCATAATGACTAGGCTACCATCCTTTGGAGTAACAAAGATATCGATAACAAACTACCTTCCAAAACGACAAGGCTTCAATCCATGTAGTAATAAAAATCTCGACAATAGACTACCTTCCATAACGACAAGGATACAATCCATGGTAGTAACAAAAATCACGACAACACACACCTTCCATAATGACAAGGCTACCATCCAATGTAGTGACAAAAATCTCGACAATAGAGTACCTTCCATAATAACAAGGCTATTATCCATTGGAGTAACAAGAATCTCAACAACAAACTATCTTCCATAACGACAAGGCTACAATCCATTGTAGTAACAAAAATCTCGACAACAGACTACCTTCCATAATGACAAGGCTACCATCCATTGTAGTGACAAAAATCTCGACAATATACTATGTTCTATAATGACAAGGCTACCATCCATTGGAGTAACAAAAATCTCGACAAAAAACTACATTCCATAATGACAAGGCTACCATCCCTTAGAGTAACAAAAATCTAGACAATAGACTACCTTCCATAATGACAAGGCTACCATCCATTTGAGTAACAAAGATATTGACATTATACTAGCTTCCATAATGACAAGGATACCATCCTTTGGAGTAACAAAAAGCACGAAAATAGACTACCTTCCATAATGACAAGGCTACCATCCATTGGAATAACAAAAATATCGACAACACACTACCTTCCATAATGACAAGGCTACCATCCAATGGAGTAACAAAAATCTCGAAAATAGACTACCTTCCATAATGACTAGGATACAATCCATGGTAGTAACAAAAATCTCGACAACAGACTACCTTCCATAATGACAAGGCTACCATCCATTGGAATAACAAAAATCTCGAAAATAAACTAACTTCCATAATGACAAGGCTACCATCCCTTTGAGTAACAAAAATCTCGAAAACAGACTAATTTCCATAATGACAAGGCTACCATCCAATGGAGTAACAAAAATCTCGACAACAAACTACCTTCCATAATGACTAGGCTACCATCCATTGGAGTAAGAAAGATATCGACAACATACTACCTTCCATAACGACAAGGATACAATCCATGGTAGTAACAAAAATCTCGACAACATACTACCTTCCATAATGACAAGGCTACCATCCATTGGACTAACAAAAATATCGACAACACAGTACCTTCCATAATGATAAGGATACCATCCTTTGGAGTAACAAAAATATCGACAACAGACTACCTTCCGTAATGACTAAGCTACCATCCTTTGGAGTAACAAAGATATCGATAACAAACTACCTTCCATAACGACAAGGCTTCAATCCATTGTAGTAATAAAAATCTCGACAATAGACTACCTTCCATAATGACAAGGCTACCATTAATTGTGGTGACAAAAATCTCGACAACAGACTACCTTCCATAATGACAAGGCTACCATCCATTGTAGTGAAAAAAATCTCGACAATATACTACCTTCTATAATGACAAGGCTACCATCCATTGGAGTAACAAAAATCTCGACATCATACTACCTTCCATAATGACAAGGATACCATCCTTTGGAGTAATAAAATTCTCGACAACAGACTACCTTTCATAATGACAAGGCTACCATCCATTGGAATAACAAAAATATAGACAAAACACTACCTTCCATAATGACAAGGATACCATCCTTTGGAGTAACAAAAATCTCGACAACAGACTACCTTCCATAATGACTAGGCTACCATTCTTTGGAGTAACAAAGATATCGATAACAGACTACCTTCCATAACGACAAGGCTATAATCCATTGAAGTAACAAAAATCTCGACAACATACTACCTTCCATAATGACAAGGCTACCATCCCTTAGAGTAACAAAAATCTCGAGAACATACTACCTTCCATAATGACATGGCTACCATCCATTGGAGTAACAAAGATATCAACAACATACTATTTTCCATAAGGACAAGGCTACCATCCCTTAGAGTAACAAACATCATGACAACAGACTACCTTCCATAATGACAAGGCTACCATCCATTGGAATAACAAAAATATCGATAACACACTACCTTCCATAATGACAAGGCTACCATCCAATGGAGTAACAAAAATCTCGACAACAGACTACCTTTCATAATGACAAGGCTACCATCCATTGTAGTAACAAAAATCTCGAAAATAGACTACCTTCCATAATGACAAGGCTAACATCTAGTGGAGTAACAAAAATCTCGACAATAGACTACCTTCCATAATGACAAGGCTACCATCCATTGGAATAAAAAAAATATCGACAACACACTAACTTCCATAATGACAAGGATACCATGCCTTAGAGTAACAAAAATCTCGACAATAGACTACCTTCCACAATGACAAGGCTAAAATCTATTATAGTAACAAAAATCTCGACAACAGACTATCTTCCATAACGACAAGGCTACAATCCATTGTAGTAACAAAAATCTCGACAAAAGACTACATTCCATAATGACAAGTATACCATCCATTGTAGTGACTAAAATCTCGACAATATACTACCTTATATAATGACAAGGCTACCATCCATTGGAATAACAAAAATCTCGACAACAAACTACTTTCCATAATGACAAGGCTACCATCCTTTAGAGTAACAAAAATCTAGACATCATACTACCTTCCATAATGACAAGGCTACCACCCATTGGAGTAACAAAGATATCGACAACATACTACCTTCCATAATGACAAGCATACCATCCTTTGGAGTAACAAAAATCACGACAACAGACTACCTTCCATAATGACAAGGCTACCATCCATTGGAATAACAAAAATATCAACAACACACTACCTTCCATAATGACAAGGCTACCATCCAATGGAGTACGCAAAATCTCGACAATAGACTACCTTCCATAATGACTAGGCTACCATCCATTGGAGTAAGAAAGATATAGACAACATACTACCTTCCATAACGACAAGGATACAATCCATTGTAGTAACAAAAATCTCGACAACAGACTACCTTCCATAATGACAAGGCTACCATCCCTTAGAGTAACAAAAATCTCGACAACACACTACCTTCCATAATGACCAGGCTACCCACCACTGGAGTAAGAAAGATATCGACAACAGACTACCTTCCATAACGACAAGGCTATAATCCATTGAAGTAACAAAAATCTCGACAACAGAATACCTTCCATAATGACAAGGCTACCATCCAATGTAGTAACAAAAATCTAAACAAGAGACTACCTTCCATAATGACAAGGCTATCATCCATTGGAGTAACAAAAATCTCGACAACAGACTACCTTCCATAATGACAAGGCTACCATCCGTTGGAATAACAAAAATACCGACAACACACTACCTTCCATAATGACAAGGTTACCATCCATTGGAGTAACAAAATTTTTGATAACACACTACCTTCCATAATGACAAGGCTACCATCCATTAGAGTAAGAAAGATATCGACAATGTACTACCTTCCATATTGACAAGGATACCATCCATTGGAATAACAAAAATCTCGACAACATACCACCTTCCATAATGACAAGGCTACCATCCCTTAGCGTAACAAAAATCTCGACAACAGACTACCTTCCATAATGACATGGATACCATCCATTGGAGTAACAAAAATATCAACAACACACTACCTTCCATAATGACAAGGCTACCATCCAATGGAGTAACAAAAATCTCGACAAGAGACTACCTTTCATAATGACAAGGTTACCATCCATTGTAGTAACAAAAATCTCGACAATAAACTACCTTCCATAATGACAAGGCTACAATCTAGTGGAGTAACAAAAATCTCGACAATAGACTACCTTCAATAATGACAAGGCTACCATCCATTGGATTAAAAAAAATATTGACAACACACTAACTTCCATAATGACAAGGCTACCATCCCTTAGAGTAACAAAAATCTTGACAATAGACTACCTTCCATAATGACAAGGCTATAATCTATTATAGTAACAAAAATCTATACAACAGACTATCTTCTATAACGAGAAGGCTACAATCCATTGTAGTAACAAAAATATCGACAACAAACTACCTTCCATAATGACAAGTCTACCACCCATTGTAGTGACAAAAATCTCGACAATATACTACCTTCTATAATGACAAGGCTACCATCCATTGGAGTAACAAAAATCTCGACAACAGACTACCTTCCATAATGACAAGGCTACAATCTATTATAGTAACAAAAATCTCGACAATAGATTACCTTTCTTAATGACAAGGCTACCATCCATTGGAATAACAAAAATCTCGACAACAAACTACTTTCCATAATGAATAGGCTACCATCCCTTAGAGTAACTAAAATCTAGACAACAGACTACCTTCCATAATGACAAGGCTAATATCCATTGGAGTAACAAAGATATCGACAACATACTACCTTCCATAATGACAAGGATACCATCCTTTGGAGTATCAAAAATCACGAAAACAGACTACCTTCCATAATGATAAGGCTACCATCCACTGGAATAACAAAAATATCGACAACACACTACCTTACATAATGACAAGGCTACCACCCATTGGAGTAAGAAAGATATCAACAACAGACTACCCTCCATAATGACAAGGCTACCATCCTTTGGAGTAACAAAAATCTCGACAATAAACTAACTTCCATAATGACAAGGCTACCATCCATTGGAATAACAAAAATATCGACAACAGACTACCTTCCATAATGACAAGGCTACCATACAGGATTTTTGCACGTGAAAGTTGGTTCATGGGAAATTGCACGTGAAAAGTGAATTTACAGTGCAACAAGAAGAAAAGTGGGGGTTTCCATCGAGTGGCCTCCGTACAGGATTTTGTCTAAGAGAATATGAGGTTTTTTTTTGTGGAATTTTTTGTTTTTTCGTTTTAGAGAGTTCTCTAGGTTGTGTTCTTTTTTTTTAATCACTTGCATATCCATTATGTAATGTATTTCAATTGGAATTAAGGGCCTTGAAGCCTTGCATTCATACTTAGGATTTTGCCATAAACCTCTATTAACAAACTTTCCATCTTTGTACCAATTTTGAATTCTTGCTTGATTAGGCCTTGAAACGAATTTGGGATGTTGTATAATGATGATTCAAAGCTAATCAAGACCAAATATCCCCCTTAATTAACCTTCTTGATTTTTATTTGATTTTAAAGGATTTAAAATGAATTAAATCCAATAAAATCAAATAAAAATGAAAAAATTAATTTTAAAATTTGAAATAAAATGTGTGACACGTGGGAAGCATGGTCAAGCTGATTCAAATTGAAAAAGTGGGCCCCTTTTGTCAAAAATGAAATTTCAAGGATAAATGATTTTGGCCATTTCACAAAAATTTCCCAACTTCTCCAATGCATATCTTGCTCAATTTTGAAGTTATGAACATGTTCTTGGACATTTTGGAAATGTCTTGAAGTCCTCTAACCAATGTCTTTGGTCCTATGTCATTTTGATTTACCAATATCAAGTTATGGTCTTTGACTTAAAGTGCCTTTTTGTTGACTTTTGAAAATGACCTATAATGTTGAAATTGATAACTTTTTGTGTGAGCATTTCTTGGACTTGGAATGTGAAGATGAGTTGTAGGAAATGTCTTCCCCTTCAAGATGAGCATTGGATGGGATTTTTCTGATGAACCATGAAAAAGTTATGCCTTGGTCAAGTTACAGTTGACTTTTCACTTGTCCAAAAATAGAATCTTTTGACACCTTGATGATTTTTTAGCCATTCTTGTGAAATCAGAGTCAAGACTTGGCCAAATGATGATTGTGGCTTCAAAATAAGATGTTGACCAAAAATTTGACTTTTGACTACCAAATGACCATTTTGCCCTTACAGTTGACTGTGAAGCAATTAGGGTTTTTGACTGTGCAACTTGACCTTGTGAGCCTTGAAACTTGACATGTAGGTGCTTGACAATGAGCATATGGGACTTGATTGAGCCCTTGGAAACCTCAACTTCCTTTCAAGAACCAAAACCCTAATTTGACTAGCCTTAGGAGAGTGGTTGACTGAGTAGCCCTTGAGTAGACTTTGAACCATTTGAGGTGATGCTTGGCAAAACTTTATAGAATGTGGGAGGGCAAATTTTGGGGTACAACAGTTGCCCCTGTTCAATCTTCTTAGACCTGAGGATGTAGATTGGCTTGTGTGCCTTTCGTGATCCGAGGGTGGAAGATGATTGAACACTAGAGTGCCTAGAAATTTGCACTCACATAGTAGAGTATCAACAGTGTGATAGCGAGAATGGGCTTACAGATTCCATTTGGAGAGATGGTGGATAGGAGGATGGGCTTAAAGATGCCATTTGGAAGTGTGACAGAACCTTGTCGGGAATGAGCTTATAGATGCCATTTGGAAAGATGGTGGATAGGTGAATCTGAATAAGAAATAAAATAGCTTATGTGTCTGGAGCACATCTAGTCTGTGTCTGATTGCTGACGTCTGAATAAATGGTAGAATGACCGCCGTGTCTGGGGTATATCCATGCTGCATGAGTAACAGAATGTCATCCGAATCTGGATCGTATCTGGACTGAACAATAGAATAACATCCGGGATGGAGCATCTCTAAGTTGTCTTTAGAAGTCTGAATCTGAATAAGCAATAGAATAGTGTCCGGATCTGGAGCATCTCTAGGCTATATCTGAAAGGAAATCTGAATAAGTATCAGAACATCGCCATGCCTGGGTCACATCTGAATTATCTCTAGAAGGGGTCGTGAATAAGCAAAAGAACAGCATCCATATCTGGAGCACTTCCAAGCAATCTCTGAAAGGAAATCCGGAATGAGTATCAGAATGTCATCATGCCTGGGTCACATCTGAACTATCTCTAGAAGGAGTCTTGAATAAGCAAAAGAACAGCATCCATATCTGGAGCATTTCCAAGATATTTCTGAAAGGAAATCTGGAATGAGTATTAGAACGTCGCCATGCCTGGGTCACATCTGAACTATATCTAGAAGGAGTCTTGAATAAGCAAAAGAACAACATCCATATTTGGAGCATTTCCAAGCTATCTCTGAAAGGAAATCTGGAATGAGTATCAGAACGTCGCCATGCCTGGGTCACATCTGAACTATCTCTAGAAGGAGTCTTGAATAAGCAAAAGAACAACATCCATATCTGGAGCATTTCCAAGCTATCTCTGAAAGGAAATCTGGAATAAGTATCAGAACGTCGCCATGCCTAGGTCACATCTGAACCATATCTAGAAAGGTGATCTCTGAATAAACAACAAAATAGCCTCCGTGCCCGGAGTATCTCTAAGTTATATCTGAGAAGAAATCTAGAATAAGTATCATAACATCGCCATGCCTGGGTCACATCTGAACCATATCTAGAAAGGTGATCTCTGAATAAACAACAGAACAGCCTCCGTGCCCGGAGCATCTCTAAGTTATATCTGAGAAGAAATCTGGAATAAGTATCAGAACGTCGCCATGCCTGGGTCACATCTGAACCATATCTAGAAAGGTGATCTCTGAATAAACAACAGAACAGCCTTCGTGCCCGGAGCATCTCTAAGTTATATCTGAGAAGAAATCTGGAATAAGTATCAGAACGTCGCCATGCCTGGGTCACATCTGAACCATATCTAGAAAGGTGATCTCTGAATAAACAACAGAACAGCCTCCGTGCCCGGAGCATCTCTAAGTTATATCTGAGAAGAAATCTGGAATAAGTATCAGAACGTCGCCATGCCTGGGTCACATCTGAACCATATCTAGAAAGGTGATCTCTGAATAAACAACAGAACAGCCTCCGTGCCCGGAGCATCTCTAAGTTATATCTGAGAAGAAATCTAGAATAAGTATCAGAACGTCGCCATGCCTGGGTCACATCTGAACCATATCTAGAAAGGAATTTTGAATAAGCAAAAGAACAAGCATCCATATCTGGAGAATTTCCAAGCTATCTCTTTAATCTTTTTAACGTAGACATGCCCTGGCCGGATGCAGGTATCGAATCCACAATCAGTCGCTCACAGACATGCCCTGGCTAGATACAGGAATCGAATCTGGGATTGCGATAGTTGATAGTAATCATCTTTGTATTGACCTTTCCTGAAAAAAGGCAAAACATTAGTTGTATGCAATGTCATGGTGCATGGAATGCGCGGTGTCATGACGTTTATAACCAATGGGATTGTAGAATGTGATGTTTATATCATGTATGAAAATGTGATGTTTGCGAATGTATTTTTGTCTAGGAAAATAAATCCTTGACGAATGTCGGGAGCTTATCCTGGGCTGATGTTGCAAAAATACCGGTAGGAGAAGATAACTCCGTTGGGGAATAAACTTGGCGAATAGATTACTCTGTGGGGAAAATTACTCTAGCGATCTTGCTGGGGAAAATACTCTGTGGGAAGATAGGTACTTTGCTAAGATGTTGTATGAGAACTCCGTTGGGGATACCATTGTTGAGTTACGTTTGGGAGGTTTGAGGAATTCCGCTGGGGATAGGAATACTTCGCCGAGGACAATCTTTCCGTGGCAATTAGCTGAGGATAACCCAGTTATAAGCTCTAGCGAGGAATAACCTTCTGAATAAAGACGGGGAGAGATATGCTCTGCAAAGGATAAGCTTCCAGAATCTACTGGGGATAAGCTTCCTACCGGGGAGATGATTTAACTCTCCTGGGGAGACTTTGGACTGTACTGGGAAGGGCTCCGCTGGATGTCTAGATTCTGCCGAGGAACAATCTTAGATCAAGACTGCCGGGGATGCTTGTTGAGGGTGTTTGTAGACTCTGCTGAGGAATGTTGAGATTCGCTAGGGAGAATCCAACGTCCATAAGGCTGACTGAGTAGGCTAATTCTGCTTGGGGAGAGTATGTTGACTTGCTGGCTCACTCTCTGGGGAATTAAGGCATCTTGGTTGTTCTTCAGCTGAACCTACCTTGGTACCTTAGTGGACAGAGCAATTAGATCGCTTAGACGACTCATTATTGCCCCAATTTCAGTGGGAGAAGGCACCTGTGGGGGTAATTGACAAATCTTCTGGTAGACAGGTGACGAGATGCCAGGACATAGTCGTATGCTTTGATCCCTAATTTTTGCCTGGACCGCCCTTTCGGCTTTTCAGTCCACCAGGATACCCATTTTTTCCCAAGCCGCCTTTTCAGGTTTTCGACTTGCCGGGTGTATAGATTTTTTTTCATTTCATCCCTTATTTTTGCCCGAACCCTTTTGGTTCGTCGGGAAGCCCTTATTTTTGCCTAGGTGTGTCAACCTAGCGGGTCTTTGATTTTGCGTAGTATTTTTTCGACTATGTCCATGCTCTCAGAATGTAGGGAGTTGCCCCTGTTAGAAGTGTTTTGCCATGCCACCAGAAGATGTTTGATCAGACAAGATTCGTTGTTGGAATGCCCCAAGTGACTCAGGCTGAGATTTGCCCCAGGCTGTTCGGCCTTTGAGAGATTCTCTGAATCTTGATTTAATTGCCCCAGATGATGGACAATAATCACGTCTGCCCTTTGATTGGAAGTGCTTTTGTTCACTAGGTATTCATCGTGCAAATTTCTCTGTTGTTCGAACAAATAGTCATACGCAAACAGTATTATATCAAGAATGCAAAGCTTATGTCTGTCTTGAAGATTTTGAAAATGCATTCTTTTTTCATAAAACAGGTGAATGTTTGTAAAACGTGATGTCAACTCCGTATTTACCGTAGGCCTTAAGGAGTCAGGATACCTTTCGTAACAGTATGCTTTCGAACTAACCCATGCTTCAGCTAGGACTTTTAAGGGTTATAACGTGGCCTGGTTCATGGTTTAAGAAACAAAGGATAAAGGCTCAAATTATTTGTACCCACCCACTCTTCGTGACGTTCTTCAAACCTAAGCTCAGTTGATCGTGCGTTAGACTTTGTTTGAGTCTTTGTCCTGTCGTTCCAATGATGGTTCGGATATTGACAGTTTATTTTGAAGAGGAAGTCATTTTTGTTGAGGGTTTGTAGGACCTCTTTCTTTTTGATTTCGTTATCCCTATCTTTTGTCTGAACTGTTTCTTTTTTTTTTGGAATTACAGTCAGCGGGATGCCCCAGTTTTGTAAGTCTCCTTCATAGGTTTTGACTTATTGGGTTTTTATTTTTGAGATATAATGACTGCCTATCCCTATGATTATCCAGAACCATCATCGTCTTTTGTTTTATAAGGACCTCTTTGGTGCCGTTTGTTATGCACTTGGATCAACTGAGAGAACTACCCTGCCCCAGGTTATGATAAAGGGTTTTAATTTTCGAAAAGAAAAAACTCCTACTTCTTTGGCTCAAAGGGGTTGACGAGGGATTATCTTCCTTATAACTCCTGTGTTTAGGGATTGAAACAATGCATGTACCTCATAAGTGGGGTCTGTTCAAAAGCATACTGTAGATTGCGGTATCGTTTTCGTCATCCTCCCTCAAAAGGCTTAGAATTATTAATCGAGCGTTGATCATCAGAAAAAATATGAAAATAATTTGCATATAGTGAATGCGAATATATTGCTTCAAAACAGACATATGCGATGCATTAATGAAATAACAACGTTTAACATGAGTAAATGTTTGAACATAAGAAAATTACAACTTGGAAAATTCTAATGAACAAAAGTCTTCTAGTCTCAGGGCTTGTTACTTCAACTGGTGCATCTTGTAGGGATGACCGGAGCATTCAGCCTGGCCCATCTGGGTGAAATCCACAACTCCTTCCTCAATCAGGTCCTGGATCTTATTCTTCAGAGCCCAGCAATCGTCGGTGTCATGTCCTGGACTGTCAGAGTGGTATGCACATCTTTCCTCAGGATTGTACTTTGGGGAGGCTGTGTTGAGATTCTTAGGAGGGTCCCTTAAGGTCACCAGATTCAACCTCAACAATTGTTGTAACGCTTGAGACGGTGACACGTTGAGCTTGGTGAACTGCCTTTTAGGCTTGTCTGGCTTGCTCATATCAGACCGTCGTTCTTGGCGAGGTCGTTGTTGGACCTGTGAAGTAGTAGCTGCTTGGAGAGGCCCAAACCTTTGACTTCTTGGAAGTTGATTAATGACCTGGCCCCTGTCTTGGGCTGGTTGCTTCATGTCATGATGAAGCTGACTGATCATGGCTCTCAACTCTCCTTGCTCCCGAGCTAATCCTTGGATGAGAGCCCTTTGTCCCAGCATCTGGGTTTTCATCGTATCTACCTTAGCTTACAGACGCTTCAGTCGTTCTTCCTTGTCATCTTCAGGACTTTGCTTGTCCAAATTCCCCATAAGGAGTGTCCTCAACTCTTCTTTCCCCTTGGATAGGCTTAAAATGATTTCCCTGAACTGGGTCTCTTGAGCATGAAGTCCCTGGTTATCTTGTTGGGAAGCCATTGCTGAAATAAACAACGAAGATGGTAAGTGACCTGTCAAAAGGGTACCTGTAATGCAATGATATGTATGATATGCATGTAATGTTTTCAAGGACCTCGCGGGGTAAACAAGAAAATTGTTAGCATTTGGGATCCAGTAGCTTGATTGAAGGAACTTCATGTTGTTGAGAGTCCTTCTTCAAGTTTCAAAGCTCACCATATCGAGTGGGTCATAGCCCCTGACAACTTTGTCTAGAGGAAAATAAATCTTCTTTGCCCCTTGTTGGGATAGTTGATTCATCATGACCTGCATCACAAACCCTTGAAATCCTTGAAACGGATTAGTCCTTATGCGGGATGTATGCAATAGTATGATGTTATGCTATGCATGGGGTAACGTAGGTAAACCCTGTTATGAGTCCCAATTAAGGACTGTAAACAAAACCTGCAAGAAACTCAAGTGTCAGATAACAAGCATGCAAGTAGTCAAGTTAGAAGGCCCACAAGTCACACAAGAGAAGCCCTTAGAGTTTAGGCCAGCATGGGGTCTGGGTATTACCCTCTTGAAGTTGGTGGGCTCAACCTGTCCTATCAGAAGTCACCGGGTTCTAAGGGTCCCAATATCACTGGATTGCTTTCATTGTTCATCGTTTCGATTTAGCCACTGAACTGGCGACCAAAATATTCCAGGAAAGCAACCCTCAATTGAGTGTAGTATCGAGTATCAACCAACCTCGGACTGCACCAAAGTCAGTTATCTCACTACCCTAAAGAGGCCAAGATGGTTCAATTAAGGTTCCTAAGGTCAGTTGATGCTTCACGACACCACATGGAGGCACCGTACTCTCCTTGACTGAACTCAAGGGTTACCGGTACACACCAAAGTGCCACATCAATGTAGAAGACTGTTTCAACCATGTCGGTATACCCCGCACAGTTCCCTCACAACCTTGTTGCTACTTTCTAAGAAGGTATCCCCAGATCCGGGTTAGGATCTATAGAGCTCCCAAGACAGTCCCACAATAATAAAGCAAACAAGTCAAATAAATTGAAAACACAATTATGAACTATCCTAAGGTACACCTCACTTTAAGTATAATCCCCAGCAGAGTCGCCAGTTCTGTGATCGGTGGATCCGGAACTGACTGTTTAACGCTGGTTCGCGAAATGTCGCGGTAAGTAAGAGTCGCCACCGTCTTTTATTTTCTCCAAATGGAAAGGACAAAAGCACAGAAAAATTCCTTATTGAGATTAGTTCTCGGTTCGGGAGGTAGATTTATAGAAAGGGAAGGTGTTAGCACCCTTTCTATCCATGGTTATCCATGGGCTCTTAGATACTTGCTCACTTGTGTTTTCAAAATGTTTGTTTGCTTTTCAAGGTGAGTGGGTTTGAAAAAGTTTCTTTGAAAGTTTCAGATCGACTCTTGTATCAGTCCTCAAGAGTGTTTGAAAAGTTGTTTTGAAAGCTTTTTGAAAAGTGTCGGTGTGAAAAGAGTTTTTGATTTGTTTTGAATTAGAGAAAGTATCTACGAGTTATCTACCCACCCTAAGGAATTAGGCTGTGTAAATGTCCTTAAGGTAGTGCCATCCCACCATTGAGAGGTAGGTAGCACCAACGTTGGAGGTGTTCGGGTCAATTCGAGGGTTAGGGACAGTGTGGTCGCCAAGCAATAGTAAGATACCTTAGAAGCTACCCTTATGCCATTGATCTTTTTATTCCGAGGCAACCGTTTCGAGGCAACTTGTTTCGAGGCAACCGTTTCGAGGCAACTAGATCAATGGAACATAAGGACTCACTAAGACGTCCTGTACTCGACGACCACGTTTCGAGGGGCAAGGCAACAATGTGATCACCAGAGCAACAGTAGGACACCTTAGAAGCTACCCTTATGCCATGTTCATGGACATAAGGACTTACTAAGACGTCCTGTACTCGACGACCACGTTTCGAGGGGCAAGGCAACAGTGAGGCGTACCCTAAGAGTGGTGTGTGAATTGTGTGTCATTTTCAGTTATTATTTGTCTTGTCATGCATTGGGTGAGCTACGCTTTGATTTTATTTGGGCATTCATTCTTTCATGTGATTAGCAGTTAAAAGGGTGCGGAAAATAAAAATGCGGAAAATAAAGGTCCTACGCTATTACAAGGCGCGGGTCTACATCGCCAAATTAAACCAAGACCCGATTTGAATAAAAGTGCGGAAAGTAAATGTCCTAATTATCTATTACAACGATTTGGGGCAAATACATTATATCCAAAAAGAAATAAAAATAAATGCGAAAAGAAATAAGAATCGAGAGTGCGAGGGCGTTGGATCCTTTAAAGAAATTAAATAGAAATTATAAATTAATTAATGATTAAATAAAGAAAAGAGATTATTTTTATGTTTTTTTGGTATTTTATGAAATAAAGAAAGTTAATTGAAATTAGAAATTAAAATAAAAGCCTAGTTCTAAATTTGTTTTTAATTAAAAAAATGTTTAAGTTTTAACCTAATTTATCCTAATTAATTAAATGCCATATTTATTTACAAAATTAATTAATAATAATAATAAGGAGAAAAAGTTATTTATTGAGAAAAGAATAAAGATACTAATAACCTAATTTTTATGTTTTTTTATAATTATTTTAGAAAAAGACATTAAAGTTAAAAACCTAAATTTAAACTAATTGTTTTATTGGAATTTATTTATAAAAACTATTTAAAGAATTAAAAAAATTAAATAAAACATATTTTTATTTTTTAATGATTTCTGATTTTTTGGTTTTGTGTTATTTTTAAGATTAATTTTGGTGAATTAAATAAAACAAAAGAAAAACAATTAAAATAAAAAGAAGAAAAGAAAAAATGGAAAAATGAAAGGTGATGCAAACCATGGGGGTGTTGACCCAATTTAGGAGGGAGCACGAAGTCGCGGCAGAAGCGGATCTGGAAGCGGCAGTTGAGTCCGCGGTTGCGCGGCGGAACTGCGATTTGGACGCTTCTCGTTCTTCTATTTCTGATTCAGAGAGCCAAATTCCAGTCCTGATCTTCACAAAGAATTTTATGGATAAAGTTCAAACAATCAAAAAGAAAATTAAATAGAATAAATGAAATTGAAAATGTTTGAATTTCGTGTTGCTTTATCATGACTCAATGATGTTGTTGTGGTGCTGTCAAGAGGATGATGATTTGTGGTTGCATCAGTTTTGAGCTTGTGTCAACGGTATGAACATGAGCTTGTGTAAGGTTTCTGTTTTGGTTGATGAGATTTTTGTTAAAGTTGGTTCATGGGAAATTGCACGTGAAAAGTGAATTTACAGTGCAACAAGAAGAAAAGTGGGGGTTTCGATCGAGTGGCCTCCGTACAGGATTTTGTATAAGAGAATATGAGGTTTTGTTTGTGGAATTTTTTGTTTTTTCGTTTAAGAGAGTTCTCTAGGTTGTGTTCTTTTTTTTTGATCACTTGCATATGCATTATGTAATGTATTTCAATTGGAATTAAGGGCCTTGAAGCCTTGCATTCATACTTAGGATTTTGCCATAAACCTCTATTAACAAACTTTCCATCTTTGTACCAATTTTGAATTCTTGCTTGATTAGGCCTTGAAACGAATTTGGGATGTTGTATAATGATGATTCAAAGCTAATCAAGACCAAATTTCCCCCTTAATTAACCTTCTTGATTTTTATTTGATTTTAAAGGATTTAAAATGAATTAAATCCAATAAAATCAAATAAAAATGAAAAAATTAATTTTAAAATTTGAAATAAAATGTGGGACACGTGGGAAGCATGGTCAAGCTGATTCAAATGGAAAATGTGGGCCCCTTTTGTCAAAAATGAAATTTCAAGGATAAATGATTTTGGCCATTTCACAAAATTTTTCCAACTTCTCCAGTGCATATCTTGCTCAATTTTGAAGTTATGAACATGTTCTTGGACATTTTAGAAAGGTCTTGAAGTCCTATAACCAATGTCTTTGATCCAATGTCATTTTGATTTACCAATATCAAGTTATGGTCTTTTACTTAAAGTGCCTTTTTGTTGACTTTTGAAAATGACCTATAATGTTGAAATTGATAACTTTTTGTGAGAACATTTCTTGGACTTGGAATGTGAAGATGAGTTGTAGGAAATGTCTTCCCCTTCAAGATGAGCATTGGATGGGATTTTTATGATGAACCATGAAAAAGTTATGCCTTGGTCAAGTTACAGTTGACTTTTCAGCTGTCCAAAAATAGAAACTTTTGACACCTTGATGATTTTTGAGCCATTCTTGTGAAATCATGGTCAAGACTTGACCAAATGATGATTGTGGCTTCAAAATAAGATGTTGACCAAAAATTTGACTTTTGACCTTGTGAGCCTTGAAACTTGACATGTAGGTGCTTGACAATGTGTATGAGCATATGGGACTTGATTGAGCCCTTGGAAACCTCAACTTCCTTGCAAGAACCAAAACCCTAATTTGACTGGCCTTAGGAGAGTGGTTGACTGAGTAGCCATTGAGTAGACTTTGAACCATTTGAGGTGATGCTTGGCAAAACTTTGAAGAATGTGGGAGGGCAAATTTTGGGGTACAACAACTACCATCCATTGGAGTAACAAAGATATCGACAACATACTACCTTCCATAATGACAAGGATAGCATCCATTGGAGTAACAAAAATCACGACAATAGACTACCTTCCATAATAACAAGGCTACCATCCATTGGAATAACAAAAATATCGACAACACACTACCTTCTATAATGACAAGGCTACCATCAAATGGAGTAACAAAAATCTCGACAACAGACTACCTTCCATAATGAATAGGCTACCATCCATTTGAGTAAGAAATATATCGACAACATACTACCTTCGATAACGAAAATGATACAATCCATTGTAGTCACAAAAATCTCGACAACAGATTACCTTCCATAATGACAAGGCTACAATCCATTGTAGTAACAAAAATATCGACAATAAACTACATTCCATAATGACAAGGCTATCATCCATTGGAGTAACAAAAATCTTGACAACAGACCACCTTCCATAATGACAAGGCTACTGTCCATTGGAATAACAAAAATATCGATACACATTAACTTCCATAATGACAAGGCTACCATCCCTGAGAGTAACAAAAATCTCGACAATAGACTACCTTCCATAATGACTAGGCTACCATTCATTGGAGTAAGAAAGATATCGACAACATACTACCTTCCATAACAACAAGGATACAATCCATTGTAGTAACAAAAATCTCGACAACAGAATACCTTCCATAATGACAAGGCTACCGTCCACTGGAATAACAAAAATCTCGACAATAAACTAACTTCCATAATGACAAGGCTACCATCCCTTAGAGTAACAAAAATCTCGACAACAGACTACCTTCCATAATGACTAGGCTACGGTCCATTGAAGTAACAGAGATATCGACAACAAACTATCTTCCATAACGACAAGGCTACAATCCATTGTAGTAACAAAAATCTCGACAACATACTACCTTCAATAATGAAAAGGCTACCATCCAATGTAGTAACAAAAATCTCGAAAATAGACTACCTTCCATAATTACAAGGCTACCATCCATTGGAGGAAAAAAAATATCGACAACAGACTTCCTTCCATAATGACAAGGCTACCATCCATTGGAATAACAAAAATATCGACAAAACACTACCTTCCATAATGACAAGGATACCATCCTTTGGAGTAACAAAAATCACGACAATAGACTACCTTCCATAATGACTAAGCTACCATCCTTTGGAGTAACAAAGATATCGATAACATACTATCTTCCATAACGACAAGGCTACAATCCATTGTAGTAACAAAAATCTTGACAATAGACTACCTTCCATAATGATAAGGCTACCATCCATTGTAGTGACAAACATCTCGACAATAGACTACCTTCCATAATGACAAGGCTACCATCCATTGGAGTATAAAGAATCTTGACAACATAAAAACTTCCATAATGACAAGGCCACAATCTATTATAGTAACAAAAATCTCGACAATAGACTACCTTTCTTAATGACAAGGCTACCATCCATTGGAATAACAAAAATCTCGACAACAAACTACTTTCCATAATGACAAGGCTACCATCCCTTAGAGTAACAGAAATCTAGACAAAAGACTACCTTCCATAATGACAAGGCTACCATCCATTGGAGTAACAAAGATATCGACAACAGACTACCTTCCATAACGACAAGGCTACAATCGCTTGTAGTAACAAAAATCTCGACAACATACTACCATCAATAATGACAAGGCTACCATCCAATGTAGTAACAAAAATCTCGACAATAGACTACCTTCCATAATTACAAGGCTACCATCCATTGGAGGAACAAAAATCTCGACAACAAACTACCTTCCATAATGACAAGGCTACCATCCATTGGAATAACAAAAATATGGACAACAAACTACCTTCCATAACGACAAGGGTACAATCCATTGTAGTAACAAAAATCTCAACAATAGACTACCTTCCATAATGACAAGGCTACCATCCATTGGAGCATAAAGAATCTTGACAACATACTACCTTCCATAATGACAAGGCTACAATCTATTACAATAAGAAAAATCTCGACAACATACTATCTTCCATAACGACAAGGCTACAATTCATTGTAGTAACAAAAATTTCGACAACAGACTACATTCCATAATGACAAGGCTACCATCGATTGTAGTGACAAAAATCTGGACAATATACTACCTTCTATAATGACAAGGCTACCATCCATTGGAGTAACAAAAATATTGACAACAGACTACATTCCATAATGACAAGGCTACAATCTATTATAGTAACAAAAATCTCGACAATAGACAACCTTTCTTAATGACAAGGCTACCATCCATTGGAATAACAAAAATCTCGACCACAAACTACTTTCCATAATGACAAGGCTACCATCCCTTACAGTAACAAAAATCTAGACAACAGACTACCTTCCATAATGACAAGGCTACCATCCATTGGAGTAATAAAGATATCGACAACAGACTACCTTCCATAACGAAAAGGCTACAATCGCTTGTAGTAACAAAAATCTCGACAACATACAACCTTCAATAATGACAAGGCTACCATCCAATGTAGTAACAAAAATCTCGACAATAGACTACCTTCCATAATTACAAGGCTACCATCCATTGGAGGAAAAAAAATCTCGACAACAGACTACCTTCCATAATGACAAGGCTACCATCCATTGGAATAACAAAAATATCGACAACAAACTACCTTCCATAACAACAAGGGTACAATCCATTGTAGTAACAAAAATCTCGACAATAGACTACCTTCCATAATGACAAAGCTACCATCCATTGTAGTGAAAAAAATCTCGACAATAGACTACCTTCCATAATGACAAGGCTACCATCTATTGGAGCATAAAGAATCTTGACAACATACTACCTTCCATAATGACAAGGCTACAATCAATTATAGTAAGAAAAATCTCGACAACAGACTACCTTCCATAATGACAAGGCTACCATCCATTGGAGTAAAAAAAATCTCAACAACATACTACCTTCCATAATGACAAGGCTACCATCCATTGTAGTGACAAAAATCTCGACAAAATACTACCTTCTATAATGACAAGGCTACCATCCATTGGAGTAACAAAAATCTCGACAACAAACTACTTTCCATAATGACAAGGCTACCATCCCTTAGAGTAATAAAAATCTAGACAACAGACTACCTTCCATAATGACAAGGCTACCATCATTTGGAGTAACAAAGATATCGACAACAGACTACCTTCCATAACGACAAGGCTACAATCGCTTGTAGTAACAAAAATCTCAACAACATACTACCTTCAATAATGACAAGGCTACCATCCAATGTAGTAGCAAAAATCTCGACAATAGACTACCTTCCATAATTACAAGGCTACCATCCATTGGAGGAACAAAAATCTCGACAACAGACTACCTTCCATAATGACAAGGCTACCATCCATTGGAATAACAAAAATATCTACAATAGACTACCTTCCATAACGACAAGGGTACAATCCATTGTAGTAACAAAAATCTCGACAATAGACTACCTTCCATAATGACAAAGCTACCATGCATTGTAGTGACAAAAATCTCGACAATAGACTACCTTCCATAATGATAAGGCTACCATCCATTGGAGTAACAAGAATCTTGACGACATACTACCTTCCATAATGACAAGGCTACAATCTATTATAGTAACAAAAATCTCGACATTAGACTATCTTCCATAACGACAAGGCAACAATCCATTATAGTAACAAAAATCTTGACAACAGACTACATTCCATAATGACAAGGCTACCATCCATTTGAGTAAGAAATATATCGACAACATACTACCTTCGATAACGAAAAGGATACAATCCATTGTAGTCACAAAAATCTCGACAACAGATTACCTTCCATAATGACAAGGCTACAATCCATTGTAGTAACAAAAATATCGACAATAAACTACATTCCATAATGACAAGGCTATCATCCATTGGAGTAACAAAAATCTTGACAACAGACCACCTTCCATAATGACAAGGCTACTGTACATTGGAATAACAAAAATATCGATACACATTAACTTCCATAATGACAAGGCTACCATCCCTGAGAGTAACAAAAATCTCGACAATAGACTACCTTCCATAATGACTAGGCTACCATTCATTGGAGTAAGAAAGATATCGACAACATACTACCTTCCATAACAACAAGGATACAATCCATTGTAGTAACAAAAATCTCGACAACAGAATACCTTCCATAATGACAAGGCTACCGTCCACTGGAATAACAAAAATCTCGACAATAAACTAACTTCCATAATGACAAGGCTACCATCCCTTAGAGTAACAAAAATCTCGACAACAGACTACCTTCCATAATGACTAGGCTACGGTCCATTGAAGTAACAGAGATATCGACAACAAACTATCTTCCATAACGACAAGGCTACAATCCATTGTAGTAACAAAAATCTCGACAACATACTACCTTCAATAATGAAAAGGCTACCATCCAATGTAGTAACAAAAATCTCGAAAATAGACTACCTTCCATAATTACAAGGCTACCATCCATTGGAGGAAAAAAAATATCGACAACAGACTTCCTTCCATAATGACAAGGCTACCATCCATTGGAATAACAAAAATATCGACAAAACACTACCTTCCATAATGACAAGGATACCATCCTTTGGAGTAACAAAAATCACGACAATAGACTACCTTCCATAATGACTAAGCTACCATCCTTTGGAGTAACAAAGATATCGATAACATACTATCTTCCATAACGACAAGGCTACAATCCATTGTAGTAACAAAAATCTTGACAATAGACTACCTTCCATAATGATAAGGCTACCATCCATTGTAGTGACAAACATCTCGACAATAGACTACCTTCCATAATGACAAGGCTACCATCCATTGGAGTATAAAGAATCTTGACAACATACTAACTTCCATAATGACAAGGCCACAATCTATTATAGTAACAAAAATCTCGACAATAGACTACCTTTCTTAATGACAAGGCTACCATCCATTGGAATAACAAAAATCTCGACAACAAACTACTTTCCATAATGACAAGGCTACCATCCCTTAGAGTAACAGAAATCTAGACAAAAGACTACCTTCCATAATGACAAGGCTACCATCCATTGGAGTAACAAAGATATCGACAACAGACTACCTTCCATAACGACAAGGCTACAATCGCTTGTAGTAACAAAAATCTCGACAACATACTACCATCAATAATGACAAGGCTACCATCCAATGTAGTAACAAAAATCTCGACAATAGACTACCTTCCATAATTACAAGGCTACCATCCATTGGAGGAACAAAAATCTCGACAACAAACTACCTTCCATAATGACAAGGCTACCATCCATTGGAATAACAAAAATATGGACAACAAACTACCTTCCATAACGACAAGGGTACAATCCATTGTAGTAACAAAAATCTCAACAATAGACTACCTTCCATAATGACAAGGCTACCATCCATTGGAGCATAAAGAATCTTGACAACATACTACCTTCCATAATGACAAGGCTACAATCTATTACAATAAGAAAAATCTCGACAACATACTATCTTCCATAACGACAAGGCTACAATTCATTGTAGTAACAAAAATTTCGACAACAGACTACATTCCATAATGACAAGGCTACCATCGATTGTAGTGACAAAAATCTCGACAATATACTACCTTCTATAATGACAAGGCTACCATCCATTGGAGTAACAAAAATATTGACAACAGACTACATTCCATAATGACAAGGCTACAATCTATTATAGTAACAAAAATCTCGACAATAGACAACCTTTCTTAATGACAAGGCTACCATCCATTGGAATAACAAAAATCTCGACAACAAACTACTTTCCATAATGACAAGGCTACCATCCCTTACAGTAACAAAAATCTAGACAACAGACTACCTTCCATAATGACAAGGCTACCATCCATTGGAGTAATAAAGATATCGACAACAGACTACCTTCCATAACGAAAAGGCTACAATCGCTTGTAGTAACAAAAATCTCGACAACATACTACCTTCAATAATGACAAGGCTACCATCCAATGTAGTAACAAAAATCTCGACAATAGACTACCTTCCATAATTACAAGGCTACCATCCATTGGAGGAAAAAAAATCTCGACAACAGACTACCTTCCATAATGACAAGGCTACCATCCATTGGAATAACAAAAATATCGACAACAAACTACCTTCCATAACAACAAGGGTACAATCCATTGTAGTAACAAAAATCTCGACAATAGACTACCTTCCATAATGACAAAGCTACCATCCATTGTAGTGAAAAAAATCTCGACAATAGACTACCTTCCATAATGACAAGGCTACCATCTATTGGAGCATAAAGAATCTTGACAACATACTACCTTCCATAATGACAAGGCTACAATCAATTATAGTAAGAAAAATCTCGACAACAGACTACCTTCCATAATGACAAGGCTACCATCCATTGGAGTAAAAAAAATCTCAACAACATACTACCTTCCATAATGACAAGGCTACCATCCATTGTAGTGACAAAAATCTCGACAAAATACTACCTTCTATAATGACAAGGCTACCATCCATTGGAGTAACAAAAATCTCGACAACAAACTACTTTCCATAATGACAAGGCTACCATCCCTTAGAGTAATAAAAATCTAGACAACAGACTACCTTCCATAATGACAAGGCTACCATCCATTGGAGTAACAAAGATATCGACAACAGACTACCTTCCATAACGACAAGGCTACAATCGCTTGTAGTAACAAAAATCTCAACAACATACTACCTTCAATAATGACAAGGCTACCATCCAATGTAGTAGCAAAAATCTCGACAATAGACTACCTTCCATAATTACAAGGCTACCATCCATTGGAGGAACAAAAATCTCGACAACAGACTACCTTCCATAATGACAAGGCTACCATCCATTGGAATAACAAAAATATCTACAATAGACTACCTTCCATAACGACAAGGGTACAATCCATTGTAGTAACAAAAATCTCGACAATAGACTACCTTCCATAATGACAAAGCTACCATGCATTGTAGTGACAAAAATCTCGACAATAGACTACCTTCCATAATGACAAGGCTACCATCCATTGGAGTAACAAGAATCTTGACGACATACTACCTTCCATAATGACAAGGCTACAATCTATTATAGTAACAAAAATCTCGACATTAGACTATCTTCCATAACGACAAGGCAACAATCCATTATAGTAACAAAAATCTTGACAACAGACTACATTCCATAATGACAAGGCTACCATCCATTGTAGTGACAAAAATCTCGACAATATACTACCTTCTATAATGACAAGGCTACCGTCCATTGGAGTAACAAAAATCTCGACAACAGACTACCTTCCATAATGACAAGGATACCATCCACTGGAATAACAAAAATATCAACAACACACTACCTTCCATAATGATAAGGCTACCATCCAATGGAGTACAAAAATCTCGACAACAGACTACCTTCCATAATGACTAGTCTACCATCCATTAGAGTAAGAAAGATATCGACAACATACTACCTTCCATAACGACAAGGATAGCATCCATTGGAGTAACAAAAATCACGACAATAGACTACCTTCCCTAATAACAAGGCTACCATCCATTGGAATAACAAAAATATCGACAACACACTACCTTCTATAATGACAAGGCTACCATCAAATGGAGTAACAAAAATCTCGACAACAGACTACCTTCCATAATGAATAGGCTACAATCCATTTGAGTAAGAAATATATCGACAACATACTACCTTCGATAACGAAAAGGATACAATCCATTGTAGTCACAAAAATCTCGACAAAAGATTACCTTCCATAATGACAAGGCTACCATCCATTGTAGTAACAAAAATATCGACAATAAACTACATTCCATAATGACAAGGCTATCATCCATTGGAGTAACAAAAATCTTGACAACAGACCACCTTCCATAATGACAAGGCTACTGTCCATTGGAATAACAAAAATATCGATACACATTAACTTCCATAATTACAAGGCTACCATCCCTGAGAGTAACAAAAATCTCGACAACAGACTACCTTCCATAATGACTAGGCTACCATTCATTGGAGTAAGAGAGATATCGACAACATACTACCTTCCATAACGACAAGGATACAATCCATTGTAGTAACAAAAATCTCGACAACAGAATACCTTCCATAATGACAAGGCTACCATCCACTGGAATAACAAAAATCTCGACAATAAACTAACTTCCATAATGACAAGGCTACCATCCCTTAGAGTAACAAAAATCTCAACAATAGACTACCTTCCATAATGACTAGGCTACGATCCATTGAAGTAACAGAGATATCGACAACAAACTATCTTCCATAACGACAAGGCTACAATCCCTTGTAGTAACAAAAATCTCGACAACATACTACCTTCAATAATGAAAAGGCTACCATCCAATGTAGTAACAAAAATCTCGAAAATAGACTACCTTCCATAATTACAAGGCTACCATCCATTGGAGGAAAAAAAATATCGACAACAGACTTCCTTCCATAATGATAAGGCTACCATCCATTGGAATAACAAAAATATCGACAAAACACTACCTTCCATAATGACAAGGATACCATCCTTTGGAGTAACAAAAATCACGACAATAGACTACCTTCCATAATGACAAGGCTACCATCCATTGGAGGAAAAAAAATCTCGACAACAGACTACCTTCCATAATGACAAGGCTACCATCCATTGGAATAACAAAAATATCGACAACAAACTACCTTCCATAACAACAAGGGTACAATCCATTGTAGTAACAAAAATCTCGACAATAGACTACCTTCCATAATGACAAAGCTACCATCCATTGTAGTGAAAAAAATCTCGACAATAGACTACCTTCCATAATGAGAAGGCTACCATCTATTGGAGCATAAAGAATCTTGACAACATACTACCTTCCATAATGACAAGGCTACAATCAATTATAGTAAGAAAAATCTCGACAACAGACTACCTTCCATAATGACAAGGCTACCATCCATTGGAGTAAAAAAAATCTCAACAACATACTACCTTCCATAATGACAAGGCTACCATCCATTGTAGTGACAAAAATCTCGACAAAATACTACCTTCTATAATGACAAGGCTACCATCCATTGGAGTAACAAAAATCTCGACAACAAACTACTTTCCATAATGACAAGGCTACCATCACTTAGAGTAATAAAAATCTAGACAACAGACTACCTTCCATAATGACAAGGCTACCATCCATTGGAGTAACAAAGATATCGACAACAGACTACCTTCCATAACGACAAGGCTACAATCGCTTGTAGTAACAAAAATCTCAACAACATACTACCTTCAATAATGACAAGGCTACCATCCAATGTAGTAGCAAAAATCTCGACAATAGACTACCTTCCATAATTACAAGGCTACCATCCATTGGAGGAACAAAAATCTCGACAACAGACTACCTTCCATAATGACAAGGCTACCATCCATTGTAGTGACAAAAATCTCGACAAAATACTACCTTCTATAATGACAAGGCTACCATCCATTGGAGTAACAAAAATCTCGACAACAAACTACTTTCCATAATGAAAAGGCTACCATCCCTTAGAGTAACAGAAATCTAGACAAAAGACTACCTTCCATAATGACAAGGCTACCATCCATTGGAGTAACAAAGATATCGACAACAGACTACCTTCCATAACGACAAGGCTACAATCGCTTGTAGTAACAAAAATCTCGACAACATACTACCATCAATAATGACAAGGCTACCATCCAATGTAGTAACAAAAATCTCGACAATAGACTACCTTCCATAATTACAAGGCTACCATCCATTGGAGGAACAAAAATCTCGACAACAAACTACCTTCCATAATGACAAGGCTACCATCCATTGGAATAACAAAAATATGGACAACAAACTACCTTCCATAACGACAAGGGTACAATCCATTGTAGTAACAAAAATCTCAACAATAGACTACCTTCCATAATGACAAGGCTACCATCCATTGGAGCATAAAGAATCTTGACAACATACTACCTTCCATAATGACAAGGCTACAATCTATTATAATAAGAAAAATCTCGACAACATACTATCTTCCATAACGACAAGGCTACAATTCATTGTAGTAACAAAAATTTCGACAACAGACTACATTCCATAATGACAAGGCTACCATCGATTGTAGTGACAAAAATCTCGACAATATACTACCTTCTATAATGACAAGGCTACCATCCATTGGAGTAACAAAAATATTGACAACAGACTACATTCCATAATGACAAGGCTACAATCTATTATAGTAACAAAAATCTCGACAATAGACAACCTTTCTTAATGACAAGGCTACCATCCATTGGAATAACAAAAATCTCGACAACAAACTACTTTCCATAATGACAAGGCTACCATCCCTTACAGTAACAAAAATCTAGACAACAGATTACCTTCCATAATGACAAGGCTACCATCCATTGGAGTAATAAAGATATCGACAACAGACTACCTTCCATAACGACAAGGCTACAATCGCTTGTAGTAACAAAAATCTCGACAACATACTACCTTCAATAATGACAAGGCTACCATCCAATGTAGTAACAAAAATCTCGACAATAGACTACCTTCCATAATTACAAGGCTACCATCCATTGGAGGAAAAAAAATCTCGACAACAGACTACCTTCCATAATGACAAGGCTACCATCCATTGGAATAACAAAAATATCGACAACAAACTACCTTCCATAACAACAAGGGTACAATCCATTGTAGTAACAAAAATCTCGATAATAGACTACCTTCCATAATGACAAAGCTACCATCCATTGTAGTGAAAAAAATCTCGACAATAGACTACCTTCCATAATGACAAGGCTACCATCTATTGGAGCATAAAGAATCTTGACAACATACTACCTTCCATAATGACAAGGCTACAATCAATTATAGTAAGAAAAATCTCGACAACAGACTACCTTCCATAATGACAAGGCTACCATCCATTGGAGTAAAAAAAATCTCAACAACATACTACCTTCCATAATGACAAGGCTACCATCCATTGTAGTGACAAAAATCTCGACAAAATACTACCTTCTATAATGACAAGGCTACCATCCATTGGAGTAACAAAAATCTCGACAACAAACTAGTTTCCATAATGACAAGGCTACCATCCCTTAGAGTAATAAAAATCTAGACAACAGACTACCTTCCATAATGACAAGGCTACCATCCATTGGAGTAACAAAGATATCGACAACAGACTACCTTCCACAACGACAAGGCTACAATCGCTTGTAGTAACAAAAATCTCAACAACATACTACCTTCAATAATGACAAGGCTACCATCCAATGTAGTAGCAAAAATCTCGACAATAGACTACCTTCCATAATTACAAGGCTACCATCCATTGGAGGAACAAAAATCTCGACAACAGACTACCTTCCATAATGACAAGGCTACCATCCATTGGAATAACAAAAATATCTACAATAGACTACCTTCCATAACGACAAGGGTACAATCCATTGTAGTAACAAAAATCTCGACAATAGACTACCTTCCATAATGACAAAGCTACCATGCATTGTAGTGACAAAAATCTCGACAATAGACTACCTTCCATAATGACAAGGCTACCATCCATTGGAGTAACAAGAATCTTGACGACATACTACCTTCCATAATGACAAGGCTACAATCTATTATAGTAACAAAAATCTCGACATTAGACTATCTTCCATAACGACAAGGCAACAATCCATTATAGTAACAAAAATCTTGACAACAGACTACATTCCATAATGACAAGGCTACCATCCATTGTAGTGACAAAAATCTCGACAATATACTACCTTCTATAATGACAAGGCTACCGTCCATTGGAGTAACAAAAATCTCGACAACAGACTACCTTCCATAATGACAAGGATACCATCCACTGGAATAACAAAAATATCAACAACACACTACCTTCCATAATGATAAGGCTACCATCCAATGGAGTACAAAAATCTCGACAACAGACTACCTTCCATAATGACTAGTCTACCATCCATTAGAGTAAGAAAGATATCGACAACATACTACCTTCCATAACGACAAGGATAGCATCCATTGGAGTAACAAAAATCACGACAATAGACTACCTTCCCTAATAACAAGGCTACCATCCATTGGAATAACAAAAATATCGACAACACACTACCTTCTATAATGACAAGGCTACCATCAAATGGAGTAACAAAAATCTCGACAACAGACTACCTTCCATAATGAATAGGCTACAATCCATTTGAGTAAGAAATATATCGACAACATACTACCTTCGATAACGAAAAGGATACAATCCATTGTAGTCACAAAAATCTCGACAACAGATTACCTTCCATAATGACAAGGCTACCATCCATTGTAGTAACAAAAATATCGACAATAAACTACATTCCATAATGACAAGGCTATCATCCATTGGAGTAACAAAAATCTTGACAACAGACCACCTTCCATAATGACAAGGCTACTGTCCATTGGAATAACAAAAATATCGATACACACTAACTTCCATAATTACAAGGCTACCATCCCTGAGAGTAACAAAAATCTCGACAACAGACTACCTTCCATAATGACTAGGCTACCATTCATTGGAGTAAGAGAGATATCGACAACATACTACCTTCCATAACGACAAGGATACAATCCATTGTAGTAACAAAAATCTCGACAACAGAATACCTTCCATAATGACAAGGCTACCATCCACTGGAATAACAAAAATCTCGACAATAAACTAACTTCCATAATGACAAGGCTACCATCCCTTAGAGTAACAAAAATCTAAACAATAGACTACCTTCCATAATGACTAGGCTACGATCCATTGAAGTAACAGAGATATCGACAACAAACTATCTTCCATAACGACAAGGCTACAATCCCTTGTAGTAACAAAAATCTCGACAACATACTACCTTCAATAATGAAAATGCTACCATCCAATGTAGTAACAAAAATCTCGAAAATAGACTACCTTCCATAATTACAAGGCTACCATCCATTGGAGGAAAAAAAATATCGACAACAGACTTCCTTCCATAATGATAAGGCTACCATCCATTGGAATAACAAAAATATCGACAAAACACTACCTTCCATAATGACAAGGATACCATCCTTTGGAGTAACAAAAATCACGACAATAGACTACCTTCCATAATGACAAGGCTACCATCCATTGGAGGAAAAAAAATCTCGACAACAGACTACCTTCCATAATGACAAGGCTACCATCCATTGGAATAACAAAAATATCGACAACAAACTACCTTCCATAACAACAAGGGTACAATCCATTGTAGTAACAAAAATCTCGACAATAGACTACCTTCCATAATGACAAAGCTACCATCCATTGTAGTGAAAAAAATCTCGACAATAGACTACCTTCCATAATGAGAAGGCTACCATCTATTGGAGCATAAAGAATCTTGACAACATACTACCTTCCATAATGACAAGGCTACAATCAATTATAGTAAGAAAAATCTCGACAACAGACTACCTTCCATAATGACAAGGCTACCATCCATTGGAGTAAAAAAAATCTCAACAACATACTACCTTCCATAATGACAAGGCTACCATCCATTGTAGTGACAAAAATCTCGACAAAATACTACCTTCTATAATGACAAGGCTACCATCCATTGGAGTAACAAAAATCTCGACAACAAACTAGTTTCCATAATGACAAGGCTACCATCCCTTAGAGTAATAAAAATCTAGACAACAGACTACCTTCCATAATGACAAGGATACCATCCATTGGAGTAACAAAGATATCGACAACAGACTACCTTCCATAACGACAAGGCTACAATTGCTTGTAGTAACAAAAATCTCAACAACATACTACCTTCAATAATGACAAGGCTACCATCCAATGTAGTAGCAAAAATCTCGACAATAGACTACCTTCCATAATTACAAGGCTACCATCCATTGGAGGAACAAAAATCTCGACAACAGACTACCTTCCATAATGACAAGGCTACCATCCATTGGAATAACAAAAATATCTACAATAGACTACCTTCCATAACGACAAGGGTACAATCCATTGTAGTAACAAAAATCTCGACAATAGACTACCTTCCATAATGACAAAGCTACCATGCATTGTAGTGACAAAAATCTCGACAATAGACTACCTTCCATAATGACAAGGCTACCATCCATTGGAGTAACAAGAATCTTGACGACATACTACCTTCCATAATGACAAGGCTACAATCTATTATAGTAACAAAAATCTCGACATTAGACTATCTTCCATAACGACAAGGCAACAATCCATTATAGTAACAAAAATCTTGACAACAGACTACATTCCATAATGACAAGGCTACCATCCATTGTAGTGAGAAAAATCTCGACAATATACTACCTTCTATAATGACAAGTCTACCGTCCATTGGAGTAACAAAAATCTCGACAACAGACTACCTTCCATAATGACAAGGATACCATCCACTGGAATAACAAAAATATCAACAACACACTACCTTCCATAATGATAAGGCTACCATCCAATGGAGTACAAAAATCTCGACAACAGACTACCTTCCATAATGACTAGTCTACCATCCATTAGAGTAAGAAAGATATCGACAACATACTACCTTCCATAACGACAAGGATAGCATCCATTGGAGTAACAAAAATCACGACAATAGACTACCTTCCATAATAACAAGGCTACCATCCATTGGAATAACAAAAATATCGACAACACACTACCTTCTATAATGACAAGGCTACCATCAAATGGAGTAACAAAAATCTCGACAACAGACTACCTTCCATAATGAATAGGCTACCATCCATTTGAGTAAGAAATATATCGACAACATACTACCTTCGATAACGAAAAGGATACAATCCATTGTAGTCACAAAAATCTCGACAACAGATTACCTTCCATAATGACAAGGCTACCATCCATTGTAGTAACAAAATATCGACAATAAACTACATTCCATAATGACAAGGCTATCATCCATTGGAGTAACAAAAATCGTGACAACAGACCACCTTCCATAATGACAAGGCTACTGTCCATTGGAATAACAAAAATATCGATACACACTAACTTCCATAATTACAAGGCTACCATCCCTGAGAGTAACAAAAATCTCGACAACAGACTACCTTCCATAATGACTAGGCTACCATTCATTGGAGTAAGAGAGATATCGACAACATACTACCTTCCATAACGACAAGGATACAATCCATTGTAGTAACAAAAATCTCGACAACAGAATACCTTCCATAATGACAAGGCTACCATCCACTGGAATAACAAAAATCTCGACAATAAACTAACTTCCATAATGACAAGGCTACCATCCCTTAGAGTAACAAAAATCTCGACAATAGACTACCTTCCATAATGACTAGGCTACGATCCATTGAAGTAACAGAGATATCGACAACAAACTATCTTCCATAACGACAAGGCTACAATCCCTTGTAGTAACAAAAATCTCGACAACATACTACCTTCAATAATGAAAAGGCTACCATCCAATCTAGTAACAAAAATCTCGAAAATAGACTACCTTCCATAATTACAAGGCTACCATCCATTGGAGGAAAAAAAATATCGACAACAGACTTCCTTCCATAATGATAAGGCTACCATCCATTGGAATAACAAAAATATCGACAAAACACTACCTTCCATAATGACAAGGATACCATCCTTTGGAGTAACAAAAATCACGACAATAGACTACCTTCCATAATGACAAGGCTACCATCCATTGGAGGAAAAAAAATGTCGACAACAGACTACCTTCCATAATGACAAGGCTACCATCCATTGGAATAACAAAAATATCGACAACAAACTACCTTCCATAACAACAAGGGTACAATCCATTGTAGTAACAAAAATCTCGACAATAGACTACCTTCCATAATGACAAAGCTACCATCCATTGTAGTGAAAAATATCTCGACAATAGACTACCTTCCATAATGACAAGGCTACCATCTATTGGAGCATAAAGAATCTTGACAACATACTACCTTCCATAATGACAAGGCTACAATCAATTATAGTAAGAAAAATCTCGACAACAGACTACCTTCCATAATGACAAGGCTACCATCCATTGGAGTAACAAAAATATTGACAACATACTACATTCCATAATGACAAGGCTACAATCTCTTATAGTAACAAAAATCTCGAAAATAGACTACCTTTCTTAATGACAAGGCTACCATCCATTGGAATAACAAAAATCTCGACAACAAACTACTTTCCATAATGACAAGGCTACCATCCCTTAGAGTAACAAAAATCTAGACAACAGACTACCTTCCATAATGACAAGGCTACCATCCATTGGAGTAACAAAGATATCGACAACAGACTACCTTCCATAACGACAAGGCTACAATCTCTTGTAGTAACAAAAATCTCGACAACATACTACCTTCAATAATGACATGGCTACCATCAAATGTAGTAACAAAAATCTCGACAATAGACTACCTTCCATAATTACAATGATACCATCCATTGGAGGAACAAAAATCTCGACAATAGACTACCTTCCATAATGACAAGGCTACCATCCATTGGAATAACAAAAATATCGACAATAGACTACCTTCCATAACGACAAGGGTACAATCCATTGTAGTAACAAAAATCTCGACAATAGACTATCTTCCATAATGACAAGGCTACCATCCGTTGGAGTAACAAGAATCTTGACAACATACTACCTTCCATAATGACAAGGCTACAATCTATTATTGTAACAAAAATCTCGACAACATACTATCTTCCATAACGACAAGGCAACAATCCATTGTAGTAACAGAAATCTCGACAACAGACTACCTTCCATAATGACAAGGCTACCATCCATTGTAGTGACAAAAATCTCGACAATATACTACCTTCTATAATGACAAGGCTACCATACATTGGAGTAACAAAAATATCGACAACAGACTACCTTCCATAATGACAAGGATACCATCCATTGGAATAACAAAAATATCGACAACACGCTACCTTCTATAATGACAAGGCTACCATCCAATGGAGTACAAAAATCTCGACAACAGACTACCTTCCATAATGACTAGTCTACCATCCATTAGAGTAAGAGAGATATCGACAACAGACTACCTTCCATAATGACAAGGCTACCATCCATTGGAATAACAAAAATCTCTACAATAAACTAACTTCCATAATGACAAGGCTACCATCCCTTAGATTAACAAAAATCTCGACAACAGACTACCCTCCATAATGACTAGGCTACCATCCATTAAAGTTACAAAGATATCGACAACATACTACCTTCAATAATGGCAAGGCTACCATCCAATGTAGTAACAAAAATCTCGACAACAGACTACCTTCCATAATTACAAGGCTACCATCCATTGGAGGAACCAAAATCTCGACAACCGACTACCTTCCATAATGACAAGGCTACCATCCATTGGAATAACAAAAATATCGACAACACACTACTTTCCATAATGACAATGATACCATCCTTTGGAGTAACAAAAATCTCGACAACAGACTACCTTCCATAATGACTAGGCTACCATCCTTTGGAGTAACAAAGATATCGATAACAGACTACCTTCCATAACGACAAGGCTACAATCCATTGTAGTAACAAAAATCTCGACAATAGACTACCTTCCATAATGACAAGGCTACCATCCATTGTAGTGACAAAAATCTCGATAATAGACTACCTTCCATAATGAAAAGGCTACCATCCATTGGAGTAACAAGAATCTTGGCAACATACTACCTTCCATAATGAAAAGGCTACAATATATTATAGTAACAAAAATCTCGACAACGTACTATCTTCCATAACGACAAGGCTACAATCCATTGTAGTAACAAAAATATCGACAACATACTACCTTCCATAATGACAAGGCTATCATCCATTGTAGTGACGAAAATCTCGACAATATACTACCTTCTATAATGACAAGGCTACCATCCATTGGAGTAACAAAAATCTCGACAACAGACTATCTTCCATAATGACAAGGCTACAATCTATTATAGTAACAAAAATCTCGACAATAGACTACCTTTCTTAATGACAAGGCTACCATCCATTGGAATAACAAAAATCTCGACAACAAACTACTTTCCATAATGACAAGGCTACCATCCCTTAGAGTAACAAAAATATAGACAACAGACTACCTTCCATAATGACAAGGCTACCATTCATTGGAGTAACAAAGATATCGACAATAGACTACCTTCCATAACGACAAGGCTAAAATCGCTTGTAGTAACAAAAATCTCGACAACAGACTACCTTCCATAATGACAAGGCTACCATCCATTGGAATAACAAAAATCTCTACAATAAACTAACTTCCATAATGACAAGGCTGCCATCCCTTAGAGTAACAAAAATCTCGACAACAGACTACCTTCCATAATGACTAGGCTACCATCCATTAAAGTAACAAAGATATCGACAACAGACTACCTTCCATAACGACAAGGCTACAATCCATTGTAGTAACAAAAATCTCGACAACATAATACCTTTAATAATGGCAAGGCTTCCATCCAATGTAGTAACAAAAATCTAGACAATAGACTACCTTCCATAATTACAAGGCTACCATCCATTGGAGGAACAAAAATCTCGACAACAGACTACCTTCCATAATGACAAGGCTACCATCCATTGGAATAAAGAAAATATCGACAACACACTACTTTCCATAATCAGAAGGATACCATCCTTTGGAGTAACAAAAATCTCGACAACAGACTACCTTCCATAATGACTAGGCTACCATCCTTTGGAGTAACAAAGATATCGATAACAGACTACCTTTCATAATGACAAGGCTACAATCCATTGTAGTAACAAAAATCTCGACAATAGACTACCTTCCATAATTACAAGGCTACCATCCATTGTAGTGACAAAAATCTCGACAATAGACTACCTTCCATAATGACAAGGCTACCATCCATTGGAGTAACAAGAATCTTGGCAACATACTACCTTCCATAATGACAAGGCTACAATCTATTATAGTAACAAAAATCTCGACAACATACTATCTTCCATAACGACAAGGCTACAATCCATTGTAGTATCAAAAATATTAACAACAGACTACCTTCCATAATGACAAGGCTATCATCCATTGTAGTGACAAAAATCTCGACAATATACTACCTTCTATAATGACAAGGCTACAATCCATGGGAGTAACAAAAATCTCGACAACAGACTACATTCCATAATGACAAGGCTACAATCTATTATTGTAACAAAAATCTCGACAATAGACTACCTTCCATAATGACAAGGCTACCATCCATTGGAGTAACAAAGATATCGACAACAGACTACCTTCCATAACGACAAGGCTAAAATCGCTTGTAGTAACAAAAATCTCGACAACAGACTACCTTCCATAATGACAAGGCTACCATCCATTGGAATAACAAAAATTCCTACAATAAACTAACTTCCATAATGACAAGGCTACCATCCCTTAGAGTAACAAAAATCTCGACAACAGACTACCTTCCATAATGACTAAGCTACCATCCATTAAAGTAACAAAGATATCAACAACAAACTACCTTCCATAACGACAAGGCTACAATCCATTGTAGTAACAAAAATCTCGACAACATACTACCTTCAATAATGGCAAGGCTACCATCCAATGTAGTAACAAAAATCTCGACAACAGACTACCTTCCATAATTACAAGGATACCATCCATTGGAGGAACAAAAATCTCGACAACAGACTACCTTCCATAATGACAAGGCTACCATCCATTGGAATAACAAAAATATCGACAACACACTACTTTCCAGAATGACAAGGATACCATCCTTTGGAGTAACAAAAATCTCGACAACAGACTACCTTCCATAATGACTAGGCTACCATCCTTTGGAGTAACAAAGATATCGATAACAGACTACCTTCCATAACGACAAGGCTACAATCAATTGTAGTAACAAAAATCTCGACAATAGACTATCTTCCATAATGACAAGGCTACCATCCATTATAGTGACAAAAATCTCGACAATAGACTACCTTCCATAATGACAAGGCTACAATCCATTGGAGTAACAAGAATCATGGCAACATACTACATTCCATAATGACAAGGCTACAATCTATTATAGTAACAAAAATCTCGACAACATACTATCTTCCATAACGGCAAGGCTACAATCCATTGTAGTAACAAAAATCTCGGCAACAGACTACCTTCCATAATGACACGGATATCATCTATTGTAGTGACAAAAATCTCGACAATATACTACCTTCTATAATGATAAGCTACAATCCGTTGGAGTAACAAAAATCTCGACAATAGACTACCTTCCATAATGACAAGGCTACAATCTATTATAGTAACAAAATTCTCGACAATAGACTACTTTTCTTAATGACAAGGCTACCATCCATTGGAATAACAAAAATCTCGACAAAAAACTACTTTCCATAATGACAAGGCTACCATCCCTTAGAGCAACAAAAATATAGACAACAGACTACCTTCCATAATAACAAGGCTACCATCCATAGGAGTAACAAAGATATCGACAATAGACTACCTTCCATAACGACAAGGCTAAAATCGCTTGTAGTAAAAAAAATCTCGAACACATACTACCTTCAATAATGACAAGGCTACCATCCAATGTAGTAACAAAAATCTCGACAATAAACTACCTTTCATAATTACAAGGCTACCATCCATTGGAGGAACAAAAATCTCGACAACAGACTACCTATCATAATGACAAGGCTACCATCCATTGGAATAACAAAAATATCGACAATAGACTACCTTCCATAACGACAAGGGTACAATCCATTATAGTAACAAAAATCTCGACAATAGACTACCTTCCATAATGACAAAGCTACCATCCATCGTAGTGACAAAAATATCGAAAATAGACTACCTTCCATAATGACAAGGCTACGATCCATTGGAGTAACAAAAATCTCGACAACAGACTACCTTCCATAATGACAAGGATACCATCCATTGGAATAACAAAAATATCGACAACAGACTATCTTCCATAACGATAAGGCTACCATCCAATGGAGTACAAAAATCTCGACAACAAACTACCTTCCATAATGACTAGTCTACCATCCATTGGAGTAAGAAAGATATCGACAACATACTACCTTCCATAACGACAAGGATACAATTCATTGTAGTAAGAAAAATCTTGACAACAGACTACCTTCCATAATGACAAGGCTACCATCCATTGGAATAACAAAAATCTCTACAATAAACTAACTTCCATAATGACAAGGCTACCATCCCTTAGAGTAACAAAAATCTCGACAACAGACTACCTTCCCTAATGACTAGGCTACCATCCATTAAAGTAACAAAGATATCGACAACAAACTACCTTCCATAACGACAAGGCTACAATCCATTGTAGTAACAAAAATCTCGACAACATACTACCTTCAATAATGACAAGGCTACCATCCAATGTAGTAACAAAAATCTCGACAACAGACTACCTTCCATAATTACAAGGCTACCATCCATTGGAGGAACAAAAATCTCGACAACAGACTACCTTCCATAATGACAAGGCTACCATCCATTGGAATAACAAAAATATCGACAACACACTACTTTCCATAATGACAAGGATACCATCCTTTGGCGTAACAAAAATCTCGACAACAGACTACCTTCCATAATGACTAGGCTACCATCCTTTGGAGTAACAAAGATATCGATAACAGACTACCTTCCATAACGACAAGGCTACAATCCATTGTAGTAACAAAAATCTCGACAATAGACTACCTTCCATAATGACAAGGCTACCATCCATTAGAGTAACAAGAATCTTGGCAACATACTACCTTCCATAATGACAAGGCTACAATCTATTATATTAACAAAAATCTCGACAATAGACTAACTTCCATAACGACAAGCCTACAATCCATTGTAGTAACCACAATCTCGACAACAAACTACCTTCCATAATGACAAGGCTATCATCCATTGTAGTGACAAAAATCTCGACAATATACTACCTTCTATAATAACAAGGCTACCATCCATTGGAGTAACAAAAATCTCGACAACAGACTACCTTCCATAATGACAAGGCTACAATCTATTATAGTAACAAAAATCTCGACAATAGACTACCTTTCTTAATGACAAGGCTACCATCCATTGGAATAACAAAAATCTCGACAACAAACTACTTTCCATAATGACAAGGCTACCATCCGTAAGAGTAACAAAAATATAGACAACATACTACCTTCCATAATGACAAGGCTACCATCCTTTGGAGTAACAAAGATATCGACAACAGACTACCTTCCATAACGACAAGGCTAAAATCGCTTGTAGTAACAAAAATCTCGAACACATACTACCTTCAATAATGACAAGGCTACCATCCAATGTAGTAACAAAAATCTCGACAATAGACTACCTTCCATAATTACAAGGCTACCATCCATTGGATGTACAAAAATCTCGACAACAGACTACCTTCCATAATAACAAGGCTACCATCCATTGGAATAACAAAAATATCGACAATAGACTACCTTCCATAACGACAAGGGTACAATCCATTATAGTAACAAAAATCTCGACAATAGACTACCTTCCATAATGACAAACCTAGCATCCATCGTAGTGACAAAAATATCGACAATAGACTACCTTCCATAATGACAAGGCTACCATCCATTGGAGTAACAAAAATCTCGACAACAGACTACCTTCCATAATGACAAGGATACCATCCATTGGAATAACAAAAATATCGACAACAGACTATCTTCCATAACGACAAGGCTACCATCCAATGGAGTACAAAAATCTCGATAACAGACTACCTTCCATAATGACTAGTCTACCATCCATTGGAGTAAGAAAGATATCGACAACATACTACCTTCCATAACGACAAGGATACAATTCATTGTAGTAAGAAAAATCTCGACAACAGACTACCTTCCATAATGACAAGGCTACCATCCATTGGAATAACAAAAATATCTACAATAAACTAACTTCCATAATGACAAGGCTACCATCCCTTAGAGTAAAAAAAATCTCGACAACCGACTACCTTCCATAATGACTAGGCTACCATCCATTAAAGTAACAAAGATATCGATAACAAACTACCTTCCATAACGACAAGGCTACAATCCATTGTAGTAACAAAAATCTCGACAACATACTACCTTCAATAATGACAAGGCTACCATCCAATGTAGTAACAAAAATCTCGACAATGTACTACCTTCCATAATTACAAGGCTACCATCCATTGGAGGAACGAAAATCTCGACAACAGACTACCTTCCATAATGACAAGGCTACCATCCATTGGAATAACAAAAATACGACAACACACTACTTTCCATAATGACAAGGATACCATCCTTTGGAGTAACAAAAATCTCGACAACAGACTACCTTCCATAATGACTAGGCTACCATCCTTTGGAGTAACAAAGATATCGATAACAGACTACCTTCCATAACGACAAGGCTACAATCCATTGTAGTAACAAAAATCTCGACAATAGACTACCTTCCATAATGACAAGGATACCATCCATTGGAGTAACGAGAATCTTGATAACATACTACCTTCCATAATGACAAGGCTACAATCTATTATAGTAACAAAAATCTCGACAACAGACTATCTTCCATAACGACAAGGCTACAATCCATTGTAGTAACAAAAATCTCGACAACAGACTACCTTCCATAATGACAAGGCTATCATCCATTGTAGTGACAAAAATCTCGACAATACACTACCTTCTATAATAACAAGGCTACCATCCATTGGAGTAACAAAAATATCGACAATAGACTACCTTCCATAATGACAAGGCTATAATCTATTATAGTAACAAAAATCTCCACAATAGACTACATTTCTTAATGACAAGGCTACCATCCATTGGAATAACAAATATCTCGACAACAAACTACTTTCCATAATGACAAGGCTACCATCCCTTAGAGTAACAAAAATATAGACATATACTACCTTCCATAATGACAAGGCTACCATCCTTTGGAGTAACAAAGATATCGACAACATACTACCTTCCATACAGACAAGGATAGCATCCATTGGAGTAACAAAAATCACGACAAGAGACTACCTTCCATAATAACAAGGCTACCATCCATTGGAATAACAAAAATATTGATAACACACTACCTTCTATAATGACAAGGCTATCATCCAATGGAGTAACAAAAATCTCAACAACAGACTACCTTCCATAATGACAAGGCTACCATCCATTGGAATAACAAAAATATCGACAATAGACTACCTTCCATAACGACAAGGGTACAATCCATTGTAGTAACAAAAATATCGACAATAGACTACCTTCCATAACGACAAGGGTACAATCCATTGTAGTAACAAAAATCTCGACAATACACTACCTTCCATAATGACAAAGCTACCATCCATTGTAGTGACAAAAATCTCAACAATAGACTACATTCCATAATGACAAGGCTACCATCCATTGGAGTAACAAGAATCTTGACAACATTCTACCTTCCATAATGACAAGGCTATAATCTATTATAGTAACAAAAATCTCGACAACAGACTATCTTCCATAACGACAAGGCTACAATCCATTGTAGTAACAAAAATCTCGACAACAGACTACCTTCCATAATGACTAGGCTACCATCCATTGGAGTAAGAAAGATATCGACAACATACTACCTTCCATAACGACAAAGATACAATCCATTGTAGTAATAAAAATCTCGACAACAGACTACCTTCCATCATGACAAGGCTACCATCCACTGGAATAACAAAATTCTCGACAATAAACTAACTTCCATAATAACAAGACTAACATCCTTTAGAGTAACAAAAATCTCGACAACAGACTACCTTCCATAATGACTAGGCTACCATCCATTGAAGTAATAGAGATATCGATAACAGACTACCTTCCATAACGACAAGGCTACAATCTATTGTAGTAACTAAAATCTCGACAACATACTACCTTCAATAATGACAAGGCTACCATCCAATGTAGTAACAAAACTCTCGACAATAGACTACCTTCCATAATTTCAAGGCTACCATCCATTGGAGGAACAAAAATCTCGACAACAGACTACCTTCCATAATGACAAGGCTACCATCCATTGGAATAACAAAATTATCAACAACACACTACCTTCCATAATGACAAGGCTACCATCCATTGTAGTGACAAAAATCTCGACAATATACTACCTTCTAAAATGACAAGGCTACCATTCATTGGAGTAACAAAAATAGCGACAACAGATTACCTTCCATAATGACAAGGCGATAATCTATTATAGTAACAAAAATCTCGACAATAGACTACCTTTCATAATGACAAGGCTACCATCCATTGGAATAACAAAAATCTCGACAACAAACTACTTTCCATAATGACAAGGCTACCATCCCTTAGAAAAACAAAAATCTAGACAACAGACTACCTTCCATAATGACAAAGCTACCATCCATTGGAGTAACAAAGATATCGACAACATACTACCTTCCACAATGACAAGGATAACATCCATTGGAGTAACAAAAATATAGACAACATACTACCTTCCATAATGACAAGGCTACCATCCATTGGAGTAACAAAGATATCGACAACATACTACCTTCCATACAGACAAGGATAGCATCCATTGGAGTAACAAAAATCACGACAACAGACTACCTTCCATAATAACAAGGCTACCACCCATTGGAATAACAAAAATATCGACAACACACTACCTTCTTTAATGACAAGGCGACCATCCAATGGAGTAACAAAAATCTAGACAACAAACTACCTTCCATAATGACAAGGCTACCATCCATTGGAATAACAAAAATATCGACAATAGACTACCTTCCATAACGACAAGGGTATAATCCATTGTAGTAACAAAAATCTCGACAATACACTACCTTCCATAATGACTAGGCTACCATCCATTAAAGTAACAAAGATATCGACAACAAACTACCTTCCATAAGGACAAGGCTACAATCCATTGTAGTAACAAAAATCTCGACAACATACTACCTTCAATAATGACAAGGCTACCATCCAATGTAGTAACAAAAATCTCGACAACAGACTACCTTCCATAATTACAAGGCTACCATCCATTGGAGGAACAAAAATCTCGACAACAGACTACCTTCCATAATGACAAGGCTACCATCCATTAGAATAACAAAAATATCGACAACACACTACTTTCCATAATGACAAGGATACCATCCTTTGGAGTAACAAAAATCTCGACAACAGACTACCTTCCATAATGACTAGGCTACCATCCTTTGGAGTAACAAAGATATCGATAACAGACTACCTTCCATAACGACAAGGCTACAATCCATTGTAGTAATAAAAATCTCGACAATAGACTACCTTCCATAATGACAAGGATACCATCCATTGGAGTAACAAGAATCTTGATAACATACTACCTTCCATAATGACAAGGCTACAATCTATTATAGTAACAAAAATCTCGACAACAGACTATCTTCCATAACGACAAGGCTACAATCCCTTGTAGTAACAAAAATCTCGACAACAGACTACCTTCCATAATGACAAGGCTATCATCCATTGTAGTGACAAAAATCTCGACAATACACTACCTTCTATAATAACAAGGCTACCATCCATTGGAGTAACAAAAATCTCGACAATAGACTACCTTCCATAATGACAAGGCTATAATCTATTATAGTAACAAAAATCTCGACAATAGACTACCTTTCTTAATGACAAGGCTACCATCAGATGAAATAACAAAAATCTCAACAACAAACTACTTTCCATAATGACAAGGCTACCATCCCTTAGAGTAACAAAAATATAGACATATACTACTTTCCATAATGACAAGGCTACCATCCTTTGGAGTAACAAAGATATCGACAACATACTACCTTCCATACAGACAAGGATAGCATCCATTGGAGTAACAAAAATCACGACAACAGACTACCTTCCATAGTAACAAGGCTATCATCCATTGGAATAACAAAAATATCGACAATAGACTACCTTCCATAACGACAAGGGTACAATCCATTGTAGTAACAAAAATCTCGACAATACACTACCTTCCATAATGACAAAGCTACCATCCATTGTAGTGACAAAAATCTCGACAATAGACTACATTCCATAATGACAAGGCTACCATCCATTGGAGTAACAAGAATCTTGACAACATTCTACCTTCCATAATGACAAGGCTATAATCTATTATAGTAACAAAAATCTCGACAACAGACTATCTTCCATAACGACAAGGCTACAATCCATTGTAGTAACAAAAATCTCGACAACAGACTACCTTCCATAATGACTAGGCTACCATCCATTGGAGTAAGAAAGATATCGACAACATACTACCTTCCATAACGACAAAGATACAATCCATTGTAGTAATAAAAATCTCGACAACAGCCTACCTTCCATCATGACAAGGCTACCATCCACTAGAATAACAAAATTCTCGACAATAAACTAACTTCCATAATAACAAGATTAACATCCCTTAGAGTAACAAAAATCTCGACAACAGACTACCTTCCATAATGACTAGGCTACCATCCATTGAAGTAATAGAGATATCTACAACAGACTACCTTCCATAACGACAAGGCTACAATCTATTGTAGTAACAAAAATCTCGACAACATACTACCTTCAATAATGACAAGGCTACCATCCAATGTAGTAACAAAACTCTCGACAATAGACTACCTTCCATAATTTCAAGGCTACCATCCATTGGAGGAACAAAAATCTCGACAACAGACTACCTTCCATAATGACAAGGCTACCATCCATTGGAATAACAAAAATATCAACAACACACTACCTTCCATAATGACAAGGCTACCATCCATTGTAGTGACAAAAATCTCGACAATATACTACCTTCTAAAATGACAAGGCTACCATCCATTGGAGTAACAAAAATCTCGACAACATACTACCTTCCATAATGACAAGGATAGCATCCATTGGAGTAACAAAAATATAGACAACATACTACCTTCCATAATGACAAGGCTACCATCCATTCGAGTAACAAAGATATCGACAACATACTACCTTCCATACAGACAAGGATAGCATCCATTGGAGTAACAAAAATCACGACAATAGACTACCTTCCATAATAACAAGGCTACCATCCATTGGAATAACAAAAATATCGATAACACACTACCTTCTTTAATGACAAGGCGACCATCCAATGGAGTAACAAAAATCTCGAAAACAGACTACCTTCCATAATGACAAGGCTACCATCCATTGGAATAACAAAAATATCGACAATAGACTACCTTCCATAACGACAAGGGTATAATCCATTGTAGTAACAAAAATCTCGACAATACACTACCTTCCATAATGACAAAGCTACCATCCATTGTAGTTACAAAAATCTCGACAATAGACTACCTTCCATAATGACAAGGCTACCATCCATTGGAGTAACAAGAATCTTGACAACATACTACCTTCCATAATGACAAGGCTATAATCTATTATAGTAACAAAAATCTCGACAACAGACTATCTTCCATAATGACAAGGCTACCATCCGTTGTAGTGACAAAAATCTCGACAACAGACTACCTTCCATAATGACAAGGCTACCATCCATTGTAGTGACAAAAATCTCGACAATATACTACCTTCTATAATGACAAGGCTACCATCCATTAGAGTAATAAAAATATCGACAACAGACTACCTTCCATAATGACAAGGATACCATCAAATGGAATAACAAAAATATCGATAACACAATACCTTCCATAATGACAAGGCTACCATCCAATGGAGTACAAAAATCTCGACAACAGACTACCTTCCATAATGACTAGTCTACCATCCATTGGAATAAGATAGATATCGACAACATACTACCTTCGATAACGACAAGGATACAATCCATTGTAGTAACAAAAATATCGACAATAGACTACCTTCCATAATGACAAGGCTACCATCCAGTGGAATAACAAAAATCTCTACAATAAACTAACATCCATAATGACAAGGCTACCATTCATTGGAGTAACTGAAATCACAACGACAGACTACCTTCCATAATGACAAGGCTTCCATCCATTGCAGTAACAAAAATATCGACAACAGACTACCTTCCATGACGACAAGGCTGCAATCCATTATAATTACAAAAATCTCGACAACAAACTACCTTCCATAATGACAAGGATACCATCCATTGGAGTAACAAAAATCTCGAAAATAGACTACCTTCCATAATTACAAGGCTACCATCCATTGGAGGAACAAAAATCTCGACAACAGACTACCTTCCATAATGACAAGGCTGCCATCCATTGGAATAACAAAAATATCGATAACACACTACTTTCCATAATGACAAGGATACCATCCTTTGGAGTAACAAAAATCTCGACAACAGACTACCTTCCATAATGACTAGACTACCATCCTTTGGAGTAACAAAGATATCGATAACATACTACCTTCCATAACGACAAGGCTACAATCCATTGTAGTAACAAAAATCTCGACAATAGACTACCTTCCATAATGACAAGGCTACTATCCATTGTAGTGACAAAAATCTCGACAATAGACTACCTTCCATAATGACAAGGCTACCATCCATTGAAGTAACAAGAATCTTGGAAACATACTACCTTCCATAATGACAAGGCTACAATCTATTATAGTAACAAAAATCTCGACAACACACTATCTTCCGTAACGACAAGGCTACAATCCATTGTAGTAACAAAAATCTCGACAACAGACTACCTTCCATAATGACAAGGCTACCATCCATTGTAGTGACAAAAATCTCGACAATATACTACCTTCTATAATGACAAGGCTACCATCCATTGGAGTAACAAAAATCTAGACAACAAACTACCTTTCATAATGACAAGGCTACAATCTATTATAGTAACAAAAATCTCGACAATAGACTACCTTTCTTAATGACAAGGCTACCATCCATTGGAATAACAAAAATCTCGACAACATACTACCTTCCATAACGACAAGGGTACAATCCATTGTAGTAACAAAAATCTAGACAATAGACTACCTTCCATAATGACAAGGCTACCATCCATTGGAATAACAAAAATATCGACAACACACTACCTTCTATAATGACAAGGCTACCATCCAATGGAATAACAAAAATATCGACAACAGACTATCTTCCATAACGACAAGGCTACCATCCAATGGAGTACAAAAATCTCGACAACAAACTACCTTCCATAATGACTAGTCTACCATCCATTGGAGTAAGAAAGATATCGACAACATACTACCTTCCATAACGACAAGTATACAATTCATTATAGTAAGAAAAATCTTGACAACAGACTACCTTCCATAATGACAAGGATACCATCCATTGGAATAACAAAAATATCGACAACAGACTATCTTCCATAACGACAAGGCTACCATCCAATGGAGTACAAAAATCTCGACAACAAACTACCTTCCATAATGACTAGTCTACCATCCATTGGAGTAAGAAAGATATCGACAACATACTACCTTCCATAACGACAAGGATACAATTCATTCTAGTAAGAAAAATCCTGACAACAGACTACCTTCCATAATGACAAGGCTACCATCCATTGGAATAACAAAAATCTCTACAATAAACTAACTTCCATAATGACAAGGCTACCATCCCTTAGAGTAACAAAAATCTCGACAACAGACTACCTTCCATACTGACTAGGCTACCATCCATTAAAGTAACAAAGATATCGACAACAGACTACCTTCCATAACGACAAGGCTACAATCCATTGTAGTAACAAAAATCTCGACAACATACTACCTTCAATAATGACAAGGCTACCATCCAATGTAGTAACAAAAATCTCGACAACAGACTACCTTCCATAATTACAAGGCTACCATCCATTGGAGGAACAAAAATTTCGACAATAGACTACCTTCCATAATGACAAGGCTACCATCCATTGGAATAACAAAAATATCGACAACACACTACTTTCCATAATGACAAGGATACCATCCTTTGGAGTAACAAAAATCTCGACAACAGACTACCTTCCATAATGACTAGGCTACCAGCCTTTGGAGTAACAAAGATATCGATAACTGACTACCTTCCATAACGACAAGGCTACAATCCATTGTAGTAACAAAAATCTCGACAATAGACTACCTTCCATAATGACAAGGATACCATCCATTGGAGTAACAAGAATCTTGGTAACATACTACTTTCCATAATGACAAGGCTACAATCTATTATAGTAACCAAAATCTCGACAACAGACTATCTTCCATAACGACAAGGCTACAATCCATTGTAGTAACAAAAATCTCGACAACAGACTACCTTCCATAATGACAAGGCTATCATCCATTGTAGTGACAAAAATCTCGACAATATACTACCTTCTATAATAACAAGGCTACCATCCATTGGAGTAACAAAAATCTCGACAACAGACTACCTTCCATAATGACAAGGCTATAATCTATTATAGTAACAAAAATCTCGACAATAGACTACCTTTCTTAATGACAAGGCTACCATCCATTGGAATAACAAAAATCTCGACACCAAACTACTTTCCATAATGACAAGGCTACCATCCTTTGGAGTAACAAAGATATCGACAACATACTACCTTCCATACAGACAAGGATAGCATCCATTGGAGTAACAAAAATCACGACAACAGACTACCTTCCTTAATAACAAGGCTACCATCCATTGGAATAACAAAAATATCGATAACACACTACCTTCTATAATGACAAGGCTATCATCCAATGGAGTAACAAAAATCTCGACAACAGACTACCTTCCATAATGACAAGGCTACCATCCATTGGAATAACAAAAATATCAACAATAGACTAACTTCCATAACGACAAGGGTACAATCAATTGTAGTAACAAAAATCTCGACAATACACTACCTTCCATAATGACAAAGCTACCATCCATTGTAGTGACAAAAATCTTGACAATAGACTACATTCCATAATGACAAGGCTACCATCCAATGGAGTAACAAGAATCTTGACAACATACTACCTTCCATAATGACAAGGCTATAATCTATTATAGTAACAAAAATCTCGACAACAGACTATCTTCCATAACGACAAGGCTACAATCCATTGTAGTAACAAAAATCTCGACAACAGACTACCTTCCATAATGACTAGGCTACCATCCATTTGAGTAAGAAAGATATCGACAACATACTACCTTCCATAACGACAAAGATACAATCCATTGTAGTAACAAAAATCTCGACAATAGACTACCTTCCATCGTGACAAGACTAACATCCCTTAGAGTAACAAAAATCTCGACAACAGACTACCTTCCATAATGACTAGGCTACCATCCATTGAAGTAATAGAGATATCGACAACAGACTACCTTCCATAACGACAAGGCTACAATCTATTGTAGTAACAAAAATCTCGACAACATACTACCTTCAATAATGACAAGGCTACCATCCAATGTAGTAACAAAACTCTCGACAATAGACTACCTTCCATAATTAAAAGGCTACCATCCATTGGAGGAACAAAAATCTCAACAACAGACTACCTTCCATAATGACAAGGCTACCATCCATTGGAATAACAAAAATATCAACAACACACTACCTTCCATAATGACAAGGATACCATCCTTTGGAGTAACAAAAATCATGACAATAGACTACCTTCCATAATGACTAGGCTACCCTCCTTTGGAGTAACAAAGATATTGATAACAGACTACCTTCCATAACGACAAGGCTACAATCCATTGTAGTAACAAAAATCTCGACAATAGACTACCTTCCATATTGACAAGGCTACCATCCATTGTAGTGACAAAAATCTCGACAATAGACTACCTACCATAATGACAAGGCTACCATCCATTGGAGTATAAAGAATCTTAACAACATACTACCTTCCATAATGACAAGGCTACAATCTATTATAGTAAGAAAAATCTCGACAACAGACTATCTTTCGTAACGACAAGGCTACAATCCATTGTAGTAACAAAAATCTCGACAACAGACTACCTTCCATAATGACAAGGCTACCATCCATTGTAGTGACAAAAATCTCGACAATATACTACCTTCTAAAATGACAAGGCTACCATCCATTGGAGTAACAAAAATCTCGACAACAGACTACCTTCCATAATGACAAGGCTATAATATATTATAGTAACAAAAATCTCGACAATAGACTACCTTTCATAATGACAAGGCTACCATCCATTGGAATAACAAAAATCTCAACAACAAACTACTTTCCATAATGACAAGGCTACCATCCCTTAGAGTAACAAAAATCTAGACAACAGACTACCTTCCATAATGACAAAGCTACCATCCATTGGAGTAACAAAGATATCGACAACATACTACCTTCCATAATGACAAGGATAGCATCCATTGGAGTAACAAAAATATAGACAACATACTACCTTCCATAATGACAAGGCTACCATCCATTGGAGTAACAAAGATATCGACAACATACTACCTTCCATACAGACAAGGATAGCATCCATTGGAGTAACAAAAATCACGACAACAGACTTCCTTCCATAATAACAAGGCTACCATCCATTGGAATAACAAAAATATCGACAACACACTACCTTCTTTAATGACAAGGCTACCATCCAATGGAGTAACAAAAATCTCGACAACAAACTACCTTCCATAATGACAAGGCTACCATCCATTGGAATAACAAAAATATCGACAATAGACTACCTTCCATAACGACAAAGCTACCATCCATTGGAGTAACAAGAATCTTGACAACATACTACCTTCCATAATGACAAGGCTATAATCTATTATAGTAACAAAAATCTCGACAACAGACTATCTTCCATAACGACAAGGCTACAATCCATTGTAGTAACAAAAATCTCGACAACAGACTACCTTCGATAATGACAAGGCTACCATCCATTGTAGTGACAAAAATCTCGACAATATACTACCTTCTATAATGACAAGGCTACCATCCATTAGAGTAACAAAAATCTCGACAACAGACTACCTTCCATAATGACAAGGATACCATCAAATGGAATAACAAAAATATCGACAACACAATACCTTCCATAATGACAAGGCTACCATCCAATGGAGTACAAAAATCTTGACAACAGACTACCTTCCATAATGACTAGTCTACCATCCATTGGAATAAGATAGATATCGACAACATACTACCTTCGATAACGACAAGGATACAATCCATTGTAGTAACAAAAATATCGACAATAGACTACCTTCCATAATGACAAGGCTACCATCCAGTGGAATAACAAAAATCTCTACAATAAACTAACTTCCATAACGACAAGGCTACCAATCATTGGAGTAACTGAAATCACAATGATAGACTACCTTCCATAATGACAAGGCTTCCATCCATTGCAGTAACAAAAATTTCAACAACAGACTACCTTCCATGACGACAAGGCTGCAATCCATTGTAGTTACAAAAATCTCGACAACAAACTACCTTCCATAATGACAAGGATACCATCCATTGGAGTAACAAAAATCTCGACAACAGACTACCTTCCATAATTACAAGGCTACCATCCATTGGAGGAACAAAAATCTCGACAACAGACTACCTTCCATAATGACAAGGCTACCATCCATTGGAATAACAAAAATATCAACAACACACTACTTTCCATAATGACAAGGATACCATCCTTTGGAGTAAGAAAAATCTCGACAACAGACTACCTTCCATAATGACTAGACTACCATCCTTTGGAGTAACAAAGATATCGATAACAGACTACCTTCCATAACGACAAGGCTACAATCCATTGTAGTAACAAAAATCTCGACAATAGACTACCTTCCATAATGACAAGGCTACCATCCATTGTAGTGACAAAAATCTCGACAATAGACTACCTTCCATAATGACAAGGATACCATCCATTGGAGTAACAAGAATCTTGGAAACATACTACCTTCCATAATGACAAGGCTATAATCTATTATAGTAACAAAAATCTCGACAACAGACTATCTTCCATAACGACAAGGCTACAATCCATTGTAGTAACAAAAATCTCGACAACAGACTACCTTCCATAATGACAAGGCTACCATCCATTGTAGTGACAAAAATCTCGACAATATACTACCTTCCAAAATGACAAGGCTACCATCCATTGGAGTAACAAAAATCTAGACAACTAACTTCCTTTCATAATGACAAGGCTACAATCTATTATAGTAACAAAAATCTCGACAATAGAGTACCTTTCTTAATGACAAGGCTACCATCCATTGGAATAACAAAAATCTCGACAACATACTACCTTCCATAACGACAAGGGTGCAATCCATTGTAGTAACAAAAATCTAGACAATAGACTACCTTCCATAATGACAAGGCTACCATCCATTGGAATAACAAAAATATCGACAACACACTACCTTCTATAATGACAAGGCTACCATCCAATGGAGTACCAAAAATCTCGACAACAGACTACCTTCCATAATTACAAGGCTACCATCCATTGGAATAACAAAAATATCGACAACAGACTACCTTCCATAACGACAAGTGTACAATCCATTGTAGTAACAAAAATATCGACAATAGACTACCTTCCATAATGAGAAGGCTACCATCCATTGGAGTATAAAGAAGCTTGACAACATACTACCTTCCATAGTGACAAGGCTACAATCTATTATAGTAAGAAAAATCTGGACAACAGACTATCTTCCATAACGACAAGGCTACCATCCTTTGGAGTAACAAAGATATCGATAACAAACTACCTTCCATAACGACAAGGCTACAATCCATTGTAGTAACAAAAATCTCGACAGTAGACTACCTTCCATAATGACAAGGCTACCATCCATTGTAGTGACAAAAACCTCGACAATAGACTACCTTCCATAATGACAAGGCTACAATCCATTGGAGTAACAGGAATCTTGACAACATACTACCTTCCATAATGACAAGGCTACAATCTATTATAGTAACAAAAATCTCGACAACAGACTATCTTTCATAACGACAAGGCTACAATCCATTGTAGTAACAAAAATCTCGACAACAGACTACCTTCCATAATGACAAGGCTAACATCCATTGTAGTGACAAAAATCTCGACAATATACAACCTTCTATAATGACAAGGCTACCATCCTTTGGAGTAACAAAAATCTCGACAACAGACTACCTTCCATAATGACAAGGCTACAATCTATTACAATAACAAAAATCTCAACAATAGACTACCTTCCATAATGACAATGCTACCATCCATTGTAGTGACAAAAATATCGACAATAGACTACCTTCCATAATGACAAGGCTACCATCCATTGGAGTATAAAGAATCTTAACAACATACTACCTTCCATAATGACAAGGCTACAATCTATTATAGTAAGAAAAATCTCGACAACAGATTATCTTCCGTAATGACAAGGCTACAATCCATTGTAATAACAAAAATCTCGACAACAGACTACCTTCCATAATGACAAGGCTACCATCCATTGTAGTGACAAAAATCTCGACAATATACTACCTTCTAAAATGACAAGGCTACCATCCATTGGAGTAACAAAAATCTCGACAATAGACTACCTTCCATAATGACAAGGCTATAATCTATTATAGTAACAAAAATCTGGACAATAGACTACCTTTCATACTGACAAGGCTACAATCCATTGGAATAACAAAAATCTCGACAACAAACTACTTTCCATAATGACAAGGCTACCATCCCTTAGAGTAAGAAAAATCTAGACAACAGACTACCTTCCATAATGACAAAGCTACCATCCATTGGAGTAACAAAGATATCGACAACATACTACCTTCCATACAGACAAGGATATCATCCATTGGAGTAACAAAAATCACGACAACAGACTACCTTCCATAATGACAAGGCTACCATCCATTGTAGTGACAAAAATCTCGACAATATACTACCTTCTATAATGACAAGGCTACCATCCATTAGAGTAACAAAAATCTCGACAACAGACTACCTTCCATAATGACAAGGATACCATCAAATGGAATATCAAAAATATCAACAACACAATACCTTCCATAATGACAAGGCTACCATCCAATCGAGTACAAAAATCTCGACAACAGACTACCTTCCATAATGACTAGTCTACCATCGATTGGAATAAGATAGATATCGACAACATACTACCTTCGATAACGACAAGGATACAATCCATTGTAGTAACAAAAATATCGACAATAGACTACCTTCCATAATGACAATGCTACCATCCAGTGGAATAACAAAAATCTCTACAATTAACTAACTTCCATAATGACAAGGCTACCATTCCTTGGAGTAACTGAAATCACAACGACAGACTACCTTCCATAATGACAAGGCTTCCATCCATTGTAGTAACAAAAATATCGACAATAGACTACCTTCCATGACGACAAGGCTGCAATCCATTGTAGTTACAAAAATCTCGATAACAAACTACCTTCCATAATGACAAGGATACCATCCATTGGAGTAACAAAAATCTCGACAACAGACTACCTTCCATAATTACAAGGCTACCATCCATTGGAGGAACAAAAATCTCGACAACAGACTACCTTCCATAATGACAAGGCTACCATCCATTGGAATAACAAAAATATGGATAACACACTACTTTCCATAATGACAAGGATACCATCCTTTGGAGTAACAAAAATCTCGACAATAGACTACCTTTCTTAATGACAAGGCTATCATCCATTGGAATAACAAAAATCTGGACAACACACTACTTTCCATAATGACAAGGATACCATCCTTTGGAGTAACAAAAATCTCGACAACAGACTACCTTCCATAATGACTAGACTACCATCCTTTGGAGTAACAAAGATATCGATAACAGACTACCTTCCATAACGACAAGGCTACAATCCATTGTAGTAACAAAAATCTCGACAATAGACTACCTTCCATAATGAGAAGGCTACCATCCATTGGAGTATAAAGAAGCTTGACAACATACTACCTTCCATAGTGACAAGGCTACAATCTATTATAGTAAGAAAAATCTGGACAACAGACTATCTTCCATAACGACAAGGCTACCATCCTTTGGAGTAACAAAGATATCGATAACAAACTACCTTCCATAACGACAAGGCTACAATCCATTGTAGTAACAAAAATCTCGACAGTAGACTACCTTCCATAATGACAAGGCTACCATCCATTGTAGTGACAAAAACCTCGACAATAGACTACCTTCCATAATGACAAGGCTACAATCCATTGGAGTAACAGGAATCTTGACAACATACTACCTTCCATAATGACAAGGCTACAATCTATTATAGTAACAAAAATCTCGACAACAGACTATCTTTCATAACGACAAGGCTACAATCCATTGTAGTAACAAAAATCTCGACAACAGACTACCTTCCATAATGACAAGGCTAACATCCATTGTAGTGACAAAAATCTCGACAATATACAACCTTCTATAATGACAAGGCTACCATCCTTTGGAGTAACAAAAATCTCGACAACAGACTACCTTCCATAATGACAAGGCTACAATCTATTACAATAACAAAAATCTCAACAATAGACTACCTTCCATAATGACAATGCTACCATCCATTGTAGTGACAAAAATATCGACAATAGACTACCTTCCATAATGACAAGGCTACCATCCATTGGAGTATAAAGAATCTTAACAACATACTACATTCCATAATGACAAGGCTACAATCTATTATAGTAAGAAAAATCTCGACAACAGATTATCTTCCGTAATGACAAGGCTACAATCCATTGTAATAACAAAAATCTCGACAACAGACTACCTTCCATAATGACAAGGCTACCATCCATTGTAGTGACAAAAATCTCGACAATATACTACCTTCTAAAATGACAAGGCTACCATCCATTGGAGTAACAAAAATCTCGACAACAGACTACCTTCCATAATGACAAGGCTATAATCTATTATAGTAACAAAAATCTGGACAATAGACTACCTTTCATAATGACAAGGCTACCATCCATTGGAATAACAAAAATCTCGACAACAAACTACTTTCCATAATGACAAGGCTACCATCCCTTAGAGTAAGAAAAATCTAGACAACAGACTACCTTCCATAATGACAAGGCTACCATCCATTGGAGTAACAAAGATATCGACAACATACTACCTTCCATACAGACAAGGATATCATCCATTGGAGTAACAAAAATCACGACAACAGACTACCTTCCATAATGACAAGGCTACCATCCATTGTAGTGACAAAAATCTCGACAATATACTACCTTCTATAATGACAAGGCTACCATCCATTAGAGTAACAAAAATCTCGACAACAGACTACCTTCCATAATGACAAGGATACCATCAAATGGAATATCAAAAATATCAACAACACAATACCTTCCATAATGACAAGGCTACCATCCAATCGAGTACAAAAATCTCGACAACAGACTACCTTCCATAATGACTAGTCTACCATCGATTGGAATAAGATAGATATCGACAACATACTACCTTCGATAACGACAAGGATACAATCCATTGTAGTAACAAAAATATCGACAATAAACTACCTTCCATAATGACAATGCTACCATCCAGTGGAATAACAAAAATCTCTACAATTAACTAACTTCCATAATGACAAGGCTACCATTCCTTGGAGTAACTGAAATCACAACGACAGACTACCTTCCATAATGACAAGGCTTCCATCCATTGTAGTAACAAAAATATCGACAATAGACTACCTTCCATGACGACAAGGCTGCAATCCATTGTAGTTACAAAAATCTCGATAACAAACTACCTTCCATAATGACAAGGATACCATCCATTGGAGTAACAAAAATCTCGACAACAGACTACCTTCCATAATTACAAGGCTACCATCCATTGGAGGAACAAAAATCTCGACAACAGACTACCTTCCATAATGACAAGGCTACCATCCATTGGAATAACAAAAATATGGATAACACACTACTTTCCATAATGACAAGGATACCATCCTTTGGAGTAACAAAAATCTCGACAATAGACTACCTTTCTTAATGACAAGGCTATCATCCATTGGAATAACAAAAATCTGGACAACACACTACTTTCCATAATGACAAGGATACCATCCTTTGGAGTAACAAAAATCTCGACAACAGACTACCTTCCATAATGACTAGACTACCATCCTTTGGAGTAACAAAGATATCGATAACAGACTACCTTCCATAACGACAAGGCTACAATCCATTGTAGTAACAAAAATCTCGACAATAGACTACCTTCCATAATGAGAAGGCTACCATCCATTGTAGTGACAAAAATCTCGACAATAGACTACCTTCCATAATGACAAGGCTACCATCCATTGGAGTAACAAGAATCTTGGAAACATACTACCTTCCTTAATGACAAGGCTACAATCTATTATAGTAACAAAAATCTCGGCAACAGACTATCTTCCATAACGACAAGGCTACAATCCATTGTAGTAACAAAAATCTCGACAACAGACTACCTTCCATAATGACAAGGCTACCATCCATTGTAGTGACAAAAATCTCGACAATATACTACCTTCTATAATGACAAGACTACCATCCATTGGAGTAACAAAAATCTAGACAACAAACTTCCTTTCATAATGACAAGGCTACAATCTATTATAGTAACAAAAATCTCGACAATAGACTACCTTTCTTAATGACAAGGCTACCATCCATTGGAATAACAAAAAACTCGACAACATACTACCTTCCATAATGACAAGGGTGCAATCCATTGTAGTAACAAAAATCTAGACAATAGACTACCTTCCATAATGACAAGGCTACCATCCATTGGAATAACAAAAATATCGACAACACACTACCTTCTATAATGACAAGGCTACCATCCAATGGAGTACCAAAAATCTCGACAACAGACTACCTTCCATAATTACAAGGCTACCATCCATTGGAATAACAAATATATCGACAACAGACTACCTTCCATAACGACAAGTGTACAATCCATTGTAGTAACAAAAATATTGACAATAGACTACCTTCCATAATGAGAAGGCTACCATCCATTGGAGTATAAAGAAGCTTGACAACATACTACCTTCTATAGTGACAAGGCTACAATCTATTATAGTAAGAAAAATCTGGACAACAGACTATCTTCCATAACGACAAGGCTACCATCCTTTGGAGTAACAAAGATATCGATAACAAACTACCTTCCATAACGACAAGGCTACAATCCATTGTAGTAACAAAAATCTCGACAGTAGACTACCTTCCAGAATGACAAGGCTACCATCCATTGTAGTGACAAAAACCTCGACAATAGACTACCTTCCATAATGACAAGGCTACAATCCATTGGAGTAACAGGAATCTTGACAACATACTACTTTCCATAATGACAAGGCTACAATCTATTATAGTAACAAAAATCTCGACAACAGACTATCTTTCATAACGACAAGGCTACAATCAATTGTAGTAACAAAAATCTCCACAACAGACTACCTTCCATAATGACAAGGCTAACATCCATTGTAGTGACAAAAATCTCGACAATATACAACCTTCTATAATGACAAGGCTACCATCCTTTGGAGTAACAAAAATCTCGACAACAGACTACCTTCCATAATGACAAGGCTACAATCTATTACAATAACAAAAATCTCAACAATAGACTACCTTCCATAATGTCAACGCTACCATCCATTGTAGTGACAAAAATATCGACAATAGACTACCTTCCATAATGACAAGGCTAACATCCATTGGAGTATAAAGAATCTTAACAACATACTACCTTCCATAATGACAAGGCTACAATCTATTATAGTAAGAAAAATCTCGACAACAGATTATCTTCCGTAATGACAAGGCTACAATCCATTGTAATAACAAAAATCTCGACAACAGACTACCTTCCATAATGACAAGGCTACCATCCATTGTAGTGACAAAAATCTCGACAATATACTACCTTCTATAATGACAAGGCTACCATCCATTAGAGTAACAAAAATCTCGACAACAGACTACCTTCCATAATGACAAGGATACCATCAAATGGAATAACAAAAATATCGACAACACAATACCTTCCATAATGACAAGGCTACCATCCAATGGAGTACAAAAATCTTGACAACAGACTACCTTCCATAATGACTAGTCTACCATCCATTGGAATAAGATAGATATCGACAACATACTACCTTCGATAACGACAAGGATACAATCCATTGTAGTAACAAAAATATCGACAATAGACTACCTTCCATAATGACAAGGCTACCATCCAGTGGAATAACAAAAATCTCTACAATAAACTAACTTCCATAACGACAAGGCTACCAATCATTGGAGTAACTGAAATCACAATGATAGACTACCTTCCATAATGACAAGGCTTCCATCCATTGCAGTAACAAAAATTTCAACAACAGACTACCTTCCATGACGACAAGGCTGCAATCCATTGTAGTTACAAAAATCTCGACAACAAACTACCTTCCATAATGACAAGGATACCATCCATTGGAGTAACAAAAATCTCGACAACAGACTACCTTCCATAATTACAAGGCTACCATCCATTGGAGGAACAAAAATCTCGACAACAGACTACCTTCCATAATGACAAGGCTACCATCCATTGGAATAACAAAAATATCAACAACACACTACTTTCCATAATGACAAGGATACCATCCTTTGGAGTAAGAAAAATCTCGACAACAGACTACCTTCCATAATGACTAGACTACCATCCTTTGGAGTAACAAAGATATCGATAACAGACTACCTTCCATAACGACAAGGCTACAATCCATTGTAGTAACAAAAATCTCGACAATAGACTACCTTCCATAATGACAAGGCTACCATCCATTGTAGTGACAAAAATCTCGACAATAGACTACCTTCCATAATGACAAGGATACCATCCATTGGAGTAACAAGAATCTTGGAAACATACTACCTTCCATAATGACAAGGCTACAATCTATTATAGTAACAAAAATCTCGACAACAGACTATCTTCCATAACGACAAGGCTACAATCCATTGTAGTAACAAAAATCTCGACAACAGACTACCTTCCATAATGACAAGGCTATCATCCATTGTAGTGACAAAAATCTCGACAATATACTACCTTCCAAAATGACAAGGCTACCATCCATTGGAGTAACAAAAATCTAGACAACTAACTTCCTTTCATAATGACAAGGCTACAATCTATTATAGTAACAAAAATCTCGACAATAGAGTACCTTTCTTAATGACAAGGCTACCATCCATTGGAATAACAAAAATCTCGACAACATACTACCTTCCATAACGACAAGGGTGCAATCCATTGTAGTAACAAAAATCTAGACAATAGACTACCTTCCATAATGACAAGGCTACCATCCATTGGAATAACAAAAATATCGACAACACACTACCTTCTATAATGACAAGGCTACCATCCAATGGAGTACCAAAAATCTCGACAACAGACTACCTTCCATAATTACAAGGCTACCATCCATTGGAATAACAAAAATATCGACAACAGACTACCTTCCATAACGACAAGTGTACAATCCATTGTAGTAACAAAAATATCGACAATAGACTACCTTCCATAATGAGAAGGCTACCATCCATTGGAGTATAAAGAAGCTTGACAACATACTACCTTCCATAGTGACAAGGCTACAATCTATTATAGTAAGAAAAATCTGGACAACAGACTATCTTCCATAACGACAAGGCTACCATCCTTTGGAGTAACAAAGATATCGATAACAAACTACCTTCCATAACGACAAGGCTACAATCCATTGTAGTAACAAAAATCTCGACAGTAGACTACCTTCCATAATGACAAGGCTACCATCCATTGTAGTGACAAAAACCTCGACAATAGACTACCTTCCATAATGACAAGGCTACAATCCATTGGAGTAACAGGAATCTTGACAACATACTACCTTCCATAATGACAAGGCTACAATCTATTATAGTAACAAAAATCTCGACAACAGACTATCTTTCATAACGACAAGGCTACAATCCATTGTAGTAACAAAAATCTCGACAACAGACTACCTTCCATAATGACAAGGCTAACATCCATTGTAGTGACAAAAATCTCGACAATATACAACCTTCTATAATGACAAGGCTACCATCCTTTGGAGTAACAAAAATCTCGACAACAGACTACCTTCCATAATGACAAGGCTACAATCTATTACAATAACAAAAATCTCAACAATAGACTACCTTCCATAATGACAATGCTACCATCCATTGTAGTGACAAAAATATCGACAATAGACTACCTTCCATAATGACAAGGCTACCATCCATTGGAGTATAAAGAATCTTAACAACATACTACCTTCCATAATGACAAGGCTACAATCTATTATAGTAAGAAAAATCTCGACAACAGATTATCTTCCGTAATGACAAGGCTACAATCCATTGTAATAACAAAAATCTCGACAACAGACTACCTTCCATAATGACAAGGCTACCATCCATTGTAGTGACAAAAATCTCGACAATATACTACCTTCTAAAATGACAAGGCTACCATCCATTGGAGTAACAAAAATCTCGACAACAGACTACCTTCCATAATGACAAGGCTATAATCTATTATAGTAACAAAAATCTGGACAATAGACTACCTTTCATAATGACAAGGCTACAATCCATTGGAATAACAAAAATCTCGACAACAAACTACTTTCCATAATGACAAGGCTACCATCCCTTAGAGTAAGAAAAATCTAGACAACAGACTACCTTCCATAATGACAAGGCTACCATCCATTGGAGTAACAAAGATATCGACAACATACTACCTTCCATACAGACAAGGATATCATCCATTGGAGTAACAAAAATCACGACAACAGACTACCTTCCATAATGACAAGGCTACCATCCATTGTAGTGACAAAAATCTCGACAATATACTACCTTCTATAATGACAAGGCTACCATCCATTAGAGTAACAAAAATCTCGACAACAGACTACCTTCCATAATGACAAGGATACCATCAAATGGAATATCAAAAATATCAACAACACAATACCTTCCATAATGACAAGGCTACCATCCAATCGAGTACAAAAATCTCGACAACAGACTACCTTCCATAATGACTACTCTACCATCGATTGGAATAAGATAGATATCGACAACATACTACCTTCGATAACGACAAGGATACAATCCATTGTAGTAACAAAAATATCGACAATAGACTACCTTCCATAATGACAATGCTACCATCCAGTGGAATAACAAAAATCTCTACAATTAACTAACTTCCATAATGACAAGGCTACCATTCCTTGGAGTAACTGAAATCACAACGACAGACTACCTTCCATAATGACAAGGCTTCCATCCATTGTAGTAACAAAAATATCGACAATAGACTACCTTCCATGACGACAAGGCTGCAATCCATTGTAGTTACAAAAATCTCGATAACAAACTACCTTCCATAATGACAAGGATACCATCCATTGGAGTAACAAAAATCTCGACAACAGACTACCTTCCATAATTACAAGGCTACCATCCATTGGAGGAACAAAAATCTCGACAACAGACTACCTTCCATAATGACAAGGCTACCATCCATTGGAATAACAAAAATATGGATAACACACTACTTTCCATAATGACAAGGATACCATCCTTTGGAGTAACAAAAATCTCGACAATAGACTACCTTTCTTAATGACAAGGCTATCATCCATTGGAATAACAAAAATCTGGACAACACACTACTTTCCATAATGACAAGGATACCATCCTTTGGAGTAACAAAAATCTCGACAACAGACTACCTTCCATAATGACTAGACTACAATCCTTTGGAGTAACAAAGATATCGATAACAGACTACCTTCCATAACGACAAGGCTACAATCCATTGTAGTAACAAAAATCTCGACAATAGACTACCTTCCATAATGAGAAGGCTACCATCCATTGGAGTATAAAGAAGCTTGACAACATACTACCTTCCATAGTGACAAGGCTACAATCTATTATAGTAAGAAAAATCTGGACAACAGACTATCTTCCATAACGACAAGGCTACCATCCTTTGGAGTAACAAAGATATCGATAACAAACTACCTTCCATAACGACAAGGCTACAATCCATTGTAGTAACAAAAATCTCGACAGTAGACTACCTTCCATAATGACAAGGCTACCATCCATTGTAGTGACAAAAACCTCGACAATAGACTACCTTCCATAATGACAAGGCTACAATCCATTGGAGTAACAGGAATCTTGACAACATACTACCTTCCATAATGACAAGGCTACAATCTATTATAGTAACAAAAATCTCGACAACAGACTATCTTTCATAACGACAAGGCTACAATCCATTGTAGTAACAAAAATCTCGACAACAGACTACCTTCCATAATGACAAGGCTAACATCCATTGTAGTGACAAAAATCTCGACAATATACAACCTTCTATAATGACAAGGCTACCATCCTTTGGAGTAACAAAAATCTCGACAACAGACTACCTTCCATAATGACAAGGCTACAATCTATTACAATAACAAAAATCTCAACAATAGACTACCTTCCATAATGACAATGCTACCATCCATTGTAGTGACAAAAATATCGACAATAGACTACCTTCCATAATGACAAGGCTACCATCCATTGGAGTATAAAGAATCTTAACAACATACTACCTTCCATAATGACAAGGCTACAATCTATTATAGTAAGAAAAATCTCGACAACAGATTATCTTCCGTAATGACAAGGCTACAATCCATTGTAATAACAAAAATCTCGACAACAGACTACCTTCCATAATGACAAGGCTACCATCCATTGTAGTGACAAAAATCTCGACAATATACTACCTTCTAAAATGACAAGGCTACCATCCATTGGAGTAACAAAAATCTCGACAACAGACTACCTTCCATAATGACAAGGCTATAATCTATTATAGTAACAAAAATCTGGACAATAGACTACCTTTCATAATGACAAGGCTACCATCCATTGGAATAACAAAAATCTCGACAACAAACTACTTTCCATAATGACAAGGCTACCATCCCTTAGAGTAAGAAAAATCTAGACAACAGACTACCTTCCATAATGACAAGGCTACCATCCATTGGAGTAACAAAGATATCGACAACATACTACCTTCCATACAGACAAGGATATCATCCATTGGAGTAACAAAAATCACGACAACAGACTACCTTCCATAATGACAAGGCTACCATCCATTGTAGTGACAAAAATCTCGACAATATACTACCTTCTATAATGACAAGGCTACCATCCATTAGAGTAACAAAAATCTCGACAACAGACTACCTTCCATAATGACAAGGATACCATCAAATGGAATATCAAAAATATCAACAACACAATACCTTCCATAATGACAAGGCTACCATCCAATCGAGTACAAAAATCTCGACAACAGACTACCTTCCATAATGACTAGTCTACCATCGATTGGAATAAGATAGATATCGACAACATACTACCTTCGATAACGACAAGGATACAATCCATTGTAGTAACAAAAATATCGACAATAGACTACCTTCCATAATGACAATGCTACCATCCAGTGGAATAACAAAAATCTCTACAATTAACTAACTTCCATAATGACAAGGCTACCATTCCTTGGAGTAACTGAAATCACAACGACAGACTACCTTCCATAATGACAAGGCTTCCATCCATTGTAGTAACAAAAATATCGACAATAGACTACCTTCCATGACGACAAGGCTGCAATCCATTGTAGTTACAAAAATCTCGATAACAAACTACCTTCCATAATGACAAGGATACCATCCATTGGAGTAACAAAAATCTCGACAACAGACTACCTTCCATAATTACAAGGCTACCATCCATTGGAGGAACAAAAATCTCGACAACAGACTACCTTCCATAATGACAAGGCTACCATCCATTGGAATAACAAAAATATGGATAACACACTACTTTCCATAATGACAAGGATACCATCCTTTGGAGTAACAAAAATCTCGACAATAGACTACCTTTCTTAATGACAAGGCTATCATCCATTGGAATAACAAAAATCTGGACAACACACTACTTTCCATAATGACAAGGATACCATCCTTTGGAGTAACAAAAATCTCGACAACAGACTACCTTCCATAATGACTAGACTACCATCCTTTGGAGTAACAAAGATATCGATAACAGACTACCTTCCATAACGACAAGGCTACAATCCATTGTAGTAACAAAAATCTCGACAATAGACTACCTTCCATAATGAGAAGGCTACCATCCATTGTAGTGACAAAAATCTCGACAATAGACTACCTTCCATAATGACAAGGCTACCATCCATTGGAGTAACAAGAATCTTGGAAACATACTACCTTCCTTAATGACAAGGCTACAATCTATTATAGTAACAAAAATCTCGGCAACAGACTATCTTCCATAACGACAAGGCTACAATCCATTGTAGTAACAAAAATCTCGACAACAGACTACCTTCCATAATGACAAGGCTACCATCCATTGTAGTGACAAAAATCTCGACAATATACTACCTTCTATAATGACAAGACTACCATCCATTGGAGTAACAAAAATCTAGACAACAAACTTCCTTTCATAATGACAAGGCTACAATCTATTATAGTAACAAAAATCTCGACAATAGACTACCTTTCTTAATGACAAGGCTACCATCCATTGGAATAACAAAAAACTCGACAACATACTACCTTCCATAATGACAAGGGTGCAATCCATTGTAGTAACAAAAATCTAGACAATAGACTACCTTCCATAATGACAAGGCTACCATCCATTGGAATAACAAAAATATCGACAACACACTACCTTCTATAATGACAAGGCTACCATCCAATGGAGTACCAAAAATCTCGACAACAGACTACCTTCCATAATTACAAGGCTACCATCCATTGGAATAACAAATATATCGACAACAGACTACCTTCCATAACGACAAGTGTACAATCCATTGTAGTAACAAAAATATCGACAATAGACTACCTTCCATAATGAGAAGGCTACCATCCATTGGAGTATAAAGAAGCTTGACAACATACTACCTTCTATAGTGACAAGGCTACAATCTATTATAGTAAGAAAAATCTGGACAACAGACTATCTTCCATAACGACAAGGCTACCATCCTTTGGAGTAACAAAGATATCGATAACAAACTACCTTCCATAACGACAAGGCTACAATCCATTGTAGTAACAAAAATCTCGACAGTAGACTACCTTCCATAATGACAAGGCTACCATCCATTGTAGTGACAAAAACCTCGACAATAGACTACCTTCCATAATGACAAGGCTACAATCCATTGGAGTAACAGGAATCTTGACAACATACTACTTTCCATAATGACAAGGCTACAATCTATTATAGTAACAAAAATCTCGACAACAGACTATCTTTCATAACGACAAGGCTACAATCCATTGTAGTAACAAAAATCTCCACAACAGACTACCTTCCATAATGACAAGGCTAACATCCATTGTAGTGACAAAAATCTCGACAATATACAACCTTCTATAATGACAAGGCTACCATCCTTTGGAGTAACAAAAATCTCGACAACAGACTACCTTCCATAATGACAAGGCTACAATCTATTACAATAACAAAAATCTCAACAATAGACTACCTTCCATAATGTCAACGCTACCATCCATTGTAGTGACAAAAATATCGACAATAGACTACCTTCCATAATGACAAGGCTACCATCCATTGGAGTATAAAGAATCTTAACAACATACTACCTTCCATAATGACAAGGCTACAATCTATTATAGTAAGAAAAATCTCGACAACAGATTATCTTCCGTAATGACAAGGCTACAATCCATTGTAATAACAAAAATCTCGACAACAGACTACCTTCCATAATGACAAGGCTACCATCCATTGTAGTGACAAAAATCTCGACAATATTCTACCTTCTAAAATGACAAGGCTACCATCCATTGGAGTAACAAAAATCTCGACAATAGACTACCTTCCATAATGACAAGGCTATAATCTATTATAGTAACAAAAATCTGGACAATAGACTACCTTTCATAATGACAAGGCTACCATCCATTGGAATAACAAAAATCTCGACAACAAACTACTTTCCATAATGACAAGGCTACCATCCCTTAGAGTAAGAAAAATCACGACAACAGACTACCTTCCATAATGACAAGGCTACCATCCATTGGAGTAACAAAGATATCGACAACATACTACCTTCCATACAGACAAGGATATCATCCATTGGAGTAACAAAAATCACGACAACAGACTACCTTCCATAATGACAAGGCTACCATCCATTGTAGTGACAAAAATCTCGACAATATACTACCTTCTATAATGACAAGGCTACCATCAATTAGAGTAACAAAAATCTCGACAACAGACTACCTTCCATAATGACAAGGATACCATCAAATGGAATATCAAAAATATCAACAACACAATACCTTCCATAATGACAAGGCTACCATCCAATCGAGTACAAAAATCTCGACAACAGACTACCTTCCATAATGACTAGTCTACCATCGATTGGAATAAGATAGATATCGACAACATACTACCTTCGATAACGACAAGGATACAATCCATTGTAGTAACAAAAATATCGACAATAGACTACCTTCCATAATGACAAGGCTACCATCCAGTGGAATAACAAAAATCTCTACAATTAACTAACTTCCATAATGACAAGGCTACCATTCCTTGGAGTAACTGAAATCACAACGACAGACTACCTTCCATAATGACAAGGCTTCCATCCATTGTAGTAACAAAAATATCGACAATAGACTACCTTCCATGACGACAAGGCTGCAATCCATTGTAGTTACAAAAATCTCGATAACAAACTACCTTCCATAATGACAAGGATACCATCCATTGGAGTAACAAAAATCTCGACAACAGACTACCTTCCATAATTACAAGGCTACCATCCATTGGAGGAACAAAAATCTCGACAACAGACTACCTTCCATAATGACAAGGCTACCATCCATTGGAATAACAAAAATATGGATAACACACTACTTTCCATAATGACAAGGATACCATCCTTTGGAGTAACAAAAATCTCGACAATAGACTACCTTTCTTAATGACAAGGCTATCATCCATTGGAATAACAAAAATCTGGACAACACACTACTTTCCATAATGACAAGGATACCATCCTTTGGAGTAACAAAAATCTCGACAACAGACTACCTTCCGTAATGACTAGACTACCATCCTTTGGAGTAACAAAGATATTGATAACAGACTACCTTCCATAACGACAAGGCTACAATCCATTGTAGTAACAAAAATCTCGACAATAGACTACCTTCCATAATGAGAAGGCTACCATCCATTGTAGTGACAAAAATCTCGACAATAGACTACCTTCCATAATGACAAGGCTACCATCCATTGGATTAACAAGAATCTTGGAAACATACTACCTTCCTTAATGACAAGGCTACAATCTATTATAGTAACAAAAATCTCGGCAACAGACTATCTTCCATAACGACAAGGCTACAATCCATTGTAGTAACAAAAATCTCGACAACAGACTACCTTCCATAATGACAAGGCTACCATCCATTGTAGTGACAAAAATCTCGACAATATACTACCTTCTATAATGACAAGACTACCATCCATTGGAGTAACAAAAATCTAGACAACAAACTTCCTTTCATAATGACAAGGCTACAATCTATTATAGTAAGAAAAATCTCGACAATAGACTACCTTTCTTAATGACAAGGCTACCATCCATTGGAATAACAAAAATCTCGACAACATACTACCTTCCATAACGACAAGGGTACAATCCATTGTAGTAACAAAAATCTAGACAATAGACTACCTTCCATAATGACAAGGCTACCATCCATTGTAGTGACAAAAACCTCGACAATAGACTACCTTCCATAATGACAAGGCTACAATCCATTGGAGTAACAGGAATCTTGACAACATACTACCTTCCATAATGACAAGGCTACAATCTATTATAGTAACAAAAATCTCGACAACAGACTATCTTTCATAACGACAAGGCTACAATCCATTGTAGTAACAAAAATCTCGACAACAGACTACCTTCCATAATGACAAGGCTAACATCCATTGTAGTGACAAAAATCTCGACAATATACAACCTTCTATAATGACAAGGCTACCATCCTCTGGAGTAACAAAAATCTCGACAACAGACTACCTTCCATAATGACAAGGCTACAATTTATTACAATAACAAAAATCTCGACAATAGACTACCTTCCATAATGACAACGCTACCATCCATTGTAGTGACAAAAATATCGACAATAGACTACCTTCCATAATGACAAGGCTACCATCCATTGGAGTATAAAGAATCTTAACAACATACTACCTTCCATAATGACAAGGCTGCAATCTATTATAGTAAGAAAAATCTCGACAACAGATTATCTTCCGTAACGACAAGGCTACAATCCGTTGTAGTAACAAAAATCTCGACAACAGACTACCTTCCATAATGACAAGGCTACCATCCATTGTAGTGACAAAAATCTCGACAATATACTACCTTCTAAAATGACAAGGCAACCATCCATTGGAGTAACAAAAATCTCGACAACAGACTACCTTCCATAATGACAAGGCTATAATCTATTATAGTAACAAAAATCTGGACAATAGACTACCTTTCATAATGACAAGGCTACCATCCATTGGAATAACAAAAATCTCGACAACAAACTACTTTCCATAATGACAAGGCTACCATCCCTTAGAGTAAGAAAAATCTAGACAACAGACTTCCTTCAATAATGACAAGGCTACCGTCCATTGGAGTAACAAAGATATCGAAAACATACTACCTTCCATACAGACAAGGATATCATCCATTGGAGTAACAAAAATCACGACAACAAACTACCTTCCATAATAACAAGGCTACCATCCATTGGAATAACAAAAATATCGACTACACACTACCTTCTATAATGACAAGGCTACCATCCAATGGAGTAAAAAAAATCTCGACAACAGACTACCTTCCATAATGACAAGGCTACCATCCATTGGAATAACAAAAATATCGACAATAGACTACCTTCCATAACGACAAGGGTACAATCCATTGTAGTAACAAAAATCTCGACAATACACTACCTCCATAATGACAAAGCTACCATCCATTGTAGTGACAAAAATCTCGACAATAGACTACCTTCCATAATGACAAGGCTACCATCCATTGGAGTAACAAGAATCTTGACAACATACTACCTTCCATAATGACAAGGCTATATTCTATTATAGTAACAAAAATCTCGACAACAGACTACCTTCCATAATGACAAGGCTTCCATCCATTGTAGTGACAAAAATCTCGACAATATACTACCTTATATAATGACAAGGCTACCATCCATTGGAGTAACAAAAATCTCGACAACAGACTACCTTCCATAATGACAAGGATACCATCAAATGGAATAACAAAAATATCGACAACACACTACCTTCCATGATGACAAGGCTACCATCAAATGGAGTACAAAAATCTCGACAACAGATTACCTTCCATAATGACTAGTCTACCATCCATTGGAGTAAGATAGATATCGACAACATACTACCTTCGATAACGACAAGGATACAATCCATTGTAGTAACAAAAATATCGACAATAGACTACCTTCCATAATAACAAGGCTACATTCCAGTGGAATAACAAAAATCTCTACAATAAACTACCTTCCATAATGACCAGGCTACCATTCATTGGAGTAAGAAATATATCGACAACATACTACCTTCCATAAACAAAAGGATACAATCCATTGTAGTAACAAAAATATCGACAACATATTACCTTCCATAATGACAAGGCTACCATCCATTGTAGTAACAAAAATATTGACAATAAACTACCTTCCATAATGACAAGGCTATCATCCATTGGAGTAACAAAATTCTTGACAACAGACCACCTTCCTTAATGATATGGCTACCATCCATTGGAATAACAAAAATATCGATACACACTAACTTCCATAATGAAAAGGCTACCATCCCTGAGTGTAACAAAAATCTCCACAACATACTACCTTCCATAATGACAAGGCTACCATCCATTGGAGTAACAAAAATATCGACAACATGCTACCTTCCATAATGACAAGGCTACCATCCATTGGAGTAACAAAAATCTCAACAACAGACTACATTCCATAATGACAAGGCTACAATCTATTATAGTATCAAAAAACTCGACAATAGACTAATTTTCATAATGACAAGGCTACCATCCATTGGAATAACAAAAATCTCAACAACAAAATACTCTCCATAATGACAATAGACTACCTTCCATAATGACTAGGATACAATCCATTGGAGTAAGAAAGATATAGACAGCATACTACCTTCCATAACGACAAGGATACAATCCATTGTAGTAACAAAAATCTCGACAACAGACTACCTTCCATAATGACAAGGCTACCATCCATTGGAATAACAAAAATCTCGTCAATAAACTAACTTCCATAATGACAAGGCTACCATCCCTTAGAGTAACAAAAATCTCGACAACAGACTACCTTACATAATGACTAGGCTACCCTCCACTGGAGTAACAAAGATATCGACAATAGACTACCTTCCATAACGACAAGGCTACAATCCATTGAAGTAACAAAAATCTCGACAACAGACTACCTTCCCTAATGACAAGGCTACCATCCAATGTAGTAACAAAAATCTCGACAACAGACAACCTTTCATAATGACAAGGCTACCATCCATTAGAGTAACAAAAATCTCGACAACAGACTACCTTCCCTAATGACAAGGATACCATCCATTAGAGTAAGAAAGATATCGACAACATACTACCTTCCATAATGAAAAGGATACCATCCATTGGAATAACAAAAATCTCGACAACATACTACCTTCCATAATGACAAGGCTACCATCCCTTAGAGTAACAAAAATCTCGACAACAAACTACCTTCCATAATGACAAGGCTACCATCCATTGGAGTAACAAAGATATCGAGAACATACTACCTTCCGTAATGACAAGGCTACCATCCCTTAGAGTATCAAAAATCATTACAGTAGACTACCTTCCATAATGACAAGGCTATCATCCATTGGAATAACAAAAATATCGACAACACACTACCTTCCATAATGAATAGGCTTACATCTAATGGAGTAACAAAAATCTCGACAACAGACTACCTTTCATAATGACAAGGCTACCATCCATTGTAGTAACAAAAATCTCGACAATAGATAACCTTCCATAATGACAAGGCTACCATCTAGTGGAGTAAAAAAAATCTCGACAACAGACTACCTTCCATAATGACAAGGCTACAATCCATTGGAATAAAAAAAATATCGACAACACATTAACTTCCATAATGACAAGGCTACCATCCCTTAGAGTAACAAAAATCTAGACAATAGACTACCTTCCATAATGACTAGGCTACCATCCTTTGGAGTAACAAATATATCGATTATAGACTACCTTCCATAACGACAAGGCTACAATCCATTGTAGTAACAAAAATCTCGACAACAAACTACCTTCCATAATGACAAGGCTATCATCCATTGTAGTGACAAACATCTCGTCCATAGACTACCTTCCATAATGACAAGGCTACCATCCATTAGAGTAACAAAAATCTCGACAACATACTACCTTCCATAATGACAAGGCTATAATATATTATAGTAACAAAAATCTCGACAATAGACTACCTTTCATAATGACAAGGCTACCGTCCATTGGAATAACAAAAATCTAGACAACAGGCTACGTTCTATAATGACAAGGCTACCATCCCTTAGAGTAAAAAATATCTCGACAACAGACTACCTTCCATAATGACAAGGCTACCATCCATTAGAGTAACAAATATATCGACAACATACTACCTTCCATAATGACAAGGCTACCATCCCTTAGAGTAACAAAAATCCTGACAACAGACTACCTTCGATAATGACAAGGCTACCATCCATTGGAATAACAAAAATATCGACAACACACTACATTCCATAATGACAATGCTACCATCCAATGGAGTAACAAATATCTCGACAATAGACTACCTTTCATAATGACAAGGCTACCATCCATTGTAGTAACAAAAATCTCGACAATCGACTACCTTCCATAATGACAAGGCTACCATCCATTGGAGGAACAAAAATCTCGACAATAGACTACCTTCAATAAAGACAAGGCTACCATCCATTGGAATAACAAAAATATCGACAAAACACTAACTTCCATAATGACAAGGCTACCATCCCTTAGAGTAAAAAAAATCTCGACAACAGACTACCTTCCATAATGACAAGGCTACCATCCATTGGAATAACAAAAATATCGACAATAGACTACCTTCCATAACGACAAGGGTACAATCCATTGTAGTAACAAAAATCTCGACAATACACTACCTTCATAATGACAAAGCTACCATCCATTGTAGTGACAAAAATCTCGACAATAGACTACCTTCCATAATGACAAGGCTACCATCCATTGGAGTAACAAGAATCTTGACAACATACTACCTTCCATAATGACAAGGCTATATTCTATTATAGTAACAAAAATCTCGACAACAGACTACCTTCCATAATGACAAGGCTTCCATCCATTGTAGTGACAAAAATCTCGACAATATACTACCTTATATAATGACAAGGCTACCATCCATTGGAGTAACAAAAATCTCGACAACAGACTACCTTCCATAATGACAAGGATACCATCAAATGGAATAACAAAAATATCGACAACACACTACCTTCCATGATGACAAGGCTACCATCAAATGGAGTACAAAAATCTCGACAACAGATTACCTTCCATAATGACTAGTCTACCATCCATTGGAGTAAGATAGATATCGACAACATACTACCTTCGATAACGACAAGGATACAATCCATTGTAGTAACAAAAATATCGACAATAGACTACCTTCCATAATAACAAGGCTACATTCCAGTGGAATAACAAAAATCTCTACAATAAACTACCTTCCATAATGACCAGGCTACCATTCATTGGAGTAAGAAATATATCGACAACATACTACCTTCCATAAACAAAAGGATACAATCCATTGTAGTAACAAAAATATCGACAACATATTACCTTCCATAATGACAAGGCTACCATCCATTGTAGTAACAAAAATATTGACAATAAACTACCTTCCATAATGACAAGGCTATCATCCATTGGAGTAACAAAAATCTTGACAACAGACCACCTTCCTTAATGATAAGGCTACCATCCATTGGAATAACAAAAATATCGATACACACTAACTTCCATAATGAAAAGGCTACCATCCCTGAGTGTAACAAAAATCTCCACAACATACTACCTTCCATAATGACAAGGCTACCATCCATTGGAGTAACAAAAATATCGACAACATGCTACCTTCCATAATGACAAGGCTACCATCCATTGGAGTAACAAAAATCTCAACAACAGACTACATTCCATAATGACAAGGCTACAATCTATTATAGTATCAAAAAACTCGACAATAGACTAATTTTCATAATGACAAGGCTACCATCCATTGGAATAACAAAAATCTCAACAACAAAATACTCTCCATAATGACAATAGACTACCTTCCATAATGACTAGGATACAATCCATTGGAGTAAGAAAGATATAGACAGCATACTACCTTCCATAACGACAAGGATACAATCCATTGTAGTAACAAAAATGTCGACAACAGACTACCTTCCATAATGACAAGGCTACCATCCATTGGAATAACAAAAATCTCGACAATAAACTAACTTCCATAATGACAAGGCTACCATCCCTTAGAGTAACAAAAATCTCGACAACAGACTACCTTACATAATGACTACGCTACCCTCCACTGGAGTAACAAAGATATCGACAATAGACTACCTTCCATAACGACAAGGCTACAATCCATTGAAGTAACAAAAATCTCGACAACAGACTACCTTCCCTAATGACAAGGCTACCATCCAATGTAGTAACAAAAATCTCGACAACAGACAACCTTTCATAATGACAAGGCTACCATCCATTAGAGTAACAAAAATCTCGACAACAGACTACCTTCCCTAATGACAAGGATACCATCCATTAGAGTAAGAAAGATATCGACAACATACTACCTTCCATAATGAAAAGGATACCATCCATTGGAATAACAAAAATCTCGACAACATACTACCTTCCATAATGACAAGGCTACCATCCCTTAGAGTAACAAAAATCTCGACAACAAACTACCTTCCATAATGACAAGGCTACCATCCATTGGAGTAACAAATATATCGAGAACATACTACCTTCCGTAATGACAAGGCTACCATCCCTTAGAGTATCAAAAATCATTACAGTAGACTACCTTCCATAATGACAAGGCTATCATCCATTGGAATAACAAAAATATCGACAACACACTACCTTCCATAATGAATAGGCTTACATCTAATGGAGTAACAAAAATCTCGACAACAGACTACCTTTCATAATGACAAGGCTACCATCCATTGTAGTAACAAAAATCTCGACAATATATAACCTTCCATAATGACAAGGCTACCATCTAGTGGAGTAAAAAAAATCTCGACAACAGACTACCTTCCATAATGAAAAGGCTACAATCCATTGGAATAAAAAAAATATCGACAACACATTAACTTCCATAATGACAAGGCTACCATCCCTTAGAGTAACAAAAATCTAGACAATAGACTACCTTCCATAATGACTAGGCTACCATCCTTTGGAGTAACAAATATATCGATTATAAACTACCTTCCATAACGACAAGGCTACAATCCATTGTAGTAACAAAAATCTCGACAACAAACTACCTTCCATAATGACAAGGCTATCATCCATTGTAGTGACAAACATCTCGTCCATAGACTACCTTCCATAATGACAAGGCTACCATCCATTAGAGTAACAAAAATCTCGACAACATACTACCTTCCATAATGACAAGGCTATAATATATTATAGTAACAAAAATCTCGACAATAGACTACCTTTCATAATGACAAGGCTACCGTCCATTGGAATAACAAAAATCTAGACAACAGGCTACGTTCTATAATGACAAGGCTACCATCCCTTAGAGTAAAAAATATCTCGACAATAGACTACCTTCCATAATGACAAGGCTACCATCCATTAGAGTAACAAATATATCGACAACATACTACCTTCCATAATGACAAGGCTACCATCCCTTAGAGTAACAAAAATCCTGACAACAGACTACCTTCGATAATGACAAGGCTACCATCCATTGGAATAACAAAAATATCGACAACACACTACATTCCATAATGACAATGCTACCATCCAATGGAGTAACAAATATCTCGACAATAGACTACCTTTCATAATGACAAGGCTACCATCCATTGTAGTAACAAAAATCTCGACAATCGACTACCTTCCATAATGACAAGGCTACCATCCATTGGAGGAACAAAAATCTCGACAATAGACTACCTTCAATAAAGACAAGGCTACCATCCATTGGAATAACAAAAATATCGACAAAACACTAACTTCCATAATGACAAGGCTACCATCCCTTAGAGTAAAAAAAATCTCGACAATAGACTACCTTCCATAATGACTAGGCTACCATCCATTGGAGTAACAAAGATATCGACAATAGACTACCTTCCATATTGACAAGGATACAATCCATTGTAGTAACAAAAATCTCGACAACAGACTACCTTCCATAATGATAAGGCTACCATCCATTGTAGTAACAAAAATCTCGACAATAGACTACCCTCCATAATGACAAGGCTACCATCCATTAGAGTAACTAAAATCTCGACAACAGACTACCTTCCATAATGTCAAGGCTACCATCCATTGGAATAACAAAAATATCGACAACACACTACCTTCCATAATGACAAGGCTACCATCCCTTAGAGTAACAAAAATCTCGACAACAGACTACCATCCATAATGACAAGGCTACCATCCATTGGAGTAAGAAAGATATCGACAACATACTACCTTCCATAATGACAATGATACCATCCATTAAAGTAACAAAAATCTCGACAATAGACTACCTTCCATAATGACTAGGCTACCATCCTTTGGAGTAACAAATATATCAATAACAAACTACCTTCCATAACGACAAGGCTACAATCCATTGTAGTAACAAAAACCTCGACAATAGACTACCTTCCATAATGACAAGTCTACAATCTATTATAGTAACAAAAATTTCAACAATAGACTACCTTTCATAATGACAAGGCTACCGTCCATTGGAATAACAAAAATATCGACAATAGACTAAGTTCCATAATGACAAGGCTACCATCCCGTAGATTAACAAATATCTCGACAACAAACTACCTTCCATAATGAAAAGGCTACCATCCATTGGAGTAACAAAGATATCGACAACATATTACCTTCCATAATGACAAGGCTACCATCCCTTAGAGTAACAAAAATCATGACAACAGACTACCTTCCATAATGACAAGGCTACCATCCATTGGAATAAAAAAAATATTAACAACACACTACCTTCCATAATGACAAGGCTACCATCCAATGGAGTAACAAAAATCTCGACAATAAACTACCTTCCATAATGACAAGTCTACCATCCATTGGAGTACCAAAAATCTGAGCAACAGACTACCTTCCGTAATGACAAGGATACCTTTCATTGCAGTAACTGAAATCACAATGACAAACTACCTTCCATAATGATAAGGCTACCATCCATTGTAGTAACAAAAATATCGACAACATTCTTCCTTCGATAATGACAAGGCTACCATCCATTGTTGTAACAAAAATCTGGCCAACAAACTACCTTCCATAATGACAAGGATACCATCCAGTGGAGTAACAAAAATCTCGACAACATACTACCTTCCATAATGACAAGTCTACATTCTATTATAGTATCAAAACTCTCGACAATAGACTACCTTTCATAATGACAAGGCTACCATCCATTGGAATAACAAAAATCTCGACAATGAACTACTTTCCATAATGACAAGGCTACCATCCCTTAGAGTAACAAAAATCTAGACAACATACTACCTTCCATAATGACAAGGCTACCATCCATTGGAGTAACAAAGATATCGACAACATACTACCTTCCATAATGACAAGGATAGCATCCATTGGAGTAACAAAAATCATGACAACAAACTACCTTCCATAATGACAAGGCTACCATCCATTGGAATAACAAAAATATCGACAACACACTACCTTCTATAATGACAAGTCTACCATCAAATGGACTAACAAAAATCTCGAAAACAAACTACCTTCCATAATGACTAGGCTACCATCCATTGGAGTAAGAAATATATCGACAACATACTACCTTCCATAAACAAAAGGATACAATCCATTGTAGTAACAAAAATATCGACAACAGATTACCTTCCATAATGACAAGGCTACCATCCATTGTAGTAACAAAAATATTAACAATAAACTACCTTCCATAATGACAAGGCTATCATCCATTGGAGTAACAAAAATCTTGACAATAGACCACCTTCCATAATGATAAGGCTACCATCCATTGGAATAACAAAAATATCGATACACACTAACTTCCATAATGAAAAGGCTACCATCCCTGAGTGTAACAAAAATCTCGACAACAGACTACCTTTCATAATGACAAGGCTACCATCCATTGGAGTAACAAAAATATCGACAACATACTACCTTCCATAATGACAAGGCTACCATCCATTGGAGTAACAAAAATATCGACAACAGACTACATTCCATAATGACAAGGCTAGAATCTATTATAGTATCAAAAAACTCGACAATAGACTAATTTTCATAATGACAAGGCTACCATCCATTGGAATAACAAAAATCTCAACAACAAAATACTCTCCATAATGACAATAGACTACCTTCCATAATGACTAGGGTACAATCCATTGGAGTAAGAAAGATATAGACAGCATACTACCTTCCATAACGACAAGGATATAATCCATTGTAGTAACAAAAATCTCGACAACAGACTACCTTCCATAATGACAAGGCTACCATCCATTGGAATAACAAAAATCTCGACAATAAACTAACTTCCAAAATGACAAGGCTACCATCCCTTAGAGTAATAAAAATCTCGACAACAGACTACCTTACATAATGACTAGGCTACCCTCCACTGGAGTAACAAAGATATCGACAATAGACTACCTTCCTTAACGACAAGGCTACAATCCATTGAAGTAACAAAAATCTCGACAACAGACTACCTTCCCTAATGACAAGGCTACCATCCAATGTAGTAACAAAAATCTCGACAACAAACTACCTTTCATAATGACAAGGCTACCATCCATTAGAGTAACAAAAATCTCGACAACAGACTACCTTCCCTAATGACAAGGATACCATCCATTAGAGTAAGAAAGATATCGATAACATACTACCTTCCATAATGAAAAGGATACCATCCATTGGAATAACAAAAATCTCGACAACATACTACCTTCCATAATGACAAGGCTACCATCTCTTAGAGTAACAAAAATCTCGACAACAAACTACCTTCCATAATGATAAGGCTACCATCCATTGGAGTAACAAAGATATCGAGAACATACTACCTTCCGTAATGACAAGGCTACCATCCCTTAGAGTAACAAAAATCATTACAGTAGACTACCTTCCATAATGACAAGGCTATCATCCATTGGAATAACAAAAATATCGACAACACACTACCTTCCATAATGAATAGGCTTACATCTAATGGAGTAAAAAAAATCTAGACAACAGACTACCTTTCAAAATGACAAGGCTACCATCCATTGTAGTAACAAAAATCTCGACAATAGATAACCTTCCATAATGACAAGGCTACAATCTAGTGGAGTAAAACAAATCTAGACAACAGACTACCTTCCATAATGACAAGGCTATAATCCATTGGAATAAAAAAATATCGATAACACACTAACTTCCATAATGACAAGGCTACCATCCCTTAGAGTAACAAAAATCTAGACAATAGACTACCTTCCATAATGACTAGGCTACCATCCTTTGGAGTAACAGATATATCGATTATAGACTACCTTCCATAACGACAAGGCTACAATCCATTGTAGTAACAAAAATCTCGTCAACAAACTACCTTCCATAATGACAAGGTTACCATCCATTGTAGTGACAAACATCTCGACCATAGACTACCTTCCATAATGACAAGGCTACCATCCATTAGAGTAACAAAAATCTCGACAACATACTACCTTCCATAATGACAAGGCTATAATATATTATAGTAACAAAAATCTCGACAATAGACTACCTTTCATAATGACAAGGCTACCGTCCATTGGAATAACAAAAATCTCGACAACATACTACGTTCTATAATGACAAGGCTACCATCCCTTAGAGTAACAAATATCTCGACAACAGACTACCTTCCATAATGACAAGGCTACCATCCATTAGAGTAACAAATATATCAACAACATACTACCTTCCATAATGACAAGGCTACCATCCCTTAGAGTAACAAAAATCATGACAACAGACTACCTTCGATAATGACAAGGCTACCATCCATTGGAATAACAAAAATATCGACAACACACTACATTCCATAATGACAATGCTACAATCCAATGGAGTAACAAATATCTCGACAATAGACTACCTTTCATAATGACAAGGCTACCATCCATTGGAGTAACAAAAATCTCGACAATAGACTACCTTCAATAATGACAAGGCTACCATCCATTGGAATAACAAAAATATCGACAAAACACTAACTTCCATAATGACCAGGCTACCATCCCTTAGAGTAAAAAAAATCTCGACAATAGACTACCTTCCATAATGACTAGGCTACCATCCATTAGAGTAACAAAGATATCGACAACAGACTACCTTCCATATTAGCAAAGGCTACAATCCATTGTAGTAACAAAAATCTCGACAACAGACTACCTTCCATAATGACAAGGCTACCATCCATTGTAGTAACAAAAATCTCGACAATAAACTACCCTCCATAATGACAAGGTTACCATCCATTAGAGTAACTAAAATATCGACAACAGACTACCTTCCATAATGTCAAGGCTACCATCCATTGGAATAACAAAAATATCGACAACATAATACCTTCCATAATGACAAGGCTACCATCTATTGGAGTAAGAAAGATATCGACAACATACTACCTTCCATAATGACAACGATACCATCCATTGGTGTAACAAAAATCTCGACAACAGACTACCTTCCATAATTACTAGGCTACCATCCTTTGGAGTAGCAAATATATCAATAACAGACTACCTTCCATAACGACAAGGCTACAATCCATTGTAGTAACAAAAACCTCGACAATAGACTACCTTCCATAATGACAAGTCTACAATCTATTATAGTAACAAAAATTTCAACAATAGACTACCTTTCATAATGACAAGGCTACCGTCCATTGGAATAACAAAAATCTCGACAATAGACTAAGTTCTATAACGACAAGGCTACCATCCCTTAGATTAACAAATATCTCGACAACAAAGTACCTTCCATAATGACAAGGCTACCATCCATTGGAGTAACAAAGATATCGACAACATACTACCTTCCATAATGACAAGGCTACCATCCCTTAGAGTAACAAAAATCATGACAACAGACTACATTCCATAATGACAAGGCTACCATCCATTGGAATAAAAAAAATATCAACAACACACTACCTTCCATAATGACAAGGCTACCATCCAATGGAGTAACAAAAATCTCGACAATAAACTACCTTCCATAATGACAAGTCTACCATCCATTGGAGTACCAAAAATCTGAGCAACAGACTACCGTCCGTAATGACAAGGATACCTTTCATTGCAGTAACTGAAATCACAATGACAGACTACCTTCCATAATGATAAGGCTACTATCCATTGATGTAACAAAAATATCGACAACATTCTACCTTCCATAATGACAAGGCTACCATCCATTGTTGTAACAAAAATCTGGCCAACAAACTACCTTCCATAATGACAAGGATACCATCCATTGGAGTAACAAAAATCTGTACAACATACTACCTTCCATAATGACAAGTCCACATTCTATTATAGTAACAAAAATCTCGACAATAGACTACCTTTCATAATGACAAGGCTACCATACATTAGAATAACAAAAATCTCGACAGTAGACTATGTTCCATAATGACAAGGCTACCATCCAATGGAGTAACAAAGATATCAACAACATACTACCTTCCATAATGACAAGGCTACCATCCCTTAGAGTAACAAAAATCATGACACCAGACTACCTTCCATAATGACAAGGCTACCATCCATTAGAATAACAAAAATATCGACAACACACTACCTTCCATAATGACTAGGATACCATCCAATGGAGTAACAAAAATCTCGACAACAGACTACCTTCCATAATGACAAGGCTACCATCCAATGGAGTAAAAAGATATCGACAACATACTACCTTCCATAATGACAAGGCTACCATCCCTTAGAGTAAAAAAAATCATGACAATAGACTACCTTCCATAATGACAAGGCTACCATCCATTAGAATAACAAAAATATCGACAACACACTACCTTCCATAATGACTAGGCTACCATCCAATGGAGTAACAATAATCTCGACAATAGACTACCATTCACAATGACAAGGCTACCATCCATTGTAGTAACAAAAATCTCGAAAATAGACTACCTGCCATAATGACAAGGCTACCATCTAGTGGAGTAACAAAAATCTTGACAACAGACTACCTTCCATAATGACAAGGCTACGATCCATTGGAATAAAAAAAATATCGACAACACACTAACTTGCATAATGACAAGGCTACCATCCCTTAGAGTAACAAAAATATTGACAATAGACTACCTTCCATAATGACTAGGCTGCCATCCATTGGAGTAAGAAAGATATCGACAATATACTACCTTCCATAATGACAACGATACCATCCATTGGAGTAACAAAAATCTCGACAACAGACTACCTTCCATAATAACTAGGATACCATCCTTTGGAGTAAAAAATATATCAATAATAGACTACCTTCCATAACGACAAGGCTACAATCCATTGTAGTAACAAAAATCTCGACAATAGACTACCTTCCATCATGACAAGGCTACCATCCATTGTAGGGACAAAAATCTCGACAATAGATTACCTTACATAATGACAAGGCTACCATCCATTGGAGTAACAAAAATCTAGACAACAAACTACCTTCCATAATGACAAGGCTACCATCCATTGGAGTAAAAAATATATCGACAACATACTACCTTCCATAATGACAAGGCTACCATCCCTTAGAGTAACAAAAATCATGACAACAGACTACCTTCCATAATGACAAGGCTACCATCCATTGGAATAACAAAAATATCGACAACACACTACCTTCCATAATGACAAGGCTACCATCCAATGGAGTAACAAAAATCACGACAATAGACTACCTTCCATAATGACAAGTCTACCATCCATTGGAGTAACAAAAATCTCAACAATAGACTATGTTCCATAATGACAAGGCTACCATCCAATGGAGTAACAAAGACATCAACAACATTCTACCTTCCATAATGACAAGGCTACCATCCATTGTTGTAACAAAAATCTAGACAACAAACTACCTTCCATAATCACAAGGATAACATCCATTGGAGTAACAAAAATCTTGACAACATACTACCTTCCATAATGACAAGTCTACATTCTATTATAGTAACAAAAATCTCGACAATAGACTACTCTTCATAATGACAAGGCTACCATCCCTTAGAGTAACAAAAATCATGACAACAGACTACCTTCCACAATAACAAGGCTACCATCCACTGGAATAACAAAAATATCGACAACACACTACCTTCCATAATGACAAGGCTACCATCCAATGGAGTAACAAAAATATCGATAACAGACTACCTTCCATAATGACAAGGCTACCGTCCATTGGAATAACAAAAATCTCAACAATAGACTATGTTCCATAATGACAAGGCTACCATCCAATGGAGTAACAAAGACATCAACAACATACTACCTTCCATAATGACAAGGCTACCATCCCTTAGAGTAACAAAAATCATGACAACAGACTACATTCCATAATAACAAGGCTACCATCCATTGGAATAACAAAAATATCGACAACAGACTACCTTCCATAATGAGAAGGCTACCATCCAATGGAGTAACAAAAATCTCGACAACAGACTACCTTCCATAATGACAAGGCTACCATCCCTTAGCGTAAAAAAAATCTCGACAGTAGACTATGTTCCATAATGACAAGGCTACCATCCAATGGAGTAACAAAGATATCAACAACATACTACCTTCCATAATGACAAGGCTACCATCCCTTAGAGTAACAAAAATCATGACACCAGACTACCTTCCATAATGACAAGGCTACCATCCATTAGAATAACAAAAATATCGACAACACACTACCTTCCATAATGACTAGGCTACCATCCAATGGAGTAACAAAAATCTCGATAACAGACTACCTGCCATAATGACAAGGCTACAATCTAGTGGAGTAACAAAAATCTTGACAACAGACTACCTTCCATAATGACAAGGCTACCATCTAGTGGAGTAACAAAAATCTTGACAACATACTACCTTCCATAATGACAAGGCTACCATCCATTGGAATAAAAAAAATATCGACAACACACTAACTTCCATAATGACAAGGCTACCATCCCTTAGAGTAAAAAAAATCTTGACAACACACTACCTTCCATAATGACTAGGCAGCCATCCATTGGAGTAAGAAAGATATCGACAACATACTACCTTCCATAATGACAACGATACCATCCATTGGAGTAACAAAAATTTCGACAACAGACTACCTTCCATAATGACTAGGATACCATTCTTTGGAGTAACAAATATATCAATAATAGACTACCTTCCATAACGACAAGGCTACAATCCATTGTAGTAACAAAAACCTCGGCAATAGACTACCTTCCATAATGACAAGGCTACCATCCATTGTAGTGACAAAAATCTCGACAATAGATTACCTTCCATAATGACAAGGCTACCATCCATTGGAGTACCAAAAGTCTTAGAAACAGACTACCGTCCGTAATGACAAGGCTACCTTCCATTGCAGTAACTCAAATCACAATGACAGACTACCTTCCATAATGATAAGGCTACCATCCATTGTAGTAACAAAAATATCCACAACATTCTACCTTCCATAATGACAAGGCTACCATCCATTGTTGTAACAAAAATCTGGACAACAAACTACCTTCCATAATCACAAGGATACCATCCATTGTAGTAACAAAAATCTTGACAACATACTACCTTCCATAATGACTAGTCTACATTCTATTATAGTAACAAAAATCTCGACAATAGACTACTCTTCATAATGACAAGGCTACCATCCCTTAGAGTAACAAAAATTATGACAACAGACTACCTTCCACAATAACAAGGCTACCATCCACTGGAATAACGAAAATATCGACAACACACTACCTTCCATAATGACAAGGCTACCATCCAATGGAGTAACAAAAATCTCGACAACAGACTACCTTCCATAATGACAAGGCTACCGTCCATTGGAATAACAAAAATCTCGACAATATACTATGTTCCATAATGACAAGGCTACCATCCAATGGAGTAACAAAGATATAACCAACATACTACCTTCCATAATGACAAGGCTACCATCCCTTAGAGTAACAAAAATCATGACACCAGACTACCTTCCATAATAACAAGGCTACAATCCATTGGAATAACAAAAATATCGACAACACACTACCTTCCATAATGACAAGGCTACCATCCAATGGAGTAACAAAAATCTCGACAACAGACTACCTTCCATAATGACAAGGCTACCATCCAATGGAGTAAGAAAGATATCGACAACATACTACCTTCCATAGTGACAAGGCTACCATCCCTTAGAGTAAAAAAAATCATGACAACAGACTACCTTCCATAATGACAAGGCTACCATCCATTAGAATAACAAAAATATCGACAACACACTACCTTCCATAATGACTAGGCTACCATCCAATGAAATAACAAAAATCTCGACAACGGACTACCTGCCATAATGACAAGGCTACCATCTACTGGAGTAACAAAAATATTGACAACAGACTACCTTCCATAATGACAAGGCTACCATCTAGTGAAGTAACAAAAATCATGACACCAGACTACCTTCCATAATAACAAGGCTACCATCCCTTAGAGTAACAAAAATCTTGACAACACACTACCTTCCATAATGACTAGGCAGCCATCCATTGGAGTAAGAAAGATATCGACAACATACTACCTTCCATAATGACAACGATACCATCCATTGGAGTAACAAAAATTTCGACAACAGACTACCTTCCATAATGACTAGGATACCATTCTTTGGAGTAACAAATATATCAATAATAGACTACCTTCCATAACGACAAGGCTACAATCCATTGTAGTAACAAAAACCTCGGCAATAGACTACCTTCCATAATAACAAGGCTACCATCCATTGTAGTGACAAAAATCTCGACAATAGATTACCTTCCATAATGACAAGGCTACCATCCATTGGAGTAACAAAAATCTAGACAACAAACTACTTTCCATAATGACAAGGCTACCATCCATTGGAGTAAAAAATATGTCGACAACATACTACCTTCCATAATGACAAGGCTACCATCCCTTAGAGTAACAAAAATCATGACAACAGACTACCTTCCATAATGACAAGGCTACCATCCATTGGAATAACAAAAATATCGACAACACACTACCTTCCATAATGACAAGGCTACCATCCAATGGAGTAACAAAAATCTCAACAATAGACTACCTTCCATAATGACAAGTCTACCATCCATTGGAGTACCAAAAATCTGAGCAACAGACTACCGTCCGTAATGACAAGGCTACCTTCCATTGGAGTAACTGAAATCACAATGACAGACTACCTTCCATAATGATAAGGCTACCATCCATTGCAGTAACAAAAATATCGACAACATTCTACCTTCCATAATGACAAGGCTACCATCCATTGTTGTAACAAAAATCTGGACAACAAACTACCTTCCATAATCACAAGGATACCATCCAATGGAGTAACAAAAATCTTGACAACATACTACCTTCCATAATGACAAGTCTACATTCTATTATGGTAACAAAAATCTCGACAATAGACTACTCTTCATAATGACAAGGCTACCATCCCTTAGAGTAACAAAAATCATGACAACAGACTACCTTCCACAATAACAAGGCTACCATCCATTGGAATAACAAAAATATCGACAACACACTACCTTCCATAATGACAAGGCTACCATCCAATGGAGTAACAAAAATCTCGACAACAGACTACCTTCCATAATGACAAGGCTACCATCCATTGGAGTAAGAAATATATCGATAACATACTACCTTCCATAATGAAAAGGCTACCATCCCTTGGAGTAAAAAAAATCATGATAATAGACTACCTTCCATAATGACAAGGCTACCATCAATTAGAATAACAAAAATATCGACAACACACTACCTTCCATAATGACAAGGCTACCATCAAATGGAGTAACAAAAATCTCGACAATAGACTACCTTTCATAATGACTAGGCTGCCATCCATTCGGGTAAGAAAGATATTGACAACATACTACCTTCCATAATGACAACGATACCATCCATTGTAGTGACAAAAATCTCGAGAATATATTACCTTCCATAATGACAAGGCTACCATCCATTGGAGTAACAAAAATCTCGACAACATACTACCTTCCATAATGACAAGTCTACAATCTATTATAGTAACAAAAATTTCAACAATAGAATACCTTTCATAATGACAAGGCTACCGTCCATTGGAATATCAAAAATCTCGACAATATACTATGTTCCATAATGACAAGGCTACCATCCCTTAGAGTAACAAAAATCTCGACAACAAACTACCTTCCATAATGACAAGGCTACCATCCATTGGAGTAATAAATATATCGACAACATACTACCTTCCATAATGACAAGGCTACCATCCCTTAGAGTAACAAAAATCATGAAAACAAACTACCTTCCATAATGACAAGGCTACCATCCATTGGAATAAAAAAATATCGACAACACACTACCTTTCATAATGACAAGGATACCATCCAATGGAGTAACAAAAATCTTGACAATAGACTATCTTCCATAATGACAAGTCTACGATCCATTGGACTACCAAAAATCTGAGCAACAGACTACCGTCTGTAATGACAAGGCTACGATCCATTGGAGTAACTGAAATCACAACGACAGACTACCTTCCATAATGACAAGGCTACCTTCCATTGCAGTAACAAAAATATCGACAACATTCTACCTTCTATAATGACAAGGCTACCATCCATTGTTGTAACAAAAATCTGGACAACAAACTACCTTTCATAATGACAAGGCAACCATCCATTGTTGTAACAAAAATATCGACAAAATATTACCTTCCATAATGACAAGTCTACATTCTACTATAGTAAGAAAAATCTCGACAATAGACTAACTTTCATAATGACAAGGCTACCCTCCATTGGAATAACAAAAACCTCGACAACAAACTACGTTCCATAATGACAAGGCTACCATCCAATGGAGTAACAAAGATATCAACAACATACTACCTTCCATAATGACAAGGCCACCATCCCTTAGAGTAACAAAAATCATGACAACAGACTACCTTCCATAATGACAAGGCTACCATCCATTGGAATAACAAAAATATCGACAACACACTACCTTCCATAATGACAAGGCTACCATCCAATGGAGTAACAAAAATCTCAACAATAGACTATCTTCCATAATGACAAGTCTACCATCCATTGGAGTACCAAAAATCAGAGCAACAGACTACCGTCCGTAATGACAAGGCTACCTTCCATTGGAGTAACTGAAATCACAATGACAGACTACGTTCCATAATAATAAGGCTACCATCCATTGCAGTAACAAAAATATCGACAACATTCTACCTTCCATAATGACAAGGCTACCATCCATTATTGTAACAAAAATCTGGACAACAAACTACCTTCCATAATCACAAGGATACCATCCATTGGAGTAACAAAAATCTTGACAACATACTACCTTCCATAATGACAAGTCTACATTCTATTATGGTAACAAAAATCTCGACAATAGACTACTCTTCATAATGACAAGGCTACCATCCCTTAGAGTAACAAAAATCATGACAACAGACTACCTTCCACAATAATAAGGCTACCATCCATTGGAATAACAAAAATATCGACAACACACTACCTTCCATAATGACAAGGCTACCATCCAATGGAGTAACAAAAATCTCGACAATAGACTACCTTTCATAATGACATGGATACCATCCATTGTATTAACAAAAATCTCAAAAATAGACTACCTTCGATAATGACAATGCTACCATCTACTGGAGTAACAAAAATCTCGACAACAGACTACCTTCCATAATGACAAGGCTACCATCCAGTCGAATAAAAAAAATATCAACAACACATTAACTTCCATAATGACAAGGCTACCATCCCTTAGAGTAACAAAAATCTTGACAACAGACTACCTTCCATAATGACTAGGCTGCCATCCATTGGAGTAAGAAAGATATCGACAACATACTACCTTCCATAATGACAACGATACCATCCATTGTAGTGACAAAAATCTCGAGAATATATTACCTTCCATAATGACAAGGTTACCATCCATTGGAGTAACAAAAATCTCGACAACATACTACCTTCCATAATGACAAGTCTACAATCTATTATAGTAACAAAAATTTCAACAATAGAATACCTTTCATAATGACAAGGCTACCGTCCATTGGAATATCAAAAATCTCGACAGCAGAATAAGTTCCATAATGACAAGGCTACCATCCCTTAGAGTAACAAAAATCTCGACAACAAACTACCTTCCATAATGACAAGGCTACCATCCATTGGAGTAACAAATATATCGACAACATACTACCTTCCATAATGACAAGGCTACCATCCCTTAGAGTAACAAAAATCATGAAAACAAACTACCTTCCATAATGACAAGGCTACCATCCATTGGAATAACAAAAATATCGACAACACACTACCTTTCATAATGACAAGGCTACCATCCAATGGAGTAACAAAAATCTTGACAATAGACTATCTTCCATAATGACAAGTCTACGATCCATTGGAGTACCAAAAATCTGAGCAACAGACTACCGTCTGTAATGACAAGGCTACGATCCATTGGAGTAACTGAAATCACAACGACAGACTACCTTCCATAATGACAAGGCTACCTTCCATTGCAGTAACAAAAATATCGACAACATTCTACCTTCTATAATGACAAGGCTACCATCCATTATTGTAACAAAAATCTGGACAACAAACTACCTTTCATAATGACAAGGCAACCATCCATTGTTGTAACAAAAATATCGACAAAATATTACCTTCCATAATGAAAAGTCTACATTCTATTATAGTAACAAAAATCTCGACAATAGACTACCTTTCATAATGACAAGGCTACCCTCCATTGGAATAACAAAAATCTTGACAACAAACTACGTTCGATAATGACAAGGCTACCATCCAATGGAGTAACAAAGATATCAACAACATACTACCTTCCATAATGACAAGGCCACCATCCCTTAGAGTAACAAAAATCATGACAACAGACTACCTTCCATAATGACAAGGCTACCATCCATTGGAATAACAAAAATATCGACAACACACTACCTTCCATAATGACAAGGCTACCATCCAATGGAGTAACAAAAATCTCAACAATAGACTACCTTCCATAATGACAAGTCTACCATCCATTGGAGTACCAAAAATCAGAGCAACAGACTACCGTCCGTAATGACAAGGCTACCTTCCATTGGAGTAACTGAAATCACAATGACAGACTACGTTCCATAATGATAAGGCTACCATCCATTGCAGTAACAAAAATATCGACAACATTCTACCTTCCATAATGACAAGGCTACCATCCAATATTGTAACAAAAATCTGGACAACAAACTACCTTCCATAATCACAAGGATACCATCCATTGGAGTAACAAAAATATTGACAACATACTACCTTCCATAATGACAAGTCTACATTCTATTATGGTAACAAAAATCTCGACAATAGACTACTCTTCATAATGACAAGGCTACCATCCCTTAGAGTAACAAAAATCATGACAACAGACTACCTTCCACAATAATAAGGCTACCATCCATTGGAATCACAAAAATATCGACAACACACTACCTTCCATAATGACAAGGCTACCATCCAATGGAGTAACAAAAATCTTGACAATAGACTACCTTTCATAATGACATGGCTACCATCCATTGTATTAACAAAAATCTCAAAAATAGACTACCTTCGATAATGACAATGCTACCATCTACTGGAGTAACAAAAATCTCGACAACAGACTACCTTCCATAATGACAAGGCTACCATCCAGTCGAATAAAAAAAATATCGACAACACATTAACTTCCATAATGACAAGGCTACCATCCCTTAGAGTAACAAAAATCTTGACAACAGACTACCTTCCATAATGACTAGGCTGCCATCCATTGGAGTAAGAAAGATATCGACAACATACTACCTTCCATAATGACAACGATACCATCCATTGTAGTGACAAAAATCTCGAGAATATATTACCTTCCATAATGACAAGGTTACCATCCATTGGAGTAACAAAAATCTCGACAACATACTACCTTCCATAATGACAAGTCTACAATCTATTATAGTAACAAAAATTTCAACAATAGAATACCTTTCATAGTGACAAGGCTACCGTCCATTGGAATATCAAAAATCTCGACAGCAGAATAAGTTCCATAATGACAAGGCTACCATCCCTTAGAGTAACAAAAATCTCGACAACAAACTACCTTCCATAATGACAAGGCTACCATCCATTGGAGTAACAAATATATCGACAACATACTACCTTCCATAATGACAAGGCTACCATCCCTTAGAGTAACAAAAATCATGAAAACAAACTACCTTCCATAATGACAAGGCTACCATCCATTGGAATAACAAAAATATCGACAACACACTACCTTTCATAATAACAAGGCTACCATCCAATGGAGTAACAAAAATCTTGACAATAGACTATCTTCCATAATGACAAGTCTACGATCCATTGGAGTACCAAAAATCTGAGCAACAGACAACCGTCTGTAATGACAAGGCTACGATCCATTGGAGTAACTGAAATCACAACGACAGACTACCTTCCATAATGACAAGGCTACCGTCCATTGCAGTAACAAAAGTATCGACAACATTCTACCTTCTATAATGACAAGGCTACCATCCATTGTTGTAACAAAAATCTGGACAACAAACTACCTTTCATAATGACAAGGCAACCATCCATTGTTGTAACAAAAATCTCGACAACATATTACCTTCCATAATGACAAGTCTACATTCTATTATAGTAACAAAAATCTCGACAATAGACTACCTTTCATAATGACAAGGCTACCGTCCATTGGAATAACAAAATTCTCGACAACAAACTACGTTCCATAATGACAAGGCTACCATCCAATGGAGTAACAAAGATATCAACAACATACTACCTTCCATAATGACAAGGCCACCATCCCTTAGAGTAACAAAAATCATGACAACAAACTACCTTCCATAATAACAAGGCTTCCATCCATTGGAATAACAAAAATATCGACAACACACTACCTTCCATAATGACAAGGCTATCATCTAATGGAGTAACAAAAGGCTCGACAACAGACTACCTTCCATAATGACAAGGCTACCATCCAATGGAGTAAGAAAGATATCGATAACATACTACCTTCCATAATGACAAGGCTACCATCCCTTAGAGTAAAAAAAATCATGACAACAGACTACCTTCCATAATGACAAGGCTACCATCCTTTAGAATAACAAAAATATCGACAACACACTACCTTCCATAATGACAAGGCTACTATCCAATGGAGTAACAAAAATCTCGACAACAGACTACCTTTAATAATGACAAGGCAACCATCCATTGTAGTAACAAAAATCTCTAAAATAGACTACCTTCCATAATGACAAGGCTACCATCTAGTGGAGTAACAAAAATCATGATAACAGACTAACTTCCATAATCACAAGGCTACCATCCATTGGAATAAAAAAATATCGACAACACACTAACTTCCATAATGACAAGGCTACCATCCCTTAGAGTAACAAAAATCATGACAACAGACTACCTTCCATAATGACAAGGCTACCATCCTTTAGAATAACAAAAATATCGACAACACACTACCTTCCATAATGACAAGGCTACTATCCAATGGAGTAACAAAAATCTCGACAACAGACTACCTTTAATAATGACAAGGCAACCATCCATTGTAGTAACAAAAATCTCGAAATAGACTACCTTCCATAATGACAAGGCTACCATCTAGTGGAGTAACAAAAATCATGATAACAGACTAACTTCCATAATCACAAGGCTACCATCCATTGGAATAAAAAAATATCGACAACACACTAACTTCCATAATGACAAGGCTACCATCCCTTAGAGTAACAAAAATCTTGACAACTGACTACCTTCCATAATGACTAGGCTGCCATCCATTGGAGTAAGAAAGATATGGACAACATACTACCTTCCATAATGACAACGATACCATCCATTGGAGTAACAACAATCTCGACAATAGACTACCTTCCATAATGACTAGGATACCATCTTTGGAGTAACAAGTATATCAATAACAAACTACCTTCCATAACGACAAGGCTACAATCCATTGTAGTAACGAAAACCTCGACAATACACTACCTTCCATAATGACAAGCCTACCGTCCATTGTAGTGAGAAAAATCTCGACAATAGATTACCTTCCATAATGACAAGGCTACCATCCATTGGAGTAACAAAAATCTAGACAACATACTACCTTCCATAATGACAAGTCTACAATCTATTATAGTAACAAAAATTTCCATAATAGACTACCTTTCATAATGACAAGGCTACCGTCTATTGGAATAACAAAAATCTCGACAACAGACTAAGTTCCATAATAACAAGGCTACCATCCATTGGAGTAACCAAGATATCGACAACATACTACCTTCAATAATGACAAGGCTACCATCCCTTAGAGTAACAAAAATCATGACAACATACTACCTTCCATAATGACAAGGCTACCATCCATTGGAATAACAAAAATATCGACAACACACTACCATCCATAATGACAAGGCTACCATCCAATAGATTAACAAAAATCTCGACAATAGACTACCTTCCATAATGACAAGTCTACAAACCATTGGAGTACCAAAAATATGAGCAACAGACTACCGTCCATAATGACAAGGCTACCATCCATTGGAGTAACTGAAATCACAACGACAGACTACCTTTCATAATGACAAGGCTACCATCCATTGCAGTAACAAAAATATCGACAACATTCTACCTTCCCTATTGAAAATGCTACCATCCATTGTTGTAACAAAAATCTGGACAACAAACTACCTTCCATAATGACAAGGATACCATCCATTGGAGTAACAAATATCTCGACAACATACTACCTTCCAAAATGACAAGTCTACAATCTATTATAGTAACAAAAATCTCGACAATAGACTACCTTTCATAATGACAAGGCTACCGTCCATTGGAATAACAAAAATCTGGACAACAAACTACGTTCCATAATGACAAGGCTACCATCCAATGAAGTAACAAAGATATCAACAACATACTACCTTCCATAATTACAAGGCTACCATCCCTTAGAGTAACAAAAATCATGACAACAGACTACCTTCCATAATAACATGGCTACCATCCATTAGAATAACAAAATAATCGACAACACACTACCTTCCATAATGACAACGCTACAATCCAATGGAGTAACAAAAATCTCGACAACATACTACCTTTCATAATGACACGGCTACTATCCATTGTAGTAACAAAAATCTCAAAAATAGACTATTTTCCATAATGACAAGGCTACCATCTAGTGGAGTAACAAAAATCTCGACAACAGACTACCTTTCATAATCAAAAGGCTACCATCCATTGTAGTAACAAAAATATCGAAAATAGACTCCGTTCCATAATGACAAGGCTACAATCTAGTGGAGTAACAAAAATCTCGACAACAGACCAACTTCCATAATGACAAGGCTATCGTCCATTGGAATAAAAAAAATATCAATAACACACTAACTTCCAAAATGACAAGGCTACCATCCCATAGAGTAACAAAAATCTTAACAACAAAATACCTTCCACAATGACTAGGCTACCATCCTTTGAAGTAACAAAGATATCGATAACAAACTACCTTCCATAACGACAAGGCTATAATCCATTTTAGTAACAAAAGTCTCGACAAAAGACTACCTTCCATAATGACACGGCTACCATCCATTGGAATAACAAAAATCTCGACCATAGACTACCTTCCACAATGACAAAGCCACCATCCATTAGAGTAACAAAAATATCGGCAACATACTACCTTCCATAATTACAAGGCTATAATCTATTATAGTAACAAAAATCTCGACAATAGACTACCTTTCATAATGACAAGGGTACCGTCCATTGGAATAACAAAAATCTCGACAACATACTACGTTCCATAATGACACCGCTACCATCCCTTAGAGTAACAAAAATCATGAAAACAGACTACCTTCCATAATGACAAGGCTACCATCCATTGGAGTAACAAAAATATCGACAACAGACTACCTTCCATAATGTCAAGGCTACCATCCATTGGAATAACAAAAATATCGACAACACACTACCTTCCATAATGACAAGGCTACCATCCCTTAGAGTAACAAAAATCTCGACAACAGAATACCTTCCATAATGACAAGGCTACCATCCATTGGAGTAAGAAAGTTATCAACAACATACTAACTTCCATAATAACAACGATACCATCCATTGAAGTAACAAAAATGTCGACAACAGACTACCTTCTTTAATGACAAGGCTAACATCCATTGTAGTAACAACAATATTGACAATAGGCTACTTTCCATAATGACAAGGCTACCATCCATTGCAGTAACAAAAATCTCGACAACAGACTACCTTCCATAATGTCAAGGCTACCATCCATTGGAATAACAAAAATATCGACAACACACTACCTTCCATAATGAAAAGGCTACCATCCCTTAGAGTAACAAAAATCTCGACAACAAACTACCTTCCATAATGACAAGGCTACCATCCATTGGAGTACGAAAGATATCGACAACATACTACCTTCCAAAATGACAATGATACCATCCTTTGGAGTAACAAAAATCTCGACAACAGACTACCTTCCATAATGATAAGGCTACCATCCATTGTAGTGACAAAAATCTCGATAATTGATTACCTTCCATAATGACAAGGCTAGCATCCATTGGAGTAACAAAAATCTCGACAACATACTACCTTCCATAATGACAAGGCTATAATCTATTATAGTAACAAAAATCTCGACATTAGACTACCTTTCATAATGACAAGGCTACCTTCCATTGGAATAACAAAAATCTCGACAACAGGCTACGTTCCATAATGACAAGGCTACCATTCGTTAGAGTAACAAAAATCTCGACAACAGACTACCTTCCATAATGACAAGGCTACCATCCATTGGAGTAACAAAGATATAAACAACATACTACCTTCCATAATGACAAAGCTACCATCCCATAGAGTAACAAAAATCATGACAACATACTACCTTCCATAATGACAAGGCTACCATCCATTGGATTAACAAAAATTTCGACAGCACACTACATTTCATAATGACAATGCTACCATCCAATGGAGTAACAAAAATCTCGACAATAGACTACTTTTCATAATGACAAGGCTACCATCCATTGTTGTAACAAAAATCTCGATAATAGACAGCCTTCCATAATGACAAGGCTACCATCCATTGGAGTAACAAAAATCTCGACAACAGACTACCTTCCATAATGATAAGGCTACCATCCATTGGAATAACAAAAATATCGACAACACACTAACTTCCATAATGACAATGCTACCATCCCTTAGAGTAACAAAAATATCGACAATAGACTACCTTCCATAATGACTAGGCTACCATCCATTGGAGTAACAAAGATATCGACAACAGACTACCTTCCATATTGACAAGGCTAAAATCCATTGTAGTAACAAAAATCTCGATAATAGACTACCTTCCATAATGACAAGGCTACCATATATTGTAGTAACAAAAATCTCGACAATCGACTACCTTCCTTAATGACAAGGCTACCATCCATTGGAGTAACAAAAATATCGACAACAGACTACCTTCCGTAATGTCAAGGCTACCATCCATTGGAATAACAAAAATATCGACAACACACTACCTTCCATAATGACAAGGCTACCATCCCTTAGAGTAACAAAAATATCGACAACAGACTACCTTCCATAATGACAAGGCTACCATCCATTGGAGTAAGAAAGTTATCAACAACATACTACCTTCTATAATGACAACGATACCATCCATTGGAGTAACAAAAATGTCGACAACAGACTACCTTCCATAATGACAAGGCTACCATCCATTGTAGTAACAAAAATATCGACAATAGACTACCTTCCATAATGACAAGGCTACAATCCATTGGAGTAACAAAAATCTCGACAGCAGACTACCTTCCATAATGTCAAGGCAACCATCCATTGGAATAACAAAAATCTCGACAACAGACTACCTTCCATAATGACAAGGCTACCATCCATTGGAGTAAGATAGATATCGACAACATACTACCTTCCATAATGACAATGATACCATCCATTGGAGTAACAAAAATGTCGACAACAGACTACCTTCCATAATGACAAGGCTACCATCCATTGTAGTAACAAAAATATTGACAATAGACTACCTTCCATAATGACAAGGCTACAATCCATTGGAGTAACAAAAATCTCGACAACAGACTACCTTCCATACTATCAAGGCTACCATCCATTGGAATAACAAAAATATCGACAACACACTACCTTCCATAATGAAAAGGCTACTATCCCTTGGAGTAACAAAAATCTCGACAACAGACTACCTTCCATAATGACAAGGCTACCATCCATTGGAGTAAGATAGATATCGACAACATACTACCTTCCATAATGACAATGATACCATCCATTGGAGTAACAAAAATCTCGGCAATAGACTACCTTCCATAATGACTAGGCTATAATCTATTATAGTAACAAAAATCTCGAAAATAGACTACCTTTCATAATGACAAGGCTACCGTCCATTGGAATAACAAAAATCTCGACAACAGACTACGTTCCATAATGACAAGGCTACCATCCGTTAGAGTAACAAAAATCTCGACAACAGACTACCTTCCACAATGACAAGGCTACCATACATTGGAGTAACAAAGATATAGACAACATACTACCTTCCATAATGACAAGGCTACCATCCCTTAGAGTAACAAAATTCATGACAACAGACTACCTTCCATAATGACAAGGCTACCATCCATTGGAATATCAAAAATTTCGGCAGCACACTACATTCCATAATGACAATGCTACCATCCAATGGAGTAACAAAAATCTCGTCAATAGACTACTTTTCATAATGACAAGGCTACCATCCATTGTAGTAACAAAAATCTCGACAATAGACTACCTTCCATAAGGACAAGGCTACCATCCATTGGAGTAACAAAAATCTCGACAACAGACTACCTTCCATAATGATAAGGCTACCATCCATTGGGTTACAAAAATATCGACAACACACTAACTTCCATAATGACAAAGCTACCATTCCTTAGAGTAACAAAAATCTCGACAATAGACTACCTTCCATAATGACTAGGCTACCATCCATTGGAGTAACAAAGATATCGACAACAGACTACCTTCCATATTGACAAGGCAACGATCCATTGTACTAACAAAAATCTCGATAACAGACTAACTTCCATAATGACAAGTCTACCATATATTGTAGTAACAAAAATCTCGACAATAGACTATCTTCCTTAATGACAAGGCTACCATCCATTGGAGTAACAAAAATATCGACAACAGACTACCTTCCCTAATGTCAAGGCTACCATCCATTGAAATAACAAAAATATCGACAACACACTACCTTCCATAATGACAAGGCTACCATCCCTTAGAGTAACAAAAGTCTCGACAACAGACTACCTTCCATAATGACAAGGCTACCATCCATTGGAATAACAAAAATTTTGATAGCACACTACATTTCATAATGACAATGCTACCATCCAATGGAGTAACAAAAATCTCGACAATAGACTACTTTTAAAAATGACAAGGGTACCATCCATTGGAGTAACAAAGATATCGACAAAAGACTACCTTCCATATTGACAAGGCTACCATCCATTGGAGTAAGAAAGATATCGACAACATACTACCTTCCATGATGACAAGGCTACCATCCCTTGGAGTAAAAAAAATCATGACAATAGACTACCTTCCATAATGACAAGGCTACCATCAATTAGAATAACAAAAATATCGACAACACACTACCTTCCATAATGACAAGGCTACCATCCAATGGAGTAACAAAAATCTCGGCAATAGACTACCTTTCATAATGACCTGGCTACCATCCATTGTATTAACAAAAATCTCGAAAATAGACTACCTTTAATAATGACAATGCTACCATCTACTGGAGTAACAAAAATCTCAACAACAGACTACCTTCCATAATGACAAGGCTACCATCCAGTCGAATAAAAAAAATATCGACAACACATTAACTTCCACAATGACAAGGCTACCATCCCTTAGAGTAACAAAAATCTTGACAACAGACTACCTTCCATAATGACTAGGCTGCCATCCATTGGAGTAAGAAAGATATCGACAACATACTACCTTCCTTAATGACAATGATACCATCCATTGTAGTGACAAAAATCTCCACAATATATTACCTTCCATAATGACAAGGCTACCATCCATTGGAGTAAAAAAAATCTCGACAACATACTACCTTCCATAATGACAAGTGTACAATCTATTATAGTAACAAAAATTTCAACAATAGAATACCTTTCATAATGACAAGGCTACTGTCCATTGGAATATCAAAAATCTCGACAACAGACTAAGTTCCATAATGACAAGGCTACCATCCCTTAGAGTAACAAAAATCTCGACAATAAACTACATTCCATAATGACAAGGCTACCATCCATTGGAGTAACAAAGATATCAACAACATACTTCCTTCCATAATGACAAGGCCACCATCCCTTAGAGTAACAAAAATCATGACAACAAACTACCTTCCATAATAACAAGGCTTCCATCCATTGGAATAACAAAAATATCGACAACACAGTACCTTCCATAATGACAAGGCTATCATCCAATGGAGTAACAAAAATCTTGACAACAGACTACCTTCCATAATGACAAGGCTACCATCTAATGGAGTAAGAAAGATATCGATAACATACTACCTTCCATAATGACAAGGCTACCATCCCTTAGAGTAAAAAAAATCATGACAACAGACTACCTTCCATAATGACAAGGCTACCATCCTTTAGAATAACAAAAATATCGACCACACACTACCTTCCATAATGAAAAGGCTACTATCCCTTAGAGTAACAAAAATCTCGACAACAGACTACCTTCCATAATGACAAGGCTACCATCCATTAGAGTAAGATAGATATCCACAACATACTACCTTCCATAATGACAATGATACCATCCATTGGAGTAACAAAAATCATGACAACAGACTACCTTCCATAATGACAAGGCTACCATCCATTGGAATAAAAAAATATCGACAACACACTAACTTCCATAATGACAAGGCTACCATCCCTTAGAGTAACAAAAATCTTGACAACAGACTACCTTCCATAATGACTAGGCTACCATCCATTGGAGTAAGAAAGATATGGACAACATACTACCTTCCATAATGACAACGATACCATCCATTGGAGTAACAACAATCTCGACAACAGACTACCTTCCATAATGACTAGGATACCATCCTTTGGAGTAACAAGTATATCAATAACAGACTACCTTCCATAACGACAAGGCTACAATCCATTGTAGTAACGAAAACCTCGACAATAAACTACCTTCCATAGTGACAAGCCTACCATCCATTGTAGTGACAAAAATCTCGACAATAGATTACCTTCCATAATAGACTACCTTTTATAATGAGAAGGCTACCGTCTATTGGAATAACAAAAATCTCGACAACAGACAAAGTTCCATAATGACAAGGCTACCATCCCTTAGAGTAACAAAAATCTCGACAACAGACTACCTTCCATAATAACAAGGCTACCATCCATTGGAGTAACCAAGATATCGACAACATACTACCTTCCATAATGACAAGGCTACCATCCCTTAGAGTAACAAAAATTATGACAACAGACTACCTTCCATAATAACAAGGCTACCATCCATTGGAATAACAAAAATATCAACAACACACTACCATCCATAATGACAAGGCTACCATCCAATAGATTAACAAAATTCTCGACAATAGACTACCGTCCATAATGACAAGGCTACCATCCATTGGAGTAACTGAAATCACAACGACAAACTACCTTCCATAATGGCAAGGCTACCATCCATTGCAGTAACAAAAATATCGACAACATTCTACCTTCCATAATGACAATGCTACCATCCATTATTGTAACAAAAATATGGACAACAAACTACCTTCCATAATGACAAGGATACCATCCATTGGAGTAACAAAAATCTCGACAACATACTACCTTCCATAATGACAAGTCTACAATCTATTATAGTAACAAAAATCTCGACAATAGACTACCTTTCATAATGACAAGGCTACCGTCCATTGGAATAACAAAAATCTTGACAACAAACTACGTTCCATAATGACAAGGCTACCATCCAATGGAGTAACAAAGATATCAACAACATACTACCTTTCATAATGACAAGGCTACCATCCCTTAGAGTAACAAAAATCATGACAATAGACTACCTTCCATATTGACAAGGCTACCATCCATTGGAGTAAGAAAGATATCGACAACATACTGCTTTCCATAATGACAAGGCTACCATCCCTTAGAGTAAAAAAAATCATTACAATAGACTACCTTCCATAATGACAAGGCTACCGTCCATTAGAATAACAAAATAATCGACAACACACTACCTTCCATAATGACAACGCTACAATCCAATGGAGTAACAAAAATCTCGACAACAATATACCTTTCATAATGACAAGGCTACTATCCATTATAGTAACAAAAATCTCGAAAATAGACTATCTTCCATAATGACAAGGCTACCATCTAGTGGAGTAACAAAAATCTCGACAACAGACTACCTTTCATAATGACAAGGCTACCATCCATAGTAGTAACAAAAATCTCGAAAATAGACTCTGTTCCATAATGACAAGGCTACCATCTAGTGGAGTAACAAAAATCTCGACAACAGACTACCTTCCATAATGACAAGGCTATCATCCATTGGAATAAAAAAAATATCAATAACACACTAACTTCCATAATGACAAGGCTACCATCCCTTAGAGTAACAAAAATCTTGACAACAAACTACCTTCCATAATGACTAGGCTACCATCCTTTGAAGTAACAAAGATATCGATAACAAACTACCTTCCATAACGACAAGGCTACAATCAATCTTAGTAACAAAAGTCTCGACAAAAGACTACCTTCCATAATGACAAGGCTACCAACCATTGTAGTGAAAAACATCTCGACCATAGACTACCTTCCACAATGACAAGGCCACCATCCATTAGAGTAACAAAAATATCGACAACATACTACCTTCCATAATGACAAGGCTATAATCTATTATAGTAACAAAAATCTCGACAATAGACTACCTTTCATAATGACAAGGGTACCGTCCATTGGAATAACAAAAATCTCGACAACAGACTATGTTCCATAATGACAAGGCTACCATCCATTGGAGTAACTAAGATATATACAACATACTACCTTCCATAATGACACGGCTACCATCCCTTAGAGTAACAAAAATCATGACAACAGACTACCTTCCATAATGACAAGGCTACCATCCATTGGAGTAACAAAAATATCGACAACAGACTACCTTCCATAATGTCAAGGCTACCATCCATTGGAATAACAAAAATATCAACAACACACTACCTTCCATAATGACAAGGCTACCATCCATTGGAGTAACAAAAATATCGACAACAGACTACCTTCCATAATGTCAAGGCTACCATTCATTGGAATAACAAAAATATCGACAACACACTACCTTCCATAATGACAAGGCTACCATCCCTTAGAGTAACAAAAATGTCGACAACAGACTACCTTCCATAATGACGAGGCTACCATCCATTGTAGTAACAAAAATATCGACAATAGGCTACCTTCCATAATGACAAGGCTACCATCCATTGCAGTAGCAAAAATCTCGACAACAGACTACCTTCCATAATGTCAAGGCTACCATCCATTGGAATAACAAAAATATCGACAACACACTAACTTCCGTAATGAAAAGGCTACCATCACTTAGAGTAACAAAAATCTCGACAACAGACTACCTTCCATAATGACAAGGCTACCATCCATTGGAGTATGAAAGATATCGACAACATACTACCTTCCATAATGACAATGATACCATCCATTGGAGTAACAAAAATCTCGACAACAGACAACCTTCCATAATGACTAGGCTACCATCCTTTGGAGTAACAAATATATCAATAACAGACTACCTTCCATAACGACAAGGCTACAATCCATTGTAGTAACAAAAACCTCGACAATAGACTACCTTCCATAATGACAAGGTTACCATCCATTGTAGTGACAAAAATCTCGATAATTGATTACCTTCCATAATGACAAGGCTAGCATCCATTGGAGTAACAAAAATCTCGACAACATACTACCTTCCATAATGACAAGGCTATAATCTATTATAGTAACAAAAATCTCGACAATAGACTACCTTTCATAATGACAAGGCTACCGTCCATTGGAATAACAAAAATCTCGACAACAGGCTACGTTCCATAATGACAAGGCTACCATTCGTTAGAGTAACAAAAATCTCGACAACAGACTACCTTCCATAATGACAAGGCTACCATCCATTGGAGTAACAATGATATAAACAACATACTACCTTCCATAATGACAAAGCTACCATCCCTTAGAGTAACAAAAATCATGACAACATACTACCTTCCATAATGACAAGGCTACCATCTAATGGAGTAACAAAAATCTCGACAATAGACTACTTTGCATAATGACAAGGCTAGCATCCATTGTTGTAACAAAAATCTCGACAATAGACAGCCTTCCATAATGACAAGGCTACCATCCATTGGAGTAACAAAAATCTCGACAACAGACTACCTTCCGTAATGATAAGGCTACCATCCATTGGAATAACAAAAATATCGACAACACACTAACTTCCATAATGACAAGGCTACCATCCCTTAGAGTAACAAAAATATCGACAATAGACTACCTTCCATAATGACTAGGCTACCATCCATTGGAGTAACAAAGATATCGACAACAGACTACCTTCCATATTGACAAGGCTAAAATCCATTGAAGTAACAAAAATCTCGATAATAGACTACCTTCCATAATGACAAGGCTACCATATATTGTAGTAACAAAAATCTCGACAATAGACTACCTTCCTTAATGACAAGGCTACCATCCATTGGAGTAACAAAAATATCGACAACAGACTACCTTCCATAATGTCAAGGCTACCATCCATTGGAATAACAAAAATATCGACAACACACTACCTTCCATAATGACAACGATACCATCCCTTAGAATAACAAAAATATCGACAACAGACTACCTTCCATAATGACCAGGCTACCATCCATTGTAGTAACAAAAATATCAACAATAGACTACCTTCCATAATGACAAGGCTACAATCCATTGGAGTAACAAAAATCTCAACAACAGACTACCTTCCATAATGTCAAGGCTACCATCCATTGGAATAACAAAAATATCGATAACATACTACCTTCCATAATGAAAAGGCTACCATCCCTTAGAGTAACAAAAATCTCGATAACAAACTACCTTCCATAATGACAAGGCTACCATCCATTGGAGTAAGATAGATATCGACAACATACTACCTTCCATAATGACAATGATACCATCCATTGGAGTAACAAAAATCTCGACAACAAACTACCTTCCATAATGACTAGGCTACCAACCTTTGGAGTAACAAATATATCAATAACACACTACCTTCCATAACGACAAGGCTACAATCCATTATAGTAACAAAAACCTCGACAATAGACTACCTTCCATAATGACTAGGCTACCATCCATTGTAGTGACAAAAATCTCGATAATTGATTACCTTCCATAATGACAAGGCTAGCATCCATTGGAGTAACAAAAATCTCGACAACATACTACCTTCCATAATCACAAGGCTATAATCTATTATAGTAACAAAAATCTCGACAATAGACTACCTTTCATAATGACAAGGCTACCGTCCATTGGAATAACAAAAATCTCGACAACAGACTACGTTCCATAATGACAAGCCTACCATCCGTTAGAGTAACAAAAATCTCGACAACAGACTACCTTCCATAATGACAAGGCTACCATACATTAGATTAACAAAGATATAGACAACATACTACCTTCCATAATGAGAAGGCTACCATCCCTTAGAGTCACAAAATTCATGACAACAGACTACCTTCCATAATGACAAGGCTACCATCCATTGGAATAACAAAAATTTCGGCAGCACACTACATTCCATAATGACAATGCTACCATCTAATGGAGTAACAAAAATCTCGACAATAAACTACTTTTCATAATGACAAGGCTACCATCCATTGTAGTAACAAAAATCTCGATAATAGACTACCTTCCATAATGACAAGGCTACCATCCATTGGAGTAACAAAAATCTCGACAACAGACTACCTTCCATAATGATAAGGCTACCATCCGTTGGAATTACAAAAATATCGACAACACACTAACTTCCATAATGACAAAGCTACCATCACTTAGAGTAACAAAAATCTCGACAATAGACTACCTTCCACAATGACTAGGCTACCATCCATTGGAGTAACAAAGATATCGACAACAGACTACCTTCCATATTGACAAGGCTACGATCCATTGTAGTAACAAAAATCTCGATAACAGACTACCTTCCATAATGACAAGTCTACCATATATTGTAGTAACAAAAATCTCGACAATAGACTACCTTCCTTAATGACAAGGCTACCATCCATTGGAGTAACAAAAATATCGACAACAGACTACCTTTCATAATGTCAACGCTACCATCCATTGGAATAACAAAAATATCGACAACACACTACCTTCCATAATGACAAGGCTACCATCCCTTAGAGTAACAAAAATCTCAACAACAGACTACCTTCCATAATGACAAGGCTACCATCCATTGGAGTAAGAAAGTTCTCAACAACATACTACCTTCCATAATGACAACGATACCATCCATTGGAGTAACAAAAATGTCGACAACAGACTACCTTCCATAATGACAAGGCTACCATCCATTGTAGTAACAATAATATCGACAATAGACTACCTTCCATAATGACAAGGCTACAATCCATTGGAGTAACAAAAATATCGACAACAGACTACCTTCCATAATGTCAAGGCTACCATCCATTGGAATAACAAAAATATCGACAACACACTACCTTCCATAATGAAAAGGCTATTATCCCTTAGAGTAACAAAATCTCGACAACAGACTACCTTCCATAATGACAAGGCTACCATCCATTGGAGTAAGATAGATATCGACAACATACTACCTTCCATAATGACAATGATACCATCCATTGGAGTAACAAAAATCTCGACAGCAGACTACCTTCCATAATGACTAGGCTACTGAAATATATAAAACTCCTAATGAACCTAAAAGAGTGAAAGACGCCCAGAATAAATTGATAATTTTTCGGGACCCCGGTACAATGTCAAGCCATGCGTCTTGTGAACGACAACCAAGTTTTTCTGACCCCCAACTAATGAATTTTGGAACATGAACCAATAAAGCAGACATTACAATTAATACAAGGCCCACTAAAAACACATAAACGTTTATCATAAAATGGGTGCCTCAATTTCATATTTGTACCTGTTCTTTTTTCTTGATTGTTAGATTAATATTTACCATCCCTTGGAGTAACAAATATATCAATAACATACTACCTTCCATAACGACAAGGCTACAATCCATTGTAGTAACAAAAACCTCGACAATATACTACCTTCCATAATGACAAGGCTACCATCCATTGTAGTGACCAAAATCTCGATAATTGATTACCTTCTATAATGACAAGGCTAGCATCCATTGGAGTAACAAAAATCTCGACAACATACTACCTTCCATAATGACAAGGCTATAATCTATTATAGTAACAAAAATCTAGACAATAGACTACCTTTCATAATGACAAGGCTACCGTCCATTGGAATAACAAAAATCTCGACAACATACTATGTTCCATAATGACAAGGCTACCATCCATTAGAGTAACAAAAATCTCGACAACAGACTACCTTCCATAATGACAAGGCTACCATACATTGGAGTAACAAAGATATAGACAACATACTACCTTCCATAATGACAAGGCTACCATCCCTTAGAGTAACAAAAATCATGACAGCAGACTACCTTCCATAATGACAAGGCTACCATCCATTGGAATAACAAAAATTTCAGCAGCACAATACATTCCATAATGACAATGCTACCATCCAATGGAGTAACAAAAATCTCGACAATAGACTACTTTTCATAATGACAAGGCTACCATCCATTGTAGTAACAAAAATCTCGACAATAGACAACCTTCCATAATGACAAGGCTACCATCCATTGGAGTAACAAAAATCTCGACAACAGAGTACCATTCATAATGATAAGGCTACCATCCATTGGAATAACAAAAATATCGACAACACACTAACTTCCATAATGACAAGGCTACCATCCCTTAGAGTAACAAAATCTCGACAATAGACTACCTTCCATAATGACTAGGCTACCATCCATTGGAGTAACAAATAAATCGAAAACAGACTACCTTCCATATTGACAAGGCTACGATCCATTGTACTAACAAAAATCTCGATAACAGACTACCTTCCATAATGACAAGTCTACCATATATTGTAGTAACAAAAATCTCGACAATAGACTACCTTCCTTAATGACACGGTTACCATCCATTGGAGTAACAAAAATATCGACAACAGACTACCTTCCATAATGTCAAGGATACCATCCATTGAAATAACAAAAATATCGACAACACACTACCTTCCATAATGACAAGGCTACCATCCCTTAGAGTAACAAAAGTCTCGACAACAGACTACCTTCCATAATGACAAGGCTACCATCCATTGGAGTAAGAAAGATATCAACAACATACTACCTTTCATAATGACAATGATACCATCCATTGGAGTAACAAAGATATCGACAACAGACTACCTTCCATATTGACAAGGTTACCATCCATTGTAGTAACAAAAATCTCGACAACAGACTACCTTCCATAATGACAAGGCTACCATCCATTGTAGTAACAAAAATCTCGACAGTAGACTACCTTCCATAATGTCAAGGCTACCATCCATTGGAATAACAAAAATATCGACAACACACTACCTTCCATAATGTCAAGGCTATCATCCCTTAGAGTAACAAAAATCTCGACAACAGACTACCTTCCATAATGACAAGGCTACCATCCATTGGAGTAAGAAAGATATAGACAACATACTACCTTCCACAATGACAATGATACCATCCATTGGAGTAAAAAAAATCTCGACAACAGACTACCTTCCATAATGACTAGGCTTCCATCCTTTGGAGTAACAAATATATCAATAACAAACTACCTTCCATAACGACAAGGCTACTATCCATTGTAGTAACAAAAATCTCGACAATAGACTACCTTCCATAATGACAAGGCTACCATCCATTGTAGTGACAAAAATCTCGACAATAGACTACATTCAACAATTACAAGGCTACCATCCAATGGAGTAACAAAAATCTCGACAACAGACTTCCTTCCATAATGACAAGGCTACCATCCATTGGAGTAAGAAAGCTATCGACAACATACTACCTTCCATAATGACAACGATACCATCCATTGGAGTAATAAAAATCTGGACTACAGACTACTTTCCGTATTGACTACGCTACCATCCTTTGGAGTAACAAATATATCAATAATAGACTACCTTCCATAACGACAAGGCTACAATCCATTGTAGTAACAAAAACCTCGACAATATACTACCTTCCATAATGACAAGGCTACCATCCATTGTAGTGACAAAAATCTCGACAATAGATTACCTTCCATAATGATAAGGCTACCATCCATTGGAGTAACAAAAATCTCGACAACATACTACCTTCCATAATGACAAGTCTACAATATATTATAGTAACAAAAATTTCCACAATAGACTAACTTTCATAATGACAAGGCTACCGTCCATGGAATAACAAAAATCTCGACAACAAACTAAGTTCCATAATGACAAGGCTACCATCCCTTAGAGTAACAAAAATCTCGACAACAGACTACCTTCCATAATGACAAGGCTACCATCCATTGGAGTTACAAAGATATCGATAACATACTACCTTCCATAATGAAAAGGCTACCATCCCTTAGAGTAACAAAAATCATGACAACATACTACCTTCCATAATGATAAGGCTACCATCCATTGGAATAACAAAAATATCGACAACACACTACCTTCCATAATGACAAGGCTACCATCCAATGGAGTAACAAAAATCTCGACAATAGACTACCTTCCATAATGACAAGTCTACCATCCATTGGAGTAACTGAAATCACAAGGACAGACTACCTTCCATAATGACAAGGCTACCATCCATTGTAGTAACAAAAATCTCGACAACAGACTACCTTCCATAATGTCAAGGCTACCATCCATTGGAATAACAAAAATATCGACAACACACTACCTTCCATAATGATAAGGCTACCATCCCTTAGTGTAACAAAAGTCTCGACAACAGACTACCTTCCATAATGACAAGGCTACCATCCATTGGAATAACAAAAATTTTGACGGCTGTTTACCTTGGGATTTGGTAAACAACCGCTGATCCTCCAAATGGTTACTTATTTGGTTACTCGCAGGATCGATCAGATTGATCCTAGAACATAGGTTGATTTTGAAGTTTTGATTAAATTGGATAAGGCTTTAAATAAAGAGGTTTCAAGTAAATTGCGTGAAGAAAGGACTTGGTAAAATAAACAAGGCTTAAAGTAAAAGGCTTCGACAGGAATGTAAAGAGGAAAGCAAGTAAATTTCTGGAAAAGTAAATGACTTTGATTAATAAAATTGGTGTTTCACACATACATTTCTCAACAATTCTTTCTCACACGCTGGGTACTCGAATCTATATGAGTGACTTTGTATAGAATTGTGAACACACGCGAGAACTTACATGACTACTACTATTTATACTAAAACATCCCAAGTAACCGTCGGGCAGTTACACTGCTTCGAGATCAATCCACTTGGCACGTTCTCCACGTTCGACGATCCAGATCCTTGCACGTTTGCACGTGGTAACTGCTGGAAACCGTTTTCCCTCCAAACGCTTGAATTTCAAATTGCTCCACTCTGAACCATCAAACACTTTCATCGAGAGACATCTTCGACGAGAAACTCCTTCGACGTCGAAGGCAACCAACTTCTCCCTTGGAAGAAATCTTCTAAGTACTTTGCCATCTTTCGACGGGCATTTCGACAGACTTAGCCAGTCGAAAACATCCTTCAGCTTTAATGGCTGACATCAACAAAACAAAGGTGTCGAATTTAGGAGCCAACAAATTGCCCGCCAAGAATGCCTTATTTCGACTCTGAAAGAAAAAGGCATTCTTTGAAACACCATTCGACACTTGTCTTTTCACGCTTAGTCACAAATTAACTTGTGCACTTTTTGTTGTTTTCTACCAACTATTGGCAATCCCAAAGAAACCATCATTTATCCGTACCTAGGACGTCACTTTCAGTACGGCGTGCAGTACCAAACGTCATTTCAGAATTTGTCATTATGATAATTCCCAAAAACGAGGACGCATGCTGCGTCCCTCTATTTCTGCAGAACGGCTAAAACAACAGGGGGCTGCCACGCGTCCCACTAACTCCTGCAATAATTAAATGGCATTTAATGTCCTTGGTTTTGGGGATTTTCCCCCACTACTATAAATAGCAGTAAGTACCCCATTGTGGGACTTTTTACGCCATCTAGCTCTCAAACTTCCCTGTTTTCATACAACTTGTCATCTTTGCAAAAACATTTCCTCCTTCGCTTCGTCTTCAACCTCAACTCTAACAATGGCATCTGCTTCCAATGCTCCTGGCGCTACTGTACCATCTGAAAATGCTAAACCCAAGGTTTTCGTCACTGCTCCGGTAGTAACTTCTACAGGCAAACGAAGGGTTCCTGAACCCTTGGACATCGCCGTTCGCGATGCCTACTCACGCCATCTTATGATCCCGGTTGGATACTCCAACCAGATCTTTGCAATGTCTGGCCCCATGTATCCAAGTATCTCTGAGGCTATGAAGATCCAGAGCTATTTCCCGGTAGTCGAGAAACTCAAACCGGTTGCATGCGCCAAGAAAGACGCAGAAGACAATGAAGACCCTGCACATGAAAAAATTGACCTCCGCTTCTTCAACAGAGGTGTTAGGGCCTTCAGGTCTTGCCCTAGCCTTACCCCTGATTACGTTGCTTGGCTAGCAAAGATGGAGAAGCACCAAACTTCGATCTGGAAGGATATGGGGATCTTCGACCTGGTGATGTTGTCGAAGACAGGTTTGAACTATTCTCCGGAGATGCTGATAGCTTCTCTGCTGTTCTGGGACTACTCCCACTTTACTTTCCATCTTCCCTGTGGGATGCTAACCCCCACACTCTTCGATGTGGCCGCTATTACTGGCCTTCGACCCACCGAGGATTACTTCGATCCGGAGGAGATGTCGGAGGATCAAATTGGCTTCTCTGAGACCAAACCAACCTATACCACCTTCATAAACCACTATCACGACAGGTCGACAGATACTGTGTCGGATGTCGAACACATAGCGTTTCTAGCCTTATGGCTGACTCGCTTTGTATTTTGCTCGAAGTCTTTACAGGTGACCAAAAAGATGGTCACTCTTGCTACTCAGCTGCATCATCGCCAAAACATCTGTTTGGCAGAACTGATTCTGGCTAGCCTCTATGATTCGATCAGCAATGGGGCAACTCTTCTGAAAATTATAGAGAACAGGGCCAGCTTGCTACTTGCTGGGCCTTTTTGGCTGCTCCAACTGTGGCTCAATGCCACTTTCGAATCTTTCTTGCCTAAGAAGGTTCAGATAAATGAGCAGGCTCCAGCGATAGCGAACAGACGCGTCGAAGGAACCAGGCTGGCTCTGTTGACACCTATGGAAGATGGACTGGAGTTTCAAGAAACCTTCACCAACTTCGTTCTAATGTTTGCTCGAAGGAAAGAGTTTGTTTCAACTATGGCTCCATTTGCTCGACGGCAGGTAGGCCCAGCATGGTTCACAAGGCCACATCCAAGGACGTCGAGTGGTCCTAATGTTGACGAACATACAATACTGTGGGAGGCGTTCCTCACACCAAGGATCATGCCTCTTCGATTCAGGAGCTCTAAGACTCATTTGAGTCTGATTGCATACCAAACCAACCTGGTATCTCGCCAGTTTGGTATTATCCAAACCCTACCTTCTCCGATTTTTCCAAGAGAGAAGTCAATGCTGTACTTCTGCAATGATTACACCGAAGAAGCTGCCATTAAGCATATCGGAAGATATGCTGGTCGAACAGTTCTCTCGTTGTTTGACTACCAGCTCAATTTTCTTTGCTCACCATCCTTCGAGGAGTGGTGGAAAAGCTATTATGCTGAGGAGTTCTTCGACGAGAAGGACTTCATGGATGAGCTGCAGAAGTCTTTTGTCCTTGTGTTGGACAAAATAAAGAAATGTAAGTTCATCCTTTTACATTACTTTGTTTTTTTTCGACTGCTAGCCTGTTAACTTTGTATTTGCTTTCAGTTGTTCGAAAGCCTGTAGCCAAGAAGGCTACAGAAGGCAAACAGGGAGGAGGCCCTTCAACAAAACCTCCACCGCCGGCGAAGACTACAGCGCCGGCGAAGACCACAAGCAACCAACAGGGGGAAGGCTCTTCGAAGAAGCCTTCTATATCGGTAACCAGATTTTTCACTATTTCCTCCTGGCTTTCGATTTTTGACTTTCGATGCAATTATTAAATCGAATTCCCATTGGTTTTCTAGGCACCTTCGCCCAAGAAAAGGCCAGCACTGGTGGTCGAATCTGGGAGCGATGAAGAAAGTGATTCTCCTCCTACCCCTCTAAAGAGGCGAAAGTTGACGAAGGATGCTGCTGTTCCTGCTCCTGCTCCTGAAGGTCGAACCATCAGAATAAAGGTTGCTGGGAGAAAGCCTAGGCCACCTCCAGTGATCATTGAGGAGCCAACGGAGGAGGAACTAAACGTTCTTCTTAACAAGCCTGTCGAAAGCGACAACTCCAGCCCTGGGGATGAAACTAATTTACAGGTAATCTCTTAGACCCTTTTATAACTTAGGTATAGATACCCATATTCGATTGTGTCTCTTTCGATCTCTGAAGATTTGTCTTCTTTCCCTTTTTCAGGACACCACTGAAAGTTCTCCGCCAAGGACCTCTGAAACGCTGGAATCTGCTGAACTCAGCAGGCCACAAGAAAAAGGCTTGGGAAATGACGAAGCCCATACTGAAAATGAGGCCAATGCTGAAACGGTAGAAAAACCAGCGGAGGAACCTCAGATGGAGGAACAACAGCCAGAAGCGGTTCAGGTGGTGGATCTGTCAGAAGAGAATCATGAAGAAAGGGACCAAAGCAATGCTGGCGAAGAAAATCAAGGTGCTGCTGACGAAGAGAACCAAGGTGGCACTGGCGAAGGGCACCAGGGTGACGCTAGCGAAGAGCACCAAGATGACGCTGGCGAAGGGCACCAGGTTGATGCTAGCGAAGAGCACCAAGGTGACGCTGGTACTGCCCCAGTCCGAGTCGAAGAGCAACAAGTCGAGGCACCTAACACTCAACAACCTCAAACCCAAGACAATGTTGTTGCAAGGGTTACCTCAACGAAGCAAAGGTCAAAAGAGGACTTAGAACTCTTGAAACAAACTGACCCTGTTAGCTATCTCAACGCAATCATCGAGAGCAAGAGTTCGTCTGATGCTAGTCAGGAGATTCCTACCCTGTCGGGGAAGTCTACTGAAACCTCTCCTCTCGATGACGCTTTGGCGAAGGTTAAGGCCCAGTTCTTCAAGAAGGACTTGATGAAGGCTTTAGAGGGGGACCCCACTGCTCCATCATACTTGAAGGATGTCTTGAATGCTATCGACTTGTTAGCTGTAGCCCCAGAAGTCTCAGGCTTGATCATGGAGTTACACTCTATGATTGATCAAGTCTCAGCAGATTACAGGCGCCAAAGGGGGTTTAACAGTCAGCTTGAGGTGTTGTATGGCAAAAGCTCCTCTGCGTGGACTGCTGTCTCGGATACGACTTCTCGAATTGCGGAGTTGTCGAAACAAAAAGCATCTACGCAGGAAGAAGTCGATGCCATTGATCGAGAGAATGCTTCCTTCCGGGCACAAATCGCAGAGATAGAAGCGAAGATAAAAGCCAACACTATACGCAAGGAGGAACTTCTTTCGACCATCTCAGACACCGAGAGCCAAACTGAAATCAAACAAGGCCTGGAATTCGCTGAGAGGGCCCAAGGCTTCGACGCTCAGATTGCCAAACTAGTGCAGGAGAACGCCTGGTGCAAGAAAAGGTTGGAGCTGCAGCAAGCCAAGTACATTCGACTCAAGGACTCTCTTCCCTTTTGATTGATTCTCTTTTGTAACCATATTTTGTAACTTATATTTGACAACAATTGCCATCTTGGCTGAAATTTATAAAATTTCCATTTTGGCATTTTTATGGTTAATTTAGTCTTGTTATTTTATTATTTTATTTTTATCTCTTGAAGTGTAGGTTTGTATTTTTTCAAATATTTACCATTTACTCTCAAGAGCCTTTTATCTCCACTTAACTCTTCGACTTCATAGTCTCCACCAGAAAAAGTTTGGACAACTCTGAAGGGTCCTTCCCATTTGGGTGACCATTTCCCCATGCTCCGATCCCTTCGATCCATGGGAAGAATTACCTTCCAAACTAGTTCTTCAGGCAAAAATACCTTAGGTTTTACCTTTTTATTATAAGAGTCTTCTACTCTTTTCTTCTGAAGCCTGAGTAGGTCGAGAGCGCGTAATCTCTCTTCGTCTAAATCCACCAGTTCGTCTAACATCATGTTCCAATAGACTTCAGAAGGAATATCATAATGCCTCTGAACCCTTGCAGATTGAAGACAAATTTCTGCTGGCAACACTGCATCATGGCCAAAAGTTAGCCTATACGGTGTTGTACCAGTAGCTTCTTTTGGGGACGTTCGACAAGCCCACAGAATCTGGTCTAACGTCTTATGCCAATTCTTTGGTTTCTTCCCAACATGCTTTTTTATCAAGCCAATCACCACTTTGTTAGCTGCTTCGACTTGACCATTCGCCTGTGCATAATAAGGCGTGGATGTTAGGAGTTTGAAACCTGTTTCCTGAGCAAATTCCTGCATCTTTCGACCAGTGAAAACTGACCCTTGATCAGTTCTTATCGTCTCAGGGATTCCATACCTAAAGATAATGTTCTTTTGAATAAATTCAATGACATTTTCTTGGTCTACATTGACTAAAGGGACAGCTTCGATCCACTTAGTAAAATAATCAATGCCTACCAATATGTATTTCTGACTCTTTGATGATGCTGGTCGAATCTCTCCAATGAGATCCAACGCCCATCCTTTAAAGGGCCAAGGCTTCACTATCGAGTGAAGTTCGCTTGCTGGTACATGTTGGATGCCTGTATGGACTTGACACTCTTGACAACCCTTGGCGAACTCAACACAATCTTTCAGCACAGTGGGCCAATATAGTCCTTGTCGAAACAACAACCATTTCATCTTATGGCCTGCTTGGTGAGCCCCACATGCCCCAGCATGCATAGTCGAAAGGGCTACGTATGCCTCAGTTTCACTTAAGCATTTTAGCAATACCCCTTCAGGCGTTTTCTTGAATAACTCATTACCCATGAGTACATAACTCAACGCCTTGTACTTTGTTTTTTGTTCTGTCGAAGCTCCTGGATTTTGAAGATAGTCCATAATGGGTCTCCTCCAATCTTGCTCTGACAAATTATCAATGAACGAAATCTCGAAGTTACTGTGATCAGCATATCCTAGTCTCGTCGATTCCAAGTCTGATGGCGATAGACAAGTTGCTTTTACCTTTTCTCGAACTTCGATTGCTCTTTGTAATCTCATTTTTGAAATCTTATACCCAGATGCAATTTGTGCCAAGTCATTGGCTATTTGATTTTCGACTCTAGGTATGTGTCGAATATTGATCGTTTCAAATTTTTTCAATAAACGATTTGCTATCACAAAGTACATAATGAGATTCTCTCTTATGCATTTATATTCTTTTGTGACTTGCTTAATGACTAAATCTGAGTCTCCCATGATTTCGACTCGAGTTGCCCCCAATTCCAACAATATCTCAAGGCCAGTAATTAGAGCTTCATACTCAGCCTCATTGTTCGAACATGAACCTGATATTTTGTACTTGAATGTTGTTGGAATTTTATCTGGAGAAATAATCAAGACTCCTACCCCTGTTCCATCTTTATGGCTGGAACCATCGAAGTAGAATTTCCAAGGATCTATCTCCACATAATTAATATCCTCGACTTGAATTGAGTGGTCGACTATGAAGTCTGCAACCACTTGTCCTTTTACTGCCTTAAGAGGCATAAAGGTCAAGTAGTATTCAGTTAATGCTAATGCCCACTTGCCAATTCGACTGTGCAAGATAGGTTTCGACAACAAATACTTGAAAACATCAAAATGAGACGAAACATACACATCAACTGGTTTTATATACTGCTTGAGTTTTGTACAAGAGAAATACAGACATAGACACAATTTTTCAACTTCACTATATCTAGTTTCTGCATCGTTCAAAACTCTACTGAGATAATAAATGGGTCTTTCGACTCCATTCTCATCCTCTTGGGCTAACATGCTTCCCAGAGTTGTGTCGGATGCAGCTATGTACAATCTCATACTCCTATTGCTACAAGGAGGCACCAAAATAGGTGGCTTAGTGAGGTACCCTTTGATTTTGTCGAAGGCTTCTTGTTGCTCCTGCCCCCATTCGAACCCCTCTTTATTCAGTCGAAGTAAGGGTGAAAAGGCCTGAGCTTTCCCACTTAGATTAGATATAAACCTCCTTAAGAAATTTATCTTGCCTAAGAGAGATTGCAATTCCTTCTTATTCGATGGCGCTTTCGCTTCCAGAATTGCCTTCGTCTTGTTCTGGTTGATTTCGATTCCTTTCTTGTGGACAACGAAGCCCAAGAAATCTCCAGCTTTCACGCAGAACGCACACTTCAAAGGGTTCATCTTCAGACCATGTTCTCTCATTCTTTCTAATGATTGTCGAAGGTGGTCAATATGATTCTTCCTGGAAACAGATTTTATAACAATATCATCAATATATACTTTCATAAAAGTGTTAATCAAATCATGGAAGATAGTATTCATTGCTCGCTGGTACGTTGCCCCAGCGTTTTTTAGGCCAAAAGGCATCACTACCCATTCGTAAGTGCCTAAGGACCCAGGGCATCGAAACGCTGTTTTCGACACATCCTCCTCAGCAATGAATATTTGATTATATCCTGAATAACCATCGAGCATACTCAGTTATTCATAGCCAGCAGCAGAATCGACTAGCATTTCCGCCATAGGCATAGGATATTCATCTTTGGGTGTAGCAGCATTCAAATCACTGAAATCTATGCATACCCTTAACGTACCATTTTTCTTAATTACTGGCACAATGTTTGCAATCCATTCGACATACCTTGTAACACGGATGAATTTGCATTTCAGAAGTCTTTCGACCTCCGTTTTGATCTTCGACAGTATTTCTGGAGCGAAGCTCCTTGGATTTTGCTTGATTGGCTTCTTCCCAGGTTTGATTGGCAACTGAAGTTCTACCAATCCTCTGTCGAGACCAGGCATTTCGTCATAATCCCATGCAAAACAGTCTTTAAACTCTTTCAGCAATTGGATTACTTCCAACCTAAGTTCTGGATCGATTTTGGCGCTGATATAAGTTGGCCTTTTCTCTGATCCTTCGCCTAAGTTGATTTCTTCTAAAGGGTCTTGCGCTAACATTTTAATGTTGTTCGCCAATGGGTCCTTTTCGAAGCCCAAAGGCTCATCGTCATAGATGGCGTCGAGCCTCTGTTCCTGCATTTCTTCTGGCATGATATCAGGAGGATTTGGATCGAAATCCTTTCCTGGGCCTACAGCAGATAATTGTTGCTCATTGGCCTGTGTGGCCATGTACTTTACTTCGGCTTCGAGAGCCGTTATCATCTTGGTTTCGGCTACATAAGCCGAAATTCGCTTCAAAGATTGCGACTCAGTCATTATCACTGAATTCGCTTCCCCAACCAGTTGGTTGGATATCAGTTAACCCACTGAAGTCTATGTGGGACAAGTCTTCTCTGTCCCATTGGAAACAATGCTCAGGATGCAGGTATAGGGAACAAAAGGTGTTTGGCGCTGGCGCCATGTCGAAGTCAGGTGTTGGACATGGCCCTATGTGAGCCAAGTTCTTGTCGAAATCTGCCAAACCCAGGTGATTCACTTCGCCAAGGTAATAGCTTTGATCTGCCTCTATGTTTTCGACCATCCCATCTGGACGCCATAGCAGCAGCCTTTGGTGCATCGATGAAGGCACAGCGCCAACACCATGAATCCATTCACGGCCCAACAAAAGATTGTAGTTAGGTTTGGCCGATATGACCATAAACATCGTTGGTCGAAGGATCGACCCTACTTTGATATCTAGCTGGATCACTCCCATAGTGGTCCCTATGCCGCCCTCGTAGTTCGACAGGACCATGTTGTGAGGCTTAATGTCCTCATCCCTTTTGCCAATTTTCCTTAGCATAGAGTGAGGAATAATGTTAATGGTTGCCCCACAATCCACCAATATTTTATTCACAGTAGTTTCTTCGAGTTTAGCCCTTATGAATAAAGGCTTGAGGTGATTTTTCATCGCCTCTGTAGGTGGCTCGAAGAAGCCATTTTGTTCCTCAGTAGTGCCATTGTCCATGACAAAATAGCACACTGGCCTATGTTTGGCCATTTCTTGCTCCACTTCCCAGTCACTTGCTTCGACTTCTACCTGTCGATTGAATTCTCTGGGCAGCACTGAAACTATATTCACCATTATGTCCAAAGTATCATCAGACTCAGCATCATCTTCGTCTTCGACTTCACTTTGGTTAGGCCAAACTAGCCTGTTGGTTACTGGCTCTCTTTCTAGAGGTTTCCTTTGCTTCCTTTGAGGAACGTTCGAACTGGTTTCTGCCTTTGGTTCGTTGGCAGCCTCCCTTTCAGCTTTTCGTCTCCTTTGATATCTCCTCCATTGAGATCGAGACATGGGACTTTTACCTTTGTAATTGCTGGACACTTGTGCTACCTTAGGTGCAGCAGCTTGAGGCTCTTTCTTTTGAGTCAAAGAGGAACCTCTTGGCACATCGAAAGAATGCCATTTCTCCTTACTTGGCCTTTTCCGACCAGAGGTTCTGTACCAAGTATCTACTGGCACATTTGTTGGAGGCCTAAAAGTCAATGGCCTCTTTTCTTGGTTAGAACCTCTTTGGGAGGCTCTTCTGGGATCATGTCGAAGGTCAACATTCTCCCTTCTCTTATTCGCTGCCCTTACGCCTTGAATGTGCTCAGCAGCTTTTTTATCAAAGATCGAACTGCATCTTGGACACAGCATCACCTCTGATTTCTTTTTCTGGCATCTTTGTAGAAAATCTGCCAAGTTTTCATTTTCCCGAGGGAAAGCAGTCTTATTAGCTTGTTCTTTCCTCATGGCCTCTGCTGATGCTTTTGGGTCAGAAAGTTAGACCATGTTGATATTCATTGTATCTTTGTTAGCAAGAGTTAACTGCTTCATTTGTATCTCCAGATTCTCCTTCTGGCCTTGAACAGTGGCCACGTGGGAACTAGGTTTTGATCCAGTTTTTTGTGCTTCAACGGTCTCTGACTTCGGGTTTTCGACCGCTTTCTGGACAGCTTCAATTGTCTTCCTGGATAAATTTCCAGAAAAACTGCCAAAGATTGGCATGTTGATGTGGTCCTTTGAGACTTCGACCATGGTAATTCCTGGCTTCTTCGACTGGATCCTGGTTGCCTCTATCACGTTCACCTCAGAGGGTTCAGCATAGTGGGCTTCAGCCCGCAATGGATTTGAGTCGACAGCCATGGGGGATTTGTCAGCAAACTTCAATCTCCCTTCTTCGATAGCGTCTTGCACAAGGTTCCTGAAAAGAAAACATTGAGAAGTTTTATGGCCCAAAAAATTATGATATTGGCAAAAACCTCTCTTCTTTCTTTGATCAAGAGGAGGCACTTTTACCCCTGGGGGTACTATCATTTGGCCATCTTTAACCAGCAAGTCGAATATTTCATCACATTTTGTGATGTCAAAACTATAAGTCTTTTTTGGGAACCTATCGTTGGTCCTTTCTGGACCAATGGGATTTTTCCCATTTGAGGGGACTAACAGTTTACAAGAGTATGGTGGCCCTTGTTTCAGTTCTGCTAAATCGACTTCTCCTTCTTCGACAGTTAAAGTATCGTCGAAGGATTCTAGATCTTCGTCATCCATCTCAACGTACGCTATTCTCTCTCTCTTGTGAGTTTTCGTTGCCTTAGCTTTTTCAGCTTTGAGGCGTTCTACCTGTCGAACTCTATCGGCCAGTTGGGCCATGTCTCTTAGGTACTGGGTGTCTAGCTTCTTCCTAATGGAATAATCTAAACCGCCTGCGGCTATTTCGACCAACTCATGTTCTGGAACTTGTGTAAAACATCTCGCCTTGAGCAACCTAAACCTATTTAGATATTCGTCTATAGGTTCAGTGAAACGTCTCTTCACACTGGCCAGTTGTTTCAGGCTTATCTTGGTTTGCCCCATGTAGAATTGTTCATGGAACAATCTTTCCAACTGGGTCCAATGATGGATCGAATTGGGGGGGAGAGTTGTAAACCAAGTAAAAGCGTTCTTTGTTAAAGAACTTGGGAAGTAATTGATCCTTAGGTTTTCGTTATTCGAAATGTCACCCGCTTCGATCAAATATCTCGCCACATGCTCGACAGTAGATTATGTCGTGTCCCCAGAGAACTTAGTAAATTTGGGGACTTTGCATCTAGGAGGTAAGTCCGTTTGTAACACGTATTCCGATAATGGAGATGTAAAGTTGGGCTTTCGAAAGCCCATGTTCATCCCATTCTGAGTCATGATCCTTTCAATCATGGTTGCCAGATTGTTTTCCAAACCCATGTTTTGGTACTGGATATGCTGAACCACTTCGTCAGCATTTTGGTTTCTGTTAACTAACCTTACCTCTGGGGCTATTACCCTAGGTTCCTCGACAGGTTGTTCCAATCGTGCCCTAAGGTTTTCTTGACAATAGACTACCTTCCATAATGACAAGGCTACCATCCATTGGAGTAACAAAAATCTCGACAACAGACTACCTTCCATAATGTCAAGGCTACCATCCATTGGAATAACAAAAATATCGACAACACACTACCTTCCATAATGATAAGGCTACCATCCCTTAGTGTAACAAAAGTCTCGACAACAGACTACCTTCCATAATGACAAGGCTACCATCCATTGGAATAACAAAAATTTCGACAACACACTACATTTCATAATGACAATGCTACCATCCAATGGAGTAACAAAAATCTCGACAATAGACTACTTTTCATAATGACAAGGCTACCATCCATTGGAGTAACAAAGATATCGACAACAGACTACCTTCCATATTGACAAGGCTACAATCCATTGTAGTAACAAAAATCTCGACAACAGACTACCTTCCATAATGACAAGGCTACCATCCATTGTAGTAACAAAAATCTCGACAATAGACTACCTTCCTTAATGACAACGGTGCCATCCATTGGAGTAATAAAAATATCGACAACAGACTACCTTCCATAATGTCAAGGCTACCATCCATTGGAATAACAAAAATATCGATAACACATTACCTTCCATAATGACAAGGCTACCATCCCTTAGAGTAACAAAAATCTCGACAACAGACTACCTTCCATAATGACAAGGCTACCATCCATTGGAGTAAGAAAGATATCGACAACATACTACCTTCCATAATGACAACGATACCATCCATTGGAGTAACAAAAATGTCGATAACAGACTACCTTCCATAATGACAAGGCTACCATCCATTGTAGTAACAAAAATATCGACAATAGACTACCTTCCATAATGACAAGGCTACCATCCATTGGAGTAACAAAAATCTCGACAACAGACTACCTTCCATAATGTCAAGGCTACCATCCATTCGAATAACAAAAATATCGACAACACACTACCTTCCATAATGAAAAGGCTACCATCCCTTAGAGTAACAAAAATCTCGACAACATACTACCTTCCATAATGACAAGGCTACCATCCATTGGAGTAAGAAAGATATCGACAACATACTACCTTCCATAATGACAATGATACCATCCATTGGAGTAACAAAAATCTCGACAACAGACTACCTTCCATAATGACTAGGCTACCACCCTTTGGAGTAAAAAATATATCAATAACAGACTACCTTCCATAACGACAAGGCTACAATCCATTGTAGTAACAAAAACCTCGACAATAGACTACCTTCCATAATGACAAGGATACCATCCATTGTAGTGACAAAAATATCGATAATTGATTACCTTCCATAATGACAAGGCTATAAACTATTATAGTAACAAAAATCTCGACAATAGACTACCTTTCATAATGACAAGGTTACCGTCCATTGGAATAATAAAAATCTCGACAACAGACTACGTTCCATAATGACAAGGCTACCATCCGTTAAAGTAACAAAAATCTCGACAACAGATTACCTTCCATAATGACAAGGCTACCATCCATTAGAGTAACAAAGATATAGACAACATACTACCTTCCATAATGACAAGGCTACAATCCCTTAAAGTAAAAAAAATCATGACAACAGACTACCTTCCATAATAACAAGGCTACCATCCATTGGAATAACAAAAATTTCGACAATACAGTACATTCCATAATGACAATGCTACCATCCAATGGAGTAACAAAAATCTCGACAATAGACTACTTTTCATAATGACAATGCTACCATCCATTGTAGTAACAAAAATATCGACAATAGACTACCTTCCATATTGACAAGGCTATAATCCATTGTAGTAACAAAAATCTCGATAACAGACTACCTTCCATAATGACAAGGCTACCATATATTGTAGTAACAAAAATCTTGACAATAGACTACCTTCCTTAATGACAAGGCTACCATCCATTGGAGTAACAAAAATATCGACAATAGACTACCTTCCATAATGTCAAGGCTACCATCCATTGGAATAACAAAAATATCGAAAACACACTACCTTCCATAATGACAAGGCTATCATCCCTTAGAGTAACAAAAATCTCGACAACAGACTTCCTTCCATAATGACAAGGCTGCCATCCATTAGAGTAAGAAAGATATCAACAACATACTACCTTCCATAATGACAACGATACCATCCATTGGAGTAACAAAAATATCGACAACAGACTACCTTCCGTATTGACTACGCTACCATCCTTTGGAGTAACAAATATATCAATAACAGACTACCTTCCATAACGACAAGACTACAATCCATTGTAGTAACAAACACCTCGACAATAGACTACCTTCCATAATGACAAGGCTACCATCCATTGTAGTGACAAAAATCTCGACAATAGATTACCTTCCATAATGATAAGGCTACCATCCATTGGAGTAACAAAAATCTCGACAACATACTACATTCCATAATGACAAGTCTACAATATATTATAGTAACAAAAATTTCCACAATAGACTAACTTTAATAATTACAAGGCTACCGTCCATGGAATAACAAAAATCTCAACAACAAACTAAGTTCCATAATGACGAGGCTACCATCCCTTAGAGTAAGAAAGATATTGACAACATACTACCTTCCATAATGAAAAGGCTACCATCCCTTAGAGTAACAAAAATCATGACAACAGACTACCTTCCATAATGACAAGGCTACCATCCATTGGAGTAACAAAAATATCGACAACACACTACCTTCCATAATGACAAGGCTACCATCCAATGGAGTAACAAAAATCTCGACAATAGACTACCTTCCATAATGACAAGTCTACCATCCATTGGAGTACCAAAAATCTGAGCAACAGACTACCGTCCGTAATGACATGGATACCAACCATTGGAGTAACTGAAATCACAAGGACAGACTACCTTCCATAAGGACAAGGCTACCATCCATTGCAGTAAAAAAAATATCGACAACAGACTACCTTCCATAATAACAAGGCTACCATCCATTGTTGTAACAAAAATCAGGACAACAAACTACCTTCCATAATGTCAAGGATACAATCCATTGGAGTAAAAAATATCTCGACAACATACTACCTTCCATAATGACAAGTCTACAATCTATTATAGTAACAAAAATCTCGACAACAGACTACCTTCCATAATAACAAGGCTATCATCCATTGGAATAACAAAAATATCGACAACACACTACCTTCCATAATGACAAGGCTACCATACAATGGAGTAACAAAAATCTAGACAACAGACTACCTTCCATAATGACAAGGCTACCATCCATTGGAGTAAGAAAGATATCAACAACATACTACCTTCCATAATGACAAGGATGCCATCCATTGGAGTAACAAAAATCTCAACAACAGACTACCTTCCATAATGACTAAGCAACCATCCTTTGGAGTAACAAAGATATCGATAACAGACTTCCTTTCATAAAGACAAGGCTACCATCCATTAGAGTAACAAAAATCTTGACAACATACTACCTTCCATAATGACAAGGCTATAATCTATTATAGGAACAAATATCTCGAAAATAGACTACCTTTCATAATGATAAGGCTACCGTCCATTGGAATAACAAAAATCTCGACAACAGACTACGTTCCATAATGACAAGGCTACCATCCCTTAGAGTAACAAAAATCATGACAACAGACTACCTTCCACAATGACAAGGCTACCATCCATTGGGATAACAAAAATATTGACAACACACTACATTCCATAATGACAAGGCTACCATCCAATGGAGTAACAAAAATCTCGACAACAGACTACCTTCCATAATGACAAGGCTACCATCCATTGGAATAACAAAAATATTGATAAGACACTAACTTCCATAATGACAAGGCTAACATCCCTTAGAGAAACAAAAATCTCGATAATAGACTACCTTCCATAATGACTAGGCTACCATGCATTAGAGTAACAAAGATATTGACAACAAACTACCTTCCATATTGACAAGGCTACAATCCATTGTAGTAACAAAAATCTCGACAACAGACTACCTTCCATAATGACAAGGCTACCATCCATTGTAGTAACAAAAATCTCGACAATAGACTACCTTCCATAATGACAAGGCTACCATCCATTGGAGTAAAAAAAATCTTGACAACAGACTACCTTCCATAATGTCAAGGCTACCATCCATTGGAATAACAAAAATATCGACAACACACTACCTTCCATAATGACAAGGCTACCATCCCTTAGAGTAACAAAAATCTCGACAACAGACTACCTTCCATAATGACAAGGCTACCATCCATTAGAGTAAGAAAGATATCGACAACATACTACCTTCCATAATGACAATGATACCATCCATTGGAGTAACAAAAATCTCGACAACATACTACCTTCCATAATGACAAGGCTACCATCCAATGGAGTAACCAAGATATCGACAAAAGACTACCTTCCATAAAGACAAGGCTAACATCCATTGGAGTAACAAAAATCTCGACAATAGACTATCTTCCATAATGACTAAGGTACCATCCTTTGGAGTAACAAAGATATCGATAACAGTCTTCCTTCCATAACGACAAGTCTACAATCCATTGTAGTAACAAAAATCTCGACTACAGACTACCTTCCATAATGACAAGGCTACCACAGATTGTACTGACAAACATCTCGACAGTAGACTACCTTCCATAATGACAAGGATATTATCCATTAGAGTTACAAAAATCTCGACAACATACTACCTTCCATAATGACAAGGCTATAATCTATTATAGGAACAAAAATCTCGACAATAGACTACCTTTCATAATGACAAGGCTACCGTCCATTGGAATAACAAAAATCTCGACAACAGACTATGTTCCATTATGACAAGGCTACCATCCCTTAGAGTAACAAAAATCATGACAACAGACTACCTTCCATAATGACAAGGCTACCATCCATTGGAATAACAAAAATATCGACAACACACTACATTCCATAATGACAAGGCTACCATCCAATGGAGTAACAAAAATCTCGACAACAAACTACCTTCCATAATGACAAGGCTACCATCCATTGTAGTAACAAAGATATCAACAACATACCACATTCCATAATGACAAGGCTACCATCCATTGGAATAAAAAAAATATCGACAACACACTACATTCCATAATGACAAGGCTACCATCCATTGGAGTAACAAAAATCTTGACAACAGACTACCTTCCATAATGACAAGGCTACCATCCATTGGAATAATAAAAATATCGACAACACACTACCTTCCATAATGATAAGGCTACCATCCCTTAGAGTAACAAAAATCTTGACAACAGACTACCTTCCATAATGACAAGGCTACCATCCATTGGAGTAGGAAAGATATCGACAACATACTACCTTCCATAATGACAAGGATACCATCCATTGGAGTAACAAAAATCTAGACAACAGACTACCTTCCATAATGACTAGGCTACCATCCTTTGGAGTAACAAATATATCAATAACAAACTACCTTCCATAACGACAAGGCTACTATCCATTGTAGTAACAAAAATCTCGACAATAGACTACCTTCCATAATGACAAGTCTATCATCCATTGTAGTGACAAAAATCTCGACAATAGACTACATTCCACAATGACAAGGCTACCATCCATTGGAGAAACAAAAATCTCGGAAACAGACTTCCTACCATAATGACAAGGCTACCATCCATTGGAGTAAGAAAGATATCGATAACATACTACCTTCCATAATGACAATGATACCATCCATTGGAGTAACAAAAATATCGACAACAGACTACCTTCCATAATGACTATGCTACCATCCTTTGGAGTAACAAATATATCAATAATAGACTACCTTCCATAACCACAAGGCTACAACCCATTGTAGTAACAAAAACCTCGACAATAGACTACCTTCCATAATGACAAGGCTACCATCCATTGTAGTGACAATAATATCGACAATAGATTACCTTCCATAATGATAAGGCTACCATCTATTGGAGTAACAAAAATCACGACAACATACTACTTTCCATAATGACAAGTCTACAATATATTATAGTAACAAAAATTTCCACAATAGACTAACTTTCATAATGACAAGGCTACCGTCCATGGAATAACAAAAATCTTGACAACAAACTAAGTTCCATAATGACAAGGCAACCATCCCTTAGAGTAACAAAAATCTCGACAACAGACTACCTTCCATAATGACAAGGCTACCATCCATTGGAGTAACAAAGATATCGAAAACATACTACCTTCCATAATGATAAGGATACCATCCATTGGAGTAACAAAAATCTCGAGATCAGACTACCTTCCATAATGACAAGGCTACCACACATTGTAGTGACAAACATCTCGACAATAGACTACCTTCCATAATGACAAGGATATCATCCATTAGAGTTACAAAAATCTCGACAACATACTACCTTCCATAATGACAAGGCTATAATCTATTATAGGAACAAAAATCTCGACAATAGACTACCTTTCATAATGACAAGGCTACAGTCCATTGGAATAACAAAAATCTCGACAACAGACTATGTTCCATAATGACAAGGCTACCATCCCTTAGAGTAACAAAAATCATGACAACAGACTACCTTCCATAATGACAAGGCTACCATCCATTGGAATAACAAAAATATCGACAGCACACTACATTCCATAATGACAAGGCTACCATCCAATGGAGTAACAAAAATCTCGACAACCAACTACCTTCCATAATGACAAGGCTACCATCCATTATAGTAACAAAGATATCAACAACATACCACATTCCAAAATGACAAGGCTACCATCCATTGGAATAACAAAAATATCGACAACACACTACATTCCATAATGACAAGGCTACCATCCATTGGAGTAACAAAAATCTCGACAACAGACTACCTTCCATAATGACAAGGCTACCATCCATTGGAATAACAAAAACATCGACAACACACTACCTTCCATAATGATAAGGCTACCATCCCTTAGAGTAACAAAAATCTCGACAACAGACTACCTTCCATAATGACAAGGCTACCATCCATTGGAGTAAGAAAGATATCGACAACATACTACCTTCCATAATGACAAGGATACCATCCATTGGAGTAAGAAAAATCTCGACAACAGACTACCTTCCATAATGACTAGGCTACCATCCTTTGGAGTAACAAATATATCAATAACAAACTACCTTCCATAACGACAAGGCTACTATCCATTGTAGTAACAAAAATCTCGACAATAGACTACCTTCCATAATGACAAGGCTATCATCCATTGTAGTGACAAAAATCTCGACAATAGACTACATTCCACAATGACAAGGCTACCATCCATTGGAGAAACAAAAATCTCGGAAACAGACTTCCTACCATAATGACAAGGCTACCATCCATTGGAGTAAGAAAGATATCGATAACATACTACCTTCCATAATGACAATGATACCATCCATTGGAGTAACAAAAATCTCGACAACAGACTACCTTCCATAATGACTATGCTACCATCCTTTGGAGTAACAAATATATCAATAATAGACTACCTTCCATAACCACAAGGCTACAACCCATTGTAGTAACAAAAACCTCGACAATAGACTACCTTCCATAATGACAAGGCTACCATCCATTGTAGTGACAAAAATCTCGACAATAGATTACCTTCCATAATGATAAGGCTACCATCTATTGGAGTAACAAAAATCACGACAACATACTACTTTCCATAATGACAAGTCTACAATATATTATAGTAACAAAAATTTCCACAATAGACTAACTTTCATAATGACAAGGCTACCGTCCATGGAATAACAAAAATCTCGACAACAAACTAAGTTCCATAATGACAAGGCAACCATCCCTTAGAGTAACAAAAATCTCGACAACAGACTACCTTCCATAATGACAAGGCTACCATCCATTGGAGTAACAAAGATATCGAAAACATACTACCTTCCATAATGATAAGGATACCATCCATTGGAGTAACAAAAATCTCGACAACAGACTACCTTCCATAATGACAAGGCTACCACACATTGTAGTGACAAACATCTCGACAATAGACTACCTTCCATAATGACAAGGATATCATCCATTAGAGTTACAAAAATCTCGACAACATACTACCTTCCATAATGACAAGGCTATAATCTATTATAGGAACAAAAATCTCGACAATAGACTACCTTTCATAATGACAAGGCTACAGTCCATTGGAATAACAAAAATCTCGACAACAGACTATGTTCCATAATGACAAGGCTACCATCCCTTAGAGTAACAAAAATCATGACAACAGACTACCTTCCATAATGACAAGGCTACCATCCATTGGAATAACAAAAATATCGACAGCACACTACATTCCATAATGACAAGGCTAACATCCAATGGAGTAACAAAAATCTCGACAACAAGCTACCTTCCATAATGACAAGGCTACCATCCATTGTAGTAACAAAGATATCAACAACATACCACATTCCATAATGACAAGGCTACCATCCATTGGAATAACAAAAATATCGACAACACACTACATTCCATAATGACAAGGCTACCATCCATTGGAGTAACAAAAATCTCGACAATAGACTACCTTCCATAATGACAAGGCTACCATCCATTGGAATAACAAAAACATCGACAACACACTGCCTTCCATAATGATAAGGCTACCATCCCTTAGAGTAACAAAAATCTCGACAACAGACTACCTTCCATAATGACAAGGCTACCATCCATTGGAGTAAGAAAGATATCGACAACATACTACCTTCCATAATGACAAGGATACCATCCATTGGAGTAAGAAAAATCTCGACAACAGACTACCTTCCATAATGACTAGGCTACAATCCTTTGGAGTAACAAATATATCAATAACAAACTACCTTCCATAACGACAAGGCTACTATCCATTGTAGTAACAAAAATCTCGACAATAGACTACATTCCATAATGACAAGTCTACCATCCATTGTAGTGACAAAAATCTCGACAATAGACTACATTCCATAATGACAAGGCTACCATCCATTGGAGTAACAAAAATCTCGGCAACAGACTTCCTACCATAATGACAAGGCTACCATCCATTGGAGTAAGAAAGATATCGATAACATACTACCTTCCATAATGACAACGATACCATCCATTGGAGTAACAAAAATCTTGACAACAGACTACCTTCCATAATGACTATGCTACCATCCTTTGGAGTAACAAATATATCAATAACAAACTACCTTCCATAACCACAAGGCTACAACCCATTGTAGTAACAAAAACCTCGACAATAGACTACCTTCCATAATGACAAGGCTACCATCCATTGTAGTGACAAAAATCTCGAAAATAGAGTACCTTCCATAATGATAAGGCTACCATCCATTGGAGTAACAAAAATCTCGACAACATACTACTTTCCATAATGACAAGTCTACAATATATTATAGTAACAAAAATTTCCACAATAGAGTAACTTTCATAATGACAAGGCTACCGTCCATGGAATAACAAAAATCTCGACAACAAACTAAGTTCCATAATGACAAGGCGACCATCCCTTAGAGTAACAAAAATCTCGACAACAGACTATCTTCCATAATGACAAGGCTACCATCCATTGGAATAACAAAAATATCGATAACACACTACCTTCCATAATGACAAGGCTACCATCCATTGAAGTAACAAAAATCTCGACAATAGACTACCTTCCATAATGACAAGTCTACCATCCATTGGAGTACCAAAAATCTGAGCAACAGACTACCGTCCGTAATGACAAGGATACCAACCATTGGAGTAACTGAAATCTCAAGGACAGACTACCTTCCATAAGGACAAGGCTACCATCCAGTGCAGTAACAAAAATATTGACAACAGACTACCTTCCATAATGACAAGGCTACCATCCATTGTTGTAACAAAAATCAGGACAACAAACTACCTTCCATAATGTCATGGATACAATCCATTGGAGTAAAAAAAATCTCGACAACATACTACCTTCCATAATGACAAGTCTACAATCTATTATAGTAACAAAAATCTCGACAACAGACTACCTTCCATAATGACAAGGCTACCACACATTGTAGTGACAAACATCTCGACAATAGACTACCTTCCATAATGACAAGGCTACCATCCATTAGAGTAACAAAAATCTGGACAACATACTACCTTCCATAATGACATGGTTATAATCTATTATAGGAACAAATATCTTGACAATAGACTACCTTTCATAATGACAAGGCTACCGTCCATTGGAATAACAAAAATCTCGACAACAGACTACGTTCCATAATGACAAGGCTACAATCCCTTAGAGTAACAAAAATCATGAAAACAGACTACCTTCCACAATGACAAGGCTACCATCCATTGGGATAACAAAAATATCGACAACACACTACATTCCATAATGACAAGGCTACCATCCAATGGAGTAACAAAAATATCGACAACAGACTACCTTCCATAATGACAAGGCTACCATCCATTGGAATAACAAAAATATTAACAACACACTAACTTCCATAATGACAAGGCTAACATCCCTTAGAGAAACAAAAATCTCGATAATAGACTACCTTCCATAATGACAAGGCTACCATCCATTGGAGTAAGAAAGATATCGACAACATACTACCTTCCATAATGACAAGGATACGATCCATTGTAGTAACAAAAATCTCGACAACAGGCTACCTTCCATAATGACAAGGCTACCATCCATTGTAGTAACAAAAATCTCGACAATAGACTACCTTCCATAATGACAAGGCTACCATCCATTGGAATAAAAAAAATCTTGACAACAGACTACCTTCCATAATGTCAAGGCTTCCATCCATTGGAATAACAAAAATCTCGACTACAGACTACCTTCTATAATGACAAGGCTACCATCCATTAGAGTAAGAAAGATATCGACAACATACTACCTTCCATAATGACAATGATACCATCCATTGGAGTAACAAAAATCTCGACAACAGACTACCTTCCATAATGACTAGGCTACCATCCTTTGTAGTAACAAATATATCGATAACAGACTACCTTCCATAACGACAAGGCTAAAATCCATTTTAGTAACAAAAGTCTCGACAATAGACTACCTTCCAAAATGACAAGGCTACCATCCATTGTAGTGACAAAAATCTTGACAATAGACTACATTCCACAATAACAAGGCTACCATCCATTTGAGTAACAAAAATCTCGACAACATACTACCTTCCATAATGACAAGGATACCATCCAATGGAGTAACAAAGATATCGATAACATAGTACCTTCCATAATGACAAGGCTACCATCCCTTAGAGTAAAAAAAATCATGACAACAGACTACCTTCCATAATAACAAGGCTACCATCCATTGGAATAACAAAAAATATCGACAACACACTACCTTCCATAATGACAAGGCTACCATCCAATGGAGTAACAAAAATCTCGACAAAAGACTACCTTCCATAATGACAAGGCTAACATCCATTGGAGTAAGAAAGATATCGAAAATATACTACCTTCCATAATGACAAGGATACCATCCATTGGAGTAACAAAAATCTCGACAATAGACTACCTTCCATAATGACTAAGCTACCATCCTTTGGAGTAACAAAGATATCGATAACAGTCTACCTTCCATAACGACAAGTCTACAATCCATTGTAGTAACAAAAATCTCGACAACATACTACCTTCCATAATGATAAGGCTACCACACATTGTAGTGACAAACATCTCGACAATAGACTACCTTCCATAATGACAAGGATATCATCCATTAGAGTTACAAAAATCTCGACAACATACTACCTTCCATAATGACAAGGCTATAATCTATTATAGGAACAAAAATCTCGACAATAGACTACCTTTCATAATGACAAGGCTACCATCCCTTAGAGTAACAAAAATCATGACAACAGACTACCTTCCATAATGACAAGGCTACCATCCATTGGAATAACAAAAATATCGATAACACACTACATTCCATAATGACAAGGCTACAATCCAATGGAGTAACAAAAACTCGACAACAGACTACCTCCCATAATGACAAGGCTACCATCCATTGTAGTAACAAAGATATCAACAACATACCACCTTCCATAATGACAAGGCTACCATCCATTGGAATAACAAAAATATCGACAACACACTACATTCCATAATGACAAGGCTACCATCCATTGGAGTAACAAAAATCTCGACAATAGACTACCTTCCATAATGAAAAGGCTACCATCCATTGGAATAACAAAAATATCGACAACACACTACCTTCCATAATGATAAGGCTATCATCCCTTATAGTAACAAAAATATCGACATCAGACTACCTTCCATAATGACAAGGCTACCATCCATTGGAGTAAGAAAGATATCGACAACATACTACCTTCCATAATGACAAGGATACGATCCATTGGAGTAACAAAAATCTCGACAACAGACTACCTTCCATAATGACTAGGCTACCATCCTTTGGAGTAACAAATATATCAATAACAAACTACCTTCCATAACGACAAGGCTACTATCCATTGTAGTAACAAAAATCTCGATAATAGACTACCTTCCATAATGACAAGGCTATCATCCATTGTTGTGACAAAAATCTCGACAATAGACTACATTCCACAATGACAACGCTACCATCCATTGGAGTAACAAAAATCTCGGAAACAGACTTCCTACCATAATAACAAGGCTACCATCCATTGGAGTAAGAAAGATATCGATAACATACTACCTTCCATAATGACAATGATACCATCCATTGGAGTAACAAAAATCTCGACAACATACTACCTTCCATAATGACTATGGTACAATCCTTTGGAGTAACAAATATATCAATAACAGACTACCTTCCATAACCACAAGGCTACAACCCATTGTAGTAACAAAAACCTCGACAATAGACTACCTTCCATAATGACAAGGCTACCATCCATTATAGTGACAAAAATCTCGACAATAGATTACATTCCATAATGATAAGGCTACCATCTATTGGAGTAACAAAAATCACGACAACATACTACTTTCCATAATGACAAGTCTACAATATATTATAGTAACAAAAATTTCCATAATAGACTAACTTTCATAATGACAAGGCTACCGTCCATGGAATAACAAAAATCTCGACAACAAACTAAGTTCCATAATGACAAGGCAACCATCCCTTAGAGTAACAAAAATCTCGACAACAGACTACCTTCCATAATGACAAGGCTACCATCCATTGGAGTAACAAAGATATCGACAACATACTACCTACCATAATGATAAGGATACCATCCATTGGAGTAACAAAAATCTCGACAACAGACTACCTTCCATAATGACTAAGCAACCATCCTTTGGAGTAACAAAGATATCGATAACAGACTACCTTCCATAAAGACAAGGCTACAATCCATTGTAGTAACCAAAATCTCGACAATAGACGACCTTCCATAATGAAAAGTCTACCATCCATTGGAGTACCAAAAATCTGAACAACAGACTACCGTCCGTAATGACAAGGCTACCATCCATTGCAGTAACAAAAATATCGACAATTGAATACCTTCCATAATGACAAGGCTACCATCCATTATTGTAACAAAAATCAGGACAACAAACTACCTTCCATAATGTCAAGGATACCATCCATTGGAGTAAAAAAAATCTCGATAACATACTACCTTCCATAATGACAAGTCTACAATCTATTATAGTAACAAAAATATCGACAACAGACTACCTTCCATAATAACAAGGCTACCGTTCATTGGAATAACAAAAATATCGACAACACACTACCTTCCATAATGACAAGGCTACCATACAATGTAGTAACAATAATCTCGACAATAGACTACCTTCCATAATGACAAGGCTACCATCCATTGGAGTCAGAAAGATATCGACAACATACTACCTTCCATAATGACAAGGATACCATTAATTGGAGTAACAAAATTCTCGACAACAGACTACCTTCCATAATGACTAAGCAACCATCCTTTGGAGTAACAAAGATATCGATAACAGACTACCTTCCATAAAGACAAGGCTACAATCCATTGTAGTAACAAAAATCTCGACAACAGACTACCTTCCATAATGACAAGGCTACCACACATTGTAGTGACAAACATCTCGACAATAGACTACCTTCCATAATGACAAGGCTACCATCCATTAGAGTAACAAAAATTTGGAAAACATACTACCTTCCATAATGACAAGGCTATAATCTATTATAAGAACAAAAATCTCGACAATAGACTACCTTTCATAATGATAAGGATATCGTCCATTGGAATAACAAAAATCTCGACAACAGACTACATTCCATAATGACAAGGCTACCATCCCTTAGAGTAACAAAAATCATGACAACAAACTACCTTCCATAATGACAAGGCTACCATCCATTGGAATAACAAAAATATCGACAACACACTAACTTCCATAATGACAAGGCTAACATCCCTTAGAGAAACAAAAATCTCGACAATAGACTACCTTCCATAATGACTAGGCTACCATCCATTGGAGTAACAAAGATATTGACAACAGACTACCTTCCATATTGACAAGGCTACAATCCATTGTAGTAACAAAAATCTCGACAACAGACTACCTTCCATAATGTCAAGGCTACCATCCATTGGAATAACAAAAATATCGACAACACACTACCTTCCATAATGACAAGGCTACCATCCCTTAGAGTAACAAAAATCTTGACAACAAACTACCTTCCATAATTACAAGGCTACCATCCATTAGAGTAAGAAAGATATCGACAACATACCACCTTCCATAATGACAATGATACCATCCATTGGAGTAACAAAAATCTCGACAACAGACTACCTTCCATAATGACTAGGCTACCATTCTTTGGAGTAACAAATATATCGATAACAGACTACCTTCCATAACGACAAGGCTAAAATCCATTGGAGTAACAAAAATCTCGACAACATACTACCTTCCATAATGACAAGGCTACCATCCAATGGAGTAACAAAGATATCGATAACATACTACCTTCCATAATGACAAGGCTACCATCCCTTAGAGTAACAAAAATCCTGACAACAAACTACCTTCCATAATAACAAGGCTACCATCCATTGGAATAAAAAAAAATATCTATAACACACTATCTTCCATAATGACAAGGCTACCATCCAATGGAGTAACAAAAATTTCGACAAAAGACTACCTGCCATAAGTACAAGGATAACATCCATTGGAGTAAGAAAGATATCGACAATATACTACCTTCCATAATGACAAGGATACCATCCATTGGAGTAACGAAAATCACGACAATAGACTACCTTCCATAATGACTAAGCTACCATCATATGGAGTAACAAAGATATCAATAACAGTCTACCTTCCATAACGACAAGGCTACAATCCATTGTAGTAACAAAAATCTCGACAACAGACTACCTTCCATAATAACAAGCCTGCCATCCATTGGAATAACAAAAATCTTGACAACAAACTACCTTCCATTATGACAAGGATATCATCCATTAGAGTTACAAAAATCTCGACAACATACTACCTTCCATAATGACAAGGCTATAATCTATTATAGGAACAAAAATCTCGACAATAGACTACCTTTCATAATGATAAGGCTACCGTCCATTGGAATAACAAAAATCTCGACAACAGACTATGTTCCATAATGACAAGGCTACCATCCCTTAGAGTAACAAAGATCATGACAACAGACTACCTTCCATAATGACAAGGCTACCATCCATCGGAATAACAAAAATATCGACAACACACTACATTCCATATTGACAAGGCTACCATCCAATGGAGTAACAAAAATCTTGACAACAAACTACCTTCCATAATGACAAGGCTACCATCCATTGTAGTAACAAAGATATCAACAACATACCACCTTCCATAATGACAAGGCTACCATCCATTGGAGTAACAAAAATCTCGACAACAGACTACCTTCCATAATGACAAGGCTACCATCCATTGGAATAACAAAAATATTTACAACACACTAACTTCCATAATGACATGGCTACCATCCCTTAGAGAAACAAAAATCTCGACAATAGACTACCTTCCATAATGACTAGGCTACAATCCATCTGAGTAACAAAGATATTAACAACAGACTACCTTCCATATTGACAAGGCTACAATCCATTATAGTAACAAAAATCTCGATAATAGACTACCTTCCATAACGACAAGGTTACAATCCATTCTAGTAACAAAAATCTCGACAATAGACTACCTTCCATAATGACAAGGCTACCATCCATTGTAGTGACAAAAATCTCGACAATAGACTACATTCCACAATGACAAGGCTATCATCCATTGGAGTAACAAAAATCTTGACAACATACTACCTTCCATAATGACAAGTCTACAATCAATTATAGTAACAAAAATTTCCACAATAGACTACCTTTCATAATGACAAGGCTACTGTCCATTGGAATAACAAAAATTTAGAGAATAGACTACGTTCCATAATGACAAGGCTACCATCCCTTAGAGTAACAAAAATATCGACAAAAAACTACCTTCCATAATGACAAGGCTACCATCCATTGGAGTAACAAAGATATCGACAACATACTACCTTCCATAATTACAAGGCTACCATCCATTGGAGTAACAAAAATGACGACAACAGACTACCTTCCATAATGAAAAGGCTACCATCCAATGGAGTAACAAAAATCAGAACAACAGACTACCATCCTTGATGACAAGGCTATTAACCATTGGAGTAACTGAAATCACAACGACAAACTACCTTCCATAATGACAAGGCTACCATCCATTGGAGTAACAAAGATATCAATAACATACTACCTTCAATAATGACAAGGCTACCATCCCTTAGAGTAACAAAAATCATGATAAGAGACTACCTTCCATAATGACAAGGCTTCCATCCATTGGAATAACAAAAATATCGACAACACACTACCTTCCATAATGACAAGGCTACCATCCATTGTAGTAACAAAAATCTCGACAACAGACTATCTTCCATAATGACAAGGCTACCATCCATTGGAATAACAAAAATATCAACAACACACTAACTTCCATAATGACAAGGCTACCATCCCTTAGAGTAACAAAAATCTCGACAATAGACTACCTTCAATAATGACTAGGCTACCATCCATTGGAGTAATAAAGATATCGGCATCTTACTACCTTCCATATTGACAAGGCTACAATCCATTGTAGTAAGAAAAATCTCGACAACAGACTACCTTTCATAATGAAAAGGCTACCATCCATTGTAGTTACAAAAATCTTGACAATGGACTATCTTCCATAATGACAAGGCTACCATACATTGGAGTAACCAAAATCTCGACAACGGACTACCTTCCATAATGACAAGGCTACCATCCATTGTATTGACAAAAATCTCGACAATAGACTACATTCCAGAATGACAAGGCTACCATCCATTGGAGTAACAAAAATCTTGACAACATACTACCTTCCATAATGACAAGTCTACAATCAATTATAGTAACAAAAATTTCAACAATAGACTACCTTTCATAATGACAAGGCTACTGTCCATTGGAATAACAAAAATTTCGAGTATAGACTACGTTCCATAATGAAAAGGCTACCATCCATTAGAGTAACAAAAATATCTACAAAAAACTACCTTCCATAATGACAAGGCTACCATCCATTGGAGTAACAAAGATATCGACAACATACTACCTTCCATAATTACAAGGTTACCATCCATTGGAGTAACAAAAATGACGACAACAGACTACCTTCCATAATGACAAGGCTACCATCCCATGGAGTAACAAAAATCTCGACAATAGACTACCTTCCATAATGAGAAGTGTACCATCCATTGGAGTAACAAAAATCAGAACAACAGACTACCATCCTTGATGACAAGGCTATTAACCATTGGAGTAACTGAAATCACAACGACAAACTACCTTCCATAATGACAAGGCTACCATCCATTGCAGTAACAAACATCTCGACAAGAGACTACCTTCAATAATGACAAGGCTACCATCCATTGTTGTAACAAAAATCTAGACAACTGATTACCTTCCATAATGACAAGGCTACCATCCATTGGAGTAACAAAGATATCGATAACATACTACCTTCCATAATGACAAGGCTACCATCCCTTAGAGTAACAAAAATCATGATAAGAGACTACGTTCATTAATGACAAGGCTACCATCCATTGGAATAACAAAAATATCGACAACACACTACCTTCCATAATGACAAGGCTACCATCCAATGGAGTAACAAAAATCTCGACAACAAACTACCTTCCATAGAGACAAGGCTACCATCCATTGTAGTAACAAAAATCTCGACAACAGACTATCTTCCATAATGACAAGGCTACCATCCATTGGAATAACAAAAATATCAACAACACACTAACTTCCATAATGACAAGGCTACCATCCCTTAGAGTAACAAAAATCTCGACAATAGACTACCTTCCATAATGACTAGGCTACCATCCATTGGAGTAACAAAGATATCGGCAACTTACTACCTTCCATATTGACAAGGCTACAATCCATTGTAGTAACAAAAATCTTGACAACAGACTACCTTCCATAATGAAAAGGCTACCATCCATTGTAGTAACAAAAATCTCGACAACAGACTACCTTCCATATTGAAAAGGCTACCACACATTGTAGTCACAAACATCTCGACAATAGAATACCTTCCATAATGACAAGGCTACCATCCATTAGAGTAACAAAAATATCGACAACATACTACCCTCCATAATGACAAGGCTATAATCTATTATAGGAACAAAAATATCGACAATAGACTAACTTTCATAATGACAAGGCTACCGTCCATTGGAATGACAAAAATCTCGACAACAGACTAGGTTCCATAATGACAAGGCTATCATCCCTTAGAGTAACAAAAATCATGACAACAGACTACCTTCCATAATGACAAGGCTACCATCCATTGGAATAACAAAAATATCGACAACACACTACATTCCATAATGACAAGGCTACCATCCAATGGAGTAACAAAAATCTCGACAACAGACTACCTTCCATAATGACAAGGCTCCCATACATTGTAGTTACAAAGATATCAACAACATACTACCTTCCATAATGACAAGGCTACCATCCATTGGAGTAACAAAGATATCGATAACATACTACCTTCCATAATGACAAGGCTACCATCCCTTAGAGTAACAAAAATCTCGACAATAGACTACCTTCCATAATGACTAGGCTACCATCCATTGGAGTAAAAAAGATATCGGCAACTTACTACCTTCCATATTGACAAGGCTACAATCCATTGTAGTAAGAAAAATCTCGACAACAGACTACCTTTCATAATGAAAAGGCTACCATCCATTGTAGTAACAAAAATCTCGACAATGGACTATCTTCCATAATGACAAGGCTACCATACATTGGAGTAACCAAAATCTCGACAACGGACTACCTTCCATAATGACAAGGCTACCATCCATTGTATTGACAAAAATCTCGACAATAGACTACATTCCAGAATGACAAGGCTACCATCCATTAGAGTAACAAAAATCTTGACAACATACTACCTTCCATAATGACAAGTCTACAATCAATTATAGTAACAAAAATTTCCACAATAGACTACCTTTCATAATGACAAGGCTACTGTCCATTGGAATAACAAAAATTTCGAGTATAGACTACGTTCCATAATGAAAAGGCTACCATCCCTTAGAGTAACAAAAATATCGACAAAAAACTACCTTCCATAATGACAAGGCTACCATCCATTGGAGTAACAAAGATATCAACAACATACTACCTTCCATAATTACAAGGTTACCATCCATTGGAGTAACAAAAATGACGACAACAGACTACCTTCCATAATGACAAGGCTACCATCCCATGGAGTAACAAAAATCTCGACAATAGACTACCTTCCATAATGAGAAGTGTACCATCCATTGGAGTAACAAAAATCAGAACAACAGACTGCCATCCTTGATGACAAGGCTATTAACCATTGGAGTAACTGAAATCACAACGACAAACTACCTTCCATAATGACAAGGCTACCATCCATTGCAGTAACAAACATCTCGACAAGAGACTACCTTCAACAATGACAAGGCTACCATCCATTGTTGTAACAAAAATCTAGACAACTGATTACCTTCCATAATGACAAGGCTACCATCCATTGGAGTAACAAAGATATCGATAACATACTACCTTCCATAATGACAAGGCTACCATCCCTTAGAGTAACAAAAATCATGATAAGAGACTACGTTCCATAATGACAAGGCTACCATCCATTGGAATAACAAAAATATCGACAACACACTACCTTCCATAATGACAAGGCTACCATCCAATGGAGTAACAAAAATCTTGACAAAAAACTACCTTCCATAATGACAAGGCTACCATCCAATGGAGTAACAAAAATCTCGACAATAGACTACCTTCCATAATGAGAAGTGTACCATCCATTGGAGTAACAAAAATCAGAACAACAGACTACCATCCTTAATGACAAGGCTATTAACCATTGGAGTAACTGAAATCACAACGACAAACTACCTTCCATAATCACAAGGCTACCATCCATTGGAGTAACAAAGATATCAATAACATACTACCTTCGATAATGACAAGGCTACCATCCCTTAGAGTAACAAAAATCATGATAAGAGACTACCTTCCATAATGACAAGGCTACCATCCATTGGAATAACAAAAATATCGACAACACACTACCTTCCATAATGACAAGGCTACCATCCATTGTAGTAACAAAAATCTCGACAACAGACTATCTTCCATAATGACAAGGCTACCATCCATTGGAATAAAAAAAATATCAACAACACACTAACTTCCATAATGACAAGGCTACCATCCCTTAGAGTAACAAAAATATCGACAATAGACTACCTTCCATAATGACTAGGCTACCATCCATTGGAGTAAAAAAGATATCGGCAACTTACTACCTTCCATATTGACAAGGCTACAATCCATTGTAGTAAGAAAAATCTCGACAACAGACTACCTTTCATAATGAAAAGGCTACCATCCATTGTAGTAACAAAAATCTCGACAATGGACTATCTTCCATAATGACAAGGCTACCATACATTGGAGTAACCAAAATCTCGACAACGGACTACCTTCCATAATGACAAGGCTACCATCCATTGTATTGACAAAAATCTCGACAATAGACTACAATCCAGAATGACAAGGCTACCATCCATTGGAGTAACAAAAATCTTGACAACATACTACCTTCCATAATGACAAGTCTACAATCAATTATAGTAACAAAAATTTCCACAATAGACTACCTTTCATAATGACAAGTCTACTGTCCATTGGAATAACAAAAATTTCGAGTATAGACTACGTTCCATAATGAAAAGGCTACCATCCCTTAGAGTAACAAAAATATCGACAAAAAACTACCTTCCATAATGACAAGGCTACCATCCATTGGAGTAACAAAGATATCGACAACATACTACCTTCCATAATTACAAGGTTACCATCCATTGGAGTAACAAAAATGACGACAACAGACTACCTTCCATAATGACAAGGCTACCATCCCATGGAGTAACAAAAATCTCGACAATAGACTACCTTCCATAATGAGAAGTGTACCATCCATTGGAGTAACAAAAATCAGAACAACATACTACCATCCTTGATGACAAGGCTATTAACCATTGGAGTAACTGAAATCACAACGACAAACTACCTTCCATAATGACAAGGCTACCATCCATTGCAGTAACAAACATCTCGACAAGAGACTACCTTCAATAATGACAAGGCTACCATCCATTGTTGTAACAAAAATCTAGACAACTGATTACCTTCCAAAATGACAAGGCTACCATCCATTGGAGTAACAAAGATATCGATAACATACTACCTTCCATAATGACAAGGCTACCATCCCTTAGAGTAACAAAAATCATGATAAGAGACTACGTTCCATAATGACAAGGCTACCATCCATTGGAATAACAAAAATATCGACAACACACTACCTTCCATAATGACAAGGCTACCATCCAATGGAGTAACAAAAATCTCGACAACAAACTACCTTCCATAGAGACAAGGCTACCATCCATTGTAGTAACAAAAATCTCGACAACAGACTATCTTCCATAATGACAAGGCTACCATCCATTGGAATAACAAAAATATCAACAACACACTAACTTCCATAATGACAAGGCTACCATCCCTTAGAGTAACAAAAATCTCGACAATAGACTACCTTCCATAATGACTAGGCTACCATCCATTGGAGTAACAAAGATATCGGCAACTTACTACCTTCCATATTGACAAGGCTACAATCCATTATAGTAACAAAAATCTCGACAACAGACTACCTTCCATAATGAAAAGGCTACCATCCATTGTAGTAACAAAAATCTCGACAACAGACTACCTTCCATATTGAAAAGGCTACCACACATTGTAGTCACAAACATCTCGACAATAGAATACCTTCCATAATGACAAGGCTACCATCCATTAGAGTAACAAAAATATCGACAACATACTACCCTCCATAATGACAAGGCTATAATCTATTATAGGAACAAAAATATCGACAATAGACTAACTTTCATAATGACAAGGCTACCGTCCATTGGAATAACAAAAATCTCGACAACAGACTACGTTCCATAATGACAAGGCTACCATCCCTTAGAGTAACAAAAATCATGACAACAGACTACCTTCCATAATGACAAGGCTACCATCCATTGGAATAACAAAAATATCGACAACACACTACATTCCATAATGACAAGGCTACCATCCAATGGAGTAACAAAAATCTCGACAACAGACTACCTTCCATAATGACAAGGCTACCATACATTGTAGTTACAAAGATATCAACAACATACTACCTTCCATAATGACAAGGCTACCATCCATTGGAGTAACAAAGATATCGATAACATACTACCTTCCATAATGACAAGGCTACCATCCCTTAGAGTAACAAAAATCTCGATAATAGACTACCTTCCATAATGACTAGGCTACCATCCATTGGAGTAAAAAAGATATCGGCAACTTACTACCTTCCATATTGACAAGGCTACAATCCATTGTAGTAAGAAAAATCTCGACAACAGACTACCTTTCATAACGAAAAGGCTACCATCCATTGTAGTAAGAAAAATCTCGACAATGGACTATCTTCCATAATGACAAGGCTACCATACATTGGAGTAACCAAAATCTCGACAACGGACTACCTTCCATAATGACAAGGCTACCATCCATTGTATTGACAAAAATCTCGACAATAGACTACATTCCAGAATGACAAGGCTACCATCCATTAGAGTAACAAAAATCTTGACAACATACTACCTTCCATAATGACAAGTCTACAATCAATTATAGTAACAAAAATTTCCACAATAGACTACCTTTCATAATGACAAGGCTACTGTCCATTGGAATAACAAAAATTTCGAGTATAGACTACGTTCCATAATAAAAAGGCTACCATCCCTTAGAGTAACAAAAATATCGACAAAAAACTACCTTCCATAATGACAAGGCGACCATCCATTGGAGTAACAAAGATATCGACAACATACTACCTTCCATAATTACAAGGTTACCATCCATTGGAGTAACAAAAATGACGACAACAGACTACCTTCCATAATGACAAGGCTACCATCCCATGGAGTAACAAAAATCTCGACAATAGACTACCTTCCATAATGAGAAGTGTACCATCCATTGGAGTAACAAAAATCAGAACAACAGACTGCCATCCTTGATGACAAGGCTATTAACCATTGGAGTAACTGAAATCACAACGACAAACTACCTTCCATAATGACAAGGCTACCATCCATTGCAGTAACAAACATCTCGACAAGAGACTACCTTCAACAATGACAAGGCTACCATCCATTGTTGTAACAAAAATCTAGACAACTGATTACCTTCCATAATGACAAGGCTACCATCCATTGGAGTAACAAAGATATCGATAACATACTACCTTCCATAATGACAAGGCTACCATCCCTTAGAGTAACAAAAATCATGATAAGAGACTACGTTCCATAATGACAAGGCTACCATCCATTGGAATAACAAAAATATCGACAACACACTACCTTCCATAATGACAAGGCTACCATCCAATGGAGTAACAAAAATCTCGACAACAAACTACCTTCCATAGAGACAAGGCTACCATCCATTGTAGTAACAAAAATCTCGACAACAGACTATCTTCCATAATGACAAGGCTACCATCCATTGGAATAACAAAAATATCAACAACACACTAACTTCCATAATGACAAGGCTACCATCCCTTGGAGTAACAAAAATCTCGACAATAGACTACCTTCCATAATGACTAGGCTACCATCCATTGGAGTAACAAAGATATCGGCAACTTACTACCTTCCATATTGACAAGGCTACAATCCATTGTAGTAACAAAAATCTCGACAACAGACTACCTTCCATAATGAAAAGGCTACCATCCATTGTAGTAACAAAAATCTCGACAACAGACTACCTTCCATATTGAAAAGGCTACCACACATTGTAGTCACAAACATCTCGACAATAGAATACCTTCCATAATGACAAGGCTACCATCCATTAGAGTAACAAAAATATCGACAACATACTACCCTCCATAATGACAAGGCTATAATCTATTATAGGAACAAAAATATCGACAATAGACTAACTTTCATAATGACAAGGCTACCGTCCATTGGAATAACAAAAATCTCGACAACAGACTACGTTCCATAATGACAAGGCTACCATCCCTTAGAGTAACAAAAATCATGACAACAGACTACCTTCCATAATGACAAGGCTACCATCCATTGGAATAACAAAAATATCGACAACACACTACATTCCATAATGACAAGGCTACCATCCAATGGAGTAACAAAAATCTCGACAACAGACTACCTTCCATAATGACAAGGCTACCATACATTGTAGTTACAAAGATATCAACAACATACTACCTTCCATAATGACAAGGCTACCATCCATTGGAGTAACAAAGATATCGATAACATACTACCTTCCATAATGACAAGGCTACCATCCCTTAGAGTAACAAAAATCTCGATAATAGACTACCTTCCATAATGACTAGGCTACCATCCATTGGAGTAAAAAAGATATCGGCAACTTACTACCTTCCATATTGACAAGGCTACAATCCATTGTAGTAAGAAAAATCTCGACAACAGACTACCTTTCATAACGAAAAGGCTACCATCCATTGTAGTAAGAAAAATCTCGACAATGGACTATCTTCCATAATGACAAGGCTACCATACATTGGAGTAACCAAAATCTCGACAACGGACTACCTTCCATAATGACAAGGCTACCATCCATTGTATTGACAAAAATCTCGACAATAGACTACATTCCAGAATGACAAGGCTACCATCCATTAGAGTAACAAAAATCTTGACAACATACTACCTTCCATAATGACAAGTCTACAATCAATTATAGTAACAAAAATTTCCACAATAGACTACCTTTCATAATGACAAGGCTACTGTCCATTGGAATAACAAAAATTTCGAGTATAGACTACGTTCCATAATGAAAAGGCTACCATCCCTTAGAGTAACAAAAATATCGACAAAAAACTACCTTCCATAATGACAAGGCGACCATCCATTGGAGTAACAAAGATATCAACAACATACTACCTTCCATAATTACAAGGTTACCATCCATTGGAGTAACAAAAATGACGACAACAGACTACCTTCCATAATGACAAGGCTACCATCCCATGGAGTAACAAAAATCTCGACAATAGACTACCTTCCATAATGAGAAGTGTACCATCCATTGGAGTAACAAAAATCAGAACAACAGACTGCCATCCTTGATGACAAGGCTATTAACCATTGGAGTAACTGAAATCACAACGACAAACTACCTTCCATAATGACAAGGCTACCATCCATTGCAGTAACAAACATCTCGACAAGAGACTACCTTCAACAATGACAAGGCTACCATCCATTGTTGTAACAAAAATCTAGACAACTGATTACGTTCCATAATGACAAGGCTACCATCCATTGGAGTAACAAAGATTTCGATAACATACTACCTTCCATAATGACAAGGCTACCATCCCTTAGAGTAACAAAAATCATGATAAGAGACTACGTTCCATAATGACAAGGCTACCATCCATTGGAATAACAAAAATATCGACAACACACTACCTTCCATAATGACAAGGCTACCATCCAATGGAGTAACAAAAATCACGACAACAAACTACCTTCCATAGAGACAAGGCTACCATCCATTGTAGTAACAAATATCTCGACAACAGACTATCTTCCATAATGACAAGGCTACCATCCATTGGAATAACAAAAATATCAACAACACACTAACTTCCATAATGACAAGGCTACCATCCCTTGGAGTAACAAAAATCTCGACAATAGACTACCTTCCATAATGACTAGGCTACCATCCATTGGAGTAACAAAGATATCGGCAACTTACTACCTTCCATATTGACAAGGCTACAATCCATTGTAGTAACAAAAATCTCGACAACAGACTACCTTCCATAATGAAAAGGCTACCATCCATTGTAGTAACAAAAATCTCGACAACAGACTACCTTCCATATTGAAAAGGCTACCACACATTGTAGTCACAAACATCTCGACAATAGAATACCTTCAATAATGACAAGGCTACCATCCATTAGAGTAACAAAAATATCGAGAACACACTACCTTCCATAATGACAAGGCTACCATCCAATGGAGTAACAAAAATCTCGACAACAAACTACCTTCCATAGAGACAAGGCTACCATCCATTGTAGTAACAAAAATCTCGACAACAGACTATCTTCCATAATGACAAGGCTACCATCCATTGGAATAACAAAAATATCAACAACACACTAACTTCCATAATGACAAGGCTACCATCCCTTGGAGTAACAAAAATCTCGACAATAGACTACCTTCCATAATGACTAGGCTACCATCCATTGGAGTAACAAAGATATCGGCAACTTACTACCTTCCATATTGACAAGGCTACAATCCATTGTAGTAACAAAAATCTCGACAACAGACTACCTTCCATAATGAAAAGGCTACCATCCATTGTAGTAACAAAAATCTCGACAACAGACTACCTTCCATATTGAAAAGGCTACCAAACATTGTAGTCACAAACATCTCGACAATAGAATACCTTCCATAATGACAAGGCTACCATCCATTAGAGTAACAAAAATATCGACAACATACTACCCTCCATAATGACAAGGCTATAATCTATTATAGGAACAAAAATATCGACAATAGACTAACTTTCATAATGACAAGGCTACCGTCCATTGGAATAACAAAAATCTCGACAACAGACTACGTTCCATAATGACAAGGCTACCATCCCTTAGAGTAACAAAAATCATGACAACAGACTACCTTCCATAATGACAAGGCTACCATCCATTGGAATAACAAAAATATCGACAACACACTACATTCCATAATGACAAGGCTACCATCCAATGGAGTAACAAAAATCTCGACAACAGACTACCTTCCATAATGACAAGGCTACCATACATTGTAGTTACAAAGATATCAACAACATACTACCTTCCATAATGACAAGGCTACCATCCATTGGAGTAACAAAGATATCGATAACATACTACCTTCCATAATGACGAGGCTACCATCCCTTAGAGTAACAAAAATCATGATAAGAGACTACGTTCCATAATGTCAAGGCTACAATCCATTGGAATAACAAAAATATCGACAACACACTACCTTCCATAATGACAAGGCTACCATCCAATGGAGTAACAAAAATCTCGACAACAAACTACCTTCCATAATGACAAGGCTACCATCCATTGTAGTAACAAAAATCTCGACAACAGACTATCTTCCATAATGACAAGGCTACCATCCATTGGAATAACAAAAATATCAACAACACACTAACTTCCATAATGACAAGGCTACCATCCCTTAGAGTAACAAAAATCTCGACAATAGACTACCTTCCATAATGACTAGGCTACCATCCATTGGAGTAACAAAGATATCGGCAACTTACTACCTTCCATATTGACAAGGCTACAATCCATTGTAGTAACAAAAATCTCGACAACAGACTACCTTCCATAATGAAAAGGCTACCATCCATTGTAGTAACAAAAATCTCGACAACAAACTACCTTCCATATTGAAAAGGCTACCACACATTGTAGTAACAAACATCTCGACAATAGAATACCTTCCATGATGACAAGGCTACCATCCATTAGAGTAACAAAAATATCGACAACATACTACCCTCCATAATGACAAGGCTATAATCTATTATAGGAACAAAAATATCGACAATAGACTAACTTTCATAATGACAAGGCTACCGTCCATTGGAATAACAAAAATCTCGACAACAGACTACGTTCCATAATGACAAGGCTACCATCCCTTAGAGTAACAAAAATCATGACAACAGACTACCTTCCATAATGACAAGGCTACCATCCATTGGAATAACAAAAATATCGACAACACACTACATTCCATAATGATAAGGCTACCATCCAATGGAGTAACAAAAATCTCGACAACAGACTACCTTCCATAATGACAAGGCTACCATACATTGTAGTTACAAAGATACCAATAACATACTACCTTCCATAATGACAAGGCTACCATCCATTGGAGTAACAAAGATATCGATAACATACTACCTTCCATAATGACAAGGCTACCATCCCTTAGAGTAACAAAAATCATGATAAGAGACTACGTTCCATAATGACAAGGCTACCATCCATTGGAATAACAAAAATATCGACAACACACTACCTTCCATAATGACAAGGCTACCATCCAATGGAGTAACAAAAATCTCGACAACAAACTACCTTCCATAATGACAAGGCTACCATCCATTGTAGTAACAAAAATCTCGACAACAGACTATCTTCCATAATGACAAGGCTACCATCCATTGGAATAACAAAAATATCAACAACACACTAACTTCCATAATGACAAGGCTACCATCCCTTAGAGTAACAAAAATCTCGACAATAGACTACCTTCCATAATGACTAGGCTACCATCCATTGGAGTAACAAAGATATCGGCAACTTACTACCTTCCATATTGACAAGGCTACAATCCATTGTAGTAACAAAAATCTCGACAACAGACTACCTTCCATAATGAAAAGGCTACCATCCATTGTAGTAACAAAAATCTCGACAACAGACTACCTTCCATATTGAAAAGGCTACCAAACATTGTAGTCACGAACATCTCGACAATAGAATACCTTCCATAATGACAAGGCTACCATCCATTAGAGTAACAAAAATATCGACAACATACTACCCTCCATAATGACAAGCCTATAATCTATTATAGGAACAAAAATATCGACAATAGACTAACTTTCATAATGACAAGGCTACCGTCCATTGGAATAACAAAAATCTCGACAACAGACTACGTTCCATAATGACAAGGCTACCATCCCTTAGAGTAACAAAAATCATGACAACAGACTACCTTCCATAATGACAAGGCTACCATCCATTGGAATAACAAAAATATCGACAACACACTACATTCCATAATGACAAGGCTACCATCCAATGGAGTAACAAAAATCTCGACAACAGACTACCTTCCATAATGACAAGGCTACCATACATTGTAGTTACAAAGATATCAACAACATACTACCTTCCATAATGACAAGGCTACCATCCATTGTAGTAACAAAAATCTCGACAACAGACTATCTTCCATAATGACAAGGCTACCATCCATTGGAATAACAAAAATATCAACAACACACTAACTTCCATAATGACAAGGCTACCATCCCTTAGAGTAACAAAAATCTCGACAATAGACTACCTTCCATAATGACTAGGCTACCATCCATTGGAGTAACAAAGATATCGGCAACTTACTACCTTCCATATTGACAAGGCTACAATCCATTGTAGTAACAAAAATCTCGACAATATACTACCTTCCATAATGAAAAGGCTACCATCCATTGTAGTAACAAAAATCTCGACAACAGACTACCTTCCATATTGAAAAGGCTACCACACATTGTAGTAACAAACATCTCGACAATAGAATACCTTCCATAATGACAAGGCTACCATCCATTAGAGTAACAAAAATATCGACAACATACTACCCTCCATAATGACAAGGCTATAATCTATTATAGGAACAAAAATATCGACAATAGACTAACTTTCATAATGATAAGGCTACCGTCCATTGGAATAACAAAAATCTCGACAACAGACTACGTTCCATAATGACAAGGCTACCATCCCTTAGAGTAACAAAAATCATGACAACAGACTACCTTCCATAATGACAAGGCTACCATCCATTGGAATAACAAAAATATCGACAACACACTACATTCCATAATGACAAGGCTACCATCCAATGGAGTAACAAAAATCTCGACAACAGACTACCTTCCATAATGACAAGGCTACCATACATTGTAGTTACAAAGATATCAACAACATACTACCTTCCATAATGACAAGGCTACCATCCATTGGAGTAACAAAGATATCGATAACATACTACCTTCCATAATGACAAGGCTACCATCCCTTAGAGTAACAAAAATCATGATAAGAGACTACGTTCCATAATGACAAGGCTACCATCCATTGGAATAACAAAAATATCGACAACACACTACCTTCCATAATGACAAGGCTACCATCCAATGGAGTAACAAAAATCTCAACAACAAACTACCTTCCATAATGACAAGGCTACCATCCATTGTAGTAACAAAAATCTCGACAACAGACTATCTTCCATAATGACAAGGCTACCATCCATTGGAATAACAAAAATATCAACAACACACTAACTTCCATAATGACAAGGCTACCATCCCTTAGAGTAACAAAAATCTCGACAATAGACTACCTTCCATAATGACTAGGCTACCATTCATTGGAGTAACAAAGATATCGGAAACTTACTACCTTCCATATTGACAAGGCTACAATCCATTGTAGTAACAAAAATCTCGACAACAGACTACCTTCCATAATGAAAAGGCTACCATCCATTGTAGTAACAAAAATCTCGACAACAGACTACCTTCCATATTGAAAAGGCTACCACACATTGTATTTACAAACATCTCGACAATAGAATACCTTCCATAATGACAAGGCTACCATCCATTAGAGTAACAAAAATATCGACAACATACTACCCTCCATAATGACAAGGCTATAATCTATTATAGGAACAAAAATATCGACAATAGACTAACTTTCATAATGACAAGGCTACCGTCCATTGGAATGACAAAAATCTCGACAACAGACTAGGTTCCATAATGACAAGGCTATCATCCCTTAGAGTAACAAAAATCATGACAACAGACTACCTTCCATAATGACAAGGCTACCATCCATTGGAATAACAAAAATATCGACAACACACTACATTCCATAATGACAAGGCTACCATCCAATGGAGTAACAAAAATCTCGACAACAGACTACCTTCCATAATGACAAGGCTACCATACATTGTAGTTACAAAGATATCAACAACATACTACCTTCCATAATGACAAGGCTACGATCCATTGGAGTAAAAAAGATATCGATAACATACTACCTTCCATAATGACAAGGCTACCATCCCTTAGAGTAACAAAAATCATGATAAGAGACTACGTTCCATAATGACAAGGCTACCATCCATTGGAATAACAAAAATATCGAAAACACACTACCTTCCATAATGACAAGGCTACCATCCAATGGAGTAACAAAAATCTCGACAACAAACTACCTTCCATAATGACAAGGCTATCATCCATTGTAGTAACAAAAATCTCGACAACAGACTATCTTCCATAATGACAAGGCTACCATCCATTGAAATAACAAAAATATCAACAACACACTAACTTCCATAATGACAAGGCTACCATCCCTTAGAGTAACAAAAATCTCGACAATAGACTACCTTCCATAATGACTAGGCTACCATCCATTAGAGTAACAAAGTTATCGGCAACTTACTACCTTCCATATTGACAAGGCTACAATCCATTGTAGTAACAAAAATCTCGACAACAGACTACCTTCCGTAATGAAAAGGCTACCATCCATTGTAGTAACAAAAATCTCGACAACAGACTACCTTCCATATTGAAAAGGCTACCACACATTGTAGTCCCAAACATCTCGACAATAGAATACCTTCCATAATGACAAGGCTACCATCCATTAGAGTAACAAAAATATCGAAAACACACTACCCTCCATAATGACAAGGCTATAATCTATTATAGGAACAAAAATATCGACAATACACTAACTTTCATAATGACAAGGCTACCGTCCATTGGAATAACAAAAATCTTGACAACAGACTATGTTCCATAATGACACGGCTACCATCCCTTAGAGTAACAAAAATCATGACAACAGACTACCTTCCATAATGACAAGGCTACCATCCATTGGAATAACAAAAATATTGACAACACACTACATTCCATAATGATAAGGCTACCATCCAATGGAGTAACAAAAATCTCGACAACAGACTACCTTCCATAATGACAAGGCTACCATCCATTGTAGTTACAAAGATATCAACAACATACTACCTTCCATAATGATAAGGCTACCATCCATTGGAGTAACAAAAATCTTGACAACAGATTACCTTCCATAATGACAAGGCTACCATCCATTGGAATAACAAAAATATCGACAACAGAGTAGGTTCCATAATGACAAGGCTACCATCCCTTAGAGTAACAAAAATCTCGACAATAGACTACCTTCCATAATGACAAGGCTACCATCCATTGGAGTAACAAAGATATCGACAACATACTACCTTACATAATGACAAGGCTACCATCCCTTAGAGTTACAAAAATCATGAAAAGAGACTACCTTCCATAATGACTAGGGTACCATCCATTCGAGTAACAAAGATATCGGCAACTTACTACCTTCCATATTGACAAGGCTACAATCCATTGTAGTAACAAAAATCTCGACAACAGACTACCTTCCATAATGAAAAGGCTACCACACATTGTAGTGGCAAACATCTCGACAATAGACTACCTTCCATAATGACAAGGCTATCATCCATTAGAGTAACAAAAATCTCGACAACATACTACCTTCTATAATGACAAGGCTATAATCTTATAGGAATAAAAATCTCGACAATAAACTACCTTTCATAATGACAAGGCTACCGTCCATTGGAATAACAAAAATCTCGACAACAGACTATGTTCCATAATGACAAGGCTTCCATCCCTTAGAGTAACAAAAATCATGACAACAGACTACCTTCCATAATGACAAGGCTACCATCCATTGGAATAACAAAAATATCGACAACACACTACATTCCATAATGACAAGGCTACCATCCAATGGAGTAACAAAAATCTCGACAACAGACTACCTTACATAATGACAAGGCTACCATCCATTGTAGTAACAAAGATATCAACAACATACCACCTTCCATAATGACAAGGCTACCATCCATTGGAGTAACAAAAATCTCGACAACAGACTACCTTCCATAATGTCAAGGCTACCATCCATTGGAATAACTAAAATATCGACAACACACTAACTTCCATAATGACAAGGCTAACATCCCTTAGAGAATCAAAAATCTCGACAATAGACTACCTTCCATAATGACTAGGCTACCAGCCATTGGAGTAACAAAGATATCGACAACAGACTACCTTCCATATTGACAAGGCTACAATCCATTGTAGTAACAAAAATCTCGACAACAGACTACCTTCCATAATGACAAGGCTACCATCCACTGTAGTAACAAAAATCTCGACAATAGACTACCTTCCATAATGACAAGGCTACCATCCATTGGAGTAAAAACAATCTGGACAACAGACTACCCTCCATAATGTCAAGGCTACCATCCATTGGAATAACAAAAATATCGACAACACACTACCTTCCATAATGACAAGGCTACCATCCCTTAAAGTAACAAAAATCTCGACAACAGACTACCTTCCATAATGACAAGGCTACCATCCATTAGAGTAAGAAAGATATTGACAACATACTACCTTCCATAATGACAATGATACCATCCATTGGAGTAACAAAAATCTCGACAACAGACTACCTTCCATAATAACTAGGCTACCATCCTTTGGAGTAAAAAATATATCGATAACAGACTACCTTCCATAACGACAAGGCCACAATCCATTGTAGTAACAAAAATCTCGACAATAGACTACCTTCCCAAATGACATTGCTACCATCCATTGTAGTGACAAAAATCTCGACAATAGACTACATTCCATAATGACAAGGCTACCATCCATTGAAGTAACAAAAATCTCGACAACATACTACCTTCCATAATGACAAGGCTACCATCCAATGGAGTAACAAAGATATCGATAACATACTACTTTCCATAATGACAAGGCAACCATCCCTTAGAGTAACAAAAATCATGACAACAGACTACCTTCCATAATAACAAAGCTACCATCCATTGGAATAATAAAAAGTATCGATAACACACTACCTTCCATAATGACAAGGCTACCCATCCAATGGAGTAACAAAAATCTCGACAAAAGACTACCTTCCATAATGACAAGGCTAACATCCATTAGAGTAAGAAAGATATCGACAATATACTACCTTCCATAATGACAAGGATACCATCCATTGGAGTAACAAAAATCTCGACAATAGACTACCTTCCATAATGACTAAGCTACCATCCTTTGGAGTAACAAAGATATCAATAACAGTCTACCTTCCATAACGACAAGGCTACAATCCATTGTAGTAACAAAAATCTCGACAATAGACTACCTTCCATAATGACAAGGCTACCACACATTGTAGTGACAAACATCTCGACAATAGACTAGCTTCCATAATGACAAGGCTATTATCAATTAGAGTAACAAAAATCTCGACAACATACTACCTTCCATAATGACAAGGCTATAATCTATTATAGGAACACAAATCTCGACAATAGACTACCTTTCATAATGACAAGGCTACCGTCCATTGGAATAACAAAAATCTCGACAACAGACTACGTTCCATAATGACAAGGCTACCATCCCTTAGAGTAACAAAAATCATGACAACAGACTACCTTCCATAATGACAAGGCTACCATCGATTGGAATATGAAAAATATCGACAACACACTACATTCCATAATGACAAGGCTACCATCCAATGGAGTAACAAAAATCTCGACAACAGACTACCTTCCATAATGACAAGGCTACCATCCATTGTAGTAACAAAGATATCAACAACATACCACCTTCCATAATGACAAGGCTACCATCCATTGGAGTAACAAAAATCTCGTAAACAGACTACCTTCCATAATGACAAGGCTACCATCCATTGGAGTAACAAAAATCATGATAAGAGACTACGTTCCATAATGACAAGGCTACCATCCATTGGAATAACAAAAATATCGACAACACACTACCTTCCATAATGACAAGGCTACCATCCAATGGAGTAACAAAAATCTCGACAACAAACTACCTTCCATAATGACAAGGCTACCATCCCTTGGAGTAACAAAAATCTCGACAATAGATTACCTTCCATAATGACTAGGCTACCATCCATTGGAGTAACAAAGATATCGGCAACTTACTACCTTCCATATTGACAAGGCTACAATCCATTGTAGTAACAAAAATCTCGACAACAGACTACCTTCCATAATGAAAAGGCTACCATCCATTCTAGTAACAAAAATCTCGACAACAGACTACGTTCCATATTGAAAAGGCTACCACACATTGTAGTCACAAACATCTCGACAATAGAATACCTTCCATAATGACAAGGCTACCATCCATTAGAGTAACAAAAATATCGACAACATACTACCCTCCATAATGACAAGGCTATAATCTATTATAGGAACAAAAATATCGACAATAGACTAACTTTCATAATGACAAGGCTACCGTCCATTGGAATAACAAAAATCTCGACAACAGACTACGTTCCATAATGACAAGGCTATCATCCCTTAGAGTAATAAAAATCATGACAACAGACTACCTTCCATAATGACAAGGCTACCATCCATTGGAATAACAAAAATATCGACAACACACTACATTCCATAATGACAAGGCTACCATCCAATGGAGAAACAAAAATCTCGACAACAGACTACCTTCCATAATGACAAGGCTACCATACATTGTAGTTACAAAGATATCAACAACTTACTACCTTCCATAATGACAAGGCTACGATCCATTGGAGTAACAAAGATATCGATAACATACTACCTTCCATAAGGACAAGGCTACCGTCCCTTAGAGTAACAAAAATCATGATAAGAGACTACGTTCCATAATGACAAGGCTACCATCCATTGGAATAACAAAAATATCGACAACACACTACCTTCCATAATGACAAGGCTACCATCCAATGGAGTAACAAAAATCTCGAGAACAAACTACCTTCCATAATGACAAGGCTATCATCCATTGTAGTAACAAAAATCTCGACAACAGACTATCTTCCATAATGACAAGGCTACCATCCATTGGAATAACAAAAATATCAACAACACACTAACTTCCATAATGACAAGGCTACCATCACTTAGAGTAACAAAAATCTCGACAATAGACTACCTTCCATAATGACTAGGCTACCATCCATTAGAGTAACAAAGATATCGGCAACTTACTACCTTCCATATTGACAAGGCTACAATCCATTGTAGTAACAAAAATCTCGACAACAGACTACCTTCCATAATGAAAAGGCTACCATCCATTGTAGTAACAAAAATCTCGACAACAGACTACCTTCTATATTGAAAAGGCTACCACACATTGTAGTCACAAACATCTCGACAATAGAATACCTTCCATAATGAGAAGGCTACCATCCATTAGAGTAACAAAAATATCGACAACATACTACCCTCCATAATGACAAGGCTATAATCTATTATAGGAACAAAAATATCGACAATACACTAACTTTCATAATGACAAGGCTACCGTCCATTGGAATAACAAAAATCTTGACAACAGACTATGTTCCATAATGACAAGGCTACCATCCCTTAGAGTAACAAAAATCATGACAACAGACTACCTTCCATAATGACAAGGCTACCATCCATTGGAATAACAAAAATATCGACAACACACTACATTCCATAATGACAAGGCTACCATCCAAAGGAGTAACAAAAATCTCGACAACAGACTACCTTCCATAATGACAAGGCTACCATCCATTGTAGTTACAAAGATATCAACAACATACTACCTTCCATAATGATAAGGCTACCATCCATTGGAGTAACAAAAATCATGACAACAGATTACCTTCCATAATGACAAGGCTACCATCCATTGGAATAACAAAAATATCGACAACAGAGTAGGTTCCATAATGACAAGGCTACCATCCCTTAGAGTAACAAAAATCTCGACAATAGACTACCTTCCATAATGACAAGGCTACCATCCATTGGAGTAACAAAGATATCGACAACATACTACCTTCCATAATGACAAGGCTACCATCCCTTAGAGTTACAAAAATCATAAAAAGAGACTACCTTCCATAATGACTAGGGTACCATCCATTCGAGTAACAAAGATATCAGCAACTTACTACCTTCCATATTGACAAGGCTACAATCCATTGTAGTAAAAAAAATCTCGACAACAGACTACCTTCCATAATGAAAAGGCTACCACACATTGTAGTGGCAAACATCTCGACAATAGACTACCTTCCATAATGACAAGGCTATCATCCATTAGAGTAACAAAAATCTCGACAACATACTACCTTCTATAATGACAAGGCTATAATCTATTATAGGAATAAAAATCTCGACAATAGACTACCTTTCATAATGACAAGGCTACCGTCCATTGGAATAACAAAAATCTCGACAACAGACTATGTTCCATAATGACAAGGCTGCCATCCCTTAGAGTAACAAAAATCATGACAACAGACTACCTTCCATAATGACAAGGCTACCATCCATTGGAATAACAAAAATATCGACAACACACTACATTCCATAATGACAAGGCTACCATCCAATGGAGTAACAAAAATCTCGACAACAGACTACCTTACATAATGACAAGGCTACCATCCATTGTAGTAACAAAGATATCAACAACATACCACCTTCCATAATGACAAGGCTACCATCCATTGGAGTAACAAAAATCTCGACAACAGACTACCTTCCATAATGTCAAGGCTACCATCCATTGGAATAACTAAAATATCGACAACACACTAACTTCCATAATGACAAGGCTAACATCCCTTAGAGAATAAAAAATCTCGACAATAGACTACCTTCCATAATGACTAGGCTACCAGCCATTGGAGTAACAAAGATATCGACAACAGACTACCTTCCATATTGACAAGCCTACAATCCATTGTAGTAACAAAAATCTCGACAACAGACTACCTTCCATAATGACAAGGCTACCATCCACTGTAGTAACAAAAATCTCGACAATAGACTACCTTCCATAATGACAAGGCTACCATCCATTGGAGTAAAAACAATCTGGACAACAGACTACCCTCCATAATGTCAAGGCTACCATCCATTGGAATAACAAAAATATCGACAACACACTACCTTCCATAATGACAAGGCTACCATCCCTTAAAGTAACAAAAATCTCGACAACATACTACCTTCCATAATGACAAGGCTACCATCCATTAGAGTAAGAAAGATATTGACAACATACTACCTTCCATAATGACAATGATACCATCCATTGGAGTAACAAAAATCTCGACAACAGACTACCTTCCATAATAACTAGGCTACCAACCTTTGGAGTAACAAATATATCGATAACAGACTACCTTCCATAACGACAAGGCTACAATCCATTGTAGTAACAAAAATCTCCACAATAGACTACCTTCCAAAATGACAATGCTACCATCCATTGTAGTGACAAAAATCACGACAATAGACTACATTCCATAATGACAAGGCTACCATCCATTGGAGTAACAAAAATCTCGACAACATACAACTTTTCATAATGACAAGGCTACCATCCAATGGAGTAACAAAGATATCGATAACATACTACCTTCCATAATGACAAGGCAACCATCCCTTAGAGTAACAAAAATCATGACAACAGACTACCTTCAATAATAACAAGGCTACCATCCATTGGAATAACAAAAAGTATCGATAACACACAACCTTCCATAATGACAAGGCTACCCATCCAATGGAGTAACAAAAATCTCGACAAAAGACTACCTTCCATAATGACAAGGCTAACATCCATTAGAGTAAGAAAGATATCGACAATATACTACCTTCCATAATGACAAGGATCCCATCCATTGGAGTAACAAAAATCTCGACAATAGACTACCTTCCATAATGACTAAGCTACCATCCTTTGGAGTAACAAAGATATCAATAACAGTCTACCTTCCATAACGACAAGGCTACAATCCATTGTAGTAACAAAAATCTCGACAATAGACTACCTTCCATAATGACAAGGCTACCACACATTGTAGTGTCAAACATCTCGACAATAGACTACCTTCCATAATGACAAGGCTATCATCAATTAGAGTAACAAAAATCTCGACAACATACTACCTTCCATAATGACAAGGCTATAATCTATTATAGGAACAAAAATCTCGACAATAGACTACCTTTCATAATGATAAGGCTACCGTCCATTGGAATAACAAAAATCTCGACAACAGACTATGTTCCATAATGACAAGGCTACCATCCCTTAGAGTAACAAAAATCATGACAACAGACTACCTTCCATAATGACAAGGCTACACTCGATTGGAATATGAAAAATATCGACAACACACTACATTCCATAATGACAAGGCTACCATCCAATGGAGTAACAAAAATCTCGACAACAGACTACCTTCCATAATGACAAGGCTACCATCCATTGTAGTAACAAAGATATCAACAACATACCACCTTCCATAATGACAAGGCTACCATCCATTGGAGTAACAAAAATCTCGACACAAGACTACCTTCCAAAATGATAAGGCTACTATCCATTGGAGTAACAAAAATGACGACAACAGATTACCTTCCATAATGACAAGGCTACCATCCAATGGAGTAACAAAAATATCAACAATAGACTACCTTCCATAATGACAAGTGTACCATCCATTGGAGTAACAAAAATCTAAACAACAGACTACCATCCTTAATGACATGGCTACCAACCATTGGAGTAACTGAAATCACAACGACAAACTACCTTCCATAATGATAAGGCTACCATCCATTGCAGTAACAAAAATCTCGACAAGAGACTACCTTCCATAATGACAAGGCTACCATCCATTGTTGTAACAAAAATCTAGACAACAGACTACCTTGCATAATGACAAGGCTACCATCCATTGGAGTAACAAAGATATCGACAACATACTACCTTCCATAATGACAAGGCTCCCATCCCTTAGAGTAACAAAAATCATGATAAGAGACTACCTTCCATAATGACAAGGCTACCATCCATTGGAATAACAAAAATATCGATAACACACTACCTTCCATAATGACAAGGCTACCATCCATTGTTATAACAAAAATCTAGACAACTGACTACCTTCCATAATGACAAGGCTACCATCCATTGGAGTAAGAAAGATATCGATAACATACTACCTTCCATAATGACAAGGCTACCATCCCTTAGAGTAACAAAAATAATGATACGAGACTACGTTCCATAATGACAAGGCTACCATCCATTGGAATAACAAAAATATCGACAACACACTACCTTCCATAATGACAAGGCTACCATCCAATGGAGTAACAAAAATCTCGACAACAAACTACCTTCCATAATGACAAGGCTATCATCCATTGTAGTAACAAAAATCTCGACAACAGACTATCTTCCATAATGACAAGGCTACCATCCATTGGAATAACAAAAATATCAACAACACACTAACTTCCATAATGACAAGGCTACCATCCCTTAGAGTAACAAAAATCTCAACAATAGACTACCTTCCATAATGACAAGGCTACCATCCATTAGAGTAACAAAGATATCGGCAACTTACTACCTTCCATATTGACAAGGCTACAATCCATTGTAGTAACAAAAATCTCGACAACAGACTACCTTCCATAATGAAAAGGCTACCATCCATTGTAGTAACAAAAATCTCGACAACAGACTACCTTCCATATTGAAAAGGCTACCACACATTGTAGTCACAAACATCTCGACAATAGAATACCTTCCATAATGACAAGGCTACCATCCATTAGAGTAACAAAAATATCGACAACATACTACCCTCCATAATGACAAGGCTATAATCTATTATAGGAACAAAAATATCGATAATACACTAACTTTCATAAAGACAAGGCTACCGTCCATTGGAATAACAAAAATCTTGACAACAAACTATGTTCCATAATGACAAGGCTACCATCCCTTAGAGTAACAAAAATCATGACAACAAACTACCTTCCATAATGACAAGGCTACCATCCATTGGAATAACAAAAATATCGACAACACACTACATTCCATAATGACAAGGCTACCATCCAATGGAGTAACAAAAATCTCGACAACAGACTACCTTCCATAATGACAAGGCTACCATCCATTGTAGTTACAAAGATATCAACAACATACTACCTTCCATAATGATAAGGCTACCATCCATTGGAGTAACAAAAATCTTGACAACAGATTACCTTCCATAATGACAAGGCTACCATCCATTGGAATAACAAAAATATCGACAACAGAGTAGGTTCCATAATGACAAGGCTACCATCCCTTAGAGTAACAAAAATCTCGACAATAGACTACCTTCCATAATGACAAGGCTACCATCCATTGGAGTAACAAAGATATCGACAACATACTACCTTCCATAATGACAAGGCTACCATCCCTTAGAGTTACAAAAATCATGAAAAGAGACTACCTTCCATAATGACTAGGGTACCATCCATTCGAGTAACAAAGATATCGGCAACTTACTACCTTCCATATTGACAAGGCTACAATCCATTGTAGTAACAAAAATCTCGACAACAGACTACCTTCCATAATGAAAAGGCTACCACACATTGTAGTGGCAAACATCTCGACAATAGACTACCTTCCATAATGACAAGGCTATCATCCATTAGAGTAACAAAAATCTCGACAACATATTACCTTCTATAATGACAAGGCTATAATCTATTATAGGAATAAAAATCTCGACAATAGACTACCTTTCATAATGACAAGGCTACCGTCCATTGGAATAACAAAAATCTCGACAACAGACTATGTTCCATAATGACAAGGCTGCCATCCCTTAGAGTAACAAAAATCATGACAACAGACTACCTTCCATAATGACAAGGCTACCATCCATTGGAATAACAAAAATATCGACAACACACTACATTCCATAATGACAAGGCTACCATCCAATGGAGTAACAAAAATCTCGACAACAGACTACCTTACATAATGACAAGGCTACCATCCATTGTAGTAACAAAGATATCAACAACATACCACCTTCCATAATGACAAGGCTACCATCCATTGGAGTAACAAAAATCTCGACAACAGACTACCTTCCATAATGTCAAGGCTACCATCCATTGGAATAACTAAAATATCGACAACACACTAACTTCCATAATGACAAGGATAACATCCCTTAGAGAATCAAAAATCTCGACAATAGACTACCTTCCATAATGACTAGGCTACCAGCCATTGGAGTAACAAAGATATCGACAACAGACTACCTTCCATATTGACAAGGCTACAATCCATTGTAGTAACAAAAATCTCGACAACAGACTACCTTCCATAATGACAAGGCTACCATCCACTGTAGTAACAAAAATCTCGACAATAGACTACCTTCCATAATGACAAGGCTACCATCCATTGGAGTAAAAACAATCTGGACAACAGACTACCCTCCATAATGTCAAGGATACCATCCATTGGAATAACAAAAATATCGACAACACACTACCTTCCATAATGACAAGGCTACCATCCCTTAAAGTAACAAAAATCTCGACAACAGACTACCTTCCATAATGACAAGGCTACCATCCATTAGAGTAAGAAAGATATCGACAACACACTAACTTCCATAATGACAAGGATAACATCCCTTAGAGAATCAAAAATCTCGACAATAGACTACCTTCCATAATGACTAGGCTACCAGCCATTGGAGTAACAAAGATATCGACAACAGACTACCTTCCATATTGACAAGGCTACAATCCATTGTAGTAACAAAAATCTCGACAACAGACTACCTTCCATAATGACAAGGCTACCATCCACTGTAGTAACAAAAATCTCGACAATAGACTACCTTCCATAATGACAAGGCTACCATCCATTGGAGTAAAAACAATCTGGACAACAGACTACCCTCCATAATGTCAAGGCTACCATCCATTGGAATAACAAAAATATCGACAACACACTACCTTCCATAATGACAAGGCTACCATCCCTTAAAGTAACAAAAATCTCGACAACATACTACCTTCCATAATGACAATGATACCATCCATTGGAGTAACAAAAATCTCGAAAACAGACTACCTTCCATAATAACTAGGCTACCATCCTTTGGAGTAACAAATATATCGATAACAGACTACCTTCCATAACGACAAGGCTACAATCCATTGTAGTAACAAAAATCTCGACAACAGACTACCTTCCATAATGAAAAGGCTACCATCCATTGTAGTAACAAAAATCTCGACAACAGACTACCTTCCATATTGAAAAGGCTACCACACATTGTAGTCACAAACATCTCGACAATAGAATACCTTCCATAATGACAAGGCTACCATCCATTAGAGTAACAAAAATATCGACAACATACTACCCTCCATAATGACAAGGCTATAATCTATTATAGGAACAAAAATATCGATAATACACTAACTTTCATAAAGACAAGGCTACCGTCCATTGGAATAACAAAAATCTTAACAACAGACTATGTTCCATAATGACAAGGCTACCATCCCTTAGAGTAACAAAAATCATGACAACAAACTACCTTCCATAATGACAAGGCTACCATCCATTGGAATAACAAAAATATCGACAACACACTACATTCCATAATGACAAGGCTACCATCCAATGGAGTAACAAAAATCTCGACAACAGACTACCTTCCATAATGACAAGGCTACCATCCATTGTAGTTACAAAGATATCAACAACATACTACCTTCCATAATGATAAGGCTACCATCCATTGGAGTAACAAAAATCTTGACAACAGATTACCTTCCATAATGACAAGGCTACCATCCATTGGAATAACAAAAATATCGACAACAGAGTAGGTTCCATAATGACAAGGCTACCATCCCTTAGAGTAACAAAAATCTCGACAATAGACTACCTTCCATAATGACAAGGCTACCATCCATTGGAGTAACAAAGATATCGACAACATACTACCTTCCATAATGACAAGGCTACCATCCCTTAGAGTTACAAAAATCATGAAAAGAGACTACCTTCCATAATGACTAGGGTACCATCCATTCGAGTAACAAAGATATCGGCAAATTACTACCTTCCATATTGACAAGGCTACAATCCATTGTAGTAACAAAAATCTCGACAACAGACTACCTTCCATAATGAAAAGGCTACCACACATTGTAGTGGCAAACATCTCGACAATAGACTACCTTCCATAATGACAAGGCTATCATCCATTAGAGTAACAAAAATCTCGACAACATATTACCTTCTATAATGACAAGGCTATAATCTATTATAGGAATAAAAATCTCGACAATAGACTACCTTTCATAATGACAAGGCTACCGTCCATTGGAATAACAAAAATCTCGACAACAGACTATGTTCCATAATGACAAGGCTGCCATCCCTTAGAGTAACAAAAATCATGACAACAGACTACCTTCCATAATGACAAGGCTACCATCCATTGGAATAACAAAAATATCGACAACACACTACATTCCATAATGACAAGGCTACCATCCAATGGAGTAACAAAAATCTCGACAACAGACTACCTTACATAATGACAAGGCTACCATCCATTGTAGTAACAAAGATATCAACAACATACCACCTTCCATAATGACAAGGCTACCATCCATTGGAGTAACAAAAATCTCGACAACAGACTACCTTCCATAATGTCAAGGCTACCATCCATTGGAATAACTAAAATATCGACAACACACTAACTTCCATAATGACAAGGATAACATCCCTTAGAGAATCAAAAATCTCGACAATAGACTACCTTCCATAATGACTAGGCTACCAGCCATTGGAGTAACAAAGATATCGACAACAGACTACCTTCCATATTGACAAGGCTACAATCCATTGTAGTAACAAAAATCTCGACAACAGACTACCTTCCATAATGACAAGGCTACCATCCACTGTAGTAACAAAAATCTCGACAATAGACTACCTTCCATAATGACAAGGCTACCATCCATTGGAGTAAAAACAATCTGGACAACAGACTACCCTCCATAATGTCAAGGATACCATCCATTGGAATAACAAAAATATCGACAACACACTACCTTCCATAATGACAAGGCTACCATCCCTTAAAGTAACAAAAATCTCGACAACAGACTACCTTCCATAATGACAAGGCTACCATCCATTAGAGTAAGAAAGATATCGACAACACACTAACTTCCATAATGACAAGGATAACATCCCTTAGAGAATCAAAAATCTCGACAATAGACTACCTTCCATAATGACTAGGCTACCAGCCATTGGAGTAACAAAGATATCGACAACAGACTACCTTCCATATTGACAAGGCTACAATCCATTGTAGTAACAAAAATCTCGACAACAGACTACCTTCCATAATGACAAGGCTACCATCCACTGTAGTAACAAAAATCTCGACAATAGACTACCTTCCATAATGACAAGGCTACCATCCATTGGAGTAAAAACAATCTGGACAACAGACTACCCTCCATAATGTCAAGGCTACCATCCATTGGAATAACAAAAATATCGACAACACACTACCTTCCATAATGACAAGGCTACCATCCCTTAAAGTAACAAAAATCTCGACAACATACTACCTTCCATAATGACAATGATACCATCCATTGGAGTAACAAAAATCTCGAAAACAGACTACCTTCCATAATAACTAGGCTACCATCCTTTGGAGTAACAAATATATCGATAACAGACTACCTTCCATAACGACAAGGCTACAATCCATTGTAGTAACAAAAATCTCGACAATAGACTACCTTCCAAAATGACAATGCTACCATCCATTGTAGAGACAAAAATCTCGACAATAGACTACATTCCATAATGACAAGGCTACCATCCATTGGAGTAACAAAAATCTCGACAACATACTACCTTCCATAATGACAAGGCTACCATCCAATGGAGTAACAAAGATATCGATAACATACTACCTTCCATAATGACAAGGCAACCATCCCTTAGAGTAACAAAAATCATGACAACAGACTACCTTCCATAATAACAAGGCTACCATCCATTGGAATAACAAAAAGTATCGATAACACACTACCTTCCATAATGACAAGGCTACCCATCCAATGGAGTAACAAAAATCTCGACAAAAGACTACCTTCCATAATGACAAGGCTAACATCCATTAGAGTAAGAAAGATATCAACAATATACTACCTTCCATAATGACAAGGATACCATCCATTGGAGTAATAAAAATCTCGACAATAGACTACCTTCCATAATGACTAAGCTACCATCCTTTGGAGTAACAAAGATATCAATAACAGTCTACCTTCCATAACGACAAGGCTACAATCCATTGTAGTAACCAAAATCTTGACAATAGACTACCTTCCATAATGACAAGGCTACCACACATTGTAGTGACAAACATCTCGACAATAGACTACCTTCCATAATGACAAGGCTATCATCAATTAGAGTAACAAAAATCTCGACAACATACTACCTTCCATAATGACAAGGCTATAATCTATTATAGGAACAAAAATCTCGACAATAGACTACCTTTCATAATGATAAGGCTACCGTCCATTGGAATAACAAAAATCTCGACAACAGACTATGTTCCATAATGATAAGGCTACCATCCCTTAGAGTAACAAAAATCATGACAACAGACTACCTTCCATAATGACAAGGCTACCATCGATTGGAATAAGAAAAATATCGACAACACACTACATTCCATAATGACAAGGCTACCATCCAATGGAGTAACAAAAATCTCGACAACAGACTACCTTCCATAATGACAAGGCTACCATCCATTGTAGTAACAAAGATATCAACAACATACCACCTTCCATAATGACAAGGCTACCATCCATTGGAGTAACAAAAATCTCGACAACAGACTACCTTCCATAATGACAAGGCTACTATCCATTGGAGTAACAAAAATGACGACAACAGACTACCTTCCATAATGACAAGGCTACCATCCAATGGAGTAACAAAAATCTCGACAATAGACTACCTTCCATAATGACAAGTGTACCATCCATTGGAGTAACAAAAATCTAAACAACAGACTACCATCCTTAATGACATGGCTACCAACCATTGGAGTAACTGAAATCACAACGACAAACTACCTTCCATAATGATAAGGCTACCATCCATTGCAGTAACAAAAATCTCGACAAGAGACTACCTTCCATAATGACAAGGCTACCATCCATTGTTGTAACAAAAATCTAGACAACTGACTACCTTGCATAATGACAAGGCTACCATACATTGGAGTAACAAAGATATCGACAACATACTACCTTCCATAATGACAAGGCTCCCATCCCTTAGAGTAACAAAAATCATGATAAGAGACTACCTTCCATAATGACAAGGCTACCATCCATTGGAATAACAAAAATATCGATAACACACTACCTTCCATAATGACAAGCCTACCATCCATTGTTGTAACAAAAATCTAGACAACTGACTACCTTCCATAATGACAAGGCTACCATCCCTTAGAGTAACAAAAATATCGACAATAGACTACCTTCCATAATGACTAGGGTAACATCCATTGGAGTAACAAAGATATCGGCAACTTACTACCTTCCATATTGACAAGGCTACAATCCATTGTACTAACAAAAATCTCGACAACAGACTACCTTCCATAATAAAAAGGCTACCACACATTATAGTGACAAACATCTCGACAATAGACTACCTTCCATAATTATAAGGCTATCATCCATTTGAGTAACAAAAATCTAAACAACATACTACCTTCCATAACGACAAGGCTATAATCTATTATAGGAACAAAAATCTCGACAATAGACTACCTTTCATAATGATAAGGCTACCGTTCATCGGAATAACAAAAATCTCGACAACAGACTACGTTCCATAATGACAAGGCTACCATCCCTTAGAGTAACAAAAATCATGACAACAGACTACCTTCCATAATGACAAGGCTACCATCAACTGGAATAACAAAAATATCGACAACACACTACATTCCATAATGACAAGGCTACCATCCAATGAAGTAACAAAAATCTCGACAACAGACTACCTTCCATAATGACAAGGCTACCATCCATTGTAGTAACAAAGATATCAACAACATACCACATTCCATAATGACAAGGCTACCATCCATTGGAGTAACAAAAATCTCGACAACAGACTACCTTCCATAATGACAAGGCTACCATCCAATAGAGTAACAAAAATCTCGACAACAGACTACCTTCCATAATGATAAGGCTACCATCCATTGTAGTAACAAAAATCTCGACAACAGACTACCTTCCATAATGACAAGGCTACCATCCATTGGAATAACAAAAATATCAACAACACACTAACTTCCATAATGACAAGGCTACCATCCCTTAGAGTAACAAAAATATCGACAATAGACTACCTTCCATAATTAGTAGGGTAACATCCATTAGAGTAACAAAGATATCGGCAACTTACTACCTTCCATATTGACAAGGCTACAATCCATTGTACTAACAAAAATCTCGACAACAGACTACCTTCCATAATAAAAAGGCTACCACACATTATAGTGACAAACATCTCGACAATAGACTACCTTCCATAATGACAAGGCTATCATCCATTTGAGTAACAAAAATCTAAACAACATACTACCTTCCATAATGACAAGGCTATAATCTATTATAGGAACAAAAATCTCGACAATAGACTACCTTTCATAATGACAAGGCTACCGTTCATCGGAATAACAAAAATCTCGACAACAGACTACGTTCCATAATGACAAGGCTACCATCCCTTAGAGTAACAAAAATCATGACAACAGACTACCTTCCATAATGACAAGGCTACCATCAATTGGAATAACAAAAATATCGACAACACACTACATTCCATAATGACAAGGCTACCATTCAATGGAGTAACAAAAATCTCGACAACAGACTACCTTCCATAATGACAAGGCTACCATCCGTTGTAGTAACAAAGATATCAACAACATACCACATTCCATAATGACAAGGCTACCGTCCATTGGAGTAACAAAAATCTCGACAACAGACTACCTTCCATAATGACAAGGCTACCATCCATTGGAATAACAAAAATATCGATAACACACTAACTTCCATAATGACAAGGCTACCATCCATTGTAGTAACAAAGATATCGACAACAGACTACCTTCCATATTGACAAGGCTACAATCCATTGTAGTAACAAAAATCTCGACAATAGACTACCTTCCATAATGACAAGGCTACCATCCATTGTAGTAACAAAAATCTCGACAACAGACTACCTTCCATAATGACAATGATACCATCCATTGGAGTAACAAAAATCTTGACAACAGACTGCCTTCCATAATGTCAAGGCTACCATCCATTGGAATAACAAAAATATCAATAACACACTAACTTCCATAATGACAAGGCTTCCATCCCTTAGTGTAACAAAAATCTCGACAATAGACTACCTTCCATAATGACTAGGCTACCATCCATTGGAGTAACAAAGATATCGGCAACTTACTACCTTCCATATTGACAAGGCTACCATCCATTGTTTTAACAAAAATCTCGACAACAGACTATCTTTCATAATGAAAAGGATACCATCCATTGTAGTAACAAAAATCTCGACAATGGACTACCTTCCATAATGACAAGGCTACCATACATTGGAGTAACCAAAATCTCGACAACAGAATACCTTCCATAATGACAATGCTACCAACCATTAGAGTAACAAAAATCTCGACAACATACTACCTTCTATAATCACAAGTCTATAATCAATTATAGTAACAAAAATTTCCACAATAGACTACCTTTCATAATGACAAGGCTACCGTCCATTGGAATAACAAAAATTTCGAGAATAGACTACGTTCCATAATGACAAGGCTACCATCCCTTAGAGTAACAAAAATCTCGACAAAAAACTACCTTCCATAATAACAAGGCTACCATCAATTGGAGTAACAAAGATATCGACAACATACTACCTTCCATAATTACAAGGCTACCATCCAATGGAGTAACAAAAATCTCGACAATAGACTACCTTCCATAATGACAAGTGTACCATCCATTGGAGTAAAAAAACCCTGAACAACAGACTACCGTCCTTAATGACATTGCTAACAACCATTGGAGTAACTGAAATCACAACGACAAACTACCTTCCATAACGACAAGGCTACCATCCATTACAGTAACAAAAATCTCGACAAGAGACTACCTTCCATAATGGCAAGGCTACCATCCATTGTTGTAACAAAAATCTGGACAACAGACTACCTTCCATAATGACAAGGCTACCATCCATTGGAGTAACAAAGATATCGACAACATACTACCTTCCATAATGACAAGCCTACCATCCCTTAGAGTAACAAAAATCGTGATAAGAGACTACCTTCCATAATGAAAAGGCTACCATCCATTGGAATAACAAAAATATCGACAACACACTACCTTCCATAATGATAAGGCTACCATCCAATGGAGTAACAAAAATCTCGACAACAAACTACCTTCCATAATGACAAGGCTACCATCCATTGTAGTAACAAAAATCTCGACAACAAACTATCTTCCATAATGACAAGGCTACCATCCATTGGAATAACAAAAATATCAACAACACACTAACTTCCATAATGACAAGGCTACCATCCCTTAGAGTAACAAAAATCTCGACAATAGACTACCTTCCATAATGACTAGGCTACCATCCATTGGAGTAACAAAGATATCGACAACTTACTACCTTCCATATTGACAAGGCTACAATCCATTGTAGTAACAAAAATCTCGACAAAAGACTACCGTCCATAATGAAAAGGCTACCATCCATTGTAGTAACAAAAATCTCGACAATGGACTACCTTCCATAATGACAAGGCTACCATACATTGGAGTAACCAAAATCTCGACAATAGAATACCTTCGATAATGACAAGGCTACCATCCATTAGAGTAAAAAAAATCTCGACAACATACTACCTTCCATAATCAAAAGGAACTAATCTATTATAGGAACAAAAATATCAATAATAGACTACCTTTCATAATGACAAGGCTACCGTCCATTGGAATAACAAAAATCTCGACAACAGACTACGTTCCATAATGACAAGGCTACCATCCCTTAGAGTAACAAAACTCATGACAACAGACTACCGTCTATAATGACAAAGATACCATCCATTGGAATAACAAAAATATCGACAACATACTACCTTCCATAATGATAAGGCTACCATCCATTGGAGTAACAAAAATCTCGACAACAGACTACCTTCCATAATGACAAGCCTACCATCCATTGGAATAACAAAAATATTGACAACAGAATACTTTCCATAATGACAAGGCTACCATCCATTGGAGTATCAAAGATATCGGCAACTTACTACCTTCCATATTGACAAGGTTACCATCCCTTAGAGTAACAAAAATCTCGACAATAGACTACTTTCCATAATGACAAGGCTACCATCCATTGGAGTAACAAAGATATCAACAACATACTACCTTCCATAATGACAAGGCTACCATCCATTGGAATAACAAAAATATCGACAACACACTACCTTCCATAATGACAAGGCTTCCATCCAATAGAGTAACAAAAATCTCGACAACAGACTACCTTCCATAATGATAAGGCTACCATCCATTGTAGTAACAAAAATCTCGAAAACAGACTACCTTCCATAATGACAAGGCTACCATCCATTGGAATAACAAAAATATCAACAACACACAAACTTCCATAATGACATGGCTACCATCCCTTAGAGTAGCAAAAATATCGACAATAGACTACCTTCCATAATGACTAGGGTGCCATCCATTGGAGTAACAAAGATATCGGCAACTTACTACCTTCCATATTGACAAGGCTACAATCCATTGTAGTAACAAAAATCTCGACAACAGACTACCTTCCATAATGAAAAGGCTACCACACATTGTAGTGACAAACATCTCGACAATAGACTACCTTCCATAATGACAAGGCTATCATCCATTTGAGTAAAAAAAATCTAAACAACATACTACCTTCCATAATGACAAGGCTATAATCTATTATAATAACAAAAATCTCGACAATAGACTACCTTTCATAATGACAAGTCTACCGTCCATCGAAATAACAAAAATCTCGACAACAGACTATGTTCCATAATGACAAGGCTACCATCCCTTAGAGTAAAAAAAATCATGACAACAAACTACCTTCCATAATGACAAGGCTACACTCCATTGGAATAACAAAAATATCGACAACACACTACCTTCCATAATGACAAGGCTACCATCCAATGGAGTAACAAAAATCTCGACAACAGACTACCTTTTATAATGACAAGGCTACCATCCATTATAGTAACAAAAATCTCGACAACAAACTATCTTCCATAATGACAAGGCTACCATCCATTGGAATAACAAAAATATCAACAAGACACTAACTTCCATAATGACAAGGCTACCATCCCTTAGAGTAACAAAAATCTCGACAATAGACTACCTTCCATAATGACTAGGCTACCATCCATTGGAGTAACAAAGATATCGGAAACTTACTACCTTCCATATTGACAAGGCTACAATCCATTGTAGTAACAAAAATCTCGACAACAGACTACCTTCCATAATGAAAAGGATACCATCCATTGTAGTAACAAACATCTCGACAACAGACTACCTTCCATAATGACAAGGCTACCATACATTGAAGTAAAGAAAATCTCGACAACAGAATACCTTCCATAATGACAAGGCTACCATCCATTAGAGTAACAAAAATCTCGACAACATACTACCTTCCATAATGAAAAGGCTATAATCTATTATAGGAACAAAAATCTCGACAATAGACTACCTTTCATAATGACAAGGCTACCGTCCATTTTAATAACAAAAATCTCAACAACAGACTACGTTCCATAATGACAAGGCTACCATCCCTTAGAGTAACAAAAATCATGACAACAAACTACCGTCCATAATGACAAGGCTACCATCAATTGGAATAACAAAAATATCGACAACACACTACATTCCATAATGACAAGGCTACCATCCAAGGGAGTAATAAAAATCTCGACAACAGACTACCTTCCATAATGACAAGGATACCATCAATTGTAGTTACAAAGATATCAACAACATACTACCTTCCATAATGATAAGGCTACCATCCATTCGAGTAACAAAAATCTCGACAACATACTACCTTCCATAATGAACAGGCTATCATCCATTGGAATAACAAAAATATCGACAACATAGTACGTTCCATAATGACAAGGCTACCATCCCTTAGAGTAACAAAAATCTCGGCAATAGACTACCTTCCATAATGAAAAGGCTACCATCCATTGGAATAACAAAAGTATCGACAACAAAGTATGTTCCATAATGACAAGGTTACCATCCCTTAGAGTAACAAAAATCTCGACAATAGACTACCTTCCATAATGACAAGGCTACCATCCATTGGAGTAACAAAGATATCGACAACATACTACCTTCCATAATGACAAGGCTACCATCCATTGGAATAACAAAAATATCGACAACACCCTACCTTCCATAATGACAAGGCTACCATCCAATAGAGTAACAAAAATCTCGACAACAGACTACCTTCCATAATGATAAGGCTACCATCCATTGTAGTAACAAAAATCTCGACAACAGACTACCTTCCATAATGACAAGGCTACCATCCATTGGAATAACAAAAATATCAATAACACACTAACTTCCATAATGACAAGGCTACCATCCCTTAGAGTAACAAAAATATCCACAATAGACTACCTTCCATAATGACTAGGGTACCATCCATTGGAGTAACAAAGATATCGGCAACTTACTACCTTCCATATTGACAAGGCTACAATCCATTGTACTAACAAAAATCTCGACAACAGACTACCTTCCATAATGAAAAGGCTACCACACATTATAGTGACAAACATCTCGACAATAGACTACCTTCCATAATGACAATGATACCATCCATTTGAGTAACAAAAATCTTGACAACAGACTGCCTTCCATAATGTCAAGGCTACCATCCATTATAGTAACAAAAATCTCGACAATAGACTACCTTTCATAATGACAAGGCTACCATCCATTGGAATAACAAAAATATCAATAACACACTAACTTCCATAATGACAAGGCTACCATCCCTTAGTGTAACAAAAATCTCGACAATAGACTACCTTCCATAATGACTAGGCTACCATCCATTGGAGTAACAAAGATATCGGCAACTTACTACCTTCCATATTGACAAGGCTACAATCCATTGTAGTAACAAAAATCTCGACAACAGACTACCTTCCATAATGAAAAGGATACCATCCATTGTAGTAACAAAAATCTCGACAATGGACTACCTTGCATAATGACAAGGCTACCATACATTGGAGTAACCAAAATCTCGACAACAGAATACCTTCCATAACGACAATTTTACCAACCATTAGAGTAACAAAAATCTCGACAACATACTACCTTCCATAATCACAAGTCTATAATCATTTATAGTAACAAAAATTTCCACAATAGACTACCTTTCATAATGACAAGGCTACCGTTCATAATGACAAGGCTACCATAATGACAAGGCTACCATCCCTTAGAGTAACAAAAATCTCGACAAAAAACTACCTTCCATAATAACAAGGCTACCATCAATTGGAGTAATAAAAATCACGACAACAGACTAACTTCCATATTGACAAGGCTACCATCCAATGGAGTAACAAAAATCTCGACAATAGACTACCTTCCATAATGACAAGTGTACCATCCATTGGAGTAACAAAAATCTGAACAACAGACTACCGTCCTTAATGACAAGGCTACCAACCATTGGAGTAACTGAAATCACAACGACAAACTACCTTCCATAATGACAAGGCTACCATCCATTGCAGTAACAAAAATCTCGACAAGAGACTACCTTCCATAATGGCAAGGCTACCATCCATTATTGTGACAAAAATCTAGACAATAGACTACCTTCCATAATGACAAGGCTACTATCCATTGGAGTAACAAAGATATCGACAACATAATACCTTCCATAATGACAAGGCTACCATCCCTTAGAGTAACAAAAATCATGATGAGAGACTACCTTCCATAATGACAAGGCTACCATCCAATGGAGTAACAAAAATCTCGACAACAAACTACCTTCCATAATGACAAGGCTACCATCCATTGTCGTAACAAAAACCTCGACAACAAACTATCTTCCATAATGACAAGGCTACCATCCATTGGAATAACAAAAATATCAACAACACACTAACTTCCATAATGACAAGGCTACCATCCCTTAGAGTATCAAAAATCTCGACAATAGACTACCTTCCATAATGACTAGTCTACCATCCATTGGAGTAACAAAGATATCGACAACTTACTACCTTCCATATTGATAAGGCTACAATCCATTGTAGTAACAAAAATCTCGACAACAGACTATCTTCCATAATGAAAAGGCTACCATCCATTGTAGTAATAAAAATCTCGACAACAGACTACCTTCCATAATGACAAGGCTACCATACATTGGAGTAACCAAAATCTCGACAACAGAATACCTTCCATAATGACAAGGCTACCATCCATTAGAGTAACAAAAATCTCGACAACATACTACCTTCCATAATGACAAGGCTATAATCTATTATAGGAACAAAAATCTCGACAATAGACTACCTTTCATAATGACAAGGCTACCGTCCATTGGAATAACAAAAATCTCGACAACAGACTATGTTCCATAATGACAAGGCTACCATCCCTTAGAGTAACAAAAATCATGACAACAGACTACCTTACATAATGATAAGGCTACACTCCATTGGAATAACAAAAATATCGACAACACACTACCTTCCATAATGACAAGGCTACCATCCAATGGAGTAACAAAAATCTCGACAACAGACTACCTTTTATAATGACAAGGCTACCATCCATTATAGTAACAAAAATCTCGACAACAGACCATCTTCCATAATGACAAGGCTACCATCCATTGGAATAACAAAAATATCAACAACACACTAACTTCCATAATGACAAGGCTACCATCCCTTAGAGTAACAAAAATCTCGACAATAGACTACCTTCCATAATGACTAGGCTACCATCCATTGGAGTAACAAAGATATCGGCAACTTACTACCTTCCATATTGACAAGGCTACAATCCATTGTAGTAACAAAAATCTCGACAACAGACTACCTTCCATAATGAAAAGGATACCATCCATTGTAGTAACAAACATCTCGATAATAGAGTACCTTCCATAATGACAAGGCTACCATACATTGGAGTAAACAAAATCTCGACAACAGAATACCTTCCATAATGACAAGGCTACCATCCATTAGAGTAACAAAAAAATAGACAACATACTACCTTCCATAATGACAAGGCTATAATCTATTATAGGAACAAAAATCTCGACAATAGACTACCTTTCATAATGACAAGGCTACCGTCCATTGGAATAACAAAAATCTCGACAATAGACTACGTTCCATAATGACAAGGCTACCATCCCTTAGAGTAACAAAAATCATGACAACAAATTACCTTCCATAATGACAAGGCTACCATCAATTGGAATAACAAAAATATCGACAACACACTACATTCCATAATGACAAGGCTACCATCCAAGGGAGTAATAAAAATCTCGACAACAGACAACCTTCCATAATGACAAGGCTACCATCCATTGTAGTTACAAAGATATCAACAACATACTACCTTCCATAATGATAAGTCTACCATCCATTGTAGTAACAAAAATCTCGACAACAGACTACCTTCCATAATGACAAGGCTACCATCCATTGAAATAACAAAAATATCAACAACACACTAACTTCCATAATGACAAGGCTACCATCCCTTAGAGTAACAAAAATATCGACAATAGACTACGTTCCATAATGACTAGGGTACCATCCATTGGAGTAACAAAGATATCGGCAACTTACTACCTTCCATATTGACAAGGCTACAATCCATTGTAGTAACAAAAATCTCGACAACAGACTACCTTCCATAATGAAAAGGCTACCACACATTGTAGTGACAAACATCTCGACAATAGACTACCTTCCATAATGACAAGGCTATCATCCATTTGAGTAACAAAAATCTAAACAACATACTACCTTCCATAATGACAAGGCTATAATCTATTATAGGAACAAAAATCTCGACAATAGACTACCTTTCATAATGACAAGGCTACCGTCCATCAGAATAACAAAAATCTCGACAACAGACTATGTTCCATAATGACAAGGCTACCATCCCTTAGAGTAACAAAAATCATGACAACAGACTACCTTACATAATGATAAGGCTACACTCCATTGGAATAACAAAAATATCGACAACACACTACCTTCCATAATGACAAGGCTACCATCCAATGGAGTAACAAAAATCTCTCGACAACAGACTACCTTTTATAATGACAAGGCTGCCATCCATTATAGTAACAAAAATCTCGACAACAGACCATCTTCCATAATGACAAGGCTACCATCCATTGGAATAACAAAAATATCAACAACACACTAATTTCTATAATGACAAGGCTACCATCCCTTAGAGTAACAAAAATCTCGACAATAGACTACCTTCCATAAAGACTAGGCTACCATCCATCGGAGTAACAAAGATATCGGCAACTTACTACCTTCCATATTGACAATGCTACAATCCTTTGTAGTAAGAAAAATCTCGACAACAGACTACCTTCCATAATTAAAAGGATACCATCCATTGTAGTAACAAACATCTCGACAACAGACTACCTTCCATAATGACAAGGCTACCATACATTGGAGTAAACAAAATCTCGACAACAGAATACCTTCCATAATGACAAGGCTACCATACATTAGAGTAACAAAAATCTCGACAACATACTACCTTCCATAATGACAAGGCTATAATCTATTATAGGAACAAAAATCTCGACAATAGACTACCTTTCATAATGACAAGGCTACCGTCCATTGGAATAACAAAAATCTCGACAACAGACTACATTCCATAATGACAAGGCTACCATCCCTTAGAGTAACAAAAATCATGACAACAGACTACCTTCTATAATGACAAGGCTACCATCAATTGGAATAACAAAAATATCGACAACACACTACATTCCATAATGACATGGCTACCATCCAAGGGAGTAATAAAAATCTCGACAACAGACAACCTTCCATAATGACAAGGCTACCATCCATTGTAGTTACAAAGATATCAACAACATACTACCTTCCATAATGATAAGGCTACCATCCATTAGAGTAACAAAAATATCGACAACATACTACCTTCCATAATGAACAGGCTATCATCCATTGGAATAACAAAAATATCGACAACATAGTACGTTCCATAATGACAAGGCTACCATCCCTTAGAGTAACAAAAATCTCGGCAATAGACTACCTTTCATAATGACAAGGCTACCATCCATTGGAATAACAAAAATATCGACAACAAAGTATGTTCCATAATGACAAGGCTACCATCCCTTAGAGTAACCAAAATCTCGATAATAGTCTACCTTCCATAATAACAAGGCTACCATCCATTGGAGTAACAAAGATATCGACAATAGACTACCTTCCATAATGAAAAGGCTACCATTCATTGTAGTAACAAAAATCTCGACAACAGACTACCTTCCATAATGACAAGGCTACCATACATTGGAGTAACCAAAATCTCGACAACAGAATACCTTCCATAATGACAAGGCTACCATCCATTAGAGTAACAAAAATCTCGACAACATACTACCTTCCATAATGACAAGGCTATAATCTACTATAGGAACAAAAATCTCGACAATAGACTACCTTTCATAATGACAAGGCTACCGTCCATTGGAATAACAAAAATCTCGACAACAGACTACGTTCCATAATGACAAGGCTACCATCCCTTAGAGTAACAAAAATCATGACAACAGACTACCTTCCATAATGACAAGGCTACCATCAATTGGAATAACAAAAATATCGACAACACACTATATTCCATAATGACAAGGCTACCATCCAATGGAGTAACAAAAATATCGACAACAGACTACCTTCCATAATGACAAGGCTACCATCCATTGTAGTTACAAAGATATCAACAACATACTACCTTCCATAATGATAAGGCTACCATCCATTGGAGTAACAAAAATCTCGACAACAGATCACCTTCCATAATGACAAGGCTACCATCCATTGGAATAACAAAAATATCGACAACAGAGTACTTTCCATAATGACAAGGATACCATCCATTGGAGTATCAAAGATATCGGCAACTTACTACCTTCCATATTGACAAGGTTACCATCCCTTAGAGTAACAAAAATCTCGACAATAGACTACCTTCCAAAATGACAAGGCTACCATCCATTGGAGTAACAAAGATATCGACAACATACTACCTTCCATAATGACAAGGCTACCATCCATTGGAATAACAAAAATATCGACAACACACTACCTTCCATAATGACAAGGCTACCACCCAATAGAGTAACAAAAATCTCGACAACAGACTACCTTCCATAATGATAAGGCTACCATCCATTGTAGTAACAAAAATCTCAACAACAGACTACCTTCCATAATGACAAGGCTACCATCCATTGGAATAACAAAAATATCAACAACACACTATATTCCATAATGACAAGGCTACCATCCAATGGAGTAACAAAAATATCGACAACAGACTACCTTCCATAATGACAAGGCTACCATCCATTGTAGTTACAAAGATATCAACAACATACTACCTTCCATAATGATAAGGCTACCATCCATTGGAGTAACAAAAATCTCGACAACAGATCACCTTCCATAATGACAAGGCTACCATCCATTGGAATAACAAAAATATCGACAACAGAGTACTTTCCATAATGACAAGGATACCATCCATTGGAGTATCAAAGATATCGGCAACTTACTACCTTCCATATTGACAAGGTTACCATCCCTTAGAGTAACAAAAATCTCGACAATAGACTACCTTCCAAAATGACAAGGCTACCATCCATTGGAGTAACAAAGATATCGACAACATACTACCTTCCATAATGACAAGGCTACCATCCATTGGAATAACAAAAATATCGACAACACACTACCTTCCATAATGACAAGGCTACCACCCAATAGAGTAACAAAAATCTCGACAACAGACTACCTTCCATAATGATAAGGCTACCATCCATTGTAGTAACAAAAATCTCGACAACAGACTACCTTCCATAATGACAAGGCTACCATCCATTGGAATAACAAAAATATCAACAACACACTAACTTCCATAATGACATGGCTACCATCCCTTAGAGTAACAAAAATATCGACAATTGACTACCTTCCATAATGACTAGGGTACCATCCATCGGAGTAACAAAGATATCGGCAACTTACTACCTTCCATATTGACAAGGCTACAATCCATTGTAGTAACAAAAATCTCGACAACCGACTACCTTCAATAATGAAAAGGCTACCACACATTGTAGTGACAAACATCTCGACAATAGACTACCTTCCATAATGACAAGGCTATCATCCATTTGAGTAACAAAAATCTAAACAACATACTACCTTCCATAATGACAAGGCTATAATCTATTATAGGAACAAAAATCTCGACAATAGACTACCTTTCATAATGACAAGGCTACCGTCCATCGGAATAACAAAAATCTCGACAACAGACTACGTTCCATAATGACAAGGCTAGCATCCCTTAGAGTAACAAAAATCATGACAACAGACTACCTTCCATAATGACAAGGCTTCCATCAATTTGAATAACAAAAATATCGACAACACACTACATTCCACAATGACAAGGCTATCATCCAATGGAGTAACAAAAATCTCGACAACAGACTACCTTCCATAATGACAAGGCTACCATCCATTGTAGTTACAAAGATATCAACAACATACTACCTTCCATAATGATAAGGCTACCATCCATTAGAGTAACAAAAATATCGACAACATAGTACGTTCCATAATGACAAGGCTACCATCCCTTAGAGTAACAAAAATCTCGGCAATAGACTACCTTTCATAATGACAAGGCTAGCATCCATTGGAATAACAAAAATATCGACAACAAAGTATGTTTCATAATGACAAGGCTACCATACCTTAGAGTAACAAAAATCTCGACAATAGACTACCTTCCATAATGACAAGGCTACCATCCATTGGAGTAACAAAGATATCGACAACATACTACCTTCCATAATGACAAGTCTACCATCCATTGGAATAACAAAAATATCGACAACACACTACCTTCCATAATGACAAGGCTACCATCAAATAGAGTAACAAAAATCTCGAAAATAGACTACCTTCCATAATGATAAGGCTACCATCCATTGTAGTAACAAAAATCTCGACAACAGACTACCTTCCATAATGACAAGGCTACCATCCATTGAAATAACAAAAATATCAACAACACACTAACTTCCATAATGACAAGGCTACCATCCCTTAGAGTAACAAAAATATCGATAATAGACTACCTTCCATAATGACTAGGGTACCATCCATTGGAGTAACAAAGATATCGGCAACTTACTACCTTCCATATTGACAAGGCTACAATCCATTGTAGTAACAAATTCTAGACAACAGACTACCTTCCATAATGAAAAGGCTACCACACATTGTAGTGACAAACATCTCGACAATAGACTACCTTCCATAATGACAAGGCTATCATCCATTTGAGTAACAAAAATCTAAACAACATACTACCTTCCATAATGACAATGCTATAATCTATTATAGGAACAAAAATCTCGACAATAGACTATCTTTCATAATGACAAGGCTATAATCTATTATAGGAACAAAAATCTCGACAATAGACTACCTTTCATAATGACAAGGCTACCATCCATCGGAATAACAAAAATCTCGACAACAGACTATGTTCCATAATGACAAGGCTACCATCCCTTAGAGTAACAAAAATCATGACAACAGACTACCTTACATAATGATAAGGCTACACTCCATTGGAATAACAAAAATATCGACAACACACTACCTTCCATAATGACAAGGCTACCATCCAATGGAGTAACAAAAATCTCGACAACAGACTACCTTTTATAATGACAAGGCTACCATCCATTATAGTAACAAAAATCTCGACAACAGACCATCTTCCATAATGACAAGGCTACAATCCATTGGAATAACAAAAATATCAATAACACACTAACTTCCATAATGACAAGGCTACCATCCCTTAGAGTAACAAAAATCTCGACAATAGACTACCTTCCATAATGACTAGGCTACCATCCATTGGAGTAACAAAGATATCGGCAACTTACTACCTTCCATATTGACAAGGCTACAATCCATTGTAGTAACAAAAATCTCGACAACAGACTACCTTCCATAATGAAAAGGATACCATCCATTGTAGTAACAAACATCTCGACAACAGACTACCTTCCATAATGACAAGGCTACCATACATTGGAGTAAACAAAATCTCGACAACAGAATACCTTCCATAATGACAAGGCTAACATCCATTAGAGTAACAAAAATCTCGACAACATACTACCTTCCATAATGACAAGGCTATAATCTATTATAGGAACAAAAATCTCGACAATAGACTACCTTTCATAATGACAAGGCTACCGTCCATTGGAATAACAAAAATCTCGACAACAGACTACGTTCCATAATGACAAGGCTACCATCCCTTAGAGTAACAAAAATCATGACAACATACTACCTTCCATAATGACAAGGCTACCATCAATTGGAATAACAAAAATATCGACAACACACTACATTCTTAAATGACAAGGCTACCATCCAAGGGAGTAATAAAAATCTCGACAACAGACAACCTTCCATAATGACAAGGCTTCCATCCATTGTAGTTACAAAGATATCAACAACATACTACCTTCCATAATGATAAGTCTACCATCCATTGTAGTAACAAAAATCTCAACAACAGACTACCTTCCATAATGACAAGGCTACCATCCATTGAAATAACAAAAATATGGACAACAGAGTACGTTCCATAATGACAAGGCTACCATCCCTTAGAGTAACAAAAATCTCGACAATAGACTACCTTCCATAATGACAAGGCTACCATCCATTAGAATAACAAAAATCACGACAACAGACTACCTGCCATAATGACAAGGCTACCATCCAATGGAGTAACAAAAATCTCGACAATAGACTACCTTCCATAATGACAAGTGTACCATCCATTAGAGTAACAAAAATCTGAACAACAGACTACCGTCCTTAATGACAAGGCTACCAACCATTGGAGTAACTGAATTCACAATGACAAACTATCTTCCATAATGACAAGGCTACCATCCATTGCAGTAACAAAAATCTCGACAAGAGACTACCTTCCATAATGGCAAGGCTACCATCCATTGTTGTAACACAAATCTAGACAACATACTACCTTTCATAATGACAAGGCTACCATCCATTGGAGTAACAAAGATATCGACCACATACTACCTTCCATAATGACAAGGCTAGCATCCCTTAGAGTAACAAAAATCGTGATAAGAGACAACCTTCCACAATGACAAGGCTACCATCCATTAGAATAACAAAAATATCGACAACACACTACCTTCCATAATGATAAGGCTACCATCCAATGGAGTAACAAAAATCTCGACAACAAACTACCTTCCATAATGACAAGGCTACCATCCATTGTAGTAACAAAAATCTCGACAACAAACTATCTTCCATAATGACAAGGCTACCATCCATTGGAATAACAAAAATATCAACAACACACTAACTTCCATAATGACAAAGCTACCATCCCTTAGAGTAACAAAAATCTCGACAATAAACTACCTTCCATAATGACTAGGCTACCATCCATTGGAGTAACAAAGATATCGGCAACTTACTACCTTCCATATTAACAAGGCTACAATCCATTGTAGTAACAAAAATCTCGACAACAGACTACCTTCCGTAATGAAAAGGCTACCATCCATTGTAGTAACAAAAATCTCGACAATGGACTACCTTCCATAATGACAAGGCTACCATACATTGGAGTAACCAAAATCTCGACAACAGAATACCTTCGATAATGACAAGGCTACCATCCATTAGAGTAACAAAAATCTCGACAACATACTACCTTCCATAATCAAAAGGCTATAATCTATTATAAGAACAAAAATATCAATAATAGACTACCTTTCATAATGACAAGGCTACCGTCCATTGGAATAACAAAAATCTCGACAACAGACTACGTTCCATAATGACAAGGCTACCATCCCTTAGAGTAAAAAAAATCATGACAATAGACTACCTTCCTTAATGACAAGGCTACCATCCATTGGAATAACAAAAATATCGACAACACACTACATTCCATAATGACAAGGCTACCATCCAATGGAGTAACAAAAATATCAACAACAAACTACCTTCCATAATGACAAGGCTACCATCCATTGTAGTTACAAAGATATCAACAACATACTACCTTCCATAATGATAAGGCTACCATCCATTGGAGTAACAAAAATATCAACAACAGACTACCTTCCATAATGACAAGGCTACCATCCATTGGAGTAACAAAGATATCGATAAAATACTACCTTCCATAATGACAAGGCTAGCATCCATTGGAATAACAAAAATATCGACAACACACTACCTTCCATAATGACAAGGCTACCATCCAATAGAGTAACAAAAATCTCGACAACAGACTACCTTCCATAATGATAAGGCTACCATCCATAGTAGTAACAAAAATCTCGACAACAGACTACCTTCCATAATGACAAGGCTACCATCCATTGGAATAACAAAAATATCAACAACACACTAACTTCCATAATGACATGGCTACCATCCCTTAGAGTAAAAAAAATATCGACAATAGACTACCTTCCATAATGACTAGGGTACCATCCATTGGAGTAACAAAGATATCGGCAACTTACTACCTTCCATATTGACAAGGCTACAATCCATTGTAGTAACAAAAATCTCGACGACAGACTACCTTCCATAATGAAAAGGCTACCACAGATTGTAGTGACAAACATCTCGACAATAGACTACCTTCCATAATGACAAGGCTATCATCCATTTGAGTAACAAAAATCTAAACAACATACTACCTTCCATAATGACAAGGCTATAATCTATTATAATAACAAAAATCTCGACAATAGACTACCTTTCATAATGACAAGGCTACCGTCCATCGGAATAACAAAAATCTCGACAACAGACTATGTTCCATAATGACAAGGCTACCATCCCTTAGAGTAAAAAAAATCATGACAACAGACTACCTTCCATAATGACAAGGCTACCATCCCTTAGAGTAACAAAAATCTCGACAATAGACTACCTTCCATAATGACTAGGCTACCATCCATTGGAGTAACAAAGATATCGGCAACTTACTACCTTCCATATTGACAAGGCTACAATCCATTGTAGTATCAAAAATCTCGACAACAGGCTACCTTCCATAATGAAAAGGATACCATCCATTATAGTAACAAACATCTCGACAACAGACTACCTTCCATAATGACAAGGCTACCATACATTGGAGTAAACAAAATCTCGACAACAAAATACCTTCCATAATGACAAGGCTACCATCCATTAGAGTAACAAAAATCTCGACAACATACTACCTTCTATAATGAAAAGGCTATAATCTATTATAGGAACAAAAATCTCGACAATAGACTACCTTTTATAATGACAAGGCTACCGTCCATTGGAATAACAAAAATCTCAACAACAGACTACGTTCCATAATGACAAGGCTACCATCCCTTAGAGTAACAAAAATCATGACAACAGACTACCTTCCATAATGACAAGGCTACCATCAATTGGAATAACAAAAATATCGACATCACACTACCTTCCATAATGACAAGGCTACCATCAATTGTAGTTACAAAGATATCAACAACATACTACCTTCCATAATGATAAGGCTACCATCCATTTGAGTAACAAAAATATCGACAACAGAGTACGTTCCATAATGACAAGGCTACCATCCCTTAGAGTAACAAAAATCTCGGTAATAGACTACCTTCCATAATGACAAGGCTACCATCCATTGGAATAACAAAAATATCGACAACAGAGTATGTTCCATAATGACAAGGTTACCATCCCTTAGAGTAACGAAAATCTCGACAATAGACTACCTTCCATAATGAGAAGGCTACCATCCATTGGAGTAACAAAGATATCGACAACATACTACCTTCCATAATGACAAGGCTACCATCCATTGGAATAACAAAAATATCGACAACACCCTACCTTCCATAATGACAAGGCTACCATCCAATAGAGTAACAAAAATCTCGACAACAGACTACCTTCCATAATGATAAGGTTACCATCCATTGTAGTAACAAAAATCTCGACAACAGACTACCTTCCATAATGACAAGGCTACCATCCATTGGAATAACAAAAATATCAACAACACACTAACTTCCATAATGACAAGGCTACCATCCCATAGAGTAACAAAAATATTGACAATAGACTACTTTCAATAATGACTAGGGTACCATCCATTGGAGTAAAAAAGATATCGGCAACTTACTACCTTCCATATTGACAAGGCTATAATCCATTGTACTAACAAAAATCTCAACAACAGACTTCCTTCCATAATGAAAAGGCTACCACACATTATAGTGACAAACATCTCGACAATAGACTACCTTCCATAATGACAAGGCTATCATCCATTTGAGTAACAAAAATCTAAACAACATACTACCTTCCATAATGACAAGGCTATAATCTTTTATAGGAACAAAAATCTCAACAATAGACTACCTTTCATAATGACAAGGCTACTGTCCATCAGAATAACAAAAATCTCGACAACAGACTACGTTCCATAATGACAAGGCTACCATACCTTAGAGTAACAAAAATCATGACAACAGACTACCTTCCATAATGACAAGGCTACCATCAATTGGAATAACAAAAATATCGACAACACACTACATTCCATAATGACAAGGCTACCGTCCAATGGAGTAATCAAAATCTCGACAACAGACTACTTTCCATAATGACAAGGCTACCATCCATTGTAGTTACAAAGATATCAACAACATACTACCTTCCATAATGATAAGGCTACCATCCATTGGAGTAACAAAAATCTCGACAACATACTACCTTCCATAATGAACAGGCTATCATCCATTGGAATAACAAAAATATCGACAATAGAGTATGTTCCATAATGACAAGGCTACCATCCCTTAGAGTAACAAAAATCTCGGCAATAGACTACCTTCCATAATGACAAGGCTACCATCCATTGGAATAACAAAAATATCGACAACAGAGTATGTTCCATAATGACAAGGCTACCATCCCTTAGAGTAACAAAAATCTCGACAATAGACTACCTTCCATAATGACAAGGCTACCATCCATTGGAGTAACAAAGATATCGACAACATACTACCTTCCATAATGACAAGGCTACCATCCATTGGAATAACAAAAATATCGACAACACACTACCTTCCATAATGACAAGGCTACCATCCAATAGAGTAACAAAAATCTCGACAACAGACTACCTTCCATAATGATAAGGCTACCATCCATTGTAGTAACAAAAATCTCGACAACAGACTACCTTCCATAGTGACAAGGCTACCATCCATTGGAATAACAAAAATATCAACAACACACTAACTTCCATAATGACAAGGCTACCATCCCTTAGAGTAACAAAAATATTGATAATAGACTACCTTCCATAATGACTAGGGTACCATCCATTGGAGTAACAAAGATATCGGAAACTTACTACCTTCCATATTGACAAGGCTACAATCCATTGTAGTAACAAAAATCTCGACAACAGACTACCTTCCATAATGAAAAGGCTACCACACATTGTAGTGACAAACATCTCGACAATAGACTACCTTCCATAATGACAAGGCTATCATTCATTTGAGTAACAAAAATCTAAACAACATACTACCTTCCATAATGACAAGGCTATAATCTATTATAGGAACAAAAATCTCGACAATAGACTACCTTTCATAATGACAAGGCTACCGTCCATCGGAATAACAAAAATCTCGACAACAGACTACGTTCCATAATGACAAGGCTGCCATCCCTTAGAGTAACAAAAATCATGACAACATACTACCTTCCATAATGACAAGGCTACCATCAATTGGAATAACAAAAATATCGACAACACACTACATTCCATAATGACAAGGCTACCATCCAATGGAGTAATAAAAATCTCGACAACAGACTACCTTCCATAATGACAAGGCTACCATCCATTGTAGTTACAAAGATATCAACAACATACTACCTTCCATAATGATAAGGCTACCATCCATTGGAGTAACAGAAATCTCGACAACATACTACCTTCCATAATAAACAGGCTATCATCCATTGGAATAACAAAAATATCGACAATAGACTACCTTCCATAATGACAAGGCTACCATCCATTGGAGTAACAAAGATATCGACAACATACTACCTTCCATAATGACAAGGCTACCATCCATTGGAATAACAAAAATATCGACAACACACTACCTTCCATAATGACAAGGCTACCATCCAATAGAGTAACAAAAATCTCGACAACAGACTACCTTCCATAATGATAAGGCTACCATCCATTGTAGTAACAAAAATCTCGACAACAGACTACCTTCCATAATGACAAGGCTACCATCCATTGGAATAACAAAAATATCAACAACACACTAAATTCCATAATGACAAGGCTACCATCCCTTAGAGTAACAAAAATATCGACAATAGACTACCTTCCGTAATGACTAGGGTACCATCCATTGGAGTAACAAAGATATCAGCAACTTACTACCTTCCATATTGACAAGGCTACAATCCATTGTTGTAACAAAAATCTCGACAACAGACTACCTTCCATAATGAAAAGGCTACCACACATTGTAGTGACAAACATCTCGACAATAGACTACCTTCCATAATGACAAAGCTATCATCCATTTGAGTAACAAAAATCTAAACAACATACTACCTTCCATAATGACAAGGCTAGAATCTATTATAGGAACAAAAATCTCGACAATAGACTACCTTTCATAATGATAAGGCTACCGTCCATCGGAATAACAAAAATCTCGACAACAGACTACGTTCCATAATGACAAGGCTAGCATCCCTTAGAGTAACAAAAATCATGACAACAGACTACCTTCCATAATGACAAAGCTACCATCAATTTGAATAAAAAAAATATCAACAACACACTACATTCCATAATGACAAGGCTATCATCCAATGGAGTAACAAAAATCTCGACAACAGACTACCTTCCATAATGACAAGGCTTCCATCCATTGTAGTTACAAAGATATCAACAACATACTACCTTCCATAATGATAAGGCTACCATCCATTGGAGTAACAAAAATCTCGACAACATACTACCTTCCATAATGACAAGGCTATCATCCATTTGAATAACAAAAATATCGACAACAGAGTACGTTCCATAATGACAAGGCTACCATCCCTTAGAGTAACAAAAATCTCGACAATAGACTACCTTCCATAATGACAAGGCTACCATCCATTGGAGTAACAAAGATATCTACAACATACTACCTTCCATAATGACAAGGCTACCATCCATTAGAATAACAAAAATATCGACAACACACTACCTTCCATAATGACAAGGCTACCATCCAATGGAGTAATAAAAATCTCGACAACAGACTACCTTCCATAATGACAAGGCTACCATCCATTGTAGTTACAAAGATATCAACAACATACTACCTTCCATAATGATAAGGCTACCATCCATTGGAGTAACAGAAATCTCGACAACATACTACCTTCCATAATAAACAGGCTATCATCCATTGGAATAACAAAAATATCGACAACAGAGTACGTTCCATAATGACAAGGCTACCATCCCTTAGAGTAACAAAAATCTCGGCAATAGACTACCTTCCATAATGATAAGGCTACCATCCATTGGAATAACAAAAATATCGACAACAGAGTATGTTCCATAATGACAAGGTTACCATCCCTTAGAGTAACAAAAATCTCGACAATAGACTACCTTCCATAATGACAAGGCTACCATCCATTGGAGTAACAAAGATATCGACAACATACTACCTTCCATAATGACAAGGCTACCATCCATTGGAATAACAAAAATATCGACAACACACTACCTTCCATAATGACAAGGCTACCATCCAATAGAGTAACAAAAATCTCGACAACATACTACCTTCCATAATGATAAGGCTACCATCCATTGTAGTAACAAAAATCTCCACAACAGACTACCTTCCATAATGACAAGGCTACCATCCATTGGAATAACAAAAATATCAACAACACACTAAATTCCATAATGACAAGGCTACCATCCCTTAGAGTAACAAAAATATCGACAATAGACTACCTTCCATAATGACTAGGGTACCATCCATTGGAGTAACAAAGATATCAGCAACTTACTACCTTCAATATTGACAAGGCTACAATCCATTGTAGTAACAATAATCTCGACAACAGACTACCTTCCATAATGAAAAGGCTACCACACATTGTAGTGACAAACATCTCGACAATAGACTACCTTCCATAATGACAAGGCTATCATCCATTTGAGTAACAAAAATCTAAACAACATACTACCTTCCATAATGACAAGGCTAGAATCTATTATAGGAACAAAAATCTCGACAATAGACTAACTTTCATAATGATAAGGCTACCGTCCATCGGAATAACAAAAATCTCGACAACAGACTACGTTCCATAATGACAAGGCTAGCATCCCTTAGAGTAACAAAAATCATGACAACAGACTACCTTCCATAATGACAAGGCTACCATCAATTTGAATAAAAAAAATATCAACAACACACTACATTCCATAATGACAAGGCTATCATCCAATGGAGTAACAAAAATCTCGACAACAGACTACCTTCCATAATGACAAGGCTACCATCCATTGTAGTTACAAAGATATCAACAACATACTACCTTCCATAATGATAAGGCTACCATCCATTGGAGTAACAAAAATCTCGACAACATACTACCTTCCATAATGACAAGGCTATCATCCATTTGAATAACAAAAATATCGACAACAGAGTACGTTCCATAATGACAAGGCTACCATCCCTTAGAGTAACAAAAATCTCGACAATAGACTACCTTCCATAATGACAAGGCTACCATCCATTGGAGTAACAAAGATATCGACAACATACTACCTTCCATAATGACAAGGCTACCATCCATTAGAATAACAAAAATATCGACAACACACTACCTTCCATAATGACAAGGCTACCATCCAATAGAGTAACAAAAATTTCTACAACAGACTAACTTCCATAATGATAAGGCTACCATCCATTGTAGTAACAAAAATCTCGACAACAGACTACCTTCCATAATGACAAGGCTACCATCCATTAGAATAACAAAAATATCAACAACACACTAACTTCCATAATGACAAGGCTACCATCCCTTAGAGTAACAAAAATATCGACAATAGACTACCTTCCATAATGACTAGGGTACCATCAATTGGAGTAACAAAGATATCGGCAACTTACTACCTTCCATATTGACAAGGCTACAATCCATTGTAGTAACAAAAATCTCGACAATAGATTACCTTCCATAATGACAAGGCTACCATCCATTGTAGTAAGAAAAATCTCGACAATAGACTACCTTCCATAATGACAAGGCTACCATACATTGGAGTAACCAAAATCTCGACAATAGAATACCTTCCATAATGACAAGGCTACCATCCATTAGAGTAACAAAAATCTCGACAACAGACTACCTTCCATAATGACAAGGCTACCATCCATTGGAATAACAAAAATATCGACAAGACACTAACTTCCATAATGACAAGGCTACAATCCCTTACAGAAACAAAAATCTCGACAATAGACTACCTTCCATAATGACTAGGCTACCATCCATTGGAGTAACAAAGATATCGACAATAGACTACCTTCCATATGAACAAGGCTACAATCCATTGTAGTAACAAAAATCTCGACAACAGACTACCTTCCATAATGACAAGGCTACCATCCATTGTAGTAACAAAAATCTCGACAATAGATTACCTTCCATAATGACAAGGCTACCACCCATTGGAGTAATAAAAATCTCACCAACAGACTACCTTCCATAAAGTCAAGGCTACCATCCATTGGAATAAAAAAAATATTGACAACACACTACCTTCCATAATGACAAGGCTACCATCCCTTAGAGTAACAAAAATATCGACAATAGACTACCTTCCATAATGACAAGGCTACCATCCATTGGAGTAAGAAAGATATCGACAACATACTACCTTCCATAATGACAATGATACCATCCATTGGAGTAACAAAAATATCGACAACATACTACCTTCCATAATGACAAGGCTACCATCCATTGGAGTAAGAAAGATATCGACAACATACTACCTTCCATAATGACAATGATACCATCCATTGGAGTAACAAAGATATCGACAACATACTACCTTCCATAATAACTAGGCTACCATCCTTTGGAGTAACAAATATATCGATAACAGACTACCTTCCATAACGACAAGGCTACAATCCATTGTAGTAACAAAAATCTCGACAATATACTACCTTCCATAATGACAAGGCTACCATCCATTGGAGTAACAAAAATCTCGACAACAAACTACCTTCCATAATGACAAGGCTACAATCCAATGGAGTTAAAAGATATCGACAACAGACTACCTTCCATATTTACAAGGCTACAATCCATTGTAGTAACAAAAATCTCGACAATAGCTACCGTCCTTAATGACAAGGCTACCAACCATTGGAGTAACTGAAATCACAACGACAGATTACCTTCCATAATGACAAGGCTTCCATCCATTGCAGTAACAAAAATCTCGACAAGAGACTACCTTCCATAATGATAAGGCTACCATCCATTGTTGTAACAAAAATCTGGACAACAGACCACCTTCCATAATGACAAGGCTACCATCCATTGGAGTAACAAAAATATCGACAACATACTACCTTCACTAATGACAAGTCAACAATCTATTATAATAACAAAAACCTCGACAATAGTCTAACTTTCATAATGACAAGGCTACCGTCCATTGGAATAACAAAAATCTCGACAACAGAGTACGTTCCATAATGACAAGGCTACCATCCCTTAGAGTAACAAAGATATCGGCAACTTACTACCTTCCATATTAACAAGGCTACAATCCATTGTAGTAACAAAAATCTCGACATCAGACTACCTTCCATAATGAAAAGGCTACCATCCATTGTAGTAACAAATATCTCGACAATGGACTACCTTCCATAATGACAAGGCTACCATACATTGGAGTAAACAAAATCTCGACAACAGAATACCTTCCATAATGACAAGGCTACCATCCATTAGAGTAACCAAAATCTCGACAACATACTACCTTCCATAATGACAAGGCTATAATCTATTATAGGAACAAAAATCTCGACAATAGACTACCTTTCATAATGACAAGGCTTCTGTCCATTGGAATAACAAAATTCTCGACAACAGACTACCTTCCATAATGACAAGGCTACCATCCATTGTAGTTACAAAGATATCAACAACATACTACCTTCCATAATGATAAGGCTACCATCCATTGGAGTAACAAAAATCTCGACAACATACTACCTTCCATAATGACAAGGCTATCATCCATTTGAATAACAAAAATATCGACAACAGAGTACGTTCCATAATGACAAGGCTACCATCCCTTAGAGTAACAAAAATCTCGACAACAGACTACCTTCCATAATGACAAGGCTACCATCCAATAGGGTAACAAAAATCTCGACAACAGACTACCTTCCATAATGATAAGGCTACCATCCATTGTAGTAACAAAAATTTCGACAACAGACTACCTTCCATAATGACAAGGCTACCATACCTTAGAGTAACAAAAATCCTGACAACAGACTACCTTCCATAATGACAATGTTACCATCCTTGGAATAACAAAAATATCGACAACACACTACATTCCATAATGACAAGGCTACCATCCAATGGAGTAACAAAAATCTTGACAACAGACTACCTTCCATAATGACAAGGCTACCATCCATTGTAGTAACAAAAATCTGGACAATAGACTACCTTCCATAATGACAAGGCTATCATCCATTGTAGTGAAAAAAATCTCGACAATAGACTACATTCCACAATGACAAGGCTACCATCCATTGGAGTAACACAAATATCGACAACAAACTACCTTCCATAATGACAAGGCTACCATCCAATGGAGTTACAAAGATATCGACAACAGACTACCTTCCATATTGGCAAGGCTACAATCCATTGTAGTAACAAAAATCTCGACAATTGACTACCGTCCTTAATGACAAGGCTACCAACCATTGGAGTAACTGAAATCACAACGACATATTACTTTCCATAATGACAAGGCTACCATCCATTGCAGTAACAAAAATCTCGACAACAAACTACCTTCCATAATGACAAGGCTACCATCCAATGGAGTTACAAAGATATCGACAATAGACTACCTTCCATATTGGCAAGGCTACAATCCATTGTAGTAACAAAAATCTCGACAATTGACTACCGTCCTTAATGACAAGGCTACCAACCATTGGAGTAACTGAAATCACAACGACAGATTACCTTCCATAATGACAAGACTACCATCCATTGCAGTAACAAAAATCTCGACAAGAGACTACCTTCCATAATGACAAGGCTATCATCCAATGGAGTTACAAAGATATCGACAATAGACTACCTTCCATATTGGCAAGGCTACAATCCATTGTAGTAACAAAAATCTCAACAATTGACTACCGTCCTTAATGACAAGGCTACCAACCAATGGAGTAACTGAAATCACAACGACAGATTACCTTCCATAATGACAAGACTACCATCCATTGCAGTAACAAAAATCTCGACAAGAGACTACCTTCCATAATGACAAGGCTACCATCCATTGTTGTAACAAAAATCTGGACAACTGACTACCTTCCATAATGACAAGGCTACTATCCATTGGAGTAACAAAAATCTCGACAACAGAGTACGTTCCATAATGACAAGGCTACCATACCTTAGAGTAACAAAAATCTCGACAACAGACTACCTTCCATAATGACAAGGCTATCATCCATTGGAGTAACAAAGATATCGACAACATACTACCTTCCATAATGAGAAGGCTACCATCCCTTAGAGTAACAAAAATCATGACAAGAGACTACCTTCCATAATGACAAGGCTACCATCCATTGGAATAACAAAAATATCGACAACACACTACCTTCCATAATGACAAGGCTACCATCTAATAGAGTAACAAAAATCTCGACAACATACTACCTTCCATAATGACAAGGCTACCATCAATTGTAGTAACAAAAATCTCGACAACAAACTATCTTCCATAATGACAAGGCTACCATCCATTGGAATAACAAAAATATCAACAACACACTAACTTCCATAATGACAAGGCTACCATCCCTTAGAGTAAGAAAAATCTCGACAATAGATTACCTTCCATAATGACTAGGCTACCATCCATTGGAGTAACAAAGTTATCGGCAACTTACTACCTTCCATATTGACAAGGCTACAATCCATTGTAGTAACAAAAATCTCGACAACAGTCTACCTTCCATAATGAAAAGGCTACCATCCATTGTAGTAACAATAATCTCGACAATAGACTACCTTCTATAATGACGTGGCTACCATACATTAGAGTAACCAAAATCTCGACAACAGAAAACCTTCCATAATGACAAGGCTACCATCCATTAGAGTAACAAAAATCTCAACAACATACTACCTTCCGTAATAACAAGGCTATAATCTATTATAGGAACAAAAATATCGACAATAGAGTACCTTTCATAATGACAAGGCCACCGACCATTGGAATAACAAAGATCTCGACAACAGACTATGTTCCATAATGACAAGGCTACCATCTCTTAGAGTAACAAAAATCATGACAACAGACTACCTTCCATAATGACAAGGTTACCATCCATTGGAATAACAAAAATATCGACAACACACTACATTCCATAATGACAAGGCTACCATCCAATGGAGTAACAAAAATCTCGACAACAGACTACCTTCCATATTGACAAGGCTACAATCCATTGTAGTAACAAAAATCTCGACAATAGACTACCGTCCTTAATGACAAGGCTACCAACCATTGGAGTAACTGAAATCACAACGACAAATTACCTTCCATAATGACAAGGCTACCATCTATTGCAGTAACAAAAATCTCGACAAGAGACTACCTTCCATAATGACAAGGCTACCATCCAATGTTGTAACAAAAATCTGGACAACAGACTACCTTCCATAATGACAAGGCTACCATCCATTGGAGTAACAAAAATCTCGACAACAAAGTACGTTCCATAATGACAAGGCTACCATCCCTTAGAGTAACAAAAATCTCGACAACAGACTACCTTCCATAATGACAAGGCTACCGTCCATTGGAATAACAAAGATATCGACAACATACTACCTTCCATAATGAGAAGGCTACCATCCATTAGAGTAACCAAAATCTCGACAACGTACTACCTTCCATAATGACAAGGCTATAATCTATTATAGGAACAAAAATCTCGACAATAGACTAGCTTTCATAATGACAAGGCTACCGTACATTGGAATAACAAAAATCTCGACAACAAACTATGTTCCATAATGACAAGGCTACCATCCCTTAGAGTAACAAAAATCATGACAATAGACTACCTTCCATAATGACAAGGCTACCATCCATTGGAATAACAAAAATATCGTTAACACACTACATTCCATAGTGACAAGGCTACCATCCAATGGAGTAACAAAAATCTCGACAACAAACTACCTTCCATAATGACAAGGCTACCATCCATTATAGTTACAAAGATATCAACAACATACTACCTTCCATAATGATAAGGCTACCATCCATTGGAGTAACAAAAATCTCGACAACAGACTACCTTCCATAATGACAAGGCTACCATCCATTGGAATAACAAAAATATCGACAACAGAGTATGTTCCATAATGACAAGGCTACCATCCCTTAGAGTAACAAAGATATCGGCAACTTACTACCTTCCATATTAACAAGGCTACAATCCATTGTAGTAACAAAAATCTCGACATCAGACTACCTTCCATAATGAAAAGGCTACCATCCATTGAAGTAACAAAAATCTCGACAATGGACTACCTTCCATAATGACAAGGCTACCATACATTGGAGTAAACAAAATCTCGACAACAGAATACCTTCCATAATGACAAGGCTACCATCCATTAGAGTAACCAAAATCTCGACAACATACTACCATCCATAATGACAAGGCTATAATCTATTATAGGAACAAAAATCTCGACAATAGACTACCTTTCATAATGACAAGGCTTCTGTCCATTGGAATAACAAAATTCTCGAGAACAGACTACGTTCCATAATGACAAGGCTACCATCCCTTAGAGTAACAAAAATCATGACAACAGACTACCTTCCAGAATGACAAGGCTACCATCCATTGGAATAACAAAAATATCGACAACACACTACATTCCATAATGACAAGGCTACCATCCAATGGAGTAACAAAAATCTCGACAACAGACTACTTTCCATAATGACAAGGCTACCATCCATTGTAGTTACAAAGATATCAACAACATACGACCTTCCATAATGATAAGGCTACCATCCATCGGAGTAACAAAAATCTCGACAATAGACTACATTCCATAATGACAAGGCTACCATCCATTGGAATAACAAAAATATCGACAACAGAGTATGTTCCATAATGACAAGGCTACCATCCCTTAGAGTAACAAAAATCTCGAAAATAGACTACCTTCCATAATGACAAGGCTACCATCCATTCGAGTAACAAAGATATCGACAACATACTACCTTCCATAATGACAAGGCTACCATCCATTGGAATAACAAAAATATCGATAACACACTACCTTCCATAATGACAAGGCTACCATCCAATAGGGTAACAAAAATCTCGACAACAGACTACCTTCCATAATGATAAGGCTACCATCCATTGTAGTAACAAAAATCTCGACAACAGACTACCTTCCATAATGACAAGGCTACCATACCTTAGAGTAACAAAAATCCTGACAACAGACTACCTTCCATAATGACAATGTTACCATCCTTGGAATAACAAAAATATCGACAACACACTACATTCCATAATGACAAGGCTACCATCCAATGGAGTAACAAAAATCTTGACAACAGACTACCTTCCATAATGACAAGGCTACCATCCATTGTAGTAACAAAAATCTGGACAATAGACTACCTTCCATAATGACAAGGCTATCATCCATTGTAGTGAAAAAAATCTCGACAATAGACTACATTCCACAATGACAAGGCTACCATCCATTGGAGTAACAAAAATATCGACAACAAACTACCTTCCATAATGACAAGGCTACCATCCAATGGAGTTACAAAGATATCGACAACAGACTACCTTCCATATTGGCAAGGCTACAATCCATTGTAGTAACAAAAATCTCGACAATTGACTACCGTCCTTAATGACAAGGCTACCAACCATTGGAGTAACTGAAATCACAACGACAGATTACTTTCCATAATGACAAGGCTACCATCCATTGCAGTAACAAAAATCTCGACAACAAACTACCTTCCATAATGACAAGGCTACCATCCAATGGAGTTACAAAGATATCGACAATAGACTACCTTCCATATTGGCAAGGCTACAATCCATTGTAGTAACAAAAATCTCGACAATTGACTACCGTCCTTAATGACAAGGCTACCAACCATTGGAGTAACTGAAATCACAACGACATATTACCTTCCATAATGACAAGACTACCATCCATTGCAGAAACAAAAATATGGACAAGAGACTACCTTCCATAATGACAAGGCTATCATCCAATGGAGTTACAAAGATATCGACAATAGACTACCTTCCATATTGGCAAGGCTACAATCCATTGTAGTAACAAAAATCTCAACAATTGACTACCGTCCTTAATGACAAGGCTACCAACCAATGGAGTAACTGACATCACAACGACAGATTACCTTCCATAATGACAAGACTACCATCCATTGCAGTAACAAAAATCTCGACATGAGACTACCTTCCATAATGACAAGGCTACCATCCATTGTTGAAACAAAAATCTGGACAACTGACTACCTTCCATAATGACAAGGCTACTATCCATTGGAGTAACAAAAATCTCGACAACAGACTACCTTCCATAATGACAAGGCTATCATCCATTGGAGTAACAAAGATATCGACAACATACTACCTTCCATAATGAGAAGACTACCATCCCTTAGAGTAACAAAAATCATGACAAGAGACTACCTTCCATAATGACAAGGCTACCATCCATTGGAATAACAAAAATATCGACAACACACTACCTTCCATAATGACAAGGCTACCATCTAATAGAGTAACAAAAATCTCGACAACATAGTACCTTCCATAATGACAAGGCTACCATCAATTGTAGTAACAAAAATCTCGACAACAAACTATCTTCCATAATGACAAGGCTACCATCCATTGGAATAAAAAAAATATCAACAACACACTAACTTCCATAATGACAAGGCTACCATCCCTTAGAGTAAGAAAAATCTCGACAATAGACTACCTTCCATAATGACTAGGCTACCATCCATTGGAGTAACAAAGTTATCGGCAACTTACTACCTTCCATATTGACAAGGCTACAATCCATTGTAGTAACAAAAATCTCGACAACAGTCTACCTTCCATAATGAAAAGGCTACCATCCATTGTAGTAACAATAATCTCGACAATAGACTACCTTCTATAATGACGTGGCTACCATACATTAGAGTAACGAAAATCTCGACAACAGAAAACCTTCCATAATGACAAGGCTACCATCCATTAGAGTAACAAAAATCTCAACAACATACTACCTTCCATAATAACAAGGCTATAATCTATTATAGGAACAAAAATATCGACAATAGAGTACCTTTCATAATGACAAGGGCACCGTCCATTGGAATAACAAAGATCTCGACAACAGACTATGTTCCATAATGACAAGGCTACCATCTCTTAGAGTACCAAAAATCATGACAACAGACTACCTTCCATAATGACAAGGTTACCATCCATTGGAATAACAAAAATATCGACAACACACTACATTCCATAATGACAAGGCTACCATCCAATGGAGTAACAAAAATCTCGACAACAGACTACCTTCCATATTGACAAGGCTACAATCCATTGTAGTAACAAAAATCTCGACAATAGACTACCGTCCTTAATGACAAGGCTACCAACCATTGGAGTAACTGAAATCACAACGACAAATTACCTTCCATAATGACAAGGCTACCATCTATTGCAGTAACAAAAATCTCGACAAGAGACTACCTTCCATGATGACAAGGCTACCATCCAATGTTGTAACAAAAATCTGGACAACAAACTACCTTCCATAATGACAAGGCTACCATCCATTGGAGTAACAAAAATCTCGACAACAGAGTACGTTCCATAATGACAAGGCTACCATCCCTTAGAGTAACAAAAATCTCGACAACAAACTACCTTCCATAATGACAAGGCTACCGTCCATTGGAATAACAAAGATATCGACAACATACTACCTTCCATAATGAGAAGGCTACCATCCATTAGAATAACCAAAATCTCGACAACGTACTACCTTCCATAATGACAAGGCTATAATCTATTATAGGAACAAAAATCTCGATAATAGACTAGCTTTCATAATGACAAGGCTACCGTATATTGGAGTAACAAAAATCTCGACAACAGACTACCTTCCATAATGACAAGGCTACCATCCATTATAGTTACAAAGATATCAACAACATACTACCTTCCATAATGATAAGGCTACCATCCATTGGAGTAACAAAAATATCGACAACAGAGTATGTTCCATAATGACAAGGCTACCATCCCTTAGAGTAACAAAAATCTCTATAATAGACTACCTTCCATAATGACAAGGCTACCATCCATTGGAGTAACAAAGATATCGACAACATACTACCTTCCATAATGACAAGGCTACCATCCAATGGAATAACAAAAAGATCGATAACACACTACCTTCCATAATGACTAGGCTACCATCCATTGGAGTAACAAGGATATCGACAATAGACTACCTTCCATATGGACAAGGCTACAATCCGTTGTAGTAACAAAAATCTCGACAATAGACTACCTTCCATAATGACAAGGCTACCATCCATTGTAGTAACAAAAATCTCGACAATAGATTACCTTCCATAATGACAAGGCTACCACCCATTGGAGTAACAAAAATATCACCAACAGACTACCTTCCATAATGTCAAGGCTACCATCCATTGGAATAAAAAAAATATCGACAACACACTACCTTCCATAATGACAAGGCTACCATCCCTTAGTGTAACAAAAATCTCGACAATAGACTACCTTCCATAATGACAAGGCTACCATCCATTGGAGTAAGAAAGATATCGACAACATACTACCTTCCATAATGACAATGATACCATCCATTGGAGTAACAAAGATATCGACAACATACTACCTTCCATAATAACTAGGCTACCATCCTTTGGAGTAACAAATATATCGATAACAGACTACCTTCCATAACGACAAGGCTACAATCCATTGTAGTAACAAAAATCTCGACAATAGACTACCTTCCATAATGACAAGGCTACCATCCATTGGAGTAACAAAAATCTCAACAACAAACAACCTTCCATAATGACAAGGCTACCATCCAATGGAGTTAAAAGATATCGACAACAGACCACCTTCCATATTGACAAGGCTACAATCCATTGTAATAACAAAAATCTCAACAATAGACTACCGTCCTTAATGACAAGGCTACCAACCATTGGAGTAACTGAAATCACAACGACAGATTACCTTCCATAATGACAAGGTTTCCACCCATTGCAGTAACAAAAATCTCGACAAGAGATTACCTTCCATAATGACAAGGCTACCATCCATTGTTGTAACAAAAATCTGGATAACAATCTACCTTCCATAATGACAAGGCTACCATCCGTTGGAGCAACAAAAATATCGACAACATACTACCTTCACTAATGACAAGTCAACAATCTATTATAATAACAAAAACCTCGACAATAGACTAACTTTCATAATGACAAGGCTACCGTCCATTGGAATAACAAAAATCTCGACAACATAGTACGTTCCATAATGACAAGGCTACCATCCCTTAGAGTAACAAAGATATCGGCAACTTACTACCTTCCATATTGACAAGGCTACAATCCATTGTAGTAACAAAAATCTCGACAACAGACTACCTTCCATAATGACAAGGCTACCATCCATTATAGTTACAAAGATATCAACAACATACTACCTTCCATAATGATAAGGCTACCATCCATTGGAGTAACAAAAATATCGACAACAAACTACCTTCCATAATGACAAGGCTACCATCCAATGGAGTTACAAAGATATCGACAACAGACTACCTTCCATATTGGCAAGGCTACAATCCATTGTACTAACAAAAATCTCGACAATTGACTACCGTCCTTAATGACAAGGCTACCAACCATTGGAGTAACTGAAATCACAACGACAGATTACTTTCCATAATGACAAGGCTACCATCCATTGCAGTAACAAAAATCTCGACAACAAACTACCTTCCATAATGACAAGGCTACCATCCAATGGAGTAAGTAAGATATCGACAACAGACTACCTTCCATATGGACAAGGCTACAATCCATTGTAGTAACAAAAATCTCGACAATTGACTACCGTCCTTAATGACAAGGCTACCAACCATTGGAGTAACTGAAATCACAACGACATATTACCTTCCATAATGACAAGACTACCATCCATTGCAGTAACAAAAATCTCGACAAGAGACTACCTTCCATAATGACAAGGCTATCATCCAATGGAGTTACAAAGATATCGACAATAGACTACCTTCCATATTGGCAAGGCTACAATCCATTGTAGTAACAAAAATCTCAACAATTGACTACCGTCCTTAATGACAAGGCTACCAACCAATGGAGTAACTGAAATCACAACGACAGATTACCTTCCATAATGACAAGACTACCATCCATTGCAGTAACAAAAATCTCGACAAGAGACTACCTTCCATAATGACAAGGCTACCATCCATTGTTGTAACAAAAATCTGGACAACTGACTACCTTCCATAATGACAAGGCTACTATCCATTGGAGTAACAAAAATCTCGACAACAGACTACCTTCCATAATGACAAGGCTATCATCCATTGGAGTGACAAAGATATCGACAACATACTACCTTCCATAATGAGAAGACTACCATCCCTTAGAGTAACAAAAATCATGACAAGAGACTACCTTCCATAATGACAAGGCTACCATCCATTGGAATAACAAAAATATCGACAACACACTACCTTCCATAATAACAAGGCTACCATCTAATAGAGTAACAAAAATCTCGACAACATAGTACCTTCCATAATGACAAGGCTACCATCAATTGTAGTAACAAAAATCTCGACAACAAACTATCTTCCATAATGACAAGGCTACCATCCATTGGAATAACAAAAATATCAACAACACACTAACTTCCATAATGACAAGGCTACCATCCCTTAGAGTAAGAAAAATCTCGACAATAGACTACCTTCCATAATGACTAGGCTACCATCCATTGGAGTAACAAAGTTATCGGCAACTTACTACCTTCCATATTGACAAGGCTACAATCCATTGTAGTAACAAAAATCTCGACAACAATCTACCTTCCATAATGAAAAGGCTACCATCCATTGTAGTAACAATAATCTCGACAATAGACTACCTTCTATAATGACGTGGCTACCATACATTAGAGTAACCAAAATCTCGACAACAGAAAACCTTCCATAATGACAAGGCTACCATCCATTAGAGTAACAAAAATCTCAACAACATACTACCTTCCATAATAACAAGGCTATAATCTATTATAGGAACAAAAATATCGACAATAGAGTACCTTTCATAATGACAAGGGCACCGTCCATTGGAATAACAAAGATCTCGACAACAGACTATGTTCCATAATGACAAGGCTACCATCTCTTAGAGTACCAAAAATCATGACAACAGACTACCTTCCATAATGACAAGGTTACCATCCATTGGAATAACAAAAATATCGACAACACACTACATTCCATAATGACAAGGCTACCATCCAATGGAGTAACAAAAATCTCGACAACAGACTACCTTCCATATTGACAAGGCTACAATCCATTGTAGTAACAAAAATCTCGACAATAGACTACCGTCCTTAATGACAAGGCTACCAACCATTGGAGTAACTGAAATCACAACGACAAATTACCTTCCATAATGACAAGGCTACCATCTATTGCAGTAACAAAAATCTCGACAAGAGACTACCTTCCATAATGACAAGGCTACCATCCAATGTTGTAACAAAAATCTGGACAACAAACTACCTTCCATAATGACAAGGCTACCATCCATTGGAGTAACAAAAATCTCGACAACAGAGTACGTTCCATAATGACAAGGCTACCATCCCTTAGAGTAACAAAAATCTCGACAACAGACTACCTTCCATAATGACAAGGCTACCGTCCATTGGAATAACAAAGATATCGACAACATACTACCTTCCATAATGAGAAGGCTACCATCCATTAGAATAACCAAAATCTCGAAAACGTACTACCTTCCATAATGACAAGGCTATAATCTATTATAGGAACAAAAATCTCGATAATAGACTAGCTTTCATAATGACAAGGCTACCGTATATTGGAATAACAAAAATCTCGACAACAAACTATGTTCCATAATGACAAGGCTACCATCCCTTAGAGTAACAAAAATCATGACAACTGACTACCTTCCATAATGACAAGGCTACCATCCATTGGAATAACAAAAATATCGTTAACACACTACATTCCATAGTGACAAGGCTACCATCCAATGGAGTAACAAAAATCTCGACAACAGACTACCTTCCATAATGACAAGGCTACCATCCATTATAGTTACAAAGATATCAACAACATACTACCTTCCATAATGATAAGGCTACCATCCATTGGAGTAACAAAAATATCGACAACAGAGTATGTTCCATAATGACAAGGCTACCATCCCTTAGAGTAACAAAAATCTCTATAATAGACTACCTTCCATAATGACAAGGCTACCATCCATTGGAGTAACAAAGATATCGACAACATACTACCTTCCATAATGACAAGGCTACCATCCTATGGAATAACAAAAATATCGATAACACACTACCTTCCATAATGACTAGGCTACCATCCATTGGAGTAACAAGAATCTCGACAATAGATTACCTTCCATAATGACAAGGCTACCACCCATTGGAGTAACAAAAATATCACCAACAGACTACCTTCCATAATGTCAAGGCTACCATCCATTGGAATAAAAAAAATATCGACAACACACTACCTTCCATAATGACAAGGCTACCATCCCTTAGTGTAACAAAAATCTCGACAATAGACTACCTTCCATAATGACAAGGCTACCATCCATTGGAGTAAGAAAGATATCGACAACATACTACCTTCCATAATGACAATGATACCATCCATTGGAGTAACAAAGATATCGACAACATACTACCTTCCATAATAACTAGGCTACCATCCTTTGGAGTAACAAATATATCGATAACAGACTACCTTCCATAACGACAAGGCTACAATCCATTGTAGTAACAAAAATCTCGACAATAGACTACCTTCCATAATGACAAGGCTACCATCCATTGGAGTAACAAAAATCTCGACAACAAACAACCTTCCATAATGACAAGGCTACCATCCAATGGAGTTAAAAGATATCGACAACAGACCACCTTCCATATTGACAAGGCTACAATCCATTGTAATAACAAAAATCTCGACAATAGACTACCGTCCTTAATGACAAGGCTACCAACCATTGGAGTAACTGAAATCACAACGACAGATTACCTTCCATAATGACAAGGCTTCCACCCATTGCAGTAACAAAAATCTCGACAAGAGATTACCTTCCATAATGACAAGGCTACCATCCATTGTTGTAACAAAAATCTGGATAACAATCTACCTTCCATAATGACAAGGCTACCATCCATTGGAGTAACAAAAATATCGACAACATACTACCTTCACTAATGACAAGTCAACAATCTATTATAATAACAAAAACCTCGACAATAGACTAACTTTCATAATGACAAGGCTACCGTCCATTGGAATAACAAAAATCTCGACAACATAGTACGTTCCATAATGACAAGGCTACCATCCCTTAGAGTAACAAAGATATCGGCAACTTACTACCTTCCATATTGACAAGGCTACAATCCATTGTAATAACAAAAATCTCGACAACAGACTACCTTCCATAATGAAAAGGCTACCATCCATTGTAGTAACAAAAATCTCGACAATGGACTACCTTCCATAATGACAAGGCTACCATACATTGGAGTAAACAAAATCTCGACAACAGAATACCTTCCATAATGACAAGGCTACCATCCATTAGAGTAACCAAAATCTCGACAACATACTACTTTCCATAATAAAAAGGCTATAATCTATTATAGGAACAAAAATCTCGACAATAGACTACCTTTCATAATGACAAGGCTACTGTACATTGGAATAACAAAAATCTCGACAACAGACTACGTTCCATAATGACAAGGCTACCATCCCTTAGAGTAACAAAAATCATGACAACAGACTACCTTCCATAATGACAAGGCTACCATCCATTGGAATAACAAAAATATCGACAACACACTACCTTCCATAATGACAAGGCTACCATCCATTGGAGTAAGTAAGATATCGACAACAGACTACCTTCCATATGGACAAGGCTACAATCCATTAGAGTAACAAAAATCTCGACAATAGACTACCTTCCATAATGACAAGGCTACCATCCATTGTAGTAACAAAAATCTCGACAAAAGATTACCTTCCATAATGACAAGGCTACCACCCATTGGAGTAACAAAACTCTCACCAACAGACTACCTTCCATATTGTCAAGGCTACCATCCATTGGAATAAAAAAAATATCGACAACACACTACCTTCCATAATGACAAGGCTACCATCCCTTAGAGTAACAAAAATCTCGACAATAGACTACCTTCCATAATGACAAGGCTACCATCCATTGGAGTAAGAAAGATATCGACAACATACTACCTTCCATAATGACAATGATACCATCCATTGGAATAACAAAGATATCGACAACATACTACCTTCCATAATAACTAGGCTACCATCCTTTGGAGTAACAAATATATCGATAACAGACTACCTTCCATAACGACAAGGCTACAATCCATTGTAGTAACAAAAATCTCGACAATAGACAACCTTCCATAATGACAAGGCTACCATCCATTGGAGTAACAAAAATCTCGACAACAAACTACCTTCCATAATGACAAGGCTACCATCCAATGGAGTTAAAAGATATCGACAACAGACCACCTTCCATATTGACAAGGCTACAATCCATTGTAGTAACAAAAATCTCGACAATAGACTACCGTCCATAATGACAAGGCTACCAACCATTGGAGTAACTGAAATCACAACGATAGATTACCTTCCATAATGACAAGGCTTCCATCCATTGCAGTAACAAAAATCTCGACAAGAGATTACCTTCCATAATGACAAGGCTACCATCCATTGTTGTAACAAAAATCTGGACAACAGTCTACCTTCCATAATGACAAGGCTACCATCCATTGGAGTAACAAAAATATCGACAACATACTACCTTCACTAATGACAAGTCAACAATCTATTATAATAACAAAAACCTCGACAATAGACTAACTTTCATAATGACAAGGCTACCGTCCATTGGAATAACAAAAATCTCGACAACAGAGTACGTTCCATAATGACAAGGCTACCATCCCTTAGAGTAACAAAGATATCGCCAACTTACTACCTTCCATATTGACAAGGCTACAATCCATTGTAGTAACAAAAATCTCGACAACAGACTACCTTCCATAATGAAAAGGCTACCATCCATTGTAGTAACAAAAATCTCGACAATGGACTACCTTCCATAATGACAAGGCTACCATACATTGGAGTAAACAAAATCTCGACAACAGAATACCTTCCATAATGACAAGGCTACCATCCATTAGAGTAACCAAAATCTCGACAACATACTACCTTCCATAATAAAAAGGCTATAATCTATTATAGGAACAAAAATCTCGACAATAGACTACCTTTCATAATGACAAGGCTACTGTCCATTGGAATAACAAAAATCTCGACAACAGACTACGTTCCATAATGACAAGGCTACCATCCCTTAGAGTAACAAAAATCATGACAACAGACTACCTTCCATAATGACAAGGCTACCATCCATTGGAATAACAAAAATATCGACAACACACTACCTTCCATAATGACAAGGCTACCATCCATTGGAGTAACAAAGATATCGACAACAAACTACCTTCCATATGGACAAGGCTACAATCCATTAGAGTAACAAAAATCTCGACAATAGACTACCTTCCATAATGACAAGGCTACCATCCATTGTAGTAACAAAAATCTCGACAATAGATTACCTTCCATAATGACAAGGCTACCACCCATTGGAGTAACAAAACTCTCACCAACAGACTACCTTCCATATTGTCAAGGCTACCATCCATTGGAATAAAAAAAATATCGACAACACACTACCTTCCATAATGACAAGGCTACCATCCCTTAGAGTAACAAAAATCTCGACAATAGACTACCTTCCATAATGACAAGGCTACCATCCATTGGAGTAAGAAAGATATCGACAACATACTACCTTCCATAATGACAATGATACCATCCATTGGAGTAACAAAGATATCGACAACATACTACCTTCCATAATAACTAGGCTACCATCCTTTGGAGTAACAAATATATCGATAACAGACTACCTTCCATAAAGACAAGGCTACAATCCATTGTAGTAACAAAAATCTCGACAATAGACAACCTTCCATAATGACAAGGCTACCATCCATTGGAGTAACAAAAATCTCGACAACAAACTACCTTCCATAATGACAAGGCTACCATCCAATGGAGTTAAAAGATATCGACAACAGACCACCTTCCATATTGACAAGGCTACAATCCATTGTAGTAACAAAAATCTCGACAATAGACTACCGTCCATAATGACAAGGCTACCAACCATTGGAGTAACTGAAATCACAACGATAGATTACCTTCCATAATGACAAGGCTTCCATCCATTGCAGTAACAAAAATCTCGACAAGAGATTACCTTCCATAATGACAAGGCTACCATCCATTGTTGTAACAAAAATCTGGACAACAATCTACCTTCCATAATGACAAGGCTACCATCCATTGGAGTAACAAAAATATCGACAACATACTACCTTCACTAATGACAAGTAAACAATCTATTATAATAACAAAAACCTCGACAATAGACTAACTTTCATAATGACAAGGCTACCGTCCATTGGAATAACAAAAATCTCGACAACAGAGTACGTTCCATAATGACAAGGCTACCATCCCTTAGAGTAACAAAGATATCGGCAACTTACTACCTTCCATATTGACAAGGCTACAATCCATTGTAGTAACAAAAATCTCGACAACAGACTACCTTCCATAATGAAAAGGCTACCATCCATTGTAGTAACAAAAATCTCGACAATGGACTACCTTCCATAATGACAAGGCTATCATACATTGGAGTAAACAAAATCTCGACAACAGAATACCTTCCATAATGACAAGGTTACCATCCATTAGAGTAACCAAAATCTCGACAACATACTACCTTCCATAATAAAAAGGCTATAATCTATTATAGGAACAAAAATCTCGACAATAGACTACCTTTCATAATGACAAGGCTACTGTCCATTGTAATAACAAAAATCTCGACAACAGACTACATTCCATAATGACAAGGCTACCATCCCTTAGAGTAACAAAAATCATGACAACAGACTACCTTCCATAATGACAAGGCTACCATCCATTGGAATAACAAAAATATCGACAACACACTACATTCCATAATGACAAGGCTACCATCCAATGGAGTAACAAAAATCTCGACAATAAACTACTTTCCCAAATGACAATGATACCATCCATTGGAGTAACAAAGATATCGACAACATACTACCTTCCATAATAACTAGGCTACCATCCTTTGGAGTAACAAATATATCGATACCAGACTACCTTCCATAACGACAAGGCTACAATCCATTGTAGTAACAAAAATATCGACAATAGACTACCTTCCATAATGACAAGGCTACCATCCAATGGAGTTAAATGATATCGACAACAGACTACCTTCCATATTGACAAGGCTACAATCCATTGTAGTAACAAAAATCTCGACAATAGACTACCGTCCTTAAAGACAAGGCTACCAACCATTGGAGTAACTAAAATCACAACGACAGATTACCTTCCATAATGACAAGGCTTCCATCCATTGCAGTAACAAAAATCTCGACAAGAGACTACCTTCCATGATGACAAGGCTACCATCCATTGTTGTAACAAAAATCTGGACAACAGTCTACCTTCCATAATGACAAGGCTACCATCCATTGGAGTAACAAAAATATCAACAACATACTACCTTCACTAATGACAAGTCAACAATCTATTATAATAACAAAAACCTCGACAATAGACTAACTTTCATAATGACAAGGCTACCGTCCATTGGAATAAAAAAAATCTCGACAACAGAGTACGTTCCATAATGACAAGGCAACCATCCCTTATAGTAACAAAGATATCGGCAACTTACTACCTTCTATAATGAAAAGGCTACCATCCATTGTAGTAACAAAAATCTCGACAATGGACTACCTTCCATAATGACAAGGCTATAATCTATTATAGGAACAAAAATCTCGACAATAGACTATCTTTCATAATGACAAGGCTACTGTCCATTGGAATAACAAAAATCTCGACAACAGACTATGTTCCATAATGACAAGGCTACCATCCCTTAGAGTAACAAAAATCATGACAACAGACTACCTTCCATAATGACAAGGCTACCATCCATTGGAATAAGAAAAATATCGACAACACACTACATTCCATAATGACAAGGCTACCATCCAATGGAGTAACAAAAATCTCGACATTAGACTACTTTCCCTAATGACAAGGCTACCATCCATTGTAGTTACAAAGATATCAACAACATACTACCTTCCATAATAACTAGGCTACCATCCTTTGGAGTAACAAATATATCGATAACAGACTACCTTCCATAACGACAAGGCTACAATCCATTATAGTAACAAAAATCTCGACAATAGACTACCTTCCATAATGACAAGGCTACCATCCATTGGAGTAACAAAAATCTCGACAACAAACTACCTTCCATAATGAAAAGGCTACTATCCAATGGAGTTAAAAGATATCGACAACAGACTACCTTCCATATTGACAAGGCTACAATCCATTGTAGTAACAAAAATCTCGACAATAGACTACCGTCCTTAATGACAAGGCTACCAACCATTGGAGTAACTGAAATCACAACGACAGATTACCTTCCATAATGACAAGGCTTCCATCCATTGCAGTAACAAAAATCTCGACAAGAGACTACCTTCCATAATGATAAGGCTGCCATCCATTGTTGTAACAAAAATCTGGACAACAGACTACCTTCCATAATGACAAGGCTACCATCCATTGGAGTAACAAAAATATCGACAACATACTACCTTCACTAATGACAAGTCAACAATCTATTATAATAACAAAAACCTCGACAATAGACTAACTTTCATAATGACAAGGCTACCGTCCATTGGAATAACAAAAATCTCGACAACAGAGTACGTTCCATAATGACAAGGCTACCATCCCTTAGAGTAACAAAGATATCGGCAACTTACTACCTTCCATATTGACAAGGCTACCCTCCCATAGAGTAACAAATATATCGGCAACTTACTACCTTCCATATTGACAAGGCTACAATCCATTGTAGTAACAAAAATCTCGACAACAGACTACCTTCCATAATGAAAAGGCTACCATCCATTGTAGTAACAAAAATCTCGACAACAGAATACCTTCCATAATGAGAAGCCTACCATCCATTAGAGTAACCAAAATCTCGACAACATACTACCTTCCATAATGACAAGGCTAAAATCTATTATAGGAACAAAAATATCGATAATAGACTAGCTTTCATAATGACAAGGCTACCGTACATTGGAATAACAAAAATCTCGACAACAAACTATGTTCCATAACGACAAGGCTACCATCCCTTAGAGTAACAAAAATCATGACAACAGACTACCTTCCATAATGACAAGGCTACCATCCATTGGAATAACAAAAATATCGTTAACACACTACATTCCATAATGACAAGGCTACCATCCAATGGAGTAACAAAAATCTCGACAACAGACTACCTTCCATAATGACAAGGCTACCATCCATTGTAGTTACAAAGATATCAACAACATACGACCTTCCATAATGATAAGGCTACCATCCATTGGAGTAACAAAAATCTCGACAACAGACTACCTTTCATAATGACAAGGCTACAATCTATTATAGTAACAAAAATCTCGACAATAGACTACCTTTCATAATGACAAGGCTACCATCCATTGGAATAAAAAAAATCTCGACAACAAACTACTTTCCATAATGACAAGGCTACCATCCATTGGAGTAACAAAAATCCCGAAAATAGACTACCTTCCATAATAAAGGCTACCATCCATTGGAGTAACAGAAACCTAGACAAAAGACTACCTTTAATAATGAAAAGGCTACAATCTATTATAGTAACAAAAATCTCGACAATAGACTACCTTTCATAATTACAAGGCTACCATCCCTTAGAGTAAAAAAAATATCGAAAACAGACTACCTTCCATAATGATAAGGTTACCATCCATTGGAGTAACAAAGATATCGACAACATACTACCTTCCATAATGATAAGGATACCATCCATTGGAGTAACAAAAATCACAACAACAGACTACCTTCCATAATGACAAGGCTACCATCCATTGGAGTAACAGAAATCACAACGACAGACTACCTTCCATAATGACAAGGCTACCATCCGTTGCAGTAACAAAAATCTCGACAATAGACTACCTTCCATAATTACAAGGCTACCATCCATTGTTGTAACAAAAAATTGGCCAACAAACTAACTTCCATAATGACAAGGCTACCATTCATTGGAGTAACAAAAATCCCGAAAATAGACTACCTTCCATAATAAAGGCTACCATCTATTGGAGTAACATAAATCTCGACAAAACACTACCTTTCATATATGATAAGGCTACAATCTATTATAGTAACAAAAATCTCGACAATAAACTACCTTTCATAATGACAAGGCTACCATCCATTGGAATAACAAAAATCTCGATAACAAACTACTTTCCATAATGATAAGGCTACTATCCCTTAGAGTAACAAAGATATCGACAACATACTACCTTCCATAATGACAAGGATACCATCCCTTAGAGTAACAAAAATCATGACCACAGACTACCTTCCATAATGACAAGACTACCATCCATTGGAATAACAAAAATTTCGACAACACACTACCATCCAATGGAGTAACAAAAATCTTGACAATAGACTACCTTCCATATTGACAAGTCTACCATCCATTGGAGTACCAAAAATCTTAACAACAGACTACCGTCCATTGGAGTACCAAAAATCTGAACAACAGACTACCGTCCTTAATGACAAGGCTACCATCCATTGGAGTAACAGAAATCACAACGACAGACTACCTTCCATAATGACAAGGCTACCATCCATTACAATAACAAAAATCTCGACAATAGACTACCTTCAATATTTACAAGGCTACCATCCATTGTTGTAACAAAAATCTGGACAACAGAGTACCTTCCATAATGACAAGGCTACCATCCATTGGAGTAACAAAAATCCTGAAAATAGACTACCTGCCATAATAGAGGCTACCATCCATTGGAGTAACATAAATCTCGACAAAAGACTACCTTTCATAATGACAAGGCTACAATCTATTATAGTAACAAAAATCTCGACAATAGACTACCTTTCATAATGACAAGGCTACCATCCATGGGAATAAAAAAAATCTCAACAACAAACTACTTTCCATAATGACAAGGCTACCATCCCTTAGAGTAACAAAAATCTCGAAATCAAACTACCTTCTATAATGACAAGGCTACCATCCATTGGAGTAACAAAGATATCGACAACATACTGCCTTCCATAATGACAAGAGTACAATCCATTGGAGTAACAATAATCACGACAACAGACTACCTTCCATAATGACAAGGCTACCATCCATTGGAATAACAAAAATCACAACAATAGACTACCTTCAATAATGACTAGGCTACCATCCATTGGAGTAAGAAAGATATCGATTACACACTACCTTCCACAATGACAAGGCTACCATCCATTGGAATAACAAAAATCTCGACAACAGACTACCTTCCATAATGATAAGGCTACCATCCATTGGAGTAAAAAATATTTCGACAACATACTACCTTGCATAATGACAAGGCTACCATCAATTGGAGTAACAAAAATCACGACAATAGAGTACCTTCCATAATGACTAGACTATCATCATTTGGAGTAACAAAGATATTGATAACAGACTACCTTCCATAACGACAAGGCTACAATCCATTGTAGTAACAAAAATCTCGACAATAGACTATCTTCCATAATGACAAGGCTACCATCCATTGTAGTGACAAAAATCTCGACAATAAACTACCTTCCATAATGACAAGGCTACCATCCATTAGAGTAACAAAAATTATGAAAACATACTTCCTTCCATAATGACAAGGCTACAATCTATTATAGTAACAAAAATCTCGACAATAAACTACCTTTCATAATGACAAGTCTACCGTCCATTGGAATAACAAAAATCTCGACAACCAACTACTTTCCATAATGACAAGGCTACCATCCCTTAGAGTAACAAAAATCACGAAAACAGACTACCTTCCATAATGACAAGGCTACCATCCATTGGAGTAACAAAGATATCGATAACATACTACCTTCCATAATGACAAGGATACCATCCATTGGAGTAACAAAAATCACGACAACAGACTACCTTCCATAATGACAAGGCTACCATCCATTGGAATAACAAAAATCTCGACAATAGACTACCTTCCATAATGACAAGGCTACCATCCATTGGAGTAACAGAAATCACAACGACATACTACTTTCCATAATGACAAGGCTACCATCCATTACAGTAACAAAAATCTCGACAACAGACTACCTTCAATAATTACAAGGCTACCATCCATTGTTGTAACAAAAATCTGGACAACAGACTACCTTCCATAATGACAAGGCTACCATCCATTGCAATAACAAAAATCCCGAAAATAGACTACCTTCCATTATAAAGGCTACCATCCATTGGAGTAACAGAAACCTCGCCAAAAGACTACCTTTAATAATGACAAGGCTACAATCTATTATAGTAACAAAAATCTCGACAATAGACTACCTTCCATATTGACAAGTCTACCATCCATTGGAGTACCAAAAATCTTAACAACAGACTACCGTCCATTGGAGTACCAAAAATCTGAACAACAGACTACCGTCCTTAATGACAAGGCTACCATCCATTGGAGTAACAGAAATCACAACGACAGACTACCTTCCATAATGACAAGGCTACCATCCATTACAATAACAAAAATCTCGACAACAGACTACCTTCAATATTTACAAGGCTACCATCCATTGTTGTAACAAAAATCTGGACAACAGACTACCTTCCATAATGACAAGGCTACCATCCATTGGAGTAACAAAAATCCTGAAAATAGACTACCTTCAATAATAAAGGCTACCATCCATTGGAGTAACAGAAATCTCGACAAAAGACAACCTTTCATAATGACAAGGCTACAATCTATTATAGTAACAAAAATCTCGACAATAGACTACCTTTCATAATGACAAGGCTACCATCCATTGGAATAAAAAAAATCTCGACAACAAACTACTTTCCATAATGACAAGGCTACCATCCCTTAGAGTAACAAAAATCTCGAAAACAGACTACCTTCTATAATGACAAGGCTACCATCCATTGGAGTAAAAAAGATATCGACAACATACTACCTTCCATAATGACAAGGATACCATCCATTGGAGTAACAAAAATCACGGCAACAGACTACCTTCCATAATTACAAGGCTACAATCCATTGGAGTAACAGAAATTACAACGACAAACTACCTTCCATAATGACAAGGCTACCATCCGTTTCAGTAACAAAAATCTCGACAATAGACTACCTTCCATAATTACAAGGCTACCATCCATTGTTGTAACAAAAATCTGGCCAACAAACTACCTTCCATAATGACAAGGCTACCATTCATTGGAGTAACAAAAATCCCGAAAATAGACTACCTTCCATAATAAAGGCTACCATCCATTGGAGTAACATAAATCTCGACAAAACACTACCTTTCATATATGATAAGGCTACAATCTATTATGGTAACAAAAATCTCGACAATAAACTACCTTTCATAATGACAAGGCTACCATCCATTGGAATAACAAAAATCTCGACAACAAACTACTTTCCATAATGATAAGGCTACTATCCCTTAGAGTAATAAAGTTATCGACAACATACTACCTTCCATAATGACAAGGATACCATCCCTTAGAGTAACAAAAATCATGACAACAGACTACCTTCCATAATGACAAGACTACCATCCATTGGAATAACAAAAATTTCGACAACACACTACCATCCAATGGAGTAACAAAAATCTAGACAATAGACTACCTTCCATATTGACAAGTCTACAATCCATTGGAGTACCAAAAATCTTAACAACAGACTACCGTCCATTGAATTACCAAAAATATGAACAACAGACTACCGTCCTTAATGACAAGGCTACCATCCATTGGAGTAACAGAAATCACAACGACAGACTACCTTCCATAATGACAAGGCTACCATCCATTACAATAACAAAAATCTCGACAATAGACTACCTTCAATATTTACAAGGCTACCATCCATTGTTGTAACAAAAATCTGGACAACAGACTACCTTCCATAATGACAAGGCTACCATCCATTGGAGTAACAAAAATCCTGAAAATAGACTACCTACCATAATAGAGGCTACCATCCATTGGAGTAACATAAATCTCGACAAAAGACTACCTTTCATAATGACAAGGCTACAATCTATTATAGTAACAAAAATCTCGACAATAGACTACCTTTCATAATGACAAGGCTACCATCCATGGGAATAAAAAAATCTCAACAACAAACTACTTTCCATAATGACAAGGCTACCATCCCTTAGAGTAACAAAAATCTCGAAAACAGACTACCTTCTATAATGACAAGGCTACCATCCATTGGAGTAACAAAGATATCGACAACATACTACATTCCATAATGACAAGGATACAATCCATTGGAGTAACAATAATCACGACAACAGACTACCTTCCATAATGACAAGGCTACCATCCATTGGAATAACAAAAATCTCGACAATAGACTACCTTCAATAATGACTATGCTACCATCCATTGGAGTAAGAAAGATATCGATTACACAATACCTTCCACAATGACAAGGCTACCATCCATTGGAATAACAAAAATCTCGACAACAGACTACCTTCCATAATGATAAGGCTTCCATCCATTGGAGTAAAAAAGATTTCGACAACATACTACCTTGCATAATAACAAGGCTACCATCAATTGGAGTAACAAAAATCACGAGAATAGAGTACCTTCCATAATGACTAGACTATCATCATTTGGAGTAACAAAGATATTGATAACAGACTACCTTCCATAACGACAAGGCTACAATCCATTGTAGTAACAAAAATCTCGACAATAGACTATCTTCCATAATGACAAGGCTACCATCCATTGTAGTGACAAAAATCTCAACAATAAACTACCTTCCATAATGACAAGGCTACCATCCATTAGAGTAACAAAAATTACGACAACATACTACCTTCCATAATGACAAGGCTACAATCTATTATAGTAACAAAAATCTCGACAATAAACTACCTTTCATAATGACAAGTATACCGTCCATTGGAATAACAAATATCTCGACAACCAACTACTTTCCATAATGACAAGGCTACCATCCCTTAGAGTAACAAAAATCACGAAAACAGACTACCTTCCATAATGACAAGGCTACCATCCATTGGAGTAACAAAGATATCGACAACATACTACCTTCCATAATGACAAGGATACCATCCATTGGAGTAACAAAAATCACGACAATAGATTACCTTCCATAATGACAAGGCTACCATCCGTTGGAATAACAAAAATCTCGACAACAGACTACCTTCCATAATGACAAGGCTACCATCCATTGGAGTAACAGAAATCACAACGACATACTACTTTCCATAATGACAAGGCTACCATCCATTACAGTAACAAAAATCTCGACAACAGACTACCTTCAATAATTACAAGGCTACCATCCATTGTTGTAACAAAAATCTGGACAACAGACTACCTTCCATAATGACAAGGCTACCATCCATTGCAATAACAAAAATCCCGAAAATAGACTACCTTCCATAATAAAGGCTACCATCCATTGTAGTAACAGAAACCTCGACAAAAGACTACCTTTAATAATGACAAGGCTACAATCTATTATAGTAACAAAAATCTCGACAATAGACTACCTTCCATATTGACAAGTCTACCATCCATTGGAGTACCAAAAATCTTAACAACAGACTACCGTCCATTGGAGTACCAAAAATCTGAACAACAGACTACCGTCCTTAATGACAAGGCTACCATCCATTGGAGTAACAGAAATCACAATGACATACTACCTTCCATAATGACAAGGCTACCATCCATTACAATAACAAAAATCTCGACAACAGACTACCTTCAATATTTACAAGGCTACCATCCATTGTTGTAACAAAAATCTGGACAACAGACTACCTTCCATAATGACAAGGCTACCATCCATTGGAGTAACAAAAATCCTGAAAATAGACTACCTTCAATAATAAAGGCTACCATCCATTGGAGTAACAGAAATCTCGACAAAAGACAACCATTCATAATGACAAGGCTACAATCTATTATAGTAACAAAAATCTCGACAATAGACTACCTTTCATAATGACAAGGCTACCATCCATTGGAATAAAAAAAATCTCGACAACAAACTACATTCCATAATGACAAGGCTACCATCCCTTAGAGTAACAAAAATCTCGAAATCAGACTACCTTCTATAATGACAAGGCTACCATCCATTGGAGTAAAAAAGATATCGACAACATACTACCTTCCATAATGACAAGGATACCATCCATTGGAGTAACAAAAATCACGACAATAAACTACCTTTCATAATGACAAGGCTACCATCCATTGGAATAACAAAAATCTCGACAACAAACTACTTTCCATAATGATAAGGCTACTATCCCTTAGAGTAACAAATATATCGACAACATACTACCTTCCATAATGACAAGGATACCATCCCTTAGAGTAACAAAAATCATGACAATAGACTACCTTCCATAATGACAAGACTACCATCCATTGGAATAACAAAAATTTCGACAACACACTACCTTCCATAATGACAAGGTTACCATCCAATGGTGTAACAAAAATCTAGACAATAGACTACCTTCCATATTGACAAGTCTACCATCCATTGGAGTACCAAAAATCTTAACAACAGACTACCGTCCATTGGAGTACCAAAAATCTGAACAACAGACTACCGTCCTTAATGACAAGGCTACCATCCATTGGAGTAACAGAAATCACAACGACAGACTACCTTCCATAATGACAAGGCTACCATCCATTACAATAACAAAAATCTCGAAAATAGACTACCTTCAATATTTACAAGGCTACCATCCATTGTTGTAACAAAAATCTGGACAACAGAGTACCTTCCATAATGACAAGGCTACCATCCATTGGAGTAACAAAAATCCTGAAAATAGACTACCTACCATAATAAAGGCTACCATCCATTGGAGTAACATAGATCTCGACAAAAGACTACCTTTCATAATGACAAGGCTACAATCTATTATAGTAACAAAAATCTCGACAATAGACTACCTTTCATAATGACAAGGCCACCATCCATGGGAATAAAAAAAATCTCAACAATAACTACTTTCCATAATGACAAGGCTACCATCCCATAGAGTAACAAAAATCTCGAAAACAGACTACCTTCTATAATGACAAGGCTACCATCCATTGGAGTAACAAAGATATCGACAACATACTACCTTCCATAATGACAAGTATACCATCCATTGGAGTAACAATAATCACGACAACAGACTACCTTCCATAATGACAAGGCTACCATCCATTGGAATAACAAAAATCTCGACAATAGACTACCTTCCATAATGACTAGGCTACCATCCATTGGAGTAAGAAAGATATCGATTACACACTACCTTCCACAATGACAAGGCTACCATCCATTGGAATAACAAAAATATCGACAACAGACTACCTTCCATAATGATAAGGCTACCATCCATTGGAGTAAAAAAGATTTCGACAACATACTACCTTGCATAATGAAAAGGCTACCATCAATTGGAGTAACAAAAATCACGACAATAGAGTACCTTCCATAATGACTAGACTATCATCATTTGGAGTAACAAAGATATTGACAACAGACTACCTTCCATAACGACAAGGCTACAATCCATTGTAGTAACAAAAATCTCGACAATAGACTATCTTCCATAATGACAAGGCTACCATCCATTGTAGTGACAAAAATCTCGACAATAAACTACCTGCCATAATGACAAGGCTACGATCCATTGGAGTAAGAAAGATATTGATTACACACTACCTTCCACAATGACAAGGCTACCATCCATTGGAATAACAAAAATCACGACAACAGACTACCATCCATAATGACAAGGCTACCATCCATTGGAATAACAAAAATCTCGACAACAGACTACCTTCCATAATGACTAGGCAACCATTCATTGTTGTAATACAAATCCCGAAAATAGACTACCATCCATAATAAAGGCTACCATCCATTGGAGTAACAGAAATCTCGACAAATGACTACCTTTCATAATGACAAGGCTACAATCTATTATAGTAACAAAGATCTCGACAATAGACTACCTTTCATAATGGCAAGGCTACCATCCATTGGAATAACAAAAATCTCGACAATAAACTACTTTCCATAATGAGAAGGCTAACATCCCTTAGAGTAACAAAAATCTCGACAACAGACTACCTTCCATAATGACAAGGCTACCATCCATTGGAATAACAAAAATCTCGACAATAGACTACCTTCCATAATGACTAGGCTACCATCCATTGGAGTAAGAAAGATATCGACAACACACTACCTTCAACAATGACAAGGCTACCATCCATTGGAATAACAAAAATCTCGACAATAGACTACCTTCAATAATGATAAGGCTACCATCCAATGGAGTAAAAAAGATTTCCACAACATACTACCTTCCATAATGACAAGGCTACCATCAATTGGACTAACAAAAATCTCGACAACATACTACCTTTCATAACGACAAGGCTATAATCCATTGTAGTAACAAAAATCTCGACAACAGACTATCTTCCATAATGACAAGGCTACCATCCATTGAAGTGACAAAAATCTCGACAATAGACTACATTCCTTAATGACTAGGCTTCCATCCATTAGAGTAACAAAAATCTCGACAACATACTACCTTCCATAATGACAAGGCTACGATCTATTATAGTAACAAAAATCTCGACAATAGACGACCTTTCATAATGACAAGGCTACCGTCCATGGAAATAACAAAAATCTCAACAAGAGACTACGTTCCATAATTATAAGGCTACCATCCCTTAGAGTAACAAAAATCTCGACAACAGACTACCTTCCATAATGACAAGGCTACCATCCATTGGAGTAACAAAGATATGAATAACATACTACCTTCCTCAATGACAAGGCTACCATCCATTGTAGTAACAAAAATCTCGACAATAGACTACCGTCCATAATGACAAGGCTACCATCCATTGGAGTAACAAAAATCTCAACAACAGACTACCTTCCATAATTACAAGGCTACCATTCATTGTTGTAACAAAATTTGGACAACGGACTACCTTCCATAATGACAAGGCTTCCATCCCTTAGAGTAACAAAAATCATGACAACAGACTACCTTCCATAATGACAAGGCTACCATCCATTGGAATAACAAAAATATCGACAACACACTACCTTCCATAATGACAAGGCTACAATCCAATGGAGTAACATAAATCTCAACAACAGACTACCTTCCATAATGACAAGGCTACCATCCATTGGAGTAACAAAAATCTCGACAACATACTACCTTCCATAATGACAAGGCAATCATCCATTGGAGTAACAAAGATATCAACAACATACTACCTTCCATAATGACAAGGCTACCATCCATTGTAGTAACAAAAATCTCGACAATAGACTACCTTCAATAATGACAAGGATACCATCCATTGGAGTAACAAAATTCTCAACAACAGACTACCTTCCATAATGACAAGGCTACCATCCATTGTTGTAACAAAAATCTGGACAACAAACTACCTTCCATAATGACAAGGCTACCATCCCTTAGAGTAACAAAAATCATGACAACAGACTACCTTCCATAATGACAAGGCTACCATCCATTGGAATAACAAAAATATCGAAAACACACTACCTTCCATAATGACAAGGCTACCATCCAATGGAGTAACAAAAATTTCACCAATAGATACCTTCCATAATGACAAGGCTACCATCCATTTTAGTAACAAAAATCTCGAAAATAGACTACCTTCCATAATGACAAGGCTACCATCCATTGGAGTAACAAAAATCTCGACAACAGACTACCTTCCATAATGACAAGGCTACCATCCATTGGAGTAACAAAGATATGAATAACATACTACCTTCCTCAATGACAAGGCTACCATCCATTGTAGTAACAAAAATCTCGACAATAGACTACCTTCCATAATGACAAGGCTACCATCCATTGGAGTAACAAAAATCTCGACAACAGACTACCTTCCATAATTACAAGGCTACCATTCATTGTTGTAACAAAATCTGGACAACGGACTACCTTCCATAATGACAAGGCTACCATCCCTTAGAGTAACAAAAATCATGACAACAGACTACCTTCCATAATGACAAGGCTACCATCCATTGGAATAACAAAAATATCGACAACACACTACCTTCCATAATGACAAGGCTACAATCCAATGGAGTAACATAAATCTCAACAATAGACTACCTTCCACAATGACAAAGCTACCATCCATTGGAGTAACAAAAATCTCGACAACAGACTACCTTCGATAATGACAAGGCTACCATCCATTGTTGTAACAAAAATATGGACAACAGAATACCTTCTATAATGATGAGGCTACCATCCATTGGAATACCAAATATCCCGAATATAGACTACCATCCATAATAAAGGCTACCTCCTTTGGAGTAACAGAAATCTCGACAAAAGACTACCTTTCATAATGACAAGGCTACAATCTATTATAGTAACAAAGATCTCGACAATAGACTACCTTTCATAATGGCAAGGCTACCATCCATTGGAATAACCAAAATCTCAACAATAAACTACTTTCCATAATGGCAAGGCTACCATCCCTTAGAGTAACAAAAATCTCTACAACAGACTACCTTCCATAATGACAAGGCTACCATCCATTGGAATAACAAAAATCTCAACAACAGACTACCTTCCATAATGACTAGGCTACCATCCATTGGAGTAAGAAAGATATCGATAACACACTACCTTCCATAATGACAAGGCTACCATCCATTGTAATAACAAAAATCTCGACAACAGACTACCTTCCATAATGATAAGGCTACCATCCATTGGGGTAAAAAAGACTTCGACAACATACTACCTTCCATAATGACAAGGCTTCCATCCAAAGGACTAACAAAAATCTTGACAATAGACAACCTTCCATAATGACTAGGATAACATTATTTGTAGTAAGAAAGATATCAATAATAGACTACCTTCCATAATGACAAGGCTACAATCCATTGTAGTAACAAAAATATCGATAACAGACTATCTTCCATAATGACAAGGTTACCATCCATTGTAGTGACAAAAATCTCGACAATAGACTACATTCCATAATGACTAGGCTTCCATCCATTAGAGTAACAGAAATCTCGACAACATACTACCTTCCATAATGACAAGGCTACGATCTATTATAGTAACAAAAATCTCGACAATAGACGACCTTTCATAATAACAAGGCTACCGTCCATGGAAATAACAAAAATCTCAACAAGAGACTACGTTCAATAATGATAAGGCTACCATCCCTTAGAGTAACAAAAATCTCGACAACAGACTACCTTCCATAATGACAAGGCTACCATCCATTGGAGTAACAAAGATATGAATAACATACTACCTTCCTCAATGACAAGGCTACCATCCATTGTAGTAACAAAAATCTCGACAATAGACTACCTTCCATAATGACAAGGCTACCATCCATTGGAGTAACAAAAATCTCAACAACAGACTACCTTCCATAATTACAAGGCTACCATTCATTGTTGTAACAAAATCTGGACAACGGACTACCTTACATAATGACAAGGCTACCATCCCTTAGAGTAACAAAAATCATGACAACAGACTACCTTCCATAATGACAAGGCTACCATCCATTGGAATAACAAAAATATCGACAACACACTACCTTCCATAATGACAAGGCTACAATCCAATGGAGTAACATAAATCTCAACAACAGACTACCTTCCATAATGACAAGGCTACCATCCATTGGAGTAACAAAAATCTCGACAACATACTACCTTCCATAATGACAAGGCAATCATCCATTGCAGTAACAAAGATATCAACAACATACTACCTTCCATAATGACAAGGCTACCATCCATTGTAGTAATAAAAATCTCGACAATAGAATACCTTCCATAATGACAAGGCTACCATCCATTGGAGTAACAAAAATATCGATAACAGACTATCTTCCATAATGACAAGGCTACCATCCATTGTAGTGACAAAAATCTCGACAACAGACTACCTTCCATAATGACAAGGATACCATCCATTGTTGTAACAAAAATCTGGACAACAGACTACCTTCCATAATGACAAGGCTACCATCCCTTAGAGTAACAAAAATCATGACAACAGACTACCTTCCATAATGACAAGGCTACCATCCATTGGAATAACAAAAATATCAAAAACACACTACCTTCCATAATGACAAGGCTACCATCCAATGGAGTAACAAAAATTTCAACAATAGACTACCTTCCATAATGACAAGGCTACCATCCATTTTAGTAACAAAAATCTTGACAATAGACTACCTTCCATAATGACAAGGCTACCATCCATTGGAGTAACAAAAATCTCGACAACAGACTACCTTCCATAATGACAAGGCTACCATCCATTGTTGTAACAAAAATATGGACAACAGACTACCTTCTATAATGACGAGGCTACCATCCATTGGAATACAAAAATATCCTGAATATAGACTACCATCCATAATAAAGGCTACTTCCTTTGGAGTAACAGAAATCTCGACAACAGACTACCTTTCATAATGACAAGGCTACAATCTATTATAGTAACAAAGATCTCGACAATAGACTACCTTTCATAATGGCAAGGCTACCATCCATTGGAATAACCAAAATCTCAACAATAAACTACTTTCCATAATGGCAAGGCTACCATCCCTTAGAGTAACAAAAATCTCTACAACAGACTACCTTCCATAATGACAAGGCTACCATCCATTGGAATAACAAAAATCTCAACAACAGACTACCTTCCATAATGACTAGGCTACCATCCATTGGAGTAAGAAAGATATCGATAACACACTACCTTCCATAATGACAAGGCTACCATCCATTGTAATAACAAAAATCTCGACAACAGAGTAACTTCCATAATGATAAGGCTACCATCCATTGGGGTAAAAAAGACTTCGACAACATACTACCTTCCATAATGACAAGGCTTCCATCCAAAGGACTAACAAAAATCTTGACAATAGACAACCTTCCATAATGACTAGGATAACATTATTTGGAGTAAGAAAGATATCAATAATAGACTACCTTCCATAACGACAAGGCTACAATCCATTGTAGTAACAAAAATATCGATAACAGACTATCTTCCATAATGACAAGGCTACCATCCATTGTAGTGACAAAAATCTCGACAATAGACTACATTCCATAATGACAAGGCTACCATCCATTAGAGTAACAAAAATCTCGATAACATACTACCTTCCATAATGACAAGGCTACAATCTATTATATTTACAAAAATCTCAACAATAGACTACCTTTCATAATGACAAGGATACCATCCATTGGATTAACAAAAATCTCGACAAGAGACTACGTTCCATAATGACAAGGCTACCATCCCTTAGACTAACAAAAATCTCGACAATAGACTACCTTCCATAATGACAAGGCTACCATCCATTGGAGTAACAAAGATATCGACAACATACTACCTTCCATAATGACAAGGCTACCATCCATTGTAGTAACAAAAATCTCGACAATAGACTACCTTCCATAATGACAAGGCTACCATCCATTGGAGTAACAAAAATCTCGACAACAGACTACTTTCCATAATGACAAGGCTACCATCCATTGTTGTAACAAAAATCTGGACAACAGACTACCTTCCATAATGACAAGGCTACCATCCATTGGAGTAACAAAAATCCCGAAAATAGACTACCATCCATAATAAAGGCTACCATCCATTGGAGTAACAGAAATCTCGACAAAAGACTACCTTTTATAATGACAAGGCTAGAATCTATTATAGTAACAAAGATCTCGACAATAGACTACCTATCAGAATGACAAGGCTACCATCCATTGGAATAACAAAAATCTCGACAATAAACTACTTTCCATAATGACAAGGCTACCATCCCTTAGAGTAACAAAAATCTCGACAACAGACTACCTTCCATAATGACAAGGCTACCATCCATTGGAGTAACAAAGATATCAACAACGTACTACCTTCCATAATGACAAGGATACCATCCATTGGAGTAACAAAAATCATGACAACAGACTACCTTCCATAATGACAAGGCTACCATCCATTGGAATAACAAAAATCTCGACAATAGACTACCTTCCATAATGACTAGGCTACCATCCATTGGAGTAAGATAGATATCGACAACATCCTACCTTCCATAATGAAAAGGATACAATCCATTGTAGTAACAAAAATCTCGACAACAGACTACCTTCCATAATGACAAGGCTACCATCTATTTTAGTAACAAAAATATCGACAATAAACTACCTTCCATAATGACAAGGCTATCATCCATTGGAGTAATAAAAATCTCGACAATAGACTACCTTCCTTAATGACAAGGCTACCATCCATTGGAATAACAAAAATATCGACAACACACTACCTTCCATAATGACATGGCTACCATCCAATGGAGTAACAAAAATCACGACAACAGACTACCTTCCATAATTACAAGGCTACCATTCATTGTAGTAACAAAAATCTTGACAATAGACTACCTTCCATAATGACAAGGCTACCATCCATTGGAGTAACAAAAATCTCGACAACAGACTACCTTCCATAATGACAAGGCTACCATCCATTGTTATAACAAAAAACTGGACAACAGACTACCTTCCATAATGACAAGGCTACCATCCCTTAGAGTACCAAAAATCATGACAACAGACTACCTTCCATAATGACAAGGCTACCATCCATTGGAATAACAAAAATATCGATAACACACTACCTTCCATAATTACAAGGCTACCATCCAATGGAGTAACAAAAATCTCGACAATAGACTACCTTCCATAATGACAAGGCTACCATCCATTGTAGTAACAAAAATCTCGACAATAGACTACCTTCCATAATGACAAGGCTACCATCCATTGGAGTAACAAAAATTTCAACAATAGACTACCTTCCATAATGACAAGGCTACCATCCATTTTAGTAACAAAAATCTCGACAATAGACTACCTTCCATAATGACAAGGCTACCATCCATTGGAGTAACAAAAATCTCGACAACAGACTACCTTCCATAATGACAAGGCTACCATCCATTGTTGTAACAAAAATATGGACAACAGACTACCTTCTATAATGACAAGGCTACCATCCATTGGAGTACCAAAAATCCCGAAAATAGACTACCATCCATAATAAAGGCTACCATCCATTGGAGTAAAAGAAATTTCGACAAATGACTACCTTTCATAATGACAAGGCTACAATCTATTATAACAACAAAGATCTCGACAATAAACTACTTTCCATAATGACAAGGCTACCATCCCTTAGAGTAACAAAAATCTCGACAACAGAATACCTTCCATAATGACAAGGCTACCATCCATTGGAATAACAAAAATCTCGACAACAGACTACCTTCCATAATGACTAGGCTACCATCCATTGGAGTAAGAAAGATATCGACAACACACTACCTTCAACAATGACAAGGCTACCATCCATTGGAATAACAAAAATCTCGAAAATAGACTACCTTCAATAATGATAAGGCTACCATCCAATGGAGTAAAAAAGATTTCGACAACATACTACCTTCCATAATGACAAGGCTACCATCCATTGGACTAACAAAAATCTCGACAACATACTACCTTCCATAATGATAAGGCTACGATCATTTGGAGTAACAAATATATCAATAACAGACTACCTTCCATAACGACAAGGCTATAATCCATTGTAGTAACAAAAATCTCGACAACTGACTATCTTCCATAATGACAAGGCTACCATCCATTGAAGTGACAAAAATCTCGACAATAGACTACATTCCATAATGACTAGGCTTCCATCCATTAGAGTAACAAAAATATCGACAACATACTACCTTCCATAATGACAAGGCTACAATCTATTATAGTAACAAAAATCTCGACAATAGACTACCTTTCATAATGACAAGGCTACCATCCATGGGAATAACAAAAATCTCAACAAGAGACTACGTTCCATAATGATAAGGCTACCATCCCTTAGAGTAACCAAAATCTTGACAACAGACTACCTTCCATAATGACAAGGCTACCATCCATTGGAGTAACAAAGATATCAACAACATACTACCTTCCTTAATGACAAGGCTACCATCCATTGTAGTACCAAAAATCTCGACAATAGACTACTTTCCATAATGACAAGGATACCATCCATTGGAGTAACAAAAATCTCGACAACAGACTACCTTCCATAATTACAAGGCTACCATTCATTGTTGTAACAAAAATCTGGACAACTGACTACCTTCCATAATGACAAGGCTACCATCCCTTAGAGTAACAAAAATCATGACAACAACCTACCTTCCATAATGACAAGGCTACCATCCATTGTAGTAACAAAAATCTCGACAATAGACTACCTTCCATAATGACAAGGCTACCATCCATTGGAGTAACAGAAATCTCGAAAACATACTACCTTCCATAATGACAAGGCAATCATCCATTGGAGTAACAAAGACATCAACAACATTTTACCTTCCATAATGAAAAGCTACCATCCATTGTAGTAACAAAAATCTCGACAATAGACTACCTTCCATAATGACAAGGCTACCATCCATTGGAGTAACAAAATTATCGACAACAGACTACCTTCCATAATGACAAGGCAACCATCCATTGTTGTAACAAAAATCTGGACAACAGACTACCTTCCATAATGACAAGGTTACAATCCCTTAGAGTAACAAAAATCACGACAACAGACTACCTTCCATAATGACAAGGCTACCATCCATTGGAATAACAAAAATATCGATAACACACTACCTTCCATATTGACAAGGCTACCATCCAATGGAGTAACAAAAATCTCAACAATAGACTACCTTCCATAATGACAAGGCTACCATCCATTGTAGTAACAAAAATCTCGACAATAGACTACCTTCCATAATGACAAGGCTACCTTCCATTGTAGTAACAAAATTCTCGACAATAGACTACCTTCCATAATGACAAGGCTACCATCCATTGGAGTAACAAAAATCTCGACAACAGACTACTTTCCATAATGACAAGGCTACCATCCATTGTTGTAACAAAAATCTGGACAACAGACTACCTTCCATAATGACAAGGCTACCATCCATTGGAGTAACAAAAATCCCGAAAATAGACTACCATCCATAATAAAGGCTACCATCCATTGGAGTAACAGAAATCTCGACAAAAGACTACCTTTCATAATGACAAGGCTAGAATTTATTATAGTAACAAAGATCTCGACAATAGACTACCTATCATAATGACAAGGCTACCATCCATTGGAATAACAAAAATCTCGACAATAAACTATTTTCCATAATGACAAGGCTACCATCCCTTAGAGTAACAAAAATCTCGACAACAGACTACCTTCCATAATGACAAGGCTACCATCCATTGGAGTAACAAAGATATCAACAACGTACTACCTTCCATAATGACAATTATACCATCCATTGGAGTAACAAAAATCATGACAACAGACTACCTTCCATAATGACAAGGCTACCATCCATTGAAGTAACAAAAATCTCGACAACAGACTACCTTCCATAATGACTAGGCTACCATCCATTGGAGTAAGAAAGATATCGACAACATCCTACCTTCCATAACGAAAAGGATACAATCCATTGTAGTAACAAAAATCTCGACAACAGACTACCTTCCATAATGACAAGGCTACCATCCATTGTAGTAACAAAAATCTTGACAATAAACTACCTTCCATAATGACAAGGCTATCATCCATTGGAGTAATAAAAATCTCGACAATAGACTACCTTCCTTAATTACAAGGCTACCATCCATTGGAATAACAAAAATATCGACAACACACTACCTTCCATAATTACATGGCTACCATCCAATGGAGTAACAAAAATCACGACAATAGACTACCTTCGATAATTACAAGGCTACCATCCATTATAGTAACAAAAATCTTGACAATAGACTACCTTCCATAATGACAAGGCTACCATCCTTTGGATTAACAAAAATCTCGACAACAGACTACCTTCCATAATGACAAGGCTACCATCCATTGTTGTAACAAAAAACTGGACAACAGACTACCTTCCATAATGACAAGGCTACCATCCCTTAGAGTAACAAAAATCATGACAACAAACTACCTTCCATAATGACAAGGCTACCATCAATTGGAATAACAAAAATATCGATAACACACTACCTTCCATAATTACAAGGCTACCATCCAATGGAGTAACAAAAATCTCGACAATAGACTACCTTCCATAATGACAAGGCTACCATCTATTGTAGTAACAAAAATCTCGACAATAGACTACCTTCCATAATGACAAGGCTACCATCCATTGGAGTAACAAAAATCTCGACAACAGACTACCTTCCATAATGACAAGGCTACCATCCATTGTTGTAACAAAAATATGGACAACAGACTACCTTCTATAATGACAAGGCTACCATCCATTGGAGTACCAAAAATCCCGAAAATAGACTACCATCCATAATAAAGGCTACCATCCATTGGAGTAAAAGAAATTTCGACAAATGACTACCTTTCATAATGACAAAGCTACAATCTATTATAACAACAAAGATCTCGACAATAAACTACTTTCCATAATGACAAGGCTACCATCCCTTAGAGTAACAAAAATCTCGACAACAGACTACCTTCCATAATGACAAGGCTACCATCCATTGGAATAACAAAAATCTCGACAACAGACTACCTTCCATAATGACTAGGCTACCATCCATTGGAGTAAGAAAGATATCGACAACACACTACCTTCAACAATGACAAGGCTACCATCCATTGGAATAACAAAAATCTCGAAAATAGACTACCTTCAATAATGATAAGGCTACCATCCAATGGAGTAAAAAAGATTTCGACAACATACTACCATCCATAATGACAAGGCTACCATCCATTGGACTAACAAAAATCTCGACAACATACTACCTTCCATAATGATAAGGCTACCATCATTTGGAGTAACAAATATATCAATAACAGACTACCTTCCATAACGACAAGGCTATAATCCATTGTAGTAACAAAAATCTCGACAACTGACTATCTTCCATAATGACAAGGCTACCATCCATTGAAGTGACAAAAATCTCGACAATAGACTACATTCCATAATGACTAGGCTTCCATCCATTAGAGTAACAAAAATATCGACAACATACTACCTTCCATAATGACAAGGCTACAATCTATTATAGTAACAAAAATCTCGACAATAGACTACCTTTCATAATGACAAGGCTACCGTCCATGGGAATAACAAAAATCTTAACAAGAGACTATGTTCCATAATGATAAGGCTACCATCCCTTAGAGTAACAAAAATCTCGACAACAGACTACCTTCCATAATGACAAGGCTACCATCCATTGGAGTAACAAAGATATCAACAACATACTACCTTCCTTAATGACAAGGCTACCATCCATTGTAGTAACAAAATTCTCGACAATAGACTACTTTCCATAATGACAAGGCTACCATCCATTGGAGTAACAAAAATCTCGACAACAGACTACCTTCCATAATTACAAGGCTAACATTCATTGTTGTAACAAAAATCTGGACAACGGACTACCTTCCATAATGACAAGGCTACCATCCCTTAGAGTAACAAAAATCATGACAACAGACTACCTTCCATAATGACAAGGCTACCATCCATTGGAATAACAAAAATATCGACAACACACTACCTTCCATAATGACAAGGCTACAATCCAATGGACTAACATAAATCTCAACAACATACTACCTTCCATAATGACAAGGCTACCATCCATTGTAGTAACAAAAATCTCGACAATAGACTACCTTCCATAATGACAAGGCTACCATCCATTGGAGTAACAGAAATCTCGAAAACATACTACCTTCAATAATGACAAGGCAATCATCCATTGGAGTAACAAAGATATCAACAACATTTTACCTTCCATGATGAAAAGCTACCATCCAATGGAGTAACAAAAATCTCAACAATAGACTACCTTCCATAATGACAAGGCTACCATCCATTGTAGTAACAAAAATCTCGACAATAGACTACCTTCCATAATGACAAGGCTACCATCCAATGGAGTAACAAAAATCTCGACAATAGACTACCTTCCATAATGACAAGGCTACCATCCATTGGAGTAACAAAAATCTCGACAACAGACTACTTTCCATAATGACAAGGCTACCATCCATTGTTGTAACAAAAATCTGGACAACAAACTACCTTCCATAATCACAAGGCTACCATCCACTGGAGTAACAAAAATCCCGAAAATAGACTACCATCCATAATAAAGGCTACCATCCATTGGAGTAACAGAAATCTTGACAAAAGACTACCTTTCATAATGACAAGGCTACAATCTATTATAGTAACAAAGATCTCGACAATAGACTACCTATCATAATGACAAGGCTACCATCCGTTGGAATAACAAAAATCTCGACAATTAACTACTTTCCATGATGACAAGGCTACCATCCCTTAGAGTAACAAAAATCTCGACAACATACTACCTTCCATAATGACAAGGCTACCATCCATTGTAGTAACAAAAATCTCGACAATAGACTACCTTCCATAATGACAAGGCTACCATCCATTGGAGTAACAAAAATCTCGACAACAGACTACTTTCCACAATGACAAGGCTACCATCCATTGGTGTAACAAAAATCTGGACAACAGACTACCTTCCATAATAAAGGCTACCATCCATTGGAGTAACAGAAATCTCGACAAAAGACTACCTTTCATAATGACAAGGCTACAATCTATTATAGTAACAAAGATCTCGACAATAGACTACCTATCATAATGACAAGGCTACCATCCGTTGGAATAACAAAAATCTCGACAATAAACTACTTTCCATAATGACAAGGCTACCATCCCTTAGAGTAACAAAAATCTCGATAACATACTACCTTCCATAATGATAAGGCTACCATCCATTGGAGTAACAAAGATATCGACAACGTACTACCTTCCATAATGACAAGGATACCATCCATTGGAGTAACAAAAATCATGACAACAGATTACCTTCCATAATGACAAGGCAACCATCCATTGAAGTAAAAAAAATCTCGACAACGGACTACCTTCCATAATGACAAGGCTACCATCCATTGTTGTAACAAAAATATGGACAACAGACTACCTTCTATAATGACAAGGCTACCATCCATTGGAGTACCAAATATCCCGAATATAGACTACCATCCATAATAAAGGCTACCATCCATTGGAGTAACAAAAATCTCGACAAAAGACTACCTTTCATAATGACAAGGCTACAATCTATTATAGTAACAAAGATCTCGACCATAGACTACCTTTCATAATGGCAAGGCTACCATCCATTGGAATAACAAAAATCTCAACAATAAACTACTTTCCATAATGGCAAGGCTACCATCCCTTAGATTAACAAAACTCTCGACAATAGACTACCCTCCATAATGACAAGGCTACCATACATTGGAATAACAAAAATCTCAACAACAAACTACCTTCCATAATGACTAGGCTACCATCCATTGGAGTAAGAAAGATATCGATAACACACTACCTTCCATAATGATAAGGCTATCATCCATTGCAATAACAAAAATCTCGACAACAGACTACCTTCCTTAATGATAAGGCTACCATCCATTGGAGTAAAAAAGACTTCGACAACATACTACCTTCCATAATGACAAGGCTTCCATCAAAAGGACTAACAAAAATCTTGACAACAGACTACCTTCCATAATGACTAGGCTAACATTATTTGGAGTAAGAAAGATATCAATAATAGACTACCTTCAATAACGACAAGGCTACAATCCATCATAGTAACAAAAATATCAAGAACAGACTATCTTCCATAATGACAAGGCTACCATCCATTGTAGTGACAAAAATCTCGACAATAGACTACATTCCATAATGAAAAGGCTACCATCCATTAGAGTAATTAAAATCTCGACAACATAATACCTTCCATAATGACAAGGCTACAATCTATTATATTAACAAAAATCTCAACAATAGACTACCTTCATAATGACAAAGATACCATCCATTGGATTAACAAAAATCTCGACAAGACACTACGTTCCATAATGACAAGGGTACCATCCCTTAGAGTAACAAAAATCTCGACAACAGACTACCTTCCATAATGACAAGGCTACCATCCATTGGAGTAACAAAGATATCGACAACATACTACCTTCCATAATGACAAGGCTACCATCCATTGTAGTAACAAAAATCTCGACAATAGACTACCTTCCATAATGACAAGGCTACCATCCATTGGAGTAACAAAAATCTCGACAACAGACTACTTTCCACAATGACAAGGCTACCATCCATTGGTGTAACAAAAATCTGGACAACAGACTACCTTCCATAATAAAGGCTACCATCCATTGGAGTAACAGAAATCTCGACAAAAGACTACCTTTCATAATGACAAGGCTACAATCTATTATAGTAACAAAGATCTCGACAATAGACTACCTATCATAATGACAAGGCTACCATCCGTTGGAATAACAAAAATCTCGACAATAAACTACTTTCCATAATGACAAGGCTACCATCCCTTAGAGTAACAAAAATCTCGACAACAGACTACCTTCCATAATGACAAGGCTACCATCCATTGGAGTAACAAAGATATCGACAACGTACTACCTTCCATAATGACAAGGATACCATCCATTGGAGTAACAAAAATCATGACAACAGATTACCTTCCATAATGACAAGGCTACCATCCATTGAAGTAACAAAAATCTCGACAACGGACTACCTTCCATAATGACAAGGCTACCATCCATTGTTGTAACAAAAATATGGACAACAGACTACCTTCTATAATGACAAGGCTACCATCCATTGGAGTACCAAATATCCCGAATATAGACTACCATCCATAATAAAGGCTACCATCCATTGGAGTAACAGAAATCTCGACAAAAGACTACCTTTCATAATGACAAGGCTACAATCTATTATAGTAACAAAGATCTCGACCATAGACTACCTTTCATAATTGCAAGGCTACCATCCATTGGAATAACAAAAATCTCAACAATAAACTACTTTCCATAATGGCAAGGCTACCATCCCTTAGATTAACAAAAATCTCCACAACAGACTACCTTCCATAATGACAAGGCTACCATACATTGGAATAACAAAAATCTCAACAACAAACTACCTTCCATAATGACTAGGCTACCATCCATTGGAGTAAGAAAGATATCGATAACACACTACCTTCCATAATGATAAGGCTACCATCCATTGCAATAACAAAAATCTCGACAACAGACTACCTTCCATAATGATAAGGCTACCATCCATTGGAGTAAAAAAGACTTCGACAACATACTACCTTCCATAATGACAAGGCTTCCATCAAAAGGACTAACAAAAATCTTGACAACAGACTACCTTCCATAATGACTAGGCTAACATTATATGGACAATAGACTACCTTAAATAACGACAAGGCTACAATCCATCGTAGTAACAAAAATATCAAGAACAGACTATCCATTGTAGTGACAAAAATCTCGACAATAGACTACATTCCATAATGAAAAGGCTACCATCCATTAGAGTAACAAAAATCTCGACAACATAATACCTTCCATAATGACAAGGCTACAATCTATTATATTAACAAAAATCTCAACAATAGACTACCTTCATAATGACAAAGATACCATCCATTGGATTAACAAAAATCTCGACAAGACACTACGTTCCATAATGTCAAGGGTACCATCCCTTAGAGTAACAAAAATCTCGACAACAGACTACCTTCCATAATGACAAGGCTACCATCCATTGGAGTAACAAAGATATCGACAACATACTACCTTCCATAATGACAAGGCTACCATCCATTGTAGTAACAAAAATCTCGACAATAGACTACCTTCCATAATGACAAGGCTACCATTCATTGGAGTAACAAAAATCTCGACAACAGACTACTTTCCATAATGACAAGGCTACCATCCATTGGTGTAACAAAAATTTGGACAATAGACTACCTTCCATAATGACAAGGCTACCATCCATTGGAGTAACAAAAATCCCGAAAATAGACTACCATCCATAATAAAGGCTACCATCCATTGGAGTAACAGAAATCTCGACAAAAGACTACCTTTCATAATGACAAGGCTACAATCTATTATAGTAACAAAGATCTCGACAATAGACTACCTATCATAATGACAAGGCTACCATCCATTGGAATAACAAAAATCTCGACAATAAACTACTTTCCATAATGACAAGGCTACCATCCATTGGAGTAACAAAGATATTGACAACGTACTACCTTCCATAATGACAAGGATACCATCCATTGGAGTAACAAAAATCATGACAACAAACTACCTTCCATAATGACAAGGCTACCATCCATTGGAGTAACAAAAATCTCGACAACAGACTACCTTCCATAATGACAAGGCAACCATCCATTGTTGTAACAAAAATCTGGATAAGAGACTACCTTCCATAATGACAAGGCTACAATCCCTTAGAGTAACAAAAATCATGACAACAGACTACCTTCCATAATGACAAGGCTACAATCCATTGGAATAACAAAAATATCGATAACATACTACCTTCCATATTGACAAGGCTACCATCCAATGGAGTAACAAAAATCTCAACAATAGACTACCTTCCATAATGACAAGGCTACCATCCATTGGAGTAACAAAAATCTCGACAACAGACTACTTCCCATAATGACAAGGCTACCATCCATTGTTGTAACAAAAATCTGGACAACAAACTACCTTCCATAATGACAAGGCTACCATCCACTGGAGTAACAAAAATCCCGAAAATAGACTACCATCCATAATATAGGCTACCATCCATTGGAGTAACAGAAATCTCGACAAAAGCCTACCTTTCATAATGACAAGGCTACAATCTATGATAGTAACAAAGATCTCGACAATAGACTACCTATCATAATGACAAGGCTACCATCCGTTGGAATAACAAAAATCTCGACAATAAACTACTTTCCATAATGGCAAGGCTACCATCCCTAAAAGTAACAAAAATCTCGACAACAGACTACCTTCCATAATGACAAGGCTACCATCCATTGGAGTAACAAAGATATCGACAACGTACTACCTTCCATAATGACTAGGCTACCATCCATTGGAGTAAGAAAGATATAGATAACACACTACCTTCCATAACGACAAGGCTACTATCCATTGCAATAACAAAAATCTCGACAACAGACTACCTTCCATAATGATAAGGCTACCATCCATTGGAGTAAAAAAGACTTCGACAACATACTACCTTCCATAATGACAAGGCTTCCATCAAAAGGACTAACAAAAATCTTGACAACAGACTACCTTCCATAATGACTAGGCTAACATTATTTGGAGTAAGAAAGATATCAATAATAGACTACCTTCCATAACGAAAAGGCTACAATCCATTGTAGTAACAAAAATATCGAGAACAGACTATCTTCTATAATGACAAGGCTACCATCCATTGTAGTGAAAAACAAAAGAAGGGGGGGTTGAATTGTAAAACTGAAAATCAATTGCAATGAACACGATATTTTTATCCTGATTCGTTTGATCTCAAACTACTCCAGTCCACCCGTCAAGGTGATTTCGCCTCTCTCCAACGAGGTCTTAATACACTATATTCAACTGAATATTACAATCTGCTTTAACAACTGCTAAAGCCTTCTTGATGCAAACCCCAACCCGGTTTGTCAAGGAATCACTTTCTTACACAGAATGGAAATCTAGGTGTATGAGTGTTTTCTACAAAAACAGTTTATCACAACTGTGATATTACACAACTTAAGCTTATGAAACTAGATTGCTAAAATACTAAGTAAGGAGATATGAAGCGTTTAGCATACTGAGAGAAGGAAGATGATGATTAGCTTTTAGGCGTGTAATATGATGTAGAGCATTAGCCAATTCAATCTTCATTGTCTTGTTTATATAGCACTGAATTTGTTGAACGTTGGAGCAATAATCTTGATTCAATGCCAATAACAAACTTTCCTTATTAAGCAGATCCTTTCTGGAATGATGCCGTTGGTAATAATTTTCTTTGAATGCACAGTACCGTTGCTACTTAAAGCGTGTTCTGGCTTGGCCTCATTCTGACTCTGCTTAAGTGCTGATGAACTGTTGTTGTCTTTAATCAGAGTGTTGAGCGCAGTTCTGTTCATCAAGCTTCAGCAATCGCGTGAGTTGTTCTTCTGATTCTTGTATACTGATATAGCAACTTCTGATGCTGATGTTGATAACCAATATTCTGATGCTGATTAGGTGTGCTCTTGCTGATACCTATCAGAGTTTCTGCAAAACAGAACGTGATATTTTACGTAGCAAATAGTTCTTATGATAATCACATAATTAATATATCCTTTCATTTTGTTATCATCAAAACTTAAACTTAGGGTAGTAGATTCAAACTTTGTTCTAACAATCTCCCCCTTTTTGATGATGACAAAAACTAGATATTTTTAATTGAAAATAACGTGAAAAAGTAATAGAGATAACTAAATGATAAGATGTATCAGAGTGAGAGGTTATCAAAGATAAGGGATAAAGAGATATTAGAGTTGAGAGATACTCCCCCTGAATTTATTACTTCCATTTTTAATTCCAAGAGTTCTTCAGGATCAGATCTTTATTGTCTTTTTTTGATCATTAGAATATCAGAGCCTTGACTATCAGAAGCTTTTAGTTCAGAATATCAGAGCAGAGCTTCAGATCAGAATGTCAGAGCTTTATCAGAGCTTTGCTTTGGATCAGAGTATCAGAGCTTTAGTCTTCAGTGAGTTAGAGAGCATTCTTGTACCTGTAGACTTAAGCAAAAAAAGAAAACATATTCAAGTATATCAGAGTTAGAATGTTTGAGATTTTCTGTCTCAGTAATCCGTTATTGAAAAATATCATTCTTGTTCTCCCCCTTTTTGTCAGTAATCAAAAAGTGTAAGTGATGTGCTAAAACATTTAGAGCAGAAAAACTTGTCATATTAAAATATTCAGAATCAAACAAAACAGTACAGAAGATATGCAAAGAAAACATGAAAATGGCATGAATGAAAATCTAAGGTTGGGGAGGAAGGCGTGTGAACAGAGTCTCCAGCATTGCTTTGATCTGATCAGCAGTCTCAGTCTGCTTGTGCACCATGCTGACTACTGTATCTATCTTGCTATCCTGCACATCCATCCTTTCTTTCATCTTTTGGTCATTTTCATCCATCCTTTGCTGCAGACGGATATCATTCAGGTTCAGCTCTTCCAGAGTCTGCCTGTCCAAGGCAGCTTGAGAAACATCAGAAGCAGGGAGCTTCTGAGGGCTTTCTGCAACATCTTCAGCTTGGCTGACTTCAGCTTAAATAGTCTGATCTTCTTTTGGCTGCACCTTTGAAGCTGGACGCTTCTCAGACCATGGCTCACTATCCAGAAGGAGCATGTCTTCTTTCAGCAGCTGACTTCCAACTTCATTCAGAAGCTTGTTGAAATTCTGCTGTGCTTGCTCATAATTGATGTCTTGCAATTTTAGAGCTTCAGCACGTACCCAAATTCTGAATTGTGACCAGAGCTGGTCAGAGGCAGCTGGATCAATCATTCCAGGACAAACTTGCTTCAGAGAAGCAATCCACTGCTGCAAACCTGTTTAAAAATTCATAATACCAGAGCCAACATCTGGCTGTTTTGGTTTTGGAATGGCTATTTTATTTTTCAGATCAACAAGACGGTCAAGGATTGTTAAATCTATGAAGGTCCTGCTGGGGTCTTCTGTGGTTTGCTTGGGAGCTGTTTGTTTGGGAGATGGAGTGGGAGAATCAGAAATAATAATTGGACTGTTTGGGGTTTTGGGAGTGTTTGTAGGGGTAGATTCTGGCGAGGATGGCAGCTGGGCCATGGTTACTATTGTTCCACATGGCAGCTGGATTGCCAGAGGTTGTGGCTCAGATGATTGAGGAGAATGAGGTTCAGAAGGAGGAGGAGATGGAGTTTCAGAATGATGAAACTCAGGTTGAGGTGATGGTTGAGGTGATGGTGGATGAATTTCTGGTTGAGGAGAGGGAGAAGGAATTGCTGGTTGTGGAGAAGGAGGAGGAATTTCTGGTTGTTCAGGAATATGTGGTTCTTCTGGAATGGGTGAGAGAGGTTGTTCTGGTTGAGGAGAGTGGACAATTTGTGGTTCAGAGTTTGGATTATTGGAGGGGTGATCAGAGGCATGTTGATCAATGTCAAACAACACTTTGTCAATTGCTGATGTTGTTGAGATTGTTGGTTTGGGATGTTTGGTGCGGGGTCTTCTGAGTTGTAGTGCCTCAGAAGGGTCATCTTCTGGTTCGGTTTCATCTATTGTTGGGATGGGGATTGGGATTCTATGAGAAGTTGGAGTTGGGATTGATGTTGGAATAGCAGAAGAATTTAAAACAGAAGCAGTAGATAAATTACCTCTTTTCTTGGGTGTCTGCTGGGATGTTCCTTCTGAAGGGGCCTTCCTTTTCTTCGTCTTCTTCAGTGTAACTTCTGGTTGAGGTTGGTGCAGATCTTTGATATTCAGCTTGGGATCTGTACCATCAGCCTTGCACGCGTCCAAGTATTTGAGAACCACCACTGGTTTAGATTCTATCTCAGAAAATAAAGGAAAGTCACTCAGTGGGACTCTTCTGCTGGTGATGTCACAGTGGGAGTAATGCTGGGTTCCATTCTGATATTCTCTATTAACTTCATTTTCTTCAGATTCTTCGCGTTTAGATGCTTGCCAACAATTGGTTCAATGGTGCTTAACTCTTGAGCTTCTATCAGGTGCTCTATCAGCCTATTCTCAGTCAGAATATCTGATATTAACCTTCCAAAGGGTATCCAATCCCTCTTTGTTCTTTCTTCTTCCCTAGTTTCCTTCACGCTTGTTCTGAGGTGATTAAACAGAAGATGAGCCAAGTTGATTTTTACCTTCTGATTGATAAAATAGATCAGAAACTGCTGATCTATATTTATGTAATCAGGGGAACTAGTTGGCTTCCTGTGATTAAAGCACCCCAGAATTATCTTCGCCCAAACTCTGTGGTGATCCTTCAGATCTCTAATCTTGCTGCTGGGCACCCCAAGGGTGAAAATCTGTTCTTCTATGACACCAATGTCAGAGCATCTTTCAGCCATATCAATACAGCGGACGACACCGCCACTGTAACCAATCAACTTTGCTATGTGATCCTCAGTGATCACAATCTTCTTCCCCATTATGTGGGAGGTGACTTGATGCGTTGAAGCAGTTGCATGAATCCAGAACTCCTTGACTAACATTGGGAATGTTGGTCCAACCAACCTGTCAAAATACCTTTCCCATTTTTGTGCCCTAACTTCTTCTGTTAAATCAAAACCATTCTCTTTCAGACTGCCAAAATCAATGATCAGTTCAGACAACACTTCAAGATTCTTCACTGGAGTAAGGAGTGTTCTAAATGGAACTTGGTACTGTTCAGAGGATGCTTTCTTCTGAGAACCTGCAGAAGCACTGCTGGAGGTTGCCATGTTCACACTTAGGGTTTTTATGAGAAAACTGAGAAAAAAGGGTTTAAGATTGAAAGAGATGAACACAGAGAGAATGCAGAAAAATATTTGAGAGATAAAGAGAAACTGTAAAAGATTAATGTGAGAAATTAACGTTCTAAAATAGATTTCAGAATATTTTGAAAGAGTAAACATTTTCAAGAAAGAGAAATAAAATCATGATTACATTTTAAAAACATGATTACTTTCATTTAATGCTTGCTGATTTTGGGGGATTTGAGAAAGATACTTGAAACGGTTACCAGACATGTGTCTCAATGCACCCAATCAGCGTTTTGCCTTCTCATAAGCATGCACACGTTCTGCTTCAGAGATTTGCTGATGATTGGATGACACTTGTTTGATTTAGTGATCAGCATGTCTATCTTTGAGCTGAAACGCTCAGATCTTTAAGACTAGCATCTGATACAATCTGCATGTTCTATCTTTCTGAAAAGAGATTGATCAGAAGTTCACAGTAAAACAAATACATTCTAAAGATAAATATATGGAATTAAAACATTTTCACTCTGGGCAGATTTTCATGCTGAGATGTTTCAGAATGAAATTGAACCTATCTTCAGAAAGGGGTTTAGTGAAGATATCAGCCCATTGATGGTCTGTATCTATAAATTTTAAGTTCAAAATTCCTTTCTGAATATAGTCCCTAATGAAATGATATTTTATTTCTATATGCTTAGCTCTAGAATTTAAAATAGGATTCTTACTTAAGCAAATAGCAGAAGTATTGTCACAGAGTATAGGTATGTTACTCTCAAAAATCTGGAAGTCTCCAAGTTGACTTTTCATCCAGAGCATTTGTGTGCTACATCCTGCTGCTGCTATGTACTCAGCTTCTGCTGTTGATAGCGCAATTGTGGATTGCCTTTTGCTGGACCAAGAGATCAGATTTTCTCCCAGAAACTGGCAGCTTCCAGAAGTACTTTTACGCTCTACTCTGTCTCCAGCAAAGTCAGCATCGCAGTAGCCTACTAAACTGTAATCACTAGATTTTCTTTGTAGACTTTCTGTTCTACATTTTTGCTTACCTCTTCTCTTTCCAGAATGCACGTGGGATGCATTGGAATCTTTGATGGCTTACATTCTGAGAGGTCAAATTTCTTCAAAAGATCTCTGATGTATTTGCTCTGATGAATGTAAGTTCCCTCTGGGGTTTGATTGATCTGAATTCCTAGAAAGAATTTCAGTTCCCCCATGAGGCTCATCTCAAATTCTGCCTGCATACACTTAACAAATTTTCTTCCAAGAGAAGGATTAGTAGAACCAAAAATAATATCATCAACATAAATTTGACAGACTAAGATGTCATTCTTAACTGATTTACAGAATAAGGTAGTGTCCACCTTCCCTCTGGTGAATTCATTTTCTAACAGAAAGTTACTTAGTCTTTCATACCAAGCTCTAGGAGCTTGTTTCAGACCATATAGTGACTTCTTTAGTTTAAAAACATGTTCTGGATGTTTTGTATTTTCAAAACCAGGGGGTTGGTGCACATAAACCTCTTCTTCTATTTAACCATTTAAGAATGCACTTTTGACATCCATCTGATATAGAGTGATGCCTCTATTAACAGCAAATGAAATTAAAAGTCTGATAGATTCTAACCTGGCGACTGGAGCAAAGGTTTCTGTATAGTCTATCCCCTCTTGCTGACTATAACCTTGTGCAACCAGTCGTGCTTTGTTTATGATGACTTCACCTTGTTCATTTAGCTTGTTTCTGAAGACCCATCTTGTTCCAATGACGTTGAATCCTTTTGGTCTGGGAACAAGATCCCATACGCCATTTCTGGTGAATTGATTCAGCTTTTCTTGCATTGCCAGAATCCAGTCATTATCCAGAAGTGCTTCATCAATAGAAGAGGGTTCAATCAGAGACACAAGTCCTATGAGGGTTTCTTCAGAGTTTCTGAAGCTTGCTCTTGTTCTGATTGGATCTTCCTTTCTTCCTAAGATAGTCTCTTCTGGGTGATCCAAGCTGCTTCTGGGTAATCTCTTCTGAGGTTGATCAGCAGCTGTTGTAGGATTGCTAGCAGTGCTCCTTTCAGACGTTGAAGGAGTGTATGTGTTGAGAGCTTCTGATGACTTGTCTTTAGAACCTGTAAATTCAATTTCCATACCTGCAAAAACTTCATTCTGCTTTGACTTTTTAGAGTCAAGCTTATCATCAAAACAAACACTGATTGATTCTTCCACAATCTGTGTTTCTGTATTGTACACTTTGTACCCTCTTGAGCATTCAGAGTATCCTAACATAATACACTTCTGTGCTTTAGAGTCAAACTTGTTCAAATAATTCGTTGTATTTAACATAAAACAGGTACATCCAAATGGATGAAAATATGAAATGTTGGGCTTTCTGTTCTTCCACAATTCATATGGTGTCTTTTCTAGAATAGGTCTTATTGAGATTATATTCTGAATGTAGCACGCTGTGTTTATTGCCTCTACCCAGAAGATCTTAGCAACGTTTGTCTCATTGATCATGGTTCTGGCCATTTCTTGCAATGTTCTGTTCTTTTGTTCTACAACTCCATTTTGTTGGGGAGTTCTAGGACAAGAGAAATCATGCAGAATGCCTCTGTCATTAAAGATTGACTCAAAATCTTTATTTTCAAACTCTCCACCATGATCACTTCTGACGTTAACGATTCTAAGATCCTTTTCGTTCTGAACTTGGTTACAGAAGGTAACAAACACAGAGTGTGACTCGTCCTTGTGTCTTAAGAACTTTACCCATGTCCATCTGCTATAGTCATCTACGATTACTAACCCATACTTCTTGCCACTGACTGAAGAAGTTTTAACAAGTCCAAATAAGTCAATGTGCAGAAGTTCTAATGGCTTAATGTCAAACTTGCCTTTCTGACATGCTTCACACAGAGCATCTGAATTGAACTTCAAATTAGGAAGTCCTCTGACCAGATTGAGTTTGTTAATCTGAGATATTCTTCTCATACTAACATGCCCCAATCTTATGTGCCAGATCCACTGCTCGTTGTTAACAGACAGAAGGCACTTTACATTCTGACTTTTTAGTTCAGAAAGTTTGATTTTGTAAATGTTGTTTTTCCTCTTTCCATTAAACAGGATAGTCCCATCTTTCTGACTAACAGCTTTATATGATTTTTGATTAAAGATTATATCATAACCGTTATCACTTAATTGACTTATGGATAACAAATTATGCATTAATCCATCTACTAGCAGAACATTATTAATAGAGGGAAGATTTCCATTACCTACAGTTCCAGAGCCAATTATATTTCCCTTCTGATTGCCTCCAAAGCCAACGTGGCCTCCAGGCTTAAGTTCCAGGCTTTGGAACATATTCCTTCTTCCCGTCATGTGTCGCGAGCAGCCAGAGTCCAGGTACCATGACTGGTGTTTCTGATTTGCTGCTAAAGATATCTGCAACATGTATTATTTTATCCTTAGGTACCCATATTTTCTTGGGTCCTGATTTGTTAGATTTACCAAAACTCTGGTTGAATTTTGGTTTCACAGAGTACTTACTGCTAGTGTATTTAATATCATGTGTGTGACCATACACAAAATGTGAATTCAGAGGAGTGTGTTTAATGGTTAAATCCATGACATTCTTTGGTGTAGGAACCTTACCTTGGTATCCTATTCCCTTCCTTCCGTTTCTGCTAACTCCATAGATCATTGAAGCCATTTTGCTTCTATCTATGCTTTTAGCAAGGAACTTCTGGAAACTGTGATCATACTCCTTGATGATCTCATCAGCGTTGCTGGGAGTTTCAGAAATTGGTTCCTTCTGAGTGTTTTGTAAAGTATTTTCTAATTTTGAAATTTTAATTCTCAGCTCAGAATTCTCCAATTTAAGACTCTCAGTCTTATTAGAGTCAGATTCAAGATTCCTTTTCAGGTCTCTGAATTTAACTCTAATCTGCTGATACCTTTCCAGGATTTCATTAAGGCTTTCAGCAAGTTCTGCCTTGGTAAAATTAACAGCAAAGTTAGGAAATACCTCTTCAGTATCTGATTCTGAGTCTGATTCAGAAGCTTCACTATCTTCTGAAATGTTAGCCATGAGAGCTATGTTTGCTCTTTCATCATCTGATTCTGAGTCAGCTTCAGACGAGTCAAAGTCATCCCATGTAGCCATGAGACTTTTCTTCTTTTCTCTTCCAAACTACTTTTTGGGCTTTTCCCTATGAAGCTTTAGGAAGTCACTCTTGTAGTGTCCTTGCTCATTGCACTCATAGCAGATGATGTCCTTGGTGTTTGGCTTTCTGCTACTTGAGGAGCCTTCAGATCTTCTGTATCCAGAGGAAGAATCTGTCCTTCTGTATCTGGAAGAAGACTCGTTTTGATCAGATCTTCTGGGATTCCTGAATTTCCTTTGCCTCTGCTTCCACAGTTGACTCACTCTTCTGGAGAGGAGGGAGAGTTCGTCTTCTTCTGATTAGGATCCATCAGATGTTTCTTCAACTGCCTGCAAAACTTTAGACTCAGATTTTTTGTTAGATTTTAATGCTAAAGGCTTACCTTGCTTCTGGGGTTCATCAGCTTCTAGCTCTATCTCATGACTTCTGAGGGAGCTGATAAGTTCCTCCATAGAAATTTTGTTGAGATCTTTTGCTAGCTTCAGAGCTGTAACCATTGGCCTCCACTGCTTGGGTAAGCTTCTGATGATTTTCTTGACGTGATCAGCAGTAGAGTAACCTTTGTCCAGAACCATGAGACCAGCTACCAAAATCTAGAATCTTCAGAACATTGTTTCAATGGATTCACTTTCTTCCATTTTGAACGCCTCATACTTCTAAATGAGCGCCAGAGCTTTAGTTTCTTTGACCTGAACGTTGCCCTCATGCGTCATTCTGAGTGAGTCAAACATGTTCTTTGCTGTGTCTCTGTTGGAGATCTTTTCATATTCATCATACGAGATGGCGCTAAGAAGGATGGTTCTGGCCTTGTGGTGATTCTTGAAGTCACGCTTTTGTTGGTCAGACATTGTTTTCCTATCAATCTTCTGACCGCTTGCATTCACAGGGTGCGTGTATCCATCTGTCACCATATCCCACAGATCAGCATCATGTTCCAGAAAGAAGCTTTCAATTCTGTCTTTCCAGTAATCAAAGTTTTCTCCATCAAAGACTGGAGGTTTCCCGCTGAATCTGTCTCTGTCCTCATGGTTGTCATTGCTGGTGTGAGAATAATTTCCTGCCATTGTGTTTTTCTGACGCTGGATCTTGTACTGACACGGTTAAGTGTTTTAGCTCAGAACCAGGCACTCTAATGCCAATTGAAGAAGTGAAAAACACAAGAAGGGGGGGGGGGGGGGGGTTGAATTGTAAAACTGAAAATCAATTGCAATGAACACGATATTTTTATCATGGTTCGTTTGATCTCAAACTACTCCAGTCCACCCGTCAAGGTGATTTCGCCTCTCTCCAACGAGGTCTTAATCCACTATATTCAACTGAATATTACAATCTGCTTTAACAACTGCTAAAGCCTTCTTGATGCAAACCACAACCCGATTTGTCAAGGAATCACTTTCTTACACAGAATGGAAATCTAGGTGTGTGAGTGTTTTCTACAAAAACAGTTTATCACAATTGTGATATTACACAACTTAAGCTTATGAAACTAGATTGCTAAAATACTGAGTAAGGAGATATGAAGCGTTTAGCAAACTGAGAGAAGGAAGATGATGATTATCTTTTAGGCGTGTAATATGATGTAGAGCATTAGCCAATTCAATCTTCATTGTCTTGTTTATATAGCACTGAATTTGTTGAACGTTGGAGCAATAATCTTGATTCAATGCCAATAACAAACTTTCCTTATTAAGCAGATCTTGTCTGGAATGATGCCTTTGGTAATAATTTGCTTTGAATGCACCGTACTGTTGCTACTTAAAGCGTGTTCTGGCTTGGCCTCATTCTGACTCTGCTTAAGTGCTGATGAACTGTTGTTGTCTTTAATCAGAGTGTTGAGCGCAGTTCTGTTCATCAAGCTTCAGCAATCGCGTGAGTTGTTCTTCTGATTCTGGTATACTGATATAGCAACTTCTGATGCTGATGTTGATAAACAATATTCTGATGCTGATTACGTGTGCTCTTGCTGATACCTATCAGAGTTTCTGCAAAACAGAACGTGATATTTTAGGTAGCAAATAGTTCTTATGTGAATCACATAATTAATATATACTTTCATTTTGTTATCATCAAAACTTAAACTTAGGGTAGTAGATTCAAACTTTGTTCTAACATACCATCCCTTAGAGTAACAAAAATCTCGACAACAGACTACCTTCCATAATGACAAGGCTACCATCCATTGGAATAACAAAAATCTCAACAACAGACTACCTTCCATAATGACTAGGCTACCATCCATTGGAGTAAGAAAGATATCGATAACACACTACCTTCCATAATGACAAGGCTACCATCCATTACAATAACAAAAATCTCGACAACAGACTACCTTCCATAATGATAAGGCTACCATCCATTGGAGTAAAAAAGACTTCGACAACATACTACCTTCCATAATGTCAAGGCTTCCATCAAAAGGACTAACAAAAATCTTGACAATAGACTACCTTCCATAATGACTAGGCTAACATTATTTGGAGTAAGAAAGATATCAATAATAATATACCTTCCATAACGACAAGGCTACAATCCATTGTAGTAACAAAAATATCGAGAACAGACTATCTTCCATAATGACAAGGCTACCATCCATTGTAGTGACAAAAATCTCGACAATAGACTACATTCCATAATGACAAGGCTACCATCCATTAGAGTAACAAAAATGTCGACAACATACTACCTTCCATAATGACAAGGCTACAATCTATTATATTAACAAAAATCTCAACAATAGACTACCTTTCATAATGACAAGGATACCATCCATTGGATTAACAAAAATCTAGACAAGACACTATGTTCCATAATGACAAGGCTACCATCCCTTAGAGTAACAAAAATCTCGACAACAGACTACCTTCCATAATGACAAGGCTACCATCCATTGGAGTAACGAAGATATCGACAACATACTACCTTCCATAATGACAAGGCTACCATCCATTGTAGTAACAAAAATCTCGACAATAGACTACCTTCCATAATGACAAGGCTACCATCCATTGGAGTAACAAAAATCTCAAGAACAGACTACTTTCCATAATGACAAGGCTACCATCCATTGGTGTAACAAAAATCTGGACAACAGACTACCTTCCATAATGACAAGGCTACCATCCATTGGAGTAACAAAAATCCAGAAAATAGACTACCATCCATAATAAAGGCTACCATCCATTGGAGTAACATAAATCTCGACAAAAGACTACCTTTCATAATGACAAGGCTACAATTTATTATAGTAACAAAGATCTCGACAATAGACTACCTATCATAATGACAAGGCTACCGTCCATTGGAATAACAAAAATCTCGACAATAAACTACTTTCCATAATGACAAGGCTACCATCCCTTAGAGTAACAAAAATCTCGACAACAGACTACCTTCCATAATGACAAGGCTACCATCCATTGGAGTAACAAAGATATCGACAACGTACTACCTTCCATAATGACAAGGATACCATCCATTGGAGTAAAAAAAATCATGACAACAGACTACCTTCCATAATGACAAGGCTACCATCCATTGGAATAACAAAAATCTCGACAATATACTACCTTCCATAATGACTAGGCTACCATCCATTGGAGTAAGAAAGATATCGACAACATTCTACCTTCCATAACGAAAATGATACAATCCATTGTAGTAACAAAAATCTCGACAACAGACTACCTTCCATAATGACAAGGCTACCATCCATTGTAGTAACAAAAATCTCGACAATAAACTACCTTCCATAATGACAAGGCTATCATCCATTGGAGTAATAAAAATCTCGACAACAGACTACCTTCTATAATGACAAGGCTACCATCCATTGGAATAACAAAAATATCGACAACACACTACCTTCCATAATGACATGGCTACCATCCAATGGAGTAACAAAAATCTCGACAACATACTACCTTCCATAATGACAAGGCTACCATCCATTGGAGTAACCAAAATCACGACAACAGACTACCTTCCATAATTACAAGGCTACCATCCATTGGAGTAACAAAAATCACGACAACAGACTACCTTCCATAATTACAAAGCTACCATCCATTGGAATAACAAAAATCTCGACAACAGACTACCTTCCATATTGACAAGGCTTCCATCCAATGGAGTAAAAAAGATTTCGACAACATACTACCTTCCATAATAACAAGGCTTCCATCCATTGGAGTAACAAAAATCTCGAAAACAGACTACCTTCCATAACGACAAGGCTACCATCCATTGTTGTAACAAAAATCTGGACAACAGACTAACTTCCATAATGACAGGGCTACCATACCTTAGAGTAACAAAAATCATGACAACAGACTACCTTCCATAATGACAACGCTACCATCAATTGGAATAACAAAAATATCGACAACACACTACCTTCCATAATGACAAGGCTACCATCCAATGGAGTAACAAAAATCTTAACAACAGACTACCTTCCATAATGACAAGGCTACCATCCATTGTAGTAACAAAAATCGCGACAATAAACTACCTTCCATAATGACAAGGCTACCATCCATTGGAGTAACAAAAATCTCGACAACAGACTACCTTCCATAATGACAAGGCTACCATCCAATGTTGTAACAAAAATATGGACAACAGACTACCTTCCATAATGACAAGGCTACCATCCATTGGAGTACCAAAATTCCCGAAAATAGACTACCATCCATAATAAAGGCTACCATCCATTGGAGTAACAGAAATCTCGACAAAAAACTACCTTTCATAATGACAAGGCTACAATCTATTATAGCAACAAAGATCTCGACAATAGACTACCTATCATAATGACAAGGCTACCATCCATTGGAATAACAAAAATCTCGACAATAAACTACTTTCCATAATGACAAGGCTACCATCCCTTAGAGTAACAAAAATCTCGACAACAGACTACCTTCCATAATGACAAGACTACCATCCATTGGAGTAACAAAGATATCGACAACGTACTACCTTACATAATGACAAGGATACCATCCATTGGAGTAAAAAAAATCATGACAACAGACTACCTTCCATAATGACAAGGCTACCTTCCATTGGAATAACAAAAATCTCGACAATATACTACCTTCCATAATGACTAGGCTACCATCCATTGGAGTAAGAAAGATATCCACAACATTCTACCTTCCATAACGAAAATGATACAATCCATTATAGTAACAAAAATCTCGACAACAGACTACCTTCAATAATGACAAGGCTACCATCCATTGTAGTAACAAAAATCTCGACAATAAACTACCTTCCATAATGACAAGGCTATCATCCATTGGAGTAATAAAAATCTCGACAACAGACTACCTTCTATAATGACAAGGCTACCATCCATTGGAATAACAAAAATATCGACAACACACTACCTTCCATAATGACATGGCTACCATCCAATGGAGTAACAAAAATCTCGACATGAGACTACCTTCCATAATGACAAGGCTACCATCCATTCTAGTAACAAAAATCTCGACAACAGACTACCTTCCATAATGACAAGGCTACCATCCATTGGAGTAACAAAGATATCGACAACATACTACCTTCCATAATGACAAGGCTACCATCCATTGGAGTAACAAAAATCACGACAATAGACTACCTTCCATAATTACAAGGCTACCATCCATTGGAGTAACAAAAATCACGACAACAGACTACCTTCCATAATTACAAAGCTACCATCCATTGGAATAACAAAAATCTCGACAACAGACTACCTTCCATAATGACAAGGCTACCATCCATTGGAGTAACAAAGATATCGACAACAGACTACTTTCCATAATGACAAGGCTACCATCCATTGTTGTAACAAAAATCTGGACAACAGACTACCTTCCATAATGAAAACGCTACCATCCATTGGAGTAACAAAAATCCAGAAAATAGACTACCATCCATAATAAAGGCTACCATACATTGGAGTAACATAAATCTCGACAAAAGACTACCTTTCATAATGACAAGGCTACAATCTATTATAGTAACAAAGATCTCGACAATAGACTACCTATCAATTTGACAAGGCTACCATCCATTGGAATAACAAAAATCTCGACAATAAACTACTTTCCATAATGACAAGGCTACCATCCCTTAGAGTAACAAAAATATCGTCAACAGACTACCTTCCATAATGACAAGGCTACCATCCATTGGAGTAACAAAGATATCGACAACGTACTACCTTCCATAATGACAAGGATACCATCCATTGGAGTAAAATAAATCATGACAACAGACTACCTTCCATAATGACAAGGCTACCATCCATTGGAATAACAAAAATCTCGACAATATACTACCTTCCATAATGACTAGGCTACCATCCATTGGAGTAAGAAAGATATCGACAACATTCTACCTTCCATAACAAAAATGATACAATCCATTATAGTGACAAAAATCTCGACAACGGACTACCTTCCATAATGACAAGGCTACCATCCATTGTAGTAACAAAAATCTCGACAATAAACTACCTTCCATAATGACAAGGCTATCATCCATTGGAGTAATAAAAATCTCGACAACAGACTACCTTCTATAATGACAAGGCTACCATCCATTGGAATAACAAAAATATCGACAACACACTACCTTCCATAATGACATGGCTACCATCCAATGGAGTAACAAAAATCTCGACATGAGACTACCTTCCATAATGACAAGGCTACCATCCATTCTAGTAACAAAAATCTCGACAACAGACTACCTTCCATAATGACAAGGCTACCATCCATTGGAGTAACAAAGATATCGACAACATACTACCTTCCATAATTACAAGGCTACCATCCATTGTAGTAACAAAAATCACGACAACAGAGTACCTTCCATAATTACAAAGCTACCATCCATTGGAATAACAAAAATCTCGACAACAGACTACCTTCCATATTGACAAGGATACCATCCAATGGAGTAAAAAAGGATCCGACAACATACTACCTTCCATAATAACAAGGCTTCCATCTATTGGAGTAACAAAAATCTCGAAAACAGACTACCTTCCATAACGACAAGGCTACCATCCATTGTTGTAACAAAAATCTGGACAACAGACTACCTTCCATAATGACAAGGCTACCATCCCTTAGAGTAACAAAAATCATGACAACAGACTACCTTCCATAATGACAACGCTACCATCAATTGGAATAACAAAAATATCGACAACACACTACCTTCCATAATGACAAGGCTACCATCCATTTGAGTAACAAAAATCTCGACAACAGACTACCTTCCATAATGACAAGGCTACCATCCATTGTTGTAACAAAAATATGGACAACAGACTACCTTCCATAATGACAAGGCTACCATCCATTGGAGTAACAAAAATCTCGACAACAGACTACCTTCCATAATGACAAGGCTACCATCCATTAGAGTACCAAAATTCCCGAAAATAGACTACCATCCATAATAAAGGCTACCATCCATTGGAGTAACAGAAATCTTTAAAAAAGACTACCTTTCATAATGACAAGGCTACAACCTATTATAGTAACACAAATCTCGACAATAGAATACCTTTCATAATGACAAGGCTACCATCCATTGGAATAACAAAAATCTCGACAACATACTACCTTCCATAATGACTAGGCTACAATCCATTGGAGTAAAAAAGATATCGATAACACACTACCTTGCATAATGACAAGGCTACCATCCATTGGAATAACAAAAATCTCCATAACAGACTACCTTCCATAATGATAAGGCTACCATCCATCGGAGTAAAAATGATTTCGACAACATACTACCTTCCATAATGACAAGGCTTCCATCAAAAGGACTAACAAAAATCTTGAAAACAGACTACCTTCCATAATGACTAGGCTAACATTATTTGGAGTAAGAAAGATATCAATAATAGACTACCTTCCATAACGACAAGGCTACAATCCATTGTAGTAACAAAAATATCGATAATAGACTATCTTCCATAATGACAAGGCTACCATCCGTTGTAGTGACACAAATCTCGACAATAGACTACATTCCATAATGACAAGGCTACCATCCATTAGAGTAACAAAAATCTCGACAACATACTACCTTCCATAATGACAAGGCTACAATATATTATATTAACAAAAATCTCAACAATAGACTACCTTTCATAATGACAAGGATACCATCCATTGGATTAACAGAAATCTCGATAAGACACTACGTTCCATAAAGACAAGACTACCATCCATTGGAGTAACAAAGATATCGACAACGTACTACCTTCCATAATGACAAGGATACCATCCATTGGAGTAAAAAAAATCATGACAACAGACTACCTTCCATAATGACAAGGCTACCATCCATTGGAATAACAAAAATCTCGATAATATACTACCTTCCATAATGACTAGGCTACCATCCATTGGAGTAAGAAAGATATCGACAACATTCTACCTTCCATAACGAAAATGATACAATCCATTGTAGTAACAAAAATCTCGACAACAGACTACCTTCCATAATGACAAGGCTACCATCCATTGTAGTAACAAAAATCTCGATAATAAACTACCTTCCATAATGACAAGGCTATCATCCATTGGAGTAATAAAAATCTCGACAACAGACTACCTTCTATAATGACAAGGCTACCATCCATTGGAACAACAAAAATATCGACAACACACTACCTTTCATAATGACATGGCTACCATCCAATGGAGTAACAAAAATCTCGACATGAGACTACCTTCCATAATGACAAGGCTACCATCCATTCTAGTAACAAAAATCTCGACAACAGACTACCTTCCATAATGACAAGGCTACCATCCATTGGAGTAACAAAGATATCGACAACATACTACCTTCCATAATGACAAGGCTACCATCCATTGGAGTAACAAAAATCACGACAACTGACTACCTTCCATAATTACAAGGCTACCATCCATTGGAGTAACAAAAATCATGACAACAGACTACCTTCCATAATTACAAAGCTACCATCCATTGGAATAACAAAAATCTCGACAACAGACTACCTTCCATAATGACAAGGCTACCATCCATTGGAGTAACAAAGATATCGACAACAGACTACTTTCCATAATGACAAGGCTACCATCCATTGTTGTAACAAAAATCTGGACAACAGACTACCTTCCATAATGAAAACGCTACCATCCATTGGAGTAACAATAATCCCGAAAATAGACTACCATCCATAATAAAGGCTACCATCCATTGGAGTAACAGAAATCTCGACAAAAGACTACCTTTCATAATGACAAGGCTACAATCTATTATAGTAACAAAGATCTCGACAATAGACTACCTATCATAATGACAAGGCTACCATCCATTGGAATAACAAAAATCTCGACAATAAACTACTTTCCATAATTACAAGGCTACCATCCCTTACAGTAATAAAAATCTCGACAACAGACTACCTTCCATAATGACAAGGCTACCATCCATTGGAATAACAAAAATCTCGACAATATACTACCTTCCATAATGACTAGGCTACCATCCATTAGAGTAAGAAAGATATCGACAACATTCTACCTTCCATAACGAAAATGATACAATCCATTGTAGTAACAAAAATCTCGACAACAGACTACCTTCCATAATGACAAGGCTACCATCCATTGTAGTAACAAAAATCTCGACAATAAACTACCTTCCATAATGACAAGGCTATCATCCATTGTTGTAACAAAAATCTGGACAACAGACTACCTTCCATAATGACAAGGCTACCATCCATTGGAATAACAAAAATATCGACAACACACTACCTTCCATAATGACATGGCTACCATCCAATGGAGTAACAAAAATATGGACAACAGACTACCTTCCATAATGACAAGGCTACCATCCATTCTAGTAACAAAAATCTCGACAACAGATTACCTTCCATAATGACAAGGCTACCATCCATTGGAGTAACAAAGATATCGACAACATACTACCTTCCATAATGACAAGGCTACCATCCATTGGAGTAACAAAAATCACGACAACAGACTACCTTCCATAATTACAAGGCTACCATCCATTGGAGTAACAAAAATCACGACAACAGACTACCTTCCATAACGACAAGGCTACCATCCATTGTTGTAACAAAAATCTGGACAACAGACTACTTTCCATAATGACAAGGCTACCATCCCTTAGAGTAACAAAAATCATGACAACAGACTACCTTCCATAATGACAACGCTACCATCAATTGGAATAACAAAAATATCGACAACACACTACCTTCCATAATGACAAGGCTACCATCCATTTGAGTAACAAAAATCTCGACAACAGACTACCTTCCATAATGACAAGGCTACCATCCATTGTTGTAACAAAAATATGGACAACAGACTACCTTCCATAATGACAAGGCTACCATCCATTGGAGTAACAAAAATCTCGACAACAGACTACCTTCCATAATGACAAGGCTACCATCCATTGTTGTAACAAAAATATGGACAACAGACTACCTTCCATAATGACAAGGCTACCATCCATTAGAGTACCAAAATTCCCGAAAATAGACTACCATCCATAATAAAGGCTACCATCCATTGGAGTAACATAAATCTTTAAAAAAGACTACCTTTCATAATGACAAGGCTACAACCTATTATAGTAACACAGATCTCGACAATAGAATACCTTTCATAATGACAAGGCTACCATCCATTGGAATAACAAAAATCTCGACAACATACTACCTTCCATAATGACTAGGCTACAATCCATTGGAGTAAAAAAGATATCGATAACACACTACCTTGCATAATGACAAGGCTACCATCCATTGGAATAACAAAAATCTCGACAACAGACTACCTTCCATAATGATAAGGCTACCATCCATCGGAGTAAAAATGATTTCGACAACATACTACCTTCCATAATGACAAGGCTTCCATCAAAAGGACTAACAAAAATCTTGAAAACAGACTACCTTCCATAATGACTAGGCTAACATTATTTGGAGTAAGAAAGATATCAATAATAGACTACCTTCCATAACGACAAGGCTACAATCCATTGTAGTAACAAAAATATCGATAATAGACTATCTTCCATAATGACAAGGCTACCATCCATTGTAGTGACACAAATCTCGACAATAGACTACATTCCATAATGACAAGGCTACCATCCATTAGAGTAACAAAAATCTCGACAACATACTACCTTCCATAATGACAAGGCTACAATATATTATATTAACAAAAATCTCAACAATAGACTACCTTTCATAATGACAAGGATACCATCCATTGGATTAACAGAAATCTCGATAAGACACTACGTTCCATAAAGACAAGACTACCATCCATTGGAGTAACAAAGATATCGACAACGTACTACCTTCCATAATGACAAGGATACCATCCATTGGAGTAAAAAAAATCATGACAACAGACTACCTTCCATAATGACAAGGCTACCATCCATTGGAATAACAAAAATCTCGATAATATACTACCTTCCATAATGACTAGGCTACCATCCATTGGAGTAAGAAAGATATCGACAACATTCTACCTTCCATAACGAAAATGATACAATCCATTGTAGTAACAAAAATCTCGACAACAGACTACCTTCCATAATGACAAGGCTACCATCCATTGTAGTAACAAAAATCTCGATAATAATTTACCTTCCATAATGACAAGGCTATCATCCATTGGAGTAATAAAAATCTCGACAACAGACTACCTTCTATAATGACAAGGCTACCATCCATTGGAACAATAAAAATATCGACAACACACTACCTTCCATAATGACATGGCTACCATCCAATGGAGTAACAAAAATCTCGACATGAGACTACCTTCCATAATGACAAGGCTACCATCCATTCTAGTAACAAAAATCTCGACAACAGACTACCTTCCATAATGACAAGGCTACCATCCATTGGAGTAACAAAGATATCGACAACATACTACCTTCCATAATGACAAGGCTACCATCCATTGGAGTAACAAAAATCACGACAACTGACTACCTTCCATAATTACAAGGCTACCATCCATTGGAGTAACAAAAATCATGACAACAGACTACCTTCCATAATTACAAAGCTACCATCCATTGGAATAACAAAAATCTCGACAACAGACTACCTTCCATAATGACAAGGCTACCATCCATTGGAGTAACAAAGATATCGACAACAGACTACTTTCCATAATGACAAGGCTACCATCCAATGTTGTAACAAAAATCTGGACAACAGACTACCTTCCATAATGAAAACGCTACCATCCATTGGAGTAACAATAATCCAGAAAATAGACTACCATCCATAATAAAGGCTACCATCCATTGGAGTAACAGAAATCTCGACAAAAGACTACCTTTCATAATGACAAGGCTACAATCTATTATAGTAACAAAGATCTCGACAATAGACTACCTATCATAATGACAAGGCTACCATCCATTGGAATAACAAAAATCTCGACAATAAACTACTTTCCATAATTACAAGGCTACCATCCCTTACAGTAATAAAAATCTCGACAACAGACTACCTTCCATAATGACAAGGCTACCATCCATTGGAATAACAAAAATCTCGACAATATACTACCTTCCATAATGACTAGGCTACCATCCATTAGAGTAAGAAAGATATCGACAACATTCTACCTTCCATAACGAAAATGATACAATCCATTGTAGTAACAAAAATCTCGACAACAGACTACCTTCCATAATGACAAGGCTACCATCCATTGTAGTAACAAAAATCTCGACAATAAACTACCTTCCATAATGACAAGGCTATCATCCATTGGAGTAATAAAAATCTCGACAACAGACTACCTTCTATAATGACAAGGCTACCATCCATTGGAATAACAAAAATATCGACAACACACTACCTTCCATAATGACATGGCTACCATCCAATGGAGTATCAAAAATCTCGACATGAGACTACCTTCCATAATGACAAGGCTACCATCCATTCTAGTAACAAAAATCTCGACAACAGATTACCTTCCATAATGACAAGGCTACCATCCATTGGAGTAACAAAGATATCGACAACATACTACCTTCCATAATGACAAGGCTACCATCCATTGGAGTAACAAAAATCACGACAACAGACTACCTTCCATAATTACAAGGCTACCATCCATTGGAGTAACAAAAATCACGACAACAAACTACCTTCCATAACGACAAGGCTACCATCCATTGTTGTAACAAAAATCTGGACAACAGACTACCTTCCATAATGACAAGGCTACCATCCCTTAGAGTAACAAAAATCATGACAACAGACTACCTTCCATAATGACAACGCTACCATCAATTGGAATAACAAAAATATCGACAACACACTACCTTCCATAATGACAAGGCTACCATCCATTTGAGTAACAAAAATCTCGACAACAGACTACCTTCCATAATGACAAGGCTACCATCCATTGTTGTAACAAAAATATGGACAACAGACTACCTTCCATAATGACAAGGCTACCATCCATTGGAGTAACAAAAATCTCGACAACAGACTACCTTCCATAATGACAAGGCTACCATCCATTGTTGTAACAAAAATATGGACAACAGACTACCTTCCATAATGACAAGGCTACCATCCATTAGAGTACCAAAATTCCCGAAAATAGACTACCATCCATAATAAAGGCTACCATCCATTGGAGTAACAGAAATCTTTAAAAAAGACTACCTTTCATAATGACAAGGCTACAACCTATTATAGTAACACAGATCTCGACAATAGAATACCTTTCATAATGACAAGGCTACCATCCATTGGAATAACAAAAATCTCGACAACATACTACCTTCCATAATGACTAGGCTACAATCCATTGGAGTAAAAAAGATATCGATAACACACTACCTTGCATAATGACAAGGCTACCATCCATTGGAATAACAAAAATCTCGACAACAGACTACCTTCCATAATGATAAGGCTACCATCCATCGGAGTAAAAATGATTTCGACAACATACTACCTTCCATAATGACAAGGCTTCCATCAAAAGGACTAACAAAAATCTTGAAAACAGACTACCTTCCATAATGACTAGGCTAACATTATTTGGAGTAAGAAAGATATCAATAATAGACTACCTTCCATAACGACAAGGCTACAATCCATTGTAGTAACAAAAATATCGATAATAGACTATCTTCCATAATGACAAGGCTACCATCCATTGTAGTGACACAAATCTCGACAATAGACTACATTCCATAATGACAAGGCTACCATCCATTAGAGTAACAAAAATCTCGACAACATACTACCTTCCATAATGACAAGGCTACCATCCATTGGAGTAACAAAGATATCGACAACATACTACCTTCCATAATGACAAGGCTACCATCCATTGGAGTAACAAAAATCACGACAACAGACTACCTTCCATAATTACAAGGCTACCATCCATTGGAGTAACAAAAATCACGACAACAGACTACCTTCCATAATTACAAAGCTACCATCCATTGGAATAACAAAAATCTCGACAACAGACTACCTTCCATATTGACAAGGCTACCATTCAATGGAGTAAAAAAGATTCTGACAACATACTACCTTCCATAATAACAAGGCTTCCATCCATTGGAGTAACAAAAATATCGAAAACAGACTACCTTCCATAACGACAAGGCTACCATCCATTGTTGTAACAAAAATCTGGACAACAGACTACCTTCCATAATGACAAGGCTACCATCCCTTAGAGTAACAAAAATCATGACAACAGACTACCTTCCATTATGACAACGCTAGCATCAATTGGAATAACAAAAATATCGATAACACACTACCTTCCATAATGACAAGGCTACCATCCAATGGAGTAACAAAAATCTTAACAACAGACTACCTTCCATAATTACAAGGCTACCATCCATTGTAGTAACAAAAATCGCGACAATAAACTACCTTCCATAATGACAAGGCTACCATCCATTGGAGTAACAAAAATCTCGACAACAGACTACCTTCCATAAAGACAAGGCTACCATCCATTGTTAAAACAAAAATATGGACAACAGACTACTTTCTATAATGACAAGGCTACCATCCATTGGAGTACCAAAATTCCCGAAAATAGACTACCATCCATAATAAAGGCTACCATCCATTGGAGTAACAGAAATCTTGAAAAAAGACTACCTTTCATAATGACAAGGCTACAATCTATTATAGTAACAAAGATCTCGACAATAGAATACCTTTCATAATGGCAAGGCTACCATCCATTGGAATAACAAAAATCTCAACAATAAACTACTTTCCATAATGACAAGGCTACCATCCCTTAGAGTAACAAAAATCTTGACAACAGACTACCTTCCATAATGACAAGGCTACCATCCATTGGAATAACAAAAATCTCGACAACATACTACCTTCAATAATGACTAGGCTACAAACCATTGGAGTAAGAAAGATATCGATAACACACTACCTTGCATAATGACAAGGCTACCATCCATTGGAATAACAAAAATCTCGACAACAGACTACCTTCCATAATGATAAGGCTACCATCCATTGGAGTAAAAATGATTTCGAAAACATACTACCTTCCATAATGACAAGGCTTCCATCAAAAGGACTAACAAAAATCTTGACGACAGACTACCTTCCATAATGACTAGGCTAACATTATTTGGAGTAAGAAAGATATCAATAATAGACTACCTTCCATAACGACAAGGCTACAATCCATTGTAGTAACAAAAATATCGATAATAGACTATCTTCCATAATGACAAGGCTACCATCCATTGTAGTGACAAAAATCTCGACAATAGAGTACATTCCATAATGACAAGGCTACCATCCATTAGAGTAACAAAAATCTCGACAACATACTACCTTCCATAATGACAAGGCTACAATCTATTATATTAACAAAAATCTCAACAATAGACTACCTTTCATAATGACAAGGATACCATCCATTGGATTAACAAAAATCTCGACAAGACACTACGTTCCATAATGACAAGGCTACCATCCCTTAGAGTAACAAAAATCTCGACAATAGACTACCTTCCATAATGACAAGGCTACCATCCATTGGAGTAACAGATATCGACAACCTTCTACCTTCCATAATGATAAGGCTACCATCCATTGTAGTAACAAAAATCTCTACAATAGACTACCTTGCATAATGACAAGGCTACCATCCATTGGAGTAACAAAAATCTCGACAACAGACTACTTTCCATAATGACAAGGCTACCATCCATTGTTGTAACAAAAATCTGGACAACAGACTACCTTCCATAATGACAAGGCTACCATCCATTGGAGTAACAAAAATCCCGAAAATAGACTACCATCCATAATAAAGGCTACCATCCATTGGAGTAACAGAAATCTCGACAAAAGACTACCTTTCATAATGACAAGGCTACAATCTATTATAGTAACAAAGATCTCGACAATAGACTACCTATCATAATGACAAGGCTACCATCCATTGGAATAAAAAAAATCTCGACAATAAACTACTTTCCATAATGACAAGGCTACCATCCCTTAGAGTAACAAAAATCTCGACAATAGACTACCTTCCATAATGACAAGGCTACCATCCATTGGAGTAACAAAGATATCGACAACGTACTACCTTCCATAATGACAAGGATACCATCCATTAGAGTAACAAAAATCATGACAACAGACTACCTTCCATAATGACAAGGCTACCATCCATTGGAATAACAAAAATCTCGACAATAGACTACCTTCCATAATGACTAGGCTACCATCCATTGGAGTAAGAAAGATATCAACAACATCCTACCTTCCATAACGAAAAGGATACAATCCATTGTAGTAACAAAAATCTCGACAACAGACTACCTTCCATAATGACAAGGCTACCATTCATTGGAGTAACAAAGATATCAACAACATACTACCTTCCATAATGACAAGGCTACCATCCATTGGAATAACAAAAATCACGACAACAGACTACCTTCCATAATTACAAGGCTACCATCCATTGTAGTAACAAAAATCTCGACAATAGACCACCTTCCATAATGACAAGGCTACCATCCATTGGAGTAACAAAAATCTCGACAACTGACTACCTTCCATAATGACAAGGCTACCATCCATTGTTGTAACAAAAAACTGGACAACAGACTACCTTCCATAATGACAAGGCTACCATCCCTTAGAGTAACAAAAATCATGACAACAGACTACCTTCCATAATGACAAGGCTACCATCCATTGGATTAAAAAAAATATCGACAACACACTACCTTACATAATGACAAGGCTATCATCCAATGGAGTAACAAAAATCTCGACAATAGACTACCTTCCATAGTGACAAGGCTACCATCCATTGTAGTAATAAAAATCTCGACAATAGACTACCTTCCATAATGACAAGGCTACCATCCATTGGAGTAAATAATATCTCGACAACATACTACCTTCCATAATTACAAGGCTACCATCCATTGTTGTAACAAAAATATGGACAACATACTACCTTCTATAATGACAAGGCTACCATCCATTGGAGTTCCAAAAATCCCGAAAATAGACTACCATCCATAATAAAGGCTACCATCCATTGTAGTAACAGAAATCTCGACAAAAGACTACTCTTCATAATGACAAGGCTATAATCTATTATAGTAACAAAGATCTCGACAATAGACTACCTTTCATAATGGCAAGGCTACCATCCATTGGAGTAACAAAAATCTCAACAATAAACTATTTTCCATAATGGCAAGGCTACCATCCCTTAGAGTACCAAAAATCTCGACAACAGACTAACTTCCATAATGACAAGGCTACCATCCATTGGAATAACAAAAATCTCAACAACAGACTACCTTCCATAATGACTAGGCTACCATCCATTGTAGTAAGAAAGATATCGATAACACACTACCTTCCATAATGACAAGGCTACCATCCATTGCAATAACAAAAATATCGACAATAGACTAACTTCCATAATGATAAGGCTACCATCCATTGGAGTAAAAAAGACTTCGACAACATACTACCTTCCATAATGACAAGGCTTCCATCCAAATGACTAACAAAAATCTCGACAACAGACTACCTTCCATAACGACAAGGCTACAATCCATTGTAGTAACAAAAATATCGATAACAGACTATCTTCCATAATGACAAGGCTACCATCCATTGTAGTGACAAAAATCTCGACAATAGACTACATTCCATAATGACAAGGCTACCATCCATTAGAGTAACAAAAATCTCGACAACATACTACCTTCCATAATGACAAGGCTATAATCTATTATATTAACAAAAATCTCAACAATAGACTACCTTTCATAATGACAAGGATACCGTCCATTGGATTAACAAAAATCTCGACAAGACACTACGTTCCATAATGACAAGGCTACCATCCCTTAGAGTAACAAAAATCTCGACAACAGACTACCTTCCATAATGACAAGGCTACCATCCATTGGAGTAACAAAGATATCGACAACATACTACCTTCCATAATGACAAGGCTACCATCCATTGTAGTAACAAAAATCTCGACAATAGACTACCTTCCATAATGACAAGGCTACCATCCATTGGAGTAACAAAAATCTCGACAACAGACTACTTTCCATAATGACAAGGCTACCATCCATTCGAGTAACAAAAATCTAAACAACAGACTACTTTCCATAATGACAAAGCTACCATCCATTGGAGTAACAAAGATATCGACAACGTACTACCTTCCATAATGACAAGGATACCATCCATTGGAGTAACAAAAATCATGACAACAAACTACCTTCCATAATGACAAGGCTACCATCCATTGGAATAACAAAAATCTCGACAATAGACTACCTTCCATAATGATTAGGCTACCATCCATTGGAGTAAGAAAGATATCGACAACATCCTACCTTCCATAACGACAAGGATACAATCCATTGTAGTAACAAAAATCTCGACAACAAACTACCTTCCATATTGACAAGGCTACCATCCATTGTAGTAACAAAAATCTCGACAATAAACTGCCTTCCATAATGACAAGGCTATCATCCATTGGAGTAATAAAAATCTCGACAACAGACTACCTTCCATAATGACAAGGCTACCATCCATTGTAGTAACAAAAATCGCGACAATAAACTACCTTCCATAATGACAAGGCTACCATCCATTGGAGTAACAAAAATCTCGACAACAGACTACCTTCCATAATGACAAGGCTACCATCCATTGTTGTAACAAAAATATGGACAACAGACTACCTTCCATAATGACAAGGCTACCATCCATTGAAGTACCAAAATTCCCGAAAATAGACTACCATCCATAATAAAGGCTACCATCCATTGGAGTAACAGAAATCTCGACAAAAGACTACCTTTCATAATGACAAGGCTACAATCTATTACAGTAACAAAGATCTCGACAATAGACTACCTTTCATAATGGAAAGGCTACCATCCATTAGAATAACAAAAATCTCAACAATAAACTACTTTCCATAATGACAAGGCTACCATCCTATAGAGTAACAAAAATCTTGACAACAGACTACCTTCCATAATGACAAGGCTACCATCCATTGGAGTAACAAAGATATCGACAACATACTACCTTCCATAATGACAAGGCTACCATCCATTGTAGTAACAAAAATCTCGACAATAGACTACCTTCCATAATGACAAGCCTACCATCCATTGGAGTAACAAAAATCTCGACAACAGACTACTTTCCATAATGACAAGGCTACCATCCATTGGAGTAAAAATGATTTCGACAACATACTACCTTCCATAATGACAAGGCTACCATCCATTGGAGTAACAAAAATCTCGACAACAGACTACCTTCCATAATGACAAGGCTACCATCCATTGTTGTAACAAAAATATGGACAACAGACTACCTTCCATAATGACAAGGCTACCATCCATTGAAGTACCACAATTCCCGAAAATAGACTACCATCCATAATAAAGGCTACCATCCATTGGAGTAACAGAAATCTCGACAAAAGACTACCTTTCATAATGACAAGGCTACAATCTATTATAGTAACAAAGATCTCGACAATAGACTACCTTTCATAATGGCAAGGCTACCATCCATTGGAATAACAAAAGTCTCAACAATAAACTACTTTCCATAATGACAAGGCTACCATCCTATAGAGTAACAAAAATCTTGACAACAAACTACCTTCTATAATGACAAGGCTACCATCCATTGGAGTAACAAAGATATTGACAACATACTACCTTCCATAATGACAAGGCTACCATCCATTGTAGTAACAAAAATCTCGACAATAGACTACCTTCCATAATGACAAGGCTACCATCCATTGGAGTAACAAAAATCTCGACAACAGACTACTTTCCATAATGACAAGGCTACCATCCATTGGAGTAAAAATGATTTCGACAACATACTACCTTCCATAATGACAAGGCTTCCATCCATTGGACTAACAAAAATCTCGACAACAGACTACCTTCCATAATGACTAGGCTAACATTATTTGGAGTAAGAAAGATATCAATAATAGACTACCTTCCATAACGACAAGGCTACAATCCATTGTAGTAACAAAAATCTCGACAACAGACTATTTTCCATAATGACAAGGCTTCCATCCATTGTAGTGACAAAAATCTCTACAATATACTACATTCCATAATGACAAGGCTACCATCCATTAGAGTAACAAAAATCTCGACAACATACTACCTTCCATAATGACAAGGCTACAATCTATTATATTAACAAAAATCTCAACAATAGACTACCTTTCATAATGACAAGGATACCATCCATTGGATTACCAAAAATCTCGACAAGACACTACGTTCCATAATGACAAGGCTACCATCCCTTAGAGTAACAAAAATCTCGACAACAGACTACCTTCCATAATGACAAGGCTACCATCCATTGGAGTAACAAAGACTTCGACAACATACTACCTTCCATAATTACAAGGCTTCCATCAAAAGGACTAACAAAAATCTTGACAACAGACTACCTTCCATAATGACTAGGCTAACATTATTTGGAGTAAGAAAGATATCAATAATAGACTACCTTCCATAACGACAAGGCTACAATCCATTGTAGTAACAAAAATATCGATAACAGACTATCTTCCATAATGACAAGGCTACCATCCATTCTAGTGATAAAAATCTCTACAATATACTAAATTCCATAATGACAAGGCTACCATCCATTAGAGTAACAAAAATCTCGACAACATACTACCTTCCATAATGACAAGGCTATAATCTATTATATTAACAAAAATCTCAACAATAGACTACCGTTCATAATGACAAGGATACCGTCCATTGGAATAACAAAAATCTCGACAAGAGACTACGTTCCATAATGACAAGGCTACCATCCCTTAGAGTAACAAAAATCTCGACAACAGACTACCTTACATAATGACAAGGCTACCATCCATTGGAGTAACAAAGACTTCGACAACATACTACCTTCCATAATGACAAGGATTCCATCAAAAGGACTAAAAAAATCTTGACAACAGACTACCTTCCATAATGACTAGGCTAACATTATTTGGAGTAAGAAAGATATCAATAATAGACTACCTTCCATAACGACAAGGCTACAATACATTGTAGTAACAAAAATATCGATAACAGACTATCTTCCATAATGACAAGGCTACCATCCATTGTAGTGACAAAAATCTCTACAATAGACTACATTCCATAATGACAAGGCTACCATCCATTAGAATAACAAAAATCTCGACAACATACTACCTTCCATAATGACAAGGCTACCATCCCTTAGAGTAACAAAAATCATGACAACAGACTACCTTCCATAATGACAAGGCTACCATCCATTGGAATAACAAAAATATCGACAACACACTACCTTCCATAATGACAATGCTACCATCCAATGGAGTAACAAAAATCTCGACAATAGACTACCTTCCATAATGACAAGGCTACCATCCATTGTAGTAACAAAAATCTCGACAATAGACTATCTTCCATAATGACAAGGCTACCATCCATTGTAGTGACAAAAATCTCTACAATATACTACATTCCATAATGACAAGGCTACCATCCATTAGAGTAACAAAAATCTTGACAACATACTACCTTCCATAATGACAAGGCTACAATCTATTATCTTAACAAAAATCTCAACAATAGACTACCTTTCATAATGACAAGGATACCGTCCATTGGAATAACAAAAATCTCGACAAGAGACTACGTTCCATAATGACAAGGCTACCATCCATTGGAATAACAAAAATCTCGACAACAGACTACCTTCCATAATGACAAGGCTACCATCCATTGGAGTAACAAAGACTTCGACAACATACTACCTTCCATAATGACAAGGCTTCCATCAAAAGGACTAAAAAAATCTTGACAACAGACTACCTTCCATAATGACTAGGCTAACATTATTTGGAGTAAGAAAGATATCAATAATAGACTACCTTCCATAACGACAAGGCTACAATACATTGTAGTAACAAAAATATTGATAACAGACTATCTTCCATAATGACAAGGCTACCATCCATTGTAGTGACAAAAATCTCTACAATAGACTACATTCCATAATGACAAGGCTACCATCCATTAGAGTAACAAAAATCTCGACAACATACTACCTTCCATAATGACAGGGCTACAATCTATTATATTAACAAAAATATCAACAATAGACTACCTTTCATAATGACAAGGATACCATCCATTGGATTAATAAAAATCTCGACAAGACACTACGTTCCATAATGACAAGGCTACCATCCCTTAGAGTAACAAAAATATCGACAACACACTACCTTCCATAATGACAAGGCTACCATCCATTGGAGTAACAAAGACTTCGACAACATACTACCTTCCATAATTACAAGGCTTCCATCAAAAGGACTAACAAAAATCCTGACAACAGACTACCTTCCATAATGACTAGGCTAACATTATTTGGAGTAAGAAAGATATCAATAATTGACTACCTTCCATAACGACAAGGCTACAATCCATTGTAGTAACAAAAATATCGATAACAGGCTATCTTCCATAATGACAAGGCTACCATCCATTGTAGTGACAAAAATCTCGACAATAGACTACATTCCATAATGACAAGGCTACCATCCATTAGAGTAACAAAAATCTCGACAACATACTACCTTCCATAATGACAAGGCTACAATCTATTATATTAACAAAAATCTCAACAATAGACTACCTTTCATAATGACAAGGATACCATCCATTGCATTAACAAAAATCTCGACAAGACACTACATTCCATAATGACAAGGCTACCATCCCTTAGAGTAACAAAAATCTCGACAACAGACTACCTTCCATAATGACAAGGCTACCATCCATTGGAGTAACAAAGATATCGACAACATACTACCTTCCATAATGACAAGGCTACCATCCATTGTAGTAACAAAAATCTCGACAATAGACTACCTTCCATAATGACAAGGCTACCATCCATTGGAGTAACAAAAATCTCGACAACAGACTACTTTCCATAATGACAAGGCTACCATCCATTGTTGTAACAAAAATCTGGACAACAGACTACCTTCCATAATGACAAGGCTACCATCCATTGGAGTAACAAAAATCCCGAAAATAGACTACCATCCATAATAAAGGCTACCATCCATTGGAGTAACAGAAATCTCGACAAAAGACTACCTTTCATAATGACAAGGCTACAATCTATTATAGTAACAAAGATATCGACAATAGACTACCTATCATAATGACAATGCTACCATCCATTGGAAAAACAAAAATCTCGACAATAAACTACTTTTCATAATGACAAGGCTTCAATCCCTTAGAGTAACAAAAATCCCGACAACAGACAACCTTCCATAATGACAAGGCTACCATCCATTGGAGTAACAAAGATATCGACAACGTACTACGTTCCATAATGACAAGGATACCATCCATTGGAGTAACAAAATTCATGACAACAGACTACCTTCCATAATGATAAGGCTACCATCCATTGGAATAACAAAAATCTCGACAATAGACTACCTTCCATAATGATTAGGCTACCATGCATTGGAGTAAGAAAGATATCGATAACATCCTACCTTCCATAACGAAAAGGATACAATCCATTGTAGTAACAAAAATCTCTACAACAGACTACATTCCATAATGACAAGGCTACCATCCATTGTAGTAACAAAAATCTCGACAATAAACTACCTTCCATAATGACAAGGCTACCATCCATTGTAGTAACAAAAATCTCGACAATAAACTACCTTCCATAATGACAAGGCTACCATCCATTGGAATAACAAAAATATCGACAACACACTACCTTCCATAATGACATGGCTACCATCCAATGGAGTAACAAAAATCTCAACAACAGACTACCGTCCATAATGACAAGGCTACCATCCATTGTAATAACAAAAATCTCGACAACAGACTACCTTCCATAATGACAAGGCTACCATTCATTGGAGTAACAAAGATATCGATAACATACTACCTTCCATAATGACAAGGCTACCATCCATTGGAATAACAAAAATCATGACAACAGACTACCTTCCATAATTACAAGGCTACCATCCATTGTAGTAACAAAAATCTCGACAATAGACTACCTTCCATAATGACAAGGCTACCATCCTTTGGAGTAACAAAAATCTCGACAACAGACTACCTTCCATAATGACAAGGCTACCATCCCTTAGAGTAACAAAAATCATGACAACAGACTACCTTCCATAATGACAAGGCTACCATCCATTGGAATAACAAAAATATCGAGAACACACTACCTTCCATAATGACAAGGCTACCATCCAATGGAGTAACAAAAATCTCGACAATAGACTACCTTCCATAATGACAAGGCTACCATCCATTGTAGTAAGAAAAATCTCGACAATAGACTACCTTCCATAATGACAAGGCTACCATCCATTGGAGTAACAAAAATCTCGACAACATACTACCTTCCATAATGACAAGGCTACCATCCATTGGAATAACAAAAATATCGACAACACACTACCTTTCATAATGACATGGCTACCATGCAATGGAGTAACAAAAATCTCGACAAAATACTACCTTCCATAATGACAAGGCTACCATCCATTGTAGTAACAAAAATCTCGACAACAGACTACCTTCCATAATAACAAGGCTACCATTCATTGGAGTAACAAAGATATCGACAACATACTACCTTCCATAATGACAAGGCTACCATCCATTGGAGTAACAAAAATCACGACAACAGACTACCTTCCATAATTACAAGGCTACCATCCATTGTAGTAACAAAAATCTCGACAATAGACTACCTTCCATAATGACAAGGCTACCATCCATTGGAGTAACAAAAATCTCGACAACATACTACCTTCCATAATGACAAGGCTACCATCCATTGTTGTAACAAAAAACTGGACAACAGACTACCTTCCATAATGACAAGGCTACCATCCCTTAGAGTAACAAAAATCATGACAACAGACTACCTTCCATAATGACAAGGCTACCATCCATTGGAATAACAAAAATATCGACAACACACTACCTTCCATAATGACAAGGCTACCATCCAACGGAGTAACAAAAATCTCGACAATAGACTACCTTCCATAATGACAAGGCTACCATCCATTGTAGTAACAAAAATCTCGACAATAGACTACCTTTCATAATGAGAAGGCTACCTTTCATTGGAGTAACAAAAATCTCGACAACATACTACCATCCATAATGACAAGGCTACCATCCATTGTTGTAACAAAAATATGGACAACATACTACCTTCTATAATGACAAGGCTACCATCCATTGGAGTACCAAAAATCCCAAAAATAGACTACCATCCATAATAAAGGCTACCATCCATTGGAGTAACAGAAATCTCGACAAAAGACTACTTTTCATAATGACAAGGCTACAATCTATTATAGTAACAAAGATCTCGACAATAGACTACATTTCATAATGGCAAGGCTACCATCCAATGGAATAAAAAAAATCTCAACAATAAACTACTTTCCATAATGGCAAGGCTACCATCCCTTAGAGTAACAAAAATCTCGACAACAAACTACCTTCCATAATGACAAGGCTACCATCCATTGGAATAACAAAAATATCAACAACAGACTACCTTCCATAATGACAAGGCTACCATCCATTGGAATTACAAAAATCTCGACAATAGACTACCTTCCATAATGATTAGGCTACCATGCATTGGAGTAAGAAAGATATCGATAACATCCTACCTTCCATAACGAAAAGGATACAATCCATTGTAGTAACAAAAATCTCGACAACAGACTACCTTCCATAATGACAAGGCTACCATCCATTGTAGTAACAAAAATCTCGACAATAAACTACCTTCCATAATGACAAGGCTACCATCCATTGTAGTAACAAAAATCTCGACAATAAACTACCTTCCATAATGACAAGGCTACCATCCATTGGAATAACAAAAATATCGACAATACACTACCTTCCATAATGACATGGCTACCATCCAATGGAGTAACAAAAATCTCGACAACAGACTAACGTCCATAATGACAAGGCTACCATCCATTGTAATAACAAAAATCTCGACAACAGACTACCTTCCATAATGACAAGGCTACCATTCATTGGAGTAACAAAGATATCGATAACATACTACCTTCCATAATGACAAGGCTACCATCCATTGGAATAACAAAAATCACGACAACATACTACCTTCCATAATTACAAGGCTACCATCCTTTGTAGTAACAAAAATCTCGACAATAGACTACCTTCCATAATGACAAGGCTACCATCCATTGGAGTAACAAAAATCTCGACAACAGACTACCTTCCATAGTGACAAGGCTACCATCCAATGGAGTAACAAAAATCTCGACAATAGACTACCTTCCATAATGACAAGGCTACCATCCATTGTAGTAACAAAAATCTCGACAATAGACTACCTTCCATAATGACAAGGCTACCATCCATTGGAGTAACAAAAATCTCGACAACATACTACCTTCCATAATGACAAGGCTACCATCCATTGTTGTAACAAAAATATGGACAACATACTACCTTCTATAATGACAAGGCTACCATCCATTGGAGTACCAAAAATCCCGAAAATCGACTACCATCCATAATAAAGGCTACCATCCATTGGAGTAACAGAAATCTCGGCAAAAGACAAAAATATGGACAACATACTACCTTCTATAATGACAAGGCTACCATCCATTGGAGTACCAAAAATCCCCAAAATAGACTACCATCCATAATAAAGGCTACCATCCATTGGAGTAACAGAAATCTCGACAAAAGACTACCTTTCATAATGACAAGGCTAAAATCTATTATAGTAAATAAGATCTCGACAATAGACTACCTATCATAATGACAAGGCTACCATCCATTGGAATAACAAAAATCTCGACAATAAACTACTTTCCATTATTACAAGGCTACCATCCATTGGAGTAACAAAGATATCGACAATGTACTACCTTCCATAATGACAAGGATACCATCCATTGGAGTAACAAAAATCATGACAACAGACTACCTTCCATAATGACAAGGCTACCATCCATTGGAATAACAAAAATCTAGACAATAGACTACCTTCCATAATGACTAGGCTACCATCCATTGGAGTAAGAAAGATACCGACAACATCCAACCTTCCATAACGAAAAGGATACAATCCATTGTAGTAACAAAAATCTCGACAACAGACTACCTTCCATAATGACAAGGCTACCATCCATTGTAGTAACAAAAATCTCGACAATAAACTACCTTCCATAATGACAAGGCTATCATCCATTGGAGTAATAAAAATCTTGACAACAGACTACCTTCCATAATGACAAGGCTACCATCCATTGGAATAACAAAAATATCGACAACACACTACCTTTCATAATGACATGGCTACCATCCAATGGAGTTACAAAAATCTCGACAACATACTACCTTCCATAATGACAAGGCTACCATCCAATGTAGTAACAAAAATCTAGACAACAGACTACCTTCCATAATAACAAGGCTAACATTCATTGGAGTAACAAAGATATCGACAACATACTACTTTCCATAATGACAAGGCTACCATCCATTGTAGTAACAAAAATCTCGACAATAGACTACCTTCCATAATGACAAGGCTACCATCCATTGGAGTAACAAAAATCTCGACAACAGACTACCTTCCATAATGACAAGGCTACCATCCATTGTTGTAACAAAAAACTCGACAACAGACTACCTTCCATAATGACAAGGCTACCATCCCTTAGAGTAACAAAAATCATGACAACAGACTACCTTCCATAATGACAAGGCTACCATCCATTGGAATAACAAAAATATCGACAACACACTACCTTCCATAATGACAAGGCTACCATCCAATGGAGTAACAAAAATCTCGACAATAGACTACCTTCCATAATGACAAGGCTACCATCCATTGTAGTAACAAAAATCTCGACAATAGACTACCTTCCATAATGAGAAGGCTACCATCCATTGGAGTAACAAAAATGTCGACAACATACTACCATCCATAATGACAAGGCTACCATCCATTGTTGTAACAAAAATATGGACAACATACTACCTTCTATAATGACAAGGCTACCATCAATTGGAGTACCAAAAATCCCGAAAATAGACTACCATCCATAATAAAGGCTACCATCCATTGGAGTAACAGAAGTCTCGACAAAAGACTACTTTTCATAATGACAAGGCTACAATCTATTATAGTAACAAAGATCTCGACAATAGACTACCTTACATAATGGCAAGGCTACCATCCATTGGAATAAAAAAAATCTCAACAATAAACTACTTTCCATAATGGCAAGGCTACCATCCATTGGAATAACAAAAATATCAACAACATACTACCATCCATAATGACTAGGCTACCATCCATTGGAGTAAGAAAGATATCGATAACATACTACCTTCCATAATGACAAGGCTACCATCCATTGCAATAACAAAAATCTCGACAACAGACTACCTTCCATAATGATAAGGCTACCATCCATTGGAGTAAAAAAGACTTCGACAACATACTACCTTCCATAATGACAAGGCTTCCATCCAAATGACTAACAAACATATCGACAACAGACTACCTTCCATAATGACTAGGATAACATTATTTGGAGTAAGAAAGATATCAATAATAGACTACCTTCCATAACGACAAGGCTACAATCCATTGTAGTAACAAAAATATCGATAACATACTATCTTCCATAATCACAAGGCTATCATACATTGTAGTGACAAAAATCTCGACAATAGACTACATTCCATAATAACAAGGCTACCATCCATTAGAGTAACAAAAATCTCGAAAACATACTACCTTTCATAATGACAAGGATACCGTCCATTGGAATAACAAAAATCTCGAATAGAGACTACGTTCCATAAGGACAAGTCTACCGTCCCTTAGAGTAACAAAAATCTCGACAATAGACTACCTTCCATAATGACAAGGCTACTATCCATTGGAGTAACAAAGATATCGACAACATACTACCTTCCATAATGACAAGGCTACCATCCATTGTAGTAACAAAAATCTCGACAATAGACTACCTTCCATAATGACAAGGCTACCATCCATTGGAGTAACAAAAATCTCGACAACACACTACTTTCCATAATGACAAGGCTACCATCCATTGATGTAACAAAAATCTGGACAACAGACTACCTTCCATAATGACAAGGCAAGCATCCATTGGAGTAACAAAAATCCCAAAATAGACTACCATCCATTATAAAGGCTACCATCCATTGGAGTAACAGAAATCTCGATAAAAGACTACCTTTCATAATGACAAGGCTACAAACTATTATAGTAACAAAGATCTCGACAATAGACTACCTATCATAATGATAAGGCTACCATCATTGGAATAACAAAAATCTCGACAATAAACTACTTTCCATAATGACAAGGCTACCATCCCTTAGAGTAACAAAAATCTCGACAACAGACTACCTTCCATAATGACAAGGCTACCATCCATTGGTGTTACAAAGATATCGACAACAGACTACCTTCCATAAAGCCAAGGCTACAATCATTTGCAGCAACAAAAATCTCGACAACAGACTACCTTCCATAATGACAAGGCAACCATCCATTGTAGTAACAAAAATCTCGACAATAGACTACTTTCCATAATGACAAGGCTACCATCCATTGGAGTAAAAAAATCTCGACAATAGACTACCTTCCATAATGAAAAGGCTACAATCCATTGCAGTAACAAAAATCTCGACAACAGACTACCTTCTATAACGACAAGGCTACAATCCATTATAGTAACAAAAATCGCGACAACAAACTACCTTCCATAATGACAACGCTACCATCCATTTTAGTAACAAAAATATCGACAATAGACTACCTCCCATAATGACAAGGCTACCATCCATTGGAGTAAAAAAGATATCAACAACATACTACCTTCCATAATGACAAGGCTACCATCTATTGGAGTAATAAAAATCACGACAACAAACTACCTTCCATCATGAAAAGTCTACCATCCATTAGAATAACAAAAATATCGACAATAGACTACCTTCCATAATGACAAGGCTACCATTCAATGGAGTAACAAAAATTTCGACAATAGACTACCTTCCATAATGACTACGCTACCATCCATTGGAGTAAGAAAGATATCGACAACATTCTTCCTTCCATAACGAAAAGGATACAATCCATTGTAGTAACAAAAATCTCGACAACAGACTACCTTCCATAATGACAAGGCTACCATCCATTGTAGTAACAAAAATATCGAAAATAAACTACCTTCCATAATGACAAGGCTATCATCCATTGGAGTAATAAAAATCTTGACAACAGACTACCTTCTATAATGACAAGGCTACCATCCATTGGAATAATAAAAATATCGACAACACACTACCTTCAATAATGACATGGCTACCATCCAATGGAGTAACAAAAATCTCGACAACATACTACCTTCCATAATGATAATGCTACCATCCATTGTAGTAACAAAAATCTCGACAACAGACTGCCTTCCATAATAACAAGGCTACCATTCATTGGAGTAACAAAAATCTTAACAACAGACTACCTTCCATAATGACAAGGCTACCATCCATTGTAGTAACAAAAATCGCGACAATAAACTACCTTCCATAATGACAAGGCTACCATCCACTGGAGTAACAAAAGTCTCGACAACACACTACTTTCCATAATGACAAGGCTACCATCCATTGATGTAACAAAAATCTGGACAACAGACTACCTTCCATAATGACAAGGCTACCATCCATTGGAGTAACAAAAATCCCGAAAATAGACTACCATCCATAATAAAGGCTACCATCCATTGGAGTAACAGAAATCTCGATAAAAGACTACCTTTCATAATGACAAGGCTACAATCTATTATAGTAACAAAGATCTCGACAATAGACTACCTATCATAATGATAATGCTACCATCATTGGAATAACAAAAATCTCGACAATAAACTACTTTCCATAATGACAAGGCTAACATCCCTTAGAGTAACAAAAATCTCGACAACAGACTACCTTCCATAATGACAAGGCTACCATCCATTGGAGTAACAAAGATATCGACAACGTACTACCTTCTATAATGACAAGGATACCATCCATTGGAGTAAAAAAAATCATGACAACAGACTACCTTCCATAATGACAAGGCTACCATCTATTGGAATAACAAAAATCTCGACAATAGACTACCTTCCATAATGACTACGCTACCATCCATTGGAGTAAGAAAGATATCGACAACATTCTACCTTCCATAACGAAAAGGATACAATCCATTGTAGTAACAAAAATCTCGACAACAGACTACCTTCCATAATGACAAGGCTACCATCCATTATAGTAACAAAAATCTCGACAATAAACTACCTTCCATAATGACAAGGCTATCATCCATTGGAGTAATAAAAATCTTGACAACAGACTACCTTCTATAATGACAAGGCTACCATCCATTGGAATAACAAAAATATCGACAACACACTACCTTCCATAATGACATGGCTACCATCCAATGGAGTAACAAAAATCTCGACAACATACTACCTTGCATAATGACAAGGCTACCATCCATTGTAGTAACAAAAATCTCGACAACAGACTACCTTCCATAATAACAAGGCTACCATTCATTGCAGTAACAAAGATATCGACAACATACTACCTTCCTTAATGACAAGGCTACCATCCATTGGAGTAACAAAAATCACGACAACAGACTACCTTCCATAATTACAAGGCTACCATCCATTATAGTAACAAAAATCTCGACAATAGACTACCTTCAATAATGACAAGGCTACCATCCATTGGAGTAAGAAAGATATCGACAACATTCTACCTTCCATAACGAAAAGCATACAATCCATTGTACTAACAAAAATCTCGACAACAGACTACCTTCCATAATGACAAGGCTACCATCCATTGTAGTAACAAAAATCTCGACAATAAACTACCTTCCATAATGACAAGGCTATCATCCATTGGAGTAATAAAAATCTTGACAACAGACTACCTTCTATAATGACAAGGCTACCATCCATTGGAATAACAAAAATATCGACAACACACTACCTTCCATAATGACATGGCTACCATCCAATGGAGTAACAAAAATCTCGACAACAGACTACCTTCCATAATGACAAGGCTACCATCCATTGTAGTAACAAAAATCTCGACAATAAACTACCTTCCATAATGACAAGGCTATCATCCATTGGAGTAATAAAAATCTCGACAACAGACTACCTTCTACAATGACAAGGCTACCATCCATTGGAGTAACAAAGATATCGACAACACACTACCCTCCATAATGACATGGCTACCATCCAATGGAGTAACAAAAATCTCGACATGAGACTACCTTCCATAATGACAAGGCTACCATCCATTGTAGTAACAAAAATCTCGACAACAGACTACCTTCCATAATGACAAGGCTACCATCCATTGGAGTAACAAAGATATCGACAACATACTACCTTCCATAATGACAAGGCTACCATCCATTGGAGTAACAGAAATCACGACAACAAACTACCTTCCATAATTACAAGGCTACCATCCATTGGAGTAACAGAAATGACGACAACAGACTACCTTCCATAATTACAAGGCTACCATCCATTGGAATAACAAAAATCTCTACCACAGACTACCTTCCATATTGACAAGGCTACCATCCAATGGAGTAAAAAAGATTCTGACAACATACTACCTTCCATAATAACAAGGCTACCATCCATTGGAGTAACAAAAATCTCGAAAACAGACTACCTTCCATAATGACTAGGCTTCCATCCATTGGAGTAACAAAGATATCGATAACAGACTACCTTCCATAATGACAAGGCTACCATCCATTGTTGTAACAAAAATCTGGACAACAGACTACCTTCCATAATGACAAGGCAACCATCCCTTAGAGTAACAAAAATCATGACAAGAGACTACCTTCCATAATGACAAGGCTACCATCAATTGGAATAACAAAAATATCGACAACACACTACCTTCCATAATGACAAGGCTACCATCCAATGGAGTAACAAAAATCTTAACAACAGACTACCTTCCATAATTACAAGGCTACCATCCATTGTAGTAACAAAAATCGCGACAATAAACTACCTTCCATAATGATAAGGCTACCATCCACTGGAGTAACAAAAATCTCGACAACACACTACTTTCCATAATGACAAGGCTACCATCCATTGATGTAACAAAAATATGGACAACAGACCACCTTCCATAATGACAAGGCTACCATCCATTGGAGTAACAAAAATCCCGAAAATAGACTACCATCCATAATAAAGGCTACCATCCATTGGAGTAACATAAATCTCGATAAAAGACTACCTTTCATAATGACAAGGCTAAAATCTATTATAGTAACAAAGATCTCGACAATAGACTACCTATCATAATGATAAGGCTACCATCATTGGAATAACAAAAATCTCGACAATAAACTACTTTCCATAATGACAAGGCTAGCATCCCTTAGAGTAACAAAAATCTCGACAACAGACTACCTTCCATAATGACAAGGCTACCATCCATTGGAGTAACAAAGATATCGACAACGTACTACCTTCTATAATGACAAGGATACCATCCATTGGAGTAAAAAAATCATGACAACAGACTACCTTCCATAATGACAAGGCTACCATCCATTGGAATAACAAAAATCTCGACAATAGACTACCTTCCATAATGACTACGCTACCATCCATTGGAGTAAGAAAGATATCGACAACATTATACCTTCCATAACGAAAAGGATACAATCCATTGTAGTAACAAAAATCTCGACAACAGACTACCTTCCATAATGACAAGGCTATCATCCATTGTAGTAACAAAAATCTCGACAATAAACAACCTTCCATAATGACAAGGCTATCATCCATTGGAGTAATAAAAATCTTGACAACAGACTACCTTCTATAATGACAAGGCTACCATCCATTGGAATAATAAAAATATCGACAACACACTACCTTCCATAATGACATGGCTACCATCCAATGGAGTAACAAAAATCTCGACAACATACTACCTTGCATAATGACAAGGCTACCATCCATTGTAGTAACAAAAATCTCGACAACAGACTACCTTCCTAAATAACAAGGCTACCATTCATTGCAGTAACAAAGATATCGACAACATACTACCTTCCATAATGACAAGGCTACCATCCATTGGAGTAACAAAAATCACGACAACAGACTACCTTCCATAATTACAAGGCTACCATCCATTGTAGTAACAAAAATCTCGACAATAGACTACCTTCCATAATGACAAGGCTACCATCCATTGGAGTAACAAAAATCTCGACAACAGACTACCTTCCATAATGACAAGGCTACCATCCATTGTTGTAACAAAAATATGGACAACATACTACCTTCTATAATGACAAGGCTACCATCCATTGGAGTACCAAAAATCCCGAAAATAGACTACCATCCATAATAAAGGCTACCATCCATTGGAGTAACAGAAATCTCGACAAAAGACTACCTTTCATAATGACAAGGCTACAATCTATTATAGTAACAAAGATCTCGACAATAGACTACCTTTCATAATGGCAAGGCTACCATCCATTGGAATAACAAAAATCTCAACAATAAACTACTTTCCATAATGGCAAGGCTACCATCCCTTAGAGTACCAAAAATCTCGACAACAGACTACCTTCCATAATGACAAGGCTACCATCCATTGGAATAACAAAACTCTCAACAACAGACTACCTTCCATAATGACTAGGCTACCATCCATTGAAGTAAGAAAGATATCGATAACACACTACCTTCCATAATGACAAGGCTACCATCCATTGCAATAACAAAAATCTCGACAACAGACTACCTTCCATAATGATAAGGCTAACATCCATTGGAGTAAAAAAGACTTCGACAACATACTACCTTCCATAATGACAAGGCTTCCATCCAAATGACTAACAAAAATCTCGACAACAGACTACCTTCCATAATGACTAGGCTAACATTATTTGGAGTAAGAAAGATATCAATAATAGACTACCTTCCATAACGACAAGGCTACAATCCATTGTAGTAACAAAAATATCGATAACAGACTACCTTCCATAATGACAAGGCTACCATCTATTAGAGTCACAAAAATCTCGAAAACATACTACCTTCCATAATGACAAGGCTACAATCTATTATATTAACAAAAATCTCAACAATAGACTACCTTTCATAATGACAAGGATACCGTCCATTGGAATAACAAAAATCTCGAATAGAGACTACGTTCCATAAGGACAAGGCTACCATCCCTTAGAGTAACAAAAATCTCGACAATAGACTACCTTCCATAATGACAAGGCTACCATCCATTGGAGTAACAAAAATCCCGAAAATAGACTACCATCCATAATAAAGGCTACCATCCATTGGAGTAACAGAAATCTCGATAAAAGATAACCTTTCCTAATGACAAGGCTACAATCTATTATAGTAACAAAGATCTCGACAATAGACTACCTATCATAATGATAAGGCTACCATCATTAGAATAACAAAAATCTCGACAATAAACTACTTTCCATAATGACAAGGCTACCATCCCTTAGAGTAACAAAAATCTCGACAACAGACTACCTTCAATAATGACAAGGCTACCATCCATTGGAGTAACAAAGATATCGACAACATACTATCTTCCATAATGACAAGGATACCATCCATTGGAGTAAAAAAAATCATGATAACAAGCTACCTTCCATAATGACTACGCTACCATCCATTGGAGTAAGAAAGATATCGACAACATTCTACCTTCCATAACGAAAAGGATACAATCCATTGTAGTAACAAAAATCTCGACAATAGACTACCTTCCATAATGACAAGGCTACCATCCATTGTAGTAACAAAAATCTCGGCAATAAACTACCTTCCATAATGACAAGGCTATCATCCATTGGAGTAATAAAAATCTCGACAACAGACTACCTTCTATAATGACAAGGCTACCATCCATTGGAATAACAAAAATATCGACAACACACTACCCTCCATAATGACATGGCTACCATCCAATGGAGTAACAAAAATCTCGACATGAGACTACCTTCCATAATGACAAGGCTACCATCCATTGTAGTAACAAAAATCTCGACAACAGACTACCTTCCATAATTACAAGGCTACCATCCGTTGGAGTAACAAAAATGACGACAACAGACTACCTTCCATAATTATAAGGCTACCATCCATTGGAATAACAAAAATCTCGACCACAGACTACCTTCCATATTGACAAGGATACCATCCAATGGAGTAAAAAAGATTCCGACAACATACTACCTTCCATAATAACAAGGCTACCATCCATTGGAGTAACAAAAATCTCGAAAACAGACTACCTTCCATAATGACTAGGCTTTCATCCATTGGAGTAACAAAGACATCGATAACAGACTACCTTCCATAATGACAAGGCTACCATCCATTGTTGTAACAAAAATCTGGACAACAGACTACCTTCCATAATGACAAGGCAACCATCCCTTAGAGTAACAAAAATCATGACAACAGACTACCATCAATTGGAATAACAAAAATATCGAAAACACACTACCTTCCATAATGACAAGGCTACCATCCAATAGACTAACAAAAATCTTAACAACAGACTACCTTCCATAATGACAAGGCTACCATCCATTGTAGTAACAAAAATCGCGACAATAAACTACCTTCCATAATGACAAGGCTACCATCCATTGGAGTAACAAAAATCTCGACAACAGACTACCTTCCATAATGACAAGGCTACCATCCATTGTTGTAACAAAAATATGGACAACAGACTACCTTCGATAATGACAAGGCTACCATCCATTGGAGTACCAAAATTCCCGAAAATAGACTACCATCCATAATAAAGGCTACCATCCATTGGAGTAACAGAAATCTCGACAAAAGACTACCTTTCATAATGACAAGGCTACATTCTATTATAGTAACAAAGATCTCGACAATAGACTACCTTTTATAATGGCAAGGCTACCATCCATTGGAATAACAAAAATCTCAACAATAAACTACTTTCCATAATGACAAGGCTACCATCCCTTAGAGTAACAAAAATCTCGACAACAGACTACCTTCCATAATGACAAGGCTACCATCCATTGGAATAACAAAATTCTCGAGAACAGACAACCTTCCATAATGACTAAGCTACCTTCCATTGGAGTAAGAAAGATATCGATAACACACTACCTTGCATAATGACAAGGCTACCATCCATTGGAATAACAAAAATCTCGACAACAGACTACCTTCCATAATGATAAGGCTACCATCCATTGGAGTAAAAATGATTTCGACAACATACTACCTTCCATAATGATAAGGCTTCCATCCATTGGACTAACAAAAATCTCGACAACAGACTACGTTCCATAATGACTAGGCTAACATTATTTGGAGTAAGAAAGATATCAATAATAGACTATCTTCCATAAGGACAAGGCTACAATCCATTATAGTAACAGAAATCTCGACAACAGACTATCTTCCATAATGACAAGGCTACCATCCATTGTAGTGACAAAAATCTCTACAATAGACTACATTCCATAATGACAAGGCTACCATCCATTAGAGTAACAAAAATCTCGACAACATACTACCTTCCATAATGACAAGGCTACAATCTATTATATTAACAAAAATATCAACAAAACACTACCTTTCATAATGACAAGGATACCGTCCATTGGAATAACAAAAATCTCGACAAGAGACTACGTTCCATAATGACAAGGCTACCATCCCTTAGAGTAACAAAAATCTCGACAATAGACTACCTTCCATAATGACAAGGCTACCATCCATTGGAGTAACAAAGATATCGATAACATACTACCTTCCATAATGACAAGGCTACCATCCATTGTAGTAACAAAAATCTCGACAATAGACTACCTTCCAGAATGACAAGGCTACCATTTATTGGAGTAACGAAAATCTCGACAACAGACTACCTTCCATAACGACAAGGCTACCATCCATTGTTGTAAAAAAAATCTAGACAACAGACTACCTTCCATAATGAGAAGGCTACCATCCCTTAGATTAACAAAAATCATGACAACAGACTACCTTCTATAATGACAAGGCTACCATCAATTGGAATAACAAAAATATCGACAACACACTACCTTCCATAATGACAAGGCTACCATCCAATGGAGTAACAAAAATCTTAACAACAGACTACCTTCCATAATGATAAGGCTACCATCCATTGTAGTAACAAAAATCGTGACAATAAACTACCTTCCATAATGACAAGGCTACCATCCATTGGAGTAACAAAAATCTCGACAACAGACTACCTTCCATAATGACAAGGCTACCATCCATTGTTGTAACAAAAATATGGACAATAGACTACCTTCGATAATGACAAGGCTACCATCCATTGGAGTACCAAAATTCCCGAAAATAGACTACCATCCATAATAAAGGCTACCATCCATTGGGGTAACAGAAATCTCGACAAAAGGCTACCTTTCATAATGACAAGGCTACAATCTATTATAGTAACAAAGATCTCGACAATAGACTACCTTTTATAATGGCAAGGCTACCATCCATTGGAATAACAAAAATCTCAACAATAAACTACTTTCCATAATGACAAGGCTACCATCCCTTAGAGTAACAAAAATCTCGACAACAGACTACCTTCCATAATGACAAGGCTACCATCCATTGGAATAACAAAAATCTCGACAACACACTACCTTCCATAATGACTAGGATACCTTCCATTGGAGTAAGAAAGATATCGATAACACACTACCTTGCATAATGACAAGGCTACCATCCATTGGAATAACAAAAATCTCGACAACTGACTACCTTCCATAATGATAAGGCTACCATCCATTGGAGTAAAAATGATTTCGACAACATACTACCTTCCATAATGACAAGGCTTCCATCCATTGGAATAACAAAAATCTCGACAATAGACTACCTTCCATAATGACTACGCTACCATCCATTGGAGTAAGAAAGATATCGACAACATTATACCTTCCATAACGAAAAGGATACAATCCATTGTAGTAACAAAAATCTCGACAACAGACTACCTTCCATAATGACAAGGCTATCATCCATTGTAGTAACAAAAATCTCGACAATAAACAACCTTCCATAATGACAAGGCTATCATCCATTGGAGTAATAAAAATCTTGACAACAGACTACCTTCTATAATGACAAGGCTACCATCCATTGGAATAATAAAAATATCGACAACACACTACCTTCCATAATGACATGGCTACCATCCAATGGAGTAACAAAAATCTCGACAACATACTACCTTGCATAATGACAAGGCTACCATCCATTGTAGTAACAAAAATCTCGACAACAAACTACCTTCCATAATAACAAGGCTACCATTCATTGCAGTAACAAAGATATCGACAACATACTACCTTCCATAATGACAAGGCTACCATCCATTGGAGTAACAAAAATCACGACAACAGACTACCTTCCATAATTACAAGGCTACCATCCATTGTAGTAACAAAAATCTCGACAATAGACTACCTTCCATAATGACAAGGCTACCATCCATTGGAGTAACAAAAATCTCGACAACAGACTACCTTCCATAATGACAAGGCTACCATCCATTGGACTAAAAATGATTTCGACAACATACTACCTTCCATAATGACAAGGCTTCCATCCATTGGACTAACAAAAATCTCGACAACAGACTACGTTCCATAATGACTAGGCTAACATTATTTGGAGTAAGAAAGATATCAATAATAGACTATCTTCCATAAGGACAAGGCTATAATCCATTATAGTAATAGAAATCTCGACAACAGACTATCTTCCATAATGACAAGGCTACCATCCATTGTAGTGAAAAAAATCTCTACAATAGACTACATTCCATAATGACAAGGCTACCATCCATTAGAGTAACAAAAATCTCGACAACATACTACCTTCCATAATGACAAGGCTACAATCTATTATATTAACAAAAATATCAACAAAACACTACCTTTCATAATGACAAGGATACCGTCCATTGGAATAACAAAAATCTCGACAAGAGACTACGTTCCATAATGACAAGGCTACCATCCCTTAGAGTAACAAAAATCTCGACAATAGACTACCTTCCATAATGACAAGGCTACCATCCATTGGAGTAACAAAGATATCGATAACATACTACCTTCCATAATGACAAGGCTACCATCCATTGTAGTAACAAAAATCTCGACAATAGACTACCTTCCAGAATGACAAGGCTACCATTTATTGGAGTAACGAAAATCTCGACAACAGACTACCTTCCATAACGACAAGGCTACCATCCATTGTTGTAAAAAAAATCTAGACAACAGACTACCTTCCATAATGAGAAGGCTACCATCCCTTAGATTAACAAAAATCATGACAACAGACTACCTTCTATAATGACAAGGCTACCATCAATTGGAATAACAAAAATATCGACAACACACTACCTTCCATAATGACAAGGCTACCATCCAATGGAGTAACAAAAATCTTAACAACAGACTACCTTCCATAATGATAAGGCTACCATCCATTGTAGTAACAAAAATCGTGACAATAAACTACCTTCCATAATGACAAGGCTACCATCCATTGGAGTAACAAAAATCTCGACAACAGACTACCTTCCATAATGACAAGGCTACCATCCATTGTTGTAACAAAAATATGGACAATAGACTACCTTCGATAATGACAAGGCTACCATCCATTGGAGTACCAAAATTCCCGAAAATAGACTACCATCCATAATAAAGGCTACCATCCATTGGGGTAACAGAAATCTCGACAAAAGGCTACCTTTCATAATGACAAGGCTACAATCTATTATAGTAACAAAGATCTCGACAATAGACTACCTTTTATAATGGCAAGGCTACCATCCATTGGAATAACAAAAATCTCAACAATAAACTACTTTCCATAATGACAAGGCTACCATCCCTTAGAGTAACAAAAATCTCGACAACAGACTACCTTCCATAATGACAAGGCTACCATCCATTGGAATAACAAAAATCTCGACAACACACTACCTTCCATAATGACTAGGATACCTTCCATTGGAGTAAGAAAGATATCGATAACACACTACCTTGCATAATGACAAGGCTACCATCCATTGGAATAACAAAAATCTCGACAACTGACTACCTTCCATAATGATAAGGCTACCATCCATTGGAGTAAAAATGATTTCGACAACATACTACCTTCCATAATGACAAGGCTTCCATCCATTGGAATAACAAAAATCTCGACAATAGACTACCTTCCATAATGACTACGCTACCATCCATTGGAGTAAGAAAGATATCGACAACATTATACCTTCCATAACGAAAAGGATACAATCCATTGTAGTAACAAAAATCTCGACAACAGACTACCTTCCATAATGACAAGGCTATCATCCATTGTAGTAACAAAAATCTCGACAATAAACAACCTTCCATAATGACAAGGCTATCATCCATTGGAGTAATAAAAATCTTGACAACAGACTACCTTCTATAATGACAAGGCTACCATCCATTGGAATAATAAAAATATCGACAACACACTACCTTCCATAATGACATGGCTACCATCCAATGGAGTAACAAAAATCTCGACAACATACTACCTTGCATAATGACAAGGCTACCATCCATTGTAGTAACAAAAATCTCGACAACAAACTACCTTCCATAATAACAAGGCTACCATTCATTGCAGTAACAAAGATATCGACAACATACTACCTTCCATAATGACAAGGCTACCATCCATTGGAGTAACAAAAATCACGACAACAGACTACCTTCCATAATTACAAGGCTACCATCCATTGTAGTAACAAAAATCTCGACAATAGACTACCTTCCATAATGACAAGGCTACCATCCATTGGAGTAACAAAAATCTCGACAACAGACTACCTTCCATAATGACAAGGCTACCATCCATTGGAGTAAAAATGATTTCGACAACATACTACCTTCCATAATGACAAGGCTTCCATCCATTGGACTAACAAAAATCTCGACAACAGACTACGTTCCATAATGACTAGGCTAACATTATTTGGAGTAAGAAAGATATCAATAATAGACTATCTTCCATAAGGACAAGGCTATAATCCATTATAGTAATAGAAATCTCGACAACAGACTATCTTCCATAATGACAAGGCTACCATCCATTGTAGTGAAAAAAATCTCTACAATAGACTACATTCCATAATGACAAGGCTACCATCCATTAGAGTAACAAAAATCTCGACAACATACTACCTTCCATAATGACAAGGCTACAATCTATTATATTAACAAAAATATCAACAAAACACTACCTTTCATAATGACAAGGATACCGTCCATTGGAATAACAAAAATCTCGACAAGAGACTACGTTCCATAATGACAAGGCTACCATCCCTTAGAGTAACAAAAATCTCGACAATAGACTACCTTCCATAATGACAAGGCTACCATCCATTGGAGTAACAAAGATATCGATAACATACTACCTTCCATAATGACAAGGCTACCATCCATTGTAGTAACAAAAATCTCGACAATAGACTACCTTCCAGAATGACAAGGCTACCATTTATTGGAGTAACGAAAATCTCGACAACAGACTACCTTCCATAACGACAAGGCTACCATCCATTGTTGTAAAAAAAATCTAGACAACAGACTACCTTCCATAATGAGAAGGCTACCATCCCTTAGATTAACAAAAATCATGACAACAGACTACCTTCTATAATGACAAGGCTACCATCAATTGGAATAACAAAAATATCGACAACACACTACCTTCCATAATGACAAGGCTACCATCCAATGGAGTAACAAAAATCTTAACAACAGACTACCTTCCATAATGATAAGGCTACCATCCATTGTAGTAACAAAAATCGTGACAATAAACTACCTTCCATAATGACAAGGCTACCATCCATTGGAGTAACAAAAATCTCGACAACAGACTACCTTCCATAATGACAAGGCTACCATCCATTGTTGTAACAAAAATATGGACAACAGACTACCTTCGATAATGACAAGGCTACCATCCATTGGAGTACCAAAATTCCCGAAAATAGACTACCATCCATAATAAAGGCTACCATCCATTGGGGTAACAGAAATTTCGACAAAAGGCTACCTTTCATAATGACAAGGCTACAATCTATTATAGTAACAAAGATCTCGACAATAGACTACCTTTTATAATGGCAAGGCTACCATCCATTGGAATAACAAAAATCTCAACAATAAACTACTTTCCATAATGACAAGGCTACCATCCCTTAGAGTAACAAAAATCTCGACAACAGACTACCTTCCATAATGACAAGGCTACCATCCATTGGAATAACAAAAATCTCGACAACACACTACCTTCCATAATGACTAGGCTACCTTCCATTGGAGTAAGAAAGATATCGATAACACACTACCTTGCATAATGACAAGGCTACCATCCATTGGAATAACAAAAATCTCGACAACTGACTACCTTCCATAATGATAAGGCTACCATCCATTGGAGTAAAAATGATTTCGACAACATACTACCTTCCATAATGACAAGGCTTCCATCCATTGGAATAACAAAAATCTCGAAAATAGACTACCTTCCATAATGACTACGCTACCATCCATTGGAGTAAGAAAGATATCGACAACATTATACCTTCCATAACGAAAAGGATACAATCCATTGTAGTAACAAAAATCTCGACAACAGACTACCTTCCATAATGACAAGGCTATCATCCATTGTAGTAACAAAAATCTCGACAATAAACAACCTTCCATAATGACAAGGCTATCATCCATTGGAGTAATAAAAATCTTGACAACAGACTACCTTCTATAATGACAAGGCTACCATCCATTGGAATAATAAAAATATCGACAACACACTACTTTACATAATGACATGGCTACCATCCAATGGAGTAACAAAAATCTCGACAACATACTACCTTGCATAATGACAAGGCTACCATCCATTGTAGTAACAAAAATCTCGACAACAAACTACCTTCCATAATAACAAGGCTACCATTCATTGCAGTAACAAAGATATCGACAACATACTACCTTCCATAATGACAAGGCTACCATCCATTGGAGTAACAAAAATCACGACAACAGACTACCTTCCATAATTACAAGGCTACCATCCATTGTAGTAACAAAAATCTCGACAATAGACTACCTTCCATAATGAAAAGGCTACCATCCATTGGAGTAACAAAAATCTCGACAACAGACTACCTTCCATAATGACAAGGCTACCATCCATTGTTGTAACAAAAATATGGACAACATACTACCTTCTATAATGACAAGGCTACCATCCATTGGAGTACCAAAAATCCCGAAAATAGACTACCATCCATAATAAAGGCTACCATCCATTGGAGTAACAGAAATCTCGACAAAAGACTACCTTTCATAATGACAAGGCTACAATCTATTATAGTAACAAAGATCTCGACAATAGACTACCTTTCATAATGGCAAGGCTACCATCCATTGGAATAACAAAAATCTCAACAATAAACTAATTTCCATAATGGCAAGGCTACCATCCCTTAGAGTACCAAAAATCTCGACAACAGACTACCTTCCATAATGACAAGGCTACCATCCATTGGAATAACAAAACTCTCAACAACAGACTACCTTCCATAATGACTAGGCTACCATCCATTGAAGTAAGAAAGATATCGATAACACACTACCTTCCATAATGACAAGGCTACCATCCATTGCAATAACAAAAATCTCGACAACAGACTACCTTCCATAATGATAAGGCTAACATCCATTGGAGTAAAAAAGACTTCGACAACATACTACCTTCCATAATGACAAGGCTTCCATCCAAATGACTAACAAAAATCTCGACAACAGACTACCTTCCATAATGACTAGGCTAACATTATTTGGAGTAAGAAAGATATCAATAATAGACTACCTTCCATAACGACAAGGCTACAATCCATTGTAGTAACAAAAATATCGATAACAGACTACCTTCCATAATTACAAGGCTACCATCCATTAGAGTCACAAAAATCTCGAAAACATACTACCTTCCATAATGACAAGGCTACAATCTATTATATTAACAAAAATCTCAACAATAGACTACCTTTCATAATGACAAGGATACCGTCCATTGGAATAACAAAAATCTCGAATAGAGACTACGTTCCATAAGGACAAGGCTACCATCCCTTAGAGTAACAAAAATCTCGACAATAGACTACCTTCCATAATGACAAGGCTACCATCCATTGGAGTAACAAAAATCCCGAAAATAGACTACCATCCATAATAAAGGCTACCATCCATTGGAGTAACAGAAATCTCGATAAAAGATAACCTTTCATAATGACAAGGCTACAATCTATTATAGTAACAAAGATCTCGACAATAGACTACCTATCATAATGATAAGGCTACCATCATTAGAATAACAAAAATCTCGACAATAAACTACTTTCCATAATGACAAGGCTACCATCCCTTAGAGTAACAAAAATCTCGACAACAGACTACCTTCCATAATGACAAGGCTACCATCCATTGGAGTGACAAAGATATCGACAACATACTACCTTCCATAATGACAAGGATACCATCCATTGGAGTAAAAAAAATCATGACAACAGGCTACCTTCCATAATGACTACGCTACCATCCATTGGAGTAAGAAAGATATCGACAACATTCTACCTTCCATAACGAAAAGGATACAATCCATTGTAGTAACAAAAATCTCGACAATAGACTACCTTCCATAATGACAAGGCTACCATCCATTGTAGTAACAAAAATCTCGACAATAAACTACCTTCCATAATGACAAGGCTATCATCCATTGGAGTAATAAAAATCTCGACAACAGACTACCTTCTATAATGACAAGGCTACCATCCATTGGAATAACAAAAATATCGACAACACACTACCCTCCATAATGACATGGCTACCATCCAATGGAGTAACAAAAATCTCGACATGAGACTACCTTCCATAATGACAAGGCTACCATCCATTGTAGTAACAAAAATCTCGACAACAGACTACCTTCCATAATTACAAGGCTACCATCCATTGGAGTAACAAAAATGACGACAACAGACTACCTTCCATAATTACAAGGCTACCATCCATTGGAATAACAAAAATCTCGACCACAGACTACCTTCCATATTGACAAGGATACCATCCAATGGAGTAAAAAAGATTCCGACAACATACTACCTTCCATAATAACAAGGCTACCATCCATTGGAGTAACAAAAATCTCGAAAACAGACTACCTTCCATAATGACTAGGCTTTCATCCATTGGAGTAACAAAGACATCGATAACAGACTACCTTCCATAATGACAAGGCTACCATCCATTGTTGTAACAAAAATCTGGACAACAGACTACCTTCCATAATGACAAGGCAACCATCCCTTAGAGTAACAAAAATCATGACAATAGACTACCATCAATTGGAATAACAAAAATATCGACAACACACTACCTTCCATAATGACAAGGCTACCATCCAATAGACTAACAAAAATCTTAACAACAGACTACCTTCCATAATGACAAGGCTACCATCCATTGTAGTAACAAAAATCGCGACAATAAACTACCTTCCATAATGACAAGGCTACCATCCATTGGAGTAACAAAAATCTCGACAACAGACTACCTTCCATAATGACAAGGCTAGCATCCATTGTTGTAACAAAAATATGGACAACAGACTACCTTCCATAATGACAAGGCTACCATCCATTGGAGTACCAAAATTCCCGAAAATAGACTACCATCCATAATAAAAGGCTACCATCCATTGGAGTAACAGAAATCTCGACAAAAGACTACCTTTCATAATGACAAGGCTACATTCTATTATAGTAACAAAGATCTCGACAATAGACTACCTTTTATAATGGCAAGGCTACCATCCATTGGAATAACAAAAATCTCAACAATAAACTACTTTCCATAATGACAAGGCTACCATCCCTTAGAGTAACAAAAATCTCGACAACAGACTACCTTCCATAATGACAAGGCTACCATCCATTGGAATAACAAAAATCTCGAGAACAGACAACCTTCCATAATGACTAAGCTACCTTCCATTGGAGTAAGAAAGATATCGATAACACACTACCTTGCATAATGACAAGGCTACCATCCATTGGAATAACAAAAATCTCGACAACAGACTACCTTCCATAATGATAAGGCTACCATCCATTGGAGTAAAAATGATTTCGACAACATACTACCTTCCATAATGACAAGGCTTCCATCCATTGGACTAACAAAAATCTCGACAACAGACTACGTTCCATAATGACTAGGCTAACATTATTTGGAGTAAGAAAGATATCAATAATAGACTATCTTTCATAAGGACAAGGCTACAATCCATTATAGTAACAGAAATCTCGACAACAGACTATCTTCCATAATGACAAGGCTACCATCCATTGTAGTGACAAAAATCTCTACAATAGACTACATTCCATAATGACAAGGCTACCATCCATTAGAGTAACAAAAATCTCGACAACATACTACCTTCCATAATGACAAGGCTACAATCTATTATATTAACAAAAATATCAACAAAACACTACCTTTCATAATGACAAGGATACCGTCCATTGGAATAACAAAAATCTCGACAAGAGACTACGTTCCATAATGACAAGGCTACCATCCCTTAGAGTAACAAAAATCTCGACAATAGACTACCTTCCATAATGACAAGGCTACCATCCATTGGAGTAACAAAGATATCGATAACATACTACCTTCCATAATGACAAGGCTACCATCCATTGTAGTAACAAAAATCTCGACAATAGACTACCTTCCAGAATGACAAGGCTACCATTTATTGGAGTAACGAAAATCTCGACAACAGACTACCTTCCATAACGACAAGGCTACCATCCATTGTTGTAAAAAAAATCTAGACAACAGACTACCTTCCATAATGAGAAGGCTACCATCCCTTAGATTAACAAAAATCATGACAACAGACTACCTTCTATAATGACAAGGCTACCATCAATTGGAATAACAAAAATATCGACAACACACTACCTTCCATAATGACAAGGCTACCATCCAATGGAGTAACAAAAATCTTAACAACAGACTACCTTCCATAATGATAAGGCTACCATCCATTGTAGTAACAAAAATCGTGACAATAAACTACCTTCCATAATGACAAGGCTACCATCCATTGGAGTAACAAAAATCTCGACAACAGACTACCTTCCATAATGACAAGGCTACCATCCATTGTTGTAACAAAAATATGGACAACAGACTACCTTCTATAATGACAAGGCTACCATCCATTGGAGTACCAAAATTCCCGAAAATAGACTACCATCCATAATAAAGGCTACCATCCATTGGGGTAACAGAAATCTCGACAAAAGGCTACCTTTCATAATGACAAGGCTACAATCTATTATAGTAACAAAGATCTCGACAATAGACTACCTTTTATAATGGCAAGGCTACCATCCATTGGAATAACAAAAATCTCAACAATAAACTACTTTCCATAATGACAAGGCTACCATCCCTTAGAGTAACAAAAATCTCGACAACAGACTACCTTCCATAATGACAAGGCTACCATCCATTGGAATAACAAAAATCTCGACAACACACTACCTTCCATAATGACTAGGCTACCTTCCATTGGAGTAAGAAAGATATCGATAACACACTACCTTGCATAATGACAAGGCTACCATCCATTGGAATAACAAAAATCTCGACAACTGACTACCTTCCATAATGATAAGGCTACCATCCATTGGAGTAAAAATGATTTCGACAACATACTACCTTCCATAATGACAAGGCTTCCATCCATTGGACTAACAAAAATCTCGACAACAGACTACCTTCCATTATGACTAGGCTAACATTATTTGGAGTAAGAAAGATATCAATAATAGACTATCTTCCATAAGGACAAGGCTACAATCCATTATAGTATTAAAATCTCGACAACAGACTATCTTCCATAATGACAAGGCTACCATCCATTGTAGTGACAAAAATCTCTACAATAGACTACATTCCATAATGACAAGGCTACAATCCATTAGAGTAACAAAAATCTCGACAACATACTACCTTCCATAATGACAAGGCTACAATCTATTATATTAACAAAAATCTCAACAATAGACTACCTTTCATAATGACAAGGATACCGTCCATTGGAATAACAAAAATCTCGACAAGAGACTACGTTCCATAATGACAAGGCTACCATCCCTTAGAGTAACAAAAATCTCGACAACAGACTACCTTCCATAATGACAAGGCTACCATCCATTGGAGTAACAAAGATATCGATAACATACTACCTTCCATAATGACAAGGATACCATCCATTGTAGTAACAAAAATCTCGACAATAGACTACCTTCCATAATGACAAGGCTACCATCCATTGGAGTAACGAAAATCTCGACAACAGACTACCTTCCATAATGACGAGGCTACCATCCATTGTTGTAACAAAAATCTAGACAACAGACTACCTTCCATAATGAGAAGGCTACCATCCCTTAGATTAACAAAAATCATGACAACAGACTACCTTCTATAATGACAAGGCTACCATCCATTGGAATAACAAAAATATCGACAACACATTACCTTCCATAATGAAAAGGCTACATTCCAATGGACTATCAAAAATCTCAACAACAGACTACCTTCCATAATGACAAGGCTACCATCCATTGGAGTACCAAAAATCCCGAAAATAGACTACCATCCATAATAAAGGCTACCATCCATTGGAGTAACAAAAATCTCGACAAAAGACTACCTTTCATAATGACAAGGCTACAATCTATTATAGTAACAAAGATCTCGACAATAGACTACCTTTCATAATGGCAAGGCTACCATCCATTGGAAAAACAAAAATCTCAACAATAAACAACTTTCCATAATGACAAGGCTACCATCCCTTAGAGTAACAAAAATCTCGACAACAGACTACCTTCCATAATGACAAGGCTACCATCCATTGGAATAACAAAAATCTCGACAACAGACTACCTTCCATAATGACTAGGCTACCATCTATTGGAGTAAGAAATATATCGATAACACACTACCTTGCATAATGACAAGGCTACCATCCATTGGAATAACAAAAATTTCGACAACATACTACCTTCCATAATGACAAGTCTTCCATCCATTGGACTAACAAAAATCTCGACAACAGACTACCTTCCATAATGACTAGGCTAACATTATTTGGAGTAAGAAAGATATCGATAATAGACTACCTTCCATAACGACAAGGCTACAATCCATTGTAGTAACAAAAATCTCGACAACAGACTATCTTCCATAATGACAAAGCTACCATCCATTGTAGTGATAAAAATCTCTACAATAGACTACATTCCATAATGACAAGGCTACCATCCCTTAGAGTAACAAAAATCTCGACAACAGAATACCTTCCATAATGACAAGGCTACCATCCATTGTAGAAAAAAAAATCTCGACAATAGACTACCTTCCATAATGACAAGGCTACCATCCATTGGAGTAACAAAAATCTCGACAACAGACTACCTTCCATAATGACAAGGCTACCATCCATTGTTGTAACAAAAGTCTAGACAACAGACTACCTTCCATAATGAGAAGGCTACCATCCCTTAGATTAACAAAAATCATGACAACAGACTACCTTCCATAATGACAAGGCTACCATCCATTGGAATAACAAAAATATCGACAACACACTACCTTCCATAATGAAAAGGCTACCATCCAATGGAGTAACAAAAATCTCAACAACAGACTACCTTCCATAATGACAAGGCTACCATCCATTGTAGTAACAAAAATCTCGACAATAGACTACCTTCCATAATGACAAGACTACCATCCATTGGAGTAACAAAAATCTCGACAACAGACTACCTTCCGTAATGACAAGGCTACCATCCATTGTTGTAACAAAAATATGGACAACAGACTACCTTCCATAATGACAAAGCTTCCATCCATTGGAGTACCAAAAATCCCGAAAATAGACTACCATCCATAATAAAGGCTACCATCCATTGGAGTAACAGAAATCTCCCCAAAAGACTACCTTTCATAATGACAAGGCTACAATCTATTATAGTAACAAACATCTCGACAATAGACTACCTTTCATAATGGCAAGGCTACCATCCATTGGAATAACAAAAATCTCAACAACACACTACCTTCCATAATGACAAGGCTACCATCTAATGGAGTAACAAAAATCCCGACAACAGACTACCTTCCATAATGACAAGGCTACCATCCATTGTAGTAACAAAAATCTCGACAACAGACTACCTTCCATAATGACAAGGCTACCATCCATTGGAGTAACAAAGATATCGACAACATACTACCTTCCATAATGACAAGGCTACCATCCATTGGAGTAACAAAAATCACGACAATAGACTACCTTCCATAATTACAAGGCTACCATCCATTGGAATAACAAAAATCTCTACAACAGACTACCTTCCATAATGACAAGGCTACCATCCAATGGAGTAAAAAAGATTCCGACAACATACTACCTTCCATAATAACAAGGCTTCCATCCATTGGAGTAACAAAAATCTCGAATAGAGACTACCTTCCATAATGACTACGCTTCCATCCATTGGAGTAACAAAGATATCGATAACAGACTACCTTCAATAACGATAAGGCTACCATCCATTATTGTAACAAAAATCAGGTCAACAGACTACCTACCATAATGACAAGGCTACCATCCCTTAGAGTAACAAAAATCATGACAACAGACTACCTTCCATAATGACAAGGCTACCATCAATTGGAATAACAAAAATATCGACAACACACTACCTTCCATAATGACAAGGCTACCATCCAATGGAGTAACAAAAATCTCAACAACAGACTACCTTCCATAATGACAAGGCTACCATCCATTGTAGTAACAAAAATCTCGACAATAGACTACCTTCCATAATGACAAGGCTACCATCCATTGGAGTAACAAATATATCGACAACAGACTACCTTCCATAATAAAAAGGCTACCATCCATTGTTGTACCAAAAATATGGACAACAGACTACCTTCCATAATGACAAGGCTACCATCCATTGGAGTAACAAAAATCTCGACAAAAGACTACCTTTCATAATGACAAGGCTTCAATCTATTATAGTAACAAAGATCTCGACAATAGACTACCTTTCATAATGGCAAGGCTACCATCCATTGGAATAACAAAAATCTCAACAATAAACTACTTTCCATAATGACAAGGCTACCATCCCTTAGAGTAACAAAAATCTCGACAACAGACTACCTTCCATAATGACACGGCTACCATCCATTGGAATAACAAAAATCTCGACAACAGACTACCTTCCATAATGACTAGGCTACCATCCATTGGAGTAAGAAAGATATCGATAACACACTACCTTGCATAATGACAAGGCTACCATCCATTGGAATAACAAAAATCTCGACAACAAACTACCTTCCATAATGATAAGGCTACCATCCATTGGAGTAAAAAAGATTTCGACAACATACTACCTTCCATAATGACAAGGCTTCCATCCATTGGACTAACAAAAATCTCGACAACAGCCTACCTTCCATAATGACTAGGCTAACATTATTTGGAGTAAGAAAGATATCAATAATAGACTATCTTCCATAAGGACAAGGCTACAATCAATTATAGTAACAAAAATATCGACAACAGACTATCTTCCATAATGACAAGGCTACCATACATTGTAGTGACAAAAATCTCTACAATAGACTACTTTCCATAATGACAAGGCTACCAACCATTAGAGTAACAAAAATCTCGACAACAGAGTACCTTCCATAATGCCAAGGCTACCATCCATTGGAGTAACCAAGATATCGATAACATACTACCTTCCATAATGACAAGGATACCATCCATTGTAGTAACAAAAATCTCGACAATAGACTACCTTCCATAATGACAAGGCTACCATCCATTAGAGTAACGAAAATCTCGACAACAGACTACCTTCCATAATGACAAGGCTACCATCCATTGTTGTAACAAAAATCTAGACAACAGACTACCTTCCATAATGAGAAGGCTACCATCCCTTAGATTAACAAAAATCATGACAACAGACTACCTTCTATAATGACAAGGCTACCATCCATTGGAATAACAAAAATATTGACAACACATTACCTTCCATAATGAAAAGGCTACCATCCAATGGACTAACAAAAATCTCAACAACATACTACCTTCCATAATGACAAGGCTACCATCCATTGGAGTACCAAAAATCCCGAAAATAGACTACCATCCATAATAAAGGCTACCATCCATTGGAGTAACAGAAATCTCGACAAAAGACTACCTTTCATAATGACAAGGCTACAATCTATTATAGTAACAAAGATCTCGACAATAGACTACCTTTCATAATGGCAAGGCTACCGTCCATTGGAAAAACAAAAATCTGAACAATAAACTACTTTCCATAATGACAAGGCTACCATCCCTTAGAGTAACAAAAATCTCGACAACAGACTACCTTCATTAATGACAAGGCTACCATCCATTGGAATAACTAAAATCTCGACCACAGACTACCTTCCATAATGACTAGGCTACCATCCATTGGAGTAAGAAATATATCGATAACACACTACCTTGCATAATGACAAGGCTACCATCCATTGGGATAACAAAAATCTCGACAACAGACTACCTTCCATAATGATAAGGCTACCATTCATTGGAGTAAAAATGATTTCGACAACATACTACCTTCCATAATGACAAGGCTTCCATCCATTGGACTAACAAAAATCTCGACAACAGACTACCTTCCATAATGACTAGGCTAACATTATTTGGAGTAACAAAGATATCGATAATAGACTACCTTCCATAACGACAAGGCTACAATCCATTGTAGTAACAAAAATCTCGACAACAGACTATCTTCCATAATGACAAAGCTACCATCCATTGTAGTGACAAAAATCTCTACAATAGACTACATTCCATAATGACAAGGCTACCATCCCTTAGAGTAACAAAAATCTCGACAACAGACTACCTTCCATAATGACAAGGCTACCATCCATTGTAGAAAAAAAATCTCGACAATAGACTACCTTCCATAATGACAAGGCTACCATCCATTGGAGTAACAAAAATCTCGACAACAGATTACCTTCCATAATGACAAGGCTACCATCCATTGTTGTAACAAAAGTCTAGACAACAGACTACCTTCCATAATGAGAAGGCTACCATCCCTTAGATTAACAAAAATCATGACAACAGACTACCTTCCATAATGACAAGGCTACCATCCATTGGAATAACAAAAATATCGACAACACACTACCTTCCATAATGAAAAGGCTACCATCCAATGGAGTAACAAAAATCTCAACAACAGACTACCTTCCATAATGGCAAGGCTACCATCCATTGTAGTAACAAAAATCTCGACAATAGACTACCTTCCATAATGACAAGACTACCATCCATTGGAGTAACAAAAATCTCGACAACAGACTACCTTCCATAATGACAAGGCTACCATCCATTGTTGTAACAAAAATATGGACAACAGACTACCATCCATAATAAAGGCTACCATCCATTGGAGTAACAGAAATCTCCACAAAATACTACCTTTCATAATGACAAGGCTACAATCTATTATAGTAACAAAGATCTCGACAATAGACTACCTTTCATAATGGCAAGGCTACCATCCATTGGAATAACAAAAATCTCAACAATAAACTACTTTCTATAATGACAAGGCTACCATCCCTTAGAGTAACAAAAATCTCGACAACAGACTACCTTCCATAATGACAAGGCTACCATCCATTGGAATAACAAAAATCTCGACAAAAGACTACCTTCCATAATGATAAGGCTACCATCCATTGGAGTAAAAAAGATTTCGGCAACATACTACCTTCCATAATGACAAGGCTACCATCCATTGGAATAACAAAAATATCGACAACACACTACCTTCCATAATGACAAGGCTACCATCCAATGGAGTAACAAAAATCTCGACAACAGACTACCTTCCATAATGACAAGGCTACCATCCATTGTAGTAACAAAAATCTCGACAATAGACTACCTTCCATAATGACAAGGCTACCATCCATTGGAGTAACAAAGATATCGACAACATACTACCTTCCATAATGACAAGGCTACCATCCATTGGAGTAACAAAAATCACGACAACAGACTACCTTCCATAATTACAAGGCTACCATCCATTGGAATAACAAAAATCTCGACAACAGACTACCTTCCATAATGACAAGGCTACCATCCAATGGAGTAAAAAAGATTCCGACAACATACTACCTTCCATAATAACAAGGCTACCATCCATTGGAGTAACAAAAATCTCGAAAAGAGACTACCTTCCATAATGACTAGGCTTCCATCCATTGGAGTAACAAAGATATCGATAACAGACTACCTTCAATAACGACAAGGCTACCATCCATTATTGTAACAAAAATCCGGTCAACAGACTACCTACCATAATGACAATGCTACCATCCCTTAGAGTAACAAAAATCATGACAACAGACTACCTTCCATAATGACAAGGCTACCATCAATTGGAATAACAAAAATATCGACAACACACTACCTTCCATAATGACAAGGCTACCATCCAATGGAGTAACAAAAATCTCAACAACAGACTACCTTCCATAATGACAAGGCTACCATCCATTGTAGTAACAAAAATCTCGACAATAGACTACCTTCCATAATGACAAGGCTACCATCCATTAGAGTAACAAAAATCTCGACAACAGACTACCTTCCATAATGACAAGGCTACCATCCATTGTTGTACCAAAAATATTGACAACAGACTACCTTCCATAATGACAAGGCTACCATCCATTATAAAGGCTACCATCCATTGGAGTAACAGAAATCTCGACAAAAGACTACCTTTCATAATGACAAGGCTTCAATCTATTATAGTAACAAAGATCTCGACAATAGACTACCTTTCATAATGGCAAGGCTACCATCCATTGGAATAACAAAAATCTCAACAATAAACTACTTTCCATAATGACAAGGCTACCATCCCTTAGAGTAACAAAAATCTCGACAACAGACTACCTTCCATAATGACACGGCTACCATCCATTGGAATAACAAAAATCTCGACAACAGAATACCTTCCATAATGACTAGGCTACCTTCCATTGGAGTAAGAAAGATATCGATAACACACTACCTTGCATAAAGACAAGGCTACCATCCATTGGAATAACAAAAATCTCGACAACAGACTACCTTCCATAATGATAAGGCTACCATCTATTGGAGTAAAAATGATTTCGACAACATACTACCTTCCATAATGACAAGGCTTCCATCCATTGGACTAACAAAAATCTCGACAATAGACTACCTTCCATAATGACTAGGCTAACATTATTTGGAGTAAGAAAGATATCAATAATAGACTATCTTCCATAAGGACAAGGCTACAATCCATTATAGTAACAAAAATCTTGACAACAGACTATCTTCCATAATGACAAGGCTACCATCCATTGTAGTGACAAAAATCTCTACAATAGACTACGTTCCATAATGACAAGGCTACCATCCATTAGAGTAACAAAAATCTCGACAACATACTACCTTCCATAATGACAAGGCTACAATCTATTATATTAACAAAAATCTCAACAATAGACTACCTTTCATAATGACAAGGATATCGTCCATTGGAATAACAAAAATCTCGACAAGAGACTACGTTCCATAATGACAAGGCTACCATCCCTTAGAGTAACAAAAATCTCGACAACAGACTACCTTCCATAATGCCAAGGCTACCATCCATTGGAGTAACAAAGATATCGATAACATACTACCTTCCATAATGACAAGGATACCATCCATTGTAGTAACAAAAATCTCGACAATAGACTACCTTCCATAATGACAAGGCTACCATCCATTGGAGTAACGAAAATCTCGACAACAGACTACCTTCCATAATGACAAGGCTACCATCCATTGTTGTAACAAAAATCTAGACAACAGACTACCTTCCATAATGAGAAGGCTACCATCCCTTAGATTAACAATAATCATGACAACAGACTACCTTCGATAATGACAAGGCTACCATCCATTGGAATAACAAAAATATTGACAACACATTACCTTCCATAATGAAAAGGCTACCATCCAATGGACTAACAAAAATCTCAACAACATACTACCTTCCATAATGACAAGGCTACCATCCATTGGAGTACCAAAAATCCCGAAAATAGACTACCATCCATAATAAAGGCTACCATCCATTGGAGTAACAGAAATCTCGACAAAAGACTACCTTTCATAATGACAAGGCTAAAATCTATTATAGTAACAAAGACCTCGACAATAGACTACCTTTCATAATGGCAAGGCTACCATCCATTGGAAAAACAAAAATCTCAACAATAAACTACTTTCCATAATGACAAGGCTACCATCCCTTAGAGTAACAAAAATCTCGACAACAGACTACCTTCCTTAATGACAAGGCTACCATCCATTGGAATAACAAAAATCTCGACAACAGACTACCTTCCATAATGACTAGGCTACCATCCATTGGAGTAAGAAATATATCGATAACACACTACCTTGCATAATGACAAGGCTACCATCCATTGGAATAACAAAAATCTCGACAACAGACTACCTTCCATAATGATAAGGCTACCATCCATTGGAGTAAAAATGATTTCGACAACATACTACCTTCCATAATGACAAGGCTTCCATCCATTGGACTAACAAAAATCTCGACAACAGACTACCTTCCATAATGACTAGGCTAACATTATTTGGAGTAAGAAAGATATCGATAATAGACTACCTTCCATAACGACAAGGCTACAATCCATTGTAGTAACAAAAATCTCGACAACAGACTATCTTCCATAATGACAAAGTTACGATCCATTGTAGTGAAAAAAATCTCTACAATAGACTACATTCCATAATGACAAGGCTACCATCCCTTAGAGTAACAAAAATCTCGACAACAGACTACCTTCCATAATGACAAGGCTACCATCCATTGTAGAAAAAAAAATCTCGACAATAGACTACCTTCCATAATGACAAGGCTACCATCCATTGGAGTAACAAAAATCTCGACAACAGACTACCTTCCATAATGACAAGGCTACCATCCATTGTTGTAACAAAAGTCTAGACAACAGACTACCTTCCATAATGAGAAGGCTACCATCCCTTAGATTAACAAAAATCATGACAACAGACTACCTTCCATAATGACAAGGCTACCATCCATTGGAATAACAAAAATATCGACAACACACTACCTTCCATAATGAAAAGGCTACCATCCAATGGAGTAACAAAAATCTCAACAACAGACTACCTTCCATAATGACAAGGCTACCATCCATTGTAGTAACAAAAATCTCGACAATAGACTACCTTCCATAATGACAAGACTACCATCCATTGGAGTAACAAAAATCTCGACAACAGACTACCTTCCATAATGACAAGGCTACCATCCATTGTTGTAACAAAAATATGGACAACAGACTACCTTCCATAATGACAAGGCTTCCATCCATTGGAGTACCAAAAATCCCGAAAATAGACTACCATCCATAATAAAGGCTACCATCCATTGGAGTAACAGAAATCTCCACAAAAGACTACCTTTCATAATGACAAGTCTACAATCTATTATAGTAACAAAGATCTCGACAATAGACTACCTTTCATAATGGCAAGGCTACCATCCATTGGAATAACAAAAATCTCAACAATAAACTACTTTCTATAATGACAAGGCTACAATCCCTTAGAGTAACAAAAATCTCGACAACAGACTACCTTCCATAATGACAAGGCTACCATCCATTGGAATAACAAAAATCTCGACAAAAGACTACCTTCCATAATGATAAGGCTACCATCCATTGGAGTAAAAAAGATTTCGGCAACATACTACCTTCCATAATGACAAGGCTACCATCCATTGGAATAACAAAAATATCGACAACACACTATCTTCCATAATGACAAGGCTACCATCCAATGGAGTAACAAAAATCTCGACAACAGACTACCTTCCATAATGACAAGGCTACCATCCATTGTAGTAACAAAAATCTCGACAATAGACTACCTTCCATAATGACAAGGCTACCATCCATTGGAGTAACAAAGTTATCGACAACATACTACCTTCCATAATGACAAGGCTACCATCCATTGGAGTAACAAAAATCACGACAACAGACTACCTTCCATAATTACAAGGCTACCATCCATTGGAATAACAAAAATCTCGACAACAGACTACCTTCCATAATGACAAGGCTACCATCCAATGGAGTAAAAAAGATTCCGATAACATACTACCTTCCATAATAACAAGGCTACCATCCATTGGAGTAACAAAAATCTCGAAAAGAGACTACCTTCCATAATGACTAGGCCTCCATCCATTGGAGTAACAAAGATATCGATAATAGACTACCTTCAATAACGACAAGGCTACCATCCATTGTTGTAACAAAAATCAGGTCAACAGACTACCTACCATAATGACAAGGCTACCATCCCTTAGAGTAACAAAAATCATGACAACAGACTACCTTCCATAATGACAAGGCTACCATCAATTGGAATAACAAAACTATCGACAACACACTACCTTCCGTAATGACAAGGCTACCATCCAATGGAGTAACAAAAATCTCAACAACAGACTACCTTCCATAATGACAAGGCTACCATCCATTGTAGTAACAAAAATCTCGACAATAGACTACCTTCCATAATGACAAGGCTACCATCCATTGGAGTAACAAAAATCTCGACAACAGACTACCTTCCATAATGACAAGGCTACCATCCATTGTTGTACCAAAAATATGGACAACAGACTACCTTCCATAATGACAAGGCTACCATCCATTATAAAGGCTACCATCCATTGGAGTAACAGAAATCTCGACAAAAGACTACCTTTCATAATGACAAGGCTTCAATCTATTATAGTAACAAAGATCTCGACAATAAACTACCTTTCATAATGGCAAGGCTACCATCCATTGGAATAACAAAAATCTCAACAATAAACTACTTTCCATAATGACAAGGCTACCATCCCTTAGAGTAACAAAAATCTCGACAACAGACTACCTTCCATAATGACACGACTACCATCCATTGGAATAACAAAAATCTCGACAACAGACTACCTTTCATAATGACTAGGCTACCATCCATTGGAGTAAGAAAGATATCGATAACAGACTACCTTGCATAATGACAAGGCTACCATCCATTGGAATAACAAAAATATCGACAACAGACTACCTTCCATAATGATAAGGCTACCATCCATTGGAGTAAAAAAGATTTTGACAACATACTACCTTCCATAATGACAAGGCTTCCATCCATTGGACTAACAAAAATCTCGACAACAGACTACCTTCCATAATGACAAGGCTACAATCCATTGTAGTAACAAAAATCTGGACAACGGACTATCTTCCATAATGACAAGGCTACCATCCATTGTAGTGACAAAAATCTCTACAATAGAGTACATTCCATAATTACAAGGCTACCATTCATTAGAGTAAGAAAAATATTGACAAAATACTACCTTCCATAATGACAAGGGTACAATCTATTATATTAACAAAAATCTCAACAATAGACTACCTTTCATAATGACAAGGATACCGTCCATTGGAATAACAAAAATCTCGACAAGAGGCTACGTTCCATAATGACAAGGCTACCATCCCTTAGAGTAACAAAAATATCGACAACAGACTACCTTCCATAATGACAAGGCTACCATCCATTGGAGTAACAAAGATATCGATAACATACTACCTTCCATAATGACAAGGCTACCTACCATTGTAGTAACAAAAATCTCGACAATAGACTACCTTCCATAATGACAAGGCTACCATCAATTGGAGTAACAAAAATCTCGACAACAGACTACCTTCCATAATGACAAGGCTACCATCCATTGTAGTAACAAAAATCTCGACAATAGACTACCTTCCATAATGACAAGGCTACCATCCATTGGAGTAACAAAGTTATCGACAACATACTACCTTCCATAATGACAAGGCTACCATCCATTGGAGTAACAAAAATCACGACAACAGACTACCTTCCATAATTACAAGGCTACCATCCATTGGAATAACAAAAATCTCGACAACAGACTACCTTCCATAATGACAAGGCTACCATCCAATGGAGTAAAAAAGATTCCGATAACATACTACCTTCCATAATAACAAGGCTACCATCCATTGGAGTAACAAAAATCTCGAAAAGAGACTACCTTCCATAATGACTAGGCTTCCATCCATTGGAGTAACAAAGATATCGATAATAGACTACCTTCAATAACGACAAGGCTACCATCCATTGTTGTAACAAAAATCAGGTCAACAGACTACCTACCATAATGACAAGGCTACCATCCCTTAGAGTAACAAAAATCATGACAACAGACTACCTTCCATAATGACAAGGCTACCATCAATTGGAATAACAAAACTATCAACAACACACTACCTTCCGTAATGACAAGGCTACCATCCAATGGAGTAACAAAAATCTCAACAACAGACTACCTTCCATAATGACAAGGCTACCATCCATTGTAGTAACAAAAATCTCGACAATAGACTACCTTCCATAATGACAAGGCTACCATCCATTGGAGTAACAAAAATCTCGACAACAGACTACCTTCCATAATGACAAGGCTACCATCCATTGTTGTACCAAAAATATGGACAACAGACTACCTTCCATAATGACAAGGCTACCATCCATTATAAAGGCTACCATCCATTGGAGTAACATAAATCTCGACAAAAGACTACCTTTCATAATGACAAGGCTTCAATCTATTATAGTAACAAAGATCTCGACAATAAACTACCTTTCATAATGGCAAGGCTACCATCCATTGGAATAACAAAAATCTCAACAATAAACTACTTTCCATAATGACAAGGCTACCATCCCTTAGAGTAACAAAAATCTCGACAACAGACTACCTTCCATAATGACACGGCTACCATCCATTGGAATAACAAAAATCTCGACAACAGACTACCTTTCATAATGACTAGGCTACCATCCATTGGAGTAAGAAAGATATCGATAACAGACTACCTTGCATAATGACAAGGCTACCATCCATTGGAATAACAAAAATATCGACAACAGACTACCTTCCATAATGATAAGGCTACCATCCATTGGAGTAAAAAAGATTTTGACAACATACTACCTTCCATAATGACAAGGCTTCCATCCATTGGACTAACAAAAATCTCGACAACAGACTACCTTCCATAATGACAAGGCTACAATCCATTGTAGTAACAAAAATCTGGACAACGGACTATCTTCCATAATGACAAGGCTACCATCCATTGTAGTGACAAAAATCTCTACAATAGAGTACATTCCATAATTACAAGGCTACCATTCATTAGAGTAAGAAAAATATTGACAAAATACTACCTTCCATAATGACAAGGGTACAATCTATTATATTAACAAAAATCTCAACAATAGACTACCTTTCATAATGACAAGGATACCGTCCATTGGAATAACAAAAATCTCGACAAGAGGCTACGTTCCATAATGACAAGGCTACCATCCCTTAGAGTAACAAAAATATCGACAACAGACTACCTTCCATAATGACAAGGCTACCATCCATTGGAGTAACAAAGATATCGATAACATACTACCTTCCATAATGACAAGGCTACCTACCATTGTAGTAACAAAAATCTCGACAATAGACTACCTTCCATAATGACAAGGCTACCATCAATTGGAGTAACAAAAATCTCGACAACAGACTACCTTCCATAATGACAAGGCTACCATCCATTGTAGTAACAAAAATCTCGACAATAGACTACCTTCCATAATGACAAGGCTACCATCCATTGGAGTAACAAAGTTATCGACAACATACTACCTTCCATAATGACAAGGCTACCATCCATTGGAGTAACAAAAATCACGACAACAGACTACCTTCCATAATTACAAGGCTACCATCCATTGGAATAACAAAAATCTCGACAACAGACTACCTTCCATAATGACAAGGCTACCATCCAATGGAGTAAAAAAGATTCCGATAACATACTACCTTCCATAATAACAAGGCTACCATCCATTGGAGTAACAAAAATCTCGAAAAGAGACTACCTTCCATAATGACTAGGCTTCCATCCATTGGAGTAACAAAGATATCGATAATAGACTACCTTCAATAACGACAAGGCTACCATCCATTGTTGTAACAAAAATCAGGTCAACAGACTACCTACCATAATGACAAGGCTACCATCCCTTAGAGTAACAAAAATCATGACAACAGACTACCTTCCATAATGACAAGGCTACCATCAATTGGAATAACAAAACTATCAACAACACACTACCTTCCGTAATGACAAGGCTACCATCCAATGGAGTAACAAAAATCTCAACAACAGACTACCTTCCATAATGACAAGGCTACCATCCATTGTAGTAACAAAAATCTCGACAATAGACTACCTTCCATAATGACAAGGCTACCATCCATTGGAGTAACAAAAATCTCGACAACAGACTACCTTCCATAATGACAAGGCTACCATCCATTGTTGTACCAAAAATATGGACAACAGACTACCTTCCATAATGACAAGGCTACCATCCATTATAAAGGCTACCATCCATTGGAGTAACAGAAATCTCGACAAAAGACTACCTTTCATAATGACAAGGCTTCAATCTATTATAGTAACAAAGATCTCGACAATAAACTACCTTTCATAATGGCAAGGCTACCATCCATTGGAATAACAAAAATCTCAACAATAAACTACTTTCCATAATGACAAGGCTACCATCCCTTAGAGTAACAAAAATCTCGACAACAGACTACCTTCCATAATGACACGGCTACCATCCATTGGAATAACAAAAATCTCGACAACAGACTACCTTTCATAATGACTAGGCTACCATCCATTGGAGTAAGAAAGATATCGATAACAGACTACCTTGCATAATGACAAGGCTACCATCCATTGGAATAACAAAAATATCGACAACAGACTACCTTCCATAATGATAAGGCTACCATCCATTGGAGTAAAAAAGATTTTGACAACATACTACCTTCCATAATGACAAGGCTTCCATCCATTGGACTAACAAAAATCTCGACAACAGACTACCTTCCATAATGACAAGGCTACAATCCATTGTAGTAACAAAAATCTGGACAACGGACTATCTTCCATAATGACAAGGCTACCATCCATTGTAGTGACAAAAATCTCTACAATAGACTACATTCCATAATTACAAGGCTACCATTCATTAGAGTAAGAAAAATATTGACAAAATACTACCTTCCATAATGACAAGGGTACAATCTATTATATTAACAAAAATCTCAACAATAGACTACCTTTCATAATGACAAGGATACCGTCCATTGGAATAACAAAAATCTCGACAAGAGGCTACGTTCCATAATGACAAGGCTACCATCCCTTAGAGTAACAAAAATATCGACAACAGACTACCTTCCATAATGACAAGGCTACCATCCATTGGAGTAACAAAGATATCGATAACATACTACCTTCCATAATGACAAGGCTTCCTACCATTGTAGTAACAAAAATCTCGACAATAGACTACCTTCCATAATGACAAGGCTACCATCCATTGGAGTAACAAAAATCTCGACAACAGACTACCTTCCATAATGACAAGGCTACCATCCATTATTGTAAAAATAATCTGGACAACAGACTACTTTTGATAGTGACAAGGCTACCATCCATTGGAGTAACAAAAATCCTGAAAATAGACTACCATCCATAATAAAGGCTACCATCCATTAGAGTAACAAAAATCTCGACAAAAGACTTCCTTCCATAATGACAAGGATACCATCAATTGGAGTAACAAAAATCATGACAACAGACTAACTTCCATAATGACAAGGCTACCATCCATTGGAATAACAAAAATCTCGACAACAAACTACCTTCCATAATGACTAGGCTACCATCCATTGGAGTAAGAAAGATATCGACAACATTCTACCTTCCATAATGAAAAGGATACAATCCATTGTAGTAAAAAAAATCTCGACAATAGACTACCTTCCATAATGACAAGGCTACCATCCATTGTAGTAACAAAAATCTCGACAATAAACTACCTTCCATAATGACAAGGCTACCATCCTTTGGAGTAACAAAAATCTCGACAACAGACTACCTTCCATAATGACAAGGCTACCATCCATTATTGTAACAAAAATCTAGACAACAAACTACCTTCCATAATGACAAGGCTACCATCCCTTAGATTAACAAAAATCATGACAACAGACTACCTTCCATAATGACAAGGCTACCATCCATTGGAATAACAAAAATATCGACAACACACTACCTTCCATAATGAAAAGGCTACCATCCAATGGAGTAACAAAAATCTCAACAACAGACTACCTTCCATAATGACAAGGCTACCATCCATTGTAGTAATAAAAATCTCGACAATAGACTACCTTCCATAATGACAAGTTCACCATCCATTGGAGTAACAAAAATCTCGACCACAGACTACCTTCCATAATGACAAGGCTACCATCCATTGTTGTAACAAAAATCTGGACAACAGACTACCTTCCATAATGACAAGGCTACCATCCATTGGAGTAACAAAAATCCCGAAAATAGACTACCATCCATAATAAAGGCTACCATCCATTGGAGTAACAGAAATCTCGACAAAAGACTACCTTTCATAATTACAAGGCTATAATTTATTATAGTAACAAAGATCTCGACAATAGACTACCTATCATAATGACAAGGCTAGCATCCATTGGAATAACAAAAATCTCGACAATAAACTACTTTACATAATGACAAGGCTACCATCCCTTCGAGGAACAAAAATCTCGACAACAGACTACCTTCCATAATGACAAGGCTACCATCCATTGGAGTAAGAAAGATATCGACAACGTACTACCTTCCATAATGACAAGGATACCATCCATTGGAGTAACTAAAGTCACGACAACAGACTACCTTCCATAATGACAAGGCTACCATCCATTGGAATAACAAAAATCTCGACAACAGACAACCTTCCATAATGACTAGGCTACCATCCATTGGAGTAAGAAAGATATCAACAACATTCTACCTTCCATAACGAAAAGGATACAATCCATTGTAGTAACAAAAATCACGACAACAGACTACCTTCCATAATGACAAGGCTACCATCCATTGGAGTAACAAAAATCACGACAACAGACTACCTTCCATAATGACAAGGCTACCATCCATTGGAATAACAAAAATCTCGACAACAAACTACCTTCCATAATGACTAGGCTACCATCCATTGGAGTAAGAAAGATATCGACAACATTCAACCTTCCATAACGAAAAGGATACAATCCATTGTAGTAACAAAAATCACGACAACAGACTACCTTCCATAATTACAAGGCTACCATCCATTGGAATAATAAAAATCTCGACAACACACTACCTTCCATAATGACAAGGCTACCATCCAATGGAGTAACAAAAATCTCGGCAACAGACTACCTTCCATAATGACATGACTACCATCCATTGTAGTAACCAAAATCTCGACAACAGACTGCCTTCCATAATGACAAGGCTACCATTCATTAGAGTAACAATGATATCGACAACATACTACCTTCCATAATGACAAGGATACCATCCATTGGAGTAACAAAAATCACGACAACAGACAACCTTCCATAATTACAAGGCTACCATCCATTGGAATAACAAAAATCTCGACAACAACCTACCTTCCATAATGACAAGGCTACCATCCAATGGAGTAAAAAAGATTCTGACAACATACTACCTTCCGTAATAACAAGGCTACCATCCATTGGAGTAACAAAAATCTCGAAAACAGACTACCTTCCATAATGACTAGGCTTCCATCCATTGGAGTAACAAAGATATCGATAACAGACTAACTTCCATAACGACAAGGCTACAATCCATTGGAGTAACAAAGATATCGACAACAGACTCCCTTTCATATTGACAAGGCTACAATCCATTGTAGTAACAAAAATCTCGAAAATAGACTACCTTCCCTAATGACAAGGCTACCATCCATTATAGTAACAAAAATCTCGACAATAGACTACCTTCCATAATGAAAAGGATACAATCCATTGTGTTAACAAAAATCTCGACAATAAACTACCTTCCATAATGACAAGGCTACCATCCATTGTAGTAACGAAAATCTCGACAACAGACTACCTTTCGTAATGGCAAGGCTACCATCCATTGGAGTAACAAAGATATCGACAACATACTACCTTCCATAATGACAAGGCTACCATCATTTGGAGTAACAAAAATCACGACAACAGACTACCTTCCATAATGACAAGGCTACCATCCATTAGAATAACAAAAATCTCGACAACAGAATACCTTCCATAATGACAAGGCTACCATCCACTGGAGTAAAAAATTTTTCGACAACATACTACATTCCATAATGACTAGGCTACCATCAATTGGAGTAACAAAAATCTCGACAACAGACTACCTTCCATAATGACAAGGCTACCATCCTTTGGAGTAACAAAAATATTGATAACATACTACCTTCCATAACGACAAGGCTACAATCCATTGTAGTAACAAAAATCTCGACAACATTCTACCTTCCATAATGAAAAGGATACAATCCATTGTAGTAAAAAAAATCTCGACAATAGACTACCTTCCATAATGACAAGGCTACCATCCATTGTAGTAACAAAAATCTCGACAATAAACTACCTTCCATAATGACAAGGCTACCATCCTTTGGAGTAACAAAAATCTCGACAACAGACTACCTTCCATAATGACAAGGCTACCATCCATTATTGTAACAAAAATCTAGACAACAAACTACCTTCCATAATGACAAGGCTACCATCCCTTAAAGTAACAAAAATCATGACAACAAACTACCTTCCATAATGAAAAGGCTATCATCCATTGGAATAACAAAAATATCGACAACACACTACTTTCCATAATGACAAGGTTACCATCCAATGGAGTAACAAAAATCTCGACAACAAACTACCTTCCATAATGACAAGGCTACCATCCATTGTAGTAACAAAAATCTCGACAATAGACTACCTTCCATAATGACAAGGCTACCATCCATTGTTGTAACAAAAATCACGACAAGAGACTACCTTCCATAATGACAAGGCTACCAGCCATTGTAATAATAAAAATATGGACAACACACTACTTTCCATAATGACAAGGCTACCATCCCTTAGAGTAACAAAAATCTTGACAATAGACTACCTTCCATAATGACAAGGCTACCATCCATTGGAGTAAGAAAGATATTGACAACAGACTACCTTCTATAACGACAAGGCTACAATCCATTGTAGTAACAAAAATTTAGACAATAGACTACCTTCCATATTGACAAGGGTACTATCATTGGAGTAATAAAAATATCGACAAGAGACTACCTTCCATAATGACAAGGCTACAATCCATTGGAGTATAAAAAATCTCGACAAACCACTACCATCCATAATGACAAGGCTACCATCCATTGGAGTAACAAAGATATCGACAACATACTACCTTCCATAATGACAAGGCTACCATCCCTTAGAGTATCAAAAATCATGACAACAAACTACCTTCCATAATGACAAGGCTATCATCCATTGGAATAACAAAAATTTTGACAACATACTACCTTCCATAATACAAGGCTACCATCCATTGTAGTAAAAAAAATCTCGACAATAGACTACCTTCCATAATGACAAGGCTACCATCCATTGGAGTAACAAAAATCTCGACAATAAACTAACTTCCATAATGAAAAGGATACAATCCATTATAGTAACAAAAATCTCGACAACAGACTACCTTCCATAATGACAAGGCTACCATCCATTGTAGTAACGAAAATCTCGACAATAGACTACCTTTCATAGTGACAAGGCTACCATCCATTGGAGTAACAAAGATATCGACAACATACTACATTCCATAATGACAAGGCTACCATCCATTGGAGTAACAAAAATCACGACAACAGACTACCTTCCATAATGACAAGGCTACCATCCATTGGAATAACAAAAATATCGACAACAGACTACCTTCCATAATGACAAGGCTACCATCCATTAGAGTAAAAAAGATTTCGGCAACATACTACCTTCCATAATGACAAGGCTACCATCCATTGGAGTAACAAAAATCTTGACAACAGACTACCTTCCATAATGACTAGGCTACCATCCATTCGAGTAACAAAAATATCGATAACATACTACCTTCCATAACGACAAGGCTACAAATCATTGGAATAACAAAAATCTCGACAACAGACTACCTTCCATAATGACTAGGCTACCATCCATTGTAGTAAGAAAGATATCGATAACACACTACCTTCAACAATGACAAGGCTACCATCCCTTAGAGTAAAAAATCTCGACAACAGACTACCTTCCATAATGACAAGGCTACCATCCATTGGAGTAACAAAAATATAAACAACATACTACCTTCCATAATGACAAGGCTACCATCCATTGTAGTAACAAAAATCTCGACAATAAACTACCTTCCATAATGACAAGGCTACCATCCATTGGAGTAACAAAAATCTCGACAACAGACTACCTTCCTTAATGACAAGGCTACCATCCATTGTTGTAACAAAAATCTGGACAACAAACTACCTTCCATAATGACAAGGCTACCATCCCTTAGAGTAACAAAAATCATGACAACCGACTAACTTACATAATGACAAGGCTACCATCCAATGGAGTAACAAAAATCTCAACAAGAGACTACCTTCCATAATGACAAGGCTACCATCCATTGTAGTGACAAACATTTCGACAATAGACTACCATCAATTGGAGTAACAAAAATCTTGAAAACATACTACCTTCCATAATGAAAAGTCCACAATTTATTATAGTAACAAAAATATCGACAATAGACTACCTTTCATAATGACAAGGCTACCGTCCTTTGGAATAACAAAAATCTCGACAACCGACTACGTTCCATAGTGACAAGGCTACCATCCCTTAGAGTAACAAAAATATCGACAACAGACTACCTTCCATAATGACAAGGCTACCATCCATTGGAGTAACAAAGATATCGACAACATACTACCTTCCATAATGACAAGGCTACCATCCCTTAGAGTAACAAAAATCATGACAACAGACTACCTTCCATAATGACAAGGCTACCATCCATTGGAATAACAAAAATATCGACAACACACTACCTTCCATAATGACAAGGGTACCATCCAATGGAGTAAAAAAAATCTCAACAATAGACTACCTTCCATAATGAGAAGTCTACCATCCATTGGAGTACCAAAAATCTGAACAACAGACTATTGTCCTTAATGACAAGGCTACCATCCATTGGAGTAACTGAAATCACAACGACAGACTACCTTCAAAAATGATAAGGCTATCATCCATTGCAGTAACAAAGATATCGACAACAAACTACCTTCCATAATGACAAGGCTACCATCCATTGTTGTAACAAAAATCTGGACAATAAACTACCTTCCATAATGACAAGGCTACCGTCCATTGGAGTAACAAAAATATCGACAACATACTACCATCCATAATGACAAGGCTACCATCCCTTAGAGTAACAAAAATCTAGACAACAGACTACCTTCCATAATGACAAGGCTACCATCCATTGGAGTAACAATGATATCGACAACATACTACCTTCCATAATGACAAGGCTACCATCCCTTAGAGTAACAAAAATCATGACAACAGACTACCTTCCATAATGACTAGGCTACCATGCATTGGAATAACAAAAATATCGACGACACACTACCTTCCATAATGATAAGGCTACCATCCCATGCAGTAACAAAAATCTCAACAACAGACTACCTTCCATAATGACAAGGCTACCATCCATTGTTGTAACAAAAATCTGGACAACAAACTACCTTCCATAATGACAAGGTTACCATCCGTTGGAGTAACAAAAATATCAACAAGAGACTACCTTCCATAATGATAAGGCTACCATCCATTGGAATAACAAAAATATCGACAACAAAATACCTTCCATAATGATAAGGCTACCATCCATCGGAGTAAGAAAAATCATGACAAAAGACTACCTTCCATAATGACAAGGCTACCATCCATCGGAGTAACAAAAATCTCGACAATAGACTACCTTCCATAATGACTAGGCTACCATCCATTGGAGTAACAAAGATATCGACAACATACTACCTTCCATAATGACGAGGATACAAGCCATTATAGCAACAAAAATCTTGATAACATACTACCTTCCATAGTGACAAGGCTACCATCCGTTGGAGTAATAAAAATTTCGACAACATATCATATTCCATAATGACAAGGCTACAATCTATTGTAGTAACAAAAATCTTGACATTAGACTACCTTTCATAATGACAAGTCTACCATCCATTGGAGTAACAAATATTTGAACAACAGACTACCTTCGATAATGATAAGGCTACCATCCATTGGAGTAACAAAAATCACAACGTTAGACTACCTTCCATAATGACCACGCTACCATCCATTAAAGTAACAAAAATTGGGACAACAGACTACCTTCCATAATGACAAGGCTTCCATTCATTGGAGTAACAAAAATATCAACAAGAGACTACCTTCCATAATGACAAGGCTACCATCCATTGGAATAACAAAACTCTCGACAACAAACTACCTTCTATAATGACAAGGCTACCATCCATCGGAGTAAGAAAAATCATGACAAAAGACTACCTTCCATAATGACAAGGCTACCATCCATTGGAATAACAAAAATCTCGACAACAAACTACCTTCCATAATGACAAGGCTACCATCCAATGGAGTAACAAAAATCTCGACAACAGACTACCTTCAATAATGACAAGGCTACCATCCATTGGAGTAACAAAAATCTCGACAACAAACTACCTTCCATATTGACAAGGGTACCATCCATTGGAGTAAAAAAATCTCTACAATAGACTATCTTCCATAATGAAAAGTCTACAATCCATTAGAATAACAAAAATATCGACAATAGTCTACCTTCCATAATGACAAGGCTACAATCCAATGGAGTAACAGAAATATCGATAACAAACTACCTTCCATAATGACAAATCTACCATCCACTGGAATAACAAAAATCTGAACAATAGACTACCTTCCATAATAACAAGGCTACCATCCATTGGAATAACAAAAATATCGACGACACACTACCTTCCATAATGATAAGGCTACCATCCCATGCAGTAACAAAAATCTCGACAACAGACTACCTTCCATAATGACAAGGCTACCATCCATTGTTGTAACAAAAATCTGGACAACAAACTACCTTCCATAATGACAAGGTTACCATCCGTTGGAGTAACAAAAATATCAACAAGAGACTACCTTCCATAATGATAAGGCTACCATCCATTGGAATAACAAAAATCTCGACAACAAAATACCTTCCATAATGATAAGGCTACCATCCATCGGAGTAAGAAAAATCATGACAAAAGACTACCTTCCATAATGACAAGGCTACCATCCATTGGAGTAACAAAAATCTCGACAATAGACTACCTTCCATAATGACTAGGCTACCATCCATTGGAGTAACAAAGATATCGACAACATACTACCTTCCATAATGACGAGGATACAATCCATTATAGCAACAAAAATCTTGATAACATACTACCTTCCATAGTGACAAGGCTACCATCCGTTGGAGTAATAAAAATCTCGACAACAGATCATATTCCATAATGACAAGGCTACAATCTATTGTAGTAACAAAAATCTTGACAATAGACTACCTTTCATAATGACAAGTCTACCATCCATTGGAATAACAAATATTTGAACAATAGACTACCTTCCATAATGATAAGGCTACCATCCATTGGAGTAACAAAACTCACAACGTTAGACTACCTTCCATAATGACAAGGCTACCATCCATTAAAGTAACAAAAATTTGGACAACAGACTACCTTCCATAATGACAATGCTACCATCCCTTAGAGTAACAAAAATCATGACAACAGACTACCTTACATAATGACAAGGCTACCATCCATTGGAATAACAAAAATATCGACAACATACTACCTTCCATAATGACAAGGCTACCATCCCTTAGAGTAACAAAAATCTTGACAACAGACTACCTTCCATAATTACAAAGCTATCTTCCATTGGAGTAACAAAGATATCGACAACATACTACCTTCAATAATGACAAGGCTACCATCCCTTAGAGTAACAAAAATCGTGACAACAAACTACCTTCCATAATGAAAAGGCTATCATCCATTGGAATAACAAAAATATCGACAACACACTACTTTCCATAATGACAAGGCTACCATCCAATGGGGTAACAAAAATCTCGACAACAAACTACCTTCCATAATGACAAGGCTACCATCCATTGTAGTAACAAAAATCTCGACAATAGACTACCTTCCATAAAGACAAGGCTACCATCCATTGGAATAACAAAAATATCGACAAAACACTACTTTCCATAATAACAAGGCTACCATCCCTTAGAGAAACAAAACTCTCGACAATAGACTACCTTCCATAATGACTAGGATACCATCCATTGGAATAAAAAAGATATCGATAACAGACTATCTTCCATAACGACAAGGCTACAATACATTGTATTAACAAAAATCTCGACAACAGACTACCTTCCCTAATGACAAGGCTACCATCAATTGTAGTAACAAAAATCTCGACAATAGACTAACTTCCATAATGATAAGGCTACCATCCATTGGAGTAACAATAATCTCGACAACAGACTACCTTCCATAATGATAAGGCTACCATCCATTGGAGTAACAAAGATATCGACAACAGACTACTTTCCATACTAACAAGGCTACAATCCATTGTAGTAACAAAAATCTCGACAACATACTACCTTCCATAATGACAAGGCTACCATCTATTGGAGTAACAAAATTCTCGACAATAGACTACCTTCCATAATGATAAGTCTACCATCCATTGGAGTAACAAAAATCTCGACAACAGACTACCTTCCATAATGACAAGGCTACCATCCATTGGAGTAACAAAAATCTCGACAACATACTACCTTCCATAATGACAAGGCTACCATCCATTGTAGTAACAAAGATATCGATAACAGTCTCCCTTCCATATTGACAAGGCAACAATCTATTCTAGTAATAAAAATCTCGAAAATAGACTACCTTCCATAATGACAAGGCTACCATCCATTATAGTAACAAAAATCTCGAGAATAGACTACCTTCCATAATGACAAGGCTACCATCCATTGGAGTAACAAAAAGCACGACAACAGACTACCTTCCATAATGACAAGGCTACCATCCATTGCAATAACAAAAATATGGACAACACACTACCTTCCATAATGACAAGGCTATCATCCCTTAGAGTAACAAATATCTCGACAATAGACAACCTTCCATAATGACAAGGCTACCATCCATTGGAGTAAGAAAGATATCGACAACATACTACCTTCCATAATGACAAGGATACAACCCATTGGAGTAACAAAAATCTCGAAAACAAAATACCTTCCATAATGACTAGGTTACCATCCATTGGAGTAAGAAAGATATCGACAACAGACTATCTTCTATAACGACAAGGCTACAATCCATTGTAGTAACAAAAATTTAGACAATAGACTACCTTCCATAATGACAAGGCTACCATCCATTGCAGTAACAAAAATCTCGACAACAGACTACCTTCCATATTGACAAGGGTACCATCATTGGAGTAACAAAAATATCCACAAGAGACTACCTTCCATAATGACAAGGCTACAATCCATTGGAGTATAAAAAATATCGACAAACCACTACCATCCATAATGACAAGGCTACCATCCATTGGAGTAACAAATATATCGACAACATACTACCTTCCATAATCACAAGGCTAACATCCCATAGAGTAACAAAAATCATGACAAGAAACTACCTTCCATAATGACAAGGCTATCATCCATTGGAATAACAAAAATTTTGACAACAAACTACCTTCCATAATGACAAGGCTACCATCCATTGTAGTAACAAAAATATCGACAATAGACTACCTTCCATAATGACAAGGCTACCATCCATTGGTGTAACAAAAATCTCGACAATAGACTACCTTCCATAATGAAAAGGATACAATCCATTGTAGTAACAAAAATCTCGACAACAGACTACCTCCCATAATGACAAGGCTACCATCCATTGTTGTAACGAAAATCTCGACAACAGACTACCTTTCATAGTGATAAGGCTACCATCCATTGGAGTAACAAAGATATCGACAACATACTACCTTCCATAATGACAAGGCTACCATCCATTGGAGTAACAAAAATCACGACAACAGACTACCTTCTATAATAACAAGGCTACCATCCATTGGAATAACAAAAATATCGACAACAGACTACCTTCCATAATGACAAGGCTACCATCCATTGGAGTAAAAAAGATTTTGACAACATACTACCTTCCATAATGACAAGGCTACCATCCATTGGAGTAACAAAAATCTTGACAACAGACTACCTTCCATAATGACTAGGCTACCATCCTTTCGAGTAACAAAAATATCGATAACATACTACTTTCCATAACGACAAGGCTACAATCCATTGGAATAACAAAAATCTCGACAACAGACTACCTTCCCTAATGACTAGGCTACCATCCATTGGAGTAAGAAAGATATCGATAACACACTACCTTCCACAATGACAAGGCTACCATCCATTGGAGTAACAAAGATATAAACAACATACTACCTTTAATAATGACAAGGCTACCATCCATTGGAGTAACAAAAATCTCGACAACATACTACCTTCCTTAATGACAAGGCTACCATCCATTGTTGTAACAAAAATCTGGACAACAGAGTACCTTCCATAATGACAAGGCTACCATCCCTTAGAGTAACAAAAATCATGACAACTGACTACCTTCCATAATGACAAGGCTACCATCCAATGGAGTAACAAAAATCTCAACAACAGACTACCTTCCATAATGACAAGGCTACCATCCATTGTAGTGACAAACATTTCGACAATAGACTACCATCCATTGGAGTAACAAAAATCTTGAAAACATACTACCTTCCATAATGAAAAGTCCATAATCTATTATAGTAACAAAAATAACGACAATAGACTACCTTTCATAATGACAAGGCTACTGTCCATTGGAATAACAAAAATCTCGACAACCGACTACATTCCATAGTGACAAGGCTACCATCCCTTAGAGTAACAAAAATATCGACAACAGACTACCTTCCATAATGACAAGGCTACCATCCATTGGAGTAACAAAGATATCGACAACATACTACCTTCCATAATGACAAGGCTACCATCCCTTAGAGTAACAAAAATCATGATAACAGACTACCTTCCATAATGACAAGGCTACCATCCATTGGAATAACAAAAATATCGACAACACACTACCTTCCATAATGAAAGGGTACCATCCAATGGAGTAAAAAAAATCTCAACAATAGACTACCTTCCATAATGAGAAGTCTACCATCCATTGGAGTACCAAAAATCTGAACAACAGACTACCTTCAATAATGACAAGGCTACCATCCATTGCAGTAACAAAAATATCGATAACAGAGTACCTTCCATAATGACAAGGCTACCATCCATTATTGTAACAAAAATCTGGAAAATAAACTATCTTCCATAATGACAAGGCTATCGTCCATTGGAGTAACAAAAATATCGACAACATACTACTATCCATAATGACAAGGCTACCATCCCTTAGAGTAACAAAAATCTAGACAACAGACTACCTTCCTTAATGACAAGGCTACCATCCATTGGAGTAACAAAGATATCGACAACATACTACCTTCCATAATGACAAGGCTACCATCCCTTAGAGTAACAAAATCATGAAAAATGACTCCCTACCATAATGACAAGGCTACCGTCCTTTGGAAAACAAAAATATCGACGACACACTACCTTCCATAATGACAATGCTACCATCCCATGCAGTAACAAAAATCTAGACAATAGACTACCTTCCATAATGACAGGGCTACCATCTATTGTTGTAACAAAAATCTGGACAACAAACTACCTTCCATAATGACAAGGTTACCATCCATTTGAGTAACAAAAATATCAACAAGAGACTACCTTCCATAATGATAAGGCTACCATCCATTGGAATAACAAAAATTTCGACAACAAAATACCATCCATAATGACAAGGCTACCATCCATCGGAGTAAGAAAAATCATGACAAAAGGCTACCTTCCATAATGACTAGGCTACCGTCCATTGGAGTAACAAAGATATCGACAACATACTACCATCAATAATGACAAGGCTACCCTCCCTTAGAGTAACAAAAATCTAGACAACAGACTACCTTCTATAATGACAAGGCTACCATCCATTGGAGTAACAAAGATATCGACGACACACTACCTTCCATAATGACAAGGCTACCATCCCATGCAGTAACAAAAATCTCGACAACAGACTACCTTCCATAATGACAAGTCTACCATCCATTGTTGTAACAAAAATCTGGACAACAAACTACCTTCCATAATGACAAGGTTACCATCCATTGGAGTAACAAAAATATCAAAAAGAGACTACCTTCTATAATGATAAGGCTAACATCCATTGGAATAACAAAAATCTCGACAACAAAATACCTTCCATAATCACAAGGCTACCATCCATTGGAGTAAGAAAAATCATGACAAAAGACTACCTTCCATAATGACAAGGCTACCATCCATTGGAGTAACAAAAATCTCGACAATAGACTACCTTCCATAATGACTAGGCTACCATCCATTGGAGTAAAAAAGATATCGACAACATACTACCTTCCATAATGACGAGGATACAATCCATTAAAGAAACAAAAATCTTGATAACATACTACCTTCCATAGTGACAAGGCTACCATCCGTTGGAGTAATAAAAATCTCGACAACAGATCATATTCCATAATGACAAGGCTACAATCTATTGTAGTAACAAAAATCTTGACAATAGACTACCTTTCATAATGACAAGTCTACCATCCATTGGAGTAACAAATATCTGAACAACAGACTACCTTCCATAATGATAAGGCTACCATCCATTGGAGTAACAAAAATCACAATGTTAGACTACCTTCCATAATGACAAGGCTACCATCCATTAAAGTAACAAAAATTGGGACAACAGACTACCTTCCATAATGTCAAGGCTTCCATCCATTAAAGTAACAAAAATATCAACAAGAGACTACCTTCCATAATGTCAAGGCTACCATCCATTGGAATAACAAAAATCTTGACAACAAGCTACCTTCTATAATGACAAGGCTACCATCCATCGGAGTAATAAAAATCATGACAAAAGACTACCTTCCATAATGACAAGGCTACCATCCATTGGAATAACAAAAATCTCGACAACAAACTACCTTCCACAATGACAAGGCTACCATCCAATGAAGTAACAAAAATCTCGACAACAGACTACCTTCAATAATGACAAGGCTACCATCCATTGGAGTAACAAAAATCTCGACAAGAGACTATCTTCAATAATGAAAAGTCTACAATCCATTGGAATAACAAAAATCTCGACAACAGACTACCTTCCATAATGACAAGGCTACAATCCAATGGAGTAACAAAAATATCGATAACAAACTACCTTCCATAATGAAATATATACCATCCACTGGAATAACAAAAATCTGAACAATAGACTACCTTCCATAATGACAAGGCTACCATCCATTGGAGTAACAAAAATCAAAACGACAGACAATTTTCCATAATGACAAGGCTACTATCCATTTGAGTAATAAAAATCGGGACAACATACTACCTTCCATAATGAAAAGGCTACAATCTATTATAGTAACAAAAATCTGGACAAGAGACTACGTTCCATAACGACAAGGCTACCATCCATTGGAGTAACAAAGATATAAACAACATACTACCTTCCATAATGACAAGGCTACCATCCATTGTAGTAACAAAAATCTTGACAATAGACTACCTTCCATAATGACAAGGCTACCTTCCATTGGAGTAACAAAAATCTCGACAACAGACTACCTTCCTTAATGACAAGGCTACCATCCATTGTTGTAACAAAAATCTCGACAACAGACTACCTTCCATAATGACAAGGCTACCATCCCTTAGAGTAACAAAAATCATGACAACAGAATACCTTACATAATGACAAGGCTACCATCCATTGGAATAACAAAAATATCGACAACACACTACCTTCCATAATGACAAGGCTACCATCCCTTAGAGTAACAAAAATCTTGACAACAGACTACCTTCCATAATAACAAAGCTACCATCCATTGGAGTAACAAAGATCATGACAACATACTACCTTCCATAATGAAAAGGCTATCATCCATTGGAATAACAAAAATATCGACAACACACTACTTTCCATAATGACAAGGCTACCATCCAATGGAGTAACAAAAATCTCAACAACAAACTACCTTCCATAATGACAAGGCTACCATCCATTGTAGTAACAAAAATCTCGACAATAGACTACCTTCCATAATGACAAGGCTACCATCTATTGGAGTAACAAAAATCTCGACAACAGACTACCTTCCATAATGACAAGGCTACCATCCATTGTAGTAACAAAGATATCGATAACAGTCTCCCTTCCATATTGACAAGGCAACAATCTATTCTAGTAATAAAAATCTCGAAAATAGACTACCTTCCATAATGACAAGGCTACCATCCATTATAGTAACAAAAATCTCGAGAATAGACTACCTTCCATAATGACAAGGCTACCATCCATTGGAGTAACAAAAATCACGACAACAGACTACCTTCCATAATGACAAGGCTACCATCCATTGTAATAATAAAAATATGGACAACACACTACCTTCCATAATGACAAGGCTACCATCCCTTAGAGTAACAAAAATCTCGACAATAGACTACCTTCCATAATGACAAGGCTACCATCCATTGGAGTAAGAAAGATATCGACAACATACTACTTTCTATAATGACAAGGATACAACCCATTGGAGTAACAAAAATCTCGAAAACAAAATACCTTTCATAATGTCTAGGTTACCATCCATTGGAGTAAGAAAGATATCGACAACAGACTACCTTCTATAATGAAAAGGCTACAATCCATTGTAGTAACAAAAATTTAGACAATAGACTACCTTCCATAATGACAAGGCTACCATCCATTGCAGTAACAAAAATCTCGACAACAGACTACCTTCCATGTTGACAAGGGTACCATCATTGGAGTAACAAAAATATCCACAAGAGACTACCTTCCATAATGACAAGGCTACAATCCATTGGAGTATAAAAAATATCGACAAACCACTACCATCCATAATGACAAGGCTACCATCCATTGGAGTAACAAATATATCGACAACATACTACCTTCCATAATCACAAGGCTAACATCCCATAGAGTAACAAAAATCATGACAAGAAACTACCTTCCATAATGACAAGGCTATCATCCATTGGAATAACAAAAATTTTGACAACAAACTACCTTCCATAATGACAAGGCTACCATCCATTGTAGTAACAAAAATCTCGACAATAGACTACCTTCCATAATGACAAGGCTACCATCCATTGGTGTAACAAAAATCTCGACAATAGACTACCTTCCATAATGAAAAGGATACAATCCATTGTAGTAACAAAAATCTCGACAACAGACTACCTCCCATAATGACAAGGCTACCATCCATTGTTGTAACGAAAATCTCGACAACAGACTACCTTTCATAGTGATAAGGCTACCATCCATTGGAGTAACAAAGATATCGACAACATACTACCTTCCATAATGACAAGGCTACCATCCATTGGAGTAACAAAAATCACGACAACAGACTACCTTCTATAATAACAAGGCTACCATCCATTGGAATAACAAAAATATCGACAACAGACTACCTTCCATAATGACAAGGCTACCATCCATTGGAGTAAAAAAGATTTTGACAACATACTACCTTCCATAATGACAAGGCTACCATCCATTGGAGTAACAAAAATCTTGACAACAGACTACCTTCCATAATGACTAGGCTACCATCCTTTCGAGTAACAAAAATATCGATAACATACTACTTTCCATAACGACAAGGCTACAATCCATTGGAATAACAAAAATCTCGACAACAGACTACCTTCCCTAATGACTAGGCTACCATCCATTGGAGTAAGAAAGATATCGATAACACACTACCTTCCACAATGACAAGGCTACCATCCATTGGAGTAACAAAGATATAAACAACATACTACCTTCCATAATGACAAGGCTACCATCCATTGGAGTAACAAAAATCTCGACAATAGACTACCTTCCTTAATGACAAGGCTACCATCCATTGTTGTAACAAAAATCTGGACAACAGAGTACCTTCCACAATGACAAGGCTACCATCCCTTAGAGTAACAAAAATCATGACAACCGACTACCTTACATAATGACAAGGCTACCATCCATTGGAATAACAAAAATATCGACAACACACTACCTTCCATAATGACAAGGCTACCATCCAATGGAGTAACAAAAATCTCAACAACAGACTACCTTCCATAATGACAAGGCTACCATCCATTGTAGTGACAAACATTTCGACAATAGACTACCATCCATTGGAGTAACAAAAATCTTGAAAACATACTACCTTCCATAATGAAAAGTCCATAATCTATTATAGTAACAAAAATATCGACAATAGACTACCTTTCATAATGACAAGGCTACCGTCCATTGGAATAACAAAAATCTCGACAACCGACTACGTTCCATAGTGACAAGGCTACCATCCCTTAGAGTAACAAAAATATCAACAATAGACTACCTTCGATAATGACAATGCTACCATCCATTGGAGTAACAAAGATATAAACAACATACTACCTTCCATAATGACAAGGCTACCATCCCTTAGAGTAACAAAAATCATGACAACAGACTACCTTCCATAATGACAAGGCTACCATCCATTGGAGTAACAAAAATATCGACAACACACTAACTTCCATAATGACAAGGCTACCATCCCTTAGAGTAACAAAAATCTCGACAATAGACTACCTTCCATAATGACAAGGCTACCATCCATTGGAGTAAGAAAGATATCGACAACATACTACCTTCTATAATGACAAGGATACAACCCATTGGAGTAACAAAAATCTCGAAAACAAAATACCTTTCATAATGTCTAGGTTACCATCCATTGGAGTAAGAAAGATATCGACAACAGACTACCTTCTATAATGAAAAGGCTACAATCCATTGTAGTAATAAAAATTTAGACAATAGACTACCTTCCATAATGACAAGGCTACCATCCATTGCAGTAACAAAAATCTCGACAACAGACTACCTTCCATGTTGACAAGGGTACCATCATTGGAGTAACAAAAATATCCACAAGAGACTACCTTCCATAATGACAAGGCTACAATCCATTGGAGTATAAAAAATATCGACAAACCACTACCATCCATAATGACAAGGCTACCATCCATTGGAGTAACAAAGATATCGACAACATACTACCTTCCATAATGACAAGGCTACCATCCCTTAGAGTAACAAAAATCATGACAACAAACTACCTTCCATAATGACAAGGCTATCATCCATTGGAATAACAAAAATTTTGATAACAAACTACCTTCCATAATGACAAGGCTACCATCCATTGTAGTAACAAAAATCTCGACAATAGACTACCTTCCATAATGACAAGGCTACCATCCATTGGAGTAACAAAAATCTCGACAATAGACTACCTTCCATAATGAAAAGGATACAATCCATTATAGTAACAAAAATCTCGACAACAGACTACCTTCCATAATGACAAGACTACCATCCATTGTAGTAACGAAAATATCGACAATAGACTACCTTTCATAGTGACAAGGCTACCATCCATTGGAGTAACAAAGATATTGACAACATACTACCTTCCATAATGACAAGGCTACCATCCATTGGAGTAACAAAAATCACGGCAACAGACTACCTTCCATAATGACAAGGCTACCATCCATTGGAGTAAAAAAGATTTCGACAACATACTACCTTCCATAATGACAAGGCTACCATCCATTGGAGTAACAAAAATCTTGACAACAGACTACCTTCCATAATGACTAGGCTACCATCCTTTCGAGTAACAAAAATATCGATAACATACTACCTTCCATAACGACAAGGCTACAATCCATTAGAATAACAAAAATCTCGACAACAGACTACCTTCCATAATGACTAGGCTACCATCCATTGGAGTAAGAAAGATATCGATAACACACTACCTTCCACAATGACAAGGCTACCATCCCTTAGAGTAACAAAAATCTCGACAACAGACTACCTTCCATAATGACAAGGCTACCATCCATTGGAGTAACAAAGATATAAACAGCATACTACCTTCCATAATGACAAGGCTACCATCCATTGTAGTGACAAAAATCTCGACAATAAACTACCTTCTATAATGACAAGGCTAACATCCATTGGAGTAACAAAAATCTCGACAATAGACTACCTTACTTAATGACAAGGCTACCATCCATTGTTGTAACAAAAATCTGGACAACAAAGTACCTTCCATAATGACAAGGCTACCATCCCTTAGAGTAACAAAAATCATGACAACCGACTACCTTACATAATGACAAGGCTACCATCCATTGGAATAACAAAAATATCGACAACACACTACCTTCCATAATGACAAGGCTACCATCCAATGGAGTAACAAAAATCTCAACAACAGACTACCTTCCATAATGACAAGTCTACCATCCATTGTAGTGACAAACATTTCGACAATAGACTACCATCCATTGGAGTAACAAAAATCTTGAAAACATACTACCTTCCATAATGAAAAGTCCACAATCTATTATAGTAACAAAAATATCGACAATAGACTACCTTTCATAATGACAAGGCTACCGTCCATTGGAATAACAAAAATCTCGACAACGGACTACGTTCCATAGTGACAAGGCTACCATCCCTTAGAGTAACAAAAATATCGACAATAGACTACCTTCCATAATGACAAGGCTACCATCCATTGGAGTAACAAAGATATAAACAACATACTACCTTCCATAATGACCAGGCTACCATCCCTTAGAGGAACAAAAATCATGACAACAGACTACCTTCCATAATGACAAGGCTACCATCCATTGGAATAACAAAAATATCGACAACACACTACCTTCCATAATGACAAGGCTACCATCCCTTAGAGTAACAAAAATCTCGACAATAGACTACCTTCCATAATGACAAGGCTACCATCCATTGGAGTAAGAAAGATATCGACAACAAACTACCTTCTATAATGACAAGGATACAACCCATTGGAGTAACAAAAATCTCGAAAACAAAATACCTTCCATAATGAAAAGGATACAATCCATTGTAGTAACAAAAATCTCGACAACAGACTACCTTCCATAATGACAAGACTACCATCCATTGTAGTAACGAAAATATCGACAATAGACTACCTTTCATAGTGACAAGGCTACCATCCATTGGAGTAACAAAGATATCGACAACATACTACCTTCCATAATGACAAGGCTACCATCCATTGGAGTAACAAAAATCACGACAACAGACTACCTTCCATAATGATAAGGCTACCATCCATTGGAATAACAAAAATATCGACAACAGACTACCTTCCATAATGACAAGGCTACCATCCATTGGAGTAAAAAAGATTTCGACAACATACTACCTTCCATAATGACAAGGCTACCATCCATTGGAGTAACAAAAATCTTGACAACAGACTACCTTCCATAATGACTAGGCTACCATCCTTTCGAGTAACAAAAATATCGATAACATACTACCTTCCATAACGACAAGGCTACAATCCATTAGAATAACAAAAATCTCGACAACAGACTACCTTCCATAATGACTAGGCTACCATCCATTGGAGTAAGAAAGATATCGATAACACACTACCTTCCACAATGACAAGGCTACCATCCCTTAGAGTAACAAAAATCTCGACAACAGACTACCTTCCATAATGACAAGGCTACCATCCATTAGAGTAACAAAGATATAAACAACATACTACCTTCCATAATGACAAGGCTACCATCCATTGTAGTGACGAAAATCTCGACAATAAACTACCTTCTATAATGACAAGGCTAACATCCATTGGAGTAACAAAAATCTCGACAATAGACTACCTTCCTTAATGACAAGGCTACCATCCATTGTTGTAACAAAAATCTGGACAACAGAGTACCTTCCATAATGACAAGGCTACCATCCCTTAGAGTAACAAAAATCATGACAACCGACTACCTTACATAATGACAAGGCTACCATCCATTGGAATAAAAAAAATATCGACAACACACTACCTTCCATAATGACAAGGCTACCATCCAATGGAGTAACAAAAATCTCAACAACAGACTACCTTCCATAATGACAAGGCTACCATCCATTGTAGTGACAAACATTTCGACAATGACTACCATCCATTGGAGTAACAAAAATCTTGAAAACATACTACCTTCCATAATGAAAAGTCCACAATCTATTATAGTAACAAAAATATCGACAATAGACTACCTTTCATAATGACAAGGCTACCGTCCATTGGAATAACAAAAATCTCGACAACGGACTACGTTCCATAGTGACAAGGCTACCATCCCTTAGAGTAACAAAAATATCGACAATAGACTACCTTCCATAATGACATGGCTACCATCCATTGGAGTAACAAAGATATAAACAACATACTACCTTCCATAATGACCAGGCTACCATCCCTTAGAGGAACAAAAATCATGACAACAGACTACCTTCCATAATGACAAGGCTACCATCCATTGGAATAACAAAAATATCGACAACACACTACCTTCCATAATGACAAGGCTACCATCCCTTAGAGTAACAAAAATCTCGACAATAGACTACCTTCCATAATGACAAGGCTACCATCCATTGGAGTAAGAAAGATATCGACAACATACTACCTTCTATAATGACAAGGATACAACCCATTGGAGTAACAAAAATCTCGAAAACAAAATACCTTTCATAATGTATAGGTTACCATCCATTGGAGTAAGAAAGATATCGACAACAGACTACCTTCTATAACGACAAGGCTACAATCCATTGTAGTAACAAAAATTTAGACAATAGACTACCTTCCATAATGACAAGGCTACCATCCATTGTAGTAACAAAAATCTCGACAACAAACTACCTTCCATGTTGACAAGGGTACCATAATTGGAGAAACAAAAATATCCACAAGAGACTACCTTCCATAATGACAAGGCTACAATCCATTGGAGTATAAAAAATATCGACAAACCACAACCATCCATAATGATAAGGCTACCATCCATTGGAGTAACAAAGATATCGACAACATACTACCTTCCATAATGACAAGGCTACCATCCCTTAGAGTAACAAAAATCATGACAACAAACTACCTTCCATAATGACAAGGCTATCATCCATTGGAATAACAAAAATTTTGACAACAAACTACCTTCCATAATGACAAGGCTACCATCCATTGTAGTAACAAAAATCTCGACAATAGACTACCTTCCATAATGACAAGGCTACCATCCATTGGAGTAACGAAAATCTCGACAATAGACTACCTTCCATAATGAAAAGGATACAATCCATTATAGTAACAAAAATCTCGACAACAGACTACCTTCCATAATCACAAGGCTACCATCCATTTTAGTAACGAAAATCTCGATAATAGACTACCTTTCATAGTGACAAGGCTACCATCCATTGGAGTAACAAAGATATCGACAACATACTACCTTCCATAATGACAAGGCTACCATCCATTGGAGTAAGAAAAATCACGACAACAGACTACCTTCCATAATGACAAGGCTATCATCCATTGGAATAACAAAAACATCGACAACAGACTACCTTCCATAATGACAAGGCTACCATCCATTGGAGTAAAAAAGATTTCGACAACATACTACCTTCCATAATGACAAGGCTACCATCCATTGGAGTAACAAAAATATCGATAACATACTACCTTCCATAACGACAAGGCTACAATCCATTAGAATAACAAAAATCTCGACAACAGACTACCTTCCATAATGACAAGGCTACCATCCATTCGAGTAACAAAAATATCGATAACATACTACCTTCCATAACGACAAGGCTACAATCCATTAGAATAACAAAAATCTCGACAACAGACTACCTTCCATAATGACTAGGCTACCATCCATTGGAGTAAGAAAGATATCGATAACACACTACCTTCCACAATGATAAGGCGACCATCCCTTAGAGTAACAAAAATCTCGACAACAGACTACCTTACATAATGACAAGGCTACCATCCATTGGAGTAACAAAGATATAAACAACATACTACCTTCCATAATGACAAGGCTACCATCCATTGTAGTACCAAAAATCTCGACAATAAACTACCTTCCATAATGACAAGGCTACCATCCATTGGAATAACAAAAATCTCGACAATAGACTACCTTCCTTAATGACAAGGCTACCATCCATTGTTGTAACAAAAATCTGGACAACAGAGTACCTTCCATAATGACAAGGCTACCATCCCTTAGAGTAACAAAAATCATGACAACCGACTACCTTACATAATGACAAGGCTACCATCCATTGGAATAACAAAAATATCGACAACACACTACCTTCCATAATGACAAGGCTACCATCCAATGGAGTAACAAAAATCTCAACAACAGACTACCTTCCATAATGACAAGGCTACCATCCATTGTAGTGACAAACATTTCGACAATAGACTACCATCCATTGGAGTAACAAAAATCTTGAAAACATACTACCTTCCATAATGAAAAGTCCACAATCTATTATAGTAACAAAAATATCGACAATAGACTACCTTTCATAATGACAAGGCTACCGTCCATTGGAATAACAAAAATCTCAACAACCGACTACGTTCCATAGTGACAAGGCTACCATCCCTTAGAGTAACAAAAATATCGACAATAGACTACCTTCCATAATGACAAGGCTACCATCCATTGGAGTAACAAAGATATAAACAACATACTACCTTCCATAATGACAAGGCTACCATCCCTTAGAGTAACAAAAATCATGACAACAGACTACCTTCCATAATGACAAGGCTACCATCCATTGGAATAACAAAAATATCGACAACACGCTACCTTCCATAATGAAAGGGTACCATCCAATGGAGTAAAAAAAATCTCAACAATAGACAACCTTCCATAATGAGAAGTCTACCATCCATTGGAGTACCAAAAATATGAACAACAGACTATTGTCCTTAATGACAAGGCTACCATCCATTGAGTAACTGAAATCACAACGACAGACTACCTTCAATAATGACAAGGCTACCATCCATTGCAGTAACAAAAATATCGACAATAGACTACCTTCCATAATGACAAGGCTACCATCCATTATTGTAACAAAAATCTGGACAATAAACTACCTTCCATACTGACAAGGCTACCGTCCATTGGAGTAACAAAAATATCGACAACATACTACCATCCATAATGACAAGGCTACCATCCCTTAGAGTAACAAAAATCTAGACAACAGACTACCTTCCATAATGACATGGCTACCATCCATTGGAGTAAAAAAGATATCGACAACATACTACCTTCCATAATGACAAGGCTACCATCCCTTAGAGTAACAAAAATCATGACAAATGACTACCTTCCATAATGACAAGGCTACCATCCATTGGAATAACAAAAATATCGACGACACACTACCTTCCATAATGACAAGGCTACCATCCCATGCAGTAACAAAAATCTCGACAACAGACTACCTTCCATAATGACAAGGCTACCATCCATTGTTGTAACAAAAATCTGAACAACCAACTACCTTCCATAATGACAAGGTTACCATCCATTGGAGTAACAAAAATATCAACAAGAGACTACCTTCCATAATGATAAGACTACCATCCATTGGAATAACAAAAATCTCGACAACAAAATACCTTCCATAATGACAAGGCTACCATCCATCGGAGTAAGAAAAATCATGACAAAAGACTACCTTCCATAATGACAAGGCTACCATCCATTGGAGTAACAAAAATCTCGACAATAGACTACCTTCCATAATGACTAGGCTACCGTCCATTGGAGTAACAAAGATATCGACAACATACTACCTTCCATAATGACGAGGATACAATCCATTATAGAAACAAAAATCTTGATAACAGACTACCTTCCATAGTGACAATGCTACCATCGTTGGAGTAATAAAAATCTCGACAACAGATCATATTCCATAATGACAAGGCTAGAATCCATTGTAGTAACAAAAATCTTGATAATAGACTACCTTTCATAATGACAAGTCTACCATCCATTGGAGTAACAAATATCTGAACAACAGACTACCTTCCATAATGATAAGGCTACCATCCATTGGAGTAACAAAAATCACAATGTTAGACTACCTTCCATAATGACAAGGCTACCATCCATTAAAGTAACAAAAATTGGGAAAATAGACTACCTTCCATAATGACAAGGCTTCCATTCATTGGAGTAACAAAAATATCAACCAGAGACTACCTTCCATAATGACAAGGCTACCATCCATTGGAACAACAAAAATCTCGACAACAAACTACCTTCTATAAAGACAAGGCTACCATCCATCGGAGTAAGAAAAATCATGACAAAAGACTACCTTCCATAATGACAAGGCTACCATCCATTGGAATAACAAAAATCTCGACAACAAACTACCTTCCATAATAACAAGGCTACCATCCAATGGAGTAACAAAAATCTCGACAATAGACTACCTTCAATAATGAAAAGGCTACCATCCTTTGGAGTAACAAAAATCTCGACAACAAACTACCTTCCATAATGACAAGGGTACCATCCATTGGAGTAAAAAAAATCTCTACAAGAGACTATCTTCCATAATGAAAAGTCTACAATCCATTGGAATAAAAAAAATCTTGACAACAGACTACCTTCCATAATGACAAGGCTACAATCCAATGGAGTAACAAAAATATAGATAACAAACTACCTTCCATAATGGCAAATCTACCATCCACTGGAGTAACAAAAATCTGAACAATAGACTACCTTCCATAATGACAAGGCTACCATCCATTGGAGTAACAAAAATCAAAACGACAGACAATTTTCCATAATGACAAGGCTACTATCCATTTGAGTAATAAAAATCGAGACAACATACTACCTTCCATAATGACAAGGCTACAATCTATTATAGTAACAAAAATCTCGACAAGAGACTACGTTCCATAACGACAAGGCTACCATCCCTAAGAGTAACAAAAATCTCGACAACAAACTAGCTTCCATAATGACAAGGCTACCATCCATTGGAGTAACAAAGATATAAACAACATACTACCTTCCATAATGACAAGGCTACCATCCATTGTAGTAACAAAAATCTCGAGAATAGACTACCTTCCATAATGACAAGGCTACCATCCATTGGAGTAACAAAAATCTCGACAATAGACTACCTTCCTTAATAACAAGGCTACCATCCATTATTGTAACAAAAATCTGGACAACAGACTACCTTCCATAATGACAAGGCTACCATCCCTTAGAGTAACAAAAATCATGACAACAGACTACCTTACATAATGACAAGGCTACCATCCATTGGAATAACAAAAACATCGACAACACACTACCTTCCATAATGACAAGGCTACCATCCAATGGAGTAACAAAAATCTCAACAACAGACTACCTTCCATAATGACAAGGCTACCATCCATTGTAGTGACAAACATTTCGACAATAGACTACCATCCATTGGAGTAACAAAAATCTTGAAAACATACTACCTTCCATAATGAAAACTCCACAATCTATTATAGTAACAAAAATATCGACAATAGACTACCTTTCATAATGAAAAGGCTACCGTCCATTGGAATAACAAAAATCTTGACAACCGACTACGTTCCATAGTGACAAGGCTACCATCCTTTAGAGTAACAAAAATATCGACAACAGACTACCTTCCATAATGACAAGGCTATGATCCATTGGAGTAACAAAGATATCGACAACATACTACCTTCCATAATGATAAGGCTACCATCCCTTAGAGTAACAAAAATCATGACAACAGACTACCTTCCATAATGACAAGGCTACCATCCATTGGAATAAATAAAATATCGACAACACACTACCTTCCATAATGACAAGGGTACCATCCAATGGAGTAAAAAAATCTCAACAATAGACTACCTTCCATAATGAGAAGTCTACCATCCATTGGAGTACCAAAAATCTGAACAACAGACTATTGTCCTTAATGACAAGGCTACCACCCATTGGAGTAACTGAAATCACAACGACAGAATACCTTCAATAATGACAAGGCTACCATCCATTGTAGTAACAAAAATATCGACAACAGACTACCTTCCATAATGACAAGGCTACCATCCATTGTTGTAACAAAAATCTGAACAATAAACTACCTTCCAGAATGACAAGGCTACCGTCCATTGGAGTAAGAAAAATATCGACAACATACTACCATCCATAATGACAAGGCTACCATCCCTTAGAGTAACAAAAATCTAGACAACAGACTAGCTTCCATAATGACAGGGCTACCATCCATTGGAGTAACAAAGATATCGACAACATACTACCTTCCATAATGACAAGGCTACCATCCCTTAGAGTAACAAAAATCATGACAAATGACTACCTTCCATAATGACAAGGCTACCATCCATTGGAATAACAAAAATATCGACGACACACTACCTTCCATAATGACAAGGCTACCATCCCATGCAGTAACAAAAATCTCGACAACAGACTACCTTCCATAATGACAAGGCTACCATCCATTGTTGTAACAAAAATCTGGTCAACAAACTACCTTCCATAATGACAAGGTTACCATCCATTGGAGTAACAAAAATATCAACAAGAGACTACCTTCTATAATGAAAAGGCTACCATCCATTGGAATAACAAAAATCTCGACAACAAAATACCTTCCATAATGACAAGGCTACCATCAATCGGAGTAAGAAAAATCATGACAAAAGACTACCTTCCATAATGACAAGGCTACCATCCATTGGAGTAACAAAAATCTCTACAATAGACTACCTTCCATAATGACTAGGCTACCGTCCATTGGAGTAACAAAGATATCGACAACATACTACCTTCCATAATGACGAGGATACAATCCATTATAGCAACAAAAATCTTGATAACAGACTACCTTCCATAGTGACAAGGCTACCATCCGTTGGAGTAATAAAAATCTCGACAACAGATCATATTCCATAATGACAAGGCTACAATCCATTGTAGTAACAAAAATCTTGACAATAGACTACCTTTCATAATGACAAGTCTACCATCCATTGGAGTAACAAATATCTGAACAACATACTACCTTCCAAAATGATAAGGCTTCCATCCATTGGAGTAACAAAAATATCAACAAGAGACTACCTTCCATAATGACAAGGCTACCATCCATTGGAATAACAAAAATCTCGACAACAAACTACCTTCTATAATGACAAGGCTACCATCCATCGGAGTAAGAAAAATCATGACATAAGACTACCTTCCATAATGACAAGGCTACCATCCATTGGAATAACAAAAATCTCGACAACAAACTACCTTCCATAATGACAAGGCTACCATCCAATGGAGTAACAAAAATCTCGACAACAGACTACCTTCAATAATGACAAGGCTACCTTCCATTGGAGTAACAAAAATCTCAACAACAAACTACCTTCCATAATGAGAAGGGTACCATCCATTGGAGTAATAAAAATCTCTACAAGAGACTATCTTCCATAATGAAAAGTATACAATCCATTGGAATAACAAAAATCTCGACAACAGACTACCTTCCATAATGACAAGGCTACAATCCAATGGAGTAACAAAAATATCGATAACAAACTACCTTCCATAATGACAAATCTACCATCCACTGGAGTAACAAAAATCTGAACAATAGACTACCTTCCATAACGACAAGGCTACCATCCATTGGAGTAACAAAAATCAAAACGACAGACAATTTTCCATAATGACAAGGCTACTATCCATTTGACTAATAAAAATCGGGACAACATACTACCTTCCATAATGACAAGGCTAAAATCTATTATAGTAACAAAAATCTCGACAAGAGACTACGTTCCATAACGACAAGGCTACCATCCCTTTGAGTAACAAAAATCTCGACAACAGACTACCTTCCATAATGACAAGGCTACCATCCATTGGAGTAACAAAGATATAAACAACATACTACCTTCCATAATGACAAGGCTACCATCCATTGTATTAACAAAAATCTCGACAATAGACTACCTTCCATAATGACAAGGCTACCATCCATTGGAGTAACAAAAATATCGACAACAGACTACCTTCCTTAATGACAAGGCTACCATCCATTGTTGTAATAAAAATTTGGACAACAGACTACCTTCCATAATGACAAGGCTACCATCCCTTAGAGTAACAAAAATCATGACAACAGACTACCTTACATAATGACAAGGCTACAATCCATTGGAATAACAAAAATGTCGACAACACACTACCTTCCACAATGACAAGGCTACCATCCAATGGAGTAACAAAAATCTCAACAACAGACTACCTTCCATAATGACAAGGCTACCATCCATTGTAGTGACAAACATTTCGACAATAGACTACCATGCATTGGAGTAACAAAAATCTTGAAAACATACTACCTTCCATAATGAAAATTCCACAATCTATTATAGTAACAAAAATATCGACAATAGACTACCTTTCATAATGAAAAGGCTACCGTCCATTGGAATAACAAAAATCTTGACAACCGACTACGTTCCATAGTGACAAGGCTACCATCCTTTAGAGTAACAAAAATATCGACAACAGACTACCTTCCATAATGACAAGGCTATGATCCATTGGAGTAACAAAGATATCGACATCATACTACCTTCCATAATGACAAGGCTACCATCCCTTAGAGTAACAAAAATCATGACAACAGACTACCTTCCATAATGACAAGGCTACCATCCATTGGAATAACAAAAATATCGACAACATACTACCTTCCATAATGAAAAGGGTACCATCCAATGGAGTAAAAAAATCTCAACAATAGACTAACTTCCATAATGAGAAGTCTACCATCCATTGGAGTACCAAAAATCTGAACAACAGACTACTGTCCTTAATGACAAGGCTATCATCCATTGGAGTAATTGAAATCACAACGGCAGACTACCTTCAATAATGACAAGGCTACAATCCATTGCAGTAACAAAAATATCGACAACAGACTACCTTCCATAATGACAAGGCTACCATCCATTGTTGTAACAAAAATATCAACAATAGACTACCTTTCATAATGACAAGGCTACCGTCCATTGGAGTAACAAAAATCTCGACAACCGACTATGTTGCATAGTGACAACGCTACCATCCCTTAGAGTAACAAAAATCTAGATAATAGATTACCTTCCATAATGACAAGCCTACCATCCATTGGAGTAACAAAGATATTGACAACATACTACCTTCCATAATGACAAGGCTACCATCCCTTAGAGTAACAAAAATCATGACAACAGACTACCTTCCATAATGACAAGGCTACCATCCATTGGAATAACAAAAATATCGACAATACACTACCTTCCATAATGACAAGGGTACCATCCAATGGAGTAAAAAAAATATCAACAATAGACTACCTTCCATAATGAGAAGTCTACCATCCATTGGAGTACCAAAAATCTGAACAACAGACTACTGTCCTTAATGACAAGGCTACTATCCATTGGAGTAACTAAAATCACAACAACAGACTACCTTCAATAATGACAAGGCTACCATCCATTGCAGTAACAAAAATATCGACAACAGACTACCTTCCATAATAACAAGGCTACCATCCATTGTTGTAACAAAAATCTGGACAATAGACTACCTTCCATAATGACAAGGCTACCGTCCATTGGAGTAACAAAAATATTGACAACATACTACCATCCATAATGACAAGGCTACCATCCCTTAGAGTAACAAAAATCTAGACATCAGACTACCTTTCATAATGACAAGGCTAAAATCTATTATAGTAATAAAAATCTCGACAAGAGACTACGTTCCATAACGACAAGGCTACCATCCCTTAGAGTAACAAAAATCTCGACAACAGACTACCTTCCATAATGACTAAGATACCATCCATTGGAGTAACCAAGATTACGACAACAGACTACCTTCCATAACGACAAGGCTACAATCCATTGTAGTAACAAAAATCTCGACAACAAACTACCTTCCATAATGACAAGACTACCATCCATTGTAGTAACAAAAATCTCGACAATAGACTACCTTCCATAATGATAAGGCTACCATCCATTGGAGTAATAAAAATCTCGACAACAAACTACCTTCCATAATGACAAGGCTACCATCCATTGGAGTAACTAATTTCTCCACAACAGACTACCATCCATAATGACTAGGCTACCATCCATTGGAGTAACAAAGTTATCGACAAAAGACTACCTTCCATAACGACAAGGCTACAATCCATTGTAGTAACAAAAATCTCGATAACAAACTACCTTCCATAATGACAAGACTACCATCCATTGTAGTAACAAAAATCTCGACAATAGACTACCTTCCATAATGACAAGGCTACCATCCATTGGAGTAACAAAAATCTTGACAACAAACTACCTTCCATAATGAAAAGGCTACCATCCATTGGAATAACAAAAATATCGACAACACACTACCTTCCATAATGACAAGGCTACCATCCCTTAGAGTAACCAAAATATCGGCAATAGACTACCTTCCATAATGACTAGGCTTCCATCCATTTGAGTAAAAAAGATATCGACAATAGACTACCTTCCACAACGACCAGGCTACAATCTATTGTAGTAACAAAAATCTCGACAATAGAATACCTTCCATAATGACAAGACTACCATCCATTGTAGTAACAAAAATCTCGACAATAGACTACCTTCCATAATGACAAGGCTACCATCCATTGGAGTAACTAAAATCTAGACAACAGACTACCTTCCATAATTACTAGGCTACAATCCATTGGAGTTACAAAGATATCGACAACAGACTACCTTCCATAACGACAAGGCTACAATCCATTGTAGTAACAAAAATCTCAATAATAGAATACCTTCCATAATGACAAGACTACCATCCATTGTAGTAACAAAAATCTCGACAATAGACTACCTTCCATAATGACAAGGCTACCATCCATTGGAGTAACAAAAATCTCGATAACAAACTACCTTCCATTATGACAAGGCTACCATCCATTGAAATAACAAAAATATCGACAATACACTACCTTCCATAATGACAAGGCTACCATCCCTTACAGAAACAAAATCTCGACAACAGACTACCTTCCATAATGACTAGGCATCCATCCATTGGAGTAACAAAGATATCGGCAACAAACTACCTTCCATAACGACAAGGCTACAATCCCTTAGAGTAACAAAAATCACGTCAAAAGACTACCTTCCATAATGAAAAGGTTACCATCCATTGGAGTAACAAAGATATTGACAACATACTAACTTCCATAATGACAAGTCTACCATCCCTTAGAGTAATAAAAATCACGACAACACACTACCTTCCATAATGACAAGTCTAACATCCATTTGTGTAACGAAATCTCAACAATAAAATACCTTCCATAATGACAAGGCTACATTCCATTGGAGTAACAAAAATCACGACAATAGACTACCTTCTGTAATGACAAGGCTACCATCCATTGGAATAACAAAAATATCGACAACACTCTACCTTCCATAATGACAAGGCTACCATCCAATGGAGTAACAAAAATCTCGACAACAGACTACCTTCCATAATGACTAAGATACCATCCATTGGAGTAACCAAGATATCGAGAAAAGACTACCTTCCATAATGAAAATGCTACAATCCATTGTAGTAACAAAAATCTCGAAAACAGACTACCTTCCACAATGACAAGGCTACCATCCATTGGAGTAAAGAAAATCTCGACAACAGACTACCTTCCATAATGACAAGGCTACCATCCATTGGAATAAAAAAATATCGAAAACACACTACCTTCCATAATGACTAGGCTTCCATCCATTGGAGTAACAAAGATATCGACAATAGACTACCTTCCATAACGACAAGGCTACAATCCATTGTAGTAACAAAAATCTCGACAATAGGGTACCTCACATAATGACAAGGCTACAATCCTTTAGAGTATAAGAAATCTCGACAATATACTACCTTCCATAATGACAAGGCTACCAACCATTGGAGTAACTAAAATCTCGATAATAGACTACCTTCCATAATGACTAGGCTACCATCCATTGTAGTAACAAAGATATCGACAAAAGACTACCTTCCATAACGACAAGGCTACAATCCATTGTAGTAACAAAAATCAAGACAAGAAACTACCTTCCATAATGACTAGACTACCATCCATTGTAGTAACAAAAATCTCGACAATAGACTACCTTCCATAATGACAAGGCTACCATTCATTGGAATAACAAAAATATCGACAACACACTACTTTCCATAATGACAAGGCTACCATCTCATAGAGAAACAAAAATCTCGACAACAGACTACCTTCCATAATGACTAGGCTACCATCCATTGGAGTAACAAAGATATCAACAACAAACTACCTTCCATAACGACAAGGCTACAATCCCTTATAGTAACAAAAATCACGACAAAAGACTACCTTCCATAATGAAAAGGTTACCATCCATTGGAGTAACAAAGATATCGACAACATACTACCTTCCATAATGACAAGGCTACCATCCCTTAGAGTAATAAAAATCACGACAACACATTACCTTCCATAATGACAAGTCTAACAACCATTGGTGTAACAAAAATATCAACAATAGAATACCTTCCATAATGACAAGGCTACCATCCATTGGAGTAACAAAAATCACGACAACAGACTACCTTCCATAATGACAAGGCTACCATCCATTGGAATAACAAAAATATCGACAACACTCTACCTTAAATAATGACAAGGCTACCATCCAATGGAGTAAAAAAAATCTCGACAACAGACTACCTTCCATAATGATTAGGATACCATCCATTGTAGTAACAAAAATCTCGACAATATACTACCTTCCGGAATGATAAGGCTACCATCCATTGGAGTAACAAAAATCTCGACAACAAACTACCTTCCATAATGACAACTCTACCATCCATTGGAATAACAACAATATCGACAACACACTACCTTCCATAATCACAAGGCTACCATCTAATGGAGTAACAAAAATCTCGACAACAGACTACCTTCCATAATGACTAGGATACCATTTATTGGAATAACAAAGATTCCAACAACAGACTACCTTCCATAACGACATGGCTACAATCCATTATAGTAACAAAAATCTCGACAACAGACTACCTTCCATAATGACAAGGCTACCATCCATTGTAGTAACAAAAATCTCGACAATAGACTACCTTCCATAATGATAAGGCTACCATCCATTGGAGTAACAAAAATCTCGACAACAGACTACCTTCCAAAATAACAAGGCTACCATCCATTGGAATAACAAAAATATAGGCGACACACTACCTTCCACAATGACAAGGCTGCCATCCCTTAGACTATCAAAAATCTCGACAACATACTACCTTCCATAATGACTAGGCTACCATCCATCGGAGTATCAAAGATATCGACAACAGACTACCTTCCATAACGACAAGGCTACAATCCACTGTAGTAACAAAAATCTCGACAACAGACTACCTTCCATAATGACAAGGCTACCATCCATTATAGTAACAAAAATCTTTACAATAGACTACCTTCCATGATGACAAGGCTACCATCCATTGGAGTAACAAAAAGCTCGACAATAGACTACGTTCCATAATGACAAGGCTACCCTCCATTGGAATAGCAAAAATATCGAAAACATACTACCTTCCATAATGACAAGGCTACCATCCCTTATAGTAACAAAAATCTCGACAACAGACTACCTTCCATAATAACTAGGCTACCATCCATTGGAGTAACTAAAATCTCGACAACAAACTACCTTCCATAATGACAAGGCTACCATCCATTGGAATAACAAAAATATCGACAACACACTACCTTCCATAATGACAAGGCTACCATCCCTTAGAATAACCAAAATCTCGACAACAGACTACCTTCCATAATGACTAGGCTTCCATCCATTGGAGTAACGAAGATGTCGACAACAGACTACCTTCCATAACGACAAGGATACGATCCCTTATAGTAAAAAAATATCGACAATAGACTACCTTCCATAATGAAAAGGTTACCATCCATTGGAGTAATAAAGATATCGACAACATACTACCTTCCATAATGACAAGGCTACCATCCCTTAGAGTAATAAAAATCACGACAACACACTACCTTCCATAGTGAGAAGTCTAACATCCATTGGTGTCACAAAAATCTCAACAATAGAATACCTTCCGTAATGATAAGGCTACCATCCATTGGAGTAAAAAAAATCATGACAACACACTACCTTCCATAATGACAAGGCTACCATCCATTGGAATAACAAAAATATCGGCAACACACTACCTTCCATAATGACAAGGCTACCATCCCTTAGACTAACAAAAATATCGACAACACACTACCTTCCATAATGACTAGGCTACCATCCATTATAGTAACAAAAATCTCGACAACAGACTACCTTCCATAATGACAAGACTACCATCAATTGTAGTAACAAAAATCTCGACAATAGACTACCTTCCATAATGACAAGGCTACCATCAATTGGAGTAACAAAAATATCGACAACAAACTACCTTCCATAATGATAAGGCTACCATCCATTGGATTAACAAAAATATCGACAACACACTACATTCCATAATAACAAGGCTACCATCCCTTAGAGAAACAAAAATCTCGACAACAGACTATCTTCCATAATGACTAGGATACCATCCATTAGAATAACAAAGATATCGACAACAGACTACCTTCCAAAACGACAAGGCTACAATCCTTTGTAGTAACAAAAATCTCGACAATAGACTACCTTCTATAATGACAAGGCTACAATCCATTGTAGTAACAAAAATCTCGACAATAGACTACCTTCCATAATGATAAGGCTACCATCCATTGGAGTAACAAAAATCTCTACAACAGACTACCTTCCATAATGACAAGGCTACCATCCCTTAGACTAACAAAAATCTCGACAACAGACTACCTTCCATAATGACTAGGCTACCATCCATTGGAGTAACAAAGATATCGACAACGGACTACCTTCCATAACGTCAAGGCTACAATCCATTATAGTAACAAAAATCTCGACAATAGACTGCCTTCCATAACGACAAGGCTACCATCCATTGGAGTAACAAAAATCTCGACAACAGACTACCTTCCATAATGGCAAGGCTACCATCCATTGGAGTAACAAAAATCTCGACAACAAACTACCTTCTATAATGATAAGGCTACCATCCATTGGAATAACAAAAATATCGATAACACACTACTTTCCATAAAAACAAGGCTACCATCCCTTAGGGAAACAAAAATGTCGACAATAGACTATCTTCCATAATGACTAGGATACCATCCATTGGAATAACAAAGATATCGACAACAGACTACCTTCCATAACGACAAGGCTACAATCCACTGTAGTAACAAAAATCTCGACAACAGACTACCTTCCATAATGACAAGGCTACCATCCATTATAGTAACAAAAATCTTTACAATAGACTACCTTCCATGATGACAAGGCTACCATCCATTGGAGTAACAAAAAGCTCGACAATAGACTACGTTCCATAATGACAAGGCTACCATCCATTGGAATAGCAAAAATATCGACAACATACTACCTTCCATAATGACAAGGCTACCATCCCTTATAGTAACAAAAATCTCGACAACAGACTACCTTCCATAATAACTAGGCTACCATCCATTGGAGTAACTAAAATCTCGACAACAAACTACCTTCCATAATGACAAGGCTACCATCCATTGGAATAACAAAAATATCGACAACACACTACCTTCCATAATGACAAGGCTACCATCCCTTAGAATAACCAAAATCTCGACAACAGACTACCTTCAATAATGACTAGGCTTCCATCCATTGGAGTAACAAAGATGTCGACAACAGACTACCTTCCATAACGACAAGGCTACGATCCCTTATAGTAAAAAAATATCGACAATAGACTACCTTCCATAATGAAAAGGTTACCATCCATTGGAGTAATAAAGATATCGACAACACACTACCTTCCATAATGACAAGGCTACCATCCCTTAGAGTAATAAAAATCACGATAACACACTACCTTCCATAATGAGAAGTCTAACATCCATTGGTGTCACAAAAATCTCAACAATAGAATACCTTCCGTAATGATAAGGCTACCATCCATTGGAGTAAAAAAAATCATGACAACACACTACCTTCCATAATGACAAGGCTACCATCCATTGAAATAACAAAAATATCGATAACAGACTACCTTCCAAAATGACAAGGCTACCATCCATTGGAATAACAAAAATATCGGCAACACACTACCTTCCATAATGACAAGGCTACCATCCCTTAGACTAACAAAAATATCGACAACACACTACCTTCCATAATGACTAGGCTACCATCCATTATAGTAACAAAAATCTCGACAACAGACTACCTTCCATAATGACAAGACTACCATTAATTGTAGTAACAAAAATCTCGACAATAGACTACCTTCCATAATGACAAAGCTACCATCAATTGGAGTAACAAAAATATCGACAACAAACTACCTTCCATAATGATAAGGCTACCATCCATTGGAATAACAAAAATATCGACAACACACTACATTCCATAATAACAAGGCTACCATCCCTTAGAGAAACAAAAATCTCGACAACGGACTATCTTCCATAATGACTAGGATACCATCCATTAGAATAACAAAGATATCGACAACAGACTACCTTCCAAAACGACAAGGCTACAATCCGTTGTAGTAACAAAAATCTCGACAATAGACTACCTTCCATAATGACAAGGCTACAATCCATTGTAGTAACAAAAATCTCGAAAATAGACTACCTTCCATAATGATAAGGCTACCATCCATTGGAGTAACAAAAATCTCTACAACAGACTACCTTCCATAATGACAAGGCTACCATCCATTGAAATAACAAAAATATCAGCAACACACTACCTTCCATAATGACAAGGCTACCATCCCTTAGACTAACAAAAATCTCGACAACAGACTACCTTCCATAATGACTAGGCTACCATCCATTGGAGTAACAAAGATATCGACAATGGACTACCTTCCATAACGTCAAGGCTAAAATCCATTATAGTAACAAAAATCTCGACAATAGACTGCCTTCCATAACGATAAGGCTACCATCCATTGGAGTAACAAAAATCTCGACAACAGACTACCTTCCAAAATGACAAGGCTGCCATCCATTGGAATAACAAAAATATCGGCAACACACTACCTTCCATAATGACAAGGCTACCATCCCTTAGACTAACACAAATCTCGACAAGATACTACCTTCCATAATGACTATGCTTCCATCCATTGCAGTAACAAAGATATCGACAACAGACTACCTTCCATAACGACAAGGCTACAATCCATTTTAGTAACAAAAATCTCGACAACAAACTATCTTCCATAATGACAAGGCTACCATCCATTGTAGTAACAAAAATCTCGACAATAGACTACCTTCCATAATGGCAAGGCTACCATCCATTGGAGTAACAAAAATCTCGACAACAAACTACCTTCTATAATGATAAGGCTACCATCCATTGGAATAACAAAAATATCGATAACACACTACTTTCCATAATAACAAGGCTACCATCCCTTAGAGAAACAAAAATGTCGACAACAGACTATCTTCCATAATGACTAGGATACCATCCATTGGAATAACAAAGATATCGACAACAGACTACCTTCCATAACGACAAGGCTACAATCCATTGTAGTTACAAAAATATCGACAACAGACTACCTTCCATAATGACAAGACTACCATCAATTGTAGTAACAAAAATCTCGACAATAGACTACCTTCCATAATGACAAGGCTACCATCCATTGGAGTAACAAAAATATTGACAATAAACTACCTTCCATAATGATAAGGCTACCATCCATTGGAATAACAAAAATATCGACAACACACTACATTCCATAATAACAAGGCTACCATCCCTTAGAGAAACAAAAATCTCGACAACAGACTATCTTCCATGATGACTAGGATACCATCCATTAGAATAACAAAGATATCGACAATAGACTACCTTCCAAAACGACAAGGCTACAATCCGTTGTAGTAACAAAAATCTCGACAATAGACTACCTTCCATAATGACAAGGCTACAATCCATTGTAGTAACAAAAATCTCGACAATAGACTACCTTCCATAATGATAAGGCTACCATCCATTGGAGTAACAAAAATCTCTACAACAGACTACCTTCCATAATGACAAGGCTACCATCCATTGAAATAACAAAAATATCAGCAACACAATACCTTCCATAATGACAAGGCTACCATCCCTTAGAATAACAAAAATCTTGACAACAAACTACCTTCCATAATGACTAGGCTACCATCCATTGGAGTAACAAAGATATCGACAATGGACTAACTTCCATAACGTCAAGGCTACAATCCATTATAGTAACAAAAATCTCGACAATAGACTGCCTTCCATAACGATAAGGCTACCATCCATTGGAGTAACAAAAATCTGGACAACAGACTACCTTCCAAAATGACAAGGCTGCCATCCATTGGAATAACAAAAATATCGGCAACACACTACCTTCCATAATGACAAGGCTACCATCCCTTAGACTAACAAAAATCTCGACAACATACTACCTTCCATAATGACTAGGCTACCATCCATTGCAGTAACAAAGATATCGACAACAGACTACCTTCCATAACGACAAGGCTACAATCCATTTTAGTAACAAAAATCTCGACAACAGACTACCTTCCATAATGACAAGACTACCATCCATTGTAGTAACAAAAATATCGACAATAGACTACCTTCCATAATGGCAAGGCTACCATCCATTGGAGTAACAAAAATCTCAACAACAAACTACCTTCCATAATGATAAGGCTACCATCCATTGGAATAACAAAAATATCGACAACACACTACTTTCCATAATAACAAGGCTACCATCCCTTAGAGAAACAAAAATGTCGACAACAGACTATCTTCCATAATGACTAGGATACCATCCATTGGAATAACAAAGATATCGACAACAGACAACCTTCCATAACGATAAGGCTACAATCCATTGTAGTTACAAAAATCTCGACAATAGACTACCTTCCATAATGACAAGGCTACCATCCATTGAAATAACAAAAATATTGACAACACACTACCTTCCATAATGACAAGGCTACCATCCCTTAGACTAACAAAAATCTCGACAACAGACTACCTTCCATAATGACTAGGCTACCATCCGTTGGAGTAACAAAGATATCGACAACAGACTACCTTCCATAACGACAAGGGTACAATCTATTGTAGTAACAAAAATCTCGACAATAGACTACCTTCCATAATGACAAAGCTACCATCCATTGTAGTAAAAAAAATATCGACAATAGAATACCTTCCATGATGACAAGGTTACCATCCATTGGAGTAACAAAAATCTCGACAACAGACTACCTTCCATAATGACAAGGCTACCATCCTTTGGAATAACAAAAATATCGACAACACACTACCTTCCATAATGACAAGGCTATCATCCCTTAGAGTAACAAAAATCTCAACAACAGACTACCTTCCATAATGACTAGGCTACCATCCATTGGAGTAACAAAGATATCGACAACAGACTACCTTCCATAACGACTAGGCTACCATCCATTGGAGTAACAAAGATATCGACAACAGACTACCTTCCATAATGACAAGGCTACCATCCATTGTAGTAACAAAAATCTTGACAACAGACTACCTTCCATAAGGATAAGGCTACCATCCATTGGAGTAACAAAAATCTCGACAACAGACTACCTTCCATAATGACAAGGCTACCATCCATTGAAATAACAAAAATATCGGCAACACACTACCTTCCATAATGACAAGGCTACCATCCCTTAGACTAACAAAAATCTCGACAACAGACTACATTCCATAATGACTAGGCTACCATCCATTGGAGTAACAAAGATATCGATAACAGACTACCTTCCATAATGTCAAAGCTACAATCCATTATAGTAACAAAAATCTCGACAATAGACTGCCTTCCATAATGATAAGGCTACCATCCATTAGAGTAACAAAAATCCCGACAACAGACTACCTTCCAAAATGACAAGGCTACCATCCATTGGAATAACAAAAATATCGGCAACACACTACCTTCCATAATGACAAGGCTACCATCCCTTAGACTAACAAAAATATCGACAACAGACTACCTTCCATAACGACAAGGCTACAATCAATTGTAGTAACAAAAATCTCGATAACAGACTACCCTCCATAATGACAAGACTACCATCCATTGTAGTAACAAAAATCTCGACAATAGACTACCTTCCATAATGACAAGGCTACCATCCATTGGAGTAACAAAAATCTCGACAACAAACTACCTTCCATAATGATAAGGCTACCATCCATTGGAATAACAAAAATATCAACAACACACTACTTTCCATAATAACAAGGCTACCATCCCTTAGAGAAACAAAAATGTCGACAACAGACTATCTTCCATAATGACTAGGATACCATCCATTGGAATAACAAAGATATCGACAACAGACTACCTTCCATAACGACAAGGCTACAATCCATTGTAGTTACAAAAATATCGACAATAGACTACCTTCCATAATGACAAGGCTACCATCCATTGTAGTAACAAAAATCTCGACAATAGACTACCTTCCATAATGATAAGGCTACCATCCATTGGAGTAACAAAAATCTCGACAACAGACTACCTTCCATAATGAAAAGACTACCATCCATTGAAATAACAAAAATATCGGCAACACACTACCTTCCATAATGACAAGGCTACCATCCCTTAGACGAACAAAAATCTCGACAACAGACTACCTTCCATAATGACTAGGCTACCATCTGTTGGAGTAACAAAGATATCGACAACAGACTACCTTCCATAACGTCAAGGCTACAATCCATTATAGTAACAAAAATCTCGACAATAGACTGCCTTCCATAATGATAAGGCTACCATCCATTGGAGTAACAAAAATCTCGACAACTGACTACCTTCCAAAATGACAAGGCTACCATCCATTGGAATAACAAAAATATTGGCAACACACTACCTTCCATAATGACCAGGCTACCATCCCTTAGACTAACAAAAATCTCGACAACACACTACCTTCCATAATGACTAGGCTACCATCCATTGGAGTAACAAAGATATCGACAATAGACTACATTCCATAACGACAACGCTAAAATCCATTGTAGTAACAAAAATCTCAACAATAGACTACCTTCCATAATGACAAAGTTACCATCCATTGTAGTAACAAAAATCTCGACAAAAGAATACCTTCCATGATGACAAGGCTACCATCCATTGGAGTAACAAAAATCTCGACAACAGACTACCTTCCATAATGACAAGGCTACCATCCATTGGAATAACAAAAATATCGACAACACCCTACCTTCCATAATGACAAGGCTATCATCCCTTAGAGTTACAAAAATCTCAACAACAGACTACCTACCATAATGACTAGGCTACCATCCATTGGAGTAACAAAGATATCGACAACAGACTACCTTCCATAACGACTAGGCTACCATCCATTGGAGTAACAAAGATATCAACAACAGACTACCTTCCATAATGACAAGGCTACCATCCATTGTAGTAACAAAAATCTCGAAAACAGACTACCTTCCATAAGGATAAGGCTACCATCCATTGGAGTAACAAAAATCTCGACAACAGACTACCTTCCATAATGACAACGCTACCATCCATTGAAATAACAAAAATATCGGCAACACACTACCTTCCATAATGACAAGGCTACCATCCCTTAGACTAACAAAAATCTCGACAACAGACTACCTTCCATAATGACTAGGCTACCATCCATTGGAGTAACAAAGATATCGATAATAGACTACCTTCCATAATGTCAAGGCTACAATCCATTATGGTAACAAAAATCTCGACAATAGACTGCCTTCCATAATGATAAGGCTACCATCCATTGGAGTAACAAAAATCTCGATAACAGACTACCTTCCAAAATGTCAGGGCTACCATCCATTGGAATAACAAAAATATCGGCAACACACTACCTTCCATAATGACAAGGCTACCATCCCTTAGACTAACAAAAATATCGACAACACACTACCTACCATAATGACTAGGCTACCATCCATTGTAGTAACAAAAATCTCGACAACAGACTACCTTCCATAATGACAAGACTACCATCCATTGTAGTAACAAAAATCTCGACAATAGACTACCTTCCATAATGACAAGGCTACCATCCATTGGAATAACAAAAATATCGACAACACACTACCTTCCATAATGATAAGGCTACCATCCATTGGAATAACAAAAATATCGACAACACACTACTTTCCATAATAACAAGGCTACAATCCCTTAGAGAAACAAAAATCTCGACAACAGAGTATCTTCCATAATGACTAGGATACTATCCATTAGAATAACAAAGATATCGACAACAGACTACCTTCCATAACGACAAGGCTAAAATCCATTGTAGTTACAAAAATCTCGAAAACAGACTACCTTCCATAATGAAAAGACTACCATCCATTGTAGTAACAAAAATCTCGACAATAGACTACCTTCCATAATGACAAGGCTACCATCCTTTGGAGTAAAAAAAATCTCGAGAACAAACTACCTTTCATAATGATAAGGCTACCATCCATTGGAATAACAAAAATATCGACAACACACTACTTTTAATAATAAGAAGGCTACGATCCCTCAGAGAAACAAAAATCTCGACAACAGACTATCTTCCATAATGACTAGGATACCATCCATTGGAATAACAAAGATATCGACAACAGACTACCTTCCATAACGACAAGGCTACAATCCATTGTAGTTACAAAAATCTCGACAACAAACTACCTTCCATAATGACAAGGCTACCATCCATTGGAGTAACAAAAATCTCGACAACAGACTACCTTCCATAATGACAAGGCTACCATCCATTGAAATAACAAAAATATCAACAACACACTACCTTCCATAATGACAAGGCTACCATCCCTTAGACTAACAAAAATCTTGACAACAGACTACCTTCCATAATGAATAGGCTACCATCCATTGGAGTAACAAAGACATCGACAACAGACTACCTTCTATAACGTCAAGGCTACAATCCATTATAGTAACAAAAATCTCGACAATAGACTGCCTTCCTTAATGATAAGGCTACCATCCATTGGAGTAACAAAAATCTCGACAACACACTACCTTCCATAATGACAACGCTACCATCCCTTAGACTAACAAAAATATCGACAACACACTACCTTCCATAATGAATAGGCTACCATCCATTGCAGTAACAAAGATATCGACAACAGACTACCATCCATAACGACAAGGCTACAATCCATTGTAATAACAAAAATCTCGATAACAGACTACCTTCCATAATGACAAGACTACCATCCATTGTAGTAACAAAAATCTCGACAATAGACTACCTTCCATAATGATAAGGCTACCATCCATTGGAGTAACAAAAATCTCGACAACTGACTACCTTCCAAAATGATAAGGCTACCATCCATTGGAATAACAAAAATATCGGCAACACACTACCTTCCATAATGACAAGGCTACCATCCCTTAGACTAACCAAAATCTCGACAACACACTACCTTCCATAATGACTAGGCTACCATCCATTGCAGTAACAAAGATATCGATAATAGACTACATTCCATAACGACAAGGCTACAATCCATTGTAGTAACAAAAATCTTGACAATAGACTACCTTCAATAATGACAAAGCTACCATCCATTGTAGTAACAAAAATTTCGACAATAGAATACCTTCCATGATGACAAGGCTTCCATCCATTAGAGTAACAAAAATCTCGACAACAGACTACCTTCCATAATGACAAGGCTACCAGCCATTGGAATAACAAAAATATCGAGAACACACTACCTTCAATAATGACAAGGCTATCATCCCTTAGAGTAACAAAAATCTCAACAATAGACTACCTTCCATAATGACTAGGCTACCATCCATTGGAGTAACAAAGATATCGACAACAGACTACCTTCCATAACGACTAGGCTACCATCCATTGGAGTAACAAAGATATCGACAACAGACTACCTTCCATAATGACAAGGCTACCATCCATTGTAGTAACAAAATTCTCGACAATAGACTGCCTTCAATAATGATAAGGCTACCATCCATTGGAGTAACAAAAATCTCGACAACTGACTACCTTCCAAAATGACAAGGCTACCATCCATTGGAATAACAAAAATATTGGCAACACACTACCTTCCATAATGACCAGGCTACCATCCCTTAGACTAACAAAAATCTCGACAACACACTACCTTCCATAATGACTAGGCTACCATCCATTGTAGTAACAAAAATCTCGACAACAGACTACCTTCCATAATGACAAGACTACCATCCATTGTAGTAACAAAAATCTCGACAATAGACTACCTTCCATAATGACAAGGCTACCATCCATTGGAATAACAAAAATATCGACAACACACTACCTTCCATAATGATAAGGCTACCATCCATTGGAATAACAAAAATATCGACAACACACTACTTTCCATAATAACAAGGCTACAATCCCTTAGAGAAACAAAAATCTCGACAACAGAGTATCTTCCATAATGACTAGGATACTATCCATTAGAATAACAAAGATATCGACAACAGACTACCTTCCATAACGACAAGGCTAAAATCCATTGTAGTTACAAAAATCTCGAAAACAGACTACCTTCCATAATGAAAAGACTACCATCCATTGTAGTAACAAAAATCTCGACAATAGACTACCTTCCATAATGACAAGGCTACCATCCTTTGGAGTAAAAAAAATCTCGACAACAAACTACCTTTCATAATGATAAGGCTACCATCCATTGGAATAACAAAAATATCGACAACACACTACTTTTAATAATAAGAAGGCTACGATCCCTCAGAGAAACAAAAATCTCGACAACAGACTATCTTCCATAATGACTAGGATACCATCCATTGGAATAACAAAGATATCGACAACAGACTACCTTCCATAACGACAAGGCTACAATCCATTGTAGTTACAAAAATCTCGACAACAAACTACCTTCCATAATGACAAGGCTACCATCCATTGGAGTAACAAAAATCTCGACAACAGACTACCTTCCATAATGACAAGGCTACCATCCATTGAAATAACAAAAATATCAACAACACACTACCTTCCATAATGACAAGGCTACCATCCCTTAGACTAACAAAAATCTTGACAACAGACTACCTTCCATAATGAATAGGCTACCATCCATTGGAGTAACAAAGACATCGACAACAGACTACCTTCCATAACGTCAAGGCTACAATCCATTATAGTAACAAAAATCTCGACAATAGACTGCCTTCCTTAATGATAAGGCTACCATCCATTGGAGTAACAAAAATCTCGACAACACACTACCTTCCATAATGACAACGCTACCATCCCTTAGACTAACAAAAATATCGACAACACACTACCTTCCATAATGAATAGGCTACCATCCATTGCAGTAACAAAGATATCTACAACAGACTACCATCCATAACGACAAGGCTACAATCCATTGTAGTAACAAAAATCTCGATAACAGACTACCTTCCATAATGACAAGACTACCATCCATTGTAGTAACAAAAATCTCGACAATAGACTACCTTCCATAATGATAAGGCTACCATCCATTGGAGTAACAAAAATCTCGACAACAAACTACCTTCCATAATGACTAGGCTACCATCCATTGGAGTAACAAAGATATCGATAATAGACTACCTTCCATAATGTCAAGGCTACCATCCCTTAGACTAACCAAAATCTCGACAACACACTACCTTCCATAATGACTAGGCTACCATCCATTGCAGTAACAAAAATATCGATAATAGACTACATTCCATAACGACAAGGCTACAATCCATTGTAGTAACAAAAATCTTGACAATAGACTACCTTCAATAATGACAAAGCTACGATCCATTGTAGTAACAAAAATTTCGACAATAGAATACCTTCCATGATGACAAGGCTTCCATCCATTAGAGTAACAAAAATCTCGACAACAGACTACCTTCCATAATGACAAGGCTACCAGCCATTGGAATAACAAAAATATCGACAACACACTACCTTCAATAATGACAAGGCTATCATCCCTTAGAGTAACAAAAATCTCAACAACAGACTACCTTCCATAATGACTAGGCTACCATCCATTGGAGTAACAAAGATATCGACAACAGACTACCTTCCATAACGACTAGGCTACCATCCATTGGAGTAACAAAGATATCGACAACAGACTACCTTCCATAATGACAAGGCTACCATCCATTGTAGTAACAAAATTCTCGACAATAGACTGCCTTCAATAATGATAAGGCTACCATCCATTGGAGTAACAAAAATCTCGACAACTGACTACCTTCCAAAATGACAAGGCTACCATCCATTGGAATAACAAAAATATTGGCAACACACTACCTTCCATAATGACCAGGCTACCATCCCTTAGACTAACAAAAATCTCGACAACACACTACCTTCCATAATGACTAGGCTACCATCCATTGGAGTAACAAAGATATCGATAACAGACTACCTTCCATAACGACAACGCTAAAATCCATTGTAGTAACAAAAATCTCGACAATAGACTACCTTCCATAATGACAAGGCTACCATCCATTGGAGTAACAAAAATATCGACAACACACTACCTTCCATAATGATAAGGCTACCAACCATTGGAATAACAAAAATATCGACAACACACTACTTTCCATAATAACAAGGCTACAATCCCTTAGAGAAACAAAAATCTCGACAACAGACTATCTTCCATAATGACTAGGATACTATCCATTAGAATAACAAAGATATCGACAACAGACTACCTTCCATAACGACAAGGCTAAAATCCATTGTAGTTACAAAAATCTCGAAAACAGACTACCTTCCATAATGAAAAGTCTACCATCCATTGTAGTAACAAAAATCTCGACAATAGACTACCTTCCATAATGACAAGGCTACCATCCTTTGGAGTAAAAAAAATCTCGACAACAAACTACCTTTCATAATGATAAGGCTACCATCCATTGGAATAACAAAAATCTCGACAACACACTACTTTTAATAATAAGAAGGCTACGATCCCTCAGAGAAACAAAAATCTCGACAACAGACTATCTTCCATAATGACTAGGATACCATCCATTGGAATAACAAAGATATCGACAACAGACTACCTTCCATAACGACAAGGCTACAATCCATTGTAGTTACAAAAATCTCGACAACAAACTACCTTCCATAATGACAAGGCTACCATCCATTGGAGTAACAAAAATCTCGACAACAAACTACCTTCCATAATGACAAGGCTACCATCCATTGAAATAACAAAAATATCAACAACACACTACCTTCCATAATGACAAGGCTACCATCCCTTAGACTAACAAAAATCTTGACAACAGACTACCTTCCATAATGAATAGGCTACCATCCATTGGAGTAACAAAGACATCGACAACAGACTACCTTCCATAACGTCAAGGCTACAATCCATTATAGTAACAAAAATCTCGACAATAGACTGCCTTCCATAATGATAAGGCTACCATCCATTGGAGTAACAAAAATCTCGACAACACACTACCTTCCATAATGACAACGCTACCATCCCTTAGACTAACAAAAATATCGACAACACACTACCTTCCATAATGAATAGGCTACCATCCATTGCAGTAACAAAGATATCGACAACAGACTACCATCCATAACGACAAGGCTACAATCCATTGTAGTAACAAAAATCTCGATAACAGACTATCTTCCATAATGACAAGACTACCATCCATTGTAGTAACAAAAATCTCGACAATAGACTACCTTCCATAATGATAAGGCTACCATCCATTGGAGTAACAAAAATCTCGACAACTGACTACCTTCCAAAATGATAAGGCTACCATCCATTGGAATAACAAAAATATCGGCAACACACTACCTTCCATAATGACAAGGCTACCATCCCTTAGACTAACCAAAATCTCGACAACACACTACCTTCCATAATGACTAGGCTACCATCCATTGCAGTAACAAAGATATCGATAATAGACTACATTCCATAACGACAAGGCTACAATCCATTGTAGTAACAAAAATCTTGACAATAGACTACCTTCAATAATGACAAAGCTACCATCCATTGTAGTAACAAAAATTTCGACAATAGAATACCTTCCATGATGACAAGGCTTCCATCCATTAGATTAACAAAAATCTCGACAACAGACTACCTTCCATAATGACAAGGCTACCAGCCATTGCAATAACAAAAATATCGACAACACACTACCTTCAATAATGACAAGGCTATCATCCCTTAGAGTAACAAAAATCTCAACAACAGACTACCTTCCATAATGACTAGGCTACCATCCATTGGAGTAACAAAGATATCCACAACAGACTACCTTCCATAACGACTAGGCTACCATCCATTGGAGTAACAAAGATATCGACAACAGACTACCTTCCATAATGACAAGGCTACCATCCATTGTAGTAACAAAATTCTCGACAATAGACTGCCTTCCATAATGATAAGGCTACCATCCATTGGAGTAACAAAAATCTCGACAACTGACTACCTTCCAAAATGACAAGGCTACCATCCATTGGAATAACAAAAATATTGGCAACACACTACCTTCCATAATGACCAGGCTACCATCCCTTAGACTAACAAAAATCTCGACAACACACTACCTTCCATAATGACTAGGCTACCATCCATTGGAGTAACAAAGATATCGATAACAGACTACCTTCCATAACGACAACGCTAAAATCCATTGTAGTAACAAAAATCTCGACAATAGACTACCTTCCATAATGACAAAGTTACCATCCATTGTAGTAACAAAAATCTCGACAACAGAATACCTTCCATGATGACAAGGCTACCATCCATTGGAGTAACAAAAATCTCGACAACAGACTACCTTCCATAATGAAAAGGCTACCATCCATTGGAATAACAAAAATATCGACAACACCCTACCTTCCATAATGACAAGGCTATCATCCCTTAGAGTTACAAAAATCTCAACAACAGACTACCTACCATAATGACTAGGCTACCATCCATTGGAGTAACAAAGATATCGACAACAGACTACCTTCCATAACGACTAGGCTACCATCCATTGGAGTAACAAAGATATCAACAACAGACTACCTTCCATAATGACAAGGCTACCATCCATTGTAGTAACAAAAATCTCGACAACAGACTACCTTCCATAAGGATAAGGCTACCATCCATTGGAGTAACAAAAATCTCGACAACAGACTACCTTCCATAATGACAACGCTACCATCCATTGAAATAACAAAAATATCGGCAACACACTACCTTCCATAATGACAAGGCTACCATCCCTTAGACTAACAAAAATCTCGACAACAGACTACCTTCCATAATGACTAGGCTACCATCCATTGGAGTAACAAAGATATCGATAATAGACTACCTTCCATAATGTCCAGGCTACAATCCATTATGGTAACAAAAATCTCGACAATAGACTGCCTTCCATAATGATAAGGCTACCATCCATTGGAGTAACAAAAATCTCGATAACAGACTACCTTCCAAAATGTCAGGGCTACCATCCATTGGAAAAACAAAAATATCGGCAACACACTACCTTCCATAATGACAAGGCTACCATCCCTTAGACTAACAAAAATATCGACAACACACTACCTTCCATAATGACCAGGCTACCATCCATTGTAGTAACAAAAATCTCGACAACAGACTACCTTCCATAATGACAAGACGACCATCCATTGTAGTAACAAAAATCTCGACAATAGACTACCTTCCATAATGACAAGGCTACCATCCATTGGAGTAACAAAAATATCGACAACACACTACCTTCCATAATGATAAGGCTACCATCCATTGGAATAACAAAAATATCGACAACACACTACTTTCCATAATAACAAGGCTACAATCCCTTAGAGAAACAAAAATCTCGACAACAGACTATCTTCCATAATGACTAGGATACTATCCATTAGAATAACAAAGATATCGACAACAGACTACCTTCCATAACGACAAGGCTAAAATCCATTGTAGTTACAAAAATCTCGAAAACAGACTACCTTCCATAATGAAAAGACTACCATCCATTGTAGTAACAAAAATCTCGACAATAGACTACCTTCCATAATGACAAGGCTACCATCCTTTGGAGTAAAAAAAATCTCGACAACAAACTACCTTTCATAATGATAAGGCTACCATCCATTGGAATAACAAAAATCTCGACAACACACTACTTTTAATAATAAGAAGGCTACGATCCCTCAGAGAAACAAAAATCTCGACAACAAACTATCTTCCATAATGACTAGGATACCATCCATTGGAATAACAAAGATATCGACAACAGACTACCTTCCATAACGACAAGGCTACAATCCATTGTAGTTACAAAAATCTCGACAACAAACTACCTTCCATAATGACAAGGCTACCATCCATTGGAGTAACAAAAATCTCGACAACAGACTACCTTCCATAACGTCAAGGCTACAATCCATTATAGTAACAAAAATCTCGACAATAGACTGCCTTCCATAATGATAAGGCTACCATCCATTGGAGTAAAAAAAATCTCGACAACACACTACCTTCCATAATGACAACGCTACCATCCCTTAGACTAACAAAAATATCGACAACACACTACCTTCCATAATGAATTGGCTACCATCCATTGCAGTAACAAAGATATCGACAACAGACTACCATCCATAACGACAAGGCTACAATCCATTGTAGTAACAAAAATCTCGATAACAGACTACCTTCCATAATGAAAAGACTACCATCCATTGTAGTAACAAAAATCTCGACAATAGACTACCTTCCATAATGATAAGGCTACCATCCATTGGAGTAACAAAAATCTCGACAACTGACTACCTTCCAAAATGATAAGGCTACCATCCATTGGAATAACAAAAATATCGGCAACACACTACCTTCCATAATGACAAGGCTACCATCCCTTAGACTAACCAAAATCTCGACAACACACTACCTTCCATAATGACTAGGCTACCATCCATTGCAGTAACAAAGATATCGATAATAGACTACATTCCATAACGACAAGGCTACAATCCATTGTAGTAACAAAAATCTTGACAATAGACTACCTTCAATAATGACAAAGCTACCATCCATTGTAGTAACAAAAATTTCGACAATAGAATACCTTCCATGATGACAAGGCTTCCATCCATTAGAGTAACAAAAATCTCGACAACAGACTACCTTCCATAATGACAAGGCTACCAGCCATTGGAATAACAAAAATATCGACAACACACTACCTTCAATAATGACAAGGCTATCATCCCTTAGAGTAACAAAAATCTCAACAATAGACTACCTTCCATAATGACTAGGCTACCATCCATGGGAGTAACAAAGATATCGACAACAGACTACCTTCCATAATGACAAGGCTACCATCCATTGTAGTAACAAAAATCTCGACAACAGACTACCTTCCATAAGGATAAGGCTACCATCCATTGGAGTAACAAAAATCTCGACAACAGACTACCTTCCATAATGACAACGCTACCATCCATTGAAATAACAAAAATATCGGCAACACACTACCTTCCATAATGACAAGGCTACCATCCCTTAGACTAACAAAAATCTCGACAACAGACTACCTTCCATAATGACTAGGCTACCATCCATTGGAGTAACAAAGATATCGATAATAGACTACCTTCCATAATGTCCAGGCTACAATCCATTATGGTAACAAAAATCTCGACAATAGACTGCCTTCCATAATGATAAGGCTACCATCCATTGGAGTAACAAAAATCTCGATAACAGACTACCTTCCAAAATGTCAGGGCTACCATCCATTGGAAAAACAAAAATATCGGCAACACACTACCTTCCATAATGACAAGGCTACCATCCCTTAGACTAACAAAAATATCGACAACACACTACCTTCCATAATGACTAGGCTACCATCCATTGTAGTAACAAAAATCTCGACAACAGACTACCTTCCATAATGACAAGACTACCATCCATTGTAGTAACAAAAATCTCGACAATAGACTACCTTCCATAATGACAAGGCTACCATCCATTGGAGTAACAAAAATATCGACAACACACTACCTTCCATAATGATAAGGCTACCATCCATTGGAATAACAAAAATATCGACAACACACTACTTTCCATAATAACAAGGCTACAATCCCTTAGAGAAACAAAAATCTCGACAACATACTATCTTCCATAATGACTAGGATACTATCCATTAGAATAACAAAGATATCGACAACAGACTACCTTCCATAACGACAAGGCTAAAATCCATTGTAGTTACAAAAATCTCGAAAACAGACTACCTTCCATAATGAAAAGACTACCATCCATTGTAGTAACAAAAATCTCGACAATAGACTACCTTCCATAATGACAAGGCTACCATCCTTTGGAGTAAAAAAAATCTCGACAACAAACTACCTTTCATAATGATAAGGCTACCATCCATTGGAATAACAAAAATCTCGACAACACACTACTTTTAATAATAAGAAGGCTACGATCCCTCAGAGAAACAAAAATCTCGACAACAGACTATCTTCCATAATGACTAGGATACCATCCATTGGAATAACAAAGATATCGACAACAGACTACCTTCCATAACGACAAGGCTACAATCCATTGTAGTTACAAAAATCTCGACAACAAACTACCTTCCATAATGACAAGGCTACCATCCATTGGAGTAACAAAAATCTCGACAACAGACTACCTTCCATAATGACAAGGCTACCATCCATTGAAATAACAAAAATATCAACAACATGCTACCTTCCATAATGACAAGGCTACCATCCCTTAGACTAACAAAAATCTTGACAACAGACTACCTTCCATAATGAATAGGCTACCATCCATTGGAGTAACAAAGACATCGACAACAGACTACCTTCCATAACGTCAAGGCTACAATCCATTATAGTAACAAAAATCTCGACAATAGACTGCCTTCCATAATGATAAGGCTACCATCCATTGGAGTAAAAAAAATCTCGACAACACACTACCTTCCATAATGACAATGCTACCATCCCTTAGACTAACAAAAATATCGACAACACACTACCTTCCATAATGAATAGGCTACCATCCATTGCAGTAACAAAGATATCGACAACAGACTACCATCCATAACGACAAGGCTACAATCCATTGTAGTAACAAAAATCTCGATAACAGACTACCTTCCATAATGACAAGACTACCATCCATTGTAGTAACAAAAATCTCGACAATAGACTACCTTCCATAATGATAAGGCTACCATCCATTGGAGTAACAAAAATCTCGACAACTGACTACCTTCCAAAATGATAAGGCTACCATCCATTGGAATAACAAAAATATCGGCAACACACTACCTTCCATAATGACAAGGCTACCATCCCTTAGACTAACCAAAATCTCGACAACACACTACCTTCCATAATGACTAGGCTACCATCCATTGCAGTAACAAAGATATCGATAATAGACTACATTCCATAACGACAAGGCTACAATCCATTGTAGTAACAAAAATCTTGACAATAGACTACCTTCAATAATGACAAAGCTACCATCCATTGTAGTAACAAAAATTTCGACAATAGAATACCTTCCATGATGACAAGGCTTCCATCCATTAGAGTAACAAAAATCTCGACAACAGACTACCTTCCATAATGACAAGGCTACCAGCCATTGGAATAACAAAAATATCGACAACACACTACCTTCAATAATGACAAGTATATCATCCCTTAGAGTAACAAAAATCTCAACAACAGACTACCTTCCATAATTACTAGGCTACCATCCATTGGAGTAACAAAGATATCGACAACAGACTACCTTCCATAACGACTAGGCTACCATCCATTGGAGTAACAAAGATATCGACAACAGACTACCTTCCATAATGACAAGGCTACCATCCATTGTAGTAACAAAATTCTCGACAACAGACTACCTTCCATAAGGATAAGGCTACCATCTATTGGAGTAACAAAAATCTCGACAACAGACTACCTTCCATAATGACAAGGCTACCATACATTGAAATAACAAAAATATCGGCAACACACTACCTTCCATAATGACAAGGCTACCATCCCTTAGACTAACAAAAATCTCGACAACAGACTACCTTCCATAATGACTAGGCTACCATCCATTGGAGTAACAAAGATATCGATAACAGACTACCTTCCATAATGTCAAGGCTACAATCCATTATAGTAACAAAAATCTCGACAATAGACTGCCTTCCATAATGATAAGGCTACCATCCATTGGAGTAACAAAAATCTCGACAACAGACTACCTTCCAAAATGACAAGGCTACCATCCATTGGAATAACAAAAATATCGGCAACACACTACCTTCCATAATGACAAGGCTACCATCCCTTAGACTAACAAAAATATCGTCAACACAATACCTTCCATAATGACTAGGCTACCATCCATTGTAGTAACAAATATCTCGACAACATACTACCTTCCATAATGACAAGACTACCATCCATTGTAGTAACAAAAATCTCGACAATAGACTACCTTCCATAATGACAAGGCTACCATCCATTGGAGTAACAAAAATATCGACAACAAACTACCTTCCATAATGATAAGGCTACCATCCATTGGAATAACAAAAATATCGACAACACACTACTTTCCATAATAACAAGGCTACCATCCCTTAGAGAAACAAAAATCTTGACAACAGACTACCTTCCATAATGAATAGGCTACCATCCATTGGAGTAACAAAGACATCGACAACAGACTACCTTCCATAACGTCAAGGCTACAATCCATTATAGTAACAAAAATCTCGACAATAGACTGCCTTCCATAATGATAAGGCTACCATCCATTGGAGTAAAAAAAATCTCGACAACACACTACCTTCCATAATGACAACGCTACCATCCCTTAGACTAACAAAAATATCGACAACACACTACCTTCCATAATGAATAGGCTACCATCCATTGCAGTAACAAAGATATCGACAACAGACTACCATCCATAACGACAAGGCTACAATCCATTGTAGTAACAAAAATCTCGATAACAGACAACCTTCCATAATGACAAGACTACCATCCATTGTAGTAACAAAAATCTCGACAATAGACTACCTTCCATAATGATAAGGCTACCATTAATTGGAGTAACAAAAATCTCGACAACTGACTACCTTCCAAAATGATAAGGTTACCATCCATTGGAATAACAAAAATATCGGCAACACACTACCTTCCATAATGACAAGGCTACCATCCCTTAGACTAACCAAAATCTCGACAACACACTACCTTCCATAATGACTAGGCTACCATCCATTGCAGTAACAAAGATATCGATAATAGACTACATTCCATAACGACAAGGCTACAATCCATTGTAGTAACAAAAATCTTGACAATAGACTACCTTCAATAATGACAAAGCTACCATCCATTGTAGTAACAAAAATTTCGACAATAGAATACCTTCCATGATGACAAGGCTTCCATCCATTAGAGTAACAAAAATCTCGACAACAGACTACCTTCCATAATGTCAAGGCTACCAGCCATTGGAATAACAAAAATATCGACAACACACTACCTTCAATAATGACAAGGCTATCATCCCTTAGAGTAACAAAAATCTCAACAACAGACTACCTTCCATAATGACTAGGCTACCATCCATTGGAGTAACAAAGATATCGACAACAGACTACCTTCCATAACGACTAGGCTACCATCCATTGGAGTAACAAAGATATCGACAACAGACTACCTTCCATAATGACAAGGCTACCATCCATTGTAGTAACAAAATTCTCGACAACAGACTACTTTTCATAATAACAAGGCTACCATCCCTTAGAGAAACAAAAATCTTGACAACAGACTACCTTCCATAATGAATAGGCTACCATCCATTGGAGTAACAAAGACATCGACAACAGACTACCTTCCATAACGTCAAGGCTACAATCCATTATAGTAACAAAAATCTCGACAATAGAATGCCTTCCATAATGATAAGGCTACCATCCATTGGAGTAAAAAAAATCTCGACAACACACTACCTTCCATAATGACAACGCTACCATCCCTTAGACTAACAAAAATATCGACAACACACTACCTTCCATAATGAATAGGCTACCATCCATTGCAGTAACAAAGATATCGACAACAGACTACCATCCATAACGACAAGGCTACAATCCATTGTAGTAACAAAAATCTCGATAACAGACAACCTTCCATAATGACAAGACTACCATCCATTGTAGTAACAAAAATCTCGACAATAGACTACCTTCCATAATGATAAGGCTACCATCCATTGGAGTAACAAAAATCTCGACAACTGACTACCTTCCAAAATGATAAGGCTACCATCCATTGGAATAACAAAAATATCGGCAACACACTACCTTCCATAATGACAAGGCTACCATCCCTTAGACTAACCAAAATCTCGACAACACACTACCTTCCATAATGACTAGGCTACCATCCATTGCAGTAACAAAGATATCGATAATAGACTACATTCCATAACGACAAGGCTACAATCCATTGTAGTAACAAAAATCTTGACAATAGACTACCTTCAATAATGACAAAGCTACCATCCATTGTAGTAACAAAAATTTCGACAATAGAATTCCTTCCATGATGACAAGGCTTCCATCCATTAGAGTAACAAAAATCTCGACAACAGACTACCTTCCATAATGACAAGGCTACCAGCCATTGGAATAACAAAAATATCGACAACACACTACCTTCAATAATGACAAGGCTATCATCCCTTAGAGTAACAAAAATCTCAACAACAGACTACCTTCCATAATGACTAGGCTACCATCCATTGGAGTAACAAAGATATCGACAACAGACTACCTTCCATAACGACTAGGCTACCATCCATTGGAGTAACAAAGATATCGACAACAGACTACCTTCCATAATGACAAGGCTACCATCCATTGTAGTAACAAAATTCTCGACAACAGACTACCTTCCATAAGGATAAGGCTACCATCTATTGGAGTAACAAAAATCTCGACAACAGACTACCTTCCATAATGACAAGGCTACCATACATTGAAATAACAAAAATATCGGCAACACACTACCTTCCATAATGACAAGGCTACCATCCCTTAGACTAACAAAAATCTCGACAACAGACTACCTTCCATAATGACTAGGCTACCATCCATTGGAGTAACAAAGATATCGATAACAAACTACCTTCCATAATGTCAAGGCTACAATCCATTATAGTAACAAAAATCTCGACAATAGACTGCCTTCCATAATGATAAGGCTACCATCCATTGGAGTAACAAAAATCTCGACAACAGACTACCTTCCAAAATGACAAGGCTACCATCCATTGGAATAACAAAAATATCGGTAACACACTACCTTCCATAATGACAAGGCTACCATCCCTTAGACTAACAAAAATATCGTCAACACAATACCTTCCATAATGACTAGGCTACCATCCATTGTAGTAACAAAAATCTCGACAACATACTACCTTCTATAATGACAAGACTACCATCCATTGTAGTAACAAAAATCTCGACAATAGACTACCTTCCATAATGACAAGGCTACCATCCATTGGAGTAACAAAAATATCGACAACAAACTACCTTCCATAATGATAAGGCTACCATCCATTGGAATAACAAAAATATCGACAACACACTACTTTCCATAATAACAAGGCTACCATCCCTTAGAGAAACAAAAATCTCGACAACAGACTATCTTCCATAATGACTAGGATACCGTCCATTGGAATAACAAAGATATCGACAACAGACTACCTTCCATAACGACAAGGCTAAAATCCATTGTAGTTACAAAAATCTCGAAAACAGACTACCTTCCATAATGAAAAGACTACCATCCATTGTAGTAACAAAAATCTCGACAATAGACTACCTTCCATAATGACAAGGCTACCATCCATTGGAGTAACAAAAATCTCGACAACAAACTACCTTGGATAATGATAAGGCTACCATCCATTGGAATAACAAAAATCTCGACAACACACTACTTTTCATAATAAGAAGGTTACGATCCCTCAGAGAAACAAAAATCTCGACAACAGACTATCATCCATAATGACTAGGATACCATCCATTGGAATAACAAAGATATCGACAACAGACTACCTTCCATAACGACAAGGCTACAATCCATTGTAGTTACAAAAATCTCGACACCAAACTACCTTCCAAAATGATAACGCTACCATCCATTGGAATAACAAAAATATAGGCAACACATTACCTTCCATAATCACAAGGCTACCATCCCTTAGACTAACAAAAATCTCGACAACACACTACGTTCCATAAAGACTAGGCTACCATCCATTGGAGTAACGAAGATATCGACAACAGACTACCTTCCATAACGACAAGGCTACAATCCATTGTAGTAACAAAAATTTCGACAACAGACTACCTTCCATAATGACAAGACTACCATCCATTGTACTAACAAAAATCTCGACAATAGACTACCTTCCATGATGACAAGGCTATCATCCATTGGAGTAACAAAAATCTCGACAACAGACTACCTTCCATAATGATAAGGCTACCATCCATTGGAATAACAAAAATATCGACAACACACTACTTTCCATAATAACAAGGCTACCATCCCTTAGAGAAAAAAAAATCTCGACAACAGACTATCTTCCATAATGACTAGGATACCATCCATTGGAATAACAAAGATATCGATAACAGACTACCTTCCATAACGACAAGGCTATAATCCATTGTAGTTACAAAAATCTCGACAACAGACTACCTTCCATAATGACAAGGCTATCATCCATTGTAGTAACAAAAATCTCGACAATAGACTACCTTCCATAATGATAAGCCTACCATCCATTGAAATAACAAAAATATCGGCAACACACTACCTTCCATAATGACAAGGCTATCATCCCTTAGACTAACAAAAATCTCGACAACAGACTACCTTCCATAATGACTAGGCTACCATCCATTAGAGTAACAAAGATATCAACAACAGACTACCTTCCATAACGTCAAGGCTACAATCCATTATAGTAACAAAAATCTCGACAATAGACTGCCTTCCATAATGACAAGACTACCATCCATTGTACTAACAAAAATCTTGACAATAGACTACCTTCCATGATGACAAGGCTATCATCCATTAGAGTAACAAAAATCTCGACAACAGACTACCTTCCATAATGATAAGGCTACCATCCATTGGAATAACAAAAATATCGACAACACACTACTTTCCATAATAACAAGGCTACCATCCCTTAGAGAAAAAAAAATCTCGACAACAGACTATCTTCCATAATGACTAGGATACCATCCATTGGAATAACAAAGATATCGACAACAGACTACCTTCCATAACGACAAGGCTATAATCCATTGTAGTTACAAAAATCTCGACAACAGACTACCTTCCATAATGACAAGGCTACCATCCATTGTAGTAACAAAAATCTCGACAATAGACTACCTTCCATAATGATAAGCCTACCATCCATTGGAGTAACAAAAATCTCGACAACAGACTACCTTCCATAATGACAAGGCTACCATCCATTGAAATAACAAAAATATCGGCAACGCACTACCTTCCATAATGACAAGGCTACCATCCCTTAGACTAACAAAAATCTCGACAACAGACTACCTTCCATAATGACTAGGCTACCATCCATTGGAGTAACAAAGATATCGACAACAGACTACCTTCCATAACGTCAAGGCTACAATCCATTATAGTAACAAAAATCTCGACAATAGACTGCCTTCCATAATGATAAGGCTACCATCCATTGGAGTAACAAAAATCTCGCCAAAAGTCTACCTTCCAAAATGACAAGGCTACCATCCATTGTAATATCAAAAATATCGGCAACACACTAACTTCCATAATGACAAGGCTACCATCCCTTAGACTAACAAAAATCTTGACAACAGACTACCTTCCATAATGACTAGGATACCATCCATTGGAATAACAAAGATATCGACAACAGACTACCTTCCATAACGACAAGGCTACAATCCATTGTAGTTACAAAAATCTCGACACCAAACTACCTTCCAAAATGATAACGCTACCATCCATTGGAATAACAAAAATCTCGACAATAGACTACCTTCCATAATGACAAGGCTACCATCCATTGGAGTAACAAAAATCTCGACAACAAACTACCTTCCATAATGATAAGGCTACCATCCATTGGAATAACAAAAATATCGAGAACACACTACTTTCCATAATAACAAGGCTACCATCCCTTAGAGAAACAAAAATGATGACAACAGACTATCTTCCATAATGACTAGGATACCATCCATTGGAATAACAAAGATATCGACAATAGACTACCTTCCATAACGACAAGGCTACAATCCATTGTAGTTACAAAAATCTCGACAATAGACTACCGTCCATAATGACAAGGCTACCATCCATTGTAGTAACAAAACTCTCGACAATAGGCTACCTTCCATAATGATAAGGCTACCATCCATTGGAGTAACAAAAATCTCAACAACAGACTACCTTCCATAATAAAAAGGCTACCATCCAATGAAATAACAAAAATATCGGCAACACACTACCTTCCATAATGACAAGGCTACCATCCCTAAGACTAACAAAAATCTCGACAACAGACTACCTTCCATAATGACTAGGCTACCATCCGTTGGAGTAACAAAGATATCGACAACAAACTACCTTCCATAACGTCAAGGCTACAATCCATTATAGTAACAAAAATCTCGACAATAGACTGCCTTCCATAATGATAAGGCTAACATCCATTGGAGTAACAAAAATCTCGACAACAGACTACCTTCCAAAATGATAAGGCTACCATCCATTGGAATAACAAAAATATCGACAACACACTACCTTCCATAATGACTAGGCTACCATCCATTTGAATAACAAAAATCTCGACAACAGACTATCTTCCATAATGACTAGGATACCATCCATTGGAATAACAAAGATCTCGACAATAGACTACCTTCCATAATGACAAGGATACCATCCATTGTTGTAACAAAAATCTCGACAATAGACTACCTTCCATGATGACATGGCTACCATCCATTAGAGTAACAAAAATCTCGACAATAGACTACCTTCCATAATGACAAGGCTACCATCCATTGAAATAACAAAAATATCGGCAACACACTACCTTCCATAATGACAAGGCTACCATCCCTTAGACTAACAAAAATCTCGACAACAGACTACCTTCCATAATGACTAGGCTACCATCCATTGGAGTAACAAAGATATCGACAACAGACTACCTTCCATAACGTCAAGGCTACAATACATTATAGTAACAAAAATCTCGACAATAGACTGCCTTCCATAATGATAAGGCTAACATCCATTGGAGTAACAAAAATCTCGACAACAGACTACCTTCCAAAATGATAAGGCTACCATCCATTGGAATAACAAAAATATCGGCAACACACTACCTTCCATAATCACAAGGCTACCATCCCTTAGACTAACAAAAATCTCAATAACACACTACCTTCCATAATGACTAGGCTACCATCCATTAGAGTAACGAAGATATCGACAACAGACTACCTTCCATAATGACAAGGCTACAATCCATTGTAGTAACAAAAATCTCGACAACAGACTACCTTCCATAATGACAAGACTACCATCTATTGTAGTAACAAAAATCTCGACAATAGACTACCTTCCATGATGACAAGGCTATCATCCATTGGAGTAACAAAAATCTCGACAACAGACTACCTTCCATAATGATAAGGCTACCATCCATTGGAATAACAAAAATATCGACAACACACTACTTTCCATAATAACAATGCTACCATCCCTTAGAGAAACAAAAATCTCGATAACAGACTATCTTCCATAATGACTAGGATACCATCCATTGGAATAACAAAGATATCGACAACAGACTACCTTCCATAACGACAAGGCTATAATCCATTGTAGTAACAAAAATCTCGACAACAGTCTACCTTCCATAATGATAAGGCTACCATCCATTGGAGTAACAAAAATCTCGACAACAGACTACCTTCCATAATGACAAGGCTACCATCCATTGAAATAACAAAAATATCGGCAACACACTACCTTCCATAATGACAAGGCTACCATCCCTTAGACTAACAAAAATCTCGACAACAGACTACCTTCCATAATGACTAGGCTACCATCCATTGGAGTAACAAAGATATCGACAACAGACTACCTTCCATAACGTCAAGGCAACAATACATTATAGTAACAAAAATCTCGACAATAGACTGCCTTCCATAATGATAAGGCTACCATCCATTGGAGTAACAAAAATCTCGCCAACAGTCTACCTTCCAAAATGACAAGGCTACCATCCATTGTAATATCAAAAATATCTGCAACACACTAACTTCCATAATGACAAGGCTACCATCCCTTAGACTATCAAAAATCTGGACAACACACTACCTTCCATAATGACTAGGCTACCATCCATTGCAGTAACAAAGATATCGACAACAGACTACCTTCCATAACGACAAGGCTACAATCCATTGTAGTTACAAAAATCTCGACAACAGACATCCTTCCATAATGAAAAGGCTTCCATCCATTGTAGTAACAAAAATCTCGACAATAGACTACCTTCTATGATGACAAGGCTACCATCCATTGGAGTAACAAAAATCTCGACAACAGACTACCTTCCATAATGACAAGGCTACCATCCATTGGAATAACAAAAATATCCACAACACACTACCTTCCATAATGATAAGGCTACCATCCCTTAGAGTAACAAAAATCTCGACAATAGACTACCTTCCACAATGACTAGGCTACAATCCATTGGAGTAACGAAGATATCGACAACAGACTACCTTCCATAATGACAAGGCTACAATCCGTTGTAGTAACAAAAATCTCGACAATAGACTACCTTCCATAATGACAAGGCTACAATCCTTTGGAGTATAAAAAATCTCGAAAATAGACCACCTTTCATAATGACAAGTCTACCATCCATTGGAGTAACTAAAATCTCAACAACAGACTACCTTCCATAAAGACTAGGCTACCATCCATTGGAGTAACAAAGATATCGACAACAATCTACCTTCCATAACGACAAGGCTACAATCCATTGTAGTAACTAAAATCTCGACAACAGACTACCTTCCATAATGACAAGACTACCATCCATTGTAGTAACAAAAATCTCGACAATAGACTACCTTCCATAATGACAAGGCTACCATCCATTGGAGTAACAAAAATCTCGACAACAAACTACATTCCGTAATGACAAGGCTACCATCCATTGGAATAACAAAAATATCGACAACACACTACTTTCCATAATAACAAGGCTACCATCCCTTAGAGAAACAAAAATCTAGACAATAGACTACCTTCCATAATGACTAGGATACCATCCATTGGAATAAAAAAGATATCGACAACAGACTATCTTCCATAACGACAAGGCGACAATACATTGTAGTAACAAAAATCTCGACAACCGACTACCTTCCATAATGATAAGGCTACCATCCATTGGAGTAACAAAAATATCGACAACAGACTTCCTTTCATAATGATAAGGCTACCATCCATTGGAATAACAAAAATATCAGCAACACACTACCTTCCATAATGACAAGGCTATCATCCCTTAGAATAACAAAATCTCGACAACAGACTACCTTCCATAATGACTAGGCTACCATCCATTGGAGTAACAAAGATATCGACAACAGACTACCTTCCATAACGTCAAGGCTACAATCTATTGTAGTAACAAAAATCTCGACAATAGACTACCTTCCATAATGACAAGGATACCATCCATTGTTGTAACAAAAATCTCGACAATAGACTACCTTCCATGATGACATGGCTACCATCCATTGGAGTAACAAAAATCTCGACAATAGACTACCTTCCATAAAGACAAGGCTACCATCCATTGGAATAACAAAAATATCGACAACACACTACCTTCCATAATGACAAGGCTACCATCCATTAGGGTAACAAAAATCTCGACAACAGACTACCTTCCATAATGACTAGGCTACCATCCATTGGAGTAACAAAGATATCGACAACAGACTACCTTCCATAACGACAAGGCTACAATCCATTATAGTAACAAAAATCTCGACAATAGACTGCCTTCCATAATGATAAGGCTACCATCCATTGGAGTAACAAAAATCTCGACAACAGACTACCTTCCAAAATGACAAGGCTACCATCCATTGGAATAACAAATATATCGGCAACACACTACCTTCCATAATGACAAGGCTACCATCCCTTAGACTAACAAAAATCTTGACAACACACTACCTTCCATAATGACTAGGCTACCATCCATTGGAGTAACGAAGATATCGACAACAGACTACCTTCTATAACGACAAGGCTTCAATCCATTGTAGTAACAAAAATCTCGACAATAGACTACCTTCCATAATTATAAGGCTACCATCCATTGGAATAACAAAAATATCGACAACACACTACTTTCCATAATAACAAGGCTACCATCCCTTAGAGAAACAAAAATCTCGACAACAGACTATCTTCCATAATGACTAGGATACCATCCAATGGAATAACAAAGATATCGACAATAGACTACCTTCCATAACGACAAGGCTATAATCCATTATAGTTACAAAAATCTCGACAACAGACTACCTTCCATAATGACAAGGCTACCATCCATTGTAGTAACAAAAATCTCGACAATAGACTACCTTCCATAATGATAAGGCTACCATCCATTGGAGTAACAAAAATCTCGACAACAGACTAGCTTCCATAATGACAAGGCTACCATCCATTGAAATAACAAAAATATCGGCAACACACTACCTTCCATAATGACAAGGCTACCATCCCTTAGACTAACAAAAATCTCGACAACAGACTACCTTCCATAATGACTAGGCTACCATCCATTGGAGTAACAAAGATATCGACAACAGACTACCTTCCATAAAGTCAAGGCTACAATCCATTATAGTAACAAAAATCTCGACAATAGACTGCCTTCCATAATGATAAGGCTACCATCCATTGGAGTAACAAAAATCTCGCCAACAGTCTACCTTCCAAAATGACAAGGCTACCATCCATTGGAATATCAAAAATATCGGCAACACACTACCTTCCATAATGACAAGGCTACCATCCCTTAGGGTAACAAAAATCTCGACAACAGACTACCTTCCATAATGACTAGGCTACCATCCATTGGAGTAACAAAGATATCGACAACAGACTACCTTCCATAACGACAAGGCTACAATCCATTATAGTAACAAAAATATCGACAATAGACTGCCTTCCATAATGATAAGGCTACCATCCATTGGAGTAACAAAAATCTCGACAACAGACTACCTTCCAAAATGACAAGGCTACCATCCATTGGAATAACAAAAATATCGGCAACACACTACCTTCCATAATGACAAGGCTACCATCCCTTAGACTAACAAAAATCTCGACAACACACTACCTTCCTTAATGACTAGGCTACCATCCAATGTAATAACAAAGATATCGACAACAGACTACCTTCCATATCGACAAGGCTTCAATCCATTGTAGTAACAAAAATATCGACAACAGACTGCCTTCCATAATGACAAGGCTACCATCCATTATAGTAACAAAAATCTCGACAATAGACTACCTTCCATAATGATAAGGCTACCATCCATTGGAGTAACAAAAATCTCGACAACAGACTAGCTTCCATAATGACAAGGCTACCATCCATTGAAATAACAAAAATATCGGCAACATACTACCTTCCATAATGACAAGGCTACCATCCCTTAGACTAACAAAAATCTCGACATCAGACTACCATCCATAATGACTAGGCTACCATCCATTGGAGTAGCAAAGATATCGACAACAGACTACCTTCCATAACGTCAAGGCTACAATCCATTATAGTAACAAAAATCTCGACAATAGAATGCCTTCCATAATGATAAGGCTACCATCCATTGGAGTAACAAAAATCTCGCCAACAGTCTACCTTCCAAAATGACAAGGCTACCATCCATTGGAATATCAAAAATATCGGCAACACACTACCTTCCATAATGGCAAGGCTACCATCCCTTAGGGTAACAAAAATCTCGACAACAGACTACCCTCCATAATGACTAGACTACCATCCATTGGAGTAACAAAGATATCGACAACAAACTACCTTCCATAACGACAAGGCTACAATCCATTATAGTAACAAAAATCTCGACAATAGACTGCCTTCCATAATAATAAGGCTACCATCCATTGGAGTAACAAAAATCTCGACAACAGACTACCTTCCAAAATGACAAGGCTACCATCCATTGGAATAACAAAAATATCGGCAACACACTACCTTCCATAATGACAAGGCTACCATCCCTTAGACTAACAAAAACCTCGACAACACACTACCTTCCATAATGACTAGGCTACCATCCATTGGAGTAACGAAGATATCGACAACAGACTACCTTCCATAACGACAAGGCTTCAATCCATTATAGTAACAAAAATCTCGACAACAGACTGCCTTCCATAATGATAAGGCTACCATCCATTGGAATAACAAAAATATCGACAACACACTACTTTCCATAATAACAAGGCTACCATCCCTTAGAGAAACAAAAATCTCGACAACAGATTATCTTCCATAATGACTAGGATACCATCCAATGTAATAACAAAGATATCGACAATAGACTACCTTCCAGAACGACAAGGCTATAATCCATTGTAGTTACAAAAATCTCGATAACAGACTACCTTCCATAATGACAAGGCTACCATCCATTGTAGTAACAAAAATCTCGACAATAGACTACCTTCCATAATGATAAGGCTACCATCCATTGGAGTAACAAAAATCTCGACAACAGACTAGCTTCCATAATGACAAGGCTACCATCCATTGAAATAACAAAAATATCGGCAACACACTACCTTCCAAAATGACAAGGTTACCATCCCTTAGACTAACAAGAATCTCGACAACAGACTACCTTCCATAATGACTAGGCTACCATCCATTGGAGTAACAAAGATATCGACAACAGACTACCTTCCATAACGTCAAGGCTACAATCCATTATAGTAACAAAAATCTCGACAATAGACTGCCTTCCATAATGATAAAGCTACCATCCATTGGAGTAACAAAAATCTCGCCAACAGTCTACCTTCCAAAATGACAAGGCTACCATCCATTGGAATATCAAAACTATCGGCAACACACTACCTTCCATAATGACAAGGCTACCATCCCTTAGGGTAACAAAAATCTCGACAACAGACTACCTTCCATAATGACTAGGCTACCATCCATTGTAGTTACAAAAATCTCGACAACAGACTACCTTCCATAACGACAAGGCTACAATCCATTATAGTAACAAAAATCTCGACAATAGACTGCCTTCCATAATGATAAGGCTACCATCCATTGGAGTAACAAAAATCTCGACAACAGACTACCTTCCATAATGACAAGGCTACCATCCATTTGAATAACAAAAATATCGGCAACACACTACCTTCCATAATGACAAGGCTACCATCCCTTAGACTAACAAAAATCTCGACAACAGACTACCTTCCATAATGACTAGGCTACCATCCATTGGAGTAACAAAGATATCGACAACAGGCTACCTTCCATAACGTCAAGGCTACAATCCATTATAGTAACAAAAATCTCGACAATAGACTGCCTTCCATAATGATAAGGCTACCATCCATTGGAGTAACAAAAATCTCGCCAACAGTCTACCTTCTAAATGACAAGGCTACCATCCATTGGAATATCAAAAATATCGGTAACACGCTACCTTCCATAATGACAAGGCTACCATCCCTTAGACTATCAAAAATCTGGACAACAGACTACCTTCCATAATGACTAGGCTACCATCCATTGCAGTAACAAATATATCGACAACAGACTACCTTCCATAACCACAAGGCTACAATCCATTATAGTAACAAAAATCTCGACAACAGACTACCTTCCATAATGAAAAGGCTTTCATCCATTGTAGTAACAAAAATCTCGATAATATACTACCTTCTATGATGACAAGGCTACCATCCATTGGAGTAACAAAAATCTCGACAACAGACTACCTTCCATAAAGACAAGGCTACCATCCATTGGAATAACAAAAATATCCACAACACACTACCTTCCATAATGACAAGGCTACCATCCCTTAGAGTAACAAAAATCTCGACAATAGACTACCTTCCATAATGACTAGGCTACAATCCATTGGAGTAACGAAGATATCAACAACAGACTACCTTCCATAATGACAAGGCTGCAATCCATTGTAGTAACAAAAATCTCGACAATAGACTACCTTCCATAATGACAAGGCTACAATCCTTTGGAGTATAAAAAATCTCGACAATAGACTACCTTTCATAATGACAAGTCTACCATCCATTTGAGTAACTAAAATCTCAACAACAGACTACCTTCCATAAAGACTAGGCTACCATCCATTGGAGTAACAAAGATATCGACAACAATCTACCTTCCATAACGACAAGGCTACAATCCATTGTAGTAACTAAAATATCGACAACAGACTACCTTCCATAATGACAAGACTACCATCCATTGTAGTAACAAAAATCTCGACAATAGACTACCTTCCATAATGACAAGGCTACCATCCATTGGAGTAACAAAAATCTTGACAACAAACTACCTTCCGTAATGACAAGGCTACCATCCATTGGAATAACAAAAATATCGACACCGCACTACTTTCCATAATAACAAGGCTACCATCGCTTAGAGAAACAAAAATCTCGACAATAGACTACCTTCCATAATGACTAGGATACCATCCATTGGAATAAAAAAGATATCGACAACAGACTATCTTCCATAACAACAAGGCTACAATACATTGTAGTAACAAAAATCTCGACAACAGACTACCTTCCATAATGACAAGGCTACCATCCATTGTAGTAACAAAAATCTCGACAATAGACAAAATTCCATAATGATAAGGCTACCATCCATTGGAGTAACAAAAATCTCGACAACAGACTTCCTTCAATAATGATAAGGCTACCATCCATTGGAATAACAAAAATATCGGCAACACACTACTTTCCATAATGACAAGGCTATCATCCCTTAGAATAACAAAATCTCGACAACAGACTACCTTCCATAATGACTAGGCTACCATCCTTTGGAGTAACAAAGATATCGACAACAGACAACCTTCCATAACGTCAAGGCTACAATCTATTGTAGTAACAAAAATATCGACAATAGACTACCTTCCCAAGTGACAAGGATACCATCCATTGTAGTAACAAAAATCTCAACAATAGACTACCTTCCATTATGACATGGCTACCATCCATTGGAGTAACAAAAATATCGACAACAAACTACATTCCGTAATGACAAGGCTACCATCCATTGGAATAACAAAAATATCGACAACACACTACTTTCCATAATAACAAGGCTACCATCCCTTAGAGAAACAAAAATCTCGACAATAGACTACCTTCCATAATGACTAGGATACCATCCATTGGAATAAAAAAGATATCGACAACAGACTATCTTCCATAACGACAAGGCGACAATACATTGTAGTAACAAAAATCTCGACAACCGACTACCTTCCATAATGATAAGGCTACCATCCATTGGAGTAACAAAAATATCGACAACAGACTTCCTTCCATAATGATAAGGCTACCATCCATTGGAATAACAAAAATATCAGCAACACACTACCTTCCATAATGACAAGGCTATCATCCCTTAGAATAACAAAATCTCGACAACAGACTACCTTCCATAATGACTAGGCTACCATCCATTGGAGTAACAAAGATATCGACAACAGACTACCTTCCATAACGTCAAGGCTACAATCTATTGTAGTAACAAAAATCTCGACAATAGACTACCTTCCATAATGACAAGGATACCATCCATTGTTGTAACAAAAATCTCGACAATAGACTACCTTCCATGATGACATGGCTACCATCCATTGGAGTAACAAAAATCTCGACAATAGACTACCTTCCATAAAGACAAGGCTACCATCCATTGGAATAAAAAAAATATCGACAACACACTACCTTCCATAATGACAAGGCTACCATCCATTAGGGTAACAAAAATCTCGACAACAGACTACCTTCCATAATGACTAGGCTACCATCCATTGGAGTAACAAAGATATCGACAACAGACTACCTTCCATAACGACAAGGCTACAATCCATTATAGTAACAAAAATCTCGACAATAGACTGCCTTCCATAATGATAAGGCTACCATCCATTGGAGTAACAAAAATCTCGACAACAGACTACCTTCCAAAATGACAAGGCTACCATCCATTGGAATAACAAATATATCGGCAACACACTACCTTCCATAATGACAAGGCTACCATCCCTTAGACTAACAAAAATCTTGACAACACACTACCTTCCATAATGACTAGGCTACCATCCATTGCAGTAACGAAGATATCGACAACAGACTACCTTCCATAACGACAAGGCTTCAATCCATTGTAGTAACAAAAATCTCGACAATAGACTACCTTCCATAATTATAAGGCTACCATCCATTGGAATAACAAAAATATCGACAACACACTACTTTCCATAATAACAAGGCTACCATCCCTTAGAGAAACAAAAATCTCGACAACAGACTATCTTCCATAATGACTAGGATACCATCCAATGGAATAACAAAGATATCGACAATAGACTACCTTCCATAACGACAAGGCTATAATCCATTATAGTTACAAAAATCTCGACAACAGACTACCTTCCATAATGACAAGGCTACCATCCATTGTAGTAACAAAAATCTCGACAATAGACTACCTTCCATAATGATAAGGCTACCATCCATTGGAGTAACAAAAATCTCGACAACAGACTAGCTTCCATAATGACAAGGCTACCATCCATTGAAATAACAAAAATATCGGCAACACACTACCTTCCATAATGACAAGGCTACCATCCCTTAGACTAACAAAAATCTCGACAACAGACTACCTTCCATAATGACTAGGCTACCATCCATTGGAGTAACAAAGATATCGACAACAGACTACCTTCCATAAAGTCAAGGCTACAATCCATTATAGTAACAAAAATCTCGACAATAGACTGCCTTCCATAATGATAAGGCTACCATCCATTGGAGTAACAAAAGTCTCGCCAACAGTCTACCTTCCAAAATGACAAGGCTACCATCCATTGGAATATCAAAAATATCGGCAACACACTACTTTCCATAATGACAAGGCTACCATCCCTTAGGGTAACAAAAATCTCGACAACAAACTACCTTCCATAATGACTAGGCTACCATCCATTGGAGTAACAAAGATATCGACAACAGACTACCTTCCATAACGACAAGGCTACAATCCATTATAGTAACAAAAATCTCGACAATAGACTGCCTTCCATAATGATAAGGCTACCATCCATTGGAGTAACAAAAATCTCGACAACAGACTACCTTCCAAAATGACAAGGCTACCATCCATTGGAATAACAAAAATATCGGCAACACACTACCTTCCATAATGACAAGGCTACCATCCCTTAGACTAACAAAAATCTCGACAACACACTACCTTCCATAATGACTAGGATACCATCCAATGGAATAACAAAGATATCGACAATAGACTACCTTCCATAACGACAAGGCTATAATCCATTATAGTTACAAAAATCTCGACAACAGACTACCTTCCATAATGACAAGGCTACCATCCATTGTAGTAACAAAAATCTCGACAATAGACTACCTTCCATAATGATAAGGCTACCATCCATTGGAGTAACAAAAATCTCGACAACAGACTAGCTTCCATAATGACAAGGCTACCATCCATTGAAATAACAAAAATATCGGCAACACACTACCTTCCATAATGACAAGGCTACCATCCCTTAGACTAACAAAAATCTCGACAACAGACTACCTTCCATAATGACTAGGCTACCATCCATTGGAGTAACAAAGATATCGACAACAGACTACCTTCCATAAAGTCAAGGCTACAATCCATTATAGTAACAAAAATCTCGACAATAGACTGCCTTCCATAATGATAAGGCTACCATCCATTGGAGTAACAAAAGTCTCGCCAACAGTCTACCTTCCAAAATGACAAGGCTACCATCCATTGGAATATCAAAAATATCGGCAACACACTACTTTCCATAATGACAAGGCTACCATCCCTTAGGGTAACAAAAATCTCGACAACAGACTACCTTCCATAATGACTAGGCTACCATCCATTGGAGTAACAAAGATATCGACAACAGACTACCTTCCATAACGACAAGGCTACAATCCATTATAGTAACAAAAATCTCGACAATAGACTGCCTTCCATAATGATAAGGCTACCATCCATTGGAGTAACAAAAATCTCGACAACAGACTACCTTCCAAAATGACAAGGCTACCATCCATTGGAATAACAAAAATATCGGCAACACACTACCTTCCATAATGACAAGGCTACCATCCCTTAGACTAACAAAAATCTCGACAACACACTACCTTCCTTAATGACTAGGCTACCATCCAATGTAATAACAAAGATATCGACAACAGACTACCTTCCATATCGACAAGGCTTCAATCCATTGTAGTAACAAAAATATCGACAACAGACTGCCTTCCATAATGACAAGGCTACCATCCATTATAGTAACAAAAATCTCGACAATAGACTACCTTCCATAATGATAAGGCTACCATCCATTGGAGTAACAAAAATCTCGACAACAGACTAGCTTCCATAATGACAAGGCTACCATCCATTGAAATAACAAAAATATCGGCAACACACTACCTTCCATAATGACAAGGCCACCATCCCTTAGACTAACAAAAATCTCGACAACAGACTACCATCCATAATGACTAGGCTACCATCCATTGGAGTAACAAAGATATCGACAACAGACTACCTTCCATAACGTCAAGGCTACAATCCATTATAGTAACAAAAATCTCGACAATAGAATGCCTTCCATAATGATAAGGCTACCATCCATTGGAGTAACAAAAATCTCGCCAACAGTCTACCTTCCAAAATGACAAGGCTACCATCCATTGGAATATCAAAAATATCGGCAACACACTACCTTCCATAATGGCAAGGCTACCATCCCTTAGGGTAACAAAAATCTCGACAACAGACTACCCTCCATAATGACTAGACTACCATCCATTGGAGTAACAAAGATATCGACAACAAACTACCTTCCATAACGACAAGGCTACAATCCATTATAGTAACAAAAATCTCGACAATAGACTGCCTTCCATAATAATAAGGCTACCATCCATTGGAGTAACAAAAATCTCGACAACAGACTACCTTCCAAAATGACAAGGCTACCATCCATTGGAATAACAAAAATATCGGCAACACACTACCTTCCATAATGACAAGGCTACCATCCCTTAGACTAACAAAAATCTCGACAACACACTACCTTCCATAATGACTAGGCTACCATCCATTGGAGTAACGAAGATATCGACAACAGACTACCTTCCATAACGACAAGGCTTCAATCCATTATAGTAACAAAAATCTCGACAACAGACTGCCTTCCATAATGATAAGGCTACCATCCATTGGAATAACAAAAATATCGACAACACACTACTTTCCATAATAACAAGGCTACCATCCCTTAGAGAAACAAAAATCTCGACAACAGACTATCTTCCATAATGACTAGGATACCATCCAATGTAATAACAAAGATATCGACAATAGACTACCTTCCAGAACGACAAGGCTATAATCCATTGTAGTTACAAAAATCTCGATAACAGACTACCTTCCATAATGACAAGGCTACCATCCATTGTAGTAACAAAAATCTCGACAATAGACTACCTTCCATAATGATAAGGCTACCATCCATTGGAGTAACAAAAATCTCGACAACAGACTAGCTTCCATAATGACAAGGCTACCATCCATTGAAATAACAAAAATATCGGCAACACACTACCTTCCAAAATGACAAGGTTACCATCCCTTAGACTAACAAGAATCTCGACAACAGACTACCTTCCATAATGACTAGGCTACCATCCATTGGAGTAACAAAGATATCGACAACAGACTACCTTCCATAACGTCAAGGCTACAATCCATTATAGTAACAAAAATCTCGACAATAGACTGCCTTCCATAATGATAAGGCTACCATCCATTGGAGTAACAAAAATCTCGCCAACAGTCTACCTTCCAAAATGACAAGGCTACCATCCATTGGAATATCAAAAATATCGGCAACACACTACCTTCCATAATGACAAGGCTACCATCCCTTAGGGTAACAAAAATCTCGACAACAGACTACCTTCCATAATGACTAGGCTACCATCCATTGTAGTTACAAAAATCTCGACAACAGACTACCTTCCATAACGACAAGGCTACAATCCATTATAGTAACAAAAATCTCGACAATAGACTTCCTTCCATAATGATAAGGCTACCATCCATTGGAGTAACAAAAATCTCGACAACAGACTACCTTCCATAATGACAAGGCTACCATCCATTGGAATAACAAAAATATCGGCAACACACTACCTTCCATAATGACAAGGCTACCATCCCTTAGACTAACAAAAATCTCGACAACAGACTACCTTCCATAATGACTAGGCTACCATCCATTGTAGTTACAAAAATCTCGACAACAGACTACCTTCCATAACGTCAAGGCTACAATCCATTATAGTAACAAAAATCTCGACAATAGACTGCCTTCCATAATGATAAGGCTACCATCCATTGGAGTAACAAAAATCTCGCCAACAGTCTACCTTCCAAAATGACAAGGCTACCATCCATTGGAATATCAAAAATATCGGTAACACGCTACCTTCCATAATGACAAGGCTACCATCCCTTAGACTATCAAAAATCTGGACAACAGACTACCTTCCATAATGACTAGGCTACCATCCATTGCAGTAACAAATATATCGACAACAGACTACCTTCCATAACCACAAGGCTACAATCCATTGTAGTAACAAAAATCTCGACAACAGACTACCTTCCATAATGAAAAGGCTTTCATCCATTGTAGTAACAAAAATCTCGATAATATACTACCTTCTATGATGACAAGGCTACCATCCATTGGAGTAACAAAAATCTCGACAACAGACTACCTTCCATAAAGACAAGGCTACCATCCATTGGAATAACAAAAATATCCACAACACACTACCTTCCATAATTACAAGGCTACCATCCCTTAGAGTAACAAAAATCTCGACAATAGACTACCTTCCATAATGACTAGGCTACAATCCATTGGAGTAACGAAGATATCAACAACAGACTACCTTCCATAATGACAAGGCTGCAGTCCATTGTAGTAACAAAAATCTCGACAATAGACTACCTTCCATAATGACAAGGCTACAATCCTTTGGAGTATAAAAAATCTCGACAATAGACTACCTTTCATAATGACAAGTCTACCATCCATTTGAGTAACTAAAATCTCGACAACAGACTACCTTCCATAAAGACTAGGCTACCATCCATTGGAGTAAAAAAGATATCGACAACAATCTACCTTCCATAACGACAAGGCTACAATCCATTGTAGTAACTAAAATATCGACAACAGACTACCTTCCATAATGACAAGACTACCATCCATTGTAGTAACAAAAATCTCGACAATAGACTACCTTCCATAATGACAAGGCTACCATCCATTGGAGTAACAAAAATCTTGACAACAAACTACCTTCCGTAATGACAAGGCTACCATCCATTGGAATAACAAAAATATCGACACCGCACTACTTTCCATAATAACAAGGCTACCATCGCTTAGAGAAACAAAAATCTCGACAATAGACTACCTTCCATAATGACTAGGATACCATCCATTGGAATAAAAAAGATATCGACAACAGACTATCTTCCATAACAACAAGGCTACAATACATTGTAGTAACAAAAATCTCGACAACAGACTACCTTCCATAATGACAAGGCTACCATCCATTGTAGTAACAAAAATCTCGACAATAGACAAAATTCCATAATGATAAGGCTACCATCCATTGGAGTAACAAAAATCTCGACAACAGACTTCCTTCCATAATGATAAGGCTACCATCCATTGGAATAACAAAAATATCTGCAACACACTACTTTCCATAATGACAAGGCTATCAGCCCTTAGAATAACAAAATCTCGACAACAGACTACCTTCCATAATGACTAGGCTACCATCCTTTGGAGTAACAAAGATATCGACAACAGACTACCTTCCATAACGTCAAGGCTACAATCTATTGTAGTAACAAAAATATCGACAATAGACTACCTTCCCAAGTGACAAGGATACCATCCATTGTAGTAACAAAAATCTCAACAATAGACTACCTTCCATGATGACATGGCTACCATCCATTGGAGTAACAAAAATCTCGACAACAGACTACCTTCCATAAAGACAAGGCTACCATCCATTGGAATAACAAAAATATCGACAACACACTACCTTCCATAATGACAAGGCTACCATCCCTTAGGGTAACAAAAATCTCGACAACAGACTACCTTCCATAATGACTAGGCTACCATCCATTGGAGTAACAAAGATATCGACAACAGAATACCTTCCATAACGACAAGGCTACAATCCATTATAGTAACAAAAATCTCGACAATAGACTGCCTTCCATAATGATAAGGCTACCATCCATTGGAGTAACAAAATTCTCGACAACAGACTACCTTCCAAAATGACAAGGCTACCATCCATTGGAATTTCAAAAATATCGGCAACACACTACCTTCCATAATGACAAGGCTACCATCCCTTAGACTAACAAAAATCTCGACAACAGACTACCTTCCATAATGAATAGGCTACCATACATTACAGTAACAAAGATATCGACAACAGACTACCTTCCATAACGACAAGGCTACAATCCATTGTAGTAACAAAAATATCGACAACAGACTACCTTCCATAATGAAAAGGCTTCAATCCATTGTAGTAACAAAAATCTCGACAATAGACTACCTTCTATGATGACAAGGCTACCATCCATTGGATTAACAAAAATCTCGACAACAAACTACCTTCCATAATGACAAGGCTACCATCCATTGCAATAACAAAAATATCCACGACACACTACCTTCCATAATGACAAGGCTATCATCCCTTAGAGTAACAAAAATCTCGACAATAGACTACCTTCCATAATGACTGGGCTACCATCCATTGGAGTAACGAAGATATCGACAACAGACTACCTTCCATAACGACAAGGCTACAATCCGTTGTAGTAACAAAAATCTCGACAATAGACTACCTTCCATAATGACAAGGCTACAATCCTTTGGAGTATAAAAAATCTCGACAATAGACTACCTTTCATAATGACAAGTCTACCATCCATTGGAGTAACTAAAATCTCGACAACAGACTACCTTCCATAAAGACTAGGGTACCATCCATTGGAGTAACAAAGATATCGACAACAATCTACCTTCCATAACGACAAGGCTACAATCCGTTGTAGTAACAAAAATCTCGACAATAGACTACCTTCCATAATGACAAGGCTACCATCCATTGCAATAACAAAAATATCCACGACACACTACCTTCCATAATGACAAGGCTATCATCCCTTAGAGTAACAAAAATCTCGACAATAGACTACCTTCCATAATGACTAGGCTACCATCCATTGGAGTAACGAAGATATCGACAACAGACTACCTTCCATAACGACAAGGCTACAATCCGTTGTAGTAACAAAAATCTCGACAATAGACTACCTTCCATAATGACAAGGCTACAATCCTTTGGAGTATAAAAAATCTCGACAATAGACTACCTTTCATAATGACAAGTCTACCATCCATTGGAGTAACTAAAATCTCGACAACAGACTACCTTCCATAAAGACTAGGGTACCATCCATTGGAGTAACAAAGATATCGACAACAATCTATCTTCCATAACGACAAGGCTACAATCCATTGTAGTAACAAAAATCTCGACAACAGAATACCTTCCATAATGACAAGACTACCATCCATTGTAGTAACAAAAATCTCGACAATAGACTACCTTCCATAATGACAAGGCTACCATCCATTGGAGTAACAAAAATCTTGACATCAAACTACCTTCCGTAATGACAAGGCTACCATCCATTGGAATAACAAAAATATCAACACCACACTACTTTCCATAATAACAAGGCTACCATCCCTTAAAGAAACAAAAATCTCGACAATAGACTACCTTCCATAATGACTAGGATACCATCCATTGGAATAAAAAAGATATCGACAACAGACTATCTTCCATAACGACAAGGCTACAATACATTGTAGTAACAAAAATCTCGACAACAGACTACCTTCCATAATGACAAGGCTACCATCCATTGTAGTAACAAAAATCTCGACAATAGACTTAATTCCATAATAATAATGCTACCATCCATTGGAGTAACAAAAATCTCGACAACAGACTTCCTTCCATAATGATAAGGCTACCATCCATTGGAATAACAAAAATATCGGCAACACACTACCTTCCATAATGACAAGGCTATCATCCCTTAGAATAACAAAATCTTGACAACAGACTACCTTCCATAATGACTAGGCTACCATCCTTTGGAGTAACAAAGATATCGACAACAGACTACCTTCCATAACGTCAAGGCTACAATCTATTGTAGTAACAAAAATATCGACAATAGACTACCTTCCCTAGTGACAAGGATACCATCCATTGTAGTAACAAAAATCTCGACAATAGACTACCTTCCATGATGACATGGCTACCATCCATTGGAGTAACAAAAATCTCGACAACTGACTACCTTCCATAAAGACAAGGCTACCATCCATTGGAATAACAAAAATATCGACAACACACTACCTTCCATAATGACAAGGCTACCATCCCTTAGGGTAACAAAAATCTCGACGACAGACTACCTTCCATAATGACTAGGCTACCATCCATTGGAGTAACAAAGATATCGACAACAGAATACCTTCCATAACGACAAGGCTACAATCCATTATAGTAACAAAAATCTCGACAATAGACTGCCTTCCATAATGATAAGGCTACCATCCATTAGAGTAACAAAATTCTCGACAACAGACTACCTTCCAAAATGACAAGGCTACCATCCATTGGAATTTCAAAAATATCGGCAACACACTACCTTCCATAATGACAAGGCTACCATCCCTTAGACTAACAAAAATCTCGACAACAGACTACCTTCCATAATGACTAGGCTACCATACATTGCAGTAACGAAGATATCGACAATAGACTACCTACCATAATGACAAGGCTACCATCCATTGGAATAACAAAAATATCCACGACACACTACCTTCCATAATGACAAGGCTATCATCCCTTAGAGTAACCAAAATCTCGACAATAGACTACCTTCCATAATGACTAGGCTACCATCCATTGGAGTAACGAAGATATCGACAACAGACTACCTTCCATAACGATAAGGCTACAATCCGTTGTAGTAACAAAAATCTCGACAATAGACTACCTTCCATAATGACAAGGCTACAATCCTTTGGAGTATAAAAAATCTCGACAATAGACTACCTTTCATAATGACAAGTCTACCATCCATTGGAGTAACTAAAATCTCGACAACAGACTACCTTCCATAAAGACTAGGATACCATCCATTTGAGTAACAAAGATATCGACAACAATCTACCTTCCATAACGACAAGGCTACAATCCATTGTAGTAACAAAAATCTCGACAACAGACTACCTTCCATAATGACAAGACTACCATCCATTGTAGTAACAAAAATCTCGACAATAGACTACCTTCCATAATGACAAGGCTACCATCCATTGGAGTAACAAAAATCTCGACAACAAACTACCTTCCGTAATGACAAGGCTACCATCCATTGGAATAAAAAAAATATCGACAACACACTACTTTCCATAATAACAAGGCTAACATCCCTTAGAGAAACAAAAATCTCGACAATAGACTACCTTCCATAATGACTAGGATACCATCCATTCGAATAAAAAAGATATCGACAATAGACTATCTTCTATAACGACAAGGCTACAATACATTGTAGTAACAAATATCTCGACAACAGACTACCTTCCATAATGTCAAGGCTACCATCCATTGTAGTAACAAAAATCTCGACAATAGACTAACTTCCTTAATGATAAGGCTACCATACATTGGAGTAAACAAAATCTCGACAACAGACTACCTTCCATAATGATAATGCTACCATCCATTGGAATAAGAAAAATATCGGCAACACACTACCTTCCATAATGACAAGGCTATCATCCCTTAGAATAACAAAAATCTCGACAACAGACCACCTTCCATAATGACTAGGCTACCATCCATTGGAGTAACAAAGATATCGACAACAGAGTACCTTCCATAACGTCAAGGCTACAATCTATTGTAGTAACAAAAATCTCGACAACAGACTACCTTCCATAATGACTAGGCTACCATCCATTGGAGTAACAAAGATATCGACAACATAATACCTTCCATAACGACAAGGCTACAATCCATTATAGTAACAAAAATCTCGACAATAGACTGCCTTCCATAATGATAAGGCTACCATCCATTAGAGTAACAAAATTCTCGACAACAGACTACCTTCCAAAATGACAAGGCTACCATCCATTGGAATTTCAAAAATATCGGCAACACACTACCTTCCATAATGACAAGGCTACCATCTCTTAGACTAACAAAAATCTCGACAACAGACTACCTTCCATAATGACTAGGCTACCATACATTGCAGTAACAAAGATATCGACAACAGACTACCTTCCATAACGACAAGGCTACAATCCATTGTAGTAACAAAAATATCGACAACAGACTACCTTCCATAATGAAAAGGCTTCCATCCATTGTAGTAACAAAAATCTCGACAATAGACTACCTTCTATGATGACAAGGCTACCATCCATTGGATTAACAATAATCTCGACAACAGACTACCTTCCATAATGACAAGGCTACCATCCATTGGAATAACAAAAATATCCACGACACACTACCTTCCATAATGACAAGGCTATCATCCCTTAGAGTAACAAAAATCTCGACAATAGACTACCTTCCATAATGACTAGGCTACCATCCATTGGATTAACGAAGATATCGACAACAGACTACCTTCCATAACGATAAGGCTACAATCCGTTGTAGTAACAAAAATCTCGACAATAGACTACCTTCCATAATGACAAGGCTACAATCCTTTGGAGTATAAAAAATCTCGACAATAGACTACCTTTCATAATGACAAGTCTACCATCCATTGGAGTAACTAAAATCTCGACAACAGACTACCTTCCATAAAGACTAGGATACCATCCATTTGAGTAACAAAGATATCGAGAACAATCTACCTTTCATAACGACAAGGCTACAATCCATTGTAGTAACAAAAATCTCGACAACAAACTACCTTCCATAATGACAAGACTACCATCCATTGTAGTAACAAAAATCTCGACAATAGACTACCTTCCATAATGACAAGGCTACCATCCATTGGAGTAACAAAAATCTCGACAACAAACTACCTTCCGTAATGACAAGGCTACCATCCATTGGAATAACAAAAATATCGGCAACACACTACCTTCCATAATGACAAGGCTATCATCCCTTAGAATAACAAAAATCTCGACAACAGACTACCTTCCATAATGACTAGGCTACCATCCATTGGAGTAACAAAGATATCGACAACAGAGTACCTTCCATAACGTCAAGGCTACAATCTATTGTAGTAACAAAAATCTCGACAATAGACTACCTTCCATAATGTCAAGGATACCATCCATTGTAGTAACTAAAATTTCGACAATAGACTACCTTCCAAAATGACAAGGATACCATCCAGTGTAGTAACAAAAATATCGACAACAGACTACCTTCCATGATGACATGGCTACCATCCATTGGAGTAACAAAAATCTCGACAATAGACTACCTTCCATAAAGACAAGGCTACCATCCCTTAGAGTAACAAAAAACTCGACAACAGACTACCTTCCATAATGACTAGGCTACCATCCATTGGAGTAACAAAGATATCGACAACAGACTACTTTCCATAACGACAAGGCTACAATCCATTGTAGTAACAAAAATATCGACAACATACTACCTTCCATAATGACAAGGCTACCATCCATTGCAGTAACAAAAATCTCGACAACAGACTACCTTCCATAATGACAAGGCTACCATCCATTGGAGTAAAAAAAATCTGGACAACAGACTACCTTCCATAATGACAAGGCTACCATCCATTGGAATAACAAAAATATAGACAACAAACTACCTTCCATAATGACTAGGCTACAATCCATTGGAGTAACAAAGATATCGACAACAGACTACCTTCCATAACAACAAGGCTACAATCCATTGTAGTAACAAAAATCTCGACAATAGACTACCTTCTATAATGACAAGGATACCATCCATTGTAGTAACAAAAATCTGGACAATTGACTACCTTCCATGATGACATGGCTACCATCCATTGGAGTAACAAAAATCTCGACAATAGACTACCTTCAAAAAAGACAAGGCTACCATCCATTGGAATAACAAAAATATCGACAACACACTACTTTCCATAATAACAAGGCTACCATCCCTTAGAGAAACAAAAATCTCGACAATAGACTACCTTCCATAATGACTAGGATACCATCAATTGGAATAAAAAAGATATCGACAATAGACTATCTTCCATAAGGACAAGGCTACAATACATTGTAGTAACAAAAATCTCGACAACAGACTACCTTCCATAATGACAAGGCTACCATCCATTGTAGTAACAAAAATCTCGACAATAGACTAACTTCCATAATGATAAGGCTACCATCCATTGGAGTAACAAAAATCTCGACAACAGACTACCTTCCATAATGATAAGGCTACCATCCATTGGAATAACAAAAATATCGGCAACACACTACCTTCCATAATGACAAGGCTATCATCCCTTAGAATAACAAAAATCTCGACAACAGACTACCTTCCATAATGACTAGGCTACCATCCATTGGAGTAACAAAGATATCGACAACAGACTACCTTCCATAACGTCAAGGCTACAATCTATTGTAGTAACAAAAATATCGATAATAGACTACCTTCCATAGTGACAAGGATACCATCCATTGTAGTAACAAAAATCTCGACAATAGACTAGCTTCCATGATGACATGGCTACCATTCATTGGAGTAACAAAAATCTCGACAACAGACTATCTTCCATAAAGACAAGGCTACCATCCATTGGAATAACAAAAATATCGACAACACACTACCTTCCATAATGACAAGGCTAGCATCCCTTAGGGTAACAAAAATCTCGACAACAGACTACCTTCCATAATGACTAGGCTACCATCCATTGGAGTAACAAAGATATCGACAACAGACTACCTTCCATAACGCAAGGCTACAATCCATTATAGTAACAAAAATCTCGACAATAGACTGCCTTCCATAATGACAAGGCTACCATCCATTGGAGTAACAAAAATCTCGACAACAGACTACCTTCCAAAATGACAAGGCTACCATCCATTGGAATTTCAAAAATATCGGCAACACACTACCTTCCATAATGACAAGGCTACCATCCCTTAGACTAACAAAAATCTCGACAACAGACTACCTTCCATAATGACTAGGCTACCATACATTGCAGTAACAAAGATATCGACAACAGACTACCTTGCATAACGACAAGGCTACAATCCATTGTAGTAACAAAAATCTCGACAACAGACTACCTTCCATAATGAAAAGGCTTCCATCCATTGTAGTAACAAAAATCTCGACAATAGACTACCTTCTATGATGACAAGGCTACCATCCATTGGAGTAACAAAAATCTCGACAACAGACTACCTTCCATAATGACAAGGCTACCATCCATTGGAATAACAAAAATATCCATGACACACTACCTTCCATAATTACAAGGCTACCATCCCTTAGAGTAACAAAAATCTCGACAATAGACTACCTTCCTTAATGACTAGGCTACCATCCATTGGAGTAACAAAGATATCGACAACAGACTACCTTCCATAACGACAAGGCTACAATCCGTTGTAGTAACAAAAATCTCGACAATAGACTACCTTCCATAATGACAAGGCTACAATCCTTTGGAGTATAAAAAATCTCGACAATAGACTACCTTTCATAATGACAAGTCTACCATCCATTGGAGTAACTAAAATCTGGACAACAGACTACCTTCCATAAAGACTAGGATACCATCCATTGGAGTAACAAAGATATTGACAACAATCTACCTTCCATAACGACAAGGCTACAATCCATTGTAGTAACAAAAATCTCGACAACAGACTACCTTCCGTAATGTCAAGGCTACCATCCATTGTAGTAACAAAAATCTCGACAACAGACTACCTTCCATAATGACAAGGCTACCATCCATTGTAGTAACAAAAATCTCGACAATAGACTAACTTCCATAATGATAAGGCTACCATCCATTGGAGTAACAAAAATCTCGACAACAGACTACCTTCCATAATGATAAGGCTACCATCCATTGGAATAACAAAAATATCGGCAACACACTACCTTCCATAATGACAAGGCTATCATCCCTTAGAATAACAAAAATCTCGACAACAGACTACCTTCCATAATGACTAGGCTACCATCCATTGGAGTAACAAAGATATCGACAATAGACTACCTTCCATAACGTCAAGGCTACAATCTATTGTAGTAACAAAAATATCGATAATAGACTACCTTCCATAGTGACAAGGATACCATCCATTGTAGTAACAAAAATCTCGACAATAGACTAGCTTCCATGATGACATGGCTACCATCCATTGGAGTAACAAAAATCTCGACAACAGACTACCTTCCATAAAGACAAGGCTACCATCCATTGGAATAACAAAAATATCGACAACACACTACCTTCCATAATGACAAGGCTAGCATCCCTTAGGGTAACAAAAATCTCGACAACAGACTACCTTCCATAATGACTAGGCTACCATCCATTGGAGTAACAAAGATATCGACAACAGACTACCTTCCATAACGACAAGGCTACAATCCATTATAGTAACAAAAATCTCGACAATAGACTGCCTTCCATAATGACAAGGCTACCATCCATTGGAGTAACAAAAATCTCGACAACAGACTACCTTCCAAAATGACAAGGCTACCATCCATTGGAATTTCAAAAATATCGGCAACACACTACCTTCCATAATGACAAGGCTACCATCCCTTAGACTAACAAAAATCTCGACAACAGACTACCTTCCATAATGACTAGGCTACCATACATTGCAGTAACAAAGATATCGACAACAGACTACCTTGCATAACGACAAGGCTACAATCCATTGTAGTAACAAAAATCTCGACAACAGACTACCTTCCATAATGAAAAGGCTTCCATCCATTGTAGTAACAAAAATCTCGACAATAGACTACCTTCTATGATGACAAGGCTACCATCCATAGGAGTAACAAAAATCTCGACAACAGACTACCTTCCATAATGACAAGGCTACCATCCATTGGAATAACAAAAATATCCACGACACACTACCTTCCATAATTACAAGGCTACCATCCCTCAGAGTAACAAAAATCTCGACAATAGACTACCTTCCTTAATGACTAGGCTACCATCCATTGGAGTAACAAAGATATCGACAACAGACTACCTTCCATAACGACAAGGCTACAATCCGTTGTAGTAACAAAAATCTCGACAATAGACTACCTTCCATAATGACAAGGCTACAATCCTTTGGAGTATAAAAAATCTCGACAATAGACTACCTTTCATAATGACAAGTCTACCATCCATTGGAGTAACTAAAATCTGGACAACAGACTACCTTCCATAAAGACTAGGATACCATCCATTGGAGTAACAAAGATATTGACAACAATCTACCTTCCATAACGACAAGGCTACAATCCATTGTAGTAACAAAAATCTCGACAACAGACTACCTTCCGTAATGTCAAGGCTACCATCCATTGTAGTAACAAAAATCTCGACAATAGACTAACTTCCATAATAATAAGGCTACCATCCATTAGAGTAACAAAAATCTCGAGAACAGACTACCTTCAATAATGATAAGGCTACCATCCATTGGAATAACAAAAATATCGGCAACACACTACCTTCCATAATGACAAGGCTATCATCCCTTAGAATAAAAAAAACTCGACAACAGACTACCTTCCATAATGACTAGGCTACCATCCATTGGAGTAACAAAGATATCGACAACATACTACCTTCCATAACATCAAGGCTACAATCTATTGTAGTAACAAAAATCTCGACAATAGACTACCTTCCATAATGTCAAGGATACCATCCATTGTAGTAACAAAAATATCGACAATATACTACCTTCCATAAAGATAAGGCTACCATCCCTTAGAGTAACAAAAATCTCGACAACAGACTACCTTCCATAATGACTAGGCTACCATCCATTGGAGTAACAAAGATATCGACAACAGACTACTTTCCATAACGACAAGGCTACAATCCATTGTAGTAACAAAAATATCGACAACATACTACCTTCCATAATGACAAGGCTACCATCCATTGTAGTAACAAAAATCTCGACAATAGACTACCTTCTATGATGACAAGGCTACCATCCATTGGATTAACAAAAATCTCGACAACAGACTACCTTCCATAATGACAAGGCTACCATCCATGGGAATAACAAAAATATCCACGACACACTACCTTCCATAATGACAAGGCTATCATCCCTTAGAGTAACAAAAATCTCGACAATAGACTACCTTCCATAATGACTAGGCTACCATCCATTGGAGTAACGAAGATATCGACAACAGACTACCTTCCATAACGACAAGGCTACAATCCGTTGTAGTAACAAAAATCTCGACAATAGACTACCTTCCATAATGACAAGGCTACAATCCTTTGGAGTATAAAAAATCTCGACAATAGACTACCTTTCATAATGACAAGTCTACCATCCATTGGAGTAACTAAAATCTCGACAACAGACTACCTTCCATAAAGACTAGGATACCATCCATTGGAGTAACAAAGATATCGACAACAATCTACCTTCCATGACGACAAGGCTACAATCCATTGTAGTAAAAAAAATCTCGACAACAGACTACCTTCCATAATGACAAGACTACCATCCATTGTAGTAACAAAAATCTCGACAATAGACTACCTTCCATAATGACAAGGCTTCCATCCATTGGAGTAATAAAAATCTCGACAACAAACTACCTTCCGTAATGACAAGGCTACCATCCATTGGAATAACAAAAATATCGACAACACACTACTTTCCATAATAACAAGGCTACCATCCCTTAGAGAAACAAAAATCTTGACAATAGAGTACCTTCCATAATGACTAGGATACCATCCATTCGAATAAAAAAGATATCGACAATAGACTATCTTCTAGAACGACAAGGCTACAATACATTGTAGTAACAAAAATCTCGACAACAGACTACCTTCCATAATGTCAAGGCTACCATCCATTGTAGTAACAAAAATCTCGACAATAGACTAACTTCCATAATGACAAGGCTACCATACATTGGAGTAACAAAAATCTCGACAACAGACTACCTTCCATAATGATAAGGCTACCATCCATTGGAATAACAAAAATATCGGCAACACACTACCTTCCATAATGACAAGGCTATCATCCCTTAGAATAACAAAAATCTCGACAACAGACTACCTTCCATAATGACTAGGCTACCATCCATTGGAGTAACAAAGATATCGACAACAGACTACCTTCCATAACGTCAAGGCTACAATCTATTGTAGTAACAAAAATCTCGACAATAGACTACCTTCCATAATGTCAAGGATACCATCCATTGTAGTAACAAAAATCTCGACAATAGACTACCATCCATAATGACAAGGATACCATCCATTGTAGTAACAAAAATATCGACAACAGACTACCTTCCATGATGACATGGCTACCATCCATTGGAGTAACAAAAATCTCGACAATAGACTACCTTCCATAAAGACAAGGCTACCATCCCTTAGAGTAACAAAAATCTCGACAACAGACTACCTTCCATAATGACTAGGCTACCATCCATTGGAGTAACAAAGATATCGACAACAGACTACTTTCCATAACGACAAGGCTACAATCCATTGTAGTAACAAAAATATCGACAACATACTACCTTCCATAATGATAAGGCTACCATCCATTGCAGTAACAAAAATCTCGACAATAGACTACCTTCCATAATGATAAGTCTACCATCCATTGGAGTAACAAAAATCTCGACAACAGACTACCTTCCATAATGACAAGGCTACCATCCATTGGAGTAACAAAAATCTCGACAACAGACTACCTTCCATAATGACAAGGCTACCATCCATTGGAATAACAAAAATATAGACAACAAACTACCTTCCATAATGACTAGGCTACAATCCATTGGAGTAACAAAGATATCGACAACAGACTACCTTCCATAACAACAAGGCTACAATCCATTGTTGTAACAAAAATCTCGACAATAGACTACCTTCTATAATGACAAGGATACCATCCATTGTAGTAACAAAAATCTGGACAATAGACTACCTTCCATGATGACAAGGCTACCATCCATTGGAGTAACAAAAATCTCGACAATAGACTACCTTCCATAATGACTAGGATACCATCCATTCGAATAAAAAAGATATCGACAATAGACTATCTTCTATAACGACAAGGCTACAATACATTGTAGTAACAAAAATCTCGACAACAGACTACCTTCCATAATGTCAAGGCTACCATCCATTGTAGTAACAAAAATCTCGACAATAGACTAACTTCCATAATGATAAGGCTACCATACATTGGAGTAACAAAAATCTCGACAACAGACTACCTTCCATAATGATAAGGCTACCATCCATTGGAATAACAAAAATATCGGCAACACACTACCTTCCATAATGACAAGGCTATCATCCCTTAGAATAACAAAAATCTCGACAACAGACTACCTTCCATAATGACTAGGCTACCATCCATTGGAGTAACAAAGATATCGACAACAGACTACCTTCCATAACGTCAAGGCTAAAATCTATTGTAGTAACAAAAATCTCGACAATAGACTACCTTCCATAATGTCAAGGATACCATCCATTGTAGTAAAAAAAATTTCGACATTAGACTACCTTCCATAATGACAAAGATACCATCCATTGTAGTAACAAAAATATCGACAACAGACTACCTTCCATGATGACATGGCTACCATCCATTGGAGTAACAAAAATCTCGACAATAGACTACCTTCCATAAAGACAAGGCTACCATCCCTTAGAGTAACAAAAATCTCGACAACAGACTACCTTCCATAATGACTAGGCTACCATCCATTGGAGTAACAAAGATATCGACAACAGACTACTTTCCATAACGACAAGGCTACAATCCATTGTAGTAACAAAAATATCGACAACATACTACCTTTCATAAGGACAAGGCTACCATCCATTGCAGTAACAAAAATCTCGACAATAGACTACCTTCCATAATGATAAGTCTACCATCCATTGGAGTAACAAAAATTTCGACAACAGACTACCTTCCATAATGACAAGGCTACCATCCATTGGAGTAACAAAAATCTCGACAACAGACTACCTTCCATAATGACAAGGCTACCATCCATTGGAATAACAAAAATATAGACATCAAACTACCTTCCATAATGACTAGGCTACAATCCATTGGAGTAACAAAGATATCGACAACAGACTACCTTCCATAACAACAAGGCTACAATCCATTGTAGTAACAAAAATCTCGACAATAGACTACCTTCTATAATGACAAGGATACCATCCATTGTAGTAACAAAAATCTGGACAACAGACTACCTTCCATGATGACAAGGCTACCATCCATTGGAGTAACAAAAATCTCGACAATAGACTACCTTCCATAAAGACAAGGCTACCATCCATTGGAATAACAAAAATATCGACAACACACTACTTTCCATAATAACAAGGCTACCATCCCTTAGAGAAACAAAATCTGGACAATAGACTACCTTCCATAATGACTAGGATACCATCAATTGGAATAAAAAAGATATCGACAACAGACTATCTTCCATAACGACAAGGGTACAATACATTGCAGTATCAAAAATCTCGACAACAGACTACCTTCCATAATGACAAGGCTACCATCCATTGTAGTAACAAAAATCTCGACAATAGACTAACTTCCATAATGATAAGGCTACCATCCATTGGAGTAACAAAAATCTCGACAACAGACTACCTTCCATAATGATAAGGCTACCATCCATTGGAATAACAAAAATATCGGCAACACACTACCTTCCATAATGACAAGGCTATCATCCCTTAGAATAACAAAAATCTCGACAACAGACTACCTTCCATAATGACTAGGCTACCATCCATTGGAGTAACAAAGATATCGACAACAGACTAACTTCCATAACGTCAAGGCTACAATCTATTGTAGTAACAAAAATATCGATAATAGACTACCTTCCATAGTGACAAGGCTATCATCCCTTAGAATAACAAAAATCTCGACAATAGACTACCTTCCATGATGACATGGCTACCATCCATTGGAGTAACAAAAATCTCGACAACAGACTACCTTCCATAAAGACAAGGCTACCATCCATTGGAATAACAAAAATATCGACAACACACTACCTTCCATAATGACAAGGCTAGCATCCATTAGGGTAACAAAAATCTCGACAACAGACTACCTTCCATAATGACTAGGCTACCATCCATTGGAGTAACAAAAATATCGATAACAGACTACCTTCCATAACGACAAGGCTACAATCCATTATAGTAACAAAAATCTCGACAACAGACTACCTTCCAAAATGACAAGGCTACCATCCATTGGAATAACAAAAATATCGGCAACACACTACCTTCCATAATGACAAGGCTACCATCCCTTACAGTAACAAAAATCTCGACAACAGACTACCTTCCATAATGACTAGGCTACCATCCATTGCAGTAACAAAGATATCGACAACAGACTACCTTCCATAACGACAAGGCTACAATCCGTTGTAGTAACAAAAATCTCGACAATAGACTACCTTCCATAATGACAAGGATACCATCCATTATAGTAACAAAAATATCGACAACAGACTACCTTCCATGATGACATGGCTACCATCCATTGGATTAACAAAAATCTCGACAATAGACTACCTTCCATAAAGACAAGGCTACCATCCCTTAGAGTAACAAAAATCTCGACAACTGACTACCTTCCATAATGACTAGGCTACCATCCATTGGAGTAACAAACATATCGACAACAGACTACTTTCCATAACGACAAGGCTACAATCCATTGTAGTAACAAAAATATCGACAACATACTACCTTCCATAATGACAAGGCTACCATCCATTGCAGTAACAAAAATCTCGACAATAGACTACCTTCCATAATGATAAGTCTACCATCCATTGGAGTAACAAAAATCTCGACAACAGACTACCTTCCATAATGACAAGGCTACCATCCATTGGAGTAACAAAAATCTCGACAACAGACTACCTTCCATAATGACAAGGCTACCATCCATTGGAATAACAAAAATATAGACAACAAACTACCTTCCATAATGACTAGGCTACAATCCATTGGAGTAACAAAGATATCGATAACAGACTACCTTCCATAACAACAAGGCTACAATCCATTGTAGTAACAAAAATCTCGACAATAGACTACCTTCTATAATGACAAGGATACCATCCATTGTAGTAACAAAAATCTGGACAATAGACTACCTTCCATGATGACAACGCTACCATCCATTGGAGTAACAAAAATCTCGACAACAGACTACCTTCCATAAAGACAAGGCTACCATCCATTGGAATAACATAAATATCGACAACACACTACTTTCCATAATAACAAGGCTACCATCCCTTAGAGAAACAAAAATCTCGACAATAGACTACCTTGCATGATGACTAGGATACCATCAATTGGAATAAAAAAGATATCGACAACAGACTATCTTCCATAACGACAAGGCTACAATACATTATAGTAACAAAAATCTCGACAACAGACTACCTTCCATAATGACAAGCTACCATCCATTGTAGTAACAAAAATCTCGACAATAGACTAACTTCCATAATGATAAGGCTACCATCCATTGGAGTAAAAAAAATCTCGACAACAGACTACCTTCCATAATGATAAGGCTACCATCCATTGGAATAACAAAAATATCGGCAACACACTACCTTCCATAATGACAAGGCTATCATCCCTTAGAATAACAAAAATCTCGACAACAGACTACCTTCCATAAGGACTAGGCTACCATCCATTGGAGTAACAAAGATATCGAGAACAGACTACCTTCCATAACGTCAAGGCTACAATCTATTGTAGTAACAAAAATATCGACAATAGACTACCTTCCATAGTGACAAGGATACCATCCATTGTAGTAACAAAAATCTCGACAATAGACTACCTTCCATGATGACATGGCTACCATCCATTGGAGTAACAAAAATCTCGACAACAGACTACCTTCCATAAAGACAAGGCTACCATCCATTGGAGTAACAAAGATATCGACAACAATCTACCTTCCATAACGACAAGGCTACAATCCATTGTAGTAACAAAAATCTCGACAACAGACTACCTTCCATAATGACAAGACTACCATCCATTGTAGTAACAAAAATCTCGACAATAGAATACCTTCCATAATGACAAGGCTACCATCCATTGGAGTAACAAAAATTTCGACAACAAACTACCTTCCGTAATGACAAGGCTACCATCCATTGGAATAACAAAAATATCGACAACACACTACTTTCCATAATAACAATGCTACCATTCCTTAGAGAAACAAAAATCTCGACAATTGACTAACTTCCATAATGACTAGGATACCATCCATTGGAATAAAAAAGATATCGACAACAGACTATCTTCCATAACGACAAGGCTACAATACATTGTAGTAACAAAAATCTCAACAACAGACTACCTTCCATAATGTCAAGGCTACCATCCATTGTAGTAACAAAAATATCGGCAAATCACTACCTTCCATAATGACAAGGCTATCATCCCTTAGAATAACAAAAATCTCGACAACAGACTACCTTCCATAATGACTAGGCTACCATCCATTGGAGTAACAAAGATATCGACAACAGACTACCTTCCATAACGTCAAGGCTACAATCTATTGTAGTAACAAAAATCTCGACAATAGACTACCTTCCATAATGTCAAGGATACCATCCATTGTAGTAACAAAAATCTCGACAATAGACTACCTTCCATAATGACAAGGATACCATCCATTGTAGTAACAAAAATATCGACAACAAACTACCTTCCATGATGACATGGCTACCATCCATTGGAGTAACAAAAATCTCGACAATAGATTACCTTCCATAAAGACAAGGCTACCATCCCTTAGAGTAACAAAAATCTCGACAACAGACTACCTTCCATAATGACTAGGCTACCATCCATTGGAGTAAGAAAGATATCGACAACAAACTACTTTCCATAACGTCAAGGCTACAATCTATTGTAGTAACAAAAATATCAACAATAGACTACCTTCCATAGTGACAAGGATACCGTCCATTGTAGTAACAAAAATCTCGACAATAGACTACCTTCCATGAAGACAAGGCTACCATCCATTGGAATAACAAAATTATAGACAACACACTACCTTCCATATTGACAAGGCTACCATCCCTTAGGGTAACAAAAATCTCGACAACAGACTACCTTCCATAATGACTAGGCTACCATCCATTGGAGTAACAAAGATATCGACAACAGACTACCTTCCATAACGACAAGGCTACAATCCATTATAGTAACAAAAATCTTGACAATAGACTGCCTTCCATAATGATAAGGCTACCATCCATTGGAGTAACAAAAATCTCGACAACAGACTACCTTCCAAAATGACAAGGCTACCATCCATTGGAATTTCAAAAATATTGGCAACACACTACCTTCCATAATGACAAGGCTACCATCCCTTAGACTAATAAAAATCTCGACAATAGACTACCTTCCATAATGACTAGGCTACCATACATTGCAGTAACAAAGATATCGATAACATACTACCTTCCATAAGCACAAGGCTACAATCCATTGTAGTGACAAAAATCTCGACAACAGACAACCTTCTATGATGACAAGGCTTCCATCCATTGTAGTAACAAAAATCTCGACAATAGACTAACTTCTATGATGACAAGGCTACCATCCATTGGAGTAACAAAAATCTCGAGAACAGACTTCCTTCCATAACGACAAGGCTACAATCCATTATAGTAACAAAAATATCGACAATAGACTGCCTTCCATAATGACAAGGCTACCATCCATTGGAATAACAAAAATATCCACGACACAGTACCTTCCATAATGACAAGGCTACCATCCCTTAGAGTAACAAAAATCTCGACAATAGACTACCTTCCATAATGACTAGGCTATAATCCGTTAGAGTAACGAAGATATCGACAACAGACTACCTTCCATAATGACAAGGCTACAATCCGTTATAGTAACAAAAATCTCGACAATAGACTACCTTCCATAATGACAAGGCTACCATCCCTTAGGGTAACAAAAATCTCGACAACAGACTACCTTCCATAATGACTAGGCTACCATCCATTGGAGTAACAAAGATATCAAAAACAGACTACCTTCCATAACGAAAAGGCTACAATCCATTATAGTAACAAAAATCTCGACAATAGACTGCCTTCCATAATGATAAGGCTACCATCCATTGGAGTAACAAAAATCTCGATAACAGACTACCTTCCAAAATGACAAGGCTACCATCCATTGGAATTTCAAAAATATCGGCAACACACTACCTTCCGTAATGACAAGGCTAACATCCCTTAGACTAACAAAAATCTCGACAACAGACTACCTTTCATAATGACTAGGCTACCATACATTGCAGTAACAAAGATATCGACAACAGACAACCTTCCATAACGACAAGGCTACAATCCATTATAGTAACAAAAATCTCAACAACAGACTACCTTCCATAATGAAAAGGCTTCCATCCATTGGAGTAACAAAAATATCGACAACAGACTACCTTCCATAATGACAAGGCTACCATCCATTGGAATAACAAAAATATCCACGACACACTACCTTCCATAATGACAAGGCTACCATCCCTTAGGGTAACAAAAATCTCGACAATAGACTACCTTCCATAATGAATGGTCTACCATCCATTGGAGTAACGAAGATATCGACAACAGACTACCTTCCATAACGACAAGGCTACAATCCGTTGTAGTAACAAAAATCTCGACAATACACTACCTTCCATAATGACAAGGCTACCATCCCTTAGAGTAACAAAAATCTCGACAATAGACTACCTTCCATGATAACATGGCTACCATCCATTGGAGAAACAAAAATATCGATAACTGACTACCTTCCATAAAGACAAGGCTACCATCCATTGGAATATCAAAAATATCGACAACACACTACCTTCCATAATGACAAGGCTACCATCCCTTAGAGTAACAAAAATCTCGACAACAGACTACCTTCCATAATGACTAGGCTACCATCCATTGGAGTAACAAAGATATCGACAACAGACTACTTTCCATAACGACAAGGCTACAATCCATTGTAGTAACAAAAATCTCGACAACATACTACCTTCCATAATGACAAGGCTACCATCCATTGCAGTAACAAAAAGCTCGACAACAGACTACCTTCCATAATGACAAGGCTACCATCCATTGGAGTAACAAAAATCTCGACAAGAGACTACCTTCCATAATGACAGGGCTACCATCCATTGGAATAACAAAAATATAGACAACAAACTACCTTCCATAATGACTAGGCTACAATCCATTGGAGTAACAAAGATATCGACAACAGACTACCTTCCATAACGACTACGCTACCATCCATTGGAGTAACAAAGATATCGACAACAGACTACCTTCCATAACAACAAGGCTACAATCCATTGTAGTAACAAAAATCTCGACAATAGACTTCCTTCCATAATGACAAGGATATCATCCATTGTAGTAACAAAAATCTCGACAATAGACTACATTCCATGATGACAAGGCTACCATCCATTGGAGTAACAAAAATCTCGACAACAGACTACCTTCCATAAAGACAAGGCTACCATCCATTGGAATAACAAAAATATCGACAACACATTACTTTCCATAATAACAAGTCTACCATCCCTTAGAGAAACAAAAATCTCGACAATATACTATCTTCCATAATGACTAGGATACCATCCATTGAAAATACCAAAAATCTCGACAACAGACTATCTTCCATAATGACTAGGATACCATCCATTGTAGTAACAAAAATCTCGACAATAGACTACCTTCTAGAATGACAAGGCTACCATCCATTGGAGTAACAAAAATCTCGACAACAGACTACCTTCCATAATGACAAGGCTACCATCCATTGAAATAACAAAAATATCGGCAACACACTACCTTCCATAATGACAAGGCTACCATCCCTTAGACTAACAAAATTCTCGACAACAGACTACCTTCCATAATGACTAGGCTACCATCCATTGGAGTAACAAATATATCGACAACAGACTACCTTCCATAACGTCAAGGCTACAATCCATTATAGTAACAAAAATCTCGACAATAGACTGCCTTCCATAATAATTAGGCTACCATCCATTGGAGTAACAAAAATCTCGACAATAGACTACCTTCCAAAATGACAAGGCTATCATCCATTAGAATAACAAAAATATCGGCAACACACTACCTTCCATAATGACAAGGCTACCATCCCTTAAACTAACAAAAATGTCGACAACACACTACCTTCCATAATGACTAGGCTACCATCCATTGCAGTAACAAAGATATCGACAACAGACTACCTTCCATAACGACTAGGCTTCCATCCATTGTAGTAACAAAAATCTCGACAATAGACTACCTTCCATGATGACAAGGCTACCATACATTGGAGTAACAAAAATCTCGACAACAAACTACCTTCCATAATGACAAGGCTACCATCCATTGGAATAACAAAAATATCCACAACACACTACCTTACATAATGACAAGGCTACCATCCCTTAGAATAACAAAAATCTCGACAACAGACTACCTTCCATAATGACTAAGCTACCATCCATTGGAGTAACGAAGATATCGACAACAAACTACCTTCCATAACGACAAGACTACAATCCAATGTAGTAACAAAAATCTCGACAATAGACTACCTTCCATAATGACAAGGCTACAATCCTTTGGAGTATAAAAAATCTCGACAATAGACTACCTTTCATAATGACAAGGCTACCATCCATTGGAGTAACTAAAATCTCGGCAACAGACTACCTTCCATAAAGAGTAGGGTACCATCCATTGGAGTAACAAAGATATCGACAACAAACTACCTTCCATAATGACAAGACTACCATCCATTGTAGTAACAAAAATCTCGACAATAGATTACCTTCCATAATGACAAGGCTACCATCCATTGGAGTAAAAAAAATCTCGACAACAAACTACCTTTCGTAATGACAAGGCTACCATCCATTGGAATAAAAAAAATATCGACAACACACTACTTTCCATAATAACAAGGCTACCATCCTTTAGAGAAAGAAAAATATTGACAATAGACTACCTTCCATAATGATTAGGATATGATCCATTGGAATAACAAAGATATCGAAAACAAACTATCTTCCATAAGTACAAGGTTACAATACATTGTAGTAACAAAAATCTCGACAACAGACTACCTTCCATAATGACAAGGCTACCATCCATTGTAGTAACAAAAATCTCGACAATAGACTAACTTCCATAATGATAAGGCTACCATCCATTGGAGTAACAAAAATCTCGACCATAGACTACCTTCCATAATGACAAGGCTACCATCCATTGGAATAACAAAAATTCCGCAACACACTACCTTCCATATTGACAAGGCTATCATCCCTTAGACTAACAAAAATCTCGACAACAAACTACCTTCCATAATGACAAGGCTAGAATCCATTGTAGTAATAAAAATCTCGACAAAAGACTATCTTCCATAATGATAAGGCTACCATCTATTGGAGTAACAAAAATCTCGACAACAGACTACCTTCCAAAATGACAAGGCTACCATCCATTGGAATAACAAAAATATCGACAACACACTACCTTCCATAATGACAAGGCTACCATCCCTTAGACTAACAAAATATCGACAACAGACTACCTTCCATAACGACAAGGCTAGAATCCATTGTAGTAACAAAAATCTCGACAACAGACTACCTTCCATAATGACAAGGCTACCATCCATTGTAGTAACAAAAATATCGACAATAGACTACCTTCCATAATGACAAGGCTACCATCCATTTGAGTTACGAAAATCTCGACAACAGACTACCTTCCATAATGATAAGGCTACCATCCATTAGAATAAAAATATATCGACAACAGACTACCTTCCATAATGACAAGGCTACCATCCCTTAGAGTAACAAAAATCTCGACAACAGACTACCTTCCATAGTGACTAGGCTTTCGTCCATTGGAGTAACAAAGATATCGATAATAGACTACCTTCCATAACGACAAGGCTACAATCCATTGTAGTGAAAAAAATATCGACAATAGAGTACCATCCATAATGACAAGGCTACAATCCTTAAGAGTATAAGAAATCTCGACAATAGACTACCTTCCATAATGACAGACAACAGACTACCTTCCATAATGACTAGGCTACCATTCGTTGGAGTAACAAAGATATCGACAACAGACTACCTTCCATAACGTCAAGGCTACAATCCATTATAGTAACAAAAATATCGATAATAGACTGCCTTCCATAATGATAAGGCTACCATCCATTGGAGTAACAAAAATCTCGACAACCGACTACCTTCCAAAATGACAAGGCTACCATCCATTGTAATTACAAAAATATCGGCAACACACTACCTTCCATAATGACAAGGCTACCATCCCTTAGACTAACAAAAATCTCGACAACAATCTACCTTCCATAATGACTAGGCTACCATCCATTGGAGTAACAAAGATATCGACAATAGACTACATTCCATAACGACAAGGCTACAATCCATTGTAGTAACAAAAATCTCGACAATAGACTACCTTCCATAATGACAAAGCTACCATCCATTGTAGTAACAAAAATCTCGACAATAGAATACCTTCCATGATGACAAGGCTACCATCCATTGGAGTAACAAAAATCTCGACAACAGACTACCTTCCGTAAATACAAGGCTACCATCCATTGGAATAACAAAAATTTCGACAACACACTACCTTCCATAATGACAAGGCTATCATCCCTTAGAGTAACAAAAATCTCAATAACAGACTACCTTCCATAATGACTAGGCTACCATCCATTGGAGTAACAAAGATATCAACAACAGACTACCTTCCGTAACGACTAGGCTACCATCCATTGTAGTAATAAAGATATCGACAACAGACTACCTTCCATAATGACAAGGCTACCATCCACTGTAGTAACAAAAATCTCGACAACAGACTACCTTCAATAAGGATAAGGCTACCATCCATTGGAGTAACAAAAATCTCGACAACAGACTACCTTCCATAATGACAAGGCTACCATCCATTGAAATATCAAAAATATCGGCAACACACTACCTTCCATAATAACAAGGCTACCATCCCTTAGACTAACAAAAATCTCGACAACAGACTACCTTCCATAATGACTAGGCTACCATCCATTGGAGTAACAAATATATCGACAACAGACTACCTTCCATAACGTCAAGGCTACAATCCATTATAGTAACAAAAATCTCGACAATAGACTGCCTTCCATAATAATTAGGCTACCATCCATTGGAGTAACAAAAATCTCGACAATAGACTACCTTCCAAAATGACAAGGCTATCATCCATTAGAATAACAAAAATATCGGCAACACACTACCTTCCATAATGACAAGGCTACCATCCCTTAAACTAACAAAAATGTCGACAACACACTACCTTCCATAATGACTAGGCTACCATCCATTGCAGTAACAAAGATATCGACAACAGACTACCTTCCACAACGACTAGGCTTCCATCCATTGTAGTAACAAAAATCTCGACAATAGACTACCTTCCATGATGACAAGGCTACCATACATTGAAGTAACAAAAATCTCGACAACAGACTACCTTCCATAATGACAAGGCTACCATCCATTGGAATAACAAAAATATCCACAACACACTACCTTACATAATGACAAGGCTACCATCCCTTAGAATAACAAAAATCTCGACAACAGACTACCTTCCATAATGACTAAGCTACCATCCATTGGAGTAACGAAGATATCGACAACAAACTACCTTCCATAACGACAAGACTACAATCCAATGTAGTAACAAAAATCTCGACAATAGACTACCTTCCATAATGACAAGGCTACAATCCTTTGGAGTATAAAAAATCTCGACAATAGACTACCTTTCATAATGACAAGGCTACCATCCATTGGAGTAACTAAAATCTCGGCAACAGACTACCTTCCATAAAGAGTAGGGTACCATCCATTGGAGTAACAAAGATATCGACAACAAACTACCTTCCATAATGACAAGACTACCATCCATTGTAGTAACAAAAATCTCGACAATAGATTACCTTCCATAATGACAAGGCTACCATCCATTGGAGTAAAAAAAATCTCGACAACAAACTACCTTTCGTAATGACAAGGCTACCATCCATTGGAATAAAAAAAATATCGACAACACACTACTTTTCATAATAACAAGGCTACCATCCCTTAGAGAAACAAAAATATTGACAATAGACTACCTTCCATAATGATTAGGATATGATCCATTGGAATAACAAAGATATCGAAAACAAACTATCTTCCATAAGTACAAGGCTACAATACATTGTAGTAACAAAAATCTCGACAACAGACTACCTTCCATAATGACAAGGCTACCATCCATTGTAGTAACAAAAATCTCGACAATAGACTAACTTCCATAATGATAAGGCTACCATCCATTGGAGTAACAAAAATCTCGACAATAGACTACCTTCCATAATGACAAGGCTACCATCCATTGGAATAACAAAAATTCCGCAACACACTACCTTCCATATTGACAAGGCTATCATCCCTTAGACTAACAAAAATCTCGACAACAAACTACCTTCCATAATGACAAGGCTAGAATCCATTGTAGTAATAAAAATCTCGACAAAAGACTATCTTCCATAATGATAAGGCTACCATCCATTGGAGTAACAAAAATCTCGACAACAGACTACCTTCCAAAATGACAAGGCTACCATCCATTGGAATAACAAAAATATCGGCAACACACTACCTTCCATAATGACAAGGCTACCATCCCTTAGACTAACAAAATATCGACAACAGACTACCTTCCATAACGACAAGGCTAGAATCCATTGTAGTAACAAAAATCTCGACAACAGACTACCTTCCATAATGACAAGGCTACCATCCATTGTAGTAACAAAAATATCGACAATAGACTACCTTCCATAATGACAAGGCTACCATCCATTTGAGTTACGAAAATCTCGACAACAGACTACCTTCCATAATGATAAGGCTACCATCCATTAGAATAAAAATATATCGACAACAGACTACCTTCCATAATGACAAGGCTACCATCCCTTAGAGTAACAAAAATCTCGACAACAGACTACCTTCCATAGTGACTAGGCTTTCGTCCATTGGAGTAACAAAGATTTCGATAATAGACTACCTTCCATAACGACAAGGCTACAATCCATTGTAGTGAAAAAAATCTCGACAATAGAGTACCATCCATAATGACAAGGCTACAATCCTTAAGAGTATAAGAAATCTCGACAATAGACTACCTTCCATAATGACAGACAACAGACTACCTTCCATAATGACTAGGCTACCATCCGTTGGAGTAACAAAGATATCGACAACAGACTACCTTCCATAACGTCAAGGCTACAATCCATTATAGTAACAAAAATATCGATAATAGACTGCCTTCCATAATGATAAGGCTACCATCCATTGGAGTAACAAAAATCTCGACAACCGACTACCTTCCAAAATGACAAGGCTACCATCCATTGTAATTACAAAAATATCGGCAACACACTACCTTCCATAATGACAAGGCTACCATCCCTTAGACTAACAAAAATCTCGACAACAATCTACCTTCCATAATGACTAGGCTACCATCCATTGGAGTAACAAAGATATCGACAATAGACTACATTCCATAACGACAAGGCTACAATCCATTGTAGTAACAAAAATCTCGACAATAGACTACCTTCCATAATGACAAAGCTACCATCCATTGTTGTAACAAAAATCTCGACAATAGAATACCTTCCATGATGACAAGGCTACCATCCATTGGAGTAACAAAAATCTCGACAACAGACTACCTTCCGTAAATACAAGGCTACCATCCATTGGAATAACAAAAATATCGACAACACACTACCTTCCATAATGACAAGGCTATCATCCCTTAGAGTAACAAAAATCTCAATAACAGACTACCTTCCATAATGACTAGGCTACCATCCATTGGAGTAACAAAGATATCAACAACAGACTACCTTCCGTAACGACTAGGCTACCATCCATTGTAGTAATAAAGATATCGACAACAGACTACCTTCCATAATGACAAGGCTACCATCCACTGTAGTAACAAAAATCTCGACAACAGACTACCTTCAATAAGGATAAGGCTACCATCCATTGGAGTAACAAAAATCTCGACAACAGACTACCTTCCATAATGACAAGGCTACCATCCATTGAAATATCAAAAATATCGGCAACACACTACCTTCCATAATAACAAGGCTACCATCCCTTAGACTAACAAAAATCTCGACAACAGACTACATTCCATAATGACTAGGCTACCATCCATTGGAGTAACAAAGATATCAATAAAAGACTACCTTCCATAATGTCAAGGCTACAATCCATTATAGTAACAAAAATCTCGACAATAGACTGCCTTCCATAATGATAAGGCTAACATCCATTGGAGTAACAAAAATCTCTACAACAGACTACCTTCCAAAATGACAAGGCTACCATCCATTGGAATAACAAAAATATCGGAAACACACTACCTTCCATAATGACAAGGCTACCATCCCTTAGACTAACAAAAATATCGACAACAGACTACCTTCCATAACGACAAGGCTAGAATCCATTGTAGTAACAAAAATCTCGACAACAGACTACCTTCCATAATGACAAGACTACCATCCATTGTAGTAACAAAAATCTCGACAATAGACTACCTTCCATAATGACAAGGCTACCATCCATTGAAATAACAAAAATATCGGCAACACACTACCTTCCATAATGACAAGGCTACCATCCCTTAGACTAACAAAAATCTCGACAACAGACTACCTTCCATAATGACTAGGCTACCATCCGTTGGAGTAACAAAGATATCGACAACAGACTACCTTCCATAACGTCAAGGCTACAATCCATTATAGTAACAAAAATCTCGACAATAGACTGCCTTTCATAATGATAAGGCTACCATCCATTAGAGTAACAAAAATCTCGACAACCGACTACCTTCCAAAAAGACAAGGCTACCATCCATTGGAATAACAAAAATATCGGCAACACACTACCTTCCATAATGACAAGGCTACCATCCCTTAGACTAAAAAAAATCTCGACAACACACTACCTTCCATAATGACTAGGCTACCATCCATTTGAGTAACAAAGATATCGACAATAGACTACATTCCATAACGACAAGGCTACAATCCATTGTAGTAACAAAAATCTCGACAATAGACTACCTTCTATAATGACAAACCTACCATCCATTGTAGTAACAAAAATCTCGACAACAGAATACCTTCCATGATGACAAGGCTACCATCCAATGGAGTAACAATAATCTTAACAACAGACTACCTTCCATAATGACAAGGCTACCATCCATTGGAATAACAAAAATATCGACAACACACAACCTTCCATAATGACAAGGCTATCATCCCTTAGAGTAACAAAAATCTCAACAACAGACTACCTTCCATAATGAATAGGATACCATCCATTGGAGTAACAGAGATATCGACAACAGACTACCTTCCATAACGACTAGGCTACCATCCATTGGAGTAACAAAGATATCGACAACAGACTACCTTCCATAATGACAAGGCTACCATCCATTGTAGTAACAAAAATCTCGACAACAAACTACCTTCCATAAGGATATTCTACCATCCATTGGAGTAACAAAAATCTCGACAACAGACTACCTTCCACAATGACAAGGCTACCATCCATTGGAATAACAAAAATATCGGCAACACACTACCTTCCATAATGACAAGGCTACCATCACTTAGACTAACAAAAATATCGACAACACACTATCTTCCATAATGACTAGGCTACCATCCATTTTAGTAACAAAAATCTCGACAACAGACTACCTTCCATAATGACAAGACTACCATCCATTGAAGTAACAAAAATTTCGACAATAGACTACCTTCCATAATGACAAGGCTACCATCCATTGGAGTAACTAAAATATCGACAACAAACTACCTTCCATAATGATAAGGCTACCTTCCATTGGAATAACCAAAATATTGACAACACACTACTTTCCATAATAACAAGGCTACCATCCCTTAGAGAAACAAAAATCTCGACAACAGACTATCTTCCATAATGACTAGGATACCATCCATTGGAATAACAAAGATATCGACAACAGACTACCTTCCATAACGACAAGGCTAAAATCCATTGTAGTTACAAAAATCTCGAAAATATACTACCTTCCATAATGAAAAGACTACCATCCATTGTAGTAACAAAAATCTCGACAATAGACTACCTTCCATAATGACAAGGCTACCATCCATTGGAGTAACAAAAATCTCGACGACAAACTACCTTCCATAATGATAAGGCTACCATCCATTGGAATAACAAAAATCTCGACAACACACTACTTTTCATAATAACAAGGCTACGATCCCTTAGAGAAACAAAAATCTCGACAACAGACTATCTTCCATAGTGACTAGGATACCATCCATTGGAATAACAAAGATATCGACAACAGACTACCTTCCATAATGACAAGGCTACAATCCATTGTAGTTACAAAAATCTCGACAACAAACTACCTTCCATAATGACAAGGCCACCATCCATTGTAGTAACAAAAATCTCGACAACAGACTACCTTCCATAATGACAAGGCTACCATCCATTGAAATAACAAAAATATCAGCAACACACTACCTTCCATAATGACAAGGCTACCATCCCTTAAACTAACAAAAATATCGACAACAGACTACCTTCCATAATGACTAGGCTACCATCTATTGGAGTAACAAAGATATCGACAACAGACTACCTTCCATAACGTCGAGGCTACAATCCATTATAGTAACAAAAATCTCGACAACAGACTGCCTTCCATAATGATAAGGCTACCATCCATTGGAGTAACAAAAATCTCGACAACAGACTACCTTCCAAAATGACAAGGCTACCATCCATTGGAATAATAAAAATATCGGCAACACACTACCTTCCATAATGACAAGGCTACCATCCCTTAGACTAACAAAAATCTCGACAACACACTACCTTCCATAATGACTAGTCTACCATCCATTGCAGTAACAAAGATATCGACAACAGACTACCTTCCATAATGACAAGACTACCATCCATTGTAGTAACAAAAATCTCGACAATAGACTACCTTCCATAATGACAAGGCTACCATCCATTGGAGTAACAAAAATCTCGACAATAAACTACCTTCCATAATGATAAGGCTACCATCCATTGGAATAACAAAAATATCGAGAACACACTACTTTCCATAATAACAAGGCTACCATCCCTTAGAGAAACAAAAATGTCGACAACAGACTATCTTCCATAATGACTAGGATACCATCCATTGGAATAACAAAGATATCGACAATAGACTACCTTCCATAACGACAAGGCTACAATCCATTGTAGTTACAAAAATCTCGACAATAGACTACCTTCCATAATGACAAGGCTACCATCCATTGTAGTAACAAAAATCTCGACAATAGACTACCTTCCATAATGATAAGGCTACCATCCATTGGAGTAACAAAAATTTCAACAACAGACTACCTTCCATAATGAAAAGGCTACCATCCATTGAAATAACAAAAATATAGGCAACACACTACCTTCCATAATGACAAGGCTACCATCCCTTAGACTAACAAAAATCTCGACAACAGACTACCTTCCATAATGACTAGGCTACCATCCGTTGGAGTAACAAAGATATCGACAACAGACTACCTTCCATAACGTCAAGGCTACAATCCATTATAGTAACAAAAATCTCGACAATAGACTGCCTTCCTTAATGATAAGGCTACCATCCATTGGAGTAACAAAAATCTCGACAATAGACTACCTTCCAAAATGATAAGGCTACCATCCATTGGAATAACAAAAATATCGGCAACACACTACCTTCAATAATGCAAAGGCTACCATCCCTTAGACTAACAAAAATCTCGACAACACACTACCTTCCATAATGACTAGGCTACAATCCATTGGAGTAACGAAGATATCGACAACAGACTACCTTCCATAACAACAAGGCTACAATCCATTCTAGTAACAAAAATCTCGACAACAGACTACCTTCCATAATGACAAGACTACCATCCATTGTAGTAACAAAAATCTCGACAATAGACTACCTTCGATGATGACAAGGCTACCATCCATTGGAGTAACAAAAATCTCGACAACAGACTACCTTCCATAATGACTAGGATACCATCCATTGGAATAACACAGATATCGACAACAGACTACCTTCCATAACGGCAAGGCTACCATCCCTTAGACTAACAAAAATCTCGACAACAGACTACCTTCCATAATGACTAGGCTACCATCAAATATAGTAACAAAGATATCAACAACAGACTACCTTCCATAACGTCAAGGTTACAATCCATTATAGTAACAAAAATCTCGACAATAGACTGCCTTCCAAAATGATAAGGCTAACATCCATTGGAGTAACAAAAATCTCGCCAACAGTCTACCTTCCAAAATGCCAAGGCTACCATCCATTGGAATATCAAAAATATCGGCAACACACTACCTTCCATAATGACAAGGCTACCATCCCTTAGACTAACAAAAATCTGGACAACAGACTACCTTCCATAATGACTAGGCTACCATGAATTATAGTATCAAATATATCGACAACAAACTACCTTCCATAACGACAAGGCTACAATCCATTGTAGTAACAAAAATCTCGAAAACAGACTACCTTCCATGATGAAAAGGCTTCCATCCATTGTAGTAACAAAAATCTCGACAATAGACTACCTTCTATGATGACAAGGCTACCATCCATTGAAGTAACAAAAATCTCGACAATAGACTACCTTCCATAATGACAAGGCTACCATCCATTGGAATAACAAAAATATCCACAACACACTACCTTCCATAATGACAAGGCTACCATCCCTTAGAGTAACGAAAATCTCGACAATAGACTACCATCCATAATGACTAGGCTACAATCCATTGGAGTAACGAAGATATCGACAACAGACTACCTTCCATAATGACAAGGCTACAATCCATTGTAGTAACAAAAATCTCGACAATAGACTACCTTCCATAATGATAAGGCTACCATCCATTGGAGTAACAAAAATTTCAACAACAGACTACCTTCCATAATGAAAAGGCTACCATCCATTGAAATAACAAAAATATAGGCAACACACTACCTTCCATAATGACAAGGCTACCATCCCTTAGACTAACAAAAATCTCGACAACAGACTACCTTCCATAATGACTAGGCTACCATCCGTTGGAGTAACAAAGATATCGACAACAGACTACCTTCCATAACGTCAAGGCTACAATCCATTATAGTAACAAAAATCTCGACAATAGACTGCCTTCCTTAATGATAAGGCTACCATCCATTGGAGTAACAAAAATCTCGACAATAGACTACCTTCCAAAATGATAAGGCTACCATCCATTGGAATAACAAAAATATCGGCAACACACTACCTTCAATAATGCAAAGGCTACCATCCCTTAGACTAACAAAAATCTCGACAACACACTACCTTCCATAATGACTAGGCTACAATCCATTGGAGTAACGAAGATATCGACAACAGACTACCTTCCATAACAACAAGGCTACAATCCATTCTAGTAACAAAAATCTCGACAACAGACTACCTTCCATAATGACAAGACTACCATCCATTGTAGTAACAAAAATCTCGACAATAGACTACCTTCGATGATGACAAGGCTACCATCCATTGGAGTAACAAAAATCTCGACAACAGACTACCTTCCATAATGACTAGGATACCATCCATTGGAATAACACAGATATCGACAACAGACTACCTTCCATAACGGCAAGGCTACCATCCCTTAGACTAACAAAAATCTCGACAACAGACTACCTTCCATAATGACTAGGCTACCATCCATTATAGTAACAAAGATATCGACAACAGACTACCTTCCATAACGTCAAGGTTACAATCCATTATAGTAACAAAAATCTCGACAATAGACTGCCTTCCAAAATGATAAGGCTAACATCCATTGGAGTAACAAAAATCTCGCCAACAGTCTACCTTCCAAAATGCCAAGGCTACCATCCATTGGAATATCAAAAATATCGGCAACACACTACCTTCCATAATGACAAGGCTACCATCCCTTAGACTAACAAAAATCTGGACAACAGACTACCTTCCATAATGACTAGGCTACCATGAATTATAGTATCAAATATATCGACAACAAACTACCTTCCATAACGACAAGGCTACAATCCATTGTAGTAACAAAAATCTCGAAAACAGACTACCTTCCATGATGAAAAGGCTTCCATCCATTGTAGTAACAAAAATCTCGACAATAGACTACCTTCTATGATGACAAGGCTACCATCCATTGAAGTAACAAAAATCTCGACAATAGACTACCTTCCATAATGACAAGGCTACCATCCATTGGAATAACAAAAATATCCACAACACACTACCTTCCATAATGACAAGGCTACCATCCCTTAGAGTAACGAAAATCTCGACAATAGACTACCATCCATAATGACTAGGCTACAATCCATTGGAGTAACGAAGATATCGACAACAGACTACCTTCCATAATGACAAGGCTACAATCCATTGTAGTAACAAAAATCTCGACAATAGACTACCTTCTATAATGACAAAGCTACAATCCTTTGGAGTATAAAAAATATCGACAATAGACTACCTTTCATAATGACAAGTCTACCATCCATTGGAGTAACTAAAATCTCGACAACAGACTACCTTCCATAAAGACTAGGCTACCATCCATTGGAGTAACAAAGATATCGACAACAAACTACCTTCCGTAATGATAAGGCTTCCATCCATTGGAATAACAAAAATATCGACAACACACTACTTTCCATAATAACAAGGCTACCATCCCTTAGAGAAACAAAAATCTCGACAATAGACTACCTTCCATAATGACTAAGATACCATCCATTGAAATAAAAAAGATATCGACAACAGACTATTTTCCATAACGACAAGGCTACAATACATTGTAGTAACAAAAATCTCGACAACAGACTACCTTCCATAATGACAAGGCTACCATCCATTGTAGTAACAATAATATCGAGAATAGACTAAATTCCATAATGATAAGGCTACCATCCATTGGAGTAACAAAAATGTCGACAACAGACTTCCTTCCATAATGATAAGGCTACCATCCATTAGAATAACAAAAATATCGGCAACACACTACCTTCCATAATGACAAGGCTATCATCCCTTAGAATAACAAAATCTCGACAACAGACTACCTTCCATAATGACTAGGCTACCATCCATTGGAGTAACAAAGATATCGACAACAGACTATCTTCCATAATGTCAAGGCTACAATATATTGTAGTAACAAAAATCTCGACAATAGTCTACCTTCCATAATGACAAGGATACCATCCATTGTAGTAACAAAAATCTCGACAATAGACTACCTTCCAAAATGACAAGGCTACCATCCATTGGAATTTCAAAAATATCGGCAGCACACTACCTTCCATAATGACAAGGCTACCATCCCTTAGACTAACAAAAATCTCGACAACAGACTACCTTCCATAATGACTAGGCTACCATACATTGCATTAACAAAGATATCGACAACAGACTACCTTCCATAACGACAAGGCTACAATCCATTGTAGTAACAAAAATCTTGACAACAGACTTCCTTCCATAATGAAAAGGCTTCCATCCACTGTAGTAACAAAAATCTCGACAATAGACTACCTTCTATGATGACAAGGCTACCTTCCATTGGAGTAACAAAAATCTCGACAACAGACTACCTTCCATAATGACAAGGCTACCATCCATTGGAATAACAAAAATATCCACGACACACTACCTTCCATAATGACAAGGCTACCATCCCTTAGAGTAACAAAAATCTCGACCATAGACTACCTTCCATAATGACTAGGCTACCATCCATTGGAGTAACGAAGATATCGACAACAGACTACCTTCCATAACGACAAGGCTACAATCCATTGTAGTAACAAAAATCTCGACAATAGACTACCTTCCATAATGACAAGGCTACAACCCTTTGGAGTATAAAAAATCTCGACAATAGACTACTTTTCATAATGACAAGTCTACCATCCATTGGAGTAACTAAAATCTCGACAACAGACTACCTTCCATAAAGACTAGGATACCATCCATTGGAGTAACAAAGATATCGACAACAATCTACCTTCTATAACGACTACGCTACCATCCATTGGAGTAACAAAGATATCGACAACAGACTACCTTCCATAACAACAAGGCTACAATCCATTGTAGTAACAAAAATCTCGACAATAGACTACCTTCCATAATGACAAGGATACCATCCATTGTAGTAACAAAAATCTCGACAATAGACTACATTCCATGATGACAAGGCTACCATCCATTGGAGTAACAAAAATCTCGACAACAGACTACCTTCCATAAAGACAAGGCTACCATCCATTGGAATAACAAAAATATCGACAACACATTACTTTCCATAATAACAAGTCTACCATCCCTTAGAGAAACAAAAATCTCGACAATAGACTATCTTCCATAATGACTAGGATACCATCCATTGGAATAACAAAAATCTCGACAACAGACTATCTTCCATAATGACTAGGATACCATCCATTGTAGTAACAAAAATCTCGACAATAGACTACCTTCTAGAATGACAAGGCTACCATCCATTGGAGTAACAAATATATCGACAACAGACTACCTTCCATAACGTCAAGGCTACAATCCATTATAGTAACAAAAATCTCGACAATAGACTACCTTCCATGATGACAAGGCTACCATACATTGGAGTAACAAAAATCTCGACAACAGACTACCTTCCATAATGACAAGGCTACCATCCATTGGAATAACAAAAATATCCACAACACACTACCTTACATAATGACAAGGCTACCATCCCTTAGAATAACAAAAATCTCGACAACAGACTACCTTCCATAATGACTAAGCTACCATCCATTGAAGTAACGAAGATATCGACAACAAACTACCTTCCATAACGACAAGACTACAATCCAATGTAGTAACAAAAATCTCGACAATAGACTACCTTCCATAATGACAAGGCTACAATCCTTTGGAGTATAAAAAATCTCGACAATAGACTACCTTTCATAATGACAAGGCTACCATCCATTGGAGTAACTAAAATCTCGGCAACAGACTACCTTCCATAAAGAGTAGGGTACCATCCATTGGAGTAACAAAGATATCGACAACAAACTACCTTCCATAATGACAAGACTACCATCCATTGTAGTAACAAAAATCTCGACAATAGATTACCTTCCATAATGACAAGGCTACCATCCATTGGAGTAAAAAAAATCTCGACAACAAACTACCTTTCGTAATGACAAGGCTACCATCCATTGGAATAAAAAAAATATCGATAACACACTACTTTCCATAATAACAAGGCTACCATCCCTTAGAGAAACAAAAATATTGACAATAGACTACCTTCCATAATGATTAGGATATGATCCATTGGAATAACAAAGATATCGAAAACAAACTATCTTCCATAAGTACAAGGCTACAATACATTGTAGTAACAAAAATATCGACAACATACTACCTTCCATAATAACAAGGCTACCATCCATTGTAGTAACAAAAATCTCGACAATAGACTAACTTCCATAATGATAAGGCTACCATCCATTGGAGTAACAAAAATCTCGACAATAGACTACCTTCCATAATGACAAGGCTACCATCCATTGGAATAACAAAAATTCCGCAACACACTACCTTCCATATTGACAAGGCTATCATCCCTTAGACTAACAAAAATCTCGACAACAAACTACCTTCCATAATGACAAGGCTAGAATCCATTGTAGTAATAAAAATCTCGACAAAAGACTATCTTCCATAATGATAAGGCTACCATCCATTGGAGTAACAAAAATCTCGACAACAGACTACCTTCCAAAATGACAAGGCTACCATCCATTGGAATAAAAAAAATATCGGCAACACACTACCTTCCATAATGACAAGGCTACCATCCCTTAGACTAACAAAATATCGACAATAGACTACCTTCCATAACGACAAGGCTAGAATCCATTGTAGTAACAAAAATCTCGACAACAGACTACCTTCCATAATGACAAGGCTACCATCCATTGTAGTAACAAAAATATCGACAATAGAGTACCTTCCATAATGACAAGGCTACCATCCATTTGAGTTACGAAAATCTCGACAACAGACTACCTTCCATAATGATAAGGCTACCATCCATTAGAATAAAAATATATCGACAACAGACTACCTTCCATAATGACAAGGCTACCATCCCTTAGAATAACAAAAATCTCGACAACAGACTACCTTCCATAGCGACTAGGCTTTCGTCCATTGGAGTAACAAAGATATCGATAATAGACTACCTTCCATAACGACAAGGCTACAATCCATTGTAGTGACAAAAATCTCGACAATAGAGTACCATCCATAATGACAAGGCTACAATCCTTAGGAGTATAAGAAATCTCGACAATAGACTACCTTCCATAATGACAGACAACAGACTACCTTCCATAATGACTAGGCTACCATCCGTTGGAGTAACAAAGATATCGACAACAGACTACCTTCCATAACGTCAAGGCTACAATCCATTATAGTAACAAAAATATCGATAATAGACTGCCTTCCATAATGATAAGGCTACCATCCATTGGAGTAACAAAAATCTCGACAACCGACTACCTTCCAAAATGACAAGGCTACCATCCATTGTAATTACAAAAATATCGGCAACACACTACCTTCCATAATGACAAGGCTACCATCCCTTAGACTAACAAAAATCTCGACAACAATCTACCTTCCTTAATGACTAGGCTACCATCCATTGGAGTAACAAAGATATCGACAATAGACTACATTCCATAACGACAAGGCTACAATCCATTGTAGTAACAAAAATCTCGACAATAGACTACCTTCCATAATGACAAAGCTACCATCCATTGTAGTAACAAAAATCTCGACAATAGAATACCTTCCATGATGACAAGGCTACCATCCATTGGAGTAACAAAAATCTCGACAACAGACTACCTTCCGTAAATACAAGGCTACCATCCATTGGAATAACAAAAATATTGACAACACACTACCTTCCATAATGACAAGGCTATCATCCCTTAGAGTAACAAAAATCTCAATAACAGACTACCTTCCATAATGACTAGGCTACCATCCATTGGAGTAACAAAGATATCGACAACAGACTACCTTCCATAACGACTAGGCTACCATCCATTGTAGTAATAAAGATATCGACAACAGACTACCTTCCATAATGACAAGGCTACCATCCACTGTAGTAACAAAAATCTCGACAACAGACTACCTTCCATAAGGATAAGGCTACCATCCATTGGAGTAACAAAAATCTCGACAACAGACTACCTTCCATAATGACAAGGCTACCATCCATTGAAATATCAAAAATATCGGCAACACACTACCTTCCATAATAACAAGGCTACCATCCCTTAGACTAACAAAAATCTCGACAACAGACTACATTCCATAATGACTAGGCTACCATCCATTGGAGTAACAAAGATATCAATAAAAGACTACCTTCCATAATGTCAAGGCTACAATCCATTATAGTAACAAAAATCTCGACAATAGACTGCCTTCCATAATGATAAGGCTAACATCCATTGGAGTAACAAAAATCTCTACAACAGACTACCTTCCAAAATGACAAGGCTACCATCCATTGGAATAACAAAAATATCGGCAACACACTACCTTCCATAATGACAAGGCTACCATCCCTTAGACTAACAAAAATATCGACAACAGACTACCTTCCATAACGACAAGGCTAGAATCCATTGTAGTAACAAAAATCTCGACAACAGACTACCTTCCATAATGACAAGACTACCATCCATTGTAGTAACAAAAATCTCGACAATAGACTACCTTCCATAATTACAAGGCTACCATCCATTGGAGTAACAAAAATCTCGACAACAGACTACCTTCCATAATGAAAAGGCTACCATCCATTGAAATAACAAAAATATCGGCAACACACTACCTTCCATAATGACAAGGCTACCATCCCTTAGACTAACAAAAATCTCGACAACAGACTACCTTCCATAATGACTAGGCTACCATCCGTTGGAGTAACAAAGATATCGACAACAGAGTACCTTCCATAACGTCAAGGCTACAATCCATTATAGTAACAAAAATCTCGACAATAGACTGCCTTTCATAATGATAAGGCTACCATCCATTAGAGTAACAAAAATCTCGACAACCGACTACCTTCCAAAAAGACAAGGCTACCATCCATTGGAATAACAAAAATATCGGCAACACACTACCTTCCATAATGACAAGGCTACCATCCCTTAGACTAAAAAAAATCTCGACAACACACTACCTTCCATAATGACTAGGCTACCATCCATTTGAGTAACAAAGATATCGACAATAGACTACATTCCATAACGACAAGGCTACAATCCATTGTAGTAACAAAAATCTCGACAATAGACTACCTTCTATAATGACAAACCTACCATCCATTGTAGTAACAAAAATCTCGACAATAGAATACCTTCCATGATGACAAGGCTACCATCCAATGGAGTAACTAAAATATTGACAACACATTACTTTCCATAATAACAAGGCTACCATCCCTTAGAGAAACAAAAATCTCGACAACAGACTACCTTCCATAATGACTAGGCTACCATCTATTGGAGTAACAAAGATATCGACAACAGACTACCTTCCATAACGTCGAGGCTACAATCCATTATAGTAACAAAAATCTCGACAACAGACTGCCTTCCATAATGATAAGGCTACCATCCTTTGGAGTAACAAAAATCTCGACAACAGACTACCTTCCAAAATGACAAGGCTACCATCCATTGGAATAATAAAAATATCGGCAACACACTACCTTCCATAATGACAAGGCTACCATCCCTTAGACTAACAAAAATCTCGACAACACACTACCTTCCATAATGACTAGTCTACCATCCATTGCAGTAACAAAGATATCGACAACAGACTACCTTCCATAATGACAAGACTACCATCCATTGTAGTAACAAAAATCTCGACAATAGACTACCTTCCATAATGACAAGGCTACCATCCATTGGAGTAACAAAAATCTCGACAATAAACTACCTTCCATAATGATAAGGCTACCATCCATTGGAATAACAAAAATATCGAGAACACACTACTTTCCATAATAACAAGGCTACCATCCCTTAGAGAAACAAAAATGTCGACAACAGACTATCTTCCATAATGACTAGGATACCATCCATTGGAATAACAAAGATATCGACAATAGACTACCTTCCATAACGACAAGGCTACAATCCATTGTAGTTACAAAAATCTCGACAATAGACTACCTTCCATAATGACAAGGCTACCATCCATTGTAGTAACAAAAATCTCGACAATAGACTACCTTCCATAATGATAAGGCTACCATCCATTGGAGTAACAAAAATTTCAACAACAGACTACCTTCCATAATGAAAAGGCTACCATCCATTGAAATAACAAAAATATAGGCAACACACTACCTTCCATAATGACAAGGCTACCATCCCTTAGACTAACAAAAATCTCGACAACAGACTACCTTCCATAATGACTAGGCTACCATCCGTTGGAGTAACAAAGATATCGACAACAGACTACCTTCCATAACGTCAAGGCTACAATCCATTATAGTCACAAAAATCTCGACAATAGACTGCCTTCCTTAATGATAAGGCTACCATCCATTGGAGTAACAAAAATCTCGACAATAGACTACCTTCCAAAATGATAAGGCTACCATCCATTGGAATAACAAAAATATCGGCAACACACTACCTTCAATAATGCAAAGGCTACCATCCCTTAGACTAACAAATATCTCGACAACACACTACCTTCCATAATGACTAGGCTACAATCCATTGGAGTAACGAAGATATCGACAACAGACTACCTTCCATAACGACAAGGCTACAATCCATTCTAGTAACAAAAATCTCGACAACAGACTACCTTCCATAATGACAAGACTACCATCCATTGTAGTAACAAAAATCTCGACAATAGACTACCTTCGATGATGACAAGGCTACCATCCATTGGAGTAACAAAAATCTCGACAATAGACTACCTTCCATAATGACTAGGATACCATCCATTGGAATAACACAGATATCGACAACAGACTACCTTCCATAACGGCAAGGCTATAATCCATTGTAGTTAAAAAAATCTCGACAACAGACTACCTTCCATAACGACAAGGCTACCATCAATTGTAGTAACAAAAATCTCGACAATAGACTACCTTCCATAATGATAAGGCTACCATCCATTGGAGTAACAAAAATCTCGACAACAGACTACCTTCCATAATGACAAGGATACCATCCATTGAAATAACAAAAATATCGGCAACACACTACCTTCCATAATGACAAGGCTACCATGCCTTAGACTAACAAAAATCTCGACAACAGACTACCTTCCATAATGACTAGGCTACCATCCATTATAGTAACAAAGATATCGACAACAGACTACCTTCCATAACGTCAAGGTTACAATCCATTATAGTAACAAAAATCTCGACAATAGACTGCCTTCCAAAATGATAAGGCTAACATCCATTGGAGTAACAAAAATCTCGCCAACAATCTACCTTCCAAAATGCCAAGGCTACCATCCATTGGAATATCAAAAATATCGGCAACACACTACCTTCCATAATGACAAGGCTACCATCCCTTAGACTAACAAAAATCTGGACAACAGACTACCTTCCATAATGACTAGGCTACCATGAATTGCAGTATCAAATATATCGACAACAAACTACCTTCCATAACGACAAGGCTACAATCCATTGTAGTAACAAAAATCTCGAAAACAGACTACCTTCCATGATGAAAAGGCTTCCATCCATTGTAGTAACAAAAATCTCGACAATAGACTACCTTCTATGATGACAAGGCTACCATCCATTGAAGTAACAAAAATCTCGACAACAGACTACCTTCCATAATGACAAGGCTACCATCCATTGGAATAACAAAAATATCCACAACACACTACCTTCCACAATGACAAGGCTACCATCCCTTAGAGTAACGAAAATCTCGACAATAGACTACCATCCATAATGACTAGGCTACAATCCATTGGAGTAACAAAAATCTCGACAATAGACTACCTTCCATAATGACAAAGTTACAATCCTTTGGAGTATAAAAAATATCGACAATAGACTACCTTTCATAATGACAAGTCTACCATCCATTGGAGTAACTAAAATCTCGACAACAGACTACCTTCCATAAAGACTAGGCTACCATCCATTGGAGTAACAAAGATATCGACAACAATCTACCTTCCATAACGACAAGGCTACAATCCATTGTAGTAACTAAAATCTCGACAACAGACTACCTTCCATAATGACAAGACTACCATCCATTGTAGTAACAAAAATCTCGACAATAGACTACCTTCCATAATGACAAGGCTACCATCCATTGGAGTAACAAAAATCTCGATAACAAACTACCTTCCGTAATGATAAGGCTTCCATCCATTGGAATAACAAAAATATCGACAACACACTACTTTCCATAATAACAAGGCTACCATCCCTTAGAGAAACAAAAATCTCGACAATAGACTACCTTCCATAATGACTAAGATACCATCCATTGGAATAAAAAAGATATCGACAACAGACTATTTTCCATAACGACAAGGCTACAATACATTGTAGTAACAAAAATCTCGACAACAGACTACCTTCCATAATGACAAGGCTACCATCCATTGTAGTAACAATAATATCGACAATAGACTAAATTCCATAATGATAAGGCTACCATCCATTGGAGTATCAAAAATGTCGACAACAGACTTCCTTCCATAATGATAAGGCTACCATCCATTGGAATAACAAAAATATCGGCAACACACTACCTTCCATAATGACAAGGCTATCATCCCTTAGAATAACAAAATCTCGACAACAGACTACCTTCCATAATGACTAGGCTACCATCCATTGGAGTAACAAAGATATCGACAACAGACTATCTTCCATAATGTCAAGGCTACAATATATTGTAGTAACAAAAATCTCGACAATAGTCTACCTTCCATAATGACAAGGATACCATCCATTGTAGTAACAAAAATCTCGACAATAGACTACCTTCCAAAATGACAAGGCTACCATCCATTGGAATTTCAAAAATATCGGCAGCACACTACCTTCCATAATGACAAGGCTACCATCCCTTAGACTAACAAAAATCTCGACAACAGACTACCTTCCATAATGACTAGGCTACCATACATTGCATTAACAAAGATATCGACAACAGACTACCTTCCATAACGACAAGGCTACAATCCATTGTAGTAACAAAAATCTTGACAACAGACTACCTTCCATAATGAAAAGGCTTCCATCCACTGTAGTAACAAAAATCTCGACAATAGACTACCTTCTATGATGACAAGGCTACCTTCCATTGGAGTAACAAAAATCTCGACAACAGACTACCTTCCATAATGACAAGGCTACCATCCATTGGAATAACAAAAATATCCACGACACACTACCTTCCATAATGACAAGGCTACCATCCCTTAGAGTAACAAAAATCTCGACCATAGACTACCTTCCATAATGACTAGGCTACCATCCATTGGTGTAACGAAGATATCGACAACAGACTACCTTCCATAACGACAAGGCTACAATCCTTTGTAGTAACAAAAATCTCGACAATAGACTACCTTCCATAATGACAAGGCTACAACCCTTTGGAGTATAAAAAATCTCGACAATAGACTACTTTTCATAATGACAAGTCTACCATCCATTGGAGTAACTAAAATCTCGACAACAGACTACCTTCCATAAAGACTAGGATACCATCCATTGGAGTAACAAAGATATCGACAACAATCTACCTTCTATAACGACAAGGCTACAATCCATTGTAGTAACAAAAATCTCGACAACAGACTACCTTCCATAATGACAAGACTACCATCCATTGTAGTAACAAAAATCTCGACAATAGAGTACCTTCCATAATGACAAGGCTACCATCCATTGGAGTAACAAAAATCTCGACAACAAACTACCTTCCGTAATTACAAGGCTACCATCCAATGGAATAACAAAAATATCGACAACACACTACTTTCCATAATAAAAAGGCTACCATCCCTTAGAGAAACAAAAATCTCGACAATAGACTACCTTCCATAATGATTAGGATACCATCCATTGGAATAAAAAAGATATCGACAACAGACTACCTTCCATAACGACAAGGCTACAATCCATTGTAGTAACAAAAATCTTGACCACAGACTACCTTCCATAATGAAAAGGCTTCCATCCATTGTAGTAACAAAAATCTCGACAATAGACTACCTTCTATGATGACAAGGCTACCATCCATTGGAGTAACAAAAATCTCGACAACAAACTACCTTCCATAATGACAAGGCTACCATCCATTGGAATAACAAAAATATCCACGACACACTACCTTCCATAATGACAAGGCTACCATCCCTTAGAGTAACAAAAATCTCGACCATAGACTACCTTCCATAATGACTAGGCAACCATCCATTGGAGTAACGAAGATATCGACAATAGACTACCTTCCATAACGACAAGGCTACAATCCATTGTAGTAACAAAAATCTCGACAATAGACTACCTTCCATAATGACAAGGCTACAACCCTTTGGAGTATAAAAAATCTCGACAATAGACTACCTTTCATAATGACAAGTCTACCATCCATTGGAGTAACTAAAATCTCGACAACAGACTACCTTCCATAAAGACTAGGATACCATCCATTGGAGTAACAAAGATATCGACAACAATCTACCTTCTATAACGACAAGGCTACAATCCATTGTAGTAACAAAAATCTCGACAACAGACTACCTTCCATAATGACAAGACTACCATCCATTGTAGTAACAAAAATCTCGACAATAGAGTACCTTCCATAATGACAAGGCTACCATCCATTGGAGTAACAAAAATCTCGACAACAAACTACCTTCCGTAATTACAAGGCTACCATCCATTGGAATAACAAAAATATCGACAACACACTACTTCCCATAATAACAAGGCTACCATCCCTTAGAGAAACAAAAATCTCGACAATAGACTACCTTCCATAATGATTAGGATACCATCCATTGGAATAAAAAAGATATCGACAACAGACTATCTTCCATAACGACAAGGCTACAATACATTGTAGTAACAAAAATATCGACAACAGACTAACTTCCATAATGTCAAGGCTACCATCCATTGTAGTAACAAAAATCTCGACAATAGACTAACTTCCATAATGATAAGGCTACCATCCATTGGAGTAACAAAAATCTCGACAATAGACTACCTTCCTTAATGATAAGGCTACCATCCATTGGAATAACAAAAATATCGGGAACACACTACCTTCGATAATGACAAGGCTATCATCCCTTAGAATTACAAAAATATCGACAACAGACTACCTTCCATAATGACTAGGCTACCATCCATTGGAGTAACAAAGATATCGACAACAAACTACCTTCCATAACGTCAAGGCTACAATCTATTGTAGTAACAAAAATCTCGACAATAGACTACCTTCCATAATGTCAAGGATACCATCCATTGTAGTAACAAAAATCTCGACAATCGACTACCTTCCATAATGACAAGGATACCATCCATTGTAGTAACAAAAATATCGACAACAGACTTCCTTCCATGATGACATGCCTACCATCCATTGGAGTAACAAAAATCTCGACAACAGACTACCTTCCATAAAGACAAGGCTACCATCCATTAGAATAACAAAAATATCGATAACACACTATCTTCCATAATGACAAGGCTACCATCCCTTAGAGTAACAAAAATCTTGACAACAGACTACCTTCCATAATGACTAGGCTACCATCCATTGGAGTAACAAAGATATCGACAACAGACTACCTTCCATAACGACAAGGCTACAATCCATTATAGTAACAAAAATCTCGACAATAGACTCCCTTCCATAATGATAAGGCTACCATCCATTGGAGTAACAAAAATCTCGACAACAGACTACCTTCCAAAATGACAAGGCTACCATCCATTGGAATTTCAAAAATATCGGCAACACACTACCTTCCATAATGACAAGGCTACCATCCCTTAGACTAACAAAATTCTCGACAACAGACTACCTTCCATAATGACTAGGCTACCATACATTGCATTAACAAAGATATCGACAACAGACTACCTTCCATAACGACAAGGCTAAAATCCATTGTAGTAACAAAAATCTCGACAACAGACTACCTTCCATAATGAAAAGGCTTCCATCCATTGTAGTAACAAAAATCTCGACAATAGACTACCTTCTATGATAACAAGGCTACCATCCATTGGAGTAACAAAAATCTCGACAATAGACTACCTTCCATAATGACAAGGCTACCATCCATTGGAATAACAAAAATATCCACAACACACTACCTTCCATAATGACAAGGCTACCATCCCTTAGAGTAACAAAAATCTCGACAATAGACTACCTTCCATAATGACTAGGCTACCATCCATTGGAGTAACGAAGATATCGACAACAGACTACCTTCCATAACGACAAGGCTACAATCCATTGTAGTAACAAAAATCTCGACAATAGACTACCTTCCATAATGACAAGGCTACAACCCTTTGGAGTATAAAAAATCTCGACAATAGACTACCTTTCATAATGACAAGTCTACCATCCATTGGAGTAACTAAAATCTCGACAACATACTACCTTCCATAAAGACTAGGATACCATCCATTGGAGTAACGAAGATATCGACAACAATCTACCTTCTATAACGACAAGGCTACAATCCATTGTAGTAACAAAAATCTCGACAACAGACTACCTTCCATAATGACAAGACTACCATCCATTGTAGTAACAAAAATCTCGACAATAGACTACCTTCCATAATGACAAGGCTACCATCCATTGGAGTAACAAAAATCTCGACAACAAACTACCTTCCGTAATGACAAGGCTACCATCCATTGGAATAACAAAAATATCGACAACACACTACTTTCCATAATAACAAGGCTACCATCCCTTAGAGAAACAAAAATCTCGACAATAGACTACCTTCCATAATGACTAGGATACTATCCATTGGAATAAAAAAGATATCGACAACAGAGTATCTTCCATAACGACAAGGCTACAATACATTGTAGTAACAAAAATATTGACAACAGACTAACTTCCATAATGTCAAGGCTACCATCCATTGTAGTAACAAAAATCTCGACAATAGACTAACTTCCATAATGATAAGGCTACCATCCATTGGAGTAACAAAAATCTCGACAATAGACTACCTTTCGTAATGATAAGGCTACCATCCATTGGAATAACAAAAATATCGGCAACACACTACCTTTGATAATGACAAGGCTATCATCCCTTAGAATAACAAAAATATCGACAACAGACTACCTTCCATAATGACTAGGCTACCATCCATTGGAGTAACAAAGATATCGACAACAGACTACCTTCCATTACGTCAAGGCTACAATCTATTGTAGTAACAAAAATCTCGGCAATAGACTACCTTCCATAATGTCAAGGATACCATCCATTGTAGTAACAAAAATCTCGACAATAGACTACCTTCCATAATGACAAGGATACCATCCATTGTAGTAACAAAAATATCGACAACAGACTACCTTCCATGATGACATGGCTACCATCCATTGGAGTAACAAAAATCTCGACAACAGACTACCTTCCATAAAGACAAGGCTACCATCCATTGGAATAACAAAAATATCGACAACACACTAACTTCCATAATGACAAGGCTACCATCCCTTAGAGTAACAAAAATATCGACAACAGACTACCTTCCATAATGACTAGGCTACCATCCATTGGAGTAACAAAGATATCGACAACAGACTACCTTCCATAACGACAAGGCTACAATCCATTATAGTAACAAAAATCTCAACAATAGACTGCCTTCCATAATGATACGGCTACAATCCATTGGAGTAACAAAAATCTCGACAACAGACTACCTTCCATAATGAAAAGGCTTCCATCCATTGTAGTAACAAAAATCTCGACAATAGACTACCTTCTATGATAACAAGGCTACCATCCATTGGAGTAACAAAAATCTCGACAATAGACTACCTTCCATAATGACAAGGCTACCATCCATTGGAATAACAAAAATATCCACAACACACTACCTTCCATAATGACAAGGCTACCATCCCTTAGAGTAACAAAAATCTCGACAATAGACTACCTTCCATAATGACTAGGCTACCATCCATTGGAGTAACGAAGATATCGACAACAGACTACCTTCCATAACGACAAGGCTACAATCCATTGTAGTAACAAAAATCTCGACAATAGTCTACCTTCCATAATGACAAGGCTACAACCCTTTGGAGTATAAAAAATCTCGACAATAGACTACCTTTCATAATGACAAGTCTACCATCCATTGGAGTAACTAAAATCTCGACAACATACTACCTTCCATAAAGACTAGGATACCATCCATTGGAGTAACGAAGATATCGACAACAATCTACCTTCTATAACGACAAGGCTACAATCCATTGTAGTAACAAAAATCTCGACAACAGACTACCTTCCATAATGACAAGACTACCATCCATTGTAGTAACAAAAATCTCGACAATAGACTACCTTCCATAATGACAAGGCTACCATCCATTGGAGTAACAAAAATCTCGACAACAAACTACCTTCCGTAATGACAAGGCTACCATCCATTGGAATAACAAAAATATCGACAACACACTACTTTCCATAATAACAAGGCTACCATCCCTTAGAGAAACAAAAATCTCGACAATAGACTACCTTCCATAATGACTAGGATACCATCCATTGGAATAAAAAAGATATCGACAACAGAGTATCTTCCATAACGACAAGGCTACAATACATTGTAGTAACAAAAATATCGACAACAGACTAACTTCCATAATGTCAAGGCTACCATCCATTGTAGTAACAAAAATATCGACAATAGACTAACTTCCATAATGATAAGGCTACCATCCATTGGAGTAACAAAAATCTCGACAATAGACTACCTTTCGTAATGATAAGGCTACCATCCATTGGAATAACAAAAATATCGGCAACACACTACCTTTGATAATGACAAGGCTATCATCCCTTAGAATAACAAAAATATCGACAACAGACTACCTTCCATAATGACTAGGCTACCATCCATTGGAGTAACAAAGATATCGACAACAGACTACCTTCCATAACGTCATGGCTACAATCTATTGTAGTAACAAAAATCTCGGCAATAGACTACCTTCCATAATGTCAAGGATACCATCCATTGTAGTAACAAAAATCTCGACAATAGACTACCTTCCATAATGACAAGGATACCATCCATTGTAGTAACAAAAATATCGACAACAGACTACCTTCCATGATGACATGGCTACCATCCATTGGAGTAACAAAAATCTCGACAACAGACTACCTTCCATAAAGAAAAGGCTACCATCCATTGGAATAACAAAAATATCGACAACACACTAACTTCCATAATGACAAGGCTACCATCCCTTAGAGTAACAAAAATATCGACAACAGACTACCTTCCATAATGACTAGGCTACCATCCATTGGAGTAACAAAGATATCGACAACAGACTACCTTCCATAACGACAAGGCTACAATCCATTATAGTAACAAAAATCTCAACAATAGACTGCCTTCCATAATGATACGGCTACCATCCATTGGAGTAACAAAAATCTCGACAACAGACTACCTTCCATAATGAAAAGGCTTCCATCCATTGTAGTAACAAAAATCTCGACAATAGACTACCTTCTATGATAACAAGGCTACCATCCATTGGAGTAACAAAAATCTCGACAATAGACTACCTTCCATAATGACAAGGCTACCATCCATTGGAATAACAAAAATATCCACAACACACTACCTTCCATAATGACAAGGCTACCATCCCTTAGAGTAACAAAAATCTCGACAATAGACTACCTTCCATAATGACTAGGCTACCATCCATTGGAGTAACGAAGATATCGACAACAGACTACCTTCCATAACGACAAGGCTACAATCCATTGTAGTAACAAAAATCTCGACAATAGACTACCTTCCATAATGACAAGGCTACAATCCTTTGGAGTATAAAAAATCTCGACAATAGACTACCTTTCATAATGACAAGTCTACCATCCATTGGAGTAACTAAAATCTCGACAACATACTACCTTCCATAAAGACTAGGATACCATCCATTGGAGTAACGAAGATATCGACAACAATCTACCTTCTATAACGACAAGGCTACAATCCATTGTAGTAACAAAAATCTCGACAACAGACTACCTTCCATAATGACAAGACTACCATCCATTGTAGTAACAAAAATCTCGACAATAGACTACCTTCCATAATGACAAGGCTACCATCCATTGGAGTAACAAAAATCTCGACAACAAACTACCTTCCGTAATGACAAGGCTACCATCCATTGGAATAACAAAAATATCGACAACACACTACTTTCCATAATAACAAGGCTACCATCCCTTAGAGAAACAAAAATCTCGACAATAGACTACCTTCCATAATGACTAGGATACCATCCATTGGAATAAAAAAGATATCGACAACAGAGTATCTTCCATAACGACAAGGCTACAATACATTGTAGTAACAAAAATATCGACAACAGACTAACTTCCATAATGTCAAGGCTACCATCCATTGTAGTAACAAAAATATCGACAATAGACTAACTTCCATAATGATAAGGCTACCATCCATTGGAGTAACAAAAATCTCGACAATAGACTACCTTTCGTAATGATAAGGCTACCATCCATTGGAATAACAAAAATATCGGCAACACACTACCTTTGATAATGACAAGGCTATCATCCCTTAGAATAACAAAAATATCGACAACAGACTACCTTCCATAATGACTAGGCTACCATCCATTGGAGTAACAAAGATATCGACAACAGACTACCTTCCATAACGTCATGGCTACAATCTATTGTAGTAACAAAAATCTCGGCAATAGACTACCTTCCATAATGTCAAGGATACCATCCATTGTAGTAACAAAAATCTCGACAATAGACTACCTTCCATAATGACAAGGATACCATCCATTGTAGTAACAAAAATATCGACAACAGACTACCTTCCATGATGACATGGCTACCATCCATTGGAGTAACAAAAATCTCGACAACAGACTACCTTCCATAAAGACAAGGCTACCATCCATTGGAATAACAAAAATATCGACAACACACTAACTTCCATAATGACAAGGCTACCATCCCTTAGAGTAACAAAAATATCGACAACAGACTACCTTCCATAATGACTAGGCTACCATCCATTGGAGTAACAAAGATATCGACAACAGACTACCTTCCATAACGACAAGGCTACAATCCATTATAGTAACAAAAATCTCAACAATAGACTGCCTTCCATAATGATACGGCTACCATCCATTGGAGTAACAAAAATCTCGACAACAGACTACCTTCCATAATGAAAAGGCTTCCATCCATTGTAGTAACAAAAATCTCGACAATAGACTACCTTCTATGATAACAAGGCTACCATCCATTGGAGTAACAAAAATCTCGACAATAGACTACCTTCCATAATGACAAGGCTACCATCCATTGGAATAACAAAAATATCCACAACACACTACCTTCCATAATGACAAGGCTACCATCCCTTAGAGTAACAAAAATCTCGACAATAGACTACCTTCCATAATGACTAGGCTACCATCCATTGGAGTAACGAAGATATCGACAACAGACTACCTTCCATAACGACAAGGCTACAATCCATTGTAGTAACAAAAATCTCGACAATAGACTACCTTCCATAATGACAAGGCTACAATCCTTTGGAGTATAAAAAATCTCGACAATAGACTACCTTTCATAATGACAAGTCTACCATCCATTGGAGTAACTAAAATCTCGACAACAGACTACCTTCCATAAAGACTAGGATACCATCCATTGGAGTAACGAAGATATCGACAACAATCTACCTTCTATAACGACAAGGCTACAATCCATTGTAGTAACAAAAATCTCGACAACAGACTACCTTCCATAATGACAAGACTACCATCCATTGTAGTAACAAAAATCTCGACAATACACTACCTTCCATAATGACAAGGCTACCATCCATTGGAGTAACAAAAATCTCGACAACAAACTACCTTCCGTAATGACAAGGCTACCATCCATTGGAATAATAAAAATATCGACAACACACTACTTTCCATAATAACAAGGCTACCATCCCTTAGAGAAACAAAAATCTCGACAATAGACTACCTTCCATAATGACTAGGATACCATCCATTGGAATAAAAAAGATATCGACAACAGACTATCTTCCATAACGACAAGGCTACAATACATTGTAGTAACAAAAATCTCGACAACAGACTAACTTCCATAATGTCAAGGCTACCATCCATTGTAGTAACAAAAATCTCGACAATAGACTAACTTCCATAATGATAAGGCTACCATCCTTTGGAGTAACAAAAATCTCGACAATACACTACCTTTCGTAATTATAAGGCTACCATCCATTGGAATAACAAAAATATCGGCAACACACTACCTTTGATAATGACAAGGCTATCATCCCTTAGAATAACAAAAATATCGACAACAGACTACCTTCCATAATGACTAGGCTACCATCCATTGGAGTAACAAAGATATCGACAACAGACTACCTTCCATAACGTCATGGCTACAATCTATTGTAGTAACAAAAATCTCGGCAATAGACTACCTTCCATAATGTCAAGGATACCATCCATTGTAGTAACAAAAATCTCGACAATAGACTACCTTCCATAATGACAAGGATACCATCCATTGTAGTAACAAAAATATCGACAACAGACTACCTTCCATGATGACATGGCTACCATCCATTGGAGTAACAAAAATCTCGACAACAGACTACCTTCCATAAAGACAAGGCTACCATCCATTGGAATAACAAAAATATCGACAACACACTAACTTCCATAATGACAAGGCTACCATCCCTTAGAGTAACAAAAATATCGACAACAGACTACCTTCCATAATGACTAGGCTACCATCCATTGGAGTAACAAAGATATCGACAACAGACTACCTTCCATAACGACAAGGCTACAATCCATTATAGTAACAAAAATCTCAACAATAGACTGCCTTCCATAATGATACGGCTACCATCCATTGGAGTAACAAAAATCTCGACAACAGACTACCTTCCATAATGAAAAGGCTTCCATCCATTGTAGTAACAAAAATCTCGACAATAGACTACCTTCTATGATAACAAGGCTACCATCCATTGGAGTAACAAAAATCTCGACAATAGACTACCTTCCATAATGACAAGGCTACCATCCATTGGAATAACAAAAATATCCACAACACACTACCTTCCATAATGACAAGGCTACCATCCCTTAGAGTAACAAAAATCTCGACAATAGACTACCTTCCATAATGACTAGGCTACCATCCATTGGAGTAACGAAGATATCGACAACAGACTACCTTCCATAACGACAAGGCTACAATCCATTGTAGTAACAAAAATCTCGACAATAGACTACCTTCCATAATGACAAGGCTACAATCCTTTGGAGTATAAAAAATCTCGACAATAGACTACCTTTCATAATGACAAGTCTACCATCCATTGGAGTAACTAAAATCTCGACAACAGACTACCTTCCATAAAGACTAGGATACCATCCATTGGAGTAACGAAGATATCGACAACAATCTACCTTCTATAACGACAAGGCTACAATCCATTGTAGTAACAAAAATCTCGACAACAGACTACCTTCCATAATGACAAGACTACCATCCATTGTAGTAACAAAAATCTCGACAATACACTACCTTCCATAATGACAAGGCTACCATCCATTGGAGTAACAAAAATCTCGACAACAAACTACCTTCCGTAATGACAAGGCTACCATCCATTGGAATAATAAAAATATCGACAACACACTACTTTCCATAATAACAAGGCTACCATCCCTTAGAGAAACAAAAATCTCGACAATAGACTACCTTCCATAATGACTAGGATACCATCCATTGGAATAAAAAAGATATCGACAACAGACTATCTTCCATAACGACAAGGCTACAATACATTGTAGTAACAAAAATCTCGACAACAGACTAACTTCCATAATGTCAAGGCTACCATCCATTGTAGTAACAAAAATCTCGACAATAGACTAACTTCCATAATGATAAGGCTACCATCCTTTGGAGTAACAAAAATCTCGACAATACACTACCTTTCGTAATTATAAGGCTACCATCCATTGGAATAACAAAAATATCGGCAACACACTACCTTTGATAATGACAAGGCTATCATCCCTTAGAATAACAAAAATATCGACAACAGACTACCTTCCATAATGACTAGGCTACCATCCATTGGAGTAACAAAGATATCGACAACAGACTACCTTCCATAACGTCAAGGCTACAATCTATTGTAGTAACAAAAATCTCGACAATAGACGACCTTCCATAATGTCAAGGATACCATCCATTGTAGTAACAAAAATCTCGACAATAGACTACCTTCCATAATGACAAGGATACCATCCATTGTAGTAACAAAAATAACGACAACAGACTACCTTCCATGATGACATGGCTACCATCCATTGGAGTAACAAAAATCTCGACAACAGACTACCTTCCATAAAGACAAGGCTACCATCCATTGGAATAACAAAAATATCGACAACACACTACCTTCCATAATGACAAGGCTACCATCCCTTAGAGTAACAAAAATCTCGACAACAGACTACCTTCCATAATGACTAGGCTACCATCCATTGGAGTAACAAAGATATCGACAACAGACTACCTTCCATAACGACAAGGCTACAATCCATTATAGTAACAAAAATCTCGACAATAGACTTCCTTCCATAATGATACGGCTACCATCCATCGGAGTAACAAAAATCTCGACAACAGACTACCTTCCAAAATGACAAGGCTATCATCCATTGGAATTTCAAAAATATTGGCAACACACTACCTTCCATAATTACAAGGCTACCATCCCTTAGACTAACAAAAATCTCGACAACAGACTACCTTCCATAATGACTAGGCTACCATACATTGCATTAACAAAGATATCGACTACAGACTACCTTCCATAACGACAAGGCTACAATCCATTGTAGTAACAAAAATCTCGACAACAGACTACCTTCCATAATGAAAAGGCTTCCATCCATTGAAGTAACAAAAATCTCGACAATAGACTACCTTCTATGATAACAAGGCTACCATCCATTGGAGTAACAAAAATCTCGACAATAGACTACCTTCCATAATGACAAGGCTACCATCCATTGGAATAACAAAAATATCCACAACACACTACCTTCCATAATGACAAGGCTACCATCCCTTAGAGTAACAAAAATCTCGACAACAGACTACCTTCCATAATGACTAGGCTACCATCCATTGGAGTAACGAAGATATCGATAACACACAACCTTCCATAACGACAAGGCTACAATCCATTGTAGTAACAAAAATCTCGACAATAGACTACCTTCCATAATGATAAGGCTACAATTCTTTGGAGTATAAAAAATCTCGACAATAGACTACCTTTCATAATGACAAGTCTACCATCCATTGGTGTAACTAAAATCTCGACAACAGACTACCTTCCATAAAGACTAGGATACCATCCATTGGAGTAAAAAAGATATCGACAACAATCTACCTTCCATAACGACAAGGCTACAATCCATTGTAGTAACAAAAATCTCGACAACAGACTACCTTCCATAATGACAAGACTATCATCCATTGTAGTAACAAAAATCTTGACAATAAACTACCTTCCATAATGACAAGGCTACCATCCATTGGAGTAACAAAAATCTCGAAAACAAACTACCTTCCGTTATGACAAGGCTACCATCCATTGGAATAACAAAAATATCGACAACACACTACTTTCCATAATAACAAGGCTACCATCCCTTAGAGAAATAAAACTCTCGACAATAGACTACCTTCCATAATGACTCGGATACCATCCATGGGAATAAAAAAGATATCGACAACAGACTATCTTCCATAACGACAAGGCTACAATACATTGTAGTAACAAAAATCTCGACAATAGACTACCTTCAATAATGACAAGGCTACCATCCATTGTAGTAACAAAAATCTCGACAATAGACTAACTTCCATAATGATATGGCTACCATCCATTGGAGTAGCAAAAATCTTGACAACAGACTACCTTCCATAATGATAAGGCTACCATCCATTGGAATAAAAAAAATAATGGCAACACACTAATGACAAGGCTATCATCCCTTAGAATAACAAAAATCTCGACAATAGACTACCTTCCATAATGACTAGGCTACCATCCATTGGAGTAACAAAGATATCGAGAACAAACTACCTTCCATAACGTCAAGGCTACAATCTATTGTAGTAACAAAAATCTCGACAATAGACGACCTTCCATAATGTCAAGGATACCATCCATTGTAGTAACAAAAATCTCGACAATAGACTACCTTCCATAATGACAAGGATACCATCCATTGTAGTAACAAAAATATCGACAACAGACTACCTTCAATGATGACATGGCTACCATCCATTGGAGTAACAAAAATCTCGACAACAGACTACCTTCCATAATGACTAGGCTACCATCCATTGGAGTAACAAAGATATCGACAACAGACTACCTTCCATAACGACAAGGCTACAATCCATTATAGTAACAAAAATCTCGACAATAGACTTCCTTCCATAATGATACGGCTACCATCCATCGGAGTAACAAAAATCTCGACAACAGACTACCTTCCAAAATGACAAGGCTATCATCCATTGGAATTTCAAAAATATTGGCAACACACTACCTTCCATAATTACAAGGCTACCATCCCTTAGACTAACAAAAATCTCGACAACAGACTACCTTCCATAATGACTAGGCTACCATACATTGCATTAACAAAGATATCGACTACAGACTACCTTCCATAACGACAAGGCTACAATCCATTGTAGTAACAAAAATCTCGACAACAGACTACCTTCCATAATGAAAAGGCTTCCATCCATTGAAGTAACAAAAATCTCGACAATAGACTACCTTCTATGATAACAAGGCTACCATCCATTGGAGTAACAAAAATCTCGACAATAGACTACCTTCCATAATGACAAGGCTACCATCCATTGGAATAACAAAAATATCCACAACACACTACCTTCCATAATGACAAGGCTACCATCCCTTAGAGTAACAAAAATCTCGACAACAGACTACCTTCCATAATGACTAGGCTACCATCCATTGGAGTAACGAAGATATCGATAACACACAACCTTCCATAACGACAAGGCTACAATCCATTGTAGTAACAAAAATCTCGACAATAGACTACCTTCCATAATGATAAGGCTACAATTCTTTGGAGTATAAAAAATCTCGACAATAGACTACCTTTCATAATGACAAGTCTACCATCCATTGGAGTAACTAAAATCTCGACAACAGACTACCTTCCATAAAGACTAGGATACCATCCATTGGAGTAAAAAAGATATCGACAACAATCTACCTTCCATAACGACAAGGCTACAATCCATTGTAGTAACAAAAATCTCGACAACAGACTACCTTCCATAATGACAAGACTATCATCCATTGTAGTAACAAAAATCTTGACAATAAACTACCTTCCATAATGACAAGGCTACCATCCATTGGAGTAACAAAAATCTCGAAAACAAACTACCTTCCGTTATGACAAGGCTACCATCCATTGGAATAACAAAAATATCGACAACACACTACTTTCCATAATAACAAGGCTACCATCCCTTAGAGAAATAAAACTCTCGACAATAGACTACCTTCCATAATGACTCGGATACCATCCATGGGAATAAAAAAGATATCGACAACAGACTATCTTCCATAACGACAAGGCTACAATACATTGTAGTAACAAAAATCTCGACAATAGACTACCTTCAATAATGACAAGGCTACCATCCATTGTAGTAACAAAAATCTCGACAATAGACTAACTTCCATAATGATATGGCTACCATCCATTGGAGTAGCAAAAATCTTGACAACAGACTACCTTCCATAATGATAAGGCTACCATCCATTGGAATAAAAAAAATAATGGCAACACACTGCCTTCCATAATGACAAGGCTATCATCCCTTAGAATAACAAAAATCTCGACAATAGACTACCTTCCATAATGACTAGGCTACCATCCATTGGAGTAACAAAGATATCGAGAACAAACTACCTTCCATAACGTCAAGGCTACAATCTATTGTAGTAACAAAAATCTCGACAATAGACGACCTTCCATAATGTCAAGGATACCATCCATTGTAGTAACAAAAATCTCGACAATAGACTACCTTCCATAATGACAAGGATACCATCCATTGTAGTAACAAAAATATCGACAACAGACTACCTTCAATGATGACATGGCTACCATCCATTGGAGTAACAAAAATCTCGACAACAGACTACCTTCCATAATGACTAGGCTACCATCCATTGGAGTAACAAAGATATCGACAACAGACTACCTTCCATAACGACAAGGCTACAATCCATTATAGTAACAAAAATCTCGACAATAGACTTCCTTCCATAATGATACGGCTACCATCCATCGGAGTAACAAAAATCTCGACAACAGACTACCTTCCAAAATGACAAGGCTATCATCCATTGGAATTTCAAAAATATTGGCAACACACTACCTTCCATAATTACAAGGCTACCATCCCTTAGACTAACAAAAATCTCGACAACAGACTACCTTCCATAATGACTAGGCTACCATACATTGCATTAACAAAGATATCGACTACAGACTACCTTCCATAACGACAAGGCTACAATCCATTGTAGTAACAAAAATCTCGACAACAGACTACCTTCCATAATGAAAAGGCTTCCATCCATTGAAGTAACAAAAATCTCGACAATAGACTACCTTCTATGATAACAAGGCTACCATCCATTGGAGTAACAAAAATCTCGACAATAGACTACCTTCCATAATGACAAGGCTACCATCCATTGGAATAACAAAAATATCCACAACACACTACCTTCCATAATGACAAGGCTACCATCCCTTAGAGTAACAAAAATCTCGACAACAGACTACCTTCCATAATGACTAGGCTACCATCCATTGGAGTAACGAAGATATCGATAACACACAACCTTCCATAACGACAAGGCTACAATCCATTGTAGTAACAAAAATCTCGACAATAGACTACCTTCCATAATGATAAGGCTACAATTCTTTGGAGTATAAAAAATCTCGACAATAGACTACCTTTCATAATGACAAGTCTACCATCCATTGGAGTAACTAAAATCTCGACAACAGACTACCTTCCATAAAGACTAGGATACCATCCATTGGAGTAAAAAAGATATCGACAACAATCTACCTTCCATAACGACAAGGCTACAATCCATTGTAGTAACAAAAATCTCGACAACAGACTACCTTCCATAATGACAAGACTATCATCCATTGTAGTAACAAAAATCTTGACAATAAACTACCTTCCATAATGACAAGGCTACCATCCATTGGAGTAACAAAAATCTCGAAAACAAACTACCTTCCGTTATGACAAGGCTACCATCCATTGGAATAACAAAAATATCGACAACACACTACTTTCCATAATAACAAGGCTACCATCCCTTAGAGAAATAAAACTCTCGACAATAGACTACCTTCCATAATGACTCGGATACCATCCATGGGAATAAAAAAGATATCGACAACAGACTATCTTCCATAACGACAAGGCTACAATACATTGTAGTAACAAAAATCTCGACAATAGACTACCTTCAATAATGACAAGGCTACCATCCATTGTAGTAACAAAAATCTCGACAATAGACTAACTTCCATAATGATATGGCTACCATCCATTGGAGTAGCAAAAATCTTGACAACAGACTACCTTCCATAATGATAAGGCTACCATCCATTGGAATAAAAAAAATAATGGCAACACACTGCCTTCCATAATGACAAGGCTATCATCCCTTAGAATAACAAAAATCTCGACAATAGACTACCTTCCATAATGACTAGGCTACCATCCATTGGAGTAACAAAGATATCGAGAACAAACTACCTTCCATAACGTCAAGGCTACAATCTATTGTAGTAACAAAAATCTCGACAATAGACGACCTTCCATAATGTCAAGGATACCATCCATTGTAGTAACAAAAATCTCGACAATAGACTACCTTCCATAATGACAAGGATACCATCCATTGTAGTAACAAAAATATCGACAACAGACTACCTTCAATGATGACATGGCTACCATCCATTGGAGTAACAAAAATCTCGACAACAGACTACCTTCCAAAAAGACAAGGCTACCATCCATTGGAATAACAAAAATATCGACAACACACTACCTTCCATAACGACAAGGCTACAATCCATTACAGTAACAAAAATCTCGACAATAGACTGCCTTCCATAATGATACGGCTACCATCCATCGGAGTAACAAAAATCTCGACAACAGACTACCTTCCAAAATGACAAGGCTATCATCCATTGGAATTTCAAAAATATCGGCAACACACTACCTTCCATAATGACAAGGCTACCATCCCTTAGACTAACAAAAATCTCGACAACAGACTACCTTCCATAATGACTAGGCTACCATACATTGCATTAACAAAGATATCGACTACAGACTACCTTCCATAACGACAAGGCTACAATCCATTGTAGTAACAAAAATCTCGACAACAGACTACCTTCCATAATGAAAAGGCTTCCATCCATTGAAGTAACAAAAATCTCGACAATAGACTACCTTCTATGATAACAAGGCTACCATCCATTGGAGTAACAAAAATCTCGACAATAGACTACCTTCCATAATGACAAGGCTACCATCCATTGGAATAACAAAAATATCCACAACACACTACCTTCCATAATGACAAGGCTACCATCCCTTAGAGTAAAAAAAATCTCGACAACAGACTACCTTCCATAATGACTAGGCTACCATCCATTGGAGTAACGAAGATATCGACAACACACAACCTTCCATAACGACAAGGCTACAATCCATTGTAGTAACAAAAATTTCGACAATAGACTACCTTCCATAATGATAAGGCTACAATCCTTTGGAGTATAAAAAATCTCGATAATAGACTACCTTTCATAATGACAAGTCTACCATCCATTGGAGTAACTAAAATCTCGACAACAGACTACCTTCCATAAAGACTAGGATACCATCCATTGGAGTAAAAAAGATATCGACAACAATCTACCTTCCATAACGACAAGGCTACAATCCATTGTAGTAACAAAAATCTCGACAACAGACTACCTTCCATAATGACAAGACTATCATCCATTGTAGTAACAAAAATCTCGACAATAAACTACCTTCCATAATGACAAGGCTACCATCCATTGGAGTAACAAAAATCTCGAAAACAAACTACCTTCCGTTATGACAAGGCTACCATCCATTGGAATAACAAAAATATCGACAACACACTACTTTCCATAATAACAAGGCTACCATCCCTTAGAGAAACAAAACTCTCGACAATAGACTACCTTCCATAATGACTAGGATACCATCCATGGGAATAAAAAAGATATCGACAACAGACTATCTTCCATAACGACAAGGCTACAATACATTGTAGTAACAAAAATATCGACAATAGACTACCTTCAATAATGACAAGGCTACCATCCATTGTAGTAACAAAAATCTCGACAATAGGCTAACTTCCATAATGATATGGCTACCATCCATTGGAGTAGCAAAAATCTCGACAACAGACTACCTTCCATAATGATAAGGCTACCATCCATTGGAATAAAAAAAATAATGGCAACACACTGCCTTCCATAATGACAAGGCTATCATCCCTTAGAATAACAAAAATCTCGACAATAGACTACCTTCCATAATGACTAGGCTACCATCCATTGGAGTAACAAAGATATCGAGAACAAACTACCTTCCATAACGTCAAGGCTACAATCTATTGTAGTAACAAAAATCTCGACAATAGACGACCTTCCATAATGTCAAGGATACCATCCATTGTAGTAACAAAAATCTCGACAATAGACTACCTTCCATAATGACAAGGATACCATCCATTGTAGTAACAAAAATATCGACAACAGACTACCTTCCATGATGACATGGCTACCATCCATTGGAGTAACAAAAATCTCGACAACAGACTACCTTCCATAAAGACAAGGCTACCATCCATTGGAATAACAAAAATATCGAGAACACACTACCTTCCATAATGACAAGGCTACCATCCCTTAGAGTAACAAAAATCTCGACAACAGACTACCTTCCATAATGACTAGGCTACCATCCATTGGAGTAACAAAGATATCGACAACAGACTACCTTCCATAACGACAAGGCTACCATCTATTGCAGTAACAAAAATCTCGACAATAGACTGCCTTCCATAATGTTACGGCTACCATCCATCGGAGTAACAAAAATCTCGACAACAGACTACCTTCCAAAATGACAAGGCTATCATCCATTGGAATTTCAAAAATATCGGTAACACACTACCTTCCATAATGACAAGGCTACCATCCCTTAGACTAACAAAAATCTCGACAACAGATTACCTTCCATAATGACTAGGCTACCATACATTGCATTAACAAAGATATCGACTACAGACTACCTTCCATAACGACTACGCTACCATCCATTGGAGTAACAAAGATATCGACAACAGACTACCTTCCATAACAACAAGGCTATAATCCATTGTAGTAACAAAAATCTCGACAATAGACTACCGTCCATAATGACAAGGATACCATCCATTGTAGTAACAAAAATCTCGACAATAGACTACCTTCCATGATGACATGGCTACCATCCATTGGAGTAACAAAAATCTCGACAATAGACAACCTTCCATAAAGACAAGGCTACCATCCATTGGAATAACAAAAATATCGACAAAACACTACTTTCCATAATAACAAGGCTACCATCCCTTAGAGAAACAAAACTCTCGACAATAGACTACCTTCCATAATGACTAGGATACCATCCATTGGAATAAAAAAGATATCGATAACAAACTATCTTCCATAACGACAAGGCTATAATACGTTGTAGTAACAAAAATCTCGACAACAGACTACCTTCCATAATGACAAGGCTACCATCCATTGTAGTAACAAAAATCTCGACAATAGACTAACTTCCATAATGATAAGGCTACCATCCAATGGAGTAACAAAAATCTCGACAACAGACTACCTTCCATAATGATAAGGCTACAATCTATTGTAGTAACAAAAATCTCGACAATAGACTACCTTCCATAATGACAAGGCTACCATCCATTGTAGTAACAAAAATATCGACAATAGACTAACTTCTATAATGATATGGCTACCATCCATTGGAGTAGCAAAAATATCGACAACAGACTACCTTCCATAATGATAAGGCTACCATCCATTGGAATAAAAAAAATAACGGCAACACACTACCTTCCATAATGACAAGGCTATCATCCCTTAGAATAACAAAAATCTCGACAATAGACTACCTTCCAAAATTACTAGGATACCATCCATTGGAGTAACAAAGATATCGAGAACAAACTACCTTCCATAACGTCAAGGCTACAATCTATTGTAGTAACAAAAATCCCGACAATAAACTACCTTCCATAATGACAAGGATACCATCCATTGTAGTAACAAAAATCTCGACAATAGACTACCTTCCATGATGACATGGCTACAATCCATTGGAGTAACAAAAATATCGACAACAGACTACCTTCCATAATGACAAGGCTACCATCCATTGGAGTAACAAAAATATCGACAACAAACTACCTTGCATAAAGGCAAGGCTACCATCCATTGGAGTAACAAAAATCTCGACAACAGACTACCTTCCATAATGACTAGGCTACCATCCATTGGAGTAACAAAGATATCGACAACAGACTACTTTCCATACTGACAAGGCTACAATCCATTGTAGTAACAAAAATCTCGACAACATACTACCTTCCATAATGACAAGGCTACCATCTATTGCAGTAACAAAAATCTCGACAATAGACTACCTTCCATAATGATAAGTCTACCATCCATTGGAGTAACAAAAATCTCGACAATAGACTACCTTCCATAATGACAAGGCTACCATCCATTGGAGTAACAAAAATCTCGACAACATACTACTTTCCATAATGACAAGGCTACCATCCATTGGAATAACAAAAATCTAGACAACAAACTACCTTCCATAATGACTAGGCTACAATCCATTGGAGTAACAAAGATATCGACAACAGACTACCTTCCATAACGACTACGCTACCATCCATTGGAGTAACAAAGATATCGACAACAGACTACCTTCCATAACAACAAGGCTACAATCCATTGTAGTAACAAAAATCTCGACAATAGACTACCTTCCATAATGACAAGGATACCATCCATTGTAGTAACAAAAATCTCGACAATAGACTACCTTCCATGATGACATGACTACCATCCATTGGAGTAACAAAAATCTCGACAATAGACTACCTTCCATAAAGACAAGGCTACCATCCATTGGAATAACAAAAATATCGACAAAACACTACTTTCCATAATAACAAGGCTACAATCCCTTAGAGAAACAAAACTCTCGACAATAGACTACCTTCCATAATGACTAGGTTACCATCCATTGGAATAAAAAAGATATCGATAACAAACTATCTTCCATAACGACAAGGCTACAATACATTGTAGTAACAAAAATCTCGACAACAGACTACCTTCCATAATGACAAGGCTACCATCCATTTTAGTAACAAAAATCTCGACAATAGACTAACTTCCATAATGATAAGGCTACCATCCATTGGAGTAACAAAAATCTCGACAACAGACTACCTTCCATAATGATAAGGCTACAATCTATTGTAGTAATAAAAATCTCGACAATAAACTACCTTCCATAATGACAAGGATACCATCCATTGTAGTAACAAAAATCTCGACAATAGACTACCTTCCATGATGACATGGCTACCATCCATTGGAGTAACAAAAATATCGACAACAGACTACCTTCCAACATGACAAGGCTACCATCCATTGGAGTAACAAAAATATCGACAACAAACTACCTTCCATAAAGACAAGGCTACCATCCATTGGAGTAACAAAAATCTCGACAACAGACTACCTTCCATAATGACTAGGCTACCATCCATTGGAGTAACAAAGATATCGACAACAGACTACTTTCCATACTTACAAGGCTACAATCCATTGTAGTAACAAAAATCTGGACAACATACTACCTTCCATAATGACAAGGCTACCATCTATTACAGTAACAAAAATCTCGACAATAGACTACCTTCCATAATGATAAGTCTACCATCCATTGGAGTAACAAAAATCTCGACAATAGACTACCTTCCATAATGACAAGGCTACCATCCATTGGAGTAATAAAAATCTCGACAACATACTACCTTCCATAATGACAAGGCTACCATCCATTGGAATAACAAAAATCTAGACAACAAACTACCTTCCATAATGACTAGGCTACAATCCATTGGAGTAACAAAGATATCGACAACAGACTACCTTCCATAACGACTACGCTACCATCCATATGAGTAACAAAGATATCGACAACAGACTACCTTCCATAACGTTAAGGCTACAATCTATTGTAGTAACAAAGATCTCGACAATAGACTACCTTCCATAATGACAAGGATACCATCCATTGTAGTAACAAAAATTTCGACAATAGACTACCTTCCATGATGACATGGCTACCATCCATTGGAGTAACAAAAATATCGACAACAAACTACCTTCCATAAAGGCAAGGCTACCATCCATTGGAATAACAAAAATATCGACAACACACTACCTTCCATAATGACAAGGCTACCATCCCTTAGAGTAACAAAAATGTCGACAACAAACTACCTTCCATAATGACTAGGCTACCATCCATTGGAGTAACAAAGATATCGACAACAGACTACTTTCCATACTGACAAGGCTACAATCCATTGTAGTAACAAAAATCTCGACAACATACTACCTTCCATAATGACAAGGCTACCATCTATTGCAGTAACAAAAATATCGACAATAGACTACCTTCCATAATGATAAGTCTACCATCCATTGGAGTAACAAAAATCTCGACAACATACTACCTTCCATAATGACAAGGCTACCATCCATTGGAATAACGAAAATCTAGACAACAAACTACCTTCCATAATGACTAGGCTACAATCCATTGGAGTAACAAAGATATCGACAACAGACTACCTTCCATAACGACTACGCTACCATCCATTGGAGTAACAAAGATATCGACAACAGACTACCTTCCATAACAACAAGGCTACAATCCATTGTAGTAACAAAAATCTCGACAATAGACTACCTTCCATGATGACATGGCTACCATCCATTGGAGTAACAAAAATCTCGACAATAGACTACCTTCCATAAAGACAAGGCTACCATCCATTGGAATAACAAAAAAATCGACAAAACACTACTTTCCATAATAACAAGGCTACCATCCCTTAGAGAAACAAAACTCTCGACAATAGACTACCTTCCATAATGACTAGGATACCATCCATTGGAATAAAAAAGATATCGATAACAGACTATCTTCCATAACGACAAGGCTACAATACATTGTAGTAACAAAAATCTCGACAACAGACTACCTTCCATAATGAAAAGGCTACCATCCATTGTAGTAACAAAAATCTCGACAATAGACTAACTTCCATAATGATAAGGCTACCATCCATTGGAGTAACAAAAATCTCGACAACAGACTACCTTCCATAATGATAAGGCTACCATCCATTGGAATAACAAAAATATCGCCATCACACTACCTTCCATAATGACAAGGCTATCATCCCTTAGAATAACAAAAATATCGACCACAGACTACCTTCAATAATTACTAGGCTACCATCCATTGGAGTAACAAAGATATCGACAACAGACTACCTTCCATAACGTTAAGGCTACAATCTATTGTAGTAACAAAGATCTCGACAATAGACTACCTTCCATAATGACAAGGATACCATCCATTGTAGTAACAAAAATCTCGACAATAGACTACCTTCCATGATGACATGGCTACCATCCATTGGAGTAACAAAAATATCGACAACAAACTACCTTCCATAAAGGAAAGGCTACCATCCATTGGAATAACAAAAATATCGACAACACACTACCTTCCATAATGACAAGGCTACCATCCCTTAGAGTAACAAAAATCTCGACAATAGACTACCTTCCATAATGACTAGGCTACCATCCATTGGAGTAACAAAGATATCGACAACAGACTACTTTCCATACTGACAAGGCTACAATCCATTGTAGTAACAAAAATCTCGACAACATACTACCTTCCATAATGACAAGGCTATCATCTATTGCAGTAACAAAAATCTCGACAATAGACTACCTTCCATAATGATAAGTCTACCATCCATTGGAGTAACAAAAATCTCGACAACAGACTACCTTCCATAATGACAAGGCTACCATGCATTGGAGTAACAAAAATCTCGACAACATACTACCTTCCATAATGATAAGGCTACCATCCATTGGAATAACAAAAATCTAGACAACAAACTACCTTTCATAATGACTAGGCTACAATCCATTGGAGTAACAAAGATATCGACAACAGACTACCTTCCATAGCGACTACGCTACCATCCATTGGAGTAACAAAGATATCGACAACAGACTACCTTCCATAACAACAAGGCTACAATCCATTGTAGTAACAAAAATCTCGACAATAGACTACCTTCCATAATGACAAGGATACCATCCATTGTAGTAACAAAAATCTCGACAATAGACTACCTTCCATGATGACATGGCTACCATCCATTGGAGTAACAAAAATCTCGACAATAGACTACCTTCCATAAAGACAAGGCTACCATCCATTGGAAAAACAAAAATATCGACAAAACACTACTTTCCATAATAACAAGGCTACCATCCCTTAGAGAAACAAAACTCTCGACAATAGACTACCTTCCATAATGACTAGGATACCATCCATTGGAATAAAAAAAAATCGATCACAGACTATCTTCCATAACGACAAGGCTACAATACATTGTAGTAACAAAAATCTCGACAACAGACTACCTTCCATAATGACAAGGCTACCATCCATTGTAGTAACAAAAATCTCGACAATAGACTAACTTCCATAATGATAAGGCTACCATCCATTGGAGTTACAAAAATCTCGACAACAGACTACCTTCCATAATGATAAGGCTACCATCCATTGGAATAACAAAAATATCGGCATCACACTACCTTCCATAATGACAAGGCTATCATCCCTTAGAATAACAAAAGTCTCGACCACAGACTACCTTCAATAATTACTAGGCTACCATCCATTGGAGTAACAAAGATATCGACAACAGACTACCTTCCATAACGTTAAGGCTACAATCTATTGTAGTAACAAAGATCTCGACAATAGACTACCTTCCATAATGACAAGGATACCATCCATTGTAGTAACAAAAATCTCGACAATAGACTACCTTCCATGATGACATGGCTACCATCCATTGGAGTAACAAAAATATCGACAACAAACTACCTTCCATAAAGGCAAGGCTACCATCCATTGGAATAACAAAAATATCGACAACACACTACCTTCCATAATGACAAGGCTACCATCCCTTAGAGTAACAAAAATATCGAAAACAGACTACCTTCCATAATGACTAGGCTACCATCCATTGGAGTAACAAAGATATCGACAACAGACTACTTTCCATACTGACAAGGCTGCAATCCATTGTAGTAACAAAAATCTAGACAACATACTACCTTCCATAATGACAAGGCTACCATCTATTGCAGTAACAAAAATCTCGACAATAAACTACCTTCCATAATGATAAGTCTACCATCCATTGGAGTAACAAAAATCTCGACAACATACTACCTTCCGTAATGATAAGGCTACCATCCATTGGAATAACAAAAATCTAGACAACAAACTACCTTTCATAATGACTAGGCTACAATCCATTGGAGTAACAAAGATATCGACAACAGACTACCTTCCATAGCGACTACGCTACCATCCATTGGAGTAACAAAGATATCGACAACAGACTACCTTCCATAACAACAAGGCTACAATCCATTGTAGTAACAAAAATCTCGACAATAGACTACCTTCCATAATGACAAGGATACCATCCATTGTAGTAACAAAAATCTCGACAATAGACTACCTTCCATGATGACATGGCTACCATCCATTGGAGTAACAAAAATCTCGACAATAGACTACCTTCCATAAAGACAAGGCTACCATCCATTGGAAAAACAAAAATATCGACAAAACACTACTTTCCATAATAACAAGGCTACCATCCCTTAGAGAAACAAAACTCTCGACAATAGACTACCTTCCATAATGACTAGGCTACCATCCATTGGAGTAACAAAGATATCGATAACAGACTACTTTCCATACTGACAAGGCTACAATCCATTGTAGTAACAAAAATCTCGACAACATACTAACTTCCATAATGACAAGGCTACCATCTATTGCAGTAACAAAAATCTCGACAATAGACTACCTTCCATAAAGATAAGTCTACCATCCATTGGAGTAACAAAAATCTCGACAACAGACTACCTTCCATAATGACAAGGCTACCATCCATTATAGTAACAAAAATCTCGACAACATACTATCTTCCATAATGACAAGGCTACCATCCATTGGAATAATAAAAATATAGACAACAAACTACCTTCCATAATGACTAGGCTACAATCCATTGGAGTAACAAAGATATCGACAACAAACTACCTACCATAGCGACTACGCTACCATCCATTGGAGTAACAAAGATATCGACAACATACTACCTTCCATAACAACAAGGCTACAATCCATTGTAGTAACAAAAATCTCGACAATAGACTACCTTCCATAATGACAAGGATACCATCCATTGTAGTAACAAAAATCTCGACAATAAACTACCTTCCATGATGACATGGCTACCATCCATTGGAGTAACAAAAATCTCGACAATAGACTACCTTCCATAAAGACAAGGCTACCATCCATTGGAAAAACAAAAATATCGACAAAACACTACTTTCCATAATAACAAGGCTACCATCCCTTAGAGAAACAAAACTCTCGACAATAGACTACCTTCCATAATGACTAGGATACCATCCATTGGAATAAAAAAAAATCGATCACAGACTATCTTCCATAACGACAAGGCTACAATACATTGTAGTAACAAAAATCTCGACAACAGACTACCTTCCATAATGACAAGGCTACCATCCATTGTAGTAACAAAAATCTCGACAATAGACTAACTTCCATAATGATAAGGCTACCATCCATTGGAGTTACAAAAATCTCGACAACAGACTACCTTCCATAATGATAAGGCTACCATCCATTGGAATAACAAAAATATCGGCATCACACTACCTTCCATAATGACAAGGCTATCATCCCTTAGAATAACAAAAGTCTCGACCACAGACTACCTTCAATAATTACTAGGCTACCATCCATTGGAGTAACAAAGATATCGACAACAGACTACCTTCCATAACGTTAAGGCTACAATCTATTGTAGTAACAAAGATCTCGACAATAGACTACCTTCCATAATGACAAGGATACCATCCATTGTAGTAACAAAAATCTCGACAATAGACTACCTTCCATGATGACATGGCTACCATCCATTGGAGTAACAAAAATATCGACAACAAACTACCTTCCATAAAGGCAAGGCTACCATCCATTGGAATAACAAAAATATCGACAACACACTACCTTCCATAATGACAAGGCTACCATCCCTTAGAGTAACAAAAATATCGAAAACAGACTACCTTCCATAATGACTAGGCTACCATCCATTGGAGTAACAAAGATATCGACAACAGACTACTTTCCATACTGACAAGGCTGCAATCCATTGTAGTAACAAAAATCTAGACAACATACTACCTTCCATAATGACAAGGCTACCATCTATTGCAGTAACAAAAATCTCGACAATAAACTACCTTCCATAATGATAAGTCTACCATCCATTGGAGTAACAAAAATCTCGACAACATACTACCTTCCATAATGATAAGGCTACCATCCATTGGAATAACAAAAATCTAGACAACAAACTACCTTTCATAATGACTAGGCTACAATCCATTGGAGTAACAAAGATATCGACAACAGACTACCTTCCATAGCGACTACGCTACCATCCATTGGAGTAACAAAGATATCGACAACAGACTACCTTCCATAACAACAAGGCTACAATCCATTGTAGTAACAAAAATCTCGACAATAGACTACCTTCCATAATGACAAGGATACCATCCATTGTAGTAACAAAAATCTCGACAATAGACTACCTTCCATGATGACATGGCTACCATCCATTGGAGTAACAAAAATCTCGACAATAGACTACCTTCCATAAAGACAAGGCTACCATCCATTGGAAAAACAAAAATATCGACAAAACACTACTTTCCATAATAACAAGGCTACCATCCCTTAGAGAAACAAAACTCTCGACAATAGACTACCTTCCATAATGACTAGGATACCATCCATTGGAATAAAAAAAAAATCGATCACAGACTATCTTCCATAACGACCAGGCTACAATACATTATAGTAACAAAAATCTCGACAACAGACTACCTTCCATAATGACTAGGCTACCATCCATTGGAGTAACAAAGATATCGACAACAGACTACTTTCCATACTGACAAGGCTACAATCCATTGTAGTAACAAAAATCTCGACAACATACTAACTTCCATAATGACAAGGCTACCATCTATTGCAGTAACAAAAATCTCGACAATAGACTACCTTCCATAATGATAAGTCTACCATCCATTGGAGTAACAAAAATCTCGACAACAGACTACCTTCCATAATGACAAGGCTACCATCCATTATAGTAACAAAAATCTCGACAACATACTATCTTCCATAATGACAAGGCTACCATCCATTGGAATAATAAAAATATAGACAACAAACTACCTTCCATAATGACTAGGCTACAATCCATTGGAGTAACAAAGATATCGACAACAAACTACCTACCATAGCGACTACGCTACCATCCATTGGAGTAACAAAGATATCGACAACATACTACCTTCCATAACAACAAGGCTACAATCCATTGTAGTAACAAAAATCTCGACAATAGACTACCTTCCATAATGACAAGGATACCATCCATTGTAGTAACAAAAATCTCGACAATAAACTACCTTCCATGATGACATGGCTACCATCCATTGGAGTAACAAAAATCTCGACAATAGACTACCTTCCATAAAGACAAGGCTACCATCCATTGGAATAACAAAAATATCGACAAAACACTACTTTCCATAATAACAAGGCTACCATCCCTTAGAGAAACAAAACTCTCGACAATAGACTACCTTCCATAATGACTAGGATACCATCCATTGGAATAAAAAAGATATCGATAACAGACTATCTTCCATAACAACAAGGCTACAATACATTGTAGTAACAAAAATCTCGACAACAGACTACCTTCCATAATGACAAGGCTACCATCCATTGTAGTAACAAAAATCTCGACAATAGACTAACTTCCATAATGATATGGCTACCATCCATTGGAGTAACAAAAATCTCGACAACAGACTACCTTCCATAATGATAAGGCTACCATCCATTGGAGTAACAAAGATATCGACAACAGACTACTTTCCATACTGACAAGGCCACAATCCATTGTAGTAACAAAAATCTCGACAACATACTACCTTCCATAATGACAAGGCTACCATCTATTGGAGTAACAAAAATCTCCACAATAGACTACCTTCCATAATGAGAAGTCTACCATCCATTGGAGTAACAAAAATCTCGACAACAGACTACCTTCCATAATGACAAGGCTACCATCCATTGGAGTAACAAAAATCTCGACAACATACTACCTTCCATAATGACAAGGCTACCATCCATTGGAATAACAAAAATATAGACAACAAACTACCTTCCATAATGACTAGGCTACAATCCATTGGAGTAACAAAGATATCGACAACAGACTACCTTCCATAACGACTACGCTACCATCCATTGGAGTACCAAAGATATCGACAACAGACTACCTTCCATAACAACAAGGCTACAATCCATTGTAGTAACAAAAATCTCGACAATAGACTACCTTCCATAATGACAAGGATACCATCCATTGTAGTAACAAAAATCTCGACAATAGACTACCTTCCATGATGACATGGCTACCATCCATTGGAGTAACAAAAATCTCGACAATAGACTACCTTCCATAAAGACAAGGCTACCATCCATTGGAATAACAAAAATATCGACAAAACACTACTTTCCATAATAACAAGGCTACCATCCCTTAGAGAAACAAAACTCTCGACAATAGACTACCTTCCATAATGACTAGGATACCATCCATTAGAATAAAAAAGATATCGACAACAGACTATCTTCCATAACGAAAAGGCTACAATACATTGTAGTAACAAAAATCTCGACAATAGACTACCTTCCATAATGACAAGGCTACCATCCATTGTAGTAACAAAAATCTCGACAATAGACTAACTTCCATAATGATAAGGCTACCATCTATTGGAGTAACAAAAATCTCGACAACAGACTACCTTCAATAATGATAAGGCTACCATCCATTGGAATAACAAAAATATCGGCAACACACTGCCTTCCATAATGACAAGGCTATCATCCCTTAGAATAACAAAAATCTCGACCACATACTACCTTCAATAATGACTAGACTACCATCCATTGGAGTAACAAAGATATCGACAACAGACTACCTTCCTTAACGTCAAGGCTACAATCTATTATAGTAACAAAGATCTCGACAATAGACTACCTTCCATAATGACAAGGATACCATCCATTGTAGTAACAAAAATCTCGACAATAGACTACCTTCCATGATGACATGGCTACCATCCATTGGAGTAACAAAAATATCGACAACAAACTACCTTCAATAAAGGCAAGGCTACCATCCATTGGAATAACAAAAATATCGACAACACACTACCTTCCATAATGACAAGGCTACCATCCCTTAGAGTAACAAAAATATCGACAACAGACTACCTTCCATAATGACTAGGCTACCATCCATTGGAGTAACAAAGATATCGACAACAGACTACTTTCCATAACGACAAGGATACTATCCATTGTAGTAACAAAAATCTCGACAACAGACTACCTTCCATAATGACAAGGCTACCATCCATTGTAGTAACAAAAATCTCGACAATAGACTAACTTCCATAATGATAAGGCTACCATCCATTGGAGTAACAAAAATCTCGACAACAGACTACCTTCCATAATGATAAGGCTACCATCCATTGGAGTAACAAAGATATCGACAACAGACTACTTTCCATACTGACAAGGCTACAATCCATTGTAGTAACAAAAATCTCGACAACATACTACCTTCCATAATGACAAGGCTACCATCTATTGTAGTAACAAAAATCTCGACAATAGACTACCTTCCATAATGATAAGTCTACCATCCATTGGAGTAACAAAAATCTCGACAACAGACTACCTTCCATAATGACAAGGCTACCATCCATTGGAGTAACAAAAATCTCGACAACATACTACCTTCCATAATGACAAGGCTACCATCCATTGGAATAACAAAAATATAGACAACAAACTACCTTCCATAATGACTAGGCTACAATCCATTGGAGTAACAAAGATATCGACAACAGACTACCTTCCATAACGACTACTCTACCATCCATTGGAGTACCAAAGATATCGACAACAGACTACCTTCCATAACAACAAGGCTACAATCCATTGTAGTAACAAAAATCTCGACAATAGACTACCTTCCATAATGACAAGGATACCATCCATTGTAGTAACAAAAATCTCGACAATAGACTACCTTCCATGATGACATGGCTACCATCCATTGGAGTAACAAAAATCTCGACAATAGACTACCTTCCATAAAGACAAGGCTACCATCCATTGGAATAACAAAAATATCGACAAAACACTACTTTCCATAATAACAAGGCTACCATCCCTTAGAGAAACAAAACTCTCGACAATAGACTACCTTCCATAATGACTAGGATACCATCCATTGGAATAAAAAAGATATCGACAACAGACTATCTTCCATAACGACAAGGCTACAATACATTGTAGTAACAAAAATCTCGACAACAGACTACCTTCCATAATGACAAGGCTACCATCCATTGTAGTAACAAAAATCTCGACAATAGACTAACTTCCATAATGATAAGGCTACCATCCATTGGAGTAACAAAAATCTCGAAAACAGACTACCTTCAATAATGATAAGGCTACCATCCATTGGAATAACAAAAATATCGGCAACACACTACCTTCCATAATGACAAGGCTATCATCCCTTAGAATAACAAAAATCTCGACCACAGACTACCTTCAATAATGACTAGACTACCATCCATTGGAGTAACAAAGATATCGACAACAGACTACCTTCCTTAACGTCAAGGCTACAATCTATTATAGTAACAAAGATCTCGACAATAGACTATCTTCCATAATGACAAGGATACCATCCATTGTAGTAACAAAAATCTCGACAATAGACTACCTTCCATGATGACATGGCTACCATCCATTGGAGTAACAAAAATATCGACAACAAACTACCTTCCATAAAGGCAAGGCTACCATCCATTGGAATAACAAAAATATCGACAACACACTACCTTCCATAATGACAAGGCTACCATCCCTTAGAGTAACAAAAATCTCGACAACAGACTACCTTCCATAATGACTAGGCTACCATCCATTGGAGTAACAAAGATATCGACAACAGACTACTTTCCATAACGACAAGGATACCATCCATTGTAGTAACAAAAATCTCGACAACAGACTACCTTCCATAATGAAAAGGCTAACATCCATTGTAGTAACAAAAATCTCGACAATAGACTAACTTCCATAATGATAAGGCTACCATCCATTGGAGTAACAAAAATCTCGACAACAGACTACCTTCCATAATGATAAGGCTACCATCCATTGGAGTAACAAAGATATCGACAGCAGACTACTTTCCATACTGACAAGGCTACAATCCATTGTAGTAACAAAAATCTCGACAACATACTACCTTCCATAATGACAAGGCTACCATCTATTGCAGTAACAAAAATCTCGACAATAGACTACCTTCCATAATGATAAGTCTACAATCCATTGGAGTAACAAAAATCTCGACAACAGACTACCTTCCATAATGACAAGGCTACCATCCATTGGAGTAACAAAAATCTCGACAACATACTACCTTCCATAATGACAAGGCTACCATCCATTGGAATAACAAAAATATAGACAACAAACTACCTTCCATAATGACTAGGCTACAATCCATTGGAGTAACAAAGATATCGACAACAGACTACCTTCCATAACGACTACGCTACCATCCATTGGAGTACCAAAGATATCGACAACAGACTACCTTCCATAACAACAAGGCTACAATCCATTGTAGTAACAAAAATCTCGACAATAGACTACCTTCCATAATGACAAGGATACCATCCATTGTAGTAACAAAAATCTCGACAATAGACTACCTTCCATGATGACATGGCTACCATCCATTAGAGTAACAAAAATCTCGACAATAGACTACCTTCCATAAAGACAAGGCTACCATCCATTGGAATAACAAAAATATCGACAAAACACTACTTTCCATAATAACAAGGCTACCATCCCTTAGAGAAACAAAACTCTCGACAATAGACTACCTTCCATAATGACTAGGATACCATCCATTGGAATAAAAAAGATATCGACAACAGACTATCTTCCATAACGACAAGGCTACAATACATTGTAGTAACAAAAATCTCGACAACAGACTACCTTCCATAATGACAAGGCTACCATCCATTGTAGTAACAAAAATCTCGACAATAGACTAACTTCCATAATGATAAGGCTACCATCCATTAGAGTAACAAAAATCTCGACAACAGACTACCTTCAATAATGATAAGGCTACCATCCATTGGAATAACAAAAATATCGGCAACACACTACCTTCCATAATGACAAGGCTATCATCCCTTAGAATAACAAAAATCTCGACCACAGACTACCTTCAATAATGACTAGACTACCATCCATTGGAGTAACAAAGATATCGACAACAGACTACCTTCCTTAACGTCAAGGCTACAATGTATTATAGTAACAAAGATCTCGACAATAGACTACCTTCCATAATGACAAGGATACCATCCATTGTAGTAACAAAAATCTCGACAATAGACTACCTTCCATGATGACATGGCTACCATCCATTGGAGTAACAAAAATATCGACAACAAACTACCTTCCATAAAGGCAAGGCTACCATCCATTGGAATAACAAAAATATCAACAACACACTACCTTCCATAATGACAAGGCTACCATCCCTTAGAGTAACAAAAATCTCGACAACAGACTACCTTCCATAATGACTAGGCTACCATCCATTGGAGTAACAAAGATATCGACAACAGACTACTTTCCATAACGACAAGGATACCATCCATTGTAGTAACAAAAATCTCGACAATAGACTACCTTCCAGAGTGACAAGGCTACCATCCATTGGAGTAACAAAAATCTCGACAACAGACTACCTTCCATAATGACAAGGCTACCATCCATTGAAATAACAAAAATATCGGCAACACACTACCTTCCATAATGACAAGGCTACCATCCCTTAGACTAACAAAAATCTCGACAACAGACTACCTTCCATAATGACTAGGCTACCATCCATTGGAGTAACAAATATATCGACAACAGACTACCTTCCATAACGTCAAGGCTACAATCCATTATAGTAACAAAAATCTCGACAATAGACTGCCTTCCATAATGATTAGGCGACCATCCATTAGAATAACAAAAATATCGGCAACACACTACCTTCCATAATGACAAGGCTACCATCCCTTAGACTAACAAAATTGTCGACAACACACTACCTTCCATAATTACTAGGCTACCATCCATTGCAGTAACAAAGATAACGACAACAGACTACCTTCCATAACGACTAGGCTTCCATCCGTTGTAGTAACAAAAATCTCGACAATAGACTACCTTCCATGATGACAAGGCTACCATACATTGCAGTAACAAAAATATCGACAGCAGACTATCTTCCATAATGACAAGGCTACCATCCATTGGAATAACAAAAATATCCACAACACACTACCTTACATAATGACAAGGCTACCATCCCTTAGCGTAACAAAAATCTCGACAACAGACTACCTTCCATAATGACTAGGCTACCATCCATTGGAGTAACGAAGATATCGACAACAGACTACCTTCCATAACGACAAGGCTACAATCCAATGTAGTAACAAAAATCTCGACAATAGACTACCTTCGATAATGACAAGGCTACAATCCTTTGGAGTATAAAAAATCTCGACAATAGACTAGGTTTCATAATGACAAGGCTACCATCCATTGGAGTAACTAAAATCTCGACAACAGACTACCTTCCATAAAGACTAGGCTACCATCCATTGGAGTAACAAAGATATCGATAACAAACTACCTTCCATAACGACAAGGCTACAATCCATTGTAGTAAAAAAAATCTCGACAACAGACTACCTTCCATAATGACAAGATTACCATTCATTGTAGTAACAAAAATCTCGACAATAGATTACCTTCCATAATGACAGGGCTACCATCCATTGGAGTAACAAAAATCTCGACAACAAACTACCTTTCATAATGACAAGGCTACCATCCATTGGAATAACAAAAATATCGACAACACACTACTTTCCATAATAAAAAGGCTACCATCCCTTAGTGAAACAAAAATATCGACAATAGACTACATTCCATAATGATTAGGATAAGATCCATTGGAATAACAAAGATATCGACAATAGACTATCTTCCATAACGACAAGGCTACAATACATTGTAGTAACAAAAATCTCGACAACAGACTACCTTCCATAATGACAAGGCTACCATCCATTGTAGTAACAAAAATCTCGACAATAGACTAACTTCCATAATGATAAGGCTACCATCCATTGGAGTAACAAAAATATCGACAATAGACTACCTTCCATAATGACAAGGCTACCATCCATTGGAATAACAAAAATATCGGCAACACACTACCTTCCATAATGACAACGCTATCCTCCCTTAGACTAACAAAAATCTCGACAATAAACTACCTTCCATAATGACAAGGCTACCATCCATTGGAATAACAAAAATCTCGACAACAGACTACCTTCCATAATGACTAGGCTACCATCCATTGGAGTAACAAAGATATCAATAACAAACTACCTTCCATAACGACAAGGCTACAATCCCTTATAGTAACAAAAATCACGACAAAAGACTACCTTCCATAATGAAAAGGATATCATCCATTGGAGTAACAAAGATATCGACAACATACTACCTTCCATAATGACAAGGCTACCATCCCTTAGAGTAATAAAAAGCACGACAACACACTACCTTCCATAATGACAAGTCTAACATCCATTGGTGTAACAAAAATCTCGACAACAGAATACCTTCCGTAATGATAAGGCTACCATCCATTGGAGTAACAAAAATCACGATAACACACTACCTTCCATAATGACAAGGCTACCATCCATTGGAATACCAAAAATATCGACAACACTCTACCTTCCATAATGACAAGGCTACCATCCAATGGCGTAACAAAAATCTCGACAACAGACTACCTTCCATAATGACTAGGATACCATCCATTAGAGTAACAAAGATATCGACAACAGACTACCTTCCATAACGACAAGGCTACAATCCATTGTAGTAACAAAAATCTCGAAAATAGATTACCTTCCATAATGACAAGGCTACCATCCATTAGAGTAACAAAAATCTCGACAACAAACTACCTTTTGTAATGATAAGGCTACCATCCATTGGAATAACAAAAATATCGACAACACACTACTTTCCATAATAACAAGGCTACCATTCCTTAGTGAAACAAAAATATCGACAATAGACTACCTTCCATAATGACTAGGCTACAATCCATTGGAGTAACAAAGATATCGACAACAGACTACCTTCCATAACGACTACGCTACCATCCATTGGAGTAACAAAGATATCGACAACAGACTACCTTCCATAACAACAAGGCTACAATCCATTGTAGTAACAAAAATCTCGACAATAGACTACCTTTCATAATGACAAGGATACCATCCATTGTAGTAACAAAAATCTCGACAATAGACTACCTTCCATGATGACAAGGCTACCATCCATTGGAGTAACAAAAATCTCGACAACAGACTACCTTCCATAAAGACAAGGCTACCATCCATTGGAATAACAAAAATATCGAAAACATACTACTTTCCATCATAACAAGGCTACCATCCCTTAGAGAAACAAAAATATCGACAACAAACTATCTTCCATAATGACAAGGATACCATCCATTGGAATAACAAAAATCTCGACAACAGACTACCTTCCATAATGACTAGGATACAATCCATTGTAGTAACAAAAATCTCGACAATAGACTACCTTCCAGAATGACAAGGCTACCATCCATTGGAGTAACAAAAATCTCGACAACAGACTACCTTCCATAATGACAAGGCAACCATCCATTGAAATAACAAAAATATCGGCAACACACTACCTTCCATAAAGACAAGGCTACCATCCCTTAGACTAACAAAAATCTCGACAACAGACTACCTTCCATAATGACTAGGCTACCATCCATTGGAGTAACAAATATATCGACAACAGACTACCTTCCATAACGTCAAGGCTACAATCCATTATAGTAACAAAAATCTCGACAATAGACTGCCTTCCATAATGATTAGGCTACCATCCATTGGAGTAACAAAAATTTCGACAACAGACTACCTTCCAAAATGACAAGGCGACCATCCATTAGAATAACAAAAATATCGGCAACACACTACCTTCCATAATGACAAGGCTACCATCCCTTAGACTAACAAAATTGTCGACAACACACTACCTTCCATAATGACTAGGCTACCATCCATTACAGTAACAAAGATATCGACAACAGACTACCTTCCGTAACGACTAGGCTTCCATCCATTGTAGTAACAAAAATCTCGACAATAGACTACCTTCCATGATGACAAGGCTACCATACATTGTAGTAACAAAAATATCGACAACAGACTACCTTCCATAATGACAAGGCTACCATCCATTGGAATAAGAAAAATATCCAAAACACACTACCTTACATAATGACAAGGCTACCATCCCTTAGAGTAACAAAAATCTCGACAACAGACTACCTTCCATAATGACTAGGCTACCATCCATTGGAGTAACGAAGATATCGACAACAGACTACCTTCCATAACGACAAGGCTACAATCCAATGTAGTATCAAAAATCTCGACAATAGACTACCTTCGATAATGACAAGGCTACAATCCTTTGGAGTATAAAAAATCTCGACAATAGACTACCTTTCATAATGACAAGGCTACCATCCATTGGAGTAACTAAAATCTCGACAACAGACTACCTTCCATAAAGACTAGGCTACCATCCATTGGAGTAACAAAGATATCGATAACAAACTACCTTCCATAACCACAAGGCTACAATCCATTGTAGTAAAAAAAAATCTCGACAACAGACTACCTTCCATAATGACAAGACTACCATCCATTGTAGTAACAAAAATCTCGACAATAGATTACCTTCCATAATGACAAGGCTACCTGCCATTGGAGTAACAAAAATCTCGACAACAAACTACCTTTCGTAATGACAAGGCTACCATCCATTGGAATAACAAAAATATCGACAACACACTACTTTCCATAATAACAAGGCTACCATCCCTTAGTGAAACAAAAATATCCACAATAGACTACCTTCCATAATGATTAGGATAAGATCCATTGGAATAACAAAGATATCGACAACAGACTATCTTCCATAACGACAAGGCTACAATACATTGTAGTAACAAAAATATCGACAACAGACTACCTTCCATAATGACAAGGCTACCATCCATTGTAGTAACAAAAATCTCGACAATAGACTAACTTCCATAATAATAAGGCTACCATCCATTGGAGTAACAAAAATCTCGACAATAGACTACCTTCCATAATGACAAGGCTACCATCCATTGGAATAACAAAAATATCGGTAACACACTACCTTCCATAATGACAAGGCTATCCTCCCTTAGACTAACAAAAATCTCGACAACAAACTACCTTCCATAATGACAAGGCTACCATCCATTGGAATAACAAAAATATCGACAACACACTACCTTCCATAATGACAAGGCAACCATCCCTTAGAGAAACAAAAATCTCGACAACAGACTACCTTCCATAATGACTAGGATACCATCCATTGGAGTAACAAAGATATCAACAACAAACTACCTTCCATAACGACAAGGCTACAATCCCTTATAGTAACAAAAATCACGACAAAAGACTACCTTCCATAATGAAAAGGATATCATCCATTGGAGTAACAAAGATATCGACAACATACTACCTTCCATAATGACAAGGCTACCATCCCTTAGAGTAATAAAAATCACGACAACACACTACCTTCCATAATGACAAGTCTAACATCCATTGGTGAAACAAAAATCTCAACAATAGAATACCTTCCGTAATGATAAGGCTACCATCCATTGGAGTAACAAAAATCACGATAACACACTACCTTCCATAATGACAAGGCTACCATCCATTGGAATACCAAAAATATTGACAACACTCTACCTTCCAAAATGACAAGGCTACCATCCAATGGAGTAACAAAAATCTCGACAACAGACTACCTTCCATAATGACTAGGATACCATCCATTAGAGTAACAAAGATATCGACAACAGACTACCTTCCATAACGACAAGGCTACAATCCATTGTAGTAACAAAAATCTCAAAAATAGACTACCTTCCACAATGACAAGGCTACCATCCATTGTAGTAACAAAAATCTCAACAATAGATTACCTTCCATAATGACATGGCTACCATCCATTAGAGTAACAAAAATCTCGACAACAAACTACCTTTCGTAATGACAAGGCTACCATCCATTGGAATAACAAAAATATCAATAACACACTACTTTCCATAATAACAAGGCTACCATCCCTTAGTGAAACAAAAATATCGACAATAGACTACCTTCCATAATGACTAGGCTACAATCCATTGGAATAACAAAGATATCGACAACAGACTACCTTCCATAACGACTATGCTACCATCCATTGGAGTAACAAAGATATCGACAACAGACTACCTTCTATAACAACAAGGCTACAAACCATTGTAGTAACAAAAATCTCGACAATAGACTACCTTCCATAATGACAAGGATACCATCCATTGTAGTAACAAAAATCTCGATAATAGACTACCTTCCATGACGACAAGGCTACAATCCATTGTAGTAACAAAAATCTCAAAAATAGACTACCTTTCATAATGACAAGGCTACCATCCATTGGAGTAACTAAAATCTCGACAACAGACTACCTTCCATAAAGACTAGGCTACCATCCATTGGAGTAACAAAGATATCGATAACAAACTACCTTCCATAACGACAAGGCTACAATCCATTGTAGTAAAAAAAATCTCGACAACAGACTGTCTTCCATAATGACAAGACTACCATACATTGTAGTAACAAAAATCTCGACAATAGATTACCTTCCATAATGACAAGGCTACCATCCATTGGAGTAACAAAAATCTCGACAACAAACTACCTTTCGTAATGACAAGGCTACCATCCATTGGAATAACAAAAATATCGACAACACACTACTTTCCATAATAACAAGGCTACCATCCCTTAGTGAAATAAAAATATCGACAATAGACTACCTTCCATAATGATTAGGATAAGAACCATTGGAATAACAAAGATATCGACAACAGACTATCTTCCATAACGACAATGCTACAATACATTGTAGTAACAAAAATCTCGACAACAGACTACCTTCCATAATGACAAGGCTACCATCCATTGTAGTAACAAAAATCTCGACAATAGACTAACTTCCATAATGATAAGGCTACCATCCATTGGAGTAACAAAAATCTCGACAATAGACTACCTTCCATAATGACAAGGCTACCATCCATTGGAATAACAAAAATATCGGCAACACACTACCTTCCATAATGACAAGGCTATCCTCCCTTAGACTAACAAAAATCTCGACAACAAACTACCTTCCATAATGACAAGGCTACCATCCATTGGAATAACAAAAATATCGACAACACACTACCGTCCATAATGACAAGGCAACCATCCCTTAGAGAAACAAAAATCTCGACAACAGACTACCTTCCATAATGAATAGGCTACCATCCATTGGAGTAACAAAGATATCGACAACAAACTACCTTCCACAACGACAAGGCTACAATCCCTTATAGTAACAAAAATCACGACAAAAGACTACCTTCCATAATGAAAAGGATATCATCCATTGGAGTAACAAAGATATCGACAACATACTACCTTCCATAATGACAAGGCTACCATCCCTTAGAGTAATAAAAATCACGACAACACACTACCTTCCATAATGACAAGTCTAACATCCACTGGTGTAACAAAAATCTCAACAATAGAATACCTTCCGTAATGATAAGGCTACCATCCATTGGAGTAACAAAAATCACGATAACACACTACCTTCCATAATGACAAGGCTACCATCCATTGGAATACCAAAAATATTGACAACACTCTACCTTCCATAATGACAAGGCTACCATCCAATGGAGTAACAAAAATCTCGACAACAGACTACCTTCCATAATGACTAGGATACCATCCATTAGAGTAACAAAGATATCGACAACAGACTACCTTCCATAACGACAAGGCTACAATCCATTGTAGTAACAAAAATCTCAAAAATAGACTACCTTCCACAATGACAAGGCTACCATCCATTGTAGTAACAAAAATATTGACAACATACTACTTTCCATCATAACAAGGCTACCATCCCTTAGAGAAACAAAAATCTCGACAACAAACTATCTTCCATAATGACAAGGATACCATCCATTGGAATAACAAAAATCTCGACAACAGACTATCTTCCATAACGACAAGGCTACAATACATTGAAGTAACAAAAATATCGACAACAGACTACCTTCCATAATGACAAGGTTACCATCCATTGGAGTAACAAAAATCTCGACAACAGACTACCTTCCATAATGACAAGGCTACCATCCATTGAAATAACAAAAATATCGGCAACACACTACCTTCCATAATGACAAGGCTACCATCCCTTAGACTATCAAAAATCTCGACAACATACTACCTTCCATAATGACTAGGCTACCATCCATTGGAGTAACAAATATATCGACAACAGACTACCTTCCATAACGTCAAGGCTACAATCCATTATAGTAACAAAAATCTCGACAATAGACTTCCTTCCATAATGATTAGGCTACCATCCATAGGAGTAACAAAAATCTCGACAACAGACTACCTTCCAAAATGACAAGGCGACCATCCATTAGAATAACAAAAATATCGGCAACACACTACCTTCCATAATGACAAGGCTACCATCCCTTAGACTAACAAAATTGTCGACAACACACTACCTTAAATAATGACTAGGCTATCGTCCATTGCAGTAACAAAGATATCGACAACAGAGTACCTTCCATAACGACTAGGCTTCCATCCGTTGTAGTAACAAAAATCTCGACAATAGACTACCTTCCATGATGACAAGGCTACCATACATTGGAGTAACAAAAATCTCGACAACAGACTACCTTTCATAATGACAAGGCTACCATCCATTGGAATAACAAAAATATCCACAACACAATACCTTATATAATGACAAGGCTACCATCCCTTAGAGTAACAAAAATCTCGACAACAGACTACCTTCCATAATGACTAGGCTACCATCCATTGGAGTAACGAAGATATCGACAACAGACTACCTTCCATAACGACAAGGATACAATCCAATGTAGTAACAAAAATCTCGACAATAGACTACCTTCGATAATGACAAGGCTACAATCCTTTGGAGTATAAAAAATCTCGACAATAGACTACCTTTCATAATGACAAGGCTACCATCCATTGGAGTAACTAAAATCTCGACAACAGACTACCTTCCATAAAGACTACACTACCATCCATTGGAGTAACAAAGATATTGATAACAAACTACCTTCCATAACGACAAGGCTACAATCCATTGTAGTAAAAAAAATCTCGACAACAGACTACCTTCCATAATGACAAGACTACCATCCATTGTAGTAACAAAAATCTCGACAATAGATTACCTTTCATAATGACAAGGCTACCATCCATTGGAGTAACTAAAATCTCGACAACAAACTACCTTTCGTAATTACAAGGCTACCATCCATTGGAATAACAAAAATATCGACAACACACTACTTTACATAATAACAAGGCTACCATCCCTTAGTGAAACAAAAATATCGACAATAGAATACCTTCCATAATGATTAGGACAACATCCATTGGAATAACAAAGATATCGACAACAGACTATCTTCCATAACGACAAGGCTACAATACATTGAAGTAACAAAAATATCGACAACAGACTACCTTCCATAATGACAAGGCTACCATCCATTGTAGTAACAAAAATCTCAACAATAGACTAACTTCCATAATGATACGGCTACCATCCATTGGAGTAACAAAAATCTCGACAATAGACTACCTTCGATAATGACAAGGCTACCATCCATTGGAATAACAAAAATATCGGCAACACACTACCTTCCATAATGACAAGGCTATCCTCCCTTAGACTAACAAAAATCTCGACAACAAACTACCTTCCATAATGACAAGGCTACCATCCATTGGAATAACAAATATATCGATAACACACTACCTTCCATAATGACAAGGCTACCATCCCTCAGAGAAACAAAAATCTCGACAACAGACTACCTTCCATAATGACTAGGCTACCATCCATTGGAGTAACAAAGATATCGACAACAAACTACCTTCCATAACGACAAGGCTACAATCCCTTATAGTAACAAAAATCACGACAAAAGACTACCTTTCATAATGAAAAGGATATCATCCATTGGAGTAACAAAGATATCAACAACATACTACCTTCCATAATGACAAGGCTACCATCCCTTAGAGTAATAAAAATCACGACAACACACTACCTTCCATAATGACAAGTCTAACATCCATTGGTGTAACAAAAATCTCAACTATAGAATACCTTCTGTAATGATAAGGCTACCATCCATTGGAGTAACAAAAATCACGATAACACACTACCTTCCATAATGACAAGGCTACCATCCATTGGAATACCAAAAATATCGACAACACTCTACCTTCCATAATGACAAGGCTACCATCCAATGGAGTAACAAAAATCTCGACAACAGACTACCTTCCATAATGACTAGGACACCATCCATTAGAGTAACAAAGATATCGACAACAAACTACCTTCCATAACGACAAGGCTACAATCCATTGTAGTAACAAAAATCTCAAAAATAGACTACCTTCCACAATGACAAGGCTACCATCCATTGTAGTAACAAAAATCTTGACAATAGATTACCTTCCATAATGAGAAGGCTACCATCCATTGGAGTAACAAAAATCTCGACAACAAACTACCTTTCGTAATGACAAGGCTACCATCCCTTAGTGAAACAAAAATATCGACAATAGACTACCTTCCATAATGACTAGGCTACAATCCATTGGAGTAACAAAGATATCGACAACAGACTACCTTCCATAACGACTACGCTACCATCCATTGGAGTAACAAAGATATCGACAACAGACTACCTTCCATAACAACAAGGCTACAATCCATTGTAGTAACAAAAATCTCGACAATAGACTACCTTCCATAATGATTAGGATAAGATCCATTGGAATAACAAAGATATCGACAACAGACTATCTTCCATAACGTCAAGGCTACAATACATTGTAGTAACAAAAATCTCGACAACAGACTACCTTCCATAAAGACAAGGCTACCATCCATTGGAATAACAAAAATATCGACAACACACTACTTTCCATCATAACAAGGCTACCATCCCTTAGAGAAACAAAAATCTCGACAACAAACTATCTTCCATAATGACAAGGATACCATCCATTAGAATAACAAAAATCTCGACAACAGACTACCTTCCATAATGACTAGGATACCATCCATTGTAGTAACAAAAATCTCGACAATAGACTACCTTCCAGAATGACAAGGCTACCATCCATTGGAGTAACAAAAATCTCGATAATAGACTACCTTCCATAATGACAAGGCTACCATCCATTGAAATAACAAAAATATCGGCAACACACTACCTTCCATAATGACAAGGCTACCATCCCTTAGACTATCAAAAATCTCGACAACAGACTACCTTCCATAATGACTAGGCTACCATCCATTGGAGTAACAAATATATCGACAAAAGACTACCTTCCATAACGTCAAGGCTACAATCCATTATAGTAACAAAAATCTCGACAATAGACTTCCTTCCATAATGATTAGGCTACCATCCATTGGAGTAACAAAAATCTCGACAACAGACTACCTTCCAAAATGATAAGGCGACCATCTATTAGAATAACAAAAATATCGGCAACACACTACCTTCCATAATGACAAGGCTACCATCCCTTAGACTAACAAAATTGTCGACAACACACTACCTTCCATAATGACTAGGCTACCATCCATTGCAGTAACAAAGATATCGAAAACAGACTACCTTCCATAACGACTAGGATTCCATCCGTTGTAGTAACAAAAATCTCGACAATAGACTACCTTCCATGATGACAAGGCTACCATACATTGGAGTAACAAAAATCTCGACAACAGACTACCTTCCATAATGACAAGGCTACCAACCATTGGAATAACAAAAATATCCACAACACACTATCTTACATAATGACAAGGCTACCATCCCTTAGAGTAATAAAAATCTCGACAACAGACTACCTTCCATAATGACTAAGCTACCATCCATTGGAGTAACGAAGATATCGACAACAGACTACCTTCCATAACGACAAGGCTACAATCCAATATAGTAATAAAAATCTCGACAATAGACTACCTTCGATAATGACAAGGCTACAATCCTTTGGAGTATAATAAATCTTGACAATAGACTACCTTTCATAATGACAAGGGTACCATCCATTGGAGTAACTAAAATCTCGACAACAGACTACCTTCCATAAAGACTAGGCTACCATCCATTGGAGTAACAAAGATATCGATAACAAACTACCTTCCATAACGACAAGACTACAATCCATTGTAGTAAAAAAAATCTCGACAACAGACTACCTTCCATAATGACAAGACTACCATCCATTGTAGTAACAAAAATATCGACAATAGATTACCTTCCATAATGACAAGGCTACCATCCATTGGAGTAACAAAAATCTCGACAACAAACTACCTTTCGTAATGACAAGGCTACCATCCATTGGAATAACAAAAATATCGACAACACACTACTTTCCATAATAACATAGCTACCATCCCTTAGTGAAACAAAAATATCGATAATAGACTACTTTCCATAATGATTAGGATAAGATCCATTGGAATAACAAAGATATCGACAACAGACTATCTTCCATAACGACAAGGGTACAATACATTGTAGTAACAAAAATCTCGACAACAGACTACCTTCCATAAAGACAAGGCTACCATCCATTGGAATAACAAAAATATCGGTAACACACTACTTTCCATCATAACAAGGCTACCATCCCTTAGAGAAACAAAAATATCGACAACAAACTATCTTCCATAATGACAAGGATACCATCCATTGGAATAACAAAAATCTCGACAACAAACTACCTTCCATAACGACAAGGCTACAATCCCTTATAGTAACAAAAATCACGACAAAAGACTACCTTCCATAATGAAAAGGATATCATCCATTGGAGTAACAAAGATATCGACAACATACTACCTTCTATAATGACAAGGCTACCATCCCTTAGAGTAATAAAAATCACGACAACACACTACCTTCCATAATGACAAGTCTAACATCCATTGGTGTAACAAAAATCTCAACAATAGATTACCTTTCGTAATGATAAGGCTACCATCCATTGGAGTAACAAAAATCATGATAACACACTACCTTCCATAATGACAAGGCTACCATCCATTGGAATACCAAAAATATCGACAACACTCTACCTTCCATAATGACAAGGCTACCATCCAATGGAGTAACAAAAATCTCGACAACAGACTACCTTCCATAATGACTAGGATACCATCCATTAGAGTAACAAAGATATCGACAACAGACAACCTTCCATAACGATAAGGCTACAATCCATTGTAGTAAAAAAAATCTCGACAACAGACTACCTTCCATAACGACAAGGCTACAATCCATTGTAGTAACAAAAATCTCAAAAATAGACTACCTTCCACAATGACAAGGCTACCATCCATTGGAATAACAAAAATATCGACAACATACTACTTTCAATCATAACAAGGCTACCATCCCTTAGAGAAACAAAAATCTCGACAACAAACTATCTTCCATAATGACAAGGATACCATCCATTGGAATAAACAAAATCTCGACAACAGACTACCTTCCATAATGACTAGGCTACCATCCATTGGAGTAACAAAAATCTCGACAACAGACTACCTTCCAAAATGACAAGGCGACCATCCATTAGAATAACAAAAATATCGGCAACACACTACCTTCCATAATCACAAGGCTACCATCCCTTAGACTAACAAAATTGTCGACAACACACTACCTTCCATAATGACAAGGCTACCATCCATTGGAATAACAAAGATATCCACAACACACTACCTTACATAATGACAAGGCTACCATCCCTTAGAGTAACAAAAATCTCGACAACAGACTACCTTCCATAATGACTAGGCTACCATCCATTGGAGTAACAAAGATATCGACAACAGACTACCTTCCATAACGACAAGGCTACAATCCAATGTAGTAACAAAAATCTCGACAATAGACTACCTTCGATAATGACAAGGCTGCAATCCTTTGGAGTATAAAAAATCTCGACAATAGACTACCTTTCATAATGACAAGGCTACCATCCATTGGAGTAACTAAAATCTCGACAACAGACTACCTTCCATAAAGACTAGGCTACCATCCATTGGAGTAACAAAGATATCGATAACAAACTACCTTCCATAACGACAAGGCTACAATCCATTGTAGTAAAAAAAATCTCGACAACAGACTATCTTCCATAATGACAAGACTACCATCCATTGTAGTAACAAAAATCTCGACAATAGATTACCTTCCATAATGACAAGGCTACCATCCATTGGAGTAACAAAAATCTCGACAACAAACTACCTTTCGTAATGACAAGGCTACCATCCATTGGAATAACAAAAATATCGACAACACACTACTTTCCATAATAACAAGGCTACCATCCCTTAGTGAAACAAAAATATCGACAATAGACTACCTTCCATAATGATTAGGATAAGATCCATTGGAATAACAAAGATATCGACAACAGACTATCTTCCATAACGACAAGGCTACAATACATTGTAGTAACAAAAATCTCGACAACAGACTACCTTCCATAATGACAAGGCTACCATCCATTATAGTAACAAAAATATCGACAATAGACTAACTTCCATAATGATAAGGCTACCATCCATTGGAGTAACAAAAATCTCGACAATAGACTACCTTCCATAATGACAAGGCTACCATCCATTGGAATAACAAAAAATATCGGCAACACACTACCTTCCATAATGACAAGGCTATCCTCCCTTAGACTAACAAAAATCTCGACAACAAACTACCTTCCATAATGACAAGGCTACCATCCATTGGAATAACAAAAATATCGACAACACACTACCTTCCATAATGACAAGGCAACCATCCCTTAGAGAAACAAAAATCTCGACAACAGACTACCTTCCATAATCACTAGGCTACCATCCATTGGAGTAACAAAGATATCGACAACAAACTACCTTCCATAACGACATGGCTACAATCCCTTATAGTAACAAAAATCACGACAAAAGACTACCTTCCATAATGAAAAGGATATCATCCATTGGAGTAACAAAGATATCGACAACATACTACCTTCCATAATGACAAGGCTACCATCCCTTAGAGTAATAAAAATCACGACAACACACTACCTTCCATAATGACAAGTCTAACATCCATTGGTGTAACAAAAATCTCAACAATAGAATACCTTCCGTAATGATAAGGCTACCATCCATTGGAGTAACAAAAATCACGATAACACACTACCTTCCATAATGACAAGGCTACCATCCATTGGAATACCAAAAATATCCACAACACTCTACCTTCCATAATGACAAGGCTACCATCCAATGGAGTAACAAAAATCTCGACAACAGACTACCTTCCATAATGACTAGGATACCAGCCATTAGAGTAACAAAGATATCGACAACAGACTACCTTCCATAACGACAAGGCTACAATCCATTGTAGTAACAAAAATCTCAAAAATAGACTACCTTCCACAATGACAAGGCTACCATCAATTGTAGGAACAAAAATCTCGACAATAGATTACCTTCCATAATGACAAGGCTACCATCCATTGGAGTAACAAAAATCTCGACAACAAACTACCTTTCGTAATGACAAGGCTACCATCCACTGGAATAACAAAAATATCGACAACACACTACTTTCCATAATAACAAGGCTACCATCCCTTAGTGAAACAAAAATATCGACAATAGACTACCTTCCATAATGACTAGGCTACAATCCATTGGAGTAACAAAGATATCGACAACAGACTACCTTCCATAACGACTACGCTACCATCCATTGGAGTAACAAAGATATCGACAACAGACTACCTTCCATAACAACAAGGCTACAATCCATTGTAGTAACAAAAATCTCGACAATAGACTACCTTCCATAATGACAAGAATACCATCCATTGTAGTAACAAAAATCTCGACAATAGACTACCTTCCATGATGACAAGGCTACCATCCATTGGAGTAACAAAAATCTCGACAATAGACTACCTTCCATAAAGACAAGGCTACCATCCATTGGAATAACAAAAATATCGACAACACACGACTTTCCATCATAACAAGGCTACCATCCCTTAGAGAAACAAAAATCTCGACAACAAACTATCTTCCATAATGACAAGGATACCATCCATTGGAATAACAAAAATCTCGACAACAGACTACCTTCCATAATGACTAGGATACCATCCATTATAGTAACAAAAATCTCGACAACAGACTACCTTCCAGAATGACAAGGCTACCATCCATTGAAATAACAAAAATATCGGCAACACACTACCTTCCATAATGACAAGGCTACCATCCCTTAGACTAACAAAAATCTCGACAACAGACTACCTTCCATAATGACAAGGCTACCATCCATTGGAGTAACAAATATATCGACAACAGACTACCTTCCATAACGTCAAGGCTACAATCCATTATAGTAACAAAAATCTCGACAATAGACTGCCTTCCATAATGATTAGGCTACCATCCATTGGAGTAAGAAAAATCTCGATAACAGACTACCTTCCAAAATGACAAGGAGATCATCCATTAGAATAAAAAAAATATCGGCAACACACTACCTTCCATAATGACAAGGCTACCATCCCTTAGACTAACAACATTGTCGACAACACACTACCTTAAATAATGACTAGGCTACCGTCCATTGCAGTAACAAAGATATCGACAACAGAGTACCTTCCATAACGACTAGGCTTCCATCCGTTGTAGTAACAAAAATCTCGACAATAGACTACCTTCCATGATGACAAGGCTACCATACATTGGAGTAACAAAAATCTCGACAACAGACTACCTTCCATAATGACCAGGCTACCATCCATTGGAATAACAAAAATATCCACAACACAATACCTTACATAATGACAAGCCTACCATCCCTTAGAGTAACAAAAATCTCGACAATAGACTACCTTCCATAATGACTAGGCTACCATCCATTGGAGTAACGAAGATATCGACAACATACTACCTTCCATAACGACAAGGCTACAATCTAATGTAGTAACAAAAATCTCGACAATAGACTACCTTCGATAATGACAAGGCTACAATCCTTTGGAGTATAAAAAATCTCGACAATAGACTACCTTTCATAATGACAAGGCTACCATCCATTGGAGTAACCAAAATCTCGACAACAGACTACCTTCCATAAAGACTAGGCTACCATCCATTGGAGTAACAAAGATATTGATAACAAACTACCTTCCATAACGACAAGGCTACAATCCATTGTAGTAAAAAAAATCTCGACAATAGACTACCTTCCATAATGACAAGACTACCATCCATTGTAGTAACAAAAATCTCGACAATAGACTACCTTCCATAATGACAAGACTACCATCCATTGTAGTAACAAAAATCTCGACAATAGATTACCTTCCATAATGACAAGACTACCATCCATTGTAGTAACAAAAATCTCGACAATAGACTAACTTCCATAATGATAAGGCTACCATCCATTGGAGTAACAAAAATCTCGACAATAGACTACCTTCCATAATGACAAGGCTACCATCCATTGGAATAACAAAAATATCGGCAACACACTACCTTCCATAATGACAAGGCTATCCTCCCTTAGACTAACAAAAATCTCGACAACAAACTACTTTCCATAATGACAAGGCTACCATCCATTGGAATAACAAAAATATCGACAACACACTACCTTCCATAATGACAAGGCAACCATCCCTTAGAGAAACAAAAATCTCGACAACAGACTACCTTCCATAATGACTAGGCTACCATCCATTGGAGTAACAAAGATATCGACAACAAACTACCTTCCATAACGACATGGCTACAATCCCTTATAGTAACAAAAATCACGACAAAAGACTACCTTCCATAATGAAAAGGATATCATCCATTGGAGTAATAAAGATATCGACAACATACTACCTTCCATAATGACAAGGCTACCATCCCTTAGAGTAATAAAAATCACGACAACACACTACCTTCCTAATGACAAGTCTAACATCCATTGGTGTAACAAAAATCTCAACAATAGAATACCTTCCGTAATGATAAGGCTACCATCCATTGGAGTAACCAAAATCACGATAACACACTACCTTCCATAATGACAAGGCTACCATCCATTGGAATACCAAAAATATCGACAACACTCTACCTTCCATAATGACAAGGCTACCATCCAATGGAGTAACAAAAATCTCGACAACAGACTACCTTCCATTATGACTAGGATACCAGCCATTAGAGTAACAAAGATATCGACAACAGACTACCTTCCATAACGACAAGGCTACAATCCATTGTAGTAACAAAAATCTCAAAAATAGACTACCTTCCACAATGACAAGACTACCATCCATTGTAGGAACAAAAATCTCGACAATAGATTACCTTCCATAATGACAAGGCTACCATCCATTGGAGTAACAAAAATCTCGACAACAAACTACCTTTTGTAATGACAAGGCTACCATCACTGGAATAACAAAAATATCGACAACACACTACTTTCCATAATAACAAGGCTACCATCCCTTAGTGAAACAAAAATATCGACAATAGACTACCTTCCATAATGACTAGGCTACAATCCATTGGAGTAACAAAGATATCGACAACAGACTACCTTCCATAACGACTACGCTACCATCCATTGGAGTAACAAAGATATCGACAACACACTACTTTCCATCATAACAAGGCTACCATCCCTTAGAGAAACAAAAATTTCGACAACAAACTATCTTCCATAATGACAAGGATACCATCCATTGGAATAACAAAAATATCGACAACAGACTACCTTCTATAATTACTAGGATACCATCCATTGTAGTAACAAAAATCTCGACAATAGACTACCTTCCAGAATGACAAGGCTACCATCCATTGGAGTAACAAAAATCTCGACAACAGACTACCTTCCATAATGACAAGGCTACCATCCATTGAAATAACAAAAATATTGGCAACAGACTACCTTCCATAATGACAAGGCTACCATCCCTTAGACTAACAAAAATCTCGACAACAGACTACCTTCCATAATGACAAGGCTACCATCCATTGGAGTAACAAATATATCGACAACAGCCTACCTTCCATAACGTCAAGGCTACAATCCATTATAGTAACAAAAATCTCGACAATAGACTGCCTTCCATAATGATTAGGCTACCATCCATTGGAGTAACAAAAATCTCGACAACAGACTACCTTCCAAAATGACAAGGCGACCATCCATTAGAATAAAAAAAATATCGGCAACACACTACCTTCCATAATGACAAGGCTACCATCCCTTAGACTAACAAAATTGTCGACAACACACTACCTTAAATAATGACTAGGCTACCGTCCATTGTAGTAACAAAGATATCGACAACAGAGTACCTTCCATAACGACTAGGCTTCCATCCGTTGTAGTAACAAAAATCTCGACAATAGACTACCTTCCATGATGACAAGGCTACCATACATTGGAGTAACAAAAATCTCGACAACAGACTACCTTCCATAATGACAAGGCTACCATCCATTGGAATAACAAAAATATCGGCAACACACTACCTTCCATAATGACAAGGCTATCCTCCCTTAGACTAACAAAAATCTCGACAACAAACTACCTTCCATAATGACAAGGCTACCATCCATTGGAATAACAAAAATATCGACAACACACTACCTTCCATAATGACAAGGCAACCATCCCTTAGAGAAACAAAAATCTCGACAACATACTACCTTCCATAATGACTAGGCTACCATCCATTGGAGTAACAAAGATATCGACAACAAACTACCTTCCATAACGACATGGCTACAATCCCTTATAGTAACAAAAATCACGACAAAAGACTACCTTCCATAATGAAAAGGATATCATCCATTGGAGTAATAAAGATATCGACAACATACTACCTTCCATAATGACAAGGCTACCATCCCTTAGAGTAATAAAAATCACGACAACACACTACCTTCCATAATGACAAGTCTAACATCCATTGGTGTAACAAAAATCTCAACAATAGAATACCTTCCGTAATGATAAGGCTACCATCCATTGGAGTAACAAAAATCACGATAACACACTACCTTCCATAATGACAAGGCTACCATCCATTGGAATACCAAAAATATCGACAACACTCTACCTTCCATAATGACAAGGCTACCATCCAATGGAGTAACAAAAATCTCGACAACAGACTACCTTCCATTATGACTAGGATACCAGCCATTAGAGTAACAAAGATATCGACAACAGACTACCTTCCATAACGACAAGGCTACAATCCATTGTAGTAACAAAAATCTCTAAAATAGACTACCTTCCACAATGACAAGGCTACCATCCATTGTAGGAACAAAAATCTCGACAATAGATTACCTTCCATAATGACAAGGCTACCATCCATTGGAGTAACAAAAATCTCGACAACAAACTACCTTTCGTAATGACAAGGCTACCATCACTGGAATAACAAAAATATCGACAACACACTACTTTCCATAATAACAAGGCTACCATCCCTTAGTGAAACAAAAGTATCGACAATAGACTACCTTCCATAATGACTAGGCTACAATCCATTGGAGTAACAAAGATATCGACAACAGACTACCTTCCATAACGACTACGCTACCATCCATTGGAGTAACAAAGATATCGACAACACACTACTTTCCATCATAACAAGGCTACCATCCCTTAGAGAAACAAAAATTTCGACAACAAACTATCTTCCATAATGACAAGGATACCATCCATTGGAATAACAAAAATATCGACAACAGACTACCTTCTATAATTACTAGGATACCATCCATTGTAGTAACAAAAATATCGACAATAGACTACCTTCCAGAATGACAAGGCTACCATCCATTGGAGTAACAAAAATCTCGACAACAGACTACCTTCCATAATGACAAGGCTACCATCCATTGAAATAACAAAAATATCGGCAACAGACTACCTTCCATAATGACAAGGCTACCATCCCTTAGACTAACAAAAATCTCGACAACAGACTACCTTCCATAATGACAAGGCTACCATCCATTGGAGTAACAAATATATCGACAACAGACTACCTTCCATAACGTCAAAGCTACAATCCATTATAGTAACAAAAATCTCGACAATAGACTGCCTTCCATAATGATTAGGCTACCATCCATTGGAGTAACAAAAATCTCGACAACAGACTACCTTCCAAAATGACAAGGCGACCATCCATTAGAATAAAAAAAATATCGGCAACACACTACCTTCCATAATGACAAGGCTACCATCCCTTAGACTAACAAAATTGTCGACAACACACTACCTTAAATAATGACTAGGCTACCGTCCATTGCAGTAACAAAGATATCGACAACAGAGTACCTTCCATAACAACTAGGCTTCCATCCGTTGTAGTAACAAAAATCTCGACAATAGACTACCTTCCATGATGACAAGGCTACCATAAATTGGAGTAACAAAAATCTCGACAACAGACTACCTTCCATAATGACAAGGCTACCATCCATTGGAATAACAAAAATATCCACAACACAATACCTTACATAAGGACAAGGCTACCATCCCTTAGAGTAACAAAAATCTCGACAACAGACTACCTTCCATAATGACTAGGCTACCATCCATTGGATTAACGAAGATATCGACAACATACTACCTTCCATAACGACAAGGCTACAATCCAATGTAGTAACAAAAATCTCGACAATAGACTACCTTCGATAATGACAAGGCTACAATCCTTTGGAGTATAAAAAATCTCGACAATAGACTACCTTTCATAATGACAAGGCTACCATCCATTGGATTAACTAAAATCTCGACAACAGACTACCTTCCATAAAGACTAGGCTACCATCCATTGGAGTAACAAAGATATTGATAACAAACTACCTTCCATAACGACAAGGCTACAATCCATTGTAGTAAAAAAAATCTCGACAACAGACTACCTTCCATAATGACAAGACTACCATCCATTGTAGTAACAAAAATCTCGACAATAGATTACCTTCCATAATGACAAGGCTACCATCCATTGGAGTAACAAAAATCCCGACAACAAACTACCTTTCGTAATTACAAGGCTACCATCCATTGGAATAACAAAAATATCGACAACACACTACTTTCCATAATAACAAGGCTACCATCCCTTAGTGAAACAAAAATATCGACAATAGAATACCTTCCATAATGATTAGGATAAGATCCATTGGAATAACAAAGATAAAGACAACAGACTATCTTCCATAACGACAAGGCTACAATACATTGAAGTAACAAAAATATCGACAACAGACTACCTTCCATAATGACAAGGCTACCATCCATTGTAGTAACAAAAATCTCGACAATAGACTAACTTCCATAATGATAAGGCTACCATCCATTGGAGTAACAAAAATCTCGACAATAGACTACTTTCCATAATGACAAGGCTACCATCCATTGGAATAACAAAAATATCGGCAACACACTACCTTCCATAATGACAAGGCTATCCTCCCTTAGACTAACAAAAATCTCGACAACAAACTACCTTCCATAATGACAAGGCTACCATCCATTGGAATAACAAAAATATCAATAACACACTACCTTCCATAATGACAAGGCTACCATCCCTTAGAGAAACAAAAATCTCGACAACAGACTACCTTCCATAATGACTAGGCTACCATCCATTGGAGTAACAAAGATATCGACAACAAACTACCTTCCATAACGACAAGGCTACAATCCCTTATAGTAACAAAAATCACGACAAAAGACTACCTTCCATAATGAAAAGGATATCATCCATTGGAGTAACAAAGATATCGACAACATACTACCTTCCATAATTACAAGGCTACCATCCCTTAGAGTAATAAAAATCACGACAACACACTACCTTCCATAATGACAAGTCTAACATCCATTGGTGTAACAAAAATCTCAACAATAGAATACCTTCCGTAATGACAAGGCTACCATCCATTGGAATACCAAAAATATCGACAACACTCTACCTTCCATAATGACAAGGCTACCATGCAATGGAGTAACAAAAATCTCAACAACAGACTACCTTCCATAATGACTAGGATACCATCCATTAGAGTAACAAAGATATTGACAACAGACTACCTTCCATAACGACAAGGCTACAATCCATTGTAGTAACAAAAATCTCAAAAATAGACTACCTTCCACAATGACAAGGCTACCATCCATTGTAGTAACAAAAATCTCGACAATAGATTACCTTCCATAATGAGAAGGCTACCATCCATTGGAGTAACAAAAATCTCGACAACAAACTACCTTTCGTAATGACAAGGCTACCATCCCTTAGTGAAACAAAAATATCGACAATAGACTACCTTCCATAATGACTAGGCTACAATCCATTGGAGTAACAAAGATATCGACAATAGACTACCTTCCATAACGACTACGCTAATATCCATTGGAGTAACAAAGATATCGACAACAGACTACCTTCCATAACAACAAGGTTACAATCCATTGTAGTAACAAAAATCTCGACAATAGACTACCTTCCATAATGATTAGGATAAGATCCATTGGAATAACAAAGATATCGACAACAGACTATCTTCCATAACGACAAGGCTACAATACATTGTAGTAACAAAAATCTCGACAACAGACTACCTTCCATAAAGACAAGGCTACCATCCATTGGAATAACAAAAATATCGACAACACACTACTTTCCATCATAACAAGGCTACCATCCCTTAGAGAAACAAAAATCTCGACAACAAACTATCTTCCATAATGACAAGGATACCATCCATTGGAATAACAAAAATCTCGACAACAGACTACCTTCCATAATGACTAGGATACCATCCATTGTAGTAACAAAAATCTCGACAATAGACTACCTTCCAGAATGACAGGGCTACCATCCATTGGAGTAACAAAAATCTCGATAACAGACTACCTTCCATAATGACAAGGCTACCATCCAGTGAAATAACAAAAATATTGGCAACACACTAACTTCCATAATGACAAGGCTACCATCCCTTAGATTATCAAAAATCTCGACAACAGACTACCTTCCATAATGACTAGGCTACCATCCATTGGAGTAACAAATATATCGACAACAAACTACCTTCCATAATGTCAAGGCTACAATCCATTATAGTAACAAAAATCTCGACAATAGACTTCCTTCCATAATGATTAGGCTACCATCCATTGGAGTAACAAAAATCTCGACAACAGACTACCTTCCAAAATGACAAGGCGACCATCTATTAGAATAACAAAAATATCGGCAACACACTACCTTCCATAATGACATGGCTACCATCCCTTAGACTAACAAAATTGTCGACAACACACTACCTTCCATAATGACTAGGCTACCATCCATTGCAGTAACAAAGATATCGAAAACAGACTACCTTCCATAACGACTAGGATTCCATCCGTTGTAGTAACAAAAATCTCGACAATAGACTACCTTCCATGATGACAAGGCTACCATACATTGGAGTAACAAAAATCTCGACAACAGAATACCTTCCATAATGACAAGGCTACCAACCATTGGAATAACAAAAATATCCACAGCACACTACCTTACAAAATGACAAGGCTACCATCCCTTAGAGTAATAAAAATTTCGACAACAGACTACCTTCCATAATGACTAAGCTACCATCCATTGGAGTAACAAAGATATCGACAACAGACTACCTTCCATAACGACAAGGCTACAATCCAATGTAGTAATAAAAATCTCGACAATAGACTACCTTGGATAATGACAAGGCTACAATCCTTTGGAGTATAAAAAATCTTGACAATAGACTTCCTTTCATAATGACAAGGCTACCATCCATTGGAGTAACTAAAAACTCGACAATAGACTACCTTCCATAAAGACTAGGCTACCATCCATTGGAGTAACAAAGATATCGATAACAAACTACCTTCCATAACGACAAGGCTACAATCCATTGTAGTAAAAAAAATCTCGACAACAGACTACCTTCCATAATGACAAGACTACCATCCATTGTAGTAACAAAAATCTCGACAATAGATTACCTTCCATAATGACAAGGCAACCATCCATTGGAGTAACAAAAATCTCGACAACAAACTACCTTTCGTAATGACAAGGCTACCATCCATTGGAATAATAAAAATATCGACAACACACTACTTTCCATAATAACAAGGCTACCATCCCTTAGTGAAACAAAAATATCGACAATAGACTACCTTCCATAATGATTAGGATAAGATCCATTGGAATAACAAAGATATCGACAACAGACTATCTTCCATAACGACAAGGCTACAATACATTGTAGTAACAAAAATCTCGACAACAGACTACTTTCCATAAAGACAAGGCTACCATCCATTGGAATAACAAAAATATCGGAAACACACTACTTTCCATCATAACAAGGCTACCATCCCTTAGAGAAACAAAAATCTCGACAACAAACTATCTTCCATAATGACAAGGATACCATCCATTGGAATAACAAAAATCTCGACAACAAACTACCTTCCATAACGACAAGGCTACAATCCCTTATAGTAACAAAAATCACGACAAAAGACTACCTTCCATAATGAAAAGGATATCATCCATTGGAGTAACAAAGATATCGAGAACATACTACCTTCCATAATGACAAGGCTACCATCCCTTAGAGTAATAAAAATCACGACAACACACTACCTTCCATATTGACAAGTCTAACATCCATTGGTGTAACAAAAATCTCAACAATAGAATACCTTCCGTAATGATAAGGCTACCATCCATTGGAGTAACAAAAATCACGATAACATACTACCTTCCATAATGACAAGGCTACCATCCATTGGAATACCAAAAATATCGACAACACTCTACCTTCCATAATGACAAGGCTACCATCCAATGGAGTAACAAAAATCTCGACAACAGACTACCTTCCATAATGACTAGGATACCATCCATTAGAGTAACAAAGATATCGACAACAAACTACCTTCCATAACGACAAGGCTATAATCCATTGTAGTAACAAAAATCTCAAAAATAGACTACCTTCCACAATGGCAAGGCTACCATCCATTGTAGTAACAAAAATCTCGACAATAGATTACCTTCCATAATGAGAAGGCTACCATCCATTGGAGTAACAAAAATCTCGACAACAAACTACCTTTCGTAATGACAAGGCTACCATCCCTTAGTGAAACAAAAATATCGACAATAGACTACCTTCCATAATGACTAGGCTACAATCCATTGGAGTAACAAAGATATCGACAACAGACTACCTTCCATAACGACTACGCTACCATCCATTGGAGTAACAAAGATATCGACAACAGACTACCTTCCATAACAACAAGGCTACAATCCATTGTAGTAACAAAAATCTCGACAATAGACTACCTTCCATGATGACAAGGCTACCATACATTGGAGTAACAAAAATCTCGACAACAGACTACCTTCCATAATGACAAGGCTACCATCCATTGGAATAACAAAAATATCCACAACACACTACCTTACATAATGACAAGGCTACCATCCCTTAGAGTAATAAAAATCTCGACAACAGACTACCTTCCATAATGACTAAGCTACCATCCATTGGAGTAACGAAGATATCAATAACAGACTACCTTCCATAACGACAAGGCTACAATCCAATGTAGTAATAAAAATCTCGACAATAGACTACCTTCGATAATGACAAGGCTACAATCCTTTGGAGTATAAAAAATCTTGACAATAGACTACCTTTCATAATGACAAGGCAACCATCCATTGGAGTAACTAAAATCTCGACAACAGACTACCTTCCATAAAGACTAGGCTACCATCCATTGGAGTAACAAAGATATCGATAACAAACTACCTTCCATAACGACAAGGCTACAATCCATTGTAGTAAAAAAAATCTCGACAACAGACTACCTTCCATAATAACAAGACTACCATCCATTGTAGTAACAAAAATCTCGACAATAGATTACCTTCCATAATGACAAGGCTACCATCCATTGGAGTAACAAAAATCTCGACAACAAACTACCTTTCGTAATGACAAGGCTACCATCCATTGGAATAATAAAAATATCGACAACACACTACTTTCCATAATAACAAGGCTACCATAATGATTAGGATAAGATCCATTGGAATAACAAAGATATCGACAACATACTATCTTCCATAACGACAAGGCTACAATACATTGTAGTAACAAAAATCTCGACAACAGACTACCTTCAATAAAGACAAGGCTACCATCCATTGGAATAACCAAAATATCGACAACACACTACTTTCCATCATAACAAGGCTACCATCCCTTAGAGAAACAAAAATCTCGACAACAAACTATCTTCCATAATGACAAGGATACCATCCATTGGAATAACAAAAATCTCGACAACAGACTACCTTCCATAATTACTAGGATACCATCCATTGTAGTAATAAAAATCTCGACAACAGACTACCTTCCATAATGACAAGGCTACCATCCATTGAAATAACAAAAATATCGGCAACACACTACATTCCATAATGACAAGGCTACCATCCCTTAGACTAACAAAAATCTCGACAACAGACTACCTTCCATAATGACTAGGCTACCATCCATTGGAGTAACAAATATATCGACAACAGACTACCTTCCATAACGTCAAGGCTACAATCCATTATAGTAACAAAAATCTCGACAATAGACTGCCTTCCATAATGATTAGGCTACCATCCATTGGAGTAACAAAAATCTCGACAACAGACTACCTTCCAAAATGACAAGGCGACCATCTATTAGAATAACAAAAATATCGGCAACACACTACCTTCCATAATGACAAGGCTACCATCCCTTAGACTAACAAAATTGTCGACAACACACTACCTTCCATAATGACTAGGCTACCATCCATTGCAGTAACAAAGATATCGACAACAGACTACCTTCCATAACGACTAGGCTTCCATCCGTTGTAGTAACAAAAATCTCGACAATAGACTACCTTCCATAATGACAAGGCTACCATCCCTTAGAGTAATAAAAATCTCGACAACAGACTACCTTCCATAATGACTAAGCTACCATCCATTGGAGTAACGAAGATATCGACAATAGACTACCTTCCATAACGACAAGGCTACAATCCAATGTAGTAACAAAAATCTCGACAATAGACTACCTTCGATAATGACAAGGCTACAATCCTTTGGAGTATAAAAAATCATGACAATAGACTACATTTCATAATGACAAGGCGACCATCCATTGGAGTAACTAAAATCTCGACAACAGACTACCTTCCATAAAGACTAGGCTACCATCCATTGGAGTAACAAAGATATCGATAACAAACTACCTTACATAACGACAAGGCTACAATCCATTGTAGTAAAAAAAATCACGACAACAGACTACCTTCCATAATGACAATACTACCATCCATTGTAGTAACAAAAATCTCGACAATAGATTACCTTCCATAATGACAAGGCTACCATCCATTGGAGTAACAAAAATCTCGACAACAAACTACCTTTCTTAATGACAAGGCTACCATCCATTGGAATAACAAAAATATCGACAACACACTACTTTCCATAATAACAAGGCTATCATCCCATAGTGAAACAAAAATATCGATAATAGACTACCTTCCATAATGATTAGGATAACATCCATTGGAATAACAAAGATATCGACAACAGACTATCTTGCATAACGACAAGGCTACAATACATTGTAGTAACAAAAATCTCGACAACAGACTACCTTCCATAATGACAAGGCTACCATCCATTGTAGTAACAAAAATCTCGACAATAGACTAACTTCCATAATGATAAGGCTACCATCCATTGGAGTAACAAAAATCTCGACAATAGACAACCTTCCATAATGACAAGGCTACCATCCATTGGAATAACAAAAATATCGGCAACACACTACCTTCCATAATGACAAGGCTATCCTCCCTTAGACTAACAAAAATCTCGACAACAAACTACCTTCCATAATGACAAGGCTACCAACCATTGGAATAACAAAAATATCGACAACACACTACCTTCCATAATGACAAGGCTACCATCCCTTAGAGAAACAAAAATCTCGACAACAGACTACCTTCCATAATGACTAGGCTACCATCCATTGGAGTAACAAAGATATCGATAACAAACTACCTTCCATAACGACAAGGCTACAATCCCTTATAGTAACAAAGATCACGACAAAAGACTACCTTCCATAATGAAAAGGCTATCATCCATTGGAGTAACAAAGATATCGACAACATACTACCTTCCATAATGACAAGGCTACCATCCCTTAGAGTAATAAAAATCACGAAAACACACTACCTTCCATAATGACAAGTCTAACATCCATTGGTGTAACAAAAATCTCAACAATAGAATACCTTCCGTAATGATAAGGCTACCATCCATTAGAGTAACAAAAATCACGATAACACACTACCTTCCATAATGACAAGGCTACCATCCATTGGAATACCAAAAATATCGACAACACTCTACCTTCCCTAATGACAAGGGTACCATCCAATGGAGTAACAAAAATCTCGACAACAGACTACCTTCCATAATGACTAGGATACCATCCATTAGAGTAACAAAGATATCGACAACAGACTACCTTCCATAACGACAAGGCTACAATCCATTGTAGTAACAAAAATCTCAAAAATAGACTACCTTCCACAATGACAAGGCTACCATCCATTGTAGTAACAAAAATCTCGACAATAGATTACCTTCCATAATGACAAGGCTACCATCCATTGGAGTAACAAAAATCTCGACAACAAACTACCTTTCGTAATGACAAGGCTACCATCCATTGGAATAACAAAAATATCGACAACACACTACTTTCCATAATAACAAGGCTACCATCCCTTAGTGAAACAAAAATATCGACAATAGACTACCTTCCACAATGATTAGGATAAGATCCATTGGAATAACAAAGATATCGACAACAGACTATCTTCCATAACGACAAGGCTACAATACATTGTAGTAACAAAAATCTCGACAACAGACTACCTTGCATAATGACAAGGCTACCATCCATTGTAGTAACAAAAATCTCGACAATAGACTAACTTCCATAATGATAAGGCTACCATCCATTGGAGTAACAAAAACTCGACAATAGACTACCTTCCATAATGACAAGGCTACCATCCATTGGAATAACAAAAATATCGGAAACACACTACCTTCCATAATGACAAGGCTATCATCCCTTAGACTAACAAAAATCTCGACAACAAACTACCTTCCATAATGATAAGGCTACCAACCATTGGAATAACAAAAATATCGACAACACATTACCTTCCATAATGACAAGGCTACCATCCCTTAGAGAAACAAAAATCTCGACAACAGACTACCTTCCATAATGACTAGGCTACCATCCATTGGAGTAACAAAGATATCGACAACAAACTACCTTCCATAACGACAAGGCTACAATCCCTTATAGTAACAAAAATCACGAAAAAAGGCTACCTTCTATAATGAAAAGGATATCATCCATTGGAGTAACAAAGATATCGACAACATACTACCTTCCATAATGACAAGGCTACCATCCCTTAGAGTAGTAAAAATCACGACAACACACTACCTTCCATAATGAAAACTCTAACATCCATTGGTGTAACAAAAATCTCAACAATAGAATACCTTCCGTAATGATAAGGCTACCATCCATTGGAGTAACAAAAATCACGATAACACACTACCTTCCATAATGACAAGGCTACCATCCATTAGAATACCAAAAATATCGACAACACTCTACCTTCCATAATGACAAGGCTACCATCCAATGGAGTAACAAAAATCTCGACAACAGACTACCTTCCATAATGAATAGGATACCATCCATTAGAGTAACAAAGATATCGACAACAGACTACCTTCCATAACGACAATGCTACAATCCATTGTAGTAACAAAAATCTCAAAAATAGACTACCTTCCACAATGACAAGGCTACCATCCATTGTAGTAACAAAAATATCGACAATAGATTACCTTTCATAATGACAAGGCTACCATCCATTTGAGTTACGAAAATCTCGACAACAAACTACCTTTCGTAATGACAAGGCTACCATCCATTGGTATAACAAAAATATCGACAACACACTACTTTCCATAATAACAAGGCTACCATCCCTTAGTGAAACAAAAATATCGACAATAGACTACCTTCCATAATGATTAGGATAAGATCCATTGGAATAACAAAGATGTCGACAACAGACTATCTTCCGTAACGACAAGGCTACAATACATTGTAGTAATAAAAATCTCGAACACAAACTACCTTCCATAATGACAAGGCTACCATCCATTGTAGTAACAAAAATCTCGACAATAGACTAACTTTTATAATGATAAGGCTACCATCTATTAGAATAACAAAAATATCGGCAACACACTACCTTCCATAATGACAAGGCTACCATCCCTTAGACTAACAAAATTGTCGACAACACACTACCTTCCATAATGACTAGGCTACCATCCATTGCAGTAACAAAGATATCGACAACAGACTACCTTCCATAACGAATAGGCTTCCATCCGTTGTAGTAACAAAAATCTCGACAATAGACTACCTTCCATGATGACAAGGCTACCATACATTGGAGTAACAAAAATCTCGACAACAGACTACCTTCCATAATGACAAGGCTACCATCCATTGGAATAACAAAAATATCCACAACACACTACCTTACATAATGACAAGGCTACCATCCCTTAGAGTAATAAAAATCTCGACAACAGACTACCTTCCATAATGACTAAGCTACCATCCATTGGAGTAACGAAGATATCGACAACAGACTACCTTCCATAACGACAAGGCTACAATCCAATGTAGTAATAAAAATCTCGACAATAGACTACCTTCGATAATGACAAGGCTACAATCCTTTGGAGTATAAAAAATCTTGACAATAGACTACCTTTCATAATGACAAGGCAACCATCCATTGGAGTAACTAAAATCTCGACAACAGACTACCTTCCATAAAGACTAGGCTACCATCCATTGGAGTAACAAAGATATCGATAACAAACTACCTTCCATAACGACAAGGCTACAATCCATTGTAGTAAAAAAAATCTCGACAACAGACTACCTTCCATAATGACAAGACTACCATCCATTGTAGTAACAAAAATCTCGATAATATATTACCTTCCATAATGACAAGGCTACCATCCATTGGAGTAACAAAAATCTCGACAACAAACTACCTTTCGTAATGACAAGGATACCATCCATTGGAATAATAAAAATATCGACAACACACTACTTTCCATAATAACAAGGCTACCATCCCTTAGTGAAACAAAAATATCGACAATAGACTACCTTCCATAATGATTAGGATAAGATCCATTGGAATAACAAAGATATCGACAACATACTATCTTCCATAACGACAAGGCTACAATACATTGTAGTAACAAAAATCTCGACAACAGACTACCTTCCATAAAGACAAGGCTACCATCCAATGGAATAACAAAAATATCGACAACACACTACTTTCCATCATAACAAGGCTACCATCCCTTAGAGAAACAAAAATCTTGACAACAAACTATCTTCCATAATGATAAGGCTACCATCCATTGGAGTAACAAAAATCACGATAACACACTACCTTCCATAATGACAAGGCTACCATCCATTAGAATACCAAAAATATCGACAACACTCTACCTTCCATAATGACAAGGCTACCATCCATTGGAGTAACAAAAATCTCGACAACAGACTACCTTCCATAATGACAAGGCTACCATCCATTGAAATAACAAAAATATCGGCAACACACTACATTCCATAATGACAAGGCTACCATCCCTTAGACTAACAAAAATCTCGACAACAGACTACCTTCCATAATGACTAGGCTACCATCCATTGGAGTAACAAATATATCGACAACAGACTACCTTCCATAACGTCAAGGCTACAATCCATTATAGTAACAAAAATCTCGACAATAGACTGCCTTCCATAATGATTAGGCTACCATCCATTGGAGTAACAAAAATCTCGACAACAGACTACCTTCCAAAATGACAAGGCGACCATCTATTAGAATAACAAAAATATCGGCAACACACTACCTTCCATAATGACAAGGCTACCATCCCTTAGACTAACAAAATTGTCGACAACACACTACCTTCCATAATGACTAGGCTACCATCCATTGCAGTAACAAAGATATCGACAACATACTACCTTCCATAACGACTAGGCTTCCATCCGTTGTAGTAACAAAATTCTCGACAATAGACTACCTTCCATGATGACAAGGCTACCATACATTGGAGTAACAAAAATCTCGACAACAGACTACCTTCCATAATGACAAGGCTACCATCCATTGGAATAACAAAAATATCCACAACACACTACCTTACATAATGACAAGGCTACCATCCCTTAGAGTAATAAAAATCTCGACAACAGACTACCTTCCATAATGACTAAGCTACCATCCATTGGAGTAACGAAGATATCGACAATAGACTACCTTCCATAACGACAAGGCTACAATCCAATGTAGTAACAAAAATCTCGACAATAGACTACCTTCGATAATGACAAGGCTACAATCCTTTGGAGTATAAAAAATCTTGACAATAGACTACCTTTCATAATGACAAGGCTACCATCCATTGGAGTAACTAAAATCTCGATAACAGACTACCTTCCATAAAGACTAGGCTACCATCCATTGGAGTAACAAAGATATCGATAACAAACTACCTTCCATAACGACAAGGCTACAATCCATTGTAGTAAAAAAAATCTCGACAACAGACTACCTTCCATAATGACAATACTACCATCCATTGTAGTAACAAAAATCTCGACAATAGATTACCTTCCATAATGACAAGGCTACCATCCATTGGAGTAACAAAAATCTCAACAACAAACTACCTTTCTTAATGACAAGGCTACCATCCATTGGAATAACAAAAATATCGACAACACACTACTTTCCATAATAACAAGGCTATCATCCCGTAGTGAAACAAAAATATCGACAATAGACTATCTTCCATAATGATTAGGATAAGATCCATTGGATTAAAAAAGATATCGACAACAGACTATCTTCCATAACGACAAGGCTACAATACATTGTAGTAACAAAAATCTCGACAACAGACTACCTTCCATAATGACAAGGCTACCATCCATTGTAGTAACAAAAATCTCGACAATAGACTAACTTCCATAATGATAAGGCTACCATCCATTGGAGTAACAAAAATCTCGACAACAGACTACCTTCCATAATGACAAGGCTACCATCCATTGGAATAACAAAAATATCGGCAACACACTACCTTCCATAATGACAAGGCTATCCTCCCTTAGACTAATAAAAATCTCGACAACAAACTACCTTCCATAATGACAAGGCTACCATCCATTGGAATAACAAAAATATCAACAACACACTACCTTCCATAATGACAAGGCTACCATCCCTTAGAGAAACAAAAATCTCGACAACAGACTACCTTCCATAATGACTAGGCTACCATCCATTGGAGTAACAAAGATATCGACAACAAACTACCTTCCATAACGACAAGGCTACAATCCCTTATAGTAACAAAAATCACGACAAAAGACTACCTTCCATAATGAAAAGGCTATCATCCATTGGAGTAACAAAGATATCGACAACATACTCCCTTCCATAATGACAAGGCTACCATCCCTTAGAGTAATAAAAATCACGACAACACACTACCTTCCATAATGACAAGTCTAACATCCATTGGTGTAACAAAAATCTCAACAATAGAATACCTTCCGAAATGATAAGGCTACCATCCATTGGAGTAACAAAAATCATGATAACACACTACCTTCCATAATGACAAGGCTACCATCCATTGGAATAACAAAAATATCGACAACACTCTACCTTCCCTAATGACAAGGCTACCATCCAATGGAGTAACAAAAATCTCGACAACAGACTACCTTCCATAATGACTAGGATACCATCCATTAGAGTAACAAAGATATCGACAACAGACTACCATCCATAACGACAAGGCTACAATCCATTGTAGTAACAAAAATCTCAAAAATAGACTACCTTCCACAATGACAAGGCTACCATCCATTGTAGTAACAAAAATCTCGACAATAGATTACCTTCCATAATGACAAGGCTACCATCCATTGGAGTAACAAAAATATCGACAACAAACTACCTTTCGTAATGACAAGGCTACCATCCATTGGAATAACAAAAATATCGACAACACACTACTTTCCATAATAACAAGGCTACCATCCCTTAGTGAAACAAAAATATCGACAATAGACTACCTTCCATAATGATTAGGATAAGATCCATTGGAATAACAAAGATATCGACAACAGACTATCTTCCATAACGACAAGGCTACAATACATTGTAGTAACAAAAATCTCGACAACAGACTACCTTCCATAATGACAAGGCTACCATCCATTGTAGTAACAAAAATCTCGACAATAGACTAACTTTCATAATGATAAGGCTACCATCCATTGGAGTAACAAAAATCTCGACAATAGACTACCTTCCATAATGACAAGGCTACCATCCATTGGAATAACAAAAATATCGTCAACACACTACCTTCCATAATGACAAGGCTATCATCCCTTAGACTAACAAAAATCTCGACAACAAACTACCTTCCATAATGACAAGCCTACCATCCATTGGAATAACAAAAATATCGACAACACACTACATTCCATAATGATAAGGCTACCATCCCTTAGAGAAACAAAAATCTCGACAACAGACTACCTTCCTTAATGACTAGGCTACCATCCATTGGAGTAACAAAGATATCGACAAGAAACTACCTTCCATAACGACAAGGCTACAATCCCTTATAGTAACAAAAATCACGACAAAAGACTACCTTCTATAATGAAAAGGATATCATCCATTGGAGTAACAAAGATATCGACAACATACTACCTTCCATAATGACAAGGCTACCATCCCTTAGAGTAGTAAAAATCACGACAACACACTACCTTCCATAATGAAAACTCTAACATCCATTGGTGTAACAAAAATCTCAACAATAGAATGCCTTCCGTAATGATAAGGCTACCATCCATTGGAGTAACAAAAATCACGATAACACACTACCTTCCATAATGACAAGGCTACCATCCATTAGAATACCAAAAATATCGACAACACTCTACCTTCCATAATGACAAGGCTACCATCCAATGGAGTAACAAAAATCTCGACAACAGACTACCTTCCATAATGACTAGGATACCATCCATTAGAGTAACAAAGATATCGACAACAGACTACCTTCCATAACGACAATGCTACAATCCATTGTAGTAACAAAAATCTCAAAAATAGACTACCTTCCACAATGACAAGGCTACCATCCATTGTAGTAACAAAAATCTCGACAATAGATTACCTTCCATAATGACAAGGCTACCATCCATTTGAGTTACGAAAATCTCGACAACAAACTACCTTTCGTAATGACAAGGCTACCATCCATTGGAATAACAAAAATATCGACAACACACTACTTTCCATAATAACAAGGCTACCATCCCTTAGTGAAACAAAAATATCGACAATAGACTACCTTCCATAATGATTAGGATAAGATCCATTGGAATAACAAAGATGTCGACAACAGACTATCTTCCATAACGACAAGGCTACAATACATTGTAGTAACAAAAATCTCGACAACAGACTACCTTCCATAATGACAAGGCTACCATCCATTGTAGTAACAAAAATCTCGACAATAGACTAACTTTCATAATGATAAGGCTACCATCCATTGGAGTAACAAAAATCTCGACAATAGACTACCTTCCTTAATGACAAGGCTACCATCCATTGGAATAACAAAAATATCGGCAACACACTACCTTCCATAATGACAAGGCTATCATCCCTTAGACTAACAAAAATCTCGACAACAAACTACCTTCCATAATGACAAGCCTACCATCCATTAGAATAACAAAAATATCAACAACACACTACCTTCCATAATGACAAGTCTACCATCCCTTAGAGAAACAAAAATCTCGACAACAGACTACCTTCCTTAATGACTAGGCTACAATCCATTGGAGTAACAAAGATATCGACAAGAAACTACCTTCCATAACGACAAGGCTACAATCCCTTATAGTAACAAATATCACGACAAAAGACTACCTTCCATAATGAAAAGGATACCATCCATTGGTGTAACAAAGATATCGACAACATACTACCTTCCATAATGACAAGGCTACCATCCCTTAGAGTAATAAAAATCACGACAACACACTACCTTCCATAATAAAAAGTTTAACATCCATTCGTGTAACAAAAATCTCAACAATAGCATACCTTCCGTAATGATAAGGCTACCATCCATTGGAGTAACAAAAATCACGACAACACACTACCTTCCATAATGACAAGGCTACCATCCATTGGAATACCAAAAATATCGACAACACTCTACCTTCCCTAATGACAAGGCTACCATCCAATGGAGTAACAAAAATCTCGACAACAGAATACCTTCCATAATGACTAGGATACCATCCATTAGAGTAACAAAGATATCGACAACAGACTACCTTCCATAACGACAAGGCTACAATCCATTGTAGTAACAAAAATCTCAAAAATAGACTACCTTCCACAATGACAAGGCTACCATCCATTGTAGTAACAAAAATCTCGACAATAGATTACCTTCCATAATGACAAGGCTACCATCCATTAGAGTAACAAAAATCTCGTCAACAAACTACCTTTCGTAATGACAAGGCTACCATCCATTGGAATAACAAAAATATCGACAACACACTACTTTCCATAATAACAAGGCTACCATCCCTTAGTGAAACAAAAATATCGACAATAGACTACCTTCCATAATGATTAGGATAAGATCCATTGGAATAACAAAGATATCGACAACAGACTATCTTCCATAACGATAAGGCTACAATACATTGTAGTAACAAAAATCTCGACAACAGACTACCTTCCATAATGACAAGGCTACCATCCATTGTAGTAACAAAAATCTCGACAATAGACTAACTTTCATAATGATAAGGCTACCATCCATTGGAGTAACAAAAATCTCGACAATAGACTACCGTCCTTAATGACAAGGCTACCATCCATTGGAATAACAAAAATATCGGCAACACACTACCTTCCATAATGACAAGGCTATCATCCCTTAGACTAACAAAAATCTCGACAACAAACTACCTTCCATAATGACAAGCCTACCATCCATTGGAATAACAAAAATATCGACAACACACTACCTTCCATAATGACAAGGCTACCATCCCTTAGAGAAACAAAAATATCGACAACAGACTACCTTCCTTAATGACTAGGCTACCATCCATTGGAGTAACAAAGATATCGACAAGAAACTACCTTCCATAACGACAAGGCTACAATCCCTTATAGTAACAAAAATCATGACAAAAGACTACCTTCTATAATGAAAAGGATATCATCCATTGGAGTAACAAAGATATCGACAACATACTACCTTCCATAATGACAAGGCTACCATCCCTTAGAGTAGTAAAAATCACGACAACACACTACCTTCCATAATGAAAACTCTAACATCCATTGGTGTAACAAAAATCTCAACAATAGAATACCTTCCGTAATGATAAGGCTACCATCCATTGGAGTAACAAAAATCACGATAACACACTACCTTCCATAATGACAAGGCTACCATCCATTAGAATACCAAAAATATCGACAACACTCTACCTTCCATAATGACAAGGCTACCATCCAATGGAGTAACAAAAATCTCGACAATAGACTACCTTCCATAATGACTAGGATACCATCCATTAGAGTAACAAAGATATCGACAACAGACTACCTTCCATAACGACAATGCTACAATCCATTGTAGTAACAAAAATCTCAAAAATAGACTACCTTCCACAATGACAAGGCTACCATCCATTGTAGTAACAAAAATCTCGACAATAGATACCTTCCATGATGACAAGGCTACCATCCATTTGAGTTACGAAAATCTCGACAACAAACAACCTTTCGTAATGACAAGGCTACAATCCATTGGAATAACAAAAATATCGACAACACACTACTTTCCATAATAACAAGGCTACCATCCCTTAGTGAAACAAAAATATCGACAATAGACTACCTTCCATAATGATTAGGATAAGATCCATTGGAATAACAAAGATGTCGACAACAGACTATCTTCCATAACGACAAGGCTACAATACATTGTAGTAACAAAAATCTCGACAACAGACTACCTTCAATAATGACAAGGCTACCATCCATTGTAGTAACAAAAATCTCGACTATAGACTAACTTTCATAATGATAAGGCTACCATCCATTGGAGTAACAAAAATCTCGACAATAGACTACCTTCCTTAATGACAAGGCTACCATCCATTGGAATAACAAAAATATCGGCAATACACTACCTTCCATAATGACAAGGCTATCATCCCTTAGACTAACAAAAATCTCGACAACAAACTACCTTCCATAATGACAAGCCTACCATCCATTGGAATAACAAAAATATCGACAACACACTACCTTCCATAATGACAAGGCTACCATCCCTTAGAGAAATAAAAATATCGACAACAGACTACCTTCCTTAATGACTAGGCTACCATCCATTGGAGTAACAAAGATATCGACAAGAAACTACCTTCCATAACGACAAGGCTACAATCCCTTATAGTAACAAATATCACGACAAAAGACTACCTTCCATAATGAAAAGGATACCATCCATTGGTGTAACAAAGATATCGACAACATACTACCTTCCATAATGACAAGGCTACCATCCCTTAGAGTAATAAAAATCACGACAACACACTACCTTCCATAATAAAAAGTTTAACATCCATTCGTGTAACAAAAATCTCAACAATAGCATACCTTCCGTAATGATAAGGCTACCATCCATTGGAGTAACAAAAATCACGACAACACACTACCTTCCATAATGACAAGGCTACCATCCATTGGAATACCAAAAATATCGACAACACTCTACCTTCCCTAATGACAAGGCTACCATCCAATGGAGTAACAAAAATCTCGACAACAGAATACCTTCCATAATGACTAGGATACCATCCATTAGAGTAACAAAGATATCGACAACAGACTACCTTCCATAACGACAAGGCTACAATCCATTGTAGTAACAAAAATCTCAAAAATAGACTACCTTCCACAATGACAAGGCTACCATCCATTGTAGTAACAAAAATCTCGACAATAGATTACCTTCCATAATGACAAGGCTACCATCCATTAGAGTAACAAAAATCTCGTCAACAAACTACCTTTCGTAATGACAAGGCTACCATCCATTGGAATAACAAAAATATCGACAACACACTACTTTCCATAATAACAAGGCTACCATCCCTTAGTGAAACAAAAATATCGACAATAGACTACCTTCCATAATGATTAGGATAAGATCCATTGGAATAACAAAGATATCGACAACAGACTATCTTCCATAACGATAAGGCTACAATACATTGTAGTAACAAAAATCTCGACAACAGACTACCTTCCATAATGACAAGGCTACCATCCATTGTAGTAACAAAAATCTCGACAATAGACTAACTTTCATAATGATAAGGCTACCATCCATTGGAGTAACAAAAATCTCGACAATAGACTACCGTCCTTAATGACAAGGCTACCATCCATTGGAATAACAAAAATATCGGCAACACACTACCTTCCATAATGACAAGGCTATCATCCCTTAGACTAACAAAAATCTCGACAACAAACTACCTTCCATAATGACAAGCCTACCATCCATTGGAATAACAAAAATATCGACAACACACTACCTTCCATAATGACAAGGCTACCATCCCTTAGAGAAACAAAAATATCGACAACAGACTACCTTCCTTAATGACTAGGCTACCATCCATTGGAGTAACAAAGATATCGACAAGAAACTACCTTCCATAACGACAAGGCTACAATCCCTTATAGTAACAAAAATCATGACAAAAGACTACCTTCTATAATGAAAAGGATATCATCCATTGGAGTAACAAAGATATCGACAACATACTACCTTCCATAATGACAAGGCTACCATCCCTTAGAGTAGTAAAAATCACGACAACACACTACCTTCCATAATGAAAACTCTAACATCCATTGGTGTAACAAAAATCTCAACAATAGAATACCTTCCGTAATGATAAGGCTACCATCCATTGGAGTAACAAAAATCACGATAACACACTACCTTCCATAATGACAAGGCTACCATCCATTAGAATACCAAAAATATCGACAACACTCTACCTTCCATAATGACAAGGCTACCATCCAATGGAGTAACAAAAATCTCGACAATAGACTACCTTCCATAATGACTAGGATACCATCCATTAGAGTAACAAAGATATCGACAACAGACTACCTTCCATAACGACAATGCTACAATCCATTGTAGTAACAAAAATCTCAAAAATAGACTACCTTCCACAATGACAAGGCTACCATCCATTGTAGTAACAAAAATCTCGACAATAGATACCTTCCATGATGACAAGGCTACCATCCATTTGAGTTACGAAAATCTCGACAACAAACAACCTTTCGTAATGACAAGGCTACAATCCATTGGAATAACAAAAATATCGACAACACACTACTTTCCATAATAACAAGGCTACCATCCCTTAGTGAAACAAAAATATCGACAATAGACTACCTTCCATAATGATTAGGATAAGATCCATTGGAATAACAAAGATGTCGACAACAGACTATCTTCCATAACGACAAGGCTACAATACATTGTAGTAACAAAAATCTCGACAACAGACTACCTTCAATAATGACAAGGCTACCATCCATTGTAGTAACAAAAATCTCGACTATAGACTAACTTTCATAATGATAAGGCTACCATCCATTGGAGTAACAAAAATCTCGACAATAGACTACCTTCCTTAATGACAAGGCTACCATCCATTGGAATAACAAAAATATCGGCAATACACTACCTTCCATAATGACAAGGCTATCATCCCTTAGACTAACAAAAATCTCGACAACAAACTACCTTCCATAATGACAAGCCTACCATCCATTGGAATAACAAAAATATCGACAACACACTACCTTCCATAATGACAAGGCTACCATCCCTTAGAGAAATAAAAATATCGACAACAGACTACCTTCCTTAATGACTAGGCTACCATCCATTGGAGTAACAAAGATATCGACAAGAAACTACCTTCCATAACGACAAGGCTACAATCCCTTATAGTAACAAATATCACGACAAAAGACTACCTTCCATAATGAAAAGGATACCATCCATTGGTGTAACAAAGATATCGACAACATACTACCTTCCATAATGACAAGGCTACCATCCCTTAGAGTAATAAAAATCACGACAACACACTACCTTCCATAATGACAAGTCTAACATCCATTCGTGTAACAAAAATCTCAACAATAGCATACCTTACGTAATGATAAGGCTACCATCCATTGGAGTAACAAAAATCACGACAACACACTACCTTCCCTAATGACAAGGCTACCATCCATTGGAATACCAAAAATATCGACAGCACTCTACCTTCCCTAATGACAAGGCTACCATCCAATGGAGTAACAAAAATCTCGACAACAGACTACCTTCCATAATGACTAGGATACCATCCATTAGAGTAACAAAGATATCGACAACAGACTACCTTCCATAACGACAAGGCTACAATCCATTGTAGCAACAAAAATCTCAAAAATAGACTACCTTCCACAATGACAAGGCTACCATCCATTGTAGTAATAAAAATCTCGACAATAGATTACCTTCCATAATGACAAGGCTACCATCCATTGGAGTTACGAAAATCTCGACAACAAACTACCTTTCGTAATGACAAGGCTACCATCCATTGGAATAACAAAAATATCGACAACACACTACTTTCCATAATAACAAGGCTACCATCCCTTAGTGAAACAAAAATATCGACAATAGACTACCTTCCATAATGATTAGGATAAGATCCATTGGAATAACAAAGATATCGACAACAGACTATCTTCCATAACGACAAGGCTACAATACATTGTAGTAACAAAAATCTCGACAACACACTACCTTCCATAATGACAAGGCTACCATCCATTGTAGTAACAAAAATCTCGACAATAGACTAACTTCCATAATGATAAGGCTACCATCCATTGGAGTAACAAAAACTCGACAATAGACTACCTTCCATAATGACAAGGCTACCATCCATTGGAATAACAAAAATATCGGCAACACACTTCCTTCCATAATGACAAGGCTATCATCCCTTAGACTAACAAAAATCTCGACAACAAACTACCTTCCATAATGACAAGGCTACCAACCATTGGAATAACAAAAATATCGACAACACATTACCTTCCATAATGACAAGGCTACCATCCCTTAGAGAAACAAAAATCTCGACAACAGACTACCTTCCATAATGACTAGGCTACCATCCATTGGAGTAACAAAGATATCGACAACAAACTACCTTCCATAACGACAAGGCTACAATCCCTTATAGTAACAAAAATCACGACAAAAGACTACCTTCCATAATGAAAAGGATACCATCCATTGGTGTAACAAAGATATCGAAAACATACTACCTTCCATAATGACAAGGCTACCATCCCTTAGAGTAATAAAAATCACGACAACACACTACCTTCCATAATGACAAGTCTAACATCCATTCGTGTAACAAAAATCTCAACAATAGCATACCTTCCGTAATGATAAGGCTACCATCCATTGGAGTAACAAAAATCACGACAACATACTACCTTCCATAATGACAAGGCTACCATCCATTGGAATCCCAAAAATATCGACAACACTCTACCTTCCCTAATGACAAGGCTACCATCCAATGGAGTAACAAAAATCTCGACAACAGACTACCTTCCATAATGACTAGGATACCATCCATTAGAGTAACAAAGATATCGACAACAGACTACCTTCCATAACGACAAGGCTACAATCCATTGTAGTAACAAAAATCTCAATAATAGACTACCTTCCACAATGACAAGGCTACCATCCATTGTAGTAATAAAAATCTCGACAATAGATTACCTTCCATAATGACAAGGCTACCATCCATTGGAGTTACGAAAATCTCGACAACAAACTACCTTTCTTAATGACAAGGCTACCATCCATTGGAATAACAAAAATATCGACAACACACTACTTTCCATAATACCAAGGCTACCATCCCTTAGTGAAACAAAAATATCGACAATAGACTACCTTCCATAATGATTAGGATAAGATCCATTGGAATAACAAAGATATCGACAACAGACTATCTTCCATAACGACAAGGCTACAATACATTGTAGTAACAAAAATCTCGACAACAGACTACCTTCCATAATGACAAGGCTACCATCCATTGTAGTAACAAAAATCTCGACAATAGACTAACTTCCATAATGATAAGGCTACCATCCATTGGAGTAACAAAAACTCGACAATAGACTACCTTCCATAATGACAAGGCTACCATCCATTGGAATAACAAAAATATCGGCAACACACTACCTTCCATAATGACAAGGCTATCATCCCTTAGACTAACAAAAATCTCGACAACAAACTACCTTCCATAATGACAAGGCTACCAACCATTGGAATAACAAAAATATCGACAACACATTACCTTCCATAATGACAAGGCTACCATCCCTTAGAGAAACAAAAATCTCGACAACAGACTACCTTCCATAATGACTAGGCTACCATCCATTGGAGTAACAAAGATATCGACAACAAACTACCTTCCATAACGACAAGGCTACAATCCCTTATAGTAACAAAAATCACGACAACACACTACCTTCCATAATGAAAAGGATATCATCCATTGGAGTAACAAAGATATCGACAACACACTACCTTCCATAATGAAAAGTCTAACATCCATTGGTGTAACAAAAATCTCGACAATAGAATACCTTCCGTAATGATAAGGCTACCATCCATTGGAGTAACAAAAATCACGATAACACACTACCTTCCATAATGACAAGGCTACCATCCATTAGAATACCAAAAATATCGACAACACTCTACCTTCCATAATGACAAGGCTACCATCCAATAGAGTAACAAAAATCTCGACAACAGACTACCTTCCATAATGACTAGGATACCATCCATTAGAGTAACAAAGATATCGACAACAGACTACCTTCCATAACGACAATGCTACAATCCATTGTAGTAACAAAAATCTCAAAAATAGACTACCTTCCACAATGACAAGGCTACCATCCATTGTAGTAACAAAAATCTCGACAATAGATTACCTTCCATAATGACAAGGCTACCACCCATTTGAGTTACGAAAATCTCGACAACAAACTACCTTTCGTAATGACAAGGCTACCATCCATTGGAATAACAAAAATATCGACAACACACTACTTTCCATAATAACAAGGCTACCATCCCTTAGTGAAACAAAAATATCGACAATAGACTACCTTCCATAATGATTAGGATAAGATCCATTGGAATAACAAAGATGTCGACAACAGACTGTCTTCCATAACGACAAGGCTACAATACATTGTAGTAACAAAAATCTCGACAACAGACTACCTTCCATAATGACAAGGCTACGATCCATTGTAGTAACAAAAATCTCGACAATAGACTAACTTTCATAATGATAAGGCTACCATCCATTGGAGTAACAAAAATCTCGACAATAGACTACCTTCCTTAATTACAAGGCTACCATCCATTGGAATAACAAAAATATCGGCAACACACTACCTTCCATAATGACAAGGCTATCATCCCTTAGACTAACAAAAATCTCGACAACAAACTACCTTCCATAATGACAAGCCTACCATCCATTGGAATAACAAAAATATCGACAACACACTACCTTCCATAATGACAAGGCTACCATCCCTTAGAGAAACAAAAATCTCGACAACAGACTACCTTCCTTAATGACTAGGCTACCATCCATTGGAGTAACAAAGATATCGACAAGAAACTACCTTCCATAACGACAAGGCTACAATCCCTTATAGTAACAAATATCACGACAAAAGACTACCTTCCATAATGAAAAGGATACCATCCATTGGTGTAACAAAGATATCGACAACATACTACCTTCCATAATGACAAGGCTACCATCCCTTAGAGTAGTAAAAATCACGACAACACACTACCTTCCATAATGAAAACTCTAACATCCATTGGTGTAACAAAAATCTCAACAATAAAATACCTTCCGTAATGATAAGGCTACCATCCATTGGAGTAACAAAAATCACGATAACACACTACCTTCCATAATGACAAGGCTACCATCCATTGGAATACCAAAAATATCGACAACACTCTACCTTCCATAATGACAAGGCTACCATCCAATGGAGTAACAAAAATCTCGACAACAGACTACCTTCCATAATGACTAGGATACCATCCATTAGACTAACAAAGATATCGACAACAGACTACCTTCCATAACGACAATGCTACAATCCATTGTAGTAACAAAAATCTCAAAAATAGACTACCTTCCACAATGACAAGGCTACCATCCATTGTAGTAACAAAAATCTCGACAATAGATTACCTTCCATAATGACAAGGCTACAATCCATTTGAGTTACGAAAATCTCGACAACAAACTACCTTTCGTAATGACAAGGCTACCATCCATTGGAATAATAAAAATATCGACAACACACTACTTTCCATAATAACAAGGCTACCATCCCTTAGTGAAACAAAAATATCGACAATAGACTACCTTCCATAATGATTAGGATAAGATCCATTGGAATAACAAAGATGTCGACAACAGAATATCTTCCATAACGACAAGGCTACAATACATTGTAGTAACAAAAATATCGACAACAGACTACCTTCCATAATGACAAGGCTACCATCCATTGTAGTAACAAAAATCTCGACAATAGACTAACTTTCATAATGATAAGGCTACCATCCATTGGAGTAACAAAAATCTCGACAATAGACTACCATCCTTAATGACAAGGCTACCATCCATTGGAATAACAAAAATATCGGCAACACACTACCTTCCATAATGACAAGGCTATCATCCCTTAGACTAACAAAAATCTCGACAACAAACTACCTTCCATAATGACAAGCCTACCATCCATTGGAATAACAAAAATATCGACAACACACTACCTTCCATAATGACAAGGCTACCATCCCTTAGAGAAACAAAAATCTCGACAACAGACTACCTTCCTTAATGACTAGGCTACCATCCATTGGAGTAACAAAGATATCGACAAGAAACTACCTTCCATAACGACAAGGCTACAATCCCTTATAGTAACAAATATCACGACAAAAGACTACCTTCCATAATGAAAAGGATACCATCCATTGGTGTAACAAAGATATCGACAACATACTACCTTCAATAATGACAAGGCTACCATCCCTTAGAGTAATAAAAATCACGACAACACACTACCTTCCATAATGACAAGTCTAACATCCATTCGTGTAACAAAAATCTCAACAATAGCATACCTTCCGTAATGATAAGGCTACCATCCATTTGAGTAACAAAAATCACGACAACACACTACCTTCCATAATGACAAGGCTACCATCCATTGGAATATCAAAAATATCGACAACACTCTACCTTCCATAATGACAAGGCTACCATCCAATGGAGTAACAAAAATCTCGACAACAGACTACCTTCCATAATGACTAGGATACCATCCATTAGAGTAACAAAGATATCGACAACAGACGACCTTCCATAACGACAAGGCTACAATCCATTGTAGTAACAAAAATCTCAAAAATAGACTACCTTCCATAATGACAAGGCTATCATCCATTGTAGTAACAAAAATATCGACAATAGACTACCTTCCATAATGACAAGGCTACCATCCATTTGAGTTACGAAAAATCTCGACAACAAACTACCTTCAATAATAATAAGGTTACCATCCATTGGAATAAAAAAATATCGACAACACACTACCTTCCATAATGACAAGGCTACCATCCCTTAGAGTAACAAAAATCTCGACAACAGACTACCTTCCATAGTGACTAGGCTTCCATCCATTGGAGTAACAAAGATATCGACAATAGACTACCTTCCATAACGACAAGGCTACAATCCATTGTAGTAACAAAAATCTCGACAATAGAGTACCTTCCATAATGACAAGGCTACCATCCATTGGAGTAACTAAAATCTCAACAATAGACTACCTTCCATAATGACTAGGCTACCATCCATTGGAGTAACAAAGATATCGACAACAAGCTACCTTCTATAACGACAAGGCTGCAATCCATTGTAGTAACAAAAATCTCGACAACAGACTACCTTCCATAATGACAAGACTACCATCCATTGTAGTAATAAAAATCTAGACAATAGAATACCTTCCATAATGACAAGGCTACCATCCATTGGAGTAACAAAAATCCAGACAACAAACTACCTTCCATAATGACAAGGCTACCATCCCTTAGAGAAACAAAATCTTGACAACAGACTACCTTCCATAATGACTAGGCTACCATCCATTGGAGTAACAAAGATATCGACAACAGACTACATTCCATAATGATTAGGCTACCATCCATTGGAGTAACAAAAATCTCGACAATAGACTACCTTCCATAATGACTAGGCTACCATCCATTGGAGTAACAAAGATATCGACAACAAGCTACCTTCCATAACGACAAGGCTATAATCCATTGTAGCAACAAAAATCTCGACAACAGACTACCTTCCATAATGACAAGACTACCATCCATTGTAGTAACAAAAATCTCGACAATAGAATACCTTCCATAATGACAAGGCTACCATCCATTGGAGTAACAAAAATCTCGACAACAAACTACTTTCCATAATGACAAGGCTACCATCCATTGGAATAACAAAAATATCGACAACATACTACCTTCCATATTGACAAGGCTACCATCCCTTAGAGAAACAAAAATCTCGACAATAGACTACCTTCCATAATGACTAGGCTACCATCCATTGGAGTAACAAAGATATCGACAACAAATTACCTTCCATAACGTCAAGGCTACAATCCCTTAGAGTAACAAAAATCACGACAAAAGACTACCTTCCATAATGAAAAGGCTACCATCCATTGGAGTAACAAAGATATCAACAACATACTGCCTTCCATAATGACAAGGCTACCATCCCTTAGAGAAACAAAAATCTCGACAACAGACTACCTTCCATAATGACTAGGCTACCATCCATTGGAGTAACAAAGATATCGACAACAAACTACCTTCCATAACGACAAGGCTACAATCCCTTATAGTAACAAAAATCACGACAAAAGACTACCTTCTATAATGAAAAGGATATCATCCATTGGAGTAACAAAGATATCGACAACATACTACCTTCCATAATGACAAGGCTACCATCCCTTAGAGTAGTAAAAATCACGACAACACACTACCTTCCATAATGAAAACTCTAACATCCATTGGTGTAACAAAAATCTCAACAATAGAATACCTTCCGTAATGATAAGGCTACCATCCATTGGAGTAACAAAAATCACGATAACACACTACCTTCCATAATGACAAGGCTACCATCCATTAGAATACCAAAAATATCGACAACACTCTACCTTCCATAATGACAAGGCTACCATCTAATGGAGTAACAAAAATCTCGACAACAGACTACCTTCCATAATGACTAGGATACCATCCATTAGAGTAACAAAGATATCGACAACAGACTACCTTCCATAACGACAATGCTACAATCCATTGTAGTAACAAAAATCTAAAAAATAGACTACCTTCCACAATGACAAGGCTACCATCCATTGTAGTAACAAAAATCTCGACAATAGATTACCTTCCATAATGACAAGGCTACCATCCATTTGAGTTACGAAAATCTCGACAACAAACTACCTTCCGTAATGACAAGGCTACCATCCATTGGAATAACAAAAATATCGACAACACACTACTTTCCATAATAACAAGGCTACCATCCCTTAGTGAAACAAAAATATCGACAATAGACTACCTTCCATAATGATTAGGATAAGATCCATTGGAATAACAAAGATGTCGACAACAGACTATATTCCATAACGACAAGGCTACAATACATTGTAGTAACAAAAATCTCGACAACAGACTACCTTCCATAATGACAAGGCTACCATCCATTGTAGTAACAAAAATCTCGACAATAGACTAACTTTCATAATGATAAGGCTACCATCCATTGGAATAACAAAAATATCGGCAACACACTACCTTCCATAATGACAAGGCTATCATCCCTTAGACTAACAAAAATCTCGACAACAAACTACCTTCCATAATGACAAGCCTACTATCCATTGGAATAACAAAAATATCGACAACACACTACCTTCCATAATGACAAGGCTACCATCACTTGGAGAAACAAAAATCTCGACAACAGACTACCTTCCTTAATGACTAGGCTACCATCCATTGGAGTAACAAAGATATCGAAAAGAAACTACCTTCCATAACGACAAGGCTACAATCCCTTATAGTAACAAATATCACGACAAAAGACTACCTTCCATAATGAAAAGGATACCATCCATTGGTGTAACAAAGATATCGACAACATACTACCTTCCATAATGACAAGGCTACCATCCCTTAGAGTAATAAAAATCACGACAACACACTACCTTCCATAATGACAAGTCTAACATCCATTCGTGTTACAAAAATCTCAACAATAGCATACCTTCCATAATGATAAGGCTACCATCCATTGGAGTAACAAAAATCACGACAACACACTACCTTCCATAATGACAAGGCTACCATCCATTGGAATACCAAAAATATCGACAACACTCTACCTTCCCTAATGACAAGGCTACCATCCAATGGAGTAATAAAAATCTCGACAACAGACTACCTTCCATAATGACTAGGATACCATCCATTAGAGTAACAAAGATATCGACAACAGACTACCTTCCATAACGACAAGGCTACAATCCTTTGTAGTAACAAAAATCTCAAAAATAGACTACCTTCCACAATGACAAGGCTACCATCCATTGTAGTAACAAAAATCTCGACAATAGATTACATTCCATAATGACAAGGCTACCATCCATTGGAGTAACAAAAATCTCGACAATAATCTACCTTTCGTAATGACAAGGCTACCATCCATTGGAATAACAAAAATATCGACAACACACTACTTTCCATAATAACAAGGCTACCATCCCTTAGTGAAACAAAAATATCGACAATAGACTACCTTCCATAATGATTAGGATAAGATCCATTGGAATAACAAAGATATCGACAACAGACTATCTTCCATAACGACAAGGCTACAATACATTATAGTAACAAAAATCACGACAACAGACTACCTTCCATAATGACAAGGCTACCATCCATTGTAGTAACAAAAATCTCGACAATAGACTAACTTCCATAATGATAAGGCTACCATCCATTGGAGTAACAAAAACTCGACAATAGACTACCTTCCATAATGACAAGGCTACCATCCATTGGAATAACAAAAATATCGGCAACACACTACCTTCCATAATGACAAGGCTATCATCCCTTAGACTAACAAAAATCTCGACAACAAACTACCTTCCATAATGACAAGCCTACCATCCATTAGAATAACAAAAATATCAACAACACACTACCTTCCATAATGACAAGTCTACCATCCCTTAGAGAAACAAAAATCTCGACAACAGACTACCTTCCTTAATGACTAGGCTACAATCCATTGGAGTAACAAAGATATCGACAACAGACGACCTTCCATAACGACAAGGCTACAATCCATTGTAGTAAAAAAAATTTCAAAAATAGACTACCTTCCACAATGACAAGGCTACCATCCATTGTAGTAACAAAAATATCGACAATAGACTACCTTCCATAATGACAAGGCTACCATCCATTTGAGTTACGAAAAATCTCGACAACAAACTACCTTCCATAATAATAAGGTTACCATCCATTGGAATAAAAAAATATCGATAACACACTACCTTCCATAATGACAAGGCTACCATCCCTTAGAGTAACAAAAATCTCGACAACAGACTACCTTCCATAATGACTAGGCTTCCATCCATTGGAGTAACAAAGATATCGACAATAGACTACCTTCCATAACGACAAGGCTACAATCCATTGTAGTAACAAAAATCTCGACAATAGAGTACCTTCCATAATGACAAGGCTACCATCCATTGGAGTAACTAAAATCTCAACAATAGACTACCTTCCATAATGACTAGGCTACCATCCATTGGAGTAACAAAGATATCGACAACAAGCTACCTTCCATAACGACAAGGCTGCAATCCATTGTAGTAACAAAAATCTCGACAACAGACTACCTTCCATAATGACAAGACTACCATCCATTGTAGTAATAAAAATCTAGACAATAGAATACCTTCCATAATGACAAGGCTACCATCCATTGGAGTAACAAAAATCCAGACAACAAACTACCTTCCATAATGACAAGGCTAGCATCCCTTAGAGAAACAAAAATCTTGACAACAGACTACCTTCCATAATGACTAGGCTACCATCCATTGGAGTAACAAAGATATCGACAACAGACTACCTTCCATAATGATTAGGCTACCATCCATTGGAGTAACAAAACTCTCGACAATAGACTACCTTCCATAATGACTAGGCTACCATCCATTGGAGTAACAAAGATATCGACAACAAGCTACCTTCCATAACGACAAGGCTATAATCCATTGTAGTAACAAAAATCTCGACAACAGACTACCTTCCATAATGACAAGACTACCATCCATTGTAGTAACAAAAATCTCGACAATAGAATACCTTCCATAATGACAAGGCTACCATCCATTGGAGTAACAAAAATCTCGACAACAAACTACTTTCCATAATGACAAGGCTACCATCCATTGGAATAACAAAAATATCGACAACACACTACCTTCCATAATGACAAGGCTACCATCCCTTAGAGAAACAAAAATCTCGACAACATACTACATTCCATAATGACTAGGCTACCATCCATTGGAGTAACAAAGATATCGACAACAAACTACCTTCCATAACGTCAAGGCTACAATCCCTTAGAGTAATAAAAATCACGACAAAAGACTACCTTCCATAATGAAAAGGCTACCATCCATTGGAGTAACAAAGATATCAACAACATACTACCTTCCATAATGACAAGGCTACCATCCCTTAGAGAAACAAAAATCTCGACAACAGACTACCTTCCATAATGACTAGGCTACCATCCATTGGAGTAACAAAGATATCGACAACAAACTACCTTCCATAACGACAAGGCTACAATCCCTTATAGTAACAAAAATCACGACAAAAGACTACCTTCTATAATGAAAAGGATATCATCCATTGGAGTAACAAAAATCTCGACAATAGACTAACTTTCATAATGATAAGGCTACCATCCATTGGAGTAACAAAAACTCGACAATAGACTACCTTCCATAATTACAAGGCTACCATCCATTGGAATAACAAAAATATCGGCAACACACTACCTTCCATAATGACAAGGCTATCATCCCTTAGACTAACAAAAATCTCGACAACAAACTACCTTCCATAATGACAAGGCTACCAACCATTGGAATAACAAAAATATCGATAACACATAACCTTCCATAATGACAAGGCTACCATCCCTTAGAGAAACAAAAATCTCGACAACAGACTACCTTCCATAATGACTAGGCTACCATCCATTGGAGTAACAAAGATATCGACAACAAACTACCTTCCATAATGACAAGGCTACAATCCCTTATAGTAACAAAAATCACGACAAAAGACTACCTTCCATAATGAAAAGGATATCATCCATTGGAGTAACAAAGATATCGACAACATACTACCTTCCATAATGACAAGGCTACCATCCCTTAGAGTAGTAAAAATCACGACAACACACTACCTTCCATAATGAAAAGTCTAACATCCATTGGTGTAACAAAAATCTCAACAATAGAATACCTTCCGTAATGATAAGGCTACCATCCATTGGAGTAACAAAAATCACGATAACACACTACCTTCCATAATGACAAGGCTACCATCCATTGGAATACCAAAAATATCGACAACACTCTACCTTCCATAATGACAAGGCTACCATCCAATGGAGTAACAAAAATCTCGACAACAGACTACCTTCCATAATGACTAGGATACCATCCATTAGAGTAACAAAGATATGGACAACAGACTACCTTCCATAACGACAATGCTACAATCCATTGTAGTAACAAAAATCTCAAAAATAGACTACCTTCCACAATGACAAGGCTACCATCCATTGTAGTAACAAAAATCTCGACAATAGATTACCTTCCATAATGACAAGGCTACCATCCATTTGAGTTACGAAAATCTCGACAACAAACTACCTTTCGTAATGACAAGGCTACCATCCATTGGAATAACAAAAATATCGACAACACACTACTTTCCATAATAACAAGGCTACCATCCCTTAGTGAAACAAAAATATCGACAATAGACTACCTTCCATAATGATTAGGATAAGATCCATTGGAATAACAAAGATGTCGACAACAGGCTATCTTCCATAACGACAAGGCTACAATACATTGTAGTAACAAAAATCTCGACAACAGACTACCTTCCATAATGACAAGGCTACCATCCATTGTAGTAACAAAAATCTCGACAATAGACTAACTTTCATAATGATAAGGCTACCATCCATTGGAGTAACAAAAATCTCGACAATAGACTACCTTCCTTAATGACAAGGCTACCATCCATTGGAATAACAAAAATATCGGCAACACACTACCTTCCATAATGACAAGGCTATCATCCCTTAGACTGACAAAAATCTCGACAACAAACTACATTCCATAATGACAAGCCTTCCATCCATTGGAATAACAAAAATATCGACAACACACTACCTTCCATAATGACAAGGCTACCATCCCTTAGAGAAACAAAAATCTCGACAACAGACTACCTTCCTTAATGACTAGGCTACCATCCATTGGAGTAACAAAGATATCGTCAAGAAACTACCTTCCATAACGACAAGGCTACAATCCCTTATAGTAACAAAAATCACGACAAAAGAATACCTTGCATAATGAAAAGGATACCATCCATTGGTGTAACAAAGATATCGACAACATACTACCTTCCATAATGACAAGGCTACAATCCCTTAGAGTAATAAAAATCACGACAACACACTACCTTCCATAATGACAAGTCTAACATCCATTCGTGTAACAAAAATCTCAACAATAGCATACCTTCCGTAATGATAAGGCTACCATCCATTGGAGTAACAAAAATCACGACAACACACTACCTTCCATAATGACAAGGCTACCATCCATTTGAATACCAAAAATATCGACAACACTCTACCTTCCATAATGACAAGGCTACCATCCAATGGAGTAACAAAAATCTCGACATCAGACTACCTTCCATAATGACTAGGATACCATCCATTAGAGTAACAAAGATATCGACAACAGACTACCTTCCATAACGACAATGCTACAATCCGTTGTAGTAACAAAAATCTCAAAAATAGACTACCTTCCACAATGACAAGGCTACCATCCATTGTAGTAACAAAAATCTCGACAATAGATTACCTTCCATAATGACAAGGCTACAATCCATTGGAGTAACAAAAATCTCGACAACAAACTACCTTCCGTAATGACAAGGCTACCATCCATTGGAATAACAAAAATATCGACAACACACTACTTTCCATAATAACACGGCTACCATCCCTTAGTGAAACAAAAATATCGACAATAGACTACCTTCCATAATGATTAGGATAAGATCCATTGGAATAACAAAGATATCGACAACAGACTATCTTCCATAACGATAAGGCTACAATACATTGTAGTAACAAAAATCTCGACAACAGACTACCTTCCATAATGACAAGGCTACCATCCATTGTAGTAACAAAAATCTCGACAATAGACTAACTTCCATTATGATAAGGCTACCATCCATTGGAGTAACAAAAACTCGACAATAGACTACCTTCCATAATGACAAGGCTACCATCCATTGGAATAACAAAAATATCGGCAACACACTACCTTCCATAATGACAAGGCTATCATCCCTTAGACTAACAAAAATCTCGACAACAAACTACCTTCCATAATGACAAGGCTACCATCCATTGGAATAACAAAAATATCGACAACACACTACCTTCCATAATGACAAGGCTACCATCCCTTAGAGAAACAAAAATCTCGACAACAGACTACCTTCCATAATGACTAGGCTACCATCCATTGGAGTAACAAAGATATCGACAACAAACTACCTTCCATAACGACAAGGCTACAATCCCTTATAGTAACAAAAATCACGACAAAAGACTACCTTCCATAATGAAGAGGATATTATCCATTGGAGTAACAAAGATATCGACAACATACTACCTTCCATAATGACAAGGCTACCATCCCTTAGAGTAGTAAAAATCACGACAACACACTACCTTCCATAATGAAAAGTCTAACATCCATTGGTGTAACAAAAATCTCAACAATAGAATACCTTCCGTAATGATAAGGCTACCATCCATTGGAGTAACAAAAATCACGATAACACACTACCTTCCATAATGACAAGGATACCATCCATTGGAATACCAAAAATATCGACAACACTCTACCTTCCATAATGACAAGGCTACCATCCCATGGAGTAACAAAAATCTCGACAACAGACTACCTTCCATAATGACTAGGATACCATCCATTAGAGTTACAAAGATATCGACAACAGACTACCTTCCATAACGACAATGCTACAATCCATTGTAGTAACAAAAATCTCAAAAATAGACTACCTTCCACAATGACAAGGCTACCATCCATTGTAGTAACAAAAATCTCGACAATAGATTACCTTCCATAATGACAAGGCTACAATCCATTTGAGTTACGAAAATCTCGACAACAAACTACCTTTCGTAATGATAAGGCTACCATCCATTGGAATAATAAAAATATCGACAACACACTACTTTCCATAATAACAAGGCTACCATCCCTTAGTGAAACAAAAATATCGACAATAGACTACCTTCCATAATGATTAGGATAAGATCCATTGGAATAACAAAGATGTCGACAACAGACTATCTTCCATAACGACAATGCTACAATACATTGTAGTAACAAAAATCTCGACAACAGACTACCTTCCATAATGACAAGGCTACCATCCATTGTAGTAACAAAAATCTGGACAATAGACTAACTTTCATAATGATAAGGCTACCATCCATTGAAGTAACAAAAATCTCGACAATAGACTACCTTCCATAATGACAAGGCTACCATCCATTGGAATAACAAAAATATTGGCAACACACTACCTTCCATAATGACAAGGCTATCATCCCTTAGACTAACAAAAATCTCGACAACAAACTACCTTCAATAATGACAAGGCTACCATCCATTGGAATAACAAAAATATCGACAACACACTACCTTCCATAATGACAAGGCTACCATCCCTTAGAGAAACAAAAATCTCGACAACAGACTACCTTCCATAATTACTAGGCTACCATCCATTGGAGTAACAAAGATATCGACAACAAACTACCTTCCATAACAACAGGGCTACAATCCCTTATAGTAACAAAAATCACGACAAAAGACTACCTTCCATAATGAAAAGGATATCATCCATTGGAGTAACAAAGATATCGACAACATACTACCTTCCATAATGACAAGGCTACCATCCCTTAGAGTAGTAAAAATCACGACAACACACTACTTTCCATAATGAAAAGTCTAACATCCATTGGTGTAACAAAAATCTCAACAATAGAATACCTTCCGTAATGATAAGGCTACCACCCATTGGAGTAACAAAAATATCGACATCAGACTACCTTCCATAATGACTAGGATACCATCCATTAGAGTAACAAAGATATCGACAACAGACTACCTTCCATAACGACAATGCTACAATCCGTTGTAGTAACAAAAATCTCAAAAATAGACTACCTTCCACAATGACAAGGCTACCATCCATTGTAGTAACAAAAATCTCGACAATAGATTACCTTCCATAATGACAAGGCTACCATCCATTGGAGTAACAAAAATCTCGACAACAAACTACCTTCCGTAATGACAAGGCTACCATCCATTGGAATAACAAAAATATCGACAACACACTACTTTCCATAATAACACGGCTACCATCCCTTAGTGAAACAAAAATATCGACAATAGACTACCTTCCATAATGATTAGGATAAGATCCATTGGAATAACAAAGATATCGACAACAGACTATCTTCCATAACGACAAGGCTACAATACATTGTAGTAACAAAAATCTCGACAACAGACTACCTTCCATAATGACAAGGCTACCATCCATTGTAGTAACAAAAATCTCGACAATAGACTAACTTCCATAATGATAAGGCTACCATCCATTGGAGTAACAAAAACTCGACAATAGACTACCTTCCATAATGACAAGGCTACCATCCATTGGAATAACAAAAATATCGGCAACACACTACCTTCCATAATGACAAGGCTATCATCCCTTAGACTAACAAAAATCTCGACAACAAACTACCTTCCATAATGACAAGGCTACCATCCATTGGAATAACAAAAATATCGACAACACACTACCTTCCATAATGACAAGGCTACCATCCCTTAGAGAAACAAAAATCTCGACAACAGACTACCTTCCATAATGACTAGGCTACCATCCATTGGAGTAACAAAGATATCGACAACAAACTACCTTCCATAACGACAAGGCTACAATCCCTTATAGTAACAAAAATCACGACAAAAGACTACCTTCCATAATGAAAAGGATATCATCCATTGGAGTAACAAAGATATCGACAACATACTACCTTCCATAATGACAAGGCTACCATCCCTTAGAGTAGTAAAAATCACGACAACACACTACCTTCCATAATGAAAAGTCTAACATCCATTGGTGTAACAAAAATCTCAACAATAGAATACCTTCCGTAATGATAAGGCTACCATCCATTGGAGTAACAAAAATCACGATAACACACTACCTTCCATAATGACAAGGCTACCATCCATTGGAATACCAAAAATATCGACAACACTCTACCTTCCATAATGACAAGGCTACCATCCCATGGAGTAACAAAAATCTCGACAACAGACTACCTTCCATAATGACTAGGATACCATCCATTAGAGTAACAAAGATATCGACAACAGACTACCTTCCATAACGACAATGCTACAATCCATTGTAGTAACAAAAATCTCAAAAATAGACTACCTTCCACAATGACAAGGCTACCATCCATTGTAGTAACAAAAATCTCGACAATAGATTACCTTCCATAATGACAAGGCTACAATTCATTTGAGTTACGAAAATCTCGACAACAAACTACCTTTCGTAATGATAAGGCTACCATCCATTGGAATAATAAAAATATCGACAACACACTACTTTCCATAATAACAAGGCTACCATCCCTTAGTGAAACAAAAATATCGACAATAGACTACCTTCCATAATGATTAGGATAAGATCCATTGGAATAACAAAGATGTCGACAACAGACTATCTTCCATAACGACAAGGCTACAATACATTGTAGTAACAAAAATCTCGACAACAGACTACCTTCCATAATGACAAGGCTACCATCCATTGTAGTAACAAAAATCTGGACAATAGACTAACTTTCATAATGATAAGGCTACCATCCATTGAAGTAACAAAAATCTCGACAATAGACTACCTTCCATAATGACAAGGCTACCATCCATTGGAATAACAAAAATATTGGCAACACACTACCTTCCATAATGACAAGGCTATCATCCCTTAGACTAACAAAAATCTCGACAACAAACTACCTTCAATAATGACAAGGCTACCATCCATTGGAATAACAAAAATATCGACAACACACTACCTTCCATAATGACAAGGCTACCATCCCTTAGAGAAACAAAAATCTCGACAACAGACTACCTTCCATAATTACTAGGCTACCATCCATTGGAGTAACAAAGATATCGACAACAAACTACCTTCCATAACAACAGGGCTACAATCCCTTATAGTAACAAAAATCACGACAAAAGACTACCTTCCATAATGAAAAGGATATCATCCATTGGAGTAACAAAGATATCGACAACATACTACCTTCCATAATGACAAGGCTACCATCCCTTAGAGTAGTAAAAATCACGACAACACACTACCTTCCATAATGAAAAGTCTAACATCCATTGGTGTAACAAAAATCTCAACAATAGAATACCTTCCGTAATGATAAGGCTACCACCCATTGGAGTAACAAAAATATCGACATCAGACTACCTTCCATAATGACTAGGATACCATCCATTAGAGTAACAAAGATATCGACAACACTCTACCTTCCATAACGACAATGCTACAATCCGTTGTAGTAACAAAAATCTCAAAAATAGACTACCTTCCACAATGACAAGGCTACCATCCATTGTAGTAACAAAAATCTCGACAATAGATTACCTTCCATAATGACAAGGCTACCATCCATTGGAGTAACAAAAATCTCGACAACAAACTACCTTCCGTAATGACAAGGCTACCATCCATTGGAATAACAAAAATATCGACAACACACTACTTTCCATAATAACACGGCTACCATCCCTTTGTGAAACAAAAATATCGACAATAGACTACCTTCCATAATGATTAGGATAAGATCCATTGGAATAACAAAGATATCGACAACAGACTATCTTCCATAACGACAAGGCTACAATACATTGTAGTAACAAAAATCTCGACAACAGACTACCTTCCATAATGACAAGGCTACCATCCATTGTAGTAACAAAAATCTCGACAATAGACTAACTTCCATAATGATAAGGCTACCATCCATTGGAGTAACAAAAACTCGACAATAGACTACCTTCCATCCATTGGAATAACAAAAATATCGGCAACACACTACCTTCCATAATGACAAGGCTATCATCCCTTAGACTAACAAAAATCTCGACAACAAACTACCTTCCATAATGACAAGGCTACCATCCATTGGAATAACAAAAATATCGACAACACACTACCTTCCATAATGACAAGGCTACCATCCCTTAGAGAAACAAAAATCTCGACAGCAGACTACCTTCCATAATGACTAGGCTACCATCCATTGGAGTAACAAAGATATCGACAACAAACTACCTTCCATAACGACAAGGCTACAATCCCTTATAGTAACAAAAATCACGACAAAAGACTACCTTCCATAATGAAAAGGATATCATCCATTGGAGTAACAAAGATATCGACAACATACTACCTTCCATAATGACAAGGCTACCATCCCTTAGAGTAGTAAAAATCACGACAACACACTACCTTCCATAATGAAAAGTCTAACATCCATTGGTGTAACAAAAATCTCAACAATAGAATACCTTCCGTAATGATAAGGCTACCATCCATTGGAGTAACAAAAATCACGATAACACACTACCTTCCATAATGACAAGGATACCATCCATTGGAATACCAAAAATATCGACAACACTCTACCTTCCATAATGACAAGGCTACCATCCCATGGAGTAACAAAAATCTCGACAACAGACTACCTTCCATAATGACTAGGATACCATCCATTAGAGTTACAAAAATATCGACAACAGACTACCTTCCATAACGACAATGCTACAATCCATTGTAGTAACAAAAATCTCAAAAATAGACTACCTTCCACAATGACAAGGCTACCATCCATTGTAGTAACAAAAATCTCGACAATAGATTACCTTCCATAATGACAAGGCTACAATCCATTTGAGTTACGAAAATCTCGACAACAAACTACCTTTCGTAATGATAAGGCTACGATCCATTGGAATAATAAAAATATCGACAACACACTACTTTCCATAATAACAAGGCTACCATCCCTTAGTGAAACAAAAATATCGACAATAGACTACCTTCCATAATGATTAGGATAAGATCCATTGGAATAACAAAGATGTCGACAACAGACTATCTTCCATAACGACAAGGCTACAATACATTGTAGTAACAAAAATCTCGACAACAGACTACCTTCCATAATGACAAGGCTACCATCCATTGTAGTAACAAAAATCTGGACAATAGATTAACTTTCATAATGATAAGGCTACCATCCATTGAAGTAACAAAAATCTCGACAATAGACTACCTTCCATAATGACAAGGCTACCATCCATTGGAATAACAAAAATATTGGCAACACACTACCTTCCATAATGACAAGGCTATCATCCCTTAGACTAACAAAAATCTCGACAACAAACTACCTTCAATAATGACAAGGCTACCATCCATTGGAATAACAAAAATATCGACAACACACTACCTTCCATAATGACAAGGCTACCATCCCTTAGAGAAACAAAAATCTCGACAACAGACTACCTTCCATAATTACTAGGCTACCATCCATTGGAGTAACAAAGATATCGACAACAAACTACCTTCCATAACAACAGGGCTACAATCCCTTATAGTAACAAAAATCACGACAAAAGACTACCTTCCATAATGAAAAGGATATCATCCATTGGAGTAACAAAGATATCGACAACATACTACCTTCCATAATGACAAGGCTACCATCCCTTAGAGTAGTAAAAATCACGACAACACACTACTTTCCATAATGAAAAGTCTAACATCCATTGGTGTAACAAAAATCTCAACAATAGAATACCTTCCGTAATGATAAGGCTACCACCCATTGGAGTAACAAAAATATCGACATCAGACTACCTTCCATAATGACTAGGATACCATCCATTAGAGTAACAAAGATATCGACAACAGACTACCTTCCATAACGACAATGCTACAATCCGTTGTAGTAACAAAAATCTCAAAAATAGACTAACTTCCACAATGACAAGGCTACCATCCATTGTAGTAACAAAAATCTCGACAATAGATTACCTTCCATAATGACAAGGCTACCATCCATTGGAGTAATAAAAATCTCGACAACAAACTACCTTCCGTAATGACAAGGCTACCATCCATTGGAATAACAAAAATATCGACAACACACTACTTTCCATAATAACACGGCTACCATCCCTTAGTGAAACAAAAATATCGACAATAGACTACCTTCCATAATGATTAGGATAAGATCCATTGGAATAACAAAGATATCGACAACAGACTATCTTCCATAACGACAAGGCTACAATACATTGTAGTAACAAAAATCTCGACAACAGACTACCTTCCATAATGACAAGGCTACCATCCATTGTAGTAACAAAAATCTCGACAATAGACTAACTTCCATAATGATAAGGCTACCATCCATTGGAGTAACAAAAACTCGACAATAGACTACCTTCCATAATGACAAGGCTACCATCCATTGGAATAACAAAAATATCGGCAACACACTACCTTCCATAATGACAAGGCTATCATCCCTTAGACTAACAAAAATCTCGACAACAAACTACCTTCCATAATGACAAGGCTACCATCCATTGGAATAACAAAAATATCGACAACACACTACCTTCCATAATGACAAGGCTACCATCCCTTAGAGAAACAAAAATCTCGACAACAGACTACCTTCCATAATGACTAGGCTACGATCCATTGGAGTAACAAAGATATCGACAACAAACTACCTTCCATAACGACAAGGCTACAATCCCTTATAGTAACAAAAATCACGACAAAAGACTACCTTCCATAATGAAAAGGATATCATCCATTGGAGTAACAAAGATATCGACAACATACTACCTTCCATAATGACAAGGCTACCATCCCTTAGAGTAGTAAAAATCACGACAACACACTACCTTCCATAATGAAAAGTCTAACATCCATTGGTGTAACAAAAATCTCAACAATAGAATACCTTCCGTAATGATAAGGCTACCATCCATTGGAGTAACAAAAATCACGATAACACACTACCTTCCATAATGACAAGGCTACCATCCATTGGAATACCAAAAATATCGACAACACTCTACCTTCCATAATGACAAGGCTACCATCCCATGGAGTAACAAAAATCTCGACAACAGACTACCCTCCATAATGACTAGGATACCATCCATTAGAGTAACAAAGATATCGACAACAGACTACCTTCCATAACGACAATGCTACAATCCATTGTAGTAACAAAAATCTCAAAAATAGACTACCTTCCACAATGACAAGGCTACCATCCATTGTAGTAACAAAAATCTCGACAATAGATTACCTTCCATAATGACAAGGCTACAATCCATTTGAGTTACGAAAATCTCGACAACAAACTACCTTTCGTAATGATAAGGCTACCATCCATTGGAATAATAAAAATATCGACAACACACTACTTTCCATAATAACAAGGCTACCATCCCTTAGTGAAACAAAAATATCGACAATAGACTACCTTCCATAATGATTAGGATAAGATCCATTGGAATAACAAAGATGTCGACAACAGACTATCTTCCATAACGACAAGGCTACAATACATTGTAGTAACAAAAATCTCGACAACAGACTACCTTCCATAATGACAAGGCTACCATCCATTGTAGTAACAAAAATCTGGACAATAGACTAACTTTCATAATGATAAGGCTACCATCCATTGAAGTAACAAAAATCTCGACAATAGACTACCTTCCATAATGACAAGGCTACCATCCATTGGAATAACAAAAATATTGGCAACACACTACCTTCCATAATGACAAGGCTATCATCCCTTAGACTAACAAAAATCTCGACAACAAACTACCTTCAATAATGACAAGGCTACCATCCATTGGAATAACAAAAATATCGACAACACACTACCTTCCATAATGACAAGGCTACCATCCCTTAGAGAAACAAAAATCTCGACAACAGACTACCTTCCATAATTACTAGGCTACCATCCATTGGAGTAACAAAGATATCGACAACAAACTACCTTCCATAACAACAGGGCTACAATCCCTTATAGTAACAAAAATCACGACAAAAGACTACCTTCCATAATGAAAAGGATATCATCCATTGGAGTAACAAAGATATCGACAACATACTACCTTCCATAATGACAAGGCTACCATCCCTTAGAGTAGTAAAAATCACGACAACACACTACCTTCCATAATGAAAAGTCTAACATCCATTGGTGTAACAAAAATCTCAACAATAGAATACCTTCCGTAATGATAAGGCTACCACCCATTGGAGTAACAAAAATATCGACATCAGACTACCTTCCATAATGACTAGGATACCATCCATTAGAGTAACAAAGATATCGACAACACTCTACCTTCCATAACGACAATGCTACAATCCGTTGTAGTAACAAAAATCTCAAAAATAGACTACCTTCCACAATGACAAGGCTACCATCCATTGTAGTAACAAAAATCTCGACAATAGATTACCTTCCATAATGACAAGGCTACCATCCATTGGAGTAACAAAAATCTCGACAACAAACTACCTTCCGTAATGACAAGGCTACCATCCATTGGAATAACAAAAATATCGACAACACACTACTTTCCATAATAACACGGCTACCATCCCTTTGTGAAACAAAAATATCGACAATAGACTACCTTCCATAATGATTAGGATAAGATCCATTGGAATAACAAAGATATCGACAACAGACTATTCTCCATAACGACAAGGCTACAATACATTGTAGTAACAAAAATCTCGACAACAGACTACCTTCCATAATGACAAGGCTACCATCCATTGTAGTAACAAAAATCTCGACAATAGACTAACTTCCATAATGATAAGGCTACCATCCATTGGAGTAACAAAAACTCGACAATAGACTACCTTCCATCCATTGGAATAACAAAAATATCGGCAACACACTACCTTCCATAATGACAAGGCTATCATCCCTTAGACTAACAAAAATCTCGACAACAAACTACCTTCCATAATGACAAGGCTACCATCCATTGGAATAACAAAAATATCGACAACACACTACCTTCCATAATGACAAGGCTACCATCCCTTAGAGAAACAAAAATCTCGACAACAGACTACCTTCCATAATTACTAGGCTACCATCCATTGGAGTAACAAAGATATCGACAACAAACTACCTTCCATAACAACAGGGCTACAATCCCTTATAGTAACAAAAATCACGACAAAAGACTACCTTCCATAATGAAAAGGATATCATCCATTGGAGTAACAAAGATATCGACAACATACTACCTTCCATAATGACAAGGCTACCATCCCTTAGAGTAGTAAAAATCACGACAACACACTACCTTCCATAATGAAAAGTCTAACATCCATTGGTGTAACCAAAATCTCAACAATAGAATACCTTCCGTAATGATAAGGCTACCATCCATTGGAGTAACAAAAATCACGATAACACACTACCTTCCATAATGACAAGGCTACCATCCATTGGAATACCAAAAATATCGACAACACTCTACCTTCCATAATGACAAGGCTACCATCCCATGGAGTAACAAAAATCTCGACAACAGACTACCTTCCATAATGACTAGGATACCATCCATTAGAGTAACAAAGATATCGACAACAGACTACCTTCCATAACGACAATGCTACAATCCATTGTAGTAACAAAAATCTCAAAAATAGACTACCTTCCACAATGACAAGGCTACCATCCATTGTAGTAACAAAAATCTCGAAAATAGATTACCTTCCATAATGACAAGGTTACAATCCATTTGAGTTACGAAAATCTCGACAACAAACTACCTTTCGTAATGATAAGGCAACCATCCATTGGAATAATAAAAATATCGACAACACACTACTTTCCATAATAACAAGGCTACCATCCCTTAGTGAAACAAAAATATCGACAATAGACTACCTTCCATAATGATTAGGATAAGATCCATTGGAATAACAAAGATGTCGACAACAAACTATCTTCCATAACGACAAGGCTACAATACATTGTAGTAACAAAAATCTCGACAACAGACTACCTTCCATAATGACAAGGCTACCATCCATTGTAGTAACAAAAATCTGGACAATAGACTAACTTTCATAATGATAAGGCTACCATCCATTGAAGTAACAAAAATCTCGACAATAGACTACCTTCCATAATGACAAGGCTACCATCCATTGGAATAACAAAAATATTGGCAACACACTACCTTCCATAATGACAAGGCTATCATCCCTTAGACTAACAAAAATCTCGACAACAAACTACCTTCAATAATGACAAGGCTACCATCCATTGGAATAACAAAAATATCGACAACACACTACCTTCCATAATGACAAGGCTACCATCCCTTAGAGAAACAAAAATCTCGACAACAGACTACCTTCCATAATTACTAGGCTACCATCCATTGGAGTAACAAAGATATCGACAACAAACTACCTTCCATAACAACAGGGCTACAATTCCTTATAGTAACAAAAATCACGACAAAAGACTACCTTCCATAATGAAAAGGATATCATCCATTGGAGTAACAAAGATATCGACAACATACTACCTTCCATAATGACAAGGCTACCATCCCTTAGAGTAGTAAAAATCACGACAACACACTACCTTCCATAATGAAAAGTCTAACATCCATTGGTGTAACAAAAATCTCAACAATAGAATACCTTCCGTAATGATAAGGCTACCACCCATTGGAGTAACAAAAATATCGATAACACACTACTTTCCATAATGACAAGGCTACCATCCATTGGAATACCAAAAATATCGACAACACTCTACCTTCCATAATGACAAGGCTACCATCCAATGGAGTAAAAAAAATCTCGACAACAGACTACCTTCCATAATGACTAGGATACCATCCATTAGAGTAACAAAGATATCGACAACAGACTACCTTCCATAACGACAATGCTACAATCCATTGTAGTAACAAAAATCTCAAAAATAGACTACCTTCCACAATGACAAGGCTACCATCCATTGTAGTAACAAAAATCTCGACAATAGATTACCTTCCATAATGACAAGGCTACAATCCATTTGAGTTACGAAAATCTCGACAACAAACTACCTTTCGTAATTACAAGGCTACCATCCATTGGAATAATAAAAATATCGACAACACACTACTTTCCATAATAACAAGGCTACCATCCCTTAGTGAAACAAAAATATCGACAATAGACTACCTTCCATAATGATTAGGATAAGATCCATTGGAATAACAAAGATGTCGACAACAGACTATCTTCCATAACGACAAGGCTACAATACATTGTAGTAACAAAAATCTCGACAACAGACTACCTTCCATAATGACAAGGCTACCATCCATTGTAGTAACAAAAATCTGGACAATAGACTAACTTTCATAATGATAAGGCTACCATCCATTGGAGTAACAAAAATCTCGACAATAGACTACTTTCCATAATGACAAGGCTACCATCCATTGGAATAACAAAAATATTGGCAACACACTACCTTCCATAATGACAAGGCTATCATCCCTTAGACTAACAAAAATCTCGACAACAAACTACCTTCAATAATGACAAGCCTACCATCCATTGGAATAACAAAAATATCGACAACACACTACCTTCCATAATGACAAGGCTACATTCCCTTAGAGAAACAAAAATCTCGACAACAGACTACCTTCCTTAATGACTAGGCTACCATCCATTGGAGTAACAAAGATATCGACAACAAACTACCTTCCATAACGACAAGGCTACAATCCCTTATAGTAACAAAAATCACGACAAAATACTACCTTCCATAATGAAGAGGATACCATCCATTGGTGTAACAAAGATATCGACAACATACTACCTTCCATAATGACAAGGCTACCATCCCTTAGAGTAATAAAAATCACGACAACACACTACCTTCCATAATGACAAGTCTAACATCCATTCGTGTAACAAAAATCTCAACAATAGCATACCTTCCGTAATGATAAGGCTACCATCCAATGGAGTAACAAAAATCTCGACAACAGACTACCTTCCATAATGACTAGGATACCATCCATTAGAGTAACAAAGATATCGACAACAGACGACCTTCCATAACGACAAGGCTACAATCCATTGTAGTAACAAAAATCTCAAAAATAGACTACCTTCCACAATGACAAGGCTACCATCCATTGTAGTAACAAAAATATCGACAATAGACTACCTTCCATAATGACAAGGCTACCATCCATTTGAGTTACGAAAAATCTCGACAACAAACTACCTTCCATAATAATAAGGTTACCATCCATTGGAATAAAAAAATATCGACAACACACTACCTTCCATAATGACAAGGCTACTATCCCTTAGAGTAACAAAAATCTCGACAACAGACTACCTTCCATAGTGACTAGGCTTCCATCCATTGGAGTAACAAAGATATCGACAATAGACTACCTTCCATAACGACAAGGCTACAATCCATTGTAGTAACAAAAATCTCAAAAATAGACTACCTTCCACAATGACAAGGCTACCATCCATTGTAGTAACAAAAATATCGCCAATAGACTACCTTCCATAATGACAAGGCTACCATCCATTTGAGTTACGAAAAATCTCGACAACAAACTACCTTCCATAATAATAAGGTTACCATCCATTGGAATAAAAAAATATCGACAACACACTACCTTCCATAATGACAAGGCTACTATCCCTTAGAGTAACAAAAATCTCGACAAAAGACTATCTTCCATAGTGACTAGGCTTCCATCCATTGGAGTAACAAAGATATCGACAATAGACTACCTTCCATAACGACAAGGCTACAATCCATTGTAGTAACAAAAATCTCGACAATAGACTACCTTCCATAATGACAAGGCTACCATCCATTGGAATAACAAAAATATTGGCAACACACTACCTTCCATAATGACAAGGCTATCATCCCTTAGACTAACAAAAATCTCGACAACAAACTACCTTCAATAATGACAAGGCTACCATCCATTGGAATAACAAAAATATCGACAACACACTACCTTCCATAATGACAAGGCTACCATCCCTTAGAGAAACAAAAATCTCGACAACAGACTACCTTCCATAATTACTAGGCTACCATCCATTGGAGTAACAAAGATATCGACAACAAACTACCTTCCATAACAACAGGGCTACAATCCCTTATAGTAACAAAAATTACGACAAAAGACTACCTTCCATAATGAAAAGGATATCATCCATTGGAGTAACAAAGATATCGACAACATACTACCTTCCATAATGACAAGGCTACCATCCCTTAGAGTAGTAAAAATCACGACAACACACTACCTTCCATAATGAAAAGTCTAACATCCATTGGTGTAACAAAAATCTCAACAATAGAATACCTTCCGTAATGATAAGGCTACCACCCATTGGAGTAACAAAAATATCGATAACACACTACTTTCCATAATGACAAGGCTACCATCCATTGGAATACCAAAAATATCGACAACACTCTACCTTCCATAATGACAAGGCTACCATCCAATGGAGTAACAAAAATCTCGACAACAGACTACCTTCCATAATGACTAGGATACCATCCATTAGAGTAACAAAGATATCGACAACAGACTACCTTCCATAACGACAATGCTACAATCCATTGTAGTAACAAAAATCTCAAAAATAGACTACCTTCCACAATGACAAGGCTACCATCCATTGTAGTAACAAAAATCTCGACAATAGATTACCTTCCATAATGACAAGGCTACAATCCATTTGAGTTACGAAAATCTCGACAACAAACTACCTTTCGTAATGACAAGGCTACCATCCATTGGAATAATAAAAATATCGACAACACACTACTTTCCATAAAAACAAGGCTACCATCCCTTAGTGAAACAAAAATATCGACAATAGACTACCTTCCATAATGATTAGGATAAGATCCATTGGAATAACAAAGATGTCGACAACAGACTATCTTCCATAACGACAAGGCTACAATACATTGTAGTAACAAAAATCTCGACAACAGACTACCTTCCATAATGACAAGGCTACCATCCATTGTAGTAACAAAAATCTGGACAATAGACTAACTTTCATAATGATAAGGCTACCATCCATTGGAGTAACAAAAATCTCGACAATAGACTACTTTCCATAATGACAAGGCTACCATCCATTGGAATAACAAAAATATTGGCAACACACTACCTTCCATAATGACAAGGCTATCATCCCTTAGACTAACAAAAATCTCGACAACAAACTACCTTCAATAATGACAAGCCTACCATCCATTGGAATAACAAAAATATCGACAACACACTACCTTCCATAATGACAAGGCTACATTCCCTTAGAGAAACAAAAATCTCGACAACAGACTACCTTCCTTAATTACTAGGCTACCATCCATTGGAGTAACAAAGATATCGACAACAAACTACCTTCCATAACGACAAGGCTACAATCCCTTATAGTAACAAAAATCACGACAAAATACTACCTTCCATAATGAAAAGGATACCATCCATTGGTGTAACAAAGATATCGACAACATACTACCTTCCATAATGACAAGGCTACCATCCCTTAGAGTAATAAAAATCACGACAACACACTACCTTCCATAATGACAAGTCTAACATCCATTCGTGTAACAAAAATCTCAACAATAGCATACCTTCCGTAATGATAAGGCTACCATCCAATGGAGTAACAAAAATCTAGACAACAGACTACCTTCCATAATGACTAGGATACCATCCATTAGAGTAACAAAGATATCGACAATAGACGACCTTCCATAACGACAAGGCTACAATCCATTGTAGTAACAAAAATCTCAAAATAGACTACCTTCCACAATGACAAGGCTACCATCCATTGTAGTAACAAAAATATCGACAATAGACTACCTTCCATAATGACAAGGCTACCATCCATTTGAGTTACGAAAAATCTCGACAACAAACTACCTTCCATAATAATAAGGTTACCATCCATTGGAATAAAAAAATATCGACAACACACTACCTTCCATAATGACAAGGCTACTATCCCTTAGAGTAACAAAAATCTCGACAACAGACTACCTTCCATAGTGACTAGGCTTCCATCCATTGGAGTAACAAAGATATCGACAATAGACTACCTTCCATAACGACAAGGCTACAATCCATTGTAGTAACAAAAATCTCAAAAATAGACTACCTTCCACAATGACAAGGCTACCATCCATTGTAGTAACAAAAATATCGACAATAGACTACCTTCCATAATGACAAGGCTACCATCCATTTGAGTTACGAAAAATCTCGACAACAAACTACCTTCCATAATAATAAGGTTACCATCCATTGGAATAAAAAAATATCGACAACACACTACCTTCCATAATGACAAGGCTACTATCCCTTAGAGTAACAAAAATCTCGACAAAAGACTATCTTCCATAGTGACTAGGCTTCCATCCATTGGAGTAACAAAGATATCGACAATAGACTACCTTCCATAACGACAAGGCTACAATCCATTGTAGTAACAAAAATCTCGACAATAGAGTACCTTCCATAATGACAAGGCTACAATCCTTAGGAGTATAAGAAATCTCGACAATAGACTACCTTCCATAATGACAAGGCTACCATCCATTGGAGTAACTAAAATCTCAACACTAGACTACCTTCCATAATGACTAGGCTACCATCCATTGGAGTAACAAAGATATCGACAACAAGCTACCTTCCATAACGACAAGGCTGCAATCCATTGTAGTAACAAAAATCTCGACAACAGACTACCTTCCATAATGACAAGACTACCATCCATTGTAGTAATAAAAATCTAGACAATAGAATACCTTCCATAATGACAAGGCTACCAACCATTGGAGTAACAAAAATCCAGACAACAAACTACCTTCCATAATGACAAGGCTACCATCCCTTAGAGAAACAAAAATCTTGACAACAGACTACCTTCCATAATGACTAGGCTACCATCCATTGGAGTAACAAAGATATCGACAACAGACTACCTTCCATAATGATTAGGCTACCATCCATTGGAGAAACAAAAATCTCGACAATAGACTACCTTCCATAATGACTAGGCTACCATCCATTGGAGTAACAAAGATATCGACAACAAGCTACCTTCCATAACGACAAGGCTATAATCCATTGTAGTAACAAAAATCTCGACAACAGACTACCTTCCATAATGACAAGGCTACCATCCATTGGAGTAACAAAAATCTCGACAACAAACTACTTTCCATAATGACAAGGCTACCATCCATTGGAATAACAAAAATATCGACAACACCCTACCTTCCATAATGACAAGGCTACCATCCCTTAGAGAAACAAAAATCTCGACAACAGACTACCTTCCATAATGACTAGGCTACCATCCATTGGAGTAACAAAGATATCGACAACAAACTACCTTCCATAATGTCAAGGCTACAATTCCTTAGAGTAACAAAAATCATGACAAAAGACTACCTTCCATAATGAAAAGGCTACCATCCATTGGAGTAACAAAGATATCAACAACATACTACCTTCCATAATGACAAGGCTACCATCCCTTAGAGTAATAAAAATCACGACAACACACTACCTTCCATAATGACATGTCTAACATCCATTGGTGTAAAAAAAATCCCAACAATAGAATAACTTCCATAATGACAACGATACCATCCATTGGAGTAACAAAAATCACGACAACAAACTACCTTCCATAATGATAAGCCTACCATCCATTGGAATAACAAAAATATCGACAACACTCTACCTTCCATAATGACAAGGCTACCATCCAATGGAGTAACAAAAATCTCGACAATAGACTACCTTCCACAATTACTAGGATACCATCCATTGGAGTAACAAAGATATCGACAATAGACTACCTTCCATAACGACAAGGCTACCATCCATTGTAGTAACAAAAATATCGACAATAGACTACCTTGCATAATGACAAGGCTACCATCCATTGGAGTAACGAAAATCTCGACAACAGACTACCTTCCATAATGACAAGGCTACCATCCATTGGAATAAAAAATATCGACAACACACTACCTTCCATAATGACAAGGCTACCATCCCTTAGAGTAACAAAAATCTCGAAAATAGACTACCTTCCATAGTGACTAGGCTTCAATCCATTGGAGTATCAAAGATATCGACAACAGACTACCTTCCATAACGACAAGGCTACAATCCATTGTAGTAACAAAAATCTCGAAAATAGAGTACCTTCCATAATGACAAGGCTAAAATCCTTTGGAGTATAAGAAATCTCGACAATAGACTACCTTCCATAATGACAAGGCTACCATTCATTGGAGTAACTAAAATCTCGACAACAAACTACCTTCCATAATAACTAGGCTACCATCCATTGGAGTAACAAAGATATCGACAACAGACTACCTTCCATAACGACAAGGCTACAATCCATTGTAGTAACAAAAATCTCGATAACAGACTACCTTCCATAATGACAAGACTTCCATTCATTGTAGTAACAAAAATCTCGACAATAGACTACCTTCCATAATGACAAGGATACCATCCATTGGAGTAAGAAAAATCTCGACAACAAACCACCTTCCATAATGACAAGGCTACCATCCATTGGAGTAACAAAGATATCGACAACAAACTACCTTCCATAATGAAAAGGCTACCATCCATTGGAGTAACAATGATATCGACAACATACTACCTTCCATAATGACAAGGCTACCATCCCTTAGAGTAATAAAAATCACGACAACACACTACCTTCCATAATGACAAGTCTAACATCCATTGGTGTAACAAAAATATCAACAATAGAATACCTTCCATAATGATAAGGCTACCATCCATTGGAGTAACAAAAATCACGACAACAGACTACCTTCCATAATGACAAGGCTACCATCCATTGGAATAACAAAAATATCGACAACACTCTACCTTCCATAATGACAAGGCTACAATTCAATGGAGTAACAAAAACCTCGACAACAGACTACCATCCATAATGACTAGGATACCATCCATTGGAGTAACAAAGATATCGACAACAGACTACCTTCCATAACGACAATGCTATAATCAATTGTAGTAACAAAAATATCGAAAACAGACTACCTTCCACAATGACAAGGCTACCATCCATTGTAGTAACAAAAATATCGACAATAGACTACCTTCTATAAAGACAAGGCTACCATCCATTAGAGTAACGAAAATTTCGACAACAGACTACCTTCCAGAATGACAAGGCTACCATCCATTGGAATAAAAAAAATATCGACAACACACTACCTTCCATAATGACAAGGTTACCATCCCTTAGAGTAACAAAAATCTCGACAACAGACTACCTTCCATAATGACTAGGCTACCATCCTTTGGAGTAACAAAAATCTCGACAATAGACTACCTTCCATAATGACTAGGATACCATCCATTGGAGTAAGAAAAATCTCGACAACAAACTACCTTCCATAATGACAAGGCTACCATCCATTGGAGTAACAAAGATATCGACAACAAACTAACTTCCATAACGACAAGGCTACAATCCCTTAGCGTAACAAAAATCATGACAATAGACTACCTTCCATAATGACAAGGCTACCATCCATTGGAGTAACTAAAATCTCGACAACAGACTACCTTCCATAATAACTAGGCTACCATCCATTGGAGTAACAAACATATCGACAACAGACTACCTTCCATAACGACAAGGCTACAATCCATTGTAGTAACAAAAATCTCGAGAACAGACTACCTTCCATAATGACAAGACTTCCATTCATTGTAGTAACAAAAATCTCGACAATAGACTACCTTCCATAATGACAAGGATACCATCCATTGGAGTAAGAAAAATCTCGACAACAAACTACCTTCCATAATGACAAGGCTACCATCCATTGGAGTAACAAAGATATCGACAACAAAGTAACTTCCATAACGACAAGGCTACAATCCCTTGGAGTAAAAAAATCATGACAAAAGATTACCTTCCATAATGAAAAGGCTACCATCCATTGGAGTAACAATGATATCGACAACATACTACCTTCCATAATGACAAGGCTACCATCCCTTAGAGTAATAAAAATCACGACAACACACTACCTTCCATAATGACAAGTCATACATCCATTGGTGTAACAAAAATATCAACAATAGAATACCTTCCATAATGATAAGGCTACCATCCATTGGAGTAACAAAAATCACGACAACAGACTACCTTCCATAATGACAAGGCTACCATCCATTGGAATAACAAAAATATCGACAACACTCTACCTTCCATAATGACAAGGCTACAATTCAATGGAGTAACAAAAACCTCGACAACAGACTACCATCCATAATGACTAGGATACCATCCATTGGAGTAACAAAGATATCGACAACAGACTACCTTCCATAACGACAATGCTATAATCAATTGTAGTAACAAAAATATCGAAAACAGACTACCTTCCACAATGACAAGGCTACCATCCATTGTAGTAACAAAAATATCGACAATAGACTACCTTCTATAAAGACAAGGCTACCATCCATTAGAGTAACGAAAATTTCGACAACAGACTACCTTCCAGAATGACAAGGCTACCATCCATTGGAATAAAAAAAATATCGACAACACACTACCTTCCATAATGACAAGGTTACCATCCCTTAGAGTAACAAAAATCTCGACAACAGACTACCTTCCATAATGACTAGGCTACCATCCTTTGGAGTAACAAAAATCTCGACAATAGACTACCTTCCATAATGACTAGGATACCATCCATTGGAGTAAGAAAAATCTCGACAACAAACTACCTTCCATAATGACAAGGCTACCATCCATTGGAGTAACAAAGATATCGACAACAAACTAACTTCCATAACGACAAGGCTACAATCCCTTAGCGTAACAAAAATCATGACAATAGACTACCTTCCATAATGACAAGGCTACCATCCATTGGAGTAACTAAAATCTCGACAACAGACTACCTTCCATAATAACTAGGCTACCATCCATTGGAGTAACAAACATATCGACAACAGACTACCTTCCATAACGACAAGGCTACAATCCATTGTAGTAACAAAAATCTCGAGAACAGACTACCTTCCATAATGACAAGACTTCCATTCATTGTAGTAACAAAAATCTCGACAATAGACTACCTTCCATAATGACAAGGATACCATCCATTGGAGTAAGAAAAATCTCGACAACAAACTACCTTCCATAATGACAAGGCTACCATCCATTGGAGTAACAAAGATATCGACAACAAAGTAACTTCCATAACGACAAGGCTACAATCCCTTGGAGTAAAAAAATCATGACAAAAGATTACCTTCCATAATGAAAAGGCTACCATCCATTGGAGTAACAATGATATCGACAACATACTACCTTCCATAATGACAAGGCTACCATCCCTTAGAGTAATAAAAATCACGACAACACACTACCTTCCATAATGACAAGTCTAACATCCATTGGTGTAACAAAAATATCAACAATAGAATACCTTCCATAATGATAAGGCTACCATCCATTGGAGTAACAAAAATCACGACAACAGACTACCTTCCATAATGACAAGGCTACCATCCATTGGAATAACAAAAATATCGACAACACTCTACCTTCCATAATGACAAGGCTACCATTCAATGGAGTAACAAAAACCTCGACAACAGTCTACCATCCATAATGACTAGGATACCATCCATTGGAGTAACAAAGATATCGACAATAGACTACCTTCCATAACGACAATGCTACAATCAATTGTAGTAACAAAAATATCGAAAATAGACTACCTTCCACAATGACAAGGCTACCATCCATTGTAGTAACAAAAATATCGACAATAGACTACCTTCTATAATGACAAGGCTACCATCCATTAGAGTAACGAAAATCTCGACAACAGACTACCTTCCAGAATGACAAGGCTACCATCCATTGGAATAAAAAAAATATCGACAACACAATACCTTCCATAATGACAAGGCTACCATCCCTTAGAGTAACAAAAATCTCGACAACACACTACCTTCCATAATGACTAGGCTACCATCCATTGGAGTAACAAAAATCTTGACAATAGACTACCTTCCATAATGACTAGGATACCATCCATTGGAGTAAGAAAAATCTCGACAACAAACTACCTTCCATAACGACAAGGCTACAATCCCTTAGAGTAACAAATATCATGACAAAAGACTACCTTCCATAATGAAAAGGCTAAATCCATTTTAGTTTTAAAAATCTCAACAACAGACAACTTTCGATGATGAAAGGCTACCATCAATTGTAGTGACAAAAATCTCGACAATATACTACCTTCTATAAAGACAAGGCTACCATCCATTAGAATAACAAAAATCTCGACAATAGACTACCTTCCATAATGACAAGGCTACAATCTATTATAGTAACGAAAATCTCGACGAGAGACTACCTTTCATAATGACAAGGCTACCATTCATTGGAGTAACAAAAATCTCAACAATAGAATACCTTCCATAATGACAAGGCTACCATCCATTGGAGTAACAAAAATCACGACAACAAACTACCTTCCATAATGACAAGGCTACCATCCATTGGAATAAAAAAAAATATCGACAACACACTACCTTCCATAATCACAAGGCTACCATCCCTTAGACTAACAAAAATCTCGACAACAGACTACCTTCCATAACGTCAAGGCTACAATCCATTATAGTAACAAAAATCTCGACAATAGACTGCCTTCCATAATGATAAGGCTACCATCCATTAGAGTAACAAAAATCTCGACAACAGACAACCTTCCAAAATGACAAGGCTACCATCCATTGGAATAACAAAAATATTGGCAACACACTACCTTCCATAATGACAAGGATACCATCCCTTAGACTAACAAAAATCTCGACAACACACTACCTTCCATAATGACTAGGCTACCATCCATTGCAGTAACAAAGATATCGACAATAGACCCTTCCATAACGACAAGGCTACAATCCACTATTGTAACAAAAATCTCGACAACAGACTACCTTCCATAATTACAAGCCTACCATCCATTATAGTAACAAAAATCTCGACAATAGACTACCTTCTATGATGACAAGGCTACCATCCATTGGAGTAACAAAAATCTCGACACCAGACTACCTTCCATAATGACAAGGCTATCATCAATTGGAATAACAAAAATATCGGCAACACACTACCTTCCATAATGACAAGGCTACCATCCCTTAAACTAACAAAAATCTCGACAACAGACTACCTTCCATAATGACTACGCTACCATCCATTGGAGTAACAAAGATATCGACAACAGACTAGCTTCTATAACGTCAAGGCTACAATCCATTATAGTAACAAAAATCTCGACAATAGACTGCCTTCCATAATGATAAGGCTACCATCCATTGGAGTAACAAAAATCTCGACTACAGACTACCTTCCAAAATGACAAGGCTACCATCCATTGGAATAACAAAAATATCGGCAACATACTACCTTCCATAATGACAAGGCTACCATCCCTCAGACTAACAAAAATCTCGACAACACAAAACCTTCTATAATGACTAGGCTACCATCCATTGTAGTAACAAAAATCTTTACAACAGACTACCTTCCATAATGACATGACTACCATCCATTGTAGTAACAAAAATCTTGACAAAAGACTACCTTCCATAATGACAAGGCTACCATCCATTGGAGTAACAAAAATATCGACAATAACCTACCTTCCATAATGATAAGGCTACCATCCATTGGAATAACAAAAATATCGACAACACACTACTTTCCATAATAACAAGGCTACCATCCCTTAGAGAAACAAAAATCTCGACAACAGACTATCTTCCATAATGAATAGGATACCATCCATTGGAATAACAAAGATATCGACAACAGACTACCTTCCATAACGACAAGGCTACAATCCATTGTAGTTACAAAAATCTCGAAAACAGACTACCTTCCATAATGACAAGGCTACCATCCATTGGAGTAACAAAAATCTCGACAATAAACTACCTTCCATAATGATAAGGCTACCATCCATTGGAATAACAAAAATATCGACAACACACTACTTTTAATAATAACAAGGCTATGATCCCTTAGAGAAACAAAAATATCGACAACAGACTATCTTCCATAATGAATAGGATACCATCCATTGGAATAACAAAGATATCGACAACAGACTACCATCCATAACGACAAGCCTACAATCCATTATAGTTACAAAGATCTCGACAACAGACTACCTTACATAATGACAAGGCTACCATCCATTGTATTAACAAAAATCTCCACAATAGACTACCTTCCATAATGCGACGGCTACCATCCATTGGAGTAACAAAAATCTCGACAACAGACTACCTTCCATAATGACAAGGCTACCATCCATTGAAATAACAAAAATATCGGCAACACACTACCTTCCATAATGACAAGGCTACCATCCCTTAGACTAACAAAAATCTCGACAACAGACTACCTTCCATAATGACTAGGCTACCATCCATTGGAGTAACAAAGATATCGACAATAGACTACCTTCCATAACGTCAAGGCTAGAATCCATTATAGTAACAAAAATCTCGACAATAGACTGCCTTCCATAATGATAAGGCTACCATTCATTGGAGTAACAAAAATCTCGACAACAGACTACCTTCCAAAATGACAAGGCTACCATCCATTGGAATAACAAAAATATTGGCAACACACTACCTTCCATAATGACAAGGATACCATCCCTTATACTAACAAAAATCTCGACAACACACTACCTTCCATAATGACTAGGCTACCATCCATTTCAGTAACAAAGATATCGACAATAGAGTACCTTCCATAATGATAAGGCTACCATCCATTGGAGTAACAAAAATCTCGACAACAAACTACCTTCCATAATGATAAGGCTACAATCCATTGGAATAACAAAAATATCGACAACACACTACTTTCCATAATAACAAGGCTACCATCCCTAAGAGAAACAAAAATCTCGACAACAGACTATCTTCCATAATGACTAGGATACCATCCATTGGAATGACAAAGATATCGACAACAGACTACCTTCCATAACGACAAGGCTACAATCCATTGTAGTTACAAAAATCTCGACAACAGACTACCTTCCATAATGACAAGACTACCATCCATTGTAGTAACAAAAATCTCGACAATAGACAACCTTCCAAAATGACAAGGCTACCATCCATTGGAATAACAAAAATATTGGCAACACACTACCTTCCATAATGATAAGGCTACCATCCATTGGAATAACAAAAATATCGACAACACACTACCTTCCATAATGACAAGGCTACCATCGCTTAGACTAACAAAAATCTCGACAACAGACTACCTTCCATAATGACTAGGCTACCATCCATTGGAGTAACAAAGATATCGAGAACAGACTACCTTTCATAACATCAAGGCTACAATCTATTATAGTAACAAAAATCTCGACAATAGACTGCCTTCCATAATGATAAGGCTACCATCCATTGGAGTAACAAAAATCTTGACAACAGACTACCTTCCAAAATGACAAGGCTACCATCCATTGGAATAACAAAAATATCGGCAACACACTACCTTCCATAATGACAAGGCTACCATCCCTTAGACTAACAAAAATATCGGCAACACACTACCTTCCATAATGACTAGGACACCATCCATTGGAATAAGAAAGATATCGACAACAGACTACCATCCATAACGACAAGGCTACAATCCATTGTAGTAACAAAAATCTCGACAACAGACAACCTTCCATAATGAAAAGGCTTCCATCCATTGTAGTAACAAAAATCTCAACAATAGACTACCTTCTATGATGACAAGGCTAACATCCATTGGAGTAACTAAAATCGCGACAACAGACTACCTTCCATAATGACAAGGCTATCATCCATTGGAATAACAAAAATATCCACAACACACTACCTTCCATAATGACAAGGCTACCATCCCTTAGAGTAACAAAAATCTTGACAATAGACAACCTTCCATAATGACTAGGCTACCATCCATTGGAGTAACGAGGATATCGACAATAGACTACCTTCCATAATGACAAGGCTACAGTCCATTGTAGTAACAAAAATCTTGACAATAGACTACCTTCCATAATGACAAGGCTACAATCCTTTGGAGTATAAAAAATCTGGACAATAGACAACCTTTCATAATGACAAGTCTACCATCCATTGGACTAACAAAAATCTCGACAACATACTACCTTCCATAAAGACTAGGCTACCATCCATTGCAGTAACAAAGATATCGACAATAGACTACCTTCCATAACGACAAGGCTACAATCCATTGTAGTAACAAAAATCTCGACAACAGACTACCTTCCATAATGACAAGACTACCATCTATTGTAGTAACAAAAATCTCGACAATAGACTACCTTCCATAATGACAAGGCTACCATCCATTGGAGTAACAAAAATCTCGACAACAAACTACCTTCCATATTGATAAGGCTACCATCCATTGGAATAACAAGAATATCGACAACACACTAATTTCCATAATAACAAGGCTACCATCCCTTAGAGAAACAAAAATCTCGACAACAGACTACCTTCCATAATGACCAGGCTACCATCAATTGTAGTAACAAAAATCTCGACAACAGACTACCTTCCATAACAACAAGGCTACAATCCATTATAGTAACAAAAATCTCGACAATAGACTGCCTTCCATAATGATAAGGCTACCATCCATTGGAGTAACAAAAATCTTGACAACAGACTACCTTCCAAAATGACAAGGCTACCATTCATTGGAATAACAAAAATATCGGCAACACACTACCTTCCATAATGACAAGGCTACCATCCCTTAGACTAACAAAAATATCGGCAACACACTACCTTCCATAATGACTAGGACACCATCCATTAGAATAACAAAGATATCGACAACGGACTACCATCCATAACGACAAGGCTACAATCCATTGTAGTAACAAAAATCTCGACAACAGACAACCTTCCATAATGAAAAGGCTTCCATCTATTGTAGTAACAAAAATCTCGACAATAGACTACCTTCCATAATGACAAGGCTACCATCCATTGGAGTAACAAAAATCTCGACAACAAACTGGCTTCCATATTGATAAGGCTACCATCCATTGGAATAACAAAAATATCGACAACACACTAGTTTCCATAATAACAAGGCTACCATCCCTTAGAGAAACAAAAATCTCGACAACAGACTACCTTCCATAATGACCAGGCTACCATCAATTGTAGTAACAAAAATCTCGACAACAGACTACCTTTCATAACATCAAGGCTACAATCTATTATAGTAACAAAAATCTCGACAATAGACTGCCTTCCATAATGATAAGGCTACCATCCATTGGAGTAACAAAAATCTTGACAACAGACTACCTTCCAAAATGACAAGGCTACCATCCATTGGAATAACAAAAATATCGGCAACACACTACCTTCCATAATGACAAGGCTACCATCCCTTAGACTAACAAAAATATCGGTAACACACTACCTTCCATAATGACTAGGACACCATCCATTGGAATAACAAAGATATCGACAACAGACTACCATCCATAACGACAAGGCTACAATCCATTGTAGTAACAAAAATCTCGACAACAGACAACCTTCCATAATGAAAAGGCTTCCATCCATTGTAGTAACAAAAATCTCAACAATAGACTACCTTCTATGATGACAAGGCTAACATCCATTGGAGTAACAAAAATCGCGACAACAGACTACCTTCCATAATGACTAGGCTACCATCCATTGGAGTAACGAGGATATCGACAATAGACTACCTTCCATAATGACAAGGCTACAGTCCATTGTAGTAACAAAAATCTTGACAATAGACTACCTTCCATAATGACAAGGCTACAATCCTTTGGAGTATAAAAAATCTGGACAATAGACAACCTTTCATAATGACAAGTCTACCATCCATTGGACTAACAAAAATCTCGACAACATACTACCTTCCATAAAGACTAGGCTACCATCCATTGCAGTAACAAAGATATCGACAATAGACTACCTTCCATAACGACAAGGCTACAATCCATTGTAGTAACAAAAATCTCGACAACAGACTACCTTCCATAATGACAAGACTACCATCTATTGTAGTAACAAAAATCTCGACAATAGACTACCTTCCATAATGACAAGGCTACCATCCATTGGAGTAACAAAAATCTCGACAACAAACTACCTTCCATATTGATAAGGCTACCATCCATTGGAATAACAAAAATATCGACAACACACTACTTTCCATAATAACAAGGCTACCATCCCTTAGAGAAACAAAAATCTCGACAACAGACTACCTTCCATAATGACCAGGCTACCATCAATTGTAGTAACAAAAATCTCGACAACAGACTACCTTCCATAACAACAAGGCTACAATCCATTGTAGTTACAAAAATCTCGACAAAAGACTACCTTCCATAATGATAAGACTACCATCCATTGGAGTAACAAAAATCTCGACAATAGACTACCTTCCATAATGACAAGGCTACCATCCATTGGAGTAACAAAAATCTCGACAACAAACTACCTTCCATAATGATAAGGCTACCATCCATTGGAATAAAAAAAATATCGACAACACACTACTTTTCATAATAACAAGGCTACCATCCCTTAGAGAAACAAAAATCTCGACAACAAACTATCTTCCATAAAGACTAGGATACCATCCATTGGAATAACAAAGATATCGACAACAGACTACCTTCCATAACGACAAGGCTACAATCCATTGTAGTTACAAAAATCTCGACAACAGACTACCTTCCATAATGGCAAGGCTACCATCCATTGTAGTAACAAAAATCTCGACAATAGACTACCTTCCATAATGATAAGGCTACCATCCATTGGAGTAACAAAAATCTCGACAATAGACTACCTTCCATAATGAAAAGGCTACCATCCATTGAAATAACAAAAATATCGGCAACACACTACCTTCCATAATGACAAGGCTACCATCCCTTAGACTAACAAAAATCTCGACAACAGACTACCTTCCATAATGACTAGTCTACCATCCATTGGAGTAACAAAGATATCGACAACAGACTACCTTCCATAACGTCAAGGCTACAATCCATTATAGTAACAAAAATCTTGACAATAGACTTCCTTGCATAATGATAAGGCTACCATCCATTGGAGTAACAAAAATCTCGACAATAGACTACCTTCCAAAATGACAAGGCTACCATCCATTGGAATAACAAAAATATCGGCAACACACTACCTTCCATAATGACAAGGCTACCATCCCTTAGACTAACAAAAATATCGACAACAGACTACCTTCCAAAATGACTAGGACACCATCCATTGGAATAACAAAGATATCGACAACAGACTAGCATCCATAAAGACAAGGCTACAATCCAATGTAGTAACAAAAATCTCGACAACAGACTACCTTCCATAATCAAAAGGCTTCCATCCATTTTAGTAACAAAAATCTCGACAATAGACTACCTACTATGATGACAAGGCTACCATCCATTGGAGTAACAAAAATCTCGACAACAGACTACCTTCCATAATGACAAGGCTACCATCCATTGGAATAACAAAAATATCCACAACACACTACCTTCCATAATGTAGGCTACCATCCATTGGAGTAACGAAGATATCGACAACAGACTACCTTCCATAATGACAAGGCTACAATCCATTGTAGTAACAAAAAACTCGACAATAGACTACCTTCCATAATGACAAGGCTACAATCCTTTGGAGTATAAAAAATCTTGACAATAGACTACCTTTCATAATGACAAGTCTACCATCCATTGGAGTAACTAAAATCTCGACAACAGACTACCTTCCATAAAGACTAAGCTACCATCCATTGGAGTAACAAAGATATCGACAACAATCTACCTTCCATAACGACAAGGCTACAATCCATTGTAGTAACAAAAATCTCGACAACAGACTACCTTCCATAATGACAAGACTACCATCCATTGTAGTAACAAAAATCTCGACAACAGACTACCTTCCGTAATGACAAGGCTACCATCCATTGGAGTAACAAAAATCTCGACAACACATTACTTTCCATAATAACAAGGCTACCATCCATTATAGAAACAAAAATCTCGACAATAGACTACCTTCCATAATGACTAGGATACCATCCATTAGAATAAAAAATATATCGACAACAAACTATCTTCCATAACGACAAGGCTACAATACATTGTAGTAACAAAAATCTCGACAACAGACTACCTTCCATAATCACAAGGCTACCATCCATTGTAGTAACAAAAATCTCGACAATAGACTAACTTCCATAATGATAAGGCTACCATCCATTGGAGTAACAAAAATCTCGACAACAGACTACCTTCCATAATGATAAGGCTACCATCCATTGGAATAACAAAAATATCGGCAACACACTACCTTCCATAATGACAAGGCTATCATCCCTTAGACTAACAAAAATATCGACAACAGACTACCTTCCATAATGACTAGGCTACCATCCATTGGAGTAACAAAGATATCGACAACAGACTACCTTCCATAACGTCAAGGCTACAATCTATTGTAGTAACCAAAATATCGACAATAGACTACCTTCCATAATGACAAGGATACCATCCATTGTAGTAATAAAAATATCGACAATAGACTACCTTCCATGATGACATGGCTACCATCCATTGGAGTAACAAAAATCTCGACAACAGACTACCTTCCATAAAGACAAAGCTACCATCCTTTGGAATAACAAAAATATCGACAACACACTACCTTCCATAATGACAAGGCTACCATCCCTTAGAGTAACAAATATCTAGACAACAGACTACCTTCCATAATGACTAGGTTACCATCCAATGGAGTAACAAAGATATCGACAATATACTACCTTCCATAACGACAAGGCTACAATCCGTTGTAGTAACAAAAATCTCGACAATAGACTACCTTCCATAATGACAACGCTACCATCCATTGCAGTAACAAAAATCTCGAAAATAGACTAGCTTCCATAATGATAAGGCAACCATCCATTGGAGTAACAAAAATCTCGACAACAGAGTACCTTCCTTAATGACAAGGCTACCATCCATTGGAATAACAAAAATATCGACAACACACTACTTTCCATAATAACAAGGCTACCATCCCTTAGAGAAACAAAAATCTCGACAATAGACTACCTTCCATAATGACTAGGATACCATCCATTGGAATAAAAAAGATATCGACAATAGACTATCTTCCATAACGACAAGGCTATAATACATTGTAGTAACAAAAATCTCGACAACAGACTACCTTCCATAATGACAAGGCTACCATCCATTGTAGTAACAAAAATCTCGACAATAGACTAACTTCCATAATGATAAGGCTACCATCCATTGGAGTAACAAAAACCTCCACAACAGACTACCTTCCATAATGATAAGGCTACCATCAATTGGAATAACAAAAATATCGGCAACACACTACCTTCCATAATGACAAGGCTATCATCCCTTAGACTAACAAAAATATCGACAACAGACTACCTTCCATAATGACTAGGCTACCATCCATTGGAGTAACAAAGATATCGACAATAGAATACCTTCCATAACGACATGGCTACAATCCATTGGAGTAACAAAAATCTCGACAACAGACTACCTTCCATAAAGACAAAGCTACCATCCTTTGGAATAACAAAAATATCGACAACACACTACCTTCCATAATGACAAGGCTACCATCCCTTAGAGTAACAAATATCTAGACAACAGACTACCTTCCATAATGACTAGGTTACCATCCAATGGAGTAACAAAGATATCGACAATATACTACCTTCCATAACGACAAGGCTACAATCCGTTGTAGTAACAAAAATCTCGACAATAGACTACCTTCCATAATGACAACGCTACCATCCATTGCAGTAACAAAAATCTCGAAAATAGACTAGCTTCCATAATGATAAGGCAACCATCCATTGGAGTAACAAAAATCTCGACAACAGAGTACCTTCCTTAATGACAAGGCTACCATCCATTGGAATAACAAAAATATCGACAACACACTACTTTCCATAATAACAAGGCTACCATCCCTTAGAGAAACAAAAATCTCGACAATAGACTACCTTCCATAATGACTAGGATACCATCCATTGGAATAAAAAAGATATCGACAATAGACTATCTTCCATAACGACAAGGCTATAATACATTGTAGTAACAAAAATCTCGACAACAGACTACCTTCCATAATGACAAGGCTACCATCCATTGTAGTAACAAAAATCTCGACAATAGACTAACTTCCATAATGATAAGGCTACCATCCATTGGAGTAACAAAAACCTCCACAACAGACTACCTTCCATAATGATAAGGCTACCATCAATTGGAATAACAAAAATATCGGCAACACACTACCTTCCATAATGACAAGGCTATCATCCCTTAGACTAACAAAAATATCGACAACAGACTACCTTCCATAATGACTAGGCTACCATCCATTGGAGTAACAAAGATATCGACAATAGAATACCTTCCATAACGACATGGCTACAATCCATTGTAGTAACAAAAATCTCGACAACAGACTACCTTCCATAATGACAACGCTACCATCCATTGCAATAACAAAAATCTCGACAATAGACTACCTTCCATAATGATAAGGCTAACATCCATTGGAGTAACAAAAATCTCGACAATAGACTACCTTCAATAATGACTAGGCTACCATCCATTGGAGTTACAAAGATATCGACAACAGACTACCTTCCATAACGACTACGCTACCATCCATTGGAGTAACAAAGATATCCACAACAGACTACCTTCTATAACGACAAGGCTATAATCCATTGTAGTAACAAAAATATCGACAATAGACTACCTTCCATAATGACAAGGATACCATCCATTGTAGTAACAAAAATCTCGACAATAGACTACCTTCCATGATGACAAGGCTACCATCCATTGGAGTAACAAAAATCTCATCAACAGACTACCTTCCATAAAGACAAGGCTACCATCCATTGGAATAACAAAAATATCGACAACACACTACTTTCAATAATTAGAAGGCTACCATCCCTTAGAGAAACAAAAATCTCGACAATAGACTATCTTCCATAATGACTAGGATACCATCCATTGGAATAACAAAGATATCGACAACAGACTACCTTCCATAACGACAAGGCTACAATCCATTATAGTTACAAAAATCTCGACAAATAGACTACCTTCCATAATGACAAGGCTACCATCCATTGTAGTTACAAAAATATCGACAAATAGACTACCTTCCATAATGATAAAGCTACCATCAATTGTTGTAACAAAAATCTCGACAACAGACTACCTTCCAAAATGACAAGGCTACCATCTATTAGAATAACAAAAATATCGGCAACACACTACCTTCCATAATGACAAGGCTACCATCCCTTAGACTAACAAAAATCTCGACAACAGACTACCTTCCAAAATGACTAGGACACCATCCATTGGAATAACAAAGATATCGACAACAGACTACCATCCATAAAGACAAGTCTACAATCCATTGTAGTAACAAAAATCTCGACAACAGACTACCTTCCATAATGAAAAGGCTTCCATCCATTTTAGTAACAAAAATCTCGACAATAGACTACCTACTATGATGACAAGGCTACCATCCATTGGAGTAACAAAAATCTCGACAACAGACTACCTTCCATAATGACAAGGCTACCATCCATTGGAATAACAAAAATATCCACAACACACTACCTTCCATAATGTAGGCTACCATCCATTGGAGTAACGAAGATATCGACAACAGACTACCTTCCATAATGACAAGGCTACAATCCATTGTAGTAACAAAAATCTCGACAATAGACTACCTTCCATAATGACAAGGCTACAATCCTTTGGAGTATAAAAAATCTCGACAATAGACTACCTTTCATAATGACAAGTCTACCATCCATTGGAGTAACTAAAACTCGACAAAAGACTACCTTCCATAAAGACTAAGCTACCATCCATTGGAGTAACAAAGATATCGACAACAATCTACCTTCCATAACGACAAGGCTACAATCCATTGTAGTAACAAAAATCTCAACAACAGACTACCTTCCATAATGACAAGACTACCATCCATTGTAGTAACAAAAATCTCGACAACAGACTACCTTCCGTAATGACAAGGCTACCATCCATTGGAGTAACAAAAATCTCGACAACACACTACTTTCCATAATAACAAGGATACCATCCATTATAGAAACAAAAATATCGACAATAGACTACCTTCCATAATGACTAGGATACCATCCATTGGAATAAAAAATATATCAACAACAAACTATCTTCCATAACGACAAGGCTACAATACATTGTAGTAACAAAAATCTGGACAACAGACTACTTTCCATAATCACAAGGCTACCATCCATTGTAGTAACAAAAATCTCGACAATAGACTAACTTCCATAATGATAAGGCTACCATCCATTGGAGTAACAAAAATCTCGACAACAGACTACCTTCCATAATGATAAGGCTACCATCCATTAGAATAACAAAAATATCGGCAACACACTACCTTCCATAATGACAAGGCTATCATCCCTTAGACTAACAAAAATATCGACAACAAACTACCTTCCATAATGACTAGGCTACCATCCATTGGAGTAACAAAGATATCGACAACAGACTACCTTCCATAACGTCAAGGCTACAATCTATTGTAGTAACAAAAATCTCGACAATAGACTACCTTCCATAATGACAAGGATACCATCCATTGTAGTAATAAAAATATCAACAATAGACTACCTTCCATGATGACATGGCTACCATCCATTGGAGTAACAAAAATCTCGACAACAGACTACCTTCCATAAAGACAAGGCTACCATCCATTGGAATAACAAAAATATCGACAACGCACTACCTTCCATAATGACAAGGCTACCATCCCTTAGAGTAACAAAAATCTAGACAACAGACTACCTTCCATAATGACTAGGTTACCATCCAATGGAGTAACAAAGATATCGACAACAGACTACCTTCCATAACGAGAAGGCTATAATCCATTGTAGTAACAAAAATCTCGACAAGAGACTACCTTCCAAAATGACAACGCTACCATCCATTGCAGTAACAAAAATCTCGACAATAGACTAGCTTCCATAATGATAAGGCTACCATCCATTGGAGAAACAAAAATCTCGACAACAGACTACCTTCCATAATGACAAGGCTACCATCCATTGGAGTTACAAACATATCAACAACAGACTACCTTCCATAACGACTACGCTACCATCCATTGGAGTAACAAAGATATCCACAACAGTCTACCTTCCATAACGACAAGGCTATAATCCATTGTAGTAACAAAAATCTCGACAATAGACTACCTTCCATAATGACAAGGATACCATCCATTGTAGTAACAAAAATCTCGACAATAGACTACCTTCCACGATGACAAGGCTACCATCCATTGGAGTAACAAAAATCTCATCAACAGACTACCTTCCATAAAGACAAGGCTACCATCCATTGGAATAACAAAAATATCGACAACACACTACTTTCCATAATTAGAAGGCTACCATCCCTTAGAGAAACAAAAATCTCGACAACAGACTATCTTCCATAATGACTAGGATACCATCCATTGGAATAACAAAGATATCGACAACAGACTACCTTCCATAACGACAAGGCTACAATCCATTGTAGTTACAAAAATCTCGACAAATAGACTACCTTCCATAATGACAAGGGTACCATCCATTGTAGTTACAAAAATATCGACAAATAGACTACCTTCCATATTGATAAAGCTACCATCAATTGGAGTAACAAAAATCTCGACAACAGACTACCTTCCAAAATGACAAGGCTACCATCTATTAGAATAACAAAAATATCGGCAACACACTACCTTCCATAATGACAAGGCTACCATCCCTTAGACTAACAAAAATGTCCACAACAAACTACCTTCCATAATGACTAGGCTACCATCCATTGCAGTAACAAAGATATCAACAACAGACTACCTTCCATAACGACAAGGCTATAATCCAATGTAGTAACAAAAATCTAGACAACAGACTACCTTCTATAATGAAAAGGCTTCCATCCATTGTAGTAACAAAAATCTCGACAATAGACTACCTTCCATGATGACAAGGCTACCATCCATTGGAGTAAAAAAAATCTCGACAATAGACTACCTTCCATAATGACAAGGCTACCATCCATTGGAATAACAAAAATATCCACAACACACTACCTTACATAATGACAAGGCTACCATCCCTTAGAGAAACAAAAATCTCGACAACAGACTACCTTCCAAAATGACTAGGCTACAATCCATTGTAGTTACAAAAATCTCGACAACAGACTACCTTCCATAATGACAAGGCTACCATCCATTGTAGTAACAAAAATCTCGACAATAGACTACCTTCCATAATGATAAAGCTACCATCCATTGGAGTAACAAAAATCTCGACAACAAACTACCTTCCATAATGACAAGGCTACCATCCATTGAAATAACAAAAATATCGGCAACCCACTACCTTCCATAATGACAAGGCTACCATCCGTTAGACTAACAAAAATCTCGACAACAGAGTACCTTCCATAATGACTAGGCTACCATCCATTGGAATAACAAAAATCTCGACAACAGACTACCTTCCAAAATGACAAGGCTACCATCCATTAGAATAACAAAAATCTCGACAACAGACTACCTTCCATAATGACAAGGCTACCATCCATTGAAATAACAAAAATATCGGCAACACACTACCTTCCATAATGATAAGGCTACCATCCCTTAGAGTAACAAAAATCTAGACAACAGACTACCTTCCATGATGACTAGGTGACCATCCAATGGAGTAACAAAGATATCGACAACAGACTACCTTCCATAACGACAAGGCTACAATCCATTGTAGTAACAAAAATCTCGACAATAGACTACCTTCCATAATGACAACGCTACCATCCATTGCAGTAACAAAAATCTCGACAATAGACTAGCTTCCATAATGACAAGGCTAACATCCCTTAGAGTAACAAAAATCTAGACAACAGACTACCTTCCATAATGACTAGGTTACCATCCAATGGAGTAACAAAGATATCGACAACAGACTACCTTCCATAACGACAAGGCTACAATCCATTGTAGTAACAAAAATCTCGACAATAGACTACCTTCCATAATGACAACGCTACCATCCATTGCAGTAACAAAAATCTCGACAATAGACTAGCTTCCATAATGATAAGGCTACCAACCATTGGAGTAACAAAAATCTCGACAATAGACTACCTTCCGTAATGACAAGGCTACCATCCATTGGAATAACAAAAATATCGACAACACACTACTTTCCATAATAACAAGGCTACCATCCCTTAGAGAAACAAAAATCTCGACAATAGACTACCTTCCAAAATGACTAGGATACCATCCATTGGAATAAAAAAGATATCGACAACAGACTATCTTCCATAACGACAAGGCTATAATACATTGTAGTAACAAAAATCTCGACAACAGACTACCTTCCATAATGACAAGGCTACCATCCATTGTAGTAACAAAAATCTCGACAATAGACTAACTTCCATAATGATAAGGCTACCATCCATCGGAGTAACAAAAATCTTGACAACAGACTACCTTCCATAATGATAAGGCTACCATCCATTGGAATAACAAAAATATCGGCAACACACTACCTTCCATAATGACAAGGCTATCATCCCTTAGACTAACAAAAATATCGATAATAGACTACCTTCCATAATGACTAGGCTACCATCCAATGGAGTAACAAAGATATCGACAACAGACTACCTTCCATAACGACAAGGCTACAATCCATTGTAGTAACAAAAATCTGGACAACAGACTACCTTCCATAATGACAACGCTACCATCCATTGCAGTAACAAAATCTCGACAATAGACTAGCTTCCATAATGATAAGGCTACCATCCATTGGAGAAACAAAAATCTCGACAACAGACTACCTTCCATAATGACAAGGCTACCATCCATTGGAGTTACAAACATATCAACAACAGACTACCTTCCATAACGACTACGCTACCACCCATTGGAGTAACAAAGATATCCACAACAGTCTACCTTCCATAACGACAAGGCTATAATCCATTGTAGTAACAAAAATCTCGACAATAGACTACCTTCCATAATGACAAGGGTACCATCCATTGTAGTTACAAAAATATCAACAAATAGACTACCTTCCATATTGATAAAGCTACCATCAATTGGAGTAACAAAAATTTCGACAACAGACTACCTTCCAAAATGACAAGGCTACCATCTATTAGAATAACAAAAATATCGGCAACACACTACCTTCCATAATGACAAGGCTACCATCCCTTAGACTAACAAAAATGTCCACAACAAACTACCTTCCATAATGACTAGGCTACCATCCATTGCAGTAACAAAGATATCGACAACAGACTACCTTCCATAACGACAAGGCTACAATCCAATGTGGTAACAAAAATCTAGACAACAGACTACCTTCTATAATGAAAAGGCTTCCATCCATTGTAGTAACAAAAATCTCGACAATAGACTACCTTCCATGATGACAAGGCTACCATCCATTGGAGTAAAAAAAATCTCGACAATAGACTACCTTCCATAATGACAAGGCTACCATCCATTGGAATAACAAAAATATCCACAACACACTACCTTACATAATGACAAGGCTACCATCCCTTAGAGAAACAAAAATCTCGACAACAGACTACCTTCCAAAATGACTAGGCTACAATCCATTGTAGTTACAAAAATCTCGACAACAGACTACCTTCCATAATGACAAGGCTACCATCCATTGTAGTAACAAAAATCTCGACAATAGACTACCTTCCATAATGATAAAGCTACCATCCATTGGAGTAACAAAAATCTCGACAACAGACTACCTTCCATAATGACAAGGCTACCATCCATTGAAATAACAAAAATATCGGCAACCCACTACCTTCCATAATGACAAGGCTACCATCCGTTAGACTAACAAAAATCTCGACAACAGAGTACCTTCCATAATGACTAGGCTACCATCCATTGGAATAACAAAAATCTCGACAACAGACTACCTTCCAAAATGACAAGGCTACCATCCATTAGAATAACAAAAATCTCGACAACAGACTACCTTCCATAATGACAAGGCTACCATCCATTGAAATAACAAAAATATCGGCAACACACTACCTTCCATAATGACAAGGCTACCATCCCTTAGAGTAACAAAAATCTAGACAACATACTACCTTCCATGATGACTAGGTGACCATCCAATGGAGTAACAAAGATATCGACAACAGACTACCTTCCATAACGACAAGGCTACAATCCATTGTAGTAACAAAAATCTCGACAATAGACTACCTTCCATAATGACAACGCTACCATCCATTGCAGTAACAAAAATCTCGACAATAGACTAGCTTCCATAATGACAAGGCTACCATCCCTTAGAGTAACAAAAATCTAGACAACAGACTACCTTCCATAATGACTAGGTTACCATCCAATGGAGTAACAAAGATATCGACAACAGACTACCTTCCATAACGACAAGGCTACAATCCATTATAGTAACAAAAATCTCGACAATAGACTACCTTCCATAATGACAACACTACCATCCATTGCAGTAACAAAAATCTCGACAATAGACTAGCTTCCATAATGATAAGGCTACCAACCATTGGAGTAACAAAAATCTCGACAACAGACTACCTTCCGTAATGACAAGGCTACCATCCATTGGAATAACAAAAATATCGACAACACACTACTTTCCATAATAACAAGGCTACCATCCCTTAGAGAAACAAAAATCTCGACAATAGACTACCTTCCAAAATGACTAGGATACCATCCATTGGAATAAAAAAGATATCGACAACAGACTATCTTCCATAACGACGAGGCTATAATACATTGTAGTAACAAAAATCTCGACAACAGACTACCTTCCATAATGACAAGGCTACCATCCATTGTAGTAACAAAAATCTCGACAATAGACTAACTTCCATAATGATAAGGCTACCATCCATTGGAGTAACAAAAATCTTGACAACAGACTACCTTCCATAATGATAAGGCTACCATCCATTTGAATAACAAAAATATCGGCAACACACTACCTTCCATAATGACAAGGCTATCATCCCTTAGACTAACAAAAATATCGACAACAGACTACCTTCCATAATGACTAGGCTACCATCCAATGGAGTAACAAAGATATCGACAACAGACTACCTTCCATAACGACAAGGCTACAATCCATTGTAGTAACAAAAATCTGGACAACAGACTACCTTCCATAATGACAACGCTACCATCCATTGCAGTAACAAAAATCTCGACAATAGACTAGCTTCCATAATGATAAGGCTACCATCCATTGGAGAAACAAAAATCTCGACAACAGACTACCTTCCATAATGACAAGGCTACCATCCATTGGAGTTACAAACATATCAACAACAGACTACCTTCCATAACGACTACGCTACCATCCATTGGAGTAACAAAGATATCCACAACAGTCTACCTTCCATAACGACAAGGCTATAATCCATTGTAGTAACAAAAATCTCGACAATAGACTACCTTCCATAATGACAAGGATACCATCCATTGTAGTAACAAAAATCTCGACAATAGACTACCTTCCACGATGACAAGGCTACCATCCATTGGAGTAACAAAAATCTCATCAACAGACTACCTTCCATAAAGACAAGGCTACCATCCATTAGAATAACAAAAATATCGACAACACACTACTTTCCATAATTAGAAGGCTACCATCCCTTAGAGAAACAAAAATCTCGACAACAGACTATCTTCCATAATGACTAGGATACCATCCATTGGAATAACAAAGATATCGACAACAGACTACCTTCCATAACGACAAGGCTACAATCCATTGTAGTTACAAAAATCTCGAAAAATAGACTACCTTCCATAATGACAAGGGTACCATCCATTGTAGTTACAAAAATATCGACAAATAGACTACCTTCCATATTGATAAAGCTACCATCAATTAGAGTAACAAAAATCTCGACAACAGACTACCTTCCAAAATGACAAGGCTACCATCTATTAGAATAACAAAAATATCGGCAACACACTACCTTCCATAATGACAAGGCTACCAACCCTTAGACTAACAAAAATGTCCACAACAAACTACCTTCCATAATGACTAGGCTACCATCCATTGCAGTAACAAAGATATCGACAACAGACTACCTTCCATAACGACAAGGCTACAATCCAATGTAGTAACAAAAATCTAGACAACAGACTACCTTCTATAATGAAAAGGCTTCCATCTATTGTAGTAACAAAAATCTCGACAATAGACTACCTTCCATGATAACAAGGCTACCATCCATTGGAGTAAAAAAAATCTCGACAATAGACTACCTTCCATAATGACAAGGCTACCATCCATTGGAATAACAAAAATATCCACAACACACTACCTTACATAATGACAAGGCTACCATCCCTTAGAGAAACAAAAATCTCGACAACAGACTACCTTCCAAAATGACTAGGCTACAATCCATTGTAGTTACAAAAATCTCGACAACAGACTACCTTCCATAATGACAAGGCTACCATCCATTGTAGTAACAAAAATCTCGACAATAGACTACCTTCCATAATGATAAAGCTACCATCCATTGGAGTAACAAAAATCTCGACAACAGACTACCTTCCATAATGACAAGGCTACCATCCATTGAAATAACAAAAATATCGGCAACCCACTACCTTCCATAATGACAAGGCTACCATCCGTTAGGCTAACAAAAATCTCGACAACAGAGTACCTTCCATAATGACTAGGCTACCATCCATTGGAATAACAAAAATCTCGACAACAGACTACCTTCCAAAATGACAAGGCTACCATCCATTAGAATAACAAAAATCTCGACAACAGACTACCTTCCATAATGACAAGGCTACCATCCATTGAAATAACAAAAATATCGGCAACACACTACCTTCCATAATGACAAGGCTACCATCCCTTAGAGTAACAAAAATCTAGACAACAGACTACCTTCCATAATGACTAGGTGACCATCCAATGGAGTAACAAAGATATCGACAACAGACTACCTTCCATAACGACAAGGCTACAATCCATTGTAGTAACAAAAATCTCGACAATAGACTACCTTCCATAATGACAACGCTACCATCCATTGCAGTAACAAAAATCTCGACAATAGACTAGCTTCCATAATGACAAGGCTACCATCCCTTAGAGTAACAAAAATCTAGACAACAGACTACCTTCCATAATGACTAGGTTACCATCCAATGGAGTAACAAAGATATCGACAACAGACTACCTTCCATAACGACAAGGCTACAATCCATTGTAGTAACAAAAATCTCGACAATAGACTACCTTCCATAATGACAACGCTACCATCCATTGCAGTAACAAAAATCTCGACAATAGACTAGCTTCCATAACGATAAGGCTACCATCCATTGGAGTAACAAAAATCTCGACAACAGACTACCTTTTGTAATGACAAGGCTACCATCCATTGGAATAACAAAAATATCGACAACACACTACTTTCCATAATAACAAGGCTACCATCCCTTAGAGAAACAAAAATCTCGACAATAGACTACCTTCCATAATGACTAGGATACCATCCATTGGAATAAAAAAGATATCGACAACAGACTATCTTCCATAACGACAAGGCTATAATACATTGTAGTAACAAAAATCTCGACAACAGACTACCTTCCATAATTACAAGGCTACCATCCATTGTAGTAACAAAAATCTCGACAATAGACTAACTTCCATAATGATAAGGCTACCATCCATTGGAGTAACAAAAATCTCGACAACAGACTACCTTCCATAATGATAAGGCTACCATCCATTGGAATAACAAAAATATCGGCAACACACTACCTTCCATAATGACAAGGCTATCATCCCTTAGACTAACAAAAATATCGACAACAGACTACCTTCCATAATGACTAGGCTACCATCCATTGGAGTAACAAAGATATCGACAATATACTACCTTCCATAACGACATGGCTACAATCCATTGTAGTAACAAAAATATCGACAACAGACTACCTTCCATAATGACAACGCTACGATCCATAATGACTAGGCTACCATCCATTGGAGTAACAAAGATATTGACAACAGACTACCTTCCATAACGACAAGGCTACAATACAGTAGAGTAACAAAAATCTCGACAACAGACTACCTTCCATAATGAAAAGACTACCATCCATTGTAGTAACAAAAATCTCGACAATAGACTACCTTCCAGATTGACAAGGCTACCATCCATTGGAGTAACAAAAATCTCGACAACAAACTACCTTTCATAATGACAAGGCTACCATCCATTGGAATAACAAAAATATCGACAACACACTACTTTCCATAATGACAAGGCTACCATCCCTTAGAGAAACAAAAATCTCCACAACAGACTACCTTCCATAATGACTAGGCTACCATCCATTGGAGTAACAAAGATATTGACAACAAACTACCTTCCATAACGACAAGGCTACAATCCCTTAGAGTAACAAAAATCATTAAAAAAGACTACCCTCCATAATGAAAAGGCTACCATCCATTGGAGTAACAAAGATATCGACAACATACTACCTTCCATAATGACAAGGCTACCATCCCTTAGAGTAATAAAAATTACGACAACACACTACCTTCCATAAAGACAAGTCCACCATCCATTGGAGCAACAAAAATCTCAACAATAGAATACCTTCCATAATGAGAAGGCTACCATCCACTGGAGTAACAAAAATCACGACAACAGACTACCTTTCATAATGACTAGGCTACCATCCATTGGAATAACAAAAATATCGACAACACACGACCTTCGATAATGACAAGGCTAGCATCATATGGAGTAACAAAAATCTCGACAACAGACTACATTCCATAATAACTAGGATACCATCCATTGGAGTAACAAAGATATCGACAACAGACTACCTTCCATAACGACAAGGCTACAAACCATTACAGTAACAAAAATCTTGACAACAGACTACCTTCCTTAATGACAAGGCTACCATCCATTGTAGTAACAAAAATATCGACAATAGACTACCTTCTATAATGACAAGGCTACCATCCATTGGAGTAACAAAAATCTCGACAACAGACTACCTTCCATAATGACAAGGTTACCATCCATTGGAATAACAAAAATATCGACAACACACTACCTTCCATAATGATAAGGCTACAATCCCTTGGACTAACAAAAATCTCAACAACAGACTACCTTCCATAATGACTAGGCTACCATCCATTGGAATAACAAAGATATCGACAATAGACAACCTTCCATAACGACAAGGCTACAATTCATTTTAGTAACAAAAATCTCGACAACAGACTACCTTCCATAATGAAAAGGCTACCATCCATTGGAGTAACAAAAATCTCGACAACAGACTACCTTCCATAATGACAAGGTTACCATCCATTGGAATAACAAAAATATTTATAACACACTACCTTCCATAATTACAAGGATACAATCCCTTAGACTAACAAAAATCTCGACAACAGACTACCTTCCATAATGACTAGGCTACCATCCATTGGAATAACAAAGATATCGACAATAGACTACCTTCCATAATGACAAGGCTACCATCCATTGTAGTAACAAAAATCTCGACAATAGACTAACTTCCATAATGATAAGGCTACCATCCATTGGAGTAACAAAAATCTCGACGACAGACTACCTTCCATAATGACAAGGCTACCATCCATTGGAATAACAAAAATATTGGCAACACACTACCTTCCATAATGACAAGGCTATCATCCCTTAGACTAACAAAAATATCGACAACAGACTACCTTCCATAATGACTAGGCTACCATCCATTGGAGTAACAAAGATATCGACAACAAACTACCTTCAATAACGTCAAGGCTATAATCCATTGTAGTAACAAAAATCTCGACAACAGACTACCTTCCATAATGAAAAGGCTACCATCCATTGGAGTAACAAAAATCTCGACAACAGACTACCTTCCATAATGACAAGGTTACCATCCATTGGAATAACAAAAATATCTACAACACACTACCTTCCATAATGACAAGGCTACAATCCCTTAGACTAACAACAATCTCGACAACAGACTACCTTCCATAATGACTAGGCTACCATCCATTGGAATAACAAAGATATCGACAACAGACTACCTTCCATAACGACAAGGCTATAATCCATTGTAGTAACAAAAATCTCGACAACAGACTACCTTCCATAATGATAAGGCTACCATCCATTGTAGTAACAAAAATATAGACAATAGACTAACTTCCATAATGATAAGGCTACCATCCATTGGAGTAACAAAAATCTCGACAACAGACTACCTTCCATAATGACAAGGCTACCATCCATTGGAATAACAAAAATATTTGCAACACACTACCTTCCATAATGACAAGGCTATCGTCCCTTAGACTAACAAAAATCTCGACAACAGACAACCTTCTATAATGACTAGGCTACCATCCATTGGAGTAACAAAGATATCGACAATATACTACTTTCTATAACGTCAAGGCTACAATCCATTGTAGTAACAAAAATCTCGACAACAGACTACCTTCCATAATGACAAGGATTCAATCCTTTGGAGTATAAAAATCTCGACAATAGACTACCTTCCATAATGACAAGGCTACCATCCATTGGAGTAACTAAAATCTCGACAATAGACTACCTTCCATAATGACTAGGCTACCATCCATTGGAGTAACAAAGATATCGACAACAGACTACCTTCCATAACGACAAGGCTATAATCCATTGTAGTAACAAAAATCTAGACAACAGAATACCTTCCATAATGACAAGACTAAAACCATTGTAGTAAAAAAAATCTCGACAATAGACTACCTTCCATAATGACAACCTACCATCCATTGGAGTAACAAAAATCTCGACAACAAACCTACCTTCCATAATGATAAGGCTACCATCCATTGAAGTAACAAAAATATCGACAACAGACTACCTTCCATAATGACCAGGCTACCATCCATTGGAATAACAAAAGTATCGGCAACACACTACCTTCCTTAATGACAAGGCTACAATCCCTTAGACTAACAAAAATCTCGACAACAGACTACCTTCCATAATGACTAGGCTACCATCCATTGGAATAACAAAGATATCGACAACAGACTACTTTCCATAACGACAAGGCTACAATCCATTGTAGTAACAAAAATCTCGACAACAGACTACCTTCCATAATGACAAGGCTACCATCCATTGTAGTAACAAAAATTTCGACAATAGACTAACTTCCATAATGATAAGGCTACCATCCATTGGAGTAACAAAAATCTCGACAACAGACTACCTTCCATAGTGACAAGGCTACCATCCATTGGAATAACAAAAATATTTGCAACACACTACCTTCCATAATGACAAGGCTATCGTCCCTTAGACTAACAAAAATCTCGACAACAGACAACCTTCCATAATTACTAGGCTACCATCCATTGGAGTAACAAAGATATCAACAATATACTACCTTCGATAACGTCAAGGCTACAATCCATTGTAGTAACAAAAATCTCGACAACAGACTACCTTCCATAATGACAAGGATTCAATCCTTTGGAGTATAAAAAATCTCGACAATAGACTACCTTCCATAATGACAAGGCTACCATCCATTGGAGTAACTAAAATCTCGACAACAGACTACCTTCCATAATGACTAGGCTACCATCCATTGGAGTAACAAAGATATCAACAACAGACTACCTTCCATAACGACAAGGCTATAATCCATTGTAGTAACAAAAATCTAAACTACAGAATACCTTCCATAATGACAAGACTACCATCCATTGTAGTAACAAAAATCTCGACAATAGACTACCTTCCATAATGACAACCTACCATCCATTGGAGTAACAAAAATCTCGATAACAAACCCACCTTCCATAATGATGAGGCTACCATCCATTGGAGTAACAAAAATATCGACAACAGACTACCTTCCATAATGACAAGGCTACCATCCATTGAAATAACAAAAGTATCGGCAACACACTACCTTCCATAATGACAAGGCTATCATCCCTTAGACTAACAAAAATCTCGACAACAGACAACCTTCCATAATGACTAGGCTACCATCCATTGGAGTAACAAAGATATCGACAACAGACTACCTTCCATAACGTTAAGGCTACAATCCATTGTAGTAACAAAAAACTCGACAACAGACTACCTTCCATAATGACAAGGATACCATCCATTATAGTAACAAAAATAACGACAATAGACTATCTTCCATGATGACAAGGCTACCATCCATTGGAGTAACAAAAATCTCGACAACAGACTACCTTCCATAAGGACAAGGCTACCATCCATTGGAATAACAAAAATATCGACAACACACTACCTTCCATAATGACAAGGTTACCATCCCTTAGAGTAATAAAAATCTCGACAACAGACTACCTTCCATAATGACTAAGCTACCATCCATTTGAGTAACAATGATATCAACAACAGACTACCTTCCATAACGACAAGGCTACAATCCATTGTAGTAACAAAAATCTCGACAACAGACTACCTTCCATAATGACTAGGCTACCATCCATTGGAATAACAAAGATATCGACAACAAACTACCTTCCATAACGACAAGGCTACAATCCATTGTAGTAACAAAAATCTCGACAACAGACTACCTTCCATAATGACAAGGCTACCATCCATTGTAGTAACAAAAATCTCGACAATAGACAAACTTCCATAATGATAAGGCTACCATCCATTGGAGTAACAAAAATCTCGACAACAGACTACCTTCCATAATGACTAGGCTACCATCCATTGGAATAACAAAGATATCGACAACAGACTACCTTCCATAACGACAAGGCTACAATCCATTGTAGTAACAAAAATCTCGACAACAGACTACCTTCCATAATGACAAGGCTACCATCCATTGTAGTAACAAAAATCTCGACAATCGACTAACTTCCATAATGATAAGGCTACCATCCATTGGAGTAACAAAAATCTCGACAACAGACTACCTTCCATAATGACAAGGCTACCATCCATTGGAATAACAAAAATATTTGCAACACACTACCTTCCATAATGACAAGGCTATCGTCCCTTAGACTAACAAAAATCTCGACAACAGACAACCTTCTATAATGACTAGGCTACCATCCATTAGAGTAACAAAGATATCGACAATATACTACCTTCCATAACGTCAAGGCTACAATCCATTGTAGTAACAAAAATCTCGACAACAGACTACCTTCCATAATGACAAGGATTCAATCCTTTGGAGTATAAAAAATCTCGACAATAGACTACCTTCCATAATGACAAGGCTACCATCCATTGGAGTAACTAAAATCTCAACAACAGACTACCTTCCATAATGACTAGGCTACCATCCATTGGAGTAACAAAGATATCGACAACAGACTACCTTGCATTACGACAAGGCTATAATCCATTGTAGTAACAAAAATCTAGACAACATAATACCTTCCATAATGACAAGACTAAAACCATTCTAGTAACAAAAATCTCGACAATAGACTACCTTCCATAATGACAACCTACCATCCATTGGAGTAACAAAAATCTCGACAACAAACCTACCTTCCATAATGATAAGGCTACCATCCATTGGAGTAACAAAAATATCGACAACAGACTACCTTCCATAATGACAAGGCTACCATCCATTGGAATAACAAAAGTATCGGCAACACACTACCTTCCATAATGACAAGGCTATCATCCCTTAGACTAACAAAAATCTCGACAACAGACAACCTTCCATAATGACTAGGCTACCATCCATTGGAGTAACAAAGATATCGACAACAGACTACCTTCCATAACGTTAAGGCTACAATCCATTGTAGTAACAAAAATCTCGACAACAGACTACCTTCCATAATGACAAGGATACCATCCATTATAGTAACAAAAATAACGACAATAGACTATCTTCCATGATGACAAGGCTACCATCCATTGGAGTAACAAAAATCTCGACAACAGACTACCTTCCATAAAGACAAGGCTACCATCCATTGGAATAACAAAAATATCGACAACACACTACCTTCCATAATGACAAGGCTACCATCCCTTAGAGTAACAAAAATCTCGACAACAGACTACCTTCCATAATGACTAGGCTACCATCCATTAGAGTAACAATGATATCAACAATTGACTACCTTCCATAACGACAAGGCTACAATCCATTGTAGTAACAAAAATCTTGACAACAGACTCCCTTCCATAATGACAAGGCTACAATCCTTTGGAGTATAAAAAATCTCGACAACAGACTACCTTCCATAATGACAAGGATTCAATCCTTTGGAGTATAAAAAATCTCGACAATAGACTACCTTCCATAATGACAAGGCTACCATCCATTGGAGTAACTAAAATCTCGACAACAGACTACCTTCCATAATGACTAGGCTACCATCAATTGGAGTAACAAAGATATCGACAACAGACTACCTTCCATAACGACAAGGCTATAATCCATTGTAGTAACAAAAATCTCGACAACAGAATACCTTCCATAATGACAAGACTACCATCCATTGTAGTAACAAAAATCTCGACAATAGACTACCTTCCATAATGACAACCTACCATCCATTGGAGTAACAATAATCTCGACAACAAACCTATCTTCCATAATGATGAGGCTACCATCCATTGGAATAACAAAAATATCGACAACAGACTACCTTCCATAATGACAAGGCTACCATCCATTAGAGTAACAATGATATCAACAACAGACTACCTTCCATAACGACAAGGCTACAATCCATTGTAGTAACAAAAATCTCGACAACAGACTACCTTCCATAATGACAAGGATTCAATCCTTTGGAGTATAAAAAATCTCGACAATAGACTACCTTCCATAATGACAAGGCTACCATCCATTGGAGTAACTAAAATCTCGAGAACAGACTACCTTCCATAATGACTAGGCTACCATCCATTGGAGTAACAAAGATATCGACAACAGACTACCTTCCATAACGACAAGGCTATAATCCATTGTAGTAACAAAAATCTCGACAACAGAATACCTTCCATAATGACAAGACTACCATCCATTGTAGTAACAAAAATCTCGACAATAGACTACCTTCCATAATGACAACCTACCATCCATTGGAGTAACAATAATCTCGACAACAAACCTATCTTCCATAATGATGAGGCTACCATCCATTGGAGTAACAAAAATATCGACAACAGACTACCTTCCATAATGACAAGGCTACCATCCATTGGAATAACAAAAGTATCGGCAACACACTACCTTCCATAATGACAAGGCTACAATCCCTTAGACTAACAAAAATCTCGACAACAGAATACCTTCCATAATGACAAGACTACCATCCATTGTAGTAACAACATTCTCGACAATAGACTACCTTCCATAATGACAACCTACCATCCATTGGAGTAACAAAAATCTCGACAACAAACCTATCTTCCATAATGATGAGGCTACCATCCATTAGAGTAACAAAAATATCGACAACAGACTACCTTCCATAACGACAAGGCTACCATCCATTGGAATAACAAAAGTATCGGCAACACACTACCTTCCATAATGACAAGGCTACAATCCCTTAGACTAACAAAAATCTCGACAACAGACTACCTTCCATAATGACTAGGCTACCATCCATTGGAATAACAAAGATATCGACAACAGACTACCTTCCATAACGACAAGGCTACAATCCATTGTAGTAACAAAAATCTCGACAATAGACTACCTTCCATAATGACAAGGCTACCATCCATTGTAGTAACAAAAATCTCGACAATAGACTAACTTCCATAATGATAAGGCTACCATCCATTGGAGTAACAAAAATCTCGACAACAGACTACCTTCCATAATGACAAGGCTACCATCCATTGGAATAACAAAAATACTTGCAACACACTACCTTCCATAATGACAAGGCTATCGTCCCTTAGACTAACAAAAATCTTGACAACAGACAACCTTCCATAATGACTAGGCTACCATCCATTGGAGTAACAAAGATATCGACAACAGACTACCTTCCATAACGACAAGGCTATAATCCATTGTAGTAACAAAAATCTAAACAACAGAATACCTTCCATAGTGACAAGACTACCATCCATTGTAGTAACAAAAATCTCGACAATAGACTACCTTCCATAATGACAACCTACCATCCATTGGAGTAACAAAAATCTCGACAACAAACCTACCTTCCATAATGATGAGGCTACCATCCATTGGAGTAACAAAAATATCGACAACAGACTACCTTCCATAATGACAAGGCTACCATCCATTGGAATAACAAAAGTATCGGCAACACACTACCTTCCATAATGACAAGGCTATCATCCCTTAGACTAACAAAAATCTCAACAACAGACAACCTTCCATAATGACTAGGCTACCATCCATTGGAGTAACAAAGATATCGACAACAGACTACCTTCCATAACGTTAAGGCTACAATCCATTGTAGTAACAAAAATCTCGACAACAGACTACCTTCCATAATGACAAGGATACCATCCATTATAGTAACAAAAATAACGACAATAGACTATCTTCCATGATGACAAGGCTACCATCCATTGGAGTAACAAAAATCTCGACAACAGACTACCTTCCATAAAGTCAAGGCTACCATCCATTGGAATAACAAAAATATCGACAACACACTACCTTCCATAATGACAAGGCTACCATCCCTTAGAGTAACAAAAATCTCGACAACAGACTACCTTCCATAATGACTAGGCTACCATCCATTAGAGTAACAATGATATCAACAACAGACTACCTTCCATAACGACAAGGCTACAATCCATTGTAGTAACAAAAATCTCGACAACAGACTACCTTCCATAATGACAAGGCTACAATCCTTTGGAGTATAAAAAATCTCGACAACAGACTACCTTCCATAATGACAAGGATTCAATCCTTTGGAGTATAAAAAATATCGACAATAGACTACCTTCCATAATGACAAGGCTACCATCCATTGGAGTAACTAAAATCTCGACAACAGACTACCTTCCATAATGACTAGGCTACCATCAATTGGAGTAACAAAGATATCGACAACAGACTACCTTCCATAACGACAAGGCTATAATCCATTGTAGTAACAAAAATCTCGACAACAGAATACCTTCCATAATGACAAGACTACCATCCATTGTAGTAACAAAAATCTCGACAATAGACTACCTTCCATAATGACAACCTACCATCCATTGGAGTAACAATAATCTCGACAACAAACCTATCTTCCATAATGATGAGGCTACCATCCATTGGAGTAACAAAAATATCGACAACAGACTACCTTCCATAATGACAAGGCTACCATCCATTAGAGTAACAATGATATCAACAACAGACTACCTTCCATAACGACAAGGCTACAATCCATTGTAGTAACAAAAATCTCGACAACAGACTACCTTCCATAATGACAAGGCTACAATCCTTTGGAGTATAAAAAATCTCGACAACAGACTACCTTCCATAATGACAAGGATTCAATCCTTTGGAGTATAAAAAATCTCGACAATAGACTACCTTCCATAATGACAAGGCTACCATCAATTGGAGTAACTAAAATCTCGACAACAGACTACCTTCCATAATGACTAGGCTACCATCCATTGGAGTAACAAAGATATCGACAACAGACTACCTTCCATAACGATAAGGCTATAATCCATTGTAGTAACAAAAATCTCGACAACAGAATACCTTCCATAATGACAAGACTACCATCCATTGTAGTAACAAAAATCTCGACAATAGACTACCTTCCATAATGACAACCTACCATCCATTGGAGTAACAAAAATCTCGACAACAAACCTATCTTCCATAATGATGAGGCTACCATCCATTGGAGTAACAAAAATATCGACGACAGACTACCTTCCATAATGACAAGGCTACCATCCATTGGAATAACAAAAGTATCGGCAACACACTACCTTCCATAATGACAAGGCTACAATCCCTTAGACTAACAAAAATCTCGACAACAGACTACCTTCCATAATGACTAGGCTACCATCCATTGGAGTAACAAAGATATCGACAACAGACTACCTTCCATAACGACAAGGCTATAATCCATTGTAGTAACAAAAATCTCGACAACAGAATACCTTCCATAATGACAAGACTACCATCCATTGTAGTAACAAAAATCTCGACAATAGACTACCTTCCATAATGACAACCTACCATCCATTGGAGTAACAAAAATCTCGACAACAAACCTACCTTCCATAATGATGAGGCTACCATCCATTGGAGTAACAAAATTATCGACAACAGACTACCTTCCATAATGACAAGGCTACCATCCATTGGAATAACAAAAGTATCAGCAACACACTACCTTCCATAATGACAAGGCTATCATCCCTTAGACTAACAAAAATCTCGACAACAGACTACCTTCCATAATGACTAGGCTACCATCCATTGGAGTAACAAATATATCGACAACAGAATACCTTCCATAACGTTAAGGCTACAATCCATTGTAGTAACAAAAATCTCGACAATAGACTACCTTCCATAATGACAACCTACCATCCATTGGAGTAACAATAATCTCGACAACAAACCTATCTTCCATAATGATGAGGCTACCATCCATTGGAGTAACAAAAATATCGACAACAGACTACCTTCCATAATGACAAGGCTACCATCCATTAGAGTAACAATGATATCAACAACAGACTACCTTCCATAACGACAAGGCTACAATCCATTGTAGTAACAAAAATCTCGACAACAGACTACCTTCCATAATGACAAGGCTACAATCCTTTGGAGTATAAAAAATCTCGACAACAGACTACCTTCCATAATGACAAGGATTCAATCCTTTGGAGTATAAAAAATCTCGACAATAGACTACCTTCCATAATGACAAGGCTACCATCCATTGGAGTAACTAAAATCTCGACAACAGACTACCTTCCATAATGACTAGGCTACCATCCATTGGAGTAACAAAGATATCGACAACAGACTACCTTCCATAACGATAAGGCTATAATCCATTGTAGTAACAAAAATCTCGACAACAGAATACCTTCCATAATGACAAGACTACCATCCATTGTAGTAACAAAAATCTCGACAATAGACTACCTTCCATAATGACAACCTACCATCCATTGGAGTAACAAAAATCTCGACAACAAACCTATCTTCCATAATGATGAGGCTACCATCCATTGGAGTAACAAAAATATCGACGACAGACTACCTTCCATAATGACAAGGCTACCATCCATTGGAATAACAAAAGTATCGGCAACACACTACCTTCCATAATGACAAGGCTACAATCCCTTAGACTAACAAAAATCTCGACAACAGACTACCTTCCATAATGACTAGGCTACCATCCATTGGAGTAACAAAGATATCGACAACAGACTACCTTCCATAACGACAAGGCTATAATCCATTGTAGTAACAAAAATCTCGACAACAGAATACCTTCCATAATGACAAGACTACCATCCATTGTAGTAACAAAAATCTCGACAATAGACTACCTTCCATAATGACAACCTACCATCCATTGGAGTAACAAAAATCTCGACAACAAACCTACCTTCCATAATGATGAGGCTACCATCCATTGGAGTAACAAAAATATCGACAACAGACTACCTTCCATAATGACAAGGCTACCATCCATTGGAATAACAAAAGTATCGGCAACACACTACCTTCCATAATGACAAGGCTATCATCCCTTAGACTAACAAAAATCTCGACAACAGACTACCTTCCATAATGACTAGGCTACCATCCATTGGAGTAACAAATATATCGACAACAGAATACCTTCCATAACGTTAAGGCTACAATCCATTGTAGTAACAAAAATCTCGACAACAGACTACCTTCCATAATGACAAGGATACCATCCATTATAGTAACAAAAATATTGACAATAGACTATCTTCCATGATGACAAGGCTAGCATCCATTGGAGTAACAAAAATCTCGACAACAGACTACCTTCCATAAAGACAAGGCTACCATCCATTGGAATAACAAAAATATCGACAACACACTACCTTCCATAATGACAAGGCTACCATCCCTTAGAGTAACAAAAATCTCGACAACAGACTACCTTCCATAATGACTAGTCTACCATCCATTGGAGTAACAAAGATATCAACAACAGACTACCTTCCATAACGACAAGGCTACAATCCATTGTAGTAACAAAAATCTCGACAACAGACTACCTTCCATAATGACAAGGCTACAATCCTTTGGAGTATAAAAAATCTCGACAATAGACTACCTTTCATAATGACAAGGCTACCATCCATTGGAGTGACTAAAATCTCGAAAACAGACTACCTTCCATAATGACTAGGCTACCATCCATTGGAGTAACAAAGATATCGACAACAGACTACCTTCCATAATGACAAGGCTATCATCCCTTAGACTAACAAAAATATCGACAACAGACTACCTTCCATAATGACTAGGCTACCATCCATTGGAGTAACAAAGATATCGAAAACAGACTACCTTCCATAACGTCAAGGCTATAATCAATTGTAGTAACAAAAATCTCGACAACAGACTACCTTCCATAATGACAAGGATACCATCCATTGTAGTAACAAAAATCTCGACAATAGACTACCTTCCATAATGACAAGGCTACCATCCATTGGAGTAACTAAAATCTCGACAACAGACTACCTTCCATAATGACTAGGCTACCATCCATTGGAGTAACAAAGATATCGACAACAGACTACCTTCCATAACGACAAGGCTATAATCCATTGTAGTAACAAAAATCTAGACAACAAAATACCTTCCATAATGACAAGACTACCATCCATTGTAGTAACAAAAATCTCGACAATAGACTACCTTCCATAATGACAAGGCTACCATCCATTAGAACAACAAAAGTATCGGCAACACACTACCTTCCATAATGACAAGGCTACAATCCCTTAGACTAACAAAAATCTCGACAACAGACTACCTTTCATAATTACTAGGCTACCATCCATTGGAGTAACAAAGATATCAACAACAGACTACCTTCCATAACGACAAGGCTACAATCCATTGTAGTAACAAAAATCTCGACAACAGACTACCTTCCATAATGACAAGGCTACCATCCATTGTAGTAACAAAAATTTCGACAATAGACTAACTTCCATAATGATAAGGCTACCATCCATTGGAGTAACAAAAATCTCGACAACAGACTACCTTCCATAATGACAAGGCTACCATTCATTGGAATAACAAAAATATTTGCAACACACTACCTTCCATAATGACAAGGCTATCGTCCCTTAGACTAACAAAAATCTCGACAACAGACAACATTCCATAATGACTAGGCTACCATCCATTGGAGTAACAAAGATATCGACAATAAACTACCTTCCATAACGTCAAGGCTACAATCCATTGTAGTAACAAAAATCTCGACAACAGACTACCTTCCATAATGACAAGGATTCAATCCTTTGGAGTATAAAAAATCTCGACAATAGACTACCTTCCATAATGACAAGGCTACCATCCATTGGAGTAACTAAAATCTCGACAACAAACTACCTTCCATAATGACTAGGCTACCATCCATTGGAGTAACAAAGATATCGACAACAGACTACCTTCCATAACGACAAGGCTATAATCCATTGTAGTAACAAAAATCTAAACAACAGAATACCTTCCATAATGACAAGACTACCATCCATTGTAGTAACAAAAATCTCGACAATAGACTACCTTCTATAATGACAACCTACCATCCATTGGAGTAACAAAAATCTCGACAACAAACCTACCTTCCATAATGATGAGGCTACCATCCATTGGAGTAACAAAAATATCGAAAACAGACTACCTTCCATAATGACAAGGCTACCATCCATTGGAATAACAAAAGTATCGGCAACACACTACCTTCCATAATTACAAGGCTATCATCCCTTAGACTAACAAAAATCTCGACAACAGACAACCTTCCATAATGACTAGGCTACCATCCATTGGAGTAACAAAGATATCGACAATAGACTACCTTCCATAACGTTAAGGCTACAATCCATTGTAGTAACAAAAATCTCGACAACAGACTACCTTCCATAATGACAAGGATACCATCCATTATAGTAACAAAAATAACGACAATAGACTATCTTCCATGATGACAAGGCTACCATCCATTGGAGTAACAAAAATCTCGACGACAGACTACCTTCCATAAAGACAAGGCTACCATCCATTGGAATAACAAAAATATCGACAACACACTACCTTCCATAATGACAAGGCTACCATCCCTTAGAGTAACAAAAATCTCGACAAAAGACTACCTTCCATAATGACTAGGCTACCATCCATTGGAGTAACAAAGATATCAACAACAGACTACCTTCCATAACGACGAGGCTACAATCCATTGTAGTAACAAAAATCTCGACAACAGACTACCTTCCATAATGACAAGGCTATAATCAATTGTAGTAACAAAAATATCGAAAAACAGACTACGTTCCATAACGTCAAGGCTATAATCAATTGTAGTAACAAAAATCTCGACAACAAACTACCTTCCATAATGACAAGGCTACCATCCATTGTAGTAACAAAAATTTCGACAATAGACTAACTTCCATAATGATAAGGCTACCATCCATTGGAGTAACAAAAATCTCGACAACAGACTACCTTCCATAATGACAAGGCTACCATCCATTGGAATAACAAAAATATTTGCAACACACTACCTTCCATAATGACAAGGCTATCGTCCCTTAGACTAACAAAAATCTCGACAACAGACAACCTTCCATAATGACTAGGCTACCATCCATTGGAGTAACAAAGATATCGACAATATACTACCTTCCATAACGTCAAGGCTACAATCCATTGTAGTAACAAAAATCTCGACAACAGACTACCTTCCATAATGACAAGGATTCAATCCTTTGGAGTATAAAAAATCTCGACAATAGACTACCTTCCATAATGACAAGGCTACCATCCATTGGAGTAACTAAAATCTCGACAACAAACCTACCTTCCATAATGATGAGGCTACCATCCATTGGAGTAACAAAAATATCGAAAACAGACTACCTTCCATAATGACAAGGCTACCATCCATCGGAATAACAAAAGTATCGGCAACACACTACCTTCCATAATTACAAGGCTATCATCCCTTAGACTAACAAAAATCTCGACAACAGACAACCTTCCATAATGACTAGGCTACCATCCATTGGAGTAACAAAGATATCGACAACAGACTACCTTCCATAACGTTCAGGCTACAATCCATTGTAGTAACAAAAATCTCGACAACAGACTACCTTCCATAATGACAAGGATAACATCCATTATAGTAACAAAAATAACGACAATAGACTATCTTCCATGATGACAAGGCTACCATCCATTGGAGTAACAAAAATCTCGACAACAGACTACCTTCCATAAAGACAAGGCTACCATCCATTGGAATAACAAAAATATCGACAACACACTACCTTCCATAATGACAAGGCTACCATCCCTTAGAGTAACAAAAATCTCGACAACAGACTACCTTCCATAATGACTAGGCTACCATCCATTGGAGTAACAAAGATATCAACAACAAACTACCTTCCATAACGACAAGGCTACAATCCTTTGGAGTATAAAAAATCTCGACAACAGACTACCTTCCATAATGACAAGGATTCAATCCTTTGGAGTATAAAAAATCTCGACAATAGACTACCTTCCATAATGACAAGGCTACCATCCATTGGAGTAACTAAAATCTCGACAACAGACTACCTTCCATAATGACTAGGCTACCATCCATTGGAGTAACAAAGATATCGACAACAGACTACCTTCCATAACGACAAGGCTTTAATCCATTGTAGTAACAAAAATCTCGACAACAGAATACCTTCCATAATGACAAGACTACCATCCATTGTAGTAACAAAAATCTCGACAATAGACTACCTTCCATAATGACAACCTACCATCCATTGGAGTAACAAAAATCTCGACAACAGACTACCTTCCATAATGACAAGGATACCATCCATTGTAGTAACAAAAATCTCGACAATAGACTACCTTCCATAATGACAAGGCTACCATCCATTGGAATAACAAGAGTATCGGCAACACACTACCTTCCATAATGACAAGGCTACAATCCCTTAGACTAACAAAAATCTCGACAACAGACTACCTTCCATAATGACTAGGCTACCATCCATTGGAATAACAAAGATATCGAAAACAGACTACCTTCCATAACGACAAGGCTACAATCCATTATAATAACAAAAATCTCGACAACAGACTACCTTCCATAATGACAAGGCTACAATCCTTTGGAGTATAAAAAATCTCGACAATAGACTACCTTTTATAATGACAAGGCTACCATCCATTGGAGTAATAAAAATCTCGACAACAGACTACCTTCCATAATGACAAGGCTATCATCCATTGGAATAACAAAAATTTCAGCAACACACTACCTTCCATAATGACAAGGCTACCATCCCTTAGTCTAACAAAAATATCGACAACAGACTACCTTCCATAATGACTAGGCTACCATCCATTGGAGTAACAAAGATATCGACAATATACTACCTTCTATAACGTCAAGGCACAATCCATTGTAGTAACAAAAATCTCGACAACAGACTACCTTCCATAATGACAAGGATTCAATCCTTTGGAGTATAAAAAATCTCGACAATAGACTACCTTCCATAATGACAAGGCTACCATCCATTGGAGTAACTAAAATCACGACAACAGACTTCCTTCCATAATGACTAGGCTACAATCCATTGGAGTAACAAAGATATCGACAACAGACTACCTTCCATAACGACAAGGTTATAATCCATTGTAGTAACAAAAATCTCGACAACAGAATACCTTCCATAATGACAAGACTACCATCCATTGTAGTAACAAAAATCTCGACAATAGACTACGTTCCATAATGACAACCTACCATCCTATGGAGTAACAAAAATCTCGACAACAAACCTACCTTCCATAATGATGAGGCTACCATCCATTAGACTAAGAAAAATATCGACAACAGACTACCTTCCATAATGACAAGGCTACCATCCATTGGAATAACAAAAGTATCGACAACACACTACCTTCCATAATGACAAGGCTATCATCCCTTAGACTAACAAAAATCTCGACAACAGACTACCTTCCATAATGACTAGGCTACCATCCATTGGAGTAACAAATATATCGACAACAAACTACCTTCCATAACGTTAAGGCTACAATCCATTGTAGTAACAAAAATCTCGACAACAGACTAACTTCCATAAAGACAAGGATACCATCCATTATAGTAACAAAAATATCGACAATAAATCATCTTCCATGATGACAAGGCTACCATCCATTGGAGTAACAAAAATCTCGACAACAGACTACCTTCTATAAGGACAAGGCTACCATCCATTGGAATAACAAAAATATCGACAACACACTACCTTCCATAACGACAAGGCTACCATCCCTTAGAGTAACAAAAATCTCGACAACAGACTACCTTCCATAATGACTAGGCTACCATCCATTGAAGTAACAAAGATATCAACAACAAACTACCTTCCATAACGACAAGGCTACAATCCATTGTAGTAACAAAAATCTCGACAACAGACTACCTTCCATAATGACAAGGATACAATCCTTTGGAGTAACAAAGATATCAACAACAGACTACCTTCCATAACGACAAGGCTACAATCCATTGTAGTAACAAAAATCTCGACAACAGACTACCTTCCATAATGACAAGGCTACAATCCTTTGGAGTATAAAAAATCTCGACAACAGACTACCTTCCATAATGACAAGGATTCAATCCTTTGGAGTATAAAAAATCTCGACAATAGACTACCTTCCATAATGACAAGGCTACCATCCATTGGAGTAACTAAAATATCGACAACAGACTACCTTCCATAATGACTAGGCTACCATCCATTGGAGTAACAAAGATATCGACAACAGACTACCTTCCATAACGACAAGGCTATAATCCATTGTAGTAACAAAAATCTCGACAACAGAATACCTTCCATAATGACAAGACTACCATCCATTGTAGTAACAAAAATCTCGACAATAGACTACCTTCCATAATGACAACCTACCATCCATTGGAGTAACAAAAATCTCGACAACAGACTACCTTCCATAATGACAAGGATACCATCCATTGTAGTAACAAAAATCTCGACAATAGACTACCTTCCATAATGACAAGGCTACCATCCATTGGAATAACAAGAGTATCGGCAACACACTACCTTCCATAATAACAAGGCTACAATCCCTTAGACTAACAAAAATCTCGACAACAGACTACCTTCCATAATGACTAGGCTACCATCCATTGGAATAACAAAGATATCGACAACAGACTACCTTCCATAACGACAAGGCTACAATCCATTATAGTAACAAAAATCTCGACAACAGACTAACTTCCATAAAGACAAGGATACCATCCATTATAGTAACAAAAATATCGACAATAAATCATCTTCCATGATGACAAGGCTACCATCCATTGGAGTAACAAAAATCTCGACAACAGACTACCTTCTATAAGGACAAGGCTACCATCCATTGGAATAACAAAAATATCGACAACACACTACCTTCCATAACGACAAGGCTACCATCCCTTAGAGTAACAAAAATCTCGACAACAGACTACCTTCCATAATGACTAGGCTACCATCCATTGAAGTAACAAAGATATCAACAACAAACTACCTTCCATAACGACAAGGCTACAATCCATTGTAGTAACAAAAATCTCGACAACAGACTACCTTCCATAATGAAAACCTACCATCCATTGGAGTAACAAAAATCTCGAAAACAAACCTACCTTCCATAATGATGAGGCTACCATCCATTGGAGTAACAAAAATATCGAAAACAGACTACCTTCCATAATGACAAGGCTACCATCCATTGGAATAACAAAAGTATCGGCAACACACTACCTTCCATAATGACAAGGCTATCATCCCTTAGACTAACAAAAATCTCGACAACAGACAACCTTCCATAATGACTAGGCTACCATCCATTAGAGTAACAAAGATATCGACAACAGACTACCTTCCATAACGTTAAGGCTACAATCCATTGTAGTAACAAAAATCTCGACAACAGACTACCTTCCATAATGACCAGGATACCATCCATTATAGTAACAAAAATAACGACAATAGACTATCTTCCATGATGACAAGGCTACCATCCATTGGAGTAACAAAAATCTCGACAACAGACTACCTTCCATAAAGACAAGGCTACCATCCATTGGAATAACAAAAATATCGACAACACACTACCTTCCATAATGACAAGGCTACCATCCCTTAGAGTAACAAAAATCTTGACAACAGACTACCTTCCATAATGACTAGGCTACCATCCATTGGAGTAACAAAGATATCAACAACAGACTACCTTCCATAACGACAAGGCTACAATCCATTGTAGTAACAAAAATCTCGACAACAGACTACCTTCCATAATGACAAGGCTACAATCCTTTGGAGTATAAAAAATCTCGACAACAGACTACCTTCCATAATGACAAGGATTCAATCCTTTGGAGTATAAAAAATCTCGACAATAGACTACCTTCCATAATGACAAGGCTACCATCCATTGGAGTAACTAAAATCTCGACAACAGACTACCTTCCATAATGACTAGGCTACCATCCATTGGAGTAACAAAGATATCGACAACAGACTACCTTCCATAACGACAAGGCTATAATCCATTGTAGTAACAAAAATCTCGACAACAGAATACCTTCCATAATGACAAGACTACCATCCATTGTAGTAACAAAAATCTCGACAATAGACTACCTTCCATAATGACAACCTACCATCCATTGGAGTAACAAAAATCTCGACAACAGACTACCTTCCATAATGACAAGGATACCATCCATTGTAGTAACAAAAATCTCGACAATAGACTACCTTCCATAATGACAAGGCTACCATCCATTGGAATAACAAGAGTATCGGCAACACACTACCTTCCATAATGACAAGGCTACAATCCCTTAGACTAACAAAAATCTCGACAACAGACTACCTTCCATAATGACTAGGCTACCATCTATTGGAATAACAAAGATATCGACAACAGACTACCTTCCATAACGACAAGGCTACAATCCATTATAGTAACAAAAATCTCGACAACAGACTACCTTCCATAATGACAAGGCTACAATCCTTTGGAGTATAAAAAATCTCGACAATAGACTACCTTTCATAATGACAAGGCTACCATCCATTGGAGTAATAAAAATCTCGACAACAGACTACCTTCCATAATGACAAGGCTATCATCCATTGGAATAACAAAAATTTCAGCAACACACTACCTTCCATAATGACAAGGCTACCATCCCTTAGACTAACAAAAATCTCGACAACAGACTACCTTCCATAATGACTAGGCTACCATCCATTGGAGTAACAAAGATATCGACAATATACTACCTTCTATAACGTCAAGGCTACAATCCATTGTAGTAACAAAAATCTCGACAATAGACTACCTTCCATAATGACAAGGATTCAATCCTTTGGAGTATAAAAAATCTCGACAATAGACTACCTTCCATAATGACAAGGCTACCATCCATTGGAGTAACTAAAATCACGACAACAGACTTCCTTCCATAATACTAGGCTACAATCCATTGGAGTAACAAAGATATCGACAACAGACTACCTTCCATAACGACAAGGTTATAATCCATTGTAGTAACAAAAATCTCGACAACAGAATACCTTCCATAATGACAAGACTACCATCCATTGTAGTAACAAAAATCTCGACAATAGACTACCTTCCATAATGACAACCTACCATCCATTGGAGTAACAAAAATCTCGACAACAAACCTACCTTCCATAATGATGAGGCTACCATCCATTGGAGTAAGAAAAATATCGACAACAGACTACCTTCCATAATGACAAGGCTACCATCCATTGGAATAACAAAAGTATCGGCAACACACTACCTTCCATAATGACAAGGCTATCATCCCTTAGACTAACAAAAATCTCGACAACAGACTACCTTCCATAATGACTAGGCTACCATCCATTGGAGTAACAAATATATCGACAACAAACTACCTTCCATAACGTTAAGGCTACAATCCATTGTAGTAACAAAAATCTCGACAACAGACTAACTTCCATAATGACAAGGATACCATCCATTATAGTAACAAAAATATCGACAATAAATCATCTTCCATGATGACAAGGCTACCATCCATTGGAGTAACAAAAATCTCGACAACAGACTACCTTCCATAAAGACAAGGCTACCATCCATTGGAATAACAAAAATATCAACAACACACTACCTTCCATAATGACAAGGCTACCATCCCTTAGAGAAACAAAAATCTCGACAACAGACTACCTTCCATAATGACTAGGATACCATCCATTGGAATAACAAAGATATCGACAACAGACTACCTTCCATAACGACAAGGCTACAATCCATTATAGTAACAAAAATCTCGACAACAGACTACCTTCCATAATGACAAGGCTACAATCCTTTGGAGTATAAAAAATTTCGACAATAGACTACCTTTCATAATGACAAGGCTACCATCCATTGGAGTAATAAAAATCTCGACAACAGACTACCTTCCATAATGACAAGGCTATCATCCATTGGAATAACAAAAATATCAGCAACACACTACCTTCAATAATGACAAGGCTACCATCCCTTAGACTAACAAAAATCTCGACAACAGACTACCTTCCATAATGACTAGGCTACCATCCATTGGAGTAACAAAGATATCGACAACAGACTACCTTCCATAACGTCAAGGCTACAATCCATTGTAGTAACAAAAATCTCGACAACAGACTACCTTCCATAATGAAAAGGCTACCATCCATTGGAGTAACAAAAATCTCGACAACAGACTACCTTCCATAATGACAAGGCTACCATCCCTTAGAGAAACAACAATCTCGACAACAGACTACCTTCCATAATGATTAGGATACCATCCATTGGAATAACAAAGATATCGACAACAGACTACCTTCCATAACGACAAGGCTACAATCCATTATAGTAACAAAAATCTCGACAACAGACTACCTTCCATAATGACAAAGCTACCATCCATTGTAGTAACAAAAATCTCGACAATAGACTACCTTCCATAATGATAAGACTACCATCCATTGGAGTAATAAAAATATCGACAACAGACTACCTTCCATAATGACAAGGCTATCATCCATTGGAATAACAAAAATATCAGCAACACACTACCTTCCATAATGACAAGGCTACCATCCCTTAGACTAACAAAAATCTCGACAACAGACTACCTTCCATAATGACTAGGCTACCATCCATTGGAGTAACAAAGATATCGAAAACAGACTACCTTCCATAACGTCAAGGCTACAATCCATTGTAGTAACAAAAATCTCGACAACAGACTACCTTCGAAAATGAAAAGGCTACCATCCATTGGAGTAACAAAAATCTCGACAACAGACTGCCTTCCATAATGACAAGGCTACCATCCCTTAGAGAAACAAAAATCTCGACAACAGACTACCTTCCATAATGACAAGGCTACAATCCTTTGGAGTATAAAAAATCTCGACAACATACTACCTTTCATAATGACAAGGCTACCATCCATTGGAGTAATAAAAATCTCGACAACAGACTACCTTCCATAATGACAAGGCTATCATCCATTGGAATAAAAAAAATATCAGCAACACACTACCTTCCATAATGACAAGGCTACCATCCCTTAGACTAACAAAAATCTCGACAACAGACTACCTTCCATAATGACTAGGCTACCATCCATTGGAGTAACAAATATATCGACAACAGACTACCTTCCATAACGTTAAGGCTACAATCCATTGTAGTAACAAAAATCTCGACAATAGACTAACTTCCATAATGACAAGGATACCATCCATTATAGTAACAAAAATATCGACAATAGACTATCTTCCATGATGACAAGGCTACCATCCATTGGAGTAACAAAAATCTCGACAACAGACTACCTTCCATTAAGACAAGGCTACCATCCATTGGAATAACAAAAATATCGACAACACACTACCTTCCATAATGATAAGGCTACCATCCCTTAGAGTAACAAAAATCTCGACAACAGACTACCTTCCATAATGACTAGGCTACCATCCATTGAAGTAACAAAGATATCAACAACAAACTACCTTCCATAACGACAAGGCTACAATTCATTGTAGTAACAAAAATCTCGACAACAAACTACCTTCCATAATGACAAGGCTACAATCGTTTGGAGTATAAAAAATCTCGACAATAGACTACCTTTCATAATGACAAGGCTACCATGCATTGGAGTAACTAAAATCTCGAAAACAGACTACCTTCCATAATGACTAGGCTACCATCCATTGGAGTAACAAAGATATTGACAACAGACTACCTTCCATAATGACAAGGCTATCATCCCTTAGACTAACAAAAATATCGACAACAGACTACCTTCCATAATGACTAGGCTACCATCCATTGGAGTAACAAAGATATCGAAAACAGACTACCTTCCATAACGTCAAGGCTATAATCAATTGTAGTAACAAAAATCTCGACAATAGACTACCTTCCATAATGACAAGGATACCATCCATTGTAGTAACAAAAATCTCGACAATAGACTACCTTCCATAATGACAACGCTACCATCCATTGGAATAACAAAAATATCGACAACACACTACCTTCCATAATGACAAGGCTACCATCCCTTAGAGAATCAAAAATCTCGACAACAGACTACCTTCCATAATGACTAGGATACCATCCATTGGAATAACAAAGATATCGACAACAAACTACCTTCCATAACGACAAGGCTACAATCCATTATAGTAACAAAAATCTCGACAACAGACTACCTTCCATAATGACAAGGCTACAATCCTTTGGAGTATAAAAAATTTCGACAATAGACTACCTTTCATAATGACAAGGCTACCATCCATTGGAGTAATAAAAATCTCGACAACAGACTACCTTCCATAATGACAAGGCTATCATCCATTGGAATAACAAAAATATCAGCAACACACTACCTTCCATAATGACAAGGCTACCATCCCTTAGACTAACAAAAATCTCGACAACATACTACCTTCCATAATGACTAGGCTACCATCCATTGGAGTAACAAAGATATCGACAACAGACTACCTTCCATAACGTCAAGGCTACAATCCATTGTAGTAACAAAAATCTCGACAACAGACTACCTTCCATAATGAAAAGGCTACCATTCATTGGAGTAACAAAAATCTCGACAACAGACTACCTTCCATAATGACAAGGCTACCATCCCTTAGAGAATCAAAAATCTCGACAACAGACTACCTTCCATAATGACTAGGATACCATCCATTGGAATAACAAAGATATCGACAACAAACTACCTTCCATAACGACAAGGCTACAATCCATTATAGTAACAAAAATCTCGACAACAGACTACCTTCCATAATGACAAGGCTACAATCCTTTGGAGTATAAAAAATTTCGACAATAGACTACCTTTCATAATGACAAGGCTACCATCCATTGGAGTAATAAAAATCTCGTCAACAGACTACCTTCCATAATGACAAGGCTATCATCCATTGGAATAACAAAAATATCAGCAACACACTACCTTCCATAATGACAAGGCTACCATCCCTTAGACTAACAAAAATCTCGAAAACAGACTACCTCCCATAATGACTAGGCTACCATCCATTGGAGTAACAAAGATATTGACAACAGACTACCTTCCATAATGACAAGGCTATCATCCCTTAGACTAACAAAAATATCGACAACAGACTACCTTCCATAATGACTAGGCTACCATCCATTGGAGTAACAAAGATATCGAAAACAGACTACCTTCCATAACGTCAAGGCTATAATCAATTGTAGTAACAAAAATCTCGACAATAGACTACCTTCCATAATGACAAGGATACCATCCATTGTAGTAACAAAAATATCGACAATAGACTACCTTCCATAATGACAACGCTACCATCCATTGGAATAACAAAAATATCGACAACACACTACCTTCCATAATGACAAGGCTACCATCCCTTAGAGAATCAAAAATCTCGACAACAGACTACCTTCCATAATGACTAGGATACCATCCATTGGAATAACAAAGATATCGACAACAAACTACCTTCCATAACGACAAGGCTACAATCCATTATAGTAACAAAAATCTCGACAACAGACTACCTTCCATAATGACAAGGCTACAATCCTTTGGAGTATAAAAAATTTCGACAATAGACTACCTTTCATAATGACAAGGCTACCATCCATTGGAGTAATAAAAATCTCGACAACAGACTACCTTCCATAATGACAAGGCTATCATCCATTGGAATAACAAAAATATCAGCAACACACTACCTTCCATAATGACAAGGCTACCATCCCTTAGACTAACAAAAATCTCGACAACAGACTACCTTCCATAATGACTAGGCTACCATCCATTGGAGTAACAAAGATATCGACAACAGACTACCTTCCATAACGTCAAGGCTACAATCCATTGTAGTAACAAAAATCTCGACAAAAGACTACCTTCCATAATGAAAAGGCTACCATTCATTGGAGTAACAAAAATCTCGACAACAGACTACCTTCCATAATGACAAGGCTACCATCCCTTAGAGAAACAAAAATCTCGACAACAGACTACCTTCCATAATGATTAGGATACCATCCATTGGAATAACAAAGATATCGACAACAGACTACCTTCCATAACGACAAGGCTACAATCCATTATAGTAACAAAAATCTCGACAACAGACTACCTTCCATAATGACAAGGCTACCATCCATTGTAGTAACAAAAATCTCGACAATAGACTACCTTCCATAATGATAAGGCTACCATCCATTGGAGTAATAAAAATATCGACAACAGACTACCTTCCATAATGACAAGGCTATCATCCATTGGAATAACAAAAATATCAGCAACACACTACCTTCCATAATGACAAGGCTACCATCCCTTAGACTAACAAAAATCTCGACAACAGACTACCTTCCATAATGACTAGGCTACCATCCATTGGAGTAACAAAGATATCGACAACAGACTACCTTCCATAACGTCAAGGCTACAATCCATTGTAGTAACAAAAATCTCGACAACAAACTACCTTCCATAATGAAAAGGCTACCATCCATTGGAGTAACAAAAATCTCGACAACAGACTACCTTCCATAATGACAAGGTTACCATCCATTGGAATAACAAAAATATCTACAACACACTACCTTCCATAATGACAAGGCTACAATCCCTTAGACTAACAAAAATCTCGACAACAGACTACCTTCCATAATGACTAGGCTACCATCCATTGGAATAACAAAGATATCGACAACAGAGTACCTTCCATAACGACAAGGCTACAATCCATTGTAGTAACAAAAATCTCAACAACAGACTACCTTCCATAATGACAAGGCTACCATCCATTGTAGTTACAAAAATCTCGACAATAGACTAACTTCCATAATGATAAGGCTACCATCCATTGGAGTAACAAAAATCTCGACAACAGACTACCTTCTATAATGACAAGGCTACCATCCATTGGAATAACAAAAATATCTGCAACGCACTACCTTCCATAATGACAAGGCTATCGTCCCTTAGACTAACAAAAATCTCGACAATAGATAACCTTGCATAATGACTAGGCTACCATCCATTGGAGTAACAAATATATCGACAATATACTACCTTCCATAAAGTCAAGGCTACAATCCATTGTAGTAACAAAAATCTCGACAACAGACTACCTTCTATAATGACAAGGCTACAATCCTTTGAGGTATAAAAAATCTCGATAATAGACTACATTTCATAATGACAAGGCTACCATCCATTGGAGTAACTAAAATCTCGGCAACAAACTACCTTCCATAATGACTAGGCTACCATCCATTGGAGTAACAAAGATATCGACAACAGACTACCTTCCATAACGACAAGGCTATAATCCATTAAAGTAACAAAAATCTCGACAACAGACTACCTTCCATAATGACAAGACTACCATCCATTGTAGTAACAAAAATCACGACAATAAACTACCTTCCATAATGACAACCTACCATCCATTGGAGTAAAAAAAATCTCGACAACAAACCTACCTTCCATAATGATGAGGCTACCATCCATTGGAGTAACAAAAATCTCGACAACAGACTACCTTCAATAATAACAAGGCTACCATCCATTGGAATAACAAAAATATCGGCAACACACTTCCTTCCATAATGACAAGGCTATCATCCCTTAGACTAACAAAAATCTTGACAACAGACTACCTTCCATAATGACTAGGCTACCATCCATTGGAGTTACAAAGATATCAACAATAGACTACCTTCCATAACGACAAGGCTACAATCCATTGTAGTAAAAAAAATCTCGACAACAGACTACCTTCCATAATGACAAGGCTACAATCCTTTGGAGTATAAAAAATCTCGACAATAGACTACCATTCATAATTACAAGGCTACCATCCATTGGAGTAATTAAAATATCGACAACAGACTACCTTCCATAATGACTAGGCTACCATCCATTGGAGTAACAAAGTTATCGACAACAAACTACCTTCCATAAAGACAAGGCTATAATCCATTGTAGTAACAAAAATCTCGACAACAGACTACCTTCCATAATGACAAGACTACCATCCATTGTAGTAACAAAAATCACGACAATAGACTACCTTCCATATTGACAACGCTACCATCCATTGGAGTAACAAAAATCTCGACAACAAACTACCTTCCATAAATACAAGGCTACCATCCATTGGAATAACAAAAATATCAACAACACACTACTTTCCTTAATAACAAGGCTACCATCCCTTAGAGAAAAAAAAATCTCGACAACAGACTACCTTCCATAATGACTAGGATACCATCCATTAGAATAACAAAGATATCGACAACAGACTACCTTCCATAACGACAAGGCTACAATCAATTGTAGTAACAAAAATCTCGACAACAGACTACCTTCCATAATGACAAGGCTACAATCCATTGTAGTAATAAAAATCTCTACAATAAACTACCTTCCATAATGATAAGGCTACCATCCATTGGAGTAATAAAAATCTCGACAATAGACTACCTTCCATAATGACAAGGCTATCATCCATTGGAATAACAAAAATATCAGCAACATACTACCTTCCATAATGACAAGGCTACCATCCCTTAGACTAATAAAAATATCGACAACAAACTACCTTCCATAATGACTAGGCTACCAGCCATTGTAGTAACAAAAATCTCGACAATAGACTACCTTCCATAATTACAATGCTACCATCCATTGAAGTAACAAAAACTGGACAACAAACTACCTTCCATAATGACAAGGCTACCATCCATTGGAATAACAAAAATATCGACAACACACTACTTTCCATAATAACAAGGCTACCATCCCTTAGAAAAAAAAATCTCGACAACAAACTACCTTCCATAATGACTAGGATACCATCCATTGCAAAAACAAAGATATCGACAACAAACTACCTTCCATAACGACAAGGCTACAATCCATTGTAGTAACAAAAATATCGACAACAGACTACCTTCCATAATGACAAGGCTACCATCCATTGTAGTAATAAAAATCTCGACAATAGACTACGTTCCATAATGATAAGGCTACCATCCATTGGTGTAATAAAAATCTCGACAACAGACTACCTTCCATAATGACAAGGCTATCATCGATTGGAATAAAAAAATATCGGCAACACACTACCTTCCGTAATGACAAGGCTACCATCCCTTAGACTAACAAAAATCTCGACAACAGACTACCTTCCATAATGACTAGGCTACCATCCATTGGAGTAACAAAGATATCGACAACAGACTACCTTCCATAACGTCAAGGCTACAATCCATTATAGTAACAAAAATCTCGACAACAGACTACCTTCTATAATGACAAGGATACCATCCATTGTAGTAACAAAAATCTCGACAATAGACTACCTTCCATGATGACAAGGCTACAATCAATTGTAGTAACAAAAATCTCGACAACAGACTACCTTCCATATTGACAAGGCTACCATCCATTGGAATAACAAAAATATCGACAACACACTACCTTCCATAATGACAAGGCTACCGTCCCTTAGAGTAACAAAAATCACGACAACAGACTACCTTCCATAATGATTATGCTAACATTCATTGGAGTAACAAAGATATCGACAACAAACTACCTTCCATAATGACAAGGCTACCATCCATTGGAATAACAAAAATATCGACAACACACTACTTTCCATAATAACAAGGCTACCATCCCTTAGAGAAACAAAAATCTCGACAACAGACTACCTTCCATAATGACTAGGATACCATCCATTGCAAAAACAAAGATATCGACAACAAACTACCTTCCATAACGACAAGGCTACAATCCATTGTAGTAACAAAAATATCGACAACAGACTACCTTCCATAATGACAAGGCTACCATCCATTGTAGTAATAAAAATCTCGACAATAGACTACGTTCCATAATGATAAGGCTACCATCCATTGGTGTAATAAAAATCTCGACAACAGACTACCTTCCATAATGACAAGGCTATCATCGATTGGAATAAAAAAATATCGGCAACACACTACCTTCCATAATGACAAGGCTACCATCCCTTAGACTAACAAAAATCTCGACAACAGACTACCTTCCATAATGACTAGGCTACCATCCATTGGAGTAACAAAGATATCGACAACAGACTACCTTCCATAACGTCAAGGCTACAATCCATTATAGTAACAAAAATCTCGACAACAGACTACCTTCTATAATGACAAGGATACCATCCATTGTAGTAACAAAAATCTCGACAATAGACTACCTTCCATGATGACAAGGCTACAATCAATTGTAGTAACAAAAATCTCGACAACAGACTACCTTCCATATTGACAAGGCTACCATCCATTGGAATAACAAAAATATCGACAACACACTACCTTCCATAATGACAAGGCTACCGTCCCTTAGAGTAACAAAAATCACGACAACAGACTACCTTCCATAATGATTATGCTAACATTCATTGGAGTAACAAAGATATCGACAACAAACTACCTTCCATAATGACAAGGCTACCATCCATTGGAATAACAAAAATATCGACAACACACTACTTTCCATAATAACAAGGCTACCATCCCTTAGAGAAACAAAAATCTCGACAACAGACTACCTTCTATAATGACTAGGATACCATCCATTGGAATAACAAAGATATCGATAATAGACTACCTTCCATAACGACAAGGCTACAATCCATTGTAGTAACAAAAATCTTGACAACATACTACCTTCCATAATGACAAGGCTACCATCCATTGTAGTAACAAAAATCTCGACAACACACTACTTTCCATAATAACAAGGCTACCATCCCTTAGAGAAACAAAAATCTCGACAATAGACTACCTTCCATAATGACTAGGATACCATCCATTGGAATAACAAAGATATCGATAACATACTACCTTCCATAACGACAAGGCTAGAATCAATTGTAGTAACAAAAATCTCGACAACAGACTACCTTCCATAATGACAAGGTTACAATCCATTGTAGTAACAAAAATCTCGACAATAGACTACCTTCCATAATGATAAGGCTACCATCCATTGGAGTAATAAAAATCTCGACAACAGACTACCTTCCATAATGACAAGGCTATCATCCATTGGACTAACAAAAATATCGGCAACACACTACCTTCCATAATGACAAGGCTACCATCCCTTAGAATAACAAAAATATCGACAACAAACTACCTTCCATAATGACTAGCCTACCAGCCATTGTAGTAACAAAAATTTCGACAATAGACTACCTTCCATAATTACAACGCTACCATCCATTGGAGTAACAAAAACTGGACAACAAACTACCTTCCATATTGACAAGGCTACCATCCATTGGAATAACAAAAATATCGACAACACACTACTTTCCATAATAACAAGGCTACCATCCCTTAGAGAAACAAAAATCTCGACAACAGACTACCTTCTATAATGACTAGGATACCATCCATTGGAATAACAAAGATATCGATAATAGACTACCTTCCATAAGGACAAGGCTACAATCCATTGTAGTAACAAAAATCTCGACAACATACTACCTTCCATAATGACAAGGCTACCATCCATTGTAGTAACAAAAATCTCGACAACACACTACTTTCCATAATAACAAGGCTACCATCCCTTAGAGAAACAAAAATCTCGACAATAGACTACCTTCCATAATGACTAGGATACCATCCATTGGAATAACAAAGATATCGACAACAGACTACCTTCCATAACGACAAGGCTAGAATCAATTGTAGTAACAAAAATCTCGACAACAGACTACCTTCCATAATGACAAGGTTACAATCCATTATAGTAATAAAAATCTCGACAATAGACTACCTTCCATAATGATAAGGCTACCATCCATTGGAGTAATAAAAATCTCGACAACAGACTACCTTCCATAATGACAAGGCTATCATCCATTGGAATAACAAAAATATCGGCAACACACTACCTTCCATAATGACAAGGCTACCATCCCTTAGACTAACAAAAATATCGACCACAAACTACCTTCCATAATGACTAGGCTACCAGCCATTGTAGTAACAAAAATCTCGACAATAGACTACCTTCCATAATTACAACGCTACCATCCATTGGAGTAACAAAAACTGGACAACAAACTACCTTCCATATTGACAAGGCTACCATCCCTTAGAATAACAAAAATATCGACAACAAACTACCTTCCATAATGACTAGCCTACCAGCCATTGTAGTAACAAAAATTTCGACAATAGACTACCTTCCATAATTACAACGCTACCATCCATTGGAGTAACAAAAACTGGACAACAAACTACCTTCCATAATGACAAGGATACCATCCATTGGAATAACAAAAATATCGATAACACACTACTTTCCATAATAACAAGACTACCATCCCTTAGAGAAACAAAAATCTCGACAACAGACTACCTTCTATAATGACTAGGATACCATCCATTGGAATAACAAAGATATCGATAATATACTACCTTCCATAACGACAAGGCTACAATCCATTGTAGTAACAAAAATCTCGACAACATACTACCTTCCATAATGACAAGGCTACCATCCATTGTAGTAACAAAAATCTCGACAACACACTACTTTCCATAATAACAAGGCTACCATCCCTTAGAGAAACAAAAATCTCGACAATAGACTACCTTCCATAATGACTAGGATACCATCCATTGGAATAACAAAGATATCGACCACAGACTACCTTCCATAACGACAAGGCTAGAATCAATTGTAGTAACAAAAATCTCGACAACAGACTACCTTCCATAATGACAAGGCTACAATCCATTGTAGTAACAAAAATCTCGACAATAGACTACCTTCCATAATGATAAGGCTACCATCCATTGGAGTAATAAAAATCTCGACAACAGACTACCTTCCATAATGACAAGGCTATCATCCATTGGAATAACAAAAATATCGGCAACACACTACCTTCCATAATCACAAGGCTACCATCCCTTAGACTAACAAAAATATCGACAACAAACTACCTTCCATAATGACTAGGCTACCAGCCATTGTAGTAACAAAAATCTCGAAAATAGACTACCTTCCATAATTACAACGCTACCATCCATTGGAGTAACAAAAACTGGACAACAAACTACCTTCCATAATGACAAGGCTACCATCCATTGGAATAACAAAAATATCGACAACACACTACTTTCCATAATAACAAGGCTACCATCCCTTAAAGAAACAAAAATCTCGACAACAAACTACCTTCCATAATGACTAGGATACCATCCTTTGCAAAAACAAAGATATCGACAACAGACTACCTTCTATAACGACAAGGCTACAATCCATTGTAGTAACAAAAATCTCGACAAAAGACTACCTTCCATAATGACAAGGCTACCATCCATTGTAGTAACAAAAATCTCGACAATAGACTACGTTCCATAATGATAAGGCTACCATCCATTGGTGTAAAAAAATTCTTGACAACAGACTACCTTCCATAATGAGAAGGCTATCATCGATTGGAATAACAAAAATATCGGCAACACACTACCTTCAATAATGACAAGGCTACCATCCCTTAGACTAACAAAAATCTCGACAACAAACTACCTTCCATAATGACTAGGCTACCATCCATTGGAGTAACAAATATATCGACAACAGACTACCTTCCATAACGTCAAGGCTACAATCCATTATAGTAACAAAAATTTCGACAACAGACTACCTTCTATAATGACAAGGATACCATCCATTGTAGTAACAAAAATCTCGACAATAGACTACCTTCCATGATGACAAGGCTACAATCAATTGTAGTAACAAAAATCTCGACAATAGACTACCTTCCATATTGACAAGGCTACCATCCATTGGAATAACAAAAATATCGACAACACACTACCTTCCATAATGACAAGGCTACCATCCCTTAGAGTAACAAAAATCACGACAACAGACTACCTTCCATAATGATTAGGCTAACATTCATTGGAGTAACAAAGATATCGACAACAAACTACCTTCCATAATGACAAGGCTACCATCCATTGGAATAACAAAAATATCGACAACACACTACTTTCCATAATAACAAGGCTACCATCCCTTAGAGAAACAAAAATCTCGACAACAGACTACCTTCTATAATGACTAGGATACCATCCATTGGAATAACAAAGATATCGACAATAGACTACCTTCCATAACGACAAGGCTACAATCCATTGTAGTAACAAAAATCTCGACAACAGACTACCTTCCATAATGACAAGACTACCATCCATTGTAGTAACAAAAATCACGACAATAGACTACCTTCCATAATGACAACGCTACCATCCATTGGAGTAACAAAAATCTCGACAACAAACTACCTTCCATAATGACATGGCTACCATCCATTGGAATAACAAAAATATCGACAACACACTACTTTCCATAATAACAAGGCTACCATCCCTTAGAGAAACAAAAATCTCGACAACAGACTACCTTCCATAATGACTAGGATACCATCCATTAGAATAACTAAGATATCGACAACAGACTACCTTCCATAACGACAAGGCTACAATCAATTGTAGTAACAAAAATCTCGACAACAGACTACCTTCCATAATGACAAGGATACAATCCATTGTAGTAACAAAAATCTCGACAATAGACTACCTTCCATAATGATAAGGCTACCATCCATTGGAGTAATAAAAATCTCGACAACAGACTACCTTCCATAATGTCAAGGCTACCATCCATTGGAATAACAAAAATATCGACAACACACTACTTTCCATAATAACAAGGCTACCATCCCTTAGAGAAACAAAAATCTCGACAACAGACTACCTTCCATAATGACTAGGATACCATCCTTTGCAAAAACAAAGATATCGACAACAGACTACCTTCTATAACGACAAGGCTACAATCCATTGTAGTAACAAAAATCTCGACAAAAGACTACCTTCCATAATGACAAGGCTACCATCCATTGTAGTAACAAAAATCTCGACAATAGACTACATTCCATAATGATAAGGCTACCATCCATTGGTGTAAAAAAAATCTCGACAACAGACTACCTTCCATAATGAGAAGGCTATCATCGATTGGAATAACAAAAATATCGGCAACACACTACCTTCCATAATGACAAGGCTACCATCCCTTAGACTAACAAAAATCTCGACAACAGACTACCTTCCATAATGACTAGGCTACCATCCATTGGAGTAACAAAGATATCGACAACAGACTACCTTCCATAACGTCAAGGCTACAATCCATTATAGTAACAAAAATTTCGACAACAGACTACCTTCTATAATGACAAGGATACCATCCATTGTAGTAACAAAAATCTCGACAATAGACTACCTTCCATGATGACAAGGCTACAATCAATTGTAGTAACAAAAATCTCGACAACAGACTACCTTCCATATTGACAAGGCTACCATCCATTGGAATAACAAAAATATCGACAACACACTACCTTCCATAATGATAAGGCTACCATCCCTTAGAGTAACAAAAATCACGACAACAGACTACCTTCCATAATGATTAGGCTAACATTCATTGGAGTAACAAAGATATCGACAACAAACTACCTTCCATAATGACAAGGCTACCATCCATTGGAATAACAAAAATATCGACAACACACTACTTTCCATAATAACAAGGCTACCATCCCTTAGAGAAACAAAAATCTCGACAACAGACTACCTTCTATAATGACTAGGATACCATCCATTGGAATAACAAAGATATCGACAATAGACTACCTTCCATAACGACAAGGCTACAATCCATTGTAGTAACAAAAATCTCGACAACAGACTACCTTCCATAATGACAAGGCTACCATCCATTGTAGTAATAAAAATCTCGACAATAGACTATGTTCCATAATGATAAGGCTACCATCCATTGGTGTAATAAAAATCTCGACAACAGACTACCTTCCATAATGACAAGGCTATCATCGATTGGAATAACAAAAATATCGGCAACACACTACCTTCCATAATGACAAGGCTACCATCCCTTAGACTAACAAAAATCTCGACAACAGACTACCTTCCATAATGACTAGGCTACCATCCATTGGAGTAACAAAGATATCGACAACAGACTACCTTCCATAACGTCAAGGCTACAATCCATTATAGTAACAAAAATCTCGACAACAGACTACCTTCTATAATGACAAGGATACCATCCATTGTAGTAAAAAAAATCTCGACAATAGACTACCTTCCATGATGACAAGGCTACAATCAATTGTAGTAACAAAAATCTCGACAACAGACTACCTTCCATATTGACAAGGCTACCATCCATTGGAATAACAAAAATATCGACAACACACTACCTTCCATAATGACAAGGCTACCGTCCCTTAGAGTAACAAAAATCACGACAACAGACTACCTTCCATAATGATTAGGCTAACATTCATTGGAGTAACAAAGATATCGACAACAAACTACCTTCCATAATGACAAGGCTACCATCCATTGGAATAACAAAAATATCGACAACACACTACTTTCCATAATAACAAGGCTACCATCCCTTAGAGAAACAAAAATCTCGACAACAGACTACCTTCTATAATGACTAGGATACCATCTATTGGAATAACAAAGATATCGATAATAGACTACCTTCCATAACGACAAGGCTACAATCCATTGTAGTAACAAAAATCTTGACAACATACTACCTTCCATAATGACAAGGCTACCATCCATTGTAGTAACAAAAATCTCGACAACACACTACTTTCCATAATAACAAGGCTACCATCCCTTAGAGAAACAAAAATCTCGACAATAGACTACCTTCCATAATGACTAGGATACCATCCATTGGAATAACAAAGATATCGATAACATACTACCTTCCATAACGACAAGGCTAGAATCAATTGTAGTAACAAAAATCTCGACAACAAACTACCTTCCATAATGACAAGGTTACAATCCATTGTAGTAACAAAAATCTCGACAATAGACTACCTTCCATAATGATAAGGCTACCATCCATTGGAGTAATAAAAATCTCGACAACAGACTACCTTCCATAATGACAAAGCTATCATCCATTGGACTAACAAAAATATCGGCAACACACTACCTTCCATAATGACAAGGCTACCATCCCTTAGAATAACAAAAATATCGACAACAAACTACCTTCCATAATGACTAGGCTACCAGCCATTGTAGTAAGAAAAATTTCGACAATAGACTACCTTCCATAATTACAACGCTACCATCCATTGGAGTAACAAAAACTGGACAACAAACTACCTTCCATATTGACAAGGCTACCATCCATTGGAATAACAAAAATATCGACAACACACTACTTTCCATAATAACAAGGCTACCATCCCTTAGAGAAACAAAAATCTCGACAACAGACTACCTTCTATAATGACTAGGATACCATCCATTGGAATAACAAAGATATCGATAATAGACTACCTTCCATAAGGACAAGGCTACAATCCATTGTAGTAACAAAAATCTCGACAACATACTACCTTCCATAATGACAAGGCTACCATCCATTGTAGTAACAAAAATCTCGACAACAAACTACTTTCCATAATAACAAGGCTACCATCCCTTAGAGAAACAAAAATCTCGACAATAGACTACCTTCCATAATGACTAGGATACCATCCATTGGAATAACAAAGATATCGACAACAGACTACCTTCCATAACGACAAGGCTAGAATCAATTGTAGTAACAAAAATCTCGACAACAGACTACCATCCATAATGACAAGGTTACAATCCATTGTAGTAACAAAAATCTCGACAATAGACTACCTTCCATAATGATAAGGCTACCATCCATTGGAGTAATAAAAATCTCGACAACAGACTACCTTCCATAATGACAAGGCTATCATCCATTGGAATAACAAAAATATCGGCAACACACTACCTTCCATAATGACAAGGCTACCATCCCTTAGACTAACAAAAATATCGACCACAAACTACCTTCCATAATGACTAGGCTACCAGCCATTGTAGTAACAAAAATCTCGACAATAGACTACCTTCCATAATTACAACGCTACCATCCATTGGAGTAACAAAAACTGGACAACAAACTACCTTCCATATTGACAAGGCTACCATCCATAGGAATAACAAAAATATCGACAACACACTACCTTCCATAATGACAAGGCTACCATCCCTTAGAGTAACAAAAATCACGACAACAGACTACCTTCCATAATGATTAGGCTAACATTCATTGGAGTAACAAAGATATCGACAACAAACTACCTTCCATAATGACAAGGATACCATCCATTGGAATAACAAAAATATCGATAACACACTAGTTTCCATAATAACAAGACTACCATCCCTTAGAGAAACAAAAATCTCGACAACAGACTACCTTCTATAATGACTAGGATACCATCCATTGGAATAACAAAGATATCGATAATATACTACCTTCCATAACGACAAGGCTACAATCCATTGTAGTAACAAAAATCTTGACAACATACTACCTTCCATAATGACAAGGCTACCATCCATTGTAGTAACAAAAATCTCGACAACACACTACTTTCCATAATAACAAGGCTACCATCCCTTAGAGAAACAAAAATCTCGACAATAGACTACCTTCCATAATGACTAGGATACCATCCATTGGAATAACAAAGATATCGATAACATACTACCTTCCATAACGACAAGGCTAGAATCAATTGTAGTAACAAAAATCTCGACAACAAACTACCTTCCATAATGACAAGGTTACAATCCATTGTAGTAACAAAAATCTCGACAATAGACTACCTTCCATAATGATAAGGCTACCATCCATTGGAGTAATAAAAATCTCGACAACAGACTACCTTCCATAATGACAAAGCTATCATCCATTGGACTAACAAAAATATCGGCAACACACTACCTTCCATAATGACAAGGCTACCATCCCTTAGAATAACAAAAATATCGACAACAAACTACCTTCCATAATGACTAGGCTACCAGCCATTGTAGTAAGAAAAATTTCGACAATAGACTACCTTCCATAATTACAACGCTACCATCCATTGGAGTAACAAAAACTGGACAACAAACTACCTTCCATATTGACAAGGCTACCATCCATTGGAATAACAAAAATATCGACAACACACTACTTTCCATAATAACAAGGCTACCATCCCTTAGAGAAACAAAAATCTCGACAACAGACTACCTTCTATAATGACTAGGATACCATCCATTGGAATAACAAAGATATCGATAATAGACTACCTTCCATAAGGACAAGGCTACAATCCATTGTAGTAACAAAAATCTCGACAACATACTACCTTCCATAATGACAAGGCTACCATCCATTGTAGTAACAAAAATCTCGACAACAAACTACTTTCCATAATAACAAGGCTACCATCCCTTAGAGAAACAAAAATCTCGACAATAGACTACCTTCCATAATGACTAGGATACCATCCATTGGAATAACAAAGATATCGACAACAGACTACCTTCCATAACGACAAGGCTAGAATCAATTGTAGTAACAAAAATCTCGACAACAGACTACCATCCATAATGACAAGGTTACAATCCATTGTAGTAACAAAAATCTCGACAATAGACTACCTTCCATAATGATAAGGCTACCATCCATTGGAGTAATAAAAATCTCGACAACAGACTACCTTCCATAATGACAAGGCTATCATCCATTGGAATAACAAAAATATCGGCAACACACTACCTTCCATAATGACAAGGCTACCATCCCTTAGACTAACAAAAATATCGACCACAAACTACCTTCCATAATGACTAGGCTACCAGCCATTGTAGTAACAAAAATCTCGACAATAGACTACCTTCCATAATTACAACGCTACCATCCATTGGAGTAACAAAAACTGGACAACAAACTACCTTCCATATTGACAAGGCTACCATCCATAGGAATAACAAAAATATCGACAACACACTACCTTCCATAATGACAAGGCTACCATCCCTTAGAGTAACAAAAATCACGACAACAGACTACCTTCCATAATGATTAGGCTAACATTCATTGGAGTAACAAAGATATCGACAACAAACTACCTTCCATAATGACAAGGATACCATCCATTGGAATAACAAAAATATCGATAACACACTAGTTTCCATAATAACAAGACTACCATCCCTTAGAGAAACAAAAATCTCGACAACAGACTACCTTCTATAATGACTAGGATACCATCCATTGGAATAACAAAGATATCGATAATATACTACCTTCCATAACGACAAGGCTACAATCCATTGTAGTAACAAAAATCTTGACAACATACTACCTTCCATAATGACAAGGCTACCATCCATTGTAGTAACAAAAATCTCGACAACACACTACTTTCCATAATAACAAGGCTACCATCCCTTAGAGAAACAAAAATCTCGACAATAGACTACCTTCCATAATGACTAGGATACCATCCATTGGAATAACAAAGATATCGACCACAGACTACCTTCCATAACGACAAGGCTAGAATCAATTGTAGTAACAAAAATCTCGACAACAGACCACCTTCCATAATGACAAGGCTACAATCCATTGTAGTAACAAAAATCTCGACAATAGACTACCTTCCATAATGATAAGGCTACCATCCATTGGAGTAATAAAAATCTCGACAACAGACTACCTTCCATAATGACAAGGCTATCATCCATTGGAATAACAAAAATATCGGCAACACACTACCTTCCATAATGACAAGGCTACCATCCCTTAGACTAACAAAAATATCGACAACAAACTACCTTCCATAATGACTAGGCTACCAGCCATTGTAGTAACAAAAATCTCGAAAATAGACTACCTTCCATAATTACAACGCTACCATCCATTGGAGTAACAAAAACTGGACAACAAACTACCTTCCATAATGACAAGGCTACCATCCATTGGAATAACAAAAATATCGACAACACACTACTTTCCATAATAACAAGGCTACCATCCCTTAGAGAAACAAAAATCTCGACAACAAACTACCTTCCATAATGACTAGGATACCATCCTTTGCAAAAACAAAGATATCGACAACAGACTACCTTCTATAACGACAAGGCTACAATCCATTGTAGTAACAAAAATCTCGACAAAAGACTACCTTCCATAATGACAAGGCTACCATCCATTGTAGTAACAAAAATCTCGACAATAGACTACGTTCCATAATGATAAGGCTACCATCCATTGGTGTAAAAAAAATCTTGACAACAGACTACCTTCCATAATGAGAAGGCTATCATCGATTGGAATAACAAAAATCTCGACAACAAACTACCTTCCATAATGACAAGGATACCATCCATTGGAATAACAAAAATATCGATAACACACTAGTTTCCATAATAACAAGACTACCATCCCTTAGAGAAACAAAAATCTCGACAACAGACTACCTTCTATAATGACTAGGATACCATCCATTGGAATAACAAAGATATCGATAATATACTACCTTCCATAACGACAAGGCTACAATCCATTGTAGTAACAAAAATCTTGACAACATACTACCTTCCATAATGACAAGGCTACCATCCATTGTAGTAACAAAAATCTCGACAACACACTACTTTCCATAATAACAAGGCTACCATCCCTTAGAGAAACAAAAATCTCGACAATAGACTACCTTCCATAATGACTAGGATACCATCCATTGGAATAACAAAGATATCGACCACAGACTACCTTCCATAACGACAAGGCTAGAATCAATTGTAGTAACAAAAATCTCGACAACAGACTACCTTCCATAATGACAAGGATACAATCCATTGTAGTAACAAAAATCTCGACAATAGACTACCTTCCATAATGATAAGGCTACCATCCATTGGAGTAATAAAAATCTCGACAACAGACTACCTTCCATAATGTCAAGGCTACCATCCATTGGAATAACAAAAATATCGACAACACACTACTTTCCATAATAACAAGGCTACCATCCCTTAGAGAAACAAAAATCTCGACAACAGACTACCTTCCATAATGACTAGGATACCAGCCATTGTAGTAACAAAAATCTCGACAATAGACTACCTTCCATAATTATAACACTACCATCCATTGGAGTAACAAAAACTGGACAACAAACTACCTTCCATAATGACAAGGCTACCATCCATTGGAATAACAAAAATATCGACAACACACTACTTTCCATAATAACAAGGCTACCATCCCTTAGAGAAACAAAAATCTCGACAACAGACTACCTTCCATAATGACTAGGATACCATCCATTGCAAAAACAAAGATATCGACAACAGACTACCTTCTAGAACGACAAGGCTACAATCCATTGTAGTAACAAAAATCTCGACAAAAGACTACCTTCCATAATGACAAGGCTACCATCCATTGTAGTAACAAAAATCTCGACAATAGACTACGTTCCATAATGATAAGGTTACCATCCATTGATGTAATAAAAATCTTGACAACAGACTACCTTCCATAATGAGAAGGCTATCATCGATTGGAATAACAAAAATATCGGCAACACATTACCTTCCATAATGACAAGGCTACCATCCCTTAGACTAACAAAAATCTCGACAACAGACTACCTTCCATAATGACTAGGCTACCATCTATTAGAGTAACAAAGATATCGACAATAGACTACCTTCCATAACGTCAAGGCTACAATCCATTATAGTAACAAAAATCTCGACAACATACTACCTTCCATAATGACAAGGCTACAATCCATTGTAGTAACAAAAATCTAGACAATAGAGTACCTTCCATAATGATAAGGCTACCATCCATTGGAGTAATAAAAATCTCGACAACAGACTACCTTCCATAATGACAAGGCTATCATCCATTGGAATAACAAAAATATCGGCAACACACTACCTTCCATAATGACAAGGCTACCATCCCTTAGACTAACAAAAATATCGACAACAAACTACCTTCCATAATGACTAGGCTACCAGCCATTGTAGTAACAAAAATCTCGACAATAGACTACCTTCCATAATTACAACGCTACCATCCATTGGAGTATCAAAAACTGGACAACAAACTACCTTCCATAATGACAAGGCTACCATCTATTGGAATAACAAAAATATCGACAACACACTACTTTCCATAATAACAAGGCTACCATCCCTTAGAGAAACAAAAATCTCGACAACAGACTACCTTCTATAATGACTAGGATACCATCCATTGGAATAACAAAGATATCAACAATAGACTACCTTCCATAACGACAAGGCTACAATCCATTGTAGTAACAAAAATCTCGACAACAGACTACCTTCGATAATGACAAGACTACCATCCATTGTAGTAACAAAAATCACGACAATAGACTACCTTCCATAATGACAACGCTACCATCCATTGGAGTAACAAAAATCTCGACAACAAACTACCTTCCATAATGACATGGCTACCATCCATTGGAATAACAAAAATATCGACAACACACTACTTTCCATAATAACAAGGCTACCATCCCTTAGAGAAACAAAAATCTCGACAACAGACTACCTTCCATAATGACTAGGATACCATCCATTAGAATAACTAAGATATCGACAACAGACTACCTTCCATAACGACAAGGCTACAATCAATTGTAGTAACAAAAATCTCGACAACATACTACCTTCCATAATGACAAGGCTACAATCCATTGTAGTAACAAAAATCTCGACAATAGACTACCTTCCATAATGATAAGGCTACCATCCATTGGAGTAATAAAAATCTCGACAACAGACTACCTTCCATAATGACAAGGCTATCATCCATTGGAATAACAAAAATATCGACAACACACTACCTTCCATAATGACAAGGCTACCATCCCTTAGACTAACAAAAATATCGACAACAAACTACCTTCCATAATGACTAGGCTACCAGCCATTGTAGTAACAAAAATCTCGACAATAGACTACCTTCCATAATTATAACACTACCATCCATTGGAGTAACAAAAACTGGACAACAAACTACCTTCCATAATGACAAGGCTACCATCCATTGGAATAACAAAAATATCGACAACACACTACTTTCCATAATAACAAGGCTACCATCCCTTAGAGAAACAAAAATCTCGACAACAGACTACCTTCCATAATGACTAGGATACCATCCATTGCAAAAACAAAGATATCGACAACAGACTACCTTCTAGAACGACAAGGCTACAATCCATTGTAGTAACAAAAATCTCGACAAAAGACTACCTTCCATAATGACAAGGCTACCATCCATTGTAGTAACAAAAATCTCGACAATAGACTACGTTCCATAATGATAAGGTTACCATCCATTGATGTAATAAAAATCTTGACAACAGACTACCTTCCATGATGAGAAGGCTATCATCGATTGGAATAACAAAAATATCGGCAACACATTACCTTCCATAATGACAAGGCTACCATCCCTTAGACTAACAAAAATCTCGACAACAGACTACCTTCCATAATGACTAGGCTACCATCTATTAGAGTAACAAAGATATCGACAATAGACTACCTTCCATAACGTCAAGGCTACAATCCATTATAGTAACAAAAATCTCGACAACATACTACCTTCCATAATGACAAGGCTACAATCCATTGTAGTAACAGAAATCTAGACAATAGAGTACCTTCCATAATGATAAGGCTACCATCCATTGGAGTAATAAAAATCTCGACAACAGACTACCTTCCATAATGACAAGGCTATCATCCATTGGAATAACAAAAATATCGGCAACACACTACCTTCCATAATGACAAGGCTACCATCCCTTAGACTAACAAAAATATCGACAACAAACTACCTTCCATAATGACTAGGCTACCAGCCATTGTAGTAACAAAAATCTCGACAATAGACTACCTTCCATAATTACAACGCTACCATCCATTGGAGTAACAAAAATTGGACAACAAACTACCTTCCATAATGACAAGGCTACCATCTATTGGAATAACAAAAATATCGACAACACACTACTTTCCATAATAATAAGGCTACCATCCCTTAGAGAAACAAAAATCTCGACAACAGACTACCTTCCATAATGACTAGGATACCATCCATTGCAAAAACAAAGATATCGACAACAGACTACCTTCTAGAACGACAAGGCTACAATCCATTGTAGTAACAAAAATCTCGACAATAGACTACGTTCCATAATGATAAGGTTACCATCCATTGGTGTAATAAAAATCTTGACAACAGACTACCTTCCATAATGAGAAGGCTATCATCGATTGGAATAACAAAAATATCGGCAACACACTACCTTCCATAATGACAAGGCTACCATCCCTTAGACTAACAAAAATCTCGACAACAGACTACCTTCCATAATGACTAGGCTACCATCTATTAGAGTAACAAAGATATCGACAATAGACTACCTTCCATAACGTCAAGGCTACAATCCATTATAGTAACAAAAATCTCGACAACAGACTATTTCTATAATGACAAGGATACCATCCATTGTAGTAACAAAAATCTCGACAATAGACTACCTTCCATGATGACAAGGCTACAATCAATTTTAGTAACAAAAATCTCGACAACAGACTACCTTCCATATTGACAAGGCTACCATCCATTGGAATAACAAAGATATCGACAACACACTACCTTCCATAATGACAAGGCTACCATCCCTTAGAGTAACAAAAATCACGACAACAGACTACCTTCCATAATGATTAGGCTAACATTCATTGGAGTGACAAAGATATCGACAACAAACTACCTTCCATAATTACAAGGCTACCATCCATTGGAATAACAAAAATATCGACAACACACTACTTTCCATAATAACAAGGCTACCATCCCTTAGAGAAACAAAAATCTCGACAACAGACTACCTTCTATAATGACTAGGATACCATCCATTGGAATAAAAAAATATATCAACAATACACTACCTTCCATAACGACAAGGCTACAATCCATTATAGAAACAAAAATCTCGACAACATACTACCTTCCATAATGACAAGGCTACCATCCATTGTAGTAACAAAAATCTCGACAACACACTACTTTCCATAATAACAAGGCTACCATCCCTTAGAGAAACAAAAATCTCGACAACAGACTACCTTCTAGAACGACAAGGCTACAATCCATTGGAATAACAAAGATATCGACAACAGACTACCTTCCATAACGACAAGGCTACAATCAATTATAGTAACAAAAATCTCGACAACAGACTACCTTCCATAATGACAAGGCTACAATCCATTGTAGTAACAAAAATCTCGACAATAGACTACCTTCCATAATGATAAGGCTACCATCCATTGGAGTAATAAAAATCTCGACAACAGACTACCTTCCATAATGACAAGGCTATCATCCATTGGAATAACAAAAATATCGGCAACACACTACCTTCCATAATGACAAGGCTACCATCCCTTAGACTAACAAAAATCTCGACAACAGACTACCTTCCATAATGACTAGGCTACCATCTATTGGAGTAACAAAGATATCGACAATAGACTACCTTCCATAACGTCAAGGCTACAATCCATTATAGTAACAAAAATCTCGACAACAGACTATTTCTATAATGACAAGGCTACAATCAATTTTAGTAACAAAAATCTCGACAACAGACTACCTTCCATATTGACAAGGCTACCATCCATTGGAATAACAAAAATATCGACAACACACTACCTTCCATAATGACAAGGCTACCATCCCTTAGAGTAACAAAAATCACGACAACAGACTACCTTCCATAAGGATTAGGCTAACATTCATTGGAGTAACAAAGATATCGACAACAAACTACCTTCCATAATGACAAGGCTACCATCCATTGGAATAACAAAAATATCGACAACACACTACTTTCCATAATAACAAGGCTACCATCCCTTAGAGAAACAAAAATCTCGACAACAGACTACCTTCCATAATGACTAGGATACCATCCGTTGGAATAACAAAGATATCGACAATAGACTACCTTCCATAACGACAAGGCTACAATCCATTGTAGTAACAAAAATCTCGACAACAGACTACCTTCCATAATGAAAAGGCTACCATCCATTGTAGTAACAAAAATCTCGACAATAGACTACGTTCCATAATGATAATGCTACCATCCATTGGTGTAATAAAAATCTCGACAACAGAATACCTTCCATAATGACAAGGCTATCATCGATTGGAATAACAAAAATATCGGCAACACACTACCTTCCATAATGACAAGGCTACCATCCCTTAGACTAACAAAAATCTCGACAACAGACTACCTTCCATAATGACTAGGCTACCATCTATTGGAGTAACAAAGATATCGACAATAGACTACCTTCCATAACGTCAAGGCTACAATCCATTATAGTAACAAAAATCTCGACAACAGACTATTTCTATAATGACAAGGATACCATCCATTGTAGTAACATAAATCTCGACAATAGACTACCTTTGAAATTCTGGCTGCAGATACTCAATGTCACGTTCAATGTTATGACACCGTATCTGACTTACTATATGACAGTAAATACAAAAACAATAAAGAACACAGTCAATTGTTTACCCAGTTCAGTGTGCAACAACACCTACTCTGGGGGCTACCAAGCCAGGGAGGAAATCCACTATAAGAGATGTTAATTCAGGAATAAACCAACCAGTTTATCTCCTTCACTTAAGACCTACCCAATGCAATTTCAATCTAAGTACAACTTAAACCTGAGTTCCTACTCACTCCCCCTCAATCACAGCAGTGATACATAAAACAATTTGACTAATGAATTGATGAAGACACTCTTCAAAAAATATACACTTGATTAAGCTTCACAGCTTTTTAATCAAGCAACACAACCACTCTTGCTTCACAGCTTTGAATGATACACAACTTAACTTGACTCTGCTTCACAGCTTTAGTCAAGAAACATTCAAACACTCTTGCTTCAAAGCTTTGAGTGCTACACAACCCTTACAATTAAAAACCTATTCCAAGTCACTTATCACAATGATAATTGCTTGGAGTACAATAATTAAACCTATACAGTTTACAAATGATCTTCTGACCAAGAAGGGATTCCTTTCAAAACAGCAGCTCTGTTGAATATATAGCAGCTGCAACTTCAGTTAGGGTTTCCACAAAAACCTAGGGTTAATTCCGTTTCACCTTAAGACTAGGTCACAGGACTTTATTAACCAGGTTAGGGTTGAGCTAGGTTAACCCTCAGAAAACGCAAGATTCTGTTCTGGAAAGACTGAGTTATTTTCCTGAAAAAACTCAGAATTAACCAACCTGCAAACCTGTTAGTTCATAACAGGATGTCTTAACATCTGTTATGACATCTGAGGAACCTGTCTACTGATTTAGGAAAATGTGATCATTTTGCAAAATGCTCAGATACACACTTATAAACATCAGTACCTGAATGACAATATTTTTCTGCAAAGGTACCTAATGAATCAGTACAAACTAAACTAGAATGTTATGACATCAGTCATGACATTCACGCATACACTTGGGTTTTACCAAAAATGCAAGCCAATACCTAAACAACTACAACCTTCCATGATGACAAGGCTACAATCAATTTTAGTAATAAAAATATCGGCAACAGACTACCTTCCATATTGACAAGGCTACAATCCATTGGAATAACAAAAATATCGACAACACACTACCTTCCATAATGACAAGGTTACCATCCCTTAGAGTAACAAAAATCACGACAACAGACTACCTTCCATAATGATTAGGCTAAACATTCATTGGAGTAACAAAGATATCGACAACAAACTACCTTCCATAATGACAAGGCTACCATCCATTGGAATAACAAAAATATCGACAACACACTACTTTCCATAATAACAAGGCTACCATCCCTTAGAGAAACAAAAATCTCGACAACAGACTACCTTCCATAATGACTAGGATACCATCCATTGGAATACCAAAGATATCGACAATAGACTACCTTCCATAATGATAAGGCTACAATCCATTGTAGTAACAAAAATCTCGACAACATACTACCTTCCATAATGATAAGGCTACCATCCATTGTAGTAACAAAAATCTCGACAACACACTACTTTCCATATTAACAAGGCTACCATCCCTTAGAGAAACAAAAATCTCGACAACAGACTACCTTCCATAATGACTAGGATACCATCCATTAGAATAACAAAGATATCGACAACAGACTACCTTCCATAACGACAAGGCTACAATCAACTGTAGTAACAAAAATCTCGACAACAGACTACCTTCCATAATGATAAGGCTACAATCCATTGTAGTAACAAAAATCTCGACAATAGACTACCTTCCATAATGATAAGGTTACCATCCATTGGAGTAATAAAAATCTCGACAACAGACTACTTTCCATAATGACAAGGCTATCATCCATTGGAATAAAAAAAATATCGGCAACACACTACCTTCCATAATTACAAGGCTACCATCCCTTAGACTAACAAAAATCTCGACAACAAACTACCTTCCATAATGACTAGGCTACCAGCCATTGTAGTAGCAAATATCTCGACAATAGACTACCTTCCATAATTCCAACGCTACCATCCATTGGAGTAACAAAAACTGGACAACAAACTACCTTCCATAATGACAAGGCTACCATCCATTGGAATAACAAAAATATCGACAACACACTACTTTCCATAATAAAAAGGCTACCATCCCTTAGAGAAACAAAAATCTCGACAACAGACTACCTTCTATAATGACTAGGATACCATCCATTGCAAAAACAAAGATATCGACAACAGACTACCTTCCATAACGACAAGGCTACAATCCATTGTAGTAACAAAAATCTCGACAACAGACTACCTTCCATAATGACAAGGCTACCATCCATTGTAGTAACAAAAATCTCGACAATAGACTACGTTCCATAATGATAAGGCTACCATCCATTGGTGTAATAAAAATCTCGACAACAGACTACCTTCCATAATGACAAGGCTATCATCGATTGGAATAACAAAAATATCGGCAACACACTACATTCCATAATGACAAGGCTACCATCCCTTAGACTAACAATAATCTCGACAACAGACTACCTTTCATAATGACTAGGCTACCATCTATTGGAGTAACAAAGATATCGACAATAGACTACCTTCCATAACGTCAAGGCTACAATCCATTATAGTAACAAAAATCTCGACAACAGACTATTTCTATAATGACAAGGCTACAATCAATTTTAGTAACAAAAATCTCGACAACAGACTACCTTCCATATTGACAAGGCTACCATCCATTGGAATAACAAAAATATCGACAACACACTACCTTCCATAATGACAAGGCTACCATCCCTTAGAGTAACAAAAATCACGACAACAGACTACCTTCCATAATGATTAGGCTAACATTCATTGGAGTAACAAAGATATCGACAACAAACTACCTTCCATAATGACAAGGCTACCATCCATTGGAATAACAAAAATATCAACAACACACTACTTTCCATAATAACAAGGCTACCATCCCTTAGAGAAACAAAAATCTCGACAACAGACTACCTTCCATAATTACTAGGATACCATCCATTGGAATAACAAAGATATCGACAATAGACTACCTTCCATAACGACAAGGCTACAATCCATTGTAGTAACAAAAATCTCGACAACAGACTACCTTCCATAATGACAAGGCTACCATCCATTGTAGTAACAAAAATCTCGACAATAGACTACGTTCCATAATGATAATGCTACCATCCATTGGTGTAATAAAAATCTCGACAACAGACTACCTTCCATAATGACAAGGCTATCATCGATTGGAATAACAAAAATATCGGCAACACACTACCTTCCATAATGACAAGGCTACCATCCCTTAGACTAACAAAAATCTCGACAACAGACTACCTTCCATAATGACTAGGCTACCATCTATTGGAGTAACAAAGATATCGACAATAGACTACCTTCCATAACGTCAAGGCTACAATCCATTATAGTAACAAAAATCTCGACAACAGACTATTTCTATAATGACAAGGATACCATCCATTGTAGTAACATAAATCTCGACAATAGACTACCTTTGAAATTCTGGCTGCAGATACTCAATGTCACGTTCAATGTTATGACACCGTATCTGACTTACTATATGACAGTAAATACAAAAACAATAAAGAACACAGTCAATTGTTTACCCAGTTCAGTGTGCAACAACACCTACTCTGGGGGCTACCAAGCCAGGGAGGAAATCCACTATAAGAGATGTTAATTCAGGAATAAACCAACCAGTTTATCTCCTTCACTTAAGACCTACCCAATGCAATTTCAATCTAAGTACAACTTAAACCTGAGTTCCTACTCACTCCCCCTCAATCACAGCAGTGATACATAAAACAATTTGACTAATGAATTGATGAAGACACTCTTCAAAAACATACACTTGATTAAGCTTCACAGCTTTTTAATCAAGCAACACAACCACTCTTGCTTCACAGCTTTGAGTGATACACAACTTAACTTGACTCTGCTTCACAGCTTTAGTCAAGAAACATTCAAACACTCTTGCTTCAAAGCTTTGAGTGCTACACAACCCTTACAATTAAAAACCTATTCCAAGTCACTTATCACAATGATAATTGCTTGGAGTACAATAATTAAACCTATACAGTTTACAAATGATCTTCTGACCAAGAAGGGATTCCTTTCAAAACAGCAGCTCTGTTGAATATATAGCAGCTGCAACTTCAGTTAGGGTTTCCACAAAAACCTAGGGTTAATTCCGTTTGACCTTAAGACTAGGTCACAGGACTTTATTAACCAGGTTAGGGTTGAGCTAGGTTAACCCTCAGAAAACGCAGGATTCTGTTCTGGAAAGACTGAGTTATTTTCCTGAAAAAACTCAGAATTAACCAACCTGCAAACCTGTTAGTTCATAACAGGATGTCTTAACATCTGTTATGACATCTGAGGAACCTGTCTACTGATTTAGGAAAATGTGATCATTTTGCAAAATGCTCAGATACACACTTATAAACATCAGTACCTGAATGACAATATTTTTCTGCAAAGGTACCTAATGAATCAGTACAAACTAAACTAGAATGTTATGACATCAGTCATGACATTCACGCATACACTTGGGTTTTACCAAAAATGCAAGCCAATACCTAAACAACTACAACCTTCCATGATGACAAGGCTACAATCAATTTTAGTAATAAAAATATCGGCAACAGACTACCTTCCATATTGACAAGGCTACAATCCATTGGAATAACAAAAATATCGACAACACACTACCTTCCATAATGACAAGGTTACCATCCCTTAGAGTAACAAAAATCACGACAACAGACTACCTTCCATAATGATTAGGCTAAACATTCATTGGAGTAACAAAGATATCGACAACAAACTACCTTCCATAATGACAAGGCTACCATCCATTGGAATAACAAAAATATCGACAACACACTACTTTCCATAATAACAAGGCTACCATCCCTTAGAGAAACAAAAATCTCGACAACAGACTACCTTCCATAATGACTAGGATACCATCCATTGGAATACCAAAGATATCGACAATAGACTACCTTCCATAACGATAAGGCTACAATCCATTGTAGTAACAAAAATCTCGACAACATACTACCTTCCATAATGATAAGGCTACCATCCATTGTAGTAACAAAAATCTCGACAACACACTACTTTCCATATTAACAAGGCTACCATCCCTTAGAGAAACAAAAATCTCGACAACAGACTACCTTCCATAATGACTAGGATACCATCCATTGGAATAACAAAGATATCGACAACAGACTACCTTCCATAACGACAAGGCTACAATCAACTGTAGTAACAAAAATCTCGACAACAGACTACCTTCCATAATGATAAGGCTACAATCCATTGTAGTAACAAAAATCTCGACAATAGACTACCTTCCATAATGATAAGGCTACCATCCATTGGAGTAATAAAAATCTCGACAACAGACTATTATCCATAATGACAAGGCTATCATCCATTGGAATAAAAAAAATATCGGCAACACACTACCTTCCATAATTACAAGGCTACCATCCCTTAGACTAACAAAAATCTCGACAACAAACTACCTTCCATAATGACTAGGCTACCAGCCATTGTAGTAGCAAATATCTCGACAATAGACTACCTTCCATAATTCCAACGCTACCATCCATTGGAGTAACAAAAACTGGACAACAAACTACCTTCCATAATGACAAGGCTACCATCCATTGGAATAACAAAAATATCGACAACACACTACTTTCCATTATAAAAAGGCTACCATCCCTTAGAGAAACAAAAATCTCGACAACAGACTACCTTCTATAATGACTAGGATACCATCCATTGCAAAAACAAAGATATCGACAACAGACTACCTTCCATAACGACAAGGCTACAATCCATTGTAGTAACAAAAATCTCGACAACAGACTACCTTCCATAATGACAAGGCTACCATCCATTGTAGTAACAAAAATCTCGACAATAGACTACATTCCATAATGATAAGGCTACCATCCATTGGTGTAATAAAAATCTCGACAACAGACTACCTTCCATAATGACAAGGCTATCATCGATTGGAATAACAAAAATATCGGCAACACACTACATTCCATAATGACAAGGCTACCATCCCTTAGACTAACAATAATCTCGACAACAGACTACCTTCCATAATGACTAGGCTACCATCCATTGGAGTAACAAAGATATCGACAACAGACTACCTTCCATAACGTCAAGGCTACAATCCATTATAGTAACAAAAATAACGACAACAGACTACCTTCTATAATGACAAGGATACCATCCATTGTAGTAACAAAAATCTCGACAATATCCTACCTTCCATGATGACAAGGCTACAATCAATTGTAGTAACAAAAATCTCGACAACAGACTACCTTCCATATTGACAAGGCTACCATCCATTGGAATAACAAAAATATTGACAACACACTACCTTCCATAATGACAAGGCTACCATCCCTTAGAGTAACAAAAATCATGACAACAGACTACCTTCTATAATGATTAGGCTAACATTCATTGGAGTAACAAAGATATCGACAACAAACTACCTTCCATAATGACAAGGCTACCATCCATTGGAATAACAAAAATATCGACAACACACTACTTTCCATAATAACAAGGCTACCATCTCTTAGAGAAACAAAAATCTCGACAACAGACTACCTTCCATAATGATTAGGATACCATCCATTGGTATAACAAAGATTTCGACAACAGACTACCTTCCATAACGACAAGGCTACAATCCATTGTAGTAACAAAAATCTCGACAACATACTACCTTCCATAATGACAAGGCTACCATCCATTGTAGTAACAAAAATCTCAACAATAGACTACCTTCCATAATGATAAGGCTACCATCCATTGGTGTAATAAAAATCTCGACAACAGACTACCTTCCATAATGACAAGGCTATCATCGATTGGAATAACAAAAATATCGGCAACACACTACATTCCATAATGACAAGGCTACCATCCCTTAGACTAACAATAATCTCGACAACAGACTACCTTCCATAATGACTAGGCTACCATCCATTGGAGTAACAAAGATATCGAACACAGACTACCTTCCATAACGTCAAGGCTACAATCCATTATAGTAACAAAAATCTCGACAACAGACTACCTTCTATAATGACAAGGATACCATCCATTGTAGTAACAAAAATCTCGACAATAGACTACCTTCCATGATGACAAGGCTACAATCAATTGTAGTAACAAAAATCTCGACAACATACTACCTTCCATATTGACAAGGCTACCATCCATTGGAATAACAAAAATATCGACAACACACTACCTTCCATAATGACAAGGCTACCATCCCTTAGAGTAACAAAAATCACGACAACAGACTACCTTCTATAATGATTAGGCTAACATTCATTGGAGTAACAAAGATATCGACAACAAACTACCTTCCATAATGACAAGGCTACCATCCATTGGAATAACAAAAATATCGACAACACACTACTTTCCATAATAACAAGGCTACCATCTCTTAGAGAAACAAAAATCTCGACAACAGACTACCTTCCATAATGACTAGGATACCATCCATTGGAATAACAAAGATATCGACAACAGACTACCTTCCATAACGACAAGGCTACAATCCATTGTAGTAACAAAAATCTCGACAACATACTACCTTCCATAATGACAAGGCTACCATCCATTGTAGTAACAAAAATCTCGACAATAGACTACCTTCCATAATGATAAGGCTACCATCCATTGGAGTAATAAAAATCTGGTCAACAGACTACCTTCCATAATGACAAGGCTATCATCCATTGGAATAACAAAAATATCGGCAACACACTACATTCCATAATGACAAGGCTACCATCCCTTAGACTAACAAAAATCTCGACAACAGACTACCTTCCATAATGACTAGGCTACCATCCATTGGAGTAACAAAGATATCGACAACAAACTACCTTCCATAACGTCAAGGCTACAATCCATTGTAGTAACAAAAATATCGACAACAGACTACCTTCCATAATGACAAGGCTAAAATCCTTTGGAGTATAAAAAATCACGACAATAGACTACCTTTCATAATGACAAGGCTACCATCCATTGGAGTAACTAAAATCTCGACAACAGACTACCTTCCATAATGACTAGGCTACCATCCATTGGAGTAACAAAGATATCGACAACAGACTACCTTCCATAACGACAATGCTATAATCCATTGTAGTAACAAAAATCTCGACAACAGACTACCTTCCATAATGACAAGACTACCATCCATTGTAGTAACAAAAATCTCGACAATAGACTACCTTCCATAATGACAATGCTATCATCTATTGGAGTAATAAAAATCTCGACAACAAACTACCTTCCATAATGACATGGCTACCATCCATTAGAATAAAAAAATTTCGACAACACACTACTTTCCATAATAACAAGGCTACCATCCCTTAGAGAAATAAAAACCTCGACAACAGACTACCTTCCATAATGACTAGGATACCATCCATTGGAATAACAAAGATATCGACAACATACTACCTTCCATAACGACAAGGCTACAATCCATTGTAGTAACAAAAATCTCGATAATAGACTACCTTCCATAATGACAAGGCTACCATCCATTGTAGTAACAAAAATCTCGACAATAGACTACCTTCCATAATGATAAGGCTACCATCCATTGGAGTAATAAAAATCTCGACAACAGACTACCTTCCATAATGACAAGGCTACCATCCATTGTAGTAACAAAAATCTCGACAACAGACTACCTTCCATAATGACAAGGCTACCATCCGTTAGACTAACAAAAATCTCGACAACAGACTACCTTCCATAATGACTAGGCTACCAGCCATTGTAGTAACAAAAATCTCGACAATAGACTACCTTCCATAATTACAACGCTACCATCCATTGGAGTAACAAAAATCTGGACAATAAACTACCTTCCATAATGACAAGGCTACCATCCATTGGAATAACAAAAATATCGACAACATACTACTTTCCATAATAACAAGGCTACCATCCCTAAGAGAAAAAAAATCTCGACAACAGACTACCTTCCATAATGACAAGGCTACCATCCATTGGAATAACAAAAATATCGACAACACACTACCTTCCATAATGACAAGGCTACCATCCCTTAGAGTAACAAAAATCACGACAAAAGACTACTTTCCATAATGACTAGGCTAACATTCATTGGAGTAACAAAGATATCGACAACAGACTACCTTCCATAACGACAAGGCTACAATCTGTTGTAGTAACAAAAATCTCGACAATAGACTACCTTCAATAATGACAAGGCTACAATCCTTTGGAGTATTAAAAATCTCGACATTAGACTACCTTCCATAATGACAAGGCTACCATCCATTGGAGTAATTAAAATCACGACAACAGACTACCTTCCATAATGACTAGGCTACCATCCATTGGAGTAACAAAGATATCGACAATAGACTACCTTCCATAACGACAAGGCTACAATACATTGTAGTAACAAAAATATCGACAACAGGCTACCTTCCATAATGACAAGACTACCATCCATTGTAGTAATAAAAATCTCGACAATAGACTACCTTCCAGAATGAAAAGGCTACCATCCATTGGAGTAACAAAAATCTCCACAACATACTACCTTCCATAATGACTAGGCTACCATCCATTTGAGTAACAAAGATATCGACAACAAACTACCTTCCATAACGACAAGGCTACAATCCCTTAGAGTAACAAAAATCATGACAAAAGACTACCTTCCATAATGAAAAGGCTACCATCCATTGGAGTAACAAAGATATCGACAACATACTACCTTCCATAATGACAATGCTACCATCCCTTAGAGTAATAAAAATCACGACATCACACTACCTTCCGTAAAGACAAGTCCATCATCTATTGGAGTAACAAAAATATCAACAATAGAATACCTTCCATAATGACAAGGCTACCATCCATTGGAGTAACAAAAATCACGACAACAGACTACCTTCCATAATGACTAGGCTACCATCCATTGGAATAACAAAAATATCGACAACACACGACCTTCCATAATGACAAGGCTACCATCCAATGGAGTAACAAAAATCTCGACAACAAACTACATTCCAAAATGACTAGGGTACCATCAATTGGAGTAACAAAGATATCGACAACATACTACCCTCCATAATGACAAGGCTACAATCCATTATAGTAACAAAAATCTTGACAACAGACTACCTTCCTTAATGACAAGGCTACCATCCATTTTAGTAACAAAAATATCGACAATAGACTACCTTCCATAATGACAAGGCTACCATCCATTGGAGTAACAAAAATCTCGACAACAGACTACCTTCCATAATGACAAGGTTACCATCCATTGGATTAACAAAAATATCGACAACACACTACCTTCCATAATGACAAGGCTACAATCCCTTAGAGTAACAATAATATCCACAACAGACTACCTTCCCTAATGACTAGGCTACCATCCATTGGAGTACCAAAGATATCGACAACAGACTACCTTCCATAACGACAAGGCTACAATCCATTGTAGTAACAAAAATCTCGACAATAGACTACCTTCCATAATGACAAGGCTACAATCCTTTGGAGTATAAAAAATATTGACAATAGACTACCGTCCATAATGACAAGGCGACCATCCATTGGAGTAACAAAAATCTCTACAACAGACTATCTTCCATAATGACTAGGCTACCATCTATTGGAGTAACAAAGATATCGACAATAGACTATCTTCCATAATGACAAGGCTACCATCCATTGGATTAAAAAAAATCTCGACAACATACTACTTTCCATAATGACAAGGCTACCATCCCTTAGAGTAACAAGAATAACGACAACAGACTACCGTCAATAATGAAAAGGCTACCATCCATTCGAATAACAAAAATATCGATAACACACTTCCTTCTATAATGACAAGGCTACCATCTAATAGAGTAACAAAAATCTCGACAATAGACTACCTTCCATAATGACAAGGCTACCATCTAATAGAGTAACAAAAATCTCGACAATAGACTACCTTCCATAATGACTAGGCTACCATCCATTGTTGTAACAAAAATCTCGACAATAGACTACCTTCCATAATGACAAGACTAACATCCACTGTAGTAACAAAAATCTCGAGAACAGACTACCTTCCATAATGACAATGCTACCATCCATTAGAGTAATAGAAATCTCGACAATAGACTACCTTTGATAATGACAAGTCTACCATTCATTGTAGTATCAAAAATCTCGACAACAGACTACCTTCCATAATGACAAGGCTACCATCCATTGGAGTAACTAAAATCTCGACAACAGACTACCTTCCATAATGACTAGGCTACCATCCATTGGAGTAATAAAGATATCAACAACAGACTACCTTCCATAACGACAAGGCTAGATCCATTTTAGTTACAAAAATCTCAACAATAGACGACCTTCCATAATGACAAGGCTACCATCCATTGTATTGACAAAAATCTCGACAATATACTACCTTCTATAATGACAAGGCTACCATCCATTGGAGTTACAAAAATCTCGACAATAGACTACCTTCAATAATGACTAGGCTACCATCCATTGGAGTAACAAAGATATCGACAACAGACTACCCTCCATAACGTCAAGGCTACAATCCATTGTAGTAACAAAAATATCGACAACAGACTACCTTCCATAATGTCAAGGCTACAATCCTCTGGAGTATAAAAAATCACGACAATAGACTACCTCTCATAATGACAAGGCTACCATCCATTGGAGTAACTAAAATCTCGACAACAGACTACCTTCCATAATGACTAGGCTACCATCCATTGGAGTAACAAAGATATCGACAACAGACTACCTTCCATAACGACAATGCTATAATCCATTGTAGTAACAAAAATCTCGACAACAGACTACCTTCCATAATGACAAGACTACCATCCATTGTAGTAACAAAAATCTCGACAATAGACTACCTTCCATAATGACAACGCTATCATCCATTGGAGTAACAAAAATCTCGACAACAAACTACCTTCCATAATGACAAGGCTACCATCCATTGGAATAAAAAAAATATAGACAACACACTACTTTCCATAATAACAAGGCTACCATCCCTTAGAGAAACAAAAATGTCGACAACAGACTACCTTCCATATTGACTAGGATACCATCCATTGGAATAACAAAGATATCGACAACAGACTACCTTCCATAACGACAAGGCTACAATCCATTGTAGTAACAAAAATCTCGACATCAGACTACCTTCCATAATGACAAGGCTACCATCCATTGTAGTAACAAAAATCTCGACAATAGACTACCCTCCATAATGATAAGGCTACCATCCATTGGAGTAACAAAAATCTGGACAACAAACTACCTTCCATAATGACAAGGCTACCATCCATTAGAATAACAAAACTATCGAAAACACACTACTTTCCATAATAACAAGGCTACCATCCCTTAGAGAAACAAAAATCTCGACAACAGACTACCTTCCATAATGACAAGGCTACCATCCATTGGAATAAAAAAAATATCGACAACACACTACCTTCCATAATGACAAGGATACCATCCCCTAGAGTAACAAAAATCACGACAACAGACTACCTTCCATAATGACTAGGCTAACATTCATTAGAGTATCAAAGATATCGACAACAGACTACTTTCCATAACGACAAGGCTACAATCCGTTGTAGTAACAAAAATCTCGACAATAGACTACCTTCCATAATGACAAGGCTATAATCCTTTGGAGTATTAAAAATCTCGACAATAGAGTACCTTCCATAATGAGAAGGCAACCATCCATTGGAGTAATTAAAATCACGACAACAAACTACCTTCCATAATGACTAGGCTACCATCCATTGGAGTAACAAAGATATCGATAATAGACTACCTTCCATAACGACAAGGCTACAATACATTGTAGTAACAATAATAACGACAACAGACTACCTTCCATAATGACAAGACTACCATCCATTGTAGTAACAAAAATCTCGACAATAGACTACCTTCCAGAATGAAAAGGCTACCATCCATTAGAGTAACAAAAATGTCTACAACAAACTACCTTCCATAATGACTAGGCTACCATCCATTGGAGTAACAAAGATATCGACAACAAACTACCTTCCATAATGACAAGGCTACAATCCCTTAGAGTAACAAAAATCATGACAAAAGACTACCTTCCATAATGAAAAGGCTACCATCCATTGGAGTAACAAAGATATCAACAACATACTACCTTCCATAATGACAATGCTACCATCCCTTAGAGTAATAAAAATCACGACAACACACTACCTTCCGTAAAGACAAGTCAACCATCTATTGGAGTAACAAAAATATCAACAATAGAATACATTCCATAATGACAAGGCTACCATCCATTGGAGTAACAAAAATCACGACAACAAACTACCTTCCATAATGACTAGGCTACAATCCATTCGAATAACAAAAATATTGACAACACACGACCTTCCATAATGACAAGGCTACCATCCAATGGAGTAACAAAAATCTCGACAACAGACTACATTCGAAAATGACTAGGGTACCATCAATTGGAGTAACAAAGATATCGACAACATACTACCTTCCATAATGACAAGGCTACAATCCATTATAGTAACAAAAATCTTGACAACAGACTACGTTCCTTAATGACAAGGCTACCATCCATTTTAGTAACAAAAATCTCGACAATAGACTACCTTCCATAATGACAAGGCTACCATCCATTGGAGTAACAAAAATCTCGACAACAGACTACCTTCCATAATGACAAGGTTACCATCCATTGGATTAACAAAAATATCGACAACACACTACCTTCCATAATGACAAGGCTACAATCCCTTAGACTAACAAAAATCTCGACAAGAGACTACCTTCCATAATGACTAGGCTACCATCCATTGGAATAACAAAGATATCGACAACAAACTATCTTCCATAACGACAAGGCTACAATCAATTATAGTAACAAAAATTTCGACAACAGACTACCTTCCAAAATGAAAAGGCTACCATCCATTGTAGTAACAAAAATCTCGACAATAGACTACCTTCCATGATGACAAGGCTACCATCCATTGGAGTAACAAAAATCTCGACAATAGACTACTTTCCATAATGACAAGGCTACCAACCATTGGAATAACAAAAATATCAACAACACATTACCTTCCATAATGACAACGCTACCATCCCTTAGAGTAACAATAATCTCCACAACAGACTACCTTCCCTAATGACTAGGCTACCATCCATTGGAGTACCAAAGATATCGACAACAGACTACCTTCCATAACAACAAGGCTACAATCCATTGTAGTAACAAAAATCTCGACAATAGAATACCTTCCATAATGACAAGGCTACAATCCATTGGAGTATAAAAAATATCGACAATAGACTACCGTTCATATGACAAGGCTACCATCCATTGGAGTAACAAAAATCTCTACAACAGACTATCTTCCATAATGACTAGGCTACCATCCATTGGAGTAACAAAGATATCGACAATAGACTACCTTCCATAATGACAAGGCTACCATCCATTGGATTAACAAAAAACTCGACAACATACTACTTTCCATAATGACAAGGCTACCATCCCTTAGAGTAACAAGAATAACGACAACAGACTACCTTCAATAATGAAAAGGCTACCATCCATTCGAATAACAAAAATATCGACAACACACTTCCTTCTATAATGACAAGGATACCATCTAATGGAGTAACAAAAATCTCAACAATAGACTACCTTCCATAATGACAAGTCTACCATCCATTGGAGTAACAAAGATATAAACAACAGACTACCTTCCATAATGACAAGGCTACCATCCATTGTTGTAACAAAAATCTCGACAATAGAGTACCTTCCATAATGACAAGACTAACATCCACTGTAGTAACAAAAATCTCGAGAACAGACTACCTTCCATAATGAAAATGCTACCATCCATTGGAGTAATAGAAATCTCGACAATAGACTACCTTTGATAATGACAAGTCTACCATTCATTGGAGTATCAAAAATCTCGATAACAGACTACCTTGCATAATGACAAGGGTACCATCATTGGAGTAACCAAAATATCCACAAGAGACTACCTTCCATAATGACAAGGCTATAATACATTAGAGTATAAAAAATCTCGGCAACAGACTACCTTCCATAATGACAAGGCTACCATCCATTGGAGTAACTAAAATCTCGACAACAGACTACCTTCCATAATGACTAGGCTACCATCCATTGGAGTAATAAAGATATCAACAACAGACTACCTTCCATAACAACAAGGCTAAATCCATTTTAGTTACAAAAATCTCAACAATAGACTACCTTCCATAATGACAAGGCTACCATCCATTATATTGACAAAAATCTCGACAATATACTACCTTCTATAATGACAACGCTACCATCCATTGGAGTAACAAAAATATCGACAATAGACTACCTTCCATAATGACAAGGCTATAATCTATTATAGTAACGAAAATCTCGACGATAGACTACCTTTCATAATGACAAGGCTACCATCCATTGGAATAACAAAAATCTCGACAACAAACTATCTTCCATAATGACAAGGCTACCATCCCTTAGAGTAACAAAAACTTGACAACATACTACATTCCATAATGACAAAGCTACCATCCATTGGAGTAACAAAGATATCGATAACATACTACCTTCTATAATGACAAGGCTACCATCCATTTGAGTAACAAAAATCACGACAACAGACTACCTTCCATAATGACAAGGCTACCATCCATTGGAATAACAAAAATATCGACAACACACTACCTTTCATAATGACAAGGCTACCATCCAATGGAGTAGCAAAAATCTCGACAATAGACTACCTTCCATAATGACTAGGCTACCATCCATTGGAGTAACAAAAATCTCGACAACTACATTCCATAATGACAAGGATACAATCTATTATAGTAACAAAAATATCGACAATAGATTACCTTCCATAATGACAAGGCTACCATTCATTGTTGTAACAAAAATCTCGACAATAGTCTACCTTCCATAATGACAAGGCTACCATCCATTGTTGTAACAAAAATATGGACAATAGACTACCTTCCATAATGACAAGGCTACCATCCATTAGAGTAACAAAAATCCCGACAACAGAATACCTTTGATAATGACAAGTCTACCATCCATTGGAGTAACAAAGATATCAACAAAAGACTACCTTCCATAACGATAACTCTAAATCCATTGTAGTAACAAAAATCTCGACAACAGACTACCTTCCATAATGAAAAGGCTACCAACCATTGGAGTAACAAAAATCACGACAACACACTACCTTCCATAATGACTAGGCTACCATCCATTGGAATAACAAAAATATCAACAACACACTACCTTCCATAATGACAAGGCTACAATCCAATGGAGTAACAAAAATCTCGACAACGGACTACCTTCCATAATGACTAGGATACCATCCATTGGAGTAAAAAAGATATCGACAAAGACTACCTTCCATAATGACAAAGCTACAATCCATTGTAGTAACAAAAATCTCGACAACACACTACCTTCCATAATGACAAGGCTACCATCCCTTAGACTAACAAAAATCTCGACAATATACTACCTTTTATAATGACAAGGCTACCATCCATTGGAGTAACAAAGATATCGACAACAGACTACCTTCTATAACGACAAGGCTACAATCTATTATAGTAACGAAAATCTCGACGATTGACTACTTTCCATAATGACAAGGTTACCATCCCTTAGAGTAACAAAAATCTCGACAACAGACTACCTTCCATAATGACAAGGCTACCATCCATTGGAATAACAAAAAAATCGACAACACACTACCTTCTATAATGACAAGGCTACCATCCCTTAGAGTAACAAAAAATTTCGACAACAGACTACCTTCCATAATGACTAGGCCACCATCCATTGGTGTGACAAAGATATCGACAACAGACTACCTTCCATAAGGACAAGGCTATGATCCATTGTAGTAACAAAAATCTCAACAACAGACTACCTTCCATAAGGACAAGGCTACAATCCATTGTAGTAACAAAAATCTCAACAACAGACTACCTTCCATAATGACAAGGCTACCATCCATTGGAGTAACAAAAATCTCGACAACAGACTACCTACCATAATGACTAGGCTACCATCCATTGGAGTAACAAAGATATCAACAACATACTACCTTCCGTAATGACAAGGCTACCATCCATTGGAGTAACAAAAATCTCGACAACATACTATCTTCCATAATGACAATGCTACCATCCCTTAGAGTAACAAGAATCACGTCAACAGACTACCCTCCATAATGATAAGGCTACCATCCATTGCAGTAACAAAAATCTCGACAATAGACTACCTTCCATAATGACAAGGCTACAATCCATTGTTGTAACAAAAATATGTACAACATACTACCATCCATAATGACAAGGCTACCATCCATTAGAGTAACAAAAATCCCGACAACAGACTACCTTCCATAATGATAAGGCTATCATCCATTGGGGTAACAGAAAACTCGACAACAGACTACCTTACATAATGACTAGGCTACCATCCATTGGAGTAACAAAGATATAAACAACAAACTACCTTCCATAATGACAGGGCTACCATCCATTGTTGTAACAAAAATCTCGACAATAGACTACCTTCCATAATGACAAGACTAACATCAATTGTAGTAACAAAAATCTCGACAATATACTACCTTCTATAATGATAAGGCTACCATCCATGGGAGTAACAGAAATCTCGACAACAGACTACCTTCGATAATGACAAGGCTACCATCCATTGGAGTAACAAAAATCTCGACAACAGACTACCTTCCATAATGACAAGGCTACCAACCATTGGAATAACAAAAATATCAACAACACATTACCTTCCATAATGACAAGGCTACCATCCCTTAGAGTAACAATAATCTCCACAACAGACTACCTTCCCTAATGACTAGGCTACCATCCATTGGAGTACCAAAGATATCGACAACAGACTACCTTCCATAACGACAAGGCTACAATCCATTGTAGTAACAAAAATCTCGACAATAGACTACCTTCCATAATGACAAGGCTACAATCCTTTGGAGTATAAAAAATATCGACAATAGACTACCGTCCATAATGACAAGGCGACCATCCATTGGAGTAACAAAAATCTCTACAACAGACAATCTTCCATAATGACTAGGCTACCATCTATTGGAGTAACAAAGATATCACCAATAGACTACCTTCCATAATGACAAGGCTACCATCCATTGGATTAAAAAAAATCTCGACAACATACTACTTTCCATAATGACAAGGCTACCATCCCTTAGAGTAACAAGAATAACGACAACAGACTACCTTCAATAATGAAAAGGCTACCATCCATTCGAATAACAAAAATATCGACAACACACTTCCTTCTATAATGACAAGGCTACCATCTAATAGAGTAACAAAAATCTCGACAATAGACTACCTTCCATAATGACAAGTCTAACATCCATTGGAGTAACAAAGATATAAACAACAGACTACCTTCCATAATGACTAGGCTACCATCCATTGTTGTAACAAAAATCTCGACAATAGACTACCTTCCATAATGACAAGACTAACATCCACTGTAGTAACAAAAATCTCGAGAACAGACTACCTTCCATAATGACAATGCTACCATCCATTAGAGTAATAGAAATCTCGACAATAAACTACCTTTGATAATGACAAGTCTACCATTCATTGTAGTATCAAAAATCTCGACAACAGACTACCTTCCATAATGACAAGGCTACCATCCATTGGAGTAACTAAAATCTCGACAACAGACTACCTTCCATAATGACTAGGCTACCATCCATTGGAGTAATAAAGATATCAACAACAGACTACCTTCCATAATGACAAGGCTAGATCCATTTTAGTTACAAAAATCTCAACAATAGACTACCTTCCATAATGACAAGGCTACCATCCATTGTATTGACAAAAATCTCGACAATATACTACCTTCTATAATGACAAGGCTACCATCCATTGGAGTTACAAAAATCTCGACAATAGACTACCTTCCATAATGACTAGGCTACCATCCATTGGAGTAACAAAGATATCGACAACAGACTACCCTCCATAACGTCAAGGCTACAATCCATTGTAGTAACAAAAATATCGAAAACAGACTACTTTCCATAATGACAAGGCTACAATCCTTTGGAGTATAAAAATCACGACAATAGACTACCTTTCATAATGACAAGGCTACCATCCATTGGAGTAACTAAAATCTCGACAACAGACTACCTTCCATAATGACTAGGCTACCATCCATTGGAGTAACAAAGAAATCGACAACAGACTACCTTCCATAACGACAATGCTATAATCCATTGTAGTAACAAAAATCTCGACAACAGACTACCTTCCATAATGACAAGACTACCATCCATTATAGTAACAAAAATCTCGACAATAGACTACCTTCCATAATGACAATGCTATCATCCATTGGAGTAACAAAAATCTCGACAACAAACTACCTTCCATAATGACAAGGCTACCATCCATTGGAATAAAAAAAAATATAGACAACACACTACTTTCCAGAATAACAAGGCTACCATCCCTTAGAGAAACAAAAATCTCGACAACAGACTACCTTCCATAATGACTAGGATACCATCCATTGGAATAACAAAGATATCGACAACAGACTACCTTCCATAACGACAAGGCTACAATCCATTGTAGTAACAAAAATCTCGACAACAGACTACCTTCCATAATGACAAGGCTACCATCCATTGTAGTAACAAAAATCTCGACAATAGACTACCTTCCATAATGATAAGGCTACCATCCATTGGAGTAACAAAAATCTGGACAACAAACTACCTTCCATAATGACAAGGCTACCATCCATTGGAATAACAAAGATATCGACAACTGACTACCTTCCATAATGACAAGGCTACTATCCATTGGAGTAACAAATATCGACAACATACTAGCTTTCATAATGACAAGGCTACCATCCCTTAGAATAACAAGAATCACGTCAACAGACTACCTTCCATAATGACAAGGCTACCACCCATTGTAGTAACAAAAATCTAGACAATAGACTACCTTCCATAATGACAAGGCTACCATCCATTGGAATAACAAAAATATCGATAACACACTAACTTCCATAATGACAAGGCTACAATCCCTTAGAGTAACAAAAATCTCGACAACAGACTACCTTCCATAATGACTAGGCTACCATCCATTGGTGTAACAAAGATATCGATAACAGACTACCTTCCATAACGACAAGAGTACAATCCATTGTAGTATCAAAAATCTCAACAACAGACTACCTTCCATAATGACAAGGCTACAATCCTTTGGAGTATAAAAAATCTCGACAATAGACTACCTTTCATAATGACAAGGCTACCATCCATTGGAGTAACAAAAATCTCGACAACAGACTACCTTCCATAATGACTAGGCTACCATCCATTGGAGTAACAAAGATATCGACAACTTACTACCTTCCATAATGACAAGGCTACTATCCATTGGAGTAACAAATATCGACAACATACTAGCTTTCATAATGACAAGGCTACCATCCCTTAGAGTAACAAGAATCACGTCAACAGACTACCTTCGATAATGATAAGGCTACCATCCATTGCAGTAACAAAAATCTCGACAATAGACTACCTTTCATAATGACAAGGCTACCATCCATTGGAGTTACAAAAATCTCGACAACAGACTACCTTCCATAATGAAAAGGCTACCATCCATTGGAATAACAAAATTTTTGACAACACACTACCTTCCATAATGACAAGGCTACCATTCCTTAGACTAGCAAAAATCTCGACAACAGACTACCTTCCATAATGACTAGGCTACCATCCATTAGAGTAAGAAAGATATCGACAACAGACTACCTTATATAACGACAAGGCTACAATCCATTGTAGTAACAAAAATCTCGACAACAGACTACCTTCCATAACGACAAGGCTACCATCCCTTAGAGTAACAAAAATCTCGAAAACAGACTACATTCCATAATGACAAGGCTACCATCCATTGGGGTAATAGAAATATCGAAAACAAAATACCTTACATAATGACTAGGCTACCATCCATTGGAGTAACAAAGATATCAACAATAGACTACCTTCCATAATGACAAGGCTACCATCCATTATTGTAACAAAAATCTCGACAACAGACTACCTTCCATAATGAAAAGGCTACCATCCATTGGAATAACAAAAATTTCGACAACACATTACCTTCCATAATGACAAGGCTACCATCCCTTAGACTAGCAAAAATCTCGAGAATAGACTACCTTCCATAATGACAAGGCTACCATCCATTAGAGTAACAAAAATCCCGACAACAGACTACCTTCGTTAATGAGAAGTCTACCATCCATTGAAGTAACAAAGATATCAACAACATACTACCTTCCATAACGACAAGGCTAAATCCATTGTAGTAAAAAAAATCTTGACATCAGACTACCTTCCATAATGACAAGGCTACAATCCATTGTAGTGACAAAAATCTCGACAATATACTACCTTCTATAATGACAAGGCTACCATCCATTGGAGTAACAAAAATCCTGACAATAGACTACCTTCCATAACAACAAGGCTACAATCTATTATAGTAACGAAAATCTGGACGATTGACTACCTTTCATAATGACAAGGCTACCATCCATTGGAGTAACAAAAATCTCGACAACAGACTACCTTCCGTAATGACAAGGCTACCATTCATTGTAATAACAAAAATATCGACAACACACTAACTTCCATAATGACAAGGCTACCATCCCTTAGAGTAACAAAAATCTCGACAACAGACTACCTTCCATAATGATTAGGCTACCATTCATTGGTGTAACAAAGATATCGACAACAGACTACCTTCCATAACGACAAGACTACAATCCATTGTAGTAACATTAATCTCAACAACAGACTACCTTCCATAATGACAAGGCTACAATCCTTTGGAGTATAAAAAATCTCGACAATAGACTACCTTCCATAATGACAAGGCTACCATCCATTGGAGTAACAAAGATATCGACAACTGACTACCTTCCATAATGACAAGGCTACTATCCATTGGAGTAACAAATATCGACAACATACTAGCTTTCATAATGACAAGGCTACCATCCCTTAGAGTAACAAGAATCACGTCAACAGACTACCTTCCATAATGACAAGGCTACCACCCATTGTAGTAACAAAAATCTAGACAATAGACTACCATCCATAATGACAAGGCTACCATCCATTGGAATAACAACAATATCGATAACACACTAACTTCCATAATGACAAGGCTACAATCCCTTAGAGTAACAAAAATCTCGACAACAGACTACCTTCCATAATGACTAGGCTACCATCCATTGGTGTAACAAAGATATCGACAACAGACTACCTTCCATAACGACAAGACTACAATCCATTGTAGTAACAAAAATCTCAACAACAGACTACCTTCCATAATGACAAGGCTACAATCCTTTGGAGTATAAAAAATCTCGACAATAGACTACCTTTCATAATGACAAGGCTACCATCCATTGGAGTAACAAAAATCTCGACAACAGACTACCTTCCATAATGACTAGGCTACCATCCATTGGAGTAACAAAGATATCGACAACTGACTACCTTCCATAATGACAAGGCTACTATCCATTGGAGTAACAAATATCGACAACATACTAGCTTTCATAATGACAAGGCTACCATCCCTTAGAGTAACAAGAATCACGTCAACAGACTACCTTCGATAATGATAAGGCTACCATCCATTGCAGTAACAAAAATCTCGACAATAGACTACCTTCTATAATGACAAGGCTACCATCCATTGGAGTTACAAAAATCTCGACAACAGACTACCTTCCATAATGAAAAGGCTACCATCCATTGGAATAACAAAAAATTTGACAACACACTACCTTCCATAATGACAAGGCTACCATTCCTTAGACTAGCAAAAATCTCGACAATAGACTACCTTCCATAATGACTAGGCTACCATCCATTGGAGTAAGAAAGATATCGACAACAGACTACCTTCTATAACGACAAGGCTACAATCCATTGTAGTAACAAAAATCTCGACAACAGACTACCTTCCATAACGACAAGGCTACCATCCCTTAGAGTAACAAAAATCTCGAAAACAGACTACATTCCATAATGACAAGGCTACCATCCATTGGGGTTATAGAAATATCGACAACAAAATACATTACATAGTGACTAGGCTACCATCCATTGGAGTAACAAAGATATCAACAATAGACTACCTTCCATAATGACAAGGCTACCATCCATTGTTGTAACAAAAATCTCGACAACAGACTACCTTCCATAATGAAAAGGCTACCATCCATTGGAATAACAAAAATTTCGACAACACATTACCTTCCATAATGACAAGGCTAGCATCCCTTAGACTAGCAAAAATCTTGAGAACAGACTACCTTCCATAATGACAAGGCTACCATCCATTAGAGTAACAAAAATCCCGACAACAGACTACCTTCGTTAATGACAAGTCTACCATCCATTGGAGTAACAAAGATATCAACAACATACTACCTTCCATAACGACAAGGCTAAATCCATTGTAGTAAAAAAAATCTTGACAACAGACTACCTTCTAATGACAAGGCTACAATCCATTGTAGTGACAAAAATCTCGACAATATACTACCTTCTATAATCATAAGGCTACCATCCATTGGAGTAACAAAAATCCTAACAATAGATTACCTTTCATAACAACAAGGCTACAATCTATTATAGTAACGAAAATCTCGACGAGTGACTACCTTTCATAATGACAAGGCTACCATCCATTGGAGTAACAAAAATATCGACAACAGACTACCTTCCATAATGACAAGGCTACCATTCATTGTAATAACAAAAATATCGACAATACACTAACTTCCATAATGACAAGGCTACCATCCCTTAGAGTAACAAAAATCTCGACAACAGACTACCTTCCATAATGATTAGGCTACCATTCATTGGTGTGACAAAGATATCGACAACAGACTACCTTCCATAACGACAAGACTACAATCCATTGTAGTAACAAAAATCTCAACAACAGACTACCTTCCATAATGACAAGGCTACAATCCTTTGGAGTATAAAAAATCTCGACAATAGACTACCTTCCATAACGACAAGGCTACCATCCATTGGAGTAACAAAGATATCGACAACTGACTACCTTCCATAATGACAAGGCTACCATCCATTGGAGTAACAAAGATATCGACAACATACTGGCTTTCATAACGACAAGGCTACCATCCCTTAGAGTAACAAGAATCACGTCAACAGACTACCTTCCATAATGACAAGGCTACCACCCATTGTAGTAACAAAAATCTAGACAATAGACTACCTTCCATAATGACAAGGCTTCCATCCATTGGAATAACAAAAATATCGATAACACACTAACTTCCATAATGACAAGGCTACAATCCCTTAGAGTAACAAAAATATCGACAACAGACTACCTTCCATAATGACTAGGCTACCATCCATTGGTGTAACAAAGATATCGACAACAGACTACCTTCCATAACGACAAGACTACAATCCATTGTAGTAACAAAAATCTCAACAACAGACTACCTTCCATAATGACAAGGCTACAATCCTTTGGAGTATAAAAAATCTCGACAATAGACTACCTTTCATAATGACAAGGCTACCATCCATTGGAGTAACAAAAATCTCGACAACAGACTACCTTCCATAATGACTAGGCTACCATCCATTGGAGTAATAAAGATATCGACAACTGACTACCTCCCATAATGACAAGGCTACTATCCATTGGAGTAACAAATATCGACAACATACTAGCTTTCATAATGAAAAGGCTACCATCCCTTAGAGTAACAAGAATCACGTCAACAGACTACCTTCGATAATGATAAGGCTACCATCCATTGCAGTAACAAAAATCTCGACAATAGACTACCTTCCATAATGACAAGGCTACCATCCATTGGAGTTACAAAAATCTCGACAACAGACTACCTTCCATAATGAAAAGGATACCATCCATTGGAATAACAAAAATTTTGACAACACACTACCATCCATAATGACAAGGCTACCATTCCTTAGACTAGCAAAAATCTCGACAACAGACTACCTTCCATAATGACTAGGCTACCATCCGTTGGAGTAAGAAAGATATCGACAACAGACTACCTTCTATAACGACAAGGCTACAATCCATTGTAGTAACAAAAATCTCGACAACAGACTACCTTCCATAACGACAAGGCTACCATCCCTTAGAGTAACAAAAATCTCGAAAACAGACTACATTCCATAATGACAAGGCTACCATCCATTGGGGTAATAGAAATATCGACAACAAAATACCTTACATAATGACTAGGCTACCATCCATTGGAGTAACAAAGATATCAACAATAGACTACCTTCCATAATGACAAGGCTACCATCCATTGTAGTAACAAAAATCTCGACAACAGACTACCTTCCATAATGAAAAGGCTACCATCCATTGGAATAACAAAAATTTCGACAACACATTACCTTCCATAATGATAAGGCTACCATCCCTTAGACTAGCAAAAATCTCGAGAACAGACTACCTTCCATAATGACAAGGCTACCATCCATTAGAGTAACAAAAATCCCGACAACAGACTACCTTCGTTAATGACAAGTCTACCATCCATTGGAGTAACAAAGATATCAACAACATACTACCTTCCATAACGACAAGGCTAAATCCATTGTAGTAAAAAAAATCTTGACAACAGACTACCTTCCATAATGACAAGGCTACAATCCATTGTAGTGACAAAAATCTCGACAATATACTACCTTCTATAATGACAAGGCTACCATCCATTGGAGTAACAAAAATACTGACAATAGACTACCTTCCATAACAACAAGGCTATAATCTATTATAGTAACGAAAATCTCGACGATTGACTACCTTTCATAATGACAAGGCTACCATCCATTGGAGTAACAAAAATCTCGACAACAGACTACCTTCCGTAATGACAAGGCTACCATTCATTGTAATAACAAAAATATCGACAACACACTAACTTCCATAATGACAAGGCTACCATCCCTTAGAGTAACAAAAATCTCGACAACAGACTACCTTCCATAATGATTAGGCTACCATTCATTGGTGTAACAAAGATATCGACAACAGACTACCTTCCATAATGACAAGACTACAATCCATTGTAGTAACAAAAATCTCAACAACAGACTACCTTCCATAATGACTAGGCTACCATCAATTGGAGTACCAAAGATATCGACAATTGACTACCTTCCATAATGATAAGGCTACCGTCCATTGCAGTAACAAAAATCTCGACAATAGACTACTTTCCATAATGACAAGGCTACCATCCATTGGAGTAACAAAAATCTCCACAACAGACTACCTTCCATAATGACAAGGCTACCATCCATTGGAATAACAAAAATATCGACAATATACTACCTTCCATAATGACAAGTCTACCATCCATTGGAGTAACAAAGATATCGACAACAGACTACCTTCCATGATGACTAGGCTACCATCCATTGGAGTAACAAAGATATCGACAACAGACTACCGTCTATAACGACAAGGCTACAATCCATTGTAGTAACAAAAATCTCGACAATAGACTACCTTCCATAATGACAAGGCTAACATCCATTGGAATAACAAAAATATCGACAACAGACTACGTTCCATAATGACAACGCTACCATCCCTTAGAGTAACAAAGATATCGACAACAGACTACCTTCCATAATGACTAGGCTACCATCCATTGGAGTAACAAAGATATCGACAACAGACTACCTTTCATAACGACAAGGCTACCATCCCTTAGAGTAACAAAAATCTCGACAATAGACTACCTTCCATAATGACAAGGCTACCATCCATTGGAGTAACAAAAATCTCGACAACAGACTACCTTCCGTAATGACAAGGCTACCATTCATTGTAATAACAAAAATATCGACAACACACTAACTTCCATAATGACAAGGCTACCATCCCTTAGAGTAACAAAAATCTCGACAACAGACTACCTTCCATAATGATTAGGCTACCATTCATTGGTGTGACAAAGATATCGACAACAGACTACCTTCCATAACGACAAGACTACAATCCATTGTAGTAACAAAAATCTCAACAACAGACTACCTTCCATAATGACAAGGCTACAATCCTTTGGAGTATAAAAAATCTCGACAATAGACTACCTTCCATAATGACAAGGCTACCATCCATTGGAGTAACAAAAATCTCAACAACAGACTACCTTCCAACATGACTAGGCTACCATCAATTGGAGTACCAAAGATATCGACAACTGACTACCTTCCGTAAAGACAATTCTACTATCCATTGGAGTAACATAAATCTCGACAACATACTAGCTTCCATAATGACAAGGCTACCATCCCTTAGAGTAACAAGAATCACGTCAACAGACTACCTTCCATAATGATAAGGCTACCATCCATTGTAGTAACAAAAATCTCGACAATAGACTACCTTCCATTATGACAAGGCTATCATCCATTGGAGTAAGAAAAATCTTGACAACAGACTATCTTCCATAATGACAAGGCTACCATCCATTGGAATAACAAAAATATCGACAACACACTACCTTCTATAATGACAAGGCTACCATCCCTTAGACTAAGAAAAAACTCGACAACAGACTACCTTCCATAATGACTAGGCTACCATCCATTGGAGTAACAAAGATATCGACAACAGAGTACCTTCTATAACAACAAGGCTACAATCCATTGTAGTAACAAAAATCTCGACAACAGACTACCTTCCATAATGACAAGGCTACCACCCATTGTAGTAACAAAAATATAGACAATAGACTACCTTCCATAATGACAAGGCTACGATCCATTGGACTAACAAAAATCTCGACAACAGAATACCTTCCATAATGACAAGGCTACCATCCATTGGAATAACAAAAATATCGACAACATACTAGCTTCCATAATTACAAGGCTACCATCCCTTAGAGTAACAAGAATCACGTCAACAGACTACCTTCCATAATGATAAGGCTACCATCCATTGCAGTAACAAAAATCTCGACAATAGACTACCTTCCATAATGACAAGGCTACCATCCATTGGAGTAACAAAAATATCGATAACAGACTACCTTCCATAATGACAAGGCCACCATCCATTGGAATAACAAAAATATCGACAATATACTAACTTCCATAATGACAAGGCTACCATTCATTGGAGTAACAAAGATATCGACAACAGAGTACCTTCTATAACAACAAGGCTACAATCCATTGTAGTAACAAAAATCTCGACAACAGACTACCTTCCATAATGACAAGGCTACCACCCATTGTAGTAACAAAAATATAGACAATAGACTACCTTCCATAATGACAAGGCTACGATCCATTGGACTAACAAAAATCTCGACAACAGAATACCTTCCATAATGACAAGGCTACCATCCATTGGAATAACAAAAATATCGACAACAGACTACCTTCCATTATGACAAGGCTACCATCCATTGGAATAACAAAAATATCGACAATATACTACCTTCCATAATGACAAGGTTACCATCCATTGGAGTAACAAAGATATCGACAACAGACTACCTTCCATAATGACTAGCCTACCATCCATTGGAGTAACAAAGATATCGACAATAGACTACCTTCTATAACGACAAGGCTACAATCCAGTGTAGTAACAAAAATCTCGACAATAGACTACCTTCCATAATGACAAGGCTAACATCCATTGGAATAACAAAAATATCGACAACAGACTACGTTCCATAATGACAAGGCTACCATCCGTTAGAGTAACAAAAATCTCGACAACAGACTACCTTCCATAATGACTAGGCTACCATCCATTGGTGTAACAAAGATATCGAAAACAAACTATCTTCCATAACAACAAAGCTACAATCCATTGTAGTAACAAAAATCTCAACAACAGACTACCTTCCATAATGAGAAGGAACAATCCTTTGGAGTTTAAAAAATCTCTACAATAGACTACCTTCCATAATGACAAGGCTACCATCCGTTGGAGTAACAAAAATCTTGAGAACAAACTACCTTCCATAATGACAAGGCTACCATTCATTAGAGTAACAAAAATCCCGACAACAGACTACCTTCGATAATTATAAGTCTACCATCCATTGGAGTAACAAAGATATCAACAACATACTACCTTCCACAACGACAAGGCTAAATCAATTATAGTAACAAAAATCTTGACAACAGACTACCTTCCATAATGACAAGGCTACAATCCATTGTAGTGACCAAAATATCGACAATATACTACCTTCTATAAGGGCAAGGCTACCATCCACTGGAGTAACAAAAATCTCGACAATAGACTACCTTCCATAACGACAAGGCTACAATTTATTATAGTAACGAAAATCTCGACGATTAACTACCTTTCATAATGACAAGGCTACCATCCATTGGAGTAACAAAAATCTCGACAACAGACTACCTTACATAATGACAAGCCTACCATTCATTGGAATAACAAAAATATCGACAACATACTAACTTCCATAATGACACGGCTGCCATCCCTTAGAGTAACAAGAATCACGTCAACAGACTACCTTCCATAATGATAAGGCTACCATCCATTGCAGTAACAAAAATCTCGACAATAGACTACCTTCCATAATGACAAGGCTACCATCCATTGGAGTAACAAAAATCTCGACAACAGACTACCTTCCATAATGACAAGGCTACCATCCATTGGAATAACAAAAATATCGACAACACACTATCTTACATAATGACAAGGCTACAATCCCTTAGACTAACAAAAATCTCGACAACAGACTACCTTCCATAATGACTAGGCTACCATCCATTGGAGTAACAAAGATATTGACAATAGACTACCTTCTATAACGACAAGGCTACAATCCATTGTAGTAACAAAAATCTCGACAATAGACTACCTTCCATAATGACAAGGCTAACATCTATTGGAATAACAAAAATATCGACAACAGACTACGTTCCATAATGACAAGGCTACCATCCCTTAGAGTATCAAAAATCTCGACAACAGACTACCTTTCATAATGACTAGGCTACCATCCATTGGTGTAACAAAGATATCGACAACAAACTATCTTCCATAACGACAAAGCTACAATCCATTGTAGTAACAAAAAACTCAACAACAGACTACCTTTCATAATGACAAGGCACAATCCTTTGGAGTATAAAAAATATCTACAATAGACTACCTTCCATAATGACAAGGCTACCATCCATTGGAGTAACAAAAATCTGGACAACAAACTACCTTCCATAATGACAAGGCTACCATTCATTAGAGTAACAAAAATCCCGACAATAGACTACCTTCGATAATGATAAGTCTACCATCCATTGGAGTAACAAAGATATCAACAACATACTACCTTCCATAACGACAAGGCTAAATCCATTATAGTAACAAAAATCTTGACAATAGACTACCTTCCATAATGACAAGGCTACAATCCATTGTAGTTACAAAAATATCGACAATATACTACCTTCTATAAGGGCAAGGCTACCATCCACTGGAGTAACAAAAATCTCGACAATAGACTACCTTCCATAACGACAAGGCTACAATTTATTATAGTAACGAAAATCTCGACGATTAACTACCTTTCATAATGACATGGCTACCATCCATTGGAGTAACAAAAATCTCGACAACAGACTACCTTCCATAATGACAAGGCTACCATTCATTGGAATAACAAAAATATCGACAACACACTAACTTCCATAATGACAAGGATACCATTCCTTAGAGTAACAAGAATCACGTCAACAGACTACTTTCCATAATGATAAGGCTACCATCCATTGCAGTAACAAAAATCTCGACAATAGACTACCTTCCATAATGACAAGGCTACCATCCATTGGAGTAACAAAAATCTCGACAACAGACTACCTTCCATAATGACAAGGCTACCATCCATTGGAATAACAAAAATATCGACAACACACTACCTTCTATAATGACAAGGCTACCATCCCTTAGACTAACAAAAATCTCGACAACAGACTACCTTCCATAATGACTAGGATACCATCCATTGGAGTAACAAAGATATCGACAACAGACTACCTTCCATAACGACAAGGCTACAATCCATTGTAGTAACAAAAATCTCGAAAATAGACTACCTTCCATAATGACAAGGCTAACATCCATTGGAATAACAAAAATATCGACAACAAACTACGTTCCATAATGACAAGGCTACCATCCCTTAGAGTAACAAAAATCTCGACAACAGACTACCTTCCATAATGACTAGGCTACCATCCATTGGTGTAACAAAGATATCGACAACAAACTATCTTCCATAAAGACAAAGCTACAATCCATTGTAGTAACAAAAATCTCAACAACAGACTACCTTCCATAATGACAAGGCACAATCCTTTGGAGTATAAAAAATCTCTACAATAGACTACCTTCCATAATGACAACGCTACCATCCATTGGAGTAACAAAAATCTGGACAACAAACTACCTTCCATAATGACAAGGCTACCATTCATTAGAGTAACAAAAATCCCGACAACAGACTACCTTCTATAATGATAAGTCTACCATCCATTGGAGTAACAAAGATATCAACAACATACTACCTTCCATAACGACAAGGATAAATCCATTATAGTAACAAAAATCTTGACAACAGACTACCTTCCATAATGACAAGGCTACAATCCATTGTAGTGACAAAAATATCGACAATATAGTACCTTCTATAAGGACAAGGCTACCATCCATTGGAGTAACAAAAATCTCGACAATAGACTACCTTCCATAACGACAAGGCTACAATTTATTATAGTAACGAAAATCTCGACGATTGACTACCTTTCATAATGACAAGGCTACCATCCATTGGAGTAACAAAAATCTCGACAACAGACTACCTTCCATAATGACAAGGCTACCATTCATTGGAATAACAAAAATATCGACAACATACTAACTTCCATAATGACACGGCTACCATCCCTTAGAGTAACAAGAATCACGTCAACAGACTACCTTCCATAATGATAAGGCTACCATCCATTGCAGTAACAAAAATCTCGACAATAGACTACCTTCCATAATGACAAGGCTACCATCCATTGGAGTAACAAAAATCTCGACAACAGACTACCTTCCATAATGACAAGGCTAGCATCCATTGGAATAACAAAAATATCGACAACACACTATCTTACATAATGACAAGGCTACAATCCCTTAGACTAACAAAAATCTCGACAACAGACAACCTTCCATAATATATAGGCTACCATCCATTAGAGTAACAAAGATATTGACAACAGACTACCTTCTATAACGACAAGGCTACAATCCATTGTAGTAACAAAAATCTCGACAATAGACTACCTTCCATAATGACAAGGCTAACATCTATTGGAATAACAAAAATATCGACAACAGACTACGTTCCATAATGACAAGGCTACCATCCCTTAGAGTATCAAAAATCTCGACAACAGACTACCTTCCATAATGACTAGGCTACCATCCATTGGTGTAACAAAGATATCGACAACAAACTATCTTCCATAACGACAAAGCTACAATCCATTGTAGTAACAAAAAACTCAACAACATACTACCTTTCATAATGACAAGGCACAATCCTTTGGAGTATAAAAAATATCTACAATAGACTACCTTCCATAATGACAAGGCTACCATCCATTGGAGTAACTAAAATCTGGACAACAAACTACCTTCCATAATGACAAGGCTACCATTCATTAGAGTAACAAAAATCCCGACAACAGACTACCTTCGATAATGATAAGTCTACCATCCATTGGAGTAACAAAGATATCAACAACATACTACCTTCCATAACGACAAGGCTAAATCCATTATAGTAACAAAAATCTTGACAACAGACTACCTTCCATAATGACAAGGCTACAATCCATTGTAGTGACAAAAATATCGACAATATACTACCTTCTATAAGGGCAAGGCTACCATCCACTGGAGTAACAAAAATCTCGATAATAGACTACCTTCCATAACGACAAGGCTACAATTTATTATAGTAACGAAAATCTCGACGATTAACTACCTTTCATAATGACAAGGCTACCATCCATTGGAGTAACAAAAATCTCGACAACAGACTACCTTCCATAATGACAAGGCTACCATTCATTGGAATAACAAAAATATCGACAACACACTAACTTCCATAATGACAAGGATACCATTCCTTAGAGTAACAAGAATCACGTCAACATACTACCTTCCATAATGATAAGGCTACCATCCATTGTAGTAACAAAAATCTCGACAATAGACTACCTTCCATTATGACAAGGCTATCATCCATTGGAGTAAGAAAAATCTCGACAACAGACTATCTTCCATAATGCAAGGCTACCATCCATTGGAATAACAAAAATATCGACAACACACTACCTTCTATAATGACAAGGCTACCATCCCTTAGACTAACAAAAATCTCGACAACAGACTACCTTCCATAATGACTAGGATACCATCCATTGGAGTAACAAAGATATCGACAACAGACTACCTTCCATAACGACAAGGCTACAATCCATTGTAGTAACAAAAATCTCGAAAATAGACTACCTTCCATAATGACAAGGCTAACATCCATTGGAATAACAAAAATATCGACAACAAACTACGTTCCATAATGACAAGGCTACCATCCCTTAGAGTAACAAAAATCTCGACAACAAACTACCTTCCATAATGACTAGGCTACCATCCATTGGTGTGACAAAGATATCGACAACAAACTATCTTCCATAAAGACAAAGCTACAATCCATTGTAGTAACAAAAATCTCAACAACAGACTACCTTCCATAATGACAAGGCACAATCCTTTGGAGTATAAAAAATCTCTACAATAGACTACCTTCCATAATGACAAGGCTACCATCCATTGGAGTAACAAAAATCTGGACAACAAACTACCTTCCATAATGACAAGGCTACCATTCATTAGAGTAACAAAAATCCCGACAACAGACTACCTTCTATAATGATAAGTCTACCATCCATTGGAGTAACAAAGATATCAACAACATACTACCTTCCATAACGACAAGGATAAATCCATTATAGTAACAAAAATCTTGACAACAGACTACCTTCCATAATGACAAGGCTACAATCCATTGTAGTGACAAAAATATCGACAATATACTACCTTCTATAAGGACAAGGCTACCATCCATTGGAGTAACAAAAATCTCGACAATAGACTACCTTCCATAACGACAAGGCTACAATTTATTATAGTAACGAAAATCTCGACGATTGACTACCTTTCATAATGACAAGGCTACCATCCATTGGAGTAACAAAAATCTCGACAACAGACTACCTTCCATAATGACAAGGCTACCATTCATTGGAATAACAAAAATATCGACAACATACTAAGTTCCATAATGACACGGCTACCATCCCTTAGAGTAACAAGAATCACGTCAACATACTACCTTCCATAATGATAAGGCTACCATCCATTGCAGTAACAAAAATCTCGACAATAGACTACCTTCCATAATGACAAGGCTACCATCCATTGGAGTAACAAAAATCTCGACAACAGACTACCTTCCATAATGACAAGGCTAGCATCCATTGGAATAACAAAAATATCGACAACACACTATCTTACATAATGACAAGGCTACAATCCCTTAGACTAACAAAAATCTCGACAACAGACTACCTTCCATAATAACTAGGCTACCATCCATTAGAGTAACAAAGATATTGACAACAGACTACCTTCTATAACGACAAGGCTACAATCCATTGTAGTAACAAAAATCTCGACAATAGACTACCTTCCATAATGACAAGGCTAACATCTATTGGAATAACAAGAATATCGACAACAGACTACGTTCCATAATGACAAGGCTACCATCCCTTAGAGTATCAAAAATCTCGACAACAGACTACCTTCCATAATGACTAGGCTACCATCCATTGGTGTAACAAAGATATCGACAACAAACTATCTTCCATAACGACAAAGCTACAATCCATTGTAGTAACAAAAAACTCAACAACATACTACCTTTCATAATGACAAGGCACAATCCTTTGGAGTATAAAAAATATCTACAATAGACTACCTTCCATAATGACAAGGCTACCATCCATTGGAGTAACTAAAATCTGGACAACAAACTACCTTCCATAATGACAAGGCTACCATTCATTAGAGTAACAAAAATCCCGACAACAGACTACCTTCGATAATGATAAGTCTACCATCCATTGGAGTAACAAAGATATCAACAACATACTACCTTCCATAACGACAAGGCTAAATCCATTATAGTAACAAAAATCTTGACAACAGACTACCTTCCATAATGACAAGGCTACAATCCATTGTAGTGACAAAAATATCGACAATATACTACCTTCTATAAGGGCAAGGCTACCATCCACTGGAGTAACAAAAATCTCGATAATAGACTACCTTCCATAACGACAAGGCTACAATTTATTATAGTAACGAAAATCTCGACGATTAACTACCTTTCATAATGACAAGGCTACCATCCATTGGAGTAACAAAAATCTCGACAACAGACTACCTTCCATAATGACAAGGCTACCATTCATTGGAATAACAAAAATATCGACAACACACTAACTTCCATAATGACAAGGATACCATTCCTTAGAGTAACAAGAATCACGTCAACATACTACCTTCCATAATGATAAGGCTACCATCCATTGCAGTAACAAAAATCTCGACAATAGACTACCTTCCATAATGACAAGGCTACCATCCATTGTAGTAACAAAAATCTCGACAACAGACTACCTTCCATAATGACAAGGCTACCATCCATTGGAAAAACAAAAATATCGACAACACACTACCTTCTATAATGACAAGGCTACCATCCCTTAGACTGACAAAAATCTCGACAACAGTCTACCTTCCATAATGACTAGGATACCATCCATTGGAGTAACAAAGATATCGACAACAGACTACCTTCTATAACGACAAGGCTACAATCCATTGTAGTAACAAAAATCTCGACAATAGACTACCTTCCATAATGACAAGGCTAACATCCATTGGAATAACAAAAATATCGACAATAGACTACGTTCCATAATGACAAGGCTACCATCCCTTAGAGTAACAAAAATCTCGACAACAAATTACCTTCCATAATGACTAGGCTACTATCCATTGGTGTAACAAAGATATCGACAACAAACTACCTTCCATAATGACAAGGCACAATCCTTTGGAGTATAAAAAATCTCTACAATAGACTACCTTCCATAATGACAAGGCTACCATCCATTGGAGTAACAAAAATCTGGACAACATACTACCTTCCATAATGACAAGGCTACCATTCACTAGAGTAACAAAAATCCCGACAACAGACTACCTTCGATAATGATAAGTCTACCATCCATTGGAGTAACAAAGATATCAACAACATACTACCTTCCATAACGACAAGGCTAAATCCATTGTAGTGACAAAACTATCGACAATATACTACCTTCTATAAGGACAAGGCTACCATCCATTGGAGTAATAAATATCTCGACAATAGACTACCTTCCATAACGACAAGGCTACAATTTATTATAGTAACAAAAATCTCGACGATTGACTACCTTTCATAATGACAAGGCTACCATCCATTGGAGTAACAAAAATCTCGACAACAGACTACCTTCCATAATGACAAGGCTACCATTCATTGGAATAACAAAAATATCGACAAAAAACTACCTTCTATAACGACAAGGCTACAATGCATTGTAGTAACAAAAATCTCGACAATAGACTACCTTCCATAATGACAAGGCTAACATCCATTGGAATAACAAAAATCTAGACAATAGACTAAGTTCCATAATGACAAGGCTACCATCCATTGGGGTAATAGAAATCTCGACAACAAACTACCTTACATAATGACTAGGCTACCATACTTGGAGTAACAAAGATATAAACAATACACTACCTTCCATAATGACAAGGCTACCATCCTTTGTTGTAACAAAAATATCTACAATAGACTACCTTCCGTAATGACAAGGCTACCATCCATTGTCGTAATGAAAATCTGGACAACAGACTACCTTCCATAATGACAAGGCTACCATCCATTAGAGTAACAAAAATCCCGACAACAGACTACCTTCGATAATGATAAGTCTACCATCCATTGGAGTAACAAAGATATCAACAACACACTACCTTCCATAACGATAAGGATAAATCCATTATAGTAACAAAAATCTTGACAACAGACTACCTTCCATAATGACAAGGCTACAATCCATTGTAGTGACAAAAATATCGACAATATTCTACCTTCTATAAGGACAAGGCTACCATCCATTGGAGTAACAAAAATCTCGACAATAGACTACCTTCCATAACGACAAGGATACAATTTATTATAGTCACGAAAATCTCGACGATTGACTACCTTTCATAATGACAAGGCTACCATCCATTGGAGTAACAAAAATCTCGACAACAGACTACCTTCCATAATGACAAGGCTACCATTCATTGGAATAACAAAAATATCGACAACACACTAACTTCCATAATGACAAGGATACCATCCCTTAGAGTAACAAGAATCACGTCAACAGACTACCTTCCATAATGATAAGTCTACCATCCATTGCAGTAACAAAAATCTCGACAATAGACTACCTTCCATAATGACAAGGCTACCATCCATTGCAGTAACAAAAATCTCGACAATAGACTACCTTCCATAATGACAAGGCTATCATCCATTGGAGCAACAAAAATCTCGACAACAGACTATCTTCCATAATGACAAGGCTACCATCCATTGGAATAACAAAAATATCGACAACACACTACCTTCTATAATGACAAGGCTACCATCCCTTAGACTAACAAAAATCTCGACAACAAACTACCTTCCATAATGACTAGGCTACCATCCATTAGAGTAACAAAGATATCGACAACAGACTACCTTCTATAACAATAAGGCTACAATCCATTGTAGTAACAAAAATCTCGAAAACAGACTACCTTCCATAATGACAAGGCTACCACCCATTGTAGTAACAAAAATATAGACAATAGACTACCTTCCATAATGACAAGGCTACCATCCATTGGACTAACAAAAATCTCGACAACAGAATACCTTCCATAATGACAAGGCTACCATCCATTGGAATAACAAAAATATCGACAACATACTAGCTTCCATAATGACAAGGCTACCATCCCTTAGAGTAACAAGAATCACGTCAACAGACTACCTTCCATAATAATAAGGCTACCATTCATTGCAGTAACAAAAATCTCGACAATAGACTACCTTCCATAATGACAAGGCTACCATCCATTGGAGTAACAAAAATCTCGACAACAGACTACCTTCCATAATGACAAGGCTACCATCCATTGGAATAACAAAAATCTCGACAATATACTACCTTCCATAATGACAAGGCTACCATCCATTTGAGTAACAAAGATATCGACAACAGACTACCTTCCATAATGACTAGGCTACCATCCATTGGAGTAACAAAGATATCGACAACAGACTACCTTCTATAACGACAAGGCTACAATCCATTGTAGTAACAAAAATCTCGACAATAGACTACCTTCTATAACGACAAGGCTAACATCCATTAGAATAACAAAAATATCGACAACAGACTATGTTCCATAATGACAAGGCTACCATCCCTTAGAGTAACAAAAATCTCAACAACAGACTACCTTCCATAATGACTAGGCTACCATCCATTGGTGTAACAAAGATATCGACAACAAACTATCTTCCATAACGACAAAGCTATAATCCATTATAGTAACAAAAATCTCAACAACAGACTACCTTCCATAATGACAAGGCATAATCCTTTGGAGTATAAAAAATCTCTACAATAGACTACCTTCCATAAAGACAAGGCTACCATCCATTGGAGTAACAAAAATCTTGAAAACAAACTACCTTCCATAATGACAAGGCTACCATTCATTAGAGTAACAAAAATCCCAACAACAGACTACCTTCGATAATGATAAGTCTACCATCCATTGGAGTAACAAAGATATCAACAACATACTACCTTCCATAACGACAAGGCTAAATCCATTGTAGTAACAAAAATCTTGACAACAGACTACCTTCCATAATGACAAGGCTAAAATCCATTGTAGTGACAAAAATATCGACAATATACTACCTTCTATAAGGACAAGGCTAACATCCATTGGAGTAACAAAAATCTCGATAATAGACTACCTTCCATAACGACAAGGCTACAATTTATTATAGTAACGAAAATCTCGACGATTGACTACTTTTCATAATGACAAGGCTACCATCCATTGGAGTAACAAAAATCTCGACAACAGACTACCTTCCATAATTACAAGGCTACCATTCATTGGAATAAAAAAAATATCGACAACACACTAACTTCCATAATGACAAGGCTACCATCCCTTAGAGTAACAACAATCACGTCAACAGACTACCTTCCATAACGATAAGGCTACCATCCATTGCAGTAACAAAAATCTCGACAACAGACTACCTTCCATAATGACAAGGCTACCATCCATTGGAATAACAAAAATATCGACAACACACTACCTTACATAATGACAAGGCTACAATCCCTTAGACTAACAAAAAACTCGACAACAGACTACCTTCCATAATGATTAGGCTACCATCCATTGGAGTAACAAAGATATCGACAACAGACTACCTTCTATAACGACAAGGCTACAATCCATTGTAGTAACAAAAATCTCGACAATAGACTACCTTCCATAATGACAAGGCTAACATCCATTGGAATAATAAAAATATCAACAACAGACTACGTTCCATAATGACAAGGCTACCATCCCTTAGAGTAACAAAAATCTCGACAATAGACTACCTTCCATAATGACTAGGCTACCATCCATTGGTGTAACAAAGATATCAACAACAAACTATCTTCCATAACGACAAAGCTACAATCCATTGTAGTAACAAAAATCTCAACAATATACTACCTTCCATAATGACAAGGCATAATCCTTTGGAGTATAAAAAATCTTTACAATAGACTACCTTCCATAATGACAAGGCTACCATCCATTGGAGTAACAAAAATCTGGATAACAAACTACCTTCCATAATGACAAGGCTACCATTCATTAAAGTAACAAAAATCCCGACAACAGACTACCTTCGATAATGATAAGTCTACCATCCATTGGAGTAACAAAGATATCAACAACATACTACCTTCCATAACGACAAGGCTAAATCCATTATAGTAACAAAAATCTTGACAACAGACTACCTTCCATAATGACAAGGCTACAATCCATTGTAGTGACAAAAATATCGACAATATACTACCTTCTATAAGGACAAGGCTACCATCCATTGGAGTAACAAAAATCTTGACAATAGACTACCTTCCATAACGACAAAGGCTATAATTTATTATAGTAACGAAAATCTCGACGATTGACTACCTTTCATAATGACAAGGCTACCATCCATTGGAATAACAAAAGTATCGACAATAGACTACCTTTCATAATGACAAGGCTACCATCCATGGGTGTAACAAAAATCTCGACAATAGACTACCTTCCATAATGACAAGGCTGCCATCCATTGTTGTAACAAAAATCTGGACAACAAACTACCTTCCATAATGACAAGGCTACCATCCATCGGAGTAACAAAGATATCAACAACATACTACCTGCCATAACGACAAGGCTAAATCCATTGTAGTAGCAAAAATCTTGACAACAAACTACCTTCCATAATGACAAGGCTATAATCCATTGTAGTAACAAAAATCTCGACAACAGACTACGTTCTATAATGACTAGGCTACCATCCATTGGTGTAACAAAAATCTCGACAATAGACTACCTTCCATAATGACAAGGCTATAATCTATTATACTAACGAAAATCTCGACGATTGACTACCTTTCATAATGACAAGGCTACCATCCATTGGAATAACAAAAATATCGACAACAAACTATGTTCCATAATGACAAGGCTACCATCCCTTAGAGTAACAAAAATCTCGACAACAGACTACCTTCCAGAATGACCAGGCTACCATCCATTGGAGTAACAAAGATATCGACAATAGACTACCTTTCATAACGACAAGGCTACAATCCCTTAGAGTAACAAAAATGTAGACAACAGACTACCTTCCATAATGACTAGGCTACCATCCATTGGTGTAACAAAGATATCGACAACAGACTACCTTCCATAACGACAAGACTACAATCCATTGTAGTAACAAAAATCTCAACAACATACTTCCTTCCATAATGACAAGGCTACAATCCTTTGGAGTATAAAAAATCTCGACAATAGACTACCTTCCATAATGACAAGGCTACCATCCATTGGAGTTACAAAAATCTCGATAACATACTACCTTCTATAATGACTAGGCTAGAATCTATTATAGTAACGAAAATCTCAACGATAGACTACCTTTCATAATGACAAAGATACCATCCATTGTAGTAACAAAAATATCGACAACATACTACATTCCATAATGACAAGGCTACCATCCACTGGAGTAACAAAAATCACGACAACAGACTACCTTCAATAATGACTAGGCTACCATCCATTGGAATAACAAAAATATCGATAACACACTACATTCCATAATGACAAGGCTACGATCCAACGGAGTAACAAAAATCTCGACAACAGACTACCTTCAAGAATGACTAGGCTACCATCCATTGGGGTAACAAAGATATCAACAACAGACTACCTTCCATAACGACAAGGCTACAATCCCTTAGATTAACAAAAATCATGACAAAAGACTACCTTCCATAATGAAAAGGCTACCATCCATTGGAGTAACAAAAATCTCAACAATACACTACATTCCATAATGACAAGGCTACCATCCATTGGAGTAACAAAAATCACGACAATAGACTACCTTCAATAATGACTAGGCTACCATCCATTGGAATAAGAAAAATATCGACAACACACTACCTTCCATAATGACAAGGCTACAATCCAATGGAGTAACAAAAATCTCGACAACATACTAGCTTCCATAATGACAAAGCTACCATCCCTTAGAGTAACAAGAATCACGTCAACAAACTACCTTCCATAATGATAAGGCTACCATCCATTGCAGTAACAAAAATATCGACAATAGACTACCTTCCATAATGACAAGGCTACCATCCATTGGAGTAACAAAAATCTCGACAACAGACTACCTTCCATAATGACAAGGATACCATCCATTGGAATAATAAAAATATCGACAACAGACTACCTTCCATAATGACTAGGCTACCATCCATTGGACAACAGACTACCTTCTATAACCCCAAGGCTACAATCCATTGTAGTAATAAAAATCTCGACAACACACTACCTTCCATAATGATAAGGCTAACATCCATTGGAATAACAAAAATCTCGACAATAGACTACATTCCATAATGACAAGGCTACCATCCCTTAGAGTAACAAAAATCTCGACAACAGACAACATTCCATAATGACAAGACTACCATCCATTAGGGTAATAGAAATCTCGACAACAAACTACCTTACATAATGACTAGGCTACCATCCATTGGAGTAACAAAGATATCAACAATACACTACATTCCATAATGACAAGGCTACCATCCATTGGAGTAACAAAAATCACGACAATAGACTACCTTCAATAATGACTAGGCTACCATCCATTGGAATAACAAAAATATCGACAACACACTACCTTCCATAATGACAAGGCTACAATCCAATGGAGTAACAAAAATCTCGACAACATACTAGCTTCCATAATGACAAAGCTACCATCCCTTAGAGTAACAAGAATCACGTCAACAAACTACCTTCCATAATGATAAGGCTACCATCCATTGCAGTAACAAAAATATCGACAATAGACTACCTTCCATAATGACAAGGCTACCATCCATTGGAGTAACAAAAATCTCGACAACAGACTACCTTCCATAATGACAAGGATACCATCCATTGGAATAATAAAAATATCGACAACAGACTACCTTCCATAATGACTAGGCTACCATCCATTGGAGTAACAAAGTTATCGACAACAGACTACCTTCTATAACCCTAAGGCTACAATCCATTGTAGTAATAAAAATCTCGACAACACACTACCTTCCATAATGACAAGGCTAACATCCATTGGAATAACAAAAATCTCGACAACAGACTACGTTCCTTAATGACAAGGCTACCATCCCTTAGAGTAACAAAAATCTCGACAGCAGACAACATTCCATAATGACAAGACTACCATCCATTGGGGTAATAGAAATCTCAACAACAAACTACCTTACATAATGACTAGGCTACCATCCATTGGAGTAACAAAGATATCAACAATAGACTATCTTCCATAATGACAAGGCTACCATCCATTGTTGTAACAAAAATCTCGACAATAGACTACCTTCCATAATGACAAGGATACCATCCATTGTTGTAACAAAAATCTGGGCAACAGACTACCTTCCGTAATGACAAGGCTACCATCCATTAGAGTAATAAAAATCCCGACAACAGACTACCTTCCATAATGACAAGGCTACCATCCATTTGAGTAACAAAAATCTCAACAATACACTACATTCCATAATGACAAGGCTACCATCCATTGGAGTAACAAAAATCACGACAGTAGACTACCTTCAATAATGACTAGGCTACCATCCATTGGAATAACAAAAATATCGACAACACACTACCTTCCATAATGACAAGGCTACAATCCAATGGAGTAACAAAAATCTCGACAACATACTAGCTTCCATAATGACAAGGCTACCATCCCTTAGAGTAACAAGAATCACGTCAACAAACTACCTTCCATAATGATAAGGCTACCATCCATTGTAGTGACAAAAATATCGACAATAAACTACCTTCCATAATGACAAGGCTACCATCCATTGGAGTAACAAAAATCTCGACAATAGACTACCTTCCATAATGACAAGGCTACCATCCATTGGAATAATAAAAATATCGACAACACACTACCTTTCATAATGACAAGGCTACCATCCCTTTGACTAACAAAAATCTCGACAACAGACTAGCTTCCATAATGACTAGGCTACCATCCATTGGATTAACAAAGATATCGACAACAGACTACCTTCTATAACCCCAAGGCTACAATCCATTGTAGTAATAAAAATCTCGACAACACACTACCTTCCATAATGACATGGCTAACATCCATTGGAATAACAAAAATCTCGACAACAGACTACGTTGCATAATGACAAGGCTACCATCCCTTAGAGTAACAAAAATCTCGACAACAGACAACATTCCATAATGACAAGACTACCATCCATTGGGGTAATAGAAATCTCGACAACAAACTACCTTACATAATGACTAGGCTACCATCCATTGGAGTAACAAAGATATCAACAATAGACTACCTTCCATAATTACAAGGCTACCATCCATTGTTGTAACAAAAATCTCGACAATAGACTACCTTCCATAATGACAAGGATACCATCCATTGTTGTAACAAAAATCTGGACAACAGACTACCTTCCGTAATGACAAGGCTACCATCCATTAGAGTAACAAAAATCCAGACAACAGACTACCTTCGATAATGACAAGTCTACCATCCATTGGAGTAACAAAGATATCAACAATATACTACCTTCCATAACGACAAGGCTAAATCCATTGTAGTAACAAAAATATTGACAATAGACTACCTTCCATAATTACAAGGCTACAATCCATTGTAGTGACAAAAATCTCGACAATATACTACCTTCTATAATGACAAGGCTACCATCCATTGGAGTAACAAAAATCTCGACAATGGACTACCTTCCATAATGACTAGGCTACCATCCATTGGAGTAACAAAGATATCGACAACAAACTATCTTCCATAACGACAAGGCTACAATCCCTTAGATTAACAAAAATCATGACAAAATACTACCTTCCACAATAAAAGGCTACCATCCATTGGAGTACCAAAAATATCGACAACATACTACCTTCCATAATGACAAGGCTACCATCTTTTAGAGTAATAAAAATCACGACAACACACTACCTTCCATACTGACAAGTCTACCATCCATTGGAGTAACAAAAATCTCAACAATACACTACATTCCATAATGACAAGGCTACCATCCATTGGAGTAACAAAGATATCAACAATATACTACCTTCCATAACGACAAGGCTAAATCCATTGTAGTAACAAAAATATTGACAATAGACTACCTTCCATAATTACAAGGCTACAATCCATTGTAGTGACAAAAATCTCGACAATATACTACCTTCTATAATGACAAGGCTACCATCCATTGGAGTAACAAAAATCTCGACAACGGACTACCTTCCATAACGATAAGGCTACAATCTATTATAGTAACGAAAATCTTGACGATTGACTACCTTTCATAATGACAAGGCTACCATCCCTTAGAGTAACAAAAATCTCGTCAACAGACTACCTTCCAGAATGACTAGGCTACCATCCATTGGAGTAACAAAGATATCGACAACAAACTATCTTCCATAACGACAAGGCTACAATCCCATAGATTAACAAAAATCATGACAAAATACTACCTTCCATAATAAAAGGCTACCATCCATTGGAGTACCAAAAATATCGACAACATACTACCTTCCATAATGACAAGGCTACCATCTTTTAGAGTAATAAAAATCACGACAACACACTACCTTCCATACTGACAAGTCTACCATTCATTGGAGTAACAAAAATCTCAACAATACACTACATTCCATAATGACAAGGCTACCATCCATTGGAGTAACAAAAATGACGACAATAGACTACCTTCAATAATGACTAGGCTACCATCCATTGGGATAAAAAAAATATCGACAACACACTACCTTCCATAATGACAAGGCTACAATCCAATGGAGTAACAAAAATCTCGACAATAGACAACCTTCCATAATGACAAGGATACCATCAATTGGTGTAACAAAGATATCGACAACAGACTACCTTCCATAACGACAAGGCTATAATCCATTGTAGTAACAAAAATCTCGACAACAGACTACCTTCCATAATGACAAGGCTACCATCCATTGTAGTAACAAAAATCTCGACAATAGACTACCTTCCATAATGACTTGGCTACCATCCATTAGAGTAACAAAAATATCGACAACAGACTATATTCCATAATGACAAGGCTACCATACATTGGAATAACAAAAATATCCACAACACACTACCTTCCATAATGACAAGGCTACCATCCCTTAGTCTAATAAAAATCTCAACAACAGACTACCTTCCATAATGACTAGGCTACCATCCATTGGTGTAACAAAAATCACGACAATAGACTACCTTCAATAACGACTAGGCTACCATCCATTGGAATAACAAAAATATCAACAACACACTACTTTCCATAATGACAAGGCTACAATCCAATGGAGTAACAAAAATCTCGACAATAGACTACCTTCCATAATGACTTGGATACCATAAATTGGTGTAACAAAGATATCGACAATAGACTACCTTCCATAACGACAAGGCTATAATCCATTGTAGTAACAAAAATCTCGACAACAGACTACCTCCCATAATGACAAGGCTACCATCCATTGTAGTAACAAAAATCTCGACAATAGACTACCTTCCATAATGACTAGGCTACCATCCGTTAGAGTAAAAAAAATCTCGACAATAGACTATATTCCATAATGACAAGGCTACCATACATTGGAATAACCAAAATATCAACAACACACTAACTTCCATAATGACAAGGCTACCATCCCTTAGAGTAATAAAAATCTCGACTACAGACTACCTTCCATAATGACTAGGCTACCATCCATTGGTGTAACAAGGATATCGACAACAGACTACCTGCCATAACGACAAAGCTACAATCCATTGTAGTAACAAAATTCTCAACAACAGACTACCTTCCATAATGACAAGGCTACAATCCTTTGGAGTATAAAAAATCTCGACAATAGACTACCTTCCATAATGACAAGGCTACCATCCATTGGAGTAACAAAAATCTCGACAACAAAATACCTTCCATAATGACTAGGCTACCATCCATTAGAGTAACAAAGATATCGACAACAGACTACCTTCCGTAATGACAAGGCTACTATCCATTGGAGTAACAAAAATCTAGACAACATACTAGCTTCCATAATGACAAGGCTACCATCCCTTAGAGTATCAAGAATCGCGTCAAAAGACTACCTTCCATAATGATAAGGCTACCATCCATTGCAGTAACAAAAATCTCGACAATAGACTACCTTCTATAATGACAAGGCTACCATCCAATGTTGTAACAAAAATCCGGACAACAGACTACCTTCCATAATGACAAGGCTACCATCCATTAGAGTAACAAACATCCCGACAACAGACTACCTTCCATAATGACAAGGCTACCATCCATTGGGGTAACAGAAATCTCGACAACAAACGACCTTACATAATGACTAGGCTACTATCCATTGTAGTAACAAAGATATAAACAACAAAATACCTTCCATAATGACAAGGCTACCATCCATTGTTGCAACAAAAATAACGATAATAGACTACCTTCCATAATGACATGACTAACATCAATTGTTGTAACAAAATTCTCGACAACAGACTACCTTCCATAATGAGAAGTCTACAATCTATTGTAGTAACCAAAATCTCGACGATAGACTACCTTTCATAATGACAAAGCTACCATCTATTGTAGTAACAAAGATATCGAAAACATACTACCTTCCATAATGACAAGGCTACCATCTCTTAGAGTAATAAAAATCACGACAACACACTACCTTCCATACTGACAAGTCTACCATCCATTGGAGTAAAAAAAATCTCAACAATAGACTACATTCCATAATGACAAGGCTACCATCCATTGGAGTAACAAAAATCATGACAACAGACTACATTCAATAATGACTAGGCTACCATCCATTGTAGTAACAAAAATCCTGACAACAGACTACCTTCCATAATGACAAGGCTACCATCCCTTAGAGAAACAAAAATCTCAACAACAAATTACCTTCCATAATGACTAGGCTACCATCCATTGGAGTAAAAAAGATATCGACAATAGACTACCTTCCATAACGACAAGGCTACAATCCCTTAGAGTAACAAAAATCACGACGAAAGACTACCTTCCATAATGAAAAGGCTACCATCCATTGGAGTAACAAAGATATCGACAACATACTACCTTCCATAATGACAAGGCTACCATCTAATGGAGTAACAAAAATCTCGACAATAGACTACCTTCCGTAATGACAAGTCTACCATCCATTGGAGTAACAAAAATCTGAACAATAGACTATCGTCCTTAATGACAAGGTTACCATCCTTTGGAGTAACAAAAATCACAAAGACAGACTACCTTCCATAATAATAAGGCTACCATCCATTGGGGTAACATAAATCTCGACAACAGACTAGCTTCCATAATGACAAGGCTACCATCCATTGGGGTAACAGAAATCTCGAAAACAGACTACCTTACATAATGACTAGTCTACCATCCATTGGAGTAATAAAGATATAAACAACAAACTACCTTCCATAATGACAAGGCTACCATCCATTGTTGTAACAAAAATATCGACAATAGACTACCTTCCATAATGACATGACTAACATCAATTGTTGTAACAAAAATCTCGACAACAGACTACCTTCCATAATGACAAGGCTACCATCCATTGGAGTAACAGAAAGCTCGACAATAAACTACCTTCGATAATGACAAGTCTACCATCCATTGGAGTATCAAAAATCTCTACAACAGACTACCTTCCATAATGACAAGGGTACCATCATTGGAGTAACAAAAATATCCACAAGATACTACCTTCCAAAATGACAAGACAATATTCCATTGGAGTATAAAAAATCTCGGCAACAGACTACCTTCCATAATGTCAAGGCTACCATCCACTTGAGTAACTAAAATCTCGACAACATACTACCTTCCAAAATGACTAGGCTACCATCCATTGTAGTAACAAAAATCTCGACAACAGACTACCTTACATAATGACAAGGCTACCATCCATTGTAGTGACAAAAATCTCGACAATATACTACCTTTTATAATGACAATGCTAGCATCCATTGGATTAACAAAAATCTCGACAATAGACTACCTTCCATAATGACAAGGCTACCATCCCTTAGAGTAACAAAAATCTCGACAACAGACTACCTTCCATAATGACAAAGCTACCATCCATTGTAGTAACAAAGATATCCACAATATACTACCTTCCATAATGACAAGGATACCATCCATTGGAGTAACAAAAATCATGACAACAGAATACCTTCCTTAATGACAAGGCTACCATCCATTGGAATAACAAAAATATCGACAACAAACTACCTTCCATAATGACAAGGCTACCATCCATTGGAATAAAAAAATCTCGACAACAGACTACATTCCATAATGACAAGGCTACCATCCCTTAGAGTAACAAAAATCTCGACAATAGACTGCCTTCCATAATGAAAAGCTACCATACATTGGAGTAACAAAGATATCGAAAACATACTACCTTCCATAATGACAAGGCTACCATCCATTAGAGTAATAAAAATCACGACAACACACTACCTTCCATAATGACAAGTCTACCATCCATTGGAGTAACAAAAATCTCAACAATAGACTATCTTCCATAATGACATTGTTACCATCATTGGAGTAACCCAAATATCCACAAGAGACTACCTTCCATAATGACAAAGCTATCATCCATTGGAGTAACAAAGATATCCACAATATACTACCTTCCATAATGACAAGGCTACCATCCATTGGAGTAACAAAAATCCCGACAACAGACTACCTTCCATAATGACAAGGCTACCATCCATTGGAATAACAAAAATATTGACAACACACTACCTTCCATAATGACAAGGCTACCATCCATTTGAATAAAAAAAATCTCGACAACAGACTACCTTCCATAATGACAAGTCTACCATCAATTGGATTAACAAAAATATCGACAACACACTACCTTCCATAATGACAAGGCTACCATCCCTTAGAGAAACAAATATCTCAACAACAGATTACCTTCCATAATGACTAGGCTACCATCCATTGGAGTAACAAAGATATCTACAACATAATACCTTCCATAACGACAAGGCTACAATCCCTTAGAGTAACAAAAATCACGACAAAAGACTACCTTCCATAATGAAAAGGCTACCATTCATTAGAGTAACAAAGATATCAACAACATACTACCTTCCATACTGACAAGGCTACCATCCCTTAGAGTAATAAAAATCACGACAACACACTACATTCCATAATGACAAGTCTACAATCCATTGGAGTAACAAAAATCACGACAACAGACTACCTTCCATAATAACTAGGCTACCATCCATTGGAATAACAAAAATATCTACAACACACTACCTTCCATACTGATAAGGCTACCATCCAATGGAGTAACAAAAATCTCGACAACAGAATACCTTCCATAATGACTAGGATACCATCCATTGGAGTAACAAAGATATCGACAACAGACTACCTTCCATAACGACAACGCTACAATCCATTGTAGTAACAAAAATCTCGACAATAGACTACCTTCCATAATGACAAGTCTACTATCCATTGGAGTAACAAAAGTCTCGATAATAGACTACCTTCCATAATGACAAGGCTACCATCCATTGGAATAACAAAAATATCAATAACACACTACCTTCCATAATGACAAGGCTACCTTCCCTTAGACTAACAAAAATCTCGACAACAGACTACCTTCAATAATGACTAGGCTACCATCCATTGGAGTAACAAAGATATCGACAACAGAGTACCTTCCATAACGACAAAGCTACAATCCATTGTAGTAACAAAAATCTCGACAAAAGACTACCTTCCATTATGACAAGGCTAGCATCAATTATAGTAACAAAAATATCGACAATAGACTACCTTCCATAATGACAAGGCTACCATCCATTGGAGTAACAAAAATATCGACAATAGACTACCTTCTATAATGACAAGGCTACCATCCATTCGAATAACAAAAATATCAACAACACCCTACCTTCCATAATGACAAGGCTACCATCTCTTAGAGTAACAAAAATATCGACAACAGACTACCTTCCATAATGACTAGGCTACCATCCATTGGAGTAGCAAAGATATTGACAACAGACTACCATCCATAACGACAAGGCTACGATCCCTTAGAGTAACAAAAATCACGACAAAAGACTATGTTCCATAATGAAAAGGCTACCATCCATTGGAGTAACAAAGATATCGACAACATACTACCTTCCATAATGACAAGGCTACCATCCCTTAGAGTAATAAAAATCACGACAACACACTACCTTCCATAATGACAAGTCTACCATCCATTGGAGTAACAAAAATATCAACAATAGACTACCTTCCATAATGAGAAGGCTACCATCCATTGGAGTAACAAAAATCACGACAACAGACTACCTTCCATAATGACTAGGCTACCAACCATTGGAATAACAAAAATATCTACAACACACTACCTTCCAAAATGACAAGGCTACCATCCAATGGAGTAACAAAAATCTCGACAACAGACTACCTTCGATAATGACTAGGATACCATCCATTGGAGTAACAAATATATCGACAACAGACTACCTTCCATATCGACAAGGCTACAATCCATTGTAGTAACAAATGTCTCGACAACAGACTACCTTCCATAATGACAAGGCTACCATCCATTGGATTAAGAAAGATACCGACAACAGAATACCCTCCATAACGATAAGGCTATAATCCCTTAGAGTAACAAAAATCACGACAAAAGACTACATTTCCTAATGAAAAGGCTACCATCCATTAGAGTAACAAAGATATCGATAACATACTACCTTCCATAATGACAAGGCTACCAACAATTGGATTAACAAAAATATCAACAACACACTACCTTCCATAACGACAAGGCTACCATCCCTTAGAGAAACAAAAATCTTAACAACAGATTACCTTCCATAATGACTAGGCTACCATCCATTGGAGTAACATAGATATCGACAACAGAATACCTTCCATAACGACAAGGCTACAATCCCTTAGAGTAAAAAATATCACGACAAAAGACTACATTTCATAATGAAAAGGCTACCATCCTTTAGAGTAATAAAAATCACGACGACACACTACCTTCCATAATGACAAGTCTACCATCCATTGGAGTAACAAAAATCCCGACAACAGACTACCTTCAATAATGACTAGGCTACCATCCATTGGAATAACAAAAATATCTACAACACACTACCTTCCATAATGACAAGGCAACCATCCAATGGAGTAACAAAAATCTCGACAACAGTCTACCTTCCATAATGACTAGGATACCATCCATTGGTGTAACAAAGATATCAACAACAGACTACCTTCCATAACGACAAGGCTACAATCCATTGTAGTAACAAAAATCTCGACAATAGACTACCTTCCATAATGACTAGGCTACCATCCATTGGAGTAACAAAGATATCGACAACAGACTAGCTTCCATAATGACAAAGCTACAATCCATTGTAGTAACAAAAATCTCGACAAAAGACTACCTTGCATTATGACAAGGCTACCATCAATTGTAGTAACAAAAATCTCGACAATAGACTACCTTCCATAATGACAAGGCTACCATCCATTGGAGTAACAAAAATCCCGACAATAGACTACATTCCATAATGACAAGGCTACCATCCATTGGAATAACAAAAATATCAACAACACACTACCTTCCATAATGACAAGGCTACCATCTCTTAGATTAACAAAAATATCGACAACAGACTACCTTCCATAATGACTAGGCTACCATCCATTGGAGTAGCAAAGATATCGACAACAGACTACCTTCCATAACGACTAGGCTACAATCCCTTAGAGTAACAAAAATCACGACAAAAGACTACCTTCCATAATGAAAAGGCTACCATCCATTGGAGTAACAAAGATATCGACAACATACTACCTTCCATAATGACAAGGCTAGCATCCCTTAGAGTAACAAAAATCTCGACAATAGACTACCTTCCGTAATGACAAGTCTACCATCCATTGGAGTAACAAAAATCTGAACAATAGACTATCGTCCTTAATGACAAGGTTACCATCCTTTGGAGTAACAAAAATCACAAAGACAGACTACCTTCCATAATAATAAGGCTACCATCCATTGGGGTAACATAAATCTCGACAACAGACTAGCTTCCATAATGACAAGGCTACCATCCATTGGGGTAACAGAAATCTCGAAAACAGACTACCTTACATAATGACTAGTCTACCATCCATTGGAGTAACAAAAATCTCAACACTAGACTACCTTCCATAATGAAAAGGCTACCATCCGTTGGAGTAACAAAAATCACGACAACATACTACCTTCCATAATGACAAGGCTACCATCCATTGGAATAACAAAAATATCTACAACACACTACATTCCATAATGACAAGGCTACCATCCAATGGAGTAACAAAAATCTCGACAACAGACTACCTTCCATAATGACTAGGATACCATCCATTGGAGTAACAAAGATATCGACAACAGACTACCTTCCATAACGACAAGGCTACAATCCACTGTACTAAAAAAAATCTCGACAATAGACTACCTTCCATAATGACAAGGCTACCATCCATTGTAGTAAAAAAAACCTCGACAATAGACTACATTCCATAATGACAAGGCTACAATCCATTATAAGAACAAAAATATGGACAAAAGATTACCTTTCATAATGAAAAGTCTACCATCAATTGGAATAACAAAAATCTCGACAATAGACTACGTTCCATAATGACAAGGCTACCATCCCTTAGAGTAATTAAAATCTCGACAACAGACTACCTTCCATAATGAAATGGCTACCATCCATTGGAGTAACAAAGATATCGGCAACATACTACCTTCCATAATGACAAGGCTACCATCCCTTAGAGTAACAAAAATATCGACAACACACTAACTTCCATAATGACAAGTCTACCATCCGTTGGAGTAACAAAAATCTCAACAATAGGACTATCTTCCATAATGACAAGGGTACCATCATTGGAGTAACCCAAATATCCACAAGAGACTACCTTCCATAATGACAAGGCTACAATCCATTGGAGTAACTAAAATCTCCACAAAAGACTACCTTCCATAATGACTACGCTACCATCCATTGGAGTAACAAAGATATCGACAACAGACTACCTTCCATAATGACAAAGCTACAATCCATTGTAGTAACAAAAATCTCGACAACAGACTACCTTCCATAATGACAAGGCTACCATCCATTGGAATAACAAAAATATCGACAACAAACTACCTTCCATAATGATAAGGCTACCATCCATTAGAGTAACAAAGATATCGACAACAGACTACCTTCCATAACGACAAAGCTACAATCCATTGTAGTAACAAAAATCTCGACAACAAACTACCTTACATTATGACAAGGCTACCATCAATTGTAGTAACAAAAATCTCAACAATAGACTACCTTCCTTAATGGCAAGCCTACCATCCATTGGAGTAACAAATTTCTCGACAACAGACTACCTTCCATAATGACAAGGCTACCATCCATTGGAATAACAAAAATATCGAAAATAGACTACCTTCCATAATGACTAGGCTACCATCCACTGGAGTAACAAAGATATCGACAACAGACTACCTTCCATAATGACAAAGCTACAATCCATTATAGTAACAAAAATCTCGACAATAGACTACCTTCCATAATGACAAGGCTACCATCCATTGGAGTAATAAAAATCCCGAAAATAGACTACCTTCCATAATGACAAGGCTACCATCCATTGGAATAACAAAAATATCAACAACACACTACCTTCCGTAATGACAAGGCTACCATCTCTTAGATTAACAAAAATTCGACAACAAACTACCTTCCATAATGACTAGGCTACCATCCATTGGAGTAGCAAAGATATCGACAACAGACTACCTTCCATAACGACAAGGCTACAATCCCTTAGAGTAACCAAAAATACGACAAAAGACTATGTTCCATAATGAAAAGGCTACCATCCATTGGAGTAACAAAGATATCGACAACATACTACCTTCCAGAATGACAAGGGTACCATCCCTTAGAAAAATAAAAATCAAGACAACACACTACCTTCCATAATGACAAGTCTACCATCCATTGAGTAACAAAAATCTCAACAATAGACTACCTTCCATAATGAAAAGGCTACCATCCGTTGGAGTAACAAAAATCACGACAACAGACAATCTTCCATAATGACTAGGCTACGATCCATTGGAATAACAAAAATATCTACAACTCACTACCTTCCATAATGACAAGGCTACCATCTATCGGAATAACTAAAATCTCAACAAATGACTACCTTCCATAATGACTACGATACCATCCATTAGAGTAACAAAGATATCGACAACAGACTACCTTCCATAATTACTAGTATATCATCCATTAGAGTAAAAAGGATATCAACACCAGACTACCTTCCATAACGACAAGGCTACAATCCATTGTAGTAACAAAAATCTGGCCAACAGACTACCTTCCATAATGACAAGGCTACCATCCATTGTAGTAACAAAAATCTCGACAATAGACTACCTTCCATAATAACAAGGCTACCATCCATTGGAGTAATAAATTTCTCGACAACAGACTACCTTCCATAATGACAAGGCTACCATCCATTGGAATAACAAAAATATCAACAACACACTACTTTCCATAATGACAAGGCTAACTTCCCTTAGACTAACAAAAATCTCGACAACAGACTACCTTCCATAATGACTAGGCTACCATCCATTGGAGTAACAAAGATATCGACTACATACTACCTTCCAGAATGACAAAGCTACAATCCATTGTAGTAACAAAAATCTCGACAAAAGACTACCTTCCATTATAACAAGGCTACCATCAATTGTAGTAACAAAAATCTCGACAATAGACTACCTTCCATAATGACAAGGCTACCATCCATTGGAGAAACAAAAATATCGACAACAGACTACCTTCCATAATGACAAGGCTACCATCCATTGGAATAACAAAAATATCAACAACACACTACCTTCCATAATGACAAGGCTACCATTTCTTAGAGTAACAAAAATATCAACAACAGACTACCTTTCATAATGACTAGGCTACCATCCATTGGAGTAGCAAAGATATCGACAACAGACTACCTTCCATAATGACAAGGCTACAATCCCATAGAGTAACAAAAATTACGACAAAAGACTACGTTCCATAATGAAAAGGCTACCATCCATTGGAGTAACAAAGAAATCGACAACATACTACCTTCCATAATGACAAGGCTACCATCCCTTAGAGTAATAAAAATCAAGACAACACACTACCTTCCATAATGACAAGTCTACCATCCATTGGAGTAACAAAAATCTCAACAATAGACTACCTTCCATAATGAAAAGGCTACCATCCATTGGAGTAACAAAAATCACGACAACAGACTACCTTCCATAATGACAACGCTACCATCCAATGGAGTAACAAAAGTATCTACAACACAATACCTTCCATAATGACAACGCTACCATCCAATGGAGTAACAAAAATCTCGACAACAAACTACCTCCCATAATGACTAGGATACCATCCATTGGAGTAACAAAGATATCGACAACAGACTAGCTTCCATAACGACAAGGCTACAATCCATTGTAGTAACAAAAATCTCGACAAAAGACTACCTTCCATTATGACAAGGCTACCATCAATTGTAGTAAGAAAAATCTCGACAATAGACTACCTTCCATAATGACAAGGCTACCATCCATTGGAGCAACAAAAATCTCGACAACAGACTACCTTCCATAATGACAAGGCTACCATCCATTGGAATAACAAAAATATCAACAACACACTACCTTGCATAATGACAAGGCTACCATCTCTTAGAGTAACAAAAATATCGACAACAAACTACCTTCCATAAAGGCTAGGCTACCATCCATTGAAGTAACAAAGATATCGACAACAGACTACCTTCCATGACGACAAGGCTACAATCCCTTAGAGTACTAAAATTAGGACAAAAGACTACGTTCCATAATGAAAAGGCTACCATCTATTGGAGTAACAAAGATATCGACAACATACTACCTTCCATAATGACAAGGCTACCATCCCTTAGAGTAATAAAAATCAAGAAAACACACTACCTTCCATAATGATAATTCTACCATCCATTGGAGTAACAAAAATCTCAACAATAGACTACCTTCCATAATGAAAAGGATACCATCCATTGGAGTAACAAAAATCAGGACAACAAACTACCTTCCATAATGACTAGGTTACCATCCATTGGAATAACAAAAATATCTACAACATACTACCTTCCATAATGACAAGACTACCATCCAATGGAGTAACAAAAATCTCGTCAACAGACTACATCCCATAATGACTAGGATACCATCCATTGGAGTAACAAAGATATCGACAACATACTACCTTCCATAACGACAAGGCTACAATCCATTGTAGTAACAAAAATCTCGATAATAGACTACCTTCCATAATGACAAGGCTACCATCCCTTAGAGTAACTAAAATCTCGACAACAGACTACCTTCCATAATTAAATGGCTACCATCCATTGGAGTAACAAAGATATCGACAACATACTACCTTCCATAATGACAAGGCTACCATCCCTTAGAGTAACAAAAATATCGACAACATACTACCTTCCATAATGACAAGTCTACCATCCATTGGATTAACCAAAATCTCAACAATAGGACTATCTTCCATAATGACAAGGGTACCATCATTGGAGTAACCCAAATAGCCACAAGAGACTACCTTCCATAATGACAAGGCTACAATCCATTGGTGTATACAAAATCTCGACAATAGACTACCTTCCATAATGACAAGGCTACCATCTATCGGAGTAACTAAAATCTCGACAAAAGACTACCTTCCATAATGACTACGCTACCATCCATTGGAGTAACAAAGATATCGACAACAGACTACCTTTCGTAACGACAAAGCTACAATCCATTGTAGTAACAAAAATCTCGACAACAAACTACCTTCCATTATGACAAGGCTACCATACATTGTAGTAACAAAAATTTCGACAATAGACTACCTTCCATAATGACAAGGCTACCATCCATTGGAGTAACAAAAATCTCGACAACAGACTACCTTCCATAATGAAAAGGCTACCATCAATTGGAATAACATAAATATCGACAACATACTACCTTCCATAATGACAAGGCTACCATCTCTTAGAGTAACAAAAATATCGACAATAGACTACCTTCCATAATGACTAGGATACCATCCATTAGAGTAACAAAGATATCGATAACAAACTACCTTCCATAATGACAAGCCAACAATCCATTGTAGTAACAAAAATCTCGACAACAGACTACCTTCCATAATGACAAGGCTACCATCAATTGTAGTAACAAAAACCTCGACAATAGACTACCTTCCATAATGACAAGGCTACCATCCATTGGAGTAACAAATTTTTCGACAACAGACTACCTTCCATAATGACAAGGCTACCGTCCATTGGAATTACAAAAATATCAACAACACACTACTTTCCATAATGACAAGGCTAACTTCCCTTAGACTAACAAAAATCTCGAAAACAGACTACCTTCCATAATGACTAGGCTACCATCCATTAGAGTAACAAAGATATCGACAACAGACTAACTTCAATAATGACAAAGCTACAATCCATTGTAGTAACAAAAATCTCGACAAAAGACTACCTTCCATTATGACAAGGCTACCATCAATTGTAGTAACAAAAATGTCGACAATAGACTACCTTCCATAATGACAAGGCTACCATCCATTGGAATAACAAAAATATCAACAACACACTACCTTCCATAATGACAAGGCTACCATCTCTTAGAGTAACAAAAATATCTACAACATACTACCTTCCTTAATGACTAGGCTACCATCCATTGGAGTAGCAAAGATATCGACAACAGACTACCTTCCATAACGACAAGGCTACAATTCCTTAGAGTAACAAAAATCACGACAAAAGACTACGTTCCATAATGAAAAGGCTACCATCCATTCGAGTAACAAAGATATCGACAACATACTACCTTTCGTAACGACAAAGCTACAATCCCTTAGAGTAATAAAAATCAAGACAACACACTACCTTCCATAATGACAAGTCTACCATCCATTGGAGTAACAAAAATCTCAACAACAGACTACCTTCCATAATGACAAGGCTACCATCTATCGGAGTAACTAAAATCTCCACAAAAGACTACCTTCCATAATGACTACGCTACCATCCATTGGAGTAACAAAGATATCGAAAACAGACTACCTTCCATAATGACAAAGCTACAATCCATTGTAGTAACAAAAATCTCGACAACAGACTACCTTCCATTATGACAAGGCTACCATCAATTGTAGTAACAAAAATCTCGACAATAGAATACCTTCCATAATGATAAGGCTGCCATCCATTGGAGTAACAAAAATCTTGACAACAGACTACCTTCCATAATGACAAGGCTACCATCCATTGGAGAAACTGAAATCTAGACAACAGACTACCTTCCATAATGACAACGCTACCAACCATTAGAGTAACAAAGATATCGACAACAGACTACCTTCCATAACGACAAAGCTACAATCCATTGTAGTAACAAAAATCTCGACAACAAACTACCTTCCATTATGACAAGGCTACCATCAATTGTAGTAACAAAAATCTCAACAATAGACTACCTTCCATAATGGCAAGCCTACCATCCATTGGAGTAACAAATTTCTCGACAACAGACTACCTTCCATAATGACAAGGCTACCATCCATTGGAATAACAAAAATATCAATAACACACTACCTTCCGTAATGACAAGGCTACCTTCCCTTAGACAAACAAAAATCTCAACAATAGACTACCTTCCATAATGACTAGGCTACCATCCATTGGAGTAACAAAGATATCGACAACAGACTACCTTCCATAATGACAAAGCTACAATCCATTGTAGTAACAAAAATCTCGACAAAAGACTACCTTGCATTATGACAAGGCTACCATCAATTGTACTAACAAAAATCTCGACAATAGACTACCTTCCATAATGACAAGGCTAACATCCATTGGAGTAACAAAAATCCCGACAATAGACTACCTTCCATAATGACAAGGCTACCATCCATTGGAATAACAAAAATATCAACAACACACTACCTTCCATAATGACAAGGCTACCATCTCTTAGATTAACAAAAATATCGACAACAGACTACCTTCCATAATGACTAGGCTACCATCCATTGGAGTAGCAAAGATATCGACAATAGACTACCTTCCATAACGACAAGGCTACAATCCCTTAGAGTAACCAAAAATACGACAAAAGACTATGTTCCCTAATGAAAAGTCTACCATCCATTGGAGTAACAAAGATATCGACAACATACTACCTTCCATAATGACAAGGCTACCATCCCTTAGAATAATAAAAATCAAGACAACACACTACCTTCCATAATGACAAGTCTACCATCCATTGGAGTAACAAAAATCTCAACAATAGACTACCTTCCATAATGAAAAGGCTACCATCCGTTGGAGTAACAAAAATCACGACAACAGACTACCTTCAATAATGACTAGGCTACCATCCATTGGAATAACAAAAATATCTACAACACACTACCTTCCATAATGACAAGGTTACCATCTATCGGAGTAACTAAAATCTCGACAAAAGACTACCTTCCATAATGACTACGCTACCATCCATTAGAGTAACAAAGATATCGACAACAGACTACTTTACATAATGACTAGGATATCATCCATTAGAGTAAAAAGGATATCGACACCAGACTACCTTCCATAACGACAAGGCTACAATCCATTGTAGTAACAAAAATCTCGACAACAGACTACCTTCCATAATGACAAGGCTACCATCCATTGTAGTAACAAAAATCTCGACAATAGACTACCTTCCATAATAATAAGGCTACCATCCATTGTAGTAACAAAAATCTCGACAATAGACTACCTTCCATAATGACAAGGCTACCATCCATTGTAGTAACAAAAATCTCGACAATAGACTACCTTCCATAATAACAAGGCTACCATCCATTGGAGTAATAAATTTCTCGAAAACAGACTACCTTCCATAATGACAAGGCTACCATCCATTGGAATAACAAAAATATCAACAACACACTACTTTCCATAATGACAAGGCTAACTTCCCTTAGACTAACAAAAATCTCGACAACAGACTACCTTCCATAATGACTAGGCTACCATCCATTGGAGTAACAAAGATATCGACTACAGACTACCTTCCATAATGACAAAGCTACAATCCATTGTAGTAACAAAAATATCGACAAAAAACTACCTTCCATTATGACAAGGCTACCATCAATTGTAGTAACAAAAATCTCGACAATAGACTACCTTCCATAATGACAAGGCTACCATCCATTGGAGAAACAAAAATATCGACAACAGACTACCTACCATAATGACAAGGCTACCATCCATTGGAATAACAAAAATATCAACAACACACTACCTTCCATAATAACAAGGCTACCATCTCTTAGAGTAACAAAAATATCGACAACAGACTACCTTCCATAATGACTAGGCTACCATCCATTGGAGTCGCAAAGATATCGACAACCGACTACCTTCCATAATGACAAGGCTACAATCCCATAGAGTAACAAAAATTACGACAAAAGACTACGTTCCATAATGAAAAGGCTATCATCCATTGGAGTAACAAAGATATCGACAACATACTACGTTCCATAATGACAAGGCTACCATCCCTTAGAATAATAAAAATCAAGACAACACACTACCTTCCATAATGACAAGGCTACCATCCATTGTAGTAACAAAAATCTCGACAATAGACTACCTTCCATAATAACAAGGCTACCATCCGTTGGAGTAATAAATTTCTCGAAAACAGACTACCTTCCATAATGACAAGGCTACCATCCATTGGAATAACAAAAATATCAACAACACACTACTTTCCATAATGACAAGGCTAACTTCCCTTAGACTAACAAAAATCTCGACAACAGACTACCTTCCATAATGACTAGGCTACCATCCATTGGAGTAACAAAGATATCGACTACAGACTACCTTCCATAATGACAAAGCTACAATCCATTGTAGTAACAAAAATATCGACAAAAAACTACCTTCCATTATGACAAGGCTACCATCAATTGTAGTAACAAAAATCTCGACAATAGACTACCTTCCATAATGACAAGGCTACCATCCATTGGAGAAACAAAAATATCGACAACAGACTACCTTCCATAATGACAAGGCTACCATCCATTGGAATAACAAAAATATCAACAACACACTACCTTCCATAATAACAAGGCTACCATCTCTTAGAGTAACAAAAATATCGACAACAGACTACCTTCCATAATGACTAGGCTACCATCCATTGGAGTCGCAAAGATATCGACAACCGACTACCTTCCATAACGACAAGGCTACAATCCCATAGAGTAAAAAAAATTACGACAAAAGACTACGTTCCATAATGAAAAGGCTACCATCCATTGGAGTAACAAAGATATCGACAACATACTACCTTACATAATGACAAGGCTACCATCCCTTAGAGTAATAAAAATCAAGACAACACACTACCTTCCATAATGACAAGTCTACCATCCATTGGAGTAACAAAAATCTCAACAATAGACTACCTTCCATAATGAAAAGGCTACCATCCGTTGTAGTAACAAAAATCACGACAACAGACTACCTTCCATAATGACTAGGCTACCATCCATTGGAATAACAAAAATATCTACAACACACTACCTTCCATAATGACAAGGCTACCATCTATCGGAGTAACTAAAATCTCGACAAAAGACTACCTTCCATAATGACTACGCTACCTTCCATTAGAGTAACAAAGATATCGACAACAGACTACCTTACATAATGACTAGGATATCATCCATTAGAGTAAAAAGGATATCGACACCAGACTACCTTCCATAACGACAAGGCTACAATCCATTGTAGTAACAAAAATCTTGACAACAGACTACCTTCCATAATGACAAGGCTACCATCCATTGTAGTAACAAAAATCTCGACAATAGACTACCTTCCATAATAACAAGGCTACCATCCATTGTAGTAACAAAAATCTCGACAATAGACTACCTTCCATAAAGACAAGGCTACCATCCATTGTAGTAACAAAAATCTCGACAATAGACTACCTTCCATAATAACAAGGCTACCATCCATTGGAGTAATAAATTTCTCGAAAACAGACTACCTTCCATAATGACAAGGCTACCATCCATTGGAATAACAAAAATATCAACAACACACTACTTTCCATAATGACAAGGCTAACTTCCCTTAGACTAACAAAAATCTCGACAACAGACTACCTTCCACAATGACTAGGCTACCATCCATTGGAGTAACAAAGATATCGACTACAAACTACCTTCCATAATGACAAAGCTACAATCCATTGTAGTAACAAAAATCTCGACAAAAGACTACCTTCCATTATGACAAGGCTACCATCAATTGTAGTAACAAAAATCTCGACAATAGACTACCTTCCATAATGACAAGGCTACCATCCATTGGAGAAACAAAAATATCGACAACAGACTACCTTCCATAATGACAAGGCTACCATCCATTGGAATAACAAAAATATCAACAACACACTACCTTCCATAATAACAAGGCTACCATCTCTTAGAGTAACAAAAATATCGACAACAGACTACCTTCCATAATGACTAGGCTACCATCCATTGGAGTCGCAAAGATATCGACAACAGACTACCTTCCATAACGACAAGGCTACAATCCCATAGAGTAACAAAAATTACGACAAAAGACTACGTTCCATAATGAAAAGGCTACCATCCATTGGAGTAACAAAGATATCGACAACATACTACCTTCCATAATGACAAGGCTACCATCCCTTAGAGTAATAAAAATCAAGACAACACACTACCTTCAATAATGACAAGTCTACCATCCATTGGAGTAACAAAAATCTCAACAATAGACTACCTTCCATAATGAAAAGGCTACCATCCGTTGGAGTAACAAAAATCACGACCACAGACTACCTTCCATAATGACTAGGCTACCATCCATTGAAATAACAAAAATATCTACAACACACTACCTTCCATAATGACAAGGCTACCATCTATCGGAGTAACTAAAATCTCGACAAAAGACTACCTTCCATAATGACTACGCTACCATCCATTAGAGTAACAAAGATATCGACAACAGACTACCTTACATAATGACTAGGATATCATGCATTAGAGTAAAAAGGATATCGACACCAGACTACCTTCCATAACGACAAGGCTACAATCCATTGTAGTAACAAAAATCTCGACAACAGACTACCTTCCATAATGACAAGGCTACCATCCATTGTAGTAACAAAAATCTCGACAATAGACTACCTTCCATAATAACAAGGCTACCATCCATTGTAGTAACAAAAATCTCGACAATAGACTACCTTCCATAATGACAAGGCTACCATCCATTGTAGTAACAAAAATCTCGACAATAGACTACCTTCCATAATAACAAGGCTACCATCCATTGGAGTAATAAATTTCTGGTAAACAGACTACCTTCCATAATGACAAGGCTACCATCAATTGGAATAACAAAAATATCAACAACACACTACTTTCCATAATGACAAGGCTAACTTCCCTTAGACTAACAAAAATCTCGACAACAGACTACCTTCCACAATGACTAGGCTACTATCCATTGGAGTAACAAAGATATCGACTACAAACTACCTTCCATAATGACAAAGCTACAATCCATTGTAGTAACAAAAATCTCGACAAAAGACTACCTTCCATTATGACAAGGCTACCATCAATTGTAGTAACAAAAATCTCGATAATAGACTACCTTCCATAATGACAAGGCTACCGTCCATTGGAGAAACAAAAATATCGACAACAGACTACCTTCCATAATGACAAGGCTACCATCCATTGGAATAACAAAAATATCAACAACACACTACCTTCCATAATAACAAGGCTACCATCTCTTAGAGTAACAAAAATATCGACAACAGACTACCTTCCATAATGACTAGGCTACCATCCATTGGAGTCGCAAAGATATCGACAACAGACTACCTTCCATAACGACAAGGCTACAATCCCATAGAGTAACAAAAATTACGACAAAAGACTACGTTCCATAATGAAAAGGCTACCATCCATTGGAGTAACAAAGATATCGATAACATACTACCTTCCATAATGACAAGGCTACCATCCCTTAGAGTAATAAAAATGAAGACAACACACTACCTTCCATAATGACAAGTCTACCATCCATTGGAGTTACAAAAATCTCAACAATAGACTACCTTCCATAATGAAAAGGCTACCATCCATTGGAGTAACAAAAATCACGACAACAGACTACCTTCCATAATGACTAGGCTACCATCCATTGGAATAACAAAAGTATCTACAACACAATACCTTCCATAATGACAACGCTACCATCCAATGGAGTAACAAAAATCTCGACAACAGACTACCTCCCATAATGACTAGGATACCATCCATTGGAGTAACAAAGATATCGACAACAGACTACCTTCCATAACGACAAGGCTACAATCCATTATAGTAACAAAAATCTCGACAAAAGACTACCTTCCATTATGACAAGGCTACCATCAATTGTAGTAAGAAAAATCTCGACAATAGACTACCTTCCATAATGACAAGGCTACCATCCATTGGAGAAACAAAAATCTCGACAACAGACTACCTTCCATAATGACAAGGCTACCATCCATTAGAATAACAAAAATATCAACAAAACATTACCTTGCATAATGACAAGGCTACCATCTCTTAGAGTAACAAAAATATCGACAACAAACTACCTTCCATAATGACTAGGCTACCATCCATTGAAGTAACAAAGATATCGACAACAGACTACCTTCCATAACGACAAGGCTACAATCCCTTAGAGTAAAAAAAATTACGACAAAAGACTACGTTCCATAATGAAAAGGCTACCATCTATTGGAGTAACAAAGATATCGACAACATACTACCTTCCATAATGACAAGGCTACCATCCCTTAGAGTAATAAAAATCAAGAAAACACACTACCTTCCATAATTACAAGTCTACCATCCATTGGAGTAACAAAAATCTCAACAATAGACTACCTTCCATAATGAAAAGGCTACCATCCATTGGAGTAACAAAATACACGACAACAGACTACCTTCCATAATGACTAGGCTACCATCCATTGGAATAACAAAAATATCTACAACATACTACCTTCCATAATGACAAGGCTACCATCCAATGGAGTAACAAAAATCTCGTCAACAGACTACATCCCATAATGACTAGAATACCATCCATTGGAGTAACAAAGATATCGACAACAGACTACCTTCCATAACGACAAGGCTACAATCCATTGTAGTAACAAAAATCTCGACAATAGACTACCTTCCATAATGAGAAGGCTACCATCCATTGGAATAACAAAAATCTTGACAACAGACTACGTTCCATAATGACAAGGCTACCATCCCTTAGAGTAACTAAAATCTCGACAACAGACTACCTTCCATAATGAAATGGCTACCATCCATTGGAGTAACAAAGATATCGAAAACATACTACCTTCCATAATGACAAGGCTACCATCCCTTATAGTAACAAAAATATCGACAACACACTACCTTCCATAATGACAAGTCTACCATCTGTTGGATTAACAAAAATCTCAACAATAGGACTATATTCCATAATGACAAGGGTACCATCATTGGAGTAACCCAAATAGCCACAAGAGACTACCTTCCATAATGACAAGGCTACAATCCATTGGTGTATACAAAATCTCGACAATAGACTACCTTCCATAATGACAAGGCTACCATCTATCGGAGTAACTAAAATCTCGACAAAAGACTACCTTCCATAATGACTATGCTACCATCCATTGGAGTAACAAAGATATTGACAACAGACTACCTTCCGTAACGACAAAGCTACAATCCATTGTAGTAACAAAAATCTCGACAACAAACTACCTTCCATTATGACAAGGCTACCATCAATTGTAGTAACAAAAATCTCGACAATAGACTACCTTCCATAATGACAAGGCTACCATCCATTGGAGTAACAAAAATCTCGACAACAGACTACCTTCCATAATGACAAGGCTACCATCCATTGGAATAACAAAAATATCAACAACTTGCTAACTTCCATAATGACAAAGCTACCATCTCTTAGAGTAACAAAAATATCGACAACAGACTACCTTCCATAATGACTAGGATACCATCCATTAGAATAACAAAGATATCGACAACAAACTACCTTCCATAATGACAAGCCAACAATCCATTGTAGTAACAAAAATCTCGACAACAGACTACCTTCCATAATGACAAGTCTACCATCAATTGTAGTAACAAAAACCTCGACAATAGACTACCTTCCATAATGACAAGGCTACCATCCATTGGAGTAACAAATTTCTCGACAACAGACTACCTTCCATAATGACAAGGCTAACGTCCATTGGAATAACAAAAATATCAACAACACACTACTTTCCATAATGACAAGGCTAACTTCCCTTAGACTAACAAAAATCTCGACAACAGACTACCTTCCATAATGACTAGGCTACCATCCATTGGAGTAACAAAGATATCAACAACAGACTAACTTCAATAATGACAAAGCTACAATCCATTGTAGTAACAAAAATCTCGACAAAAGACTACCTTCCATTATGACAAGGCTACCATCAATTGTAGTAACAAAAATGTCGACAATAGACTACCTTCCATAATGACAAGCCTACCATCCATTGGAGCAACAAAAATCTCGACAACAGACTACCGTCCATAATGACAAGGCTACCATCCATTGGAATAACAAAAATATCAACAACACACTACCTTCCATAATGACAAGGCTACCATCTCTTAGAGTAACAAAAATATCTACAACAGACTACCTTCCTTAATGACTAAGCTACCATCCATTGGAGTAGCAAAGATATCGACAACAGACTACCTTCCATAACGACAAGGCTGCAATCCCTTAGAGTAACAAAAATTACGACAAAAGACTACGTTCCATAATGAAAAGGCTACCATCCATTGGAGTAACAAAGATATCGACAACATACTACGTTCCATAATGACAAGGCTACCATCCCTTAGAGTAATAAAAATCAAGACGACACACAACCTTCCATAATGACAAGTCTACCATCCATTGGAGTAACAAAAATCTCAACAATAGACTACCTTCTATAATGAAAAGGCTACCAACCATTGGAGTAACAAAAATCACGACAACATACTACCTTCCATAATGACTAGGCTACCATCCATTGGAATAACAAAAATATCTACAACACACTACCTTCCATAATGACAAGGCTACCATCCAATGGAGTAACAAAAGTCTCGACAACAGACTACCTCCCATAATGACAAGGATACCATCCATTGGAGTAACAAAGATATTGACAATAGACTACCTTCCATAACGACAAGGCTACAATCCATTGTAGTAACAAAAATCTCGACAATAGACTACCTTCCATAATGACAAGGCTACCATCCATTGTAGTAAAAAAAATCTCGATAATATCTACTTTCCATAATGACAAGCCAACAATCCATTGTAGTAACAAAAATCTCGACAACAGACTACCTTCCATAATGACAAGGCTACCATCAATTGTAGTAACAAAAATATCAACAACACACTACCTTCCATAATGACAAGGCTACCATCCATTGGAGTAACAAATTTCTCGACAACAGACTACCTTCCACAATGACAAGGCTACCGTCCATTGGAATAACAAAAATATCAACAACACACTACTTTCCATAATGACAAGGCTAACTTCCCTTAGACTAACAAAAATCTCGACAACAGACTACCTTCCATAATGACTAGGCTACCATCCATTGGAGTAACAAAGATATCGACAACAGACTAACTTCAATAATGATAAAGCTACAATCCATTGTAGTAACAAAAATTTCGACAAAAGACTACCTTCCATTATGACAAGGCTACCATCAATTGTAGTAAGAAAAATCTCGACAATAGACTACCTTCCATAATGACAAGGCTACCATCCATTGGAGAAACAAAAATCTCGACAACAGACTACCTTCCATAATGACAAGGCTACCATCCATTGGAATAACAAAAATATCAACAACACATTACCTTGCATAATGACAAGGCTACCATCTCTTAGAGTAACAAAAATATCGACAACAAACTACCTTCCATAATGACTAGGCTACCATCCATTGAAGTAACAAAGATATCGACAACAGACTACCTTCCATAACGACAAGGCTACAATCCCTTAGAGTAAAAAAAATTACGACAAAAGACTACGTTCCATAATGAAAAGGCTACCATCTATTGGAGTAACAAAGATATCGACAACATACTACCTTCCATAATGACAAGGCTACCATCCCTTAGAGTAATAAAAATCAAGAAAACACACTACCTTCCATAATTACAAGTCTACCATCCATTGGAGTAACAAAAATCTCAACAATAGACTACCTTCCATAATGAAAAGGCTACCATCCATTGGAGTAACAAAATACACGACAACAGACTACCTTCCATAATGACTAGGCTACCATCCATTGGAATAACAAAAATATCTACAACATACTACCTTCCATAATGACAAGGCTACCATCCAATGGAGTAACAAAAATCTCGTCAACAGACTACATCCCATAATGACTAGAATACCATCCATTGGAGTAACAAAGATATCGACAACAGACAACCTTCCATAACGACAAGGCTACAATCCATTGTAGTAACAAAAATCTCGACAATAGACTACCTTCCATAATGACAAGGCTACCATCCATTGGAATAACAAAAATCTTGACAACAGACTATGTTCCATAATGACAAGGCTACCATCCCTTAGAGTAACTAAAATCTCGACAACAGACTACCTTCCATAATGAAATGGCTACCATCCATTGGAGTAACAAAGATATCGAAAACATACTACCTTCCATAATGACAAGGCTACCATCCCTTAGAGTAACAAAAATATCGACAACACACTACCTTCCATAATGACAAGTCTACCATCTGTTGGATTAACAAAAATCTCAACAATAGGACTATATTCCATAATGACAAGGGTACCATCATTGGAGTAACCCAAATAGCCACAAGAGACTACCTTCCATAATGACAAGGCTACAATCCATTGGTGTATACAAAATCTCGACAATAGACTACCTTCCATAATGACAAGGCTACCATCTATCGGAGTAACTAAAATCTCGACAAAAGACTACCTTCCATAATGACTATGCTACCATCCATTGGAGTAACAAAGATATTGACAACAGACTACCTTCCGTAACGACAAAGCTACAATCCATTGTAGTAACAAAAATCTCGACAACAAACTACCTTCCATTATGACAAGGCTACCATCAATTGTAGTAACAAAAATCTCGACAATAGACTACCTTCCATAATGACAAGGCTACCATCCATTGGAGTAACAAAAATCTCGACAACAGACTACCTTCCATAATGACAAGGCTACCATCCATTGGAATAACAAAAATATCAACAACTTGCTAACTTCCATAATGACAAAGCTACCATCTCTTAGAGTAACAAAAATATCGACAACAGACTACCTTCCATAATGACTAGGATACCATCCATTAGAATAACAAAGATATCGACAACAAACTACCTTCCATAATGACAAGCCAACAATCCATTGTAGTAACAAAAATCTCGACAACAGACTACCTTCCATAATGACAAGTCTACCATCAATTGTAGTAACAAAAACCTCGACAATAGACTACCTTCCATAATGACAAGGCTACCATCCATTGGAGTAACAAATTTCTCGACAACAGACTACCTTCCATAATGACAAGGCTAACGTCCATTGGAATAACAAAAATATCAACAACACACTACTTTCCATAATGACAAGGCTAACTTCCCTTAGACTAACAAAAATCTCGACAACAGACTACCTTCCATAATGACTAGGCTACCATCCATTGGAGTAACAAAGATATCAACAACAGACTAACTTCAATAATGATAAAGCTACAATCCATTGTAGTAACAAAAATCTCGACAAAAGACTACCTTCCATTATGACAAGGCTACCATCAATTGTAGTAACAAAAATGTCGACAATAGACTACCTTCCATAATGACAAGGCTACCATCCATTGGAGCAACAAAAATCTCGACAACAGACTACCGTCCATAATGACAAGGCTACCATCCATTGGAATAACAAAAATATCAACAACACACTACCTTCCATAATGACAAGGCTACCATCTCTTAGAGTAACAAAAATATCTACAACAGACTACCTTCCTTAATGACTAAGCTACCATCCATTGGAGTAGCAAAGATATCGACAACAGACTACCTTCCATAACGACAAGGCTGCAATCCCTTAGAGTAACAAAAATTACGACAAAAGACTACGTTCCATAATGAAAAGGCTTCCATCCATTGGAGTAACAAAGATATCGACAACATACTACGTTCCATAATGACAAGGCTACCATCCCTTAGAGTAATAAAAATCAAGACGACACACAACCTTCCATAATGACAAGTCTACCATCCATTGGAGTAACAAAAATCTCAATAATAGACTACCTTCTATAATGAAAAGGCTACCAACCATTGGAGTAACAAAAATCACGACAACATACTACCTTCCATAATGACTAGGCTACCATCCATTGGAATAACAAAAATATCTACAACACACTACCTTCCATAATGACAAGGCTACCATCCAATGGAGTAACAAAAGTCTCGACAACAGACTACCTCCCATAATGACAAGGATACCATCCATTGGAGTAACAAAGATATTGACAATAGACTACCTTCCATAACGACAAGGCTACAATCCATTGTAGTAACAAAAATCTCGACAATAGACTACCTTCCATAATGACAAGGCTACCATCTCTTAGAGTAACAAAAATATCTACAACAGACTACCTTCCTTAATGACTAAGCTACCATCCATTGGAGTAGCAAAGATATCGACAACAGACTACCTTCCATAACGACAAGGCTGCAATCCCTTAGAGTAACAAAAATTACGACAAAAGACTACGTTCCATAATGAAAAGGCTACCATCCATTGGAGTAACAAAGATATCGACAACATACTACGTTCCATAATGACAAGGCTACCATCCCTTAGAGTAATAAAAATCAAGACGACACACAACCTTCCATAATGACAAGTCTACCATCCATTGGAGTAACAAAAATCTCAATAATAGACTACCTTCTATAATGAAAAGGCTACCAACCATTGGAGTAACAAAAATCACGACAACATACTACCTTCCATAATGACTAGGCTACCATCCATTGGAATAACAAAAATATCTACAACACACTACCTTCCATAATGACAAGGCTACCATCCAATGGAGTAACAAAAGTCTCGACAACAGACTACCTCCCATAATGACAAGGATACCATCCATTGGAGTAACAAAGATATTGACAATAGACTACCTTCCATAACGACAAGGCTACAATCCATTGTAGTAACAAAAATCTCGACAATAGACTACCTTCCATAATGACAAGGCTACCATCCATTGTAGTAAAAAAAATCTCGATAATATCTACTTTCCATAATGACAAGCCAACAATCCATTGTAGTAACAAAAATCTCGACAACAGACTACCTTCCATAATGACAAGGCTACCATCAATTGTAGTAACAAAAATATCAACAACACACTACCTTCCATAATGACAAGGCTACCATCCATTGGAGTAACAAATTTCTCGACAACAGACTACCTTCCACAATGACAAGGCTACCGTCCATTGGAATAACAAAAATATCAACAACACACTACTTTCCATAATGACAAGGCTAACTTCCCTTAGACTAACAAAAATCTCGACAACAGACTACCTTCCATAATGACTAGGCTACCATCCATTGGAGTAACAAAGATATCGACAACAGACTAACTTCAATAATGATAAAGCTACAATCCATTGTAGTAACAAAAATCTCGACAAAAGACTACCTTCCATTATGACAAGGCTACCATCAATTGTAGTAACAAAAATGTCGACAATAGACTACCTTCCATAATGACAAGGCTACCATCCATTGGAGCAACAAAAATCTCGACAACAGACTACCGTCCATAATGACAAGGTTACCATCCATTGGAATAACAAAAATATCAACAACACACTACCTTCCATAATGACAAGGCTACCATCTCTTAGAGTAACAAAAATATCGACAACATACTACCTTCCATAATGACTAGGCTACCATCCATTGGAATAACAAAAATATCTACAACACACTACCTTCCATAAAGACAAGGCTACCATCCAATGGAGTAACAAAAGTCTCGACAACAGACTACCTCCCATAATGACAAGGATACCATCCATTGGAGTAACAAAGATATTGACAATAGACTACCTTCCATAACGACAAGGCTACAATCCATTGTAGTAACAAAAATCTCGACAATAGACTACCTTCCATAATGACAAGGCTACCATCCATTGTAGTAACAAAAATCTCGACAATAGACTACCTTCCATAATGACAAGGCTACCATCCATTGGAGAAACAAAAATCTCGACAACAGACTACCTTCCATATTGACAAGGCTACCATCCATTGGAATAACAAAAATATCAACAACACACTACCTTCCATAATGACAAGGCTACCATCTCTTAGAGTAACAAAAATATCGACAACAGACTACCTTCCATAATGACTAGGATAATATCCATTGGAGTAGCAAAGATATCGACAATAGACTACCTTCCATAACGACAAGGCTACAATCCCTTAGAGTAACAAAAATTACGACAAAAGACTACGTTCCATAATGAAAAGGCTACCATCCATTGGAGTAACAAAGATATCGACAACATACTACCTTTAATAATGACAAGGCTACCATCCCTTAGAGTAATAAAAATCAAGACAACACACTACCTTCCATAATGACAAGTCTACCATCCATTGGAGTAACAAAAATCTCAACAATAGACTACCTTCCATAATGAAAAGGCTACCAACCATTGGAGTAACAAAAATCTCGACAACAGACTACCTCCCATAATGACTAGGATACCATCCATTGGAGTAACAAAGATATCGACAACATACTACCTTCCATAACGACAAGGCTACAATCCATTGTAGTAACAAAAATCTCGACAATAGACTACCTTCCATAATGACAAGGCTACCATCCTTTGTAGTAACAAAAATCTCGACAATAGACTACCTTTCATAATGACAAGGCTACCATCCATTGGAGCAACAAAAATCTCGACAACAGACTACCTTCCATAATGACAAGGCTACCATCCATTGGAATAACAAAAATATCAACAACACACTACCTACCATAATGACAAGGCTACCATCTCTTAGAGTAACAAAAATATCGACAACAAACTACCTTCCATAATGACTAGGCTACTATCCATTGGAGTAGCAAAGATATCGACAACAGACTACCTTCCATAACGACAAGGCTACAATCCCTTAGAGTAACAAAAATTACGACAAAAGACTACGTTCCATAATGAAAAGGCTACCATCCATTGGAGTAACAAAGATATCGACAACATACTACCTTCCGTAATGACAAGGCTACCATCCCTTAGAGTAATAAAAATCAAGACAACACAATAACTTCCATAATGACAAGTCTGCCATCCATTGGAGTATCTAAAATCTCAACAATAGACTACCTTCCATAATGAAAAGGCTACCATCCATTAGAGTAACAAAAATTACGACAACAGACTACCTTCCATAATGACTAGGCTACCATCCATTGGAATAACAAAAATATCTACAACACACTACCTTCCATAATGACAAGGCTACCATCCAATGGAGTAACAAAAATCTCAACAACAGACTACCTCCCATTATGACTAGGATACCATCCATTGGAGTAACAAAGATATCGACAACAAACTACCTTCCATAACGACAAGGCTACAATCCATTATAGTAACAAAAATCTCGACAATAGACTACCTTCCATAATGACAAGGCTACCATCCATTGAAGTAACAAAAATCTCGACAATAGACTACCTTCCATAATGACAAGGCTACCATCCATTGAAGCAACAAAAATCTCGACAACAAACTACCTTCCATAATGACAAGGCTACCATCCATTGGAATAACAAAAATATCAACAACACACTATCTTCCATAATGACAAGGCTACCATCTCTTAGAGTAACAAAAATATCGACAACAGACTACCTTCCATAATGACTAGGCTACCATCCATTAGAGTAGCAAAGATATCGACAACATACTACTTTCCATAACGACAAGGCTACAATCCCTTAGAGTAACAAAAATTACGACAAAAGACTATGTTCCATAATGAAAAGGCTACCATCCATTGGAGTAACAAAGATATCAACAACATACTACCATCCATAATGACAAGGCTACCATCCCTTAGAGTAACAAAAATCACGACAATAGACTACCTTCCATAATGACTAGGCTACCATCCATTGGAATAACAAAAATATCTACAACAGACTACCTTCCATAATGACAAGGCTACCATCCATCGGAATAAAAAAAATATCAACAACACACTACCTTCCATAATGACAAGGCTACCTTCCCTTAGACTAACAAAAATCTAGACAACAGACTACCTCCCATAATGACTAGGATACCATCCATTGGAGTAACAAAGATATCGACAACAGACTACCTTCCATAACGACAAGGCTACAATCCATTGTAGTAACAAAAATCTCGACAAAAGACTACATTCCATTATGACAAGGCTACCATCAATTGTAGTAACAAAAATCTCGACAATAGAGTACCTTCCATAATGACAAGGCTACCATCCATTGGAGCAACAAAAATCTCGATAACACACTACCTTCGATAATGATAAGGCTACCATCCATTGGAATAACAAAAATATCAACAACACACTACCTTCCATAATGACAAGGCTACCATCTCTTAGAGTAACAAAAATATCGACAACAGACTACCTTCCATAATGACTAGGCTACCATCCATTGGAGTAGCAAAGATATCGACAACATACTACCTTCCATAACGACAAGGCTACCATCCCTTAGAGTAACAAAAATCACGACAACAGACTACCTTCCATAATGACTAGGCTACCATCCATTAACAAAAATATATACAACAGACTACCTTCCATAATGACAAGGCTACCATTCATTGGAATAACAAAAATATCAACAACACACTACCTTCCATAATTACAAGGCTATCTTCCCTTAGACTAACAAAAATCTCGACAACAGACTACCTCCCATAATGACTAGGATACCATCCATTGGAGTAACAAAGATATCGACAACAGACTACCTTCCATAACGACAAGGCTACAATCAATTGTAGTAACAAAAATCTCGATAATAGACTACCTTCCATAATGACAAGGCTACCATCCATTGTAGTTACAAAAATCTCGACAATATACTACCTTCCATAATGACAAGGCTACCATCCATTGGAGCAACAAAAATCTCGACAACAGACTACCAGCCATAATGACAAGGCTACCATCCATTAGAATAACAAAAATATCAACAACACACTACCTTCCATAATGAAAAGGCTACCATCCATTGGAGTAACAAAGATATCAACAACATACTACCTTCCATAATGACAAGGCTACCATCCCTTAGAGTAACAAAAATCACGACAATAGACTACCTTCCATAATGACTAGGCTACCATCCATTGGAATAACAAAAATATCTACAACAAACTACCTTCTATAATGACAAGGCTACCATCCATTGGAATAACAAAAATATCAACAACACACTACCTTCCATAATGACAAGGCTACCTTCCCTTAGACTAACAAAAATCTCGACAAAAGACTACCTTCCATTATGACAAGGCTACCATCAATTGTAGTAACAAAATTATCGACAATAGACTACCTTCCATAATGACAAGGCTACAATCCATTGTAGTAACAAAAATCTCGACAATAGACAACCTTCCATAATGAAAAGGCTACCATCCATTGGAGTAACAAATTTCTCGACAACAGACTACCTTCCATAATGACAAGGATACCATCCATTGCAATAACAAAAATATCAACAACACACTACCTTCCATAATGACAAGGCTACCATCTCTTAGAGTAACAAAAATATTGACAACAGACTACCTTCCATAATGACTAGGCTACCATCCATTGGAGTAACAACGATATTGACAATAGACTACCTTCCATAATGACAAACCTACAATGCATTGTAGTAACAAAAATCTCGACAAAAGACTACCTTCCATTATGACAAGGCTACCATCAATTGTAGTATCAAAATTATCGACAATAGACTACCTTCCATAATGACAAGGCTACCATCCATTGTAGTAACAAGAATCTCGACAATAGACTACCTTCCATAATGACAAGGCTACCATCCATTGGAGTAACAAAAATCTCGACAACAGACTACCTTCCATAATGACAAGGCTACCATCCATTGGAATAACAAAAATATCAACAACACACTACCTTCCATAATGACAAGGCTACCATCTCTTAGAGTAACAAAAATATCGACAACAGACTACCTTCCATAATGACTAGGCTACCATCCATTAGAGTAGTAAAGATATCGACAACAAACTACCTTCCATAATGACTAGGCTACCATCCATTGGAATAACAAAAATATCAACAACACACTACCTTCCATAATGACAAGGCTACCTTCCCTTAGTCTAACAAAAATTTCGACAACAGACTACCTCCCATAATGACTAGGATACCATCCATTGGAGTAACAAAGATATCGACAACAGACTACCGTCCATAACGACAAGGCTACAATCCATTGTAGTAACAAAAATCTCGACAATAGACAACCTTCCATAATGAAAAGGCTACCATCCATTGGAGTAACAAATTTCTCGACAACAGACTACCTTCCATAATGACAAGGATACCATCCATTGCAATAACAAAAATATCAACAACACACTACCTTCCATAATGACAAGGCTACCATCTCTTAGAGTAACAAAAATATCGACAACAGACTACCTTCCATAATTACTAGGCTACCATCCATTAGAGTAACAACGATATTGACAACAGACTACCTTCCATAATGACAAAGCTACAATGCATTGTAGTAACAAAAATCTCGACAAAAGACTACTTTCCATTATGACAAGGCTACCATCAATTGTAGTAACAAAATTATCGACAATAGACTACCTTCCATAATGACAAGGCAACCATCCATTGTAGTAACAAGAATCTCGACAATAGACTACCTTCCATAATGATAAGGCTACCATCCATTGGAGCAACAAAAATCTCGACAACAGACTACCTTCCATAATGACAAGGCTACCATCCATTGGAATAACAAAAATATCAACAACACACTACCTTCCATAATGACAAGGCTACCATCTCTTAGAGTAACAAAAATATCGACAACAGACTACCTACCATAACGACAAGGCTACAATCCCTTAGAGTAACAAAAATTACGACAAAAGACTATGTTCCATAATGAAAAGGCTACCATCCATTGGATTAACAAAGATATCAACAACATACTACCTTCCATAATGACAAGGCTACCATCCCTTAGAGTAACAAAAATCTCGACAACAGACTACCTTCCATAATGACTAGGCTACTATCACTTCGAGTAACAAAGATATCGACAACAGACTACCTTTCACAATGACAAAGCTACAATCCCTTGTAGTAAAAAAAATATCGACAAAAGACTACCTTCCATTATGACAAGGCTACTATCAATCGTAGTAACAAAAATCTCGACAATAGACTACCTTCCATAATAACAAGGCTACCATCCATTGGAGCAACAAAAATCTCGACAACATACTACCTTCCATAATGACAAGGCTACCATCCATTGGAATAACAAAAATATCAACAACACATTACCTTCCATAATGACAAGGCTACCATCTCTTAGAGTAACAAAAATATCGACAACAAACTACCTTCCATAATGACTAGGCCACCATTCATTGGAGTAGCAAAGATATCGACAACAGACTACCTTAAATAACGACAAGGCTACAATCCTTTAGAGTAACAAAAATTACGACAATATACTACGTTCCACAATGAAAAGTCTACCATCCATTGGAGTATCAAAGATATCGACAACATACTACCTTCCGTAATAACAAGGCTTCCATCCCTTAGAGTAATAAAAATCAAGACAACACAATACCTTCCATAATGACAAGTCTACCATCCATTGGAGTAACAAAAATCTCAACAATAGACAACCTTCCATAATGAAAAGGCTACCATCCATTGGTGTAACAAATTTCTCGACAACAGACTACCTTCCATTATGACAAGGCTACCATCCATTGCAATAACAAAAATATCAACAACACACTACCTTCCATAAAGACAAGGCTACCATCTCTTAGAGAAACAAAAATATCGACAACAGACTACCTTCCATAATGACTAGGCTACCATCCATTGGAGTAACAACGATATCGACAACAAACTACCTTCCATAATGACAAAGCTACAATGCATTGTAGTAACAAAAATCTCGACAAAAGACTACCTTCCATTATGACAAGGCTACCATCAATTGTAGTAACAAAATTCTCGACAATAGACTACCTTCCATAATGACAAGGTAACCATCCATTGTAGTAACAAGAATCTCGACAATAGACTACCTTCCATAATGACAAGGCTACCATCCATTGGAGCAACAAAAATCTCGACAACAGACTACCTTCCATAATGACAAGGCTACCATCCATTGGAATAACAAAAATATCAACAACACACTACCTTCCATAATGACAAGGCTACCATCTCTTAGCGTAACAAAAATATCGACAACAAACTACCTTCCATAATGACTAGGCTACTATTCATTCGAGTAGAAAAGATATCGACAACAGACTACCTTCCATAACGACAAGGCTACAATCCCTTAGAGTAACAAAAATTACTACAAAAGACTACGTTCCATAATGAAAAGGCTACCATCCATTGGAGTAACAAAGATATCAACAACATACTACCTTCCATAACGACAAGGCTACCATCCCTTAGAGTAACAAAAATCACGACAACAGACTACCTTCCATAATGACTAGGCTACCATCCATTGGAATAACAAAAATATCTACAACATACTACCTTCCATAATGACAAGGCTACCATCCATTGGAATAACAAAAATATCAACAACACACTACCTTCCATAATGATAAGGCTACCTTCCCTTAGACTAACAAAAATCTCGACAACACACTACCTTCCATAATGACTAGGCTATCATCCATTAGAGTAACAAAGATATCGACAACAGACTACCTTCCACAATGACAAAGCTACAATCCATTGTAGTAACAAAAATCTTGACAAAAGACTACCTTCCATTATTACAAGGCTACCATTAATTGTAGTAACAAAAATCTCGACAATAGACTACCTTCCATAATAACAAGGCTACCATCCATTGGAGCAACAAAAATCTCGACAACATACTACCTTTTATAATGACAAGGCTACCATCCATTGGAATAACAAAAATATCAACAACATACTACCTTCCATAATGACAAGGCTACCATCTCTTAGAGTAACAAAAATATCGACAACAGACTACCTTCCATAATGACTAGGCTACCATCCATTGGAGTAGCAAAGATATCGACAACAGACTACCTTCAATAACGACAAGGCTACAATCCTTTAGAGTAACAAAAATTACGACAAAAGACTACGTTCCATAATGAAAAGGCTACCATCCATTGGAGTAACAAAGATATCGACAACATACTACCTTCCGTAATGACAAGGCTACCATCGCTTAGAGTAATAAAAATCAAGACAACACAGTACCTTCCATAATGACAAGTCTACCATCCATTGGAGTAACAAAAATCTCAACAATAGACAACCTTCCATAATGAAAAGGCTACCATCCTTTGGAGTAACAAAAATCACGACAACAGACTACCTTCCATAATGACTAGGCTACCATCCATTTGAATAACAAAAATATCTACAACACACTACCTTCCATAATGACAAGGCCACCATCCAATGGAGTAACAAAAATCTCGACAACAGACTACCTCCCATAATGACAAGGCTACCATCTCTTAGAGTAACAAAAATATCGACAACAGACTACCTTCCATAATGACTAGGCTATCATCCATTAGAGTAGCAAAGATATCGACAACAGACTACCTTCCATAACGACAAGGCTACAATCCCTTAGAGTAACAAAAATTACGACAAAAGACTATGTTCCATAATGAAAAGGCTACCATCCATTGGAGTAACAAAGATATCAACAACATACTACCTTCCATAATGACAAGGCTACCATCCCTTAGAGTAACAAAAATCTCGACAACAGACTACCTTCCATAATGACTAGGCTACTATCACTTGGAGTAACAAAGATATCGACAACATACCACCTTGCACAATGACAAAGCTACAATCCCTTGTAGTAACAAAAATCTCGACAAAAGACTATCTTCCATTATGACAAGGCTACTATCAATCGTAGTAACAAAAATCTCGACAATAGACTACCTTCCATAATAACAAGGCTACCATCCATTGGAGCAACAAAAATCTCGACAACATACTACCTTCCATAATGACAAGGCTACCATCCATTGGAATAACAAAAATATCAAAAACACACTACCTTCCATAATGACAAGGCTACCATCTCTTAGAGTAACAAAAATATCGACAACAAACTACCTTCCATAATGACTAGGCCACCATCCATTGGAGTAGCAAAGATATCGACAACAGACTACCTTAAATAACGACAAGGCTACAATCCTTTAGAGTAACAAAAATTACGACAATAGACTACGTTCCATAATGAAAAGGCTACCATCCATTGGAGTAACAAAGATATCGACAACATACTACCTTCCGTAATAACAAGGCTACCATCCCTTAGAGTAATAAAAATCAAGACAACACAGTACCTTCCATAATGACAAGTCTACCATCCATTGGAGTAACAAAAATCTCAACAATAGACAACCTTCCATAATGAAAAGGCTACCATCCATTGGTGTAACAAATTTCTCGACAACAAACTACCTTCCATTATGACAAGGCTACCATCCATTGCAATAACAAAAATATCAACAACACACTACCTTCCATAAAGAGAAGGCTACCATCTCTTAGAGAAACAAAAATATCGACAACAGACTACCTTCCATAATGACTAGGCTACCATCCATTGGAGTAACAACGATATCGACAACAGACTACCTTCCATAATGACAAAGCTACAATGCATTGTAGTAACAAAAATCTCGACAAAAGACTACCTTCCATTATGACAAGGCTACCATCAATTGTAGTAACAAAATTCTCGACAATAGACTACCTTCCATAATGACAAGGCTACCATCCATTGTAGTAACAAGAATCTCGACAATAGACTACCTTCCATAATGACAAGGCTACCATCCATTGGAGCAACAAAAATCTCGACAACATACTACCTTCCATAATGACAAGGCTACCATCCATTGGAATAACAAAAATATCAACAACACACTACCTTCCATAATGACAAGGCTACCATCCCTTAGAGTAACAAAAATATCGACAACAAACTACCTTCCATAATGACTAGGCTATTATCCATTCGAGTAGCAAAGATATCGACAACAGACTACCTTCCATAACGACAAGGCTACAATCCCTTATAGTAACAAAAATTACGACAAAAGACTACGTTCCATAATGAAAAGGCTACCATCCATTGGAGTAACAAAGATATCAACAACATACTACCTTCCATAACGACAAGGCTACCATCCCTTTGAGTAACAAAAATCACGACAACAGACTACCTTCCATAATGACTAGGCTACTATCCATTGGAATAACAAAAATATCTACAACATGCTACCTTCCATAATGACAAGGCTACCATCCATTGGAATAACAAAAATATCAACAACACACTACCTTCCATAATGATAAGGCTACCTTCCCTTAGACTAACAAAAATCTCGACAACACACTACCTTCCATAATGACTAGGCTATCATCCATTAGAGTAACAAAGATATCGACAACAGACTACCTTCCACAATGACAAAGCTACAATCCATTGTAGTAACAAAAATCTTGACAAAAGACTACCTTCCATTATGACAAGGCTACCATTAATTGCAGTAACAAAAATCTCGACAATAGACTACCTTCCATAATAACAAGGCTACCATCCATTGGAGCAACAAAAATCTCGACAACATACTACCTTCCATAATTACAAGGCTACCATCCATTGGAATAACAAAAATATCAACAACACACTACCTTCCATAATGACAAGGCTACCATCTCTTAGAGTAACAAAAATATCGACAACAGACTACCTTCCATAATGACTAGGCTACCATCCATTGGAGTAGCAAAGATATCGACAACAGACTACCTTCAATAACGACAAGGCTACAATCCTTTAGAGTAACAAAAATTACGACAAAAGACTACGTTCCATAATGGAAAGGCTACCATCCATTGGAGTAACAAAGATATCGACAACATACTACCTTCCGTAATGACAAGGCTACCATCCCTTAGAGTAATAAAAATCAAGACAACACAGTACCTTCCATAATGACAAGTCTACCATCCATTGGAGTAACAAAAATCTCAACAATAGACAACCTTCCATAATGAAAAGGCTACCATCCATTGGAGTAACAAAAATCACGACAACAGACTACCTTCCATAATGACTAGGCTACCATCCATTTGAATAACAAAAATATCTACAACACACTACCTTCCATAATGACAAGGCCACCATCCAATGGAGTAACAAAAATCTCGACAACAGACTACCTCCCATAATGACAAGGCTACCATCTCTTAGAGTAACAAAAATATCCACAACAGACTACCTTCCATAATGACTAGGCTACCATCCATTAGAGTAGCAAAGATATCGACAACAGACTACCTTCCATAACGACAAGGCTACAATCCCTTAGAGTAACAAAAATTACGACAAAAGACTATGTTCCATAATGAAAAGGCTACCATCCATTGGAGTAACAAAGATATCAACAACATACTACCTTCCATAATGACAAGGCTACCATCCCTTAGAGTAACAAAAATCTCGACAACAGACTACCTTCCATAATGACTAGGCTACTATCACTCGGAGTAACAAAGATATCGACAACAGACTACCTTGCACAATGACAAAGCTACAATCCCTTGTAGTAACAAAAATCTCGACAAAAGAATACCTTCCATTATGACAAGGCTACTATCAATCGTAGTAACAAAAATCTCGACAATAGACTACCTTCCATAATAACAAGGCTACCATCCATTGGAGCAACAAAAATCTCGACAACATACTACCTTCCATAATGACAAGGCTACCATCCATTGGAATAACAAAAATATCAACAACACACTACCTTCCATAATGACAAGGCTACCATATCTTAGAGAACCAAAAATATCGACAACAAACTACCTTCCATAATGACTAGGCCACCATCCATTGGAGTAGCAAAGATATCGACAACAGACTACCTTAAATAACGACAAGGCTACAATCCTTTAGAGTAACAAAAATTACGACAATAGACTACGTTCCATAATGAAAAGGCTACCATCCATTGGAGTAACAAAGATATCGACAACATACTACCTTCCGTAATAACAAGGCTACCATCCCTTAGAGTAATAAAAATCAAGACAACACAGTACCTTCCATAATGACAAGTCTACCATCCATTGGAGTAACAAAAATCTCAACAATAGACAACCTTCCATAAAGAAAAGGCTACCATCCATTGGTGTAACAAATTTCTCGACAACAGACTACCTTCCATTATGACAAGGCTACCATCCATTGCAATAACAAAAATATCAACAACACACTACCTTCCATAAAGACAAGGCTACCATATCTTAGAGAAACAAAAATATCGACAACAGACTACCTTCCATAATGTCTAGGCTACCATCCATTGGAGTAACAACGATATCGACAACAAACTACCTTCCATAATGACAAAGCTACAATGAATTGTAGTAACAAAAATCTCAACAAAAGACTACCTTCCATTATGACAAGGCTACCATCAATTGTAGTAACAAAATTCTCGACAATAGACTACCTTCAATAATGACAAGGCTACCATCCATTGTAGTAACAAGAATCTCGACAATAGACTACCTTCCATAATGACAAGGCTACCATCCATTGGAGCAACAAAAATCTCGACAACAGACTACCTTCCATAATGACAAGGCTACCATCCATTGGAATAACAAAAATATCAACAACACACTACCTTCCATAATGACAAGGCTACCATCTCTTAGAGTAACAAAAATATCGACAACAAACTACCTTCCATAATGACTAGGCTATTATCCATTCGAGTAGCAAAGATATCGACAACAGACTACCTTCCATAACGACCAGGCTACAATCCCTTAGAGTAACAAAAATTACGACAAAAGACTACGTTCCATAATGAAAAGGCTACCATCCATTGGAGTAACAAAGATATCAACAACATACTACCTTCCATAACGACAAGGCTACCATCCCTTAGAGTAACAAAAATCACGACAACAGACTACCTTCCATAATGACTAGGCTACCATCCATTGGAATAACAAAAATATCTACAACATACTACCTTCCATAATGACAAGGCTACCATCCATTGGAATAACAAAAATATCAACAACACACTACATTCCATAATGACAAGGCTACCTTCCCTTAGACTAACAAAAATCTCGACAACACACTACCTTCCATAATGACTAGGCTATCATCCATTAGAGTAACAAAGATATCGACAACAGACTACCTTCCACAATGACAAAGCTACAATCCATTGTAGTAACAAAAATCTTGACAAAAGACTACCTTCCATTATGACAAGGCTACCATTAATTGCAGTAACAAAAATCTCGACAATAGACTACCTTCCATAATAACAAGGCTACCATCCATTGGAGCAACAAAAATCTCGACAACATACTACCTTCCATAATTACAAGGCTACCATCCATTGGAATAACAAAAATATCAACAACACACTACCTTCCATAATGACAAGGCTACCATCTCTTAGAGTAACAAAAATATCGACAACAGACTACCTTCCATAATGACTAGGCTACCATCCATTGGAGTAGCAAAGATATCGACAACAGACTACCTTCAATAACGACAAGGCTACAATCCTTTAGAGTAACAAAAATTACGACAAAAGACTACGTTCCATAATGAAAAGGCTACCATCCATTGGAGTAACAAAGATATCGACAACATACTACCTTCCGTAATGACAAGGCTACCATCCCTTAGAGTAATAAAAATCAAGACAACACAGTACCTTCCATAATGACAAGTCTACCATCCATTGGAGTAACAAAAATCTCAACAATAGACAACCTTCCATAATGAAAAGGCTACCATCCATTGGAGTAACAAAAATCACGACAACAGACTACCTTCCATAATGACTAGGCTACCATCCATTTGAATAACAAAAATATCTACAACACACTACCTTCCATAATGACAAGGCCACCATCCAATGGAGTAACAAAAATCTCGACAACAGACTACCTCCCATAATGACAAGGCTACCATCTCTTAGAGTAACAAAAATATCCACAACAGACTACCTTCCATAATGACTAGGCTACCATCCATTAGAGTAGCAAAGATATCGACAACAGACTACCTTCCATAACGACAAGGCTACAATCCCTTAGAGTAACAAAAATTACGACAAAAGACTATGTTCCATAATGAAAAGGCTACCATCCATTGGAGTAACAAAGATATCAACAACATACTACCTTCCATAATGACAAGGCTACCATCCCTTAGAGTAACAAAAATCTCGACAACAGACTACCTTCCATAATGACTAGGCTACTATCACTTGGAGTAACAAAGATATCGACAACAGACTACCTTGCACAATGACAAAGCTACAATCCCTTGTAGTAACAAAAATCTCGACAAAAGAATACCTTCCATTATGACAAGGCTACTATCAATCGTAGTAACAAAAATCTCGACAATAGACTACCTTCCATAATAACAAGGCTACCATCCATTGGAGCAACAAAAATCTCGACAACATACTACCTTCCATAATGACAAGGCTACCATCCATTGGAATAACAAAAATATCAACAACACACTACCTTCCATAATGACAAGGCTACCATATCTTAGAGAACCAAAAATATCGACAACAAACTACCTTCCATAATGACTAGGCCACCATCCATTGGAGTAGCAAAGATATCGACAACAGACTACCTTAAATAACGACAAGGCTACAATCCTTTAGAGTAACAAAAATTACGACAATAGACTACGTTCCATAATGAAAAGGCTACCATCCATTGGAGTAACAAAGATATCGACAACATACTACCTTCCGTAATAACAAGGCTACCATCCCTTAGAGTAATAAAAATCAAGACAACACAGTACCTTCCATAATGACAAGTCTACCATCCATTGGAGTAACAAAAATCTCAACAATAGACAACCTTCCATAAAGAAAAGGCTACCATCCATTGGTGTAACAAATTTCTCGACAACAGACTACCTTCCATTATGACAAGGCTACCATCCATTGCAATAACAAAAATATCAACAACACACTACCTTCCATAAAGACAAGGCTACCATCTCTTAGAGAAACAAAAATATCGACAACAGACTACCTTCCATAATGTCTAGGCTACCATCCATTGGAGTAACAACGATATCGACAACAGACTACCTTCCATAATGACAAAGCTACAATGAATTGTAGTAACAAAAATCTCAACAAAAGACTACCTTCCATTATGACAAGGCTACCATCAATTGTAGTAACAAAATTCTCGACAATAGACTACCTTCCATAATGACAAGGCTACCATCCATTGTAGTAACAAGAATCTCGACAATAGACTACCTTCCATAATGACAAGGCTACCATCCATTGGAGCAACAAAAATCTCGACAACAGACTACCTTCCATAATGACAAGGCTACCATCCATTGGAATAACAAAAATATCAACAACACACTACCTTCCATAATGACAAGGCTACCATCTCTTAGAGTAACAAAAATATCGACAACAAACTACCTTCCATAATGACTAGGCTACTATCCATTCGAGTAGCAAAGATATCGACAATAGACTACCTTCCATAACGACAAGGCTACAATCCCTTAGAGTAACAAAAATTACGAGAAAAGACTACGTTCCATAATGAAAAGGCTACCATCCATTGGAGTAACAAAGATATCAACAACATACTACCTTCCATAACGACAAGGCTACCATCCCTTAGAGTAACAAAAATCACGACAACAGACTACCTTCCATAATGACTAGGCTACCATCCATTGGAATAACAAAAATATCTACAACATACTACCTTCCATAATGACAAGGCTACCATCCATTGGAATAACAAAAATATCAACAACACACTACCTTCCATAATGACAAGGCTACCTTCCCTTAGACTAACAAAAATCTCGACAACACACTACCTTCCATAATGATTAGGCTATCATCCATTAGAGTAACAAAGATATCGACAACAGACTACCTTCCACAATGACAAAGCTACAATCCATTGTAGTAACAAAAATCTTGACAAAAGACTACCTTCCATTATGACAAGGCTACCATTAATTGTAGTAACAAAAATCTCGACAATAGACTACCTTCCATAATAACAAGGCTACCATCCATTGGAGCAACAAAAATCTCGACAACATACTACCTTCCATAATTACAAGGCTACCATCCATTGGAATAACAAAAATATCAACAACACACTACCTTCCATAATGACAAGGCTACCATCTCTTAGAGTAACAAAAATATCGACAACAGACTACCTTCCATAATGACTAGGCTACCATCCATTGGAGTAGCAAAGATATCGACAACAGACTAACTTCAATAACGACAAGGCTACAATCCTTTAGAGTAACAAAAATTACGACAAAAGACTACGTTCCATAATGAAAAGGCTACCATCCATTGGAGTAACAAAGATATCGACAACATACTACCTTCCGTAATGACAAGGCTACCATCCCTTAGAGTAATAAAAATCAAGACAACACAGTACCTTCCATAATGACAAGTCTACCATCCATTGGAGTAACAAAAATCTCAACAATAGACAACCTTCCATAATGAAAAGGCTACCATCCATTGGAGTAACAAAAATCACGACAAAAGACTACCCTCCATAATGACTAGGCTACCATCCATTTGAATAACAAAAATATCTACAACACACTACCTTCCATAATGACAAGGCCACCATCCAATGGAGTAACAAAAATCTCGACAACAGACTACCTCCCATAATGACAAGGATACCATCTATTGGAGTAACAAAGATATCGACAACAAACTACCTTCCATAATGACAAGGCTACAATCCATTGTAGTAACAAAAATCTCGACAATAGACTACCTTCAATAACGGCAAAGCTACAATCCATTGTAGTAACAAAAATCTCGACAACAGACTACCTTCCATTATGACAAGGCTACCATCAATTGTAGTAACAAAAATCTCGACAATAGACTACCTTCCATAATGACAAGGCTACCATCCATTGGAGTAAAAAAAATCTCGACTACAGACTACCTTCCATAATGAAAAGGCTACCATCCATTGGAATAACAAAAAAATCGACAACATACTGCGTTCCATAATGACTAGTCTACCATCTCTTAGAGTAACAAAAATCTCAACAATAGACTACCTTCCATAATGACTAGGATACCATCCATTGGAGTAACAAAGATATCGATAATAGACTACCTTCCATAACGACAAGGCTACAATCCATTGTAGTAACAAAAATCTCGACAACAGACTACCTTCCATAATGACAAGGCTACCATCCATTGTAGTAACAAAAATCTCGACAATAGACTACCTTCCATAATGACAAGGATACCATCCATTGGAGTAACAAATTTCTCAACAACAGACTACCTTCCATAATGACAAGGCTACCATCCATTGCAATAACAAAAATATCAACAACACACTACCTTCCATAATGACAAGGCTACCATCTCTTAGAGTAACAAAAATATCGACAACAAACTACCTTCCATAATGACTAGGCTACCATCCATTGGAGTAACAAAGATATCGACAATAGACTACCTTCCATAATGAAAAAGCTACAATGCATTGTAGTAACAAAAATCTCGACAAAAGACTACCTTCCATTATGACAAGGCTACCATCAATTGTAGTAACAAAATTCTCGACAATAGACTACCTTCCATAATGACAAGGCTACCATCCATTGGAGCAACAAAAATCTCGACAATAGAGTACCTTCCATAATGACAAGGCTACCATCCATTGGAATAACAAAAATATCAACAACACACTACCTTCCATAATGACAAGGCTACCATCTCTTAGAGTAACAAAAATATCGACAACAGACTACCTTCCATAATGACTAGGCCACCATCCATTGGAGTAGCAAAGATATCGACAACAGACTACCTTCAATAACGACAAGGCTACAATCCTTTAGAGTAACAAAAATTACGACAAAAGACTATGTTCCATAATGAAAAGGCTACCATCCATTGGAGTAACAAAGATATCGACAACATACTACATTTCGTAATGACAAGGCTACCATCCCTTAGAGTAATAAAAATCAAGACAACACAGTACCTTCCATAATGACAAGGCTACCATCCATTGGAATAACAAAAATATCAACAACACACTACCTTCCATAATGACATGGCTACCTTCCCTTAGACTAACAAAAATCTCGACAACACACTACCTTCCATAATGACAAGGCTACCATCCAATGGAGTAACAAAAATCTCGACAACAGACTACCTTCCATTATGACAAGGCTACCATCAATTGTAGTAACAAAAATCTCGACAATAAACTACCTTCCATAATGACAAGGCTACCATCCATTGGAATAACAAAAATCTCGACAACACACTACCTTCCATAATGACAAGGCTACTATCCATTGGAATAACAAAAATATCAACAACACACTACCTTCCATAATGACAAGGCTACCGTCCATTGGAATAACAAAAATATCAACAAACCACTACCTTCCATAATGACAAGGCTACCATCTCTTAGAGTAACAAAAATATCGACAACAGACTACCTTCCATAACGACAAGGCTATAATCCCTTAGAGTAACAAAAATTACGACAACAGACTACCTTCCATAATGACAAGGCTACCATCCATTGGAATAACAAAAATATCAACAACACACTACCTTCCATAATGACAAGGCTACCTTCCCTTAGACTAACAAAAATCTCGAAACACACTACCTTCCATAATGACTAGGCTACCATCCATTGGAGTAACAAAGATATCGACAACAGACTACCTTCCACAATGACAAAGCTACAATCCATTGTAGTAACAAAAATCTTGACAAAAGACTACCTTCCATTATGACAAGGCTAACATTAATTGTAGTAACAAAAATCTCGACAATAGACTACCTTCCATAATAACAAGGCTACCATCCATTGGAGCAACAAAAATCTCGACAACATACTACCTTCCATAATGACAAGGCTACCATCCATTGGAATAACAAAAATATCAACAACACACTACCTTCCATAATGACAAGGCTACCATCTCTTAGAGTAACAAAAATATCGACAACAGACTACCTTCCATAATGACTAGGCTACCATCCATTGGAGTAGCAAAGATATCGACAACATACTACCTTCCATAATGACAAGGCTACCATCCCTTAGAGTAATAAAAATCAAGACAACACACTACCTTCCATAATGACAAGTCTACCATCCATTGGAGTAACAAAAATCTCAACAATAGACTACCTTCCATAATGAAAAGGCTACCATCCATTGGAGTAACAAAAATCACGACAGCAGACTACCTTCCATAATGACTAGGCTACCATCCATTTGAATAACAAAAATATCTACAACACACTACCTTCCATAATGACAAGGCTACCATCCAATGGAGTAACAAAAATCTCGACAACAGACTACCACCCATAATGACTAGGATACCATCCATTGGAGTAACAAAAATCTCGACAATAGACTACCTTCCATAATGACAAGGCTACCATCCATTGGAGCAACAAAAATCTCGACAACAGACTACCTTCCATAATGACAAGGCTACCATCCATTGGAATAACAAAAATATCAACAACACACTACCTTCCATAATGACAAGGCTACCTTCCCTTAGACTAACAAAAATCTCGACAACACACTACCTTCCATAATGACTAGGCTACCATCCATTGGAGTAACAAAGATATCGACAACAGACTACCTTCCACAATGACAAAGCTACAATCCATTGTAGTAACAAAAATCTTGACAAAAGACTACCTTCCATTATGACAAGGCTACCATTAATTGTAGTAACAAAAATCTCGACAATAGACTACCTTCCATAATAACAAGGCTACCATCCATTGAAGCAACAAAAATCTCGACAACATACTACCTTCCATAATGACAAGGCTACCATCCATTGGAATAACAAAAATATCAACAACACACTACCTTCCATAATGACAAGGCTACCATCTCTTAGAGTAACAAAAATATCGACAACAGACTACCTTCCTTAATGACTAGGCTACCATCCATTGGAGTAGCAAAGATATCGACAACAGACTACCTTCAATAACGACAAGGCTACAATCCTTTAGAGTAACAAAAATTACGACAAAAGACTACGTTCCATAATGAATAGGCTACCATCCATTGGAGTAACAAAGATATCGACAACATACTACATTCCGTAATGACAAGGCTACCATCCCTTAGAGTAATAAAAATCAAGACAACACAATACCTTCCATAATGACAAGGCTACCATCCATTGGAATAACAAAAATATCAACAACACACTACCTTCCATAATGACATGGCTAGCTTCCCTTAGACTAACAAAAATCTCGACAACACACTACCTTCCATAATGACAAGGCTACCATCCAATGGAGTAACAAAAATCTCGACAACAGACTACCACCCATAATGACTAGGATACCATCCATTGGAGTAACAAAAATCTCGACAAAAGACTACCTTCCATTATGACAAGGCTACCATCAATTGTAGTAACAAAAATCTCGACAATAAACTACCTTCCATAATGACAAGGCTACCATCCATTGGAATAACAAAAATCTCGACAACACACTACCTTCTATAATGACAAGGCTACTATCCATTGGAATAACAAAAATATCAACAACACACTACCTTCCATAATGTCAAGGCTACCATCTCTTAGAGTAACAAAAATATCGACAACAGACTACCTTCCATAACGACAAGGCTACAATCCCTTAGAGTAACAAAAATTACGACAAAAGACTATGTTCCATAATGAAAAGGCTACCATCCATTGGAGTAACAAAGATATCAACAACATACTACCTTCCATAATGACAAGGCTACCATCCCTTAGAGTAACAAAAATCACGACAACAGACTACCTTCCATAATGACTAGGCTACCATCCATTGGAGTAACAAAGATATCGACAACAGACTACCTTCCACAATGACAAAGCTACAATCCATTGTAGTAACAAAAATCTCGACAAAAGACTAACTTCCATTATGACAAGGCTACCATCAATTGTAGTAACAAAAATCTCGACAATAGACTACCTTCCATAATAACAAGGCTACCATCCATTGGAGCAACAAAAATCTCGACAACATACTACCTTCCATAATGACAAGGCTACCATCCATTGGAATAACAAAAATATCAACAACACATTACCTTCCATAATGAAAAGGCTACCATCTCTTAGAGTAACAAAAATATCGACAACAGACTACCTTCCATAATGACTAGGCTACCATCCATTGGAGTAGCAAAGATATCGACAACATACTACCTTCCATAATGACAAGGCTACCATCCCTTAGAGTAATAAAAATCAAGACAACACACTACCTTCCATAATGACAAGTCTACCATCCATTGGAGTAACAAAAATCTCAACAATAGACTACCTTCCATAATGAACAGGCTACCATCCATTGGAGTAACAAAAATCACGACAACAGACTAGCTTCCATAATGACTAGGCTACCATCCATTTGAATAACAAAAATATCTACAACACACTACCTTCCATAATGACAAGGCTACCATCCATTGGAATAACAAAAATATCAACAACACACTACCTTCCATAATGACAAGGCTACCATCTCTTAGAGTAACAAAAATATCGACAACAGACTACCTTCCTTAATGACTAGGCTACCATCCATTGGAGTAGCAAAGATATCGACAACAGACTACCTTCAATAACGACAAGGCTACAATCCTTTAGAGTAACAAAAATTACGACAAAAGACTATGTTCCATAATGAATAGGCTACCATCCATTGGAGTAACAAAGATATCGACAACATACTACATTGCGTAATGACAAGGCTACCATCCCTTAGAGTAATAAAAATCAAGACAACACAATACCTTCCATAATGACAAGGCTACCATTCATTGGAATAACAAAAATATCAACAACACACTACCTTCCATAATGACATGGCTACCTTCCCTTAGACTAACAAAAATCTCGACAACACACTACCTTCCATAATGACAAGGCTACCATCCAATGGAGTAAATAAAAACCGAACAACAGACTACCACCCATAATGACTAGGATACCATCCATTGGAGTAACAAAAATCTCGACAAAAGACTACCTTCCATTATGACAAGGCTACCATCAATTGTAGTAACAAAAATCTCGACAATAAACTACCTTCCATAATGACAAGGCTACCATCCATTGGAATAACAAAAATCTCGACAACACACTACCTTCTATAATGACAAGGCTACTATCCATTGGAATAACAAAAATATCAACAACACACTACCTTCCATAATGTCAAGGCTACCATCTCTTAGAGTAACAAAAATATCGACAACAGACTACCTTCCATAACGACAAGGCTACAATCCCTTAGAGTAACAAAAATTACGACAAAAGACTATGTTCCATAATGAAAAGGCTACCATCCATTGGAGTAACAAAGATATCAACAACATACTACCTTCCATAATGACAAGGCTACCATCCCTTAGAGTAACAAAAATCACGACAACAGACTACCTTCCATAATGACTAGGCTACCATCCATTGGAGTAACAAAGATATCGACAACAGACTACCTTCCACAATGACAAAGCTACAATCCATTGTAGTAACAAAAATCTCGACAAAAGACTAACTTCCATTATGACAAGGCTACCATCAATTGTAGTAACAAAAATCTCGACAATAGACTACCTTCCATAATAACAAGGCTACCATCCATTGGAGCAACAAAAATCTCGACAACATACTACCTTCCATAATGACAAGGCTACCATCCATTGGAATAACAAAAATATCAACAACACATTACCTTCCATAATGAAAAGGCTACCATCTCTTAGAGTAACAAAAATATCGACAACAGACTACCTTCCATAATGACTAGGCTACCATCCATTGGAGTAGCAAAGATATCGACAACATACTACCTTCCATAATGACAAGGCTACCATCCCTTAGAGTAATAAAAATCAAGACAACACACTACCTTCCATAATGACAAGTCTACCATCCATTGGAGTAACAAAAATCTCAACAATAGACTACCTTCCATAATGAACAGGCTACCATCCATTGGAGTAACAAAAATCACGACAACAGACTAGCTTCCATAATGACTAGGCTACCATCCATTTGAATAACAAAAATATCTACAACACACTACCTTCCATAATGACAAGGCTACCATCCAATGGAGTAACAAAAATCTCGACAACAGACTACCACCCATAATGACTAGGATACCATCCATTGGAGTAACAAAAATCTCGACAATAGACTACCTTCCATAATGACAAGGCTACCATCCATTGGAGCAACAAAATTCTCGACAACAGACTACCTTCCATAATGACAAGGCTACCATCCACTGGAATAACAAAAATATCAACAACACACTACCTTCCATAATGACAAGGCTACCATCTCTTAAAGTAACAAAAATATCGACAACAGACTACCTTCCATAATGACTAGGCTACCATCCATTAGAGTAGCAAAGATATCGACAACAGACTACCTTCCATAACGACAAGGCTACAATCCCTTAGAGTAACAAAAATTATGACAAAAGACTACGTTCCATAATGAAAAGGCTACCATCCATTGGAGTAACAAAGATATCAACAACATACTACCTTCCATAATGACAAGGCTACCATCTCTTAGAGTAACAAAAATATCAACAACAGACTACCTTCCATAATGACTAGGCTACCATCCATTAGAGTAGCAAAGATATCGACAACAGACTACCTTCCATAACGACAAGGCTACAATCCGTTAGAGTAACAAAAACTACGACAAAAGACTACGTTCCATAATGAAAAGGCTACCATCCATTGGAGTAACAAAGATATCAACAACATACTACCTTCCATAATGACAAGGCTACAATCCCTTAGAGTAACAAAAATTACGACAAAAGACTACGTTCCATAAAGAAAAGGCTACCATCCATTGGAGTAACAAAGATATCGACAACATACTACCTTCCGTAATGACAAGGCTACCATCCCTTAGAGTAATAAAAATCAAGACAACACACTACCTTCCATAATGACAAGTCTACCATCCATTGGAGTAACAAAAATCTCAACAATAGACTACCTTCCATAATGAAAAGGCTACCATCCATTGGAGTAACTAAAATCACGACAACAGACTACCTTCCATAATGACTAGGCTACCATCCATTTGAATAACAAAAATATCTACAACACACTACCTTCCATAATGACAAGGCTACCATCCAATGGAGTAACAAAAATCTCGACAACAGACTACCACCCATAATGACTAGGATACCATCCATTGGTGTAACAAAAATCTCGACAATAGACTACCTTCCATAATGACAAGGCTTCCATCCATAGGAGCAACAAAAATCTCGACAACAGACTACCTTCCATAATGACAAGGCTACCATCCATTGGAATAACAAAATATCAACAACACACTACCTTCCATAATGACAAGGCTACCATCTCTTAGAGTAGCAAAAATATCGACAACAGACTACCTTCCATAATGACTAGGCTACCATCCATTAGAGTAGCAAAGATATCGACAACAGACTACCTTCCATAACGACAAGGCTACAATCCCTTAGAGTAACAGAAATTACGACAAAAGACTATGTTCCATAATGAAAAGGCTACCATCCATTGGAGTAACAAAGATATCAACAACATACTACCTTCCATAATGACAAGGCTACCATCCCTTAGAGTAACAAAAATCACGACAACAGACTACCTTCCATAATGACTAGGCTACCATCCATTGGAGTAACAAAGATATCGACAACAGACTACCTTCCACAATGACAAAGCTACAATCCATTGTAGTAACAAAAATCTCGACAATAGACTACCTTCCATAATGACAAGGCTACCATCCATTATAGTAACAAAAATCTCGACAATAGACTACCTTCCATAATGACAAGGCTACAATCCATTGGAATAACAAAAATATCAACAACACACTACCTTCCATAATGACAAGGCTACCATCTCTTAGAGTAACAAAAATATCGACAACAGACTACCTTCCATAATGACTAGGCTACCATCCATTAGAGTAGCAAAGATATCGACAACAGACTACCTTCCATAACGACAAGGCTACAATCCCTTAGAGTAACAAAAATTACGACAAAAGACTACGTTCCACAATGAAAAGGCTACCATCCATTGGAGTAACAAAGATATCAACAACATACTACCTTCCATAATGACAAGGCTACAATCCCTTAGAGTAACAAAAATTACGACAAAAGACTACCTCCCATAATGACAAGGATACCATCCATTGGAGTAACAAAGATATTGACAATAGACTACCTTCCATAACGACAAGGCTACAATCCATTGTAGTAACAAAAATCTCGACAATAGACTACCTTCCATAATGACAAGGCTACTATCCATTGTAGTAACAAAAATCTCGACAATAGACTACCTTCCATAATGACAAGGCTTCCATCCATTGGAGCAACAAAAATCTCGACAACAGACTACCTTCCATAATGACAAGGCTACCATCCATTGGAATAACAAAAATATCAACAACACACTACCTTCCATAATGACAAGGCTACCATCTCTTAGAGTAACAAAAATATCGACAACAGACTACCTTCCATAATGACTAGGCTACCATCCATTAGAGTAGCAAAGATATTGACAACAGACTACCTTCCATAACGACAAGGCTACAATCCCTTAGAGTAACAAAAATTACGACAAAAGACTATGTTCCATAATGAAAAGGCTACCATCCATTGGAGTAACAAAGATATCAACAACATACTAACTTCCATAATGACAAGGCATCCATCCCTTAGAGTAACAAAAATCACGACAACAGACTACCTTCCATAATGACTAGGCTACCATCCATTGGAGTAACAAAGATATCGACAACAGACTACCTTCCACAATGACAAAGCTACAATCCATTAGAGTAACAAAAATCTCGACAATAGACTACCTTCCATAATGACAAGGCTACCATCCACTAGAGCAACAAAAATCTCGACAACAGACTACCTTCCATAATGACAAGGCTACCATCCATTGGAATAACAAAAATATCAACAACACACTACCTTCCATAATGACAAGGCTACCATCTCTTAGAGTAACAAAAATATGGACAACATACTATCTTCCATAACGACAAGGCTACAATCCCTTAGAGTAACAAAAATTACGACAAAAGACTACGTTCCATAATGAAAAGGCTACCATCCATTGGAGTAACAAAGATATCGACAACATACTACCTTCCGTAATGACAAGGCTACCATCCCTTAGAGTAATAAAAATCAAGACAACACACTACCTTCCATAATGAGAAGTCTACCATCCATTGGAGTAACAAAAATCTCAACAATAGACTACCTTCCATAATGAAAAGGCTACCATCCATTGGGTTAAAAAAAATCACGACAACAGACTACCTTCCATAATGACAAGGCTACCATCCAATGGAGTAACAAAAATCTCGACAACAGAATACCACCCATAATGACTAGGATACCATCCATTGGAGTAACAAAAATCTCGACAATAGACTACCTTCCATAATGACAAGGCTACCATCCATTGGAGCAACAAAAATCTCGACAACAGACTACCTTTCATAATGACAAGGCTACCATCCATTGGAATAACAAAAATATCAACAACACATTACCTTCCATAATGACAAGGCTACCATCTCTTAGAGTAACAAAAATATCGACAACAGACTACCTTCCATAATGACTAGGCTACCATCCATTAGAGTAGCAAAGATATCGACAACAGACTACATTCCATAATGACAAGGCTACAATCCCTTAGAGTAACAAAAATTACGACAAAAGACTATGTTCCATAATGAAAAGGCTACCATCCATTGGAGTAACAAAGATATCAACAACATACTACCTTCCATAATGACAAGGCTACCATCCCTAGGAGTAACAAAAATCATGACAACAGACTACCTTCCATAATGACTAGGCTACCATCCATTGGAGTAACAAAGATATCGACAACAGACTACCTTCCACAATGACAAAGCTACAATCCATTGTAGTAACAAAAATCTCGCCAATAGACTACCTTCCATAATGACAAGGCTACCATCCATTATAGTAACAAAAATCTCGACAATAGACTACCTTCCATAATGAAAAGTCTACCATCCATTGGAGTAACAAAAATCACGACAACAGACTACCTTCCATAATGACTAGGCTACCATCCATTTGAATAACAAAAATATCTACAACACACTACCTTCCATAATGACAAGGCTACCATCCAATGGAGTAACAAAAATCTCGACAACAGACTACCACCCATAATGACTAGGATACCATCCATTGGTGTAACAAAAATATCGACAATAGACTACGATCCATAATGACAAGGCTTCCATCCATTGGAGCAACAAAAATCTCGACAACAGACTACCTTCCATAATGACAAGGCTACCATCCATTGGAATAACAAAAATATCAACAACACACTACCTTCCATAATGACAAGGCTACCATCTCTTAGAGTAACAAAAATATCGACAACAGACTACCTTCCATAATGACTAGGCTACCATCCATTAGAGTAGCAAAGATATTGACAACAGACTACCTTCCATAACGACAAGGCTACAATCCCTTAGAGTAACAAAAATTACGACAAAAGACTATGTTCCATAATGAAAAGGCTACCATCCATTGGAGTAACAAAGATATCAACAACATACTAACTTCCATAATTACAAGGCTACCATCCCTTAGAGTAACAAAAATCACGACAACAGACTACCTTCCATAATGACTAGGCTACCATCCATTGGAGTAACAAAGATATCGACAACAGACTACCTTCCACAATGACAAAGCTACAATCCATTATAGTAACAAAAATCTCGACAATAGACTACCTTCCATAATGACAAGGCTACCATCCATTGTAGTAACAAAAATCTCGACAATAGACTACCTTCCATAATGACAAGGCTACCATCCACTGGAGCAACAAAAATCTCGACAACAGACTACCTTCCATAATGACAAGGCTACCATCCATTGGAATAACAAAAATATCAACAACACACTACCTTCCATAATGACAAGGCTACCATCTCTTAGAGTAACAAAAATATGGACAACATATTATCTTCCATAACGACAAGGCTACAATCCCTTAGAGTAACAAAAATTACGACAAAAGACTATGTTCCATAATGAAAAGGCTACCATCCATTGGAGTAACAAAGATATCGACAACATACTACCTTCCGTAATGACAAGGCTACCATCCCTTAGAGTAATAAAAATCAAGACAACACCCTACCTTCCATAATGAGAAGTCTACCATCCATTGGAGTAACAAAAATCTCAACAATAGACTACCTTCCATAATGAAAAGGCTACCATCCATTGGGTTAAAAAAAATCACGACAACAGACTACCTTCCATAATGACTAGGCTACCATCCATTTGAATAACAAAAATATCTACAACACACTACCTTCCATAATGACAAGGCTACCATCCAATGGAGTAACAAAAATCTCGACAACAGAATACCACCCATAATGACTACGATACCATCCATTGGAGTAACAAAAATCTCGACAATAGACTACCTTCCATAATGACAAGGCTACCATCCATTGGAGCAACAAAAATCTCGACAACAGACTACCTTCCATAATGACAAGGCTACCATCCATTGGAGTAACAAAAATCTCAACAATAGACTACCTTCCATAATGAAAAGTCTACCATCCATTGGAGTAACAAAAATCACGACAACAGACTACCTTCCATAATGACTAGGCTACCATCCATTTGAATAACAAAAATATCTACAACACACTACCTTCCATAATGACAAGGCTACCATCCAATGGAGTAACAAAAATCTCGACAACAGACTACCACCCATAATGACTAGGATACCATCCATTGGTGTAACAAAAATATCGACAATAGACTACGATCCATAATGACAAGGCTTCCATCCATTGGAGCAACAAAAATCTCGACAACAGACTACCTTCCATAATGACAAGGCTACCATCCATTGGAATAACAAAAATATCAACAACACACTACCTTCCATAATGACAAGGCTACCATCTCTTAGAGTAACAAAAATATCGACAACAGACTACCTTCCATAATGACTAGGCTACCATCCATTAGAGTAGCAAAGATATTGACAACAGACTACCTTCCATAACGACAAGGCTACAATCCCTTAGAGTAACAAAAATTACGACAAAAGACTATGTTCCATAATGAAAAGGCTACCATCCATTGGAGTAACAAAGATATCAACAACATACTAACTTCCATAATGACAAGGCTACCATCCCTTAGAGTAACAAAAATCACGACAACAGACTACCTTCCATAATGACTAGGCTACCATCCATTGGAGTAACAAAGATATCGACAACAGACTACCTTCCACAATGACAAAGCTACAATCCATTATAGTAACAAAAATCTCGACAATAGACTACCTTCCATAATGACAAGGCTACCATCCATTGTAGTAACAAAAATCTCGACAATAGACTACCTTCTATAATGACAAGGCTACCATCCACTGGAGCAACAAAAATCTCGACAACAGACTACCTTCCATAATGACAAGGCTACCATCCATTGGAATAACAAAAATATCAACAACACACTACCTTCCATAATGACAAGGCTACCATCTCTTAGAGTAACAAAAATATGGACAACATACTATCTTCCATAACGACAAGGCTACAATCCCTTAGAGTAACAAAAATTACGACAAAAGACTATGTTCCATAATGAAAAGGCTACCATCCATTGGAGTAACAAAGATATCGACAACATACTACCTTCCGTAATGACAAGGCTACCATCCCTTAGAGTAATAAAAATCAAGACAACACCCTACCTTCCATAATGAGAAGTCTACCATCCATTGGAGTAACAAAAATCTCAACAATAGACTACCTTCCATAATGAAAAGGCTACCATCCATTGGGTTAAAAAAAATCACGACAACAGACTACCTTCCATAATGACTAGGGTACCATCCATTTGAATAACAAAAATATCTACAACACACTACCTTCCATAATGACAAGGCTACCATCCAATGGAGTAACAAAAATCTCGACAACAGAATACCACCCATAATGACTAGGATACTATCCATTGGAGTAACAAAAATCTCGACAATAGACTACCTTCCATAATGACAAGGCTACCATCCATTGGAGCAACAAAAATCTCGACAACAGACTACCTTCCATAATGACAAGGCTACCATCCATTAGAATAACAAAAATATCAACAACACACTGCCTTCCATAATGACAAGGCTACCATCTCTTAGAGTAACAAAAATATCGACAACAGACTACCTTCCATAATGACTAGGCTACCATCCATTAGAGTAGCAAAGATATCGACAACAGACTACCTTCCATAATGAAAAGGCTACCATCCCTAGGAGTAACAAAAATCACGACATCAGACTACCTTCCATAATGACTAGGCTACCATCCATTGGAGTAACAAAGATATCGACAACAGACTACCTTCCACAATGACAAAGCTACAATCCATTGTAGTAACAAAAATCTCGACAATAGACTACCTTCCATAATGACAAGGCTACCATCCATTATAGTAACAAAAATCTCGACAATAGACTACCTTCCATAATGACAAGGCTACCATCCATTGGAGCAACAAAAATCTCGACAACAGACTACCTTCCATAATGACAAGGCTACCATCCATTGGAGTAACAAAAATCTCAACAATAGACTACCTTCCATAATGAAAAGTCTACCATCCATTGGAGTAACAAAAATCACGACAACAGACTACCTTCCATAATGACTAGGCTACCATCCATTTGAATAACAAAAATATCTACAACACACTACCTTCCATAATGACAAGGCTACCATCCAATGGAGTAACAAAAATCTCGACAACAGACTACCACCCATAATGACTAGGATACCATCCATTGGAGTAACAAAAATCTCGACAATAGACTACCTTCCATAATGACAAGGCTACCATCCATTGGAGCAACAAAAATCTCGACAACAGACTACCTTCCATAATGACAAGGCTACCATCCATTGGAATAACAAAAATATCAACAACACACTACCTTCCATAATGACAAGGCTACCATCTCTTAGAATAACAAAAATATCGACAACAGACTACCTTCCATAATGACTAGGCTACCATCCATTAGAGTAGCAAAGATATCGACAACAGACTACCTTCCATAACGACAAGGCTACAATCCCTTAGAGTAACAAAAATTACGACAAAAGACTACGTTCCATAATGAAAAGGTTACCATCCATTGGAGTAACAAAGATATCAACAACATACTACTTTCCATAATGACAAGGCTACCATCCCTTAGTGTAACAAAAATCACGACAACAGACTACCTTCCATAATGACTAGGCTACCATCCATTGGAGTAACAAAGATATCGACAACAGACTACCTTCCAGAATGACAAAGCTACAATCCATTGTAGTAACAAAAATCTCGACAATAGACTACCTTCCATAATGACAAGGCTACCATCCATTGTAGTAACAAAAATCTCGACAATAGACTACCTTCCATAATGACAAGGCTACCATCCACTGGAGCAACAAAAATCTCGACAATAGACTACCTTCCATAATGACAAGGCTACCATGCATTGGAATAACAAAAATATCAACAACACACTACCTTCCATAATGACAAGGCTACCATCTCTTAGAGTAACAAAAATATGGACAACATACTATCTTCCATAACGACAAGGCTACAATCCCTTAGAGTAACAAAAATTACGACAAAAGACTATGTTCCATAATGAAAAGGCTACCATCCATTGGAGTAACAAAGATATCGACAACATACTACCTTCCGTAATGACAAGGCTACCATCCCTTAGAGTAATAAAAATCAAGACAACACCCTACCTTCCATAATGAGAAGTCTACCATCCATTGGAGTAACAAAAATCTCAACAATAGACTACCTTCCATAATGAAAAGGCTACCATCCATTGGGTTAAAAAAAATCACGACAACAGACTACCTTCCATAATGACTAGGCTACCATCCATTTGAATAACAAAAATATCTACAACACACTACCTTCCATAATGACAAGGCTACCATCCAATGGAGTAACAAAAATCTCGACAACAGAATACCACCCATAATGACTAGGATACCATCCATTGGAGTAACAAAAATCTCGACAATAGACTACCTTCCATAATGACAAGGCTACCATCCATTGGAGCAACAAAAATCTCGACAACAGACTACCTTCCATAATGACAAGGCTACCATCCATTGGAATAACAAAAATATCAACAACACACTGCCTTCCATAATGACAAGGCTACCATCTCTTAGAGTAACAAAAATATCGACAACAGACTACCTTCCATAATGACTAGGCTACCATCCATTAGAGTAGCAAAGATATCGACAACAGACTACCTTCCATAATGACAAGGCTACAATCCCTTAGAGTAACAAAAATTATGACAAAAGACTACGTTCCATAATGAAAAGGCTACCATCCATTGGAGTAACAAAGATATCAACAACATACTACCTTCCATAATGAAAAGGCTACCATCCCTAGGAGTAACAAAAATCACGACAACAGACTACCTTCCATAATGACTAGGCTACCATCCATTAGAGTAACAAAGATATCGACAACAGACTACCTTCCACAATGACAAAGCTACAATCCATTGTAGTAACAAAAATCTCGACAATAGACTACCTTCCATAATGACAAGGCTACCATCCATTATAGTAACAAAAATCTCGACAATAGACTACCTTCCATAATGACAAGGCTACCATCCATTGGAGCAACAAAAATCTCGACAACAGACTACCTTCCATAATGACAAGGCTACCATCCATTGGAGTAACAAAAATCTCAACAATAGACTACCTTCCATAATGAAAAGTCTACCATCCATTGGAGTAACAAAAATCACGACAACAGACTACCTTCCATAATGACTAGGCTACCATCCATTTGAATAACAAAAATATCTACAACACACTACCTTCCATAATGACAAGGCTACCATCCAATGGAGTAACAAAAATCTCGACAACAGACTACCACCCATAATGACTAGGATACCATCCATTGGAGTAACAAAAATCTCGACAATAGACTACCTTCCATAATGACAAGGCTACCATCCATTGGAGCAACAAAAATCTCGACAACAGACTACCTTCCATAATGACAAGGCTACCATCCATTGGAATAACAAAAATATCAACAACACACTACCTTCCATAATGACAAGGCTACCATCTCTTAGAATAACAAAAATATCGACAACAGACTACCTTCCATAATGACTAGGCTACCATCCATTAGAGTAGCAAAGATATCGACAACAGACTACCTTCCATAACGACAAGGCTACAATCCCTTAGAGTAACAAAAATTATGACAAAAGACTACGTTCCATAATGAAAAGGTTACCATCCATTGGAGTAACAAAGATATCAACAACATACTACTTTCCATAATGACAAGGCTACAATCCCTTAGTGTAACAAAAATCACGACAACAGACTACCTTCCATAATGACTAGGCTACCATCCATTGGAGTAACAAAGATATCGACAACAGACTACCTTCCAGAATGACAAAGCTACAATCCATTGTAGTAACAAAAATCTCGACAATAGACTACCTTCCATAATGACAAGGCTACCATCCATTGTAGTAACAAAAATCTCGACAATAGACTACCTTCCATAATGACAAGGCTACCATCCACTGGAGCAACAAAAATCTCGACAATAGACTACCTTCGATAATGACAAGGCTACCATGCATTGGAATAACAAAAATATCAACAACACACTACCTTCCATAATGACAAGGCTACCATCTCTTAGAGTAACAAAAATATGGACAACATACTATCTTCCATAACGACAAGGCTACAATCCCTTAGAGTAACAAAAATTACGACAAAAGACTATGTTCCATAATGAAAAGGCTACCATCCATTGGAGTAACAAAGATATCGACAACATACTACCTTCTGTAATGACAAGGCTACCATCCCTTAGAGTAATAAAAATCAAGACAACACCCTACCTTCCATAATGAGAAGTCTACCATCCATTGGAGTAACAAAAATCTCAACAATAGACTACCTTCCATAATGAAAAGGCTACCATCCATTGGGTTAAAAAAAATCACGACAACAGACTACCTTCCATAATGACTAGGCTACCATCCATTTGAATAACAAAAATATCTACAACACACTACCTTCCATAATGACAAGGCTACCATCCAATGGAGTAACAAAAATCTCGACAACAGAATACCACCCATAATGACTAGGATACCATCCATTGGAGTAACCAAAATCTCGACAATAGACTACCTTCCATAATGACAAGGCTACCATCCATTGGAGCAACTAAAATCTCGACAACAGACTACCTTCCATAATGACAAGGCTACCATCCATTGGAATAACAAAAATATCAACAACACACTGCCTTCCATAATGACAAGGCTACCATCTCTTAGAGTAACAAAAATATCGACAACAGACTACCTTCCATAATGACTAGGCTACCATCCATTAGAGTAGCAAAGATATCGACAGCAGACTACCTTCCATAATGACAAGGCTACAATCCCTTAGAGTAACAAAAATTACGACAAAAGACTACGTTCCATAATGAAAAGGCTACCATCCATTGGAGTAACAAAGATATCAACAACATACTACCTTCCATAATGACAAGGCTACCATCCCTAGGAGTAACAAAAATCACGACAACAGACTACCTTCCATAATGACTAGGACCATCCATTGGAGTAACAAAGATATCGACAACAGACTACCTTCCACAATGACAAAGCTACAATCCATTGTAGTAACAAAAATCTCGACAATAGACTACCTTCCATAATGACAAGGCTACCATCCATTATAGTAACAAAAATCTCGACAATAGACTACCTTCCATAATGACAAGGCTACCATCCATTGGAGCAACAAAAATCTCGACAACAGACTACCTTCCATAATGACAAGGCTACCATCCATTGGAGTAACAAAAATCTCAACAATAGACTACCTTCCATAATGAAAAGTCTACCATCCATTGGAGTAACAAAAATCACGACAACAGACTACCTTCCATAATGACTAGGCTACCATCCATTTGAATAACAAAAATATCTACAACACACTACCTTCCATAATGACAAGGCTACCATCCAATGGAGTAACAAAAATCTCGACAACAGACTACCACCCATAATGACTAGGATACCATCCATTGGAGTAACAAAAATCTCGACAATAGACTACCTTCCATAATGACAAGGCTACCATCCATTGGAGCAACAAAAATCTCGACAACAGACTACCTTCCATAATGACAAGGCTACCATCCATTGGAATAACAAAAATATCAACAACACACTACCTTCCATAATGACAAGGCTACCATCTCTTAGAATAACAAAAATATCGACAACAGACTACCTTCCATAATGACTAGGCTACCATCCATTAGAGTAGCAAAGATATCGACAACAGACTACTTCCATAACGACAAGGCTACAATCCCTTAGAGTAACAAAAATTACGACAAAAGACTACGTTCCATAATGAAAAGGCTACCATCCATTGGAGTAACAAAGATATCAACAACATACTACCTTCCATAATGACAAGGCTACCATCCCTTAGTGTAACAAAAATCACGACAACAAACTACCTTCCATAATGACTAGGCTACCATCCATTGGAGTAACAAAGATATCGACAACAGACTACCTTCCAGAATGACAAAGCTACAATCCATTGTAGTAACAAAAATCTCGACAATAGACTACCTTCCATAATGACAAGGCTACCATCCATTATAGTAACAAAAATCTCGACAATAGACTACCTTCCATAATGACAAGGCTACCATCCATTGGAGCAACAAAAATCTCGACAACAGACTACCTTCCATAATGACAAGTCTACCATCCATTGGAGTAACAAAAATCTCAACAATAGACTACCTTCCATAATGAAAAGGCTACCATCCATTGGGTTAAAAAAAATCACGACAACAGACTACCTTCCATAATGACTAGGCTACCATCCATTTGAATAACAAAAATATCTACAACACACTACCTTCCATAATGACAAGGCTACCATCCAATGGAGTAACAAAAATCTCGACAACAGAATACCACCCATAATGACTAGGATACCATCCATTGGAGTAACCAAAATCTCGACAATAGACTACCTTCCATAATGACAAGGCTACCATCCATTGGAGCAACAAAAATCTCGACAATAGACTACCTTCCATAATGACAAGGCTACCATGCATTGGAATAACAAAAATATCAACAACACACTCCCTTCCATAATGACAAGGCTACCATCTCTTAGAGTAACAAAAATATGGACAACATACTATCTTCCATAACGACAAGGCTACAATCCCTTAGAGTAACAAAAATTACGACAAAAGACTATGTTCCATAATGAAAAGGCTACCATCCATTGGAGTAACAAAGATATCGACAACATACTACCTTCTGTAATGACAAGGCTACCATCCCTTAGAGTAATAAAAATCAAGACAACACCCTACCTTCCATAATGAGAAGTCTACCATCCATTGGAGTAACAAAAATCTCAACAATAGACTACCTTCCATAATGAAAAGGCTACCATCCATTGGGTTAAAAAAAATCACGACAACAGACTACCTTCCATAATGACTAGGCTACCATCCATTTGAATAACAAAAATATCTACAACACACTACCTTCCATAATGACAAGGCTACCATCCAATGGAGTAACAAAAATCTCGACAACAGAATACCACCCATAATGACTAGGATACCATCCATTGGAGTAACCAAAATCTCGACAATAGACTACCTTCCATAATGACAAGGCTACCATCCATTGGAGCAACTAAAATCTCGACAACAGACTACCTTCCATAATGACAAGGCTACCATCCATTGGAATAACAAAAATATCAACAACACACTGCCTTCCATAATGACAAGGCTACCATCTCTTAGAGTAACAAAAATATCGACAACAGACTACCTTCCATAATGACTAGGCTACCATCCATTAGAGTAGCAAAGATATCGACAGCAGACTACCTTCCATAATGACAAGGCTACAATCCCTTAGAGTAACAAAAATTACGACAAAAGACTACGTTCCATAATGAAAAGGCTACCATCCATTGGAGTAACAAAGATATCAACAACATACTACCTTCCATAATGACAAGGCTACCATCCCTAGGAGTAACAAAAATCACGACAACAGACTACCTTCCATAATGACTAGGACCATCCATTGGAGTAACAAAGATATCGACAACAGACTACCTTCCACAATGACAAAGCTACAATCCATTGTAGTAACAAAAATCTCGACAATAGACTACCTTCCATAATGACAAGGCTACCATCCATTATAGTAACAAAAATCTCGACAATAGACTACCTTCCATAATGACAAGGCTACCATCCATTGGAGCAACAAAAATCTCGACAACAGACTACCTTCCATAATGACAAGGCTACCATCCATTGGAGTAACAAAAATCTCAACAATAGACTACCTTCCATAATGAAAAGTCTACCATCCATTGGAGTAACAAAAATCACGACAACAGACTACCTTCCATAATGACTAGGCTACCATCCATTTGAATAACAAAAATATCTACAACACACTACCTTCCATAATGACAAGGCTACCATCCAATGGAGTAACAAAAATCTCGACAACAGACTACCACCCATAATGACTAGGATACCATCCATTGGAGTAACAAAAATCTCGACAATAGACTACCTTCCATAATGACAAGGCTACCATCCATTGGAGCAACAAAAATCTCGACAACAGACTACCTTCCATAATGACAAGGCTACCATCCATTGGAATAACAAAAATATCAACAACACACTACCTTCCATAATGACAAGGCTACCATCTCTTAGAATAACAAAAATATCGACAACAGACTACCTTCCATAATGACTAGGCTACCATCCATTAGAGTAGCAAAGATATCGACAACAGACTACTTCCATAACGACAAGGCTACAATCCCTTAGAGTAACAAAAATTACGACAAAAGACTACGTTCCATAATGAAAAGGCTACCATCCATTGAAGTAACAAAGATATCAACAACATACTACCTTCCATAATGACAAGGCTACCATCCCTTAGTGTAACAAAAATCACGACAACAAACTACCTTCCATAATGACTAGGCTACCATCCATTGGAGTAACAAAGATATCGACAACAGACTACCTTCCAGAATGACAAAGCTACAATCCATTGTAGTAACAAAAATCTCGACAATAGACTACCTTCCATAATGACAAGGCTACCATCCATTATAGTAACAAAAATCTCGACAATAGACTACCTTCCATAATGACAAGGCTACCATCCATTGGAGCAACAAAAATCTCGACAACAGACTACCTTCCATAATGACAAGTCTACCATCCATTGGAGTAACAAAAATCTCAACAATAGACTACCTTCCATAATGAAAAGGCTACCATCCATTGGGTTAAAAAAAATCACGACAACAGACTACCTTCCATAATGACTAGGCTACCATCCATTTGAATAACAAAAATATCTACAACACACTACCTTCCATAATGACAAGGCTACCATCCAATGGAGTAACAAAAATCTCGACAACAGAATACCACCCATAATGACTAGGATACCATCCATTGGAGTAACCAAAATCTCGACAATAGACTACCTTCCATAATGACAAGGCTACCATCCATTGGAGCAACAAAAATCTCGACAACAGACTACCTTCCATAATGACAACGCTACCATCCATTGGAATAACAAAAATATCAACAACACACTGCCTTCCATAATGACAAGGCTACCATCTCTTAGAGTAACAAAAATATCGACAACAGACTACCTTCCATAATGACTAGGCTACCATCCATTAGAGTAGCAAAGATATCGACAGCAGACTACCTTCCATAATGACAAGGCTACAATCCCTTAGAGTAACAAAAATTACGACAAAAGACTACGTTCCATAATGAAAAGGCTACCATCCATTGGAGTAACAAAGATATCAACAACATACTACCTTCCATAATGACAAGGCTACCATCCCTAGGAGTAACAAAAATCACGACAACAGACTACCTTCCATAATGACTAGGACCATCCATTGGAGTAACAAAGATATCGACAACAGACTACCTTCCACAATGACAAAGCTACAATCCATTGTAGTAACAAAAATCTCGACAATAGACTACCTTCCATAATGACAAGGCTACCATCCATTATAGTAACAAAAATCTCGACAATAGACTACCTTCCATAATGACAAGGCTACCATCCATTGGAGCAACAAAAATCTCTACAACAGACTACCTTCCATAATGACAAGGCTACCATCCATTGGAGTAACAAAAATCTCAACAATAGACTACCTTCCATAATGAAAAGTCTACCATCCATTGGAGTAACAAAAATCACGACAACAGACTACCTTCCATAATGACTAGGCTACCATCCATTTGAATAACAAAAATATCTACAACACACTACCTTCCATAATGACAAGGCTACCATCCAATGGAGTAACAAAAATCTCGACAACAGACTACCACCCATAATGACTAGGATACCATCCATTGGAGTAACAAAAATCTCGACAATAGACTACCTTCCATAATGACAAGGCTACCATCCATTGGAGCAACAAAAATCTCGACAACAGACTACCTTCCATAATGACAAGGCTACCATCCATTGGAATAACAAAAATATCAACAACACACTACCTTCCATAATGACAAGGCTACCATCTCTTAGAATAACAAAAATATCGACAACAGACTACCTTCCATAATGACTAGGCTACCATCCATTAGAGTAGCAAAGATATCGACAACAGACTACTTCCATAACGACAAGGCTACAATCCCTTAGAGTAACAAAAATTACGACAAAAGACTACGTTCCATAATGAAAAGGCTACCATCCATTGGAGTAACAAAGATATCAACAACATACTACCTTCCATAATGACAAGGCTACCATCCCTTAGTGTAACAAAAATCACGACAACAAACTACCTTCCATAATGACTAGGCTACCATCCATTGGAGTAACAAAGATATCGACAACAGACTACCTTCCAGAATGACAAAGCTACAATCCATTGTAGTAACAAAAATCTCGACAATAGACTACCTTCCATAATGACAAGGCTACCATCCATTATAGTAACAAAAATCTCGACAATAGACTACCTTCCATAATGACAAGGCTACCATCCATTGGAGCAACAAAAATCTCGACAACAGACTACCTTCCATAATGACAAGTCTACCATCCATTGGAGTAACAAAAATCTCAACAATAGACTACCTTCCATAATGAAAAGGCTACCATCCATTGGAGTAACAAAAATCACGACCACAGACTACCTTCCATAATGACTAGGCTACCATCCATTTGAATAACAAAAATATCTACAACACACTACCTTCCATAATGACAAGGCTACCATCCAATGGAGTAACAAAAATCTCGACAACAGACTACCACCCATAATGACTAGGATACCATCCATTGGAGCAACAAAAATCTCGACAACAGACTACCTTCCATAATGACAAGGCTACCATCCATTGGAATAACAAAAATATCAACAACACACTACCTTCCATAATGACAAGGCTACCATCTCTTAGAATAACAAAAATATCGACAACAGACTACCTTCCATAATGACTAGGCTACCATCCATTAGAGTAGCAAAGATATTGACAACAGACTACTTCCATAACGACAAGGCTACAATCCCTTAGAGTAACAAAAATTACGACAAAAGACTACGTTCCATAATGAAAAGGCTACCATCCATTGAAGTAACAAAGATATCAACAACATACTACCTTCCATAATGACAAGGCTACCATCCCTTAGTGTAACAAAAATCACGACAACAAACTACCTTCCATAATGACTAGGCTACCATCCATTGGAGTAACAAAGATATCGACAACAGACTACCTTCCAGAATGACAAAGCTACAATCCATTGTAGTAACAAAAATCTCGACAATAGACTACCTTCCATAATGACAAGGCTACCATCCATTATAGTAACAAAAATCTCGACAATAGACTACCTTCCATAATGACAAGGCTACCATCCATTGGAGCAACAAAAATCTCGACAACAGACTACCTTCCATAATGACAAGTCTACCATCCATTGGAGTAACAAAAATCTCAACAATAGACTACCTTCCATAATGAAAAGGCTACCATCCATTGGGTTAAAAAAAATCACGACAACAGACTACCTTCCATAATGACTAGGCTACCATCCATTTGAATAACAAAAATATCTACAACACACTACCTTCCATAATGACAAGGCTACCATCCAATGGAGTAACAAAAATCTCGACAACAGAATACCACCCATAATGACTAGGATACCATCCATTGGAGTAACCAAAATCTCGACAATAGACTACCTTCCATAATGACAAGGCTACCATCCATTGGAGCAACAAAAATCTCGACAACAGACTACCTTCCATAATGACAACGCTACCATCCATTGGAATAACAAAAATATCAACAACACACTGCCTTCCATAATGACAAGGCTACCATCTCTTAGAGTAACAAAAATATCGACAACAGACTACCTTCCATAATGACTAGGCTACCATCCATTAGAGTAGCAAAGATATCGACAGCAGACTACCTTCCATAATGACAAGGCTACAATCCCTTAGAGTAACAAAAATTACGACAAAAGACTACGTTCCATAATGAAAAGGCTACCATCCATTGGAGTAACAAAGATATCAACAACATACTACCTTCCATAATGACAAGGCTACCATCCCTAGGAGTAACAAAAATCACGACAACAGACTACCTTCCATAATGACTAGGACCATCCATTGGAGTAACAAAGATATCGACAACAGACTACCTTCCACAATGACAAAGCTACAATCCATTGTAGTAACAAAAATCTCGACAATAGACTACCTTCCATAATGACAAGGCTACCATCCATTATAGTAACAAAAATCTCGACAATAGACTACCTTCCATAATGACAAGGCTACCATCCATTGGAGCAACAAAAATCTCTACAACAGACTACCTTCCATAATGACAAGGCTACCATCCATTGGAGTAACAAAAATCTCAACAATAGACTACCTTCCATAATGAAAAGTCTACCATCCATTGGAGTAACAAAAATCACGACAACAGACTACCTTCCATAATGACTAGGCTACCATCCATTTGAATAACAAAAATATCTACAACACACTACCTTCCATAATGACAAGGCTACCATCCAATGGAGTAACAAAAATCTCGACAACAGACTACCACCCATAATGACTAGGATACCATCCATTGGAGTAACAAAAATCTCGACAATAGACTACCTTCCATAATGACAAGGCTACCATCCATTGGAGCAACAAAAATCTCGACAACAGACTACCTTCCATAATGACAAGGCTACCATCCATTGGAATAACAAAAATATCAACAACACACTACCTTCCATAATGACAAGGCTACCATCTCTTAGAATAACAAAAATATCGACAACAGACTACCTTCCATAATGACTAGGCTACCATCCATTAGAGTAGCAAAGATATCGACAACAGACTACTTCCATAACGACAAGGCTACAATCCCTTAGAGTAACAAAAATTACGACAAAAGACTACGTTCCATAATGAAAAGGCTACCATCCATTGGAGTAACAAAGATATCAACAACATACTACCTTCCATAATGACAAGGCTACCATCCCTTAGTGTAACAAAAATCACGACAACAAACTACCTTCCATAATGACTAGGCTACCATCCATTGGAGTAACAAAGATATCGACAACAGACTACCTTCCAGAATGACAAAGCTACAATCCATTGTAGTAACAAAAATCTCGACAATAGACTACCTTCCATAATGACAAGGCTACCATCCATTATAGTAACAAAAATCTCGACAATAGACTACCTTCCATAATGACAAGGCTACCATCCATTGGAGCAACAAAAATCTCGACAACAGACTACCTTCCATAATGACAAGTCTACCATCCATTGGAGTAACAAAAATCTCAACAATAGACTACCTTCCATAATGAAAAGGCTACCATCCATTGGAGTAACAAAAATCACGACCACAGACTACCTTCCATAATGACTAGGCTACCATCCATTTGAATAACAAAAATATCTACAACACACTACCTTCCATAATGACAAGGCTACCATCCAATGGAGTAACAAAAATCTCGACAACAGACTACCACCCATAATGACTAGGATACCATCCATTGGAGTAACAAAAATTTCGACAATAGACTACCTTCCATAATGACAAGGCTACCATCCATTGGAGCAACAAAAATCTCGACAACAGACTACCTTCCATAATGACAACGCTACCATCCATTGGAATAACAAAAATATCAACAACACACTACCTTCCATAATGACAAGGCTACCATCTCTTAGAGTAACAAAAATATCGACAACAGACTACCTTCCATAATGACTAGGCTACCATCCATTAGAGTAGCAAAGATATCGACAATAGACTACCTTCCATAACGACAAGGCTACAATCCCTTAGAGTAACAAAAATTACGACAAAAGACTACGTTCCATAATGAAAAGGCTACCATCCATTGGAGTAACAAAGATATCAACAACATACTACCTTCCATAATGACAAGGCTACCATCCCTTAGAGTAACAAAAATCACGACAACAGACTACCTTCCATAATGATTAGGCTACCATCCATTGGAGTAACAAAGATATCGACAATAGACTACCTTCCACAATGACAAAGCTACAATCCATTGTAGTAACAAAAATCTTGACAATAGACTACCTTCCATAATGACAAGGCTACCATCCATTATAGTAACAAAAATCTCGACAATAGACTACCTTCTATAATGACAAGGCTACCATCCATTGGAGCAACAAAAATCTCTACAATAGACTACCTTCCATAATGACAAGGCTACCATCCATTGGAATAACAAAAATATCAACAACACACTACCTTCCATAATGACAAGGCTACCATCTCTTAGAGTAACAAAAATATCGACAACAGACTACCTTCCATAATGACTAGGCTACCATTCATTAGAGTAGCAAAGATATCGACAACAGACTACCTTCCATAACGACAAGGCTACAATCCGTTAGAGTAACAAAAATTACGACAAAAGACTACGTTCCATAATGAAAAGGCTACCATCCATTGGAGTAACAAAGATATCAACAACATACTACCTTCCATAATGACAAGGCTCCAATCCCTTAGAGTAACAAAAACTACGACAAAAGACTACGTTCCATAATGAAAAGGCTACCATCCATTGGAGTAACAAAGATATCGACAACATACTACCTTCCGTAATGACAAGGCTACCATCCCTTAGAGTAATAAAAATCAAGACAACACACTACCTTCCATAATGACAAGTCTACCATCCATTGGAGTAACAAAAATATCTACAACACACTACCTTCCATAATGACAAGGCTACCATCCAATGGAGTAACAAAAATCTCGACAACAGACTACCACCCATAATGACTAGGATACCATCCATTGGTGTAACAAAAATCTCGACAATAGACTACCTTCCATAATGACAAGGCTTCCATCCATTGGAGCAACAAAAATCTCGACAACAGACTACCTTCCATAATGACAAGGCTACCATCCATTGGAATAACAAAAATATAAACAACACACTACCTTCCATAATGACAAGGCTACCATCTCTTAGAGTAACAAAAATATCGACAACAAACTACCTTCCATAATGACTAGGCTACCATCCATTAGAGTAGCAAAGATAGTGACAACAGACTACCTTCCATAACGACAAGGCTACAATCCCTTAGAGTAACAAAAATTACGACAAAAAACTATGTTCCATAATGAAAAGGCTACCATCCATTGGAGTAACAAAGATATCAACAACATACTAACTTCCATAATGACAAGGCTACCATCCCTTAGAGTAACAAAAATCACGACAACAGACTACCTTCCATAATGACTAGGCTACCATCCATTGGAGTAACAAAGATATCAACAACAGACAACCTTCCACAATGACAAAGCTACAATCCATTGTAGTAACAAAATTCTCGACAATAGACTACCTTCCATAATGACAAGGCTACCATCCATTGTAGTAACAAAAATCTCGACAATAGACTACCTTCCATAATGACAAGGCTACCATCCACTGGAGCAACAAAAATCTCGACAACAGACTACCTTCCATAATGACAAGGCTACCATCCATTGGAATAACAAAAATATCAACAACACACTACCTTCCATAATGACAAGGCTACCATCTCTTAGAGTAACAAAAATATGGACAACATACTATCTTCCATAACGACAAGGCTACAATCCCTTAGAGTAACAAAAATTACGACAAAAGACTACGTTCCATAATGAAAAGGCTACCATCCATTGGAGTAACAAAGATATCGACAACATACTACCTTCCGTAATGACAAGGCTACCATCCCTTAGAGTAATAAAAATCAAGACAACACACTACCTTCCATAATGAGAAGTCTACCATCCATTGGAGTAACAAAAATCTCAACAATAGACTACCTTCCATAATGAAAAGGCTACCATCCATTGGGTTAAAAAAATCACGACAACAGACTACCTTCCATAATGACTAGGCTACCATCCATTTGAATAACAAAAATATCTACAACACACTACCTTCCATAATGACAAGGCTACCATCCAATGGAGTAACAAAAATCTCGACAACAGAATACCACCCATAATGACTAGGATACCATCCATTGGAGTAACAAAAATGTCGACAATAGACTACCTTCCATAATGACAAGGCTACCATCCATTGGAGCAACAAAAATCTCGACAACAGACTACCTTCCATAATGACAAGGCTACCATCTCTTAGAGTAACAAAAATATCGACAACAGACTACCTTCCATAATGACTAGGCTACCATCCATTAGAGTAGCAAAGATATCGACAACAAACTACCTTCCATAATGACAAGGCTACCATCCATTGGAATAACAAAAATATCAACAACACACTACCTTCCATAATGACAAGGCTACCATCTCTTAGAATAACAAAGATATCAACAACATACTACCTTCCATAATGACAAGGCTACCATCCATTAGAGTAGCAAAGATATCGACAACAGACTACCTTCCATAACGACAAGGCTACAATCCCTTAGAGTAACAAAAATTACGACAAAAGACTATGTTCCATAATGAAAAGGCTACCATCCATTGGAGTAACAAAAATCTCGACAATAGACTACCTTCCATAATGACAAGGCTACCATCCATTGGAGCAACAAAAATCTCGACAACAGACTACCTTCCATAATGACAAGTCTACCATCCATTGGAGTAACAAAAATATCAACAACACACTACCTTCCATAATGACAAGGCTACCATCTCTTAGAGTAACAAAAATATCGACAACAGACTACCTTCCATAATGACTAGGATACCATCCATTGGAGTAACAAAAATCTCGACAATAGACTACCTTCCATAATGACAAGGCTACCATCCATTGGAGCAACAAAAATCTCGACAACAGACTACCTTCCATAATGACAAGGCTACCATCCATTGGAGTAACAAAAATATCAACAACACACTACCTTCCATAATGACAAGGCTACCATCTCTTAGAGTAACAAAAATATCGACAACAGACTACCACCCATAATGACTAGGCTACCATCCATTAGAGTAGCAAAGATATCGACAACAGACTACCTTCCATAATGACAAGGCTACAATCCCTTAGAGTAACAAAAATTACGACAAAAGACTACGTTCCATAATGAAAAGGCTACCATCCATTGGAGTAACAAAGATATCAACAACATACTACCTTCCATAATGACAAGGCTACCATCCCTAAGAGTAACAAAAATCACGACAACAGACTACCTTCCATAATGACTAGGCTACCATCCATTGGAGTAACAAAGATATCGACAACAGACTACCTTCCACAATGACAAAGCTACAATCCATTGTAGTAACAAAAATCTTGACAATAGACTACCTTCCATAATGACAAGGCTACCATCCATTATAGTAACAAAAATCTCGACAATAGACTACCTTCCATAATGACAAGGCTACCATCCATTGGAGCAACAAAAATCTCGACAACAGACTACCTTCCATAATGACAAGGCTACCATCCGTTGGAGTAACAAAAATCACGACAACAGACTACCTTCCATAATGACTAGGCTACCATCCATTTGAATAACAAAAATATCTACAACACACTACCTTCCATAATGACAAGGCTACCATCCAATGGAGTAACAAAAATCTCGACAACAGACTACCACCCATAATGACTAGGATACCATCCATTGGAGTAACAAAAATCTCGACAATAGACTACCTTCCATAATGACAAGGCTACCATCCATTGGAGCAACAAAAATCTCGACAACAGACTACCTTCCATAATGACAAGGCTACCATCCATTGGAATAACAAAAATATCAACAACACACTACCTTCCATAATGACAAGGCTACCATCTCTTAGAATAACAAAAATATCGACAACAGACTACCTTCCATAATGACTAGGCTACCATCCATTAGAGTAGCAAAGATATCGACAACAGACTACCTTCCATAACGACAAGGCTACAATCCCTTAGAGTAACAAAAATTACGACAAAAGACTACGTTCCATAATGAAAAGGCTACCATCCATTGGAGTAACAAAGATATCAACAACATACTACCTTCCATAATGACAAGGCTACCATCCCTTAGAGTAACAAAAATCACGACAACAGACTACCTTCCATAATGACTAGGCTACCATCCATTGGAGTAACAAAGATATCGACAACAGACTACCTTCCAGAATGACAAAGCTACAATCCATTGTAGTAACAAAAATCTCGACAATAGACTACCTTCCATAATGACAAGGCTACCATCCATTATAGTAACAAAAATCTCGACAATAGACTACCTTCCATAATGACAAGGCTACCATCCATTGGAGCAACAAAAATCTCGACAACAGACTACCTTCCATAATGACAAGTCTACCATCCATTGGAGTAACAAAAATCTCAACAATAGACTACCTTCCATAATGAAAAGGCTACCATCCATTGGAGTAACAAAAATCACGACCACAGACTACCTTCCATAATGACTAGGCTACCATCCATTTGAATAACAAAAATATCTACAACACACTACCTTCCATAATGACAAGGCTACCATCCAATGGAGTAACAAAAATCTCGACAACAGACTACCACCCATAATGACTAGGATACCATCCATTGGAGTAACAAAAATCTCGACAATAGACTACCTTCCATAATGACAAGGCTACCATCCATTGGAGCAACAAAAATCTCGACAACAGACTACCTTCCATAATGACAACGCTACCATCCATTGGAATAACAAAAATATCAACAACACACTACCTTCCATAATGACAAGGCTACCATCTCTTAGAGTAACAAAAATATCGACAACAGACTACCTTCCATAATGACTAGGATACCATCCATTAGAGTAGCAAAGATATCGACAACAGACTACCTTCCATAACGACAAGGCTACAATCCCTTAGAGTAACAAAAATTACGACAAAAGACTACGTTCCATAATGAAAAGGCTACCATCCATTGGAGTAACAAAGATATCAACAACATACTACCTTCCATAATGACAAGGCTACCATCCCTTAGAGTAACAAAAATCACGACAACAGACTACCTTCCATAATGACTAGGCTACCATCCATTGGAGTAACAAAGATATCGACAACAGACTACCTTCCAGAATGACAAAGCTACAATCCATTGTAGTAACAAAAATCTCGACAATAGACTACCTTCCATAATGACAAGGCTACCATCCATTATACTAACAAAAATCTCGACAATAGACTACCTTCCATAATGACAAGGCTACCATCCATTGGAGCAACAAAAATCTCGACAACAGACTACCTTCCATAATGACAAGTCTACCATCCATTGGAGTAACAAAAATCTCAACAATAGACTACCTTCCATAATGAAAAGGCTACCATCCATTGGAGTAACAAAAATCACGACCACAGACTACCTTCCATAATGACTAGGCTACCATCCATTTGAATAACAAAAATATCTACAACACACTACCTTCCATAATGACAAGGCTACCATCCAATGGAGTAACAAAAATCTCGACAACAGACTACCACCCATAATGACTAGGATACCATCCATTGGAGTAACAAAAATCTCGACAAAAGACTACCTTCCCTAATGACAAGGCTACCATCCATTGGAGCAACAAAAATCTCGACAACAGACTACCTTCCATAATGACAACGCTACCATCCATTGGAATAACAAAAATATCAACAACACACTACCTTCCATAATGACAAGGCTACCATCTCTTAGAGTAACAAAAATATCGACAACAGACTACCTTCCATAATGACTAGGATACCATCCATTAGAGTAGCAAAGATATCGACAACAGACTACCTTCCATAACGACAAGGCTACAATCCCTTAGAGTAACAAAAATTACGACAAAAGACTACGTTCCATAATGAAAAGGCTACCATCCATTGGAGTAACAAAGATATCAATAACATACTACCTTCCATAATGACAAGGCTAGCATCCCTTAGAGTAACAAAAATCACGACAACAGACTACCTTCCATAATGATTAGGCTACCATCCATTGGATTAACAAAGATATCAACAACAGACTACCTTCCACAATGACAAAGCTACAATCCATTGTAGTAACAAAAATCTCGACAATAGACTACCTTCCATAATGACAAGGCTACCATCCATTATAGTAACAAAAATCTCGACAATAGACTACCTTCTATAATGACAAGGCTACCATCCATTGGAGCAACAAAAATCTAGACAACAGACTACCTTCCATAATGACAAGGCTACCATCCATTGGAATAACAAAAATATCAACAACACACTACCTTCAATAATGACAAGGCTACCATCTCTTAGAGTAACAAAAATATCGACAACAGACTACCTTCCATAATGACTAGGCTACCATCCATTAGAGTAGCAAAGATATCGACAACAGACTACCTTCCATAACGACAAGGCTACAATCCGTTAGAGTAACAAAAATTACGACAAAAGACTACGTTCCATAATGAAAAGGCTACCATCCATTGGAGTAACAAAGATATCGACAACATACTACCTTCCGTAATGATAAGGCTACCATCCCTTAGAGTAATAAAAATCAAGACAACACACTACCTTCCATAATGACAAGTCTACCATCCATTGGAGTAACAAAAATCTCAACAATAGACTACCTTCCATAATGAAAAGGCTACCGTCCATTGGAGTAACAAAAATCACGACAACAGACTACCTTCCATAATGACTAGGCTACCATACATTTGAATAACAAAAATATCTACAACACACTACCTTCCATAATGACAAGGCTACCATCCAATGGAGTAACAAAAATCTCGACAACAGACTACCACCCATAATGACTAGGATACCATCCATTGGTGTAACAAAAATCTCGACAATAGACTACCTTCCATAATGACAAGGCTACCATCCATTGGAGCAACAAAAATCTCGACAACAGACTACCTTCCATAATGACAAGGCTACCATCCATTGGAATAACAAAAATATCAACAACACACTACCTTCCATAATGACAAGGCTACCATCTCTTAGAGTAACAAAGATATCAACAACATACTAACTTCCATAATGACAAGGCTACCATCCCTTAGAGTAACAAAATTCACGACAACAGACTACCTTCCATAATGACTAGGCTACCATCCATTGGAGTAACAAAGATATCGACAACAGACTACCTTCCACAATGACAAAGCTACAATCCATTGTAGTAACAAAAATCTCGACAATAGACTACCTTCCATAATGACAAGGATACCATCCATTGTAGTAACAAAAATCTCGACAATAGACTACCTTCCATAATGACAAGGCTACCATCCACTGGAGCAACAAAAATCTCGACAACAGACTACCTTCCATAATGACAAGGCTACCATCCATTGGAATAACAAAAATATCAACAACACACTACCTTCCATAATGACAAGGCTACCATCTCTTAGAGTAACAAAAATATGGACAACATACTATCTTCCATAACGATACGGCTACAATCCCTTAGAGTAATAAAAATTACGACAAAAGACTACGTTCCATAATGAAAAGGCTACCATCCATTGGAGTAACAAAGATATCGACAACATACTACCTTCCGTAATGACAAGGCTACCATCCCTTAGAGTAATAAAAATCAAGACAACACACTACCTTCCATAATGAGAAGTCTACCATCCATTGGAGTAACAAAAATCTCAACAATAGACTACCTTCCATAATGAAAAGGCTACCATCCATTGGAGTAACAAAAATCACGACAACAGACTACCTTCCATAATGACTAGGCTACCATCCATTTGAATAACAAAAATATCTACAACACACTACCTTCCATAATGACAAGGCTACCATCCAATGGAGTAACAAAAATCTCGACAACAGACTACCACCCATAATGACTAGGATACCATCCATTGGAGTAACAAAAATCTCGACAATAGACTACCTTCCATAATGACAAGGCTACAATCCCTTAGAGTAACAAAAATTACGACAAAAGACTACGTTCCATAATGAAAAGGCTACCATCCATTGGAGTAACAAAGATATCAACAACATACTACCTTCCATAATGACAAGGCTAGCATCCCTTAGAGTAACAAAAATCACGACAACAGACTACCTTCCATAATGATTAGGCTACCATCCATTGGATTAACAAAGATATCGACAACAGACTACCTTCCACAATGACAAAGATACAATCCATTGTAGTAACAAAAATCTCGACAATAGACTACCTTCCATAATGACAAGGCTACCATCCATTGTAGTAACAAAAATCTCGACAATAGACTACCTTCCATAATGACAAGGCTACCATTCATTGGAGCAACAAAAATCTCGACAATAGACTACCTTCCATAATGACAAGGCTACCATCCATTGGAATAACAAAAATATCAACAACACACTACCTTCAATAATGACAAGGCTACCATCTCTTAGAGTAACAAAAATATCGACAACAGACTACCTTCCATAATGACTAGGCTACCATCCATTAGAGTAGCAAAGATATCGACAACAGACTACCTTCCATAACGACAAGGCTACAATCCGTTAGAGTAACAAAAATTACGACAAAAGACTACGTTCCATAATGAAAAGGCTACCATCCATTGGAGTAACAAAGATATCAACAACATACTACCTTCCATAATGACAAGGCTACAATCCCTTAGAGTAACAAAAATTACGACAAAAGACTACGTTCCATAATGAAAAGGCTACCATCCATTGGAGTAACAAAGATATCGACAACATACTACCTTCCGTAATGATAAGGCTACCATCCCTTAGAGTAATAAAAATCAAGACAACGCACTACCTTCCATAATGACAAGTCTACCATCCATTGGAGTAACAAAAATCTCAACAATAGACTACCTTCCATAATGAAAAGGCTACCGTCCATTGGAGTAACAAAAATCACGACAACAGACTACCTTCCATAATGACTAGGCTACCATACATTTGAATAACAAAAATATCTACAACACACTACCTTCCATAATGACAAGGCTACCATCCAATGGAGTAACAAAAATATTGACAACAGACTACCACCCATAATGACTAGGATACCATCCATTGGTGTAACAAAAATCTCGACAATAGACTACCTTCCATAATGACAAGGCTACCATCCATTGGAGCAACAAAAATCTCGACAACAGACTACCTTCCATAATGACAAGGCTACCATCCATTGGAATAACAAAAATATCAACAACACACTACCTTCCATAATGACAAGGCTACCATCTCTTAGAGTAACAAAGATATCAACAACATACTAACTTCCATAATGACAAGGCTACCATCCCTTAGAGTAACAAAATTCACGACAACAGACTACCTTCCATAATGACTAGGCTACCATCCATTGGAGTAACAAAGATATAGACAACAGACTACCTTCCACAATGACAAAGCTACAATCCATTGTAGTAACAAAAATCTCGACAATAGACTACCTTCCATAATGACAAGGCTACCATCCATTGTAGTAACAAAAATCTCGACAATAGACTACCTTCCATAATGACAAGGCTACCATCCACTGGAGCAACAAAAATCTCGACAACAGACTACCTTCCATAATGACAAGGCTACCATCCATTGGAATAACAAAAATATCAACAACACACTACCTTCCATAATGACAAGGCTACCATCTCTTAGAGTAACAAAAATATGGACAACATACTATCTTCCATAACGATACGGCTACAATCCCTTAGAGTAATAAAAATTACGACAAAAGACTACGTTCCATAATGAAAAGGCTACCATCCATTGGAGTAACAAAGATATCAACAACATACTACCTTCCGTAATGACAAGGCTACCATCCCTTAGAGTAATAAAAATCAAGACAACACACTACCTTCCATAATGAGAAGTCTACCATCCATTGGAGTAACAATAATCTCAACAATAGACTACCTTCCATAATGAAAAGGCTACCATCCATTGGAGTAACAAAAATCACGACAACAGACTACCTTCCATAATGACTAGGCTACCATCCATTTGAATAACAAAAATATCTACAACACACTACCTTCCATAATGACAAGGCTACCATCCAATGGAGTAACAAAAATCTCGACAACAGACTACCACCCATAATGACTAGGATACCATCCATTGGAGTAACAAAAATCTCGACAATAGACTACCTTCCATAATGACAAGGCTACCATCCATTGGAGCAACAAAAATCTCGACAACAGACTACCTTCCATAATGACAAGGCTACCATCCATTGGAATAACAAAAATATCAACAACACACTACCTTCCATAATGACAAGGCTACCATCTCTTAGAGTAACAAAAATATCGACAACAGACTACCTTCCATAATGACTAGGCTACCATCCATTAGAGTAGCAAAGATATCGACAACAGACTACCTTCCATAATGACAAGGCTACAATCCCTTAGAGTAACAAAAATTACGAAAAAAGACTATGTTCCATAATGAAAAGGCTACCATCAATTGGAGTAACAAAGATATCAGCAACATACTACCTTCCATAATGACAAGGATACCATCCCTTAGAGTAACAAAAATCACGACAACAGACTACCTTCCATAATGACTAGGCTACCATCCATTGCAGTAACAAAGATATCGACAACAGACTACCTTCCACAATGACAAAGCTACAATCCATTGTAGTAACAAAAATCTCGACAATAGACTACCTTCCATAATGACAAGGCTACCATCCATTGTAGTAACAAAAATCTCGACAATAGACTACCTTCCATAATGACAAGGCTACCATCCATTGGAGCAACAAAAATCTCGACAACAGACTACCTTCCATAATGACAAGGCTACCATCCATTGGAGTAACAAAGATATCAACAACAGACTACCTTCCATAACGACAAGGCTACAATCCATTGTAGTAACAAAAATCTCGACAACAGACTACCTTCCATAATGACAAGGCTACCATCCATTGGAATAACAAAAATATCAACAACACACTACCTTCCATAATGACTAGGCTACCATCCATTAGAGTAGCAAAGATATCGACAACAGACTACCTTCCATAATGACTAGGCTACAATCCCTTAGAGTAACAAAAATTACGACAAAAGACTACGTTCCATAATGAAAAGGCTACCATCCATTGGAGTAACAAAGATATCAACAACATACTACCTTCCATAATGACAAGGCTACCATCCCTTAGAGTAACAAAAATCACGACAACAGACTACCTTCCATAATGACTAGGCTACCATCCATTGGAGTAACAAAGATATCGACCACAGACTACCTTCCACAATGACAAAGCTACAATCCATTGTAGTAACAAAAATCTCGACAATAGACTACCTTCCATAATGACAAGGCTACCATCCATTGTAGTAACAAAAATCTCGACAATAGCCTACCTTCCATAATGACAAGGCTACCATCCATTGGAGCAACAAAAATCTCGACAACAGACTACCTTCCATAATGACAAGGCTACCATCCATTGGAATAACAAAAATATCAACAACACACTACCTTCCATAATGACAAGGCTACCATCTCTTAGAGTAACAAAAATATCGACAACAGACTACCTTTCATAATGACTAGGCTACCATCCATTAGAGTAGCAAAGATATCGACAACAGACTACCTTCCATAACGACAAGGCTACCATCAATTGGAATAACAAATATATTAACAACACACTACCTTCCATAATGACAAGGCTACCTTCCCTTAGACTAACAAAAATCTCGACAATAGACTACCTCCAATAATGACTAGGATACCATCCATTGGAGTAACAAAGATATCGACAACAGACTATCTTCCATAACGACAAGGCTACAATCCATTGTAGTAACAAAAATCTCGGCAAAAGACTACCTTCCATTATGACAAGGCTACCATCAACTGTAGTAACAAAAATCTCGACAATAGACTACCTTCCATAATGAGAAGGCTACCATCCATTGGAGCAAAAAAAATCTCGACAACAGACTACCTTCCATAATGATAAGGCTACCATCCATTAGAATAACAAACATATAAACAACACACTACCTTCCATAATGAAAAGGCTACCATCTCTTAGAGTAACAACTATATCGACAACAGACTACCTTCCATAATGACTAGGCTACCATCCATTGGAGTAGCAAAGATATCGACAACAGACTACCTTCCATAACGACAAGGCTACGATCCCTTAGAGTAACAAAAATTATGACAAAAGACTACGTTCCATAATGAAAAGGCTACCATCCATTGGAGTAATAATGATATCGACAACATACTACCTTCTATAATGACAAGGCTACCATCCCTTAGAGTAACAAAAATCAAGACAACACACTACCTTCCATAATGACAAGTCTACCATCCATTGGAGTAACAAAAATCTCAACAATAGACTACCTTCCATAATGAAAAGGCTACCATCCATTGGAGTAACAAAAATCACGACAACAGACTACCTTCCATAATGACTAGGCTACCATCCATTTGAATAACAAAAATATCTACAACACACTACTTTCCATAATGACAAGGCTACCATCCAATGGAGTAAAAAAAATATCGACCACAAACTACCACCCATAATGACTAGGATACCATCCATTGGAGTACCAAAAATCTCGACAATAGACTACCTTCCATAATGACAAGGCTACCAACCATTGGAGCAACAAAAATCTCGACAACAGACTAACTTCCATAATGACAAGGCTACCATCAATTGGAATAACAAAAATATGAACAACACACTACCTTCCATAATGACAAGGCTACCATCTCTTAGAGTAACAAAAATATCGACAACAGACTACCTTCCATAATGACTAGGCTACCATCCATTAGAGTAGCAAAGATATCGACAACAGACTACCTTCCATAACGACAAGGCTACAATCCCTTAGAGTAACAAAAATTATGACCAAAGACTACGTTCCATAATGAAAAGGCTACCATCCATTGGAGTAACAAAGATATCAACAACATACTACCTTCCATAATGACAAGGCTACCATCCCTTAGAGTAACAAAAATCACGACTACAGACTACCTTCCATAATGACTAGGCTACCATCCATTGGAGTAACAAAGATATCGACCACAGACTACCTTCCACAATGACAAAGCTACAATCCATTGTAGTAACAAAAATCTCGACAATAGACTACCTTCCATAATGACAAGGCTACCATCCATTGTAGTAACAAAAATCTCGATAATAGCCTACCTTCCATAATGACAAGGCTACCATCCATTGGAGCAACAAAAATCTCGACAATAGACTACCTTCCATAATGACAAGGCTACCATCCATTGGAGTAGCAAAGATATCGACAATAGACTACCTTCCATAACGAAAAGGCTACAATCCCTTAGAGTAACAAAAATTACGACAAAAGACTACGTTCCATAATGAAAAGGCTACCATCCATTGGAGTAACAAAGATATCGACAACATACTACCTTCCATAACGAAAAGGCTACCATCCCTTAGAGTAATAAAAATCAAGACAACGCACTACCTTCCATAATGACAAGTCTACCATCCATTGGAGTAACAAAAATCTCAACAATAGACTACCTTCCATAATGAAAAGGCTACCATCCATTGGAGTAACAAAAATCACGACATCAGACTACCTTCCATAATGACTAGGCTACCATCCATTGGAATAACAAAAATATTTACAACACACTACCTTCCATAATGACAAGGCTACCATCAATTGGAATAACAAAAATATCAACAACACACTACCTTCCATAATGACAAGGCTACCTTCCCTTAGACTAACAAAAATCTCGACAACAGACTACCTCCAATAATGACTAGGATACCATCCATTGGAGTAACAAAGATATCGACAACAGACTACCTTCCATAACGACAAGGCTACAATCCATTGTAGTAACAAAAATCTCGGCAAAAGACTACCTTCCATTATGACAAGGCTAACATCAATTGTAGTAACAAAAATCTCGACAATAGACTACCTTCCATAATGACAAGGCTACCATCCATTGGAGCAACAAAAATCTCGACAACAGACTACCTTCCATAATGACAAGGCTACCATCCATTGGAATAACAAAAATATCAACAACACACTACCTTCCATAATGACAAGGCTACCATCTCTTAGAGTAACAAAAATATCGACAACAGACTACCTTCCATAATGACTAGGCTACCATCCATTAGAGTAGCAAAGATATCGACAACAGACTACCTTCCATAATGACAAGGCTACAATCCCTTAGAGTAACAAAAATTACGACAAAAGACTATGTTCCATAATGAAAAGGCTACCATCAATTGGAGTAACAAAGATATCAGCAACATACTACCTTCCATAATGACAAGGATACCATCCCTTAGAGTAACAAAAATCACGACAACAGACTACCTTCCATAATGACTAGGCTACCATCCATTACAGTAACAAAGATATCGACAACAGACTACCTTCCACAATGACAAAGCTACAATCCATTGTAGTAACAAAAATCTCGACAATAGACTACCTTCCATAATGACAAGGCTACCATCCATTGTAGTAACAAAAATCTCGACAATAGACTACCTTCCATAATGACAAGGCTACCATCCATTGGAGCAACAAAAATCTCGACAACAGACTACCTTCCATAATGACAAGGCTACCATCCATTGGAGTAACAAAGATATCAACAACAGACTACCTTCCATAACGACAAGGCTACAATCCATTGTAGTAACAAAAATCTCGACAACAGACTACCTTCCATAATGACAAGGCTACCATCCATTGGAATAACAAAAATATCAACAACACACTACCTTCCATAATGACTAGGCTACCATCCATTAGAGTAGCAAAGATATCGACAACAGACTACCTTCCATAATGACTAGGCTACAATCCCTTAGAGTAACAAAAATTACGACAAAAGACTACGTTCCATAATGAAAAGGCTACCATCCATTGGAGTAACAAAGATATCAACAACATACTACCTTCCATAATGACAAGGCTACCATCCCTTAGAGTAACAAAAATCACGACAACAGACTACCTTCCATAATGACTAGGCTACCATCCATTGGAGTAACACAGATATCGACCACAGACTACCTTCCACAATGACAAAGCTACAATCCATTGTAGTAACAAAAATCTCGACAATAGACTACCTTCCATAATGACAAGGCTACCATCCATTGTAGTAACAAAAATCTCGACAATAGCCTACCTTCCATAATGACAAGGCTACCATCCATTGGAGCAACAAAAATCTCGACAACAGACTACCTTCCATAATGACAAGGCTACCATCCATTGGAATAACAAAAATATCAACAACACACTACCTTCCATAATGACAAGGCTACCATCTCTTAGAGTAACAAAAATATCGACAACAGACTACCTTTCATAATGACTAGGCTACCATCCATTAGAGTAGCAAAGATATCGACAACAGACTACCTTCCATAACGACAAGGCTACCATCAATTGGAATAACAAATATATTAACAACACACTACCTTCCATAATGACAAGGCTACCTTCCCTTAGACTAACAAAAATCTCGACAATAGACTACCTCCAATAATGACTAGGATACCATCCATTGGAGTAACAAAGATATCGACAACAGACTACCTTCCATAACGACAAGGCTACAATCCATTGTAGTAACAAAAATCTCGGCAAAAGACTACCTTCCATTATGACAAGGCTACCATCAACTGTAGTAACAAAAATCTCGACAATAGACTACCTTCCATAATGAGAAGGCTACCATCCATTGGAGCAAAAAAAATCTCGACAACAGACTACCTTCCATAATGATAAGGCTACCATCCATTAGAATAACAAACATATAAACAACACACTACCTTCCATAATGAAAAGGCTACCATCTCTTAGAGTAACAAAAATATCGACAACAGACTACCTTCCATAATGACTAGGCTACCATCCATTGGAGTAGCAAAGATATCGACAACAGACTACCTTCCATAACGACAAGGCTACGATCCCTTAGAGTAACAAAAATTATGACAAAAGACTACGTTCCATAATGAAAAGGCTACCATCCATTGGAGTAATAATGATATCGACAACATACTACCTTCTATAATGACAAGGCTACCATCCCTTAGAGTAACAAAAATCAAGACAACACACTACCTTCCATAATGACAAGTCTACCATCCATTGGAGTAACAAAAATCTCAACAATAGACTACCTTCCATAATGAAAAGGCTACCATCCATTGGAGTAACAAAAATCACGACAACAGACTACCTTCCATAATGACTAGGCTACCATCCATTTGAATAACAAAAATATCTACAACACACTACTTTCCATAATGACAAGGCTACCATCCAATGGAGTAAAAAAAATATCGACCACAAACTACCACCCATAATGACTAGGATACCATCCATTGGAGTACCAAAAATCTCGACAATAGACTACCTTCCATAATGACAAGGCTACCAACCATTGGAGCAACAAAAATCTCGACAACAGACTAACTTCCATAATGACAAGGCTACCATCAATTGGAATAACAAAAATATGAACAACACACTACCTTCCATAATGACAAGGCTACCATCTCTTAGAGTAACAAAAATATCGACAACAAACTACCTTCCATAATGACTAGGCTACCATCCATTAGAGTAGCAAAGATATCGACAACAAACTACCTTCCATAACGACAAGGCTACAATCCCTTAGAGTAACAAAAATTACGACCAAAGACTACGTTCCATAATGAAAAGGCTACCATCCATTGGAGTAACAAAGATATCAACAACATACTACCTTCCATAATGACAAGGCTACCATCCCTTAGAGTAACAAAAATCACGACAACAGACTACCTTGCATAATGACTAGGCTACCATCCATTGGAGTAACAAAGATATCGACCACAGACTACCTTCCACAATGACAAAGCTACAATCCATTGTAGTAACAAAAATCTCGACAATAGACTACCTTCCATAATGACAAGGCTACCATCCATTGTAGTAACAAAAATCTCGATAATAGCCTACCTTCCATAATGACAAGGCTACCATCCATTGGAGCAACAAAAATCTCGACAATAGACTACCTTCCATAATGACAAGGCTACCATCCATTGGAGTAGCAAAGATATCGACAATAGACTACCTTCCATAACGAAAAGGCTACAATCCCTTAGAGTAACAAAAATTACGACAAAAGACTACGTTCCATAATGAAAAGGCTACCATCCATTGGAGTAACAAAGATATCGACAACATACTACCTTCCATAACGAAAAGGCTACCATCCCTTAGAGTAATAAAAATCAAGACAACGCACTACCTTCCATAATGACAAGTCTACCATCCATTGGAGTAACAAAAATCTCAACAATAGACTACCTTCCATAATGAAAAGGCTACCATCCATTGGAGTAACAAAAATCACGACATCAGACTACCTTCCATAATGACTAGGCTACCATCCATTGGAATAACAAAAATATTTACAACACACTACCTTCCATAATGACAAGGCTACCATCAATTGGAATAACAAAAATATCAACAACACACTACCTTCCATAATGACAAGGCTACCTTCCCTTAGACTAACAAAAATCTCGACAACAGACTACCTCCAATAATGACTAGGATACCATCCATTGGAGTAACAAAGATATCGACAACAGACTACCTTCCATAACGACAAGGCTACAATCCATTGTAGTAACAAAAATCTCGGCAAAAGACTACCTTCCATTATGACAAGGCTAACATCAATTGTAGTAACAAAAATCTCGACAATAGACTACCTTCCATAATGACAAGGCTACCATCCATTGGAGCAACAAAAATCTCGACAACAGACTACCTTCCACAATGATAAGGCTACCATCCATTGGAATAACAAAAATATCAAGAACCCACTACCTTCCATAATGAAAAGGCTACCATCTCTTAGAGTAACAAAAATATCGACAACAGACTACCTTCCATAATGACTAGGCTACCATCCATTGGAGTAGCAAAGATATCGACAACAGACTACCTTCCATAACGACAAGGCTACAATCCCTTAGAGTAACAAAAATTACGACAAAAGACTACGTTCAATAATGAAAAGGCTACAATCCCTTAGAGTAACAAAGATATCGACAACATATTACCTTCCATAACGACAAGGCTACCATCCCTTAGAGTAATAAAAATCAAGACAACACACTACCTTCCATAGTGACAAGTCTACCATCCATTGTAGTTACAAAAATATCGACAATAGACTAACTTCCATAATGACAAGGCTACCATCCATTGGAGCAACAAAAATCTCGACAACAGACTACCTTCCATAATGACAACGCTACCATCCATTGGAATAACAAAAATATCAACAACACACTACCTTCCATAATGACAAGGCTACCCTCCAATGGAGTAACAAAAATCTCGACAACAGACTACCTTCCATAACGACAAAGCTACAATCCATTGGAGTAACAAAAATCTCGACAACAGACTACCTTCCATTATACCAAGGCTACCATCAATTGTAGTAACAAAAATCTCAACAATAGACTACCTTCCATAATGACAAGGCTACCATCCATTGGAGTAACAAAAATATCGACAACAAACTACCTTCCATAATGACAAGGATACCATCCATTGGAATAACAAAAATGTCGACAATATACTACGTTCCATAATGACTAGTCTACCATCTCTTAGAGTAACAAAAATCTCAACAATAAATTACCTTCCATAATGACTAGGATACCATCCATTGGAGTAACAAAGATATCGACAACAGACTACCTTCCATAACGACAAGGCTACAATCCATTGTAGTAACAAAAATCTTGATAACAGACTACCTTCCATAAGGACAAGGCTACCATCCATTGTAGTAACAAAAATCTCGACAATAGACTACCTTCCCTAATGACAAGGGTACCATCCATTGCAGTAACAAATTTCGCGACAACAGAATACCTACCATAATGACAAGGCTACCTTCCGTTAGACTAACAAAAATCTCGACAACAGACTACCTCCCATAATGACTAGGATACCATCCATTGGAGTAACAAAGATATCGACAACAGACTACCTTCCATAACGAAAAGGGTACAATCCATTGTAGTAACAAAAATCTTGATAATAGACTACCTTTCATAATGACAAGGCTACCATCCATTGTAGTTACAAAAATCTTGACAATAGACTACCTTCCATAATGACAAGGCTACCATCCATTGGAGCAACAAAAATCTCGACAACAGACTACATTCCATAATGACAAGACTACCATCTCTTGTAGTAACAAAAATATCAACAACACACTACCTTCCATAATGACAAGGCTACCATCTCTTAGAGTAACAAAAATATCGACAACAGACTACCTTCCATAATGACAAGGCTACCATCCATTGGAGTAACAAATTTCCCGACAATAGAGTACCTTCCATAATGATAAGGCTACCATCCATTGGAGTAACAAAGATATCAACAACACACTACCTTCCATAATGACAAGGCTACCATCTCTAAGAGTAACAAAAATATTGACAACAGACTACCTTCCATAATGACTAGGCTACCATCCATTGGAGTAGCAAAGATATCGACAACAGACTACCTTCCATAACGACAAGGCTACAATCCCTTAGAGTAACAAAAATTACAAAAAAAGACTACGTTCCATAATAAAAAGGCTACCATCCATTGGAGTAACAAAGATATCGACAACATACTACCTTCCATAACAACAAGGCTACCATCCATTAGAGTAATAAAAATCAAGACAACACACTACCTTCCATAATGACAAGTCTACCATCCATTGGAGTAACAAAAATCTCAACAATAGAGTACCTTCCATAATGAAAAGGCTACCATCCATTGGAGTAACAAAAATCACGACAACAGACTACCTTCCATAATGACTAGGCTACCATCCATTGGAATAACAAAAATATTTACAACACACTACCTTCCATAATGACAAGGCTACCCTCCAATGGAGTAACAAAAATCTCGACAACAGACTACCTTCCATAACGACAAAGCTACAATCCATTGTAGTAACAAAAATCACGACAACAGACTACCTTCCATTATGACAAGGCTACCATCAATTGTAGTAACAAAAATCTCGACAATAGAGTACCTTCCATAATGACAAGGCTACCATACATTGTAGTAACAAAAATCTCGACAATAGACTACCTTCCATAATGACAAGGCTACCATCCATTGGAGTAACAAATTTCTCGACAATAGACTACCTTCCATAATGACTAGGCTACCATCCATTGGAATAACAAAAATATTTACAACACACTACCTTCCATAATGACAAGTCTACCCTCCAATGGTGTAACAAAAATATCGACAACTGACTACCTTCCATAACGACAAAGCTACAATCCATTGTAGTAACAAAAATCTCGACAACAGACTACCTTCCATAATGACAAGGCTTCCATCCATTGGAGTAACAAAAATCTCGACAACAGACTACCTTCCATAATGACAAGGCTACCATCCATTGGAATAACAAAAATATTGACAACATACTAGGTTCCATAATGACAAGGCTACCATCTCTTAGAGTAACAAAAATATCGACAACAGACTACCTTCCATAATGACTAGGATACCATCCATTGGAGTATCAAAGATATCGACAACAGACTACCTTCCATAACGACAAAACTACAATCCATTATGGTAACAAAAATCTCGACAATAGACTACCTTCCATAATGATAAGGCTACCATCCATTGTAGTAACAAAAATATCGACAATAGACTACCTTCCATAATGACAAGGCTACCATCCATTGGAGTAACAAATTTCTCGACAATAGAGTACCTTCCATAATGACAAGTCTACCATCCATTGCAATAACAAAAATATCAACAACATACTACGTTCCATAATGACAAGGCTACCATCTCTTAGAGTAACAAAAATATCGACAATAGACTACCTTCCATAATGACAAGGCTACCATCCATTGGAGTAGCAAAGATATCGACAATAGACTACCTTCCATAACGACAAGGCTACAATCCCTTAGAGTAACAAAAATTACGACAAAAGACTACGTTCCATAATGAAAAGGCTTCCATCCATTGGAGTAACAAAGATATCGACAACATACTACCTTCCATAACGAAAAGGCTACCATCCCTTAGAGTAATAAAAATCAAGACAACGCACTACCTTCCATAATGACAAGTCTACCATCCATTGGAGTAACAAAAATCTCAACAATAGACTACCTTCCATAATGAAAAGGCTACCATCCATTGGAGTAACAAAAATCACGACATCAGACTACCTTCCATAATGACTAGGCTACCATCCATTGGAATAACAAAAATATCTACAACACACTACCTTCCATAATGACAAGGCTACCATCCAATGGAGTAAAAAAAATCTCGTCAACAGACTACCTCCCATAATGACTAGGATACCATCCATTGGAGTAACAAAGATATCGACAACATAATACCTTCCATAACGACAAGGCTACAATCCATTATAGTAACAAAAATCTCGACAATAGAATACCTTCCATAATGACAAGGCTACCATCCATTATAGTAACAAAAAACTCAAAAACAGACTACCATCCATAATGACAAGGCAACAATCTATTATAGTAACAAGGCTACCATCCCTTAGAGTAATAAAAATATCGACAATAGACTACCTTCATTAATGAAATGGCTACCATCCATTGGAGTAACAAAGATCTCGACAACAGACTATGTTCCATAATGACAAGGCTACCATCCCTTAGAGTAACAAAAATATCGACAACACACTACCTTCCATAATGACAAGTCTACCATCCATTGGAGTAACAAAAATCTCAACAATAGGATTATCTTCCATAATGACAAGGGTACCATCATTGGAGTAACCAAAATATCCACAAGAGACTACCTTCCATAATGACAAGGCTACAATCCATTGGAGTATACAAAATCTCGACAACAGAGTACCTTCCATAATGACAAGGCTACCATCTATCGGAGTAACTAAAATCTCGACAAAAGACTACCTTCCATAATGACTACGCTACCATCCATTGGAGTAACAAAGATATCGACAACAGACTACCTTCCATAACGACAAAGCTACAGTCCATTCTAGTAACAAAAATCTCGACAAAAGACTACCTTCCATTATGACAAGGCTACCATCAATTGTAATAACAAAAATCTCGACAATAGACTACCTTCCATAATGACAAGGCTACCATCCATTGGAGTATCAAAAATTTCGACAACAGACTACCTTCCATATGACAAGGCTACCATCCATTGGAATAACAAAAAAATCGACAACACACTACCTTCCATAATGACAAGGCTACCATCCATTGGAATAACAAAAATATCAACAACACACTACCTTCCATAATGATAAGGCTACCATCTCTTAGAGTAACAAAAATATCGACAACAGACTACCTTCCATAATGACTAGGCTACCATCCATTGGAGTAGCAAAGATATCGACAACAAACTACCTTCCATAACGACAAGGCTACAATACCTTAGAGTAACAAAAATTACGACAAAAGACTATGTTCCATAATGAAAAGGCTACCATCCATTGGAGTAACAAAGATATCGACAACATACTACCTTCCATAATGACAAGGCTACCATCCCTTAGAGTAATAAAAATCAAGACAACACACTACCTTCCATAATGACAAGTCTACCATCCATTGGAGTAACAAAAATCTTAACAATAGACTACCTTCCATAATGAAAAGGCTACCATCCAATGGAGTAACAAAAATCACGACAAAAGACTACCTTCCAAAATGACAAGGCTACCATCCATTGGAATAACACAAATATCTACAACACACTACCTTCCATAATGACAAGCCTACCATCCATTGGAGTAACAAAGATCTCGACAACAGACTATGTTCCATAATGACAAGGCTACCATCCCTTAGAGTAACAAAAATATCGACAACACACTACCTTCCATAATGACAAGGCTATATCATTGGAGTAACCAAAATATCCACAAGAGACTACCTTCCATAATGACAAGGCTACAATCCATTAAAGTATAGAAAATCTCGACAACAGACTACCTTCCATAATGACAAGGCTACCATCTATCGGAGTAACTAAAATCTCGACAAAAGACTACCTTCCATAATGACTAGGCTACCATCCATTGGAGTAACAAAGATATCGACAACAGACTACCTTCCATAACGACAAAGCTACAGTCCATTCTAGTAACAAAAATCTCGACAAAAGACTACCTTCCATTATGACAAGGCTACCATCAATTGTAATAACAAAAATCTCAACAATAGACTACCTTCCACAATGACAAGGCTACCATCCATTGGAGTAACAAAAATTTCGACAACAGACTACCTTCCATAATGACAAGGCTACCATCCATTGGAATAACAAAAATATCGACAACACACTACCTTCCATAATGACAAGGCTACCATACCTTAAGGAAACAAAAATCTCAACAACATACTACCTTCCATAATGACTAGGCTACCATCCATTTGAGTAACAAAGATATCGACAACAGCCTACCTTCCATAACGACAAGGCTACAATCCTTTAGAGTAACAAAAATCACGACAAAAGACTACCTTCCATAATGAAAAGGCTACCATCCATTGGAGTAACAAAGATATCGACAACATACTACATTCCATAATGACAAGGCTACCATCCCTTAGAGTAACAAAAATATCGACAACAGACTACCTTCCATAATGACAAAGCTACCATCCATTGGAGTAACAAAGATATCGACAACATACTACCTTCCATTATGACAAGGCTACCATCCATTGGAGTAACAAAAATCACGACAATAGACTACCTTCCATAATGACAAGGCTACCATCCATTGGAATAACAAAAATATAGATAACACACTACCTTCCATAATGACAAGGCTACCATCCCTTAGAGAAACAAAAATCTCAACAACAGACTACCTTCCATAATGACTAGGCTACAACCCATTGGAGTAACAATGATATCGACAACAGACTACCTTCCATAATGACAAGGCTACAATCCCTTAGAGTAACAAAAATCACAAAAAAAGAATACCTTCCATAATGAAAAGGCTACCATCCATTGGAGTAACAAAGATATCGACCACATACTACCTTCCATAATGACAAGGCTACCATCCCTTAGAGTAACAAAAATTTCGAGAAATGACTACCTTCCGTAATGACAAAGCTACCATCCAATTGAGTAACAAAGATATCGATAACATACTACCTTCCATAATGATAAGGCTACCATCCCTTAGAGTAACAAAAATATCGACAACACACTACCTTCCAGAATGACAAGGTTAACATCCATTGGAATAACAAAAATATCGACAACACACTACCTTCCATAATGATAAGGCTACCATCCCTTAGAGACACAAAAATCTCAACAACAGACTACCTTCCATAATGACTAGGCTAGCATCCATTGGAGTAACAAAAATCTCAACAACAAACTACGTTTCATAATGACAAGGCTACCATCGCTTAGAGTAACAAAAATCTCGACAATAGACTACCTTCCATAATGACAAAGCTACCATCCATTGGAGTAACAAAGATATAGACAACACGCTACCTTCCATAATGACAAGCCTACCATCCATTTGAGTAACAAAAATCTCAACAATAGACTACCTACCATAATGACAAGGGTACCATCATTGGTGTAACCAAAATATCCACAAGAGACTACCTTCCATAATGACAAGGCTACAATCCATTGGAGTATACAAAATCTTGACAACATACTACCTTCCATAATGACAAGGCTACCATCCATTGGAGTAACTAAAATCTCGACAAAAGACTTCCTTCCATAATGACTAGGCTACCATCCATTGGAGAAACAAAGATATCGACAACAGACTACCTTCCATAACGACAAGGCTACAATCCATTGTATAACAAAAATCTCGACAAAAGACTACCTTCCATAATTACAAGACTACCATCCAGTATAGTAACAAAAATATCGACAATAGACTACCTTCCATAATAACAAGGCTACCATCCATTGGAGTAACAAAAATATCGACAACAGACTACCTTCTATAATGACAAGGCTACCATCCATTGGAATAACAAAAATATCGATAACACACTACTTTCCATAATGACAAGGCTACCATCCCTTAGAGTAACAAAAATCTCGACAATAGACTACCTTCCATAATGAAAAGGCTACCATCCATTGGAGTAACAAAGATATCGAAAACATACTACCTTCCATAATGACAAGGCTGCCATTAATTAGAATAAGAAAAATCTCGACAACAGACAAAGTTCCATAATGACAAGGCTACCATCCCTTAGAGTAACAAAAATATCGACAACAGACTACCTTCCACAATGAAAAGGCTACCACCCATTCGAGTAACGAAGATATCGACAACATGTTACCTTCCATAATGACAAGGCTACCATCCCTTAGAGTAACAAAAATCGCGATAACACACTACCTTCCATAATGACAAGTCTACCATCCATTCGAGTAACAAAAATCCCAACAATAGACTACCTACCATAATGACAAGGGTACCATCATTGGTGTAACCAAAATATCCACAAGAGACTACCTTCCATAATGACAAGGCTATAATCCATTGGAGTATACAAAATGTTGACAACAAACTACCTTCAATAATGACAAGGCTACAATCCATTGGAGTAACTAAAATCTCGACAACAGACTACCTTCCATAATGACTAGGCTACCACCCATTGGAGAAACAAAGATATCGAAAACAGACTACCTTCCATAATGACAAGGCTACAATCCATTATAGTAACAAATATCTCGACAACAGACTACCTACCATAATGACAAGGGTACCACCATTGGTGTAACCAAAATATCTACAAGAGACTACCTTCCATAACGACAAGGCAATAATCCATTGGAGTATACAAAATCTTGACAACAGACTACCTTCCATAATGACAAGGCTACCATCCATTGGAATAACAAAAATATCGACAACACACTACCTTCCCTAATGACAAGGCTACCATCCCGTGGAGAAAAAAAAATCTCGACAACAGACTACCTTCCATAATGTCTAGGCTACCATCCATTGGGGTAACAAAGATATCGACAACAGACTACCTTCCATAACGACAAGGCTACAATCCATTAGAGTAACAAAAATCACGACAAAAGACTACCTTCCATAATGAAAAGTCTAACATTCATTGGAGTAACAAAGATATCCAAAACATACTACCTTCCATAATGACAAGGCTACCATCCCTTAGAATAATAAAAATCTCGACAATAGACTACCTTCCATAATGACAAGGCTACCATCCATTGGAGTAACAAAAATCTCGACAACACACTACCTTTCATAATGACAAGGCTACCATCCATTGGAATAACAAAAATATCGACAACACACTACCTTCCATAATGACAAAGCTACCATCCCTTAGAGTAACAAAAATCTCGACAACAGACTACCTTCCACAATGACTAGGCTACCATCCATTGGAGTAACAAAGATATCGACAACAGGCTACCTTCCATAACGACAAGGCTACAATCCATTAGTGTATCAAACATAACGACAAAATACTACCTTCCATAATGAAAAGGCTACCATCCATTGCAGTAACAAAGATATCAACAACATACTACCTTCCATAATGACAAGGCTACCATCCCTTAGAGTAACAAAAATCACGACAACACACTACCTTGCATAATGATAAGTCTACCATCCATTGGAGTAACAAAAATATCAACAATAGACTACCTTCTATAATGACAAGGCTACCATCCATTGGAATAACAAAAATATCGAAAACACACTACCATCCATAATGACTAGGCTACCATCCATTGGAATACCAAAAATATCGACAAAACACTACCTTCCATAATGACAAGGCTACCATCCAATGGAGTGACAAAAATCTCGACAGTATACTACCTTCCATAATGACAAGGCTACCACCCATTAGAGTAACAAACATTCAACAAAACACTACCTTCCATAATGACAAGGCTACCATCCAATGGAGTGACAAAAATCTCGACAGTAGACTACCTTCCATAATGACAACGCTACCATCCCTTAGAGTATCAAAAATCGCGACAACACACTACCTTCCATAATGACAAGTCTACCATCCATTCGAGTAACAAAAATCTCAACAATAGACTACCTACCATAATGACAAGGGTACCATCTTTGGTGTAACCAAAATATCCACAACAGACTACCTTCCATAATGACAAGGATACAATCCATTGGAGTATACAAAATATTAACAACAGACTACCTTCCATAATGACAAGGCTACCATCCATTGGAGTAACTAAAATCTCGACAACAGACTACCTTTCATAATGACAAGGCTACCACCCATTGAAGAAACAAAGATATCGAAAACAGACTACCTTCCATAACAACAAGGCTACGATCCGTTGTAGTAACAAATATCTCGACAATAGACTACCTACCATAATGACAAGGGTACCACCATTGGTGTAACCAAAATATCCACAAGAGACTACCTTCCATAATAACAAGGCTATAATCCATTGGAGTATACAAAATCTTAACAACAGACTACCTTCCATAATGACAAGGCTACCATCCATTTGAATAACAAAAATATCGACAACACACTACCTTCCATAATGATAAGGCTACCATCCCTTGGAGAAAAAAAAATCTTGACAGCAGACTACCTTCCATAATGTCTAGGCTACCATCCATTGGAGTAACAAAGATATCGAAAACAGACTACCTTCCATAACAACAAGGCTACAATCCCTTAGAGTAACAAAAATCATGACAAAAGACTACCTTCCATAATGAAAAGGCTACCATCCATTGGAGTAACAAAGATATCCAAAACAAACTACCTTCCATAATGACAACGCTACCATCCCTTAAAATAATAAAAATCTCGACAATAGACTACCTTCCATAATGACAAGGCTACCATCCATTGGAGTAACAAAAATCTCGACAACACACTACCTTCCATAATGACAAGGCTACCATCCATTGGAATAACAAAAATATCGACAACACACTACCTTCCATAATGACAAGGATACCATCCCTTAGAGTAACAAAAATCTCGTAATAGACTACCTTCCACAAGGACTAGGCTACCATCCATTGGAGTAACAAAGATATCGACAACAGGCTACCTTCCATAACGACAAGGCTACAATCCCTTAGTGTAACAAAAATCACGACAAAAGACTACCTTCCATAATGAAAAGGCTACCATCCATTGGAGTAACAAAGATATCCAAAACATACTACCTTCCATAATGACAAGGCTACCATCCCTTAGAATAATAAAAATCTCGACAATAGACTACCTTCCATAATGACAAGGCTACCATCCATTGGAGTAACAAAAATCTCGACAACACACTACCTTCCATAATGACAAGGCTACCATCCATTGGAATAACAAAAATATCGAAAACACACTACCTTCCATAATGACAAGGCTACCATCCCTTAGAATAATAAAAATCTCGACAATAGACTACCTTCCATAATGACAAGGCTACCATCCATTGGAGTAACAAAAATCTCGACAACACACTACCTTTCATAATGACAAGGCTACCATCCATTGGAATAACAAAAATATCGATAACACACTACCTTCCATAATGACAAGGCTACCATCCCTTAGAGTAACAAAAATCTCGACAACAGACTACCTTCCACAATGACTAGGCTACCATCCATTGGAGTAACAAAGATATTGACAACAGGCTACCTTCCATAACGACAAGGCTACAATCCCTTAGTGTATCAAAAATCACGACAAAATACTACCTTCCATAATGAAAAGGCTACCATCCATTGGAGTAACAAAGATATCAACAACATACTACCTTCCATAATGACAAGGCTACCATCCCTTAGAGTAACAAAAATCACGACAACACACTACCTTGCATAATGATAAGTCTACCATCCATTGGAGTAACAAAAATCTCAACCATAGACTACCTTCTATAATGACAAGGCTACCATCCATTGGAATAACAAAAATATCGAAAACACACTACCATCCATAATGACTAGGCTACCATCCATTGGAATACCAAAAATATCGACAAAACACTACCTTCCATAATGACAAGGCTACCATCCAATGGAGTGACAAAAATCTCGATATTATACTACCTTCCATAATGACAAGGCTACCACCCATTAGAGTAACAAACATTCGACAAAACACTAACTTCCATAATGACAAGGCTACCATCTAATGGAGTGACAAAAATCTCGACAGTAGACTACCTTCCATAATGACAAGGCTACCATCCCTTAGAGTAACAAAAATCGCGACAACACACTACCTTCCATAATGACAAGTCTACCATCCATTCGAGTAACAAAAATCTCAACAATAGACTACCTACCATAATGACAAGGGTACCAACTTTGGTGTAACCAAAATATCCACAAGAGACTACCTTCCATAATGACAAGGATACAATCCATTGGAGTATACAAAATCTTGACAACAAACTACCTTCCATAATGACAAGGCTACCATCCATTGGAGTAACTAAAATCTCGACAACAGACTACCTTTCATAATGACTAGGCTACCACCCATTGAAGAAACAAAGATATCGAAAACAGACTACCTTCCATAACAACAAGGCTACGATCCGTTGTAGTAACAAATATCTCGACAACAGACTACCTACCATAATGACAAGGGTACCACCATTGGTGTAACCAAAATATCCACAAGAGACTACCTTCCATAATAACAAGGCTATAATCCATTGGAGTATACAAAATCTTGACAACAGACTACCTTCCATAATGACAAGGCTACCATCCATTTGAATAACAAAAATATCGACAACACACTACCTTCCATAATGATAAGGCTACCATCCCTTGGAGAAAAAAAAATCTTGACAGCAGACTACCTTCCATAATGTCTAGGCTAACATCCATTGGAGTAACAAAGATATCGAAAACAGACTACCTTCCATAATAACAAGGCTACAATCCCTTAGAGTAACAAAAATCATGACAAAAGACTACCTTCCATAATGAAAAGGCTACCATCCATTGGAGTAACAAAGATATCCAAAACAAACTACCTTCCATAATGACAACGCTACCATCCCTTAAAATAATAAAAATCTCGACAATAGACTACCTTCCATAATGACAAGGCTACCATCCATTGGAGTAACAAAAATCTCGACAACACACTACCTTCCATAATGACAAGGCTACCATCCATTGGAATAACAAAAATATCGACAACACACTACCTTCCATAATGACAAGGATACCATCCCTTAGAGTAACAAAAATCTCGTAATAGACTACCTTCCACAAGGACTAGGCTACCATCCATTGGAGTAACAAAGATATCGACAACAGGCTACCTTCCATAACGACAAGGCTACAATCCCTTAGTGTAACAAAAATCACGACAAAAGACTACCTTCCATAATGAAAAGGCTACCATCCATTGGAGTAACAAAGATATCCAAAACATACTACCTTCCATAATGACAAGGCTACCATCCCTTAGAATAATAAAAATCTCGACAATAGACTACCTTCCATAATGACAAGGCTACCATCCATTGGAGTAACAAAAATCTCGACAACACACTACCTTCCATAATGACAAGGCTACCATCCATTGGAATAACAAAAATATCGAAAACACACTACCTTCCATAATGACAAGGCTACCATCCCTTAGAGTAACAAAAATCTCGACAATAGACTACCTTCCACGATGACTAGGCTACCATCCATTGGGGTAACAAAGATATCGACAACAGGCTACCTTCCATAACGACAAGGCTACAATCCCTTAGTGTAACAAAAATCACGACAAAAGACTACCTTCCATAATGAAAAGGCTACCATCCATTGGAGTAACAAAGATATCCAAAACATACTACCTTCCATTATGACAAGGCTACCATCCCTAAGAATAATAAAAATCTCGACAATAGACTACCTTCCATAATGACAAGGCTACCATCCATTGGAGTAACAAAAATCTCGACAACACACTACCTTCCATAACGACAAGGCTACCATCCATTGGAATAACAAAAATATCGACAACACACTACCTTCCATAATGACAAGGCTACCATCCCTTAGAGTAACAAAAATCTCGACAATAGACTACCTTCCATAATGACAAAGCTACCATCCATTGGAGTAACAAAGATATAGACAACACACTACCTTCCATAATGACAAGTATACCATCCATTCGAGTAACAAAAATCTCAACAATAGACTACCTACCATAATGACAAGGGTACAATCCATTGGAGTATACAAAATCTTGACAACATACTACCTTCCATAATGACAAGGCTACCATCCATTGGAGTAACTGAAATCTCGACAACAGACTTCTTTCCATAATGACTAGGCTACCATCCATTGGAGAAACAAATATATCGACAACAGACTACCTTCCATAACGACAAGGCTACAATCCATTGTATAACAAAAATCTCGACAACAGACTACCTTCCATAATGACAAGACTACCATCCATTATAGTAACAAAAATATCGACAATAGACTACCTTCCATAATAACAAGGCTACCATCCATTGGAGTAACAAAAATATCGACAATAGACTACCTTCTAATGACAAGGCTACCATCCATTGGAATAACAAAAATATCGACAACACACTACTTTCCATAATGACAAGGCTACTATCCGTTAGAGTAACCAAAATCTCGACAATAGACTACCTTCCATAATGACAAGGCTATCATCCATTGGAGTAACAAAGATATCAAAAACAGACTACCTTCCATAATGACAAGGCTACCATTAATTCGAATAAGAAAAATCTAGACAACAGACAACGTTTCATAATGACAAGGCTACCATCCCTTAGAGTAACAAAAATCTCGACAGCAGACTACCTTCCAAAATGAAAAGGCTACCATCCATTCGAGTAACAAAGATATCGACAACATACTACCTTCCATAATGACAAGGCTACCATCCCTTAGAGTAACAAAAATCGCGACAACACACTACCTTCCATAATGACAAGTCAACCATCCATTCGAGTAACAAAAATCTCAACAATAGACTACCTACCATAATGACAAGGGTACCATCATTGTTGTAACCAAAATATCCACAAGAGACTACCTTCCATAATGACTACGCTACCATCCATTGGAGTAACAAAGATATCGACAACATACTACCTTCCATAACGACAAAGCTACAGTCCATTGTAGTAACAAAAATCTCGACAAAAGACTACCTTCCATTATGACAAGGCTACCATCAATTGTAGTAACAAAAATATCGACAATAGACTACCTTCCATAATGACAAGGCTACCATACCTTAAGGAAATAAAAATCTAAACAACATACTACCTTCCATAATGACTAGGCTACCATCCATTTGAGTAACAAAGATATCGACAACAGACTACCTTCCATAACGACAATGCTACAATCCTTTAGAGTAACAAAAATCATGACAAAAGACTACCTTCCATAACGAAAAGGCTACCATCCATTGGAGTAACAAAGATATCGACAACATACTACATTCCATAATGACAAGGCTACCATCCCTTAGAGTAACAAAAATATCGACAACAGACTACCTTCCATAATGACAAAGCTACCATCCATTGGAGTAACAAAGATATCGACAACATACTACCTTCCATAATGACAAGGCTACCATCCATTGGAGTAACAAAAATCACGACAACAGACTACCTTCCATAATGACAAGGCTACCATCCATTGGAATAACAAAAATATCGATAACACACTACCTTCCATAATGACAAGGCTACCATCCCTTAGAGAAACAAAAATCTCAACAACAAACTACCTTCCATAATGACTAGGCTACAATCCATTCGAGTAACAATGATATCGACATAAGACTACCTTCCATAATGACAAGGCTACAATCCCTTAGAGTAACAAAAATCACGAAAAAAGACTACCTTCCATAATGAAAAGGCTACCATCCATTGGAGTAACAAAGACATCGACAACATACTACCTTCCATAATGACAAGGCTACCATCCCTTAGAGTAACAAAAATTTCGAGAACAGACTACCTTCCATAATGACAAAGCTACCATCCATTGGAGTAACAAAGATATCGATAACATACTACCTTCCATAATGATAAGGCTACCATCCCTTAGAGTAACAAAAATATCGACAACACACTACCTTCCATAATGACAAGGTTACCATCCATTGGAATAACAAAAATATCGACAACACACTACCTTCCATAATCATAAGGCTACCATCCCTTAGAGAAACAAAAATCTTAACAACAGACTACCTTCCATAATGACTAGGCTAGCATCCATTGGAGTAACAAAAATCTCAACAACAAACTACGTTTCATAATGACAAGGCTACCATCGCTTAGAGTAACAAAAATCTCGACAATAGACTACCTTCCATAATAACAAAGATACCATCCATTGGAGTAACAAAGATATAGATAACACACTACCTTCCATAATGACAAGTCTACCATCCATTCGAGTAACAAAAATCTCAACAATAGACTACCTACCATAATGACAAGGGTACCATCATTGGTGTAACCAAAATATCCACAAGAGACTACCTTCCATAATGACAAGGCTACCATCAATTGGAGTAACTAAAATCTCGACAAAAGACTTCCTTCCATAATGACTAGGCTACCATCCATTGGAGAAACAAAGATATCGACAACAGACTACCTTCTAAAACGACAAGGCTACAATCCATTGTATAACAAAAATCTCGACAAAAGACTACCTTCCATAATTACAAGACTACCATCCATTATAGTAACAAAAATTTCGATAATAGACTACCTTCCATAACAACAAGGCTACCATCCATTGGAGTAACAAAAATATCGACAACAGACTACCTTTCGTAATGACTAGGCTACCACCCATTGGAGAAACAAAGATATCAAAAACATAATACCTTCCATAACAACAAGGCTATGATCCATTGTAGTAACAAATATCTCGACAACAGACTACCTACCATAATGACAAGGGTACCACCATTGGTGTAACCAAAATATCCACAAGAGACTACCTTCCATAATAACAAGGCTATAATCCATTGGAGTATACAAAATCTTGACAACAGACTACCTTCCATAATGACAAGGCTACCATCCATTGGAATAACAAAAATATCGACAACACACTACCTTCCATAATGAAAAGGCTACAATCCCTTGGAGAAAAAAAAAATCTTGACAACAGACTACCTTTCATAATGTCTAGGCTACCATCCATTTGAGTAACAAAGATATCGACAATAGAGTACCTTCCATAACAACAAGGCTACAGTCCCTTAGAGTAAAAAAAATCATGACAAAAGACTACCTTCCATAATAAAAAGGCTACCATCCATTGGAGTAACAAAGATATCAGAAACAAACTACCTTCCATAATGACAAGGCTACAATCACTTAGAATAATAAAAATCTCGACAACAGACTACCTTCCATAATGACAAGGCTACCATCCATTGGAGTAACAAAAATCTCGACAACACACTACCTTCCATAATGACAAGGCTACCATCCATTGGAATAACAAAAATATCGACAACACACTACCTTCCAAAATGACAAGGATACCATCCCTTAGAGTAACAAAAATCTCGACAATAGACTACCTTCCACAAGGACTAGGCTACCATCCATTGGAGTAACAAAGATATCGACAACAGGCTACCTTCCATAACGACAAGGCTACAATCCCTTAGTGTAACAAAAATCACGACAAAAGACTACCTTCCATAATGAAAAGGCTACCATCCATTGGAGTAACAAAGATATCCAAAACATACTACCTTCCATAATGACAAGGCTACCATCCCTTAGAATAATAAAAATCTCGACAATAGACTACCTTCCATAATGACAAGGCTACCAAATATTGGAGTAACAAAAATCCCGACAACACACTACCTTCCATAATAACAAGGCTACCATCCATTGGAATAACAAAAATATCTAAAACATACTACCTTCTATAATGACAAGGCTACCATCCCTTAGAGTAACAAAAATCTCGACAATAGACTACCTTCCATAATGACAAAGCTACCATCCATTGGAGTAACAAAGATATAGACAACACACTACCTTCCATAATGACAAGTATACCATCCATTCGAGTAACAAAAATCTCAACAATAGACTACCTATCATAATGACAAGGGTACCATCATTGGTGTAACCAAAATATCCACAAGAGACTACCTTCCATAATGACAAGGCTACAATCCATTGGAGTATACAAAATCTTGACAACATACTACCTTCCATAATGACAAGGCTACCATCCATTGGAGTAACTAAAATCTCGACAACATACTTCCTTCCATAATGACTAGGCTACCATCCATTGGAGAAACAAAGATATCGACAACAGACTACCTTCCATAACGACAAGGCTACAATCCATTGTATAACAAAAATCTCGACAACAGACTACCTTCCATAATGACAACATACTACCTTCTATAATGACAAGGCTACCATTCATTGGAATAACAAAAATATCGATAACACACTACTTTCCATAATGACAAGGCTATTATCCCTTAGAGTAACAAAAATCTCGACAATAGACTACCTTCCATAATGACAAGGCTACCATCCATTGTAGTAACAAAGATATCAAAAACAGACTACCTTCCATAATGACAAGGCTACCATTAATTAGATAAAGATAAATCTAGACAACATACAACGTTCCATAATGACAAGGATACCATCCCTTAGAGTAACAAAAATCTCGACAGCAGACTACCTTCCATAATGAAAAGTCTACCATCCATTCGAGTAACAAAGATATCGACAACATACTACCTTCCATAATGAAAAGGCTACCAACCCTTAGAGTAACAAAAATCGCGACAACACACTACCTTCCATAATGACAAGTCTACCATCCATTCGAGTAACAAAAATCTCAACAATAGACTACCTACCATAATGACAAGGGTACCATCATTGGTGTAACCAAAATATCCACAAGAGACTACCTTCCATAATGACTACGCTACCATCCATTGGAGTAACAAAGATATCGACAACAGACTACCTTCCATAAGGACAAAGCTACAGTCCATTGTAGTAACAAAAATCTCGACAAAAGACTACCTTCCATTATGACAAGGCTACCATCAATTGTAGTAACAAAAATCTCGACAATAGACTACCTTACATAATGACAAGGCTACCATCCATTGGAGTAACATAAATTTCGACAACAGACTACCTTCCATAATGACAAGGCTACCATCCATTGGAATAACAAAAATATCGACAACACACTACCTTCCATAATGACAAGGCTACCATACCTTCAGGAAACAAAAATCTCAACAACATATTACCTTCCATAATGACAAGGCTACCATCCATTTGAGTAACAAAGATATCGACAACAGACTACCTTCCATAACGACAAGGCTACAATCCTTTAGAGTAACAAAAATCACGACAAAAGACTACCTTCCATAATGAAAAGGCTACCATCCATTGGAGTAACAAAGATATCGACAACATACTACATTCCATAATGACAAGGCTACCATCCCTTAGAGTAACAAAAATATCGACAACAAACTACCTTCCATAATGACAAAGCTACCATTCATTGGAGTAACAAAGATATCGACAACATACTACCTTCCATAATGACAAGGCTACCATCCATTGGAGTAACAAAAATCACGACAACAAACTACCTTCCATAATGACAAGGCTACCATCCATTGGAATAACAAAAATATCGATAACACACTACCTTCCATAATGACAAGGCTACCATCCCTTAGAGAAACAAAAATCTGCACAACAGACTACCTTCCATAATGACTAGGCTACAATCCATTGGAGTAACAATGATATCGACAACAGACTACCTTCCATAATGACAAGGCTACAATCCCTTAGAGTAACAAAAATCACGAAAAAAGACTACCTTCCATAATGAAAAGACTACCATCCATTGGAGTAACAAAGATATCGACAACATACTACCTTCCATAATGACAAGGCTACCATCCCTTAGAGTAACAAAAATTTCGAGAACAGACTACCTTCCATAATGACAAAGCTACCATCCATTGGAGTAACAAAGATATCGATAACATACTACCTTCCATAATGATAAGGCTACCATCCCTTAGAGTAACAAAAATATCGACAACACACTACCTTCCATAATGACAAGGTTACCATCCATTGGAATAACAAAAATATCGACAACACACTACCTTCCATAATGATAAGGCTACCATCCCTTAGAGTAACAAAAATATCGACAACAGACTACCTTCCACAATGAAAAGGCTACCATCTATTCGAGTAACAAAGATATCGACAACATGCTACCTTCCATAATGAAAAGGCTACCATCCCTTAGAGTAACAAAAATCGAGATAACACACTACCTTCCATAATGATAAGTCTACCATCCATTCGAGTAACAAAAATCTCAACAATAGACTACCTACCATAATGACAAGGGTAACATCATTGGTGTAACCAAAATATCCACAAGAGACTACCTTCCATAATGACAAGGCTACAATCCATTGGAGTATACAAAATCTTGACAACAAACTACCTTCCATAATGAAAAGGCTACCATCCATTGGAGTAACTAAAATCTCGACAATAGACTACCTTCCATAATGACTAGGCTACCACCCATTGGAGAAACAAAGATATCGATAACAAACTACCTTCCATAACAACAAGGCTACGATCCATTGTAGTAACAAATATCTCGACAACAGACTACCTACCATAATGACAAGGGTACCACCATTGGTGTAACCAAAAAATCCACAAGAGACTACCTTCCATTACGACAAGGCTGCAATCCATTGGAGTATACAAAATCTTGACAACAGACTACCTTCCATAATGACAAGGCTACCATCCATTGGAATAAAAAAAATATCGACAACACACTACCTTCCCTAATGACAAGGCTACCATCCCTTGGAGAAAAAAAATCTCGACAACAGACTACCTTCCATAATGAAAAGGCTACAATCCATTCGAGTAACAAAGATATTGACAACATGCTACCTTCCATAATGAAAAGGCTACCATCCCTTAGAGTAATAAAAATCGAGATAACACACTACCTTCCATAATGACAAGTCTACCATCCATTCGAGTAACAAAAATATCAACAATAGACTACCTACCATAATGACAAGGGTACCATCATTGGTGTAACCAAAATATCCACAAGAGACTACCTTCCATAATGACAAGGCTACAAATCATTGGAGTATACAAAATCTTGACAACAAACTACCTTCCATAATGACAAGGCTACCATCCATTGGAGTAACTAAAATCTCGACAACAGACTACCTTCCATAATGACTAGGCTACCACCCATTGGAGAAACAAAGATATCGAAAACAGACTACCTTTCATAATGACAAGGCTACAATCCATTATAGTAACAAATATCTCGACAACAGACTACCTACCATAATGACAAGGGTACCACCATTGGTGTAACCAAAATATCCACAAGAGACTACCTTCCATAACGACAAGGCTACAATCCATTGGAGTATACAAAATCTTGACAACAGACTACCTTCCATAATGACAAGGCTACCATCCATTGGAATAACAAAAATATCGACAACACACTACCTTCCCTAATGACAAGGCTACCATCCTTTGGAGAAAAAACAAAATCTCGACAACAGACTACCTTCCATAATGTAAAGGCTACCATCCATTGGAGTAATAAAGATATCGACAACAGACTACCTTCAATAACGACAAGCCTACAATCCATTAGAGTAAGAAAAATCACGACAAAAGACTACCTTCCATAATGAAAAGTCTAAAATCCGTTGGAGTAACAAAGATATCCAAAACATACTACCTTCCATAATGACAAGGCTACCATCCCTTAGAATAATAAAAATCTCGACAATAGACTACCTTCCATAATGACAAGGCTACCATCCATTGGAGTAACAAAAATCTCAACAACACACTACCTTCCATAATGACAAGGCTACCATCCATTGGAATAACAAAAATATCGACAACACACTACCTTCCATAATGACAAGGATACCATCCCTTAGAGTAACAAAAATCTCGACAATAGACTACCTTCCACAATGACTAGGCTATCATCCATTGGAGTAACAACGATATGGACAACAGGCTACCTTCCATAACGACAAGGCTACAATCCCCTAGTTTAACAAAAATCACGACAAAAGACTACCTTCCATAATGAAAAGGCTACCATCCATTGGAGTAACAAAGATATCCAAAACATACTACCTTCCATAATTACAAGGCTACCATCCTTTAGAATAATAAAAATCTCGACAATAGACTACCTTCCATAATGACAAGGCTACCATCCATTGGAGTAACAAAAATCTCGACAACACACTACCTTCCATAATGACAAGGCTACCATCCATTGGAATAACAAAAATATCGACAACACACTACCTTCCATAATGACAAAGCTACCATCCCTTAGAGTAACAAAAATCTCGACAATAGACTACCTTCCACAATGACTAGGCTACCATCCATTGGAGTAACAAAGATATCGACAAGAAGCTACCTTCCATAACGACAAGGCTACAATCCCTTAGTGTAACAAAAATCGCGACAAAAGACTACCTTCCATAATGAAAAGGCTACCATCCATTACAGTAACAAATATATCCAAAACATACTACCTTCCATAATGACAAGGCTACCATCCCTAAGAATAATAAAAATCTCGACAATAGACTACCTTCCATAATGACAAGGCTACCATCCATTGGAGTAACAAAAATCTCGACAACACACTACCTTCCATAATGACAAGGCTACCATCCATTGGAATAACAAAAATATCGACAACACACTACCTTCCATAATCACAAGGCTACCATCCCTTAGAGTAACAAAAATCTCGATAATAGACTACCTTCCATAATGACAAAGCTACCATCCATTGGAGTAACAAAGATATAGACAACACACTACCTTCCAAAATGACAAGTATACCATCCATTCGAGTAAAAAAAATCTCAACAATAGACTACCTACCATAATGACAAGGGTACCATCATTGGTGTAACAGAAATATCCACAAGAGACTACCTTCCATAATGACAAGGCTACAATCCATTGGAGTATACAAAATCTTGACAACATACTACCTTCCATAATGACAAGGCTACCATCCATTGGAGTAACTAAAATCTCGACAACAGACTTCCTTCCATAATGACTAGGCTACCATCCATTGGAGAAACAAAAATATCGACAACAAACTACCTTCCATAACGACAAGGCTACAATTCATTGTATAACAAAAATCTCGACAATAGACTACCTTCAATAATGACAAGACTACCATCCATTATAGTAACAAAAATATTGACAATAGACTACCTTCCATAATAACAAGGCTACCATCTATTGGAGTAACAAAAATATCGACAACAGACTACCTTCTATAGTGACAAGGCTACCATCCATTGGAATAACAAAAATATCGACAACACACTACTTTCGATAATGACAAGGCTACTATCCCTTAGAGTAACAAAAATCTCGACAATAGACTACTTTCCATAATGACAAGGCTACCATCCATTGGAGTAACGAAGATATCAAAAATAGACTACCTTCCATAATGACAAGGCTACCATTAATTAGAATAAGAAAAATCTAGACAACAGACAACGTTTCATAATGATAAGGCTACCATCCCTTAGAGTAACAAAAATCTGGACAGCAGACTACCTTCCATAATGACAAGGCTACCATCCATTCGAGTAACAAAGATATCGACAACATACTACCTTCCATAATCACAAGGCTACCATCCCTTAGAGTAACAAAAATCGCAACAACACACTACCTTCCATAATGACAAGTCTACCATCCATTTGAGTAAAAAAATCTCAACAATAGACTACCTACCATAATGACAAGGGTACCATCATTGGTGTAACCAAAATATCCACAAGAGACTACCTTCCATAATGACAAGGCTACAATTCATTGGAGTATACAAAATTTTGACAACACACTACCTTCCATAATGACAAGGCTACCATCCATTGGAGTAACTAAAATCTCGACAACAGACTACCTTCCATAATGACTAGGCTACCACCCATTGGAGAAACAAAGATATCGACAACAAACTACCTTCCATAACAACAAGGCTATGATCCATTGTAGTAACAAATATCTCGACAACAGACTACCTACAATAATGACAAGGGTACCACCATTGGTGTAACCAAAATATCTACAAGAGACTACCTTCCATAATAACAAGGCTACAATCCATTGGAGTATACAAAATCTTGACAACAGACTACCTTCCATAATGACAAGGCTACCATCCATTGGAATAAAAAAAATATCAACAACACACTACCTTCCATAATGACAAGGCTACCATCCCTTGGAGAAAAAAAAATCTCGACAACAAACTACCTTCCATAATGTCTAGGCTACCATCCATTGGAGTAACAAAGATATCGACAACAGACTACCTTCCATAACGACAAGGCTACAATCCCTTAGAGTAACAAAAATCACGACAAAAGACTACCTTCCATAATGAAAGGGCTACCATCCACTGGAGTAACAAAGATATCCAAAACATACTACCTTCCATAATGACAAGGCTACCATCCCTTAGAATAATAAAAATCTCGACAATAGACTACCTTCCATAATGACAAGGCTACCATCCATTGGAGTAACAAAAATCTCGACAACAGACTACCTTCCATAATGACAAGGCTACCACCCATTAGAGTAAAAAACATTCGACAACAGACTACCTTCCATAATGACAAGGCTAGCATCCCTTAGAGTAACAAAAATCAAGACAACAGACTACCTTCCATAATGGCAAGTCTACCATCCATTAGAGTAACAAAGATATGGACAACATACTACCTTCCATAATCACAAAGCTACCATCCCTTAGAGTAATAAAAATCGCGACAACACACTACCTTCCATAATGACAAGTCTACCATCCATTCGAGTAACAAAAATCTCAACAATAGACTACCTACAATAATGACAAGGGTACCATCATTGGTGTAACCAAAATATCCACAAGAGACTACCTTCCATAATGACAAGGCTACAATTCATTATAGTAACAAATACCTCGACAACAGACTACCTACCATAATGACAAGGGTACCACCATTGGTGAAACCAAAATATCCACAAGAGACTACCTTCCATAATGACAATGCTATAATCCATTGGAGTATACAAAATCTTGACAACAGACTACCTTCCATAATGACAAGGCTACCATCCATTCTAATAACAAAAATATCGACAACACACTACCTTCCAAATGACAAGGCTACCATCCCTTGTAGAAAAAAAAATCTCGACAACAGACTACCTTCCATAATGTCTAGGCTACCATCCATTGGAGTTACAAAGATATCGACAACAGACTACCTTCCATAACACAAGGCTACAATCCATTAGAGTAACAAAAATCACGACAAAAGACGACCTTCCATAATGAAAAGGCTACCATCCATTGGAGTAACAAAGATATCCAAAACATACTACCTTCCAAAATGACAAGGCTACCATCCCTTAGAATAATAAAAATCTCGACAATAGACTACCTTCCATAATGACAAGGCTACCATCCATTGGAGTATCAAAAATCTCGACAACACACTACCTTCCATAATGACAAGGCTACCATCCATTGGAATAACAAAAATATCGACACACACTACCTTTCATAATGACAAGGCTTCCATCCCTTAGAGTAACAAAAATCTCGACAACAAACTACCTTCCACAATGACTAGGCTACCATCCATTGGAGTAACAAAGATATCGACAACAGGTTACCTTCCATAACGACAAGGCTACAATCCCTTAATTTAACAAAAATCACGACAAAAGACTACCTTCCATATTGACAAGGCTACCACCCATTAGAGTAACAAACATTCGACAACAGACTACCTTCCATAATCATAAGGCTACCATCCCTTAGAGTAACAAAAATCAAGACAACAGACTACCTTCCATAATGGCAAGGCTACCATCCATTAGAGTAACAAAGATATCGACAACATACTACCTTCCATAATCACAAGGCTACCATCCCTTAGAGTAACAAAAATCGCGACAACACACTACCTTCCATAATGACAAGTCTACCATCCATTCGAGTAACAAAAATCTCAACAATAGACTACCTACCATAATGACAAGGGTACCATCATTGGTGTAACCAAAATATCCACAAGAGACTACCTTCCATAATGACAAGGCTACAATTCATTGGAGTATACAAAATTTTGACAACAGACTACCTTCCATAATGACAAGGCTACCATCCATTGGAGTAACTAAAATATCGACAACAGACTACCTTCCATAATGACGAGGCTACCATCCCTTGGAGAAAAAAAATCTCTACAACAGACTACCTTCCATAATGTCTAGGCTACCATCCATTGGAGTAACAAAGATATCGACAACAGACTACCTTCCATAACGACAAGGCTACAATCCCTTAGAGTAACAAAAATCACGACAAAAGACTACCTTCCATAATGAAAAGGCTACCATCCATTGTTGTAACAAAGATATCCAAAACATACTACCTTCCATAATGACAAGGCTACCATCCCTAAGAATAATAAAAATCTCGACAATAGACTACCTTCCATAATGACAAGGCTACCATCCATTGGAATAACAAAAATATCGACAACACACTACCTTCCATAATCACAAGGCTACCATCCCTTAGAGTAACAAAAATCTCGATAATAGACTACCTTCCATAATGACAAAGCTACCATCCATTGGAGTAACAAAGATATAGACAACACACTACCTTCCAAAATGACAAGTATACCATCCATTCGAGTAAAAAAAATCTCAACAATAGACTACCTACCATAATGACAAGGGTACCATCATTGGTGTAACCAAAATATCCACAAGAGACTACCTTCCATAATGACAAGGCTATAATCCATTGGAGTATACAAAATCTTGACAACATACTACCTTCCATAATGACAAGGCTACCATCCATTGGAGTAACTAAAATCTCGACAACAGACTTCCTTCCATAATGACTAGGCTACCATCCATTGGAGAAACAAAGATATCAACAACAAACTACCTTCCATAACGACAAGGCTACAATTCATTGTATAACAAAAATCTCGACAATAGACTACCTTCAATAATGACAAGACTACCATCCATTATAGTAACAAAAATATTGAAAATAGACTACCTTCCATAATAACAAGGCTACCATCCATTGGAGTAACAAAAATATCGACAACAGACTACCTTCTATAGGGACAAGGCTACCATCCATTGGAATAACAAAAATATCGACAACATACTACTTTCGATAATGACAAGGCTACTATCCCTTAGAGTAACAAAAATCTCGACAATAGACTACCTTCCATAATGACAAGGCTACCATCCATTGGAGTAATGAAGATATCAAAAACAGACTACCTTCCATAATGACAAGGCTACCATTAATTAGTATAAGAAAAATCTAGACAACAGACAACGTTTCATAATGACAAGGCTACCATCCCTTAGAGTAACAAAAATCTCGACAGCAGACTACCTTCCATAATGACAAGGCTACCATCCATTCGAGTAACAAAGATATCGACAACATACTAACTTCCATAATCACAAGGCTACCATCCCTTAGAGTAACAAAAATCGCAACAACACACTACCTTCCATAATGACAAGTCTACCATCCATTTGAGTAACAAAAATCTCAACAATAGACTACCTACCATAATGACAAGGGTACCATCATTGGTGTAACCAAAATATCCACAAGAGACTACCTTCCATAATGACAAGGCTACAATTCATTGGAGTATACAAAATTTTTACAACATACTACCTTCCATAATGACAAGGCTACCATCCATTAGAGTAACTAAAATCTCGACAACAGACTACCTTCCATAATGACTAGGCTACCACCCATTGGAGAAACAAAGATATCGATAAAAAACTACCTTCCATAACAATAAGGCTACGATCCATTGTAGTAACAAATATCTCGACAAGAGACTACCTTCCATAATAACAAGGCTACAATCCGTTGGAGTATACAAAATCTTGACAACAGACTACCTTCCATAATGACAAGGCTACCATCCATTGGAATAAAAAAAATATCGACAACACACTACCTTCCATAATGACAAGGCTACCATCCCTTGGAGAAAAATAAATCTCGACAATAGACTACCTTCCATAATGTTTAGGCTACCATCCATTGGAGTAACAAAGATATCGACAACAGACTACCTTCCATAACGACAAGGCTACAACCCTTTAGAGTAACAAAAATCACGACAAAAGACTACCTTCCATAATGAAAGGGCTACCATCCACTGGAGAAACAAAGATATCCAAAACATACTACCTTCCATAATGACAAGGCTACCATCCCTTAGAATAATAAAAATCTCGACAATAGACTACCTTCCATAATGACAAGGCTACCATCCATTGGAGTAACAAAAATCTCGACAACAGACTACCTTCCATAATGACAAGGCTACCACCCATTAGAGTAAAAAACATTCGACAACAGACTACCTTCCATAATGACAAGGCTAGCATCCCTTAGAGTAACAAAAATCTCGACAACAGACTACCTTCCATAATGGCAAGGCTACCATCCATTAGAGTAACAAAGATATCGACAACATACTACCTTCCATAATCACAAGATTACCATCTCTTAGAGTAACAAAAATCGCGACAACACACTACCTTCCATAATGACAAGTCTACCATCCATTCGAGTAACAAAAATATCAACAATAGACTACCTACAATAATGACAAGGGTACCATCATTGGTGTAACCAAAATATCTACAAGAGACTACATTCCATAATGACAAGGCTACAATCCATTGGAGTATACAAAATCTTGACAACAGACTACCTTCCATAATGACAAGGCTACCATCCATTCTAATAACAAAAATATCGACAACACACTACCTTCCAAATGACAAGGCTACCATCCCTTGTAGAAAAAAAAATCTCGACAACAGACTACCTTCCATAATGTCTAGGCTACCATCCATTGGAGTTACAAAGATATCGACAACAGACTACCTTCCATAACACAAGGCTACAATCCATTAGAGTAACAAAAATCACGACAAAAGACTACCTTCCATAATGAAAAGGCTACCATCCATTGGAGTAATAAAGATATCCAAAACATACTACCTTCCAAAATGACAAGGCTACCATCCCTTAGAATAATAAAAATCTCGACAATAGACTACCTTCCATAATGACAAGGCTACCATCCATTGGAGTATCAAAAATCTCGACAACACACTACCTTCCATAATGACAAGGCTACCATCCATTGGAATAACAAAAATATCGACACACACTACCTTCCATAATGACAAGGCTACCATCCCTTAGAGTAACAAATATCTCGACAACAGACTACCTTCCACAATGACTAGGCTACCATCCATTGGAGTAACAAAGATATGGACAACAGGCTACCTTCCATAACGACAAGGCTACAATCCCTTAGTTTAACAAAAATCACGACAAAAGACTACCTTCCATAATGACAAGGCTACCACCCATTAGAGTAACAAACATTCGACAACAGACTACCTTCCATAATGACAAGGCTACCATCCCTTAGAGTAACAAAAATCAAGACAACAGACTACCTTCCATAATGGCAAGGCTACCATCCATTAGAGTAACAAAGATATCGACAACATACTACCTTCCATAATCACAAGGCTACCATCCCTTAGAGTAACAAAAATCGCGACAACGCACTACCTTCCATAATGACAAGTCTACCATCCATTCGAGTAACAAAAATCTCAACAATAGACTACCTACCATAATGACAAGGGTACCATCATTGGTGTAACCAAAATATCCACAAGAGACTACCTTACATAATGACAAGGCTACAATTCATTGGAGTATACAAAATTTTGACAACAGACTACCTTCCATAATGACAAGGCTACCATCCATTGGAGTAACTAAAATATCGACAACAGACTACCTTCCATAACGACAAGGCTACCACCCATTGGAGAAACAAACTACCTTCCATAACAACAAGGCTACGATCCATTGTAGTAACAAATATCTCGACAACAGACTACCTACCATAATGACAAGGGTACCACCATTGGTGTAACCAAAATATCCACAAGAGACTACCTTCCATAACAACAAGGCTACAATCCATTGGAATATACAAAATCTTGACAAAAGACTACCTTCCATAATGACAAGGCTACCATCCATTGGAATAACAAAAATATCGACAACACACTACCTTCCATAATGACAAGGCTACCATCCCTTGGAGAAAAAAAATCTCTACAACAGACTACCTTCTATAATGTCTAGGCTACCATCCATTGGAGTAACAAAGATATCGAAAATAGACTACCTTCCATAACGACAAGGCTACAATCCCTTAGAGTAACAAAAATCACGACAAAAGACTACCTTCCATAATGAAAAGGCTACCATCCATTATTGTAACAAAGATATCCAAAACATACTACCTTCCATAATGACAAGGCTACCATCCCTTAGAATAATAAAAATCTCGACAATAGACTACCTTCCATAATGACAAGGCTACCATCCATTGGAGTTTCAAATATCTCGACAATAGACTACCTTCCATAATGACAAGGCTACCACCCATTAGAGTAACAAACATTCGAAAACAGACTACCTTCCATAATGACAAGGCTACCATCCCTTAGAGTAACAAAAATCTCGACAAAAGACTACCTTCCATAATGGCAAGGCTACCATCCATTAGAGTAACAAAGATATCGACAACATACTACCTTCCATAATCACAAGGCTACCATCTCTTAGAGTAAAAAAAATCGCGACAACACACTACCTTCAATAATGACAAGTCTACCATCCATTCGAGTAACAAAAATCTCAACAATAGACTACCTACCATAATGACAAGGGTACCATCATTGGTGTAACCAAAATATCCACAAGAGACTACCTTCCATAATGACAAGGCTACAATTCATTGGAGTATACAAAATTTTGACAACACACTACCTTCCATAATGACAAGGCTACCACCCATTGGAGAAACAAAGATATCGACAGCAAACTACCTTCCATAATAACAAGGCTACAATCCATTGGAGTATACAAAATCTCGACAACAGACTACCTACCATAATGACAAGGGTACCACCCATTGGAATAACAAAAATATCGACAACACACTACCTTCCATAATGACAAGGCTACCATCCCTTGGAGAAAAAAAATCTCGACAACAGACTACCTTCCATAGTGTCTAGGCTACCATCCATTGGAGTAACAAAGATATCGACAACATACTACCTTCCATAACGACAAGGCTACAGTCCCTTAGAGTAACAAAAATCACGACAAAAGACTACCTTCCATAATGAAAAGGCTACCATCCATTGGAGTAACAAACATATCCAAAACATACTACCTTCCATAATGACAAGGCTACCATCCCTTAGAATAATAAAAATCTAGACAATAGACTACCTTCCATAATGACAAGGCTACCATCCATTGGAGTAACAAAAATCTCGACAACAGACTACCTTCCATAATGACAAGGCTACCACCCATTAGAGTAAAAACCATTCGACAACAGACTACCTTCCATAATGACAAGGCTAGCATCCCTTAGAGTAACAAAAATATCGACAACAGACTACCTTCCATAATGGCAAGGCTACCATCCATTAGAGTAACAAAGATATCGATAACATACTACCTTCCATAATCACAAGGCTACCATCTCTTAGAGTAACATAAATCGCGACAACACACTACCTTACATAATGACAAGTCTACCATCCATTCGAGTATCAAAAATCTCAACAATAGACTACCTACAATAATGACAAGGGTACCATCATTGGTGTAACCAAAATATCCACAAGAGACTACCTTCCATAATGACAAGGCTACAATTCATTATAGTAACAAATATCTCGACAACAGACATCCTACCATAATGACAAGGGTACCACCATTGGTGAAACCAAAATATCCACAAGAGACAACCTTCCATAATGACAATGCTACAATCCATTGGAGTATACAAAATCTTGACAACATACTACATTCCATAATGACAAGGCTACCATCCATTGGAATAACAAAAATATCGACAACACACTACCTTCCATAATTACAAGGCTACCATCCCTTGTGGAAAAAAAAATCTCGACAACAGACTACCTTCCATAATGTGTAGGCTACCATCCATTGGAGTAACAAAGATATCGACAACAGACTACCTTCCATAACACAAGGCTACAATCCATTAGAGTAACAAAAATCACGACAAAAGACTACCTTCCATAATGAAAAGGCTACCATCCATTGGAGTAACAAAGATATCCAAAACATACTACCTTCCAAAATGACAAGGCTACCATCCCTTAGAATAATAAAAATCTCGACAATAGACTACCTTCCATAATGACAAGGCTACCATCCATTGGAGTATCAAAAATCTCGACAACACACTACCTTCCATAATGACAAGGCTACCATCCCTTAGAGTAACAAAAATCTCGACAACAGACTACCTTCCACAATGATTAGGCTACCATCCATTGGAGTAACAAAGATATCGACAACAGGCTACCTTCCATAACGACAAGGCTACATTCCCTTAGTTTAACAAAAATCACGACAAAAGACTACCTTCCATAATGAAAAGGCTACCATCCATTAGAGTAACAAAGATATTGACAACGTACTACCTTCCATAATGACAAGTCTACCATCACTTAGAGTAACAAAAATCACGACAACACACTACCTTCCATAATGACAAGTTTACCAGCCATTGGAGTAACAAAAATCTCAACAATAGACTACCTTCCATAATGACAAGGCTACCATCCATTGGAATGACAAAAATATCGAAAACACACTACCATCCATAATGACTATGCTACCATCCATTGGAATACCAAAAATATCGACAACACACTACCTTCCATAATGACAAGGCTACCATCCAATGGAGTGACAAAAATCTCGACAACAGACTACCTTCCATAATGACAAGGCTACCACCCATTAGAGTAACAAACATTCGACAACAGACTACCTTCCATAATGACAAGGCTACCATCCCTTAGAGTAACAAAAATCAAGACAACAGACTACCTTCCATAATGGCAAGGCTACCATCCATTAGAGTAACAAAGATATCGACAACATACTACCTTCCATAATCACAAGGCTACCATCCCTTAGAGTAACAAAAATCACGACAACACACTACCTTCCATAATGACAAGTCTACCATCCATTCGAGTAACAAAAATCTCAACAATAGACTACCTACCATAATGACAAGGGTACCATCATTGGTGTAACCAAAATATCCACAAGAGACTACCTTCCATAGTGACAAGGCTACAATTCATTGGAGTATACAAAATTTTGACAACAGACTACCTTCCATAATGACAAGGCTACCATCCATTGGAGTAACTAAAATATCGACAACAGACTACCTTCCATAATGACTAGGCTACCACCCATTGGAGAAACAAACTACCTTCCATAACAACAAGGCTACGATCCATTGTAGTAACAAATATCTCGACAACAGACTACCTACCATAATGACAAGGGTACCACCATTGGTGTAACCAAAATATCCACAAGAGACTACCTTCCATAATAACAAGGCTACAATCCATTGGAGTATACAAAATCTTGACAAAAGACTACCTTCCATAATGACAAGGCTACCATCCATTGGAATAACAAAAATATCGACAACACACTACCTTCCATAATGACAAGGCTACCATCCCTTGGAGAAAAAAAATCTCTACAACAGACTACCTTCCATAATGTCTAGGCTACCATCCATTGGAGTAACAAAGATATCGACAATAGACTACCTTCCATAACGACAAGGCTACAATCCCTTAGAGTAACAAAAATCACGACAAAAGACTACCTTCCATAATGAAAAGGCTACCATCCATTATTGTAACAAAGATATCGAAAACATACTACCTTCCATAATGACAAGGCTACCATCCCTTAGAATAATAAAAATCTCGACAATAGACTACCTTCCATAATGACAAGGCTACCATCCATTTGAGTTTCAAAAATCTCGACAACAGACTACCTTCCATAATGACAAGGCTACCACCCATTAGAGTAACAAACATTCGACAACAGACTACCTTCCATAATGACAAGGCTACCATCCCTTAGAGTAACAAAGATATCGATAACAGACTACCTTCCATAATGGCAAGGCTACCATCCAGTAGAGTTACAAAGATATCGACAACATACTACCTTCCATAATCACAAGTCTACCATCCATTCGAGTAACAAAAATCTAAACAATAGACTACCTACCATAATGACAAGGGTACCATTATTGGTGTACCCAAAATATCCACAAGAGACTACCTTCCATAATGACAAGGCTACAATTCATTGCAGTATACAAAATTTTGACAACACACTACCTTCCATAATGACAAGGCTACCACCCATTGGAGAAACAAAGATATCGACAGCAAACTACCATCCATAATAACAAGGCTACAATCCATTGGAGTATACAAAATCTCGACAACAGACTACCTTCCATAATGTCTAGGCTACCATCCATTGGAGTAACAAAGATATCGACAACATACTACCTTACATAACGACAAGGCTACAATCACTTAGAGTAACAAAAATCACGACAAAAGACTACCTTCCATAATGAAAAGGCTACCATCCATTGGAGTAACAAAGATATCCAAAACATACTACCTTCCATAATGACAAGGCTACCATCCCTTAGAATAATAAAAATCTAGACAATAGACTACCTTCCATAATGACAAGGCTACCATCCATTGGAGTAACAAAAATCTCGACAACACACTACCTTCCATAATGACAAGGCTACCATCCATTGGAATAACAAAAATATCGACAACACACTACCTTCCATAATGACAAGGCTACCATCCCTTAGAGTAACAAAAATCTCGACAACAGACTACCTTCCATAATGACTAGGCTACCATCCATTGGAGTAATAAAGATATTGACAACAGGATACCTTCCATAACGACAAGGCTATAATCCCTTAGTGTAACAAAAATCACGACAAAAGACTACCTTCCATAATGAAAAGGCTACCATCCATTGGAGTAACAAAGATATCGACAACATACTACCTTCCATAATGACAAGGCTACCATCCCTTAGAGTAACAAAAATCACGACAACACACTACCTTCCATAATGACAAGTCTAGCATCCATTGGAGTAACAAAAATCTCAACAATAGACTACATCCAAAATGTCTAGGCTACCATCCATTGGAGTAACAAAGATATCGACAACACACTACCATCCATAATGACTAGGCTACCATCCATTGGAATAACAAAAATATCGACAACACACTACCTTCCATAATGACAAGGCTACCATCCAATGGAGTGACAAAAATCTCGACAATAGACTACCTTCCATAATGACAAGGCTACCATCCATTAGAGTAACAAACATTCGACAACAAACTACCTTCCATAATGACAAGGCTACCATGCCTTGGTGTAACAAAAATCTTGACAACAAACTACCTTCCATAATGACAAGGCTGCCATCCATTAGAGTAACAAAGATATCGACAACATACTACCTTCCATAATGACAAGGCTACCATACATTTGAGTAACAAAAATCATGACAACAGACTACCTTCCATAATGACAAGGCTACCATCCATTGGAATAACAAAAATATCGACAACACACTACCTTCCTTAATGACAAGGCTACCATCGCTTAGAGTAACAAAAATCTCGAGAACAAACTACCTTCCATAATGACAAAGCTACCATCCATTGGAGTAACAAAGATATCGACAAGATACTACCTTCCATAATGACAAGGCTACCATCCATTGTAGTAACAAAAATCACGACAAGAGACTAACTTCCATAATAAAAAGGCTACTATCCATTGGAATTACAAAAATCTCGACAACAGACTACGTTCCATAATGACAAGGCTACCATCCATTGGAGTAATAAAAATCTCGACAATAGACTACCTTCCATAATGACAAGGCTACATTCTATTATAGTAACGAAAATCCCGACAATAGACTACCTTTCATAATAACAAGGCTACCATCCATTGGAATAACAAAAATCTCGACAACAAACTACGTTCCATAATGACAAGGCTACCATCTCTTAGAGTAACAAAAATATCGACAATAGACTATCTACCATAATGACAATGATACCATCCATTGGAGTAACAAAGATATCGACAACATACTACCTTCCATAACGACGAGGCTACCATTTATTAGAGTAACAAAAATCTCGACAATAGACTACCTTTCATAATGAAAAGGCTACCATCCATTGGAATAACAAAAATCTCGACAACAAACTACGTTCCATAATGACAAGGCTACCATCTCTTAGAGTAACAAAAAAATCGACAACACACTACCTTCCATAATGACAAGGCTACCATCCAATAGAGTAACAAAAATCTCGAAAATAGACTACCTTCCATAATTACTAGGCTACCATCCATTGGAGTTACAAAAGTCTCGACAACAGACTACCTTCCATAATAACGAGACTACAATCTATTATAGTAACCAAATTTTCGACAATAGACTACCTTTCATAATGACAAGGCTACCATCCATTGGAATAACAAAAATATCGACAACACACTACCTTCCATAATGACAAGGCTACCATCCAATAGAGTAACAAAAATCTCAAAAACAGACTACCTTCCATTATTACTAGGCTACCATCCATTGGAGTTACAAAAATATCGACAACAAACTACCTTCTATAATGACGAGACTAAAATCTATTATAGTAACAAAATTTTCGACAATAGACTACCTTTCATAATGACAAGGCTACCATCCATTGGAATAAGAAAAATCTCGACAACAGACTACGTTCCATAATGACAAGGCTGCCATCCCTTAGAGTAACAAAAATCTCGACAGCAGACTACCTTCCATAAAGAAAAGTCTACCATCCATTGGAGTAACAAAGATATCGACAACACACTAACATCCATAATGACAAGGCTACCATCCATTCGAGTAACAAAATTCTCAACAATAGACTACCTACCATAATGACAATGGTACCATCATAGGTGTAACCAAAATATCCACAAGAGACTACCTTCCGTAATAAAAAGCTACAATCCATTGGAGTATACAAAATATTGACCGTAGACTACCTTCCTTAATGACAAGGCTACCATCCATTGGAGTAACTAAAATCTCGACAACAGACTACCTTCCATAATGACTAGGCTACCATCCATTGGAGAAACAAAGATATCAACAACAGACTACCTTCCATAACGAGAAGGCTACAATCCATTGTAGTAACAAAAATCTCGACAACAGACTACCTTCCATAATGACAAGACTACCATCCATTATAGTAACAAAAATCTCGACAATAGACTACCTTCCATAATGACAAGGCTACCATCCATTGGAGTAACAAAAATCTCGACAACAGACTACCTTCCATAATGACAAGGCTACCATTCATTGGAGTAATTAAAATATCGACAACACACTACCTTCCATAATGACAAGGCTACCATCCATTGGAATAACAAAAATATCGATAACACATTACTTTCCATAATGACAAGGCTACCATCCCTTAGAGTAACAAATAATCTCGACAATAGAGTACCTTCCATAATTACAAGGCTACCATCCATTGGAGTAACAAAGATATCGACAACAGACTACCTTCCATAATGACAAGGCTACCATCCATTGGAATAAGAAAAATATCGACAACAGACAACGTTCCATAATGACAAGGCTACCATCCCTTAGAGTAACAAAAATCTCGACAACAGACTACCTTCCATAATGAAAGGGCTACCATCCATTGGAGTAACAAAGATATCGACAACATACTACCTTCCAAAATGACAAGGCTAGCATCCCTTAGAGTAACAAAAATCGCGACAACACACTAACTTCCATAATGACAAGTCTACCATCCATTCGAGTAACAAAATTCTCAACAATAGACTACCTACCATAATGACAATGGTACCATCATTGGTGTAACCAAAATATCAACAAGAGACTACCTTCCGTAATGATAAAGCTACAATCCATTGGAGTATACAAAATCTTGACAACAGACTACCTTCCATAATGACAAGGCTACCATCCATTGGAGTAATTAAAATCTCTACCACAGAGTACCTTCCATAATGACTAGGCTACCATCCATTGGAGAAACAAAGATATCGACAACAGACTACCTTCCTTAACGACAAGGCTACAATCCATTGTAGTAACAAAAATCTCGACAACAGACTATTATCCATAATGACAAGACTACCATGCATTATAGTAACAAAAATCTCGACAATAGACTACCTTCCATAATGACAAGGCTACCATCCATTGGAGTAACAAAAATATCGACAACAGACTACCTTCCATAATGACAAGGCTACCATCCATTGGAATAACAAAAATATCGACAACACACTACTTTCCATAATGACAAGACTACCATGCATTATAGTAACAAAAATATCGACAATTTACTACCTTCCATAATGACAAGGCTACCATCCCTTAGAGTAACAAAAATCGCGACAACACACTACCTTCCATAATGACAAGTCTACCATCCATTCGAGTAACAAAAATCTCAACAATAGACTACCTACCATAATGACAAGGATACCATCATTGGTGTAACCAAAATATCCACAAGAGACTACCTTCCATAATGACAAGGCTACAATCCATTGGAGTATACAAAATCTTGACAACAGACTACCTTCCATAATGACAAGGCTACCATCCATTGGAGTAACTAAAATCTCGACAATAGACTACCTTCCATAATGACTAGGCTACCACACATTGGAGAAACAAAGATGTCGACAACAAACTACCTTCCATAAAGACAAGGCTACAATCCATTGTAGTAACAAAAATCTCGACAACAGACTACCTTCCATAATGACAAGACCATCATCCATTATAGTAACAAAAATCTCGACAATAGACTACCTTCCATAATGATAAGGCTAGCATCCATTAGAGTAACAAAAATCTCGACAACAGACTAGCATCCATAATGACAAGGCTACCATCCATTGGAATAACAAATATATCGATAACACACTACGTTCCATAATGACAAGGCTACCATCCCTTAGAGTAACAAAAATCACGACAACAGACTACCTTCCATAATGACTAGGCTACCATCCATTGAAGTAACAAAGATATCGACAACAGACTACCTTCCATAACGACAAGGCTAAAATCCCTTAGAGTAACAAAAATCATGACAAGAGACTACCTTCCATAATGAAAAGTCTACCATCCATTGGAGTAACAAAGATATCGACAACATACTACCTTCCATAATGACAAGGCTACCATCCCTTAGAGAAACAAAAATCATGACAAAACACTACCTTCCATAATGACAAGTCTCCCATCCATTGGAGTAACAAAAATCTCAACAGTAGACTACCTTCCATAATGACAAGGCTACCATCCATTGGAATAACAAAAATATCGACAACACACAACCTTCCCTAATAACTAGGCTACCATCCATTGGAATAACAAAAATATCGACAACACACTACCTTCCATAATGACAAGGCTACCATCCAATGGAGTGACAAAAATCTCGACAACAGACTACCTTCCATAATGACAAGGCTACCATCCTTAGAGTAACAAAAATCTCGACAAAAGACTACCTTCCATAATGACTAGGCTACCATCCATTGGAGTAACTAAAATCTCGACAACAGACTACCTTCTATAATGACTAGGCTACCACCCATTGGAGAAAGAAAGATATCGATAATAGACTACCTTCCATAACGACAAGGCTACAATCCATTGTAGTAACAAAAATATCGATAATAGACTACCTTCCATAATGACAAGGCTACCATCCATTAGAGTAACAAAAATCTCGACAACAGAATACCGTCCATAATGACAAGGCTACCATCCATTGGAATATCACAAATATCCATAACACACTACGTTCCATAATGACAAGGCTACCATCCCTTAGAGTAACAAAAATCTCGACAACAGACTACCTTCCATAATGACTAGGCTATATCCATTGGAGTAACAAAGATATCGACAACAGACTACCTTCCATAACGTCAAGGCTAAAATCCCTTAGAGTAACAAATATCACGACAAGAGACTACCTTCCATAATGAAAAGGCTACCATCCATTGGAGTAACAAAGATACCGATAACATACTACCTTCCATAATGACAAGGCAACCATCCCTTAGAGTAACAAAAATCATGACAACACACTACCTTCCATAATGACAAGTCTACCATCCATTGGAGTAACAAAAATCTCAACAGTAGACTACCTTCCATAATGACAAGGCTACCATCCATTGGAATAACAAAAATATCGACAACACACTACCTTCCATAATGACTAGGCTACCATCCATTTGAGTAACAAAGATATCGACAAGATACTACCTTCCATTATGACAAGGATACCATCCATTGGAGTAACAAAAATCATGACAACATACTACCTTCCATAATGACAAGGCTACCATCCATTGGAATAACAAAAATATCGACAACACACTACCTTCCTTAATGACAAGCCTACCATCCAATTGAGTAACAAAAATCTTGACAACAAACTACCTTCCATAATGACAAAGCTATCATCCATTGGAGTAACAAAAATCTCAATAATAGACTACTTTCCATAATGACAAGGCTACAATCTATTATAGTAATGATAATCTCGACAATAGACTACCTTTCATAATGACAAGGCAACCATCCATTGGAGTAACAAAAATCATGATATAACGACTACCTTCCATAATGAAAAGTCTACCATCCATTGGAATAACAAAACTATCGACAACACACTACCTTCCATAATGACAAGGCTACCATCCAATGGAGTAACAAAAATCTCAACAACAGACTACCTTCCATAATGACTAGGCTACCATCCATTGGAATAACAAAAATCTCGACAACAGACTACGTTCCATAATGACAAGGCTATTATCCATTGGAGTAAAAAAAATCTCGACAATAAACTACCTTCCATGATGAAAAGGCTACCATCCATTAGAGTAACAAAGATATCGACAACATACTACCTTCCATAATTACAAGGCTACCATTCCTTAGAGTAACAAAAATGACGACAACACACTACCTTCCATAATGACAAGACTACCATCCATTCGAGTCACAAAAATCTCAACAATAGACTAGCTTCAATAATGACAAGGGTACCATCATTGGTGTCACCAAAATATCCACAAGAGACTACCTTCCATAATGACAAGGCTAAAATCCATTGGAGTATACAAAATCTCGACAACAGACTACCTTCCATAATGACAAGGCTACCATCCATTGGAATAACAAAAATATCGACAACACACTACCTTCCATAATGACAAGGCTACCATCCATTGGAGTAACAAAAATCTCGACAACAGACTAGCTTCCATAATGACAAGACTACCATCCATTGTAGTAACAAAAATCTCGACAATAGACTACCTTCCATAATGACAAGGCTACCATCCATTAATGTAACAAAAATCTCGACAACAAACTACCTTCCATAATGACAAGGCTACCATCCATTGGAATAACAAAAATATCGACAACACACTACCTTCCATAATGACAAGGCTACCATCCCTTAGAGTAACAAAAATCTCGACAACAGACTACCTTCCATAATGACAAGGCTACCATCCATTGGAGTAACAAAGATATCGATAACATACTACCTTCCATAATGACAACGCTACCATCCCTTAGAGTAAGAAAAATCACGACAACACACTACCTTCCATATTGACAAATCTACCATCCATTGAAGTAACAAAAATCTCAACAATAGAATACCTTCCATAATTACAAGTCTACCATCGATTGGAATAACAAAAATATCGACAACACACTACCTTCCATAATGACTAGGCTACCATCCATTAGAATAACAAAAATATCGACAACACACTTCCTTCCATAATGACAAGGCTACCATCCAATGGAGTAATAAAAATCTCGACAACAGACTACCTTCCATAATGACTAGGCTACCACCCATTAGTGTAACAAAGATATCGACAACAGACTACCTTCCATAACGACAAGGTTATTATCTCTTAGAGTAACAAAAATCTCGACAACAGACTACCTTCCATAATGACAAGGCTACCATCCATTGGAATAACAATACTATCGACAATACACTACCTTACATAATGACAAGGCTACCATCCAATGGAGTAACAAAAATCTCGACAACAGACTACCTTCCATATTGACTACGTTACAGTCTATTAGAATGACAAATATCTCGACAATAGACTAAGTTCCATAATGACAAGGCTACCATCCCTTAAAATAACAAAAATCACGACAACACACTACCTTCCATAATGATAAGTCTACCATCCATTCGAGTAACAAAAATCTCAACAATAGACTACCTTCCATAATGACAAGGGTACCATCATTGGTGTCACAAAAATATCCACAAGAGACTACCTTCCATAATGACAAGGCTACAATCCATTGGAGTATACAAAATATCGACAACAGACTACCTTCCATAATGACAAGGCTACCATCCATTGGAGTAACTAAAATCTCGATAACAATCTACCTTCCATAATGACTAGGCTACCACCCATTGGAGAAACAAAGATATCGACAACAGACTACCTTCCATAACGACAAGGCTACAGGTCATTATAGTAACAAAAATCTCGACAATAGACTACCTTTCTTAATGACAAGGCTACCATCCATTAGAGTAACAAAAATCTCGACAACAGACTACCATCCATAATGACAAGGCTACCATCCATTGGAATATCAAAAATATCGATAACACACTATGTTCCATAATGACAAGGCTACCATCCCTTAGAGTAACAAAAATCTCGACAACAGACTACCTTCCATAATGACTAGGCTACCATCCATTGGAGAAACAAAGATATCGACAACAGACTACCTTTCATAACGACAAGGCTAAAATCCATTGTAGTAACAAAAATCTCGACAACAGACTACCTTCCATAATGACAAGACTACCATCCATTGTAGTAACAAAAATCTCGACAATAGACTACCTTCCATAATGACAAGGCTACCATCCATTAATGTAACAAAAATCTCGACAACAGACTACCTTCCATAATGACAAGGCTACCATCCATTGGAATAACAAAAATATCGACAACACACTACCTTCCATAATGACAAGGCTATTATCCCTTAGAGTAACAAAAATCTCGACAACAGACTACCTTCCATAATGACAAGGCTACCTTCCATTGGAGTAACAAAGATATCGACAACATACTACCTTCCATAATGACAAGGCTACCATCCCTTAGTGTAAGAAAAATCACGACAACACACTACCTTCCATATTGACAAGTCTACCATCCATTGGAGTAACAAAAACCTCAACAATAGACTACCTTCCATAATTACAAGGCTACCATCGATTGGAATAACAAAAATATCGACAACACACTACCTTCCATCATGACTAGGCTACCATCCATTGGAATAACAAAAATATCGACAACACACTACCTTCCATAATGACAAGGCTACCATCCAATGGAGTAATAAAAATATCGACAACAGACTACCTTCCATAATGACTAGGCTACCACCCATTAGTGTAACAAAGATATCGACAATAGACTACCTTCCATAACAATAAGTTTATTATCCCTTATAGTAACAAAAATCTCGACAACAGACTACCTTCCATAATGACAAGGCTACCATCCATTGGAATAACAATACTATTGACAATACACTACCTTACATAATGACAAGGCTACCATCCAATGGAGTAACCAAAATCTTGAAAACAGACTACCTTCCATATTGACTAGGCTACAGTCTATTAGAATGACAAAAATCTCGACAACAGACTAAGTTCCATAATGACAAGGCTACCATCCCTTAGAGTAACAAAAATCACAAAAACACACTACCTTCCATAATGATAAGTCTACCATCCATTCGAGTAACAAAAATCTCAACAATAGACTACCTTCCATAATGACAAGGGTACCATCATTGGTGTCACCAAAATATCCAGAAGAGACTACCTTCCATAATGACAAGGCTACAATCCATTGGAGTATACAAAATCTCGACAACAAACTACCTTCCATAATGACAAGGCTACCATCCAGTGGAGTAACTAAAATCTCGATAATAATCTACCTTCCATAATGACTAGGCTACCACCCATTGGAGAACCAAAGATATCAACAATAGACTACCTTCCATAACGACAAGGCTACAATCCATTATAGTAACAAAAATCTCGACAATAGACTACCTTTCATAATGACAAGGCTACCATTCATTAGAGTAACAAAAATCTCGACAACAGACTACCATCCATAATGACAAGGATACAATCCATTGGAATATCAAAAATATCGATAACACACTATGTTCCATAATGACAAGGCTACCATCCCTTAGAGTAACAAAAATCTCGACAACAGACTACCTTCCATAATGACTAGGCTACCATCCATTGGAGAAACAAAGATATCGACAACAGACTACCTTTCATAACGACAAGGCTAAAATCCATTGTAGTAACAAAAATCTCGACAACAGACTACCTTCCATAATGACAAGACTACCATCCATTGTAGTAACAAAAATCTCGACAATAGACTACCTTCCATAATGACAAGGCTACCATCCATTAATGTAACAAAAATCTCGACAACAGACTACCTTCCATAATGACAAGGCTACCATCCATTGGAATAACAAAAATATCGACAACACACTACCTTCCATAATGACAAGGCTATTATCCCTTAGAGTAACAAAAATCTCGACAACAGACTACCTTCCATAATGACAAGGCTACCTTCCATTGGAGTAACAAAGATATCGACAACATACTACCTTCCATAATGACAATGCTACCATCCCTTAGTGTAAGAAAAATCACGACAACACACTACCTTCCATATTGACAAGTCTACCATCCATTGGAGTAACCAAAACCTCAACAATAGACTACCTTCCATAATTACAAGGCTACCATCGATTGGAATAACAAAAATATCGACAACACACTACCTTCCATCATGACTAGGCTACCATCCATTGGAATAACAAAAATATCGACAACACACTACCTTCCATAATGACAAGGCTACCATCCAATGGAGTAATAAAAATCTCGACAACAGACTACCTTCCATAATGACTAGGCTACCACCCATTAGTGTAACAAAGATATCGACAATAGACTACCTTCCATAACAACAAGTTTATTATCCCTTATAGTAACAAAAATCTCGACAACAGACTACCTTCCATAATGACAAGGCTACCATCCATTGGAATAACAATACTATTGACAATACACTACCTTACATAATGACAAGGCTACCATCCAATGGAGTAACCAAAATCTCGAAAACAGACTACCTTCCATATTGACTAGGCTACAGTCTATTAGAATGACAAAAATCTCGACAACAGACTAAGTTCCATAATGACAAGGCTACCATCCCTTAGAGTAACAAAAATCACAAAAACACACTACCTTCCATAATGATAAGTCTACCATCCATTCGAGTAACAAAAATCTCAACAATAGACTACCTTCCATAATGACAAGGGTACCATCATTGGTGTCACCAAAATATCCAGAAGAGACTACCTTCCATAATGACAAGGCTACAATCCATTGGAGTATACAAAATCTCGACAACAAACTACCTTCCATAATGACAAGGCTACCATCCAATGGAGTAACTAAAATCTCGATAATAATCTACCTTCCATAATGACTAGGCTACCACCCATTGGAGAACCAAAGATATCGACAATAGACTACCTTCCATAACGACAAGGCTACAATCCATTATAGTAACAAAAATCTCGACAATAGACTACCTTTCATAATGACAAGGCTACCATCCATTAGAGTAACAAAAATCTCGACAACAGACTACCATCCATAATGACAAGGCTACCATCCATTGGAATATCAAAAATATCGATAACACACTACGTTCCATAATGACAAGGCTACCATCCCTTAGAGTAACAAAAATCTCGACAACAGACTACATTCCATAATGACTAGGCTACCATCCATTGGAGAAACAAAGATATCGACAACAGACTACCTTTCATAACGACAAGGCTAAAATCCATTGTAGTAACAAAAATCTCGACAACAGACTACCTTCCATAATGACAAGACTACCATCCATTGTAGTAACAAAAATCTCGACAATAGACTACCTTCCATAATGACAAGGCTACCATCCATTAATGTAACAAAAATCTCGACAACAGACTACCTTCCATAATGACAAGGCTACCATCCATTGGAATAACAAAAATATCGACAACACACTACCTTCCATAATGACAAGGCTATTATCCCTTAGAGTAACAAAAATCTCGACAACAGACTACCTTCCATAATGACAAGGCTACCTTCCATTGGAGTAACAAAGATATCGACAACATACTACCTTCCATAATGACAATGCTACCATCCCTTAGTGTAAGAAAAATCACGACAACACACTACCTTCCATATTGACAAGTCTACCATCCATTGGAGTAACAAAAACCTCAACAATAGACTACCTTCCATAATTACAAGGCTACCATCGATTGGAATAACAAAAATATCGACAACACACTACCTTCCATCATGACTAGGCTACCATCCATTGGAATAACAAAAATATCGACAACACACTACCTTCCATAATGACAAGGCTACCATCCAATGGAGTAATAAAAATCTCGACAACAGACTACCTTCCATAATGACTAGGCTACCACCCATTAGTGTAACAAAGATATCGACAATAGACTACCTTCCATAACAACAAGTTTATTATCCCTTATAGTAACAAAAATCTCGACAACAGACTACCTTCCATAATGACAAGGCTACCATCCATTGGAATAACAATACTATTGACAATACACTACCTTACATAATGACAAGGCTACCATCCAATGGAGTAACCAAAATCTCGAAAACAGACTACCTTCCATATTGACTAGGCTACAGTCTATTAGAATGACAAAAATCTCGACAACAGACTAAGTTCCATAATGACAAGGCTACCATCCCTTAGAGTAACAAAAATCACAAAAACACACTACCTTCCATAATGATAAGTCTACCATCCATTCGAGTAACAAAAATCTCAACAATAGACTACCTTCCATAATGACAAGGGTACCATCATTGGTGTCACCAAAATATCCAGAAGAGACTACCTTCCATAATGACAAGGCTACAATCCATTGGAGTATACAAAATCTCGACAACAAACTACCTTCCATAATGACAAGGCTACCATCCAATGGAGTAACTAAAATCTCGATAATAATCTACCTTCCATAATGACTAGGCTACCACCCATTGGAGAACCAAAGATATCGACAATAGACTACCTTCCATAACGACAAGGCTACAATCCATTATAGTAACAAAAATCTCGACAATAGACTACCTTTCATAATGACAAGGCTACCATCCATTAGAGTAACAAAAATCTCGACAACAGACTACCATCCATAATGACAAGGCTACCATCCATTGGAATATCAAAAATATCGATAACACACTACGTTCCATAATGACAAGGCTACCATCCCTTAGAGTAACAAAAATCTCGACAACAGACTACATTCCATAATGACTAGGCTACCATCCATTGGAGAAACAAAGATATCGACAACAGACTACCTTTCATAACGACAAGGCTAAAATCCATTGTAGTAACAAAAATCTCGACAACAGACTACCTTCCATAATGACAAGACTACCATCCATTGTAGTAACAAAAATCTCGACAATAGACTACCTTCCATAATGACAAGGCTACCATCCATTAATGTAACAGAAATCTCGACAACAGACTACCTTCCATAATGACAAGGCTACCACCCATTGGAATAACAAAAATATCGACAACACACTACCTTCCATAATGACAAGGCTACTATCCCTTAGAGTAACAAAAATCTCGACAACAGACTACCTTCCATAATGAAAAGGCTACCTTCCATTGGAGTAACAAAGATATCGACAACATACTACCTTCCATAATGACAAGGCTACCATCCCTTAGTGTAAGAAAAATCACGACAACACACTACCTTCCATATTGACAAGTCTACCATCCATTGCAGTAACAAAAACCTCAACAATAGACTACCTTCCATAATTACAAGGCTACCATCGATTGGAATAACAAAAATAACGACAACACACTACCTTCCATAATGACTAGGCTACCATCCATTGGAATAACAAAAATATCGACAACACACTACCTTCCATAATGACAAGGCTACCATCCAATGGAGTAATAAAAATCTCGACAACATACTACCTTCCATAATGACTAGGCTACCACCCATTAGTGTAACAAAGATATCGACAACATACTACCTTCCATAACAACAAGGTTATTATCCCTTATAGTAACAAAAATCTCGACAACAGACTACCTTCCATAATGACAAGGCTACCATCCATTGGAATAACAATACTATTGACAATACACTACCTTACATAATGACAAGGCTACCATCCAATGGAGTAACCAAAATCTCGAAAACAGACTACCTTCCATATTGACTAGGCTACAGTCTATTAGAATGACAAAAATCTCGACAACAGACTAAGTTCCATAATGACAAGGCTACCATCCCTTAGAGTAACAAAAATCACAAAAACACACTACCTTCCATAATGATAAGTCTACCATCCATTCGAGTAACAAAAATCTCAACAATAGACTACCTTCCATAATGACAAGGGTACCATCATTGGTGTCACCAAAATATCCATAAGAGACTACCTTCCATAATGACAAGGCTACAATCCATTGGAGTATACAAAATCTCGACAACAAACTACCTTCCATAATGACAAGGCTACCATCCAATGGAGTAACTAAAATCTCGATAATAATCTACCTTCCATAATGACTAGGCTACCACCCATTGGAGAACCAAAGATATCGACAATAGACTACCTTCCATAACGACAAGGCTACAATCCATTATAGTAACAAAAATCTCGACAATAGACTACCTTTCATAATGACAAGGCTACCATCCATTAGAGTAACAAAAATCTCGACAACAGACTACCTTTCATAATGACAAGGCTACCATCCATTAGAGTAACAAAAATCTCGACAACAGACTACCATCCATAATGACAAGGCTACCATCCATTGGAATATCAAAAATATCGATAACACACTACGTTCCATAATGACAAGGCTACCATCCCTTAGAGTAACAAAAATCTCGACAACAGACTACATTCCATAATGACTAGGCTACCATCCATTGGAGAAACAAAGATATCGACAACAGACTACCTTTCATAACGACAAGGCTAAAATCCATTGTAGTAACAAAAATCTCGACAACAGACTACCTTCCATAATGACAAGACTACCATCCATTGTAGTAACAAAAATCTCGACAATAGACTACCTTCCATAATGACAAGGCTACCATCCATTAATGTAACAAAAATCTCGACAACAGACTACCTTCCATAATGACAAGGCTACCACCCATTGGAATAACAAAAATATCGACAACACACTACCTTCCATAATGACAAGGCTACTATCCCTTAGAGTAACAAAAATCTCGACAACAGACTACCTTCCATAATGAAAAGGCTACCTTCCATTGGAGTAACAAAGATATCGACAACATACTACCTTCCATAATGACAGGGCTACCATCCCTTAGTGTAAGAAAAATCACGACAACACACTACCTTCCATATTGACAAGTCTACCATCCATTGCAGTAACAAAAACCTCAACAATAGACTACCTTCCATAATTACAAGGCTACCATCGATTGGAATAACAAAAATAACGACAACACACTACCTTCCATAATGACTAGGCTACCATCCATTGGAATAACAAAAATATTGACAACACACTACCTTCCATAATGACAAGGCTACCATCCAATGGAGTAATAAAAATCTCGACAACATACTACCTTCCATAATGACTAGGCTACCACCCATTAGTGTAACAAAGATATCGACAACATACTACCTTCCATAACAACAAGGTTATTATCCCTTATAGTAACAAAAATCTCGACAACAGACTACCTTCCATAATGACAAGGCTACCATCCATTGGAATAACAATACTATTGACAATACACTACCTTACATAATGACAAGGCTACCATCCAATGGAGTAACCAAAATCTCGAAAACAGACTACCTTCCATATTGACTAGGCTACAGTCTATTAGAATGACAAAAATCTCGACAACAGACTAAGTTCCATAATGACAAGGCTACCATCCCTTAGAGTAACAAAAATTACAACAACACACTACCTTCCATAATGATAAGTCTACCATCCATTCGAGTAACAAAAATCTCAACAATAGACCACCTTCCATAATGACAAGGGTACCATCATTGGTGTCACCAAAATATCCAGAAGAGACTACCTTCCATAATGACAAGGCTACAATCCATTGGAGTATACAAAATCTCGACAACAGACTACCTTCCATAATGACAAGGCTACCATCCATTGGAGTAACTAAAATCTCGATAATAATCTACCTTCCATAATGACTAGGCTACCACCCATTGGAGAAACAAAGATATCGACAACAGACTACCTTCCATAACGACAAGGCTACAATCAATTATAGTAACAAAAATCTCGACAATAGACTACCTTTCATAATGACAAGGCTACCATCCAGTAGAGTAACAAAAATCTCGACAACAGACTACCATCCATAATAACAAGGCTACCATCCATTGGAATATCAAAAATATCGATAACACACTACGTTCCATAATGACAAGGCTACCATCCCGTAGAGTAACAAAAATCTCGACAACAGACTACCTTCCATAATGACTAGGCTACCATCCATTGGAGTAACAAAGATATCGACAACAGACTACCTTCCATAACGACAAGGCTAAAATCCCTTAGAGTAACAAAAATCACGACAACCCACTACCTTCCATAATGAAAAGTCTACCATCCATTGGAGTAACAAAAATCTCAACAGTAGACTACCTTCCATAATGACAAGGCTACCATCCATTGAAATAACAAAAATATCGACAACACACTACCTTCCATATTGACTAGGCTACCATCCATTGGAATAACAAAAATATCGAAAACACACTATCTTCCATAATGATAAGGCTACCATCTAATGGAGTGACAAAAATCTAGACAATAGACTACCTTCCATAATGTCAAGGCTACCATCCATTAGAGTAACAAAGATATTGACAACAGACTACCTTCCATAACGACAAGGCTACCATCCCTTAGAGTAACAAAAATCTCGACAAAAGACTACCTTCCATAATGACTAGGCTACCATCCATTGGAGTAACAAAGATATAGACAACACACTACCTTCCTTAATGACAAGCCTACCATCCAATTGAGTAACAAAAATATCGACAACAAACTACCTTCCATAATGACAAGGCTACAATCTATTATAGTAACAAAAATATCGACAATAGACTACCTTTCATAATTACAAGGATACCATCCATTGGAATAACAAAAATCTCGACAAAAGACGACGTTCCATAATGACAAAGCTATTATCCATTGGAGTAACAAAAATCTCAAGAATAGACTACCTTCCATAATGACAAGAATACAATCCATTTGAGTAACAAAAATCTAGACAACAGTCTAACTTCCATAATGACTAGGCTACCATCCATTGGAGAAACAAAGATATCGACAACAGACTACCTTTCATAACGACAGGGCTAAAATCCATTGTAGTAACAAAAATCTCGACAATAGACTACCTTCCATAATGAAAAGACTACCATCCATTGTAGTAACAAAAATCTCGACAATAGACTACCTTCCATAATGACAAGGCTACCATCCATTAGAGTAATAAAAATCTCGACAACAGACTACTTTCCATAATGACAAGGCTACCATCCATTAGAGTAACAAAAATATCGACAACACACTACCTTCCATAATGACAAGGCTACCATCCATTAGTGTAACAAAGATATCGAAAACAGACTACCTTCCATAATTACTAGGCTACCATCCATTGGAGTTACAAAAATCTCGACAACAGACTACCTTCCATAATGACAAGGCTACCATCCATTGGAATAACAATACTATCGACAATACACTACCTTACATAATGACAAGGCTACCATCCAATGGAGTAACAAAAATCTCGACAACAGACTACCTTCCATATTGACAAAGCTACCATCTATTGGAATGACAAAAATCTCGACACCAGACTAAGTTCCATAATGACAAGGCTACCATCCCTTAGAGTAACAAAAATCTCGACAACAGACTACCTTCCATAATGAAAATGTTACCATCCATTGGAGTAACAAAGATATCGACAACATACTACCTTCCATAATGACAAGGCTACCATCCCTTAGAGTAACAAAAATCACGACAACACACTACCTTCCATAATGACAAGTCTACCATCCATTTGAGTAACAAAAATCTCAACAATAGACTACCTTCCATAATGACAAGGGTACCATCATTGGTGTCACCAACATATCCAGAAGAGACTACTTTCCATAATGACAAGACTACAATCCATTGTAGTAACAAAAATCTCGTCAATAGACTACTTTCCATAATGACAAGGCTACCGTCCATTGGAGTAACAAAAATCTCGACAACAGATTACCTTCCATAATGAAAAGGCTACCATCCATTGGAATAACAAAAATATCGACAACACACTACTTTCAATAATTACAAGGCTACCATCCCTTAGAGTAACAAAAATATCGACAACAGACTACCTTCCATAATGATAATGCTACAGTCCATTAAGGTAACAAAGATATCGACAACATACTACCTTCCAAAATGACAAGGCTACCATCCCTTAGAGTAACAAAAATCACGACAACACACTACCTTCAATAATGACAAGTCTACCAGCCATTGAAGTAAGAAAAATCTCATCAATAGACTACCTTCTATAATGACAAGGCTACCATCCATTAGAATAACAAAAATATCGACAACACACTACCTTCCATAATGTCTAGGCTACCATCCATTGGAATAACAAAAATATCGACAACACACTACCTTCTATAATCACAAGGCTACCATCAAATGGAGTAACAAAAATCTCGACAATAGACTACCTTCCATATTGACTAGGCTACCATCTATTGGAATGACAAAAATATCGACAACACACTACCTTCCATAATGACTAGGCTACCATCCATTGGAATAACAAAAATAATGACAACATACTACCTTCCATAATGACAAGGCTACCATCCAATGGAGTAACAAAAATTTCGACAACAGACTACCTTCCATATTGACTAGGCTACCATCTATTGGAATGACAAAAATCTCGACAACAGACTAAGTTCCATAATGACAAGGCTACCATCCCTTAGAGTAACAAAAATCTCGACAACAGACTACCTTCCATAATGAAAATGCTACCATCCATTGGAGTAACAAAGATATCGACAACATACTACCTTCCATAATCACAAGGCTACCATCCCTTAGAGTAACAAAAATCAAGAAAACACACTACCTTCCATAATGACAAGTCTACCCTCCATTCGATTAACAAAAATCTCAACAATAGACTACCTTCCATAATGACAAGGGTACCATCATTGGTGTCACCAAAATATCCACAAGAGACTACCTTGCATAATGACAAGGCTACAATCCATTGGAGTATACAAAATCTCGACAACAGACTACCTTCCATAATGACAAGGCTACCATCCATTGAAGTAACTAAAATCTCGATAACAGTCTACCTTCCATAATGACTAGGCTACCATCCATTGGAGAAACAAAGATATCGACAACAGACTACCTTCCATAATGAAAAGGCTACCATCCATTGGAATAACCAAAATATCGACAACACACTACCTTCAGTAATGACAAGGCTACCATCACTTAGAGTAACAAAAATATGGATAATAGACTACCTTCCATAATGATAAGGCTACCATCCATTGGAGTAACAAAGACATCGACAACATACTACCTTCCAAAATGACAACGCTATCATCCCTTAGAGTAACAAAAATCACGACAACACACTACCTTCCATAATGACAAGTCTACCAGCCATTGGAGTAAGAAAAATCTCATCAATAGACTACCTTCCATAATGACAAGGCTACCATCCATTGGAATAACAAAAATATCGACAACACAATACCTTCTATAATCACAAGGCTACCATCCAATGGAGTAACAAAAATCTCGACAACAGACTACCTTCCATAATGACTAGGCTACCATCCATTGGAGTAACAAAGATATCAATAACAAACTAACTTCCATAATGACAAGTCTACAAACCATTGTAGTAACAAAAATATCGACAACAAACTACCTTCCATAATGACAAGGCTACCATCCATTGTAGTAAACAAAAACCTTGACAATAGACTACCTTCCAAAATGACAAGGCTACCATCCATTGGAGTAACCAAAATCTCGACAACATACTACCTTCCATAATGACAAGGCTACCATCCATTGGAATAACAAAAATATCGACAACATACTAACTTCCATAATGATAAGGCTACCATCCCTTAGAGTAACAAAAATCTCGACAACAGACTACCTTCCATAATGAAAAGGCTACAATCCATTGGAGTAACAAAGTTATCGACAACATACTACATTCCATAATGACAAGGATACCATCCATTGGAGTAACAAAAATCATGACAACAGACTACCTTCCATAATGACAAGGGTACCTTCCATTGGAATAACAAAAATATCGACAACACACTACCTTCCTTAATGACAAGGCTACCATCCAATGGAGTAACAAAAACCTCGATAACAGACTACCTTCCATAATGACTAGGCTACCATCCATTGGAGTAACAAATATATCAACAACATACTACCTTCCATAACGACAAGGCTACAATCCATTGTAGTAAAAAAAATCTCGACAACAGACTACCTTCCATAATGACAAGGCTACAATCCATTGTAGTAAACAAAAACCTCGTCAATAGACTACCTTCCAAAATGACAAGGCTTCCATCCATTGGAGTAACAAAAATCTCGAAAAAGACTACCTTCCATAATGACAAGGCTACCATCTGTTAGTGTAACAAAGATATCGACAATAGACTACCTTCCATAACGACAAGGCTACCATCCCTTAGAATAACAAAAATCGCGACAACAGACTACCTTCCATAATGACAAGGCTACCATCCATTGGAGTAACAAAGATATCGACAACATACTACCTTCCATAATGACAAGGATACCATCCATTGGAGTAACAAAAATCATGACAACAAACTACCTTCCATAATGACAAGGCTACCATCCATTGGAATAACAAAAATATCGACAACACACTACCTTCCATAATGACAAGGCTACCATCCATTGGAGTAACAAAAATCTAGACAACAGACTACCTTCCATAATGAAAAGGCTACCATCCCTTGGAATAACAAAAATATCGACAACACACTACCTTCAGAAATGACAAGGCTACCATCCCTAAGAGTAACAAAAATATCGACAACAAACTACCTTCCATATTGAGAAGGCTACCATCCATTGGAGTAACAAAGATATCGACAACATACTACCTTCCAAAATGACAAGGCTATCATCCCTTAGAGTAACAAAAATCACAACAACACACTACCTTCCATAATGACAAGTCTACCAGCCATTGGAGTAAGAAAAATCAAATCAATAAACTACCTTCCAAAATGACAAGGCTACCAGCCATTGGAGTAAGAAAAATCAAATCAATAAACTACCTTCCATAATGACTAGGCTACCATCCATTGGAATAACAAAAATATCGACAACACACTACCTTCCATAAACACTAGGCTACCATCCATTAGTGTAACAAAGATATCGACAACAGACTGCCTTCCATAACGACAAGGCTACCAACTCTTAGAGTAACAAAAATCTCGACAATAGACTACCTTACATAATGACAAGGCTACCATCCATCGGAATAACAAAACTATCGACAACACACTACCTTCTATAATGACAAGGCTACCATCCAATGGAGTAACAAAAATCTCGACAACAGACTACCTTCCATACTGACTAGGCTACCATCTATTGGAATGACTAGAATCTCGACAACATACTACCTTCCATAATGACAAGGCTACCATCCCTTACAGTAACAAAAATCACGGCAAGACACTACCTTCCATTATGAAAAGTCTACCATCCATTCGAGAAACAAAAATCTCAACAATATACTACCTTCCATAATGATAAGGGTACCATCATTGCTGTCACCAAAATATCCACAACAGACTACCTTCCATAATGACAAGGCTACCATCTATTGGAGTAACTAAAATCTCGACAACAATTTACCTTCCATAATGACTAGGCTACCATCCATTGGAGAAACAAAGATATTGACAACAAACTACCTTCCATAACGACAAGGCTACAATCCATTGTAGTAACAAAAATCTCGACAACAGACTACCTTCCATAATGACAAGACTACCATCCATTGTAGTAACAATAATCTCGACAATAGACTACCTTCCATAATGACAAGGCTACCATCCATTGGTGTAACAAAAATCTCGACAACAGACTACCTTCCATAATGACAAGGCTACCATCCATTGGAATAACAAAAATATCGACAACACACTACCTTCCATAATGACAAGGCTACCATCCCTTTGAGTAACAAAAATATCGACAATAGACTACCTTCAATAATGACAAGGCTACCATCCATTGGAGTAACAAAGATATCGACAACATACTACCTTCCATAATGATAAGGCTACCATTCCTTAGAGTATCAAAAATGACGACAACACACTACCTTCCATAATGACAAGTCTACCATCCATTGGAGTAACAAAAATCTCAACAATAGACTACCTTCCATAATGACTAGGCTACCATCCATTGGAATAACTAAAATATCGATAACACACTACCTTCAATAATGATAAGGCTACCATCCAATGGAGTAACAAAAATCTCGACAACAAACTACCTTCCATAATGACTAGGCTACCATCCATTAGTGTAACAAAGATATCGAAAATAGACTACCTTCCATAACGACAAGGCTACCATCCCTTAGAGTAATAAAAATCGTGACAACAGACTACCTTCCATAATGACAAGGCTACCATCCATTGGAGTAACAAAGATATCGGCAACATACTACCTTCCATAATGAAAAGGATACATCCATTGGAGTAACAAAAATCATGACAACATACTACCTTCCATAATGACAAGGCTACCATCCATTGGAATAACAAAAATATCGACAACACACTACCTTCCTTAATGACAAGGCTACCATCCAATGGAGTAACAAAAACCTCGACAAGAAACTACCTTCCATAATGACTAGGCTACCATCCATTGGAGTAACAAAGATATCAACAACAGACTACCTTTCATAACGACAAGGCTACCATCCATTGTAGTAACAAAAATATCGACAATAGACTACCTTCCATAATGACAGGCTACCATCCATTGTAGTAAACAAAAACCTTTACAATAGACTACCTTCCAAAATGACACGGCTACCGTCCATTGGAGTATTACATATCTCGACAACATACTACCTTCCATAATGACAAGGCTACAATCCATTGGAATAACAAAAATATCGACAACATATTAACTTTGATAATGACAAGGCTACAATCCCTTAGAGTAACAAAAATCTCGACAACAGACTACCTTCCATAATGACAAGGCTACCATCCATTGGAGTAACAAAGATATCGAAAACATACTACCTTCCGTAATGACAAGGATACCATCCATTGGAGTAACAAAAATCATGTTAACAGACTACCTTCCATAATGACAAGGGTACCTTCCATTGGAATAACAAAAATATCGACAACACACTACCTTCCTTAATGACAAGGCTACTATCCAATGGAGTAACAAAAACCTCGACAACAGACTACCTTCCATAATGACTAGGCTACCATCCATTGGAGTAACAAAGATATCAACAACAGACTACCTTCCATAACGACAAGGCTACAATCCATTGTAGTAACAAAAATCTCGACAACAGACTACCTTCCATAATGACAAGGCTACCATCCATTGTAGTAAACAAACACCTCGTCGATAGACTACCTTCCAAAATGACAAGGCTACCATCCATTGGAGTAACAAAAATCTCGACAACACACTACCTTCCTTAATGACAAGGCTACTATCCAATGGAGTAAATAAAACCTCGACAACAGACTACCTTCCATAATGACTAGGCTACCATCCATTGGAGTAACAAAGATATCAACAACAGACTACCTTCCATAACGACAAGGCTACAATCCATTGTAGTAACAAAAATCTCGACAACAGACTACCTTCCATAATGACAAAGCTACCATCCATTGTAGTAAACAAACACCTCGTCGATAAACTACCTTCCAAAATGACAAGGCTACCATCCATTGGAGTAACAAAAATCTCGACAACACACTACCTTCCATAATGACAAGGCTACCATTCAATGGAGTAACAAAAATCTCGACAAAGACTACCTTCCATAATGACAAGGCTACCATCCCTTTGAGTAACAAAAATCTCGACAATAGACTACCTTCAATAATGACAAGGGTACCATCCATTGGAGTAACAAAGATATCGACAACATACTACCGTCCATAATGACAAGGCTACCATCCCTTAGAGTAACAAAAATGACGACAACACACTACCTTCCATAATGACAAGCCTACCATCCATTGGAGTAAAAAAATATCAACAATAGACTACCTTCCATAATGACTAGGCTACCATCCATTGGAATAACAAAAATATCGACAACACACTACCTTCCATAATGACAAGGCTACCATCCAATGGAGTAACAAAAATCTCGACAACAGACTACCTTCCATAATGACTAGGCTACCATCCATTGGAGTAACAAAGATATCAATAACAAACTAACTTCCATAACGACAAGTCTACAAACCATTGTAGTAACAAAAATATCGACAACAAACTACCTTCCATAATGACAAGGCTACCATCCATTGTAGTAAACAAAAACCTTGACAATAGACTACCTTCCAAAATGACAAGGCTACCATCCATTGGAGTAACCAAAATCTCGACAACATACTACCTTCCATAATGACAAGGCTACCATCCATTGGAATAACAAAAATATCGACAACATACTAACTTCCATAATGATAAGGCTACCATCCCTTAGAGTAACAAAAATCTCGACAACAGACTACCTTCCATAATGAAAAGGCTAAAATCCATTGGAGTAACAAAGTTATCGACAACATACTACATTCCATAATGACAAGGATACCATCCATTGGAGTAACAAAAATCATGACAACAGACTACCTTCCATAATGACAAGGGTACCTTCCATTGGAATAACAAAAATATCGACAACACACTACCTTCCTTAATGACAAGGCTACCATCCAATGGAGTAACAAAAACCTCGATAACAGACTACCTTCCATAATGACTAGGCTACCATCCATTGGAGTAACAAATATATCAACAACAGACTACCTTCCATAACGACAAGGCTACAATCCATTGTAGTAAAAAAAATCTCGACAACAGACTACCTTCGATAATGACAAGGCTACAATCCATTGTAGTAAACAAAAACCTCGTCAATAGACTACCTTCCAAAATGACAAGGCTTCCATCCATTGGAGTAACAAAAATCTCGAAAAAGACTACCTTCCATAATGACAAGGCTACCATCTGTTAGTGTAACAAAGATATCGACAATAGACTACCTTCCATAACGACAAGGCTACCATCCCTTAGAATAACAAAAATCTCGACAACAGATTACCTTCCATAATGACAAGGCTACCATCCATTGGAGTAACAATGATATCGACAACATACTACCTTCCATAATGACAAGGATACCAGCCATTGGAGTAACAAAAATCATGACAACAGACTACCTTCCATAATGACAAGGGTACCATCCATTGGAATAACAAAAATATCGATAACACACTACCTTCCTTAATGACAAGGCTACAATCCAATGGAGTAACAAAAACCTCGACAAGAGACTACCTTCCATAATGACTAGGCTACCATCCATTGGAGTAACAAAGATATCAACAACAGACTACCTTCCATAACGACAAGGCTACATCCATTGTAGTAACAAAAATCTCGATAACTAACTACCTTCCATAATGACAAGGCTACCATCCATTGTAGTAAACAAAAACCTCGTCAATAGACTACCTCCAAAAATTACAAGGCTACCATCCATTGGCGTAACAAAAATCTCGACAACATACTACCTTCCATAATGACAAGGACACCATCCATTGGAATAACAAAAATATCGACAACACACTAACTTCCATAATCACAAGACTACCATCCGTTAGAATTACAAAAATCTCGACAATAGAATACCTTCCATAACGACAAGGCTACAATCCATTGTAGTAACAAAAATCTCGACAACAGACTACCTTCCATAATGACAAGGCTACCATCCATTGTAGTAAACAAAAAACTCGTCAATAGACTACCTTCCAAAATGACAAGGCTACCATCCATTGGAGTAACAAAGATATCGACAACATACTACCGTCCATAATGACAAGGCTACCATCCCTTAGAGTAACAAAAATGACGACAACACACTACCTTCCATAATGACAAGCCTACCATCCATTGGAGTAAAAAAATATCAACAATAGACTACCTTCCATAATGACTAGGCTACCATCCATTGGAATAACAAAAATATCGACAACACACTACCTTCCATAATGACAAGGCTACCATCCAATGGAGTAACAAAAATCTCGACAACAGACTACCTTCCATAATGACTAGGCTACCATCCATTGGAGTAACAAAGATATCAATAACAAACTAACTTCCATAACGACAAGTCTACAAACCATTGTAGTAACAAAAATATCGACAACAAACTACCTTCCATAATGACAAGGCTACCATCCATTGTAGTAAACAAAAACCTTGACAATAGACTACCTTCCAAAATGACAAGGCTACCATCCATTGGAGTAACAAAAATCTCGACAACATACTACCTTCCATAATGACAAGGCTACCATCCATTGGAATAACAAAAATATCGACAACATACTAACTTCCATAATGATAAGGCTACCATCCCTTAGAGTAACAAAAATCTCGACAACAGACTACCTTCCATAATGAAAAGGCTACAATCCATTGGAGTAACAAAGTTATCGACAACATACTACCTTCCATAATGACAAGGATACCATCCATTGGAGTAACAAAAATCATGACAACAGACTACCTTCCATAATGACAAGGGTACCTTCCATTGGAATAACAAAAATATCGACAACACACTACCTTCCTTAATGACAAGGCTACCATCCAATGGAGCAACAAAAACCTCGACAACAGACTACCTTCCATAATGACAAGGCTAAAATCTATTATAGTAACAAAAACCTAGACAATAGACTACCTTTCATAATGACAAGGCTACCATCCATTGGAATAACAAAAATCTCGACAACAAACTACTTTCCATAATGACAAGGCTACCATCCCTTTGAGTAACAAAAATCTCGACAATAGACTACCTTCAATAATGACAAGGGTACCATCCATTGGAGTAACAAAGAGATCGACAACATACTACCGTCCATAATGACAAGGCTACCATCCCTTAGAGTAACAAAAATGACGACAACACACTACCTTCCATAATGACAAGCCTACCATCCATTGGAGTAAAAAAATATCAACAATAGACTACCTTCCATAATGACTAGGTTACCATCAATTGGAATAACAAAAATATCGACAACACACTACCTTCCATAATGACAAGGCTACCATCCAATGGAGTAACAAAAATCTCGACAACAGACTACCTTCCATAATGACTAGGCTACCATCCATTGGAGTAACAAAGATATCAATAACAAACTAACTTCCATAACGACAAGTCTACAAACCATTGTAGTAACAAAAATATCGAAAACAAACTACCTTCCATAATGACAGGGCTACCATCCATTGTAGTAAACAAAAACCTTGACAATAGACTACCTTCCAAAATGACAAGTCTACCATCCATTGGAGTAACAAAAATCTCGACAACATACTACCTTCCATAATGACAAGGCTACCATCCATTAAAATAACAAAAATATCGACAACATACTAACTTCCATAATGACAAGGCTACCATCCGTTAGAGTAACAAAAATCTCGACAACAGATTACCTTCCATAATGACAAGGCTACCATCCATTGGAGTAACAAAGATATCGACAACATACTACCTTCCATAATGACAAGGATACCATCCATTGGAGTAACAAAAATCATGACAACAGACTACCTTCCATAATGACAAGGGTACCATCCATTGGAATAACAAAAATATCGATAACACACTACCTTCCTTAATGACAAGGCTACAATCCAATGGAGTAACAAAAACCTCGACAAGAGACTACCTTCCATAATGACTAGGCTACCATCCATTGGAGTAACAAAGATATCAACAACAGACTACCTTCCATAACGACAACGCTACATCCATTGTAGTAACAAAAATCTCGATAACGGACTACCTTCCATAATGACAAGGCTACCATCCATTGTAGTAAACAAAAACCTCGTCAATAGACTACCTCCCAAAATTACAAGGCTACCATCCATTGGCGTAACAAAAATCTCGACAACATACTACCTTCCATAATGACAAGGACACCATCCATTGGAATAACAAAAATATCGACAACACACTAACTTCCATAATCACAAGGCTACCATCCGTTAGAATTACAAAAATCTCGACAATAGACTACCTTCCATAACTACAAGGCTACAATCCATTGTAGTAACAAAAATCTGGACAACAGACTACCTTCCATAATGACAAGGCTACCATCCATTGTAGTAAACAAAAAACTCGTCAATAGACTACCTTCCAAAATGACAAGGCTACCATCCATTGGAGTAACAAAGATATCGACAACATACTACCTTCCATAATGACAAGGCTACCATCCCTTAGAATAACAAAAATGACGACAACACACTACCTTCCATAATGACAAGTCTACCATCCATTGGTGTAAGAAAAATCTCAACAATAGACTACCTTCCATAATGACAAGGCTACCATCCCTTAGGGTAACTAAAATCCCGACAACAAACTACCTTCCATAATGACAAGGCTACCATCCATTGTAGTGACAAAAATCTCGACAATAGACTACCTTTCATAATGACAAGGCTACCATCCATTGGAGTAACAAGAATCTCGACAACATACTACCTTCCATAATGACAAAGCTACAATCTATTATAGTAAAAAAAATCTCGACAACCGAATACCTTCCATAACGACAAGTCTACAATCCATTGTAGTAACAAAAATCTAGACAACATACTACCTTCCATAATGACAAAGCTACCATCCATTGTATTTATAAAAATCTCGACAATATACTACCTTCTATAATGACATGGCTACCATCCATTGGAGTAACAAAAATCTCGATAACAGACTACCTTCCATAATGACAAGGCTAAAATCTATTATAGTAACAAAAACCTAGACAATAGACTACCTTTCATAATGACAAGGCTACCATCCATTGGAATAACAAAAATCTCGACAACAAACTACTTTCCATAATGAAAAGGCTACAATCCATTGGAGTAACAAAGTTATCGACAACATACTACCTTCCATAATGACAAGGATACCATCCATTGGAGTAACAAAGAGATCGACAACATACTACCGTCCATAATGACAAGGCTACCATCCCTTAGAGTAACAAAAATGACGACAACACACTACCTTCCATAATGACAAGCCTACCATCCATTGGAGTAAAAAAATATCAACAATAGACTACCTTCCATAATGACTAGGCTACCATCCATTGGAATAACAAAAATATCGACAACACACTACCTTCCATAATGACAAGGCTACCATCCAATGGAGTAACAAAAATCTCGACAACAGACTACCTTCCATAATGACTAGGCTACCATCCATTGGAGTAACAAAGATATCAATAACAAACTAACTTCCATAACGACAAGTCTACAAACCATTGTAGTAACAAAAATATCGACAATAAACTACCTTCCATAATGACAAGGCTACCATCCATTGTAGTAAACAAAAACCTTGACAATAGACTACCTTCCAAAATGACAAGGCTACCATCCATTGGAGTAACAAAAATCTCGACAACATACTACCTTCCATAATGACAAGGCTACCATCCATTGGAATAACAAAAATATCGACAACATACTACCTTCCATAATGACAAGGATACCATCCATTGGAGTAACAAAAATCATGACAACAGACTACCTTCCATAATGACAAGGGTACCTTCCATTGGAATAACAAAAATATCGACAACACACTACCTTCCATAATGACTAGGCTACCATCCATTGGAGTAACAAATATATCAACAACAGACTACCTTCCATAACGACAAGGCTACAATCCATTGTAGTAAAAAAAATCTCGACAACAGACTACCTTCCATAATGACAAGGCTACCATCCATTGTAGTAAACAAAAACCTCGTCAATAGACTACCTTCCAAAATGACAAGGCTACCATCCATTGGAGTAACAAAAATCTCGACAAAGACTACCTTCCATAATGACAAGGCTACCATCTGTTAGTGTAACAAAGATATCGATAATAGACTACCTTCGATAACGACAAGGCTACCATCCCTTAGAATAACAAAAATCGCGACAACAGACTACCTTCCATAATGACAAGGCTACCATCCATTGGAGTAACAAAGATATCGACAACATACTACCTTCCATAATGACAAGGATACCATCCATTGGAGTAACAAAAATCATGACAACAAACTACCTTCCATAATGACAAGGCTACCATCCATTGGAATAACAAAAATATCGACAACACACTACCTTCCTTAATGACAAGGCTACCATCCAATGGAGTAACAAAAACCTCGACAACAGACTACCTTCCATAATGAGTAGGCTACCATCCATTGGAGTAACAAAGATATCAACAACAGACTACCTTCCATAACGACAAGGCTACAATCCATTGTAGTAACAAAAATCTCGATAACAGACTACCTTCCATAATGACAAGGCTACCATCCATTTTAGTAAACAAAAACCTCGTCAAAAGACTACCTCCCAAAATTACAAGGCTACCATCCATTGGCGTAACAAAAATCTCGACAACATACTACCTTCCATAATGACAAGGACACCATCCATTGGAATAACAAAAATATCGACAACACAATAACTTCCATAATCACAAGGCTATCATCCGTTAGAATTAAAAAAATCTCGACAATAGACTACCTTCCATAACGACAAGGCTACAATCCATTGTAGTAACAAAAATCTCGATAACAGACTACCTTCCATAATGACAAGGCTACCATCCATTGTAGTAAACAAAAACCTCGTCAATAGACTACCTTCCAAAATGACAAGGCTACCATCCATTGGAGTAACAAAGATATCGACAACATACTACCTTCCATAATGAAAAGGCTACCATCCCTTAGAGTAACAAAAATGACGACAACACACTACCTTCCATAATGACAAGTCTACCATCCATTGGAGTAACAAAAATCTCAACAATAGACTACCTTCCATAATGACTAGGCTACCATCCATTGGATTAACAAAAATATTGACAACACACTACCTTCCATAATGACAAAACTACGATCCAATGGAGTAACAAAAATCTCAACAACAGACTACCTTCCATAATGACTAGGCTACCATCCATTGGAGTAACAAAGATATCAACAACAGACTACCTTCCATAACGACAAGTCTACAATCCATTGTAGTAACAAAAATATCGACAACAATCTACCTTCCATAATGACAAGGCTACCATCCGTTGAAGTAAACAAAAACCTTGACAATAGACTACCTTCCAAAATGACAAGGCTACCATCCATTGGAGTAACAAAAATCTCGACAACATACTACCTTCCATAATGACAAGGCTACCATCCATTGGAATAACAAAAATATCGACAATATACTAACTTCCAGAATGACAAGGCTACCATCCCTTAGAGTAACAAAAATCTCGACAACAGATTACCTTCCATAATGACAAGGCTATCATCCATTGGAGTAACAAAGATATCGACAACATACTACCTTCGATAATGACAAGGATACCATCCATTGGAGTAACAAAAATCATGACAACATACTACCTTCCATAATGACAAGGGTACCTTCCATTGGAAAAACAAAAATCTCGACAACACACTACCTTCCTTAATGACAAGGCTACCATCCAATGGATTAACAAAAACCTCGACAACAGACTACCTTCCATAATGACTAGACTACCATCCATTGGAGTAACAAAGATATCAACAACAGACTACCTTCCATAGCGACAAGGCTACAATCCATTGTAGTAACAAAAATATCGACAACAGACTACCTTCCATAATGACAAGGCTACCATCAATTGTAGTAAACAAAAACCTTGTCAATAGACTACCTTCCAAAATGACAAGGCTACCATCCGTTGGAGTAACAAAAATCTCGACAACACACTACCTTCAACAATGACAAGGCTACCATCCATTGGAATAACAAAAATATCGACCACACACTAACTTCATTAATCACAAGGCTACCATCCCTTAGAGTTACAAAAATCTCGACAATAGACTACCTTCCATAACGACAAGGCTACAATCCATTGTAGTAACAAAAATCTCGACAACAGACTACCTTCCATAATGACAAGGCTACCATCCATTGTAGTAAACAAAAACCTCGTCAATAGACTACCTTCCAAATTGACAAGGCTACCATCCATTGGAGTAACAAAGATATAGACAACATACTACCTTCCATAATGACAAGGCTACCATCCCTTAGAGTAACAAAAATATCGACAACACACTACCTTCCATAATGACAAGTCTACCATCCATTATAGTAAACAAAAACCTTGACAATAGACTACCTTCCAAAATGACAAGGCTACCATCCATTGGAGTAACAAAAATCTTGACAACATACTACCTTCCATAATGACAAGGCTACCATCCATTGGAATAACAAAAATATCGACAACATACTAACTTCCAGAATGACAAGGCTACCATCCCTTAGACTAAAAAATATCTCGACAACAGACTGCCTTCCATAATGACAAGGCTACCATCCATTGGAGTAACAAAGATATCGACATCATACTACCTTCAATAATGACAAGGATACCATCCATTGGAGTAACAAAAATCATGACAACAGACGACCTTCCATAATGACAAGGGTACCTTCCATTGGAATAACAAAAATCTCGACAACACACTACCTTCCTTAATGACAATGCTACCATCCAATGGAGTAACAAAAACCTTGACAACAGACTACCTTCAATAATGACTAGACTACCATCCATTGGAGTAACAAAGATATCAACAACAGACTACCTTCCATAGCGACAAGGATACAATCCATTATAGTAACAAAAATATCGACAACAGACTACCTTCCATAATGACAAGGCTACCATCCATTGTAGTAAACCAAAACCTCGTCAATAGACTACATTCCAAAATGACAAGGCTACCATCCGTTGGAGTAACAAAAATCTCGACAACACACTACCTTCCATAATCACAAGGCTACCATCCATTGGAATAACAAAAATATCGACCACACACTAACTTCATTAATCACAAGGCTACCATCCCTTAGAGTTACCAAAATCTCAACAATAGACTACCTTCCATAACGACAAGGCTACAATCCATTGTAGTAACAAAAATCTCGACAACAGACTACCTTCCATAATGACAAGGCTACCATCCATTGTAGTAAACAAAAACCTCGTCAATAGACTACCTTCCAAAATGACAAGGCTACCATCCATTGGAGTAACAAAGATATCGACAACATACTACCTTCCATAATGACAAGGCTACCATCCCTTAGAGTAACAAAAATGACGACAACACACTACCTTCCATAATGACAAGTCTACCATCCATTGGAGTAACAAAAATCTCAACAATAGACTACCTTCCATAATGACTAGGCTACCATCCATTGGATTAACAAAAATATAGACAACACACTACCTTCCATAATGAAAAGACTACGATCCAATGGAGTAACAAAAATCTCGACAACAGACTACCTTCCATAATGACTAGGCTACCATCCATTGGAGTAACAAAGATATCAACAACAGACTACCTTCCATAACGACAAGTCTACAATCCATTTTAGTAACAAAAATATCGACAACAATCTACCTTCCATAATGACAAGGCTACCATCCGTTGAAGTAAACAAAAACCTTGACAATAGACTACCTTCCAAAATGACAAGGCTACCATCCATTGGAGTAACAAAAATCTCGACAACATACTACCTTCCATAATGACAAGGCTACCATCCATTGGAATAACAAAAATATCGACAATATACTAACTTCCAGAATGACAAGGCTACCATCCCTTAGAGTAACAAAAATCTCGACAACAGATTACCTTCCATAATGACAAGGCTATCATCCATTGGAGTAACAAAGATATCGACAACATACTACCTTCGATAATGACAAGGATACCATCCATTGGAGTAACAAAAATCATGACAACATACTACCTTCCATAATGACAAGGGTACCTTCCATTGGAAAAACAAAAATCTCGACAACACACTACCTTCCTTAATGACAAGGCTACCATCCAATGGATTAACAAAAACCTCGACAACAGACTACCTTCCATAATGACTAGACTACCATCCATTGGAGTAACAAAGATATCAACAACAGACTACCTTCCATAGCGACAAGGCTACAATCCATTGTAGTAACAAAAATATCGACAACAGACTACCTTCCATAATGACAAGGCTACCATCAATTGTAGTAAACAAAAACCTTGTCAATAGACTACCTTCCAAAATGACAAGGCTACCATCCGTTGGAGTAACAAAAATCTCGACAACACACTACCTTCAATAATGACAAGGCTACCATCCATTGGAATAACAAAAATATCGACCACACACTAACTTCATTAATCACAAGGCTACCATCCCTTAGAGTTACAAAAATCTCGACAATAGACTACCTTCCATAACGACAAGGCTACAATCCATTGTAGTAACAAAAATCTCGACAACAGACTACCTTCCATAATGACAAGGCTACCATCCATTGTAGTAAACAAAAACCTCGTCAATAGACTACCTTCCAAATTGACAAGGCTACCATCCATTGGAGTAACAAAGATATAGACAACATACTGCCTTCCATAATGACAAGGCTACCATCCCTTAGAGTAACAAAAATATCGACAACACACTACCTTCCATAATGACAAGTCTACCATCCATTATAGTAAACAAAAACCTTGACAATAGACTACCTTCCAAAATGACAAGGCTACCATCCATTGGAGTAACAAAAATCTTGACAACATACTACCTTCCATAATGACAAGGCTACCATCCATTGGAATAACAAAAATATCGACAACATACTAACTTCCAGAATGACAAGGCTACCATCCCTTAGACTAAAAAATATCTCGACAACAGACTGCCTTCCATAATGACAAGGCTACCATCCATTGGAGTAACAAAGATATCGACATCATACTACCTTCAATAATGACAAGGATACCATCCATTGGAGTAACAAAAATCATGACAACAGACGACCTTCCATAATGACAAGGGTACCTTCCATTGGAATAACAAAAATCTCGACAACACACTACCTTCCTTAATGACAAGGCTACCATCCAATGGAGTAACAAAAACCTTGACAACAGACTACCTTCAATAATGACTAGACTACCATCCATTGGAGTAACAAAGATATCAACAACAGACTACCTTCCATAGCGACAAGGATACAATCCATTATAGTAACAAAAATATCGACAACAGACTACCTTCCATAATGACAAGGCTACCATCCATTGTAGTAAACCAAAACCTCGTCAATAGACTACATTCCAAAATGACAAGGCTACCATCCGTTGGAGTAACAAAAATCTCGACAACACACTACCTTCCATAATCACAAGGCTACCATCCATTGGAATAACAAAAATATCGACCACACACTAACTTCATTAATCACAAGGCTACCATCCCTTAGAGTTACCAAAATCTCAACAATAGACTACCTTCCATAACGACAAGGCTACAATCCATTGTAGTAACAAAAATCTCGACAACAGACTACCTTCCATAATGACAAGGCTACCATCCATTGTAGTAAACAAAAACCTCGTCAATAGACTACCTTCCAAAATGACAAGGCTACCATCCATTGGAGTAACAAAGATATCGACAACATACTACCTTCCATAATGACAAGGCTACCATCCCTTAGAGTAACAAAAATGACGACAACACACTACCTTCCATAATGACAAGTCTACCATCCATTGGAGTAACAAAAATCTCAACAATAGACTACCTTCCATAATGACTAGGCTACCATCCATTGGATTAACAAAAATATAGACAACACACTACCTTCCATAATGAAAAGACTACGATCCAATGGAGTAACAAAAATCTCGACAACAGACTACCTTCCATAATGACTAGGCTACCATCCATTGGAGTAACAAAGATATCAACAACAGACTACCTTCCATAACGACAAGTCTACAATCCATTTTAGTAACAAAAATATCGACAACAATCTACCTTCCATAATGACAAGGCTACCATCCATTGTAGTAAACAAAAACCTTGACAATAGACTACCTTCCAAAATGACAAGGCTACCATCCATTGGAGTAACAAAAATCATGACAACAGACTACCTTCCATAATGACAAGGGTACCTTCCATTGGAATAACAAAAATCTCGACAACACACTACCTTCCTTAACGAGAAGGCTACCATCCAATGGAGTAACAAAAACCTCGACAACAGACTACCTTCCATAATGACTAGACTACCATCCATTGGAGTAACAAAGATATCAACAACAGACTACCTTCCATAGCGACAAGGCTACAATCCATTATAGTAACAAAAATATCGACAACAGACTACCTTCCATAATGACAAGGCTACCATCCATTGTAGTAAACAAAAACCTCGTCAATAGACTACCTTCCAAAATAACAAGGCTACCATCCGTTGGAGTAACAAAAATCTCGACAACACACTACCTTCCATAATGACAAGGCTACCATCCAATGGAGTAACAAAAATCTCGAGAAAGACTACCTTCCATAATGACTAGGCTACCATCCATTAGTGTAACAAAGATATCGACAATGGACTACCTTCCATAATGACAAGGCTACCATCCATTGGAGTAACAAAGATATCGACAACATACTATCTTCCATAATGACAAGGATACCATCCATTGGAGTAACAAAAATCATGACAATAGACTACCTTCCAAAATGACAAGGGTACCATCCATTGGAATAACAAAAATATCGATAACACACTACCTTCCTTAATGACAAGGCTACCATCCAATAAACTAACAAAAACCTCGACAAGAGACTACCTTCCATAATGACTAGGCTACCATCCATTAGTGTAACAAAGATATCGACAACGGACTACCTTCCATAATGACAAGGCTACCATCCATTGGAGTAACAAATATATCGACAACATACTACCTTCCATAATGACAAGGATACCACCCATTGGAGTAACAAAAATCATGACAACAGACTACCTTCTATAATGACAAGGGTACCATCCATTGGAATAACAAAAATATCGACATCACACTACCTTCCTTAATGACAAGGCTACCATCCAATGGACTAACAAAAACCTCGACAAGAGACTACCTTCCATAATGACTAGGCTACCATCCATTGGAGTAACAAAGATATCAACAACAGACTACCTTCCATAACGACAAGGCTACAATCCATTATATTAACAAAAATCTCGACAACAGACTACATTCCATAATGACAAGGCTACCATCCATTGTAGTAAACAAACACCTTGTCAATAGACTACCTTCCAAAATGACAACGCTACCAGCCATTGGAGTAACAAAAATCTCTACAACATACTACTTTCCATAATGACAAGGCTACCATCCATTGGAATAACAAAAATATCGACAACACACTTACTTCCATAATCACAAGGCTACCATCCCTTAGAGTTACAAAAATCTCGACAACAGACTACCTTCCATAATGACTAGGCTACCATCCATTGGAGTAACAAAGATATCGACAACAGACTACCTTCCATAACGACAAGGCTACAATCCATTGTAGTAACAAAAATCTCGACGACAGACTGCCTTCCATAATGACAAGGCTACATCCATTTTAGTAACAAAAAACTCGACAATAGACTACCTTCCATAACGACAAGGCTACAATCCATTGTAGTAACAAAAATCTCGACAATAGACTACCTTCCATAATGACAAGGCTACCATCCCTTAGAGTAACAAATATCCCGACAATAGACTACCTTCCATAATGACAAGGCTACCATCCATTGTAGTGACAAAAATCTCGACAATAGACTACCTTTCATAATGACAAGGCTACCATCCATTGGAGTAACAAGAATCTCGATAACATACTACCTTCCATAATGACAAGGCTACAATCTATTATAGTAAAAAAATCTCGACAATTGACTACCTTCCATAACGACAAGGCTACAATCCATTATAGTAACAAAAGTCTAGACAACAGACTACCTTTCATAATGACAAGGCTACCATCCATTGGAATAAAAAAAATCTCGACAACAAACTACTTTCCATAATGACAAGGCTACCATCCCTTAGAGTAACAAAAATCTCGACAACAGACTACCTTCCATAATGACAGGGCAACCATCCATTGGAGTAAAAAAGATATCGACAACATACTACCTTCCATAATGACAAGTATACAATCCATTGGAGTAACAAAAATCATGACAACCGACTACCTTCCAAAATGAAAGGCTACCATCCATTGGAGTAACAAAAACTCGACAACAGACTAGCTTCCATAATGACAAGGCTACCATCCATTGGAATAACAAAAATATCAACAACACACTACCTTCCATAATGACAAGGCTACCATCCCTTAGAGTAATAAAAATATAGACAACAAACTATCTTCCATAATGACAAGGCTACCATCCATTGGAGTAACAAAGATATCGACAACATACTACCTTCCATAATGACAAGGATACCATCCGTTGGAGTAACAAAAATCTCGAAGATAGACTACCTTCCATAATGACTAGGCTACCATCCTTTGGAGTAACAAAGATATCGATAACAAAATACCTTCCGTAACGACAAGGCTACAATCCATTGTAGTAACAAAAATCTCGACAATAGACTACCTTCCATAATGACAAGGCTACCATCAATTGTAGTGACAAAAATCTAGACAATAGACTACCTTCCATAATGACAAAGCTACCATCCATTGGAGTAACGAGAATGTCGACAACATACTACCTTCCATAATGACAAGGCTACAATCTATTATAGTAACAAAAATCTCAACAACAGACTACCTTCCATAACGACAAGGCTACAATCCATTGTAGTAACAAAAATCTAGACAACTGACTAACTTCCATAATGACAAGGATACCATCCAATGGAGTAACAAAAACCTCGACAACAGACTACCTTCCATAATGACTAGGCTACCATCCATTGGAGTAACAAAGATATCGACAACAATCTACCTTCCATAATGACAAGGCTACCATCCATTGTAGTAAACAAAAACCTTGACAATAGACTACCTTCCAAAATGACAAGGCTACCATCCATTGGAGTAACAAAAATCTCGACAACATACTACCTTCCATAATGACAAGGCTACCATCCATTGGAATAACAAAAATATCGACAACATACTAACTTCCAGAATGACAAGGCTACCATCCCTTAGACTAACAAAAATCTCGACAACAGACTACCTTCCATAATGACAAGGCTACCATCCATTGGAGTAACAAAGATATCGACAACATACTACCTTCAATAATGACAAGGATACCATCCATTGGAGTAACAAAAATCATGACAACAGACTACCTTCCATAATGACAAGTGTACCTTCCATTGGAATAACAAAAATCTCGACAACACACTACCTTCCTTAATGACAAGGCTACCATCCAATGGAGTAACAAAAACCTCGACAACAGACTACCTTCCATAATGACTAGACTACCATCCATTGGAGTAACAAAGATATCAACAACAGACTACCTTCCATAGCGACAAGGCTACAATCCATTGTAGTAACAAAAATATCGACAACAGACTACGTTCCATAATGACAAGGCTACCATCCATTGTAGTAAACAAAAACCTTGTCAATAGACTACCTTCCAAAATGACAAGGCTACCATCCGTTGGAGTAACAAAAATCTCGACAACACACTACCTTCCATAATGACAAGGCTACCATCCATTGGAATAACAAAAATATCGACCACACACTAACTTCATTAATCACAAGGCTACAATCCCTTAGAGTTACAAAAATCTCGACAATAGACTACCTTCCATAACGACAAGGCTACAATCCATTGTAGTAACAAAAATCTCGACAACAGACTACCTTCCATAATGACAAGGCTACCATCCATTTTAGTAAACAAAAACCTCGTCAATAGACTACCTTCCAAAATGACAAGGCTACCATCCATTGGAGTAACAAAGATATTGACAACATACTACCTTCCATAATGACAAGGCTACCATCCCTTAGAGTAACAAAAATGACGACAACACACTACCTTCCATAATGACAAGTCTACCATCCATTGGAGTAACAAAAATCTCAATAATAGACTACCTTCCATAATGACTAGGCTACCATCCGTTGGATTAACAAAAATATAGACAACACACTACCTTCCATAATGAAAAGACTACGATCCAATGGAGTAACAAAAATCTCGTCAACAAACTACCTTCCATAATGACTAGGCTACCATCCATTGGAGTAACAAAGATATCAACAACAGACTACCTTCCATAACGACAAGTCTACAATCCATTGTAGTAACAAAAATATCGACAACAATCTACCTTCCATAATGACAAGGCTACCATCCATTGTAGTAAAAAAAAACCTTGACAATAGACTACCTTCCAAAATGACAAGGCTACCATCCATTGGAGTAACAAAAATCTTGATAACATACTACCTTCCATAATGACAAGGCTACCATCCATTGGAATAACTAAAATATCGACAACATACTAACTTCCAGAATGACAAGGCTACCATCCCTTAGACTAACAAAAATCTCGACAATAGACTGCCTTCCATAATGACAAGGCTACCATCCATTGGAGTAACAAAGATATCGACAACATACTACCTTCAATAATGACAAGGATACCATCCGTTGGAGTAACAAAAATCTCGAAGATAGACTACCTTCCATAATGACTAGGCTACCATCCTTTGGAGTAACAAAGATATCGATAACAGAATACCTTCCGTAACGACAAGGCTACAATCCATTGTAGTAACAAAAATCTCGACAATAGACTACCTTCCATAATGACAAGGCTACCATCAATTGTAGTGACAAAAATCTAGACAATAGACTACCTTCCATAATGACAAAGCTACCATCCATTGGAGTAACGAGAATGTCGACAACATACTACCTTCCATAATGACAAGGCTACAATCTATTATAGTAACAAAAATCTCAACAACAGACTACCTTCCATAACGACAAGGCTACAATCCATTGTAGTAACAAAAATCTAGACAACTGACTAACTTCCATAATGACAAGGATACCATCCAATGGAGTAACAAAAACCTCGACAACAGACTACCTTCCATAATGACTAGGCTACCATCCATTAGAGTAACAAAGATATCGACAACAATCTACCTTCCATAATGACAAGGCTACCATCCATTGTAGTAAACAAAAACCTTGACAATAGACTACCTTCCAAAATGACAAGGCTACGATCCATTGGAGTAACAAAAATCTCGACAACATACCACCTTCCATAATGACAAGGCTACCATCCATTGGAATAAAAAAAATATCGACAACATACTAACTTCCAGAATGACAAGGCTACCATCCCTTAGACTAACAAAAATCTCGACAACAGACTACCTTCCATAATGACAAGGCCACCATCCATTGGAGTAACAAAGATATCGACAACATACTACCTTCAATAATGACAAGGATACCATCCATTGGAGTAACAAAAATCATGACAACAGACTACCTTCCATAATGACAAGGGTACCTTCCATTGGAATAACAAAAATCTCGACAACACACTACCTTCCTTAATGACAAGGCTACCATCCAATGGAGTAACAAAAACCTCGACAACAGACTACCTTCCATAATGACTAGACTACCATCCATTGGAGTAACAAAGATATCAACAACAAACTACCTTCCATAGCGACAAGGCTACAATCCATTGTAGTAACAAAAATATCGACAACAGACTACCTTCCGTAATGACAAGGCTATCATCCATTGTAGTAAACAAAAACCTTGTCAATAGACTACCTTCCAAAATGACAAGGCTACCATCCGTTGGAGTAACAAAAATCTCGACAACACACTACCTTCCATAATGACAAGGCTACCAACCATTGGAGTAACAAAAATATCGACCACACACTAACTTCATTAATCACAATGCTACCATCCCTTAGAGTTACAAAAATCTCGACAATAGACTACCTTCCATAACGACAAGGCTACAATCCATTGTAGTAACAAAAATCTCGACAACAGACTACCTTCCATAATGCCAAGGCTACCATCCATTGTAGTAAACAAAAACCTCGTCAATAGACTACCTTCCAAAATGACAAGGCTACCATCCATTGGAGTAACAAAGATATTGACAACATACTACCTTCCATGATGACAAGGCTACCATCCATTGGAATAAAAAAAATATCGACAACATACTAACTTCCAGAATGACAAGGCTACCATCCCTTAGACTAACAAAAATCTTGACAACAGACTACCTTCCATAATGACAAGGCTACCATCCATTGGAGTAACAAATATATCGACAACATACTACCTTCAATAATGACAAGGATACCATCCATTGGAGTAAAAAAAATCATGACAACAGACTACCTTCCATAATGACAAGGGTACCTTCCATTGGAATAACAAAAATCTCGACAACACACTACCTTCCTTAATGACAAGGCTACCATCCAATGGAGTAACAAAAACCTCGACAACAGACTACCTTCCATAATGACTAGACTACCATCCATTGGAGTAACAAAGATATCAACAACAGACTACCTTCCATAGCGACAAGGCTACAATCCATTGTAGTAACAAAAATATCGACAACAGACTACCTTCCATAATGACAAGGCTATCATCCATTGTAGTAAACAAAAACCTTGTCAATAGACTACCTTCCAAACTGACAAGGCTACCATCCGTTGGAGTAACAAAAATCTCGACAACACACTACCTTCCATAATGCCAAGGCTACCATCCATTGGAGTAACAAAAATATCGACCACACACTAACTTCATTAATCACAAGGCTACCATCCCTTAGAGTTACAAAAATCTCGACAATAGACTACCTTCCATAACGACAAGGCTACAATCCATTGTAGTAACAAAAATCTCGACAACAGACTACCTTCCATAATGACAAGGCTACCATCCATTGTAGTAAACAAAAACCTCGTCAATAGACTACCTTCCAAAATGACAAGGCTACCATCCATTGGAGTAACAAAGATATTGACAACATACTACCTTCCATAATGACAAGGCTACCATCCATTGGAATAAAAAAAATATCGACAACATACTAACTTCCAGAATGACAAGGCTACCATCCCTTAGACTAACAAAAATCTCGACAACAGACTACCTTCCATAATGACAAGGCTACCATCCATTGGAGTAACAAAGATATCGACAACGTACTACCTTCAATATTGACAAGGATACCATCCATTGGAGTAACAAAAATCATGACAACAGACTACCTTCCATAATGACAAGGGTACCTTCCATTGGAATAACAAAAATCTCGACAACACACTACTTTCCTTAATGACAACGCTACCATCCAATGGAGTAACAAAAACCTCGACAACAGACTACCTTCCATAATGACTAGACTACCATCCATTGGAGTAACAAAGATATCAACAACAGACTACCTTCCATAGCGACAAGGCTACAATCCATTGTAGTAACAAAAATATCGACAACAAACTACCTTCCATAATGACAAGGCTACCATCCATTGTAGTAAACAAAAACCTTGTCAATAGACTACCTTCCAAAATGACAAGGCTACCATCCGTTGGAGTAACAAAAATCTCGACAACACACTACCTTCCATAATGACAAGGCTACCATCCATTGGAGTAACAAAAATATCGACCACACACTAACTTCATTAATCACAAGGCTACCATCCCTTAGAGTTACAAAAATCTCGACAATAGACTACCTTCCATAACGACAAGGCTACAATCCATTGTAGTAACAAAAATCTCGACAACAGACTACCTTCCATAATGACAAGGCTACCATCCATTGTAGTAAACAAAAACCTCGTCAATAGACTATCTTCCAAAATGACAAGGCTACCATCCATTGGAGTAACAAAGATATTGACAACATACTACCTTCCATAATGACAAGGCTACCATCCCTTAGAGTAACAAAAATGACGACAACACACTACCTTCCATGATGACAAGTCTACCATCCATTGGAGTAACAAAAATCTCAACAATAGACTACCTTCCATAATGACTAGGCTACCATCCATTGGATTAACAAAAATATAGACAACACACTACCTTCCATAATGAAAAGACTACGATCCAATGGAGTAACAAAAATCTCGACAACAGACTACCTTCCATAATGACTAGGCTACCAATCATTGGAGTAACAAAGATATCAACAACAGACTACCTTCCATAACGACAAGTCTACAATCCATTGTAGTAACAAAAATATCGACCACAATCTACCTTCCATAATGACAAGGCTACCATCCATTGTAGTAAACAAAAACCTTGACAATAGACTTCCTTCCAAAATGACAAGGCTACCATCCATTGGAGTAACAAAAATCTCGACAACATACTACCTTCCATAATGACAAGGCTACCATCCATTGGAATAACAAAAATATCGACAACATACTAACTTCCAGAATGACAAGGCTACCATCCCTTAGACTAACAAAAATCTCGACAACAGACTGCCTTCCATAATGACAAGGCTACCATCCATTGGAGTAACAAAGATATCGACAACATACTACCTTCAATAATGACAAGGATACCATCCATTGGAGTATCAAAAATCATGACAACAGACTACCTTCCATAATGACAAGGGTACCTTCAATTGGAATAACAAAAATCTCGACAACACACTACCTTCCTTAATGACAAGGCTACCATCCAATGGAGTAACAAAAACCTCGACAACAGACTACCTTCCATAATGACTAGACTACCATCCATTGGAGTAACAAAGATATCAACAACAGACTACCTTCCATAGCGACAAGGCTACAATCCATTGTAGTAACAAAAATATCGACAACAGACTACCTTCCATAATGACAAGGCTATCATCCATTGTAGTAAACAAAAACCTTGTCAATAGACTACCTTCCAAAATGACAAGGCTACCATCCGTTGGAGTAACAAAAATCTCGACAACACACTACCTTCCATAATGACAAGGCTACCATCCATTGGAGTAACAAAAATATCGACCACACACTAACTTCATTAATCACAAGGCTACCATCCCTTAGAGTTACAAAAATCTCGACAATAGACTACCTTCCATAACGACAAGGCTACAATCCATTGTAGTAACAAAAATCTCGACAACAGACTACCTTCCATAATGACAAGGCTACCATCCATTGTAGTAAACAAAAACCTCGTCAATAGACTACCTTCCAAAATGACAAGGCTACCATCCATTGGAGTAACAAAGATATTGACAACATACTACCTTCCATAATGACAAGGCTACCATCCATTGGAATAAAAAAAATATCGACAACATACTAACTTCCAGAATGACAAGGCTACCATCCCTTAGACTAACAAAAATCTCGACAACAGACTACCTTCCATAATGACAAGGCTACCATCCATTGGAGTAACAAAGATATCGACAACGTACTACCTTCAATATTGACAAGGATACCATCCATTGGAGTAACAAAAATCATGACAACAGACTACCTTCCATAATGACAAGGGTACCTTCCATTGGAATAACAAAAATCTCGACAACACACTACTTTCCTTAATGACAACGCTACCATCCAATGGAGTAACAAAAACCTCGACAACAGACTACCTTCCATAATGACTAGACTACCATCCATTGGAGTAACAAAGATATCAACAACAGACTACCTTCCATAGCGACAAGGCTACAATCCATTGTAGTAACAAAAATATCGACAACAAACTACCTTCCATAATGACAAGGCTACCATCCATTGTAGTAAACAAAAACCTTGTCAATAGACTACCTTCCAAAATGACAAGGCTACCATCCGTTGGAGTAACAAAAATCTCGACAACACACTACCTTCCATAATGACAAGGCTACCATCCATTGGAGTAACAAAAATATCGACCACACACTAACTTCATTAATCACAAGGCTACCATCCCTTAGAGTTACAAAAATCTCGACAATAGACTACCTTCCATAACGACAAGGCTACAATCCATTGTAGTAACAAAAATCTCGACAACAGACTACCTTCCATAATGACAAGGCTACCATCCATTGTAGTAAACAAAAACCTCGTCAATAGACTATCTTCCAAAATGACAAGGCTACCATCCATTGGAGTAACAAAGATATTGACAACATACTACCTTCCATAATGACAAGGCTACCATCCCTTAGAGTAACAAAAATGACGACAACACACTACCTTCCATGATGACAAGTCTACCATCCATTGGAGTAACAAAAATCTCAACAATAGACTACCTTCCATAATGACTAGGCTACCATCCATTGGATTAACAAAAATATAGACAACACACTACCTTCCATAATGAAAAGACTACGATCCAATGGAGTAACAAAAATCTCGACAACAGACTACCTTCCATAATGACTAGGCTACCAATCATTGGAGTAACAAAGATATCAACAACAGACTACCTTCCATAACGACAAGTCTACAATCCATTGTAGTAACAAAAATATCGACCACAATCTACCTTCCATAATGACAAGGCTACCATCCATTGTAGTAAACAAAAACCTTGACAATAGACTTCCTTCCAAAATGACAAGGCTACCATCCATTGGAGTAACAAAAATCTCGACAACATACTACCTTCCATAATGACAAGGCTACCATCCATTGGAATAACAAAAATATCGACAACATACTAACTTCCAGAATGACAAGGCTACCATCCCTTAGACTAACAAAAATCTCGACAACAGACTGCCTTCCATAATGACAAGGCTACCATCCATTGGAGTAACAAAGATATCGACAACATACTACCTTCAATAATGACAAGGATACCATCCATTGGAGTATCAAAAATCATGACAACAGACTACCTTCCATAATGACAAGGGTACCTTCAATTGGAATAACAAAAATCTCGACAACACACTACCTTCCTTAATGACAAGGCTACCATCCAATGGAGTAACAAAAACCTCGACAACATACTACCTTCCATAATGACTAGACTACCATCCATTGGAGTAACAAAGATATCAACAACAGACTACCTTCCATAGCGACAAGGCTACAATCCATTGTAGTAACAAAAATATCGACAACAGACTACCTTCCATAATGACAAGGCTACCATCCATTGTAGTAAACAAAAACCTTGTCAATAGACTACCTTCCAAAATGACAAGGCTACCATCCGTTGGAGTAACAAAAATCTCGACAACACACTACCTTCCATAATGACAAGGCTACCATCCATTGGAATAACAAAAATATCGACCACACACTAACTTCATTAATCACAAGGCTACCATCCCTTAGAGTTACAAAAATCTCGACAATAGACTACCTTCCATAACGACAAGGCTACAATCCATTATAGTAACAAAAATCTCGACAACAGACTACCTTCCATAATGACAAGGCTACCATCCATTGTAGTAAACAAAAACCTCGTCAATAGACTACCTTCCAAAATGACAAGGCTACCATCCATTGGAGTAACAAAGATATTGACAACATACTACCTTCCATAATGACAAGGCTACCATCCCCTAGAGTAACAAAAATGACGATAACACACTACCTTCCATAATGACAAGTCTACCATCCATTGGAGTAACAAAAATCTCAACAATAGACTACCTTCCATAATGACTAGGCTACCATCCATTGGATTAACAAAAATATAGACAACACACTACCTTCCATAATGAAAAGACTACGATCCAAAGGAGTAACAAAAATCTCGACAACAGACTACCTTCCATAATGACTAGGCTACCATCCATTGGAGTAACAAAGATATCAACAACAGACTACCTACCATAACGAAAAGTCTACAATCCATTGTAGTAACAAAAATATCGACAACAATCTACCTTCCATAATGACAAGGCTACCATCCATTGTAGTAAACAAAAACCTTGACAATAGACTACCTTCCAAAATGACAAGGCTACCATCCATTGGAGTAACAAAAATCTTGACAACATACTACCTTCCATAATGACAAGGCTACCATCCATTGGAATAACAAAAATATCGACAACATACTAACTTCCAGAATGACAAGGCTACCATCCCTTAGACTAACAAAAATCTCGACAACAGACTGCCTTCCATAATGACAAGGCTACCATCCATTGGAGTAACAAAGATATCGAAAACATACTACCTTCAATAATGACAATGATACCATCCGTTGGAGTAACAAAAATCTCGAAGATAGACTACCTTCCATAATGACTAGGCTACCATCCTTTGGAGTAACAAAGATATCGATAACAGAATACCTTCCGTAACGACAAGGCAACAATCCATTGTAGTAACAAAAATCTCGACAATAGACTACCTTCCATAATGACAAGGCTACCATCAATTGTAGTGACAAAAATCTAGACAATAGACTACCTTCCATAATGACAAAGCTACCATCCATTGGAGTAACGAGAATGTCGACAACATACTACCTTCCATAATGACAAGGCTACAATCTATTATAGTAACAAAAATCTCAACAACAGACTACCTTCCATAACGACAAGGCTACAATCCATTGTAGTAACAAAAATCTAGACAACTGACTAACTTCCATAATGACAAGGATACCATCCAATGGAGTAACAAAAACCTCGACAACAGACTACCTTCCATAATGACTAGGCTACCATCCATTGGAGTAACAAAGATATTGACAACAATCTACCTTCCATAATGACAAGGCTACCATCCATTGTAGTAAACAAAAACCTTGACAATAGACTACCTTCCAAAATGACAAGGCTACCATCCATTGGAGTAACAAAAATCTCGACAACATACTACCTTCCATAATGACAAGGCTACCATCCATTGGAATAAAAAAAATATCGACAACATACTAACTTCCAGAATGACAAGGCTACCATCCCTTAGACTAACAAAAATCTCGACAACAGACTACCTTCCATAATGACAAGGCTACCATCCATTGTAGTAACAAAGATATCGACAACATACTACCTTTAATAATGACAAGGATACCATCCATTGGAGTAACAAAAATCATGACAACAGACTACCTTCCATAATGAAAAGGGTACCTTCCGTTGGAATAACAAAAATCTCGACAACACACTACCTTCCTTAATGACAAGGCTACCATCCAATGGAGTAACAAAAACCTCGACAACAGACTACCTTCCATAATGACTAGACTACCATCCATTGGAGTAACAAAGATATCAACAGCAGACTACCTTCCATAGCGACAAGGCTACAATCCATTGTAGTAACAAAAATATCGAGAACAGACTACCTTCCATAATGACAAGGCTACCATCCATTGTAGTAAATAAAAACCTTGTCAATAGACTACCTTCCAAAATGACAAGGCTACCATCCGTTGGAGTAACAAAAATCTCGACAACACACTACCTTCCATAATGACAAGGCTACCATCCATTGCAATAACAAAAATATCGACCACACACTAACTTCATTAATCACAAGGCTACCATCCCTTAGAGTTACAAAAATCTCGACAATAGACTACCTTCCATAACGACAAGGCTACAATCCATTGTAGTAACAAAAATCTCGACAACAGACTACCTTCCATAATGACAAGGCTACCATCCATTGTAGTAAACAAAAACCTCGTCAATAGACTACCTTCCAAAATGACAAGGCTACCATCCATTGGAGTAACAAAGATATTGACAACATACTACCTTCCATAATGACAAGGCTACCATCCCTTAGAGTAACAAAAATGACGACAACACACTACCTTCCATAATGACAAGTCTACCATCCATTGGAGTAACAAAAATCTCAACAATAGACTACCTTCCATAATGACTAGGCTACCATCCATTGGATTAACAAAAATATAGACAACACACTACCTTCCATAATGAAAAGACTACGATCCAATGGAGTAACAAAAATCTCGACAACAGACTACCTTCCATAATGACTAGGATACCATCCATTGGAGTAACAAAGATATCAACAACAGACTACCTTCCATAACGACAAGGCTACCATCCATTGGAGTTACAAAAATCTCGACAACATACTACCTTCCATAATGACAAGGCTACCATCCATTGGAATAACAAAAATATCGACAACATACTAACTTCCAGAATGACAAGGCTACCATCCCTTAGACTAACAAAAATCTCGACAACAGACTGCCTTCCATAATGACAAGGCTACCATCCATTGGAGTAACAAAGATATCGACAACATACTACCTTCAATAATGACAAGGATACCATCCATTGGAGTAACAAAAATCATGACAACAGACTACCTTCCATAATGACAAGGGTACCTTCCATTGGAATAACAAAAATCTCGACAACACACTACCTTCCTTAATGACAAGGCTACCATCTAATGGAGTAACAAAAACATCGACAACAGACTACCTTCCATAATGACTAGACTACCATCCATTGGAGTAACAAAGATATCAACAACAGACTACCTTCCATAGCGACAAGGCTACAATCCATTGTAGTAACAAAAATATCGACAACAGACTACCTTCCATAATGACAAGGCTACCATCCATTGTAGTAAACAAAAACCTTGTCAATAGACTACCTTCCAAAATGACAAGGCTACCATCCATTGGAGTAACAAAGATATCGACAACATACTACCTTCAATAATGACAAGGATACCATCCGTTGGAGTAACAAAAATCTCGAAGATAGACTACCTTCCATAATGACTAGGCTACCATCCTTTGGAGTAACAAAGATATCGATAACAAAATACCTTCCGTAACGACAAGGCTACAATCCATTGTAGTAACAAAAATCTCGACAATAGACTACCTTCCATAATGACAAGGCTACCATCAATTGTAGTGACAAAAATCTAGACAATAGACTACCTTCCATAATGACAAAGCTACCATCCATTGGAGTAACGAGAATGTCGACAACATACTACCTTCCATAATGACAAGGCTACAATCTATTATAGTAACAAAAATCTCAACAACAGACTACCTTCCATAACGACAAGGCTACAATCCATTGTAGTAACAAAAATCTAGACAACTGACTAACTTCCATAATGACAAGGATACCATCCAATGGAGTAACAAAAACCTCGACAACAGACTACCTTCAATAATGACTAGGCTACCATCCATTGGAGTAACAAAGATATCCACAACAATCTACCTTCCATAATGACAAGGCTACCATCCATTGTAGTAAACAAAAACCTTGACAATAGACTACCTTCCAAAATGACAAGGCTACCATCCATTGGAGTAACAAAAATCTCGACAACATACTACCTTCCATAATGACAAGGCTACCATCCATTGGAATAAAAAAAATATCGACAACATACTAACTTCCAGAATGACAAGGCTACCATCCCTTAGACTAACAAAAATCTCGACCACAGACTACCTTCCATAATGACAAGGCTACCAACCATTGGAGTAACAAAGATATCGACAACATACTACCTTCAATAATGACAAGGATACCATCCATTGGAGTAACAAAAATCATGACAACAGACTACCTTCCATAATGAAAAGGGTACCTTCCATTGGAATAACAAAAATCTCGACAACACACTACCTTCCTTAATGACAAGGCTACCATCCAATGGAGTAACAAAAACCTCGACAACAAACTACCTTCCATAATGACTAGACTACCATCCATTGGAGTAACAAAGATATCAACAACAGACTACCTTCCATAGCGACAAGGCTACAATCCATTGTAGTAACAAAAATATCGACAACAGACTACCTTCCATAATGACAAGGCTACCATCCATTGTAGTAAATAAAAACCTTGTCAATAGACTACCTTCCAAAATGACAAGGCTACCATCCGTTGGAGTAGCAAAAATCTCGACAACACACTACCTTCCATAATGACAAGGCTACCATCCATTGGAATAACAAAAATATCGACCACACACTAACTTCATTAATCACAAGGCTACCATCCCTTAGAGTTACAAAAATCTCGAAAATAGACTACCTTCCATAACGACAAGGCTACAATCCATTGTAGTAACAAAAATCTCGACAACAGACTACCTTCCATAATGACAAGGCTACCATCCATTGTAGTACACAAAAACCTCGTCAATAGACTACCTTCCAAAATGACAAGGCTACCATCCATTGGAGTAACAAAGATATTGACAACATACTACCTTCCATAATGACAAGGCTACCATCCCTTAGAGTAACAAAAATGACGACAACACACTACCTTCCATAATGACAAGTCTACCATCCATTGGAGTAACAAAAATCTCAACAATAGACTACCTTCCATAATGACTAGGCTACCATCCATTGGATTAACAAAAATATAGAGAACACACTACCTTCCATAATGAAAAGACTACGATCCAATGGAGTAACAAAAATCTCGACAACAGACTACCTTCCATAATGACTAGGCTACCATCCATTGGAGTAACAAAGATATCAACAACAGACTACCTTCCATAACGTCAAGTCTACAATCCATTGTAGTAACAAAAATATCGACAACAATCTACCTTCCATAATGAAAAGGCTACCATCCATTGTAGTAAACAAAAACCTTGACAATAGACTTCCTTCCAAAATGACAAGGCTACCATCCATTGGAGTAACAAAAATCTCGACAACATACTACCTTCCATAATGACAAGGCTACCATCCATTGGCATAACAAAAATATCGACAACATACTAACTTCCAGAATGACAAGGCTACCATCCCTTAGACTAACAAAAATCTCGACAACAGACTGCCTTCCATAATGACAAGGCTACCATCCATTGGAGTAACAAAGATATCGACAACATACTACCTTCAATAATGACAAGGATACCATCCATTGGAGTAACAAAAATCATGACAACAGACTACCTTCCATAATGACAAGGGTACCTTCCATTGGAATAACAAAAATCTCGACAACACACTACCTTCCTTAATGACAAGGCTACCATCTAATGGAGTAACAAAAACGTCGACAACAGACTACCTTCCATAATGACTAGACTACCATCCATTGGAGTAACAAAGATATCAACAACAGACTACCTTCCATAGCGACAAGGCTACAATCCATTATAGTAACAAAAATATCGACAACAGACTACCTTCCATAATGACAAGGCTACCATCCATTGTAGTAAACAAAAACCTCGTCAATATACTACCTTCCAAAATGACAAGGCTACCATCCGTTGGAGTAAAAAAAATCTCGACAACACACTACCTTCCATAATGACAAGGCTACCATCCCTTAGAGTAACAAAAATGACGACAACACACTAACTTCATTAATCACAAGGCTACCATCCCTTAGAGTTACAAAAATCTCGACAATAGACTACCTTCCATAATGACAAGTCTACCATCCATTCGAGTAACAAAAATCTCAACAATAGACTACCTACCATAATGACAAGGATACCATCATTGGTGTAACCAAAATATCCACAAGAGACTACCTTCCATAATGACAAGGCTACAATCCATTGGAGTATACAAAATCTTGACAACAAACTACCTTCCATAATGACAAGGCTACCATCCATTGGAGTAACTAAAATCTCGACAATAGACTACCTTCCAAAATGACTAGGCTACCACCCATTGGAGAAACAAAGATATCGACAACAAACTACCTTCCATAAAGACAAGGCTACAATCCATTGTAGTAACAAAAATCTCGACAACAGACTACCTTCCATAATGACAAGACCATCATCCATTATAGTAACAAAAATCTCGACAATAGACTACCTTCCATAATGATAAGGCTACCATCCATTAGAGTAACAAAAATCTCGACAACAGACTAGCATCCATAATGACAAGGCTACCATCCATTGGAATAACAAAAATATCGATAACACACTACGTTCCATAATGACAAGGCTACCATCCCTTAGAGTAACAAAAATCACGACAACAGACTACCTTCCATAATGACTAGGCTACCATCCATTGAAGTAACAAAGATATCGACAACAGACTACCTTCCATAACGACAAGGCTAAAATCCCTTAGAGTAACAAAAATCATGACAAGACACTACCTTCCATAATGACAAGTCTCCCATCCATTGGAGTAACAAAAATCTCAACAGTAGACTACCTTCCATAATGACAAGGCTACCATCCATTGGAATAACAAAAATATCGACAACACACAACCTTCCCTAATAACTAGGCTACCATCCATTGGAATAACAAAAATATCGACAACACACTACCTTCCATAATGACAAGGCTACCATCCAATGGAGTAACAAAAATCTCAACAACAGACTACCTTCCATAATGACTAGGCTACCATCCATTGGAATAACAAAAATCTCGACAACAGACTACGTTCCATAATGACAAGGCTATTATCCATTGGAGTAAAAAAAATCTCGACAATAAACTACCTTCCATGATGAAAAGGCTACCATCCATTAGAGTAACAAAGATATCGACAACATACTACCTTCCATAATTACAAGGCTACCATTCCTTAGAGTAACAAAAATGACGACAACACACTACCTTCCATAATGACAAGACTACCATCCATTCGAGTCACAAAAATCTCAACAATAGACTAGCTTCAATAATGACAAGGGTACCATCATTGGTGTCACCAAAATATCCACAAGAGACTACCTTCCATAATGACAAGGTTAAAATCCATTGGAGTATACAAAATCTCGACAACAGACTACCTTCCATAATGACAAGGCTACCATCCATTAGAGTAACTAAAATCTCAACAATAGTCTAGCTTCAATAATGACTAGGCTACCATCCATTGGAGAAACAAAGATATCGACGACAGACTACCTTTCATAACGACAAGGCTAAAATCCATTGTAGTAACAAAAATCTCGACAACAGACTAGCTTCCATAATGACAAGACTACCATCCATTGTAGTAACAAAAATCTCGACAATAGACTACCTTCCATAATGACAAGGCTACCATCCATTAATGTAACAAAAATCTCGACAACAAACTACCTTCCATAATGAAAAGGCTACCATCCATTGGAATAACAAAAATATCGACAACACACTACCTTCCATAATGACAAGGCTACCATCCCTTAGAGTAACAAAAATATCGACAACAGACTACCTTCCATAATGACAAGGCTACCATCCATTGGAGTAACAAAGATATCGATAACATACTACCTTCCATAATGACAACGCTACCATCCCTTAGAGTAAGAAAAATCACGACAACACACTACCTTCCATATTGACAAATCTACCATCCATTGAAGTAACAAAAATCTCAACAATAGAATTCCTTCCATAATTACAAGGCTACCATTGATTGGAATAACAAAAATATCGACAACACACTACCTTCCATAATGACTAGGCTACCATCCATTAGAATAACAAAAATATCGACAACACACTTCCTTCCATAATGACAAGGCTACCATCCAATGGAGTAATAAAAATCTCGACAACAGACTACCTTCCATAATGACTAGGCAACCACCCATTAGTGTAACAAAGATATCGACAACAGACTACCTTCCATAACGACAAGGTTATTATCTCTTAGAGTAACAAAAATCTCGACAACAGACTACCTTCCATAATGACAAGCCTACCATCCATTGGAATAACAATACTATCGACAATACACTACCTTACATAATGACAAGGCTACCATCCAATGGAGTAACAAAAATCTCGACAACAGACTACCTTCCATATTGACTACGTTACAGTCTATTAGAATGACAAATATCTCGACAATAGACTAATTTCCATAATAACAAGGCTACCATCCCTTAGAATAACAAAAATCACGACAACACACTACCTTCCATAATGATAAGTCTACCATCCATTCGAGTAACAAAAATCTCAACAATAGACTACCTTCCATAATGACAAGGGTACCATCATTGGTGTCACAAAAATATCCACAAGAGACTACCTTCCATAATGACAAGGCTACAATCCATTGGAGTATACAAAATCTCGACAACAGACTACCTTCCATAATGACAAGGCTACCATCCATTGGAGTAACTAAAATCTCGATAACAATCTACCTTCCATAATGACTAGGCTACCACCCATTGGAGAAACAAAGATATCGACAACAGACTACCTTCCATAACGACAAGGCTACAGGTCATTATAGTAACAAAAATCTCGACAATAGACTACCTTTCATAATGACAAGGCTACCATCCATTAGAGTAACAAAAATCTCGACAACAGACTACCATCCATAATGACAAGGCTAGCATCCATTGGAATATCAAAAATATCGATAACACACTATGTTCCATAATGACAAGGCTACCATCCCTTAGAGTAACAAAAATCTCGACAACAGACTACCTTCCATAATGACTAGGCTACCATCCATAGGAGAAACAAAGATATCGACAAAAGACTACCTTTCATAACGACAAGGCTAAAATCCATTGTAGTAACAAAAATCTCGACAACACACTACCTTCCATAATGACAAGACTACCATCCATTGTAGTAAAAAAAATCTCGACAATAGACTACCTTCCATAATGACAAGGCTACCATCCATTAATGTAACAAAAATCTCGACAACAGACTACCTTCCATAATGACAAGGCTACCATCCATTGGAATAACAAAAATATCGATAACACACTACCTTCCATAATTACAAGGCTACCATCCCCTAGAGTAACAAAAATCACGACAACAGACTACCTTCCATAATGACTAGGCTACCATCCATTGAAGTAACAAAGATATCGACAACAGACTACCTTCCATAACGACAAGGCTAAAATCCCTTAGAGTAACAAAAATCATGACAAGACACTACCTTCCATAATGACAAGTCTCCCATCCATTGGAGTAACAAAAATCTCAACAGTAGACTACCTTCCATAATGACAAGGCTACCATCCATTGGAATAACAAAAATATCGACAACACACAACCTTCCCTAATAACTAGGCTACCATCCATTGGAATAACAAAAATATCGACAACACACTACCTTCCATAATGACAAGGCTACCATCCAATGGAGTAACAAAAATCTCAACAACAGACTACCTTCCATAATGACTAGGCTACCATCCATTGGAATAACAAAAATCTCGACAACAGACTACGTTCCATAATGACAAGGCTATTATCCATTGGAGTAAAAAAAATCTCGACAATAAACTACCTTCCATGATGAAAAGGCTACCATCCATTAGAGTAACAAAGATATCGACAACATACTACCTTCCATAATTACAAGGCTACCATTCCTTAGAGTAACAAAAATGACGACAACACACTACCTTCCATAATGACAAGACTACCATCCATTCGAGTCACAAAAATCTCAACAATAGACTAGCTTCAATAATGACAAGGGTACCATCATTGGTGTCACCAAAATATCCACAAGAGACTACCTTCCATAATGACAAGGTTAAAATCCATTGGAGTATACAAAATCTCGACAACAGACTACCTTCCATAATGACAAGGCTACCATCCATTAGAGTAACTAAAATCTCAACAATAGTCTAGCTTCAATAATGACTAGGCTACCATCCATTGGAGAAACAAAGATATCGACGACAAACTACCTTTCATAACGACAAGGCTAAAATCCATTGTAGTAACAAAAATCTCGACAACAGACTAGCTTCCATAATGACAAGACTACCATCCATTAATGTAACAAAAATCTCGACAACAAACTACCTTCCATAATGAAAAGGCTACCATCCATTGGAATAACAAAAATATCGACAACACACTACCTTCCATAATGACAAGGCTACCATCCCTTAGAGTAACAAAAATATCGACAACAGACTACCTTCCATAATGACATGGCTACCATCCATTGGAGTAACAAAGATATCGATAACATACTACCTTCCATAATGACAACGCTACCATCCCTTAGAGTAAGAAAAATCACGACAACACACTACCTTCCATATTGACAAATCTACCATCCATTGAAGTAACAAAAATCTCAACAATAGAATTCCTTCCATAATTACAAGGCTACCATTGATTGGAATAACAAAAATATCGACAACACACTACCTTCCATAATGACTAGGCTACCATCCATTAGAATAACAAAAATATCGACAACACACTTCCTTCCATAATGACAAGGCTACCATCCAATGGAGTAATAAAAATCTCGACAACAGACTACCTTCCATAATGACTAGGCAACCACCCATTAGTGTAACAAAGATATCGACAACAGACTACCTTCCATAACGACAAGGTTATTATCTCTTAGAGTAACAAAAATCTCGACAACAGACTACCTTCCATAATGACAAGGCTACCATCCATTGGAATAACAATACTATCGACAATACACTACCTTACATAATGACAAGGCTACCATCCAATGGAGTAACAAAAATCTCGACAACAGACTACCTTCCATATTGACTACGTTACAGTCTATTAGAATGACAAATATCTCGACAATAGACTAATTTCCATAATGACAAGGCTACCATCCCTTAGAATAACAAAAATCACGACAACACACTACCTTCCATAATGAAAAGGCTACCATCCATTGGAATAACAAAAATATCGACAACACACTACCTTCCATAATGACAAGGCTACCATCCCTTAGAGTAACAAAAATCTCGACAACAGACTACCTTCCATAATGACAAGGCTACCATCCATTGGAGTAACAAAGATATCGATAACATACTACCTTCCATAATGACAATGCTACCATCCCTTAGAGTAAGAAAAATCACGACAACACACTACCTTCCATATTGACAAATCTACCATCCATTGAAGTAACAAAAATCTCAACAATAGAATTCCTTCCATAATTACAAGGCTACCATTGATTGGAATAACAAAAATATCGACAACACACTACCTTCCATAATGACTAGGCTACCATCCATTAGAATAAAAAAAATATCGACAACACACTTCCTTCCATAATGACAAGGCTACCATCCAATGGAGTAATAAAAATCTCGACAACAGACTACCTTCCATAATGACTAGGCAACCACCCATTAGTGTAACAAAGATATCGACAACAAACTACCTTCCATAACGACAAGGTTATTATCTCTTAGAGTAACAAAAATCTCGACAACAGACTACCTTCCATAATGACAAGCCTACCATCCATTGGAATAACAATACTATCGACAATACACTACCTTACATAATGACAAGGCTACCATCCAATGGAGTAACAAAAATCTCGACAACAGACTACCTTCCATATTGACTACGTTACAGTCTATTAGAATGACAAATATCTCGACAATAGACTAATTTCCATAATAACAAGGCTACCATCCCTTAGAATAACAAAAATCACGACAACACACTACCTTCCATAATGATAAGTCTACCATCCATTCGAGTAACAAAAATCTCAACAATAGACTACCTTCCATAATGACAAGGGTACCATCATTGGTGTCACAAAAATATCCACAAGAGACTACCTTCCATAATGACAAGGCTACAATCCATTGGAGTATACAAAATCTCGACAACAGACTACCTTCCATAATGACAAGGCTACCATCCATTGGAGTAACTAAAATCTCGATAACAATCTACCTTCCATAATGACTAGGCTACCACCCATTGGAGAAACAAAGATATCGACAACAGACTACCTTCCATAACGACAAGGCTACAGGTCATTATAGTAACAAAAATCTCGACAATAGACTACCTTTCATAATGACAAGGCTACCATCCATTAGAGTAACAAAAATCTCGACAACAGACTACCATCCATAATGACAAGGCTAGCATCCATTGGAATATCAAAAATATCGATAACACACTATGTTCCATAATGACAAGGCTACCATCCCTTAGAGTAACAAAAATCTCGACAACAGACTACCTTCCATAATGACTAGGCTACCATCCATTGGAGAAACAAAGATATCGACAACAGACTACCTTTCATAACGACAAGGCTAAAATCCATTGTAGTAACAAAAATCTCGACAACACACTACCTTCCATAATGACAAGACTACCATCCATTGTAGTAACAAAAATCTCGACAATAGACTACCTTCCATAATGACAAGGCTACCATCCATTAATGTAACAAAAATCTCGACAACAGACTACCTTCCATAATGACAAGGCTACCATCCATTGGAATAACAAAAATATCGATAACACACTACCTTCCATAATGACAAGGCTACTATCCCTTAGAGTAACAAAAATCTCGACAACAGACTACCTTCCATAATGACAAGGCTACCTTCCATTGGAGTAACAAAGATATCGACAACATACTACCTTCCATAATGACAAGGCTACCATCCCTTAGTGTAAGAAAAATCACGACAACATACTACCTTCTATATTGACGAGTCTACCATCCATTGGAGTAACAAAAACCTCAACAATAGACTACCTTCCATAATTACAAGGCTACCATCGATTGGAATAGCAAAAATATCGACAACACACTACCTTCCATCATGACTAGGCTACCATCCATTGGAATAACAAAAATATCGACAACACACTACCTTCCATAATGACAAGGCTATTATCCAATGGAGTAATAAAAATCTCGACAACAGACTACCTTCCATAATGACTAGGCTACCACCCATTAGTGTAACAAAGATATCGACAATAGACTACCTTCCATAACAACAAGTTTATTATCCCTTATAGTAACAAAAATCTCGACAACAGACTACCTTCCATAATGACAAGGCTACCATCCATTGGAATAACAATACTAATGACAATACACTACCTTACATAATGACAAGGCTACCATCCAATGGAGTAACCAAAATCTCGAAAACAGACTACCTTCCATATTGACTAGGCTACAGTCTATTAGAATGAAAAAAATCTCGACAACAGACTAAGTTCCATAATGACAAGGCTACCATCCCTTAGAGTAACAAAAATCACAACAACACACTACCTTCCATAATGATAAGTCTACCAACCATTCGAGTAACAAAAATCTCAACAATAGACTACCTTCCATAATGACAAGGGTACCATCATTGGTGTCACCAAAATATCCAGAAGAGACTACCTTCCATAATGACAAGGCTACAATCCATTAGAGTATACAAAATCTCGACAACAAACTACCTTCCATAATGACAAGGCTACCATCCAGTGGAGTAACTAAAATCTCGATAATAATCTACCTTCCATAATGACTAGGCTACCACCCATTGGAGAACCAAAGATATCGACAACAGACTACCTTCCATAACGACAAGGCTACAATCCATTATAGTAACAAAAATCTCGACAATAGACTACCTTTCATAATGACAAGGCTACCATCCATTAGAGTAACAAAAATCTCGTCAACAGACTACCATCCATAATGACAAGGCTACCATCCATTGGAATATCAAAAATATCGATAATACACTACGTTCCATAATGATAAGGCTACCATCCCTTAGAGTAACAAAAATCTCGACAACAGACTACCTTCCATAATGACTAGGCTACCATCCATTGGAGAAACAAAGATATCGACAACAGACTACCTTTCATAACGACAAGGCTAAAATCCATTGTATTAACAAAAATCTCGACAACAGACTACCTTCCATAATGACAAGACTACCATCCATTGTAGTAACAAAAATCTCGACAATAGACTACCTTCCATAATGACAAGGCTACCATCCATTAATGTAAAAAAAATCTCGACAACAGACTACCTTCCATAATGACAAGGCTACCATCCATTGGAATAACAAAAATATCGACAACACACTACCTTCCATAATGAGAAGGCTACTATCCCTTAGAGTAACAAAAATCTCGACAACAGACTACCTTCCATAATGACAAGGCTACCTTCCATTGGAGTAACAAAGATATCGACAACATACTACCTTCCATAATGACAAGGCTACCATCCCTTAGTGTAAGAAAAATCAAGACAACACACTACCTTCCATATTGACAAGTCTACCATCCATTGCAGTAACAAAAACCTCAACAATAGACTACCTTCCATAATTACAAGGCTACCATCGATTGGAATAACAAAAATATCGACAACACACTACCTTCCATAATGACTAGGCTACCATCCATTGGAATAACAAAAATATCGACAACACACTACCTTCCATAATGACAAGGCTACCATCCAATGGAGTAATAAAAATCTCGACAACAGACTACCTTCCATAATGACTAGGCTACCACCCATTAGTGTAACAAAGATATCGACAACAGACTACCTTCCATAACAACAAGGTTATTATCCCTTATAGTAAGAAAAATCTCGACAACAGACTACCTTCCATAATGACAAGGCTACCATCCATTGGAATAACAATACTATTGACAATACACTACCTTACATAATGACAAGGCTACCATCCAATGGAGTAACCAAAATCTCGAAAACAGACTACCTTCCATATTGACTAGGCTACAGTCTATTAGAATGACAAAAATCTCGACAACAGACTAAGTTCCATAATGACAAGGCTACCATCCCTTAGAGTAACAAAAATCACAACAACACACTACCTTCCATAATGATAAGTCTACCATCCATTCGAGTAACAAAAATCTCAACAATAGACTACCTTCCATAATGACAAGGGTACCATCATTGGTGTCACCAAAATATCCATAAGAGACTACCTTCCATAATGACAAGGCTACAATCCATTGGAGTATACAAAATCTCGACAACAGACTACCTTCCATAATGAAAAGGCTACCATCCATTGGAGTAACTAAAATCTCGATAATAATCTACCTTCCATAATGACTAAGCTACCACCCATTGGAGAAACAAAGATATCGACAACAGACTACCTTCCATAACGACAAGGCTACAATCCATTATAGTAACAAAAATATCGACAATAGACTACCTTTCATAATGACAAGGCTACCATCCATTAGAGTAACAAAAATCTCGACAACAGACTACCATCCATAATGACAAGGCTACCATCCATTGGAATATCAAAAATATCGATAACACACTACGTTCCATAAAGACAAGGCTACCATCCCGTAGAGTAACAAAAATCTCGACAACAGACTACCTTCCATAATGACTAGGCTACCATCCATTGGAGTAACAAAGATATCGACAACAGACTACCTTCCATAACGACAAGGCTTAAATCCCTTAGAGTAACAAAAATCACGACAACACACTACCTTCCATAATGAAAAGTCTACCATCCATTGGAGTAACAAAAATCTCAACAGTAGACTACCTTCCATAATGACAAGGCTACCATCCATTGGAATAACAAAAATATCGACAACACACTACCTTCCATATTGACTAGGCTACCATCCATTGGAATAACAAAAATATCAAAAACACACTACCTTCCATAATGATAAGGCTACCATCTAATGGAGTGACAAAAATCTCGACAATAGACTACCTTCCATAATGTCAAGGCTACCATACATTAGAGTAACAAAGATATTGACAACAAACTACCTTCCATAACGACAAGGCTACCATCCCTTAGAGTAACAAAAATCTCGACAAAAGACTACCTTCCATAATGACTAGGCTACCATCCATTGGAGTAACAAAGATATAGACAACACACTACCTTCCTTAATGATAAGCCTACCATCCAATTGAGTAACAAAAATATCGACAACAAACTACCTTCCATAATGACAAGGCTACAATCTATTATAGTAACAAAAATATCGACAATAGACTACCTTTCATAATTACAAGGATACCATCCATTGGAATAACAAAAATCTCGACAAAAGACGACGTTCCATAATGACAAAGCTATCATCCATTGGAGTAACAAAAATCTCAAGAATAGACTACCTTCCATAATGACAAGAATACAATCCATTTGAGTAACAAAAATCTAGACAACAGTCTAGCTTCCATAATGACTAGGCTACCATCCATTGGAGAAACAAAGATATCGACAACAGACTACCTTTCATAACGACAAGGCTAAAATCCATTGTAGTAACAAAAATCTCGACAATTGACTACCTTCCATAATGACAAGGCTACCATCCATTAGAGTAACAAATATCTCGACAACAGACTACTTTCCATAATGACAAGGCTACCATCCATTGGAGTAACAAAAATATCGACAACACACTACCTTCCATAATGACAAGGCTACCATCCATTAGTGTAACAAAGATATCGAAAACAGACTACCTTCCATAATTACTAGGCTACCATCCATTGGAGTTACAAAAATCTCGACAACAGACTACCTTCCATAATGACAAGGCTACCATCCAATGGAATAACAATACTATCGACAATACACTACCTTACATAATGACAAGGCTACCATCCAATGGAGTAACAAAAATCTCGACAACAGACTACCTTCCATATTGACTAAGCTACCATCTATTGGAATGACAAAAATCTCGACACCAGACTAAGTTCCATAATTACAAGGCTACCATCCCTTAGAGTAACAAAAATCTCGACAACAGACTACCTTCCATAATGAAAATGTTACCATCCATTGGAGTAACAAAGATATCGACAATATACTACCTTCCATAATGACAAGGCTACCATCCCTTAGAGTAACAAAAATCACGACAACACACTACCTTCCATAATGACAAGTCTACCATCCATTTGAGTAACAAAAATCTCAACAATAGACTACCTTCCATAATGACAAGGGTACCATCATTGGTGTCACCAAAATATCCAGAAGAGACTACTTTCCATAATGACAAGACTACCATCCATTGTAGTAACAAAAATCTCGACAATAGACTACCTTCCATAATGACAAGGCTACCGTCCATTGGAGTAACAAAAATCTCGACAACAGACTACCTTCCATAATGAAAAGGCTACCATCCATTAAAATAACAAAAATATCAATAACACACTACCTTCAGTAATTACAATGCTACCATCCCTTAGAGTAACAAAAATATCGACAACAGACTACCTTCCATAACAACAAGGTTATTATCCCTTATAGTAAGAAAAATCTCGACAACAGACTACCTTCCATAATGACAAGGCTACCATCCATTGGAATAACAATACTATTGACAATACACTACCTTACATAATGACAAGGCTACCATCCAATGGAGTAACCAAAATCTCGAAAACAGACTACCTTCCATATTGACTAGGCTACAGTCTATTAGAATGACAAAAATCTCGACAACAGACTAAGTTCCATAATGACAAGGCTACCATCCCTTAGAGTAACAAAAATCACAACAACACACTACCTTCCATAATGATAAGTCTACCATCCATTCGAGTAACAAAAATCTCAACAATAGACTACCTTCCATAATGACAAGGGTACCATCATTGGTGTCACCAAAATATCCATAAGAGACTACCTTCCATAATGACAAGGCTACAATCCATTGGAGTATACAAAATCTCGACAACAGACTACCTTCCATAATGAAAAGGCTACCATCCATTGGAGTAACTAAAATCTCGATAATAATCTACCTTCCATAATGACTAAGCTACCACCCATTGGAGAAACAAAGATATCGACAACAGACTACCTTCCATAACGACAAGGCTACAATCCATTATAGTAACAAAAATATCGACAATAGACTACCTTTCATAATGACAAGGCTACCATCCATTAGAGTAACAAAAATCTCGACAACAGACTACCATCCATAATGACAAGGCTACCATCCATTGGAATATCAAAAATATCGATAACACACTACGTTCCATAAAGACAAGGCTACCATCCCGTAGAGTAACAAAAATCTCGACAACAGACTACCTTCCATAATGACTAGGCTACCATCCATTGGAGTAACAAAGATATCGACAACAGACTACCTTCCATAACGACAAGGCTTAAATCCCTTAGAGTAACAAAAATCACGACAACACACTACCTTCCATAATGAAAAGTCTACCATCCATTGGAGTAACAAAAATCTCAACAGTAGACTACCTTCCATAATGACAAGGCTACCATCCATTGGAATAACAAAAATATCGACAACACACTACCTTCCATATTGACTAGGCTACCATCCATTGGAATAACAAAAATATCGAAAACACACTACCTTCCATAATGATAAGGCTACCATCTAATGGAGTGACAAAAATCTCGACAATAGACTACCTTCCATAATGTCAAGGCTACCATACATTAGAGTAACAAAGATATTAACAACAAACTACCTTCCATAACGACAAGGCTACCATCCCTTAGAGTAACAAAAATCTCGACAAAAGACTACCTTCCATAATGACTAGGCTACCATCCATTGGAGTAACAAAGATATAGACAACACACTACCTTCCTTAATGATAAGCCTACCATCCAATTGAGTAACAAAAATATCGACAACAAACTACCTTCCATAATGACAAGGCTACAATCTATTATAGTAACAAAAATATCGACAATAGACTACCTTTCATAATTACAAGGATACCATCCATTGGAATAACAAAAATCTCGACAAAAGACGACGTTCCATAATGACAAAGCTATCATCCATTGGAGTAACAAAAATCTCAAGAATAGACTACCTTCCATAATGACAAGAATACAATCCATTTGAGTAACAAAAATCTAGACAACAGTCTAGCTTCCATAATGACTAGGCTACCATCCATTGGAGAAACAAAGATATCGACAACAGACTACCTTTCATAACGACAAGGCTAAAATCCATTGTAGTAACAAAAATCTCGACAATTGACTACCTTCCATAATGACAAGGCTACCATCCATTAGAGTAACAAATATCTCGACAACAGACTACTTTCCATAATGACAAGGCTACCATCCATTGGAGTAACAAAAATATCGACAACACACTACCTTCCATAATGACAAGGCTACCATCCATTAGTGTAACAAAGATATCGAAAACAGACTACCTTCCATAATTACTAGGCTACCATCCATTGGAGTTACAAAAATCTCGACAACAGACTACCTTCCATAATGACAAGGCTACCATCCAATGGAATAACAATACTATCGACAATACACTACCTTACATAATGACAAGGCTACCATCCAATGGAGTAACAAAAATCTCGACAACAGACTACCTTCCATATTGACTAAGCTACCATCTATTGGAATGACAAAAATCTCGACACCAGACTAAGTTCCATAATTACAAGGCTACCATCCCTTAGAGTAACAAAAATCTCGACAACAGACTACCTTCCATAATGAAAATGTTACCATCCATTGGAGTAACAAAGATATCGACAATATACTACCTTCCATAATGACAAGGCTACCATCCCTTAGAGTAACAAAAATCACGACAACACACTACCTTCCATAATGACAAGTCTACCATCCATTTGAGTAACAAAAATCTCAACAATAGACTACCTTCCATAATGACAAGGGTACCATCATTGGTGTCACCAAAATATCCAGAAGAGACTACTTTCCATAATGACAAGACTACCATCCATTGTAGTAACAAAAATCTCGACAATAGACTACCTTCCATAATGACAAGGCTACCGTCCATTGGAGTAACAAAAATCTCGACAACAGACTACCTTCCATAATGAAAAGGCTACCATCCATTAAAATAACAAAAATATCAATAACACACTACCTTCAGTAATTACAATGCTACCATCCCTTAGAGTAACAAAAATATCGACAACAGACTACCTTCCATAATGATAAGGCTACAGTCCATTAAGGTAACAAAGATATCGACAACATATTACCTTCCAAAATGACAAGGCTACCATCCCTTAGAGTAACAAAAATCACGACAACACAGTACCTTCAATAATGACAAGTCTACCAGCCATTGGAGTAAGAAAAATCTCATCAATAGACTACCTTCCATAATGACAAGGCTACCATCCATTAGAATAACAAAAATATCGACAACACACTACCTTCCATAATGTCTAGGCTACCATCCATTGGAATAACAAAAATATCGACAACACACTACCTTCTATAATCACAAGGCTACCATCAAATGGAGTAACAAAAATCTCGACAACAGACTACCTTCCATAATGACTAGGCTACCATCCATTAGTGTAACAAAGATATCGGCAACATACTACCTTCCATAACGACAAGGCTACCATCTCTTAGAGTAACAAAAATCTCGACAATAGACTACCTTCAATAATGACAAGGCTACGATCCATCGAAATAACAAAACTGTCTACAACACACTACCTTCTATAATGACAAGGCTACCATCCAATGGAGTAACAAAAATCTCGACAATAGACTACCTTCCATATTGACTAGACTACCATCTATTGGAATGACAAAAATATCGACAACACACTACCTTCCATAATGACTAGGCTACCATCCATTGGAATAACAAAAATAATGACAACATACTACCTTCCATAATGACAAGACTACCATCCAATGGAGTAATAAAAATCTCGACAACATACTACCTTCCATAATGACTAGGATACCATCCATTAGTGTAACAAAGATATCGACAACAGACTACCTTCCATAACGACAAGGTTACCATCCCTTAGAGTTACAAAAATCTAGACAACAGACTACCTTCCATAACGACAAGGCAACCATCCATTGGAATAACAATACTATCGACAATACACTACCTTACATAATGACAAGGCTACCATCCAATGGAGTAACAAAAATTTCGACAACAGACTACCTTCCATATTGGCTAGGCTACCATCTATTGGAATGACAAAGATATTGACAACAGACTAAGTTCCATAATGACAAGGCTACCATCCCTTAGAGTAACAAAAATCTCGACAACAGACTACCTTCCATAATGACAAGTCTACCCTCCATTCGATTAACAAAAATCTCAACAATAGACTACCTTCCATAATGACAAGGGTACCATCATTGGTGTCACCAAAATATCCACAAGAGACTACCTTCCATAATGACAAGGCTACAATCCATTGGAGTATACAAAATCTCGACAACAGACTACCTTCCATAATGACAAGGCTACCATCCATTGAAGTAACTAAAATCTCGATAACAGTCTACCTTCCATAATGACTAGGCTACCATCCATTGGAGAAACAAAGATATCGACAAGAGACTACCTTCCATAATGAAAAGGCTACCATCCATTAGAATAACCAAAATATCGACAACACACTACCTTCAGTAATGACAAGGCTACCATCACTTAGAGTAACAAATATATCGATAATAGACTACCTTCCATAATGATAAGGCTACAGTCCATTAAGGTAACAAAGATATCGACAACATATTACCTTCCAAAATGACAAGGCTACCATCCCTTAGAGTAACAAAAATCACGACAACACAATACCTTCAATAATGACAAGTCTACCAGCCATTGGAGTAAGAAAAATCTCATCAATAGACTACCTTCCATAATGACAAGGCTACCATACATTGGAATAACAAAAATAACGACAACACACTACCTTCCATAATGACTAGGCTACCATCCATTGGAATAACAAAAATATCGACAACACAATACCTTCTATAATCACAAGGCTACCATCCAATGGAGTAACAAAAATCTCGACAACAGACTACCTTCCATAATGACTAGGCTACATTCCATTAGTGTTAACAAAGATATCGACAATAGACTACCTTGCATAACGACAAGGTTACCATCCCTTAGAGTAACAAAAATCTCGACAACATACTACCTTCCATAATGACAAGGCTACCATCCATCGGAATAACCAAACTATCGACAATACACTACGTTACATAATGACAAGGCTACCATCCAATGGAGTAACAAAAATCTCGACAACAGACTACCTTCCATATTGACTAGGCTACCATCTATTGGAATGACATAAATATCGACAACACACTACCTTCCGTAATGACTAGGCTACCATCCATTGGAATAACAAAAATATTGACAACACACTACCTTCCATAATGACAAGGTTACCATCCATTGGAGTAACAAAGATATCGACAACATACTACCTTTCATAATGACAAGGGTACCATCCCTTAGAGTAACAAAAATCACGACAACAGACTACCTTTCATAAGACAAGGCTACAATCCATTGTAGTAACAAAAATCTCGACAACATACTCCCTTCCATAATCACAAGACTACCATCCATTGTAGTAACAAAAATCTCGACAATAGACTACTTTCCATAATGACAAGGCTACCATCCATTGGAGTAACAAAAATCTGGACAATAGACTACCTTCCATAATGACAAGGCTACCATCCATTAGAGTAACAAAAATCTCGACAACAGACTACCTTCCATAATGACAAGGCTACCATCCATTGGAGTAACAAAAATCTAGACAACATACTACCTTCCATAATGACAAGGCTACCATCCATTAGAGTAACAAAAATCTCGACAATAGACTACCTTTCATAATGACAAGGCTACCATCCATGAAAGTAACAAAAATCTCGACAACAGACTACCATCCATAATGACAAGGCTACCATCCATTGGAATATCAAAAATATCGATAACACACTACGTTCCATAATGACAAGGCTACCATCCCTTAGAGTAACAAAAATCTCGACAACAGACTACCTTCAATAATGACTAGGCTACCATCCATTGGAGTAACAAAGATATCGACAACAGACTACCTTCCATAACGACAAGGCTAAAATCCCTTAGAGTAACAAAAATCACGACAACAAACTACCATCCATTGGAGTAACAAAAATCTCAACAGTAGACTACCGTCCATAATGACAATGCTACCATCCATTGGAATAACAAAAATATCGAAAACACACTACCTTCCATAATGATAAGGCTACCATCTAATGGAGTGACAAAAATCTCGACAATAGACTACCTTCCATAATGTCAAGGCTACCATCCATTAGAGTAACAAAGATATTGACAACAGACTACCTTCCATAACGACAAGGCTACCATCCCTTAGAGTAACAAAAATATCGACAAAAGACTACCTTCCATAATGACTAGGCTACCATCCATTGGAGTAACAAAGATATAGACAACACACTACCTTCCTTAATGACAAGCCTACCATCCAATTGAGTAACAAAAATATCGACAACAAACTACCTTCCATAATGACAAGGCTACAATCTATTATAGTAACAAAAATATCGACAATAGACTACCTTTTATAATTACAAGGCTACCATCTATTGGAATAACAAAAATCTCGACAAAAGACTACGTTCCATAATGACAAGGCTATCATCCATTGGAGTAACAAAAATATCAACAATAGACTACCTTCCATAATGACAAGGCTACAATCTATTATAGTATCGATAATCTCGACAATTGACTACCTTTCATAATGACAAGGATACCATCCATGGAGTAACAAAAATCATGACAACAGACTACCTTCCATAATGACAAGGGGACCTTCCACTAGAATAACAAAAATATCGACAACACACTACCTTCCTTAATGACAAGGCTACCATCCAATTGAGTAACAAAAATCTCGACAACAAACTACCTTCCATAATGACAAGGCTACAATCTATTATAGTAACAAAAATATAGACAATAGACTACCTTTCATAATTACAAGGATACCATCCATTGGAATAACAAAAATCTCGACAAAAGACTACGTTCCATAATGACAAAGCTATCATCCATTGCAGTAACAAAAATCTCAAGAATAGACTACCTTCCATAATGACAAGAATACAATCCATTTGAGTAACAAAAATCTAGACAACAGTCTAACTTCCATAATGACTAGGCTACCATCCATTGGAGAAACAAAGATATCGACAACAGACTACCTTTCATAACGACAAGGCTAAAATCCATTGTAGTAACAAAAATTTCGACAATAGACTACCTTCCATAATGAAAAGACTACCATCCATTGTAGTAACAAAAATCTCGACAATAGACTACCTTCCATAATGACAAGGCTACCATCCATTAGAGTAACAAAAATATCGACAACACACTACCTTCCATAATGACAAGGCTACCATCCATTTGAGTAACAAAAATCTCAACAATAGACTACCTTCCATAATGACAAGGGTACCATCATTGGTGTCACCAAAATATCCAGAAGAGACTACTTTCCATAATGACAAGACTACCATCCATTGTAGTAACAAAAATCTAGACAATAGACTGCCTTCCATAATGACAAGGCTACCGTCCATTGGAGTAACAAAAATCTCGACAACAGACTACCTTCCATAATGAAAAGGCTACCATCCATTGGAATAAGAAAAATATCGACAACACAATACCTTCAATAATTACAAGGCTACCATCCCTTAGAGTAACAAAAATATCGACAACAGACTACCTTCCATAATGATAATGCTACAGTCCATTAAGGTAACAAAGATATCGACAACATACTACCTTCAAAAATGACAAGGCTACCATCCCTTAGAGTAACAAAAATCACGACAACACACTACCTTCAATAATGACAAGTCTACCAGCCATTGGAGTAAGAAAAATCTCATCAATAGACTACCTTCTATAATGACAAGGCTACCATCCATTAGAATAACAAAAATATTGACAACACACTACCTTCCATAATGACAAGGTTACCATCCATTGGAGTAACAAAGATATCGACAACATACTACCTTTCATAATGACAAGGCTACCATCCCTTAGAGTAACAAAAATCACGACAACAGACTACCTTTCATAAGACAAGGCTACAATCCATTGTAGTAACAAAAATCTCGACAACATACTCCCTTCCATAATGACAAGACTACCATCCATTGTAGTAACAAAAATCTCGACAATAGACTACCTTCCATAATGACAAGGCTACCATCCATTGGAGTAACAAAAATCTAGACAACAGACTACCTTCCATAATGAAAAGGCTACCATCCCTTGGAATAACAAAAATATCGACAACACACTACCTTCAGTAATGACAAGGCTACCATCCCTAAGAGTAACAAAAATATCGACAACAAACTACCTTCCATATTGAGAAGGCTACCATCCATTGGAGTAACAAAGATATCGACAACATACTACCTTCCAAAATGACAAGGCTATCATCCCTTAGAGTAACCAAAATCACAACAACACACTACCTTCCATAATGACAAGTCTACCAGCCATTGGAGTAAGAAAAATCAAATCAATAAACTAACTTCCAAAATGACAAGGCTACCAGCCATTGGAGTAAGAAAAATCAAATCAATAAACTACCTTCCATAATGACTAGGCTACCATCCATTGGAATAACAAAAATATCGACAACACACTACCTTCCATAAACACTAGGCTACCATCCATTAGTGTAACAAAGATATCGACAACAGACTACCTTCCATAACGACAAGGCTACCAACTCTTAGAGTAACAAAACTCTCGACAATAGACTACCTTACATAATGACAAGGCTACCATCCATCGGAATAACAAAACTATCGACAACACACTACCTTCTATAATGACAAGGCTACCATCCAATGGAGTAACAAAAATCTCGACAACTGACTACCTTCCATACTGACTAGGCTACCATCTATTGGAATGACTAGAATCTCGACAACATACTACCTTCCATAATGACAAGGCTACCATCCCTTACAGTAACAAAAATCACGGCAAGACACTACCTTCCATTATGAAAAGTCTACCATCCATTCGAGAAACAAAAATCTCAACAATATACTACCTTCCATAATGATAAGGGTACCATCATTGCTGTCACCAAAATATCCACAACAGACTACCTTCCATAATGACAAGGCTACCATCTATTGGAGTAACTAAAATCTCGACAACAATTTACCTTCCATAATGACTAGGCTACCATCCATTGGAGAAACAAAGATATTGACAACAAACTACCTTCCATAACGACAAGGCTACAATCCGTTGTAGTAACAAAAATCTCGACAACAGACTACCTTCCATAATGACAAGACTACCATCCATTGTAGTAACAATAATCTAGACAATAGACTACCTTCCATAATGACAAGGCTACCATCCATTGGTGTAACAAAAATCTCGACAACAGACTACCTTGCATAATGACAAGGCTACCATCCATTGGAATAACAAAAATATCGACAACACACTACCTTCCATAATGACAAGGCTACCATCCCTTTGAGTAACAAAAATATCGACAATAGAGTACCTTCAATAATGACAAGGCTACCATCCATTGGAGTAACAAAGATATCGACAACATACTACCTTCCATAATGATAAGGCTACCATCCCTTAGAGTATCAAAAATGACGACAACACACTACCTTCCATAATGACAAGTCTACCATCCATTGGAGTAACAAAAATCTCAACAATAGACTACCTTCCATAATGACTAGGCTACCATCCATTTGAATAACAAAAATATCGAAAACAAACTACCTTCCATAACGACAAGGCTACCATCCAATGGAGTAATAAAAATCTCGACAACAGACTACCTTCCATAATGACAAGGCTACCATCCATTGGAGTAACAAAGATATCGGCAACATACTACCTTCCATAATGAAAAGGATACATCCATTGGAGTAACAAAAATCATGACAAAAGACTACCTTCCATAATGACAAGGCTACCATCCATTGGAATAACAAAAATATCGACAACACACTACCTTCCTTAATGACAAGGCTACCATCCAATGCAGTAACAAAAACCTCGACAAGAAACTACCTTCCATAATGACTAGGCTACCATCCATTGGAGTAACAAAGATATCAACAACAGACTACCTTCCATAACGACAAGGCTACAATCCATTGTAGTAACAAAAATATCGACAATAGACTACCTTCCATAATGACAAGGCTACCATCCATTGTAGTAAACAAAAACCTTTACAATAGACTACCTTCCAAAATGACAAGGCTACCGTCCATTGGAGTAACACATATCTCGACAACATACTACCTTCCATAATGACAAGGCTACAATCCATTGGAATAACAAAAATATCGACAACATATTAACTTTGATAATGACAAGGCTACAATCCCTTAGAGTAACAAAAATCTCGACAACAGACTACCTTCCATAATGACAAGGCTACCATCCATTGGAGTAACAAAGATATCGAAAACATACTACCTTCCGTAATGACAAGGATACCATCCATTGGAGTAACAAAAATCATGTTAACAGACCACCTTCCATAATGACAAGGGTACCTTCCATTGGAATAACAAAAATATCGACGACACACTACCTTCCTTAATGACAAGTCTACTATCCAATGGAGTAACAAAAACCTCGACAACAGACTACCTTCCATAATGACTAGGCTACCATCCATTTGAGTAACAAAGATATCAACAACAGACTACCTTCTATAACGAAAAGGCTACAATCCATTGTAGTAACAAAAATCTCGACAACAGACTACCTGCCATAATGACAAGGCTACCATCCATTGTAGTAAACAAACACCTCGTCGATAGACTACCTTCCAAAATGACAAGGCTACCATCCATTGGAGTAACAAAAATCTCTACAACACACTACCTTCCTTAATGACAAGGCTACTATCCAATGGAGTAACAAAAACCTCGACAACAGACTACCTTCCATAATGACTAGGCTACCATCCATTGGAGTAACAAAGATATCAACAACAGACTACCTTCCATAACGACAAGGCTACAATCCATTGTAGTAACAAAAATCTCGACAACAGACTACCTTCCATAATGACAAAGCTACCATCCATTGTAGTAAACAAACACCTCGTCGATAAACTACCTTCCAAAATGACAAGGCTACCATCCATTGGAGTAACAAAAATCTCGACAACACACTACCTTCCATAATGACAAGGCTACCATTCAATGGAGTAACAAAAATCTCGACAAAGACTACCTTCCATAATGACTAGGCTACCATCCATTAGTGTAACAAAGATATCGACAACAGAGTACCTTCCATAACGACAAGGCTACCATCCCTTAGAGTAATAAAAACCTTGACAATAGACTACCTTCCAAAATGACAAGGCTACCATCCATTGGAGTAACAAAAATCTCGACAACATACTAACTTCCATAATGGCAAGGCTACCATCCATTGGAATAACAAAAATATCGACAACATACTAACTTCCATAATGACAAGGCTACCATCTCTTAGAGTAACAAAAATCTCGACAACAGACTACCTTCCATAATGACAAGGCTACCATCCATTGGAGTAACAAAGATATCGATAACATCCTACCTTCCATAATGACAAGGATACCATCCATTGGAGTAACAAAAATCATGACAACAAACTACCTTCCATAATGACAAGGCTACCATCCATTGGAATAACAAAAATATCGACAACACACTACCTTCCTTAATGACAAGGCTACCATCCAATGGAGTAACAAAAACCTCGACAACAGACTACCTTCCATAATGATAAGTCTACCATCCATTGGAGTAACAAAGATATCGACAACATACTACCTTCCAAAATGACAAGGCTATCATCCCTTCGAGTAACAAAAATCACGACAACACACTACCTTCCATAATGACAAGTCTACCAGCCATTGGAGTAAGAAAAATGTCATCAATAGACTACCTTCCATAATGACAAGGCTACCATCCATTGAAATAACAAAAATATCAACAACACACTACCTTCCATAATGACTAGGCTACCATCCATTGGAATAACAAAAATATCGACAACACAATACCTTCTATAATCACAAGGCTACCATCCAATGGAGTAACAAAAATCTCGACAACAGACTACCTTCCATAATGACTAGGCAACATTCCATTAGTGTAACAAAGATATCGACAATAGACTACCTTCCAGAACGACAAGGTTACCATCCCTTAGAGTAACAAAAATCTCGACAACATACTACCTTCCATAATGGCAAAGCTACCATCCATTGTATTTATAAAAATCTCGACAATATACTACCTTCTATAATGACAAGGCTACCATCCATTGGAGTAACAAAAATCTCGATAACATACCACCTTCCATAATGACAAGGCCAAAATCTATTATAGTAACAAAAATCTAGACAATAGACTACCTTTCATAATGACAAGGCTACCATCCATTAGAATAAAAAAAATCTCGACAACAAACTACTTTCCATAATGACTAGGCTACCATCCCTTTGAGTAACAAAAATCTTGACAATAGACTACCTTCAGTAATGACAAGGGTACCATCCATTGGAGTAACAAAGAGATCGATAACATACTACCTTCCATAATGACGAGGCTACCATCCTTTAGAGTAACAAAAATGACGACAACACACTACCTTCCATAATGACAAGTCTACCATCCATTGGAGTAACAAAAATCTCAACAATAGACTACCTTCCGTAATGACTAGGCTACCATCCATTGGAATAACAAAAATATCGACAACACACTACCTTCCATAATGACAAGGCTACCATCCAATGGAGTAACAAAAACCTCGACAACAGACTACCTTCCATAATGACTAGTCTACCATCCATTGGAATAACAAAGATATCTAGAACAGACTACCTTCCATAACGACAAGGCTACGATCCATTGTAGTAACAAAAATCTCGACAACAGACTACATTCCATAATGACAAGGCTACAATCCATTGTAGTAACAATAATTTCGACAATAGACTACCTTCCATAATGACAAGGCTACCATCCCTTAGAGTAACAAAAATCCCGACAACAAACTACCTTCCATAATGACAAGGCTACCATCCATTGTAGTGACAAAAATCTCGACAATAGACTACCTTTCATAATGACAAGGCTACCATCCATTGGAGTAACAAGAATCTCGACAACAAACTACCTTCCATAATGACAAAGCTACAATCTATTATAGTAAAAAAAATCTCGACAACCGAATACCTTCCATAACGACAAGTCTACAATCCATTGTAGTAACAAAAATCTAGACAACTTACTACCTTCCATAATGACAAAGCTACCATCCATTGTATTTATAAAAATATCGACAATATACTACCTTCTATAATGACATGGCTACCATCCATTGGAGTAACAAAAATCTCGATAACAGACTACCTTCCATAATGACAAGGCTAAAATCTATTATAGTAACAAAAACCTAGACAATAGACTACCTTTCATAATGACAAGGCTACAATCCATTGAAATAACAAAAATCTCGACAACAAACTACTTTCCATAATGACAAGGCTACCATCCCTTTGAGTAACAAAAATCTCGACAATAGACTACCTTCAATAATGACAAGGGTACCATCCATTGGAGTAACAAAGAGATCGACAACATACTACCGTCCATAATGACAAGGCTACCATCCCTTAGAGTAACAAAAATGACGACAACACACTACCTTCCATAATGACAAGCCTACCATCCATTGGAGTAAAAAAATATCAACAATAGACTACCTTCCATAATGACTAGGCTACCATCCATTGGAATAACAAAAATATCGACAACACACTACCTTCCATAATGACAAGGCTACCATCCAATGGAGTAACAAAAATCTCGACAACAGACTACCTTCCATAATGACTAGGCTACCATCCATTGGAGTAACAAAGATATCAATAACAAACTAACTTCCATAATGACAAGTCTACAACAGACTACCTTCCATAATGACAAGGCTACCATTCATTGTAGTAAACAAAAACCTTTACAATAGACTACCTTCCAAAATGACAAGGCTACCATCCATTGGAGTAACAAAAATCTCGACAACATACTACCTTCCATAATGACAAGGCTACCATCCATTCGAATAACAAAAATATCGACAACATACTAACTTCCATAATGATAAGGCTACCATCCCTTAGAGTAACAAAAATCTCGACAACAGACTACCTTCCATAATGAAAAGGCTACAATCCATTGGAGTAACAAAGTTATCGACAACATACTACCTTCCATAATGACAAGGATACCATCCATTGGAGTAACAAAAATCATGACAACAGACTACCTTCCATTATGACAAGGGTACCTTCCATTGGGATAACAAAAATATCGACAACACACTACCTTCCTTAATGACAAGGCTACCATCCAATGGAGCAACAAAAACCTCGACAACAGACTACCTTCCATAATGACTAGGCTACCATCCATTGGAGTAACAAATATATCAACAACAGACTACCTTCCATAACGACAAGGCTACAATCCATTGTAGTAAAAAAAATCTCGACAAAGACTACCTTCCATAATGACAAGGCTACCATCTGTTAGTGTAACAAAGATATCGATAATAGACTACCTTCGATAACGACAAGGCTACCATCCCTTAGAATAACAAAAATCGCGACAACAGACTACCTTCCATAATGACAAGGCTACCATCCATTGGAGTAACAAAGATATCGACAACATACTACCTTCCATAATGACAAGGATACCATCCATTGGAGTAATAAAAATCATGACAACAAACTACCTTCCATAATGACAAGGCTACCATCCATTGGAATAACAAAAATATCGACAACACACTACCTTCCTTAATGACAAGGCTACCATCCAATGGAGTAAAAAAAACCTCGACAACAGACTACCTTCCATAACGACAAGGCTACAATCCATTGTAGTAACAAAAATCTCGATAACAGACTACCTTCCATAATGACAAGGCTACCATCCATTGTAGTAAACAAAAACCTCGTCAATAGACTACCTCCCAAAATTACAATGCTACCATCCATTGGCGTAACAAAAATCTCGACAACATACTACCTTCCATAATGACAAGGACACCATCCATTGGAATAACAAAAATATCGACAACACACTAACTTCCATAATCACAAGGCTACCATCCGTTAGAATTACAAAAATCTCGACAATAGACTACCTTTCATAACGACAAGGCTACAATCCATTGTAGTAACAAAAATCTCGACAACAAACTACCTTCCATCATGACAAGGCTACCATCCATTGTAGTAAACAAAAAAATCGTCAATAGACTACCTTCCAAAATGACAAGGCTACCATCCATTGGAGTAACAAAGATATCGACAACATACTACCTTCCATAATGACAAGGCTACCATCCCTTAGAGTAACAAAAATGACGACAACACACTACCTTCCATAATGACAAGTCTACCATCCATTGGAGTAACAAAAATCTCAACAATAGACCACCTTCCATAATGACTAGGCTACCATCCATTGGATTAACAAAAATATTGACAACACACTACCTTCCATAATGACAAAACTACGATCCAATGGAGTAACAAAAATCTCGACAACAGACTACCTTCCATAATGACTAGGCTACCATCCATTGGAGTAACAAAGATATCAACAACAGACTACCTTCCATAACGACAAGTCTACAATCCATTGTAGTAACAAAAATATCGACAACAATCTACCTTCCATAATGACAAGGCTACCATCCGTTGTAGTAAACAAAAACCTTGACAATAGACTACCTTCCAAAATGACAAGGCTACCATCCATTGGAGTAACAAAAATCTCGACAACATACTACCTTGCATAATGACAAGGCTACCATCCATTGGAATAACAAAAATATCGACAACATACTAACTTCCAGAATGACAAGGCTACCATCCCTTAGAGTAACAAAAATCTCGACAACAGACTACCTTCCATAATGACAAGGCTACCATCCATTGGAGTAACAAAGATATTGACAACATACTACCTTCAATAATGACAAGGATACCATCCATTGGAGTAACAAAAATCATGACAATAGACTACCTTCCATAATGACAAGGGTACCTTCCATTGGAATAACAAAAATATCGATAACACACTACCTTCCTTAATGACAAGGCTACAATCCAATGGAGTAACAAAAACCTCGACAAGAGACTACCTTCCATAATGACTAGGCTACCATCCATTGGAGTAACAAAGATATCAACAACAGACTACCTTCCATAACGACAAGGCTACAATCCATTGTAGTAACAAAAATCTCGATAACAGACTACCTTCCATAATGACAAGGCTACCATCCATTGTAGTAAACAAAAACCTCGTCAATAGACTCCCTCCCAAAATTACAAGGCTACCATCCATTGGAGTAACAAAAATCTCGACAACATACTACCTTCCATAATCACAAGGGAACCATCCCTTAGAGTTACAAAAATCTCGACAATAGACTACCTTCCATAACGACAAGGCTACAATCCATTGTAGTAACAAAAATCTCGACAACAGACTACCTTCCATAATGACAAGGCTACCATCCATTGTAGTAAACCAAAACCTCGTTAATAGACTACCTTCCAAAATGACAAGGCTACCATCCATTGGAGTAACAAAGATATCGACAACATACTACCTTCCATAATGACAAGGCTACCATCCCTTAGAGTAACAAAAATGACGACAACACACTACCTTCCATAATGACAAGTCTACCATCCATTGGAGTAACAAAAATCTCAACAATAAACTACCTTCCATAATGACTAGGCTACCATCCATTGGATTAACAAAAATATTGACAAGACACTACCTTCCATAATGAAAAGACTACGATCCAATGGAGTAACAAAGATCTCGACAACAGACTACCTTCCATAATGACTAGGCTACCATCCATTGGAGTAACAAAGATATCAACAACAGACTACCTTCCATAACGACAAGTCTACAATCCATTGTAGTAACAAAAATATCGACAACAATCTACCTTCCATAATGACAAGGCTACCATCCATTATAGTAAACAAAAACCTTGACAATAGACTACCTTCCAAAATGACAAGGCTACCATCCATTGGAGTAACAAAAATCTCGACAACATACTACCTTCCATAATGACAAGGCTACCATCCATTGGAATAACAAAAATATCGACAACATACTAACTTCCAGAATGACAAGGCTACCATCCCTTAGACTAACAAAAATCTCGACAACAGACTACCTTCCATAATGACAAGGCTACCATCCATTGGAGTAACAAAGATATCGACAACATACTACCTTCAATAATGACAAGGATACCATCCATTGGAGTAACAAAAATCATGACAACAGACTACCTTCCATAATGACAAGGGTACCTTCCATTGGAATAACAAAAATCTCGACAACACACTACCTTCCTTAATGACAAGGCTACCATCCAATGGATTAACAAAAACCTCGACAACAGACTACCTTCCATAATGACTAGACTACCATCCATTGGAGTAACAAAGATATCAACAACAGACTACCTTCCATAGCGACAAGGCTACAATCCATTGTAGTAACAAAAATATCGACAACAAACTACCTTCCATAATGACAAGGCTACCATCCATTGTAGTAAACAAAAACCTTGTCAATAGACTACCTTCCAAAATGACAAGGCTACCATCCATTGGAGTAACAAAAATCTCGACAACACACTACCTTCCATAATGACAAGGCTACCATCCATTGGAATAACAAAAATATCGACCACACACTAACTTCATTAATCATTAGGCTACCATCCCTTAGATTTACAAAAATCTCGACAATAGACTACCTTCCATAACGACAAGGCTACAATCCATTGTAGTAACAAAAATCTCGACAACAGACTACCTTCCATAATGACAAGGCTACCATCCATTGTAGTAAACAAAAACCTCGTCAATAGACTACCTTCCAAAATGACAAGGCTACCATCCATTGGAGTAACAAAGATATCGACAACATACTACCTTCCATAATGACAAGGCTACCATCCCTTAGAGTAACAAAAATGACGACAACACACTACCTTCCATAATGACAAGTCTACCATCCATTGGAGTAACAAAAATCTCAACAATAGACTACCTTCCATAATGACTAGGCTACCATCCATTGGATTAACAAAAATATAGACAACACACTACCTTCCATAATGAAAAGACTACGATCCAATAGAGTAACAAAAATCTCGACAACATACTACCTTCCATAATGACTAGGCTACCATCCATTGGAGTAACAAAGATATCAACAACAGACTACCTTCCATAACGACAAGTCTACAATCCATTGTAGTAACAAAAATATCGACAACAATCTACCTTCCATAATGACAAGGCTACCATCCATTGTAGTAAACAAAAACCTTGACAATAGACTACCTTCCAAAATGACAAGGCTACCATCCATTGGAGTAACAAAAATCTCGACAACATACTACCTTCCATAATGACAAGGCTACCATCCATTGGAATAACAAAAATATCGACAACATACTAACTTCAAGAATGACAAGGCTACCATCCCTTAGAGTAACAAAAATCTCGACAACAGACTACCTTCCATAATGACAAGGCTACCATCCATTGGAGTAACAAAGATATCGACAACATACTACCTTCAATAATGACAAGGATACCATCCATTGGAGTAACAAAAATCATGACAACAGACTACCTTCCATAATGACAAGGGTACCTTCCATTGGAATAACAAAAATATCGATAACACACTACCTTCCTTAATGACAAGGCTACAATCCAATGGAGTAACAAAAACCTCGACAAGAGACTACCTTCCATAATGACTAGGCTACCATCCATTGGAGTAACAAAGATATCAACAACAGACTACCTTCCATAACGACAAGGCTACAATCCATTGTAGTAACAAAAATCTCGATAACAGACTACCTTCCATAATGACAAGGCTACCATCCATTGTAGTAAACAAAAACCTCGTCAATAGACTCCCTCCCAAAATTACAAGGCTACCATCCATTGGAGTAACAAAAATCTCGACAACATACTACCTTCCATAATCACAAGGCTACCATCCCTTAGAGTTACAAAAATCTCGACAATAGACTACCTTCCATAACGACAAGGCTACAATCCATTGTAGTAACAAAAATCTCGACAACAGACTACCTTCCATAATGACAAGGCTACCATCCATTGTAGTAAACAAAAACCTCGTTAATAGACTACCTTCCAAAATGACAAGGCTACCATCCATTGGAGTAACAAAGATATCGACAACATACTACCTTCCATAATGACAAGGCTACCATCCCTTAGAGTAACAAAAATGACGACAACACACTACCTTCCATAATGACAAGTCTACCATCCATTGGAGTAACAAAAATATCAACAATAGACTACCTTCCATAATGACTAGGCTACCATCCATTGGATTAACAAAAATATTGACAACACACTACCTTCCATAATGAAAAGACTACGATCCAATGGAGTATCAAAGATCTCGACAACAGACTACCTTCCATAATGACTAGGCTACCATCCATTGGAGTAACAAGGATATCAACAACAGACTACCTTCCATAACGACAAGTCTACAATCCATTGTAGTAACAAAAATATCGACAACAATCTACCTTCCATAATGACAAGGCTACCATCCATTATAGTAAACAAAAACCTTGACAATAGACTACCTTCCAAAATGACAAGGCTACCATCCATTGGAGTAACAAAAATCTCGACAACATACTACCTTCCATAATGACAAGGCTACCATCCATTGGAATAACAAAAATATCGACAACATACTAACTTCCAGAATGACAAGGCTACCATCCCTTAGACTAACAAAAATCTCGACAACAGACTACCTTCCATAATGACAAGGCTACCATCCATTGGAGTAAAAAAGATATCGACAACATACTACCTTTAATAATGACAAGGATACCATCCATTGGAGTAACAAAAATCATGACAACAGACTACCTTCCATAATGACAAGGGTACCTTCCATTGGAATAACAAAAATCTCGACAACACACTACCTTCCTTAATGACAAGGCTACCATCCAATGGATTAACAAAAACCTCGACAACAAACTACCTTCCATAATGACTAGACTACCATCCATTGGAGTAACAAAGATATCAACAACAGACTACCTTCCATAGCGACAAGGCTACAATCCATTGTAGTAACAAAAATATCGACAACAGACTACCTTCCATAATGACAAGGCTACCATCCATTGTAGTAAACAAAAACCTTGTCAATAGACTACCTTCCAAAATGACAAGGCTACCATCCGTTGGAGTAACAAAAATCTCGACAACACACTACCATCCATAATGACAAGGCTACCATCCATTGGAATAACAAAAATATCGACCACATACTACCTTCCATAATCACAAGGCTACCATCCCTTGGAGTTACAAAAATCTCGACAATAGACTACCTTCCATAACGACAAGGGTATAATCCATTATAGTAACAAAAATCTCGACAACAGACTACCTTCCATAATGACAAGGCTACCATCCATTGTAGTAAACAAAAACCTCGTCAATAGACTACCTTCCAAAATGACAAGGCTACCATCCATTGGAGTAACAAAGATATCGACAACATACTACCTTCCATAATGACAAGGCTACCATCCCTTAGAGTAACAAAAATGACGACAACACACTACCTTCCATAATGACAAGTCTACCATCCATTGGAGTAACAAAAATCTCAACAATAGACTACCTTCCATAATGACTAGGCTACCATCCATTGGATTAACAAAAATATTGACAACACACTACCTTCCATAATGAAAAGACTACGATCCAATGGAGTAACAAAGATCTCGACAACAGACTACCTTCCATAATGACTAGGCTACCATCCATTGGAGTAACAAAGATATCAACAACAGACTACCTTCTATAACGATAAGTCTACAATCCATTGTAGTAACAAAAATATCGACAACAATCTACCTTCCATAATGACAAGGCTACCATCCATTGGAGTAAACAAAAACCTTGACAATAGACTACCTTCCAAAATGTCAAGGCTATCATCCATTGGAGTAACAAAAATCTCGACAACATACTACCTTCCATAATGACAAGGCTACCATCCATTAGAATAACAAAAATATCGACAACATACTAACTTCCAAAATGACAAGGCTACCATCCCTTAGACTAACAAAAATCTCGACAACAGACTACCTTCCATAATGACAAGGCTACCATCCATTGGAGTAACAAAGATATCGAAACATACTACCTTCAATAATGACAAGGATACCATCCATTGGAGTAACAAAAATCATGACAACAGACTACCTTCCATAATGACAAGGTTACCTTCCATTGGAATAACAAAAATATCGATAACACACTACCTTCCTTAATGACAAGGCTACAATCCAATGGAGTAACAAAAACCTCGACAAGAGACTACCTTCCATAATGACTAGGCTACCATCCATTGGAGTAACAAAGATATCAACAACAGACTACCTTCCATAACGACAAGGCTACAATCCATTGTAGTAACAAAAATCTCGATAACAGACTACCTTCCATAATGACAAGGCTACCATCCATTATAGTAAACAAAAACCTCGTCAATAGACTCCCTCCCAAAATTACAAGGCTACCATCCATTGGAGTAACAAAAATCTCGACAACATACTACCTTCCATAATCACAAGGCTACCATCCCTTAGAGTTACAAAAATCTCGACAATAGACTACCTTCCATAACGACAAGGCTATAATCAATTATAGTAACAAAAATCTCGACAACACACTACCTTCCATAATGACAAGGCTACCATCCATTGTAGTAAACAAAAACCTCGTCAATAGACTACCTTCCAAAATGTAAAGGCTACCATCCATTGGAGTAACAAAGATATCGACAACATACTACCTTCCATAATGACAAGGCTACCATCCCTTAGAGTAACAAAAATGACGACAACACACTACCTTCCATAATGAAAAGTCTACCATCCGTTGGAGTAACAAAAATCTCAACAATAGACTACCTTCCATAATGACTAGGCTACCATCCATTGGATTAACAAAAATATTGACAACACACTACCTTCCATAATGAAAAGACTACGATCCAATGGAGTAACAAATATCTCGACAACAGACTACCTTCCATAATGACTAGGCTACCATCCATTGGAGTAACAAAGATATCAACAACAAACTACCTTCCATAACGACAAGTCTACAATCCATTGTAGTAACAAAAATATCGACAACAATCTACCTTCCATAATGACAAGGCTACCATCCATTGTAGTAAACAAAAAGCTTGACAATAGACTACCTTCCAAAATGACAAGGCTACCATCCATTGGAGTAACAAAAATCTCGACAACATACTACCTTCCATAATGACAAGGCTACCATCCATTAGAATAACAAAAATATCGACAACATACTAACTTCCAAAATGACAAGGCTACCATCCCTTAGACTAACAAAAATCTCGACAACAGACTACCTTCCATAATGACAAGGCTACCATCCATTGGAGTAACAAATATATCGACAACATACTACCTTCAATAATGACAAGGATACCATCAATTGGAGTAACAAAAATCATGACAACAGACTACCTTCCATAATGACAAGGGTACCTTCCATTGGAATAACAAAAATCTCGACAACACACTACCTTCCTTAATGACAAGGCTACCATCCAATGGAGTAACAAAAACCTCGACAACAGACTACCTTCCATAATGACTAGACTACCATCCATTGGAGTAACAAAGATATCAACAACAGCCTACCTTCCATAGCGACAAGGCTACAATCCATTGTAGTAATAAAAATATCGACAACAGACTACCTTCCATAATGACAAGGCTACCATTCATTGTAGTAAACAAAAACCTTGTCAATAGACTACCTTCCAAAATGACAAGGCTACCATCCGTTGGAGTAACAAAAATCTCGACAACACACTACCTTCCATAATGACAAGGCTACCATCCATTGTAGTAAACAAAAACCTCGTCAATAGACTCCCTCCCAAAATTACAAGGCTACCATCCATTGGAGTAACAAAAATCTAGACAACATACTACCTTCCATAATCACAAGGCTACCATCCCTTAGAGTTACAAAAATCTCGACAATAGACTACCTTCCATAACGACAAGGCTATAATCCATTATAGTAACATAAATCTCGACAACAGACTACCTTCCATAATGACAAGGCTACCATCCCTTAGAGTAACAAAAATGACGACAACACACTACCTTCCATAATGACAAGTCTACCATCCATTGGAGTAACAAAAATCTCAATAATAGACTACCTTCCATAATGACTAGGCTACCATCCATTGGATTAACAAAAATATTGACAACACACTACCTTCCATAATGAAAAGACTATGATCCAATGGAGTAACAAAGATCTCGACAACAGACTACCTTCCATAATGACTAGGCTACCATCCATTGGAGTAACAAAGATATCAACAACAGACTACCTTCTATAACGACAAGTCTACAATCCATTGTAGTAACAAAAATATCGACAACAATCTACCTTCCATAATGACAAGGCTACCATCCATTGTAGTAAACAAAAACCTTGACAATAGACTACCTTCCAAAATGACAAGGCTACCATCCATTGGAGTAACAAAAATCTCGACAACATACTACCTTCCATAATGACAAGGCTACCATCCATTAGAATAACAAAAATATCGACAACATACTAACTTCCAAAATGACAAGGCTACCATCCATTAGACTAACAAAAATCATGACAACAGACTACCTTCCATAATGACAAGGGTACCTTCCATTGGAATAACAAAAATCTCGACAACACACTACCTTCCTTAATGACAAGGCTACCATCCAATGGAGTAACAAAAACCTCGAAAACTGACTACCTTCCATAATGACTAGACTACCATCCATTGGAGTAACAAAGATATCAACAACAGCCTACCTTCCATAGCGACAAGGCTACAATCCATTGTAGTAATAAAAATATCGACAACAGACTACCTTCCATAATGACAAGGCTACCATCCATTGTAGTAAACAAAAACCTTGTCAATAGACTACCTTCCAAAATGACAAGGCCACCATCCGTTGGAGTAACAAAAATCTCGACAACACACTACCTTCCATAATTACAAGGCTACCATCCATTGGAGTAACAAAAATCTCGACAACATACTACCTTCCATAATCACAAGGCTACCATCCCTTAGAGTTACAAAAATCTCGACAATAGACTACCTTCCATAACGACAAGGCTACAATCCATTGTAGTAACAAAAATCTCGACAACAGACTACCTTCCATAATGACAAGGCTACCATCCATTATAGTAAACAAAAACCTCGTCAATAGACTACCTTCCAAAATGACAAGGCTACCATCCATTGGAGTAACAAAGATATCGACAACATACTACCTTCCATAATGACAAGGCTACCATCCCTTAGAGTAACAAAAATGACGACAACACACTACCTTCCATAATGACAAGTCTACCATCCATTGGAGTAACAAAAATCTCAACAATAGACTACCTTCCATAATGACTAGGCTACCATCCATTGGATTAACAAAAATATAGACAACACACTACCTTCCATAATGAAAAGACTACGATCCAATAGAGTAACAAAAATCTCGACAACAGACTACCTTCCATAATGACTAGGCTACCATCCATTGGAGTAACAAAGATATCAACAACATACTACCTTCCATAACGACAAGTCTACAATCCATTGTAGTAACAAAAATATGGACAACAATCTACCTTCCATAATGACAAGGCTACCATCCATTGTAGTAAACAAAAACCTTGACAATAGACTACCTTCAAAAATGACAAGGCTACCATCCATTGGAGTAACAAAAATGTCGACAACATACTACCTTCCATAATGGCAATGCTACCATCCATTGGCATAACAAAAATATCGACAACATACTAACTTCCAGAATGACAAGGCTACCATCCCTTAGAGTAACAAAAATCTCGACAACAAACTACCTTCCATAATGACAAGGCTACCATCCATTGGAGTAACAAAGATATCGACAACATACTACCTTCAATAATGACAAGGATACCATCCATTGGAGTAACAAAAATCATGACAACAGACTACCTTCCATAATGACAAGGGTACCTTCCATTGGAATAACAAAAATATCGATAACACACTACCTTCCTTAATGACAAGGCTACAATCCAATGGAGTAACAAAAACCTCGACAAGAGACTACCTTCCATAATGACTAGGCTACCATCCATTGGAGTAACAAAGATATCAACAACAGACTACCTTCCATAACGACAAGGCTACAATCCATTGTAGTAACAAAAATCTCGATAACAGACTACCTTCCATAATGACAAGGCTACCATCCATTGTAGTAAACAAAAACCTCGTCAATAGACTCCCTCCAAAAATTACAAGGCTACCATCCATTGGAGTAACAAAAATCTCGACAACATACTACCTTCCATAATCACAAGGCTACCATCCCTTAGAGTTGCAAAAATCTCGACAATAGACTACCTTCCATAACGACAAGGCTACAATCCATTGTAGTAACAAAAATCTCGACAACAAACTACCTTCCATAATGACAAGGCTACCATCCATTGTAGTAAACAAAAACCTCGTCAATAGACTACCTTCCAAAATGACAAGGCTACCATCCATTGGAGTAACAAAGATATCGACAACATACTACCTTCCATAATGACAAGGCTACCATCCCTTAGAGTAACAAAAATGACGACAACAGACTACCTTCCATAATGACAAGTCTACCATCCATTGGAGTAACAAAAATCTCAACAATAGACTACCTTCCATAATGACTAGGCTACCATCCATTGGATTAACAAAAATATAGACAACACACTACCTTCCATAATGAAAAGACTACGATCCAATGGAGTAACAAAAATCTCGACAACAGACTACCTTCCATAATGACTAGGCTACCATCCATTGGAGTAACAAAGATATCAACAACAGACTACCTTCCATAACGACAAGTCTACAATCCATTGTAGTAACAAAAATATCGACAACAATCTATCTTCCATAATGACAAGGCTACCATCCATTGTAGTAAACAAAAACCTTGACAATAGACTACCTTCCAAAATGACAAGGCTACCATCCATTGGAGTAACAAAAATCTCGACAACATACTACCTTCCATAATGACAAGGCTACCATCCATTGGAATAACAAAAACATCGACAACATACTAACTTCCAGAATGACAAGGCTACCATCCCTTAGAGTAACAAAAATCTCGACAACAGACTACCTTCCATAATAACAAGGCTACCATCCATTGGAATAACAAAGATATCGATAACATACTACCTTCAATAATGACAAGGATACCATCCATTGGAGTAACAAAAATCATGACAAGAGACTACCTTCCATAATGACAAGGGTACCTTCCATTGGAATAACAAAAAATATCGATAACACACTACCTTCCTTAATGACAAGGCTACAATCCAATGGAGTAACAAAAACCTCGACAAGAGACTACCTTCCATAATGACTAGGCTACCATCCATTGGAGTAACAAAGATATCAACAACAGACTACCTTCCATAACGACAAGCTACAATCCATTGTAGTAACAAAAATCTCGATAACAGACTACCTTCCATAATGACAAGGCTACCATCCATTGTAGTAAACAAAAACCTCGTCAATAGACTCCCTCACAAAATTACAAGGCTACCATCCATTGGAGTAACAAAAATCTCGACAACATACTACCTTCCATAATCACAAGGCTACCATCCCTTAGAGTTACAAAAATCTCGACAATAGACTACCTTCCATAACGACAAGGCTATAATCCATTATAGTAACAAAAATCTCGACAACAGACAACCTTCCATAATGACAAGGCTACCATCCATTGTAGTAAACAAAAACCTCGTCAATAGACTACCTTCCAAAATGACAAGGCTACCATCCATTGGAGTAACAAAGATATCGACAACATACTACCTTCCATAATGACAAGGCTACCATCCCTTAGAGTAACAAAAATGACGACAACACACTACCTTCCATAATGACAAGTCTACCATCCGTTGGAGTAACAAAAATCTCAACAATAGACTACCTTCCATAATGACTAGGCTACCATCCATTGGATTAATAAAAATATTGACAACACACTACCTTCCATAATGAAAAGACTACGATCCAATGGAGTAACAAATATCTCGACAACAGACTACCTTCCATAATGACTAGGCTACCATCCATTGGAGTAACAAAGATATCAACAACAGACTACCTTCTATAACGACAAGTCTACAATCCATTGTAGTAACAAAAATATCGACAACAATCTACCTTCCATAATGACAAGGCTACCATCCATTGTAGTAAACAAAAAGCTTGACAATAGACTACCTTCCAAAATGACAAGGCTACCATCCATTGGAGTAACAAAAATCTCGACAACATACTACCTTCCATAATGACAAGGCTACCATCCATTAGAATAACAAAAATATCGACAACATACTAACTTCCAAAATGACAAGGCTACCATCCCTTAGACTAACAAAAATCTCGACAACAGACTACCTTCCATAATGACAAGGCTACCATCCATTGGAGTAACAAATATATCGACAACATACTACCTTCAATAATGACAAGGATACCATCAATTGGAGTAACAAAAATCATGACAACAAACTACCTTCCATAATGACAAGGGTACCTTCCATTGGAATAACAAAAATCTCGACAACACACTACCTTCCTTAATGACAAGGCTACCATCCAATGGAGTAACAAAAACCTCGACAACATACTACCTTCCATAATGACTAGACTACCATCCATTGTAGTAACAAAGATATCAACAACAACCTACCTTCCATAGCGACAAGGCTACAATCCATTGTAGTAATAAAAATATCGACAACAGACTACCTTCCATAATGACAAGGCTACCATCCATTGTAGTAAACAAAAACCTTGTCAATAGACTACCTTCCAAAATGACAAGGCTACCATCCGTTGGAGTAACAAAAATCTCGACAACACACTACCTTCCATAATGACAAGGCTACCATCCATTGTAGTAAACAAAAACCTCGTCAATAGACTCCCTCCCAAAATTACAAGGCTACCATCCATTGGAGTAACAAAAATCTCGACAACATACTACCTTCCATAATCACAAGGCTACCATCCCTTAGAGTTACAAAAATCTCGACAATAGACTACCTTCCATAACGACAAGGCTATAATCCATTATAGTAACAAAAATCTCGACAACAGACTACCTTCCATAATGACAAGGCTACCATCCATTGTAGTAAACAAAAACCTCGTCAATAGACTACCTTCCAAAATGACAAGGCTACCATCCATTGGAGTAACAGATATCGACAACATACTACCTTCCATAATGACAAGGCTACCATCCCTTAGAGTAACAAAAATGACGACAACACACTACCTTCCATAATGACAAGTCTACCATCCATTGGAGTAACAAAAATCTCAATAATAGACTACCTTCCATAATGACTAGGGTACCATCCATTGGATTAACAAAAATATTGACAACACACTACCTTCCATAATGAAAAGACTATGATCCAATGGAGTAACAAAGATCTCGACAACAGACTACCTTCCATAATGACTAGGCTACCATCCATTGGAGTAACAAAGATATCAACAACAGACTACCTTCTATAACGACAAGTCTACAATCCATTGTAGTAACAAAAATATCGACAACAATCTACCTTCCATAATGACAAGGCTACCATCCATTGTAGTAAACAAAAACCTTGACAATAGACTACCTTCCAAAATGACAAGGCTACCATCCATTGGAGTAACAAAAATCTCGACAACATACTACCTTCCATAATGACAAGGCTACCATCCATTAGAATAACAAAAATATCGACAACATACTAACTTCCAAAATGACAAGGCTACCATCCCTTAGACTAACAAAAATCTCGACAACAGACTACCTTCCATAATGACAAGGCTACCATCCATTGGAGTAACAAAGATATCGACAACATACTACCTTCAATAATGACAAGGATACCATCAATTGGAGTAACAAAAATCATGACAACAGACTACCTTCCATAATGACAAGGGTACCTTCCATTGGAATAACAAAAATCTCGACAACACACTACCTTCCTTAATGACAAGGCTACCATCCAATGGAGTAACAAAAACCTCGACAACAGACTACCTTCCATAATGACTAGACTACCATCCATTGGAGTAACAAAGATATCAACAACAGCCTACCTTCCATAGCGACAAGGCTACAATCCATTGTAGTAATAAAAATATCGACAACAGACTACCTTCCATAATGACAAGGCTACCAGCCATTGTAGTAAACAAAAACCTTGTCAATAGACTACCTTCCAAAATGACAAGGCTACCATCCGTTGGAGTAACAAAAATCTCGACAACACACTACCTTCCATAATGACAAGGCTACCATCCATTGGAGTAACAAAAATCTCGACAACATACTACCTTCCATAATCACAAGGCTACCATCCCTTAGAGTTACAAAAATCTCGACAATAGACTACCTTCCATAACGACAAGGCTACAATCCATTGTAGTAACAAAAATCTCGACAACAGACTACCTTCCATAATGACAAGGCTACCATCCATTATAGTAAACAAAAACCTCGTCAATAGACTACCTTCCAAAATGACAAGGCTACCATCCATTGGAGTAACAAAGATATCGACAACATACTACCTTCCATAATGACAAGGCTACCATCCCTTAGAGTAACAAAAATGACGAAAACACACTACCTTCCATAATGACAAGTCTACCATCCATTGGAGTAACAAAAATCTCAACAATAGACTACCTTCCATAATGACTAGGCTACCATCCATTGGATTAACAAAAATATAGACAACACACTACCTTCCATAATGAAAAGACTACGATCCAATAGAGTAACAAAAATCTCGACAACAGACTACCTTCCATAATGACTAGGCTACCATCCATTGGAGTAACAAAGATATCAACAACAGACTACCTTCCATAACGACAAGTCTACAATCCATTGTAGTAACAAAAATATCGACAACAATCTACCTTCCATAATGACAAGGCTACCATCCATTGTAGTAAACAAAAACCTTGACAATAGACTACCTTCCAAAATGACAAGGCTACCATCCATTGGAGTAACAAAAATCTCGACAACATACTACCTTCCATAATGACAATGCTACCATCCATTGGAATAACAAAAATATCGACAACATACTAACTTCCAGAATGACAAGGCTACCATCCCTTAGAGTAACAAAAATCTCGACAACAGACTACCTTCCATAATGACAAGGCTACCATCCATTGGATTAACAAAGATATCGACAACATACTACCTTCAATAATGACAAGGATACCATCCATTGGAGTAACAAAAATCATGACAACAGACTACCTTCCATAATGACAAGGGTACCTTCCATTGGAATAACAAAAATATCGATAACACACTACCTTCCTTAATGACAAGGCGACAATCCAATGGAGTAACAAAAACCTCGACAAGAGACTACCTTCCATAATGACTAGGCTACCATCCATTGGAGTAACAAAGATATCAACAACAGACTACCTTCCATAACGACAAGGCTACAATCCATTGTAGTAACAAAAATCTCGATAACAGACTACCTTCCATAATGACAAGGCTACCATCCATTGTAGTAAACAAAAACCTCGTGAATAGACTCCCTCCAAAAATTACAAGGCTACCATCCATTGGAGTAACAAAAATCTCGACAACATACTACCTTCCATAATCACAAGGCTACCATCCCTTAGAGTTGCAAAAATCTCGACAATAGACTACCTTCCATAACGACAAGGCTACAATCCATTGTAGTAACAAAAATCTCGACAACAGACTACCTTCCATAATGACAAGGCTACCATCCATTGTAGTAAACAAAAACCTCGTCAATAGACTACCTTCCAAAATGACAAGGCTACCATCCATTGGAGTAACAAAGATATCGACAACATACTACCTTCCATAATGACAAGGCTACCATCCCTTAGAGTAACAAAAATGACGACAACACACTACCTTCCATAATGACAAGTCTACCATCCATTGGAGTAACAAAAATCTCAACAATAGACTACCTTCCATAATGACTAGGCTACCATCCATTGGATTAACAAAAATATAGACAACACACTACCTTCCATAATGAAAAGACTACGATCCAATGGAGTAACAAAAATCTCGACAACAGACTACCTTCCATAATGACTAGGCTACCATCCATTGGAGTAACAAAGATATCAACAACAAACTACCTTCCATAACGACAAGTCTACAATCCATTGTAGTAACAAAAATATCGACAACAATCTACCTTCCATAATGACAAGGCTACCATCCATTGTAGTAAACAAAAACCTTGACAATAGACTACCTTCCAAAATGACAAGGCTACCATCCATTGGAGTAACAAAAATCTCGACAACATACTACCTTCCATAATGACAAGGCTACCATCCATTGGAATAACAAAAATATCGACAACATACTAACTTCCAAAATGACAAGGCTACCATCCCTTAGAGTAACAAAAATCTCGACAACAGACTACCTTCCATAATGACAAGGCTACCATCCATTGGAGTAACAAAGATATCGATAACATACTACCTTCAATAATGACAAGGATACCATCCATTGGAGTAACAAAAATCATGACAAGAGACTACCTTCCATAATGACAAGGGTACCTTCCATTGGAATAACAAAAATATCGATAACACACTACCTTCCTTAATGACAAGGCTACAATCCAATGGAGTAACAAAAACCTCGACAAGAGACTACCTTCCATAATGACTAGGCTACCATCCATTGGAGTAACAAAGATATCAACAACAGACTACCTTCCATAACGACAAGGCTACAATCCATTGTAGTAACAAAAATCTCGATAACAGACTACCTTCCATAATGACAAGGCTACCATCCATTGTAGTAAACAAAAACCTCGTCAATAGACTCCCTCCCAAAATTACAAGGCTACCATCCATTGGAGTAACAAAAATCTCGACAACATACTACCTTCCATAATCACAAGGCTACCATCCCTTAGAGTTACAAAAATCTCGACAATAGACTACCTTCCATAATGACAAGGCTACAATCCATTGTAGTAACAAAAATCTCGACAACAGACTACCTTCCATAATGACAAGGCTACCATCCAATGTAGTAAACAAAAACCTCGTCAATAGACTACCTTCCAAAATGACAAGGCTACCATCCATTGGAGTAACAAAGATATCGACAACATACTACCTTCCATAATGACAAGGCTACCATCCCTTAGAGTAACAAAAATGACGACAACACGCTACCTTCCATAATGACAAGTCTACCATCCATTGGAGTAACAAAAATCTCAACAATAGACTACCTTCCATAATGACTAGGCTACCATCCATTGGATTAACAAAAATATAGACAACACACTACCTTCCATAATGAAAAGACTACGATCCAATGGAGTAACAAAGATCTCGACAACAGACTACCTTCCATAATGACTAGGCTACCATCCATTGGAGTAACAAAGATATCAACAACAGACTACCTTCCATAACGACAAGTCTACAATCCATTGTAGTAACAAAAATATCGACAACAATCTACCTTCCATAATGACAAGGCTACCATCCATTGTAGTAAACAAAAACCTTGACAATAGACTACCTTCCAAAATGACAAGGCTACCATCCATTGGAGTAACAAAGATCTCGACAACATACTACCTTCCATAATGACAAGGCTACCATCCATTGGAATAACAAAAATATCGACAACATACTAACTTCTAGAATGACAAGGCTACCATCCCTTAGAGTAACAAAAATCTCGACAACAGACTACCTTCCATAATGACAAGGCTACCATCCATTGGAGTAACAAAGATATCGATAACATACTACCTTCAATAATGACAAGGATACCATCCATTGGAGTAACAAAAATCATGATAAGAGACTACCTTCCATAATGACAAGGGTACCTTCCATTGGAATAACAAAAATATCGATAACACACTACCTTCCTTAATGACAAGGCTACAATCCAATGGAGTAACAAAAACCTCGACAAGAGACTACCTTCCATAATGACTAGGCTACCATCCATTGGAGTAACAAAGATATCAACAACAGACTACCTTCCATAACGACAAGGCTACAATCCATTGTAGTAACAAAAATCTCGATAATAGACTACCTTCCATAATGACAAGGCTACCATCCATTGTAGTAAACAAAAACCTCGTCAATAGACTCCCTCCCAAAATTACAAGGCTACCATCCATTGGAGTAACAAAAATCTCGACAACATACTACCTTCCATAATCACAAGGCTACCATCCCTTAGAGTTACAAAAATCTCGACAATAGACTACCTTCCATAACGACAAGGCTACAATCCATTGTAGTAACAAAAATCTCGACAACAGACTACCTTCCATAATGACAAGGCTACCATCCAATGTAGTCAACAAAAACCTCGTCAATAGACTACCTTCCAAAATGACAAGGCTACCATCCATTGGAGTAACAAAGATATCGACAACATACTACCTTCCATAATGACAAGGCTACCATCCCTTAGAGTAACAAAAATGACGACAACACGCTACCTTCCATAATGACAAGTCTACCATCCATTGGAGTAACAAAAATCTCAACAATAGACTACCTTCCATAATGACTAGGCTACCATCCATTGGATTAACAAAAATATAGACAACACACTACCTTCCATAATGAAAAGACTACGATCCAATGGAGTAACAAAGATCTCGACAACAGACTACCTTCCATAATGACTAGGCTACCATCCATTGGAGTAACAAAGATATCAACAACAGACTACCTTCCATAACGACAAGTCTACAATCCATTGTAGTAACAAAAATATCGACAACAATCTACCTTCCATAATGACAAGGCTACCATCCATTGTAGTAAACAAAAACCTTGACAATAGACTACCTTCCAAAATGACAAGGCTACCATCCATTGGAGTAACAAAAATCTCGACAACATACTACCTTCCATAATGACAAGGCTACCATCCATTGGAATAACAAAAATATCGACAACATACTAACTTCCAGAATGACAAGGCTACCATCCCTTAGAGTAACAAAAATCTCGACAACAGACTACCTTCCATAATGACAAGGCTACCATCCATTGGAGTAACAAAGATATCGATAACATACTACCTTCAATAATGACAAGGATACCATCCATTGGAGTAACAAAAATCATGACAATAGACTACCTTCCATAATGACAAGGGTACCTTCCATTGGAATAACAAAAATATCGATAACACACTACCTTCCTTAATGACAAGGCTACAATCCAATGGAGTAACAAAAACCTCGACAAGAGACTACCTTCCATAATGACTAGGCTACCATCCATTGGAGTAACAAAGATATCAACAACACACTACCTTCCATAACGACAAGGCTACAATCCATTGTAGTAACAAAAATCTCGATAATAGACTACCTTCCATAATGACAAGGCTACCATCCATTGTAGTAAACAAAAACCTCGTCAATAGACTCCCTCCCAAAATTACAAGGTTACCATCCATTGGAGTAACAAAAATCTCGACAACATACTACCTTCCATAATCACAAGGCTACCATCCCTTAGAGTTAATAAAATCTCGACAATAGACTACCTTCCATAACGACAAGGCTACAATCCATTGTAGTAACAAAAATCTCGACAACAGACTACCTTCCATAATGACAAGGCTACCATCCAATGTAGTAAACAAAAACCTCGTCAATAGACTACCTTCCAAAATGACAAGGCTACCATCCATTGGAGTAACAAAGATATCGACAACATACTACCTTCCATAATGACAAGGCTACCATCCCTTAGAGTAACAAAAATCACGACAACACACTACCTACCATAATGACAAGTCTACCATCCATTGGAGTAACAAAAATCTCAACAATAGACTACCTTCCATAATGACTAGGCTACCATCCATTGGATTAACAAAAATATTGACAACACACTACCTTCCATAATGAAAAGACTACCATCCAATGGAGTAACAAAGATCTCGACAACAGACTACCTTCCATAATGACTAGGCTACCATCCATTGGAGTAACAAAGATATCAACAACAGACTACCTTCCATAACGACAAGTCTACAATCCATTGTAGTAACAAAAATATCGACAAGAATCTACCTTCCATAATGACAAGGCTACCATCCATTGTAGTAAACAAAAACCTTGACAATAGACTACCTTCCAAAATGACAAGGCTACCATCCATTGGAGTAACAAAAATCTTGACAACATACTACCTTCCCTAATGACAAGGCTACCATCCATTGGAATAACAAAAATATCGACAACATACTAACTTCCAGAATGACAAGGCTACCATCCCTTAGACTAACAAAAATCTCGACAACAGACTGCCTTCCATAATGACAAAGCTACCATCCATTGGAGTAACAAAGATATCGACAACATACTACCTTCAATAATGACAAGGATACCATACGTTGGAGTAACAAAAATCTCGAAGATAGACTACCTTCCATAATGACTAGGCTACCATCCTTTGGAGTAACAAAGATATCGATAACAGAATACATTCCGTAACGACAAGGCTACAATCCATTGTAGTAACAAAAATCTCGACAATAGACTACCTTCCATAATGACAAGGCTACCATCAATTGTAGTGACAAAAATCTAGACAATAGACTACCTTCCATAATGACAAAGCTACCATCCATTGGAGAAACGAGAATGTCGACAACATACTACCTTCCATAATGACAAGGCTACAATCTATTATAGTAACAAAAATCTCAACAATAGACTACCTTCCATAACGACAAGGCTACAATCCATTGTAGTAACAAAAATCTAGACAACTGACTAACTTCCATAATGACAAGGATACCATCCAATGGAGTAACAAAAACCTCGACAACAGACTACCTTCCATAATGACTAGGCTACCATCCATTGGAGTAACAAAGATATCGACAACAATCTACCTTCCATAATGACAAGGCTACCATCCATTGTAGTAAACAAAAACCTTGACAATAGACTACCTTCCAAAATGACAAGGCTACCATCCATTGGAGTAACAAAAATCTCGACAACATACTACCTTCCATAATGACAGAGCTACCATCCATTGGAATAAAAAAAATATCGACAACATACTAACTTCCAGAATGACAAGGCTACCATCCCTTAGACTAACAAAAATCTCGACAACAGACTACCTTCCATAATGACAAGGCTACCATCCATTGGAGTAACAAAGATATGGACAACATACTACCTTCAATAATGACAAGGATACCATCCATTGGAGTAACAAAAATCATGACAACAGACTACCTTCCATAATGACAAGGGTACATTCCATTGGAATAACAAAAATCTCGACAACACACTACCTTCCTTAATGACAAGGCTACCATCCAATGGAGTAACAAAAACCTCGACAACAGACTACCTTCCATAATGACTAGACTACCATCCATTGGAGTAACAAAGATATCAACAACAGACTACCTTCCATAGCGACAAGGCTACAATCCATTGTAGTAACAAAAATATCGACAACAGACTACCTTCTATAATGACAAGGCTACCATCCATTGTAGTAAACAAAAACCTTGTCAATAGACTACCTTCCAAAATGACAAGGCTACCATCCGTTGGAGTAACAAAAATCTCGACAACACACTACCTTCCATAATGACAAGGCTACCATCCATTGGAGTAACAAAAATATCGACCACACACTAACTTCATTAATCACAAGGCTACCATCCCTTAGAGTTACAAAAATCTCGACAATAGACTACCTTCCATAACGACAAGGCTACAATCCATTGTAGTAACAAAAATCTCGACAACAGACTACCTTCCATAATGACAAGGCTACCATCCATTGTAGTAAACAAAAACCTCGTCAATAGACTACCTTCCAAAATGACAAGGCTACCATCCATTGGAGTAACAAAGATATTGACAACATACTACCTTCCATAATGACAAGGTTACCATCCCTTAGAGTAACAAAAATGATGACAACACACTACCTTCCATGATGACAAGTCTACCATCCATTGGAGTAACAAAAATCTCAACAATAGACTACCTTCCATAATGACTAGGCTACCATCCATTGGATTAACAAAAATATAGACAACACACTACCTTCGATAATGAAAAGACTACGATCCAATGGAGTAACAAAAATCTCGACAACAGACTACCTTCCATAATGACTAGGCTACCATCCATTGGAGTAACAAAGATATCAACAACAGACTACCTACCATAACGACAAGTCTACAATCCATTGTAGTAACAAAAATATCGACAACAATCTACCTTCCATAATGACAAGGCTACCATCCATTGTAGTAAACAAAAACCTTGACAATAGACTTCCTTCCAAAATGACAAGGCTACCATCCATTGGAGTAACAAAAATCTCGACAACATACTACCTTCCATAATTACAAGGCTACCATCCATTGGAATAACAAAAATATCGACAACATACTAACTTCCAGAATGACAAGGCTACCATCCCTTAGACTAACAAAAATCTCGACAACAGACTGCCTTCCATAATGACAAGGCTACCATCCATTGGAGTAACAAAGATATCGACAACATACTACCTTCAATAATGACAAGGATACCATCCATTGGAGTAACAAAAATCGTGACAACAGACTACCTTCCATAATGACAAGGGTACCTTCCATTGGAATAACAAAAATCTCGACAACACACTACCTTCCTTAATGACAAGGCTACCATCCAATGGAGTAACAAAAACCTCGACAACAGACTACCTTCCATAATGACTAGACTACCATCCATTGGAGTAACAAAGATATCAACAACAGACTACCTTCCATAGCGACAAGGCTACAATCCATTGTAGTAACAAAAATATCGACAACAGACTACCTTCCATAATGACAAGGCTACCATCTATTGTAGTAAACAAAAACCTTGTCAATAGACTACCTTCCAAAATGACAAGGCTACCATCCGTTGGAGTAACAAAAATCTAGACAACACACTACCTTCCATAATGACAAGGCTACCATCCATTGGAATAACAAAAATATCGACCACACACTAACTTCATTAATCACAAGGCTACCATCCCTTAGAGTTACAAAAATCTCGACAATAGACTACCTTCCATAACGACAAGGCTACAATCCATTATAGTAACAAAAATCTCGACAACAGACTACCTTCCATAATGACAAGGCTACCATCCATTGTAGTAAACAAAAACCTCGTCAATAGACTACCTTCCAAAATGATAAGGCTACCATCCATTGGAGTTACAAAGATATTAACAACATACTACCTTCCATAATGACAAGGCTACCATCCCTTAGAGTAACAAAAATGACGACAACACACTACCTTCCATAATGACAAGTCTACCATCCATTGGAGTAACAAAAATCTCAACAATAGACTACCTTCCATAATGACTAGGCTACCATCCATTGGATTAACAAAAATATAGACAACACACTACCTTCCATAATGAAAAGACTACGATCCAAAGGAGTAACAAAAATCTCGACAACAGACTACCTTCCATAATGACTAGGCTACCATCCATTGGAGTAACAAAGATATCAACAACAGACTACCTTCCATAACGACAAGTCTACAATCCATTGTAGTTACAAAAATATCGACAACAATCTACCTTCCATAATGACAAGGCTACCATCCATTGTAGTAAACAAAAACCTTGACAATAGACTACCTTCCAAAATGACAAGGCTACCATCCATTGGAGAAACAAAAATCTTGATAACATACTACCTTCCATAATGACAAGGCTACCATCCATTGGAATAACAAAAATATCGACAACATACTAACTTCCAGAATGACAAGGCTACCATCCCTTAGACTAACAAAAATCTCGACAACAGACTGCCTTCCATAATGACAAGGCTACCATCCATTGGAGTAACAAAGATATCGACAACATACTACCTTCAATAATGACAAGGATACCATTCGTTGGAGTAACAAAAATCTCGAAGATAGACTACCTTCCATAATGACTAGGCTACCATCCTTTGGAGTAACAAAGATATCGATAACAGAATACCTTCCGTAACGACAAGGCTACAATCCATTGTAGTAACAAAAATCTCGACAATAGACTACCTTCCATAATGACAAGGCTACCATCAATTGTAGTGACAAAAATCTAGACAATAGACTACCTTCCATAATGACAAAGCTACCATCCATTGGAGTAACGAGAATGTCGACAACATACTACCTTCCATAATGACAAGGCTACAATCTATTATAGTAACAAAAATCTCAACAACAGACTACCTTCCATAACGACAAGGCTACAATCCATTGTAGTAACAAAAATCTAGACAACTGACTAACTTCCATAATGACAAGGATACCATCCAATGGAGTAACAAAATCCTCGACAACAGACTACCTTCCATAATGACTAGGCTACCATCCATTGGAGTAACAAAGATATCGACAAAAATCTACCTTCCATAATGACAAGGCTACCATCCATTATAGTAAACAAAAACCTTGACAATAGACTACCTTCCAAAATGACAAGGCTACCATCCATTGGAGTAACAAAAATCTCGACAACATACTACCTTCCATAATGACAAGGCTACCATGCATTGGAATAAAAAAAATATCGACAACATACTAACTTCCAGAATGACAAGGCTACCATCCCTTAGACTAACAAAAATCTCGACAACAGACTACCTTCCATAATGACAAGGCTACCATCCTTTGGAGTAACAAAGATATCGACAACATACTACCTTAAATAATGACAAGGATACCATCCATTGGAGTAACAAAAATCATGACAACAGACTACCTTCCATAATGAAAAGGGTACCTTCCATTGGAATAACAAAAATCTCGACAACACACTACCTTCCTTAATGACAAGGCTACCATCCAATGGAGTAAAAAAAACCTCGACAACAGACTACCTTCCATAATGACTAGACTACCATCCATTGGAGTAACAAAGATATCAACAACAGACTACCTTCCATAGCGACAAGGCTACAATCCATTGTAGTAACAAAAATATCGACAACAGACTACCTTCCATAATGACAAGGCTACCATCCATTGTAGTAAATAAAAACCTTGTCAATAGACTACCTTCCAAAATGACAAGGCTACCATCCGTTGGAGTAACAAAAATCTCGACAACACACTACCTTCCATAATGACAAGGCTACCATCCATTGGAATAACAAAAATATCGACCACACACTAACTTCATTAATCACAAGGCTTCCATCCCTTAGAGTTACAAAAATCTCGACAATAGACTACCTTCCATAACGACAAGGCTACAATCCATTGTAGTAACAAAAATCTCGACAACAGACTACCTTCCATAATGACAAGGCTACCATCCATTGTAGTAAACAAAAACCTCGTCAATAGACTACCTTCCAAAATGACAAGGCTACCATCCATTGGAGTAACAAAGATATTGACAACATACTACCTTCCATAATGACAAGGCTACCATCCCTTAGAGTAACAAAAATATAGACAACACACTACCTTCCATAATGAAAAGACTACGATCCAATGGAGTAACAAAAATCTCGACAACAGACTACCTTCCATAATGACTAGGCTACCATCCATTGGAGTAACAAAGATATCAACAACAGACTACCTTCCATAACGACAAGTCTACAATCCATTGTAGTAACAAAAATATCGACAACAATCTACCTTCCATAATGACAAGGCTACCATCCATTGTAGTAAACAAAAACCTCAACAATAGACTACCTTCCATAATGACAAGGCTACCATCCATTGGAGTATCAAAAATCTCGACAACACACTACCTTCCATAATGACAAGGCTACCATCCCTTAGAGTAACAAAAATCACGACAACAGACTACCTTCCACAATGACTAGGCTACCATCCATTGGAGTAACAAAGATATCGACAACAGGCTACCTTCCATAACGAAAAGGCTACAATCCCTTAGTTTAACAAAAATCACGACAAAAGACTACCTTCCATAATGAAAAGGCTACCATCCATTAGAGTAACAAAGATATTGACAACGTACTACCTTCCATAATGACAAGGCTACCATCACTTAGAGTAACAAAAATCTCGACAATAGACTACCTTCCATAATGACAAGTCTACCAGCCATTGGAGTAACAAAAATCTCAACAATAGACAACCTTCCATAATGGCAAGGCTACCATCCATTGGAATGACAAAAATATCGAAAACACACTACCATCCATAATGACTATGCTACCATCCATTGGAATACCAAAAATATCGACAACACACTACCTTCCATAATGACAAGGCTACCATCCAATGGAGTGACAAAAATCTCGACAACAGACTACCTTCCATAATGACAAGGCTACCACTCATTAGAGTAACAAACATTCGACAACAGACTACCTTCCATAATGACAAGGCTACCATCCCTTAGAGTAACAAAAATCAAGACAACAGACTACCTTCCATAATGGCAAGGCTACCATCCATTAGAGTAACAAAGATATCGACAACATACTACCTTCCATAATCACAATGCTACCATCCCTTAGAGTAACAAAAATCACGACAACACACTACCTTCCATAATGACAAGTCTACCATCCATTCGAGTAACAAAAATCTCAACAATAGACTACCTACCATAATGACAAGGGTACCATCATTGGTGTAACCAAAATATCCACAAGAGACTACCTTCCATAATGACAAGGCTACAATTCATTGGAGTATACAAAATTTTGACAACACACTACCTTCCATAATGACAAGGCTACCACCCATTGGAGAAACAAAGATATCAACAGCAAACTACCATCCATAATAACAAGGCTACAATCCATTGGAGTATACAAAATCTCGACAACAGACTACCTTCCATAATGTCTAGGCTACCATCCATTGGAGTAACAAAGATATCGACAACATACTACCTTACATAACGACAAGGCTACAATCCCTTAGAGTAACAAAAATCACGACAAAAGACTACCTTCCATAATGAAAAGGCTACCATCCATTGGAGTAACAAAGATATCCAAAACATACTACCTTCCATAATGACAAGGCTACCATCCCTTAGAATAATAAAAATCTAGACAATAGACTACCTTCCATAATGACAAGGCTACCATCCATTGGAGTAACAAAAATCTCGACAACACACTACCTTCCATAATGACAAGGCTACCATCCATTGGAATAACAAAAATATCGACAACACACTACCTTCCATAATGACAAGGCTACCATCCCTTAGAGTAACAAAAATCTCGACAACAGACTACCTTCCATAATGACTAGGCTACCATCCATTGGAGTAATAAAGATATTGACAACAGGCTACCTTCCATAACGACAAGGCTATAATCCCTTAGTGTAACAAAAATCACGACAAAAGACTACCTTCCATAATGAAAAGGCTACCATCCATTGGAGTAACAAAGATATCGACAACATACTACCTTCCATAATGACAAGTCTAGCATCCATTGGAGTAACAAAAATCTCAACAATAGACTACCTTCCATAGTGTCTAGGCTACCATCCATTGGAGTAACAAAGATATCGACAACACACTACCATCGATAATGACTAGGCTACCATCCATTGGAATAACAAAAATATTGACAACACACTACCTTCCATAATGACAAGGCTACCATCCAATGGAGTGACAAAAATCTCGACAATAGACTACCTTCCATAATGACAAAGCTACCATCCATTAGAGTAACAAACATTCGACAACAAACTACCTTCCATAATGACAAGGCTACCATCCCTTGGTGTAACAAAAATCTCGACAACAAACTACCTTCCATAATGACAAGGCTGCCATCCATTAGAGTAACAAAGATATCGACAACATACTACCTTCCATAATGACAAGGCTACCATACATTTGAGTAACAAAAATCATGACAACAGACTACCTTCCATAATGATAAGGCTACCATCCATTGGAATAACAAAAATATCGACAACACACTACCTTCCTTAATGACAAGGCTACCATCGCTTAGAGTAACAAAAATATCGAGAACAAACTACCTTCCATAATGACAAAGCTACCATCCATTGGAGTAACAAAGATATCGACAAGATACTACCTTCCATAATGACAAGGCTACCATCCATTGTAGTAACAAAAATCACGACAAGAGACTAACGTCCATAATAACAAGGCTACTATCCATTGGAATTACAAAAATCTCGACAACAGACTACGTTCCATAATGACAAGCCTACCATCCATTGGAGTAATAAAAATCTCGACAATAGACTACCTTCCATAATGACAAGGCTACATTCTATTATAGTAACGAAAATCCCGACAATAGACTACCTTTCATAATAACAAGGCTACCATCCATTGGAATAACAAAAATCTCGACAACAAACTACGTTCCATAATGACAAGGCTACCATCTCTTAGAGTAACAAAAATATCGACAATAGACTATCTACCATAATGACAAAGATACCATCCATTGGAGTAACAAAGATATCGACAACAGACTACCTTCCATAACGACGAGGCTACCATTTATTAGAGTAACAAAAATCTCGTAAATAGACTACCTTTCATAATGACAAGGCTACCATCCATTGGAATAACAAAAATCTCGACAACAAACTACGTTCCATAATGACAAGGCTACCATCACTTAGAGTAACAAAAATATCGACAACACACTACCTTCCATAATGACAAGGCTACCATCCAATAGAGTAACAAAAATCTCGAAAATAGACTACCTTCCATAATTACTAGGCTACCATCCATTGGAGTTACAAAAATCTCGACAACAGACTACCTTCCATAATGACGAGACTACAATCTATTATAGTAACCAAATTTTCGACAATAGACTACCTTTCATAATGACAAGGCTACCATCCATTGGAATAACAAAAATATCGACAACACACTACCTTCCATAATGACAAGGCTACCATCCAATAGAGTAACAAAAATCTCAAAAACAGACTACCTTCCATAATTACTAGGCTACCATCCATTGGAGTTACAAAAATATCGACAACAAACTACCTTCCATAATGACGAGACTAAAATCTATTATAGTAACAAAATTTTCGACAATAGACTACCTTTCATAATGACAAGGCTACCATCCATTGGAATAAGAAAAATCTCGACAACAGACTACGTTCCATAATGACAAGGCTGCCATCCCTTAGAGTAACAAAAATCTCAACAACAGACTACCTTCCATAATGAAAAGTCTACCATCCATTGGAGTAACAAAGATATCGACAACACACTAACTTCCATAATGACAAGGCTACCATCCATTTGAGTAACAAAATTCTCAACAATAGAATACCTACCATAATGACAATGGTACCATCATAGGTGTAACCAAAATATCCACAAGAGACTACCTTCCGTAATAAAAAGCTACTATCCATTGGAGTATACAAAATATTGACAGTAGACTACCTTCCTTAATGACAAGGCTACCATCCATTGGAGTAACTAAAATCTCGACAACAGACTACCTTCCATAATGACTAGGCTACCATCCATTGGAGAAACAAAGATATCAACAACAGACTACCTTCCATAACGAGAAGGCTACAATCCATTGTAGTAACAAAAATCTCGACAACAGACTACCTTCCATAATGACAAGACTACCATCCATTATAGTAACAAAAATCTCGACAATAGACTACCTTCCATAATGACAAGGCTATCATCCATTGGAGTCACAAAAATCTCGACAACAGACTACCTTCCATAATGACAAGGCTACCATTCATTGGAGTAACAAAAATATCGACAACAGACTACCTTCCATAATGACAAGGCTACCATCCATTGGAATAACAAAAATATCGATAACACATTACTTTCCATAATGACAAGGCTACCATCCCTTAGAGTAACAAATAATCTCGACAATAGAGTACCTTCCATAATTACAAGGCTACCATCCATTGGAGTAACAAAGATATCGACAACAGACTACCTTCCATAATGACAAGGCTACCATCCATTGGAATAAGAAAAATCTCGACAACAGACTACCTTCCATAATGAAAGGGCTACCATCCATTGGAGTAACAAAGATATCGACAACATACTACCTTCCAAAATGACAAGGCTAGCATCCCTTAGAGTAACAAAAATCGCGACAACACACTAACTTCCATAATGACAAGTCTACCATCCATTCGAGTAACAAAATTCTCAACAATAGACTACCTACCATAATGACAATGGTACCATCATTGGTGTAACCAAAATATCAACAAGAGACTACCTTCCGTAATGACAAAGCTACAATCCATTGGAGTATACAAAATCTTGACAACAGACTACCTTCCATAGTGACAAGGCTAGCATCCATTGGAGTAATTAAAATCTCTACCACAGACTACCTTCCATAATGACTAGGCTACCATCCATTGGAGAAACAAAGATATCGACAACAGACTACCTTCCTTAACGACAAGGCTACAATCCATTGTAGTAACAAAAATCTCGACAACAGACTATTATCCATAATGACAAGACTACCATGCATTATAGTAACAAAAATCTCGACAATAGACTACCTTCCATAATGACAAGGCTACCATCCATTGGAGTAACAAAAATATCGACAACAGACTACCTTCCATAATGACAAGGCTACCATCCATTGGAATAACAAAAATATCGACAACACACTACTTTCCATAATGACAAGACTACCATGCATTATAGTAACAAAAATATCGAAAATATACTACCTTCCATAATGACAAGGCTACCATCCCTTAGAGTAACAAAAATCGCGACAACACACTACCTTCCATAATGACAAGTCTACCATCCATTTGAGTAACAAAAATCTCAACAATAGACTACCTACCATAATGACAAGGATACCATCATTGGTGTAACCAAAATATCCACAAGAGACTACCTTCCATAATGACAAGGCTACAATCCATTGGAGTATACAAAATCTTGACAACAGACTACCTTCCATAATGACAAGGCTACCATCCATTGGAGTAACTAAAATCTCTACAATAGACTACCTTCCATAATGACTAGGCTACCACCCATTGGAGAAACAAAGATATTGACAACAAACTACCTTCCATAAAGACAAGGCTACAATCCATTGTAGTAACAAAAATCTCGACAACAGACTACCTTCCATAATGACAAGACCACCATCCATTATAGTAACAAAAATCTCGACAATAGACTACCTTCCATAATGACAAGGCTACCATCCATTGGAGTAACAAAAATATCGACAACAGACTACCTTCCATAATGACAAGGCTACCATCCATTGGAATAACAAAAATATCGACAACACACTACTTTCCATAATGACAAGACTACCATGCATTATAGTAACAAAAATATCGACAATATACTACCTTCCATAATGACAAGGCTACCATCCCTTAGAGTAACAAAAATCGCGACAACACACTACCTTCCATAATGACAAGTCTACCATCCATTCGAGTAACAAAAATCTCAACAATAGACTACCTACCATAATGACAAGGATACCATCATTGGTGTAACCAAAATATCCACAAGAGACTACCTTCCATAATGACAAGGCTACAATCCATTGGAGTATACAAAATCTTGACAACAGACTACCTTCCATAATGACAAGGCTACCATCCATTGGAGTAACTAAAATCTCGACAATAGACTACCTTCCATAATGACTAGGCTACCACCCATTGGAGAAACAAAGATATCGACAACAAACTACCTTCCATAAAGATAAGGCTACAATCCATTGTAGTAACAAAAATCTCGACAACAGACTACCTTCCATAATGACAAGACCATCATCCATTATAGTAACAAAAATCTCGACAATAGACTACCTACCATAATGATAAGGCTACCATCCATTAGAGTAACAAAAATCTCGACAACAGACTAGCATCCATAATGACAAGGCTACCATCCATTGGAATAACAAAAATATCGATAACACACTACGTTCCATAATGACAAGGCTACCATCCCTTAGAGTAACAAAAATCACGACAACAGACTACCTTCCATAATGACTAGGCTACCATCCATTGAAGTAACAAAGATATCGACAACAGACTACCTTCCATAACGACAAGGCTAAAATCCCTTAGAGTAACAAAAATCATGACAAGAGACTACCTTCCATAATGAAAAGTCTACCATCCATTGGAGTAACAAAGATATCGACAACATACTACCTTCCATAATGACAAGGCTACCATCCCTTAGAGTAACAAAAATCATGACAAAACACTACCTTCCATAATGACAAGTCTCCCATCCATTGGAGTAACAAAAATCTCAATAGTAGACTACCTTCCATAATGACAAGGCTACCATCCATTGGAATAACAAAAATATCGACAACACACAACCTTCCCTAATAACTAGGCTACCATCCATTGGAATAACAAAAATATCGACAACACACTACCTTCCATAATGACAAGGCTACCATCCAATGGAGTGACAAAAATCTCGACAACAGACTACCTTCCATAATGACAAGGCTACCATCCATTATAGTAACAAAGATATCGACAACAGACTACCTTCCATAACGACAAGGCTACAATCCCTTAGAGTAACAAAAATCTCGACAAAAGACTACCTTCCATAATGACTAGGCTACCATCCATTGGAGTAATTAAAATCTCGACAACAGACTACCTTCCATAATGACTAGGCTACCACCCATTGGAGAAAGAAAGATATCGACAATAGACTACCTTCCATAACGACAAGGCTACAATCCATTGTAGTAACAAAATTATCGACAATAGACTACCTTCCATAATGACAAGGCTACCATCCATTAGAGTAACAAAAATCTCGACAACAGAATACCGTCCATAATGACAAGGCTACCATCCATTGGAATATCACAAATATCGATAACACACTACGTTCCATAATGACAAGGCTACCATCCCTTAGAGTATCAAAAATGTCGACAACAGACTACCTTCCATAATGAGTAGGCTACTATCCATTGGAGTCACAAAGATATCGACAACAGACTACCTTCCATAACGTCAAGGCTAAAATCCCTTAGAGTAACAAAAATCACGACAAGAGACTACCTTCCATAATGAAAAGGCTACCATCCATTGGAGTAACAAAGATACCGATAACATACTACCTTCCATAATGACAAGGCAACCATCCCTTAGAGTAACAAAAATCATGACAACACACTACCTTCCATAATGACAAGTCTACCATCCATTGGAGTAACAAAAATCTCAACAGTAGACTACCTTCCATAATGACAAGGCTACCATCCATTGGAATAACAAAAATATCGACAACACACTACCTTCCATAATGACTAGGCTACCATCCATTTGAGTAACAAAGATATCGACAAGATACTACCTTCCATTATGACAAAGATACCGATAACACACTACCTTCCTTAATGAGAAGCCTACAATCCAATTGAGTAACAAAAATGTTGACAACAAACTACCTTCCATAATGACAAAGCTATCATCCATTGGAGTAACAAAAATCTCAATAATAGACTACTTTCCATAATGACAAGGCTACAATCTATTATAGTAACGATAATCTCGACAATAGACTACCTTTCATAATGACAAGGCTACCATCCATTGGAGTAACAAAAATCACGATATAACGACTACCTTCCATAATGAAAAGTCTACCATCCATTGGAATAACAAAACTATCGACAACACACTACCTTCCATAATGACAAGGCTACCATCCAATGGAGTAACAAAAATCTCAGCAACAGATTACCTTCCATAATGACTAGGCTACCATCCATTGGAATAACAAAAATCTCGACAACAGACTACTTTCCATAATGACAAGGCTATTATCCATTGGAGTAAAAAAAATCTCGACAATAAACTACCTTCCATGATGAAAAGGCTACCATCCATTAGAGTAACAAAGATATCGACAACATACTACCTTCCATAATTACAAGGCTACCATTCCTTAGAGTAACAAAAATGACGACAACACACTACCTTCCATAATGACAAGACTACCATCCATTCGAGTCACAAAAATCTCAACAATAGACTAGCTTCAATAATGACAAGGGTACCATCATTGGTGTCACCAAAATATCCACAAGAGACTACCTTCCATAATGACAAGGCTAAAATCCATTGGAGTATACAAAATCTCGACAACAGACTACCTTCCATAATGACAAGGCTACCATCCATTAGAGTAACTAAAATCTCAACAATAGTCTAGCTTCCATAATGACTAGGCTACCATCCATTGGAGAAACAAAGATATCGACAACAGACTACCTTTTATAACGACAAGGCTAAAATCCATTGTAGTAACAAAAATCTCGACAATAGACTAGCTTCCATAATGACAAGACTACCATCCATTGTAGTAATAAAAATCTCGACAATAGACTACCTTCCATAATGACAAGGCTACCATCCATTAATGTAACAAAAATATCGACAACAAACTACCTTCCATAATGACAAGGCTACCATCCATTGGAATAACAAAAATATCGACAACACACTACCTTCCATAATGACAAGGCTACCATCCCTTAGAGTAACAAAAATCTCGACAACAGACTACCTTCCATAATGACAAGGCTACCATCCATTGGAGTAACAAAGATATCGATAACATACTACCTTCCATAATGACAACGCTACCATCCCTTAGAGTAAGAAAAATCACGACAACACACTACCTTCCATATTGACAAATCTACCATCCATTTAAGTAACAAAAATCTCAACAATAGAATACCTTCCATAATTACAAGGCTACCATCGATTGGAATAACAAAAATATCGACAACACACTACCTTCCATAATGACTAGGCTACCATCCATTAGAATTACAAAAATATCGACAACACACTTCCTTCCATAATGACAAGGCTACCATCCAATGGAGTAATAAAAATCTCGACAACAGACTACCTTCCATAATGACTAGGCTACCACCCATTAGTGTAACAAAGATATCGACAACAGACTACCTTCCGTAACGACAAGGTTATTATCTCTTAGAGTAACAAAAATCTCGACAACAGACTACCTTCCATAATGACAAGGCTACCATCCATTGGAATAACAATACTATCGACAATACACTACCTTACATAATGACAAGGCTACCATCCAATGGAGTAACAAAAATCTCGACAACATACTACCTTCCATATTGACTACGTTACAGTCTATTAGAATGACAAATATCTCGACAATAGACTAATTTCCATAATGACAAGGCTACCATCCCTTAGAATAACAAAAATCACGACAACACACTACCTTCCATAATGATAAGTCTACCATCCATTCGAGTAACAAAAATCTCAACAATAGACTACCTTCCATAATGACAAGGGTACCATCATTGGTGTCAAAAAAATATCCACAAGAGACTACCTTCCATAATGACAAGGCTACAATCCATTGGAGTATACAAAATCTCGACAATAGACTACCTTCCATAATGACAAGGCTACCATCCATTGGAGTAACTAAAATCTCGATAACAATCTACCTTCCATAATGACTAGGCTACCACCCATTGGAGAAACAAAGATATCGACAACAGACTACCTTCCATAACGACAAGGCTACAGGTCATTATAGTAACAAAAATCTCGACAATAGACTACCTTTCATAATGACAAGGCTACCATCCATTAGAGTAACAAAAATCTTGACAACAGACTACCATCCATAATGACAAGGCTACCATCCATTGGAATATCAAAAATATCGATAACACACTATGTTCCATAATGACAAGGCTACCATCCCTTAGAGTAACAAAAATCTCGACAACAGACTACCTTCCATAATGACAAGGCTAAAATCCATTGTAGTAACAAAAATCTCGACAACAGACTACCTTCCATAATGACAAGACTACCATCCATTGTAGTAACAAAAATCTCGACAATAGACTACCTTCCATAATGACAAGGCTACCATCCATTAATGAAACAAAAATCTCGACAACAGACTACCTTCCATAATGACAAGGCTACCATCCATTGGAATAACAAAAATATCGACAACACACTACCTTCCATAATGACAAGGCTACTATCCCTTAGAGTAACAAAAATCTCGACAACAGACTACCTTCCATAATGACAAGGCTACCTTCCATTGGAGTAACAAAGATATCGACAACATACTACCTTCCATAATGACAAGGCTACCATCCCTTAGTGTAAGAAAAATCACGACAACACACTACCTTCCATATTGACAAGTCTACCATCCGTTGGAGTAACAAAAACCTCAACAATAGACTACCTTCCATAATTACAAGGCTACCATCGATTGGAATAACAAAAATATCGACAACACACTACCTTCCATCATGACTAGGCTACCATCCATTGGAATAACAAAAATATCGACAACACACTACCTTCCATAATGACAAGGCTACCATCCAATGGAGTAATAAAAATCTCGACAACAGACTACCTTCCATAATGACTAGGCTACCACCCATTAGTGTAACAAAGATATCGACAATAGACTACCTTCCATAACAACAAGTTTATTATCCCTTATAGTAACAAAAATCTCGACAACAGACTACCTTCCATAATGACAAGGCTACCATCCATTGGAATAACAATACTATTGACAATACACTACCTTACATAATGACAAGGCTACCATCCAATGGAGTAACCAAAATCTCGAAAACAGACTACCTTCCATATTGACTAGGCTACAGTCTATTAGAATGACAAAAATCTCGACAACAGACTAAGTTCCATAATGACAAGGCTACCATCCCTTAGAGTAACAAAAATCACAACAACACACTACCTTCCATAATGATAAGTCTACCATCCATTCGAGTAACAAAAATCTCAACAATAGACTACCTTCCATAATGACAAGGGTACCATCATTGGTGTCACCAAAATATCCAGAAGAGACTACCTTCCATAATGACAAGGCTACAATCCATTGGAGTATACAAAATCTCGACAACAAACTACCTTCCATAATGACAAGGCTACCATCCAGTGGAGTAACTAAAATCACGATAATAATCTACCTTCCATAATGACTAGGCTACCACCCATTGGAGAACCAAAGATATCGACAACAGACTACCTTCCATAACGACAAGGCTACAATCCATTATAGTAACAAAAATCTCGACAATAGACTACCTTTCATAATGACAAGGCTACCATCCATTAGAGTAACAAAAATCTCGACAACAGACTACCATCCATAATGACAAGGCTACCATCCATTGGAATATAAAAAATATCGATAACACACTACGTTCCATAATGACAAGGCTACCATCCCTTAGAGTAACAAAAATCTCGACAACAGACTACCTTCCATATCGACTAGGCTACCATCCATTGGAGAAACAAAGATATTGACAACAGACTACCTTTCATAACGACAAGGCTAAAATCCATTGTAGTAACAAAAATCTCGACAACAGACTACCTTCCATAATGACAAGACTACCATCCATTGTAGTAACAAAAATCTCGACAATAGACTACCTTCCATAATGACAAGGCTACCATCCATTAATGTAACAAAAATCTCGACAACAGACTACCTTCCATAATGACAAGGCTACCATCCATTGGAATAACAAAAATATCGACAACACACTACCTTCCATAATGACAAGGCTACTATCCCTTAGAGTAACAAAAATCTCGACAACAGACTACCTTCCATAATGACAAGGCTACCTTCCATTGGAGTAACAAAGATATCGACAACATACTACCTGCCATAATGACAAGGCTACCATCCCTTAGTGTAAGAAAAATCACGACAACACACTACCTTCCATATTGACAAGTCTACCATCCATTGTAGTAACAAAAACCTCAACAATAGACTACCATCCATAATTACAAGGCTACCATCGATTGGAATAACAAAAATATCGACAACATACTACCTTCCATAATGACTAGGCTACCATCCATTGGAATAACAAAAATATCGACAACACACTACCTTCCATAATGACAAGGCTACCATCCAATGGAGTAATAAAAATCTCGACAACAGACTACCTTCCATAATGACTAGGCTACCACCCATTAGTGTAACAAAGATATCGACAACAGACTACCTTCCATAACAACAATGTTATTATCCCTTATAGTAACAAAAATCTCGACAACAGACTACCTTCCATAATGACAAGGCTACCATCCATTGGAATAACAATACTATTGACAATACACTACCTTACATAATGACAAGGCTACCATCCAATGGAGTAACCAAAATCTCGAAAACAGACTACCTTCCATATTGACTAGGCTACAGTCTATTAGAATGACAAAAATCTCGACAACAGACTAAGTTCCATAATGACAAGGCTACCATCCCTTAGAGTAACAAAAATCACAACAACACACTACCTTCCATAATGATAAGTCTACCATCCATTCGAGTAACAAAAATCTCAACAATAGACTACCTTCCATAATGACAAGGGTACCATCATTGGTGTCACCAAAATATCCAGAAGAGACTACCTTCAATAATGACAAGGCTACAATCCATTGGAGTATACAAAATCTCGACAACAAACTACCTTCCATAATGACAAGGCTACCATCCATTGGAGTAACTAAAATCTCGATAACAATCTACCTTCCATAATGACTAGGCTACCACCCATTGGAGAAACAAAGATATCGACAACAGACTACCTTCCATAACGACAAGGCTACAGGTCATTATAGTAACAAAAATATCGACAATAGACTACCTTTCATAATGACAAGGCTACCATCCATTAGAGTAACAAAAATCTTGACAACAGACTACCATCCATAATGACAAGGCTACCATCCATTGGAATATCAAAAATATCGATAACACACTATGTTCCATAATGACAAGGCTACCATCCCTTAGAGTAACAAAAATCTCGACAACAGACTACCTTCCATAATGACTAGGCTACCATCCATTGGAGAAACAAAGATATCGACAACAGACTACCTTTCATAACGACAAGGCTAAAATCCATTGTAGTAACAAAAATCTCGACAACAGACTACCTTCCATAATGACAAGACTACCATCCATTGTAGTAACAAAAATCTCGACAATAAACTACCTTCCATAATGACAAGGCTACCATCCATTAATGAAACAAAAATCTCGACAACAGACTACCTTCCATAATGACAAGGCTACCATCCATTGGAATAACAAAAATATCGACAACACACTACCTTCCATAATGACAAGGCTACTATCCCTTAGAGTAACAAAAATCTCGACAACAGACTACCTTCCATAATGACAAGGCTACCTTCCATTGGAGTAACAAAGATATCGACAACATACTACCTTCCATAATGACAAGGCTACCATCCCTTAGTGTAAGAAAAATCACGACAACACACTACCTTCCATATTGACAAGTCTACCATCCGTTGGAGTAACAAAAACCTCAACAATAGACTACCTTCCATAATTACAAGGCTACCATCGATTGGAATAACAAAAATATCGACAACACACTACCTTCCATCATGACTAGGCTACCATCCATTGGAATAACAAAAATATCGACAACACACTACCTTCCATAATGACAAGGCTACCATCCAATGGAGTAATAAAAATCTCGACAACAGACTACCTTCCATAATGACTAGGCTACCACCCATTAGTGTAACAAAGATATCGACATTAGACTACCTTCCATAACAACAAGTTTATTATCCCTTATAGTAACAAAAATCTCGACAACAGACTACCTTCCATAATGACAAGGCTACCATCCATTGGAATAACAATACTATTGACAATACACTACCTTACATAATGACAAGGCTACCATCCAATGGAGTAACCAAAATCTCGAAAACAGACTACCTTCCATATTGACTAGGCTACAGTCTATTAGAATGACAAAAATGTCGACAACAGACTAAGTTCCATAATGACAAGGCTACCATCCCTTAGAGTAACAAAAATCACAACAACACACTACCTTCCATAATGATAAGTCTACCATCCATTCGAGTAACAAAAATCTCAACAATAGACTACCTTCCATAATGACAAGGGTACCATCATTGGTGTCACCAAAATATCCAGAAGAGACTACCTTCCATAATGACAAGGCTACAATCCATTGGAGTATACAAAATCTCGACAACAAACTACCTTCCATAATGACAAGGCTACCATCCAGTGGAGTAACTAAAATCACGATAATAATCTACCTTCCATAATGACTAGGCTACCACCCATTGGAGAACCAAAGATATCGACAACAGACTACCTTCCATAACGACAAGGCTACAATCCATTATAGTAACAAAAATCTCGACAATAGACTACCTTTCATAATGACAAGGCTACCATCCATTAGAGTAACAAAAATCTCGACAACAGACTACCATCCATAATGACAAGGCTACCATCCATTGGAATATAAAAAATATCGATAACACACTACGTTCCATAATGACAAGGCTACCATCCCTTAGAGTAACAAAAATCTCGACAACAGACTACCTTCCATATCGACTAGGCTACCATCCATTGGAGAAACAAAGATATTGACAACAGACTACCTTTCATAACGACAAGGCTAAAATCCATTGTAGTAACAAAAATCTCGACAACAGACTACCTTCCATAATGACAAGACTACCATCCATTGTAGTAACAAAAATCTCGACAATAGACTACCTTCCATAATGACAAGGCTACCATCCATTAATGTAACAAAAATCTCGACAACAGACTACCTTCCATAATGACAAGGCTACCATCCATTGGAATAACAAAAATATCGACAACACACTACCTTCCATAATGACAAGGCTACTATCCCTTAGAGTAACAAAAATCTCGACAACAGACTACCTTCCATAATGACAAGGCTACCTTCCATTGGAGTAACAAAGATATCGACAACATACTACCTGCCATAATGACAAGGCTACCATCCCTTAGTGTAAGAAAAATCACGACAACACACTACCTTCCATATTGACAAGTCTACCATCCATTGTAGTAACAAAAACCTCAACAATAGACTACCATCCATAATTACAAGGCTACCATCGATTGGAATAACAAAAATATCGACAACATACTACCTTCCATAATGACTAGGCTACCATCCATTGGAATAACAAAAATATCGACAACACACTACCTTCCATAATGACAAGGCTACCATCCAATGGAGTAATAAAAATCTCGACAACAGACTACCTTCCATAATGACTAGGCTACCACCCATTAGTGTAACAAAGATATCGACAACAGACTACCTTCCATAACAACAATGTTATTATCCCTTATAGTAACAAAAATCTCGACAACAGACTACCTTCCATAATGACAAGGCTACCATCCATTGGAATAACAATACTATTGACAATACACTACCTTACATAATGACAAGGCTACCATCCAATGGAGTAACCAAAATCTCGAAAACAGACTACCTTCCATATTGACTAGGCTACAGTCTATTAGAATGACAAAAATCTCGACAACAGACTAAGTTCCATAATGACAAGGCTACCATCCCTTAGAGTAACAAAAATCACAACAACACACTACCTTCCATAATGATAAGTCTACCATCCATTCGAGTAACAAAAATCTCAACAATAGACTACCTTCCATAATGACAAGGGTACCATCATTGGTGTCACCAAAATATCCAGAAGAGACTACCTTCAATAATGACAAGGCTACAATCCATTGGAGTATACAAAATCTCGACAACAAACTACCTTCCATAATGACAAGGCTACCATCCATTGGAGTAACTAAAATCTCGATAACAATCTACCTTCCATAATGACTAGGCTACCACCCATTGGAGAAACAAAGATATCGACAACAGACTACCTTCCATAACGACAAGGCTACAGGTCATTATAGTAACAAAAATATCGACAATAGACTACCTTTCATAATGACAAGGCTACCATCCATTAGAGTAACAAAAATCTTGACAACAGACTACCATCCATAATGACAAGGCTACCATCCATTGGAATATCAAAAATATCGATAACACACTATGTTCCATAATGACAAGGCTACCATCCCTTAGAGTAACAAAAATCTCGACAACAGACTACCTTCCATAATGACTAGGCTACCATCCATTGGAGAAACAAAGATATCGACAACAGACTACCTTTCATAACGACAAGGCTAAAATCCATTGTAGTAACAAAAATCTCGACAACAGACTACCTTCCATAATGACAAGACTACCATCCATTGTAGTAACAAAAATCTCGACAATAAACTACCTTCCATAATGACAAGGCTACCATCCATTAATGAAACAAAAATCTCGACAACAGACTACCTTCCATAATGACAAGGCTACCATCCATTGGAATAACAAAAATATCGACAACACACTACCTTCCATAATGACAAGGCTACTATCCCTTAGAGTAACAAAAATCTCGACAACAGACTACCTTCCATAATGACAAGGCTACCTTCCATTGGAGTAACAAAGATATCGACAACATACTACCTTCCATAATGACAAGGCTACCATCCCTTAGTGTAAGAAAAATCACGACAACACACTACCTTCCATATTGACAAGTCTACCATCCGTTGGAGTAACAAAAACCTCAACAATAGACTACCTTCCATAATTACAAGGCTACCATCGATTGGAATAACAAAAATATCGACAACACACTACCTTCCATCATGACTAGGCTACCATCCATTGGAATAACAAAAATATCGACAACACACTACCTTCCATAATGACAAGGCTACCATCCAATGGAGTAATAAAAATCTCGACAACAGACTACCTTCCATAATGACTAGGCTACCACCCATTAGTGTAACAAAGATATCGACATTAGACTACCTTCCATAACAACAAGTTTATTATCCCTTATAGTAACAAAAATCTCGACAACAGACTACCTTCCATAATGACAAGGCTACCATCCATTGGAATAACAATACTATTGACAATACACTACCTTACATAATGACAAGGCTACCATCCAATGGAGTAACCAAAATCTCGAAAACAGACTACCTTCCATATTGACTAGGCTACAGTCTATTAGAATGACAAAAATGTCGACAACAGACTAAGTTCCATAATGACAAGGCTACCATCCCTTAGAGTAACAAAAATCACAACAACACACTACCTTCCATAATGATAAGTCTACCATCCATTCGAGTAACAAAAATCTCAACAATAGACTACCTTCCATAATGACAAGGGTACCATCATTGGTGTCACCAAAATATCCAGAAGAGACTACCTTCCATAATGACAAGGCTACAATCCATTGGAGTATACAAAATCTCGACAACAAACTACCTTCCATAATGACAAGGCTACCATCCAGTGGAGTAACTAAAATCTCGATAATAATCTACCTTCCATAATGACTAGGCTACCACCCATTGGAGAACCAAAGATATCGACAACAGACTACCTTCCATAACGACAAGGCTACAATCCATTATAGTAACAAATATCTCGACAATAGACTACCTTTCATAATGACAAGGCTACCATCCATTAGAGTAACAAAAATCTCGACAACAGACTACCATCCATAATGACATGGCTACCATCCATTGGAATATCAAAAATATCGATAACACACTACGTTCCATAATGACAAGGCTACCATCCCTTAGAGTAACAAAAATCTCGACAACAGACTACCTTCCATATCGACTAGGCTACCATCCATTGGAGAAACAAAGATATTGACAACAGACTACCTTTCATAACGACAAGGCTAAAATCCATTGTAGTAACAAAAATCTCGACAACAGACTACCTTCCATAATGACAAGACTACCATCCATTGTAGTAACAAAAATCTCGACAATAGACTACCTTCCATAATGACAAGGCTACCATCCATTAATGTAACAAAAATCTCGACAACAGACTACCTTCCATAATGACAAGGCTACCATCCATTGGAATAACAAAAATATCGACAACACACTACCTTCCATAATGACAAGGCTACTATCCCTTAGAGTAACAAAAATCTCGACAACAGACTACCTTCCATAATGACAAGGCTACCTTCCATTGGAGTAACAAAGATATCGACAACATACTACCTGCCATAATGACAAGGCTACCATCCCTTAGTGTAAGAAAAATCACGACAACACACTACCTTCCATATTGACAAGTCTACCATCCATTGCAGTAACAAAAACCTCAACAATAGACTACCATCCATAATTACAAGGCTACCATCGATTGGAATAACAAAAATATCGACAACATACTACCTTCCATAATGACTAGGCTACCATCCATTGGAATAACAAAAATATCGACAACACACTACCTTCCATAATGACAAGGCTACCATCCAATGGAGTAATAAAAATCTCGACAACAGACTACCTTCCATAATGACTAGGCTACCACCCATTAGTGTAACAAAGATATCGACAACAGACTACCTTCCATAACAACAAGGTTATTATCCCTTATAGTAACAAAAATCTCGACAACAGACTACCTTCCATAATGACAAGGCTACCATCCATTGGAATAACAATACTATTGACAATACACTACCTTACATAATGACAAGGCTACCATCCAATGGAGTAACCAAAATCTCGAAAACAGACTACCTTCCATATTGACTAGGCTACAGTCTATTAGAATGACAAAAATCTCGACGACAGACTAAGTTCCATAATGACAAGGCTAACATCCCTTAGAGTAGCAAAAATCACAACAACACACTACCTTCCATAATGATAAGTCTACCATCCATTCGAGTAACAAAAATCTCAACAATAGACTACCTTCCATAATGACAAGGGTACCATCATTGGTGTCACCAAAATATCCAGAAGAGACTACCTTCCATAATGACAAGGCTACAATCCATTGGAGTATACAAAATCTCGACAACAGACTACCTTCCATAATGACAAGGCTACCATCCATTGGAGTAACTAAAATCTCGATAATAATCTACCTTCCATAATGACTAGGCTACCACCCATTGGAGAAACAAAGATATCGACAACAGACTACCTTCCATAACGACAAGGCTAAAATCCATTATAGTAACAAAAATCTCGACAATAGACTACCTTTCATAATGACAAGGCTACCATCCATTAGAGTAACAAAAATATCGACAACAGACTACCATCCATAATGACAAGGCTACCATCCATTGGAATATCAAAAATATCGATAACACACTACGTTCCATAATGACAAGGCTACCATCCCGTAGAGTAACAAAAATCTCGACAACAAACTACCTTCCATAATGACTAGGCTACCATCCATTGGAGTAACAAATATATCAACAACAGACTACCTTCCATAACGACAAGGCTAAAATCCCTTAGAGTAACAAAAATCACGACAACACACTACCTTCCATAATGAAAAGTCTACCATCCATTGGAGTAACAAAAATCTCAACAGTAGACTACCTTCCATAATGACAAGGCTACCATCCATTGGAATAACAAAAATATCGACAACACACTACCTTCCATATTGACTAGGCTACCATCCATTGGAATAACAAAAATATCGAAAACACACTACCTTCCATAATGATAAGGCTACCATCTAATGGAGTGACAAAAATCTCGACAATAGACTACCTTCCATAATGTCAAGGCTACCATCCATTAGAGTAACAAAGATATTGACAACAGACTACCTTCCATAACGACAAGGCTACCATCCCTTAGGGTAACAAAAATCTCGACAAAAGACTACCTTCCATAATGACTACGCTACCATCCATTGGAGTAACAAAGATATCGACAACACACTACCTTCCTTAATGACAAGCCTACCATCCAATTGAGTAACAAAAATATCGACAACAAACTACCTTCCATAATGACAAGGCTACAATCTATTATAGTAACAAAAATATCGACAATAGACTACCTTTCATAATTACAAGGATACCATCCATTGGAATAACAAAAATCTCGACAAAAGATGACGTTCCATAATGACAAAACTATCATCCATTGGAGTAACAAAAATCTCAAGAATAGACTACCTTCCATAATGACAAGAATACAATCCATTTGAGTAACAAAAATCTAGACAACAGTCTAGCTTCCATAATGACTAGGCTACCATCCATTGGAGAAACAAAGATATCGACAACAGACTACCTTTCATAACGACAAGGCTAAAATCCATTGTAGTAACAAAAATCTCGACAACAGACTACCTTCCAAAATGAAAAGACTACCATCCATTGTAGTAACAAAAATCTCGACAATAGACTACCTTCCATAATGACAAGGCTACCATCCATTAGAGTAACAAAAATCTCGACAACAGACTACTTTCCATAATGACAGGGCTACCATCCATTGGAGTAACAAAAATATCGACAACACACTACCTTCCATAATGACAAGGCTACCATCCATTAGTGTAACAAAGATATCGAAAACAGACTACCTTCCATAATTACTAGGCTACCATCCATTGGAGTTACAAAAATCTCGACAACAGACTATCTTCCATAATGACAAGGCTACCATCCATTGGAATAACAATACTATCGACAATACACTACCTTACATAATGACAAGGCTACCATCCAATGGAGTAACAAAAATCTCGACAACATACTACCTTCCATATTGACTAAGCTACCATCTATTGGAATGACAAAAATCTCGACACCAGACTAAGTTCCATAATGACAAGGCTACTATCCCTTAGAGTAACAAAAATCTCGACAACAGACTACCTTCCATAATGAAAATGTTACCATCCATTGAAGTAACAAAGATATCGACAACATACTACCTTCCATAATGACAAGGCTAAAATCCCTTAGAGTAACAAAAATCACGACAACACACTACCTTCCATAATGAAAAGTCTACCATCCATTTGAGTAACAAAAATCTCAACAGTAGACTACCTTCCATAATGACAAGGCTACCATCCATTGGAATAACAAAAATATCGACAACACACTACCTTCCATATTGACTAGGCTACCATCCATTGGAATAACAAAAATATCGAAAACACACTACCTTCCATAATGATAAGGCTACCATCTAATGGAGTGACAAAAATCTCGACAATAGACTGCCTTCCATAATGTCAAGGCTACCATCCATTAGAGTAACAAAGATATTGACAACAGACTATCTTCCATAACGACAAGGCTACCATCCCTTAGAGTAACAAAAATCTCGACAAAAGACTACCTTCCATAATGACTAGGCTACCATCCATTGGAGTAACAAAGATATAGACAACACACTACCTTCCTTAATGACAAGCCTACCATCCAATTGAGTAACAAAAATATCGACAACAAACTACCTTCCATAATGACAAGGCTACAATCTATTATAGTAACAAAAATATCGACAATAGACTACCTTTCATAATTACAAGGATACCATCCATTGGAATAACAAAAATCTCGACAAAAGACGACGTTCCATAATGACAAAACTATCATCCATTGGAGTAACAAAAATCTCAAGAATAGACTACCTTCCATAATGACAAGAATACAATCCATTTGAGTAACAAAAATCTAGACAACAGTCTAGCTTCCATAATGACTAGGCTACCATCCATTGGAGAAACAAAGATATCGACAACAGACTACCTTTCATAACGACAAGGCTAAAATCCATTGTAGTAACAAAAATCTCGACAACAGACTACCTTCCAAAATGAAAAGACTACCATCCATTGTAGTAACAAAAATCTCGACAATAGACTACCTTCCATAATGACAAGGCTACCATCCATTAGAGTAACAAAAATCTCGACAACAGACTACTTTCCATAATGACAAGGCTACCATCCATTGGAGTAACAAAAATATCGACAACACACTACCTTCCATAATGACAAGGCTACCATCCATTAGTGTAACAAAGATATCGAAAACAGACTACCTTCCATAATTACTAGGCTACCATCCATTGGAGTTACAAAAATCTCGACAACAGACTACCTTCCATAATGACAAGGCTACCATCCATTGGAATAACAATACTATCGACAATACACTACCTTACATAATGACAAGGCTACCATCCAATGGAGTAACAAAAATCTCGACAACAGACTACCTTCCATATTGACTAAGCTACCATCTATTGGAATGACAAAAATCTCGACACCAAACTAAGTTCCATAATGACAAGGCTACCATCCCTTAGAGTAACGAAAATCTCGACAACAGACTACCTTCCATAATGAAAATGTTACCATCCATTGGAGTAACAAAGATATCGACAACATACTACCTTCCATAATGACAAGGCTACCATCCCTTAGAGTAACAAAAATCACGACAACACACTACCTTCCATAATGACAAGTCTACCATCCATTTGAGTAACAAAAATCTCAACAATAGACTACCTTCCATAATGACAAGGGTACCATCCATTGGAATAACAAAAATATCGACAACACACTACCTTCCATATTGACTAGGCTACCATCCATTGGAATAACAAAAATATCGAAAACACACTACCTTCCATAATGATAAGGCTACCATCTAATGAAGTGACAAAAATCTCGACAATAGACTACCTTCCATAATGTCAAGGCTACCATCCATTAGAGTAACAAAGATATTGACAACAGACTATCTTCCATAACGACCAGGCTACCATCCTTTAGAGTAACAAAAATCTCGACAAAAGACTACCTTCCATAATGACTAGGCTACCATCCATTGGAGTAACAAAGATATAGACAACACACTACCTTCCTTAATGACAAGCCTACCATCCAATTGAGTAACAAAAATATCGACAACAAACTACCTTCCATAATGACAAGGCTACAATCTATTATAGTAACAAAAATATCGACAATAGACTACCTTTCATAATTACAAGGATACCATCCATTGGAATAACAAAAATCTCGACAAAAGACGACGTTCCATAATGACAAAACTATCATCCATTGGAGTAACAAAAATCTCAAGAATAGACTACCTTCCATAATGACAAGAATACAATCCATTTGAGTAACAAAAATCTAGACAACAGTCTAGCTTCCATAATGACTAGGCTACCATCCATTGGAGAAACAAAGATATCGACAACAGACTACCTTTCATAACGACAAGGCTAAAATCCATTGTAGTAACAAAAATCTCGACAACAGACTACCTTCCAAAATGAAAAGACTACCATCCATTGTAGTAACAAAAATATCGACAATAGACTACCTTCCATAATGACAAGGCTACCATCCATTAGAGTAACAAAAATCTCGACAACAGACTACTTTCCATAATGACAAGGCTACCATCCATTGGAGTAACAAAAATATCGACAACACACTACCTTCCATAATGACAAGGCTACCATCCATTAGTGTAACAAAGATATCGAAAACAGACTACCTTCCATAATTACTAGGCTACCATCCATTGGAGTTACAAAAATCTCGACAACAGACTACCTTCCATAATGACAAGGCTACCATCCATTGGAATAACAATACTATCGACAATACACTACCTTACATAATGACAAGGCTACCATCCAATGGAGTAACAAAAATCTCGACAACAGACTACCTTCCATATTGACTAAGCTACCATCTATTGGAATGACAAAAATCTCGACACCAAACTAAGTTCCATAATGACAAGGCTACCATCCCTTAGAGTAACAAAAATCTCGACAACAGACTACCTTCCATAATGAAAATGTTACCATCCATTGGAGTAACAAAGATATCGACAACATACTACCTTCCATAATGACAAGGCTACCATCCCTTAGAGTAACAAAAAACACGACAACACACTACCTTCCATAATGACAAGTCTACCATCCATTTGAGTAACAAAAATCTCAACAATAGACTACCTTCCATAATGACAAGGGTACCATCCATTGGAATAACAAAAATATCGACAACACACTACCTTCCATATTGACTAGGCTACCATCCATTGGAATAACAAAAATATCGAAAACACACTACCTTCCATAATGATAAGGCTACCATCTAATGAAGTGACAAAAATCTCGACAATAGACTACCTTCCATAATGTCAAGGCTACCATCCATTAGAGTAACAAAGATATTGACAACAGACTATCTTCCATAACGACAAGGCTACCATCCCTTAGAGTAACAAAAATCTCGACAAAAGACTACCTTCCATAATGACTAGGCTACCATCCATTGGAGTAACAAAGATATAGACAACACACTACCTTCCTTAATGACAAGCCTACCATCCAATTGAGTAACAAAAATATCGACAACAAACTACCTTCCATAATGACAAGGCTACAATCTATTATAGTAACAAAAATATCGACAATAGACTACCTTTCATAATTACAAGGATACCATCCATTGGAATAACAAAAATATCGACAAAAGACGATGTTCCATAATGACAAAACTATCATCCATTGGAGTAACAAAAATCTCAAGAATAGACTACCTTCCATAATGACAAGAATACAATCCATTTGAGTAACAAAAATCTAGACAACAGTCTAGCTTCCATAATGACTAGGCTACCATCCATTGGAGAAACAAAGATATCGACAACAGACTACCTTTCATAACGACAAGGCTAAAATCCATTGTAGTAACAAAAATCTCGACAACAGACTACCTTCCAAAATGAAAAGACTACCATCCATTGTAGTAACAAAAATCTCGACAATAGACTACCTTCCATAATGACAAGGCTACCATCCATTAGAGTAACAAAAATCTCGACAACAGACTACTTTCCATAATGACAAGGCTACCATCCATTGGAGTAACAAAAATATCGACAACACACTACCTTCCATAATGACAAGGCTACCATCCATTAGTGTAACAAAGATATCGAAAACAGACTACCTTCCATAATTACTAGGCTACCATCCATTGGAGTTACAAAAATCTCGACAACAGACTACCTTCCATAATGACAAGGCTACCATCCATTGGAATAACAATACTATCGACAATACACTACCTTACATAATGACAAGGCTACCATCCAATGGAGTAACAAAAATCTCGACAACAGACTACCTTCCATATTGACTAGGCTACCATCTATTGGAATGACATAAATATCGACAACACACTACCTTCCATAATGACTAGGCTACCATCCATTGGAATAACAAAAATATTGACAACACACTACCTTCCATAATGACAAGGTTACCATCCATTGGAGTAACAAAGATATCGACAACATACTACCTTTCATAATGACAAGGCTACCATCCCTTAGAGTAATAAAAATCACGACAACAGACTACCTTTCATAAGACAAGGCTACAATCCATTGTAGTAACAAAAATCTCGACAACATACTCCCTTCCATTATGACAAGACTACCATCCATTGTAGTAACAAAAATCTCGACAATAGAGTACCTTCCATAATGACAAGGCTACCATCCATTGGAGTAACAAAAATCTGGACAACAGACTACCTTCCATAATGACAAGGCTACCATCCATTAGAGTAACAAAAATCTCGACAACAGACTACCTTCCATAATGACAAGGCTACCATCCATTGGAGTAACAAAAATCTAAACAACATACTACCTTCCATAATGACAAGGCTACCATCCATTAGAGTAACAAAAATCTCGAAAATAGACTACCTTTCATAATGACAAGGCTACCATCCATTAGAGTAACAAAAATCTCGACAACAGGCTACCATCCATAATGACAAGGCTACCATCCATTGGAATATCAAAAATATCGATAACACACTACGTTCCATAATGACAAGGCTACCATCCCTTAGAGTAACAAAAATCTCGACAATAGACTACCTTCCATAATGACTAGGCTACCATCCATTGGAGTAACAAAGATATCGACAACAGACTACCTTCCATAACGACAAGGCTAAAATCCCTTAGAGTAACAAAAATCACGATAACAAACTACCTTCCATAATGAAAAGTCTACCATCCATTGGAGTAACAAAAATCTCAACAGTAGACTACCTTCAATAATGACAAGGCTACCATCCATTGGAATAACAAAAATATCGACAACACACTACCTTCCATATTGACTAGGCTACCATCCATTGGAATAACAAAAATATCGAAAACACACTACCTTCCATAATGATAAGGCTACCATTTAATGGAGTGACAAAAATCTCGACAATAGACTACCTTCCATAATGTCAAGGCTACCATCCATTAGAGTAACAAAGATATTGACAACAGATTACCTTCCATAACGACAAGGCTACCATCCCTTAGAGTAACAAAAATCTCGACAAAAGACTACCTTCCATAATGACTAGGCTACCATCCATTGGAGTAACAAAGATATAGACAACACACTACCTTCCTTAATGACAAGCCTACCATCCAATTGAGTAACAAAAATATCGACAACAAACTACTTTCCATAATGACAAGGCTACAATCTATTATAGTAACAAAAATATCGACAATAGACTACCTTTTATAATTACAAGGCTACCATCTATTGGAATAACAAAAATCTCGACAAAAGACTACGTTCCATAATGACAAGGCTATCATCCATTGGAGTAACAAAAATATCAACAATAGACTACCTTCCATAATGACAAGGCTACAATCTATTATAGTATCGATAATCTCGACAATAAACTACCTTCCATAATGACAAGTCTACCATCCATTTGAGTAACAAAAATCTCAACAATAGACTACCTTCCATAATGACAAGGGTACCATCCATTGGAATAACAAAAATATCGACAACACACTACCTTCCATATTGACTAGGCTACCATCCATTGGAATAACAAAAATATCGAAAACACACTACCTTCCATAATGATAATGAAGTGACAAAAATCTCGACAATAGACTACCTTCCATAATGTCAAGGATACCATCCATTGGAGTAACAAAAATCATGACAACAGACTACCTTCCATAATGACAAGGGTACCTTCCACTGGAATAACAAAAATATCGACAACACACTACCTTCCTTAATGACAAGGCTACAATCCAATTGAGTAACAAAAATCTCGACAACAAACTACCTTCCATAATGACAAGGCTACAATCTATTATAGTAACAAAAATATAGACAATAGACTACCTTTCATAATTACAAGGATACCATCCATTGGAATAACAAAAATCTCGACAAAAGACTACGTTCCATAATGACAAAGCTATCATTCATTGGAGTAACAAAAATCTCAAGAATAGACTACCTTCCATAATGACAAGAATACAATCCATTTGAGTAACAAAAATCTAGACAACAGTCTAACTTCCATAATGACTAGGCTACCATCCATTGGAGAAACAAAGATATCGACAACAGACTACCTTTCATAACGACAAGGCTAAAATCGATTGTAGTAACAAAAATCTCGACAATAGACTACCTTCCATAATGAAAAGACTACCATCCATTGTAGTAACAAAAATCTCGACAATAGACTACCTTCCATAATGACAAGGCTACCATCCATTAGAGTAACAAAAATCTCGACAATAGACTACTTTCCATAATGACAAGGCTACCATCCATTGGAGTAACAAAAATATCGACAACACACTACCTTCCATAATGACAAGGCTACCATCCATTAGTGTAACAAAGATATCGAAAACAGACTACCTTCCATAATTACTAGGCTACCATCCATTGGAGTTATAAAAATCTCGACAACAGACTACCTTCCATAATGACAAGGCTACCATCCATTGGAATAACAATACTATCGACAATACACTACCTTACATAATGACAAGGCTACCATCCAATGGAGTAACAAAAATCTCGACAACAGACTACCTTCCATATTGACAAAGCTACCATCTATGGGAATGACAAAAATCTCGACAACAGACTAAGTTCCATAATGACAAGGCTACCGTCCCTTAGAGTAACAAAAATCTCGACAACAGACTACCTTCCATAATGACAAGTCTACCATCCATTTGAGTAACAAAAATCTCAACAATAGACTACCTTCCATAATGACAAGGGTACCATCATTGGTGTCACCAAAATATCCAGAAGAGACTACTTTCCATAATGACAAGACTACCATCCATTGTAGTAACAAAAATCTCGACAATAGACTACCTTCCATAATGACAAGGCTACCGTCCATTGGAGTAACAAAAATCTCGACAACAAACTACCTTCCATAATGAAAAGGCTACCATCCATTGGAATAACAAAAATATCGACAACACACTACCTTAAATAATTACAAGGCTACGATCCCTTAGAGTAACAAAAATATCGACAACAGACTACCTTCCATAATGATAATGCTACAGTCCATTAAGGTAACAAAGATATCGACAACATACTACCTTCCAAAATGACAAGGCTACCATCCCTTAGAGTAACAAAAATCACGACAACACACTACCTTCAATAATGACAAGTCTACCAGCCATTGGAGTAAGAAAAATCTCATCAATAGACTACCTTCTATAATGGCAAGGCTACCATCCATTAGAATAACAAAAATATCGACAACACACTACCTTCCATAATGTCTAGGCTACCATCCATTGGAATAACAAAAATATCGACAACACACTACCTTCTATAATCACAAGGCTACCATCAAATGGAGTAACAAAAATCTCGACAACAGACTACCTTCCATAATGACTAGGCTACCATCCATTAGTGTAACAAAGATATCGGCAACATACTACCTTCCATAACGACAAGGCTACCATCTCTTAGAGTAACAAAAATCTCGACAATAGACTACCTTCAATAATGACAAGGCTACCATCCATCGGAATAACAAAACTATCGACAACACACTACCTTCTATAATGACAAGGCTACCATCCAATGGAGTAACAAAAATCTCGACAATAGACTACCTTCCATATTGACTAGGCTACCATCTATTGGAATGACAAAATATCGACAACACACTACCTTCCATAATGACTAGGCTACCATCCATTGGAATAACAAAAATAATGACAACATACTACCTTCCATAATGACAAGGCTACCATCCAATGGAGTAATAAAAATCTCGACAACAGACTACCTTCCATAATGACTAGGATACCATCCATTAGTGTAACAAAGATATCGACAACAGACTACCTTCCATAACGACAAGGTTACCATCCCTTAGAGTTACAAAAATCTAGACAACAGACTACCTTCCATAACGACAAGGCTACCATCCATTGGAATAACAATACTATCGACAATACACTACCTTACATAATGACAAGGCTACCATCCAATGGAGTAACAAAAATTTCGACAACAGACTACCTTCCATATTGACTAGTCTACCATCTATTGGAATGACAAAAATCTCGACAACAGACTAAGTTCCATAATGATAAGGCTACCATCCCTTAGAGTAACAAAAATCTCGACAACAGACTACCTTCCATAATGAAAATGCTACCATCCATTGGAGTAACAAAGATATCGACAACATACTACCTTCCATAATCACAAGGCTACCATCCCTTAGAGTAACAAAAATCAAGAAAACACACTACCTTCCATAATGACAAGTCTACCCTCCATTTGATTAACAAAAATCTCAACAATAGACTACCTTCCATAATGACAAGGGTACCATCATTGGTGTCACCAAAATATCCACAAGAGACTACCTTCCATAATGACAAGGCTACAATCCATTGGAGTATACAAAATCTCGACAACAGACTACCTTCCATAATGACAAGGCTACCATCCATTGAAGTAACTAAAATCTCGATAATAGTCTACCTTCCATAATGAAAAGGCTACCATCCATTGGAATAACCAAAATATCGACAACACACTACCTTCAGTAATGACAAGGCTACCATCACTTAGAGTAACAAAAATATCGATAATAGACTACCTTCCATAATGATAAGGCTACCATCCATTGGAGTAACAAAGATATCGACAACATACTACCTTCCAAAGTGACAACGCTATCATCCCTTAGAGTAACAAAAATCACGACAACACACTACCTTCCATAATGACAAGTCTACCAGCCATTGGAGTAAGAAAAATCTCATCAATAAACTACCTTCCATAATGACAAGGCTACCATCCATTGGAATAACAAAAATATCGACAACACAATACCTTCTATAATCACAAGGCTACCATCCAATGGAGTAACAAAAATCTCAACAACAGACTACCTTCCATAATGACTAGGCTACATTCCATTAGTGTAACAAAGATATCGACAATAGACTACCTTCCATAACGACAAGGTTACCATCCCTTAGAGTAGCAAAAATCTCGACAACATACTACCTTCCATAATGACAAGGCTACCGTCCATCGGAATAACCAAACTATCGATAATACACTACCTTACATAATGACAAGGCTACCATCCAATGGAGTAACAAAAATCTCGACAACAGACTACCTTCCATATTGACTAGGCTACCATCTATTGGAATGACATAAATATCGACAACACACTACCTTCCATAATGACTAGGCTACCATCCATTGGAATAACAAAAATATTGACAACACACTACCTTCCATAATGACAAGGTTACCATCCATTGGAGTAACAAAGATATCGACAACATACTACCTTTCATAATGACAAGGCTACCATCCCTTAGAGTAACAAAAATCACGACAACAGACTACCTTTCATAAGACAAGGCTACAATCCATTGTAGTAACTAAAATCTCGACAACATACTCCCTTCCATAATGACAAGACTACCATCCATTGTAGTAACAAAAATCTCGACAATAGACTACCTTCCATAATGACAAGGCTACCATCCATTGGAGTAACAAAAATCTAGACAACAGACTACCTTCCATAATGAAAAGGCTACCATCCCTTGGAATAACAAAAATATCGACAACACACTACCTTCAGTAATGACAAGGCTACCATCTCTAAGAGTAACAAAAATATCGACAACAAACTACCTTCCATATTGAGAAGGCTACCATCCATTGGAGTAACAAAGATATCGACAACATACTACCTTCCAAAATGACAAGGCTATCATCCCTTAGAGTAACAAAAATCACAACAACACACTACCTTCCATAATGACAAGTCTACCAGCCATTGGAGTAAGAAAAATCAAATCAATAAACTACCTTCCAAAATGACAAGGCTACCAGCCATTGGAGTAAGAAAAATCAAATCAATAAACTACCTTCCATAATGACTAGGCTACCATCCATTGGAATAACAAAAATATCGACAACACACTACCTTCCATAAACACTAGGCTACCATCCATTAGTGTAACAAAGATATCGACAACAGACTACCTTCCATAACGACAAGGCTACCAACTCTTAGAGTAACAAAAATCTCGACAATAGACTACCTTACATAATGACAAGGCTACCATCCATCGGAATAACAAAACTATCGACTACACACTACCTTCTATAATGACAAGGCTACCATCCAATGGAGTAACAAAAATCTCGACAACAGACTACCTTCCATACTGACTAGGCTACCATCTATTGGAATGACTAGAATCTCGACAACATACTACCTTCCATAATGACAAGGCTACCATCCCTTACAGTAACAAAAATCACGGCAAGACACTACCTTCCATTATGAAAAGTCTACCATCTATTGGAGTAACTAAAATCTCGACAACAATTTACCTTCCATAATGACTAGGCTACCATCCATTGGAGAAACAAAGATATTGACAACAAACTACCTTCCATAACGACAAGGCTACAATCCGTTGTAGTAACAAAAATCTCGACAACAGACTACCTTCCATAATGACAAGACTACCATCCATTGTAGTAACAATAATCTCGACAATAGACTACCTTCCATAATGACAAGGCTACCATCCATTGGTGTAACAAAAATCTCGACAACAGACTACCTTCCATAATGACAAGGCTACCATCCATTGGAATAACAAAAATATCGACAACACACTACCTTCCATAATGATAAGGCTACCATCCCTTTGAGTAACAAAAATATCGACAATAGACTACCTTCAATAATGACAAGGCTACCATCCATTGGAGTAACAAAGATATCGACAACATACTACCTTCCATAATGATAAGGCTACCATCCCTTAGAGTATCAAAAATGACGACAACACACTACCTTCCATAATGACAAGTCTACCATCCATTGGAGTAACAAAAATCTCAACAATAGACTACCTTCCATAATGACTAGGCTACCATCCATTGGAATAACAAAAATATCGATAACACACTACCTTCAATAATGATAAGGCTACCATCCAATGGAGTAACAAAAATCTCGACAACAGACTACCTTCCATAATGACTAGGCTACCATCCATTAGTGTAACAAAGATATCGAAAACAGACTACCTTCCATAACGACAAGGCTACCATCCCTTAGAGTAATAAAAATCGTGACAACAGACTACCTTCCATAATGACAAGGGTACCATCCATTGGAGTAACAAAGATATCGGCAACATACTACCTTCCATAATGAAAAGGATACATCCATTGGAGTAACAAAAATCATGACAACAGACTACCTTCCATAATGACAAGGCTACCATCCATTGGAGTAACAAAAATATCGACAACACACTACCTTCCTTAATGACAAGGCTACCATCCAATGGAGGAACAAAAACCTCGACAAGAAACTACCTTCCATAATGACTAGGCTACCATCCATTGGAGTAACAAAGATATCAACAACAGACTACCTTCCATAACGACAAGGCTACAATCCATTGTAGTAACAAAAATATCGACAATAGACTACCTTCCATAATGACAAGGCTACCATCCATTGTAGTAAACAAAAACCTTTACAATAGACTACCTTCCAAAATGACAAGGCTACCGTCCATTGGAGTAACACATATCTCAACAACATACTACCTTCCATAATGACAAGGCTACAATCCATTGGAATAACAAAAATATCAACAACATATTAACTTTGATAATGACAAGGCTACAATCCCTTAGAGTAACAAAAATCTCGACAACAGACTACCTTCCATAATGACAAGGCTACCATCCATTGGAGTAACAAAGATATCGAAAACATACTACCTTCCGTAATGACAAGGATACCATCCATTGGAGTAACAAAAATCATGTTAACAGACTACCTTCCATAATGACAAGGGTACCTTCCATTGGAATAACAAAAATATCGACAACACACTACCTTCCTTAATGACAAGGCTACTATCCAATGGAGTAACAAAAACCTCGACAATAGACTACCTTCCATAATGACTAGGCTACCATCCATTGGAGTAACAAAGATATCAACAACAGACTACCTTCCATAACGACAAGGCTACAATCCATTGTAGTAACAAAAATCTCGACAACAGACTACCTACCATAATGACAAAGCTACCATCCATTGTAGTAAACAAACACCTCGTCGATAAACTACCTTCCAAAATGACAAGGCTACCATCCATTGGAGTAACAAAAATCTCGACAACACACTACCTTCCATAATGACAAGGCTACCATTCAATGGAGTAACAAAAATCTCGACAAAGACTACCTTCCATAATGACTAGGCTACCATCCATTAGTGTAACAAAGATATCGACAACAGAGTACCTTCCATAACGACAAGGCTACCATCCCTTAGAGTAATAAAAACCTTGACAATAGACTACCTTCCAAAATGACAAGGCTACCATCCATTGGAGTAACAAAAATCTCGACAACATACTAACTTCCATAATGACAAGGCTACCATCCATTGGAATAACAAAAATATCGACAACATACTAACTTCCATAATGACAAGGCTACCATCTGTTAGAGTAACAAAAATCTCGACAATAGACTACCTTCCATAATGACAAGGCTACCATCCATTGGAGTAACAAAGATATCGATAACATCCTACCTTCCATAATGACAAGGATACCATCCATTGGAGTAACAAAAATCATGACAACAAACTACCTTCCATAATGACAAGGCTACCATCCATTGGAATAACAAAAATATCGACAACACACTACCTTCCTTAATGACAAGGCTACCATCTAATGGAGTAACAAAAACCTCGACAACAGACTACCTTCCATAATGATAAGTCTACCATCCATTGGAGTAACAAAGATATCGACAACATACTACCTTCCAAAATGACAAGGCTATCATCCCTTCGAGTAACAAAAATCACGACAACACACTACCTTCCATAATGACAAGTCTACCAGCCATTGGACTAAGAAAAATGTCATCAATAGACTACCTTCCATAATGACAAGGCTACCATCCATTGGAATAACAAAAATATCAACAACACACTACCTTCCATAATGACTAGGCTACCATCCATTGGAATAACAAAAATATCGACAACACAATACCTTCTATAATCACAAGGCTACCATCCAATGGAGTAACAAAAATCTCGACAACAGACTACCTTCCATAATGACTAGGCTACATTCCATTAGTGTAACAAAGATATCGACAATAGACTACCTTCCAGAACGACAAGGTTACCATCCCTTAGAGTAACAAAAATCTCGACAACATACTACCTTCCATAATGGCAAAGCTACCATCCATTGTATTTATAAAAATCTCGACAATATACTACCTTCTATAATGACAAGGCTACCATCCATTGGAGTAACAAAAATCTCGATAACAGACCACCTTCCATAATGACAAGGCTAAAATCTATTATAGTAACAAAAATCTAGACAATAGACTACCTTTCATAATGACAAGGCTACCATCCATTGGAATAACAAAAATCTCGACAACAAACTACTTTCCATAATGACTAGGCTACCATCGCTTTGAGTAACAAAATTCTTGACAATAGACTACCTTCAATAATGACAAGGGTACCATCCATTGGAGTAACAAAGAGATCGATAACATACTACCTTCTATAATGACGAGGCTACCATCCCTTAGAGTAACAAAAATGACGCTAACACACTACCTTCCATAATGACAAGTCTACCATCCATTGGAGTAACAAAAATCTCAACAATAGACTACCTTCCGTAATGACTAGGCTACCATCCATTGGAATAACAAAAATATCGACAACACACTACCTTCCATAATGACAAGGCTACCATCCAATGGAGTAACAAAAACCTCGACAACAGACTACCTTCCATAATGACTAGTCTACCATCCATTGGAGTAACAAAGATATCTTGAACAGACTACCTTCCATAACGACAAGGCTACAATCCATTGTAGTAACAAAAATCTCGACAACAGACTACCTTCCATAATGACAAGGCTACAATCCATTGTAGTAACAATAATTTCGACAATAGACTACCTTCCATAATGACAAGGCTACCATCCCTTAGAGTAACAAAAATCCCGACAACAAACTACCTTCCATAATGACAAGGCTACCATCCATTGTAGTGACAAAAATCTCGACAATAGACTACCTTTCATAATGACAAGGCTACCATCCATTGGAGTAACAAGAATCTCGACAACATACTACCTTCCATAATGACAAAGCTACAATCTATTATAGTAAAAAAAATCTCGACAACCGAATACCTTCCATAACGACAAGTCTACAATCCATTGTAGTAACAAAAATCTAGACAACATACTACCTTCCATAATGACAAAGCTACCATCCATTGTATTTATAAAAATATCAACAATATACTACCTTCTATAATGACATGGCTACCATCCATTGGAGTAACAAAAATCTCGATAACAGACTACCTTCCATAATGACAAGGCTAAAATCTATTATAGTAACAAAAACCTAGACAATAGACTACCTTTCATAATGACAAGGCTACCATCCATTGGAATAACAAAAATCTCGACAACAAACTACTTTCCATAATGACAAGGCTACCATCCCTTTGAGTAACAAAAATCTCGACAATAGACTACCTTCAATAATGACAAGGGTACCATCCATTGGAGTAACAAAGAGATCGACAACATACTACCGTCCATAATGACAAGGCTACCATCCCTTAGAGTAACAAAAATGACGACAACACACTACCTTCCATAATGACAAGCCTACCATCCATTGGAGTAAAAAAATATCAACAATAGACTACCTTCCATAATGACTAGGCTACCATCCATTGGAATAACAAAAATATCGACAACACACTACCTTCCATAATGACAAGGCTACCATCCAATGGAGTAACAAAAATCTCGACAACAGACTACCTTCCATAATGACTAGGCTACCATCCATTGGAGTAACAAAGATATCAATAACAAACTAACTTCCATAACGACAAGTCTACAAACCATTGTAGTAACAAAAATATCGACAACAAACTACCTTCCATAATGACAAGGCTACCATCCATTGTAGTAAACAAAAACCTTGACAATAGACTACCTTCCAAAATGACAAGGCTACCATCCATTGGAGTAACAAAAATCTCGACAACATACTACCTTCCATAATGACAAGGCTACCATCCATTGGAATAACAAAAATATCGATAACATACTAACTTCCATAATGATAAGGCTACCATCCCTTAGAGTAACAAAAATCTCGACAACAGACTACCTTCCATAATGAAAAGGCTACAATCCATTGGAGTAACAAAGTTATCGACAACATACTACCTTCCATAATGACAAGGATATCATCCATTGGAGTAACAAAAATCATGACAACAAACTACCTTCCATAATGACAAGGGTACCTTCCATTGGAATAACAAAAATATCGACAACACACTACCTTCCTTAATGACAAGGCTACCATCCAATGGAGTAACAAAAACCTCGACAACAGACTACCTTCCATAATGACTAGGCTACCATCCATTGGAGTAACAAATATATCAACAACAGACTACCTTCCATAACGACAAGGCTACAATCCATTGTAGTAAAAAAAATCTCGACAACAGACTACCTTCCATAATGACAAGGCTACCATCCATTGTAGTAAACAAAAACCTCGTCAATAGACTACCTTCCAAAATGACAAGGCTTCCATCCATTGGAGTAACAAAAATCTCGACAAAGACTACCTTCCATAATGACAAGGCTACCATCTATTAGTGTAACAAAGATATCGACAATAGACTACCTTCCATAACGACAAGTCTACCATCCCTTAGAATAACAAAAATCGCGACAACAGACTACCTTCCATAATGACAAGGCTACCATCCATTGGAGTAACAAAGATATCGACAACATACTACCTTCCATAATGACAAGGATACCATCCATTGGAGTAACAAAAATCATGACAACAAACTACCTTCCATAATGACAAGGCTACCATCCATTGGAATAACAAAAATATCGACAACACACTACCTTCCTTAATGACAAGGCTACCATCCAATGGAGTAACAAAAACCTCGACAACAGACTACCTTCCATAATGAGTAGGCTACCATCCATTGGAGTAACAAAGATATAAACAACAGACTACCTTCCATAACGACAAGTCTACAATCCATTGTAGTAACAAAAATATCGACAACAAACTACCTTCCATAATGACAAGGCTACCATACATTGTAGTAAACAAAAACCTTGACAATAGACTACCTTCTAAAATGACCACGCTACCATCCATTGGAGTAACAAAAATCTCGACAACATACTACCTTCCATAATGACAAGGCTACCATCCATTAAAATAACAAAAATATCGACAACATACTAACTTCCATAATGACAAGGCTACCATCCCTTAGAGTAACAAAAATCTCGACAACAGATTACCTTCCATAATGACAAGGCTACCATCCATTGGAGTAACAAAGATATCGACAACATACTACCTTCCATAATGACAAGGATACCATCCATTGGAGTAACAAAAATCATGACAACAGACTACCTTCCATAATGACAAGGGTACCATCCATTGGAATAACAAAAATATCAATAACACACTACCTTCCTTAATGACAAGGCTACAATCCAATGGAGTAACAAAAACCTCGACAAGAGACTACCTTCCATAATGACTAGGCTACCATCCATTGGAGTAACAAAGATATCAACAATAGACTACCTTCCATAAAGACAAGGCTACATCCATTGTAGTAACAAAAATATCGATAACGGACTACCTTCCATAATGACAAGGCTACCATCCATTGTAGTAAACAAAAACCACGTCAATAGACTACCTCCCAAAATTACAAGGCTACCATTCATTGGCGTAACAAAAATCTCGACAACATACTACCTTCCATAATGACAAGGACACCATCCATTGGAATAACAAAAATATCGACAACACACTAACTTCCATAATCACAAGGCTACCATCCGTTATAATTACAAAAATCTCGACAATAGACTACCTTCCATAACGACAAGGCTACAATCCATTGTAGTAACAAAAATCTCGACAACAGACTACCTTCCATAATGACAAGTCTACCATCCATTGTAGTAAACAAAAAACTCGTCAATAGACTACCTTCCAAAATGACAAGGCTACCATCCATTGGAGTAACAAAGATACCGACAACATACTACCTTCCATAATGACAAGGCTACCATCCCTTAGAATAACAAAAATGACGACAACACACTACCTTCCATAATGACAAGTCTACCATCCATTGGTGTAACAAAAATCTCAATGATAGACTACCTTCCATAATGACAAGGCTACCATCCCTTAGAGTAACTAAAATCCCGACAACAAACTACCTTCCATAATGACAAGGCTACCATCCATTGTAGTGACAAAAATCTCGACAATAGACTACCTTTCATAATGACAAGGCTACCATCCATTGGAGTAACAAGAATCTCGACAACATACTACCTTCCATAATGACAAAGCTACAATCTATTATAGTAAAAAAAATCTCGACAACCGAATACCTTCCATAACGACAAGTCTACAATCCATTGTAGTAACAAAAATCTAGACAACATACTACCTTCCATAATGACAAAGCTACCATCCATTGTATTTATAAAAATCTCGACAATATACTACCTTCTATAATGACATGGCTACGATCCATTGGAGTAACAAAAATCTCGATAACAGACTACCTTCCATAATGACAAGGCTAAAATCTATTATAGTAACAAAAACCTAGACAATAGACTACCTTTCATAATGACAAGGCTACCATCCATTGGAATAACAAAAATCTCGACAACAAACTACTTTCCATAATGACAAGGCTACCATCCCTTTGAGTAACAAAAATCTCGACAATAGACTACCTTCAATAATGACAAGGGTACCATCCATTGGAGTAACAAAGAGATCGACCACATACTACCGTCCATAATGACAAGGCTACCATCCATTGTAGTAACAAAGATATCGACAACATACTACCTTCCATAATGACAAGGATACCATCCATTGGAGTAACAAAAATCATGACAACAGACTACCTTCCATAATGACAAGGGTACCATCCATTGGAATAACAAAAATATCAATAACACACTACCTTCCTTAATGACAAGGCTACAATCCAATGGAGTAACAAAAACCTCGACAAGAGACTACCTTCCATAATGACTAGGCTACCATCCATTGGAGTAACAAAGATATCAACAATAGACTACCTTCCATAAAGACAAGGCTACATCCATTGTAGTAACAAAAATATCGATAACGGACTACCTTCCATAATGACAAGGCTACCATCCATTGTAGTAAACAAAAACCACGTCAATAGACTACCTCCCAAAATTACAAGGCTACCATTCATTGGCGTAACAAAAATCTCGACAACATACTACCTTCCATAATGACAAGGACACCATCCATTGGAATAACAAAAATATCGACAACACACTAACTTCCATAATCACAAGGCTACCATCCGTTATAATTACAGAAATCTCGACAATAGACTACCTTCCATAACGACAATGCTACAATCCATTGTAGTAACAAAAATCTCGACAACAGACTACCTTCCATAATGACAAGTCTACCATCCATTGTAGTAAACAAAAAACTCGTCAATAGACTACCTTCCAAAATGACAAGGCTACCATCCATTGGAGTAACAAAGATACCGACAACATACTACCTTCCATAATGACAAGGCTACCATCCCTTAGAATAACAAAAATGACGACAACACACTACCTTCCATAATGACAAGTCTACCATCCATTGGTGTAACAAAAATCTCAACGATAGACTACCTTCCATAATGACAAGGCTACCATCCCTTAGAGTAACTAAAATCCCGACAACAAACTACCTTCCATAATGACAAGGCTACCATCCATTGTAGTGACAAAAATCTCGACAATAGACTACCTTTCATAATGACAAGGCTACCATCCATTGGAGTAACAAGAATCTCGACAACATACTACCGTCCATAATGACAAAGCTACAATCTATTATAGTAAAAAAAATCTCGACAACCGAATACCTTCCATAACGACAAGTCTACAATCCATTGTAGTAACAAAAATCTAGACAACATACTACCTTCCATAATGACAAAGCTACCATCCATTGTATTTATAAAAATCTCGACAATATACTACCTTCTATAATGACATGGCTACGATCCATTGGTGTAACAAAAATCTCGATAACAGACTACCTTCCATAATGACAAGGCTAAAATCTATTATAGTAACAAAAACCTAGACAATAGACTACCTTTCATAATGACAAGGCTACCATCCATTGGAATAACAAAAATCTCGACAACAAACTACTTTCCATAATGACAAGGCTACCATCCCTTTGAGTAACAAAAATCTCGACAATAGACTACCTTCAATAATGACAAGGGTACCATCCATTGGAGTAACAAAGAGATCGACAACATACTACCGTCCATAATGACAAGGCTACCATCCCTTAGAGTAACAAAAATGACGACAACACACTACCTTCCATAATGACAAGCCTACCATCCATTGGAGTAAAAAAATATCAACAATAGACTACCTTCCGTAATGACTAGGCTACCATCCATTGGAATAACAAAAATATCGACAACACACTACCTTCCATAATGACAAGGCTACCATCCAATGGAGTAACAAAAATCTCGACAATAGACTACCTTCCATAATGACTAGGCTACCATCCATTGGAGTAACAAAGATATCAATAACAAACTAACTTCCATAACGACAAGTCTACAAACCATTGTAGTAACAAAAATATCGACAACAAACTACCTTCCATAATGACAAGGCTACCATCCATTGTAGTAAACAAAAACCTTGACAATAGACTACCTTCCAAAATGACAAGGCTACCATCCATTGGAGTAACAAAAATCTCGACAACATACTACCTTCCATAATGACAAGGCTACCATCCATTGGAATAACAAAAATACCGACAACATACTAACTTCCATAATGATAAGGCTACCATCCCTTAGAGTAACAAAAATCTCGACAACAGACTACCTTCCATAATTAAAAGGCTACAATCCATTGGAGTAACAAAGTTATCGACAACATACTACCTTCCATAATGACAAGGATACCATCCATTGGAGTAACAAAAATCATGACAACAGACTACCTTCCATAATGACAAGGGTACCTTCCATTGGAATAACAAAAATATCGACAACACACTACCTTCCTTAATGACAAGGCTACCATCCAATGGAGCAACAAAAACCTCGACAACAGACTACCTTCCATAATGACTAGGCTACCATCCATTGGAGTAACAAATATATCAACAACAGACTACCTTCCATAACGACAAGGCTACAATCCATTGTAGTAAAAAAAATCTCGACAACAGACTACCTTCCATAATGACAAGGCTACCATCCATTGTAGTAAACAAAAACCTCGTCAATAGACTACCTTCCAAAATGACAAGGCTACCATCCATTGGAGTAACAAAAATCTCGACAAAGACTACCTTCCATAATGACAAGGCTACCATCTGTTAGTGTAACAAAGATATCGATAATAGACTACCTTCGATAACGACAAGGCTACCATCCCTTAGAATAACAAAAATCGCGACAACAGACTACCTTCCATAATGACAAGGCTACCATCCATTGGAGTAACAAAGATATCGACAACATACTACCTTCCATAATGACAAGGATACCATCCCTTAGAGTAACAAAAATGACGACAACACACTACCTTCCATAATGACAAGTCTACCATCCATTGGAGTAACAAAAATCTCAACAATAAACTACCTTCCATAATGACTAGGCTACCATCCATTGGATTAACAAAAATATTGACAACACACTACCTTCCATAATGAAAAGACTACGATCCAATGGAGTAACAAAGGTCTCGACAACAGACTACCTTCCATAATGACTAGGCTACCATCCATTGGAGTAACAAAGATATCAACAACAGACTACCTTCCATAACGACAAGTCTACAATCCATTGTAGTAACAAAAATATCGACAACAATCTACCTTCCATAATGACAAGGCTACCATCCATTGTAGTAAACAAAAACCTTGACAATAGACTACCTTCCAAAATGACAAGGCTACCATCCATTGGAGTAACAAAAATCTCGACAACATACTACCTTCCATAATGACAAGGCTACCATCCATTGGAATAACAAAAATATCGACAACATACTAACTTCCAGAATGACAAGGCTACCATCCCTTAGACTAACAAAAATCTCGACAACAGACTACCTTCCATAATGACAAGGCTACCATCCATTGGAGTAACAAAGATATCGACAACATACTACCTTCAATAATGACAAGGATACCATCCATTGGAGTAACAAAAATCATGACAACAGACTACGTTCCATAATGACAAGGGTACCTTCCATTGGAATAACAAAAATCTCGACAACACACTACCTTCCTTAATGACAAGGCTACCATCCAATGGATTAACAAAAACCTCGACAACAGACTACCTTCCATAATAACTAGGCTACCATCCATTGGAGTAACAAAGATATCAACAACAGACTACCTTCCATAACGACAAGGCTACAATCCATTGTAGTAACAAAAATCTCGATAACAGACTACCTTCCATAATGACAAGGCTACCATCCATTGTAGTAAACAAAAACCTCGTCAATAGACTCCCTCCCAAAATTACAAGGCTACCATCATTTGGAGTAACAAAAATCTCGACAACATACTACCTTCCATAATCACAAGGCTACCATCCCTTAGAGTTACAAAAATCTCGACAATAGAATACCTTCCATAACGACAAGGCTACAATCCATTGTAGTAACAAAAATCTCGACAACAGACTACCTTCCATAATGACAAGGCTACCATCCATTGTAGTAAACAAAAACCTCGTCAATAGACTACCTTCCAAAATGACAAGGCTACCATCCATTGGAGTAACAAAGATATCGACAACATACTACCTTCCATAATGACAAGGCTACCATCCCTTAGAGTAACAAAAATCACGACAACACACTACCTTCCATAATGACAAGTCTACCATCCATTGGAGTAAAAAAAATCTCAACAATAGACTACCTTCCATAATGACTAGGCTACCATCCATTGGATTAACAAAAATATTGACAACACACTACCTTCCATAATGAAAAGACTATGATCCAATGGAGTAACAAAGATCTCGACAACAGACTACCTTCCATAATGACTAGGATACCATCCCTTAGAGTTACAAAAATCTCGACAATAGACTAGCTTCCATAACGACAAGGCTACAATCCATTGTAGTAACAAAAATCTCGACAACAGACTACCTTCCATAATGACAAGGCTACCATCCATTGTAGTAAACAAAAACCTCGTCAATAGACTACCTTCCAAAATGACAAGGCTACCATCCATTGGAGTAACAAAGATATCGACAACATACTACCTTCCATAATGACAAGGCTACCATCCCTTAGAGTAACAAAAATGACGACAACACACAACCTTCCATAATGACAAGTCTACCATCCATTGGAGTAACAAAAATCTAAACAATAGACTACCTTCCATAATGACTAGGCTACCATCCATTGGATTAACAAAAATATAGACAACACACTACCTTCCATAATGAAAAGACTACGATCCAATGGAGTAACAAAAATCTCGACAACAGACTACCTTCCATAATGACTAGGCTACCATCCATTGGAGTAACAAAGATATCAACAACAGACTACCTTCCATAACGACAAGTCTACAATCCATTGTAGTAACAAAAATATCAACAACAATCTACCTTCCATAATGACAAGGCTACCATCCATTGTAGTAAACAAAAACCTTGACAATAGACTACCTTCCAAAATGACAAGGCTACCATCCATTGGAGTAACAAAAATCATGACAACAGACTACCTTCCATAATGACAAGGGTACCTTCCATTGGAATAACAAAAATCTCGACAACACACTACCTTCCTTAATGACAAGGCTACCATCCAATGGAGTAACAAAAACCTCGACAACAGACTACCTTCCATAATGACTAGACTACCATCCATTGGAGTAACAAAGATATCAACAACAGACTACCTTCCATAGCGACAAGGCTAAAATCCATTATAGTAACAAAAATATCGACAATAGACTACCTTCCATAATGACAAGGCTACCATCCATTGTAGTAAACAAAAACCTCGTCAATAGACTACCTTCCAAAATAACAAGGCTACCATCCGTTGGAGTAACAAAAATCTCGACAACACACTACCTTCCATAATGACAAGGCTACCATCCAATGGAGTAACAAAAATCTCGAGAAAGACTACCTTCCATAATGACTAGGCTACCATCCATTAGTGTAACAAAGATATCGACAACGGACTACCTTCCATAATGACAAGGCTACCATCCATTGGAGTAACAAAGATATCGACAACATACTACCTTCCATAATGACAAGGATACCATCCATTGGAGTAAAAAAAATCATGACAATAGACAACCTTCCAAAATGATAAGGGTACCATCCATTGGAATTACAAAAATATCGACAACACACTACCTTCCTTAATGACAAGGCTACCATCCAATAAACTAACAAAAACCTCGACAAGAGACTACCTTCCATAATGATTAGGCTACCATCCATTAGTGTAACAAAGACATCGACAACGGACTACCTTCCATAATGACAAGGCTACCATCCATTGGAGTAACAAATATATCGACAACATACTACCTTCCAAAATGACAAGGATACCACCCATTGGAGTAACAAAAATCATGACAACAGACTACCTTCTATAATGACAAGGGTACCATCCATTGGAATAACAAAAATATCAACAACACACTACCTTCCTTAATGACAAGGCTACCATCCAATGGACTAACCAAAACCTTGACAAGAGACTACCTTCCATAATGACTAGGCTACCATCCATTGGAGTAACAAAGATATCAACAACAGACTACCTTCCATAACGACGAGGCTACAATCCATTGTAGGAACAAAAATCTCGACAAAAGACTACCTTCCATAATGACAAGGCTACCATCCGTTGTAGTAAACAAACACCTCGTCAATAGACTACCTTCCAAAATGACAAGGCTACCATCCATTGGAGTAACAAAAATATCTACAACATACTACTTTCCATAATGCCAAGGCTACCATCCATTGGAATAACAAAAATATCAACAACACAATAACTTCCATAATCACAAGGCTACCATCCCTTAGAGTTATAAAAATCTCGACAACAGACTACCTTCCATAATGACTAGGCTACCATCCATTGGAGTAACAAAGATATCGACAACAGACTACCTTCCATAATGATAAGGCTACCATCCCTTAGAGTAACAAAAATGACGACAACACACTACCTTCCATAATATCAAGTCTACCATCCATTGGAGTAACAAAAATCTCAACAATAGACTACCTTCCATAATGACTACGCTACCATCCATTGGAATAACAAAAATATCGACAACACACTACCTTCCATAATGACAAGGCTACGATCGAATGGAGTAAAAAAAATCTCGACAACAGACTACCTTCCATAATGACTAGGCTACCATCCATTGGAGTAACAAAGATATCAACAACAAACTACCTTCCATAACGACAAGTCTACAATCCATTGTAGTAACAAAAATATCGACAACAATCTACCTTCCATAATGACAAGGCTACCATCCATTGTAGTAAACAAAAATCTTGACAATAGACTACCTTCCAAAATGACAAGGCTACCATCCATTGGAGTAACAAAAATCTCAACAACACACTACCTTCCATAATGACAAGGCTACCATCCAATGGAGTATCAAAAATCTCGAGAAAGACTACCTTCCATAATGACTAGGCTACCATCCATTAGTGTAAGAAAGATATCGACAACGGACTACCTTCCATAATGACAAGGCTACCATCCATTGGAGTAACAAAGATATCGACAACATACTACCTTCCATAATGACAAGGATACCATCCATTGGAGTAACAAAAATCATGACAATAGACTACCTTCCAAAATGACAAGGGTACTATCCACTGGAATAACAAAAATATCGACAACACACTACCTTCCTTAATGACAAGGCTACCATCCAATGGACTAACAAAAACCTCGACAAGAGACTACCTGCCATAATGACTAGGCTACCATCCATTAGTGTAACAAAGATATCGCCAACGGACTACCTTCCATAATGACAAGGCTACCATCCATTGGAGTGACAAATATATCGACAACATACTACCTTCCATAATGACAAGGATACCATCCATTGGAGTAACAAAAATCATGACAACAGACTACCTTCCATAATGACAAGGGTACCATCCATTGGAATAACAAAAATATCGACAACACACTACCTTCCTTAATGACAAGGCTACCATCCAATGGACTAACAAAAACCTCGACAAGAGATTACCTTCCATAATGACTAGGCTACCATCCATTGGAGTAACAAAGATATCAACAACAGACTACCTTCCATAATGACAAGGCTACAATCCATTGTAGTAACAAAAATCTCGACAACAGACTACTTTCCATAATGACAAGGCTACCATCCATTGTAGTAAACAAACACCTCGTCAATAGACTACCTTCCAAAATGACAACGCTACCATCCATTGGAGTAACCAAAAATCTCTACAACATACTACTTTGCATAATGACAAGGCTACCATCCATTGGAATAACAAAAATATCGACAACACACTTACTTCTATAATCACAAGGCTACCATCCCTTAGAGTTACAAAAATCTCGACAACAGACTACCTTCCATAATGACTAGGCTACCATCCATTGGAGTAACAAAGATATCGACAACAGACTACCTTCCATAACGACAAGGCTACAATCCATTGTAGTAACAAAAATCTCGACGACAGACTACCTTCCATAATGACAAGGCTACATCCATTTTAGTAACAAAAATCTCGACAATAGACTACCTTCCATAATGACAAGGCTACCATCCCTTAGAGTAACAAATATCCCGACAACAGACTACCTTCCATAATGACAAGGCTACCATCCATTGTAGTGACAAGAATCTCGACAATAGACTACCTTTCATAATGACAAGGCTACCATCCATTGGAGTAACAAGAATCTCGATAACATACTACCTTCCATAATGACAAGGCTACAATCTATTATAGTAAAAAAATATCGACAATCGACTACCTTCCATAACGACAAGGCTACAATCCATTATAGTAACAAAAGTCTAGACAACAGACTACCTTCCATAATGACAAAGCTACCATCCATTGTATTTACAAAAATCTCGACAATATACCACCTTCTATAATGACATGGTTACCATCCATTGGAGTAACAAAAATCTCGACAACAGACTACCTTCCATAATGATAAGGCTACAATCTATTATAGTAACAAAAATCTAGACAATAGACTACCTTTCATAATGACAAGGCTACCATCCATTGGAATAAAAAAAATCTCGACAACAAACTACTTTCCATAATGACAAGGCTACCATCCCTTAGAGTAACAAAAATCTCGACAACAGACTACCTTCCATAATGACAGGGCAACCATCCATTGGAGTAACAAAGATATCGACAACATACTACCTTCCATAATGACAAGTATACAATCCATTGGAGTAACAAAAATCATGACAACCGACTACCTTCCATAATGAAAGGCTACCATCCATTGGAGTAACAAAAACTCGACAACAGACTAGCTTCCATAATGACAAGGCTACCATCCATTGGAATAACAAAAATATCAACAACACACTACCTTCCATAATGACAAGGCTACCATCCCTTAGAGTAACAAAAATATAGACAACAAACTATCTTCCATAATGACAAGGCTACCATCCATTGGAGTAACAAAGATATCGACAACATACTACCTTCCATAATGACAAGGATACCATCCGTTGGAGTAACAAAAATCTCGAAGATAGACTACCTTCCATAATGACTAGGCTACCATCCTTTGGAGTAACAAAGATATCGATAACAGAATACCTTCCGTAACGACAAGGCTACAATCCATTGTAGTAACAAAAATCTCGACAATAGACTACCTTCCATAATGACAAGGCTACCATCAATTGTAGTGACAAAAATCTAGACAATAGACTACCTTCCATAATGACAAAGCTACCATCCATTGGAGTAACGAGAATGTCGACAACATACTACCTTCCATAATGACAAGGCTACAATCTATTATAGTAACAAAAATCTCAACAACAGACTACCTTCCATAACGACAAGGCTATAATCCATTGTAGTAACAAAAATCTAGACAACTGACTAACTTCCATAATGACAAGGATACCATCCAATGGAGTAACAAAAACCTCGACAACAGACTACCTTCCATAATGACTAGGCTACCATCCATTGGAGTAACAAAGATATCGACAACAATCTACCTTCCATAATGACAAGGCTACCATCAATTGTAGTAAACAAAAACCTTGACAATAGACTACCTTCCAAAATGACAAGGCTACCATCCATTGGAGTAACAAAAATCTCGACAACATACTACCTTCCATAATGACAAGGCTACCATCCATTGGAATAACAAAAATATCGACAACATACTAACTTCCAGAATGACAAGGCTACCATCCCTTAGACTAACAAAAATCTCGAAAATAGACTACCTTCCATAATGACAAGGCTACCATCCATTGGAGTAACAAAGATATCGACAACATACTACCTTCAATAATGACAAGGATACCATCCATTGGAGTAACAAAAATCATGACAACAGACTACCTTCCATAATGACAAGGGTACCTTCCATTGGAATAACAAAAATCTCGACAACACACTACCTTCCTTAATGACAAGGCTACCATCCAATGGAGTAACAAAAACCTCGACAACAGACTACCTTCCATAATGACTAGACTACCATCCATTGGAGTAACAAAGATATCAACAACAGACTACCTTCCATAGCGACAAGGCTACAATCCATTGTAGTAACAAAAATATCGACAACAGACTACGTTCCATAATGACAAGGCTACCATCCATTGTAGTAAACAAAAACCTTGTCAATAGACTATCTTCCAAAATGACAAGGCTACCATCCGTTGGAGTAACAAAAATCACGACAACACACTACCTTCCATAATGACAAGGCTACCATCCATTGAAATAACAAAAATATCGACCACACACTAACTTCATTAATCACAAGGCTACAATCCCTTAGAGTTACAAAAATATCGACAATAGACTACCTTCCATAACGACAAGGCTACAATCCATTGTAGTAACAAAAATCTCGACAACAGACTACCTTCCATAATGACAAGGCTACCATCCATTGTAGTAAACAAAAACCTCGTCAATAGACTACCTTCCAAAATGACAAGGCTACCATCCATTGGAGTAACAAAGATATTGACAACATACTACCTTCCATAATGACAAGGCTACCATCCCTTAGAGTAACAAAAATGACGACAACACACTACCTTCCATAATGACAAGTCTACCATCCATTGGAGTAACAAAAATCTCAACAATAGACTACCTTCCATAATGACTAGGATACCTTCCATTGGATTAACAAAAATATAGACAACACACTACCTTCCATAATGAAAAGACTACGATCCAATGGAGTAACAAAAATCTCGACAACAGACTACCTTCCATAATGAATAGGCTACCATCCATTGGAGTAACAAAGATATCAACAACAGACTACCTTCCATAACGACAAGTCTACAATCCATTGTAGTAACAAAAATATCGACAACAATCTACCTTCCATAATGACAAGGCTACCATCCATTGTAGTAAACAAAAACCTTGACAATAGACTACCTTCCAAAATGACAAGGCTACCATCCATTGGAGTAACAAAAATCTCGACAACATACTACCTTCCATAATGACAAGGCTACCATCCATTGGAATAACAAAAATATCGACAACATACTAACTTCCAGAATGACAAGGCTACCATCCCTTAGACTAACAAAAATCTCGAAAATAGACTACCTTCCATAATGACAAGGCTACCATCCATTGGAGTAACAAAGATATCGACAACATACTACCTTCAATAATGACAAGGATACCATCCATTGGAGTAACAAAAATCATGACAACAGACTACCTTCCATAATGACAAGGGTACCTTCCATTGGAATAACAAAAATCTCGACAACACACTACCTTCCTTAATGACAAGGCTACCATCCAATGGAGTAACAAAAACCTCGACAACAGACTACCTTCCATAATGACTAGACTACCATCCATTGGAGTAACAAAGATATCAACAACAGACTACCTTCCATAGCGACAAGGCTACAATCCATTGTAGTAACAAAAATATCGACAACAGACTACGTTCCATAATGACAAGGCTACCATCCATTGTAGTAAACAAAAACCTTGTCAATAGACTATCTTCCGAAATGACAAGGCTACCATCCGTTGGAGTAACAAAAATCACGACAACACACTACCTTCCATAATGACAAGGCTACCATCCATTGAAATAACAAAAATATCGACCACACACTAACTTCATTAATCACAAGGCTACAATCCCTTAGAGTTACAAAAATATCGACAATAGACTACCTTCCATAACGACAAGACTACAATCCATTGTAGTAACAAAAATCTCGACAACAGACTACCTTCCATAATGACAAGGCTACCATCCATTGTAGTAAACAAAAACCTCGTCAATAGACTACCTTCCAAAATGACAAGGCTACCATCCATTGGAGTAACAAAGATATTGACAACATACTACCTTCCATAATGACAAGGCTACCATCCCTTAGAGTAACAAAAATGACGACAACACACTACCTTCCATAATGACAAGTCTACCATCCATTGGAGTAACAAAAATCTCAACAATAGACTACCTTCCATAATGACTAGGATACCATCCATTGGATTAACAAAAATATAGACAACACACTACCTTCCATAATGAAAAGACTACGATCCAATGGAGTAACAAAAATCTCGACAACAGACTACCTTCCATAATGAATAGGCTACCATCCATTGGAGTAACAAAGATATCAACAACAGACTACCTTCCATAACGACAAGTCTACAATCCATTGTAGTAACAAAAATATCGACAACAATCTACCTTCCATAATGACAAGGCTACCATCCATTGTAGTAAACAAAAACCTTGACAATAGACTACCTTCCAAAATGACAAGGCTACCATCCATTGGAGTAACAAAAATCTTGACAACATACTACCTTCCATAATGACAAGGCTACCATCCATTGGAATAACAAAAATATCGACAACATACTAACTTCCAGAATGACAAGGCTACCATCCCTTAGACTAACAAAAATCTCGACAACAGACTGCCTTCCAAAATGACAAGGCTACCATCCATTGGAGTAACAAAGATATCGACAACATACTACCTTCAATAATGACAAGGATACCATCCGTTGGAGTAACAAAACTCTCGAAGATAGACTACCTTCCATAATTACTAGGCTACCATCCTTTGGAGTAACAAAGATATCGATAACAGAATACCTTCCGTAACGACAAGGCTACAATCCATTGTAGTAACAAAAATCTCGACAATAGACTACCTTCCATAATGACAAGGCTACCATCAATTGTAGTGACAAAAATCTAGACAATAGACTACCTTCCATAATGACAAAGCTACCATCCATTGGAGTAATGATAATGTCGACAACATACTACCTTCCATAATGACAAGGCTACAATCTATTATAGTAACAAAAATCTCAACAACAGACTACCTTCCATAACGACAAGGCTACAATCCATTGTAGTAACAAAAATCTAGACAACTAACTAACTTCCATAATGACAAGGATACCATCCAATGGAGTAACAAAAACCTCGACAATAGACTACCTTCCATAATGACTAGGCTACCATCCATTGGAGTAACAAAGATATCGACAACAATCTACCTTCCATAATGACAAGGCTACCATCCATTGTAGTAAACAAAAACCTTTACAATAGACTACCTTCCAAAATGACAAGGCTACCATCCATTGGAGTAACAAAAATCTCGACAACATACTACCTTCCATAATGACAAGGCTACCATCCATTGGAATAAAAAAAATATCGACAACATACTAACGTCCAGAATGACAAGGCTACCATCCCTTAGACTAACAAAAATCTCGACAACAGACTACCTTCCATAATGACAAGGCTACCATCCATTGGAGTAACAAAGATATCGACAACATACTACCTTCAATAATGACAAGGATACCATCCATTGGAGTAACAAAAATCATGACAACATACTACCTTCCATAATGACAAGGGTACCTTCCATTGGAATAACAAAAATCTCGACAACACACTACCTTCCTTAATGACAAGGCTACCATCCAATGGAGTAACAAAAACCTCGACAACAGACTACCTTCCATAATGACTAGACTACCATCCATTGGAGTAACAAAGATATCAACAACAGACTACCTTCCATAGCGACAAGGCTACAATCCATTGTAGTAACAAAAATATCGACAACAGACTACGTTCCATAATGACAAGGCTACCATCCATTGTAGTAAACAAAAACCTTGTCAATAGACTACCTTCCAAAATGACAAGGCTACCATCCGTTGGAGTAACAAAAATCACGACAACACACTACCTTCCATAATGACAAGGCTACCATCCATTGAAATAACAAAAATATCGACCACACACTAACTTCATTAATCACAAGGCTACAATCCCTTAGAGTTACAAAAATATCGACAATAGACTACCTTCCATAACGACAAGGCTACAATCCATTGTAGTAACAAAAATCTCGACAACAGACTACCTTCCATAATGACAAGGCTACAATCCATTGTAGTAAACAAAAACCTCGTCAATAGACTACCTTCCAAAATGACAAGGCTACCATCCATTGGAGTAACAAAGATATTGACAACATACTACCTTCCATAATGACAAGGCTACCATCCCTTAGAGTAACAAAAATGACGACAACACACTACCTTCCATAATGACAAGTCTACCATCCATTGGAGTAACAAAAATCTCAACAATAGACTACCTTCCATAATGACTAGGCTACCATCCATTGGATTAACAAAAATATAGACAACACACTACCTTCCATAATGAAAAGACTACGATCCAATGGAGTAACAAAAATCTCGACAACAGACTACCTTCCATAATGAATAGGCTACCATCCATTGGAGTAACAAAGATATCAACAACATACTACCTTCCATAACGACAAGTCTATAATCCATTGTAGTAACAAAAATATCGACAACAATCTACCTTCCATAATGACAAGGCTACCATCCATTGTAGTAAACAAAAACCTTGACAATAGACTACCTTCCAAAATGACAAGGCTACCATCCATTGGAGTAACAAAAATCTTGACAACATACTACCTTCCATAATGACAAGGCTACCATCCATTGGAATAACAAAAATATCGACAACATACTAACTTCCAGAATGACAAGGCTACCATCCCTTAGACTAACAAAAATCTCGACAACAGACTGCCTTCCATAATGACAAGGCTACCATCCATTGGAGTAACAAAGATATCGACAACATACTACCTTCAATAATGACAAGGATACCATCCGTTGGAGTAACAAAAATCTCGAAGATAGACTACCTTCCATAATGACTAGGCTACCATCCTTTGGAGTAACAAAGATATCGATAAGAGAATACCTTCCGTAACGACAAGGCTACAATCCATTGTAGTAACAAAAATCTCGACAATAGACTACCTTCCATAATGACAAGGCTACCATCAATTGTAGTGACAAAAATCTAGACAATAGACTACCTTCCATAATGACAAAGCTACCATCCATTGGAGTAACGATAATGTCGACAACATACTACCTTCCATAATGACAAGGCTACAATCTATTATAGTAACAAAAATCTCAACAACAGACTACCTTCCATAACGACAAGGCTACAATCCATTGTAGTAACAAAAATCTAGACAACTAACTAACTTCCATAATGACAAGGATACCATCCAATGGAGTAACAAAAACCTCGTCAACAGACTACCTTCCATAATGACTAGGCTACCATCCATTGGAGTAACAAAGATATCGACAACAATCTACCTTCCCTAATGACAAGGCTACCATCCATTGTAGTAAACAAAAACCTTGACAATAGACTACCTTCCAAAATGACAAGGCTAGCATCCATTGGAGTAACAAAAATCTCGACAACATACTACCTTCCATAATGACAAGGCTACCATCCATTGGAATAATAAAAATATCGACAACATACTAACTTCAAGAATGACAAGGCTACCATCCCTTAGACTAACAAAAATCTCGACAACAGACTACCTTCCATAATGACAAGGCTACCATCCATTGGAGTAACAAAGATATCGACAACATACTACCTTCAATAATGACAAGGATACCATCCATTGAAGTAACAAAAATCATGACAACAGACTACCTTCCATAATGACAAGGGTACCTTCCATTGGAATAAAAAAAATCTCGACAACACACTACCTTCCTTAATGACAAGGCTACCATCCAATGGAGTAACAAAAACCTCGACAACAGACTACCTTCCATAATGACTAGACTACCATCCATTGGAGTAACAAAGATATCAACAACAGACTACCTTCCATAGCGACAAGGCTACAATCCATTGTAGTAACAAAAATATCGACAACAGACTACCTTCCATAATGACAAGGCTACCATCCATTGTAGTAAACAAAAACCTTGTCAATAGACTACCTTCCAAAATGACAAGGCTACCATCCGTTGGAGTAACAAAAATCTCGACAACACACTACCTTCCATAATGACAAGGCTACCATCCATTGGAGTAACAAAAATATCGACCACACACTAACTTCATTAATCACAAGGCTACCATCCCTTAGAGTTACAAAAATCTCGACAATAGACTACCTTCCATAACGACAAGGCTACAATCCATTGTAGTAACAAAAATCTCGACAACAGACTACCTTCCATAATGACAAGGCTACCATCCATTGTAGTAAACAAAAACCTCGTCAATAGACTACCTTCCAAAATGACAAGGCTACCATCCATTGGAGTAACAAAGATATTGACAACATACTACCTTCCATAATGACAAGGCTACCATCCCTTAGAGTAACAAAAATGACGACAACACACTACCTTCCATAATGACAAGTCTACCATCCATTGGAGTAACAAAAATCTCAACAATAGACTACCTTCCATAATGACTAGGCTACCATCCATTGGATTACCAAAAATATAGACAACACACTACCTTCCATAATGAAAAGACTACGATCCAATGGAGTAACAAAAATCTCGACAACAGACTACCTTCCATAATGAATAGGCTACCATCCATTGGAGTAACAAAGATATCAACAACAGACTACCTTGCATAACGACAAGTCTACAATCCATTGTAGTAACAAAAATATCGACAACAATCTACCTTCCATAATGACAAGGCTACCATCCATTGTAGTAAACAAAAACCTTGACAATAGACTACCTTCCAAAATGACAAGGCTACCATCCATTGGAGTAACAAAAATCTTGACAACATACTACCTTCCATAATGACAAGGCTACCATCCATTGGAATAACAAAAATATCGACAACATACTAACTTCCAGAATGACAAGGCTACCATCCCTTAGACTAACAAAAATCTCGTCAACAGACTGCCTTCCATAATGACAAGGCTACCATACATTGGAGTAACAAAGATATCGACAACATACTACCTTCAATAATGACAAGGATACCATCCGTTGGAGTAACAAAAATCTCGAAGATAGACGACCTTCCATAATGACTAGGCTACCATCCTTTGGAGTAACAAAGATATCGATAACAGAATACCTTCCGTAACGACAAGGCTACAATCCATTGTAGTAACAAAAATCTCGACAATAGACTACCTTCCATAATGACAAGGCTACCATCAATTGTAGTGACAAAAATCTAGACAATAGACTACCTTCCATAATGACAAAGCTACCATCCATTGGAGTAACGAGAATGTCGACAACATACTACCTTCCATAATGACAAGGCTACAATCTATTATAGTAACAAAAATCTCAACAACAGACTACCTTCCATAACGACAAGGCTACAATCCATTGTAGTAACAAAAATCTAGACAACTGACTAACTTCCATAATGACAAGGATACCATCCAATGGAGTAACAAAAACCTCGACAACAGACTACCTTCCATAATGACTAGGCTACCATCCATTGGAGTAACAAAGATATCGACAGCAATCTACCTTCCATAATGATAAGGCTACCATCCATTGTAGTAAACAAAAACCTTGACAATAGACTACCTTCCAAAATGACAAGGCTACCATCCATTGGAGTAACAAAAATCTCGACAACATACTACCTTCCATAATGACAAGGCTACCATCCATTGGAATAAAAAAAATATCGACAACATACTAACTTCCAGAATGACAAGACTACCATCCCTTAGACTAACAAAAATCTCGACAAAAGACTACCTTCCATAATGACAAGGCTACCATCCATTGGAGTAACAAAGATATCGACAACATACTACCTTCAATAATGACAAGGATACCATCCATTGGAGTAACAAAAATCATGACAACAGACTACCTTCCATAATGAAAAGGGTACCTTCCATTGGAATAACAAAAATCTCGACAACACACTACCTTCCTTAATGACAAGGCTACCATCCAATGGAGTAACAAAAACCTCGACAACAGACTACCTTCCATAATGACTAGACTACCATCCATTGGAGTAACAAAGATATCAACAACAGACTACCTTCCATAGCGACAAGGCTACAATCCATTGTAGTAACAAAAATATCGAGAACAGACTACCTTCCATAATGACAAGGCTACCATCCATTGTAGTAAATAAAAACCTTGTCAATAGACTACCTTCCAAAATGACAAGGCTACCATCAGTTGGAGTAACAAAAATCTCGACAACACACTACCTTCCATAATGACAAGGCTACCATCCATTGGAATAACAAAAATATCGACCACACACTAACTTCATTAATCACAAGGCTACCATCCCTTAGAGTTACAAAAATCTCGACAATAGACTACCTTCCATAACGACAAGGCTACAATCCATTGTAGTAACAAAAATCTCGACAACAGACTACCTTCCATAATGACAAGGCTACCATCCATTGTAGTAAACAAAAACCTCGTCAATAGACTACCTTCCAAAATGACAAGGCTACCATCCATTGGAGTAACAAAGATATTGACAACATACTACCTTCCATAATGACAAGGCTACCATCCCTTAGAGTAACAAAAATGACGACAACACACTACCTTCCATAATGACAAGTCTACCATCCATTGGAGTAACAAAAATCTCAACAATAGACTACCTTCCATAATGACTAGGCTACCATCCAATGGATTAACAAAAATATAGACAACACACTACCTTCCATAATGAAAAGACTACGATCCAATGAAGTAACAAAAATCTCGACAACAGACTACCTTCCATAATGACTAGGCTACCATCCATTGGAGTAACAAAGATATCAACAACAGACTACCTTCCATAACGACAAGTCTACAATCCATTGTAGTAACAAAAATATCGACAACAATCTACCTTCCATAATGACAAGGCTACCATCCATTGTAGTAAACAAAAACCTTGACAATAGACTTCCTTCCAAAATGACAAGGCTACCATCCATTGGAGTAACAAAAATCTCGACAACATACTACCTTCCATAATGACAAGGCTACCATCCATTGGAATAACAAAAATATCGACAACATACTAACTTCCAGAATGACAAGGCTACCATCCCTTAGACTAACAAAAATCTCGATAACAGACTGCCTTCCATAATGACAAGGCTACCATCCATTGGAGTAACAAAGATATCGACAACATACTACCTTCAATAATGACAAGGATACCATCCATTGGAGTAACAAAAATCATGACAACAGACTACCTTCCATAATGACAAGGGTACCTTCCATTGGAATAACAAAAATCTCGACAACACACTACCTTCCTTAATGACAAGGCTACCATCCAATGGAGTAACAAAAACCTCGACAACAGACTACCTTCCATAATGACTAGACTACCATCCATTGGAGTAACAAAGATATCAACAACAGACTACCTTCCATAGCGACAAGGCTACAATCGATTGTAGTAACAAAAATATCGAGAACAGACTACCTTCCATAATGACAAGGCTACCATCCATTGTAGTAAATAAAAACCTTGTCAATAGACTACCTTCCAAAATGACAAGGCTACCATCAGTTGGAGTAACAAAAATCTCGACAACACACTACCTTCCATAATGACAAGGCTACCATCCATTGGAATAACAAAAATATCGACCACACACTAACTTCATTAATCACAAGGCTACCATCCCTTAGAGTTACAAAAATCTCGACAATAGACTACCTTCCATAACGACAAGGCTACAATCCATTGTAGTAACAAAAATCTCGACAACAGACTACCTTCCATAATGACAAGGCTACCATCCATTGTAGTAAACAAAAACCTCGTCAATAGACTACCTTCCAAAATGACAAGGCTACCATCCATTGGAGTAACAAAGATATTGACAACATACTACCTTCCATAATGACAAGGCTACCATCCCTTAGAGTAACAAAAATGACGACAACACACTACCTTCCATAATGACAAGTCTACCATCCATTGGAGTAACAAAAATCTCAACAATAGACTACCTTCCATAATGACTAGGCTACCATCCATTGGATTAACAAAAATATAGACAACACACTACCTTCCATAATGAAAAGACTACGATCCAATGAAGTAACAAAAATCTCGACAACAGACTACCTTCCATAATGACTAGGCTACCATCCATTGGAGTAACAAAGATATCAACAACAGACTACCTTCCATAACGACAAGTCTACAATCCATTGTAGTAACAAAAATATCGACAACAATCTACCTTCCATAATGACAAGGCTACCATCCATTGTAGTAAACAAAAACCTTGACAATAGACTTCCTTCCAAAATGACAAGGCTACCATCCATTGGAGTAACAAAAATCTCGACAACATACTACCTTCCATAATGACAAGGCTACCATCCATTGGAATAACAAAAATATCGACAACATACTAACTTCCAGAATGACAAGGCTACCATCCCTTAGACTAACAAAAATCTCGATAACAGACTGCCTTCCATAATGACAAGGCTACCATCCATTGGAGTAACAAAGATATCGACAACATACTACCTTCAATAATGACAAGGATACCATCCATTGGAGTAACAAAAATCATGACAACAGACTACCTTCCATAATGACAAGGGTACCTTCCATTGGAATAACAAAAATCTCGACAACACACTACCTTCCTTAATGACAAGGCTACCATCCAATGGAGTAACAAAAACCTCGACAACAGACTACCTTCCATAATGACTAGACTACCATCCATTGGAGTAACAAAGATATCAACAACAGACTACCTTCCATAGCGACAAGGCTACAATCCATTGTAGTAACAAAAATATCGAGAACAGACTACCTTCCATAATGACAAGGCTACCATCCATTGTAGTAAATAAAAACCTTGTCAATAGACTACCTTCCAAAATGACAAGGCTACCATCAGTTGGAGTAACAAAAATCTCGACAACACACTACCTTCCATAATGACAAGGCTACCATCCATTGGAATAACAAAAATATCGACCACACACTAACTTCATTAATCACAAGGCTACCATCCCTTAGAGTTACAAAAATCTCGACAATAGACTACCTTCCATAACGACAAGGCTACAATCCATTGTAGTAACAAAAATCTCGACAACAGACTACCTTCCATAATGACAAGGCTACCATCCATTGTAGTAAACAAAAACCTCGTCAATAGACTACCTTCCAAAATGACAAGGCTACCATCCATTGGAGTAACAAAGATATTGACAACATACTACCTTCCATAATGACAAGGCTACCATCCCTTAGAGTAACAAAAATGACGACAACACACTACCTTCCATAATGACAAGTCTACCATCCATTGGAGTAACAAAAATCTCAACAATAGACTACCTTCCATAATGACTAGGCTACCATCCATTGGATTAACAAAAATATAGACAACACACTACCTTCCATAATGAAAAGACTACGATCCAATGAAGTAACAAAAATCTCGACAACAGACTACCTTCCATAATGACTAGGCTACCATCCATTGGAGTAACAAAGATATCAACAACAGACTACCTTCCATAACGACAAGTCTACAATCCATTGTAGTAACAAAAATATCGACAACAATCTACCTTCCATAATGACAAGGCTACCATCCATTGTAGTAAACAAAAACCTTGACAATAGACTTCCTTCCAAAATGACAAGGCTACCATCCATTGGAGTAACAAAAATCTCGACAACATACTACCTTCCATAATGACAAGGCTACCATCCATTGGAATAACAAAAATATCGACAACATACTAACTTCCAGAATGACAAGGCTACCATCCCTTAGACTAACAAAAATCTCGATAACAGACTGCCTTCCATAATGACAAGGCTACCATCCATTGGAGTAACAAAGATATCGACAACATACTACCTTCAATAATGACAAGGATACCATCCATTGGAGTAACAAAAATCATGACAACAGACTACCTTCCATAATGACAAGGGTACCTTCCATTGGAATAACAAAAATCTCGACAACACACTACCTTCCTTAATGACAAGGCTACCATCCAATGGAGTAACAAAAACCTCGACAACAGACTACCTTCCATAATGACTAGACTACCATCCATTGGAGTAACAAAGATATCAACAACAGACTACCTTCCATAGCGACAAGGCTACAATCCATTGTAGTAACAAAAATATCGACAACAGACTACCTTCCATAATGATAAGGCTACCATCCATTGTAGTAAACAAAAACCTTGTCAATAGACTACCTTCCAAAATGACAAGGCTACCATCCATTGGAGTAACAAAGATATCGATAACATACTACCTTCAATAATGACAAGGATACCATCCGTTGGAGTAACAAAAATCTCGAAGATAGACTACCTTCCATAATGACTAGGATACCATCCTTTGGAGTAACAAAGATATCGATAACAGAATACCTTCCGTAACGACAAGGCTACAATCCATTGTAGTAACAAAAATCTCGACAATAGACTACCTTCTATAATGACAAGGCTACCATCAATTGTAGTGACAAAAATCTAGACAATAGACTACCTTCCATAATGACAAAGCTACCATCCATTGGAGTAACGAGAATGTCGACAACATACTACCTTCCATAATGACAAGGCTACAATCTATTATAGTAACAAAAATCTCAACAACAGACTACCTTCCATAACGCCAAGGCTACAATCCATTGTAGTAACAAAAATCTAGACAACTGACTAACTTCCATAATGACAAAGATACCATCCAATGGAGTAACAAAAACCTCGACAACAGACTACCTTCCATAATGACTAGGCTACCATCCATTGGAGTAACAAAGATATCGACAACAATCTACCTTCCATAATGACAAGGCTACCATCCATTGTAGTAAACAAAAACCTTGACAATAGACTACCTTCCAAAATGACAAGGCTACCATCCATTGGAGTAACAAAAATCTCGACAACATACTACCTTCCATAATGACAAGGCTACCATCCATTGGAATAAAAAAAATATCGACAACATACTAACTTCCAGAATGACAAGGCTACCATCCCTTAGACTAACAAAAATCTCGACAACAGACTACCTTCCATAATGACAAGGCTACCATCCATTGGAGTAACAAAGATATCGACAACATACTACCTTCAATAATGACAAGGATACCATCCATTGGAGTAACAAAAACCTTGTCAATAGACTACCTTCCATAATGACAAGGCTACCATCCGTTGGAGTAACAAAAATCTCGACAACACACTACCTTCCATAATGACAAGGCTACCATCCATTGGAATAACAAAAATATCGACCACACACTAACTTCATTAATCACAAGGCTACCATCCCTTAGAGTTACAAAAATCTCGACAATAGACTACCTTCCATAACGACAAGGCTACAATCCATTGTAGTAACAAAAATCTCGACAACAGACTCCCTTCCATAATGACAAGGCTACCATCCATTGTAGTAAACAAAAACCTCGTCAATAGACTACCTTCCAAAATGACAAGGCTACCATCCATTGGAGTAACAAAGATATTGACAACATACTACCTTCCATAATGACAAGGCTACCATCCCTTAGAGTAACAAAAATGACGACAACACACTACCTTCCATAATGACAAGTCTACCATCCATTGGAGTAACAAAAATCTCAACAATATCCTACCTTCCATAATGACTAGGCTACCATCCATTGGATTAACAAAAATATAGACAACACACTACCTTCCATAATGAAAAGACTACGATCCAATGGAGTAACAAAAATCTCGACAACAAACTACCTTCCATAATGACTAGGCTACCATCCATTAGAGTAACAAAGATATCAACAACAGACTACCTTCCATAACGACAAGTCTACAATCCATTGTAGTAACAAAAATATCGACAACAATCTACCTTCCATAATGACAAGGCTACCATCCATTGTAGTAAACAAAAACCTTGACAATAAACTTCCTTCCAAAATGACAAGGCTACCATCCATTGGAGTAACAAAAATCTTGACAACATACTACCTTCCATAATGACAAGGCTACCATCCATTGGAATAACAAAAATATCGACAACATACTAACTTCCAGAATGACAAGGCTACCATCCCTTAGACTAACAAAAATCTCGACAACAGACTGCCTTCCATAATGACAAGGCTACCATCCATTGGAGTAACAAAGATATCGACAACATACTACCTTCAATAATGACAAGGATACCATCCATTGGAGTAACAAAAATCATGACAACAGACTACCTTCCATAATAACAAGGGTACCTTCCATTGGAATAACAAAAATCTCGACAACACACTACCTTCCTTAATGACAAGGCTACCATCCAATGGAGTAACAAAAACCTCGACAACAGACTACCTTCCATAATGACTAGACTACCATCCATTGGAGTAACAAAGATATCAACAACAGACTACCTTCCATAGCGACAAGGCTACAATCCATTGTAGTAACAAAAATATCGACAACAGACTACCTTCCATAATGACAAGGCTACCATCCATTGTAGTAAACAAAAACCTTGTCAATAGACTACCTTCCAAAATGACAAGGCTAGCATCCATTGGAGTAACAAAGATATCGATAACATACTACCTTCAGTAATGACAAGGATACCATCCGTTGGAGTAACAAAAATCTCGAAGATAGACTACCTTCCATAATGACTAGGCTACCATCCTTTGGAGTAACAAAGATATCGATAACAGAATACCTTCCGTAACGACAAGGTTACAATCCATTGTAGTAACAAAAATCTCGACAATAGACTACCTTCCATAATGACAAGGCTACCATCAATTGTAGTGACAAAAATCTAGACAATAGACTACCTTCCATAATGACAAAGCTACCATCCATTGGAGTAACGAGAATGTCGACAACATACTACCTTCCATAATGACAAGGCTACAATCTATTATAGTAACAAAAATCTCAACAACAGACTACCTTCCATAACGCCAAGGCTACAATCCATTGTAGTAACAAAAATCTAGACAACTGACTAACTTCCATAATGACAAGGATACCATTTAATGGAGTAACAAAAACCTCGACAACAGACTACCTTCCATAATGACTAGGCTACCATCCATTGGAGTAACAAAGATATCGACAACAATCTACCTTCCATAATGACAAGGCTACCATCCATTGTAGTAAACAAAAACCTTGACAATAGACTACCTTCCAAAATGACAAGGCTACCATCCATTGGAGTAACAAAAATCTCGACAACATACTACCTTCCATAATGACAAGGCTACCATCCATTGGAATAAAAAAAATATCGACAACATACTAACTTCCAGAATGACAAGGCTACCATCCCTTAGACTAACAAAAATCTCGACAACAGACTACCTTCCATAATGACAAGGCTACCATCCATTGGAGTAACAAAGATATCGACAACATACTACCTTCAATAATGACAAGGATACCATCCATTGGAGTAACAAAAACCTTGTCAATAGACTACCTTCCATAATGACAAGGCTACCATCCGTTGGAGTAACAAAAATCTCGACAACACACTACCTTCCATAATGACAAGGCTACCATCCATTGGAATAACAAAAATATCGACCACACACTAACTTCATTAATCACAAGGCTACCATCCCTTAGAGTTACAAAAATCTCGACAATAGACTACCTTCCATAACGACAAGGCTACAATCCATTGTAGTAACAAAAATCTCGACAACAGACTCCCTTCCATAATGACAAGGCTACCATCCATTGTAGTAAACAAAAACCTCGTCAATAGACTACCTTCCAAAATGACAAGGCTACCATCCATTGGAGTAACAAAGATATTGACAACATACTACCTTCCATAATGACAAGGCTACCATCCCCTAGAGTAACAAAAATGACGACAACACACTACCTTCCATAATGACAAGTCTACCATCCATTGGAGTAACAAAAATCTCAACAATAGACTACCTTCCATAATGACTAGGCTACCATCCATTGGATTAACAAAAATATAGACAACACACTACCTTCCATAATGAAAAGACTACGATCCAATGGAGTAACAAAAATCTCGACAACAAACTACCTTCCATAATGACTAGGCTACCATCCATTAGAGTAACAAAGATATCAACAACAGACTACCTTCCATAACGACAAGTCTACAATCCATTGTAGTAACAAAAATATCGACAACAATCTACCTTCCATAATGACAAGGCTACCATCCATTGTAGTAAACAAAAACCTTGACAATAAACTTCCTTCCAAAATGACAAGGCTACCATCCATTGGAGTAACAAAAATCTTGACAACATACTACCTTCCATAATGACAAGGCTATCATCCATTGGAATAACAAAAATATCGACAACATACTAACTTCCAGAATGACAAGGCTACCATCCCTTAGACTAACAAAAATCTCGACAACAGACTGCCTTCCATAATGACAAGGCTACCATCCATTGGAGTAACAAAGATATCGACAACATACTACCTTCAATAATGACAAGGATACCATCCATTGGAGTAACAAAAATCATGACAACAGACTACCTTCCATAATGACAAGGGTACCTTCCATTGGAATAACAAAAATATCGACAACACACTACCTTCCTTAATGACAAGGCTACCATCCAATGGAGTAACAAAAACCTCGACAACAGACTACCTTTCATAATGACTAGACTACCATCCATTGGAGTAACAAAGATATCAACAACAGACTACCTTCCATAGCGACAAGGCTACAATCCATTATAGTAACAAAAATATCGACAACAGACTACCTTCCATAATGACAAGGCTACCATCCATTGTAGTAAACAAAAACCACGTCAATAGACTACCTTCCAAAATGACAAGGCTACCATCCGTTGGAGTAACAAAAATCTCGACAACACACTACCTTCCATAATGACAAGGCTACCATCCATTGGAATAACAAAAATATCGACCACACACTAACTTCATTAATCACAAGGCTACCATCCCTTAGAGTTACAAAAATCTCGACAATAGACTACCTTCTATAACGACAAGGCTACAATCCATTGTAGTAACAAAAATCTCGACAACAGACTACCTTCCATAATGACAAGGCTACCATCCATTGTAGTAAACAAAAACCTCGTCAATAGACTACCTTCCAAAATGACAAGGCTACCATCCATTGGAGTAACAAAGATATCGATAACATACTACCTTCCATAATGACAAGGCTACCATCCCTTAGAGTAACAAAAATGACGACAACACACTACCTTCCATAATGACAAGTCTACCATCCATTGGAGTAACTAAAATCTCCACAATAGACTACCTTCCATAATGACTAGGCTACCATCCATTGGATTAACAAAAATATAGACAACACACTACCTTCCATAATGAAAAGACTACGATCCAATGGAGTAACAAAAATCTCGACAACAGACTACCTTCCATAATGACTAGGCTACCATCCATTGGAGTAACAAAGATATCGACAACAATCTACCTTCCATAATGACAAGGCTACCATCCATTGTAGTAAACAAAAACCTTGACAATAGACTACCTTCCAAAATGACAAGGCTACCATCCATTGGAGTAACAAAAATCTCGACAACATACTACCTTCCATAATGACAAGGCTACCATCCATTGGAATAAAAAAAATATCGACAACATACTAACTTCCAGAATGACAAGGCTACCATCCCTTAGACTAACAAAAATCTCGACAACAGACTACCTTCCATAATGACAAGGCTACCATCCATTGGAGTAACAAAGATATCGACAACATACTACCTTCAATAATGACAAGGATACCATCCATTGGAGTAACAAAAATCATGACAACAGACTACCTTCCATAATGAAAAGGGTACCTTCCATTGGAATAACAAAAATCTCGACAACACACTACCTTCCTTAATGACAAGGCTACCATCCAATGGAGTTACAAAAACCTCGACAACAGACTACCTTCCATAATGACTAGACTACCATCCATTGGAGTAACAAAGATATCAACAACAGACTACCTTCCATAGCGACAAGGCTACAATCCATTGTAGTAACAAAAATATCGAGAACAGACTACCTTCCATAATGACAAGGCTACCATCCATTGTAGTAAATAAAAACCTTGTCAATAGACTACCTTCCAAAATGACAAGGCTACCATCAGTTGGAGTAACAAAAATCTCGACAACACACTACCTTCCATAATGACAAGGCTACCATCCATTGGAATAACAAAAATATCGACCACACACTAACTTCATTAATCACAAGGCTACCATCCCTTAGAGTTACAAAAATCTCGACAATAGACTACCTTCCATAACGACAAGGCTACAATCCATTGTAGTAACAAAAATCTCGACAACAGACTACCTTCCATAATGACAAGGCTACCATCCATTGTAGTAAACAAAAACCTCGTCAATAGACTACCTTCCAAAATGACAAGGCTACCATCCATTGGAGTAACAAAGATATCGACAACATACTACCTTCCATAATGACAAGGCTACCATCCCTTAGAGTAACAAAAATGACGACAACACACTACCTTCCATAATGACAAGTCTACCATCCATTGGAGTAACAAAAATCTCCACAATAGACTACCTTCCATAATGACTAGGCTACCATCCATTGGATTAACAAAAATATAGACAACACACTACCTTCCATAATGAAAAGACTACGATCCAATGGAGTAACAAAAATCTCGACAACAGACTACCTTCCATAATGACTAGGCTACCATCCATTGGAGTAACAAAGATATCGACAACAATCTACCTTCCATAATGACAAGGCTACCATCCATTGTAGTAAACAAAAACCTTGACAATAGACTACCTTCCAAAATGACAAGGCTACCATCCATTGGAGTAACAAAAATCTCGACAACATACTACCTTCCATAATGACAAGGCTACCATCCATTGGAATAAAAAAAATATCGACAACATACTAACTTCCAGAATGACAAGGCTACCATCCCTTAGACTAACAAAAATCTCGACAACAGACTACCTTCGATAATGACAAGGCTACCATCCATTGGAGTAACAAAGATATCGACAACATACTACCTTCAATAATGACAAGGATACCATCCATTGGAGTAACAAAAAGCATGACAACAGACTACCTTCCATAATGAAAAGGGTACCTTCCATTGGAATAACAAAAATCTCGACAACACACTACCTTCCTTAATGACAAGGCTACCATCCAATGGAGTAACAAAAACCTCGACAACAAACTACCTTCCATAATGACTAGACTACCATCTATTGGAGTAACAAAGATATCAACAACAGACTACCTTCCATAACGACAAGTCTACAATCCATTGTAGTAACAAAAATATCGACAACAGACTACCTTCCATAATGACAAGCCTACCATCCATTGTAGTAAACAAAAACCTTGTCAATAGACTACCTTCCAAAATGACAAGGCTACCATCCATTGGAGTAACAAAGATATCGACAACATACTACCTTCAATAATGACAAGGATACCATCCGTTGGAGTAACAAAAATCTCGAAGATAGACTACCTTCCATAATGACTAGGCTACCATCCTTTGGAGTAACAAAGATATCGATAACAGAATACCTTCCGTAACGACAAGGCTACAATCCATTGTAGTAACAAAAATATCGACAATAGACTACCTTCCATAATGACAAGGCTACCATCAATTGTAGTGACAAAAATCTAGACAATAGACTACCTTCCATAATGACAAAGCTACCATCCATTGGAGTAACGAGAATGTCGACAACATACTACCTTCCATAATGACAAGACTACAATCTATTACAGTAACAAAAATCTCAACAACAGACTACCTTCCATAACGACAAGGCTACAATCCATTGTAGTAACAAAAATCTAGACAACTGACTAACTTCCATAATGACAAGGATACCATCCAATGGAGTAACAAAAACCTCGACAACAGACTACCTTCCATAATGACTAGGCTACCATCCATTGGAGTAACAAAGATATCGACAACAATCTACCTTCCATAATGACAAGGCTACCATCCATTGTAGTAAACAAAAACCTTGACAATAGACTACCTTCCAAAATGACAAGGCTACCATCCATTGGAGTAACAAAAATCTCGACAACATACTACCTTCCATAATGACAAGGCTACCATCCATTGGAATAACAAAAATATCGACAACATACTAACTTCCAGAATGACAAGGCTACCATCCCTTAGACTAACAAAAATCTCGACAACAGACTGCCTTCCATAATGACTAGGCTACCATCCATTGGAGTAACAAAGATATCGACAACATACTACCTTCAATAATGACAAGGATACCATCCATTGGAGTAACAAAAATCATGACAACATACTACCTTCCATAATGACAAGGGTACCTTCCATTGGAATAACAAAAATCTCGACAACACACTACCTTCCTTAATGACAAGGCTACCATCCAATGGAGTAACAAAAACCTCGACAACAGACTACCTTTCATAATGACTAGACTACCATCCATTGGAGTAACAAAGATATCAACAACAGACTACCTTCCATAGCGACAAGGCTACAATCCATTATAGTAACAAAAATATCGACAACAGACTACCTTCCATAATGACAAGGCTACCATCCATTGTAGTAAACAAAAACCACGTCAATAGACTACCTTCCAAAATGACAAGGCTACCATCCGTTGGAGTAACAAAGATCTCGACAACACACTACCTTGCATAATGACAAGGCTACCATCCATTGGAATAACAAAAATATCGACCACACACTAACTTCATTAATCACAAGGCTACCATCCCTCAGAGTTACAAAAATCTCGACAATAGACTACCTTCCAAAATGACAAGGCTACAATCCATTGTAGTAACAAAAATCTCGACAACAGACTACCTTCCATAATGACAAGGCTACCATCCATTGTAGTAAACAAAAACCTCGTCAATAGACTACCTTCCAAAATGACAAGGCTACCATCCATTGGAGTAACAAAGATATCGACAACATACTACCTTCCATAATGACAAGGCTACCATCCCTTAGAGTAACAAAAATGACGACAACACACTACCTTCCATAATGACAAGTCTACCATCCATTGGAGTAACAAAAATCTCCACAATAGACTACCTTCCATAATGACTAGGCTACCATCCATTGGATTGACAAAAATATAGACAACACACTACCTTCCATAATGAAAAGACTACGATCCAATGGAGTAACAAAAATCTCGACAACAGACTACCTTCCATAATGACTAGGCTACCATCCATTGGAGTAACAAAGATATCGACAACAATCTACCTTCCATAATGACAAGGCTACCATCCATTGTAGTAAACAAAAACCTTGACAATAGAGTACCTTCCAAAATGACAAGGCTACCATCCATTGGAGTAACAAAAATCTCGACAACATACTACCTTCCATAATGACAAGGCTACCATCCATTGGAATAAAAAAAATATCGACAACATACTAACTTCCAGAATGACAAGGCTACCATCCCTTAGACTAACAAAAATCTCGACAACAGACTACCTTCGATAATGACAAGGCTACCATCCATTGGAGTAACAAAGATATCGACAACATACTACCTTCAATAATGACAAGGATACCATCCATTGGAGTAACAAAAAGCATGACAACAGACTACCTTCCATAATGAAAAGGGTACCTTCCATTGGAATAACAAAAATCTCGACAACACACTACCTTCCTTAATGACAAGGCTACCATCCAATGGAGTAACAAAAACCTCGACAACAAACTACCTTCCATAATGACTAGACTACCATCTATTGGAGTAACAAAGATATCAACAACAGACTACCTTCCATAACGACAAGTCTACAATCCATTGTAGTAACAAAAATATCGACAACAGACTACCTTCCATAATGACAAGCCTACCATCCATTGTAGTAAACAAAAACCTTGTCAATAGACTACCTTCCAAAATGACAAGGCTACCATCCATTGGAGTAACAAAGATATCGACAACATACTACCTTCAATAATGACAAGGATACCATCCGTTGGAGTAACAAAAATCTCGAAGATAGACTACCTTCCATAATGACTAGGCTACCATCCTTTGGAGTAACAAAGATATCGATAACAGAATACCTTCCGTAACGACAAGGCTACAATCCATTGTAGTAACAAAAATATCGACAATAGACTACCTTCCATAATGACAAGGCTACCATCAATTGTAGTGACAAAAATCTAGACAATAGACTACCTTCCATAATGACAAAGCTACCATCCATTGGAGTAACGAGAATGTCGACAACATACTACCTTCCATAATGACAAGACTACAATCTATTACAGTAACAAAAATCTCAACAACAGACTACCTTCCATAACGACAAGGCTACAATCCATTGTAGTAACAAAAATCTAGACAACTGACTAACTTCCATAATGACAAGGATACCATCCAATGGAGTAACAAAAACCTCGACAACAGACTACCTTCCATAATGACTAGGCTACCATCCATTGGAGTAACAAAGATATCGACAACAATCTACCTTCCATAATGACAAGGCTACCATCCATTGTAGTAAACAAAAACCTTGACAATAGACTACCTTCCAAAATGACAAGGCTACCATCCATTGGAGTAACAAAAATCTCGACAACATACTACCTTCCATAATGACAAGGCTACCATCCATTGGAATAACAAAAATATCGACAACATACTAACTTCCAGAATGACAAGGCTACCATCCCTTAGACTAACAAAAATCTCGACAACAGACTGCCTTCCATAATGACTAGGCTACCATCCATTGGAGTAACAAAGATATCGACAACATACTACCTTCAATAATGACAAGGATACCATCCATTGGAGTAACAAAAATCATGACAACATACTACCTTCCATAATGACAAGGGTACCTTCCATTGGAATAACAAAAATCTCGACAACACACTACCTTCCTTAATGACAAGGCTACCATCCAATGGAGTAACAAAAACCTCGACAACAGACTACCTTTCATAATGACTAGACTACCATCCATTGGAGTAACAAAGATATCAACAACAGACTACCTTCCATAGCGACAAGGCTACAATCCATTGTAGTAACAAAAATATCGACAACAGACTACCTTCCATAATGACAAGCCTACCATCCATTGTAGTAAACAAAAACCTCGTCAATAGACTACCTTCCAAAATGACAAGGCTACCATCCATTGGAGTAACAAAGATATCGACAACATACTACCTTCCATAATGACAAGGCTACCATCCCTTAGAGTAACAAAAATGACGACAACACACTACCTTCCATAATGACAAGTCTACCATCCATTGGAGTAACAAAAATCTCCACAATAGACTACCTTCCATAATGACTAGGCTACCATCCATTGGATTGACAAAAATATAGACAACACACTACCTTCCATAATGAAAAGACTACGATCCAATGGAGTAACAAAAATCTCGACAACAGACTACCTTCCATAATGACTAGGCTACCATCCATTGGAGTAACAAAGATATCGACAACAATCTACCTTCCATAATGACAAGGCTACCATCCATTGTAGTAAACAAAAACCTTGACAATAGAGTACCTTCCAAAATGACAAGGCTACCATCCATTGGAGTAACAAAAATCTCGACAACATACTACCTTCCATAATGACAAGGCTACCATCCATTGGAATAAAAAAAATATCGACAACATACTAACTTCCAGAATGACAAGGCTACCATCCCTTAGACTAACAAAAATCTCGACAACAGACTACCTTCGATAATGACAAGGCTACCATCCATTGGAGTAACAAAGATATCGACAACATACTACCTTCAATAATGACAAGGATACCATCCATTGGAGTAACAAAAAGCATGACAACAGACTACCTTCCATAATGAAAAGGGTACCTTCCATTGGAATAACAAAAATCTCGACAACACACTACCTTCCTTAATGACAAGGCTACCATCCAATGGAGTAACAAAAACCTCGACAACAAACTACCTTCCATAATGACTAGACTACCATCTATTGGAGTAACAAAGATATCAACAACAGACTACCTTCCATAACGACAAGTCTACAATCCATTGTAGTAACAAAAATATCGACAACAGACTACCTTCCATAATGACAAGCCTACCATCCATTGTAGTAAACAAAAACCTTGTCAATAGACTACCTTCCAAAATGACAAGGCTACCATCCATTGGAGTAACAAAGATATCGACAACATACTACCTTCAATAATGACAAGGATACCATCCGTTGGAGTAACAAAAATCTCGAAGATAGACTACCTTCCATAATGACTAGGCTACCATCCTTTGGAGTAACAAAGATATCGATAACAGAATACCTTCCGTAACGACAAGGCTACAATCCATTGTAGTAACAAAAATATCGACAATAGACTACCTTCCATAATGACAAGGCTACCATCAATTGTAGTGACAAAAATCTAGACAATAGACTACCTTCCATAATGACAAAGCTACCATCCATTGGAGTAACGAGAATGTCGACAACATACTACCTTCCATAATGACAAGACTACAATCTATTACAGTAACAAAAATCTCAACAACAGACTACCTTCCATAACGACAAGGCTACAATCCATTGTAGTAACAAAAATCTAGACAACTGACTAACTTCCATAATGACAAGGATACCATCCAATGGAGTAACAAAAACCTCGACAACAGACTACCTTCCATAATGACTAGGCTACCATCCATTGGAGTAACAAAGATATCGACAACAATCTACCTTCCATAATGACAAGGCTACCATCCATTGTAGTAAACAAAAACCTTGACAATAGACTACCTTCCAAAATGACAAGGCTACCATCCATTGGAGTAACAAAAATCTCGACAACATACTACCTTCCATAATGACAAGGCTACCATCCATTGGAATAACAAAAATATCGACAACATACTAACTTCCAGAATGACAAGGCTACCATCCCTTAGACTAACAAAAATCTCGACAACAGACTGCCTTCCATAATGACTAGGCTACCATCCATTGGAGTAACAAAGATATCGACAACATACTACCTTCAATAATGACAAGGATACCATCCATTGGAGTAACAAAAATCATGACAACATACTACCTTCCATAATGACAAGGGTACCTTCCATTGGAATAACAAAAATCTCGACAACACACTACCTTCCTTAATGACAAGGCTACCATCCAATGGAGTAACAAAAACCTCGACAACAGACTACCTTTCATAATGACTAGACTACCATCCATTGGAGTAACAAAGATATCAACAACAGACTACCTTCCATAGCGACAAGGCTACAATCCATTATAGTAACAAAAATATCGACAACAGACTACCTTCCATAATGACAAGGCTACCATCCATTGTAGTAAACAAAAACCACGTCAATAGACTACCTTCCAAAATGACAAGGCTACCATCCGTTGGAGTAACAAAGATCTCGACAACACACTACCTTGCATAATGACAAGGCTACCATCCATTGGAATAACAAAAATATCGACCACACACTAACTTCATTAATCACAAGGCTACCATCCCTCAGAGTTACAAAAATCTCGACAATAGACTACCTTCCAAAATGACAAGGCTACAATCCATTGTAGTAACAAAAATCTCGACAACAGACTACCTTCCATAATGACAAGGCTACCATCCATTGTAGTAAACAAAAACCTCGTCAATAGACTACCTTCCAAAATGACAAGGCTACCATCCATTGGAGTAACAAAGATATCGACAACATACTACCTTCCATAATGACAAGGCTACCATCCCTTAGAGTAACAAAAATGACGACAACACACTACCTTCCATAATGACAAGTCTACCATCCATTGGAGTAACAAAAATCTCCACAATAGACTACCTTCCATAATGACTAGGCTACCATCCATTGGATTGACAAAAATATAGACAACACACTACCTTCCATAATGAAAAGACTACGATCCAATGGAGTAACAAAAATCTCGACAACAGACTACCTTCCATAATGACTAGGCTACCATCCATTGGAGTAACAAAGATATCGACAACAATCTACCTTCCATAATGACAAGGCTACCATCCATTGTAGTAAACAAAAACCTTGACAATAGAGTACCTTCCAAAATGACAAGGCTACCATCCATTGGAGTAACAAAAATCTCGACAACATACTACCTTCCATAATGACAAGGCTACCATCCATTGGAATAAAAAAAATATCGACAACATACTAACTTCCAGAATGACAAGGCTACCATCCCTTAGACTAACAAAAATCTCGACAACAGACTACCTTCGATAATGACAAGGCTACCATCCATTGGAGTAACAAAGATATCGACAACATACTACCTTCAATAATGACAAGGATACCATCCATTGGAGTAACAAAAAGCATGACAACAGACTACCTTCCATAATGAAAAGGGTACCTTCCATTGGAATAACAAAAATCTCGACAACACACTACCTTCCTTAATGACAAGGCTACCATCCAATGGAGTAACAAAAACCTCGACAACAAACTACCTTCCATAATGACTAGACTACCATCCATTGGAGTAACAAAGATATCAACAACAGACTACCTTCCATAGCGACAAGGCTACAATCCATTATAGTAACAAAAATATCGACAACAGACTACCTTCCATAATGACAAGGCTACCATCCATTGTAGTAAATAAAAACCTTGTCAATAGACTACCTTCCAAAATGACAAGGCTACCATCCGTTGGAGTAACAAAAATCTCGACAACACACTACCTTCCATAATGACAAGGCTACCATCCATTGGAATAACAAAAATATCGACCACACACTAACTTCATTAATCACAAGGCTACCATCCCTTAGAGTTACAAAAATCTCGACAATAGACTACCTTCCATAACGACAAGGCTACAATCCATTGTAGTAACAAAAACCTCGACAACAGACTACCTTCCATGATGACAAGGCTACCATCCATTGTAGTAAACAAAAACCTCGTCAATAGACTACCTTCCAAAATGACAAGGCTACCATCCATTGGAGTAACAAAGATATTGAAAACATACTACCTTCCATAATGACAAGGCTACCATCCCTTAGAGTAACAAAAATGACGACAACACACTACCTTGCATAATGACAAGTCTACCATCCATTGGAGTAACAAAAATCTCAACAATAGACTACCTTCCATAATGACTAGGCTACCATCCATTGGATTAACAAAAATATAGACAACACACTACCTTCCATAATGAAAAGACTACGATCCAATGGAGTAACAAAAATCTCGACAACACACTACCTTCCATAATGACTAGGCTACCATCCATTGGAGTAACAAAGATATCAACAACAGACTACCTTCCATAACGACAAGTCTACAATCCATTGTAGTAACAAAAATATCGACAACAATCTACCTTCCATAATGACAAGGCTACCATCCATTGTAGTAAACAAAAACCTTGTCAATAGACTACCTTCCAAAATGACAAGGCTACCATCCATTGGAGTAACAAAGATATCGACAACATACTACCTTCAATAATGACAAGGATACCATCCGTTGGAGTAACAAAAATCTCGAAGATAGACTACCTTCCATAATGACTAGGCTACCATCCTTTGGAGTAATAAAGATATCGATAACAGAATACCTTCCGTAACGACAAGGCTACAATCCATTGTAGTAACAAAAATCTCGACAATAGACTACCTTCCATAATGACAAGGCTACCATCAATTGTAGTGACAAAAATCTAGACAATAGACTACCTTCCATAATGACAAAGCTACCATCCATTGGAGTAACGAGAATGTCGACAACATACTACCTTCCATAATGACAAGACTACAATCTATTATAGTAACAAAAATCTCAACAACAGACTACCTTCCATAACGACAAGGCTACAATCCATTGTAGTAACAAAAATCTAGACAACTGACTAACTTCCATAATGACAAGGATACCATCCAATGGAGTAACAAAAACCTCGACAACAGACTACCTTCCATAATGACTAGGCTACCATCCATTGGAGTAACAAAGATATCGACAACAATCTACCTTCCATAATGACAAGGCTACAATCCATTGTAGTAAACAAAAACCTTGACAATAGACTACCTTCCAAAATGACAAGGCTACCATCCATTGGAGTAACAAAAATCTCGACAACATACTACCTTCCATAATGACAAGGCTACCATCCATTGGAATAACAAAAATATCGACAACATACTAACTTCCAGAATGACAAGGCTACCATCCCTTAGACTAACAAAAATCTCGACAACAGACTGCCTTCCATAATGACTAGGCTACCATCCATTGGAGTAACAAAGATATCGACAACATACTACCTTCAATAATGACAAGGATACCATCCATTGGACTAACAAAAATCATGACAACAGACTACCTTCCATAATGACAAGGGTACCTTCCATTGGAATAACAAAAATCTCGACAAAACACTACCTTCCTTAATGACAAGGCTACCATCCAATGGAGTAACAAAAACCTCGACAACAGACTACCTTCCATAATGACTAGACTACCATCCATTGGAGTAACAAAGATATCAACAACAGACTACCTTCCATAGCGACAAGGCTACAATCCATTGTAGTAACAAAAATATCGACAACAGACTACCTTCCATAATGACAAGGCTACCATCCATTGTAGTAAACAAAAACCTTGTCAATAGACTACCTTCCAAAATGACAAGGCTACCATCCATTGGAGTAACAAAGATATCGACAACATACTACCTTTAATAATGACAAGGATACCATCCGTTGGAGTAACAAAAATCTCGAAGATAGACTACCTTCCATAATGACTAGGCTACCATCCTTTGGAGTAACAAAGATATCGATAACAGAATACCTTCCGTAACGACAAGGCTACAATCCATTGTAGTAACAAAAATCTCGACAATAGACTACCTTCCATAATGACAAGGCTACCATCAATTGTAGTGACAAAAATCTAGACAATAGACTACCTTCCATAATGACAAAGCTACCATCCATTGGAATAACGAGAATGTCGACAACATACTACCTTCCATAATGACAAGGCTACAATCTATTATAGTAACAAAAATCTCAACAACAGACTACCTTCCATAACGACAAGGCTACAATCCATTGTAGTAACAAAAATCTAGACAACTGACTAACTTCCATAATGACAAGGATACCATCCAATGGAGTAACAAAAACCTCGACAACAGACTACCTTCCATAATGACTAGGCTACCATCCATTGGAGTAACAAAGATATCGACAACAATCTACCTTCCATAATGACAAGGCTACCATCCATTGTAGTAAACAAAAACCTTGTCAATAGACTACCTTCCAAAATGACAAGGCTACCATCCATTGGAGTAACAAAGATATCGACAACATACTACCTTCAATAATGACAAGGATACCATCCGTTGGAGTAACAAAAATCTCGAAGATAGACTACCTTCCATAATGACTAGGCTACCATCCTTTGGAGTAACAAAGATATCGATAACAGAATACCTTCCGTAACGACAAGGCTAGAATCCATTGTAGTAACAAAAATCTCGACAATAAACTACCTTCCATAATGACAAGGCTACAATCTATTATAGTAACAAAAATCTCAACAACAGACTACCTTCCATAACGACAAGGCTACAATCCATTGTAGTAACAAAAATCTAGACAACTGACTAACTTCCATAATGACAAGGATACCATCCAATGGAGTAACAAAAACCTCGACAACAGACTACCTTCCATAATGACTAGGCTACCATCCATTGGAGTAACAAAGATATCGACAACATACTACCTTCAATAATGACAAGGATACCATCCATTGGAGTAACAAAAATCATGACAACAGACTACCTTCCATAATGAAAAGGGTACCTTCCATTGGAATAACAAATATCTCGACAACACACTACCTTCCTTAATGACAAGGCTACCATCCAATGGAGTAACAAAAACCTCGACAACAGACTACCTTCCATAATGACTAGACTACCATCCATTGGAGTAACAAAGATATCAACAACAGACTACCTTCCATAGCGACAAGGCTACAATCCATTATAGTAACAAAAATATCGACAACAGACTAACTTCCATAATGACAAGGCTACCATCCATTGTAGTAAACAAAAACCTCGTCAATAGACTACCTTCCAAAATGACAAGGCTACCATCCGTTGGAGTAACAAAAATCTCGACAACACACTACCTTCCATAATGACAAGGCTACCATCCATTGGAATAACAAAAATATCGACCACACACTAACTTCATTAATCACAAGGCTACCATCCCTTAGAGTTACAAAAATCTCGACAATAGACTACCTTCCATAACGACAAGGCTACAATCCATTGTAGTAAAAAAAATCTCGATAACAGACTACCTTCCATAATGACAAGGTTACCATCCATTGTAGTAAACAAAAACCTCGTCAATAGACTACCTTCCAAAATGACAAGGCTACCATCCATTGGAGTAACAAAGATATCGACAACATACTACCTTCCATAATGACAAGGCTACCATCCCTTAGAGTAACAAAAATGACGACAACACACTACCTTCCATAATGACAAGTCTACCATCCATTGGAGTAACAAAAATCTCAACAATAGACTACCTTCCATAATGACTAGGCTACCATCCATTGGATTAACAAAAATATAGACAACACACTACCTTCCATAATGAAAAGACTACGATCCAATGGAGTAACAAAAAACTCGACAACAGACTACCTTCCATAATGACTAGGCTACCATCCATTGGAGTAACAAAGATATCAACAACAGACTACCTTCCATAACGACAAGTCTACAATCCATTGTAGTAACAAAAATATCGACAACAATCTACCTTCCATAATGACAAGGCTACCATCCATTGTAGTAAACAAAAACCTTGACAATAGGCTACCTTCCAAAATGACAAGGCTACCATCCATTGGAGTAACAAAAATCATGACAACAGACTACCTTCCATAATGACAAGGGTACCTTCCATTGGAATAACAAAAATCCCGACAACACACTACCTTCCTTAATGACAAGGCTACCATCCAATGGAGTAACAAAAACCTCGACAACAGACTACCTTCCATAATGACTAGACTACCATCCATTGGAGTAACAAAGATATCAACAATGGACTACCTTCCATAGCGACAAGGCTACAATCCATTATAGTAACAAAAATATCGACAACAGACTACCTTCCATAATGACAAGGCTACCATCCATTGTAGTAAACAAAAACCTCGTCAATAGACTACCTTCCAAAATGACAAGGCTACCATCCGTTGGAGTAACAAAAATCTCGACAATACACTACCTTCCATAATGACAAGGCTACCATCCAATGGAGTAACAAAAATCTCGAGAAAGACTACCTTCCATAATGACTAGGCTACCATTCATTAGTGTAATAAAGATATCGACAACGGACTACCTTCCATAATGACAAGGCTACCATCCATTGGAGTAACAAAGATATCGACAACATACTACTTTCCATAATGACAAGGATACCATCCATTGGAGTAAAAAAAATCATGACAATAGACTACCTTCCAAAATTACAAGGGTACCATCCATTGGAATAACAAAAATATCGACAACACACTACCTTCCTTAATGACAAGGCTACCATCCAATGGACTAACAAAAACCTCGACAAGAGACTACCTTCCATAATGACTAGGCTACCATCCATTAGTGTAACAAAGATATCGACAACGGACTACCTTCCATAATGACAAGGCTACCATCCATTGGAGTAACAAATATATCGACAACATACTACCTTCCATAATGACAAGGATACCACCCATTGGAGTAACAAAAATCATGACAACAGACTACCTTCTATAATGACAAGGGTACCATCCATTGGAATAACAAAAATATCAACAACACACTACCTTCCTTAATGACAAGGCTACCATCCATTGGAGTATCAAAAATATCTACAACATACTACTTTCCATAATGCCAAGGCTACCATCCATTGGAATAACAAAAATATCAACAACACAATAACTTCCATAATCACAAGGCTTCCATCCCTTAGAGTTATAAAAATCTCGACAACAGACTACCTTCCATAATGACTAGGCTACCATCCATTGGAGTAACAAAGATATCGACAACAGACTACCTTCCATAATGATAAGGCTACCATCCCTTATAGTTACAAAAATGACGACAACACACTACCTTCCATAATGACAAGTCTACCATCCATTGGAGTAACAAAAATCTCAACAATAGACTACCTTTCCATAATGACAAGTCTACCATCCAATGGAGAAAAAAAAATCTCGACAACAGACTACCATCCATTGGAGTAACAAAGATATCAACAACAAACTACCTTCCATAACGACAAGTCTACAATCCATTGTAGTAACAAAAATATCGACAACAATCTACCTTCCATAATGACAAGGCTACCATCCATTGTAGTAAACAAAAATCTTGACAATAGACTACCTTCCAAAATGACAAGGCTACCATCCATTGGAGTAACAAAAATCTCGACAACACACTACCTTCCATAATGACAAGGCTACCATCCAATGGAGTAACAAAAATCTCGAGAAAGACTACCTTCCATAATGACTAGGCTACCATCCATTAGTGTAACAAAGATATCGACAACGGACTACCTTCCATAATGACAAGGCTACCATCCATTGGAGTAACAAAGATATCGACAACATACTACCTTCCATAATGACAAGGATACCATCCATTGGAGTAACAAAAATCATGACAATAGACTACCTTCCAAAATGACAAGGGTACCATCCACTGGAATAACAAAAATATCGACAACACACTACCTTCTTTAATGACAAGGCTACCATCCAATGGACTAACAAAAACCTCGACAAGAGACTACCTTCCATAATGACTAGGCTACCATCCATTAGTGTAACAAAGATATCGCCAACGTACTACCTTCCATAATGACAAGGCTACCATCCATTGGAGTAACAAATATATCGAAAACATACTACCTTCCATAATGACAAGGATACCATCCATTGGAGTAACAAAAATCATGACAACAGACTACCTTCCATAATGACAAGGGTACCATCCATTGGAATAACAAAAATATCGACAACACACTACCTTCCTTAATGACAAGGCTACCATCCAATGGACTAACAAAAACCTCGACAAGAGACTACCTTCCATAATGACTAGGCTACCATCCATTGGAGTAACAAAGATATCAACAATAGACTACCTTCCATAACGACAAGGCTACAATCCATTGTAGTAACAAAAATCTCGACAACAGACTACTTTCCAAAATGACAAGGCTACCATCCATTGTAGTAAACAAACACCTCGTCAATAGACTACCTTCCAAAATGACAACGCTACCATCCATTGGAATAACAAAAATATCGACAACACACTAACTTCCATAATCACAAGGCTACCATCCCTTAGAGTTACAAAAATCTCGACAACAGACTACCTTCCATAATGACTAGGCTACCATCCATTGGAGTAACAAAGATATCGACAACAGACTACCTTCCATAACGACAAGGCTACAATCCATTGTAGTAACAAAAATCTCGACGACAGACTACCTTCCATAATGACAAGGCTATATCCATTTTAGTAACAAAAATCTCGACAATAGACTACCTTCCATAACGACAAGGCTACAATCCATTGTAGTAACAAAAATCTTGACAATAGACTACCTTCCATAATGACAAGACTACCATCCCTTAGAGTAACAAAAATCCCGACAACAGACTACCTTCCATAATGACAAGGCTACCATCCATTGTAGTGACAAAAATCTCGACAATAGACTACCTTTCATAATGACAAGGCTACCATCCATTGGAGTAACAAGAATCTCGACAACATACTACCTTCCATAATGACAAGGCTACAATCTATTATAGTAAAAAAATCTCGACAATCGACTACCTTCCATAACGACAAGGCTACAATCCATTATAGTAACAAAAATCTAGACAACAGACTACCTTCCATAATGACAAAGCTACCATCCATTGTATTTACAAAAATCTCGACAATATACTACCTTCTACAATGACATGGTTACCATCCATTGGAGTAACAAAAATCTCGACAACAGACTACCTTCCATAATGATAAGGCTACAATCTATTATAGTAACAAAAATCTAGACAATAGATTACCTTCCATAATGACAAGGCTACCATGCATTGGAATAAAAAAAAATCTCGACAACAAACTACTTTCCATAATGACAAGGCTACCATCCCTTAGAGTAACAAAAATCTCGACAACAGACTACCTTCCATAATGACAAGGCAACCATCCATTGGAGTAACAAAGATATCGACAACATACTACCTTCCATAATGACAAGTATACAATCCAATGGAGTAACAAAAATCATGACAACCGACTACCTTCCATAATGAAAGGCTACCATCCATTGGAATAACAAAAATCTCGACAACAGACTAGGTTCCATAATGACAAGGCTACCATCCATTGGAATAACAAAAATATCAACAACACACTACCTTCCATAATGACAAGGCTACCATCCCTTAGAGTAACAAAAATATAGACAACAAACTATCTTCCATAATGACAAGGCTACCATCCATTGGAGTAACAAAGATATCGACAACATACTACCTTCCATAATGACAAGGATACCATCCGTTGGAGTAACAAAAATCTCGAAGACAGACTACCTTCCATAATGACTAGGCTACAATCCTTTGGAGTAACAAAGATATCGATAACAGAATACCTTCCGTAACGACAAGGCTACAATCCATTGTAGTAACAAAAATCTCGACAATAGACTACCTTCCATAATGACAAGGCTACCATCAATTATAGTAACAAAAATCTAGACAATAGACTACCTTCCATAATGACAAGCCTACCATCCATTGGAGTAACGAGAATGTCGACAACATACTACCTTCCATAATGACAAGGCTACAATCTATTATAGTAACAAAAATCTCAACAACAGACTACCTTCCATAACGACAAGGCTACAATCCATTGTAGTAACAAAAATCTAGACAACTGACTAACTTCCATAATGACAAGGATACCATCCAATGGAGTAACAAAAACCTCGACAACTGACTACCTTCCATAATGACTAGGCTACCATCCATTGGAGTAACAAAGATATCAACAACAGACTACCTTCCATAACGACAAGGCTACAATGTATTGTAGTAACAAAAATATCGACAACAGACTACCTTCATAATGACAAGGATACCATCCATTGTAGTAAATAAAAACCTCGTCAATAGACTACCTTCCAAAATGACAAGGCTACCATCCATTGAAGTAAAAAACATCTCGACAACATACTACTTTCCATAATGACAAGGCTACCATCCATTGGAATAACAAAAATATCGACAACACACTAACTTCCACAATGACAAGGCTACCATCCATTGTAGTAAACAAACACCTCGTCAATAGACTACCTTCCAAAATGACAAGGCTACCATCCATTGGAGTAACAAAAATCTCGACAACATACTACTTTCTATAATGACAAGGCTACCATCCATTGGAATAACAAAAATATCGACAACACACTAACTTCCATAATCACAAGGCTACCATCCCTTAGAGTTACAAAAATCTCGACAATAGACTACCTTCCATAATGACTAGGCTACCATCCATTGTAGTAACAAAGATATCGACAATAGACTACCTTCCATAACGACAAGGCTACAATCCATTGTAGTAACAAAAATCTCGACGACAGACTACCTTCCATAATGACAAGGCTACAATCTATTATAGTAACAAAAATCTAGACAATAGACTACCTTTCATAACGACAAGGCTACAATCCATTGTAGTAACAAAAATCTCGACAACAGACTACATTCCATAATGACAAGGCTACCATCCATTGTAGTAAACAAACACCTCGTCAATAGACTACCTTCCAAAATGACAACGCTACCATCCATTGGAGTAACAAAAATCTCTACAACATACTACTTTCCATAATGACAAGGCTACCATCCATTGGAATAACAAAAATATCGACAACAAACTATCTTCCATAATCACAAGGCTACCATCCCTTAGAGTTACAAAAATCTCGACAACAGACTACCTTCCATAATGACTAGGCTACCATCCATTGGAGTAACAAAGATATCGACAACAGACTACCTTCCATAACGACAAGGCTACAATCCATTGTAGTAACAAAAATCTCGACGACAGACTACCTTCCATAATGATAAGGCTACATCCATTTTAGTAACAAAAATCTCGACAATAGACTACCTTCCATAACGACAAGGCTAAAATCCATTGTAGTAACAAAATTCTCGACAATTGACTACCTTCCATAATGGCAAGGCTACCATCCCTTAGAGTAAGAAAAATCCCGACAACAGACTACCTTCCATAATGACAAGGCTACCATCCATTGTAGTGACAAAAATCTCGACAATAGACTACCTTTCATAATGACAAGGCTACCATCCATTGGAGTGACAAGAATCTCGACAACATACTACCTTCCATAATGACAAGGCTACAATCTATTATAGTAAAAAAAATCTCGACAATCGACTACCTTCTATAACGACAAGGCTACAATCCATTATAGTAACAAAAATCTAGACAACAGACTACCTTCCATAATGACAAAGCTACCATCCATTGTATTTACAAAAATCTTGAAAATATACTACCTTCTATAATGACATGGTTACCATCCATTGGAGTAACAAAAATCTCGACAACAGACTACCTTCCATAATGATAAGGCTACAATCTATTATAGTAACAAAAATCTAGACAATAGAATACCTTTCATAATGACAAGGCTACCATCCATTGGAATAAAAAAAATATCGACAACAAACTACTTTCCATAATGACAAGGCTACCATCCCTTAGAGTAACAAAAATCTCGACAACAGACTACCTTCCATTATGACAAGGCAACCATCCATTGGAGTAACAAAGATATCAACAACATACTACCTTCCATAATGACAAGTATACAATCCATTGGAGTAACAAAAATCATGACAACCGACTACCTTCCATAATGAAAGGCTACCATCCATTGGAGTAACAAAAATCTCGACAACAGACTAGCTTCCATGATGACAAGGCTACCATCCATTGGAATAACAAAAATATCAACAACACACTACCTTCCATAATGACAAGGCTACCATCCCTTAGAGTAACAAAAATATAGACAACAAACTATCTTCAATAATGACAAGGCTACCATCCATTGGAGTAACAAAGATATCGACAACATACTACCTTCCATAATGACAAGGATACCATCCGTTGGAGTAACAAAAATCTCGAAGATAGACTACCTTCCATAATGACTAGGCTACCATCCTTTGGAGTAACAAAGATATCGATAACAGAATACATCCGTAACGACAAGGCTACAATCCATTGTAGTAACAAAAATCTCGACAATAGACTACCTTCCATAATGACAAGGCTACCATCAATTGTAGTGACAAAAATCTAGACAATAGACTACCTTCCATAATGACAAGGCTACCATCCATTGGAGTAACGAGAATGTCGACAACATACTACCTTCCATAATGACAAGGCCACAATCTATTATAGTAACAAAAATCTAAACAACAGACTACCTTCCATAACGACAAGGCTACAATCCATTGTAGTAACAAAAATCTAGACAACTGACTACCTTCCATAATGACAAGGATACCATCCAATGGAGTATCAAAAACCTCGACAACAGACTACCTTCCATAATGACTACGCTACCATCCATTGGATGTAACAAAGATATCAACAACAGACTACCTTCCATAACGACAAGGCTACAATCCATTGTAGTAACAAAAATATCGACAACAGACTACCTTCCATAATGACAAGGATATCATCCATTGTAGTAAATAAAAACCTCGTCAATAGACTATCTTCCAAAATGACCAGGCTACCATCCATTGGAGTAAAAAATATCTCGACAACATACTACTTTCCATAATGACAAGGCTACCATCCATTGGAATAACAAAAATATCGACAACACACTAACTTCCATAATGACAAGGCTACCATCCATTGTAGTAAACAAACACCTCGTCAATAGACTACCTTCCAAAATGACAAGGCTACCATCCATTGGAGTAACAAAAATCTCGACAACATACTACTTTCTATAAGGACAAGGCTACCATCCATTGGAATAACAAAAAATCGACAACACACTAACTTCCGTAATCACAAGGCTACCATCCCTTAGAGTTACAAAAATCTCGACAATAGACTACCTTCCATAATGACTAGGCTACCATCCATTGGAGTAACAAAGATATCGACAATAGACTACCTTCCATAACGACAAGGCTACAATCCATTGTAGTAACAAAAATCTCGACAACATACTACATTCCATAATGACAAGGCTACCATCCATTGTAGTAAACAAACACCTCATCAATAGACTACCTTCCAAAATGACAACGCTACCATCCATTGGAGTAACAAAAATCTCTACAACATACTACTTTCCATAATGACAAGGCTACCATCCATTGGAATAACAAAAATATCGACAACACACTAACTTCCATAATCCCAAGGCTACCATCCCTTAGAGTTACAAAAATCTCAACAACAGACTACCTTCCATAATGACTAGGCTACCATCCATTGGAGTAACAAAGATATCGACAACAGACTACCTTCCATAACGACAAGGCTACAATCCATTGTAGTAACAAAAATCTCGACGACAGACTACCTTCCATAATGACAAGGCTACATCCATTTTAGTAACAAAAATCTCGACAATAGACTACCTTCCATAACGACAAGGCTACAATCCATTGTAGTAACAAAAATCTCGATAATAGACTACCTTCCATAATGACAAGGCTACCATCCCTTAGAGTAACAAAAATCCCGACAACAGACTACCTTCCATAATGACAAGGCTACCATCCATTGTAGTGACAAAAATCTCGACAATAGACTACCTTTCATAATGACAAAGGCTAACATCCATTGGAGTAACAAGAATCTCGACAACATACTACCTTCCATAATGACAAGGCTACAATCTATTATAGTAATAAAAATCTCGACAATCGACTACCTTCCATAACGACAAGGCTACAATCCATTATAGTAACAAAAATCTAGACAACAGACTACCTTCCATAATGACAAAGCTACCATCCATTGTATTTACAAAATTCTCGACAATATACTACCTTTTATAATGACATGGTTACTATCCATTGGAGTAACAAAAATCTCGACAACAGACTACCTTCCATAATGATAAGGCTACAATCTATTATAGTAACAAAAATCTAGACAATAGACTACCTTTCATAATGACAAGGCTACCATCCATTGGAATAAAAAAAATATCGACAACAAACTACTTTCCATAATGACAAGGCTACCATCCCTTAGAGTAACAAAAATCTCGACAACAGACTACCTTCCATAATGACAAGGCAACCATCCATTGGAGTAACAAAGATATCGACAACATACTACCTTCCATAATGACAAGTATACAATCCATTGGAGTAACAAAAATCATGACAACCGACTACCTTCCATAATGAAAGGCTACCATCCATTGTTGTAACAAAAATCTCGACAACAGACTAGCTTCCATAATGACAAGGCTACCATCCATTGGAATAACAAAAATATCAACAACACACTACCTTCCATAATGACAAGGCTACCACCCCTTAGAGTAACAAAAATATAGACAACAAACTATCTTCCATAATGACAAGGCTACCATCCATTGGAGTAACAAAGACATCGACAACATACTACCTTCCATAATGACAAGGATACCATCCGTTGGAGTAACAAAAATCTCGAAGATAGACTACCTTCCATAATGACTAGGCTACCATCCTTTGGAGTAACAAAGATATCGATATCAGAATACCTTCCGTAACGACAAGGCTACAATCCATTGTAGTAACACAAATCTCGACAATAGACTACCTTCCATAATGACAAGGCTACCATCAATTATAGTGACAAAAATCTAGACAATAGACTACCTTCCATAATGACAAGGCTACCATCCATTGGAGTAACGAGAATTTCGACAACAGACTACCTTCCATAATGACTAGGCTACCATCCATTGGAGTAACAAAGATATCAACAACAGACTACCTTCCATAACGACAAGGCTACAATCCATTGTAGTAACAAAAATATCGACAACAGACTACCTTCCATAATGACAAGGATACCATCCATTGTAGTAAATAAATACCTCGTCAATAGACTACCTTCCAAAATGACAAGGCTAACATCCATTGGAGTAAAAAAAATCTCGACAACATACTACTTTCCATAATGACAAGGCTACCATCCATTGGAATAACAAAAATATCGACAACACACAAACTTCCATAATGACAAGGCTACCATCCATTGTAGTAAACAAACACCTCGTCAATAGACTACCTTCCAAAATGACAAGGCTACCATCCATTGGAGTAACAAAAATCTCGACAACATACTACTTTCTATAATGACAAGGATACCATCCATTGGAATAACAAAAATATCGACAACACACTAACTTCCATAATCACAAGGCTACCATCCCTTAGAGTTACAAAAATCTCGACAATAGACTACCTTCCATAATGACTAGGCTACCATCCATTGGAGTAACAAAGATATCGACAATAGATTACCTTCCATAACGACAAGGCTACAATCCATTGTAGTAACAAAAATCTCGACGACAAACTACCTTTCATAATGACAAGGCTACAATCTATTATAGTAACAAAAATCTAGACAATAGACTACCTTTCATAATGACAAGGCTACCATCCATTGGAATAACAAAAATCTCAACAACAAACTACTTTCCATAATGACAAGGCTACCATCCCTTAGAGTAACAAAAATCCCGACAACAGACTACCTTCCATAATGACAAGGCAACCATCCATTGGAGTAACAAAGATATCGACAACATACTACCTTCCATAATGACAAGTATACAATCCATTGGAGTAACAAAAATCATGACAACCGACTACCTTCCATAATGAAAGGATACCATCCATTAGAGTAACAAAAATCTCGACAACAGACTAGCTTCCATAATGACAAGGCTACCATCCATTGGAATAACAAAAATATCAACAACACACTACCTTCCATAATGACAAGGCTACCATCCCTTAGAGTAACAAAAATATAGACAACAAACTATCTTCCATAATGACAAGGCTACCATCCATTGGAGTAACAAAGATATCGACAACATACTACCTTCCATAATGACAAGGATACCATCCGTTGGAGTAACAAAAATCTCGAAGATAGACTACCTTCCATAATGACTAGGCTACCATCCTTTGGAGTAACAAAGATATCAATAACATAATACCTTCCGTAACGACAAGGCTACAATCCATTGTAGTAACAAAAATCTCGACAATAGACTACCTTCCATAATGACAAGGCTACCATCAATTGTAGTGACAAAAATCTAGACAATAGACTACCTTCCATAATGACAAGGCTACCATCCATTGGAGTAACGAGAATGTCGACAACATACTTTCTTCCATAATGACAAGGCTACAATCTAGTATAGTAACAAAAATCTCAACAACAGACTACCTTCCATAACGACAAGGCTACAATCCATTGTAGTAACAAAAATCTAGACAACTGACTACCTTCCATAATGACAAGGATACCATCCAATGGAGTAACAAAAACCTCGACAACAGACTACCTTCCATAATGACTAGCCTACCATCCATTGGAGTAACATAGATATCAACAACAGACTACCTTCCATAACGACAAGGCTACAATCCATTATAGTAACAAAAATATCGACAACAGACTACCTTCCATAATGACAAGGATACCATCCATTGTAGTAAACAAAAACCTCGTCAATAGACTACCTTCCAAAATGACAAGGCTACCATCCATTGGAGTAAAAAAAATCTCGACAACATACTACTTTCCATAATAACAAGGCTACCATCCATTGGAATAACAAAAATATCGACAACACACTAACTTCCATAATGACAAGGCTACCATCCATTGTAGTAAACAAACACCTCGTCAATAGACTACCTTCCAAACGACAAGGCTACAATCCATTGTAGTAACAAAAATCTCGACGACAGACTACCTTCCATAATGACAAGGCTACAATCTATTATAGTAACAAAAATCTAGACAATAGACTACCTTTCATAACGACAAGGCTACAATCCATTGTAGTAACAAAAATCTCGACAACAGACTACATTCCATAATGACAAGGCTACCATCCATTGTAGTAAACAAACACCTCATCAATAGACTACCTTCCAAAATGACAACGCTACCATCCATTGGAGTAACAAAAATCTCTACAACATACTACTTTCCATAATGACAAGGCTACCATCCATTGGAATAACAAAAATATCGACAACACACTAACTTCCATAATCACAAGGCTACCATCCCTTAGAGTTACAAAAATCTCGACAACAGACTACCTTCCATAATGACTAGGCTACCATCCATTGGAGTAACAAAGATATCGACAACAGACTACCTTCCATAACGACAAGGCTAGAATCCATTGTAGTAACAAAAATCTCGACGACAGACTACCTTCCATAATGACAAGGCTACATCCATTTTAGAAACAAAAATCTCGACAATAGACTACCTTCCATAACGACAAGGCTACAATCCATTGTAGTAACAAAAATCTCGATAATAGACTATCTTCCATAATGACAAGGCTACCATCCCTTAGAGTAACAAAAATCCCGACAACAGACTACCTTCCATAATGACAAGGCTACCATCCATTGTAGTGACAAAAATCTCGACAATAGACTACCTTTCATAATGACAAAGGCTACCATCCATTGGAGTAACAAGAATCTCGACAACATACTACCTTCCATAATGACAAGGCTACAATCTATTATAGTAAAAAAAATCTCGACAATCGACTACCTTCCATAACGACAAGGCTACAATCCATTATAGTAACAAAAATCTAGACAACAGACTACCTTCCATAATGACAAAGCTACCATCCATTGTATTTACAAAATTCTCGAAAATATACTACCTTTTATAATGACATGGTTACTATCCATTGTGGTAACAAAAATATCGACAACAGACTACCTTCCATAATGACAAGGATACCATCCATTGTAGTAAATAAATACCTTGTCAATAGACTACCTTCCAAAATGACAAGGCTAACATCCATTGGAGTAAAAAAAATCTCGACAACATACTACTTTCCATAATGACAAGGCTACCATCCATTGGATAACAAAAATATCGACAACACACTAACTTCCATAATGACAAGGCTACCATCCATTGTAGTAAACAAACACCTCGTCAATAGACTACCTTCCAAAATGACAAGGCTACCATCCATTGGAGTAACAAAAATCTCGACAACATACTACTTTCTATAATGACAAGGATACCATCCATTGGAATAACAAAAATATCGACAACACACTAACTTCCATAATCACAAGGCTACCATCCCTTAGAGTTACAAAAATCTCGACAATAGACTACCTTCCATAATGACTAGGCTACCATCCATTGGAGTAACAAAGATATCGACAATAGATTACCTTCCATAACGACAAGGCTACAATCCATTGTAGTAACAAAAATCTCGACGACAAACTACCTTTAATAATGACAAGGCTAAAATCTATTATAGTAACAAAAATCTAGACAATAGACTACCTTTCATAATGACAAGGCTACCATCCATTGGAATAACAAAAATATCAACAACAAACTACTTTCCATAATGACAAGGCTACCATCCCTTAGAGTAACAAAAATCCCGACAACAGACTACCTTCCATAATGACAAGGCAACCATCCATTGGAGTAACAAAGATATCGACAACATACTACCTTCCATAATGACAAGTATACAATCCATTGGAGTAACAAAAATCATGACAACCGACTACCTTCCATAATGAATGGCTACCATCCATTAGAGTAACAAAAATCTCGACAACAGACTAGCTTCCATAATGACAAGGCTACCATCCATTGGAATAACAAAAATATCAACAAAACACTACCTTCCATAATGACAAGGCTACCATCCCTTAGAGTAACAAAAATATAGACAACAAACTATCTTCCATAATGACAAGGCTACCATCCATTGGAGTAACAAAGATATCGACAACATACTACCTTCCATAATGACAAGGATACCATCCGTTGGAGTAACAAAAATCTCGAAGATAGACTACCTTCCATAATGACTAGGCTACCATCCTTTGGAGTAACAAAGATATCAATAACATAATACCTTCTGTAACGACAAGGCTACAATCCATTGTAGTAACAAAAATCTCGACAATAGACTACCTTCCATAATGACAAGGCTACCATCAATTGTAGTGACAAAAATCTAGACAATAGACTACCTTCCATAATGACAAGGCTACCATCCATTGGAGTAACGAGAATGTCGACAACATACTACCTTCCATAATGACAAGGCTACAATCTAGTATAGTAACAAAAATCTCAACAACAGACTACCTTCCATAACGACAAGGCTACAATCCATTGTAGTAACAAAAATCTAGACAACTGACTACCTTCCATAATGACAAGGATACCATCCAATGGAGTAACAAAAACCTCGACAACAGACTACCTTCCATAATGACTAGCCTACCATCCATTGGAGTAACATAGATATCAACAACAGACTACCTTCCATAACGACAAGGCTACAATCCATTATAGTAACAAAAATATCGACAACAGACTACCTTCCATAATGACAAGGATACCATCCATTGTAGTAAACAAAAACCTCGTCAATAGACTACCTTCCAAAATGACAAGGCTACCATCCATTGGAGTAAAAAAAATCTCGACAACATACTACTTTCCATAATAACAAGGCTACCATCCATTGGAATAACAAAAATATCGACAACACACTAACTTCCATAATGACAAGGCTACCATCCATTGTAGTAAACAAACACCTCGTCAATAGACTACCTTCCAAACGACAAGGCTACAATCCATTGTAGTAACAAAAATCTCGACGACAGACTACCTTCCATAATGACAAGGCTACAATCTATTATAGTAACAAAAATCTAGACAATAGACTACCTTTCATAACGACAAGGCTACAATCAATTGTAGTAACAAAAATCTTGACAACAGACTACATTCCATAATGACAAGGCTACCATCCATTGTAGTAAACAAACACCTCATCAATAGACTACCTTCCAAAATGACAACGCTACCATCCATTGGAGTAACAAAAATCTCTACAACATACTACTTTCCATAATGACAAGGCTACCATCCATTGGAATAACAAAAATATCGACAACACACTAACTTCCATAATCCCAAGGCTACCATCCCTTAGAGTTACAAAAATCTCGACAACAGACTACCTTCCATAATGACTAGGCTACCATCCATTGGAGTAACAAAGATATCGACAACAGACTACCTTCCATAACGACAAGGCTACAATCCATTGTAGTAACAAAAATCTCGACGACAGACTACCTTCCATAATGACAAGGCTACATCCATTTTAGTAACAAAAATCTCGACAATAGACTACCTTCCATAACGACAAGGCTACAATCCATTGTAGTAACAAAAATCTCGATAATAGACTATCTTCCATAATGACAAGGCTACCATCCCTTAGAGTAACAAAAATCCCGACAACAGACTACCTTCCATAATGACAAGGCTACCATCCATTGTAGTGACAAAAATCTCGACAATAGACTACCTTTCATAATGACAAAGGCTACCATCCATTGGAGTAACAAGAATCTCGACAACATACTACCTTCCATAATGACAAGGCTACAATCTATTATAGTAAAAAAAATCTCGACAATCGACTACCTTCCATAACGACAAGGCTACAATCCATTATAGTAACAAAAATCTAGACAACAGACTACCTTCCATAATGACAAAGCTACCATCCATTGTATTTACAAAATTCTCGACAATATACTACCTTTTATAATGACATGGTTACTATCCATTGGAGTAACAAAAATCTCGACAACAGACTACCTTCCATAATGATAAGGCTACAATCTATTATAGTAACAAAAATCTAGACAATAGACTACCTTTCATAATGACAAGGCTACCATCCATTGGAATAAAAAAAATCTCGACAACAAACTACTTTCCATAATGACAAGGCTACCATCCCTTAGAGTAACAAAAATCTCGACAACAGACTACCTTCCATAATGACAAGGCAACCATCCATTGGAGTAACAAAGATATCGACAACATACTACCTTCCATAATGACAAGTATACAATCCATTGGAGTAACAAAAATCGTGACAACCGACTACCTTCCATAATGAAAGGCTACCATCCATTGGAGTAACAAAAATCTCGACAATAGACTAGCTTCCATAATGACATGGCTACCATCCATTGCAATAACAAAAATATCAACAACACACTACCTTCCATAATGACAAGGCTACCACCCCTTAGAGTAACAAAAATATAGACAACAAACTATCTTCCATAATGACAAGGCTACCATCCATTGGAGTAACAAAGATATCGACAACATACTACCTTCCATAATGACAAGGATACCATCCGTTGGAGTAACAAAAATCTCGAAGATAGACTACCTTCCATAATGACTAGGCTACCATCCTTTGGAGTAACAAAGATATCGATATCAGAATACCTTCCGTAACGACAAGGCTACAATCCATTATAGTAACAAAAATATCGACAACAGACTACCTTCCATAATGACAAGGATACCATCCATTGTAGTAAACAAAAACCTCGTCAATAGACTACCTTCCAAAATGACAAGGCTACCATCCATTGGAGTAAAAAAAATCTCGACAACATACTACTTTCCATAATAACAAGGCTACCATCCATTGGAATAACAAAAATATCGACAACACACTAACTTCCATAATGACAAGGCTACCATCCATTGTAGTAAACAAACACCTCGTCAATAGACTACCTTCCAAACGACAAGGCTACAATCCATTGTAGTAACAAAAATCTCGACGACAGACTACCTTCCATAATGACAAGGCTACAATCTATTATAGTAACAAAAATCTAGACAATAGACTACCTTTCATAACGACAAGGCTACAATCCATTGTAGTAACAAAAATCTCGACAACAGACTACATTCCATAATGACAAGGCTACCATCCATTGTAGTAAACAAACACCTCATCAATAGACTACCTTCCAAAATGACAACGCTACCATCCATTGGAGTAACAAAAATCTCTACAACATACTACTTTCCATAATGACAAGGCTACCATCCATTGGAATAACAAAAATATCGACAACACACTAACTTCCATAATCCCAAGGCTACCATCCCTTAGAGTTACAAAAATCTCGACAACAGACTACCTTCCATAATGACTAGGCTACCATCCATTGGAGTAACAAAGATATCGACAACAGACTACCTTCCATAACGACAAGGCTACAATCCATTGTAGTAACAAAAATCTCGACGACAGACTACCTTCCATAATGACAAGGCTACATCCATTTTAGTAACAAAAATCTCGACAATAGACTACCTTCCATAACGACAAGGCTACAATCCATTGTAGTAACAAAAATCTCGATAATAGACTATCTTCCATAATGACAAGGCTACCATCCCTTAGAGTAACAAAAATCCCGACAACAGACTACCTTCCATAATGACAAGGCTACCATCCATTGTAGTGACAAAAATCTCGACAATAGACTACCTTTCATAATGACAAAGGCTACCATCCATTGGAGTAACAAGAATCTCGACAACATACTACCTTCCATAATGACAAGGCTACAATCTATTATAGTAAAAAAAATCTCGACAATCGACTACCTTCCATAACGACAAGGCTACAATCCATTATAGTAACAAAAATCTAGACAACAGACTGCCTTCCATAATGACAAAGCTACCATCCATTGTATTTACAAAATTCTCGACAATATACTACCTTTTATAATGACATGGTTACTATCCATTGGAGTAACAAAAATCTCGACAACAGACTACCTTCCATAATGATAAGGCTACAATCTATTATAGTAACAAAAATCTAGACAATAGACTACCTTTCATAATGACAAGGCTACCATCCATTGGAATAAAAAAAATCTCGACAACAAACTACTTTCCATAATGACAAGGCTACCATCCCTTAGAGTAACAAAAATCTCGACAACAGACTACCTTCCATAATGACAAGGCAACCATCCATTGGAGTAACAAAGATATCGACAACATACTACCTTCCATAATGACAAGTATACAATCCATTGGAGTAACAAAAATCGTGACAACCGACTACCTTCCATAATGAAAGGCTACCATCCATTGGAGTAACAAAAATCTCGACAATAGACTAGCTTCCATAATGACATGGCTACCATCCATTGCAATAACAAAAATATCAACAACACACTACCTTCCATAATGACAAGGCTACCACCCCTTAGAGTAACAAAAATATAGACAACAAACTATCTTCCATAATGACAAGGCTACCATCCATTGGAGTAACAAAGATATCGACAACATACTACCTTCCATAATGACAAGGATACCATCCGTTGGAGTAACAAAAATCTCGAAGATAGACTACCTTCCATAATGACTAGGCTACCATCCTTTGGAGTAACAAAGATATCGATATCAGAATACCTTCCGTAACGACAAGGCTACAATCCATTGTAGTAACACAAATCTCGACAATAGACTACCTTCCATAATGACAAGGCTACCATCAATTATAGTAACAAAAATCTAGACAACTCACTACCTTCCATAATGACAAGGATACCATCCAATGGAGTAACAAAAACCTCGACAACAGACTACCTTCCATAATGACTAGGCTACCATCCATTGGAGTAACAAAGATATCAACAACAGACTACCTTCCATAATGACAAGGCTACAATCCATTGTAGTAACAAAAATATCGACAACAGACTACCTTCCATAATGACAAGGATACCATCCATTGTAGTAAATAAATACCTCGTCAATAGACTACCTTCCAAAATGACAAGGCTAACATCCATTGGAGTAAAAAAAATCTCGACAACATACTACTTTCCATAATGACAAGGCTACCATCCATTGGAATAACAAAAATATCGACAACACACTAACTTCCATAATGACAAGGCTACCATCCATTGTAGTAAACAAACACCTCGTCAATAGACTACCTTCCAAAATGACAAGGCTACCATCCATTGGAGTAACAAAAATCTCGACAACATACTACTTTCTATAATGACAAGGATACCATCCATTGGAATAACAAAAATATCGACAACACACTAACTTCCATAATCACAAGGCTACCATCCCTTAGAGTTACAAAAATCTCGACAATAGACTACCTTCCATAATGACTAGGCTACCATCCATTGGAGTAACAAAGATATCGACAATAGATTACCTTCCATAACGACAAGGCTACAATCCATTGTAGTAACAAAAATCTCGACGACAAACTACCTTTCATAATGACAAGGCTAAAATCTATTATAGTAACAAAAATCTAGACAATAGACTACCTTTCATAATGACAAGGCTACCATCCATTGGAATAACAAAAATCTCAACAACAAACTACTTTCCATAATGACAAGGCTACCATCCCTTAGAGTAACAAAAATCCCGACAACAGACTACCTTCCATAATGACAAGGCAACCATCCATTGGAGTAACAAAGATATCGACAACATACTACCTTCCATAATGACAAGTATATAATCCATTGGAGTAACAAAAATCATGACAACCGACTACCTTCCATAATGAAAGGCTACCATCCATTAGAGTAACAAAAATCTCGACAACAGACTAGCTTCCATAATGACAAGGCTACCATCCATTGGAATAACAAAAATATCAACAACACACTACCTTCCATAATGACAAGGCTACCATCCCTTAGAGTAACAAAAATATAGACAACAAACTATCTTCCATAATGACAAGGCTACCATCCATTGGAGTAACAAAGATATCGACAACATACTACCTTCCATAATGACAAGGATACCATCCGTTGGAGTAACAAAAATCTCGAAGATAGACTACCTTCCATAATGACTAGGCTACCATCCTTTGGAATAACAAAGATATCAATAACATAATACCTTCCGTAACGACAAGGCTACAATCCATTGTAGTAACAAAAATCTCGACAATAGACTACCTTCCATAATGACAAGGCTACCATCAATTGTAGTGACAAAAATCTAGACAATAGACTACCTTCCATAATGACAAGGCTACCATCCATTGGAGTAAAGAGAATGTCGACAACATACTACCTTCCATAATGACAAGGCTACAATCTAGTATAGTAACAAAAATCTCAACAACAGACTACCTTCCATAACGACAAGGCTACAATCCATTGTAGTAACAAAAATCTAGACAACTGACTACCTTCCATAATGACAAGGATACCATCCAATGGAGTAACAAAAACCTCGACAACAGACTACCTTCCATAATGACTAGCCTACCATCCATTGGAGTAACATAGATATCAACAACAGACTACCTTCCATAACGACAAGGCTACAATCCATTATAGTAACAAAAATATCGACAACAGACTACCTTCCATAATGACAAGGATACCATCCATTGTAGTAAACAAAAACCTCGTCAATAGACTACCTTCCAAAATGACAAGGCTACCATCCATTGGAGTAAAAAAAATCTCGACAACATACTACTTTCCATAATAACAAGGCTACCATCCATTGGAATAACAAAAATATCGACAACACACTAACTTCCATAATGACAAGGCTACCATCCATTGTAGTAAACAAACACCTCGTCAATAGACTACCTTCCAAACGACAAGGCTACAATCCATTGTAGTAACAAAAATCTCGACGACAGACTACCTTCCATAATGACAAGGCTACAATCTATTATAGTAACAAAAATCTAGACAATAGACTACCTTTCATAACGACAAGGCTACAATCCATTGTAGTAACAAAAATCTTGACAACAGACTACATTCCATAATGACAAGGCTACCATCCATTGTAGTAAACAAACACCTCATCAATAGACTACCTTCCAAAATGACAACGCTACCATCCATTGGAGTAACAAAAATCTCTACAACATACTACTTTCCATAATGACAAGGCTACCATCCATTGGAATAACAAAAATATCGACAACACACTAACTTCCATAATCACAAGGCTACCATCCCTTAGAGTTACAAAAATCTCGACAATAGACTACCTTCCATAATGACTAGGCTACCATCCATTGGAGTAACAAAGATATCGACAATAGATTACCTTCCATAACGACAAGGCTACAATCCATTGTAGTAACAAAAATCTCGACGACAAACTACCTTTCATAATGATAAGGCTAAAATCTATTATAGTAACAAAAATCTAGACAATAGACTACCTTTCATAATGACAAGGCTACCATCCATTGGAATAACAAAAATCTCAACAACAAACTACTTTCCATAATGACAAGGCTACCATCCCTTAGAGTAACAAAAATCCCGACAACAGACTACCTTCCATAATGACAAGGCAACCATCCATTGGAGTAACAAAGATATCGACAACATACTACCTTCCATAATGACAAGTATACAATCCATTGGAGTAACAAAAATCATGACAACCGACTACCTTCCATAATGAAAGGCTACCATCCATTAGAGTAACAAAAATCTAGACAATAGACTACCTTCCATAATGACAAGGCTACAATCTAGTATAGTAACAAAAATCTCAACAACAGACTACCTTCCATAACGACAAGGCTACAATCCATTGTAGTAACAAAAATCTAGACAACTGACTACCTTCCATAATGACAAGGATACCATCCAATGGAGTAACAAAAACCTCGACAACAGACTACCTTCCATAATGACTAGGCTACCATCCATTGGAGTAACATTGATATCAACAACATACTACCTTCCATAACGACAAGGCTACAATCCATTATAGTAACAAAAATCTCGACGACAGACTACCTTCCATAATGACAAGGATACCATCCATTGTAGTAAACAAAAACCTCGTCAATAGACTACCTTCCAAAATGATAAGGCTACCATCCATTGGAGTAAAAAAAATCTCGACAACATACTACTTTCCATAATGACCAGGCTACCATCCATTGGAATAACAAAAATATCGACAACACACTAACTTCCATAATGACAAGGCTACCATCCATTGTAGTAAATAAACACCTCGTCAATAGACTACCTTCCAAAATGACAAGGCTACCATCCATTGGAGTAACAAAAATCTCGACAACATACTACTTTCTATAATGACAAGGCTACCATCCATTGGAATTACAAAAATATCGAAAACACACTAACTTCCATAATCACAAGGCTACCATCCCTTAGAGTTACAAAAATCTCGACAACAGACTACCTTCCATAATGACTAGGCTACCATCCATTGGAGTAACAAAGATATCGACAATAGACTACCTTCCATAACGACAAGGCAACAATCCATTGTAGTAACAAAAATCTCGACGACAGACTACCTTCCATAATGACAAGGCTACATCCATTGTAGTAACAAAAATCTCGACAATAGACTACCTTCCATAACGACAAGGCTACAATCCATTGTAGTAACAAAAATCTCGACAATAGACTACCTTCCATAATGACAAGGCTACCATCCCTTAGAGTAACAAAAATACCGACAACAGACTACCTTCCATAATGACAAGGCTACCATCCATTGTAGTGACAAAAATGTCGACAATAGAGTACCTCTCATAATGACAAGGCTACCATCCATTGGATTAACAAGAATCTCGACAACATACTACCTTCCATAATGACAATGCTACAATCTATTATAGTAAAAAAAATCTCGACAATCGACTACCTTCCATAACGACAAAGCTACAATCCATTATAGTAACAAAAATCTTGACAACAGACTACCTTCCATAATGACAAAGCTACCATCCCTTGTATTTACAAAAATCTCGACAATATACTACCTTCTATAATGACAAGGCTACCATCCATTGGAGTAACAAAAATCTTGACAACGGACTACCTTCCATAATGTTAAGGCTACAATCTATTATAGTAACAAAAATCTAGACAATAGACTACCTTTTATAATGACAAGGCTACCATCCATTGGAATAACAAAAATATCGACAACAAACTACTTTCCATAATGACAAGGCTACCATCCCTTAGAGTAACAAAAATCTCGACCACAGACTACCGTCCATAATTACAAGGCAACCATCCATTGGAATAACAAAGACATCGATAACATACTACCTTCCATAATGACAAGTATACCATCCATTAGAGTAACAAAAATCATGACAACTGACTACCTTCCATAATGAAAGGCTACCATCCATTGGAGTAACAAAAATCTCGACAACAGACTAGCTTCCATAATGACAAGGCTACCATCCATTGGAATAACAAAAATATCAACAACACACTACCTTCCATAATGACAAGGCTACCATCCCTTAGAGTAACAAAAATATAGACAACAAACTATCTTCCATAATGACAAGGCTACCATCCATTGAAGTAACAAAAATATCGAGAACATACTACCTTCCATAATGACAAGGATACCATCCATTGGAGTAAAAAAAATATCGAAGATAGACTACCTTCCATAATGACTAGGCTACCATCTTTTGGAGTAACAAAGATATCGATAACAGAATACCTTCTGTAACGACAAGGCTACAATCCATTGTAGTAACAAAAATCTCGACAATAGACTACCTTCGATAATGACAAGGCTACCATCAATTGTAGTGACAAAAATCTAGACAATAGACTACCTTCCATAATGACAAGGCTACCATCCATTGGAGTAACAAGAAAGTCGACAACATACTACCTTCCATAATGACAAGGCTACAAATCTATTATAGTAACAAAAATCTCAACAACAGACTACCTTCCATAACAACAAGGCTACAATCCATTGTAGTAACAAAAATATAGACAACAGAATACCTTCCATAATTACAAGGATACCATCCATTGTATTTAAAAAAATCTCGACAATATACTACCTTCTATAATGACATGGCAACCATCCATTAGAGTAACAAAAATCTCAACAACAGACTACCTTGCGTAACGACAAGGCTACAATCCATTGTAGTAACAAAAATCTCGACGACAAACTACCTTCCATAATGACAAGGCTACATCCATTTTAATAACAAAAATCTCGACAATAGACTACCTTCTATAACGACAAGGCTACAATCCATTGTAGTAACAAAAATCTCGACAATAGACTACCTTCCATAATGACAAGGCTACCATCCCTTAGAGTAACAAAAATCCCGACAACAGACTACCTTCCATAATGACAAGGCTACCATCCATTGTAGTGACAAAAATCTCGACAATAGACTACCTCTCATATTGACAAGGCTACCATCCATTGGAGTAACAAGAATCTCGACAACATACTACCTTCCATAATGACAAGGCTACAATATATTATAGTAAAAAAAATCTCGACCATCGACTACCTTCCATAACGACAAGGCTACAATCCATTATAGTAACAAAAATCTAGACAACAAACTACCTTCCATAATGACAAAGCTACCATCCATTGTATTTACAAAAATATCGACAATATACTACCTTCTATAATGACATGGCTACCATCCATTGGAGTAACAAAAATCTCGACAATAGATTACCTTCCATAATGATAAGGCTACAATCTATTATAGTAACAAAAATCTAGACAATGGACTACCTTTCATAATGATAAGGCTACCATCCATTGGAATAACAAAAATCTCGACAACAAACTACTTTCCATAATGACAAGGCTACCATCCCTTAGAGTAACAAAAATCTCGACAACAGACTACCTTCCATAATGACAACGCAACCATCCATTGGAGTAACAAAGATATCGACAACATACTACCTTCCATAATGACAAGTATACCATTCATTGGAGTAACAAAAATCATGACAACCGACTACCTTCCATAATGAAAGGCTACCATCCATTGGACTAACAAAAATCTCGACAAATGACTAGCTTCCATAATGACAAGGCTACCATCCCTTAAAGTAACAAAAATATAGACAACAAACTATCTTCCATAATGACAAGGCTACCATCATTTGGAGTAACAAAAATATCGATAACATACTACCTTTCATAATGACAAGGATACCATCCGATGGAGTAACAAAAATCTCGAAGATAGACTACCTTCCATAATGACTAGGCTACCATGTTTTGGAGTAACAAAGATATCGATAACAGAATACCTTCCGTAACGACAAGGCTATAATCCATTGTAGTAACAAAAATATCGACAATAGACTACCTTCCATTATGACAAGGCTACCATCAATTGTAGTGACAAAAATCTAGACAATAGACTACCTTCCATAATGAGAAGGCTACCATCCATTGGAGTAACAAGAATGTCGACAACATACTACCTTTCATAATGACAAGGCTACAATCTATTATAGTAACAAAAATCTCAACAACAGACTACCTTCCATAACGACAAGGCTACAATCCATTGTAGTAACAAAAATATAGACAACAGACTACCTTCCATAATGAAAAGGATACCATCCATTGTATTTACAAAAATCTCGGCAATATACTACCTTCTATAATGACATGGCTACCATCCATTGGAGTAACAAAAATCTCGACAATAGACTACCTTCCATAATGATAAGGCTACAATCTATTATAGTAACAAAAATCTAGACAATGGACTACCTTTCATAATGATAAGGCTACCATCCATTGGAATAACAAAAATCTCGACAACAAACTACTTTCCATAATGACAAGGCTACCATCCCTTAGAGTAACAAAAATCCCGACAATAGACTACCTTCCATAATGACAAGGCTACCATCCATTGTAGTGACAAAAATCTCGACAATAGACTACCTCTCATAATGACAAGGCTACCATCCATTGGAGTAACAAGAATCTCGACAACATACTACCTTCCATAATGACAAGGCTACAAACTATTATAGTAAAAAAAATCTCGACAATCGACTACCTTCCATAACGACAAAGCTACAATCCATTATAGTAACAAAAATCTTGACAACAGACTACCTTCCATAATGACAAAGCTACCATCCCTTGTATTTACAAAAATCTCGAAAATATACTACCTTCTATAATGACATGGCTACCATCCATTGGAGTAACAAAAATCTTGACAATGGACTACCTTCCATAATGATAAGGCTACAATCTATTATAGTAACAAAAATCTAGACAATAGACTACCTTTCATAATGACAAGGCTACCATCCATTGGAATAACAAAGATATCGACAACAAACTATTTTCCATAATGACAAGGCTACCATCCCTTAGAGTAACAAAAATCTCGACAACAGACTACCGTCCATAATTACAAGGCAACCATCCTATGGAATAACAAAGATATCGATAACATACTACCTTCCATAATGACAAGTATACTATCCATTGGAGTAACAAAAATCATGACAACTGACTACCTTCCATAATGAAAGGCTACCATCCATTGGAGTAACAAAAATCTCGACAACAGACTAGCTTCCATAATGACAAGGCTACCATTCATTGGAATAACAAAAATATCAACAACACACTACCTTCCATAATGACAAGGCTACCATCCCTTAGAGTAACAAAAATATAGACAACAAACTATCTTCCATAATGACAAGGCTACCATCCATTGGAGTAACAAAAATATCGACAACATACTACCTTCCATAATGACAAGGATACCATCCATTGGAGTAACAAAAATATCGAAGATAGACTACCTTCCATAATGACTAGGCTACCATCTTTTGGAGTAACAAAGATATCGATAACAGAATACCTTCTGTAACGACAAGGCTACAATCCATTGTAGTAACAAAAATCTCGACAATAGACTACCTTCCATAATGACAAGGCTACCATCAATTGTAGTGACAAAAATCTAGACAATAGACTACCTTCCATAATGACAAGGCTACCATCCATTGGAGTAACAAGAATGTCGACAACATACTACCTTCCATAATGACAAGGCTACAAATCTATTATAGTAACAAAAATCTCAACAACAGACTACCTTCAATAACGACAAGGCTACAATCCATTGTAGTAACAAAAATATAGACAACAGAATACCTTCCATAATTACAAGGATACCATCCATTGTATTTACAAAAATCTCGACAATATACTACCTTCTATAATGACATGGCTACCATCCTTTAGAGTAACAAAAATCTCAACAACAGACTACCTTGCGTAACGACAAGGCTACAATCCATTGTAGTAACAAAAATCTCGACGACAAACTACCTTCCATAATGACAAGGCTACATCCATTTTAGTAACAAAAATATCGACAATAGACTACCTTCCATAACGACAAGGCTACAATCCATTGTAGAAACAAAAATCTCGACAATAGACTACCTTCCATAATGACAAGGCTACCATCCCTTAGAGTAACAAAAATCCCGACAACAGACTACCTTCCATAATGACAAGGCTACCATCCATTGGAGTAACAAAAATATCGACAACATACTACCTTCCATAATGACAAGATTACCATCCATTGGAGTAACAAAAATATCGAAGATAGACTACCTTCCATAATGACTAGGCTACCGTCTTTTGGAGTAACAAAGATATCGATAACATAATACCTTCTGTAACGACAAGGCTACAATCCATTGTAGTAACAAAAATCTTGACAATAGACTACCTTCCATAATGACAAGGCTACCATCAATTGTAGTGATAAAAATCTAGACAATAGACTACCTTCCATAATGACAAGGCTACCATCCATTGGAGTAACAAGAATGTCGACAACATACTACCTTCCATAATGACAAGGCTACAAATCTATTATAGTAACAAAAATCTCCACAACAGACTACCTTCCATAACGACAAGGCTACAATCCATTGTAGTAACAAAAATATAGACAACAGAATACCTTCCATAATGACAAGGATACCATCCATTGTATTTACAAAAATCTCGACAATATACTACCTTCTATAATGACATGGCTACCATCCATTAGAGTAACAAAAATCTCAACAACAGACTACCTTGCGTAACGACAAGGCTACAATCCATTGTAGTAACAAAAATCTCGACGACAAACTACCTTCCATAATGACAAGGCTACATCCATTTTAATAACAAAAATCTCGACAATAGACTACCTTCTATAACGACAAGGCTACAATCCATTGTAGTAACAAAAATCTCGACAATAGACTACCTTCCATAATGACAAGGCTACCATCCCTTAGAGTAACAAAAATCCCGACAACAGACTACCTTCCATAATGACAAGGCTACCATCCATTGTAGTGACAAAAATCTCGACAATAGACTACCTCTCATATTGACAAGGCTACCATCCATTGGAGTAACAAGAATCTCGACAACATACTACCTTCCATAATGACAAGGCTACAATATATTATAGTAAAAAAAATCTCAACCATCGACTACCTTCCATAACGACAAGGCTACAATCCATTATAGTAACAAAAATCTAGACAACAAACTACCTTCCATAATGACAAAGCTACCATCCATTGTATTTACAAAAATATCGACAATATACTATCTTCTATAATGACATGGCTACCATCCATTGGAGTAACAAAAATCTCGACAATAGATTACCTTCCATAATGATAAGGCTACAATCTATTATAGTAACAAAAATCTAGACAATGGACTACCTTTCATAATGATAAGGCTACCATCCATTGGAATAACAAAAATCTCGACAACAAACTACTTTCCATAATGACAAGGCTACCATCCCTTAGAGTAACAAAAATCTCGACAACAGACTACCTTCCATAAGGACAAGGCAACCATCCATTGGAGTAACAAAGATATCGACAACATACTACCTTCCATAATGACAAGTATACCATTCATTGGAGTAACAAAAATCATGACAACCGACTACCTTCCATAATGAAAGGCTACCATCCATTGGACTAACAAAAATCTCGACAACAGACTAGCTTCCATAATGACAAGGCTACCATCCATTGGAATAACAAAAATATCAACAACACAATACCTTCCATAATGACAAGGCTACCATCCCTTAAAGTAACAAAAATATAGACAACAAACTATCTTCCATAATGACAAGGCTACCATCCATTGGAGTAACAAAAATATCGACAACATACTACCTTTCATAATGACAAGGATACCATCCGTTGGAGTAACAAAAATCTAGAAGATAGACTACCTTCCATAATGACTAGGCTACCATGTTTTGGAGTAACAAAGATATCGATAACAGAATACATTCCGTAACGACAAGGCTACAATCCATTGTAGTAACAAAAATATCGACAATAGACTACCTTCCATTATGACAAGGCTACCATCAATTGTAGTGACAAAAATCTAGACAATAGACTACCTTCCATAATGAGAAGGCTACCATCCATTGGAGTAACAAGAATGTCGACAACATACTACCTTCCATAATGACAAGGCTACAATCTATTATAGTAACAAAAATCTCAACAACAGACTACCTTCAATAACGACAAGGCTACAATCCATTGTAGTAACAAAAATATAGACAACAGACTACCTTCCATAATGAAAAGGATACCATCCATTGTATTTACAAAAATCTCGACAATATACTACCTTCTATAATGACATGGCTACCATCCATTGGAGTAACAAAAATCTCGACAATAGACTACCTTCCATAATGATAAGGCTACAATCTATTATAGTAACAAAAATCTAGACAATGGACTACCTTTCATAATGATAAGGCTACCATCCATTGGAATAACAAAAATCTCGACAACAAACTACTTTCCATAATGACAAGGCTACCATCCCTTAGAGTAACAAAAATCCCGACAATAGACTACCTTCCATAATGACAAGGCTACCATCCATTGTAGTGACAAAAATCTCGACAATAGACTACCTCTCATAATGACAAGGCTACCATCCTTTGGAGTAACAAGAATCTCGACAACATACTACCTTCCATAATGACAAGGCTACAAACTATTATAGTAAAAAAAATCTCGACAATCGACTACCTTCCATAACGACAAAGCTACAATCCATTATAGTAACAAAAATCTTAACAACAGACTACCTTCCATAATGACAAAGCTACCATCCCTTGTATTTACAAAAATCTCGAAAATATACTACCTTCTATAATGACATGGCTACCATCCATTGGAGTAACAAAAATCTTGACAACGGACTACCTTCCATAATGATAAGGCTACAATCTATTATAGTAACAAAAATCTAGACAATAGACTACCTTTCATAATGACAAGGCTACCATCCATTGGAATAAAAAGATATCGACAACAAACTATTTTCCATAATGACAAGGCTACCATCCCTTAGAGTAACAAAAATCTCGACAACAGACTACCGTCCATAATTACAAGGCAACCATCCTATGGAATAACAAAGATATCGATAACATACTACCTTCCATAATGACAAGTATACTATCCATTGGAGTAACAAAAATCATGACAACTGACTACCTTCCATAATGAAAGGCTACCATCCATTGGAGTAACAAAAATCTCGACAACAGACTAGCTTCCATAATGACAAGGCTACCATTCATTGGAATAACAAAAATATCAACAACACACTACCTTCCATAATGACAAGGCTACCATCCCTTAGAGTAACAAAAATATAGACAACAAACTATCTTCCATAATGACAAGGCTACCATCCATTGGAGTAACAAAAATATCGACAACATACTACCTTCCATAATGACAAGGATACCATCCATTGGAGTAACAAAAATATCGAAGATAGACTACCTTCCATAATGACTAGGCTACCATCTTTTGGAGTAACAAAGATATCGATAACAGAATACCTTCTGTAACGACAAGCCTACAATCCATTGTAGTAACAAAAATCTCGACAATAGACTACCTTCCATAATGATAAGGCTACCATCAATTGTAGTGACAAAAATCTAGACAATAGACTACCTTCCATAATGACAAGGCTACCATCCATTGGAGTAACAAGAATGTCGACAACATACTACCTTCCATAATGACAAGGCTACAAATCTATTATAGTAACAAAAATCTCAACAACAGACTACCTTCAATAACGACAAGGCTACAATCCATTGTAGTAACAAAAATATAGACAACAGAATACCTTCCATAATTACAAGGATACCATCCATTGTATTTACAAAAATCTCGACAATATACTACCTTCTATAATGACATGGCTACCATCCTTTAGAGTAACAAAAATCTCAACAACAGACTACCTTGCGTAACGACAAGGCTACAATCCATTGTAGTAACAAAAATCTCGACGACAAACTACCTTCCATAATGACAAGGCTACGTCCATTTTAGTAACAAAAATCTCGACAATAGACTACCTTCCATAACGACAAGGCTACAATCCATTGTAGTAACAAAAATCTCGATAATAGACTACCTTCCATAATGACAAGGCTACCATCCCTTAGAGTAACAAAAATCCCGACAACAGACTACCTTCCATAATGACAAGGCTACCATCCATTGGAGCAACAAAAATATTGACAACATACTACCTTCCATAATGACAAGATTACCATCCATTTGAGTAACAAGAATATCGAAGATAGACTACCTTCCATAATGACTAGGCTACCATCTTTTGGAGTAACAAAGATATCGATAACATAATACCTTCTGTAACGACAAGGCTACAATCCATTGTAGTAACAAAAATCTCGACAATAGACTACCTTCCATAATGACAAGGCTACCATCAATTGTAGTGATAAAAATCTAGACAATAGACTACCTTCCATAATGACAAGGCTACCATCCATTGGAGTAACAAGAATGTCGACAACATACTACCTTCCATAATGACAAGGCTACAAATCTATTATAGTAACAAAAATCTCAACAACAGACTACCTTCCATAACGACAAGGCTACAATCCATTGTAGTAACAAAAATATAGACAACAGAATACCTTCCATAATGACAAGGATACCATCCATTGTATTTACAAAAATCTCGACAATATACTACCTTCTATAATGACATGGCTACCATCCATTAGAGTAACAAAAATCTCAACAACAGACTACCTTGCGTAACGACAAGGCTACAATCCATTGTAGTAACGAAAATCTCGACGACAAACTACCTTCCATAATGACAAGGCTACATCCATTTTAATAACAAAAATCTCGACAATAGACTACCTTCCATAACGACAAGGCTACAATCCGTTGTAGTAACAAAAATCTCAACAATAGACTACCTTCCATAATGACAAGGCTACCATCTCTTAGAGTAACAAAAATCCCGACAACAGACTACCTTCCATAATGACAAGGCTACCATCCATTGTAGTGACAAAAATCTCGACAATAGACTACCTTTCCTAATGACAAGGCTACCATCCATTGGAGTAACAAGAATCTCGACAACATACTACCTTCCATAATGACAAGGCTACAATATATTATAGTAAAAAAATCTCGACCATCGACTACCTTCTATAACGACAAGGCTACAATCCATTATAGTAACAAAAATCTAGACAACAAACTACCTTCCATAATGACAAAGCTACCATCCATTGTATTTACAATAATATCGACAATATACTACCTTCTATAATGACATGGCTACCATCCATTGGAGTAACAAAAATCTCGACAATAGATTACCTTCCATAATGATAAGGCTACAATCTATTATAGTAACAAAAATCTAGACAATGGACTACCTTTCATAATGATAAGGCTACCATCCATTGGAATAACAAAAATCTCGACAACAAACTACTTTCCATAATGACAAGGCTACCATCCCTTAGAGTAACAAAAATCTCGACAACAGACTACCTTCCATAATGACAAGGCAACCATCCATTGGAGTAACAAAGATATCGACAACATACTACCTTCCATAATGACAAGTATACCATTCATTGGAGTAACAAAAATCATGACAACCGACTACCTTCCATAATGAAAGGCTACCATCCATTGGACTAACAAAAATCTCGACAACAGACTAGCTTCCATAATGACAAGGCTACCATCCATTGGAATAACAAAAATATCAACAACACAATACCTTCCATAATGACAAGGCTACCATCCCTTAAAGTAACAAAAATATAGACAACAAACTATCTTCCATAATGACAAGGCTACCATCCATTGGAGTAACAAAAATATCGACAACATACTACCTTTCATAATGACAAGGATACCATCCGTTGGAGTAACAAAAATCTCGAAGATAGACTACCTTCCATAATGACTAGGCTACCATGTTTTGGAGTAACAAAGATATCGATAACAGAATACCTTCCGTAACGACAAGGCTACAATCCATTGTAGTAACAAAAATATCGACAATAGACTACCTTCCATTATGACAAGGCTACCATCAATTGTAGTGACACAAATCTAGACAATAGACTACCTTCCATAATGAGAAGGCTACCATCCATTGGAGTAACAAGAATGTCGACAACATACTACCTTCCATAATGACAAGGCTACAATCTATTATAGTAACAAAAATCTCAACAACAGACTACCTTCCATAACGACAAGGCTACAATCCATTGTAGTAACAAAAATATAGACAACAGACTACCTTCCATAATGACAAGGATACCATCCATTGTATTTACAAAAATCTCGACAATATACTACCTTCTATAATGACATGGCTACCATCCATTAGAGTAACAAAAATCTCAACAACAGACTACCATCCGTAACGACAAGGCTACAATCCATTGTAGTAACAAAAATCTCGACGACAAACTACCTTCCATAATGACAAGGCTACATCCATTTTAGTAACAAAAATCTCGACAATAGACTACCTTCCATAACGACAAGGCTACAACCCATTGTAGTAACAAAAATCTCGACAATAGACTACCTTCCATAATGACAAGGCTACCATCCCTTAGAGTAACAATAATCCCGACAACAGACTACCTTCCATAATGACAAGGCTACCATCCATTGTAGTGACAAAAATCTCGACAATAGACTACCTTTCATAATGACAAGGCTACAATCCATTGGAGTAACAAGAATCTCGACAACATACTACCTTCCATAATGACAAGGCTACAATATATTATAGTAAATAAAATCTCGACAATCGACTACCTTCCATAACGATAAGGCTACAATCCATTATAGTAACAAAAATCTAGACAACAGACTACCTTCCATAATGATAAAGCTACCATCCATTGTATTTATAAAAATCTCGACAATATACTACCTTCTATAATGACATGGCTACCATCCATTGGAGTAACAAAAATCTCGACAACAGACTACCTTCCATAATGATAAGGCTACAATCTATTAGAGTAACAAAAATCTAGACAATGGACTACCTTTCATAATGACAAGGCTACCATCCATTGGAATAACAAAAATCTCGACAACAAACTACTTTCCATAATGACAAGGCTACCATCCCTTAGAGTAACAAAAATCTCGACAACAGACTACCTTCCATAATGACAAGGCAACCATCCATTGGAGTAACAAAGATATCGACAACATACTACCTTCCATAATGACAAGTATACCATCCATTGGAGAAACAAAAATCATGACAACCGACTACCTTCCATAATGAAAGGCTACCATCCATTGGAGTAACAAAAATCTCGACAACAGACTAGCTTCCATAATTACAAGGCTACCATCCATTGGAATAACAAAAATATCAACAACACACTACCTTCCATAATGACAAGGCTACCATCCCTTAGAGTAACAAAAATATAGACAACAAACTATCTTCCATAATGACAAGGCTACCATCCATTGGAGTAACAAAGATATCGACAACATACAACCTTCCATAATGACAAGGATACCATCCGTTAGAGTAACAAAAATCTCGAAGATAGACTACCTTCCATAATGACTATGCTACCATCCTTTGGAGTAACAAAGATATCGATAACAGAATACCTTCTGTAACGACAAGGCTACATTACATTGTAGTAACAAAAATCTCGACAATAGACTACCTTCCATAATGACAAGGCTACAATCAATTGTAGTGACAAAAATATAGACAATAGACTTCCATAATTACAAGGCTACCATCCATTGGAGTAACAAGAATGTCGACATCATACTACCTTCCATAATGACAAGGCTACAATCTATTATAGTAACAAAAATCTCAACAACAGACTACCTTCCATAACGACAAGGCTACAATCCATTGTAGTAACAAAAATCTAGACAACTGACTACCTTCCATAATGACAATGATACCATCCAATGGAGTAACAAAAACCTCGACAACAGACTACCTTCCATAATGACTAGGCTACCATCCATTGGAGTAACAAAGATATCAATAACAAACTACCTTCCAAAACGACAAGGCTACAATCCATTGTAGTAACAAAAATATCGACAACAAACTACCTTCCATAATGACAAGGATACCATCCATTGTAGTAAACAAAAAGCTCGTCAATAGACTACCTTCCAAAATGACAAGGCTACCATCCATTGGAGTAAAAAAAATCTCGACAACATACTACTTTTTATAATTACAAGGATACCATCCATTGGAATAACAAAAATATCGACAACACACTACCTTCCATAATGACTAGGCTACCATCCATTGGAGTAACAAAGATATCGACAATAGACTACCTTCCATAACAACAAGGATACAATCCCTTAGAGTTACAAAAATCTCGACAACAGACTACCTTCCATAATGACTAGGCTACCATCCATTGGAGTAACAAAGATATCGACAATAGACTACCTTCCATAACGACAAGGCTACAATCCATTGTAGTAACAAAAATTTCGACGACAGACTACCTTCCATAATGACAAGGCTACATCCATTGTAGTAACAAAAATCTCGACAATAGACTACCTTCCATAACGACAAGGCTACAATCCACTGTAGTAACAAAAATCTCGACAATAGACTACCTTCCATAATTACAAGGCTACCATCCCTTAGAGTAACAAAAATCCCGACAACAGACTACCTTCCATAATGACAAGGCTACCATCCATTGTAGTGATAAAAATCTCGACAATAGACTACCTTTCATAATGACAAGGCTACCATCCATTGGAGTAACAAGAATCTTGACAACATACTACCTTCCATAATGACAAGGCTACAATCTATTATAGTAAAAAAAATCTCGACAATCGACTACCTTCCATAACGAAAAAAGCTACAATCCATTATAGTAACAAAAATCTTGACAACAGACTACCTTCCATAATGACAAAGCTACCATCGATTGTATTTACAGAAATCTCGACAATATACTACCTTCTATAATGACATGGCTACCATCCATTGGAGTAACAAAAATCTGGACAACAGACTACCTTCCATAATGATAAGGCTACAATCTATTATAGTAACAAAAATCTAGACAATAGACTACCTTTCATAATGACAAGGCTAATATCCATTGGAATAACAAAAATCTCGACAACAAACTACTTTCCATAATGACAAGGCTACCATCCCTTAGAGTAACAAAAATCTCGACAACAGACTACCTTCCATAATTACAAGGCAACCATCCATTGGAGTAACAAAGATATCGACAACATACTACCTTCCATAATGACAAGTACACCATCCATTGGAGTAACAAAAATCATGACAACCGACTACCTTCCCTAATGAAAGGCTACCATCCATTGGAGTAAAAAAAATCTCGACAACAGACTAGCTTCCATAATGAGAAGGATACCATCCATTGGAATAACAAAAATATCAACAACACACTACCTTCCATAATAACAAGGCTAAAATCCCTTAGAGTAACAAAAATATAGACAACAAACTATCTTCCATAATGACAAGGCTACCATCCATTGGAGTAACAAAAATATCGACAACATACTACCTTCCATAATGACAAGGATACCATCCGTTGGAGTAACAAAAATCTCAAAGATAGACTACCTTCCATAATGACTAGGCTACCATCCTTTGGAGTAACAAAGATATCGATAACAGAATACCTTCTGTAACGACAAGGCTACAATCCATTGTAGTAACAAAAATCTCGACAATAGACTACCTTCCATAATGACAAGGCTACCATCAATTGTAGTGACAAAAATCTAGACAATAGACTACCTTCCATAATGACAAGGCTACCATCCATTGGAGTAACAAGAATGTCGACAACATACTACCTTCCATAATGACAATGCTACAATATATTATAGTAACAAAAATCTCAACAACAGACTACCTTCCATAACGACAAGGGTACAATCCATTGTAGTAACAAAAATATAGACAACAGACTACCTTCCATAATGACAAGGATACCATCCATTGTATTTACAAAAATCTCGACAATATACTACCTTCTATAATGACATGGCTACCATCCATTGGAGTAACAAAAATCTCGACAATAGACTACCTTCCATAATGATAAAGCTACAATCTATTATAGTAACAAAAATCTACACAATGGACTACCTTTCATAATGACAAGGCTACCATCCATTGGAATAACAAAAATCTCGACAACAAACTACTTTCCATAATGACAAGGCTACCATCCCTTAGAGTAACAAAAATCTCGACAACAAACTACCTTCCGTAACGACAAGGCTTCAATCCATTGTAGTAACAAAAATCTCGACGACAAACTACCTTCCATAATGACAAGGCTACATCCATTTTAGTAACAAAAATCTCGACAATAGACTACCTTCCATAACGACAAGGCTACAATCCATTGTAGTAACAAAAATCTCGACAATAGACTACCTTCCATAATGACAAGGCTACCATCCCTTAGAGTAACAAAAATCCCGACAACAGACTACCTTCCATAATGACAAGGCTACCATCCATTGTAGTGACAAAAATCTCGACAACAGACTACCTTTCATAATGACAAGGCTACCATCCATTGGAGTAACAAGAATCTCGACAACATACTACCTTCCATAATGACAAGGCTACAATATATTATAGTAAAAAAAATATCGAAAATCGACTACCTTCCATAACGACAAGGCTATAATCCATTATAGTAACAAAAATCTAGACAACAGACTACATTCCATAATGACAAAGCTACCATCCATTGTATTTACAAATATCTCGACAATATACTACCTTCTATAATGACATGGCTACCATCCATTGGAGTAACAAAAATCTCGACAATAGACTACCTTCCATAATGATAAAGCTACAATCTATTATAGTAACAAAAATCTAGACAATGGACTACCTTTCATAATGACAAGGCTACCATCCATTGGAATAACAAAAATCTCGACAACAAACTACTTTCCATAATGACAAGGCAACCATCCCTTAGAGTGACAAAAATCTCGACAACAAACTACCATCCGTAACGACAAGGCTTCAATCCGTTGTAGTAACAAAAATCTCGACGACAAACTACCTTCCATAATGACAAGGCTACATCCATTTTAGTAACAAAAATCTCGACAATAGACTACCTTCCATAACGACAAGGCTACAATCCATTGTAGTAACAAAAATCTCGACAATAGAGTACCTTCCATAATGACAAGGCTACCATCCCTTAGAGTAACAAAAATCCCGACAACAGACTACCTTCCATAATGACAAGGCTACCATCCATTGTAGTGACAAAAATCTCGACAATAGACTACCTTTCATAATGACAAGGCTATCATCCATTGGAGTAACAAGAATCTCGACAACATACTACCTTCCATAATGACAAGGCTACAATATATTATAGTAAAAAAAATCTCGACAATCGACTACCTTCCATAACGACAAGGCTACAATCCATTATAGTAACAAAAATCTAGACAACAGACTACCTTCCATAATGACAAAGCTACCATCCATTGTATTTACAAAAATTTCGACAATATACTACCTTCTATAATGACATGGCTACCATCCATTGGAGTACCAAAAATCTCGACAATAGACTACCTTCCATAATGATAAGGCTACAATCTATTATAGTAACAAAAATCTAGACAATGGACTACCTTTCATAATGACAAGGCTACCATCCATTGGAATAACTAAAATCTCGACAACAAACTACTTTCCATAATGACAAGGCTACCATCCCTTAGAGTAACAAAAATCTCGACAACAGACTACCTTCCATAATGACAAGGCAACCATCCATTGGAGTAACAAAGATATCGACAACATACTACCTTCAATAATGACAAGTATACCATCCATTGGAGTAACAAAAATCATGACAACCGACTACCTTCCATAATGAAAGGCTACCATCCATTGGAGTAACAAAAATCTCGACAATAGACTAGCTTCCATAATGACAAGGCTACCATCCATTGGAATAACAAAAATATCAACAACACACTACCTTCCATAATGACAAGGCTACCATCCCTTAAAGTAACAAAAATATAGACAACAAACTATCTTCCATAATGACAAGGCTACCATCCATTGGAGTAACAAAAATATCGACAACATACTACCTTCCATAATGACAAGGATACCATCCGTTGGAGTAACAAAAATCTCGAAGATAGACTACCTTCCATAATGACTAGGCTACCATCTTTTGGAGTAACAAAGATATCGATAACAGAATACCTTCCGTAACGACAAGGCTACAATCCATTGTAATAACAAAAATCTCGACAATAGACTACCTTCATTAATGACAAGGCTACCATCAATTGTAGTGACAAAAATCTAGACAATAGACTACCTTCCATAATGACAAGGCTACCATCAATTGGAGTAACAAGAATGTCGACAACATACTACCTTCCATAATGACAAGGCTACAATCTATTATAGTAACAAAAATCTCAACAACAGACTACCTTCCATAAAGACAAGGCTACAATCCCTTGTAGTAACAAAAATATAGACAACAGACTACCTTCCATAATGACAAGGATACCATCCATTGTATTTACAAAAATCTCGACAATATACTACCTTCTATAATGACAAGGCTACCATCCCTTAGAGTAACAAAAATCTCTACAACAGACTACCTTCCGTAACGACAAGGCTACAATCCATTGTAGTAACAAAAATCTCGACGACAAACTACCTTCCATAATGACAAGGCTACATCCATTTTAGTAACAAAAATCTCGACAATAGACTACCTTCCATAACGACAAGGCTACAATCCATTGTAGTAACAAAAATCTCGACAATAGACTACCTTACATAATGACAAGTCTACCATCCCTTAGAGTAACAAAAATCCCGATAATAGACTACCTTCCATAATGACAAGGCTACCATCCATTGTAGTGACAAAAATCTCGACAACAAACTACTTTTCATAATGACAAGGCTACCATCCATTGGAGTAACAAGAATCTCGACAACATACTACCTTCCATAATGACAAGGCTACAATATATTATAGTAAAAAAAATCTCGACAATCGACTACCTTCCATAACGACAAGGCTACAATCCATTATAGTAACAAAAATCTAGACAACAAACTACCTTCCATAATGACAAAGCTACCATCCATTGTATTTACAAAAATCTCGACAATATACTACCTTCTATAATGACATGGCTTCCATCCATTGGAGTAACAAAAATCTCGACAATAGACTACCTTCCATAATGATAAGGCTACAATCTATTATAGTAACAAAAATCTAACAATGGACTACCTTTCATAATGACAAGGCTACCATCCATTGGAATAACAAAAATCTCGACAACAAACTACTTTCCATAATGACAAGGCTACCATCCCTTAGAGTAACAAAAATCTCGACAACAGACTACCTTCCGTAACGACAAGGCTACAATCCATTGTAGTAACAAAAATCTCGACGACAAACTACCTTCCATAATGACAAGGCTACATCCATTTTAGTAACAAAAATTTCGACAATAGACTACCTTCCATAACGACAAGGCTACAATCCATTGTAGTAACAAAAATCTCGACAATAGACTACCTTCCATAATGACAAGGCTACCATCCCTTAGAGTAACAAAAATCCCGACAACAGACTACCTTCCATAATGACAAGGCTACCATCCATTGTAGTGACAAAAATCTCGACAATAGACTACCTTTCATAATGAAAAGGCTACCATCCATTGGAGTAACAAGAATCTCGACAATAGACTACCTTCCATAATGACAAGGCTACCATCAATTGTAGTGACAAAAATCTAGACAATAGACTACCTTCCATAATGACAAGGCTACCATCAATTGGAGTAACAAGAATGTCGACAACATACTACCTTCCATAATGACAAGGCTACAATCTATTATAGTAACAAAAATCTCAACAACAGACTACCTTCCATAAAGACAAGGCTACAATCCCTTGTAGTAACAAAAATATAGACAACAGACTACCTTCCATAATGACAAGGATACCATCCATTGTATTTACAAAAATCTCGACAATATACTACCTTCTATAATGACAAGGCTACCATCCCTTAGAGTAACAAAAATCTCGACAACAGACTACCTTCCGTAACGACAAGGCTACAATCCATTGTAGTAACAAAAATCTCGACGACAAACTACCTTCCATAATGACAAGGCTACATCCATTTTAGTAACAAAAATCTCGACAATAGACTACCTTCCATAACGACAAGGCTACAATCCATTGTAGTAACAAAAATCTCGACAATAGACTACCTTCCATAATGATAAAGCTACAATCTATTATAGTAACAAAAATCTAGACAATGGACTACCTTTCATAATGACAAGGCTACCATCCATTGGAATAACAAAAATCTCGACAACAAACTACTTTCCATAATGACAAGGCTACCATCCCTTAGAGTAACAAAAATCTCGACAACAGACTACCTTCCGTAACGACAAGGCTTCAATCCATTGTAGTAACAAAAATCTCGACGACAAACTACCTTCCATAATGACAAGGCTACATCCATTTTAGTAACAAAAATCTCGACAATAGACTACCTTCCATAACGACAAGGCTACAATCCATTGTAGTAACAAAAATCTCGACAATAGACTACCTTCCATAATGACAAGGCTACCATCCCTTAGAGTAACAAAAATCCCGACAACAGACTACCTTCCATAATGACAAGGCTACCATCCATTGTAGTGACAAAAATCTCGACAACAGACTACCTTTCATAATGACAAGGCTACCATCCATTGGAGTAACAAGAATCTCGACAACATACTACCTTCCATAATGACAAGGCTACAATATATTATAGTAAAAAAAATCTCGAAAATCGACTACCTTCCATAACGACAAGGCTATAATCCATTATAGTAACAAAAATCTAGACAACAGACTACATTCCATAATGACAAAGCTACCATCCATTGTATTTACAAATATCTCGACAATATACTACCTTCTATAATGACATGGCTACCATCCATTGGAGTAACAAAAATCTCGACAATAGACTACCTTCCATAATGATAAAGCTACAATCTATTATAGTAACAAAAATCAAGACAATGGACTACCTTTCATAATGACAAGGCTACCATCCATTGGAATAACAAAAATCTCGACAACAAACTACTTTCCATAATGACAAGGCAACCATCCCTTAGAGTAACAAAAATCTCGACAACAAACTACCATCCGTAACGACAAGGCTTCAATCCGTTGTAGTAACAAAAATCTCGACGACAAACTACCTTCCATAATGACAAGGCTACATCCATTTTAGTAACAAAAATCTCGACAATAGACTACCTTCCATAACGACAAGGCTACAATCCATTGTAGTAACAAAAATCTTGACAATAGAGTACCTTCCATAATGACAAGGCTACCATCCCTTAGAGTAACAAAAATCCCGACAACAGACTACCTTCCATAATGACAAGGCTACCATCCATTGTAGTGACAAAAATCTCGACAATAGACTACCTTTCATAATGACAAGGCTATCATCCATTGGAGTAACAAGAATCTCGACAACATACTACCTTCCATAATGACAAGGCTACAATATATTATAGTAAAAAAAATCTCGACAATCGACTACCTTCCATAACGACAAGGCTACAATCCATTATAGTAACAAAAATCTAGACAACAGACTACCTTCCATAATGACAAAGCTACCATCCATTGTATTTACAAAAATTTCGAAAATATACTACCTTCTATAATGACATGGCTACCATCCATTGGAGTACCAAAAATCTCGACAATAGACTACCTTCCATAATGATAAGGCTACAATCTATTATAGTAACAAAAATCTAGACAATGGACTACCTTTCATAATGACAAGGCTACCATCCATTGGAATAACTAAAATCTCGACAACAAACTACTTTCCATAATGACAAGGCTACCATCCCTTAGAGTAACAAAAATCTCGACAACAGACTACCTTCCATAATGACAAGGCAACCATCCATTGGAGTAACAAAGATATCGACAACATACTACCTTCAATAATGACAAGTATACCATCCATTGGAGTAACAAAAATCATGACAACCGACTACTTTCCATAATGAAAGGCTACCATCCATTGGAGTAACAAAAATCTCGACAATAGACTAGCTTCCATAATGACAAGGCTACCATCCATTGGAATAACAAAAATATCAACAACACACTACCTTCCATAATGACAAGGCTACCATCCCTTAAAGTAACAAAAATATAGACAACAAACTATCTTCCATAATGACAAGGCTACCATCCATTGGAGTAACAAAAATATCGACAACATACTACCTTCCATAATGACAAGGATACCATCCGTTGGAGTAACAAAAATCTCGAAGATAGACTACCTTCCATAATGACTAGGCTACCATCTTTTGGAGTAACAAAGATATCGATAACAGAATACCTTCCGTAACGACAAGGCTACAATCCATTGTAATAACAAAAATCTCGACAATAGACTACCTTCATTAATGACAAGGCTACCATCAATTGTAGTGACAAAAATCTAGACAATAGACTACCTTCCATAATGACAAGGCTACCATCAATTGGAGTAACAAGAATGTCGACAACATACTACCTTCCATAATGACAAGGCTACAATCTATTATAGTAACAAAAATCTCAACAACAGACTACCTTCCATAAAGACAAGGCTACAATCCCTTGTAGTAACAAAAATATAGACAACAGACTACCTTCCATAATGACAAGGATACCATCCATTGTATTTACAAAAATCTCGACAATATACTACCTTCTATAATGACAAGGCTACCATCCCTTAGAGTAACAAAAATCTCTACAACAGACTACCTTCCGTAACGACAAGGCTACAATCCATTGTAGTAACAAAAATCTCGACGACAAACTACCTTCCATAATGACAAGGCTACATCCATTTTAGTAACAAAAATCTCGACAATAGACTACCTTCCATAACGACAAGGCTACAATCCATTGTAGTAACAAAAATCTCGACAATAGACTACCTTACATAATGACAAGTCTACCATCCCTTAGAGTAACAAAAATCCCGACAATAGACTACCTTCCATAATGACAAGGCTACCATCCATTGTAGTGACAAAAATCTCGACAACAAACTACTTTTCATAATGACAAGGCTACCATCCATTGGAGTAACAAGAATCTCGACAACATACTACCTTCCATAATGACAAGGCTACAATATATTATAGTAAAAAAAATCTCGACAATCGACTACCTTCCATAACGACAAGGCTACAATCCATTATAGTAACAAAAATCTAGACAACAAACTACCTTCCATAATGACAAAGCTACCATCCATTGTATTTACAAAAATCTCGACAATATACTACCTTCTATAATGACATGGCTTCCATCCATTGGAGTAACAAAAATCTCGACAATAGACTACCTTCCATAATGATAAGGCTACAATCTATTATAGTAACAAAAATCTAACAATGGACTACCTTTCATAATGACAAGGCTACCATCCATTGGAATAACAAAAATCTCGACAACAAACTACTTTCCATAATGACAAGGCTACCATCCCTTAGAGTAACAAAAATCTCGACAACAGACTACCTTCCGTAACGACAAGGCTACAATCCATTGTAGTAACAAAAATCTCGACGACAAACTACCTTCCATAATGACAAGGCTACATCCATTTTAGTAACAAAAATTTCGACAATAGACTACCTTCCATAACGACAAGGCTACAATCCATTGTAGTAACAAAAATCTCGACAATAGACTACCTTCCATAATGACAAGGCTACCATCCCTTAGAGTAACAAAAATCCCGACAACAGACTACCTTCCATAATGACAAGGCTACCATCCATTGTAGTGACAAAAATCTCGACAATAGACTACCTTTCATAATGAAAAGGCTACCATCCATTGGAGTAACAAGAATCTCGACAACATACTACCTTCCATAATGACAAGGCTACAATATATTATAGTAAAAAAAATCTCGAAAATCGACTACCTTCCATAACGACAAGGCTACAATCCATTATAGTATCAAAAATCTAGACAACAGACTACCTTCCATAATGACAAAGCTACCATCCATTGTATTTACAAAAATCTCGACAATATACTACCTTCTATAATGACATGGCTACCATCCATTGGAGTAACAAAAATCTCGACAATAGACTACCTTCCATAATGATAAGGCTACAATCTATTATAGTAACAAAAATCTAGACAATGGCCTACCTTTCATAATGACAAGGCTACCATCCATTGGAATAACAAAAATCTCGACAACAAACTACTTTCCATAATGACAAGGCTACCATCCCTTAGAGTAACAAAAATCTCGACAACAGACTACCTTCCATAATGACAAGGCAACCATCCATTGGAGTAACAAAGATATCGACAACATACTACCTTCCATAATGACAAGTATACCATCCATTGGAGTAACAAAAATCATGACAACCGACTACCTTCCATAATGAAAGGCTACCAACCATTGGAGTAACAAAAATCTCGACAACAGACTAGCTTCCATAATGACAAGGCTACCATCCATTGGAATAACAAAAATATAAATAACACACTACCTACCATAATGACAAGGCTACCATCCCTTAAAGTAACAAAAATATAGACAACAAACTATCTTCCATAATGACAAGGCTACCATCCATTGGAGTAACAAAAATATCGACAACATACTACCTTCCATAATGACAAGGATACCATCCGTTGGAGTAACAAAAATCTCGAAGATAGACTACCTTCCATAATGACTAGGCTACCATCTTTTGGAGTAACAAAGATATCGATAACAGAATACCTTCCGTAACGACAAGGCTACAATCCATTGTAGTAACAAAAATATCGACAATAGACTACCTTCCATAATGACAAGGCTACCATCAATTGTAGTGACAAAAATCTAGACAATAGACTACCTTCCATAATGACAAGGCTACCATCAATTGGAGTAACAAGAATGTCGACAACATACTACCTTCCATAATGACAAGGCTACAATCTATTATAGTAACAAAAATCTCAAGAACAGACTACCTTCCATAAAGACAAGGCTACAATCCCTTGTAGTAACAAAAATATAGACAACAGACTACCTTCCATAATGACAAGGATACCATCCATTGTATTTACAAAAATCTCGACAATATACTACCTTCTATAATGACATGGCTACCATCCATTAGAGTAACAAAAATCTCAACAACAGACTACCATCCGTAACGACAAGGCTACAATCCATTGTAGTAACAAAAATCTCGACGACAAACTACCTTCCATAATGACAAGGCTACATCCATTTTAGTAACAAAAATCTTGACAATAGACTACCTTCCACAACGACAAGGCTACAATCCATTGTAGTAACAAAAATCTCGACAATAGACTACCTTACATAATGACAAGTCTACCATCCCTTAGAGTAACAAAAATCCCGACAATAGACTACCTTCCATAATGACAAGGCTACCATCCATTGTAGTGACAAAAATCTCGACAATAGACTACCTTTCATAATGACAAGGCTACCATCCATTGGAGTAACAAGAATCTCGACAACATACTACCTTCCATAATGTCAAGGCTATAATATATTATAGTAAAAAAAATCTCGACAATCGACTACCTTCCATAACGACAAGGCTACAATCCATTATAGTAACAAAAATCTAGACAACAGACTACCTTCCATAATGACAAAGCTACCATCCATTGTATTTACAAAAATCTCGAAAATATACTACCTTCTATAATGACATGGCTACCATCCATTGGAGTAACAAAAATCTCGACAATAGACTACCTTCCATAATGATAAGGCTACAATCTATTATAGTAACAAAAATCTAACAATGGACTACCTTTCATAATGACAAGGCTACCATCCATTGGAATAACAAAAATCTCGACAACAAACTACTTTCCATAATGACAAGGCTACCATCCCTTAGAGTAACAAAAATCTCGACAGCAGACTACCTTTCGTAACGACAAGGCTACAATCCATTGTAGTAACAAAAATCTCAACGACAAACTACCTTCCATAATGACAAGGCTACATCCATTTTAGTAACAAAAATCTCGACAATAGACTACCTTCCATAACGACAAGGCTACAATCCATTGTAGTAACAAAAATCTCGACAATAGACTACCTTCCATAATGACAAGGCTACCATCCCTTAGAGTAACAAAAATCCCGACAACAGACTACCTTCCATAATGACAAGGCTACCATCCATTGTAGTGACAAAAATCTCGACAATAGACTACCTTTCATAATGAAAAGGCTACCATCCATTGGAGTAACAAGAATCTCGACAACATACTACCTTCCATAATGACAAGGCTACAATATATTATAGTAAAAAAAATCTCGACAATCGACTACCTTCCATAACGACAAGGCTACAATCCATTATAGTATCAAAAATCTAGACAACAGACTACCTTCCATAATGACAAAGCTACCATCCATTGTATTTACAAAAATCTCAACAATATACTACCTTCTATAATGACATGGCTACCATCCATTGGAGTAACAAAAATCTCGACAATAGACTACCTTCCATAATGATAAGGCTACAATCTATTATAGTAACAAAAATCTAGACAATGGCCTACCTTTCATAATGACAAGGCTACCATCCATTGGAATAACAAAAATCTCGACAACAAACTACTTTCCATAATGACAAGGCTACCATCCCTTAGAGTAACAAAAATCTCGACAACAGACTACCTTCCATAATGACAAGGCAACCATCCATTGGAGTAACAAAGATATCGACAACATACTACCTTCCATAATGACAAGTATACCATCCATTGGAGTAACAAAAATCATGACAACCGACTACCTTCCATAATGAAAGGCTACCAACCATTGGAGTAACAAAAATCTCGACAACAGACTAGCTTCCATAATGACAAGGCTACCATCCATTGGAATAACAAAAATATCAATAACACACTACCTACCATAATGACAAGGCTACCATCCCTTAAAGTAACAAAAATATAGACAACAAACTATCTTCCATAATGACAAGGCTACCATCCATTGGAGTAACAAAAATATCGACAACATACTACCTTCCATAATGACAAGGATACCATCCGTTGGAGTAACAAAAATCTCGAAGATAGACTACCTTCCATAATGACTAGGCTACCATCTTTTGGAGTAACAAAGATATCGATAACAGAATACCTTCCGTAACGACAAGGCTACAATCCATTGTAGTAACAAAAATATCGACAATAGACTACCTTCCATAATGACAAGGCTACCATCAATTGTAGTGACAAAAATCTAGACAATAGACTACCTTCCATAATGACAAGGCTACCATCAATTGGAGTAACAAGAATGTCGACAACATACTACCTTCCATAATGACAAGGCTACAATCTATTATAGTAACAAAAATCTCAAGAACAGACTACCTTCCATAAAGACAAGGCTACAATCCCTTGTAGTAACAAAAATATAGACAACAGACTACCTTCCATAATGACAAGGATACCATCCATTGTATTTACAAAAATCTCGACAATATACTACCTTCTATAATGACATGGCTACCATCCATTAGAGTAACAAAAATCTCAACAACAGACTACCATCCGTAACGACAAGGCTACAATCCATTGTAGTAACAAAAATCTCGACGACAAACTACCTTCCATAATGACAAGGCTACATCCATTTTAGTAACAAAAATCTTGACAATAGACTACCTTCCATAACGACAAGGCTACAATCCATTGTAGTAACAAAAATCACGACAATAGACTACCTTACATAATGACAAGTCTACCATCCCTTAGAGTAACAAAAATCCCGACAATACACTACCTTCCATAATGAAAAGGCTACCATCCATTGTAGTGACAAAAATCTCGACAATAGACTACCTTTCATAATGACAAGGCTACCATCCATTGGAGTAACAAGAATCTCGACAACATACTACCTTCCATAATGTCAAGGCTACAATATATTATAGTAAAAAAAATCTCGACAATCGACTACCTTCCATAACGACAAGGCTACAATCCATTATAGTAAAAAAAATCTAGACAACAGACTACCTTCCATAATGACAAAGCTACCATCCATTGTATTTACAAAAATCTCGAAAATATACTACCTTCAATAATGACATGGCTACCATCCATTGGAGTAACAAAAATCTCGACAATAGACTACCTTCCATAATGATAAGGCTACAATCTATTATAGTAACAAAAATCTAACAATGGACTACCTTTCATAATGACAAGGCTACCATCCATTGGAATAACAAAAATCTCGACAACAAACTACTTTCCATAATGACAAGGCTACCATCCCTTAGAGTAACAAAAATCTCGACAACAGACTACCTTTCGTAACGACAAGGCTACAATCCATTGTAGTAACAAAAATCTCAACGACAAACTACCTTCCATAATGACAAGGCTACATCCATTTTAGTAACAAAAATCTCGACAATAGACTACCTTCCATAACGACAAGGCTACAATCCATTGTAGTAACAAAAATCTCGACAATAGACTACCTTCCATAATGACAAGGCTACCATCCCTTAGAGTAACAAAAATCCCGACAACAGACTACCTTCCATAATGACAAGGCTACCATCCATTGTAGGGACAAAAATCTCGACAATAGACTACCTTTCATAATGACAAGGCTACCATCCATTGGAGTAACAAGAATCTCGACAACATACTACCTTCCATAATGACAAGGCTACAATATATTATAGTAAAAATAATCTCGACAATCGACTACCTTCCATAACGACAAGGCTACAATCCATTATAGTATCAAAAATCTAGACAACAGACTACCTTCCATAATGACAAAGCTACCATCCATTGTATTTACAAAAATCTCGACAATATACTACCTTCTATAATGACATGGCTACCATCCATTGGAGTAACAAAAATCTCGACAATAGACTACCTTCCATAATGATAAGGCTACAATCTATTATAGTAACAAAAATCTAGACAATGGACTACCTTTCATAATGACAAGGCTACCATCCATTGGAATAACAAAAATCTCGACAACAAACTACTTTCCATATTGACAAGGCTACCATCCCTTAGAGTAACAAAAATCTCGACAACAGACTACCTTCCATAATGACAAGGCAACCATCCATTGGAGTAACAAAGATATCGACAACATACTACCTTCCATAATGACAAGTATACCATCCATTGGAGTAACAAAAATCATGACAACCGACTACCTTCCATAATGAAAGGCTACCATCCATTGGAGTAACAAAAATCTCGACAACAGACTAGCTTCCATAATGACAAGGCTACCATCCATTGGAATAACAAAAATATCAACAACACACTACCTTCCATAATGACAAGGCTACCATCCCTTAAAGTAACAAAAATATAGACAACAAACTATCTTCCATAATGACAAGGCTACCATCCATTGGAGTAACAAAAATATCGACAACATACTACCTTCCATAATGACAAGGATACCATCCGTTGGAGTAACAAAAATCTCGAAGATAGACTACCTTCCATAATGACTAGGCTACCATCTTTTGGAGTAACAAAGATATCGATAACAGAATACCTTCCGTAACGACAAGGCTACAATCCATCATAGTAACAAAAATCTCGACAATAATTTACCTTCCATAATGACAAGGCTACCATCAATTGTAGTGACAAAAATCTAGACAATAAACTACCTTCCATAATGACAAGGCTTCCATCCATTGGAGTAACAAGAATGTCGACAACATACTACCTTCCATAATGACAAGGCTACAATCTTTTATAGTAACAAAAATCTCAACAACAGACTACCTTCCATAAAGACAAGGCTACAATCCATTGTAGTAACAAAAATAGAGACAACAGACTACCTTCCATAATGACAAGGATACCATCCATTGTATTTACAAAAATCTCGACAATATACTACCTTCTATAATGACATGGCTACCATCCATTAGAGTAATAAAAATATCAACAATAGACTACCTTCCGTAACGACAAGGCTACAATCCATTGTAGTAACAAAAATCTCGACGAAAACTACCTTCCATAATGACAAGGCTACATCCATTTTAGTAACAAAAATCCGACAATAGACTACCTTCCATAACGACAAGGCTACAATCCATTGTAGTAACAAAAATCTCGACAATAGACTACCTTACATAATGACAAGGCTAGCATCCCTTAGAGTAACAAAAATCCCGACAACAGACTACCTTCCATAATGACAAGTCTACCATCCATTGTAGTGACAAAAATCTCGACAATAGACTACCTTTCATAATGGCAAGGCTACCATCCATTGAAGTAACAAGAATCTCGACAACATACCACCTTCCATAATGACAAGGCTACAATATATTATAGTAAAAAAAATTTCGACAATCGACTACCTTCCATAACGACAAGGCTACAATCCATTATAGTAACAAAAATCTAGACAACATAATACCTTCCATAATGGCAAAGCTACCATCCATTGTATTTACAAAAATATCGACAATATACTACCTTCTAAAATGACATGGCTACCATCCATTGGAGTAACAAAAATCTCGACAATAGACTACCTTCAATAATGATAAGGCTACAATCTATTATAGTAACAAAAATCTAGACAATGGACTACCTTTCATAATGACAAGGCTACCATCCATTGGAATAACAAAAATCTCGACAACAAACTACTTTCCATAATGACAAGGCTACCATCCCTTAGAGTAACAAAAATCTCGACAACAGACTACCTTCCGTAACGAAAAGGCTACAATCCATTGTAGTAACAAAAATCTCGACGACAAACTACCTTCCATAATGACAAGGCTACATCCATTTTAGTAACAAAAATCTCGACAATAGACTACCTTCCATAACGACAAGGCTACAATCCATTGTAGTAACAAAAATCTCGACAATAGACTACCTTCCATAATGACAAGGCTACCATCCCTTAGAGTAACAAAAATCCCGACAACAGACTACCTTCCATAATGACAAGGCTACCATCAATTGTAGTGACAAAAATCTAGACAATAGACTACCTTCCATAATGACAAGGCTACCATCAATTGGAGTAACAAGAATGTCGACAACATACTACCTTCCATAATGACAAGGCTACAATCTATTATAGTAACAAAAATCTCAAGAACAGACTACCTTCCATAAAGACAAGGCTACAATCCCTTGTAGTAACAAAAATATAGACAACAGACTACCTTCCATAATGACAAGGATACCATCCATTGTATTTACAAAAATCTCGACAATATACTACCTTCTATAATGACATGGCTACCATCCATTAGAGTAACAAAAATCTCAACAACAGACTACCATCCGTAACGACAAGGCTACAATCCATTGTAGTAACAAAAATCTCGACGACAAACTACCTTCCATAATGACAAGGCTACATCCATTTTAGTAACAAAAATCTTGACAATAGACTACCTTCCATAACGACAAGGCTACAATCCATTGTAGTAACAAAAATCACGACAATAGACTACCTTACATAATGACAAGTCTACCATCCCTTAGAGTAACAAAAATCCCGACAATAGACTACCTTCCATAATGAAAAGGCTACCATCCATTGTAGTGACAAAAATCTCGACAATAGACTACCTTTCATAATGACAAGGCTACCATCCATTGGAGTAACAAGAATCTCGACAACATACTACCTTCCATAATGTCAAGGCTACAATATATTATAGTAAAAAAAATCTCGACAATCGACTACCTTCCATAACGACAAGGCTACAATCCATTATAGTAAAAAAAATCTAGACAACAGACTACCTTCCATAATGACAAAGCTACCATCCATTGTATTTACAAAAATCTCGAAAATATACTACCTTCAATAATGACATGGCTACCATCCATTGGAGTAACAAAAATCTCGACAATAGACTACCTTCCATAATGATAAGGCTACAATCTATTATAGTAACAAAAATCTAACAATGGACTACCTTTCATAATGACAAGGCTACCATCCATTGGAATAACAAAAATCTCGACAACAAACTACTTTCCATAATGACAAGGCTACCATCCCTTAGAGTAACAAAAATCTCGACAACAGACTACCTTTCGTAACGACAAGGCTACAATCCATTGTAGTAACAAAAATCTCAACGACAAACTACCTTCCATAATGACAAGGCTACATCCATTTTAGTAACAAAAATCTCGACAATAGACTACCTTCCATAACGACAAGGCTACAATCCATTGTAGTAACAAAAATCTCGACAATAGACTACCTTCCATAATGACAAGGCTACCATCCCTTAGAGTAACAAAAATCCCGACAACAGACTACCTTCCATAATGACAAGGCTACCATCCATTGTAGTGACAAAAATCTCGACAATAGACTACCTTTCATAATGACAAGGCTACCATCCATTGGAGTAACAAGAATCTCGACAACATACTACCTTCCATAATGACAAGGCTACAATATATTATAGTAAAAAAAATCTCGACAATCGACTACCTTCCATAACGACAAGGCTACAATCCATTATAGTATCAAAAATCTAGACAACAGACTACCTTCCATAATGACAAAGCTACCATCCATTGTATTTACAAAAATCTCGACAATATACTACCTTCTATAATGACATGGCTACCATCCATTGGAGTAACAAAAATCTCGACAATAGACTACCTTCCATAATGATAAGGCTACAATCTATTATAGTAACAAAAATCTAGACAATGGACTACCTTTCATAATGACAAGGCTACCATCCATTGGAATAACAAAAATCTCGACAACAAACTACTTTCCATATTGACAAGGCTACCATCCCTTAGAGTAACAAAAATCTCGACAACAGACTACCTTCCATAATGACAAGGCAACCATCCATTGGAGTAACAAAGATATCGACAACATACTACCTTCCATAATGACAAGTATACCATCCATTGGAGTAACAAAAATCATGACAACCGACTACCTTCCATAATGAAAGGCTACCATCCATTGGAGTAACAAAAATCTCGACAACAGACTAGCTTCCATAATGACAAGGCTACCATCCATTGGAATAACAAAAATATCAACAACACACTACCTTCCATAATGACAAGGCTACCATCCCTTAAAGTAACAAAAATATAGACAACAAACTATCTTCCATAATGACAAGGCTACCATCCATTGGAGTAACAAAAATATCGACAACATACTACCTTCCATAATGACAAGGATACCATCCGTTGGAGTAACAAAAATCTCGAAGATAGACTACCTTCCATAATGACTAGGCTACCATCTTTTGGAGTAACAAAGATATCGATAACAGAATACCTTCCGTAACGACAAGGCTACAATCCATCATAGTAACAAAAATCTCGACAATAATTTACCTTCCATAATGACAAGGCTACCATCAATTGTAGTGACAAAAATCTAGACAATAAACTACCTTCCATAATGACAAGGCTTCCATCCATTGGAGTAACAAGAATGTCGACAACATACTACCTTCCATAATGACAAGGCTACAATCTTTTATAGTAACAAAAATCTCAACAACAGACTACCTTCCATAAAGACAAGGCTACAATCCATTGTAGTAACAAAAATAGAGACAACAGACTACCTTCCATAATGACAAGGATACCATCCATTGTATTTACAAAAATCTCGACAATATACTACCTTCTATAATGACATGGCTACCATCCATTAGAGTAATAAAAATATCAACAATAGACTACCTTCCGTAACGACAAGGCTACAATCCATTGTAGTAACAAAAATCTCGACGAAAACTACCTTCCATAATGACAAGGCTACATCCATTTTAGTAACAAAAATCCGACAATAGACTACCTTCCATAACGACAAGGCTACAATCCATTGTAGTAACAAAAATCTCGACAATAGACTACCTTACATAATGACAAGGCTAGCATCCCTTAGAGTAACAAAAATCCCGACAACAGACTACCTTCCATAATGACAAGTCTACCATCCATTGTAGTGACAAAAATCTCGACAATAGACTACCTTTCATAATGGCAAGGCTACCATCCATTGAAGTAACAAGAATCTCGACAACATACCACCTTCCATAATGACAAGGCTACAATATATTATAGTAAAAAAAATTTCGACAATCGACTACCTTCCATAACGACAAGGCTACAATCCATTATAGTAACAAAAATCTAGACAACATAATACCTTCCATAATGGCAAAGCTACCATCCATTGTATTTACAAAAATATCGACAATATACTACCTTCTAAAATGACATGGCTACCATCCATTGGAGTAACAAAAATCTCGACAATAGACTACCTTCAATAATGATAAGGCTACAATCTATTATAGTAACAAAAATCTAGACAATGGACTACCTTTCATAATGACAAGGCTACCATCCATTGGAATAACAAAAATCTCGACAACAAACTACTTTCCATAATGACAAGGCTACCATCCCTTAGAGTAACAAAAATCTCGACAACAGACTACCTTCCGTAACGACAAGGCTACAATCCATTGTAGTAACAAAAATCTCGACGACAAACTACCTTCCATAATGACAAGGCTACATCCATTTTAGTAACAAAAATCTCGACAATAGACTACCTTCCATAACGACAAGGCTACAATCCATTGTAGTAACAAAAATCTCGACAATAGACTACCTTCCATAATGACAAGGCTACCATCCCTTAGAGTAACAAAAATCCCGACAACAGACTACCTTCCATAATGACAAGGCTACCATCAATTGTAGTGACAAAAATCTAGACAATAGACTACCTTCCATAATGACAAGGCTACCATCAATTGGAGTAACAAGAATCTCGACAACATACTACCTTCCATAATGACAAGGCTACAATCATTTATAGTAACAAAAATCTCAAGAACAGACTACCTTCCATAAAGACAAGGCTACAATCCCTTGTAGTAACAAAAATATAGACAACAGACTACCTTCCATAATGACAAGGATACCATCCATTGTATTTACAAAAATCTCGACAATATACTACCTTCTATAATGACATGGCTACCATCCATTAGAGTAACAAAAATCTCAACAACAGACTACCATCCGTAACGACAAGGCTACAATCCATTGTAGTAACAAAAATCTCGACGACAAACTACCTTCCATAATGACAAGGCTACATCCATTTTAGTAACAAAAATCTTGACAATAGACTACCTTCCATAACGACAAGGCTACAATCCATTGTAGTAACAAAAATCACGACAATAGACTACCTTACATAATGACAAGTCTACCATCCCTTAGAGTAACAAAAATCCCGACAATAGACTACCTTCCATAATGAAAAGGCTACCATCCATTGTAGTGACAAAAATCTCGACAATAGACTACCTTTCATAATGACAAGGCTACCATCCATTGGAGTAACAAGAATCTCGACAACATACTACCTTCCATAATGTCAAGGCTACAATATATTATAGTAAAAAAAATCTCGACAATCGACTACCTTCCATAACGACAAGGCTACAATCCATTATAGTAAAAAAAATCTAGACAACAGACTACCTTCCATAATGACAAAGCTACCATCCATTGTATTTACAAAAATCTCGAAAATATACTACCTTCAATAATGACATGGCTACCATCCATTGGAGTAACAAAAATCTCGACAATAGACTACCTTCCATAATGATAAGGCTACAATCTATTATAGTAACAAAAATCTAACAATGGACTACCTTTCATAATGACAAGGCTACCATCCATTGGAATAACAAAAATCTCGACAACAAACTACTTTCCATAATGACAAGGCTACCATCCCTTAGAGTAACAAAAATCTCGACAACAGACTACCTTTCGTAACGACAAGGCTACAATCCATTGTAGTAACAAAAATCTCAACGACAAACTACCTTCCATAATGACAAGGCTACATCCATTTTAGTAACAAAAATCTCGACAATAGACTACCTTCCATAACGACAAGGCTACAATCCATTGTAGTAACAAAAATCTCGACAATAGACTACCTTCCATAATGACAAGGCTACCATCCCTTAGAGTAACAAAAATCCCGACAACAGACTACCTTCCATAATGACAAGGCTACCATCCATTGTAGTGACAAAAATCTCGACAATAGACTACCTTTCATAATGACAAGGCTACCATCCATTGGAGTAACAAGAATCTCGACAACATACTACCTTCCATAATGACAAGGCTACAATATATTATAGTAAAAAAAATCTCGACAATCGACTACCTTCCATAACGACAAGGCTACAATCCATTATAGTATCAAAAATCTAGACAACAGACTACCTTCCATAATGACAAAGCTACCATCCATTGTATTTACAAAAATCTCGACAATATACTACCTTCTATAATGACATGGCTACCATCCATTGGAGTAACAAAAATCTCGACAATAGACTACCTTCCATAATGATAAGGCTACAATCTATTATAGTAACAAAAATCTAGACAATGGACTACCTTTCATAATGACAAGGCTACCATCCATTGGAATAACAAAAATCTCGACAACAAACTACTTTCCATATTGACAAGGCTACCATCCCTTAGAGTAACAAAAATCTCGACAACAGACTACCTTCCATAATGACAAGGCAACCATCCATTGGAGTAACAAAGATATCGACAACATACTACCTTCCATAATGACAAGTATACCATCCATTGGAGTAACAAAAATCATGACAACCGACTACCTTCCATAATGAAAGGCTACCATCCATTGGAGTAACAAAAATCTCGACAACAGACTAGCTTCCATAATGACAAGGCTACCATCCATTGGAATAACAAAAATATCAACAACACACTACCTTCCATAATGACAAGGCTACCATCCCTTAAAGTAACAAAAATATAGACAACAAACTATCTTCCATAATGACAAGGCTACCATCCATTGGAGTAACAAAAATATCGACAACATACTACCTTCCATAATGACAAGGATACCATCCGTTGGAGTAACAAAAATCTCGAAGATAGACTACCTTCCATAATGACTAGGCTACCATCTTTTGGAGTAACAAAGATATCGATAACAGAATACCTTCCGTAACGACAAGGCTACAATCCATCATAGTAACAAAAATCTCGACAATAATTTACCTTCCATAATGACAAGGCTACCATCAATTGTAGTGACAAAAATCTAGACAATAAACTACCTTCCATAATGACAAGGCTTCCATCCATTGGAGTAACAAGAATGTCGACAACATACTACCTTCCATAATGACAAGGCTACAATCTTTTATAGTAACAAAAATCTCAACAACAGACTACCTTCCATAAAGACAAGGCTACAATCCATTGTAGTAACAAAAATAGAGACAACAGACTACCTTCCATAATGACAAGGATACCATCCATTGTATTTACAAAAATCTCGACAATATACTACCTTCTATAATGACATGGCTACCATCCATTAGAGTAATAAAAATATCAACAATAGACTACCTTCCGTAACGACTAGGCTACAATCCATTGTAGTAACAAAAATCTCGACGAAAACTACCTTCCATAATGACAAGGCTACATCCATTTTAGTAACAAAAATCCGACAATAGACTACCTTCCATAACGACAAGGCTACAATCCATTGTAGTAACAAAAATCTCGACAATAGACTACCTTACATAATGACAAGGCTAGCATCCCTTAGAGTAACAAAAATCCCGACAACAGACTACCTTCCATAATGACAAGTCTACCATCCATTGTAGTGACAAAAATCTCGACAATAGACTACCTTTCATAATGGCAAGGCTACCATCCATTGAAGTAACAAGAATCTCGACAACATACCACCTTCCATAATGACAAGGCTACAATATATTATAGTAAAAAAAATTTCGACAATCGACTACCTTCCATAACGACAAGGCTACAATCCATTATAGTAACAAAAATCTAGACAACATAATACCTTCCATAATGGCAAAGCTACCATCCATTGTATTTACAAAAATATCGACAATATACTACCTTCTAAAATGACATGGCTACCATCCATTGGAGTAACAAAAATCTCGACAATAGACTACCTTCAATAATGATAAGGCTACAATCTATTATAGTAACAAAAATCTAGACAATGGACTACCTTTCATAATGACAAGGCTACCATCCATTGGAATAACAAAAATCTCGACAACAAACTACTTTCCATAATGACAAGGCTACCATCCCTTAGAGTAACAAAAATCTCGACAACAGACTACCTTCCGTAACGACAAGGCTACAATCCATTGTAGTAACAAAAATCTCGACGACAAACTACCTTCCATAATGACAAGGCTACATCCATTTTAGTAACAAAAATCTCGACAATAGACTACCTTCCATAACGACAAGGCTACAATCCATTGTAGTAACAAAAATCTCGACAATAGACTACCTTCCATAATGACAAGGCTACCATCCCTTAGAGTAACAAAAATCCCGACAACAGACTACCTTCCATAATGACAAGGCTACCATCCATTGTAGTGACAAAAATCTCGACAATAGACTACCTTTCATAATGACAAGGCTACCATCCATTGGAGTAACAAGAATCTCGACAACATACTACCTTCCATAATGACAAGGCTACAATATATTATAGTAAAAAAAATCTCGACAATCGACTACCTTCCATAACGACAAGGCTACAATCCATTATAGTATCAAAAATCTAGACAACAGACTACCTTCCATAATGACAAAGCTACCATCCATTGTATTTACAAAAATCTTGACAATATACTACCTTCTATAATGACATGGCTACCATCCATTGGAGTAACAAAAATCTCGACAATAGACTACCTTCCATAATGATAAGGCTACAATCTATTATAGTAACAAAAATCTAGACAATGGACTACCTTTCATAATGACAAGGCTACCATCCATTGGAATAACAAAAATCTCGACAACAAACTACTTTCCATAATGACAAGGCTACCATCCCTTAGAGTAACAAAAATCTCGACAACAGACTACCTTCCATAATGACAAGGCAACCATCCATTAGAGTAACAAAGATATCGACAACATACTACCTTCCATAATGACAAGTATACCATCCATTGGAGTAACAAAAATCATGACAACCGACTACCTTCCATAATGAAAGGCTACCATCCATTGGAGTAACAAAAATCTCGACAACAGACTAGCTTCCATAATGACAAGGCTACCATCCATTGAAATAACAAAAATATCAACAACACACTACCTTCCATAATGACAAGGCTACCATCCCTTAAAGTAACAAAAATATAGACAACAAACTATCTTCCATAATGACAAGGCTACCATCCATTGGAGTAACAAAAATATCGACAACATACTACCTTCCATAATGACAAGGATACCATCCGTTGGAGTAACAAAAATCTCGAAGATACACTACCTTCCATAATGACTAGGCTACCATCTTTTGGAGTAACAAAGATATCGATAACAGAATACCTTCCGTAACGACAAGGCTACAATCCATCGTAGTAACAAAAATCTCGACAATAATTTACCTTCCATAATGACAAGGCTACCATCAATTGTAGTGACAAAAATCTAGACAATAGACTACCTTCCATAATGACAAGGCTTCCATCCATTGGAGTAACAAGAATGTCGACAACATACTACCTTCCATAATGACAAGGCTACAATCTTTTATAGTAACAAAAATCTCAACAACAGAATACCTTCCATAAAGACAAGGCTACAATCCATTGTAGTAACAAAAATATAGACAACAGACTACCTTCCATAATGACAAGGATACCATCCATTGTATTTACAAAAATCTCGACAATATACTACCTTCTATAATGACATGGCTACCATCCATTAGAGTAACAAAAATATCAACAATAGACTACCTTCCGTAACGACAAGGCTACAATCCATTGTAGTAACAAAAATCTCGACGACAAACTACCTTCCATAATGACAAGGATATATCCATTTTAGTAACAAAAATCCGACAATAGACTACCTTCCATAACGACAAGGCTACAATCCATTGTAGTAACAAAAATCTCGACAATAGACTACCTTACATAATGACAAGGTTAGCATCCCTTAGAGTAACAAAAATCCCGACAACAGACTACCTTCCATAATGACAAGGCTACCATCCATTGTAGTGACAAAAATCTCGACAATAGACTACCTTTCATAATGACAAGGCTACCATCCATTGAAGTAACAAGAATCTCGACAACATACCACCTTCCATAATGACAAGGCTACAATATATTATAGTAAAAAAAATTTCGACAATCGACTACCTTCCATAACGACAAGGCTACAATCCATTATAGTAACAAAAATCTAGACAACATAATACCTTCCATAATGGCAAAGCTACCAACCATTGTATTTACAAAAATCTCGACAATATACTACCTTCTATAATGACATGGCTACCATCCATTGGAGTAACAAAAATCTCGACAATAGACTACCTTCAATAATGATAAGGCTACAATCTATTATAGTAACAAAAATCTAGACAATGGACTACCTTTCATAATGACAAGGCTACCATCCATTGGAATAACAAAAATCTCGACAACAAACTACTTTCCATAATGACAAGGCTACCATCCCTTAGAGTAACAAAAATCTCGACAACAGACTACCTTCCATAATGACAAGGCAACCATCCATTAGAGTAACAAAGATATCGACAACATACTACCTTCCATAATGACAAGTATACCATCCATTGGAGTAACAAAAATCATGACAACCGACTACCTTCCATAATGAAAGGCTACCATCCATTGGAGTAACAAAAATCTCGACAACAGACTAGCTTCCATAATGACAAGGCTACCATCCATTGGAATAACAAAAATATCAACAACACACTACCTTCCATAATGACAAGGCTACCATCCTTTACAGTAACAAAAATATAGACAACAAACTATCTTCCATAATGACAAGGCTACCATCCATTGGACTAACAAAGATATCGACAACATACTACCTTCCATAATGAAAAGGATACCATCCGTTGGAGTAACAAAAATCTCGAAGATAGACTACCATCCATAATGACTAGGCTACCATCCTTTCGAGTAACAAAAGATATCGATAACTGAATACCTTCCGTAACGACAAGGCTACAATCCATTGTAGTAACAAAAATCTCGATAATAGACTACCTTCCATAATGACAAGGCTACCATCAATTGTAGTGACAAAAATCTGGACAATAGACTACCTTCCATAATGAGAAGGCTACCATCCATTGGAGTAACAAGAATGTCGATAACATACTACCTTCCATAATGACAAGGCTACAATCTATTATAGTAACAAAAATCTCAACAACAGGCTACCTTCCATAACGACAAGGCTACAATCCATTGTAGTAACAAAAATCTAGACAACAGACTACCCTCCATAATGACAAGGATACCATCCATTGTATTTACAAAAATCTCGACCAAATACTACCTTCTATAATGACATGGCTACCATCCATTAGAGTAACAAAAATCTCAACAACAAACTACCTTCCATAATAACAAGGCTACAATCTAATGTAGTAACAAAAATCTCGACAATAGACTACCTTTCATAACAAAAATCTCGACAAAAAACTACTTTCCATAATGCCAAGGCTACCATCCATTGGAGTAAGAAAGATATCGACAACATACTACCTTTCATAACGAAAAGGATACCATCCATTGGAGTAACAAAAATCTCGACAACATACTACCTTCCATAATGACAAGGCTACCATCCATTGGAGTAACAATGATATCGACAACATACTACCTTCCATAATTACAAGGATAACATCCATTGGAGTAAAAAAAATCATGACAAAAGACTACCTTCCATAATGACAAGGCTACCATCCATTGGAATAACAAAAATATCGACAACACACTAACTTCCTTAATGACAAGGCTACCATCCAATGGAGTAACAAAAACCTCGACAACAGACTACCTTCCATAATGACTAGGCCACCATCCATTGGAGTAACAAAGATATCATCAACAAACTACCTTCCATAACGACAAGGCTACAATTCATTATAGTAACAAAAATATCGACAACATACTACCTTCCATAATGACAAGGCTACCATGCATTGTAGTAAACAAAAACCTCGTCAATAGACTACCTTCCAAAATGACAAGGCTACCATCCATTAGAGTAAAAAAAATCTCGACAACATACTACTTTCCATAATGACAAGGCTACCATCCATTGGAATAAAAAAAATATCGACAACAAACTAACTTCCATAATGACAAGGCTACCATCCCTTAGAGTTACAAAAATCTCGACAACAGACTACCTTCCATAATGACTAGGCTACCATCAATTGGAGTAACAAAGATATCGACAATAGACTACCTTCCATAACGACAAGGCTACAATCCATTGTAGTAAGAAAAATCTCGACAACAGACTACCTTCCATAATGACAACGCTACATCCATTGTAGTAACAAAAATATCGACAATAGACTACCTTCCATAATGACAAGGCTACCATCCATTAGAATAACAAAAATATCGACAACACACTACCTTCCACAATGACACGGATATCATACCTTAGAGTAACAAAAATCCAGACAACATACTACCTTCCATAATGACGAGGCTACCATCCATTGGAGTAACAAAGATATCGACAACATACTACCTTCCATAATGACAAGGATACCATCCATTGGAGTAACAAAAATCTCGACAATAGACTGCCTTCCATAATGACAAGGCTACCATCCCTTAGAGTAAAAAAATCCCGACAACAGACTACCTTCCATAATGACAAGGCTACCATCCATTGTAGTGACAAAAATCTCGACAATAGACTACCTTTCATAATGACAATGCTACCATCCATTGGAGTAAAAAAAATCTCGACAATAGACTACCTTCCATAATGACAAGGCTACCATCAATTGTAGTGACAAAAATCTAGACAATAGACTACCTTCCAAAAATCTAGACAAGGCTACCATCCATTGGAGTAACAAGAATGTCGACAACATACTACCTTCCATAATGACAAGGCTACAATCTATTATAGTAACAAAAATCTCAACAACAGACTACCTTCCATAACGACAAGGCTACAATCCATTGTAGTAACAAAAATCTAGACAACAGACTACCGTCCATAATGACAAGGATACCATCCATTGTATTTACAAAAATCTCGACAATATACTACCTTCCATAATGACAAGGCTACAATCTATTGTAGTAACAAAAATCTCGACAATAGACTACCTTTCATAATCACAAGGCTACCATCCATTGGAATAACAAAAATCTCGACAACAAACTACTTTCCATAATGCCAATGCTACCATCCATTGGAGTAAGAAAGATATCGACAACATACTACCTTTCATAACGAAAAGGATATAATCCATTGTAGTAACAAAAACCTTGACAATAGACTACCTTCCAAAATGACAAGGCTACCATCCATTGGAGTAACAAAAAACTCGACAACATACTAACTTCCATAATGTCAAGGCTATCATCCCTTAGAGAAACAAAAATCTCGACAACAGACTACCTTCCATAATGACTAGGCTACCATCCATTGGAGTAACAAAGATATCGACAACATACTACCTTCTATAATGAAGAGGATACCATCCATTGGAGTAACAAAAATCATGACAACAGACTACCTTCCATAATGACAAGGCTACCATCCATTGGAATAACAAAAATATCGACAACACACTACCTTCCTTAATGACAAGGCTACCATCCAATGGAGTAACAAAAACCTCGACAATAGACTACCTTCCATAATGACTAGGCTATCATCCATTGGAGTAACAAAGATATCAACAACAGACTACCTTCCATAACGACAAGGCTACAATCCAATGTAGTAACAAAAATATCGATAACAGACTACCTTCCATAATGACAAGGCTACCATCCATTGTAGTAAACAAAAACCTCGTCAATAGACTACCTTCCAAAATGACAAGGCTACCATCCATTGGAGTAAAACAAATCTCGACAACATACTACTTTCCATAATGACAAGGCTACCATCCATTGGAATAACAAAAATATCGACAACACACTAACTTCCATTATCACAAGGCTACCATCCCTTAGAGTTACAAAAATCTCGACAACAGACTACCTTCCATAATGACTAGGCTACCATCCATTGGAGTAACAAAGATATCGACAACATACAACCTTCCATAATGATAAGGATACCATCCATTGGAGTAACAAAAATCTCGACGACATACTACCTTCCATAATGACTAGGATACCATCCTTTGGAGTAGCAAAGATATCGATAACAAACTACCTTCCATAACGACAAGGCTACAATCCATTGTAGTAACAAAAATATCGACAACAGACTACCTTCCATAATGACAAGGCTACAATCCATTGTAGTAACAAAAATCTCGACAAAAGACTACCTTCCATAATGACAAGGCTACATCCATTGTAGTAACAAAAATTTCGACAATAGACTACCTTCCATAATGACAAGGCTACCATCCATTAGAATAACAAAAATATCGACAACTCACTACCTTCCATAATGACAAGGCTACCATCCCTTAGAGTAACAAAAATCCCGACAACAAACTACCTTCCATAATGACAAGGCTACCATCCATTGGAGTAACAAAGATATCGACAACATACAACCTTCCATAATGATAAGGATACCATCCATTGGAGTAACAAAAATCTCGACGACATACTACCTTCCATAATGACTAGGATACCATCCTTTGGAGTAAGAAAGATATCGATAACAAACTACCTTCCATAACGACAAGGCTACAATCCATTGTAGTAACAAAAATCTCGACAATGGACTACCTTCCATAATAACAAGGCTACCATCCCTTAGAGTAAAAAAAATCCCGACAATAGACTACCTTCCATAATGACAAGGCTACCATCCATTGTAGTGACAAAAATCTCTACAATAGACTACCTTTCACAATGACAATGCTACCATCCAATGGAGTAACAAGAATCTCGACAACATACTACCTTCCATAATGAAAAGGGTACAATCTATTATAGTAAAAAAAATCTCGACAACCGACTACCTTCCATAACGACAAGGCTACAATCCATTGTAGTAACAAAAATCTAGACAACAGACTACCTTCCATAATGACAAAGCTACCATCCATTGTATTTACAAAAATCTCGATAATATACTACCTTCTATAATGACATGGCTACCATCCATTGGAGTAACAAAAATATAGACAACAAACTATCTTCCATAATGACAAGGCTACCATCCATTGGAGTAACAAAGATATTGACAACATACTACCTTCCATAATGACAAGGATACCATCCATTGGAGTAACAAAAATCTCGACGTTAGACTACCTTCCATAATGACTACGCTACAATCCTTTGGAGTAACTAAGATATCGATAACAGACTACCTTCCGTAACGACAAGGCTACAATCCATTGTAGTAACAAAAATCTCGACAATAGACTACCTTCCATAATGACAAGGCTACCATCAATTGTAGTGACAAAAATCTAGACAATAGACTACGTTCCATAATGACAAGGCTACCATCCATTGGAGTAACAAGAATCTCGACAACATACTACCTTCCATAATGACAAGGCTACAATCTATTATAGTAACAAAAATCTCAACAACAGACTACCTTCCATAACGAAAAGGCTACAATCCATTGTAGTAACAAAAATCTAGAAAATAGACTACCTTCCATAATGATAAGGATACCATCCATTTTATTTAAAAAAATCTCGACAATATACTACCTTCTATAATGACATGGATACCATCCCTTAGAGTAACAAAAATCTCGACAACAGACTACCTTCCATAATGACAAGGCTACAATCTATTGTAGCAACAAAATTCTCGACAATAGACTACCTTTCATAATGACAAGGCTACCATCCATTGGAATAACAAAAATCTCGACAACAAACTACTTTACATAATGCCAAGGCTACCATCAATTGGAGTAAGAAAGATATCGACAACATACTACCTTTCATAACGAAAAGGATACAATCCATTGTAGTAACAAAAATCAAGACAACAGACTACCTTCCATAACCACAAAGCTATAATCCATTGTAGTAACAAAAATCTAAACAACAGACTACCTTCCATAATGACAAGGCTACCATCCATTGTATTTTAAAAAATCTCGACAATATACTACCTTCTATAATGACATGGCTACTATCCATTAGAGTAACAAAAATCTCGACAATAGACTAACTTCCATAATGACAAGGCTACAATCTATTGTAGTAACAAATATCTCGAGAACAGACTACCTTCCTTAATGACTAGGCTACCATCCATTGGAGTAGGAAAGATATCGACAACATACTACCTTTCATAACGACAAGGATACAATCCATTGTAGTAACAAAAATCTCGACAACAGACTACCTTCCATAATGACAAGGCTACCATCCATTGGAATAACAAAAATCTCGACAATAAACTAACTTCCATAATGACAAGGCTACCATCCCTTAGAGTAACAAAAATCTCCACAACAGACTACCTTCCTTAATGACAAGGCTACCATCCATAGGAGTAACAAAGATATCGACAACAGTCTACGTTCCATAATGACAAGGATACCATCCATTGGAGTAACAAAAATCTCGACGACAGACTACCTTCAATGATGACTCGGCTACCATCCTTTGGAGTAACAAAGATATCAATAACTGACTACCTTCCATAACGACAAGGCTACAATCCATTGTAGTAAAAAAAATCTCGACAAAAGACTACCTTCCGTAATTACAAGGCTACCATCCATTATAGTGACAAAAATCAAGACAATAGACTACCTTCCATAATGACAAGGCTACCATCCATTGGAGTAACAAGAATCTCGACAACATACTACCTTCCATCATGACAAGGCTACAATCTATTTTAGTAATAAAAATCTCGACAACAGACTACCTTCCACAACGACAAGGCTACAATCCATTGTAGTAAAAAAAATCTAGACAACAGAGTACCTTCCATAATGACAAGGCTACCATCCATTGTATTTACAAAAATCTCGACAATACACTACCTTCTATAATGACATGGCTACCATCCATTGGAGTAACAAAAATCTCGACAACAGACTACCTTCCATAATGACAAGGCTACCATCCAATGTAGTCAAAAAAATCTCAACAACAGACTACCTTCCATAATGACAAGGCTACCATCCCTTAGAGTAACAAAAATCCTGACAACAGACTACCTTCCATACTGACAAGGCTACCATCCATTGGAGTAACAAAGATATCGACAACATACAACCTTCCATAATGACAAGGATACCATCCATTGGAATAACAAAAATATCGACAACACACTACCTTCCATAATGACTAGGCTACCATCCATTGGAGTAAGAAAGATATCGACAACGTACTACCTTTCATAACGACAAGGATACAATCCATTGTAGTAACAAAAATCTCGACAAAAGACTACCTTCCATAATGACAAGGCTACCATCCATTGGAATAACAAAAATATCGACAATAATCTACCTTCTACAATGACAAGGCTACCATCCCTTAGAGTAACAAAAATATAGACAACAGACTACCTTCCATAATGACAAGGCTACCATCCATTGGAATAACAAAAATCACAACAACAGACTACCTTCCATAATGACAAGGCTACCATCCATTGGAGTAAGAAAGATATCGACAACATACTACCTTTCATAAAGACAAGGATACAATCCATTGTAGTAACAAAAATCTCGACAAAAGACTACCTTCCATAATGACAAGGCTACCATCCATTGGAGTACCAAAGATATCGACAACAGACTACCTTCCATAATGACAAGGACACCATCGGTTGGAGTAACAATAATCTCGACGACAGACTACCTTTCATAGTGACTAGGCTACCATCCTCTGGAGTAACAAAGAAATCGATAACTGACTACCTTTCGTAACGACAAGGCTATAATCCCTTAAAGTAGTAAAAATCTCGACAATAGACTACCTTCCATAATGATTAGGCTACCATCCATTGGAGTAACAAAGATAACGACAACAGACTACCTTCCAAAATGACAAGGCTACAATCCATTGTAGTAACAAAAATCTCGACAATAGACTACCTTCCATAATGACAAGGCTACCATCCATTGGAGTAACAAAGATATCGACAACATACTACCTTCCATAATGACAAGGATACCATCCATTGGAGTAACAAAAATCTTGACAACACACTACCTTACATAATGACTAGGCTACCATCCTCTGGAATAACAAAGATATCGATAACTGACTACCTTCTGTAACGACAAGGCTACAATCCCTGAGAGTAATAAAAGTCTCGACAATAGACTACCTTACATAATTACTAGGCTACCATCCATTGGAGTAACAAAGATAACGAGAACAGACTACCTTCCATAACGACAAGACCACAATCCATTGTAGTAACAAAAATCTCGACAACAGACTACCTTCCATAATGACAAGGCTGCCATCCAATGTAGTAACAAAAATCTCGACAACAGACTACCTTCTATAATGACAAGGCTACCATCCCTTAGAGTAAAAAAATCCCGACAACAGACTACCTTCCATAATGAAAAGGCTACCATCCATTGTAGTGACAAAAATCTCGACAATAGACTACCTTCCATAATGACAAGGCTACCATCAATTGTAGTGACAAAAATCTAGACAATAGACTACCTTCCATAATGACAAGGCTACCATCCATTGGAGTAACAAGAATGTCGACAACATACTACATTCCATAATGACAAAGCTACAATCTATTATAGTAACAAATATCTCAACAACAGACTACCTTCCATAACGACAAGGCTACAATCCATTGTAGTAACAAAAATCTAGACAACAGACTACCTTCCATAATGACAAGGATACCATCCATTGTATTTACAAAAATCTCGACAATATACTACCATCTATAATGACATGGCTACCATCCATTAGAGTAACAAAAATCTCAACAATAGACTACCTTCCATAATGACAAGGCTACAATCTATTGTAGTAACAAAAATCTCGACAATAGACTACCTTTCATAATGACAAGGCTACCATCCATTGGAATAACAAAAATCTCAACAACAAACTACTTTCCATAATGCCAATGCTACCATCCATTGGAGTAAGAAAGATATCGACAACATACTACCTTTCATAACGAAAAGGATATAATCCATTGTAGTAACAAAAACCTTGACAATAGACTACCTTCCAAAATGACAAGGCTACCATTCATTGGAGTAACAAAAATATCGACAACATACTACCTTCCATAATGACAAGGCTACCATCCATTGGAATAACAAAAATATCGACAACATACTAACTTCCATAATGACAAGGCTATCATCCCTTAGAGTAACAAAAATCTCGACAACAGACTACCTTCCATAATGACAAGGCTACCATCCATTGGAAAAACAAGGATATCGACAACATACTACCTTCTGTAATGATAAGGATACCATCCATTGGAGTAACAAAAATCATGACAACAGACTACCTTCCATAATGACAAGGCTACCATCCATTAGAATAACAAAAATATTGACAACACACTACCTTCCTTAATGACAAGGCTACCATCAAATGGAGTAACAAAAAACTCAACAATAGACTACCTTCCACAATGACTAGGCTATCATCCATTGGAGTAACAAAGATATCAACAACAGACTACCTTCCATAACGACAAGGCTACAATCCATTGTAGTAACAAAAATATCGACAACAGACTACCTTCCATAATGACAAGGCTACCATCCATTGTAGTAAACAAAAACCTCGTCAATAGACTAGCTTCCAAAATGAGAAGGCTACCATCCATTGGAGTAAAACAAATCTCGACAACATACTACTTTCCATAATGACAAGGCTACCATCCATTGGATTAACAAAAATATCGACAACACACTAACTTCCATAATCACAAGGCTACCATCCCTTAGAGTTACAAAAATCTCGACAACAGACTACCTTCCATAATGACTAGGCTACCATCCATTGGAGTAACAAAGATATCGACAACAGACTACCTTCCATAACGACAAGTCTATAATCCATTGTAGTAACAAAAATCTCGACAAAAGACTACCTTCCATAATGACAAGGCTACATCCATTGTAGTAACAAAAATATCGACAATAGACTACCTTCCATAATGACAAGGCTACCATCCATTAGAATAACAAAAATATCGACAACACACTACCTTCCATAATGACAAGGCTACCATCCATTGGAGTAACAAAGATATCGATAACATACAACCTTCCATAATGACAAGGATACCATCCATTGGAGTAACAAAAATCTCGACGACATACTACCTTCCATAATGACTAGGATACCATCCTTTGGAGTAACAAAGATATCGATAACAGACTACCTTCCTTAACGACAAGGCTACAATCCATTGTAGTAACAAAAATCTCGACAATGGACTACCTTCCATAATGACAAGGCTACCATCCCTTAGAATAACAAAAATCCCGACAACAGACTACCGACCATAATGACAAGGCTACCATCCATTGGAGTAACATAGATATCGACAACATACAACCTTCTATAATGACAAGGATACCATCCATTGGAGTAACAAAAATCTCGACGACATACTACCTTCCATAATGAGTAGGATACCATCCTTTGGAGTAACAAAGATATCGATAACATACTACCTTCCATAACGACAAGGCTATAATCCATTGTAGTAACAAAAGTCTCAACAATGGACTACCTTCCATAATGACAACGCTACCATCCCTTAGAGTAAAAAAAATCCCGACAACAGACTACCTTCCATAATGACAAGGCTACCATCCATTGTAGTGACAAAAATCTCTACAATAGACTACCTTTCATAATGACAATGCTACCATCCATTGGAGTAACAAGAATCTCGACAACATACTACCTTCCATAATGACAAGGCTACAATCTATTATAGTAAAAAAAATCTCGACAACCGACTACCTTCCATAACGACAAGGATACAATCCATTGTAGTAACAAAAATCTAGACAACAGACTACCTTCCATAATGACAAAGCTACCATCCATTGTATTTACAAAAATCTCGACAATATACTATCTTCTATAATGACATGGCTACCATCCATTGGAGTAACAAAAATCTCGACAATAGACTACCTTCCATAATGACAAGGCTACAATCTATTATAGTAACAAAAATCTAGACAATAGACTACCTTTCATAATGACAAGGCTACCATCAATTGGAATAACAAAAATCTCGACAACAAACTACTTTCCATAATGACAAGGCTACCATCCCTTAGAGTAACAAAAATCTCGACAACAGACTACCTTCCATAATGACAAGGCAACCATCCATTGGAGTAATAAAGATATTGACAACATACTACCTTCCATAATGACAAGGATACCATCCATTGGAGTAACAAAAATCATGACAACAGACTACCTTCCATAATGAAAGGCTACCATCCATTGGAGTAACAAAAATCTCGACAACAGACTACCTTCCATAATGACAAGGCTACCATCCCTTAGAGTAACAAAAATATAGACTACAAACTATCTTCCATAATGACAAGGCTACCATCCATTGGAGTAACAAAGATATCGACAACATACTACCTTCCATAATGAAAAGGATACCATCCATTGGAGTAACAAAAATCTCGACGATAGACTACCTTCCATAATGACTAGGCTACCATCCTTTGGAGTAACAAAGATATCGATAACAGACTACCTTCCGTAACGACAAGGCTACAATCCATTGTAGTAACAAAAATCTCGACAATAGTCTACCTTCCATAATGACAAGGCTACCATCAATTGTAGTGACAAAAATCTAGAAAATAGACTACCTTCCATAATGACAAGGCTACCATCCATTGGAGTAACAAGAATCTCGACAACATACTACCTTCCATAATGACAAGGCTACAATCTATTATAGTAACAAATATCTCAACAAGAGACTACCTTCCATAACGAAAAGGCTACAATCCATTGTAGTAACAAAAATCTAGAAAATAGACTACCTTCCATAATGATAAGGATATCATCCATTGTATTTAAAAAAATCTCGACAAAATACTACATTCTATAATGACATGGCTACCATCCATTAGAGTAACAAAAATCTCGACAACAGACTACCTTCCATAACGACAAGGCTACAATCTATTATTGTAACAAAAATCTAGACAACAGACTACCTTTCATTATGACAAGGCTACCATCAATTGGAATAACAAAAATCTCGACAACAAACTACTTTCCATAATGACAAGGCTACCATCCCTTAGAGTAACAAAAATCTCGACAACAGACTACCTTCCATAATGACAAGGCATCCATCCATTGTAGTAACAAAAATCACGACAACAGACTACCTTCCATAACCACAAGGCTATAATCCATTGTAGTAACAAAAATCTAAACAACAGACTACCTTCCATATTGACAAGGCTACCATCCATTGTATTTAAAAAAATCTCGACAATATACTACCTTCTATAATGACATGGCTACCATCAATTAGAGTAACAAAAATCTCGACAACAGACTAACTTCCATATTGACAAGGCTACAATCTATTGTAGTAACAAATATCTCCACAATAGACTACCTTTCATAATGACAAGGCTCCCAACCATTGGAATTAAAAAAATCTCGAGAACAGACTACCTTCCATAATGACTAGGCTACCATCCATTGGAGTAAGAAAGATATCGACAACATACTACCTTTCATAACGACAAGGATATAATCCATTGTAGTAACAAAAATCTCGACAACAGACTACCTTCCATAATGACAAGGCTACCATCCATTGGAATAACAAAAATCTCGACAATAAACTAACTTCCATAATGACAAGGCTACCATCCCTTAGAGTACCAAAAATCTCGACAACAAACTACCTTCCTTAATGACAAGGCTACCATCCATAGGAGTAACAAAGATATCGACAACAGACTACCTTCCATAATGACAAGGATACCATCCATTGGAGTAACAAAAATCTCGACGACAGACTACCTTCGATGATGACTCGGCTACCATCCTTTGGAGTATCAAAGATATCAACAACTGACTATCTTCCATAACGATAAGGATACAATCCATTGTAGTAACAAAAATCTCAACAAAAGACTACCTTCCATAATGACAAGGCTACCATACATTATAGTGACAAAAATCTCGACAATAGACTACCTTCCATAATGACAAGGCTACCATCCATTGGAGTAACAAGAATCTCGACAACATACTACCTTCCATCATGATAAGGCTACAATCTATTTTAGTAATAAAAATCTCGACAACAAACCACCTTCCATAACGACAAGGCTACCATCCATTGGAGTAACAAAGATATCGCCAACATACTAACTTCCATAATGACAAGGATACTATCGATTGGAGTAACAAAAATCTCGACGACAGACTACCTTACATAGTGACTAGGCTACCATCCTCTGGAGTAACAAAGAAATCGATAACTGACTACCTTCCGTAACGACAAGGCTACAATCCCTTAGAGTAGTAAAAATATCGACAATAGACTACCTTCCATAATGATTAGGCTACCATCCATTAGAGTAACAAAGATAACGTCAACAGACTACCTTCCATAACGACAAGGCTACAATCCATTGTAGTAACAAAAATCTCGACAACAGACTACCTTCCATAATGATAAGGCTACCATCCAATGTAGTAACAAAAATCTCAACAACAGACTACCTTCCATAATGACAAGGTTACCATCCATTGGAATAACAAAAATATCAACAACACACTACCTTTCCATAATGACAAGGATACCATCCATTGGAGTAACAAAAATCACAATAACAGACTACCTTCCATAATGACAAGGCTACCATCCATTGGAATAACAAAAATATCGACAACACACTACCTTCTATAATGATAAGGCTACCATCCAATGGAGTAACAAAAATCTCGACAACAATCTACCTTCCATAATGACTAGGCTACCATCCATTGGAGTAAAAAAGATATCGACCACGTACTACCTTTCATAACGACAAGGATACAATCCATTGTAGTAACAAAAATCTCGACAAAAGACTACCTTCCATAATGACAAGGCTACCATCCATTGGAATAACAAAAATCTCGACAATAATCTACCTTCTATAATGACATGGCTACCATCCCTTAGAGTAACAAAAATATAGACAACAGACTACCTTCCTTAATGACAAGGCTACCATCCATTGGAGTAACAAAGATATCGATAACATACTACCTTCCATAATGACAAGGAAACCATCCATTAGAGTAATCAAAATCTTGACAACAGACTACCTTACATAATGACTAGGCTACCATCCTCTGGTGTAACAAAGATATCGATAACTGACTACCTTCTGTAACGACAAGGCTACAATCCCTTAGAGTAATAAAAATCTCGACAATAGACTACCTTACATAATTACTAGGCTACCATCCATTTGAGTAACAAAGATAACGAGAACAGACTACCTTCCATAACGACAAGACTACAATCCATTGTAGTAACAAAAATCTCGACAACAAACTACCTTCCATAATGACAAGTCTACCATCCAATGTAGTAACAAAAATCTCGACAACAGACTACCTTCCATAATAACAAGGCTACCATCCATTGGAGTAACAAAAATCTCGACAACACACTACCTTCCATAATGACAAGGCTATCATCCCTTAGAGGAACAATAATCTAGACAACAGACTACCTTCCATAATGACAAGGCTACCATCCATTGGAGTAACAAAGATATCGACAACATACTACCTTCCATAATGATAAGGATACCATCCATTGGAGTAACAAAAATCTCAACGACATACTACTTTCCATAATGACTAGGCTACCATCCTTTCGATTTACAAAGATATCGATAACTGACTACCTTCCATAAAGACTAGGCCACAATCCATTGTAGTAACAAAAATCTCGACAATAGACTACCTTCTGTAATGACAAGGCTACCATCCATTTTAGTGACAAAAATCTCGACAATAGACTACCTTCCATAATGACAAGGCTACCATTCATTGGAGTAACAAGAATCTCGACAACATACTACCTTCCATAATTACAAGGCTACAATCCATTATAGTAATAAAAATGTCGACAACAGACTACCTTCCATTACAACAAGGCTACCATCCATTCGAGTAACAAAAATCTCGACAACAGACTACCTTCCATAATGACAAGGCTACCATCCATTGGAGTAACAAAGATATTGACAACATACTACCTTCCATAATGACAAGGATACCATCCATTGGAGTAACAAAAATCACGACAACAGACTACCTTCCATAATGACAAGGCTACCATCCATTGGAGTAACAAAAATCTCGACAACATACTAGCTTCCATAATAACAAGGCTACCATCCATTGGAATAACAAAAATATCGACAACACACTACCTTCCATAATGAAAAGGCTACCATCCCTTAGAGTAACAAAAATATAGACAACAGTCTACCTTCCAAAATTACAAGGCTACCATCCATTGGAGTAACAAAGATATCGCCAACATACTACCTTCCATAATGACAAGGATACCATCTATTGGAGAAACAAAAATCTCTACGACAAACTACCTTCTAAAATGACTACGCTACCATCCTTTGGAGTAACAAAGATATCGATAACTTACTACCTTCCGTAACGATAAGGCTACAATCCATTGTAGTAACAAAAATCTCGACAATAGACTACCTTCCATAATGACAAGGCTACCATCCATTGTAGTGAAAAAAATATCGACAATAGACTACCTTCCATGATGAAAAGGCTACCATCCATTGGAGTAACAAGAATCTCTACAACATACAACCTGCCATAATGACAAGGCTACAATCTATTATAGTAACAAAAATCTCGACAACAGACTACCTTCCATAACGACAAGGCTACAATCCATTACAGTAAAAAAAATCTAGACAACAAACTACCTTCCATAATGACAAGGCTACCATCCATTGTATTTACAAAAATCTCGACAATATACTACCTTCTATAATGACATGGCTAGCATCCATTGGAGTAACAAAAATCTCGACAATAGACTTCCTTCCATAATGACAAGGATACAATCTATTGTAGTAACAAAAATCTCGAAATAGACTACCTTTCATAATGACAAGGCTACCATCCATTGGAATAACAAAAATCTAGACAAAAAACTACTTTCCATAATGACAAGGATACCATCCATTGGAGTAACAAAATTCACAACAACAGACTATCTTCCATAATTACAAGGCTACCATCCATTGGAATAACAAAAATCTCGACGACAGACTACCTTCCATAATGAAAAGGCTACGATCTATTATAGTAACAAAAATCTAGACAACAAACTACCTTCCTTAATGACAAGGCTACCATCCATTGAATAACAAAAATCTCGACAAAAAACTACTTTCCATAATGACAAGGCTACCATCCCTTATAGTAACAAAACTCTACACAACAGACTACCTTCCAAAATGACAAGGCTACCATCCATTGGAGTAACAAAAATCACGACAATGGACTACCTTCCATAATGGAAAGGCTACCATCCATTAGAATAACAAAAATATCGACAAAACACTACCTTCCTTAATGACAAGGCTACCATCCATTGGAGTAACAAAGATATCAACAACAGACTACCTTCCAAAACGACAAGGCTATAATCCATTCTAGTAACAAAAATATCGACAACAAACTACCTTCCATAGTGACAAGGCAACCATCCATTGAAGTAACAAAGATATCGATAACATACTACCTCCCATAATGACAAGGCTACCATCCATTGGAGTAACAAAAATCTCGAAAACATACTACCTTCCATAGTGAAAAGGCTACAATCTATTATAGTAACAAAAATCTCGACAACAGACTACCTTTCATAATGACAAGGCTACCATCCATTGGAGTAACAAAAATCTCAACAACAGACTACGTTCCATAATGACAAGGCTACCATCCATTGGAGTAACAAAGATATCAACAACATACTACCTTCCATAATATCAAGGATACCATCCATTGGAGTAACAAAAATCACGACAACAGACTACCTTCCATAATGACAAGGCTCCCATCCACTAGAGTAACAAAAATCTCGACAACAGACTAGCTTCCATAATGACAAGGCTACCGTCCATTGGAATAACAAAAATATCGACAACACACTACCTTCCATAATGAAAAGGCTACCATCCCTTACAGTAACAAAAATATAGACAACAGACTACCTTCCATAATGACAAGGCTACCATCCATTGGAGTAACAAAAATCTCAACAACAGACTACGTTCCATAATGACAAGGCTACCATCCATTGGAGTAACAAAGATATCAACAACATACTACCTTCCATAATATCAAGGATACCATCCATTGGAGTAACAAAAATCACGACAACAGACTACCTTCCATAATGACAAGGCTCCCATCCACTAGAGTAACAAAAATCTCGACAACAGACTAGCTTCCATAATGACAAGGCTACCGTCCATTGGAATAACAAAAATATCGACAACACACTACCTTCCATAATGAAAAGGCTACCATCCCTTACAGTAACAAAAATATAGACAACAGACTACCTTCCATAATGACAAGGCTACCATTCATTGGAGTAACAAAGATATCGCCAACATACTACCTTCCATAATGACAAGGATACCATCCATTGGAGTAACAAAAATCTCGACGACAGACTACCTTCTATAATTACTATGCTACCATCCTTTGGAGTAACAAAGACATCGATAACTGAGTACCTTCCGTAACGACAAGGCTATAATCCATTGTAGTAACAAAAATCTCGACAATAGACTACCTTCCATAATGACAAGGCTACCATCTGTTGTAGTGACAAAAATCTCGACAATAGACTACCTTCCATAATGACAAGGCTACCATCCATTGGAGTAACAAGAATCTCGACAACATACTACCTGCCATAATGACAAGGCTACAATCTATTATAGTAACAAAAATCTCGACAATATACTACCTTCTATAATGACATGGCTAGCATCCATTGGAGTAACAAAAATCTCGACAATAGACTACCTTTCAAAATGACAAGGCTACCATCCATTGGAATAAAAAAAATCTCGACAAAAAACTACTTTCCATAATGACAAGGATACCATCCATTGGAGTAACAAAAATCACAACAACAGACTACCTTCCATAATCACAAGGCTACCATCCATTGGAATAACAAAAACTTGACAATAAACTAACTTCCATAATGACAAGGCTACCACCCCTTAGAGTAACAAAAATCTCGACAACAAACTACCTTCCATAATGACAAGGCTACCATCCATTGGATTAACAAAGATATTAACAATACACTCCCTTCCATAAGGACCAGGCTACAATCCATTGTAGTAGCAAAAATATCGACAACAGACTACCTTCTATAATGACAAGGCTACCATCAAATGTAGTAACAAAAATCTCAACAATAAACTACCTTCCATAATGACAAGGCTACCATCCATTGGAGTAACAAAAATCTTGACAACAGACTACCTTCCATAATGACAAGGCTACCATCCATTGGAATAACAAAAATCTCGACAACAAACTACCTTCAATAATGACTAGGCTACCATCCACTCGAGTAACAAAGATATCGACAACAGACTACCTTCCATAACGACAAGGCTACAATCCATTATAGTAACAAAGATATCGTTAACAGACTACCTTTCATAACAACAAGGCTACAATCCATTGTAGTAACAAAAATCTCGACAATAGACTACCTTCCATAATGACAAGGCTACCATCCATTGGAGTAACAAGAATCTCGACAACATACTACCTTCCATAATGACAAGGCTACGATCTATTATAGTAACAAAAATCTCGACAACAGACTATCTTCCATAACGACAAGGCTACAATGCATTGTTGTAACAAAAATCTCGACAACATACTACCTTCCATAATGACAATACTACCATCCATTGTAGTGACAAAAATCTCGACAATATACAACCTTCTATAATGACAAGGCTACCATCCATTTGAGTAACAAAATTATAAACAAAAGACTACCTTCCATAATGACAAGGCTACAATCTATTATAGTAACAAAAATCTCGACAACATACTACCTCCCATAATGACAAGGCTACCATCCATTGGAGTAACAAAAATCTCGACAACAAACTACTTTCCATAATGACAAGGCTACAATCTATTATAGTAACAAAAATCTCGACAATAGACTACCTTTCATAATGACAAGGCTACCATCCATTGGAATAACAAAAATCTCGACAACAAACTACTTTCCATAATGACAAGGCTACCATCGCTTAGAGAAACAAAAATCTCTACAACATACTACCTTCCATAATGACAAGGCTACCATCCATTAGAGTAACAAAGATGTCGACAACATACTACCTTCCATAATGACAAGGATACCATCCATTGGAGTAAAAAAAATCATGACAACAGACAACCTTCCATAATCACAAGGCTACCATCAATTGGAATAACAAAAATATCGACAACACACTACCTTCCATAATGACAACGCTACCATCCATTGGAGTAACAAAAATGTCGACAACAGACTACCTTCCATAATGACCAGGCTACCATCCATTGGAGTAACAAAGATATCGACAACAGACTACCTTCCATAACGACAAGGCTATAATCCATTATAGTAACAAAGATATCATTAACAGACTACCTTCCATAACGACAAGGCTACAATCCATTGTAGTAACAAAAATCTCGACAGCAGACTACCTTCCATAATGACAAGGCTACCATCCATTGTAGTGACAAAAATCTCGACAATAGACTACCTTCCATAATGACAAGGCTACCATCCATTGGAGTAACAAGAATCTCGACAACATACTACCTTCCATGATGACAAGGCTACAATCTATTATAGTAACAAAAATATCGACAAAAGAATACCTTCCATAATTACAAGGCTACCATCCATTAGAATAACAAAAATATCGACAATAAACTAACTTCTATAATGACAAGGCTACCATCCCTTAAAGTAACAAAAATCTCGACAACAGACTACCTTCCATAATGACAAGGCTACCATCCATTGGAGTAACAAAAATATCGACAACACACTACCTTCGATAATGACAAGGCTACCATCCATTGGAGTAACAAAAATATCGACAACAAACTACCTTCAATAATGACTATGCTACCATCCACTAGAGTAACAAAGATATCGACAACAGACTACCTTCCATAACGACAAGGCTACAATCCATTATAGTAACAAAGATATCGTTAACAGACTACCTTCCATAACAACAAGGCTACAATCCATTGTAGTAACAAAAATCTCGACAATAGACTACCTTCCATAATGACAAGGCTACCATCCATTGGAGTAACAAGAATCTCGACAACATACTACCTTCCATAATGACAAGGCTACGATCTATTATAGTAACAAAAATCTCGACAACAGACTATCTTCCATAACGACAAGGCTACAATGCATTATTGTAACAAAAATCTCGACAACATACTACCTTCCATAATGACAAGGCTACCATCCATTGTAGTGACAAAAATCTCGACAATATACAACCTTCTATAATGACAAGGCTACCATCCATTTGAGTAACAAAATTATAAACAAAAGACTACCTTCCATAATGACAAGGCTACAATCTATTATAGTAACAAAAATGTCGACAACATACTACCTCCCATAATGACAAGGCTACCATCCATTGGAGTAACAAAAATCTCGACAACAAACTACTTTCCATAATGACAAGGCTACAATCTATTATAGTAACAAAAATCTCGACAATAGACTACCTTTCATAATGACAAGGCTACCATCCATTGGAATAACAAAAATCTCGACAACAAACTACTTTCCATAATGACAAGGCTACCATCGCTTAGAGAAACAAAAATCTCTACAACATACTACCTTCAAAAATGACAAGGCTACCATCCATTGGAGTAAAAAAGATATAGAAAACACACTACCTTCCATAATGACAAGGATACCATCCATTGGAGTAACAAAAATCACGACAATGGACTACCTTCCATAAAGGAAAGGCTACCATCCATTAGAATAACAAAAATATCGACAAAACACTACCTTCATTAATGACAAGGCTACCATCCATTGGAGTAACAAAGATATCACCAACAGACTACCTTCCATAACGACAAGGCTATAATCCATTCTAGTAACAAAAATATCGATAACAAACTACCTTCCATAGTGACAAGGATACCATCCATTGGAGTAACAAAAATCTCGACGACAAACTACCTTCTATATTTACTACGCTACCATCCTTTGGAGTAACAAAGATATCGATAACTGACTACCTTCCGTAACGACAAGGCTACCATCCATTGTAGTAACAAAAATCTCGACAATAGACTACATTCCATAATGACATGGCTACCATCCGAGTAGTGACAAAAATCTCGACAATAGACTACCTTCCATAATGACAAGGCTACCATCCATTGGAGTAACAAGAATCTCGACAACATACTACCTTCCATAATGACAAGGATAAATCTATTATAGTAACAAAAATCTCGACAACAGACTATCTTCCATAACGACAAGGCTATAATCCATTGTTGTAACAAAAATCTCGACAACACACTTCCTTCCATAATGACAAGGCTACCATCCATTGTAGGGACAAAAATCTCGACAATATACTACCTTCTACAATGACAAGGCTACCATCCATTGGAGTAACAAAAATCTAGACAATACACTACCTTCAATAATGACAAGGCTATAATCTATTAGAGAAACAAAAATCTCGACAAAAGACTACCTTCTATAATGACAAGGCTACCATCCATTGGAATAACAAAAATATCGACAACACACTACCTTCCATAATGACAAGGCTACCATCCCTTAGAGTAACAAAAATCTAGACAACAGACTACCTTCAATAATGACTAGGCTACCATCCACTGGAGTAAAAAAGATATCGACAACAGACTACCTTCCATAACGACAAGGCTACAATCCATTATAGTAACAAAGATATCATTAACAGACTACCTTCCATAATGACAAGGCTACAATCTATTATAGTAACAAAAATCTTGACAACATACTACCTCCCATAATGACAAGGCTACCATCCATTGGAGTAACAAAAATCTCGACAACAAACTACTTTCCATAATGACAAGGCTACAATCTATTATAGTAACAAAAATCTCGACAATAGTCTACCTTTCATAATGACAAGGCTACCATCCATTGGAATAACAAAAATCTCGACAACAAACTACTTTCCATAATGACAAGGCTACCATCGCTTAGAGAAACAAAAATCTCTACAACAGACTACCTTCCATAATGACAAGGCTACCATCCATTGGAGTAACAAAGATGTCGACAACATACTACCTTCCATAATGACAAGGATACCATCCATTGGAGTAACAAAAATCACGACAACAGACAACCTCCCATAATCACAAGGCTACCATCAATTGGAATAACAAAAATATCGACAACACATTACCTTCCATAATGACAACGCTACCATCCATTGGAGTAACAAAAATGTCGACAACAGACTACCTTCCATAATGACTAGGCTACCATCCATTGGAGTAACAAAGATATCGACAACAGACTACCTTCCATAACGACAAGGCTATAATCCATTATAGTAACAAAGATATCATTAAGAGACTACCTTCCATAACGACAAGGCTACAATCCATTGTAGTAACAAAAATCTCGACAGCAGACTACCTTCCATAATGACAAGGCTACCATCCATTGTAGTGACAAAAATCTCGACAATAGACTACCTTCCATAATGACAAGGCTACCATCCATTGGAGTAACAAAAATCTCGACAACATACTACCTTCCATGATGACAAGGCTACAATCTATTATAGTAACAAAAATATCGACAAAAGAATACCTTTCATAATGACAAGGCTACCTTCCATTAGAATAACAAAAATATCGACAATAAACTAACTTCCATAATGACAAGGCTACCATCCCTTAGAGTAACAAAAATCTCAACAACAGACTACCTTCCATAATGACAAGGCTACCATCCATTGGAGTAACAAAAATATCGACAACACACTACCTTCGATAATGACAAGGCTACCATCCATTGGAGTAACAAAAATCTCGACAACAAACTACCTTCAATAATGACAAGGCTACCATCCACTGGAGTAACAAAGATATCGACAACAGACTACCTTCCATAACGACAAAGCTACAATCCATTATAGTAACAAAGATATCGTTAACAGACTACCTTCCATAACAACAAGGCTACAATCCATTGTAGTAACAAAAATCTCGACAATAGACTACCTTCCATAATGACAAGGCTACCATCCATTGGAGTAACAAGAATCTCGACAACATACTACCTTCCATAAGGACAAGGCTACGATCTATTATAGTAACAAAAATCTCGACAACAGGCTATCTTCCATAACGACGAGGCTACAATGCATTGTTGTAACAAAAATCTCGACAACATACTACCTTCCATAATGACAAGGCTACCATCCATTGTAGTGACAAAAATCTCGACAATATACAACCTTCTATAATGACAAGGCTACCCTCCATTTGAGTAACAAAATTATAAACAAAAGACTACCTTCCATAATGACAAGGCTACAATCTATTATAGTAACAAAAATCTCGACAACATACTACCTCCCGTAATGACAAGGCTACCATCCATTGGAGTAACAAAAATCTCGACAACAAACTACTTTCCATAATGACAAGGCTACAATCTATTATAGTAACAAAAATCTTGACAATAGACTACCTTTCATAATGACAAGGCTACTGTCCATTGGAATAACAAAAATCTCGACAACAAACTACTTTCCATAATGACAAGGCTACCATCGCTTAGAGAAACAAAAATCTCTACAACATACTACCTTCCAAAATGACAAGGCTACCATCCATTGGAGTAAATAAGATATAGACAACATACTACCTTCCATAATGACAAGGATACCATCCATTGGAGTAACAAAAATCACGACAATGGACTACCTTCCATAATGGAAAGGCTACCATCCATTAGAATAACAAAAATATCGACAAAACACTACCTTCCTTAATGACAAGGCTACCATCCATTGGAGTAACAAAGATATCAACAATAGACTACCTTCCATAACGACAAGGCTATAATCCATTCTAGTAACAAAAATATCGACAACAAACTACCTTCCATGGTGACAAGGATACCATCCATTGGAGTAACAAAAATCTCGACGAAAGACTACCTTCTATATTTACTACGCTACCATCCTTTGGAGTAACAAAGATATTGATAACTGACTACCTTCCGTAACGACAAGGCTACCATCCATTATAGTAACAAAAATCTCGACAATAGACTACATTCTATAATGACATGGCTACCATCCGAGTAGTGACAAAAATCTCAACAATAGACTACCTTCCATAATGACAAGGCTACCATCCATTGGAGTAACAAGAATCTCGACAACATACTACCTTCCATAATGACAAGGATAAATCTATTATAGTAACAAAAATCTCGACAACAGACTATCTTCCATAACGACAAGGCTATAATCCATTGTTGTAACAAAAATCTCGACAACACACTTCCTTCCATAATGAAAAGGCTACCATCCATTGTAGGGACAAAAATCTCGACCATATACTACCTTCTACAATGACAAGGCTACCATCCATTGGATTAAAAAAAATCTAGACAATACACTACCTTCAATAATGACAAGGCTATAATCTATTATAGTAACAAAAATCTCGACAAAAGACTACCTTCCATAATGACAAGGCTACCATCCATTGGAATAACAAAAATATCGACAACACACTACCTTCCATAATAACAAGGCTACCATCCCTTAGAGTAACAAAAATCTAGATAACAAACTACCTTCAATAATGACTAGGCTACCATCCACTGGAGTAAAAAAGATATTGACAACAGACTACCTTCCATAACGACAAGGCTACAATCCATTATAGTAACAAAGATATCATTAACAGACTACCTTCCATAACGACAAGGCTACAATCCATTGTAGTAACAAAAATCTCAACAATAGACTACCTTCCATAATGACAAGGCTACCATCCATTAGAGTAACAAGAATCTCGACAACATACTATCTTCCATAACGACAAGGCTACAATCCATTATTGTAACAAAAATCTCGAAAACAGACTAACTTCCATAATGACTAGGCTACCATCAATTGGAGTAACAAAAATATAGACAATAGACTACCTTCCATAATGACAAGGCTACAATCTATTATAGTAACAAAAATCTCGACAACAAACTACTTTCCATAATGACAAGTCTACCATCGCTTAGAGAAACAAAAATCTCGACAACAGACTACCTTCCATAAAGACAAGGCTACCTTCCATAACGACAAGGCTACGATCTATTATAGTAACAAAAATCTCGACAAAAGAACACCTTCCATAATGACAAGGCTACCATCCATTGGAATAACAAAAATCTCGAAAATAAACTAACTTCCATAATGACAAGGCTACCATCCCTTATAGTAACAAAAATCTCGACAACAGACTACCTTCCATAATGACAAGGCTACCATCCATTGGAGTAACAAAGATATTGACAACAACCTACCTTCCATAACGACAAGGCTACAATCCATTGTAGTAACAAAAATCTCGACTACAAATTACCTCCTATAATGACAAGGCTACCATCAAATGTAGTAACAAAAATCTCGACAACAAACTACTTTCCATAATGACAAGGCTACCATCCATTGGAGTAACAAAAATCTCGACAAAAGACTACCTTCCATAATGACAAGGCTACAATCCATTATAGTAACAAAGATATCGTTAACAGACCACCTTCCATAACAACAAGGCTACAATCCATTGTAGTAACTAAAATCTGGACAATAGACTACCTTCCATAATGACAAGGCTACCATCCATTGGAGTAACAAGAATCTCGACAACATACTACCTTCCATAATGACAAGGCTACGATCTATTATAGTAACAAAAATCTCGACAACAAACTATCTTCCATAACGACAAGGCTAAATGCATTGTTTAACAAAAATCACGACAACATACTATCTTCCATAATGACAAGGCTACCATCCATTGTAGTGACAAAAATCTCGACAATATACAACCATTTATAATGACAAGGCTACCATCCATTTGAGTAACAAAATTATAGACAATAGACTACCTTCCATAATGACAAGGCTACCGTCCATTGGAGTAACAAAAATCTCGACAACATACTACCTCCCATAATGACAAGGCTACCGTCCATTGGAGTAACAAAAATCTCGACAACAAACTACTTTCCATAATGAAAAGGCTACAAACTATTATAGTAACAAAAATCCCGACAATAGACTACCTTTCATAATGACAAGGCTACCATCCATTGGAATAACAAGAATCTCGACAACAAACTACTTTCCATAATGACAAGGCTACCATCGCTTAGAGAAACAAAAATCTCGACAACAGACTACCTTCCATAATGACAAGGCTACAATCCATTGGAGTAATAAAGATGTCGACAACATACTACCTTCCATAATGACAAGGATACCATCCATTGTAGTAACAAAAATCAAGACAACAGACAACCTCCCATAATCACAAGGCTACCATCACTTGGAATAACAAAAATATCGACAACACACTACCTTCCATAATGACAACGCTACTATCCATTGGAGTAACAAAAATGTCGACAACAGACTACCTTCCATAATGACTAGGCTACCATCCATTTGAGTAACAAAGATATCGACAACAGACTACCTTCCATAACGACAAGGCTACAATCCATTATAGTAACAAAAATCTCGACAACAGACTACCTTCCATAATGACAAGGTTACCATCCATTGTAGTGACAAAAATATCGACAATAGACTACCTTCCATATTAACAAGGCTACCATCCATTGGAGTAACAAGAATCTCGACAATATACTACCTTCCATGATGACAAGGCTACAATCAATTATAGTAACAAAAATCACGACAAAAGAATACCTTCCATAATGACAAAGCTACCAACCATTGGAATAACAAGAATCTCGACAATAAACTAACTTCCATAATGACAAGGCTACCATCGCTTAGAGAAACAAAAATCTCGACAACATACTACCTTCCATAATGAAAAGGCTACCATCCATTGGAGTAACAAAGATGTCGACAACATACTACGTTCCATAATGACAAGGATACCATCCATTGTAGTAACAAAAATCTCGACAACAGATTACCTCCCATAATGACAAGGCTACCATCCATTGGAGTAAAAAAAATCTCGACAACAGACTACTTCCATAATGACAAGGCTACTATCCATTGGAATAACAAAAATATCGACAACACACTACCTTTGATAATGACACGGCTACCATCCATTGGAGTAAGAAAAATCTCGACAACAAACTACCTTCCATAATGACTAGGCTACCATCCACTGGAGTAACAAAGATATCGACAACAGACTACCTTCTATAACGACAAGGATACAATCCATTATAGTAAGAAATATATCATTAACAGACTACCTTCCATAACGACAAGGCTACAATCCATTGTAGTAACAAAAATATCGACAACACACTACCTTCCATAATGACAAGGCTACCATCCATTGTAGTGACAAAAATCTAGAAAATAGACTACCTTCCATAATGACAAGGCTACCATCCATTGGAGTAACAAGAATCTCGACAACATACTACCTTCCATGATGACAAGGCTACAATCTATTAAAGTAACAAAAATCTCGACAATAGACTATCTTCCATAACGACGAGGCTAGAATCCATTGTACTAACAAAAATCTCGACAATAGACTACCTTCCATAATGACAAGGCTACCATCCATTGGAATAACAAAAATCTCGACAATAAACTATTTTCCATAATGACAAGGCTACCATCCCTTAGAGTAACAAAAATCTCGACAATAGACTCCCTTCCATAATGACAAGGCTACCATCCATTGGAGTAACAAATATATTGACAATAGACTACCTTCCATAACAACAAGGCTACAATCCGTTGTAGTAACAAAAATCTCGACAATAGGTTACCTTCTATAATAAGAAGGCTACCATCAAATGTAGTAACAAAAATCTCGACAAAAGACTACATTCCATAATGACAAGGCTACCATCCATTGGAGTAACAAAAATCTCGACAACAAACTTCCTTCCATAATGACAAGGCTACCATCCATTGTAGGGACAAAAATCTCAACAATATACTACCTTCTATAATGACAAGGCTACCATCCATTGGAGTAACAAAAATATAGACAATAGACTACCTTCAATAATGACAAGGCTATAATCTATTATAGTAACAAAAATCTCGATAACAAACTACCTTCCATAATGACAAGGCTACCATCCATTGGAATAACAAAAATATCGATAACACACTACCTTCCATAATGACAAGGCTACCATCCCTTAGAGTAACAAAAATCTCGACAACAAACTACCTTCAATAATGACTAGGCTACCATCCACTGGAGTAAGAAAGATATCGACAACAAACTACCTTTCATAACGACAAGGCTACAATCCATTATAGTAACAAAGATATCGTTAACAGACTACCTTCCATAACGACAAGGCTACAATCCATTGTAGTAACAAAAATCTCGACAATAGACTACCTTCCATAATGACAAGGCTACCATCCATTGGAGTAACAAGAATCTCGACAACATACTACCATCCATAATGACAAGGCTACAATCTATTATAGTAACAAAAATCTCGATAACAGACTATATTCCATAACGACAAGGCTACAATCCATTGTTGTATCAAAAATCTAGAAAACAGACTACCTTCCATAATGATAAGGCTACCATCCATTGTAGTGACAAAAATCTCGACAATATACTACCTTCTATAATGACAAGGCTTCCATCCATTGGAGTAACAAAAATATAGACAATAGACTACCTTCCATATTGACAAGGCTACAATCTATTATAGTAACAAAAATCTCGACAACAGACTACCTTCCATAATGACAAGGCTACCATCCATTGGAATAACAAAAATCTCGACAACAAACTACTTTCCATAATGACAAGGCTACCATCCCTTAGAGTAAAAAAAATCTACACAACTGACTACCTTCCAAAATGACAAGGCTACCATCCATTGGAGTAACAAAGATGTCGACAACATACTACCTTCCATAATGACAAGGATACCATCCAATGGAGTAACAAAAATCACGACAACAGACAACCTCCCATAATCACAAGGCTACCATCACTTGGAATAACAAAAATATCGACAACACAATACCTTCCATAATGACAACGATACCATCCATTGGAGTAACAAAAATGTCGACAACAGACTACCTTCCATAATGACTAGGCTACCATCCATTGGAGTAACAAAGATATAGACAACAGACTACCTTCCATAACGACAAAGCTACAATCCATTATAGTAACAAAGATATCATTAACAGACTACCTTCCATAACGACAAGGCTACAATCCATTGTAGTAACAAAAATCTCGACAGAAGATTACCTTCCATAATGACAAGGCTACCATCCATTGGAGTAACAAGAATCTCGACAACATACTACCTTCCATGATGACAAGGCTACAATCTATTATAGAAAAAAAATATCAACAACACACTAACTTCCATAATGACAAGGCTACCATCCATTGGAATAACAAAAATATCGATAACACACTACCTTCCATAATGACAATGCTACCATCCATTGGTGTAACAAAAATGTCGACAACATACTACCTTCCATAAAGACTAGGCTACCATCCATTGGAGTAACAAAGATATCGACAACAAACTACCTTCCATAACGACAAGTCTACAATCCATTATAGTAACAAAGATATCATTAAGAGACTACCTTCCATAACGACAAGGCTACAATCCATTGTAGTAACAAAAATCTCGACAACAGACTACCTTCCATAATGACAAGGCTACCATCCATTGTAGTGACAAAAATATCGACAATAGACTACCTTCCATATTATCAAGGCTACCAGCCATTGGAGTAACAAGAATCTCGACAACATACTACCTTCCATGATGACAAGGCTACAATCTATTATAGTAACAAAAATCTCGACAAAAGAATGCCTTCCATAATGTCAAGGCTACCATCCATTGGAATAACAAAAATATCGACAATAAACTAACTTCCATAATGACAAGGCTACCATCGCTTAGAGAAACAAAAATCTCGACAACATACTACCTTCCATAATGACAAGGCTACCATCCATTGGAGTAACAAAGATGTCGACAACATACTACCTTCCATAATGATAAGGATACCATCCATTGGAGTAACAAAAATCACGACAACAGACAACCTTCCATAATCACAAGGCTACCATCAATTGGAATAACAAAAATATCGAAAACACACTACCTTCCATAATGACAAGGCTATCATCCATTGGAATAACAAAAATATCGACAACACACTACCTTCCATAATGACAACGCTACCATCCATTGGAGTAACAAAAATGTCGACAACAGACTACCTTCCATAATGACTAGGCTACCATCCATTGGAGTTACAAAGATATCGACAATAGACTACCTTCCATAACGACAAGGCTACAATCCATTATAGTAACAAAGATATCATTAATAGACTACCTTCCATAACGACAAGGCTACAATCTATTGTAGTAACAAAAATCTCGACAGCAGTCTACCTTCCATAATGACAAGGCTATCATCCATTGTAGTGACAAAAATCTCGACAATAGACTTCCTTCCATAATGACAAGGCTACCATCCATTGGAGTAACAAGAATCTCGATAACATACTACCTTCCATAATGACAAGGCTACGATCTATTATAGTAACAAAAATCTCGACAAAAGAACACCTTTCATAATGACAAGGCTACCATCCATTGGAATAACAAAAATCTCGACAATAAACTAACTTCCATAATGACAAGGCTACCATCCCTTATAGTAACAAAAATCTCGACAACAGACTACCTTCCATAATGACAAGGCTACCATCCATTGGAGTAACAAAGATATTGACAACAACCTACCTTCCATAACGACAATGCTACAATCCATTGTAGTAACAAAAATCTCGACTACAAATTACCTCCTATAATGACAAGGCTACCATCAAATGTAGTAACAAAAATCTCGACAACAAACTACCTTCCATAATGACAAGGCTACCATCCATTGGAGTAACAAAAATCTCGACAAAAGACTACCTTCCAAAATGACAAGGCTACAATCCATTATAGTAACAAAGATATCGTTAACAGACCACCTTCCATAACAACAAGGCTACAATCCATTGTAGTAACAAAAATCTCGACAATAGACTACCTTCCATAATGACAAGGCTACCATCCATTGGAGTAACAAGAATCTCGACAACATACTACCATCCATAATGACAAGGCTACAATCTATTATAGTAACAAAAATCTCGATAACAGACTATATTCCATAACGACAAGGCTACAATCCATTGTTGTATCAAAAATCTAGAAAACAGACTACCTTCCATAATGATAAGGCTACCATCCATTGTAGTGACAAAAATCTCGACAATATACTACCTTCTATAATGACAAGGCTTCCATCCATTGGAGTAACAAAAATATAGACAATAGACTACCTTCCATATTGACAAGGCTACAATCTATTATAGTAACAAAAATCTCGACAACAGACTACCTTCCATAATGACAAGGCTACCATCCATTGGAATAACAAAAATCTCGACAACAAACTACTTTCCATAATGACAAGGCTACCATCCCTTAGAGTAAAAAAAATCTACACAACTGACTACCTTCCAAAATGACAAGGCTACCATCCATTGGAGTAACAAAGTTGTCGACAACATACTACCTTCCATAATGACAAGGATACCATCCAATGGAGTAACAAAAATAACGACAACAGACAAACTCCCATAATCACAAGGCTACCATCACTTGGAATAACAAAAATATCGACAACACAATACCTTCCATAATGACAACGATACCATCCATTGGAGTAACAAAAATGTCGACAACAGACTACCTTCCATAATGACTAGGCTACCATCCATTGGAGTAACAAAGATATAGACAACAGACTACCTTCCATAACGACAAAGCTACAATCCATTATAGTAACAAAGATATCATTAACAGACTACCTTCCATAACGACAAGGCTACAATCCATTGTAGTAACAAAAATCTCGACAGAAGATTACCTTCCATAATGACAAGGCTACCATCCATTGGAGTAACAAGAATCTCGACAACATACTACCTTCCATGATGACAAGGCTACAATCTATTATAGAAAAAAAATATCAACAACACACTAACTTCCATAATGACAAGGCTACCATCCATTGGAATAACAAAAATATCGATAACACACTACCTTCCATAATGACAATGCTACCATCCATTGGTGTAACAAAAATGTCGACAACATACTACCTTCCATAAAGACTAGGCTACCATCCATTGGAGTAACAAAGATATCGACAACAGACTACCTTCCATAACGACAAGTCTACAATCCATTATAGTAACAAAGATATCATTAAGAGACTACCTTCCATAACGACAAGGCTACAATCCATTGTAGTAACAAAAATCTCGACAACAGACTACCTTCCATAATGACAAGGCTACCATCCATTGTAGTGACAAAAATATCGACAATAGACTACCTTCCATATTATCAAGGCTACCAGCCATTGGAGTAACAAGAATCTCGACAACATACTACCTTCCATGATGACAAGGCTACAATCTATTATAGTAACAAAAATCTCGACAAAAGAATGCCTTCCATAATGTCAAGGCTACCATCCATTGGAATAACAAAAATATCGACAATAAACTAACTTCCATAATGACAAGGCTACCATCGCTTAGAGAAACAAAAATCTCGACAACATACTACCTTCCATAATGACAAGGCTACCATCCATTGGAGTAACAAAGATGTCGACAACATACTACCTTCCATAATGATAAGGATACCATCCATTGGAGTAACAAAAATCACGACAACAGACAACCTTCCATAATCACAAGGCTACCATCAATTGGAATAACAAAAATATCGACAACACACTACCTTCCATAATGACAAGGCTATCATCCATTGGAATAACAAAAATATCGACAACACACTACCTTCCATAATGACAACGCTACCATCCATTGGAGTAACAAAAATGTCGACAACAGACTACCTTCCATAATGACTAGGCTACCATCCATTGGAGTTACAAAGATATCGACAATAGACTACCTTCCATAACGACAAGGCTACAATCCATTATAGTAACAAAGATATCATTAATAGACTACCTTCCATAACGACAAGGCTACAATCTATTGTAGTAACAAAAATCTCGACAGCAGTCTACCTTCCATAATGACAAGGCTATCATCCATTGTAGTGACAAAAATCTCGACAATAGACTTCCTTCCATAATGACAAGGCTACCATCCATTGGAGTAACAAGAATCTCGATAACATACTACCTTCCATAATGACAAGGCTACGATCTATTATAGTAACAAAAATCTCGACAAAAGAACACCTTTCATAATGACAAGGCTACCATCCATTGGAATAACAAAAATCTCGACAATAAACTAACTTCCATAATGACAAGGCTACCATCCCTTATAGTAACAAAAATCTCGACAACAGACTACCTTCCATAATGACAAGGCTACCATCCATTGGAGTAACAAAGATATTGACAACAACCTACCTTCCATAACGACAATGCTACAATCCATTGTAGTAACAAAAATCTCGACTACAAATTACCTCCTATAATGACAAGGCTACCATCAAATGTAGTAACAAAAATCTCGACAACAAACTACCTTCCATAATGACAAGGCTACCATCCATTGGAGTAACAAAAATCTCGACAAAAGACTACCTTCCAAAATGACAAGGCTACAATCCATTATAGTAACAAAGATATCGTTAACAGACCACCTTCCATAACAACAAGGCTACAATCCATTGTAGTAACAAAAATCTCGACAATAGACTACCTTCCATAATGACAAGGCTACCATCCATTGGAGTAACAAGAATCTCGACAACATACTACCATCCATAATGACAAGGCTACAATCTATTATAGTAACAAAAATCTCGATAACAGACTATATTCCATAACGACAAGGCTACAATCCATTGTTGTATCAAAAATCTAGAAAACAGACTACCTTCCATAATGATAAGGCTACCATCCATTGTAGTGACAAAAATCTCGACAATATACTACCTTCTATAATGACAAGGCTTCCATCCATTGGAGTAACAAAAATATAGACAATAGACTACCTTCCATATTGACAAGGCTACAATCTATTATAGTAACAAAAATCTCGACAACAGACTACCTTCCATAATGACAAGGCTACCATCCATTGGAATAACAAAAATCTCGACAACAAACTACTTTCCATAATGACAAGGCTACCATCCCTTAGAGTAAAAAAAATCTACACAACTGACTACCTTCCAAAATGACAAGGCTACCATCCATTGGAGTAACAAAGTTGTCGACAACATACTACCTTCCATAATGACAAGGATACCATCCAATGGAGTAACAAAAATAACGACAACAGACAAACTCCCATAATCACAAGGCTACCATCACTTGGAATAACAAAAATATCGACAACACAATACCTTCCATAATGACAACGATACCATCCATTGGAGTAACAAAAATGTCGACAACAGACTACCTTCCATAATGACTAGGCTACCATCCATTGGAGTAACAAAGATATAGACAACAGACTACCTTCCATAACGACAAAGCTACAATCCATTATAGTAACAAAGATATCATTAACAGACTACCTTCCATAACGACAAGGCTACAATCCATTGTAGTAAGAAAAATCTCGACAGAAGATTACCTTCCATAATGACAAGGCTACCATCCATTGGAGTAACAAGAATCTCGACAACATACTACCTTCCATGATGACAAGGCTACAATCTATTATAGAAAAAAAATATCAACAACACACTAACTTCCATAATGACAAGGCTACCATCCATTGGAATAACAAAAATATCGATAACACACTACCTTCCATAATGACAACGCTACCATCCATTGTAGGGACAAAAATCTCAACAATATACTACCTTCTATAATGACAAGGCTACCATCCATTGGAGTAACAAAAATATAGACAATAGACTACCTTCAATAATGACAAGGCTATAATCTATTATAGTAACAAAAATCTCGATAACAAACTACCTTCCATAATGACAAGGCTACCATCCATTGGAATAACAAAAATATCGATAACACACTACCTTCCATAATGACAAGGCTACCATCCCTTAGAGTAACAAAAATCTCGACAACAAACTACCTTCCATAATGACAAGGCTACCATCCACTGGAGTAAGAAAGATATCGACAACAAACTACCTTTCATAACGACAAGGCTACAATCCATTATAGTAACAAAGATATCGTTAACAGACCACCTTCCATAACGACAAGGCTACAATCCATTGTAGTAACAAAAATCTCGACAATAGACTACCTTCCATAATGACAAGGCTACCATCCATTGGAGTAACAAGAATCTCGACAACATACTACCATCCATAATGACAAGGCTACGATCTATTATAGTAACTAAAATCTCGACAACAAACTATCTTCCATAACGACAAGGCTAAATGCATTGTTTAACAAAAATCACGACAACATACTATCTTCCATAATGACAAGGCTACCATCCATTGTAGTGACAAAAATCTCGACAATATACAACCATTTATAATGACAAGGCTACCATCCATTTGAGTAACAAAATTATAGACAATAGACTACCTTCCATAATGACAAGGCTACAATCTATTATAGTAACAAAAATCTCGACAACATACTACCTCCCATAATGACAAGGCTACCGTCCATTGGAGTAACAAAAATCTCGACAACAAACTACTTTCCATAATGAAAAGGCTACAAACTATTATAGTAACAAAAATCTCGACAATAGACTACCTTTCATAATGACAAGGCTACCATCCATTGGAATAACAAAAATCTCGACAAAAAACTACTTTCCATAATGACAAGGCTACCATCGCTTAGAGAAACAAAAATCTCGACAACAGACTACCTTCCATAATGACAAGGCTACCATCCATTGGAGTAATAAAGATGTCGACAACATACTACCTTCCATAATGACAGGGATACCATCCATTGGAGTAACAAAAATCAAGACAACAGACAACCTCCCATAATCACAAGGCTACCATCACTTGGAATAACAAAAATATCGACAACACACTACCTTCCATAATGACAACGCTACCATCCATTGGAGTAACAAAAATGTCGACAACAGACTACCTTCCATAATGACTAGGCTACCATCCATTTGAGTAACAAAGATATCGACAACAGACTACCTTCCATAACGACAAGGCTACAATCCATTATAGTAATAAAGATATCATTAACATACTACCTTCCATAACGACAAGGCTACAATCCATTATAGTAACAAAAATCTCAACAACAGACTACCTTCCATAATGACAAGGTTACCATCCATTGTAGTGACAAAAATATCGACAATAGACTTCCTTCCATATTAACAAGGCTACCATCCATTGGAGTAACAAGAATCTCGACAACATACTACCTTCCATGATGACAAGGCTACAATCTATTATAGTAACAAAAATCACGACAAAAGAATACCTTCCATAATTACAAAGCTACCATCCATTGGAATAACAAGAATCTCGACAATAAACTAACTTCCATAATGACAAGGCTACCATCGCTTAGAGAAACAAAAATCTCGACAACATACTACCTTCCATAATGAAAAGGCTACCATCCATTGGAGTAACAAAGATGTCGACAACATACTACCTTCCATAATGACAAGGATACCATCCATTGTAGTAACAAAAATCTCGACAACAGATTACCTCCCATAATGACAAGGCTACCATCCATTGGAGTAAAAAAAATCTCGACAACAGACTACTTCCATAATGACAAGGCTACTATCCATTGGAATAACAAAAATATCGACAACACACTACCTTTGATAATGACACGGCTACCATCCATTGGAGTAAGAAAAATCTCGACAACAAACTACCTTCCATAATGACTAGGCTACCATCCACTGGAGTAACAAAGATATCGACAACAGACTACCTTCTATAACGACAAGGATACAATCCATTATAGTAACAAATATATCATTAACAGACTACCTTCCATAACGACAAGGCTACAATCCATTGTAGTAACAAAAATATCGACAACACACTACCTTCCATAATGACAAGGCTACCATCCATTGTAGTGACAAAAATCTAGAAAATAGACTACCTTCCATAATGACAAGGCTACCATCCATTGGAGTAACAAGAATCTCGACAACATACTACCTTCCATGATGACAAGGCTACAATCTATTAAAGTAACAAAAATCTCGACAACAGACTATCTTCCATAACGACAAGGCTAGAATCCATTGTACTAACAAAAATCTCGACAATAGACTACCTTCCATAATGACAAGGCTACCATCCATTGGAATAACAAAAATCTCGACAATAAACTATTTTCCATAATGACAAGGCTACCATCCCTTAGAGTAACAAAAATCTCGACAATAGACTCCCTTCCATAATGACAAGGCTACCATCCATTGGAGTAACAAAGATATTGACAACAGACTACCTTCCATAACGACAAGGCTACAATCCATTGTAGTAACAAAATCTCGACAACAGATTATCTTCTATAATAAGAAGGCTACCATCAAATGTAGTAACAAAAATCTCGACAAAAGACTTCCTTCCATAATGACAAGGCTACCATCCATTGTAGGGACAAAAATCTCAACAATATACTACCTTCTATAATGACAAGGCTACCATCCATTGGAGTAACAAAAATATAGACAATAGACTACCTTCAATAATGACAAGGCTATAATTTATTATAGTAACAAAAATCTCGACAACAAACTACCTTCAATAATTACAAGGCTACCATCCATTGGAATAACAAAAATATCGACAACACACTACCTTCCATAATGACAAGGCTACCATCCCTTAGAGTAACAAAAATCTCGACAACAGACTACCTTCAATAATGACTAGGCTACCATCCACTGGAGTAAGAAAGATATCGACAACACACTACCTTTCATAACGACAAGGCTACAATCCATTATAGTAACAAAGATATCGTTAACAGACTACCTTCCATAACAACAAGGCTACAATCCATTGTAATAACAAAAATCTCGACAATAGATTACCTTCCATAATGACAAGGCTACCATCCATTGGAGTAACAAGAATCTCGACAACATACTACCTTCCATAATGACAAGGCTACAATCTATTATAGTAACAAAAATCTCGATAACAGACTATCTTCCATAACGACAAGGCTACAATCCATTGTTGTATCAAAAATCTAGAAAACAGATTACCTTCCATAATGATAAGGCTACCATCCATTGTAGTGACAAAAATCTCGACAACAGACTACCTTCAATAATGACTAGGCTACCATCCACTGGAGTAAGAAAGATATCGACAACACACTACCTTTCATAACGACAAGGCTACAATCCATTATAGTAACAAAGATATCGTTAACAGACTACCTTCTATAACGACAAGGCTACAATCCATTGTAGTAACAAAAATCTCGACAATAGACTACCTTCCATAATGACAAGGCTACCATCCATTGGAGTAACAAGAATCTCGACAACATACTACCTTCGATAATGACAAGGCTACAATCTATTATAGTAACAAAAATCTCGATAACAGACTATCTTCCATAACGACAAGGCTACAATCCATTGTTGTATCAAAAATCTAGAAAACAGACTACCTTCCATAATGAGAAGGCTACCATCCATTGTAGTGACAAAAATCTCGACAATATACTACCTTCTATAATGACAAGGCTACCATCCATTGGAGTAACAAAAATATAGACAATAGACTACCTTCCATAATTACAAGGCTACCATCCAATGGAGTAACAAAAACCTCGACAAGAGACTACCTTCCATAATGACTAGGCTACCATCCATTGGAGTAACAAAGATATCATCAACAGACTACCTTCCATAATGACAAGGCTACAATCCATTGTAGTGACAAAAATATCGACAATAGACTACCTTCCATATTGACAATTCTACCATTCATTGGAGTAACAAAGATATCGACAACATACTACCTTCCATAATGACAAGGCTACCATCCATTGGAGTAACAAAAATCTCGACAACAGACAACCTTCCATAATCACAAGTCTACCATCAATTGGAATAACAAAAATATCGAAAACACACTACCTTCCATAATGACAAGGCTACCATCCATTGGAATAACAAAAATATCGACAACACACTACCTTCCATAATGACATGGTTACCATCCATTGGAGTAACAAAAATGTCGACAACAAACTACCTTCCATAATGACTAGGCTACCATCCATTGGAGTAACAAAGATATCGACAAAAGACTACCTTCAATAACGACAAGGCTACAATCCTTTATAGTCACAAAGATATCATTAACAGACTAACTTCCATAACGACAAGGCTACAATCCATTGTAGTAACAAAAATCTCGACAACAGACTACCTTCCATAATGACAAGGCTACCATCCATTGTAGTGACAAAAATTTCGACAACATACTACATTCCATAATGACAAAGCTACCATCCATTGGAGTAACAAGAATATCGACAACATACTACCTTCCATGATGACAAGGCTACAATCTATTATAGTAACAAAAATCTCGACAATAAACTACCTTCCATAACGACAAGGCTACAATCAATTGTAGTAACAAAAATCTCGACAATAGAATACCTTCTATAATGACAAGGCTACCATCAAATGTAGTAACAAAAATCTCGACACCAGACTACCTTCCATAATGACAAGGCTAGCATCCATTGGAGTAACAAAAATCTCGACAATAGACTACCTTCCATAAAGACAAGGCTACCATCCATTGGAATAACAAAAATATCGACAACACACTACCTTCCATAATGACAAGGCTACCATCCATTGGAGTAACAAAAATCTCGACAACAAACTACCTTCCATAATGACTAGGCTACCATCCACTGGAGTAACAAAGATATCGACAACAGACTACGTTCTATAACGACAAGGATACATAATGACAAGGATACATAATAACAGACTACCTTCCATAATGACAAGGCTACCATCCATTGTAGTGACAAAAATCTCGACAATAGACTACCTTCCATAATGACAAGGCTACCATACATTGAAGTAACAAGAATCTCGACAACATACTACCTTCCATAATGAAAAAGCTACAATCTATTATAGTAACAAAAATCTCGACAATAGACTATCTTCCATAACGACAAGGCTATAATCCATTGTTGTAACAAAAATCTCGACAATAGACTTCCTTCCATAATGACAAGGCTACCATCCATTGTAGGGACAAAAATCTCGACAATATACTACCTTCTATAATGACAAGTCTACCATCTATTAGAGTAATAAAAATCTAGACAATAGACTACATTCAATAATGACAAGGCTATAATCTATTATAGTAACTAAAATCTCGACAACAGACTATCTGCCATAAAGACAAGGCTACCATACATTGGAATAACAAAAATCTCGACAACAAACTACTTTCCATAATGACAAGGCTACCATCACTTAGAGAAACAAAAGTATCGACAACAGACTACCTTCCATAATGACAAGGCTACCATCCATTGGAGTAACAAAGATATCGACAACATACTACCTTCCATAATGACAAGGATACCATCCATTGGAGTAACAAAAATCACGACAACAGACAACCTTCCATAATCACAAGACTACCATCAATTGGAATAACAAAAATATCGACAACACATTACCTTCCATAATGACAAGGCTACCATCCATCGGAATAACAAAAATCTCAACAACACACTACTTTCCATAATGACAAGGCTACCATCCCTTAGAGTAACAAAAATCTACACAACAAACTACCTTCCAAAATGACAAGGCTACCATCCATTGGAGTAAAAAAGATATTGACAACATACTACCTTCCATAATGACAAGGATACCATCCATTGGAGTAACAAAAATAATGAAAATGGACTACCTTCCATAATGGCAAGGCTATCATCCATTGGAATAACAAAAATATCGACAACACACTACCTTCCATAATGACAAGGCTACCATCCAATGGAGTAACAAAAATCTCGAAAACAGACTACCTTCCATAATGACAAGGATACCATCCATTAGAGTAAGAAAGATATCGACAACATACTACCTTCCATATCGCAAAGGATACAATCTATTGTAGTAACAAATATCTCGACAAAAGACTACCTTCCATAGTGACAAGGCTACCATCCATTGGAATAACAAAAATATCGATAACACACTACCTTGCATAATGACAAGGCTACCATCCATTGGAGTATCAAAAATCTCGACAATAGACTACCTTCCATAATGACTATGCTACCATCCATTGGAGTAACAAAGATATCGACAACAGACTACTTTCAATAACGACAAGGCTACAATCCATTATAGTAACAAAGATATCATTAACAGACTACCTTCCATAATGACAAGGCTACCATCCACTGTAGTGACACAAATCTTGACAATAGAATACCTTCCATAATGACAAGGCTACCATCCATTGGAGTAACAAGAATCTCGATAACATACTACCTTCCATAATGACAAGGCTACAATCTATTATAGTAACAAAAATCTCGACAACAAACTATCTTCCATAACGACAAGGCTACAATCCTTTGTAGTAACAAAAATCTCGACAAAAGACTACCTTCCATAATGATAAGGCTACCATGCATTGGAATAAAAAAAATCTGGACAATAAACTAACTTCCATAATGACAAGGCTACCATCCCATAGAGTATCAAAAATCTCGACAATAAACTACCTTCCATAATGACAAGGCTACCATCCATTGGAGTAACAAAAATCTAGACAATAGACTACCTTCCATAATGACAAGGCTATAATCTATTATAGTAACAAAAATCTCGACATCAGACTACCTTCCATAATGATAAGGCTAACATCCATTAGAATAACAAAAATCTCGTCAACAAACTACTTTCCATAATGACAAGGCTACCATCCCTTAGAGTAACAAAAATATACACAACAGACTACCTTCTAAAATGACAAGGCTACCATCCATTGGAGTAACAAAGATATCGACAACAGACTACCTTCCATAATGACTTGGCTACCATCCATTGGAGTAACAAAGATATCGACAATAGACTACTTTCAATAACGACAAGGCTACAATCCATTATAGTAACAAAGATATAATTAACAGACTACCTTCCATAACGACAAGGCTAAAATCCATTGTAGTAACAAAAATCTCGACAACAGACTACCTTCCATAATGACAAGGCTACCATCCATTGTAGTGACAAAAATCTCGACAATAGAATACCTTCCATAATGACAAGGCTACCATCCATTGGAGTAACAAGAACCTCGATAACATACTACCTTCCATAATGACAAGGCTACAATCTATTATAGTAACAAAAATCTCGACAACAAACTATCTTCCATAACGACAAGGCTACAATCCTTTGTAGTAACAAAAATCTCGACAAAAGACTACCTTCCATAATGACAAGGCTACCATCCATTGGAATAAAAAAAATCTCGACAATAAACTAACTTCCATAATGACATGGCTACCATCCCTTAGAGTAACAAAAATCTCGACAATAAACTACCTTCCATAATGACAAGGCTACCATCCATTGGAGTAAGGAAGATATTGATAACAAACTACGTTCCATAACGACAAGGCTACCATCAAATGTAGTAACAAAAATCTCGACAACAGACTACCTTCCATAATGACAAGGCTACCATCCATTGGAGTAACAAAAATATAGACAATAGACTACCTTCCATAATGACAAGGCTATAATCTATTATAGTAACAAAAATCTCGACATCAGACTACCTTCCATAATGATAAGGCTACCATCCATTGGAATAACAAAAATCTCGTCAACAAACTACTTTCCATAATGACAAGGCTACCATCCCTTAGAGTAACAAAAATCTACAAAACAGACTACCTTCCAAAATGACAAGGCAACCATCCATTGGAGTAACAAAGATATCGACAACAGACTACCTTCCATAATGACTTGGCTACCATCCATTGGAGTAACAAAGATATCAACATAGACTACTTTCAATAACGACAAGGCTACAATCCATTATAGTAACAAAGATATAATTAACAGACTACCTTCCATAACGACAAGGCTAAAATCCATTGTAGTAACAAAAATCTCGGCAACAGACTACCTTCCATAATGACAAGGCTACCATCCATTGTAGTGACAAAAATCTCGACAATAGAATACCTTCCATAATGACAAGGCTACCATCCATTGGAGTAACAAGAACCTCGATAACATACTACCTTCTATAATGACAAGGCTACAATCTATTATAGTAACAAAAATCTCGACAACAAACTATCTTCCATAACGACAAGGCTACAATCCTTTGTAGTAACAAAAATCTCGACAAAAGACTACCTTCCATAATGACAAGGCTACCATCCATTGGAATAAAAAAAATCTCGACAATAAACTAACTTCCATAATGACATGGCTACCATCCCTTAGAGTAACAAAAATCTCGACAATAAACTACCTTCCATAATGACAAGGCTACCATCCATTGGAGTAAGAAAGATATTGACAACAAACTACGTTCCATAACGACAAGGCTACCATCAAATGTAGTAACAAAAATCTCGACAACAGACTACCTTCCATAATGACAAGGCTACCATCCATTGGAGTAACAAAAATATAGACAATAGACTACCTTCCATAATGACAAGGCTATAACTATTATAGTAACAAAAATCTCGACATCAGACTACCTTCCATAATGATAAGGCTACCATCCATTGGAATAACAAAAATCTCGTCAACAAACTACTTTCCATAATGACAAGGCTACCATCCCTTAGAGTAACAAAAATCTACAAAACAGACTACCTTCCAAAATGACAAGGCAACCATCCATTGGAGTAACAAAGATATCGACAACAGACTACCTTCCATAATGACTAGGATACCATCCATTGGTGTAACAAAGATATCGACAACAGACTACTTTCAATAACGACAAGGCTACAATCCATTATAGTAACAAAGATATAATTAACAGACTACCTTCCATAACGACAAGGCTACAACCATTGTTGTAACAAAAATCTCGACAACAGACTACCTTCCATAATCACAAGGCTACCATCCATTGTAGTGACAAAAATCTCGACAATAGAATACCTTCCATAATGACAAGGCTACCATCCATTGGAGTAACAAGAATCTCGATAACATACTACCTACCATAATGACAAGGCTACAATCTATTATAGTAACAAAAATCTCGACAACAAACTATCTTCCATAACGACAAGGCTACAATCCTTTGTAGTAACAAAAATCTCGACAAAAGACTACCTTCCATAATGACAAGGCTACAATCCATTGGAATAAAAAAAATCTCGACAATAAACTAACTTCCATAATGACAAGGCTACCAGCCATTGGAGTAACAAAGATATTGATAACAAACTACCTTCCATAACGACAAGGCTACCGTCAAATGTAGTAACAAAAATCTCGACAACAGACTACCTTCCATAACGACAAGGCTATAATCTATTATAGTAACAAAAATCTCGACATCAGACTACCTTCCATAATGATAAGGCTACCATCCATTGGAATAACAAAAATCTCGTCAACAAACTACTTTCCATAATGACAAGGCTACCATCCCTTAGAGTAACAAAAATCTACACAACAGACTACCTTCCAAAAAGACAAGGCTACCATCCATTGGAGTAACAAAGATATCGACAACAGACTACCTTCCATAATGACTTGGCCATCATCCATTGGAGTAACAAAGATATCGATAATAGACTACTTTCAATAACGACGAGGCTACAATCCATTATAGTAACAAAGATATAATTAACAGACTACCTTCCATAACGACAAGGCTACAATCCATTGTAGTAACAAAAATCTCGACAACAGACTACCTTCCATAATGACAAGGCTACCATCCATTGTAGTGACAAAAATCTCGACAATAGAATACCTTCCATAATGACAAGGCTACCATTCATTGGAGTAACAAGAACCTCGATAACATACTACCTTCCATAATGACAAGGCTACAATCTATTATAGTAACAAAAATCTCGACAACAAACTATCTTCCATAACGGCAAGGCTATAATCCTTTGTAGTAACAAAAATCTCGACAAAAGACTACCTTCCATAATGACAAGGCTACCATCCATTGGAATAAAAAAAATCTCGACAATAAACTAACTTCCATAATGACAAGGCTACCATCCCTTAGAGTAACAAAAATCTCGACAATAAACTACCTTCCATAATGACAAGGCTACCATCCATTGGAGTAACAAAGATATTGACAACAAACTACGTTCCATAACGACAAGGCTACCATCAAATGTAGTAACAAAAATCTCGACAACAGACTACCTTCCATAATGACAAGGCTACCATCCATTGGAGTAACAAAAATCTAGACAATAGACTACCTTCCATAATGACAAGGCTATAATCTATTATAGTAACAAAAATCTCGACATCAGACTACCTTCCATAATGATAAGGCTACCATCCATTGGAATAACAAAAATCTCGTCAACAAACTACTTTCCATAATGACAAGGCTACCATCCCTTAGAGTAACAAAAATCTACAAAACAAACTACCTTCCAAAATGACAAGGCTACCATCCATTGGAGTAACAAAGATATCGACAACAGACTACCTTCCATAATGACTAGACTACCATCCATTGGAGTAACAAAGATATCGACAGCAGACTACTTTCAATAATGATAAGGCTACAATCCATTATAGTAACAAAGATATAATTAACAGACTACCTTCTATAACGACAAGGTTATAATCCATTGTAGCAAAAAAAATCTCGACAACAGACTACCTTCCATAATGACAAGGCTACCATCCATTGGAATAACAAAAATCTCGTCAACAAACTACTTTCCATAATGACAAGGCTACCATCCCTTAGAGTAACAAAAATCTACAAAACAAACTACCTTCCAAAATGACAAGGCTACCATCCATTGGAGTAACAAAGATATCGACAACAGACTACCTTCCATAATGACTAGACTACCATCCATTGGAGTAACAAAGATATCGACAGCAGACTACTTTCAATAATGATAAGGCTACAATCCATTATAGTAACAAAGATATAATTAACAGACTACCTTCTATAACGACAAGGTTATAATCCATTGTAGCAACAAAAATCTCGACAACAGACTACCTTCCATAATGACAAGGCTACCATCCATTGTAGTGACAAAAATATCGACAATATAATACCTTCCATAATGACAAGGCTACCATCCATTGGAGTAACAAGAATCTCGATAACATACTACCTTCCATAATGACAAGGCTACAATCTATTATAGTAACAAAAATCTCGACAACAAACTATCTTCCATAACGACAAGGCTACAATCCTTTGTAGTAACAAAAATCTCGACAAAAGACTACCTTCCATAATGACAAGGCTACAATCCATTGGAATAAATAAAATCTCGACAATAAACTAACTTCCATAATGGCAAGGCTACCATCCCTTAGAGTAACAAAAAACTCGACAATAAACTACCTTCCATAATGACAAGGCTACCATCCATTGGAGTAACAAAGATATTGATAACAAACTACCTTCCATAACGACAAGGCTACCATCAAATGTAGTAACAAAAATATTGACAACAGACTACCTTCCATAACGACAAGGCTACCATCAAATGTAGTAACAAAAATCTCGACAACAGACTACCTTCCATAATGACAAGGCTATAATCTATTATAGTAACAAAAATCTCGACATCAGACTACCTTCCATAATGATAAGGCAACCATCCATTGGAATAACAAAAATCTCGTCAACAAACTACTTTCCATAATGACAAGGCTACCATCCCTTAGAGTAACAAAAATCTACAAAACAGACTACCTTCCAAAATGACAAGGCTACCATCCATTGGAGTAACAAAGATATCGACAACAGACTACCTTCCATAATGACTAGGCTACCATCCAATGGTGTAACAAAGATATCGACAACAGACTACTTTCAATAACGACAAGGCTACAATCCATTATAGTAACAAAGATATAATTAACAGACTACCTTCCATAACGACAAGGCTACAATCCATTGTAGTAACAAAAATCTCGACAACAGACTACCTTCCATAATGACAAGGCTACCATCCATTGTAGTGACAAAAATCTCGACAATAGAATACCTTCCATAATGACAAGGCTACCATCCATTGGAGTAACAAGAACCTCGATAACATACTACCTTCCATAATGACAAGGCTACAATCTATTATAGTAACAAAAATCTCGACAACAAACTATCTTCCATAACGTCAAGGCTACAATCCTTTGTAGTAACAAAAATCTCGACAAAAGACTACCTTCCATAATGACAAGGCTACCATCCATTGGAATAAAAAAAATCTCGACAATAAACTAACTTCCATAATGACATGGCTACCATCCCTTAGAGTAACAAAAATCTCGACAATAAACTACCTTCCATAATGACAAGGCTACCATCCATTGGAGTAAGAAAGATATTGACAACAAACTACGTTCCATAACGACAAGGCTACCATCAAATGTAGTAACAAAAATCTCGACAACAGACTACCTTCCATAATGACAAGGCTACCATCCATTGGAGTAACAAAAATATAGACAATAGACTACCTTCCATAATGACAAGGCTATAATCTATTATAGTAACAAAAATCTCGACATCAGACTACCTTCCATAATGATAAGGCTACCATCCATTGGAATAACAAAAATCTCGTCAACAAACTACTTTCCATAATGACAAGGCTACCATCCCTTAGAGTAACAAAAATCTACAAAACAGACTACCTTCCAAAATGACAAGGCAACCATCCATTGGAGTAACAAAGATATCGACAACAGACTACCTTCCATAATGACTAGGATACCATCCATTGGTGTAACAAAGATATCGACAACAGACTACTTTCAATAACGACAAGGCTACAATCCATTATAGTAACAAAGATATAATTAACAGACTACCTTCCATAACGACAAGGCTACAACCATTGTTGTAACAAAAATCTCGACAACAGACTACCTTCCATAATCACAAGGCTACCATCCATTGTAGTGACAAAAATCTCGACAATAGAATACCTTCCATAATGACAAGGCTACCATCCATTGGAGTAACAAGAATCTCGATAACATACTACCTACCATAATGACAAGGCTACAATCTATTATAGTAACAAAAATCTCGACAACAAACTATCTTCCATAACGACAAGGCTACAATCCTTTGTAGTAACAAAAATCTCGACAAAAGACTACCTTCCATAATGACAAGGCTACAATCCATTGGAATAAAAAAAATCTCGACAATAAACTAACTTCCATAATGACAAGGCTACCAGCCATTGGAGTAACAAAGATATTGATAACAAACTACCTTCCATAACGACAAGGCTACCGTCAAATGTAGTAACAAAAATCTCGACAACAGACTACCTTCCATAACGACAAGGCTATAATCTATTATAGTAACAAAAATCTCGACATCAGACTACCTTCCATAATGATAAGGCTACCATCCATTGGGATAACAAAAATCTCGTCAACAAACTACTTTCCATAATGACAAGGCTACCATCCCTTAGAGTAACAAAAATCTACACAACAGACTACCTTCCAAAAAGACAAGGCTACCATCCATTGGAGTAACAAAGATATCGACAACAGACTACCTTCCATAATGACTTGGCCATCATCCATTGGAGTAACAAAGATATCGATAATAGACTACTTTCAATAACGACGAGGCTACAATCCATTATAGTAACAAAGATATAATTAACAGACTACCTTCCATAACGACAAGGCTACAATCCATTGTAGTAACAAAAATCTCGACAACAGACTACCTTCCATAATGACAAGGCTACCATCCATTGTAGTGACAAAAATCTCGACAATAGAATACCTTCCATAATGACAAGGCTACCATTCATTGGAGTAACAAGAACCTCGATAACATACTACCTTCCATAATGACAAGGCTACAATCTATTATAGTAACAAAAATCTCGACAACAAACTATCTTCCATAACGGCAAGGCTATAATCCTTTGTAGTAACAAAAATCTCGACAAAAGACTACCTTCCATAATGACAAGGCTACCATCCATTGGAATAAAAAAAATCTCGACAATAAACTAACTTCCATAATGACAAGGCTACCATCCCTTAGAGTAACAAAAATCTCGACAATAAACTACCTTCCATAATGACAAGGCTACCATCCATTGGAGTAACAAAGATATTGACAACAAACTACGTTCCATAACGACAAGGCTACCATCAAATGTAGTAACAAAAATCTCGACAACAGACTACCTTCCATAATGACAAGGCTACCATCCATTGGAGTAACAAAAATCTAGACAATAGACTACCTTCCATAATGACAAGGCTATAATCTATTATAGTAACAAAAATCTCGACATCAGACTACCTTCCATAATGATAAGGCTACCATCCATTGGAATAACAAAAATCTCGTCAACAAACTACTTTCCATAATGACAAGGCTACCATCCCTTAGAGTAACAAAAATCTACAAAACAAACTACCTTCCAAAATGACAAGGCTACCATCCATTGGAGTAACAAAGATATCGACAACAGACTACCTTCCATAATGACTTGGCCATCATCCATTGGAGTAACAAAGATATCGATAATAGACTACTTTCAATAACGACGAGGCTACAATCCATTATAGTAACAAAGATATAATTAACAGACTACCTTCCATAACGACAAGGCTACAATCCATTGTAGTAACAAAAATCTCGACAACAGACTACCTTCCATAATGACAAGGCTACCATCCATTGTAGTGACAAAAATCTCGACAATAGAATACCTTCCATAATGACAAGGCTACCATTCATTGGAGTAACAAGAACCTCGATAACATACTACCTTCCATAATGACAAGGCTACAATCTATTATAGTAACAAAAATCTCGACAACAAACTATCTTCCATAACGGCAAGGCTATAATCCTTTGTAGTAACAAAAATCTCGACAAAAGACTACCTTCCATAATGACAAGGCTACCATCCATTGGAATAAAAAAAATCTCGACAATAAACTAACTTCCATAATGACAAGGCTACCATCCCTTAGAGTAACAAAAATCTCGACAATAAACTACCTTCCATAATGACAAGGCTACCATCCATTGGAGTAACAAAGATATTGACAACAAACTACGTTCCATAACGACAAGGCTACCATCAAATGTAGTAACAAAAATCTCGACAACAGACTACCTTCCATAATGACAAGGCTACCATCCATTGGAGTAACAAAAATCTAGACAATAGACTACCTTCCATAATGACAAGGCTATAATCTATTATAGTAACAAAAATCTCGACATCAGACTACCTTCCATAATGATAAGGCTACCATCCATTGGAATAACAAAAATCTCGTCAACAAACTACTTTCCATAATGACAAGGCTACCATCCCTTAGAGTAACAAAAATCTACAAAACAAACTACCTTCCAAAATGACAAGGCTACCATCCATTGGAGTAACAAAGATATTGACAACAAACTACGTTCCATAACGACAAGGCTACCATCCATTGGAGTAACAAAGATATCGACAGCAGACTACTTTCAATAATGATAAGGCTACAATCCATTATAGTAACAAAGATATAATTAACAGACTACCTTCTATAACGACAAGGTTATAATCCATTGTAGCAAAAAAAATCTCGACAACAGACTACCTTCCATAATGACAAGGCTACCATCCATTGGAATAACAAAAATCTCGTCAACAAACTACTTTCGATAATGACAAGGCTACCATCCCTTAGAGTAACAAAAATCTACAAAACAAACTACCTTCCAAAATGACAAGGCTACCATCCATTGGAGTAACAAAGATATCGACAACAGACTACCTTCCATAATGACTAGACTACCATCCATTGGAGTAACAAAGATATCGACAGCAGACTACTTTCAATAATGATAAGGCTACAATCCATTATAGTAACAAAGATATAATTAACAGACTACCTTCTATAACGACAAGGTTATAATCCATTGTAGCAACAAAAATCTCGACAACAGACTACCTTCCATAATGACAAGGCTACCATCCATTGTAGTGACAAAAATATCGACAATATAATACCTTCCATAATGACAAGGCTACCATCCATTGGAGTAACAAGAATCTCGATAACATACTACCTTCCATAATGACAAGGCTACAATCTATTATAGTAACAAAAATCTCGACAACAAACTATCTTCCATAACGACAAGGCTACAATCCTTTGTAGTAACAAAAATCTCGACAAAAGACTACCTTCCATAATGACAAGGCTACAATCCATTGGAATAAATAAAATCTCGACAATAAACTAACTTCCATAATGGCAAGGCTACCATCCCTTAGAGTAACAAAAAACTCGACAATAAACTACCTTCCATAATGACAAGGCTACCATCCATTGGAGTAACAAAGATATTGATAACAAACTACCTTCCATAACGACAAGGCTACCATCAAATGTAGTAACAAAAATATTGACAACAGACTACCTTCCATAACGACAAGGCTACCATCAAATGTAGTAACAAAAATCTCGACAACAGACTACCTTCCATAATGACAAGGCTATAATCTATTATAGTAACAAAAATCTCGACATCAGACTACCTTCCATAATGATAAGGCAACCATCCATTGGAATAACAAAAATCTCGTCAACAAACTACTTTCCATAATGACAAGGCTACCATCCCTTAGAGTAACAAAAATCTACAAAACAGACTACCTTCCAAAATGACAAGGCTACCATCCATTGGAGTAACAAAGATATCGACAACAGACTACCTTCCATAATGACTAGGCTACCATCCAATGGTGTAACAAAGATATCGACAACAGACTACTTTCAATAACGACAAGGCTACAATCCATTATAGTAACAAAGATATAATTAACAGACTACCTTCCATAACGACAAGGCTACAATCCATTGTAGTAACAAAAATCTCGACAACAGACTACCTTCCATAATGACAAGGCTACCATCCATTGTAGTGACAAAAATCTCGACAATAGAATACCTTCCATAATGACAAGGCTACCATCCATTGGAGTAACAAGAACCTCGATAACATACTACCTTCCATAATGACAAGGCTACAATCTATTATAGTAACAAAAATCTCGACAACAAACTATCTTCCATAACGTCAAGGCTACAATCCTTTGTAGTAACAAAAATCTCGACAAAAGACTACCTTCCATAATGACAAGGCTACCATCCATTGGAATAAAAAAAATCTCGACAATAAACTAACTTCCATAATGACATGGCTACCATCCCTTAGAGTAACAAAAATCTCGACAATAAACTACCTTCCATAATGACAAGGCTACCATCCATTGGAGTAAGAAAGATATTGACAACAAACTACGTTCCATAACGACAAGGCTACCATCAAATGTAGTAACAAAAATCTCGACAACAGACTACCTTCCATAATGACAAGGCTACCATCCATTGGAGTAACAAAAATATAGACAATAGACTACCTTCCATAATGACAAGGCTATAATCTATTATAGTAACAAAAATCTCGACATCAGACTACCTTCCATAATGATAAGGCTACCATCCATTGGAATAACAAAAATCTCGTCAACAAACTACTTTCCATAATGACAAGGCTACCATCCCTTAGAGTAACAAAAATCTACAAAACAGACTACCTTCCAAAATGACAAGGCAACCATCCATTGGAGTAACAAAGATATCGACAACAGACTACCTTCCATAATGACTAGGATAACATCCATTGGTGTAACAAAGATATCGACAACAGACTACTTTCAATAACGACAAGGCTACAATCCATTATAGTAACAAAGATATAATTAACAGACTACCTTCCATAACGACAAGGCTACAACCATTGTAGTAACAAAAATCTCGACAACAGACTACCTTCCATAATCACAAGGCTACCATCCATTGTAGTGACAAAAATCTCGACAATAGAATACCTTCCATAATGACAAGGCTACCATCCATTTCAGTAACAAGAATCTCGATAACATACTACCTACCATAATGACAAGGCTACAATCTATTATAGTAACAAAAATCTCGACAACAAACTATCTTCCATAACGACAAGGCTACAATCCTTTGTAGTAACAAAAATCTCGACAAAAGACTACCTTCCATAATGACAAGGCTACAATCCATTGGAATAAAAAAAATCTCGACAATAAACTAACTTCCATAATGGCAAGGCTACCATCCCTTAGAGTAACAAAAATCTCGACAATAAACTACCTTCCATAATGACAAGGATACCAGCCATTGGAGTAACAAAGATATTGATAACAAACTACCTTCCATAACGACAAGGCTACCGTCAAATGTAGTAACAAAAATCTCGACAACAAACTACCTTCCATAACGACAAGGCTATAATCTATTATAGTAACAAAAATCTCGACATCAGACTACCTTCCATAATGATAAGGCTACCATCCATTGGAATAACAAAAATCTCGTCAACAAAATACTTTCCATAATGACAAGGCTACCATCCCTTAGAGTAACAAAAATCTACACAACAGACTACCTTCCAAAAAGACAAGGCTACCATCCATTGGAGTAACAAAGATATCGACAACAGACTACCTTCCATAATGACTTGGCTATCATCCATTGGAGTAACAAAGATATCGATAATAGACTACTTTCAATAACGACAAGGCTACAATCCATTATAGTAACAAAGATATAATTAACAGACTACCTTCCATAACGACAAGGCTACAATCCATTGTAGTAACAAAAATCTCGACAACAGACTACCTTCCATAATGACAAGGCTACCATCCATTGTAGTGACAAAAATCTCGACAATAGAATACCTTCCATAATGAGAAGGCTACCATTCATTGGAGTAACAAGAACCTCGATAACATACTACCTTCCATAATGACAAGGCTACAATCTATTATAGTAACAAAAATCTCGACAACAAACTATCTTCCATAACGGCAAGGCTATAATCCTTTGTAGTAACAAAAATCTCGACAAAAGACTACCTTCCATAATGACAAGGCTACCATCCATTGGAATAAAAAAAATCTCGACAATAAACTAACTTCCATAATGACAAGGCTACCATCCCTTAGAGTAACAAAAATCTCGACAATAAACTACCTTCCATAATGACAAGGCTACCATCCATTGGAGTAACAAAGATATTGACAACAAATTACGTTCCATAACGACAAGGCTACCATCAAATGTAGTAACAAAAATCTCGACAACAGACTACCTTCCATAATGACAAGGCTACCATCCATTGGAGTAACAAAAATCTAGACAATAGACTACCTTCCATAATGACAAGGCTATAATCTATTATAGTAACAAAAATCTCGACATCAGACTACCTTCCATAATGATAAGGCTACCATCCATTGGAATAACAAAAATCTCGTCAACAAACTACTTTCCATAATGACAAGGCTACCATCCCTTAGAGTAACAAAAATCTACAAAACAAACTACCTTCCAAAATGACAAGGCTACCATCCATTGGAGTAACAAAGATATCGACAACAGACTACCTTCCATAATGACTAGACTACCATCCATTGGAGTAACAAAGATATCGACAGCAGACTACTTTCAATAATGATAAGGCTACAATCCATTATAGTAACAAAGATATAATTAACAGACTACCTTCTATAACGACAAGGTTATAATCCATTGTAGCAACAAAAATCTCGACAACAGACTACCTTCCATAATGACAAGGCTACCATCCATTGGAATAACAAAAATCTCGTCAACAAACTACTTTCCATAATGACAAGGCTACCATCCCTTAGAGTAACAAAAATCTACAAAACAAACTACCTTCCAAAATGACAAGGCTACCATCCATTTAAGTAACAAAGATATCGACAACAGACTACCTTCCATAATGACTAGACTACCATCCATTGGAGTAACAAAGATATCGACAGCAGACTACTTTCAATAATGATAAGGCTACAATCCATTATAGTAACAAAGATATAATTAACAGACTACCTTCTATAACGACAAGGTTATAATCCATTGTAGCAACAAAAATCTCGACAACAGACTACCTTCCATAATGACAAGGCTACCATCCATTGTAGTGACAAAAATATCGACAATATAATACCTTCCATAATGACAAGGCTACCATCCATTGGAGTAACAAGAATCTCGATAACATACTACCTTCCATAATGACAAGGCTACAATCTATTATAGTAACAAAAATCTCGACAACAAACTATCTTCCATAACGACAAGGCTACAATCCTTTGTAGTAACAAAAATCTCGACAAAAGACTACCTTCCATAATGACAAGGCTACAATCCATTGGAATAAATAAAATCTCGACAATAAACTAACTTCCATAATGGCAAGGCTACCATCCCTTAGAGTAACAAAAATCTCGACAATAAACTACCTTCCATAATGACAAGGCTACCATCCATTGGAGTAACAAAGATATTGATAACAAACTACCTTCCATAACGACAAGGCTACCATCAAATGTAGTAACAAAAATATTTACAACAGACTACCTTCCATAACGACAAGGCTACCATCAAATGTAGTAACAAAAATCTCGACAACAGACTACCTTCCATAATGACAAGGCTATAATCTATTATAGTAACAAAAATCTCGACATCAGACTACCTTCCATAATGATAAGGCAACCATCCATTGGAATAACAAAAATCTCGTCAACAAACTACTTTCCATAATGACAAGGCTACCATCCCTTAGAGTAACAAAAATCTACAAAACAGACTACCTTCCAAAATGACAAGGCTACCATCCATTGGAGTAACAAAGATATCGACAACAAACTACCTTCCATAATGACTAGGCTACCATCCAATGGTGTAACAAAGATATCGACAACAGACTACTTTCAATAACGACAAGGCTACAATCCATTATAGTAACAAAGATATAATTAACAGACTACCTTCCATAACGACAAGGCTACAATCCATTGTAGTAACAAAAATCTCGACAACAGACTACCTTCCATAATGACAAGACTACCATCCATTGTAGTGACAAAAATCTCGACAATAGAATACCTTCCATAATGACAAGGCTACCATCCATTGGAGTAACAAGAATCTCGATAACATACTACCTTCCATAATGACAAGGCTACAATCTATTATAGTAACAAAAATCTCGACAACAAACTATCTTCCATAACGACAAGGCTACAATCCTTTGTAGTAACAAAAATCTCGACAAAAGACTACCTTCCATAATGACAAGGCTACAATCCACTGGAATAAAAAAAATCTCGACAATAAACTAACTTCCATAATGATAAGGCTACCATCCCTTAGAGTAACAAAAATCTCGGCAATAAACTACCTTCCATAATGACAAGGGTACCATCCATTGGAGTAACAAAGATATTGACAACAAACTACCTTCCATAACGACAAGGCTACCATCAAATGTAGTAACAAAAATCTCGACAACAGACTACCTTCCATAATGACAAGGCTACCATCCATTGGAGTAACAAAAATCTAGACAATAGACTACCTTCCATAATGACAAGGCTATAATCTATTGTAGTAACAAAAATCTCGACATCAGACTACCTTCCATAATGACAAGGCTACCGTCCCTTAGAGAAAAAAAAATCTCGACAATAGACTATCTTCCATAATGACAAGGCTACCATCTATTGGAGTAACAAAGATATCAACAACATACTACCTTCCAAAATGACCAGGATACCATCCATTGGAGTAACAAAAATCACGACAACAGACTACCTTCCATAAAGACAAGGCTACCATCAATTGGAATAACAAAAATATCGACAACAGACTTCCTTCCATAACGACAAGGCTACCATCCATTAGAGTAACAAAAATCTCGACAACAGACTAACTTCCATAATGACTAGGCTACCATCATTTGTAGTGACAAATTTTTTGACAATAGACTACCTTCCATAATGATAAGGCTACCATCCATTGGAGTTACAAGAATCTCGACAACATACTACCTTCCCTAATGATAAGGCTACAATCTATTATAGTAACAAAAATCTCGACAAAAGACTATCTTCCATAAGGACAAGGCTACAATCCATTGTTGTAACAAAAATCTCGGCAACAGACTACCTTCCTTAATGACAAGGCTACCATCCATTGTAGTGACAAAATTTTTGACAATATACTACCTTTTATAACGAAAAGGATACAATCCATTGGAATAACAAATATCTCGACAATAGACTACCTTCCATAATGACAAGGCTACAATCTATTATAGTAACAAAAATATCGACAACAAACTACCTTCCATAATGACAAGGCTACCATCCATTGAAATAACAAATATCTCGACAACAGAGTACCTTCCATAATGACAAGGCTACAATCTATTATAGTAACCAAAATCTCAACAATAGACTTCCTTTCATAATGATGAGGCTACCATCCATTGGAATAACAAACATATCGACAACAAAATACTTTCCATAATGACAAGGCTACCATCCCTTAGAGTAACAAAAATCTCGACAAGAAACTACCTTCCATAATGACAAGGCTACCATCCATTAGAGTAACAAAGATATTGACAACATACTACCTTCCATAATGACAAGGATACCATCCATTGGAGTAACAAAAATCACGACAACAGACTACCTTCCATAATGACAAGGCTACCATCCATTGGAATAACAAAAATATCGACAGCACACTACCTTCCATAATGACAAGGCTACAATCCAATGGAGTAACGAAAATCTCGACAATAGACTACCTTCCATAATGACAAGGATTCCATCCATTGGAGTAAGAAAGATATCGACAACATACTACCTTCCATAACGAAAAGGATACAATCCATTGGAGTAACAAAAATCTCAACAACAAACCACCTTCCATAATGACAAGGCTACCATCTATTGGAATAACAAAAATATCGACAACACACTAACTTCCATAATGACAAGGCTACCATCCCTGAGAGTAACAAAAATCTCGACAAAAAACTACCTTCCATAATGACAAGGCTACCATCCACTAGAGTAACAAAGATATCGACAACATACTATCTTCCATAATGACAAGGCTACTATCCATTGGAGTAACAAAAATCTCGACAACAGACTACCTTCCATAGTGACAAGGCTACAATCTATTATAGTAACAATAATATCGACAATAGACTTCCTTTCATAGTGACAAGGCTACCATCAATTGGAATAACAAAAATATCGACAACAAACTACTTTCCATAATGACAAGGCTACCATCCCTTAGAGTAACAAAAATCTAGATAACAAACTACCTTCCATAATGACTAGGCTACCATCCATTGGAGTAACAAAGATATCGACAACATACTACCTTCCATAATGACAAGGATACCATCCATTGGAGTAACAAAAATCACGACAATAGACTACCTTCCATAATGACAAGGATACCATCCATTGGAGTAACAAAAATCACGACAACAGACTACCTTCCATAATGACAAGGCTACCATCCATTGGAATAACAAAAATATCGACAGCACACTACCTTCCATAATGACAAGGCTACAATCCAATGGAGTAACGAAAATCTCGACAACAGACTACCTTCCATAATGACAAGGATTCCATCCATTGGAGTAAGAAAGATATCGACAACATACTACCTTCCATAACGAAAAGGATACAATCCATTGGAGTAACAAAAATCTCAACAACAAACCACCTTCCATAATGAGAAGGCTACCATCTATTGGAATAACAAAAATATCGACAACACACTAACTTCCATAATGACAAGGCTACCATCCCTGAGAGTAACAAAAATCTCGACAAAAAACTACCTTCCATAATGACAAGGCTACCATCCACTAGAGTAACAAAGATATCGACAACATACTATCTTCCATAATGACAAGGCTACTATCCATTGGAGTAACAAAAATCTCGACAACAGACTACCTTCCATAGTGACAAGGCTACAATCTATTATAGTAACAATAATATCGACAATAGACTTCCTTTCATAGTGACAAGGCTACCATCAATTGGAATAACAAAAATATCGACAACAAACTACTTTCCATAATGACAAGGCTACCATCCCTTAGAGTAACAAAAATCTAGATAACAACCTACCTTCCATAATGACTAGGCTACCATCCATTGGAGTAACAAAGATATCGATAACATACTACCTTCCATAATGACAAGGATACCATCCATTGGAGTAACAAAAATCACGACAATAGACTACCTTCCATAATGACAAGGCTACCATCCATTGGAATAACAAAAATATCGACAACACACTACCTTCCATAATGACAAGGCTACCATCTAATGGAGTAATAAAAATCTCGACAACAGACTAACTTCCATAATGACAAGGATACCATCCATTGGAGTAAGAAAGATATCGACAACATACTACCTTCCATAACGAAAAGGATACAATCCATTGTAGTAACAAATATCTCAACAACATGCTACCTTCCATAATGACATGGCTACCATCCATTGTAATAACAAAAATATCGACAATAAACTAACTTCCATAATGACAAGGCTACCATCCCTTAGAGTAACAAAAATATCGATAACAGACTACCTTCCATAATAATTAGGCTACCATCCATTGGAGTAACAAAAATCTCGATAACAGACTACCTTCCATAACGACAAGGCTACAATCCATTGTAGTAACAAAAACCTCGACAATAGACTACCTTCCATAATGACAAGGCTACCATCCATTGTAGTGACAAAAATCTCAACAACAGACTACCTTTCATAATGCCAAGGCTATCATCCATTAGAGTAACAAAAATCTCGACAACATACTACCTTCCATAATGACAAGGCTACAATCTATTATAGTAACAAAAATCTCGACAATAGACTACCTTTCATAATGACAAGGCTACCGTCCATTGGAATAACAAAAATCTCGACAACAGACTACGTTCCTTAATGACAAGGCTACCATCCCTTTGAGTAACAAAAATATCGACAATAGACTACCTTCCATAATGATAAGGCTACCATCCATTGGAGTAAAAAAATCTCGACAACAGACTACCTTCCATAATGACAAGGCTACCATCCCTTAGAGTAACAAAAATAATGACAACAGGCTACCTTCCATAATGACAAGGCTATCATCCATTGGAATAACAAAAATATCAACAACACACTACCTTCCATAATGACAAGGCTACCATCCAATGGAGAATACAAATCTCGACAACAGACTACCTTCCATAATGACAAGGCTATCATCCATTGTAGTAACAAAAATATCGACAATAGACTACCTTCCATAATGACAAGGCTACCATCCATTGGAGTAACAAAAATCTGGATAACAGACTACCAGCCATAATGACAAGGCTACCATTTATTGGAATAACAAAAATATTGACAACACACTAACATCCATAATGATAAGGCTACCATCCCTTAGAGTAACAAAATTCTCGACAATAGACTACCTTCCGTAATGACTAGGCTACACTCCATTGGAGTAACAAAGATATCGATAATAGACTACATTCCATATTGACAAGGCTACAATCCATTGTAGTAACAAAAATCTAGACAACAGACTACCTTCCATAATAACAAGGCTACCATCCATTGTAGTAAGAAAAATCTCGACAATAGACTACCTTCCATAATGACAAGGCTACCATCCATTGGAGTAACAAAAATCTCGACAACAGACTACCTTCCATAATGATAAGGCTACCATCCATTGGAATAACAAAAATATCGACAACATACTACCTTCCATACCGACAAGGCTACAATCCATTGTAGTAACAAAAATATGGACAATAGACTACCTTCTATAACGACAAGGCTACCATCCAATGTAGTAACAAAAATCTCGACAACAGACTACCTTCCATAATGAAAAGGCTACCATCCATTGGAGTAACAAAAATCTCGACAAAGAACTACCTTCCATAATGACAAGGCTACCAACCATTATAGTAAATAAGATATCGACAACATACTACCTTCCATAATGACAAGGATACCATCCATTGGAGTAACAAAAATCTCGACAACAGACTTCCTTTTATAATGACTAGGCTACCATCCATTGTAGTGACAAAAATCTCGACAATATACTACCTTCCATAATGACAAGGCTACTGTCCATTGGAGTAACAAGAATCTCGACAACATACTACCTTCCATAATGACAAGGCTACAATCTATTATAGTAACAAAAATCTCGACAACAGACTATCTTCCATAACGACAAGGCTACAATCCATTCTTGTAACAAAAATCTCGACAACAGACTACCTTCCACAATGACAAGGCTACAATCCATTCTTTTAACAAAAATATCGACAACAGACTACCTTCCATAATGACAAGGCTACCATCCATTGTAGTGACAAAAATCTCCAAAATATACTACCTTCTATAATGACAAGGCTACCATCCATTGGAGTAACAAAATTCTCGACAACAGACTACCTTCCATAATGACAAGGCTACAATCTACTATAGTAACAAAAATCTCTACAATAGACTACCTTTCATAATGCATGGCTACCATCCATTGGAATAACAAAAATCTCGACAATAAACTACTTTCCATAATGACAAGGCTACCATCCCTTAGAGTAACAAAAATATCGACAACAGACCACCTTCCATAATGTCAAGGCTACCATCCATTGGAGTAACAAAGACATCGACAACATACTACCTTCCATAATGAGAAGGATACCATCCATTTGAGTAACAAAAATCTCGACAACAGATTACCTTCCATAATGACAAGGCTACCAGCCATTGGAGTAAATAAGATATCGACTACATACTACCTTCCATAATGACAAGGATACCATCCATTGGACTAACAAAAATCTCGACAACAAACTTCCTTTTATAATGACTAGGCTACCATCCATTGTAGTGACAAAAATCTCGACAATATACTACCTTCCATAATGACAAGGCTACTGTCCATTGGAGTAACAAGAATCTCGACAACATACTACCTTCCATAATGACAAGGCTACAATCTATTATAGTAACAAAAATCTCGACAACAGACTATCTTCCATAACGACAAGGCTACAATCCATTCTTGTAACAAAAATCTCGACAACAGACTACCTTCCACAATGACAAGGCTACAATCCATTCTTTTAACAAAAATATCGACAACAGACTACCTTCCATAATGACAAGGCTACCATCCATTGTAGTGACAAAAATCTCCAAAATATACTACCTTCTATAATGACAAGGCTACCATCCATTGGAGTAACAAAATTCTCGACAACAGACTACCTTCCATAATGACAAGGCTATAATCTACTATAGTAACAAAAATCTCTACAATAGACTACCTTTCATAATGCATGGCTACCATCCATTGGAATAACAAAAATCTCGACAATAAACTACTTTCCATAATGACAAGGCTACCATCCCTTAGAGTAACAAAAATATCGACAACAGACCACCTTCCATAATGTCAAGGCTACCATCCATTGGAGTAACAAAGATATCGACAACATACTACCTTCCATAATGAGAAGGATACCATCCATTTGAGTAACAAAAATCTCGACAACAGACTACCTTCCATAATGACAAGGCTACCAGCCATTGGAGTAAATAAGATATCGACTACATACTACCTTCCATAATGACAAGGATACCATCCATTGGACTAACAAAAATCTCGACAACAAACTTCCTTTTATAATGACTAGGCTACCATCCATTGTAGTGACAAAAATCTCGACAATATACTACCTTCCATAATGACAAGGCTACCGTCCATTGGAGTAACAAGAATCTTGAAACATACTACCTTCCATAATGACAAGGCTACAAGCTATTATAGTAACAAAAATCTCGACAACAGACAATCTTCTATAACGACAAGGCTATAATCCATTCTTGTAACCAAAATATCGATAACAGACTACCTTCCATAATGACAAGGCTACCATCCATTGTAGTGATAAAAATCTCCAAAATATACTACCTTCTATAATGACATGGCTACCATCCATTGGAGTAACAAAAATCTCAACAACAGACTACCTTCCATAATCACAAGGCTACAATCTATTATAGTAACAAAAATCTCGACAATAGACTACCTTTCATAATGCAAGGCTACCATCCATTGGAGTAACAAAAATCACGACAACATACTACCTTCCATAATGACAAGGCTACCATCCATTGGAATAACAAAAATATCGACATCACACTACCTTCCATAATGACAAGGCTACCATCCAATGGAGTAACAAAAATCTCGACAACAGACTACCTTCCATAATGACAAGGCTACCATCCATTGGAGTAACAAAAATCTCGACAAAAGACTACATTCCATAATGAAAAGACTACCATCCATTGGAGTAACAAAGATATCGACAACATACTACCTTCCATAATGACAAGGATACCATCCATTGGAGTAACAAAAATCACGACAATAGACAACCTTCCATAATAACAAGGCTACAATCCATTGGAATAACAAAAATATCGACACCAAACTACTTTCCATAATGACAAGGCTACCATCCCTTTGAGTAACAAAAATCTCGACAACAGAAGACCTTCCATAATGACAAGGCTACCATCCATTGGAGTAACAAAGATATCGACAATATACTACCTTCCACAATGATAAGGATACCATCCATTAGAGTAACAAAAATCACGACAACAGACTACCTTCCATAATGACAAGGCTACCATCCATTGGAATAACAAAAATATCGACAACACACTACCTTCCATAATAACAAGGCTACCATCATTTGTAGTAACAAAAATCTCGACAATAGACTACCTTCCATAATGACAAGGATACCATCCATTGGAGTAACAAAAATCTCGACAACAGACTACCTTCCAAAATGACATGGCTATAATCCATTGGAATAACAAAAATATTGACAAGACACTACCTTCCATAATGACAAGGCTACCATCCCTTAGAGTAACAAAAATATCGACAACAGACTACCTTCCATAATGACAAGGCTACCATCCATTGGACTAACAAAGATATCGACAATAGACTACCTTCCATAACGACAAGGCTACAATACATTGTAGTAACAAAAATATCGACAACAGACTACCTTTTATAATGACAAGGCTACCATCCAATGTAGTAACAATAATATCGACAACAGACTACCTTCCATAATGACAAGGCTACCATCCATTGGAGTAACAAAAATCTCGACAATAAACTAACTTCCATAATGACAAGACTACCATCCCTTAGAGTAACAAAAATCTCAACAAGAAACTACCTTCCATAATGACTAGGCTACCATCCATTAGAGTAACAAAGATATCGACAACAAACTACCTTCCATAATGACAAGGCTACAATCCATTGTAGTAACAAAAATCTCGATAACAGACTACCTTCCGTAACGACAAGGCTACAACCCACTGTAGTAACAAAAATCTCGACAACAGACTACCTTCCATAATGACAAGGCTACCATCCATTCGAGTAACAAAAATCTCGCCAACATACTACCTTCCATAATGACAAGGCTACAATCTATTATAGTAACAAAAATCTCGACAATAGACTACCTTTCATAATGACAAGGCTACCGTCCATTGGAATAACAAAAAACTCGACAACAGACTAAGTTCCTTAATGACAAGGCTACCATCCCTTAGAGTAACAAAAATCTCGACAACAGACTACCTTCCATAATGATATGGCTACCATCCATTGGAGTAACAAAATGTCGACAACATACTACCTTCCATAATAACAAGGCTACCATCCCTTAGAGTAATAAAAATCATGACAACATGCTACCTTCCATAATGACAAGGCTACCATCCATTGGAATAACAAAAATCTCGACAACAAACTACTTTCCATAATAACAAGGCTACCATCCCTTAGAGTAACAAAAATCTCGACAATAGACTACCTTCCATAATGATAAGGATACAATCCATTGGAGTAACAAAAATCACGACAACAGACTACCTTCCATAATGACAAGGCTACCATCCATTGGAATAACAAAAATCTGGACAACAAACTACCTTCCATAATGACATTGATACCATCCATTAGAGTAAGAAAGATATCGACAACATACTACCTTCCATAACAAAAAGGATACAATCCATTATAGTAACAAATATCTCGACAACATGCTACCTTCCATAATTACATGGTTACAATCCATTGTAGAAACAAAAATATCGACAATAAACTACCTTCCATAATGACAAGGCTATGATCCATTGGAGTAACAGAAATCTCAACAACAGACCACCTTCCATAATGACAAGGCTACCATCCATTGGAATAACAAAAATATCGACAACATACTAACTTCCATAATGAAAAGGTTACCATCCATTAGAGTAATAAAAATCTCGACAACATACTACCTTCCCAAATGACATGTCTACAATCTATTGGAGTAACAAAGATATCGACAAGATACTACCTTCCATAATGACAAGGATACCATCCATTGGTGTAACAAAAATCACGACAACAGACTACCTTCCATAATGACAAGGCTACCATCCATTGGAATAACAAAACTATCGACAACACACTACCTTCCATAATGACAAGGCTACCATCCATTGGAGTAAGAAAGATATCGACAACATACTACCTTCCATAACGACAAGGATACAATCCATTGTAGTAACAAATATCTCGACAACGGACTACCTTCCATAATGACAAGGCTACTATCCATTGGAATAATAAAAATCTCGACAATAAACTAACTTCTATAATGACAAGGCTACCATCCCTTAGAGTAACAAAAATATGGACAACAAACTAGCTTCCATAATGACTAGGCTACCATCCATTGGAGTAACAAAGATATCGACAACAGACTACATTCCATAACGACAAGGCTACAATCCATTGTAGTAACATAAATCTCGACAACAGACTACCGTCTATAATGACAAGGCTACCATCCAATGTAGTAACAAAAATATCGACAACAGACTACCTTCCATAATGACAAGGCTACCATCCATTGGAGTAACAAAAATCTCGACAACAGACTACCTTCGATAATGACAAGGCTACCATCCATTGGAATAACAAAAATATTGACAACACATTACCTTCCATAATGACAAGGCTACCATTCATTTGAGTAACAAAAATCTCGACAACATACTACCTTCCATAATGACATGGATACCATCCATTGGAGTAACAAAAATCTCGACAACAGACTTCCTTTTATAATGACTAGGCTACCATCCTTTGGAGTAACAAAGATATCGACAACTTACTACCTTCCATAATGACAAGGCTACAATCTATTATAGTAAAAAAAATCTCGACAACAGACTATCTTCCATAACAACAAGGCTACAATCCATTCTTGTAACAAAAATCTCGACAACAGACTACCTTCCATAATGACAAGGCTACCATCCATTGTAGGGACAAAAATATCGACAATATACTACCTTCTATAATGACAAGGCTACCATCCATTGGAGTAACAAAAATCTCGACCACACATTAACTTCCATAATGACAAGGCTACAATCTATTATAGTAACAAAAATCTCGACAATAGACTACCTTTCACAATGACAAGGCTACCATCCATTGGAAAAACAAAAATCTCGACAACAAACTACTTTCCATAATGACAAGGCTACCATCCCTTAGAGTAACGAAAATCTCGAAAACAGACTACCTTCCATAATGACAAGGCTACCATCCATTGGAGTAACAAAGATATCGACAACATACTACCTTCCATAATGACAAGGATACCATCCATTGGAGTAACAAAAATCACGACAACGGACTACCTTCCATAATGAAAAGGATACCATCCATTGGAATAACAAATATATCGACAACACACTACCTTCCATAATGACAAGGATACCATCCATTAGAATAACAAAAATATCGACAACACACTACCTTCCATAATAACAAGGCTACCATCCCTTAGAGTAACAAAAATCTCAAAAACAGACAACCTTACATAATGACAAGGCTACCATCCATTGGAGTAAGAAAGATATCGACAACATACAATCTTCCATAATGATAAGGATACCATCCATTGGAGTAAAAAATAATCACGATAACAAACTACCTTCCATAATGACTATGCTACCATCCTTTGGAGTAACAAAGATATCGATAACGGACTAACTTCCATAACGACTAGACTACAATCCATTGTAGTAACAAAAATCTCAACAATAATCTTCCTTTTATAATGACTAGGCTACCATCCTTTGGAGTAACAAAGATATCGATAACAGACTACCTTCCATAACGACAAGGCTACAATCCATTGTAGTAACAACAATCTTGACAATAGACTACCTTCCATAATGACAAGGCTACCATCCATTGTAGTGACAAAAATCTCGACAATAGAGTACCTTCCATAATGACAAGGCTACCGTCCATTGGAGTAACAAGAATCTCGACAACATACTACCTTCCATAATGACAATGCTACAATCTATTATAGTAACAAAAATCTCGACAAAAGACTATCTTCCATAATGACAAGGCTACCATCCATTGTAGTGACAAAAATTTCTACAATATACTACCTTCTATAATGACAAGGCTACCATCCATTGGAGTAACAAAACTCTTGACAACAGACTACCTACCATAATGACAAGGCTACAATCTATTATATTAACAAAAATATCGACAATAGACTACCTTTCATAATGACAAGGCTACCATCCATTGGAATAACCAAAATCTCGACAACAAACTACTTTCCATAATAACAAGGCTACCATCCCTTAGAGTAACAAAAATCTCGACAACAGACTACCTTCCATAATGACAAGGCTACCATCCATTGGAGTAACAAAGATATCGACAGCATACTACCTTCCATAATTATAAGGATACCATACATTGGAGTAACAAAAATCACGACAACAGACTACCTTCCATAATGACAAGGCTACCATCCATTGGAATAACAAAAATCTCGACAACAAACTACCTTCCATAATGACAAGGATACCATCCATTGGAGTAAGAAAGATATCGACAACATACTACCTTCCATAACAAAAAGGATACAATCCATTGTAGTAACAAATATCTCGAGAACATGGTACCTTCAATAATGACAAGGTTACAATCCATTGTAGAAACAAAAATATCGACAATAAACTACCTTCCATAATGACAAGGCTATCATCCACTGGAGTAACAAAAATCTCAACAATAGACCACCTTCCATAATGACAAGGCTACCATCCATTGGAATAACAAAAATATCGACAACACACTAACTTCCATAATGACAAGCTTACCATCCATTGGAGTAACAAAAATCTCGACAACATACTACCTTCGTAAATGACATGTCTACAATCTATTGGAGTAACAAAGATATCGACAACATACTACCTTCCATAATGACAAGGATACCATCCATTGGTGTAATAAAAATCACGACAACAGACTACCTTCCATAATGATAAGGCTACCATCCATTGGAATAACAAAATTATCTACAACACACTACCTTCCATAATGAGAAGGCTACCATCCAATGGTGTAACAAAAATCTCGACAACAAACTACGTTCCATAATGACTAGGCTACCATCCATTGGAGTAAGAAAGATATCGACAACATAGTACCTTCCATAACGACAAGGATACAATCCATTGTAGTAACAAATATCTCGACAATAGACTACCTTCCATAATGACAAGGCTACCATCCATTGGAATAATAAAAATCTCGACAACAAACTAACTTCTATAATGACAAGGCTACCATCCCTTAGAGTAACAAAAATATGGACAACAGACTAGCTTCAATAATGACTAGGCTACCATCCATTGGAGTAACAAAGATATCGACAACAGACTACCTTCCATAACGACAAGGCTACAATCCATTGTAGTAACATAAATCTCGACAACAGACTACCGTCTATAATGACAAGGATACCATCCAATGTAGTAACAAAATTATCTACAACAGACTACCTTCCATAATGACAAGGCTACCATCCATTGGAGTAACAAAAATCTCGACAACAGACTACCTTCCATAATGACAAGGCTATCATCCATTGGAATAACAAAAATATTGACAACACATTACCTTCCATAATGACAAGGCTACCATCCATTGGAGTAACAAAAATCTCAACAACAGACTTCCTTTTATAATGACTAGGCTACCATCCTTTGGAGTAACAAAGATATCGATAACAGACTACCTTCCATAATGACAAGGCTACCATCCATTGTTGTGATAAAAATCTACATAATAGACTACCTACCATAATGACAAGGCTACGGTCCATTGGAGTAACAAGAATCTCGACAACATACTACCTTCAATAATGACAAGGCTACAATCTATTATAGTAACAAAAATCTCGACAACAGACTATCTTCCATAACTACAAGGCTACAATCCATTGTTGTAACAAAAATCTCGACAACAGACTACCTTCCATAATGACAAGGCTACCATCCATTGTAGGGACAAAAATCTTGACAATATACTACCTTCTATAATGACAACACATTAACTTCCATAATGACAAAGCTACAATCTATTATAGTAACAAAAATCTCGACAATAGACTACCTTTCACAATGACAAGGCTACCATCCATTAGAAAAACAGAAATCTCGACAACAAACTACTCTCCATAATGACAAGGCTACCATCCATTAGAGTAACAAAAATCTCGACAACCGACTCCCTTCCATAATGACAAGGCTACCATCCATTGGAGTAACAAAGATATCGACAACAGACTACCTTCCATAACGACAAGGCTACAATCAATTGTAGTAACATAAATCCCAACAACAGACTACCGTCTACAATGACAAGGCTACCATCCAATGTAGTAACAAAAATATCGACAACAGACTACCTTCCATAATGACAAGCCTACCATCCATTGGAGTAACAAAAATCTCGACAACAGACTACCTTCCATAATGACAAGGCTACCATCCATTGGAATAACAAAAATATTGACAACACATTACCTTCCATAATGACAAGGCTACCATCCATTGGAGTAACAAAAATCTCGACAACAGACTTCCTTTTATAATGACTAGGCTACCATCCTTTGGAGTAACAAAGTTATCGATAACAGACTACCTTCCATAACGACAAGGCTACAACCCATTGTAGTAACAAAAATCTTGACAATAGACTACCTTCCATAATGACAAGGCTACCATCCATTGTTGTGACAAAAATCTACATAATAGACTACCTTCCATAATGACAAGGCTACGGTCCATTGGAGTAACAAGAATCTCGACAACATACTACCTTCCATAATGACAAGGCTATAATCTATTATAGTAACAAAAATCTCGACAATAGACTATCTTCCATAACTACAAGGCTACAATCCATTCTTGTAACAAAAATCTCGACAACAGACTACCATCCATTGTAGGGACAAAAATCTCGATAATATACTACCTTCTATAATGACAAGGCTACCATCCATTGGAGTAACAAAATCTAGACAACACATTAACTTCCATAATGACATGGCTACAATCTATTATAGTAACATAAATATCGACAATAGACTACCTTTCACAATGACAAGGCTACCATCCATTGGAAAAACCAAAATCTCGATAACAAATTACTTTCCATAATGACAAGGCTACCATCCATTAGAGTAACAAAAATCTCGACAACAGACTACCTTCCATAATGACAAGGCTACCATCCATTGGAGTAACAAAGATATCGACAACGTACTACCTTCCATAATGACAAGGATACCATCCATTGGAGAAACAAAAATCATGACAACAGACTACCTTCCATAATGACAAGGATACAATTCATTGGAATAACAAAAATATCGACAACACACTACCTTCCATAATGACAAGGCTACCATCCAATGGAATAACAAAAATCTCGACAATATACTACCTTCCATAATGACTAGCCTACCATCCATTGGAGTAAGAAACATATCGACAACATACTACCTTCCATAACGACAAGGATACAATCAATTGTAGTAACAAAAATCTCGACAACAGACTATCTTCCATAATGACAAGGCTACCATCCATTGGAATAACAAAAATCTCGACAATAAACTAACTTCCATAAGGACAAGGCTACCATCTATTAGAGTAACAAAAACCTCAACAATAGACTACCTTCCATAATGACTAGGCTACCATCCATTGGAGTAACAAAGATATCGACAACAAACTACCTTCCATAATGACAAGGCTACAATCCATTGTAGTAACAAAAATCTCGATTACAGACTACCTTCCATAATGACAAGGCTAAAATCCATTGTAGTAACACAAATCTCGACAACAGACTACCTTCCATAATGACAAGGCTACCATCCATTGGAATAACAAAAATATTGACAACACATTACCTTCCATAATGACAAGGCTACCATCCATTGGAGTTACAAAAATCTCGACAACAGACTTCCTTTTATAATGACTAGGCTACCATCCTTTGGAGTAACAAAGATATCGATAACAGACTACCTTCCATAACGACAAGGCTACAACCCATTGTAGTAACAAAAATCTTGACAATAGACTACCTTCCATAATGACAAGGCTACCATCCATTGTTGTGACAAAAATCTACATAATAGACTACCTTCCATAATGACAAGGCTACGGTCCATTGGAGTAACAAGAATCTCGACAACATACTACCTTCCATAATGACAAGGCTATAATCTATTATAGTAACAAAAATCTCGACAATAGACTATCTTCCATAACTACAAGGCTACAATCCATTCTTGTAATAAAAATCTCGACAACAGACTACCATCCATTGTAGGGACAAAAATCTCGATAATATACTACCTTCTATAATGACAAGGCTACCATCCATTGGAGTAACAAAAATCTAGACAACACATTAACTTCCATAATGACATGGCTACAATCTATTATAGTAACATAAATATCGACAATAGACTACCTTTCACAATGACAAGGCTACCATCCATTGGAAAAACCAAAATCTCGAGAACAAACTACTTTCCATAATGACAAGGCTACCATCCATTAGAGTAACAAAAATCTCGACAACAGACTACCTTCCATAATGACAAGGCTACCATCCATTGGAGTAACAAAGATATCGACAACGTACTACCTTCCATAATGACAAGGATACCATCCATTGGAGTAACAAAAATCACGACAACAGACTACCTTCCATAATGACAAGGCTACCATCCATTGGAGTAACAATAATATTGACAACACACTACCTTCCATAATGACAAGGCTACCATCCAATGGAGTAACAAAAATCTCGACAATATACTACCTTCCATAATGACTAGCCTACCATCCATTGGAGTAAGAAACATATCAACAACATACTACCTTCCATAACGACAAGGATACAATCAATTGTAGTAACAAAAATCTCAACAACAGACTATCTTCCATAATGACAAGGCTACCATCCCTTGGAATAACAAAAATCTCGACAATAAACTAACTTCCATAAGGACAAGGCAACCATCTATTAGAGTAACAAAAACCTCAACAATAGACTACCTTCCATAATGACTAGGCTACCATCCATTGGAGTAACAAAGATATCGACAACAAACTACCTTCCATAATGACAAGGCTACAATCCATTGTAGTAACAAAAATCTCGATTACAGACTACCTTCCATAATGACAAGGCTAAAATCCATTGTAGTAACACAAATCTCGACAACAGACTACCTTCCATAATGACAAGGCTACCATCCATTGGAATAACAAAAATATTGACAACACATTACCTTCCATAATGACAAGGCTACCATCCATTGGAGTTACAAAAATCTCGACAACAGACTTCCTTTTATAATGACTAGGCTACCATCCTTTGGAGTAACAAAGATATTGATAACAGACTACCTTCCATAACGACAAGGCAACAATCCATTGTAGTAACAAAAATCTCGACACTAGACTACCTTCCATAATGACAAGGCTATCATCCATTGTTGTGACAAAAATCTACATAATAGACTACCTTCCATAATGACAAGGCTACGGTCCATTGGAGTAACAAGAATCTCGACAACATACTACCTTCCATAATGACAAGGCTACAATCTATTATAGTAACAAAAATCTCGACAACAAACTATCTTCCATAACGACAAGGCTACAATCCATTCTTGTAACAAAAAACTCGACATCAGACTACCTTCCATAATGACAAGGCTACCATCCATTGTAGGGACAAAAATCTCGAAAATATACTACCTTCTATAATGACAAGGCTACCATCCATTGGAGTAACAAAAATCTAGACAACATATTAACTTCCATAATGACAAGGCTACAATCTATTATAGTAACAAAAATCTCAACAATAGACTACCTTTCACAATGACAAGGCTACCATCCATTTGAAAAACAAAAATCTCGACAACAAACTACTTTCCATAATGACAAGGCTACCATCCCTTAGAGTAACAAAAATCTCGACAACAGACTACCTTCCATAATGACCAGGCTACCATCCATTGGAATAACAAAAATATAGACAACACACTACCTTCCATAATGACAAGGCTACCATCCAATGGAGTAACAAAAATCTCGACAATATACTACCTTCCATAATGACTAGCCTACCATCCATTGGAGTAAGAAAGATATCGACAACATACTACCTTCCATAACGACAAGGATACAATCCATTGTAGTAACAAAAATCTCGACAACAGACTACCTTCAATAATGACAAGGCTACCATCCATTGGAATAACAAAAATCTCGACAATAAACTAACTTCCATAATGACAAGGCTACCATCCCTTAGAGTAACAAAAACCTCAACAATAGACTACCTTCCATAATGACTAGGCTACCATCCATTAGAGTAACAAAGATATCGACAACAAACTACCTTCCATAATGACAAGGCTACAATCCATTATAGTAACAAAAATCTCGATTACAGACTACCTTCCATAACGACAAGGCTAAAATCCATTGTAGTAAAAAAAATCTCGACAACAGACTACCTTCCATAATGACAAGGCTACCATCCATTGTAGTGACAAAAATCTGGACAATGGACTACCTTTCATAATGACAAGGCTACCACCCATTAGAGTAACAAAAATCTCGACAACATACTACCTTCCATAATGACAAGGCTACAATCTATTAGAGTAACAAAAATCTCGACAATAGACTACCTTTCATAATGACAAGGCTACCGTCCATTTGAATAACAAAAATCTCGACAACAGACTACGTTCCTTAATGACAAGGCTACCATCCCTTAGAGTCACAAAAATCTCGACAACAGACTACCTTCCATAATGATAAGGCTATCATCCATTGGAACAACAAAAATATCGATAACACACTACCTTCCATTATGACAAGGCTACCATCCAATGGAGTATACAAATCTCGACAACAGACTACCTTCCATAATGACAAGCCTACCATCCATTGTAGTAACAAAAATCTCGACAATAGACTACCTTCCATAATGACAAGGCTACCATCCATTGGAGTAACAAAGATATCGACAATATACTACCTTCCATAATGACAAGGATACCATCCATTGGAATAACAAAAATCTCGACAACAGACAACCTTACATAATGACAAGGCTACCATCCATTGGAGTAAGAAAGATATCGACAACATACTATCTTCCATAATGACAAGGATACCATCCATTGGAGTAAAAAAAATCACGACAACAGACTACCTTCCATAATGACTATGCTACCATCCTTTGGAGTAACAAAGATATCGATAACGGACTAACTTCCATAACGACTAGACTAGAATCCATTATAGTAACAAAAATCTCGACAACAGACTACCTTCCATAATGACAAGGCTACCATCCATTGTATTGACAAAAATCACGATAATAGACTACCTTCCATAATGACAAGACTACCATCCATTGGAGTAACAAGAATCACGACAACAAACTGCCTTCCATAATGACTAGGCTACCATCCATTGGAGTAAGAAAGATATCGAAAACATACTACCTTACATAATGTCAAGGATACCATCCATTGGAGTAAAAAAAATCACGACACCAAACTACCTTCCATAATGACTATGCTACCATCCTTTGGAGTAACAAAGATATCGATAACATACTACCTTCCATAATGACAAGGCTACCATCCATTGTATTGACAAAAATCTCGATAATAGACTACCTTCCATAATGGCAAAGCTACCATCCATTGGAGTAACAAAAATATCGACAACATACTACCTTCTCTAATGACATGTCTACAATCTATTGTAGTAACAAAAATCTCAACAATAGACTACCTTTCATAATGACAGGGCTACCGTCCATTGGAATAACAAAAATCTCGACAACAGACTATGTTCCATAATGACAAGGCTACCATCCCTTAGAGTAAAAAAAATCTCGACAACAGACAACCTTCCATAATGACAAGGCTACCATCCATTAGAGTAACAATAATATTGACAACATATTACCTTCCATAATGACAAGGCTACCATCCTATAGAGTAACAAAAATCATGACAACAGACTACCTTCCATAATAACAAGGCTACCATCCATTGGAATAACAAAAATATGGACAACACATTACATTCCATAATGACAAGGCTATCATCCAATGGAGTAACAAAAATCTCAACAACAGACTACCTTCTATAATGACAAGGCTACCATCCATTGTAGTAACAAAAATCTCGACAATAGACTACCTTCCATAATGACAAGGCTACCATCCATTGGAGTAACAAAGATATCGACAATATACTACCTTCCATAATGACAAGGATACCATCCATTGGAATAACAAAAATATCGACAACACACTACCTTCCATAATGACAAGGCAACCATCCCTTAGAGTAACAAAAATCTAGACAACATACAACCTTCCATAATGACAAGGCTACCATCCATTGGAGTAAGAAAGATATTGACAACATACTATCTTCCATAATGACAAAGATACCCTCCATTGGAGTAAAAAAAATCACGACAACAGACTACCTTCCATAATGACTATGCTACCATCCTTTGGAGTAACAAAGATATCGATAACAGACTAACTTCCATAACGACTAGACTACAATCCATTGTAGTAACAAAAATATCGACAACAGACTACCTTCCATAATGACAAGGCTACCATCCGTTGTATTGACAAAAATCTCGATAATAGACTACCTTCCATAATTACAAGGCTACCATCCATTGGAGTAACAAGAATCACGACAACAAACTACCTTCCATAATGACTAGGCTACCATCCATTGGAGTAAGAAAGATATCGAATACATACTACCTTACATAATGTCAAGGATACCATCCATTGGAGTAAAAAAAATCACGACACCAGACTACCTTCCATAATGACTATGCTACCATCCTTTGGAGTAACAAATATATCGATAACAAACTACCTTCCATAACGACAAGACTACAATCCCTTGTAGTAACAAAGATATCGACAAAATACTACCTTCCATAATGACAAGGCTACCATCCATTGGAGTAACAAAAATATCGACAACATACTACCTTCCCTAATGACATGTCTACAATCTATTGTAGTAACAAAAATCTCAACAATAGACTACCTTTCATAATGAAAGGGCTACCGTCCATTGGAATAAAAAAAATCTCGACAACAGACTATGTTCCATAATTACAAGGCTACCTTCCATAATGACAAGGCTACCATCCATTGGAGTAACAAAGACATCGACAACATACTACCTTCCATAATGACAAGGCTACATCTCTTAGAGTAACAAAAATCTTGACAACAGACTACCTTCCATAATGACAAGGATACCATCCATTGGAATAAAAAAAATATAGACAACACAATAACTTCCATAATGACAAGGCTAACATCCAATGGAGTAACCAAAATTTCGACAATAGACTACCTTCCATAATGACAAATCTACGATCCATTGCAGTAACAAGATTCTAGACAACAGACTACCTTCCATATTGACTAGTCTACCATCCATTGTTGTAACAAAAATATGGAAAACAGACTACCTTCCATAATGACAAGGCTATCATCCATTGGAGTAACAAATATCTTGATAACATACTACCTTCCATAATGACAAGTCTAAAATCTATTATAGTAACAAAAATCTAGACAATAGACTACCTTTAATAATGACAAGGCTACCGTCCATTGGAATAACAAAAATCTTGACAACAGACTACGTTCCATAATGCAAGGCTACCATCCCTTAGAGTAAAAAAAATCTCGACAACAGACAACCTTCCATAATGACAATGCTACCGTCCATTGGAATAACAAAAATCTCGACAACAAACTACCTTCCAAAATGACAAGGCTACCATCCATTGGAGTAACAATGATATCGACAACATACTACCTTCCATAATGACAAGGCTACCATCTCTTAGAGTAACAAAAATCATGACAACAGACTACCTTCCATTATGACAAGGCTACCATCCATTGCAATAAAAAAATATAGACAACACACTAACTTCCATAATGGGAAGGCTACCATCCAATGGAGTAACAAAAATTTCGACAATAGACTACCTTCAAAAATGACAAGTCTACCATCCATTAGAGTACCAAAAATCTGAATAACAGACTATCGTCCTTAATGACAAGGCTACCATCCATTGGAGTAACTGAAATCACAACGACATACTACCTTCCATCATGACAAGGCTACCATCCATTGCAGTAACAAAAATCTCGACAACAGACTACCTTCCATATTGACAAGGCTACCATCCATTGTTGTAACAAAAATATGGACAACAGACTACCTTCCATAATGACAAGGCTATCAACCATTGGAGTTATAAAAATCTCGACAACATACAACCTTTCATAATGACAAGTCTAAAATCTATTATAGTTACAAAAATCTCGACATTAGACTACCTTTAATAAAGACAAAGCTACAGTCCATTGGAATAACAAAAATCTCGACAACAGACTATGTTCCATAATGACAAGGCTACCATCCCTTAGAGTAAAAAAAATCTCGACAACAGACAACCTTCCATAATGACAAGGCTACCATCCATTGGAGTAACAATAATATTGACAACATATTACCTTCCATAATGACAAGGCTACCATCCTATAGAGTAACAAAAATCATGACAACAGACTACCTTCCATAATAACAAGGCTACCATCCATTGGAATAACAAAAATATGGACAACACATTACATTCCATAATGTCAAGGCTATCATCCAATGTAGTAACAAAAATCTCAACAACAGACTACCTTCCATAATGACAAGGCTACCATCCATTGTAGTAAAAAAAATCTCGACAATAGACTACCATCCATAGTAACAAGGCTAACATCCATTGGAGTAACAAAAATCTCGACTACAGACTACCTTCCATAATGACAAGGCTACCATCCATTGGAATAACAAAAATATCCACAACCGACTAACTTCCATAATGACAAGGCTACCATCCCTTAGAGTAACAATAATATCGAAAATAGACTACCTTCCATAATGACAAGCTACCATCCATTGTATTGACAAAAATCTCGAAAATAGACTACCTTCCATAATGACAAGGCTACCATCCATTGGAGTAACAAAAATCTCGACAACATACTACCTTCCCTAATGACATGTCTACAATCTATTCTAGTAACAAAAATCTCGACAATAGACTACCTTTCATAATGATAGGGCTACCGTCCATTGGAATAACAAAAATCTCGACAACAGACTATGTTCCATAATGACAAGGCTACAATCCCTTAGAGTAAAAAAAATCTCGACAACAGACTACCTTCCATAATGACAAGGCTACCATCCATTGGAGTAACAAAGATATCGATAACATACTACCTTCCATAATGACAAGGCTACATCTCTTAGAGTAACAAAAATCATGACAACGGACTACCTTCCATAATGACAAGGCTACCATCCATTGGAATAAAAAAAATATAGACAACAGACTACCTTCCATAATGACAAGGCTATCATCCATTGGAGTAACAAATATCTCGACAACATACTACCTTCCATAATGACAAGTCTAAAATTTATTATAGTAACAAAAATCTCGACAATAGACTACCTTAAATAATGACAAGGCTACCGTCCATTGGAATAACAAAAATCTCGACAATAGACTATGTTCCATAATGACAAGGCTACCATCCCTTAGAGTAACAAAAATCTCGACAACAGACTACCTTCCAAAATGACAAGGCTACCATCCATTGGAGTAACAATGATATCGACAACATACTACCTTCCATAATGACAAGGCTACCATCTCTTAGAGTAACAAAAATCATGACAACAGACTACCTTCCATTATGACAAGGCTACCATCCATTGGAATAAAAAAAATATAGACAACACACTAACTTCCATAATGACAAGGCTACCATCCAATGGAGTAACAAAAATTTCGACAATAGACTACCTTCCATAATGACAAGTCTACCATCCATTAGAGTACCAAAAATCTGAACAACAGACTACCATCCTTAATGACAAGGCTACCCTCCATTGGAGTAACTAGAATCACAATGACAGACTACCTTCCATAATGACAAGGCTACCATCCATTGCAGTAACAAAAATCTCGACAACAGACTACCTTCCATATTGACAAGGCTACCATCCATTGTTGTAACAAATATGGACAACAAACTACCTTCCATAATGACAAGGCTATCAACCATTGGAGTTACAAAAATCTCGACAACATACTACCTTTCATAATGACAAGTCTAAAATCTAATATAGTTACAAAAATATCGACAATAGACTACCTTTAATAATGAAAAAGCTACAGTTTATTGGAATAACAAAAATCTCGACAACAGACTATGTTCCATAATGACAAGGCTACCATCCATTGGAGTAACAATAATATTGACAACATATTACCTTCCATAATGACAAGGCTACCATCCTATAGAGTAACAAAAATCATGACAACAAACTACCTTCCATAATAACAAGGCTACCATCCATTGGAATAACAAAAATATGGATAACACATTACATTCCATAATGACAAGGCTATCATCCAATGGAGTAACAAAAATCTCAACAACAGACTACCTTCCATTATGACAAGGCTACCATCCATTGTAGTAACAAAAATCTCGACAATAGACTACCATCCATAATAACAAGGCTACCATCCATTGGAGTAACACAAATCTCGACTACAGACTACCTTCCATAATGACAAGGCTACCATCCATTGGAATAACAAAAATATCCACAACACACTAACTTCCATAATGACAAGGCTACCATCCCTTAGAGTAACAAAAATATCGACAATAGACTACCTTCCATAATGACAAGGCTACCATCCATTGTATTGACAAAAATCTTGATATTAGACTACCTTCCATAATGACAAGGCTACCATCCATTGTAGTAACAAAAATCTCGACAACATACTACCTTCCCTAATGACATGTCTACAATCTATTCTAGTAACAAAAATCTCGACAATAGACTACCTTTCGTAATGATAGGGCTACCGTCCATTGGAATAACAAAAATATCGACAACAGACTATGTTCCATAATGACAAGGCTACAATCCCTTAGAGTAAAAAAAATCTCGACAACAGACTACCTTCCATAATGACAAGGCTACCATCCATTGGAGTAACAAAGATATCGATAACATACTACCTTCCATAATGACAAGGCTACATCTCTTAGAGTAAAAAAAATCATGACAACGGACTACCTTCCATAATGACAAGGCTACCATCCATTGGAATAAAAAAAATATAGACAACAGACTACCTTCCATAATGACAAGGCTATCATCCATTGGAGTAACAAATATCTCGACAACATACTACCTTCCATAATGACAAGTCTAAAATTTATTATAGTAACAAAAATCTCGACAATAGACTACCTTAAATAATGACAAGGCTACCGTCCATTGGAATAACAAAAATCTTGACAATAGACTATGTTCCATAATGACAAGGCTACCATCCCTTAGAGTAACAAAAATCTCGAGAACAGACTACCTTCCAAAATGACAAGGCTACCATCCATTGGAGTAACAATGATATCGACAACATACTACCTTCCATAATGACAAGGCTACCATCTCTTAGAGTAACAAAAATCATGACAACAGACTACCTTCCATTATGACAAGGCTACCATCCATTGGAATAAAAAAAATATAGACAACACACTAACTTCCATAATGACAAGGCTACCATCCAATGGAGTAACAAAAATTTCGACAATAGACTACCTTCCATAATGACAAGTCTACCATCCATTAGAGTACCAAAAATCTGAACAACAGACTACCGTCCTTAATGACAAGGCTACCCTCCATTGGAGTAACTAGAATCACAATGACAGACTACCTTCCATAATGACAAGGCTACCATCCATTGCAGTAACAAAAATCTCGACAACAGACTACCTTCCATATTGACAAGGCTACCATCCATTGTTGTAACAAATATGGACAACAGACTACCTTCCATAATGACAAGGCTATCAACCATTGGAGTTACAAAAATCTCGACAACATACTACCTTTCATAATGACAAGTCTAAAATCTAATATAGTTACAAAAATATCGACAATAGACTACCTTTAATAATGAAAAAGCTACAGTTTATTGGAATAACAAAAATCTCGACAACAGACTATGTTCCATAATGACAAGGCTACCATCCATTGGAGTAACAATAATATTGACAACATATTACCTTCCATAATGACAAGGCTACCATCCTATAGAGTAACAAAAATCATGACAACAAACTACCTTCCATAATAACAAGGCTACCCTCCATTGGAATAACAAAAATATGGACAACACATTACATTCCATAATGACAAGGCTATCATCCAATGGAGTAACAAAAATCTCAACAACAGACTACCTTCCATTATGACAAGGCTACCATCCATTGTAGTAACAAAAATCTCGACAATAGACTACCATCCATGATAACAAGGCTACCATCCATTGGAGTAACACAAATCTCGACTACAGACTACCTTCCATAATGACAAGGCTACCATCCATTAGAATAACAAAAATATCCACAACACACTAACTTCCATAATGACAAGGCTACCATCCCTTAGAGTAACAAAAATATCGACAATAGACTACCTTCCATAATGACAAGTCTACCATCAATTGTATTGACAAAAATCTCGATATTAGACTACCTTCCATAATGACAAGGCTACCATCCATTGTAGTAACAAAAATCTCGACAACATACTACCTTCCCTAATGACATGTCTACAATCTATTCTAGTAACAAAAATCTCGACAATAGACTACCTTCCATAATGACAGGGCTACCATCCATTGGAGTAATAAAGATATCGATAACATACTACCTTCCATAATGACAAGGCTACATCTCTTAGAGTAACATAAATCATGACAACAGACTACCTTCCATAATGACAAGGCTACCATCCATTGGAGTAACAAAAATCTCGATAACATACTACCTTCCATTATGACAAGTCTACCATCCATTAGAGTAACAAAAATCTGAATAACAGACTACCGTCCTTAATGACAAGGCTACCATCCATTGGAGTAACTAGAATCACAATGACAGACTACCTTCCATAATGACAAGGCTACCATCCATTGCAGTAACAAAAATCTCGACAACAGACTACCTTCCATATTGACTAGGCTACCATCCATTGTTGTAACAAAAATATGGACAACAGACTACCTTCCATAATGACAAGGCTATCAACCATTGGAGTTACAAAAATCTCGACAACATACTACCTTTCATAATGACAAGTCTAAAATATATTATAGTTACAAAAATCTCGACAATAGACTACCTTTAATAATGACAAAGCTACAGTCCATTGGAATAACAAAAATCTCGACAACAGACTATGTTCCATAATGACAAGGCTACCATCCCTTAGAGTAAAAAAAACCTCGACAACAGACAACCTTCCATAATGACAAGGCTACCATCCATTGGAGTAACAATAATATTGACAACATGTTACCTTCCATAATGACTATGTTACCATCCTATAGAGTAACAAAAATCATGACAACAGACTACCTTCCATAATAACAAGGCTACCATCCATTGGAATAACAAAAATATGGACAACACATTACATTCCATAATGACAAGGCTACGATCCATTGCAGCAACAAAAATTTCAACAACAGACTACCTTACATATTGACAAGGCTACCATCCATTGTAGTAACAAAAATCTCGACAATAGACTACCATCCATAATAACAAGGCTACCATCCATTGGAGTAACAAAAATCTCGACTACAGACTACTTTTCATAAGGACAAGGCTACCATCCATTGGAATAACAAAAATATCCACAACACACTAACTTCCATAATGACAAGGCTACCATCCCTTAGAGTAACAAAAATATCGACAATAGACTACCTTCCATAATGACAAGGCTACCATCCATTGTATTGACAAAAATCTCGATAATAGACTACCTTCCATAATGACAAGGCTACCATCCATTGGAGTAACAAAAATCTCGACAACATACTACCTTCCCTAATGACATGTCTACAATCTATTGTAGTAACAAAAATCTCGACAATAGACTACCTTTCGTAATGACAGGGCTACCGTCCATTGGAATAACAAAAATCTCGACAATAGACTATGTTCCATAATGGCAAGGCTACAATCCCTTAGAGTAAAAAAATCTCGACAACAGACTACCTTCCATAATGACAAGGCGACCATCCATTGGAGTAACAAAGATATCAATAACACACTACCTTTCATAATGACAAGGCTACATCTCTTAGAGTAACAAAAATCATGACAACAGACTACCTTCCATAATGACAAGGCTACCATCCATTGGAATAAAAAAAATATAGACAACACACTAACTTCCATAATGACAAGGCTACCATCCAATGGAGTAACAAAAATTTCGACAATAGACTACCTTCGATAGTGACAAGTCTACCTTCCATTAGAGTACCAAAAATATGAACAACAGACTACCGTCCTTAATGACAAGGCTACCATCCATTGGAGTAACTGAAATCATAACGACAGACTACCTTCCATAATGACAAGGCTACCATCCATTGCAGTAACAAAAATCTTGACAACAGACTACCTTCCATATTGACAAGGCTACCATCCATTGTTGTAACAAAAATATGGACAACAAACTACCTTCCATAATGACAAGGCTATCAACCATTGGAGTTACAAAAATCTCGACAACATACTACCTTTCATAATGACAAGTCTAAAATCTATTATAGTTACAAAAATCTCGACAATAGACTACCTTTAATAATGACAAAGCTACAGTCCATTACAATAACAAAAATCTCGACAACAGACTATGTTCCATAATGACAAGGCTACCATCCCTTAGAGTAAAAAAAATCTCGACAACAGACAACCTTCCATAATGACAAGGCTACCATCCATTGGAGTACCAATAATATCGATAACATATTACCTTCCATAATGACAAGGCTACCATCTCTTAGAGTAACAAAAATCATGACAACAGACTACCTTCCATTATGACAAGGCTACCATCCATTGGAATAAAAAAAATATAGACAACACACTAACTTCCATAATGACAAGGCTACCATCTAATGGAGTAACAAAAATTTCGACAATAAACTACCTTCCATAATGACAAGTCTACCATCCATTAGAGTACCAAAAATCTGAATAACAGACTAACGTCCTTAATGACAAGGCTACCATCCATTGGAGTAACTGAAATCACAACGATAGACTACCTTCCATAATGACAAGGCTACCATCCATTGCAGTAACAAAAATCTCGAGAACAGACTACCTTCCATATTGACAAGGCTACCATTCATTGTTGTAACAAAAATATGGACAATAGACTACCTTCCATAATGACAAGGCTATCAACCATTGGAGTTACAAAAATCTCGACAACATACTACCTTCCATAATGACAAGTCTAAAATCTATTATAGTTACAAAAATCTCGACAATAGACTACCTTTAATAATGACAAAGCTACCGACCATTGGAATAATAAAAATCTCGACAACAGACCATGTTCCATAATGACAAGGCTACCATCCCTTAGAGTAAAAAAATCTCGACAACAGACAACCTTCCATAATGACAAGGCTACAATCCATTGGAGTAACAATAATATCGACATTATATTACCTTCCATAATGACAAGGCTACCATCCTATAGAGTAACAAAAATCATGACAACAGACTACCTTCCATAATAACAAGGCTACCATCCATTGGAATAACAAAAATATGGACAACACATTACATTCCATAATGACAAGGCTATCATCCAATGGAGTAACAAAACTCTCAACAACAGATTACCTTCCATAATGACAAGGCTACCATCCATTGTAGTAACAAAAATCTCGACAATAGACTACCTTCCATAATAACAAGGCTACCATCCATTGGAGTAACAAAAATATCGACTACAGACTATCTTCCATAATGACAAGGCTACCATCCATTGGAATAACAAAAATATCCACAACACACTAACTTCCATAATGACAAGGCTACCATCCCTTAGAGTAACAAAAATATCAACAACAGACTAGCTTCCATAATGACAAGGCTACCATCCATTGTATTGACAAAAATCTCGATAATAGACTACCTTCTATAATGACAAGGCTACCATCCATTAGAGTAACAAAAATCTCGACAACATACTACCTTCCCTAATGACATGTCTATAATCTATTGTAGTAACAAAAATCTCGACAATAGACTACCTTTCGTAATGACAGGGCTACCGTCCATGGGAATAACAAAAATATCGACAACAGACTATGTTCCCTAATGACAAGGCTACAATCCCTTAGAGTAACAAAAATCTCGAAAACAGACTACCTTCCATAATGACAAGGCTACCATCCATTGGAGTAACAAAGATATCGATAACATACTACCTTCCATAATGACAAGGCTACCATCTCTTAGAGTAACAAAAATCATGACAACAGACTACCTTCCATAATGACAAGGCTACCATCCATTGGAATAAAAAAATATAGACAACACACTAACTTCCATAATGACAAGGCTACCATCCAATGGAGTAACAAAAATTTCGACAATAGACTACCTTCCATTATGACAAGTCTACCATCCATTAGAGTACCAAAAATCTGAACAACAGACTACCGTCCTTAATGACAAGGCTACCATCCATTGGAGTAACTGAAATCACAACGACAGACTACCTTCCATAATGACAAGGATACGATCCACTGCAGTAACAAAAATCTCGACAACAGACTACCTTCCATATTGACAAGTCTATCATCCATTGTTGTAAAAAAAATATGGACAACAGACTACCTTCCATAATGAAAGGCTATCATCCATTGGAGTAACAAAAATATCGACAACATACTACCTTCCATAATTACAAGCCTAAAATCTATTATAGTAACAAAAATCTCCACAATAGACTACCTTTAATAATGACAAGGCTACCGTCCATTGGAATAACAAAAATTTCGACAACAGACTACGTTCCATAATGACAAGGCTACCATCCCTTAGAGTAACAAAAATCTCGACAACAGACTACCTTCCAAAATGACAAGGCTACCATCCATTGGAGTAACAATGATATCGACAACATACTACCTTCCATAATGACAAGGCTACCATCTCTTAGAGTAACAAATATCATGACAACATACTACCTTCCATTATGACAAGGCTACCATCCATTGGAATAAAAAAAATACAGACAACACACAACCTTCCATAATGACAAGGCTACCATCCAATGGAGTAACAAAAATTCCAACAATAAACTACCTTCCATAATGACAAGTCTACCATCCATTAGAGTACCAAAAATCTGAATAACAGACTATCGTCCTTAATGACAAGGCTACCATCCATTGGAGTAACTGAAATCACAACGATAGACTACCTTACATAATGACAAGGCTACCATCCATTGAAGTAACAAAAATCTCGACAACAGACTACCTTCCATATTGACAAGGCTACCATCCATTGTTGTAACAAAAATATGGACAATAGACTACCTTCCATAATGACAAGGCTATCAACCATTGGAGTTACAAAAATCTCGACAACATACTACCTTCCATAATGACAAGTCTAAAATCTATTATAGTTACAAAAATCTCGACAATAGACTACCTTTAATAATGACAAAGCTACCGACCATTGGAATAATAAAAATCTCGACAACAGACTATGTTCCATAATGACAAGGCTACCATCCCTTAGAGTAAAAAAATCTCGACAACAGATAACCTTCCATAATGACAAGGCTACAATCCATTGGAGTAACAATAATATCAACAACATATTACCTTCCATAATGACAAGGCTACCATCCTATAGAGTAACAAAAATCATGACAACAGACTACCTTCCATAATAACAAGGCTACCATCCATTGGAATAACAAAAATATGGACAACACATTACATTCCATAATGACAAGGCTATCATCCAATGGAGTAACAAGAATCTCAACAACAGACTACCTTCCATAATGACAAGGCTACCATTCATTGTAGTAACAAAAATATCGACAATAGACTACCTTCCATAATAACAAGGCTACCATCCATTGGAGTAACAAAAATCTCGACTACATACTATCTTCCATAATGACAAGGCTACCATCCATTGGAATAACAAAAATATCCACAACACACTAACTTCCATAATGACAAGGCTACCATCCCTTAGAGTAACAAAAATATCGACAACAGACTAGCTTCCATAATGACAAGGCTACCATCCATTGTATTGACAAAAATCTCGATAATAGACTACCTTCCATAATGGAAAGGCTACCATCCATTAGAGTAACAAAAATCTCGACAACATACTACCTTCCCTAATGACATGTCTATAATCTATTGTAGTAACAAAAATCTCGACAATAGACTACCTTTCGTAATGACAGGGCTACCGTCCATGGGAATAACAAAAATATCGACAACAGACTATGTTCCCTAATGACAAGGCTACAATCCCTTAGAGTAACAAAAATCTCGAAAACAGACTACCTTCCATAATGACAAGGCTACCATCCATTGAAGTAACAAAAATCTCGACAACAGACTACCTTCCATATTGACAAGGCTACCATCCATTGTTGTAACAAAAATATGGACAATAGACTACCTTCCATAATGACAAGGCTATCAACCATTGGAGTTACAAAAATCTCGACAACATACTACCTTCCATAATGACAAGTCTAAAATCTATTATAGTTACAAAAATCTCGACAATAGACTACCTTTAATAATGACAAAGCTACCGACCATTGGAATAATAAAAATCTCGACAACAGACTATGTTCCATAATGACAAGGCTACCATCCCTTAGAGTAAAAAAATCTCGACAACAGATAACCTTCCATAATGACAAGGCTACAATCCATTGGAGTAACAATAATATCAACAACATATTACCTTCCATAATGACAAGGCTACCATCCTATAGAGTAACAAAAATCATGACAACAGACTACCTTCCATAATAACAAGGCTACCATCCATTGGAATAACAAAAATATGGACAACACATTACATTCCATAATGACAAGGCTATCATCCAATGGAGTAACAAGAATCTCAACAACAGACTACCTTCCATAATGACAAGGCTACCATTCATTGTAGTATCAAAAATATCGACAATAGACTACCTTCCATAATAACAAGGCTACCATCCATTGGAGTAACAAAAATCTCGACTACATACTATCTTCCATAATGACAAGGCTACCATCCATTGGAATAACAAAAATATCCACAACACACTAACTTCCATAATGACAAGGCTACCATCCCTTAGAGTAACAAAAATATCGACAACAGACTAGCTTCCATAATGACAAGGCTACCATCCATTGTATTGACAAAAATCTCGATAATAGACTACCTTCCATAATGGAAAGGCTACCATCCATTAGAGTAACAAAAATCTCGACAACATACTACCTTCCCTAATGACATGTCTATAATCTATTGTAGTAACAAAAATCTCGACAATAGACTACCTTTCGTAATGACAGGGCTACCGTCCATGGGAATAACAAAAATATCGACAACAGACTATGTTCCCTAATGACAAGGCTACAATCCCTTAGAGTAACAAAAATCTCGAAAACAGACTACCTTCCATAATGACAAGGCTACCATCCATTGGAGTAACAAAGATATCGACAACATACTACCTTGCATAATGACAAGGCTACATCTCTTAGAGTAACAAAAATCATGACAACAGACTACCTTCCATAATGACAAGGCTACCATCCATTGGAATAAAAAAATATAGACAACACACTAACTTCCATAATGACAAGGCTACCATCCAATGGAGTAACAAAAATTTCGACAATAGACTACCTTCCATTATGACAAGTCTACCATCCATTAGAGTACCAAAAATCTGAACAACAGACTACCGTCCTTAATGACAAGGCTACCATCCATTGGAGTAACTGAAATCACAATGACAGACTACCTTCCATAATGACAAGGATACGATCCACTGCAGTAACAAAAATCTCGACAACATACTACCTTCCATATTGACAAGTCTATCATCCATTGTTGTAACAAAAATATGGACAACAGACTACCTTCCATAATGAAAGGCTATCATCCATTAGAGTAACAAAAATCTCGACAACATACTACCTTCCATAATGACAAGCCTAAAATCTATTATAGTAACAAAAATCTCCACAATAGACTACCTTTAATAATGACAAGGCTACCGTCCATTGGAATAACAAAAATCTCGACAACAGACTACGTTCCATAATGAAAAGGCTACCATCCCTTAGAGTAACAAAAATCTCGACAACAAACTACCTTCCAAAATGACAAGGCTACCATCCATTGGAGTAACAATGATATCGACAACATACTACCTTCCATAATCACAAGGTTACCATCTCTTAGAGTAACAAAAATCATGACAACAGACTACCTTCCATTATGACAAGGCTACCATCCATTGGAATAAAAAAAATATAGACAACACACTAACTTCCATAATGACAAGGATACCATCCAATGGAGTAACAAAAATTTCGACAATAGACTACCTTCAATAATGAGAAGTCTACCATCCATTAGAGTAACAAAAATCTCGACAACATACTACCTTCCATAATGACAAGGCTACCATCCATTTGAGTAACTGAAATCACAACGACAGACTACCTTCCATAATGACAAGGCTACAATCCATTGCAGTAACAAAAATCTCGACAACAGACTACCTTCCATATTGACAAGGCTACCATCCATTGTTGTAACAAAAATATGGACAACAGACTACGTTCCATAATTACAAGGCTATCAACCATTGGAGTTACAAAAATCTCGACAACATACTACCTTCCATAATGACAAGTCTAAATTCTATTATAGTAACAAAAATCTCGACAATAGACTACCTTTAATAATGACGAAGCTACCGTCCATTGAAATAACAAAAATCTCGACAACAGACTATGTTCCATAATGACAAGGCTACCATCCCTTAGAGTAACAAAAATCTCGACAACAGACATCCTTCCATAATGACAAGGGTACCATCCATTGGAGTAATAATAATATCGACAACATATTACCTTCAATAATGACAAGGCTACCATCCTATAGTGTAACAAAAATCATGACAACAGACTACCTTCCATAATAACAAGGCTACCATCCATTGGAATAACAAAAATATGGACAACACATTACATTCCATAATGACAAGGCTATCATCCAATGGAGTAACAAGAATCTCAACAACAGACTACCTTCCATAATGACAAGGCTACCATTCATTGTAGTAACAAAAATCTCGACAATAGACTACCTTCCATAATAACAAGGCTACCATCCATTGGAGTAACAAAAATCTCGACTACATACTATCTTCCATAATGACAAGGCTACCATCCATTGGAATAACAAAAATATCCACAACACACTAACTTCCATAATGACAAGGCTACCATCCCTTAGAGTAACAAAAATATCGACAACAGACTAGCTTCCATAATGACAAGGCTACCATCCATTGTATTGACAAAAATCTCGATAATAGACTACCTTCCATAATGACAAGGCTACCATCCATTAGAGTAACAAAAATCTCGACAACATACTACCTTCCCTAATGACATGTCTATAATCTATTGTAGTAACAAAAATCTCGACAATAGACTACCTTTCGTAATGACAGGGCTACCGTCCATGGGAATAACAAAAATATCGACAACAGACTATGTTCCCTAATGACAAGGCTACAATCCCTTAGAGTAACAAAAATCTCGAAAACAGACTACCTTCCATAATGACAAGGCTACCATCCATTGGAGTAACAAAGATATCGACAACATACTACCTTGCATAATGACAAGGCTACATCTCTTAGAGTAACAAAAATCATGACAACAGACTACCTTCCATAATGACAAGGCTACCATCCATTGGAATAAAAAAATATAGACAACACACTAACTTCCATAATGACAAGGCTACCATCCAATGGAGTAACAAAAATTTCGACAATAGACTACCTTCCATTATGACAAGTCTACCATCCATTAGAGTACCAAAAATCTGAACAACAGACTACCGTCCTTAATGACAAGGCTACCATCCATTGGAGTAACTGAAATCACAATGACAGACTACCTTCCATAATGACAAGGATACGATCCACTGCAGTAACAAAAATCTCGACAACATACTACCTTCCATATTGACAAGTCTATCATCCATTGTTGTAACAAAAATATGGACAACAGACTACCTTCCATAATGAAAGGCTATCATCCATTGGAGTAACAAAAATCTCGACAACATACTACCTTCCATAATGACAAGCCTAAAATCTATTATAGTAACAAAAATCTCCACAATAGACTACCTTTAATAATGACAAGGCTACCGTCCATTGGAATAACAAAAATCTCGACAACAGACTACGTTCCATAATGAAAAGGCTACCATCCCTTAGAGTAACAAAAATCTCGACAACAGACTACCTTCCAAAATGACAAGGCTACCATCCATTGGAGTAACAATGATATCGACAACATACTACCTTCCATAATCACAAGGTTACCATCTCTTAGAGTAACAAAAATCATGACAACAGACTACCTTCCATTATGACAAGGCTACCAACCATTGGAATAAAAAAAATATAGACAACACACTAACTTCCATAATGACAAGGCTACCATCCAATGGAGTAACAAAAATTTCGACAATAGACTACCTTCAATAATGAGAAGTCTACCATCCATTAGAGTAACAAAAATCTCGACAACATACTACCTTCCATAATGACAAGGCTACCATCCATTTGAGTAACTGAAATCACAACGACAGACTACCTTCCATAATGACAAGGCTACCATCCATTGCAGTAACAAAAATCTCGACAACAGACTACCTTCCATATTGACAAGGCTACCATCCATTGTTGTAACAAAAATATGGACAACAGACTATGTTCCATAATTACAAGGCTATCAACCATTGGAGTTACAAAAATCTCGACAACATACTACCTTCCATAATGACAAGTCTAAATTCTATTATAGTAACAAAAATCTCGACAATAGACTACCTTTAATAATGACAAAGCTACCGTCCATTGAAATAACAAAAATCTCGACAACAGACTATGTTCCATAATGACAAGGCTACCATCCCTTAGAGTAACAAAAATCTCGACAACAGATAACCTTCCATAATGACAAGGGTACCATCCATTGGAGTAATAATAATATCGACAACATATTACCTTCAATAATGAGAAGGCTACCATCCTATAGTGTAACAAAAATCATGACAACAGACTACCTTCCATATTAACAAGGCTACCATCCATTGGAATAACAAAAATATGGACAACACACTAACTTCCATAATGACAAGGCTACCATCCAATGGAGTAACAAAAATATCAACAATAGACTACCTTCCATAATGACAAGTCTACCATCCATTAGAGTACCAAAAATCTGAATAACAGACTATCGTCCTTAATGACAAGGCTACCATCCATTGGAGTAACTGAAATCACAACGACAGACTACCTTCCATAATGACAAGGCTACCATCCATTACAGTAACAAATATCTCGACAACAGACTACCTTCCATATTGACAAGGCTACCATCAATTGTTGTAACAAAAATATGGACAACAGACTACCTTCCATAATGACAAGGCTATCAACCATTGGAGTTACAAAAATCTCGACAACATACTACCTTCCATAATGACAAGTCTAAAATCTATTATAGTAACAAAAATCTGGCCAACAGACTACCTTTAATAATGACAAGGCTACCGTCCATTGGAATAACAAAAATCACGACAACAGACTACGTTCCATAATGACAAGGCTAACATCCCTTAGAGTAACAAAAATCTCGACAACAGACTACCTTCCAAAATGACAAGGCTACCATCCATTGGAGTAACAATGATATCGACAACATACTACCTTCCATAATTACAAGGTTACCATCTCTTAGAGTAACAAAAATCATGACAACAGACTACCTTCCATTATGACAAGGCTACCATCCATTGGAATAAAAGAAATATAGACAACACACTAACTTCCATAATGACAAGGCTACCACCCAATGGAGTAACAAAAATTTCGACAATAGACTACCTTAAATAATGAGAAGTCTACCATCCATTAGAGTAACAAAAATCTCGACAACATACTACCTTCCATAATGACAAGGCTACCATCCATTTGAGTAACTGAAATCACAACGACAGACTACCTTCCATAATGACAAGGCTACCATCCATTGCAGTAACAAAAATCTCGACAACAGACTACCTTCCATATTGACAAGGCTACCATCCATTGTTGTAACAAAAATATGGACAACAGACTAGCTTCCATAATTACAAGGCTATCAACCATTGGAGTTACAAAAATATCGACAACATACTACCTTCCATAATGACAAGTCTAAAATCTATTATAGTAACAAAAATCTCGACAATAGACTACCTTTAATAGTGACAAAGCTACCGTCCATTGAAATAACAAAAATCTCGACAACAGACTATGTTCCATAATGACAAGGCTACCATCCCTTAGAGTAACAAAAATCTCGACAACAGACAACCTTCCATAATGACAAGGGTACCATCCATTGGAGTAATAATAATATCGACAACATATTACCTTCAATAATGACAAGGCTACCATCCTATAGTGTAACAAAAATCATGACAACAGACTACCTTCCATATTAACAAGGCTACCATCCATTGGAATAACAAAAATATGGACAACACACTAACTTCCATAATGATAAGGCTACCATTCAATGGAGTAACAAAAATATCGACAATAGACTACCTTCCATAATGACAAGTCTACCATCCATTAGAGTACCAAAAATCTGAATAACAGACTATCGTCCTTAATGACAAGGCTACCATCCATTGGAGTAACTGAAATCACAACGACAGACTACCTTCCATAATGACAAGGCTACCATCCATTATAGTAACAAAAATCTCGACAACAGACTACCTTCCATATTGACAAGGCTACCATCAATTGTTGTAACAAAAATATGGACAACAGACTACCTTATATAATGACAAGGCTATCAACCATTGGAGTTACAAAAATCTCGACAACATACTACCTTCCATAATGACAAGTCTAAAATCTATTATAGTAACAAAAATCTCGACAACAGACTACCTTTAATAATGACAAGGCTACCGTCCATTGGAATAACAAAAATCTCGACAACAACCTACGTTCCATAATGACAAGGCTGCAATCCCTTAGAGTAACAAAAATCTCGACAACATACTACCTTCCAAAATGACAAGGCTACCATCCATTGGAGTAACAATGATATCGACAACATACTACCTTTCATAATCACAAGGTTACCATCTCTTAGAGTAACAAAAATCATGACAACAGACTACCTTCCATTATGACAAGGCTACCATCCATTGGAATAAAAAAAATATAGACAACACACTAACTTCCATAATGACAAGGCTACCATCCAATGGAGTAACAAAAATTTCGAGAATAGACTACCTTCAATAATGAGAAGTCTACCATCCATTAGAGTAACAAAAATCTCGACAACATACTACCTTCCATAATGACAAGGCTACCATCCATTGGAGTAACTGAAATCACAACGACAGACTACCTTCCATAATGACAAGGCTACCATCCATTGCAGTAACAAAAATCTCGACAACAGACTACCTTCCATATTGATAAGGCTACCATCAATTGTTGTAACAAAAATATGGACAACAGACTACCTTCCATAATTACAAGGCTATCAACCATTGGAGTTACAAAAATCTCGACAACATACTACCTTCCATAATGACAAGTCTAAAATCTATTATAGTAACAAAAATCTCGACAATAGACTACCTTTAATAATGACAAGGCTACCGTCAATTGGAATAACAAAAATCTCGACAACAACCTACGTTCTATAATGACAAGGCTGCAATCCCTTAGAGTAACAAAAATCTCGACAACAGACTACCTTCCAAAATGACAAGGCTACCATCCATTGGAGTAACAATGATATCGACAACATACTACCTTCCATAATCACAAGGTTACCATCTCTTAGAGTAGCAAAAATCATGACAACAGACTACCTTCCATTATGACAAGGCTACCATCCATTGGAATAAAAAAAATATAGACAACACACTAACTTCCATAATGACAAGGCTACCATCCAATGGAGTAACAAAAATTTCGAGAATAGACTACCTTCAATAATGAGAAGTCTACCATCCATTAGAGTAACAAAAATCTCGACAACATACTACCTTCCATAATGACAAGGCTACCATCCATTGGAGTAACTGAAATCACAACGACAGACTACCTTCCATAATGACAAGGCTACCATCCATTGCAGTAACAAAAATCTCGACAACAGACTACCTTCCATATTGATAAGGCTACCATCAATTGTTGTAACAAAAATATGGACAACAGACTACCTTCCATAATTACAAGGCTATCAACCATTGGAGTTACAAAAATCTCGACAACATACTACCTTCCATAATGACAAGTCTAAAATCTATTATAGTAACAAAAATCTCGACAATAGACTACCTTTAATAATGACAAGGCTACCGTCAATTGGAATAACAAAAATCTCGACAACAACCTACGTTCTATAATGACAAGGCTGCAATCCCTTAGAGTAACAAAAATCTCGACAACAGACTACCTTCCAAAATGACAAGGCTACCATCCATTGGAGTAACAATGATATCGACAACATACTACCTTCCATAATCACAAGGTTACCATCTCTTAGAGTAACAAAAATCATGACAACAGACTACCTTCCATTATGACAAGGCTACCATCCATTGGAATAAAAAAAATATAGACAACACACTAACTTCCATAATGACAAGGCTACCATCCAATGGAGTAACAAAAATTTCGAGAATAGACTACCTTCAATAATGAGAAGTCTACCATCCATTAGAGTAACAAAAATCTCGACAACATACTACCTTCCATAATGACAAGGCTACCATCCATTGGAGTAACTGAAATCACAACGACAGACTACCTTCCATAATGACAAGGCTACCATCCATTACAGTAACAAATATCTCGACAACAGACTACCTTCCATATTGACAAGGCTACCATCCATTGTTGTAACAAAAATATGGACAACAGACTACCTTCCATAATTACAAGGCTATCAACCATTGGAGTTACAAAAATCTCGACAACATACTACCTTCCATAATGACAAGTCTAAAATCTATTATAGTAACAAAAATCTCGACAATAGACTACCTTTAATAATGACAAACTACCGTCAATTGGAATAACAAAAATCTCGACAACAGACTATGTTCCATAATTACAAGGCTACCATCCCTTAGAGTAACAAAAATCTCGACAACAGACAACCTTCCATAATGACAAGGATACCATCCATTGGAGTAATAATAATATCGACAACATATTACCTTCAATAATGACAAGGCTACCATCCTATAGAGTAACAAAAATCATGACAACAGACTACCTTCCATATTAACAAGGCTACCATCCATTGGAATAACAAAAATATGGACAACACACTAACTTCCATAATGACAAGGCTACCATCCAAAGGAGTAACAAAAATATCGACAATAGACTACCTTCCATAATGACAAGTCTACCATCCATTAGAGTACCAAAAATCTGAATAACAGACTATCGTCCTTAATGACAAGGCTACCATCCATTGGAGTAACAGAAATCACAACGACAGACTACCTTCCATAATGACAAGGCTACCATCCATTACAGTAACAAAAATCTCGACAACAGACTACCTTCCATATTGACAAGGCTACCATCCATTGTTGTAACAAAAATATAGACAACAGACTACCTTCCATAATGACAAGGCTATCAACCATTGGAGTTACAAAAATCTCGACAACATACTACCTTCCATAATGAAAAGTCTAAAATCTATGATAGTAACAAAAATCTCGACAACAGACTACCTTTAATAATGACAAGGCTACTGTCCATTGGAATAACAAAAATCTCGACAACAGACTATGTTCCATAATGACAAGGCTACCATCCCTTAGAGTAACAAAAATCTCGACAACAGACAACCTTCCATAATGACAAGGGTACCATCCATTGGAGTAATAATAATATCGACAACATATTACCTTCAATAATGACAAGGCTACCATCCTATAGAGTAACAAAAATCATGACAACAGACTACCTTCCATTATGACAAGGCTACCATCCATTGGAATAAAAAAAATATAGACAACACACTAACTTCCATAATGACAAGGCTACCATCCAATGGAGTAACAAAAATTTCGACAATAGACTACCTTCAATAATGAGAAGTCTACCATCCATTAGAGTAACAAAAATCTCAACAACATACTACCTTCCATAATGACAAGGCTACCATCCATTGCAGTAACTGAAATCACAACGACAGACTACCTTCCATAATGACAAGGCTACCATCCATTGCAGTAACAAAAATCTCGACAACAGACTACCTTCCATATTGACAAGGCTACCATCCATTGTTGTAACAAAAATATGGACAACAGACTACCTTCCATAATTACAAGGCTATCAACCATTGGAGTTACAAAAATCTCGACAACATACTACCTTCCATAATGACAAGTCTAAAATCTATTATAGTAACAAAAATCTCGACAATAGACTACCTTTAATAATGACAAAGCTACCGTCCATTGGAATAACAAAAATCTCGACAACAGACTATGTTCCATAATGACAAGGCTACCATCCCTTAGAGTAACAAAAATCTCGACAACAGACAACCTTCCATAATGACAAGGGTACCATCCATTGTAGTAATAATAATATCGACAACATATTACCTTCAATAATGACAAGGCTATCATCCTATAGAGTAACAAAAATTATGACAACAGACTACCTTCCATATTAACAAGGCTACCATCCATTGGAATAACAAAAATATGGACAACACACTAACTTCCATAATGACAAGGCTACCATCCAATGGAGTAACAAAAATATCGACAATAGACTACCTTCCATAATGAGAAGTCTACCATCCATTAGAGTACCAAAAATCTGAATAACAGACTATCGTCCTTAATGACAAGGCTACCATCCATTGGAGTAACTGAAATCACAACGACAGACTACCTTCCATAATGACAAGGCTACCATCCATTACAGTAACAAAAATCTCGACAACAGACTACCTTCCATATTGACAAGGCTACCATCCATTGTTGTAACAAAAATATGGACAACAGACTACCTTCCATAATGACAAGGCTATCAACCATTGGAGTTACAAAAATCTCGACAACATACTACCTTCCATAATGACAAGTCTAAAATCTATTATAGTAACAAAAATCTCGACAACAGACTACCTTTAATAATGACAAGGATACCGTCCATTGGAATAACAAAAATCTCGTCAACAAACTACGTTCCATAATGACAAGGCTGCCATCCCTTAAAGTAACAAAAATCTCGACAACAGACTACCTTCCAAAATGACAAGGCTACCATCCATTGGAGTAACAATGATATCGACAACATACTACCTTCCATAATCACAAGGTTACCATATCTTAGAGTAACAAAAATCATGACAACAGACTACCTTCCATTATGACAAGGCTACCATCCATTGGAATAAAAAAAATATAGACAACACACTAACTTCCATAATGACAAGGCTACCATCCAATGGAGTAACAAAAATTTCGACAATAGACTACCTTCAATAATGAGAAGTCTACCATCCATTAGAGTAACAAAAATCTCGACAACATACTACCTTCCATAATGACAAGGCTACCATCCATTGCAGTAACTGAAATCACAACGACAGACTACCTTCCATAATGACAAGGCTACCATCCATTGCAGTAACAAAAATCTCGACAACAGACTACCTTCCATATTGACAAGGCTACCATCCATTGTTGTAACAAAAATATGGACAACAGACTACCTTCCATAATTACAAGGCTATCAACCATTGGAGTTACAAAAATCTCGACAACATACTACCTTCCATAATGACAAGTCTAAAATCTATTATAGTAACAAAAATCTCGACAATAGACTACCTTTAATAATGACAAAGCTACCGTCCATTGGAATAACAAAAATCTCGACAACAGACTATGTTCCATAATGACAAGGCTACCATCCCTTAGAGTAACAAAAATCTCGACAACAGACAACCTTCCATAATGACAAGGGTACCATCCATTGTAGTAATAATAATATCGACAACATATTACCTTCAATAATGACAAGGCTACCATCCTATAGAGTAACAAAAATCATGACAACAGACTACCTTCCATATTAACAAGGCTACCATCCATTGGAATAACTAAAATATGGACAACACACTAACTTCCATAATGACAAGGCTACCATCCAATGGAGTAACAAAAATATCGACAATAGGCTACCTTCTATAATGACAAGTCTACCATCCATTAGAGTACCAAAAATCTGAATAACAGACTATCGTCCTTAATGACAAGGCTACCATTCATTGGAGTAACTGAAATCAAAACGACAGACTACCTTCCATAATGACAAGGCTACCATCCATTACAGTAACAAAAATCTCGACAACAGACTACCTTCCATATTGACAAGGCTACCATCCATTGTTGTAACAAAAATATGGACAACAGACTACCTTCCATAATGACAAGGCTATCAACCATTGGAGTTACAAAAATCTCGACAACATACTACCTTCCATAATGACAAGTCTAAAATCTATTATAGTAACAAAAATCTCGACAACAGACTACCTTTAATAATGACAAGGCTACCGTCCATTGGAATAACAAAAATCTCGACAACAAACTACGTTCCATAATGACAAGGCTGCCATCCCTTAGAGTAACAAAAATCTCGACAACAGACTACCTTCCAAAATGACAAGGCTACCATCCATTGGAGTAACAATGATATCGACAACATACTACCTTCCATAATCACAAGGTTACCATATCTTAGAGTAACAAAAATCATGACAACAGACTACCTTCCATTATGACAAGGCTACCATCCATTGGAATAAAAAAAATATAGACAACACACTAACTTCCATAATGATAAGGCTACCATCCAATGGAGTAACAAAAATATCGACAACATACTACCTTCCATAATGACAAGGCTACCATCCATTGCAGTAACTGAAATCACAACGACAGACTACCTTCCATAATGACAAGGCTACCATCCATTGCAGTAACAAAAATCTCGACAACAGACTACCTTCCATATTGACAAGGCTACCATCCATTGTTGTAACAAAAATATGGACAACAGACTACCTTCCATAATTACAAGGCTATCAACCATTGGAGTTACAAAAATCTCGACAACATACTACCTTCCATAATGACAAGTCTAAAATCTATTATAGTAACAAAAATCTCGACAATAGACTACCTTTAATAATGACAAAGCTACCGTCCATTGGAATAACAAAAATCTCGACAACAAACTATGTTCCATAATGACAAGGCTACCATCCCTTAGAGTAACAAAAATCTCGACAACATACAACCTTCCATAATGACAAGGGTACCATCCATTGGAGTAATAATAATATCGACAACATATTACCTTCAATAATGACAAGGCTACAATCCTATAGAGTAACAAAAATCATGACAACAGACTACCTTCCATATTAACAAGGCTAACACACTAACTTCCATAATGACAAGGCTACCATCCAATGGAGTAACAAAAATATCGACAATAGACTACCTTCCATAATGACAAGTCTACCATCCATTAGAGTACCAAAAATCTGAATAATAGACTATCGTCCTTAATGACAAGGCTACCATCCATTGGAGTAACTGAAATCACAACGACAGACTACCTTCCATAATGACAAGGCTACCATCCATTGCAGTAACAAAAATCTCGAAAACAGACTACCTTCCATATTGATAAGGCTACCATCCATTGTTGTAACAAAAATATGGACAACAGACTACCTTCCATAATGATTAGGCTATCAACCATTGGAGTAACAAAAATCTCGACAACATACTACCTTCAATAATGACAAGTCTAAAATCTATTATAGTAACAAAAATCTCGACAATAGACTACCTTTAATAATGACAAAGCTACCGTCCATTGGAATAACAAAAATCTCGACAACAGACTATGTTCCATAATGACAAGGCTACCATCCCTTAGAGTAAAAAAAGTCTCGACAACAGACAACCTTCCATAACGACAAGGCTAACATCCATTGGAGTAACTATGATATCGACAACATATTACCTTCCATAATGACAAGGCTACCATCCTATAGAGTAACAAAAATCATGACAACAGACTACCTTCCATAATGACAAGGCTACCATCCATTGGAATAACAAAAATATGGACAACACATTACATTCCATAATGACAAGGCTATCACCCAATGGAGTAACAAAAATCTCGACAACAAACTACGTTCCATAATGACAAGGCTACCATCCATTGTAGTAACAAAAATCTCGAGTATATACTATCTTCCATAATAACAAGGCTACCATCCATTGGAGTAACAAAGATATCGACAACACACTACCTTCCATAATGACAAGGCTACCATCCATTGGAATAACAAAAATATCGATAATAGACTATCTTCCATATTGACATGGCTATAATCCATTGTAGTAACAAAAATCTTGACAACAGACTACCTTCCATAATAACAAGGCTACCGTCCATTGGAATAACAAAAATCTCGACAACAGACTATGTTCCATAACGACAAGGCTACTATCCCTTAGAGTAACAAAAATCTCGACAATAGACTATCTTCCATAATGACAAGGCTACCATCCATTGGAGTAACAATGATATCGACAACATACTACCTTCCATAATGACAAGGCTACCATCTCTTAGAGTAACAAAAATCATGACAACCGACTACCTTCCATTATGGCAAGGCTACCATCCATTGGAATAAAAAAAATATAGACAACACACTAACTTCCATAATGACAAGGCTACCATCCAATGGAGTAACAAAAATTTCGACAATAGACTACCTTCCATAATGACAAGTCTACCATCCATTAGAGTACCAAAAATCTGAATAACAGACTACCGTCCTTAATGACAAGGCTACCATCCATTGGAGTAACTGAAATCACAACGAAAGACTCCCTTCCATAATGACAAGGCTACCATCCATTGCAGTAACAAAAATCTTGACAACAGACTACCTTCCATATTGACAAGGCTACCATCCATTGTTGTAACAAAAATATGGACAACAGACTACCTTCCATAAAGACAAGGCTATCAACCATTGGAGTTACAAAAATCTCGACAACATACTACCTTCCATAATGAAAAGTCTAAAATCTATTATAGTAACAAAAATCTCGAAAACAAACTACCTTTAATAATGACAAGGCTACCGTCCATTGGAATAACAAAAATCTCGATAACAAACTACATTCCATAATGACAAGGCTACCATCCCTTAGAGTAACAAAAATCTCGACAACAGACTACCTTCCAAAATGACAAGGCTACCATCCATTGGAGTAACAATGATATCGACAACATACTACCTTCCATAATGACAAGGCTACCATCTCTTAGAGTAACAAAAATCATGACAACAGACTACCTTCCATTATGACAAGGCTACCATCCATTGGAATAAAAAAAATATAGACAACACACTAACTTCCATAATGACAAGGCTACCATCCAATGGAGTAACAAAAATTTCGACAATAGACTATCTTCCATAATGACAAGTCTACCATCCATTAGAGTACCAAAAATCTGAATAACAGACTACCGTCCTTAATGACAAGGCTACCATCCATTGGAGTAACTGAAATCACAACAACAGACTAACTTCCATAATGACAAGGCTACCATCCATTGCAGTAACGAAAATCTCGACAACAGACTACCTTCCATATTGACAAGGCTACCATCCATTGTTGTAACAAAAATATGGACAACAGACTACCTTCCATAATGACAAGGCTATCAACCATTGGAGTTACAAAAATCTCGACAACATACTACCTTCCATAATGACAAGTCTAAAATCTATTATAGTAACAAAAATCTCGACAATAGACTACCTTTAATAATGACAAAGCTACCGTACATTGGAATAACAAAAATCTCGACAACAGACTATGTTCCATAATGACAAGGCTACCATCCCTTAGAGTAAAAAAAGTCTCGACAACAGACAACCTTCCATAATGACAAGGCTAACATCCATTGGAGTAACAATGATATCGTCAACATATTACCTTCCATAATGACAAGGCTACCATCCTATAGAGTAACAAAAATCATGACAACAGACTACCTTCCATAATGACAAGGCTACCATCCATTGGAATAACAAAAATATGGACAACACATTACATTCCATAATGACAAGGCTATCACCCAATGGAGTAACAAAAATCTCGACAACAGACTACCTTCCATAATGACAAGGCTACCATCCATTGTAGTAACAAAAATCTCGAGTATATACTACCTTCCATAATAACAAGGCTACCATCCATTGGAGTAACAAAGATATCGACAACACACTACCTTCCATAATGACAAGGCTACCATCCATTGGAATAACAAAAATATCTATAATAGACTATCTTCCATATTGACAAGGCTATAATCCATTGTAGTAACAAAAATCTCGACAACAGACTACCTTCCATAATAACAAGGCTACCGTCCATTGGAATAACAAAAATCTCGACAACAGACTATGTTCCATAACGACAAGGCTACTATCCCTTAGAGTAACAAAAATCTCGACAATAGACTACCTTCCATAATGACAAGGCTACCATCCATTGGAGTAACAATGATATCGACAACATACTACCTTCCATAATGAAAAGGCTACCATCTCTTAGAGTAACAAAAATCATGACAACAGACTACCTTCCATTATGGCAAGGCTACCATCCATTGGAATAAAAAAAATATAGACAACACACTAACTTCCATAATGACAAGGCTACCATCCAATGGAGTAACAAAAATTTCGACAATAGACTACCTTCCATAATGACAAGTCTACCATCCATTAGAGTACCAAAAATCTGAATAACAGACTACCGTCCTTAATGACAAGGCTACCATCCATCGGAGTAACTGAAATCACAACGAAAGACTCCCTTCCATAATGACAAGGCTACCATCCATTGCAGTAACAAAAATCTTGACAACAGACTACCTTCCATATTGACAAGGCTACCATCCATTGTTGTAACAAAAATATGGACAACATACTACCTTCCATAAAGACAAGGCTATCAACCATTGGAGTTACAAAAATCTCGACAACATACTACCTTCCATAATGAAAAGTCTAAAATCTATTATAGTAACAAAAATCTCGAAAACAAACTACCTTTAATAATGACAAGGCTACCGTCCATTGGAATAACAAAAATCTCGACAACAAACTACGTTCCATAATGACAAGGCTACCATCCCTTAGAGTAACAAAAATCTCGACAACAGACTACCTTCCAAAATGACAAGGCTACCATCCATTGGAGTAACAATAATATCGACAACATACTACCTTCCATAATGACAAGGCTACCATCTCTTAGAGTAACAAAAATCATGACAACAGACTACCTTCCATTATGACAAGGCTACCATCCATTGGAATAAGAAAAATATAGACAACACACTAACTTCCATAATGACAAGGCTACCATCCAATGGAGTAACAAAAATTTCGACAATAGACTATCTTCCATAATGACAAGTCTACCATCCATTAGAGTACCAAAAATCTGAATAACAGACTACCGTCCTTAATGACAAGGCTACCATCCATTGGAGTAACTGAAATCACAACAACAGACTAACTTCCATAATGAGAAGGCTACCATCCATTGCAGTAACGAAAATCTCGACAACAGACTACCTTCCATATTGACAAGGCTACCATCCATTGTTGTAACAAAAATATGGACAACAGACTACCTTCCATAATGACAAGGCTATCAACCATTGGAGTTACAAAAATCTCGACAACATACTACCTTCCATAATGACAAGTCTAAAATCTATTATAGTAACAAAAATCTCGACAATAGACTACCTTTAATAATGACAAAGCTACCGTACATTGGAATAACAAAAATCTCGACAACAGACTATGTTCCATAATGACAAGGCTACCATCCCTTAGAGTAAAAAAAGTCTCGACAACAGACAACCTTCCATAATGACAAGGCTAACATCCATTGGAGTAACAATGATATCGACAACATATTACCTTCCATAATGACAAGGCTACCATCCTATAGAGTAACAAAAATCATGACAACAGACTACCTTCCATAATGACAAGGCTACCATCCATTGGAATAACAAAAATATGGACAACACATTACATTCCATAATGACAAGGCTATCACCCAATGGAGTAACAAAAATCTCGACAACAGACTACCTTCCATAATGACAAGGCTACCATCCATTGTAGTAACAAAAATCTCGAGTATATACTACCTTCCATAATAACAAGGCTACCATCCATTGGAGTAACAAAGATATCGACAACATACTACCTTCCATAATGACAAGGCTACCATCCATTGGAATAACAAAAATATCTATAATAGACTATCTTCCATATTGACAAGGCTATAATCCATTGTAGTAACAAAAATCTCGACAACAGACTACCTTCCATAATAACAAGGCTACCGTCCATTGGAATAACAAAAATCTCGACAACAGACTATGTTCCATAACGACAAGGCTACTATCCCTTAGAGTAACAAAAATCTCGACAATAGACTACCTTCCATAATGACAAGGCTACCATCCATTGGAGTAAGAAAGATATCGATAACATACTACCTTCCATAATGACAAGGATACCATCCATTGGAGTAACAAAAATCTCGACAACACACTACCTTCCAAAATGACAAGGCTACCGTCCATTGTATTGACAAAAATCTCGACAATAGACTACCTTCCATAATAACAAGGCCACCATCCATTGGAGTAACAAAAATCTCGACAACAAACTACCTTCCATAATGACAAGTGTACAATCTATTGTAGTAACAAAAATTTCGACAATAGACTACCTTTCATAATGACAGGGCTATCATACATTGGAATAACAAAAATCTCGATAACAGACTATGTTCCATAATGACAACGTTACAATCCCTTAGAGTAACAAAAATCTCGACAATAGACTACCTTCCATAATGACAAGGATATCATCCATTGGAGTAACAAAGATATCGACAACATACTACCTTCCATAATGACAAGGCTAGCATCCATTGGAATAACAAAAATATCTATAATAGACTATCTTCCATATTGACAAGGCTATAATCCATTGTAGTAACAAAAATCTCGACAACAGACTACCTTCCATAATAACAAGGCTACCGTCCATTGGAATAACAAAAATCTCGACAACAAACTATGTTCCATAACGACAAGGCTACTATCCCTTAGAGTAACAAAAATCTCGACAATAGACTACCTTCCATAATGACAAGGCTACCATCCATTGGAGTAAGAAAGATATCGATAACATACTACCTTCCATAATGACAAGGATACCATCCATTGGAGTAACAAAAATCTCGACAACACACTACCTTCCAAAATGACAAGGCTACCGTCCATTGTATTGACAAAAATCTCGACAACAGACTACCTTCCATAATAACAAGGCCACCATCCATTGGAGTAACAAAAATCTCGACAACAGACTATGTTCCATAACGACAAGGCTACTATCCCTTAGAGTAACAAAAATCTCGACAATAGACTACCTTCCATAATGACAAGGCTACCATCCATTGGAGTAACAATGATATCGACAACATACTACCTTCCATAATGACAAGGCTACCATCTCTTAGAGTAACAAAAATCATGACAACAGACTACCTTCCATTATGACAAGGCTACCATCCATTGGAATAAAAAAAATATAGACAACACACTAACTTCCATAATGACAAGGCTACCATCCAATGGAGTAACAAAAATTTCGACAATAGACTACCTTCCATAATGACAAGTCTACCATCCATTAGAGTACCAAAAATCTGAATAACAGACTACCGTCCTTAATGACAAGGCTACCATCCATTGGAGTAACTGAAATCACAACGAAAGACTCCCTTCCATAATGACAAGGCTACCATCCATTGCAGTAACAAAAATCTTGACAACAGACTACCTTCCATATTGACAAGGCTACCATCCATTGTTGTAACAAAAATATGGACAACAGACTACCTTCCATAAAGACAAGGCTATCAACCATTGGAGTTACAAAAATCTCGACAACATACTACCTTCCATAATGACAAGTCTAAAATCTATTATAGTAACAAAAATCTCGAAAACAAACTACCTTTAATAATGACAAGGCTACCGTCCATTGGAATAACAAATATCTCGACAACAAACTACGTTCCATAATGACAAGGCCACCATCCCTTAGAGTAACAAAAATCTCGACAACAGACTACCTTCCAAAATGACAAGGCTACCATCCATTGAAGTAACAACGATATCGACAACATACTACCTTCCATAATGACAAGGCTACCATCTCTTAGAGTAACAAAAATCATGACAACAGACTACCTTCCATTATGACAAGGCTACCATCCATTGGAATAAAAAAAATATAGACAACACACTAACTTCCATAATGACAAGGCTACCATCCAATGGAGTAACAAAAATTTCGACAATAGACTATCTTCCATAATGACAAGTATACCATCCATTAGAGTACCAAAAATCTGAATAACAGACTACCGTCCTTAATGACAAGGCTACCATCCATTGGAGTAACTGAAATCACAACAATAGACTAACTTCCATAATGACAAGGCTACCATCCATTGCAGTAACGAAAATCTCGACAACAGACTACCTTCCATATTGACAAGGCTACCATCCATTGTTTTAACAAAAATATGGACAACAGACTACCTTCCATAATGACAAGGCTATCAACCATTGGAGTTACAAAAATCTCGACAACATACTACCTTCCATAATGACAAGTCTAAAATCTATTATAGTAACAAAAATCTCGACAATAGACTACCTTTAATAATGACAAAGCTACCGTACATTGGAATAACAAAAATCTCGACAACAGACTATGTTCCATAATGACAAGGCTACCATCCCTTAGAGTAAAAAAAGTCTCGACAACAGACAACCTTCCATAATGACAAGGCTAACATCCATTGGAGTAACAATGATATCGACAACATATTACCTTCCATAATGACAAGGCTACCATCCTATAGAGTAACAAAAATCATGACAACAGACTACCTTCCATAATGACAAGGCTACCATCCATTGGAATAACAAAAATATGGACAACACATTACATTCCATAATGACCAGGCTATCACCCAATGGAGTAACAAAAATCTCGACAACAGACTACCTTCCATAATGACAAGGCTACCATCCATTGTAGTAACAAAAATCTCGAGTATATACTACCTTCCATAATAACAAGGCTACCATCCATTGGAGTAACAAAGATATCGACAACATACTACCTTCCATAATGACAAGGCTACCATCCATTGGAATAACAAAAATATCTATAATAGACTATCTTCCATATTGACAAGGCTATAATCCATTGTAGTAACAAAAATCTCGACAACAGACTACCTTCCATAATAACAAGGCTACCGTCCATTGGAATAACAAAAATCTCGACAACAGACTATGTTCCATAACGACAAGGCTACTATCCCTTAGAGTAACAAAAATCTCGACAATAGACTACCTTCCATAATGACAAGGCTACCATCCATTGGAGTAAGAAAGATATCAATAACATACTACCTTCCATAATGACAAGGATACCATCCATTGGAGTAACAAAAATCTCGACAACACACTACCTTCCAAAATGACAAGGCTACCGTCCATTGTATTGACAAAAATCTCAACAATAGACTATCTTCCATAATAACAAGGCCACCATCCATTGGAGTAACAAAAATCTCGACAACAAACTACCTTCCATAATGACAAGTGTACAATCTATTGTAGTAACAAAAATTTCGACAATAGACTACCTTTCATAATGACAGGGCTATCGTACATTGGAATAACAAAAATCTCGACAACAGACTATGTTCCATAATGACAATGTTACAATCCCTTAGAGTAACAAAAATCTCGACAACAGACTACCTTCCATAATGACAAGGATATCATCCATTGGAGTAACAAAAATCTCGACAACAGACTACCTTCCATATTGACAAGGCTACCATCCATTGTTGTAACAAAAATATGGACAACAGACTACCTTCCATAATGACAAGGCTATCAACCATTGGAGTTACAAAAATCTCGACAACATACTACCTTCCATAATGACAAGTCTAAAATCTATTATAGTAACAAAAATCTCAACAATAGACTACCTTTAATAATGACAAAGCTACCTTCCATTGGAATAACAAAAATCTTGACAAAAGACTACGTTCCATAATGACAAGGCTACCATCCGTTAGAGTAACAAAAATCTCGACAACAGACAACCTTCCACAATGACAAGGCTACCATCCATTGGAGTAACAATGATATTGACAACATATTACCTTCCATAATGACAAGGATACCATCCTTTAGAGTAACAAAAATCATGACAATAGACTACCTTCCATAATGAAAAGGCTACCATCCATTGGAATAACAAAAATATCGACAACACATTACATTCCATAATGACAAGGCTATCATCCAATGGAGTAACAAAAATCTCGACCACAGACTACGTTCCATAATGACAAGGCTACCATCCATTGTAGTAACAAAAATCTCGACAATAGACTTCCTTCCATAATGACAAGTCTACCATCCATTGGAGTAACAAAAATCTCGACAACAGACTAACTTCCTTAATGACAAGGCTACCATCCATTGGAATAAGAAATATATCCAAAACACACTAACTTCCATAATGACAAGGCTACTATCCCTTAGAGTAACAAAAATATCGACAATAGACTACCTTCAATAATGACAAGGCTACCATTCATTGGAGTAACAAAAATCTCGACAATAGACTATCTTCCATATTGACAAGGCTACAATCCATTATATTAACAAAAATCTCGACAACATACTACCTTCCATAATGACAAGGCTACCATCCACTGTAGTAACAAAAATCTCGACAATAGACTACCTTTCATAATGACAAGGCTATCATCCAGTGGAATAACAAAAATCTCGACAACAGACTACGTTCCATAATAACAAGGCTACCATCCCTTAGAGTAACAAAAATCTCGACAACAGACTACCTTCCATAATGACAAGGGTACCATCCATTGGAGTAATAATAATATCGACAACATATTACCTTCAATAATGACAAGGCTACCATCCATTGGAGTATCAAAAATCTCGACAACAAACTATCTTCCATAATGACTATGCTACCATCCTTTGGAGTAACAAAGATATCGATAACAGACTACCTTCCATCACGACAAGGCTACCATCCATAATGACAAGGCTACCATCCATTGTATTGATAAAAATCTCGACAATAGACTACCCTCCATAATGACAAGGCTACCATCCATTGGAGTAACAAAAATCTCGACAACATTCTACCTTCCATAATGACAAGTCTACAATCTATTGTAGTAACAAAAATCACGACAGTAGACTAACTTTCATAATGAAATGGCTACCGTACATTGGAATAAGTAAAATCTCGACAAGAGACTATGTTCCATAATGACAAGGCTATAATCCCTTAGAGTAACAAAAATCTCGACAACAAACTACCTTCCATAATAACAAGGCTAGCATCAATTGGAGTAACAAAAATATCGACAACATAAAACCTTCCATAATGTCAAGGCTACCATCCCTTAGTGTAAAAAAAATCATGACAACAGACTTCCTTCCATAATGACAAGGCTACCATCCATTGGAATAACAAAAATATAGACAACACACTAACTTCCATAATGATAAGGCTACCATCCAATGGAGTAACAAAAATTTCGACAATAGACTATCTTCCATAATGACAAGTCTTCCATCCATTGTTTAACAAAAATATGGACAACAGACTACCTTCCATAATGACAAGGCTATCATCCATTGGAGTAACAAAAATCTCGACAACATACTACCTTCCATAAGGACAAGTCTAAAATCTATTATAGTAACAAAAATATCGACAATAGACTACCTTTAATAATGACAAGGCTACCGTCCATTGGAATAACAAAAATCTTGACAACAGACTACGTTCCATAATGACAAGGCTACCATCCCTTAGAGTATTAAAAATCTCGACAACAGACTACCTTCAAAAATGACAAGGCTACCATCCATTGGAGTAACAATAATATCGACAACATACTACCTTCCATAATGACAAGGCTACTATCTCTTAGAGTAACAAAAATCATGACAACAGACTACCTTCCATTATGACAAGGCTAACATCCATTGGAATAAAAATATATAGATAACACACTAACTTCCATAACGACAAGGCTACCATACAATGGAGTAACAAAAATTTCGACAATAGACTACCTTCCATAATGACAAGTCTACCATCCATTAGAGTACCAAAAATCTGAACAACAGACTACCGTCCTTAATGACAAGGCTACCATCCATTGGAGTAACTGAAATCACAACGACAGACTACCTTCCATAATGACAAGTCTACCATCCATTGCAGTAACAAAAATCTCGACAAAAGACTACCTTCCATATTGACAAGGCTACCATCCATTGTTGTAACAAAAATATGGACAACAAACTACCTTCCATAATGACAAGGCTATCAACCATTGGAGTAACAAAAATCTCCACAACATACTACCTTCCATAATGACAAGTCTAAAATCTATTATAGTAACAAAAATCTCGACAATAGACTACCTTTTATAATGACAAGGCTACCGTCCACTGGAATAACAAAAATCTAGACAACAGACTATGTTCCATAGTGACATGGCTACCATCCCTTAGAGTAACAAAAATCTCGACAACAGACTACCTTCCAAAATCACAAGGCTACCATCCCTTAGACTCACAAAAATCATGACAACTGACTACCTTTCATAATGACAAGGCTACCATCCATTGGAATAACAAAAATATCTACAACACATTACCTTCCATAATGACAAGCTATCATCCATTGGAGTAACAAAAATCTCGACAACAGACTACATTCCATAATGACAAGGCTACCATCCATTATAGTAACAAAAATCTCAACAATAGACTACCTTACATAATGACAAGGCTACCATCCATTGGAGTAACAAAAATCTCGACAACAGACTACCTTCCATAATGACAAGGCTACCATCCATTGGAATAGCAAAAATATCCACAACACTCTAACTTCCATAATGACAAGGCTACCATCCCTAAGAGTAATCAAAATCGCGATAATAGACTACCTTCCATAATGACTAGGCTACCATCCATTGGAGTAACAAAGATATCGACAACAGACTATCTTCCATATTGACAAGGCTACCATCCATTGGAGTAACAAAAATCTCGACAATAGACTACCTTTCATAATGACAGGGCTACCGTCCATTGGAGTAATAAAGATATCGACAACATACTACCTTCCATAATGACAAGGCTCCCATCCCTTAGAGTAACAAAAATCATGACAACAGACTACCTTCCATAATCATAAGGCTACCATCCATTGGAGTAAGAAAGATGTCGACAACATACTACCTTCCATAATGACAAGGATACCATCCATTGGTGTAACAAAAATCTGGACAACAAACTACCTTCCATAATGACTAGGCTACCATCCTTTGGAGTAACAAAGATATCGATAATAGACTACCTTCCAAAATGACAACGCTACAATCCATTATAGTAACAAAAATATCGTCAATAGACTACCTTCCATAATGAAAAGGCTACCATCCATTGTAGTGACAAAAATCTCGAAAACAAACTACCTTCCATAATGACTAGGCTACCATCCTTTAGAGTAACAAAGATATCGATAACAGACTACCTTCCATAACGAAAAGGATACAATCCATTATAGTAACAAAAATCTCGACAACAGACTACCTTCCATAATGACAAGTCTAGAATCTATTATAGTAACAAAAATCTCGTCAATAGACTACCTTTCATAATGATAAGGCTACCGTCCATTGGAATAACAAAAATCTCGACAATAGACTACCTTCCATAATGACAAGGCTACCATCCCTTAGAGTAACAAAAATCATGACAACAGACTACCTTCCATAATGATAAGGCTACCATCCATTGGAATAACAAAAATATCCAAAACACACTAACTTCCCTAATGAAAAGGCTACCATCCCTTAGATTAACAAAAATAAAGACAATAGACTACCTTCCATAATGACTAGGCTACCATCCATTGGAGTAACAAAGATATCGACAATAGACTATCTTCCATATTGATAAGGCTACAATCCATTGTGGTAACAAAAATCTCGACAACAGACTACCTTCCATAATGCCAAGGCTACCATCCACTATAGTAACAAAAATCTCGACAATAGACTACCTTCCATAATGACAAGGCTACCATCCATCAGAGTAACAAAAATCTCGACAACATATTACCTTCCATAATGACAAGGCTACCATCCATTGTAGTAAATAAAATCTCTACAACATACTACCTTCCATAATGACTAGGCTACCATCCGTTGGAGTAACAAAGATATCGACAATAGACTACCTTACATAATGATAAGGCTACCATCCTTTCGAGTAACAAAAATCTCGACAACAGACGACTTTCCATAATTACAAGGCTACAATCCATTGTAGTGACAAAAATCTTGACAACAAACTATCTTCTATAATGACTAGGCTACCATCCTTTGGAGTAACAAAGATATCGATAACAGACTACCTTCCATAACGACAAGGCTACAATCCATTATAGTAACAAAAATCTCGACAACAGACTACCTTCCATAATGACAAGTCTACAATCTATTATAGTAATAAAAATCTCGACAATAGACTACCTTTCATAATGACAAGGATACCGTCCATTGGAATAACAAAAATCTCGACAACAGACTACCTTCCATAATGACAAGGCTACCATCCCTTAGAGTAACAAAAATCATGACAACAGACTACCTTCCATAATGACAAGGCCAGCATCCATTGGAATAATAAAAATATAGACAACACACTAACTTCCATAATGTCAAGGGTACCATCCAATGGAGTAACAAAAATTCCGACAATAGACTACCGTCCTTAATGACAAGGCTACCATCCATTGGAGTAACTGATATCAAAACGACATACTACCTTCCATAATGACCAGGCTACCATCCATTGCAGTAACAAAAATATCGACAACATACTACCTTCCATAATGACAAGGCTACCATCCATTGTTGTAACAAAAATATGGACAACATACTACCTTCCATAATGACAAGGCTATCTTCCATTGGAGTAACAAAAATCTCGACAACATACTACCTTCCATAATGACAAGTCTAAAATTTATTATAGTAACAAAAATATCGACAATAGACTACCTTTAATAATGACAAGGCTACCTTCCATTGGAATAACAAAAATCTCGAAAACAGACTACGTTCCATAATGACATGGCTACCATCCCAAAGAGTAACAAAAATCATGACAACAGCCTACCTTCCATAATGACAAGGCTAACATCCACTGTAGTAACAAAAATCTCGACAATAGACTACCTTCCATAATGACAAGGCTACCATCCATTAGAGTAACAAAAATCTCGACAACAGACTACCTTCCATAATGACAAGGCTACCATCCATTAGAATAACAAAAATATCGACAACATATTACCTTCCATAATGACAAGGCTACCATCCCTTAGAGTAACAAAAATCATGACAACAGACTACCTTCCATAGTGAAAAGGCTACCATCCATTGGAATAACAAAAATATCGACAACACATTACCTTCCATAATGACAAGGCTATCATCCATTGGAGTAACAAAAATATCGACAACAGACTACCTACAATAATTACAAGGATACCATCCATTAGAGTAATAAAAATCTTGACAATAGACTACCTTCCAAAATGACAAGGCTACCATCCATTGGATTAACAAAAATCTCGACAACAGACTACCTTCCATAATGACAAGGTTACCATCCATTGGAATAAAAAATATCCACAACACACTAACTTCCATAATGACAAGGCTACCATCCCTTAGAGTAACAAAATTCTCGATAATAGACTACCTTCCATAATGACTAGGCTACCATCCATTGGAGTAACAAAGATATCGACAACAAACTATCTTCCATATTGACAAAGCTACAATCCATTGTAGTAACAAAAATCTCGACAACAGACTACCTTTCATAATGACAAGGCTACCATCCATTGGAATAACAAAAATCTCGACAACAGAATACCTTCCTTAATGACTAGGCTACCATCCATTGGAGTAAGAAAGATATCGATAACATACTACCTTCCATAATGAAAATGATACAATCCATTGTAGTAACAAAAATCTCGACAACAGACTACCTTCCATAATAACAAGGCTACCATCCATTGTAGTAACAAAAATCCCGACAATAAACTACCTTCCATAATGACAAGGCTATCATCCATTGGAGTAACAAAAATCTTGACAATAGACTACGTTCCATAATGACAAGGCTACCATCCATTGGAATAACAAAAATATCGACAACACACTAACCTCCATAATGACAAGGCTACCATCCATTGGAGTAACAAAGATATCGACAACAGACTACCTTCCATAATGACAAGGCTACCATCCATTGGAGTAACAAAAATCACGACAACAAACTACCTTCCACAAGGACTAGGCTACCATCCATTGGAATAACAAAAATCTTGACAACAGACTACCTTCCATAGTGACAAGGCTACAATCCATTGGAGTAACAAAGATATCAACAACATACTACCTTCCATTGGAGTAACAAAAATCACAACCATAGACTACCTTCATAATGACAAGGCTACCATCCATTGGAATAACAAAAATATCGACAACAAACTACCTTCAATAATGACTAGGCTACCATCCATTCGAGTAAGAAAGATATCGATAACATACTACCTTCCATAATGAAAGGGATACCATCCAATGGAGTAACAAAAATCAGGACAACACACTACCTTCCATAATGACAAGGCTACCATGCAATGGTGTAACAAAAATCTCGACAACAAACTACCTTTCATAATGACAAGGCTACCATCCATTGTAGTAACAAAAATTTGGACAACAGACTACTTTCCATAATTACAAGGTTACCATCCATTGGAATATAGAAAATATCGACAACACACTAATTTCCATAATGACAAGGCTACCATCCCTTAGAGTAACAAAAATATCGACAATAGACTACCTTCTATAATGACTAGGCTACCATCCATTGGAGTAACAAAGATATCAACAACTCACTACCTTCCATAATTACAAGGATACCATCCAATGGAGTAACAAAAATCTCGACAACAGACTACCTTCCATAATGACAAGGATACCATTCATTGTAGTAACAAAAATCTCGACAATAGACTACCTTCCATAACGACAAGGCTACCATCCATTGGAGTAACAAAAATCTCGACAATAGACTACCTTCAATAATTACAAGGCTAACATCCATTGGAATAACAAAAATATCAACAACACACTACCTTCTATAATGACAAGGCTACCATCCCTTAGAGTAACAAAAATCTCGACAACAGACTACCTTCCATAATGACAAGGTTACCATCCATTAGAGTAAGAATGATATCGATAACATACTACCTTCCATAATGACAAGGATACCATCCATTGGAGTAAGAAAAATATGAACAACAGACTACCTTCAATAATGACTAGGCTACCATCCTTTGGAGTAACAAAGATATTGATAACAGACTACCTTCCATAACGACAAGGCTACAATCCATTGTAGTAACAAAAATCTCGACAACAGACTACTTTCCATAATGACAAGGCTACCATCCATTGTCGTGTCGAAAATCTCAACAATAGACTATCTTCCATAATGACAAGGCTACCATCAATTGGAGTAACAAAAATCTCGACAACATACTACCTTCCATAGTGACAAGGCTACAATCCATTGGAGTAACAAAGATATCAACAACATACTACCTTCCATTGGAGTAACAAAAATCACAACCATAGACTACCTTCATAATGACAAGGCTACCATCCATTGGAATAACAAAAATATCGACAACAAACTACCTTCAATAATGACTAGGCTACCATCCATTCGAGTAAGAAAGATATCGATAACATACTACCTTCCATAATGAAAGGGATACCATCCAATGGAGTAACAAAAATCAGGACAACACACTACCTTCCATAATGACAAGGCTACCATGCAATGGTGTAACAAAAATCTCGACAACAAACTACCTTTCATAATGACAAGGCTACCATCCATTGTAGTAACAAAAATTTGGACAACAGACTACTTTCCATAATTACAAGGTTACCATCCATTGGAATATAGAAAATATCGACAACACACTAATTTCCATAATGACAAGGCTACCATCCCTTAGAGTAACAAAAATATCGACAATAGACTACCTTCTATAATGACTAGGCTACCATCCATTGGAGTAACAAAGATATCAACAACACACTACCTTCCATAATTACAAGGCTACCATCCAATGGAGTAACAAAAATCTCGACAACAGACTACCTTCCATAATGACAAGGATACCATTCATTGTAGTAACAAAAATCTCGACAATAGACTACCTTCCATAACGACAAGGCTACCATCCATTGGAGTAACAAAAATCTCGACAATAGACTACCTTCAATAATTACAAGGCTAACATCCATTGGAATAACAAAAATATCAACAACACACTACCTTCTATAATGACAAGGCTACCATCCCTTAGAGTAACAAAAATCTCGACAACAAACTACCTTCCATAATGACAAGGTTACCATCCATTAGAGTAAGAATGATATCGATAACATACTACCTTCCATAATTACAAGGATACCATCCATTGGAGTAAGAAAAATATGAACAACAGACTACCTTCAATAATGACTAGGCTACCATCCTTTGGAGTAACAAAGATATTGATAACAGACTACCTTCCATAACGACAAGGCTACAATCCATTGTAGTAACAAAAATCTCGACAACAGACTACTTTCCATAATGACAAGGCTACCATCCATTGTCGTGTCGAAAATCTCGACAATAGACTATCTTCCATAATGACAAGGCTACCATCAATTGGAGTAACAAAAATCTCGACAACATACTACCTTCCATAATGACAAGTCTACAATCTATTATAGTAACAAAAATCAATCTCGACAATAAACTACCTTCCATAATGACAATGCTATCATCCATTGGAGTAACAAAAATCTCGACAACATACTACCTTCCATAATGACAAGTCTACAATCTTTTATGACAAGGCTACCGTTCATTAGAATAACAAAAATCTCGACAACAGACTACGTTCCATAATGACAAGGCTTCCATCCCTTAGAGTAACAAAAATATCGACAACAAACTATATTCCACAATGACAAGGCTACCATCCATTGGAGTAACAAAGATATCGACAACATACTACCTTCCATAATGAGAAGGCTACCATCCCTTAGAGTAACAAAAATCATGACAACAGACTAACTTCCATAATGACAAGGCTACCATCAATTAGAATAACAAAAATATCGATAACACACTACCTTCCATAATGACAAGGCTACCATCCAATGGAGTAACAAAAATCTCGACAATAGACTTCCTTTCATAATGATAAGTCTACCGTCCGTTGGAGTACAAAAAATATGAACAACAGACTACCGTCCTTAATGACAAGGCTAACATCCATTGGAGTAATAGAAATTACAATGACAGACTACCTTCCATAATGACAAGGCTACCATCCATTGCAGTAACAAAAATCTCGACAACAGACTACCTAACATAATGACAAGGTTACCATCCATTAGAGTAAGAATGATATCGATAACATACTACCTTCCATAATGACAAGGATACCATCCATTGGAGTAAGAAAAATATGAACAACAGACTACCTTCAATAATGACTAGGCTACCATCCTTTGGAGTAACAAAGATATTGATAACAGACTACCTTCCATAACGACAAGGCTACAATCCATTGTAGTAACAAAAATCTCGACAACAGACTACTTTCCATAATGACAAGGCTACCATCCATTGTCGTGTCAAAAATCTCGACAATAGACTATCTTCCATAATGACAAGGCTACCATCAATTGGAGTAACAAAAATCTCGACAACATACTACCTTCCATAGTGACAAGGCTACAATCCATTGGAGTAACAAAGATATCAACAACATACTACCTTCCATTGGAGTAACAAAAATCACAACCATAGACTACCTTCATAATGACAAGGCTACCATCCATTGGAATAACAAAAATATCGACAACAAACTACCTTCAATAATGACTAGGCTACCATCCATTCGAGTAAGAAAGATATCGATAACATACTACCTTCCATAATGAAAGGGATACCATCCAATGGAGTAACAAAAATCACGACAACACACTACCTTCCATAATGACAAGGCTACCATGCAATGGTGTAACAAAAATCTCGACAACAAACTACCTTTCATAATGACAAGGCTACCATCCATTGTAGTAACAAAAATTTGGACAACAGACTACTTTCCATAATTACAAGGTTACCATCCATTGGAATATAGAAAATATCGACAACACACTAATTTCCATAATGACAAGGCTACCATCCCTTAGAGTAACAAAAATATCGACAATAGACTACCTTCTATAATGACTAGGCTACCATCCATTGGAGTAACAAAGATATCAACAACACACTACCTTCCATAATTACAAGGCTACCATCCAATGGAGTAACAAAAATCTCGACAACAGACTACCTTCCATAATGACAAGGATACCATTCATTGTAGTAACAAAAATCTCGACAATAGACTACCTTCCATAACGACAAGGCTACCATCCATTGGAGTAACAAAAATCTCGACAATAGACTACCTTCAATAATTACAAGGCTAACATCCATTGGAATAACAAAAATATCAACAACACACTACCTTCTATAATGACAAGGCTACCATCCCTTAGAGTAACAAAAATCTCGACAACAAACTACCTTCCATAATGACAAGGTTACCATCCATTAGAGTAAGAATGATATCGATAACATACTACCTTCCATAATTACAAGGATACCATCCATTGGAGTAAGAAAAATATGAACAACAGACTACCTTCAATAATGACTAGGCTACCATCCTTTGGAGTAACAAAGATATTGATAACAGACTACCTTCCATAACGACAAGGCTACAATCCATTGTAGTAACAAAAATCTCGACAACAGACTACTTTCCATAATGACAAGGCTACCATCCATTGTCGTGTCGAAAATCTCGACAATAGACTATCTTCCATAATGACAAGGCTACCATCAATTGGAGTAACAAAAATCTCGACAACATACTACCTTCCATAATGACAAGTCTACAATCTATTATAGTAACAAAAATCAATCTCGACAATAAACTACCTTCCATAATGACAATGCTATCATCCATTGGAGTAACAAAAATCTCGACAACATACTACCTTCCATAATGACAAGTCTACAATCTTTTATGACAAGGCTACCGTTCATTAGAATAACAAAAATCTCGACAACAGACTACGTTCCATAATGACAAGGCTTCCATCCCTTAGAGTAACAAAAATATCGACAACAAACTATATTCCACAATGACAAGGCTACCATCCATTGGAGTAACAAAGATATCGACAACATACTACCTTCCATAATGAGAAGGCTACCATCCCTTAGAGTAACAAAAATCATGACAACAGACTAACTTCCATAATGACAAGGCTACCATCAATTAGAATAACAAAAATATCGATAACACACTACCTTCCATAATGACAAGGCTACCATCCAATGGAGTAACAAAAATCTCGACAATAGACTTCCTTTCATAATGATAAGTCTATCGTCCGTTGGAGTACAAAAAATATGAACAACAGACTACCGTCCTTAATGACAAGGCTAACATCCATTGGAGTAATAGAAATTACAATGACAGACTACCTTCCATAATGACAAGGCTACCATCCATTGCAGTAACAAAAATCTCGACAACAGACTACCTAACATAATGACAAGGCTACCATCCATTATTGTAACAAAAATCTGGACAACAGACTACCTTCCATAATGACAAGGCTACCATCCATTGGAGTAACAAAAATTTCGAAAATAGACTACCTTCCATAATAAAGGATACCATCCATTGGAGTAACAGAAATCTCGACAAAAGACTACCTTTCATTATGACAAGGCTACAATATATTATAGTAACAAAAATCTCGACAAAAGACTACCTTTCATAATGACAAGTCTACAATCCATTGGAGTAACAAAAATGACGACAACAAACTACCTACCATAATAACAAGGCTACCATCCATTGAAATAAAAAAAATCTCGACAACAGAGTACCTTACAAAATGAGAAGTCTACCATCCATCGGAGTAACAAAGATATCGAGAACATACTACCTTCCATAATGAAAAGGATACAATCCATTGTAGTAACAAAAATCTCGATAACAGACTACCTTCCATAATGACAAGGTTACCATCCATTAGAGTAAGAATGATATCGATAACATACTACCTTCCATAATGACAAGGATACCATCCATTGGAGTAAGAAAAATATGGACAACAGACTACCTTCAATAATGACTAGGCTACCATCCTTTGGAGTAACAAAGATATTGATAACAGACTACCTTCCATAATGACAAGGCTACAATCCATTGTAGTAACAAAAATCTCGACAGCAGACTACTTTACATAATGACAAGGCTACCATCCATTGTAGTGTCGAAAATCTCGACAATAGACTATCTTCCATAATTACAAGGCTACCATCAATTGGAGTAACAAAAATCTCGATAACATACTACCTTCCATAATGACAAGTCTACAATCTATTATAGTAACAAAAATCTCGACAATAAACTACCTTCCATAATGACAATGCTATCATCCATTGGAGTAACAAAAATCTCGACAACATACTACCTTCCATAATGACAAGTCTACAATCTATTATGACAAGGCTACTGTCCATTAGAATAACAAAAATCTCGACAACAGACTATGTTCCATAATGACAAGGCTTCCATCCCTTAGAGTAACAAAAATCTCGACAACAAACTATATTCCATAATGACAAGGCTACCATCCATTGGAGTAACAAAGATATCGACAACATACTACCTTCCATAATGACAAGGCTACCATCCCTTAGAGTAACAAAAATCATGACAACAGACTACCTTCCATAATGACAAGGCTACCATCCATTGGAATAACAAAAATATCGACAACACACTACCTTCCATAATGACAAGGCTACCATCCAATGGAGTAACAAAAATCTCGACAATAGACTTCCTTTCATAATGATAATTCTACCGTCTGTTGGAGTACCAAAAATCTGAACAACAGACTACCATCCTTAATGACAAGGCTACCATCCATTGGAGTAACAGAAATTACAATGACAGACTACCTTCCATAATGACAAGGCTACCATCCATTGCAGTAACAAAAATCTCGACAACAGACTACCTAACATAATGACAAGGCTACCATCCATTGTTGTAACAAAAATCTGGACAACAGACTACCTTCCATAATGACAAGGCTACCATCCCTGAGAGTAACGAAAATCTCGACAACAGACTACCCTCCATAATGACAAGGCTACCATCCATTGGAGTAACAAAGATATCGACAACAGACTACCTTCCATAATGACAAGGCTACCATCCATTGGAGTAACAAAAATCACGACAACAAACTACCTTCCATAATGACAAGGCTACCATCCATTGGAATAACAAAAATCTCGACAACAGACTACCTTCCATAGTGACAAGGCTACAATCCATTGGAGTAACAAAGATATCAACAACATACTACCTTCCATAATGACAAGGATACCATCCATTGGAGTAACAAAAATCACAACCATAGACTACCTTCCATAATGACAAGGCTACCATCCATTGGAATAACAAAAATATCAACAACAAACTACCTTCCATAATGACTAGGCTACCATCCATTCGAGTAAGAAAGATATCAATAACATACTACCTTCCATAATGAAAGGGCTACCATCCAATGGAGTAACAAAAATCACGACAACACACTACCTTCCATAATGACAAGGCTACCATGCAATGGTGTAACAAAAATCTCGACAACTAACTACCTTTCATAATGACAAGGCTACCATCCATTGTAGTAACAAAAATTTGGACAACAAACTACTTTCCATAATGACAAGGTTACCATCCATTGGAATATAGAAAATATCGACAACACACTAACTTCCATAATGACAAGGCTACCATCCCTTAGAGTAACAAAAATATCGACAATAGACTACCTTTCTATAATGACTAGGCTACCATCCATTGGAGTAACAAAGATATCAACAACACACTACCTTCCATAATTACAAGGCTACCATCCAATGGAGTAACAAAAATCTCGACAACAGACTACCTTCCATAATGACAAGGATACCATTCATTGTAGTAACAAAAATCTCTACAATAGACTACCTTCCATAACGACAAGGCTACCATCCATTGGAGTAACAAAAATCTCGACAATAGACTACCTTCAATATTGACAAGGCTACCATCCATTGGAATAACAAAAATATCAATAGCACACTACCTTCTATAATGACAAGGCTACCATCCCTTAGAGTAACAAAAATCTCGACAACAGACTACCTTCCATAATGACAAGGTTACCATCCATTAGAGTAAGAATGATATCGATAACATACTACCTTCCATAATGACAAGGATACCATCCATTGGAGTAAGAAAAATATGGACAACAAACTACCTTCAATAATGACTAGGCTACCATCCTTTGGAGTAACAAAGATATTGATAACAGACTACCTTCCATAACGACAAGGCTACAATCCATTGTAGTAACAAAAATCTCGACAACAAACTACTTTCCATAATGACAAGGCTACCATTCATTGTAGTGTCGAAAATCTCGACAATAGACTATCTTCCATAATGACAAGGCTACCATCAATTGGAGTAACAAAAATCTCGACAACATACTACATTCCATAATGAAAAGTCTACAATCTATTATAGTAACAAAAATCTCGACAATAAACTACCTTCCATAATGACAATGCTATCATCCATTGGAGTAACAAAAATCTCGACAACATACTACCTTCCATAATGACAAGTCTAAAATCTATTATGACAAGGCTACCGTCCATTAGAATAACAAAAATCTCGACAACAGACTATGTTCCATAATGACAAGGCTTCCATCCCTTAGAGTAACAAAAATGTCGACAACAAACTATATTCCATAATGACAAGGCTACCATCCATTGGAGTAACAAAGATATCGACAACATACTACCTTCCATAATGACAAGGCTACCATCCCTTAGAGTAACAAAAATCATGACAACCGACTACCTTCCATAATGACAAGGCTACCATCCATTGGAATAACAAAAATATCGACAACACACTACCTTCCATAATGACAAGGCTACCATCCAATGGAGTAACAAAAATCTCGATAATAGACTTCCTTTCATAATGATAAGTCTACCGTCCGTTGGAGTAGCAAAACTGAACAACAGACTACCGTCCTTAATGACAAGGCTACCATCCATTGGAGTAACAGTAATTACAATGACAGACTACCTTCCATAATGACAAGGCTACCATCCATTGCAGTAACAAAAATCTCGACAATAGACTACCTAACATAATGACAAGGCTACCATCCATTGTTGTAACAAAAATCTGGACAACAGACTACCTTCCATAATGACAAGGCTACCATCCATTGGAGTAACAAAAATTTCGAAAATAGACTACCTTCCATAATAAAGGATACCATCCATTGGAGTAACATAAATCTCGACAAAAGCCTACCTTTCATAATGACAAGGCTACAATATATTATAGTAACAAAAATCTCGACAATAGACTACCTTTCATAATGACAAGTCTACAATCCATTGGAGCAACAAAAATTCCGACAACAAACTACCTACCATAATAACAAGGCTACCATCCATTGAAATAAAAAAATCTCAACAACAGACTACCTTACAAAATGACAAGGCTACCATCCATTGGAGTAACAAAGATATCGAGAACATACTACCTTCGATAATGAAAAGGATACAATCCATTGTAGTAACAAAAATCTCGACAACAGACTACCTTCCATAATGACAAGGTTACCATCAATTAGACTAAGAATGATATCGATAAGATACTACCTTCCATAATGACAAGGATACTATCCATTGGAGTAAGAAAAATATGGACAACAGACTACCTTCAATAATGACTAGGCTACCATCCTTTGGAGTAACAAAGATATTAATAACAGACTACCTTCCATAACGACAAGGCTACAATCCATTGTAGTAACAAAAATCTCGACAACAGACTACTTTCCATAATGACAAGGCTACCATCCATTGTAGTGTCGAAAATCTCGACAATAGACTATCTTCCATAATGACAGAGCTACCATCAATTGGAGTAACAAAAATCTCGACAACATACTACCTTCCATAATGACAAGTATACAATCTATTATAGTAACAAAAATCTCGACAATACTCTACCTTCCATAATGACAATGCTATCATCCATTGGAGTAACAAAAATCTCGACAACATACTACCTTCCATAATGACAAGTCTACAATCTATTATGACAAGGCTACTGTCCATTGGAATAACAAAAATCTCGACAAAAGACTATGTTCCATAATGACAAGGCTTCCATTCCTTAGAGTAACAAAAATCTCGACAACAAACTATATTCCACAATGACAAGGCTACCATCCATTGGAGTAACAAAGATATCGACAACATACTACCTTCCATAATGACAAGGCTACCATCCCTTAGAGTAACAAAAATCATGACAATAGACTACCTTCCATAATGAAAAGGCTACCACCATTGGAATAACAAAAATATCGACAACACACTACCTTCCATAATGACAAGTCTACCATCCAATGGAGTAACAAAAATCTCGACAATAGACTTCCTTTCATAATGATAAGTCTACCGTCCATTGGAGTACCAAAAATCTGAACAACAGACTACCGTCCTTAATGACAAGGCTACCATCCATTGGAGTAACAGTAATTACAATGACAAACTACCTTCCATAATGACAAGGCTACCATCCATTGAAGTAACAAAAATCTCGACAATAGACTACCTAACATAATTACAAGGCTACCATCCATTGTTGTCACAAAAATCTGGACAACAGACTACCTTCCATAATGACAAGGCTACCATCCATTGGAGTAACAAAAATTTCGAAAATAGACTACCTTCCATAATAAAGGATACCATCCATTGGAGTAACAGAAATCTCGACAAAAGACTACCTTTCATAATGACAAGGCCATAATCTATTATAGTAACAAAAATCTCGAAAATAGACTACCTTCCATAATGACAAGGCTACCATCCATTGGAATAACAAAAATATCGACAACACACTAACTTCCATAATGACAAGGCTACCATCCCTGAGAGTAACGAAAATCTTGACAACAGACTACCCTCCATAATGACAAGGCTACCATCCATTGGAGTAAAAAAAATCATGACAACAGACTACCTTCCATAATGACAAGGCTACCATCCATTGGAATAACAAAAATCTCGACAACGGACTACTTTCCATAATGACAAGGCTACCGTCTATTGTAGTAACAATGATATCGAGAACATACTACCTTCCATAATGACAAGGATACCATCCATTGGAATAACAAAAATCATGACAACATACTACCTTCCATAACTACAAGGCTACCATCCATTGGAATAACAAAAATCTCGACAATAGACTACCTTCCATAATGAATAGGCTACCATCCATTAGAGTAAGAAAGATATCGATAACATACCACCTTCCATAACGAAAAGGATACAATCCATTGTAGTAACAAAAATCTCGAAAACAGACTACCTTCCATAATGACAAGGCTATCATCCATTGGTGGAACAAAAATCTCGACAACAGACTACCTTCCATAATGACAAGGCTACCATCCATTGGAATAACAAAAATATCGACAACACACTAACTTCCATAATGACAAGGCTACCACTCATGAGAGTAACGAAAATCTTGACAACAGACTACCCTCCATAATGACAAGGCTACCATCCATTGGAGTAATATAGATATCGACAACATACTACCTTCCATAATGACAAGGATACCATCCATTGGAATAACAAAAGTCACGACAACAAACTACCTTCCATAACTACAAGGCTACCATCCATTGGAATAACAAAAATCTCGACAACAGACTACCTTCCATAATGGCAAGGCTACCATCACTTGGAGTAAGAAAGATATCGATAACATACCACCTTCCATAATGAAAATGATACAATCCATTGTAGTAACAAAACTCTCAAAAACAGACTACCTTCCATAAAGACAAGGCTACCATCCATTGTAGTAACAAAAATCTCGACAATAAACTACCTTCCATAATGACAAGGCTATCATCAATTGGTGTAACAAAAATCTCGACAACACACTACCTTCCATAATGACAAGGCTAAAATCCATTGGAATAACAAAAATATCGACAACACACTAACTTCCATAATGACAAGGCTACCATCCCTGAGAGTAACGAAAATCGTGACAACAAACTACCCTCTATAATGACAAGGCTACCATCAATTGGAGTAACAAAGATATCGACAACATACTACCTTCCATAATGACAAGGCTACCATCCATTGGAGTATAAAAAATCACGACAACAGACTATCTTCCATAATGACAAGGCTACCATCCATTGGAATAACTAAAATCTCGACAACGGACTACTTTCCATAATGACAAGGCTACCGTCTATTGTAGTAACAAAGATATCGAGAACATACTACCTTCCATAATGACAAGGATACCATCCATTGGAATAACAAAAATCACGACAACATACTACCTTCCATAACTACAAGGCTACCATCCATTGGAATAACAAAAATCTCGACAACAGACTACCTTCCAGAATGACTAGGCTACCATCCATTAGAGTAAGAAAGATATCGATAACATACCACCTTCCATAATGAAAAGGATACAATCCATTGTAGTAACAAAAATCTCGAAAACAGACTACCTTCCGTAATGACAAGGCTACCATCCATTGTAGTAACAAAAATCTCGAAAATAAACTACCTTCCATAATGACAAGGCTATCATCCATTGGTGTAACAAAAATCTCGACAACAGACTACCTTCCATAATGACAAGGCTACCATCCATTGGAATAACAAAAACATCAATAACACACTATCTTCCATAATGATAAGGCTACCATCCCTGAGAGTAACGAAAATATTGACAACAGACTACCCTCCATAATGACAAGGCTACCATCCATTGGAGTAATAAAGATATCGACAACATACTACCTTCCATAATGACAAGGATACCATCCATTGGAATAACAAAAATCACGACAACATACTACCTTCCATAACTACAAGGCTACCATCCATTGGAATAACAAAAATCTCGACAACAGACTACCTTCCATAATGGCAAGGCTACCCTCCATTGGAGTAAGAAAGATACCGACAACATACCACCTTCCATAATGAAAAGGATACAATCCATTGTAGTAACAAAAATCTCAAAAACAGACTACCTTCCATAATGACAAGGCTACCATCCATTGTAGTAACAAAAATCTCGACAATAAACTACCTTCCATAATGACAAGGCTATCATCCATTGGTGTAACAAAAATCTTGACAACAAACTACCTTCCATAATGACAAGGCTACAATCCATTGGAATAACAAAAATATCGACAACACACTAACTTCCATAATGACAAGGCTACCATCCCTGAGAGTAACGAAAATCTTGACAACAAACTACCCTCCATAATGACAAGGCTACCATCCATTGGAGTAACAAAGATATCGACAAAATACTACCTTCCATAATGACAAGGCTACCATCCATTGGATTAACAAAAATATTGACAATACACTACCTTCCATAATGACAAGGCTACCATCCAATGGAGTAATAAAAATCTTGAAAATACACTACCTTCCATAATGACAAGGCTACCATCCATTGGAGTAACAGAAATCATAATGATAGACTACCTTCCATAATGAAAAGGCTACCATCCATTGCAGTAACAAAAATCTGAACAACAAACTACCGTCCTTAATGACAAGGATACCATCCATTGGAGTAACAGAAATCTAGACAATAGATTACCTTCCATAATGACAAGGCTACCATCCATTGGAGTAACAAAAATTTCGACAGCAGACTACCTTCCACAATGACAAGGGTACCATCATTGGACTAACAAATATATCCACAAGAGACTACCTTCCATAATGACAAGGCTACAATCCATTGGAGTATTAAAAATCTTGACAACAGACTACCTTCCATAATGACATGGCTAGAATCCATTGGAGTAACAAAAATCTTGACAATAGACTACCTTCCATAATGACTAGGCTACCATCCATTGAAGTAACAAAGATATCGAAAACAGACTACCATCGATAACGACAAGGCTACAATCCATTGTAGTAACAAAAATCTCGACAATAGACTACCTTCCATATTGACAAGGCTACCATCCAATGGAGTAACAAAAATCTCGATATTAGACTACCTTCCATAATGACAAGTCTACCATCCATTGGAGTAACAAAAATCTCGACAACAGACTACCTTCCAGAATGACTAGGCTACCATCCATTAGAGTAAGAAAGATATCGATAACATACCACCTTCCATAATGAAAAGGATACAATCCATTGTAGTAACAAAAATCTCGAAAACAGACTACATTCCATAATGATAAGGCTACCATCCATTGTAGTAACAAAAATCTCGACAATAAACTACCTTCCATAATGACAAGGCTATCATCCATTGGTGTAACAAAAATCTCGACAACAGACTACCTTCCATAATGACAAGGGTACCATCCATTGGAATAACAAAAATATCAATAACACACTATCTTCCATAATGACAAGGCTACCATCCCTGAGAGTAACGAAAATATTGACAACAGACTACCCTCCATAATGACAAGGCTACCATCCATTGGAGTAATAAAGATATCGACAACATACTACCTTCCATAATGACAAGGATACCATCCATTGGAATAACAAAAATCACGACAACATACTACCTTCCATAACTACAAGGCTACCATCCATTGGAATAACAAAAATCTCGACAACAGACTACCTTCCATAATGGCAAGGCTACCATCTATTGGAGTAAGAAAGATACCGACAACATACCACCTTCCATAATGAAAAGGATACAATCCATTGTAGTAACAAAAATCTCAAAAACAGACTACCTTCCATAATGACAAGGCTACCATCCATTGTAGTAACAAAAATCTCGACAATAAACTACCTTCCATAATGACAAGGCTATCATCCATTGGTGTAACAAAAATCTTGACAACAAACTACCTTCCATAATGACAAGGCTACAATCCATTGGAATAACAAAAATATCGACAACACACTAACTTCCATAATGACAAGGCTACCATCCCTGAGAGTAACGAAAATCTTGACAACAAACTACCCTCCATAATGACAAGGCTACCATCCATTGGAGTAACAAAGATATCGACAAAATACTACCTTCCATAATGACAAGGCTACCATCCATTGGATTAACAAAAATATTGACAATACACTACCTTCCATAATGACAAGGCTACCATCAAATGGAGTAATAAAAATCTTGAAAATACACTACCTTCCATAATGACAAGGCTACCATCCATTGGAGTAACAGAAATCATAATGATAGACTACCTTCCATAATGAAAAGGCTACCATCCATTGCAGTAACAAAAATCTGAACAACAAACTACCGTCCTTAATGACAAGGATACCATCCATTGGAGTAACAGAAATCTAGACAATAGATTACCTTCCATAATGACAAGGCTACCATCCATTGGAGTAACAAAAATTTCGACAGCAGACTACCTTCCACAATGACAAGGGTACCATCATTGGACTAACAAATATATCCACAAGAGACTACCTTCCATAATGACAAGGCTACAATCCATTGGAGTATTAAAAATCTTGACAACAGACTACCTTCCATAATGACATGGCTAGAATCCATTGGAGTAACAAAAATCTTGACAATAGATTACCTTCCATAATGACTAGGCTACCATCCATTGAAGTAACAAAGATATCGAAAACAGACTACCATCGATAACGACAAGGCTACAATCCATTGTAGTAACAAAAATCTCGACAATAGACTACCTTCCATATTGACAAGGCTACCATCCAATGGAGTAACAAAAATCTCGATATTAGACTACCTTCCATAATGACAAGTCTACCATCCATTGGAGTAACAAAAATCTCGACAACAGACTACCTTCCAGAATGACTAGGCTACCATCCATTAGAGTAAGAAAGATATCGATAACATACCACCTTCCATAATGAAAAGGATACAATCCATTGTAGTAACAAAAATCACGAAAACAGACTACATTCCATAATGATAAGGCTACCATCCATTGTAGTAACAAAAATCTCGACAATAAACTACCTTCCATAATGACAAGGCTATCATCCATTGGTGTAACAAAAATCTCGACAACAGACTACCTTCCATAATGACAAGGCTACCATCCATTGGAATAACAAAAATATCAATAACACACTATCTTCCATAATGACAAGGCTACCATCCCTGAGAGTAACGAAAATATTGACAACAGACTACCCTCCATAATGACAAGGCTACCATCCATTGGAGTAATAAAGATATCGACAACATACTACCTTCCATAATGACAAGGATACCATCCATTGGAATAACAAAAATCACGACAACATACTACCTTCCATAACTACAAGGCTACCATCCATTGGAATAACAAAAATCTCGACAACAGACTACCTTCCATAATGGCAAAGCTACCATCCATTGGAGTAAGAAAGATACCGACAACATACCACCTTCCATAATGAAAAGGATACAATCCATTGTAGTAACAAAAATCTCAAAAACAGACTACCTTCCATAATGACAAGGCTACCATCCATTGTAGTAACAAAAATCTCGACAATAAACTACCTTCCATAATGACAAGGCTATCATCCATTGGTGTAACAAAAATCTTGACAACAAACTACCTTCCATAATGACAAGGCTACAATCCATTGGAATAACAAAAATATCGACAACACACTAACTTCCATAATGACAAGGCTACCATCCCTGAGAGTAACGAAAATCTTGACAACAGACTACCCTCCATAATGACAAGGCTACCATCCATTGGAGTAACAAAGATATCGACAAAATACTACCTTCCATAATGAGAAGGCTACCATCCATTGGATTAACAAAAATATTGACAATACACTACCTTCCATAATGACAAGGCTACCATCCAATGGAGTAATAAAAATCTTGAAAATACACTACCTTCCATAATGACAAGGCTACCATCCATTGGAGTAACAGAAATCATAATGATAGACTACCTTCCATAATGAAAAGGCTACCATCCATTGCAGTAACAAAAATCTGAACAACAAACTACCGTCCTTAATGACAAGGATACCATCCATTGGAGTAACAGAAATCTAGACAATAGATTACCTTCCATAATGACAAGGCTACCATCCATTGGAGTAACAAAAATTTCGACAGCAGACTACCTTCCACAATGACAAGGGTACCATCATTGGACTAACAAATATATCCACAAGAGACTACCTTCCATAATGACAAGGCTACAATCCATTGGAGTATTAAAAATCTTGACAACAGACTACCTTCCATAATGACATGGCTAGAATCCACTGGAGTAACAAAAATCTTGACAATAGACTACCTTCCATAATGACTAGGCTACCATCCATTGAAGTAACAAAGATATCGAAAACAGACTACCATCGATAACGACAAGGCTACAATCCATTGTAGTAACAAAAATATCGACAACAGACTACCTTCCATATTGACAAGGCTACCATCCAATGGAGTAACAAAAATCTCGACATTAGACTACCTTCCATAATGACAAGTCTACCATCCATTGGAGTAACAAAAATCTCGACAACAGACTACCTTCCAGAATGACTAGGCTACCATCCATTAGAGTAAGAAAGATATCGATAACATACCACCTTCCATAATGAAAAGGATACAATCCATTGTAGTAACAAAAATCTCGAAAACAGACTACATTCCATAATGACAAGGCTACCATCCCTGAGAGTAACGAAAATCTTGACAACAGACTACCCTCCATAATGACAAGGCTACCATCCATTGGAGTAACAAAGATATCGACAACATACTACCTTCCATAACGACAAGGCTACCATCCATTGGAGTAAAAAAATCATGACAACAGACTACCTTCCATAATGACAAGGCTACCATCCATTGGAATAACAAAAATCTCGACAACGGACTACTTTCCATAATGACAAGGTTACCGTCTATTGGAGTAACAAAGATATCGAGAACATACTACCTTCCATAATGACAAGGATACCACCCATTGGAATAACAAAAATCACGACAACAGACTACCTTCCATAACTACAAGGCTACCATCCATTGGAATAACAAAAATCTCGACAACATACTACCTTCCATAATGACTAGGCTACCATCCATTGGAGTAAGAAAGATATCGATAACATACCTCCTTCCATAATGAAAAGGATACAATCAATTGTAGTAACAAAAATCTCGAAAACAGACTACCTTCCATAATGACAAGGCTACCATCCATTGTAGTAACAAAAATCTCGACAATAAACTACCTTCCATTATGACAAGGATATCATCCATTGGTGTAACTAAAATGTTGACAACAGACTACCTTCCATAATGACAAGGCTACCATCCATTAGAATAACAAAAATATCGACAACACACTAACTTCCATAATGACAAGGCTACCATCTATGAGAGTAACGAAAATCTTGACAACAGACTACCCCCCATAATGACAAGGCTACCATTCATTGGAGTAACAAAGATATCGACAACATACTACCTTCCATAATGACAAGGCTACCATCCATTGGAGTAAAAAAAATAACAACAACAGACTACCTTCCATAATGACAAGGCTACCATCCATTGGAATAACAAAAATCTCGACAACGGACTACTTTCCATAATGACTAGGTTACCGTATATTGGAGTAACAAAGATATCGAGAACATATTACCTTCCATAATGAAAAGGATACCATCCATTGGAATAACAAAAATCACGACAACAGACTACCTTCCATAACTACAAGGCTACCATCCATTGGAATAACAAAAATCTCGACAACAGACTACCTTCCATAATAAATAGGCTACCATCCATTGGAGTAAGAAAGATATCGATAACATACCACCTTCCATAATGAAAAGGATACAATCCATTGTAGTAACAAAAATCTCGAAAATAGACTACCTTCCATAATGACAAGGCTACCATCCATTGCAGTAACAAAAATCTCGACAACAGACTACCTAACATAATGACAAGGCTACCATCCATTGTTGTAACAAAAATCCGGACAACAGACTACCTTCCATAATGACAAGGCTACCATCCATTGGAGTAACAAAATTTTTGAAAATAGACTACCTTCCATAATAAAGGATACCATCCATTTGAGTAACAAAAATCTCGACAAAAGAATACCTTTCATAATGACAAGGCTACAATCTATTATAGTAACAAAAATCTCGACAATAGACTACCTTTCATAATGACAAGTCTACCATCCATTGGAGTAACAAAAATTACGACAACATACTACATTTCATAATAACAAGGCTACCATCCATTGAAATAACAAAAATCTCGACAACAGACTACCTTCCAAAATTACAAGGCTACCATCCATTGGAGTAACAAAGATATCGAGAACATACTACCTTCCATAATGAAAAGGATACAATCTAGTGTAGTAACAAAAATCTCGACAACAGACCACCTTCCATAATGACAAGGCTACCATCCGTTGTAGTAACAAAAATCTCAACAATAAACTACCTTCCATAATGACAAGGCTATCATCCATTGGTGTAACAAAAATCTCAACAACAGACTACCTTCCATAATGACAAGGCTACTATCCATGGGAATAACAAATATATCGACAACACACTAACTTCCATAATGACAAGGCTACCATCCCTGAGAGTAACGAAAATCTTGACAACATACTACCCCCCATAATGACAAGGCTACCATCCATTGGAGTAACAAAGATATCGACAACATACTACCTTCCATAATGACAAGGCTACCATCCATTGGAGTAAAAAAAATAACAACAACAGACTACCTTCCATAATGACAAGGCTACCATCCATTGGAATAACAAAAATATCGACAACAGACTACTTTCCATAATGACTAGGTTACCGTATATTGGAGTAACAAAGATATCGAGAACATACTACCTTCCATAATGAAAAGGATAACATCCATTAGAATAACAAAAATCACGACAATAGACTACCTTCCATAACTACAAGGCTACCATCCATTGGAATAACAAAAATCTCGACAACAGACTACCTTCCATAATAACTAGGCTACCATCCATTGGAGTAAGAAAGATATCCATAACATACCACCTTCCATAATGAAAAGGATACAATCCATTGTAGTAACAAAAATCTCGAAAATAGACTACCTTCCATAATGACAAGGCTACCATCCATTGCAGTAACAAAAATCTCGACAACAGACTACCTAACATAATGACAAGGCTACCATCCATTGTTGTAACAAAAATCCGGACAACGGACTACCTTCCATAATGACAAGGCTACCATCCATTGGAGTAACAAAATTTTTGAAAATAGACTACCTTCCATAATAAAGGATACCATCCATTGGAGTAACAAAAATCTCGACAAAAGACTACCTTTCATAATGACAAGTCTACAATCTATTATAGTAACAAAAATCTCGACAATAGACTACCTTTCATAATGACAAGTCTACCATCCATTGGAGTAACAAAAATTACGACAACAGACTACATTTCATAATAACAAGCCTACCATCCATTGAAATAACAAAAATCTTGACAATAGACTACCTTCCAAAATGACAAGGCTACCATCCAGTGGAGTAACAAAGATATCCAGAACATACTACCTTCCATAATGAAAAGGATACAATCCAGTGTAGTAACAAAAATCTCGACAACAGACCACCTTCCATAATGACAAGGCTACCATCCGTTGTAGTAACAAAAATCTCGACAATAAACTACCTTCCATAATGACAAGGCTATCATCCATTGGTGTAACAAAAATCTCAACAACAGACTACCTTCCATAATGACAAGGCTACTATCCATGGGAATAACAAATATATCGACAACACACTAACTTCCATAATGACAAGGCTACCATCCCTGAGAGTAACGAAAATCTTGACAACATACTACCCCCCATAATGACAAGGCTACCATCCATTGGAGTAACAAAGATATCGACAACATACTACCTTCCATAAAGAGAAGGCTACCATCCATTGGAGTAAAAAAAATAACAACAACAGACTACCTTCCATAATGACAAGGCTACCATCCATTGGAATAACAAAAATCTCGACAACAGACTACTTTCCATAATGACTAGGTTACCGTATATTGGAGTAACAAAGATATCGAGAACATACTACCTTCCATAATGAAAAGGATACCATCCATTGGAATAACAAAAATCACGACAACAGACTACCTTCCATAACTACAAGGCTACCATCCATTGGAATAACAAAAATCTCGACAACAGACTACCTTCCATAATAACTAGGCTACCATCCATTGGAGTAAGAAAGATATCCATAACATACCACCTTCCATAATGAAAAGGATACAATCCATTGTAGTAAAAAAAATCTCGAAAATAGACTACCTTCCATAATGACAAGGCTACCATCCATTGCAGTAACAAAAATCTCGACAACAGACTACCTAACATAATGACAAGGCTACCATCCATTGTTGTAACAAAAATCCGGACAACAGACTACCTTCCATAATGACAAGGCTACCATCCATTGGAGTAACAAAAATTTCGAAAATAGACTACCTTCCATAATAAAGGATACCATCCATTGGAGTAACAAAAATCTCGACAAAAGACTACCTTTCATAATGACAAGTCTACAATCTATTATAGTAACAAAAATCTCGACAATAGACTACCTTTCATAATGACAAGTCTACCATCCAGTGGAGTAACAAAAATTACGACAACAGACTACCTTCCATAATAAAAAGGCTACCATCCATTGAAATAACAAAAATCTCAACAATAGACTACCTTCTAAAATGACAAGGCTACCATCCAGTGGAGTAACAAAGATATCCAGAACATACTACCTTCCATAATGAATAGGATACAATCCAGTGTAGTAACAAAAATCTCGACAACAGACCACCTTCCATAATGACAAGGCTACCATCCGTTGTAGTAACAAAAATCTCGACAATAAACTACCTTCCATAATGACAAGGCTATCATCCATTGGTGTAAAAAAAATCTCAACAACAGACTACCTTCCATAATTACAAGGCTACTATCCATGGGAATAACAAATATATCGACAACACACTAACTTCCATAATGACAAGGCTACCATCCCTGAGAGTAACGAAAATCTTGACAACATACTACCCCCCATAATGACAAGGCTACCATCCATTGGAGTAACAAAGATATCGACAACATACTATCTTCCATAATGAGAAGGCTACCATCCATTGGAGTAAAAAAAATAACAACAACAGACTACCTTCCATAATGACAAGGCTACCATCCATTGGAATAACAAAAATCTCGACAACAGACTACTTTCCATAATGACTAGTTTACCGTATATTGGAGTAACAAAGATATCGAGAACATACTACCTTCCATAATTAAAAGGATACCATCCATTGGAATAACAAAAATCACGACAACAGACTACCTTCCATAACTACAAGGCTACCATCCATTGGAATAACAAAAATCTCGACAACAGACTACCTTCCATAATAAATAGGCTACCATCCATTGGAGTAAGAAAGATATCGATAACATACCACCTTCCATAATGAAAAGGATACAATCCATTGTAGTAACAAAAATCTCGAAAATAGACTACCTTCCATAATGACAAGGCTACCATCCATTGCAGTAACAAAAATCTCGACAACAGACTACCTAACATAATGACAAGGCTACCATCCATTGTTGTAACAAAAATCCGGACAACAGACTACCTTCCATAATGACAAGGCTACCATCCATTGGAGTAACAAAATTTTTGAAAATAGACTACCTTCCATAATAAAGGATACCATCCATTTGAGTAACAAAAATCTCGACAAAAGAATACCTTTCATAATGACAAGGCTACAATCTATTATAGTAACAAAAATCTCGACAATAGACTACCTTTCATAATGACAAGTGTACCATCCATTGGAGTAACAAAAATTACGACAACATACTACATTTCATAATAACAAGGCTACCATCCATTGAAATAACAAAAATCTCGACAACAGACTACCTTCCAAAATTACAAGGCTACCATCCATTGGAGTAACAAAGATATCGAGAACATACTACCTTCCATAATGAAAAGGATACAATCTAGTGTAGTAACAAAAATCTCGACAACAGACCACCTTCCATAATGACAAGGCTACCATCCGTTGTAGTAACAAAAATCTCAACAATAAACTACCTTCCATAATGACAAGGCTATCATCCATTGGTGTAACAAAAATTTCAACAACAGACTACCTTTCATAATGACAAGGCTACTATCCATGGGAATAACAAATATATCGACAACACACTAACTTCCATAATGACAAGGCTACCATCCCTGAGAGTATCGAAAATCTTGACAACATACTACCCCCCATAATGACAAGGCTACCATCCATTGGAGTAACAAAGATATCGACAACATACTACCTTCCATAATGACAAGGCTACCATCCATTAGAGTAAAAAAAATAACAACAACAGACTACCTTCCATAATGACAAGGCTACCATCCATTGGAATAACAAAAATATCGACAACAGACTACTTTCCATAATGACTAGGTTACCGTATATTGGAGTAACAAAGATATCGAGAACATACTACCTTCCATAATGAAAAGGATACCATCCATTAGAATAACAAAAATCACGACAATAGACTACCTTCCATAACTACAAGGCTACCATCCATTGGAATAACAAAAATCTCGACAACAGACTACCTTCCATAATAACTAGGCTACCATCCATTGGAGTAAGAAAGATATCCATAACATACCACCTTCCATAATGAAAAGGATACAATCCATTGTAGTAACAAAAATCTCGAAAATAGACTACCTTCCATAATGACAAGGCTACCATCCATTGCAGTAACAAAAATCTCGACAACAGACTACCTAACATAATGACAAGGCTACCATCCATTGTTGTAACAAAAATCCGGACAACGGACTACCTTCCATAATGACAAGGCTACCATCCATTGGAGTAACAAAATTTTTGAAAATAGACTACCTTCCATAATAAAGGATACCATCCATTGGAGTAACAAAAATCTCGACAAAAGACTACCTTTCATAATGACAAGTCTACAATCTATTATAGTAACAAAAATCTCGACAATAGACTACCTTTCATAATGACAAGTCTACCATCCATTGGAGTAACAAAAATTACGACAACAGACTACATTTCATAATAACAAGCCTACCATCCATTGAAATAACAAAAATCTTGACAATAGACTACCTTCCAAAATGACAAGGCTACCATCCAGTGGAGTAACAAAGATATCCAGAACATACTACCTTCGATAATGAAAAGGATACAATCCAGTGTAGTAACAAAAATCTCGACAACAGACCACCTTCCATAATGACAAGGCTACCATCCGTTGTAGTAACAAAAATCTCGACAATAAACTACCTTCCATAATGACAAGGCTATCATCCATTGGTGTAACAAAAATCTCAACAACAGACTACCTTCCATAATGACAAGGCTACTATCCATGGGAATAACAAATATATCGACAACACACTAACTTCCATAATGACAAGGCTACCATCCCTGAGAGTAACGAAAATCTTGACAACATACTACCCCCCATAATGACAAGGCTACCATCCATTGGAGTAACAAAGATATCGACAACATACTACCTTCCATAATGAGAAGGCTACCATCCATTGGAGTAAAAAAAATAACAACAACAGACTACCTTCCATAATGACAAGGCTACCATCCATTGGAATAACAAAAATCTCGACAACAGACTACTTTCCATAATGACTAGGTTACCGTATATTGGAGTAACAAAGATATCGAGAACATACTACCTTCCATAATGAAAAGGATACCATCCATTGGAATAACAAAAATCACGACAACAGACTACCTTCCATAACTACAAGGCTACCATCCATTGGAATAACAAAAATCTCGACAACAGACTACCTTCCATAATAACTAGGCTACCATCCATTGGAGTAAGAAAGATATCCATAACATACCACCTTCCATAATGAAAAGGATACAATCCATTGTAGTAAAAAAAATCTCGAAAATAGACTACCTTCCATAATGACAAGGCTACCATCCATTGCAGTAACAAAAATCTCGACAACAGACTACCTAACATAATGACAAGGCTACCATCCATTGTTGTAACAAAAATCCGGACAACAGACTACCTTCCATAATGACAAGGCTACCATCCATTGGAGTAACAAAAATTTCGAAAATAGACTACCTTCCATAATAAAGGATACCATCCATTGGAGTAACAAAAATCTCGACAAAAGACTACCTTTCATAATGACAAGTCTACAATCTATTATAGTAACAAAAATCTCGACAATAGACTACCTTTCATAATGACAAGTCTACCATCCAGTGGAGTAACAAAAATTACGACAACAGACTACCTTCCATTATAAAAAGGATACCATCCATTGAAATAACAAAAATCTCAACAATAGACTACCTTCTAAAATGACAAGGCTACCAACCAGTGGAGTAACAAAGATATCCAGAACATACTACCTTCCATAATGAAAAGGATACAATCCAGTGTAGTAACAAAAATCTCGACAACAGACCACCTTCCATAATGACAAGGCTACCATCCGTTGTAGTAACAAAAATCTCGACAATAAACTACCTTCCATAATGACAAGGCTATCATCCATTGGTGTAAAAAAAATCTCAACAACAGACTACCTTCCATAATGACAAGGCTACTATCCATGGGAATAACAAATATATCGACAACACACTAACTTCCATAATGACAAGGCTACCATCCCTGAGAGTAACAAAAATCTTGACAACATACTACCCCCCATAATGACAAGGCTACCATCCATTGGAGTAACAAAGATATCGACAACATACTACCTTCCATAATGAGAAGGCTACCATCCATTGGAGTAAAAAAAATAACAACAACAGACTACCTTCCATAATGACAAGGCTACCATCCATTGGAATAACAAAAATCTCGACAACAGACTACTTTCCATAATGACTAGTTTACCGTATATTGGAGTAACAAAGATATCGAGAACATACTACCTTCCATAATTAAAAGGATACCATCCATTGGAATAACAAAAATCACGACAACAGACTACCTTCCATAACTACAAGGCTACCATCCATTGGAATAACAAAAATCTCGACAACAGACTACCTTCCATAATAACTAGGCTACCATCCATTGGAGTAAGAAAGATATCCATAACATACCACCTTCCATAATGAAAAGGATACAATCCATTGTAGTAACAAAAATCTCGAAAATAGACTACCTTCCATAATGACAAGGCTACCATCCATTGCAGTAACAAAAATCTCGACAACAGACTACCTAACATAATGACAAGGCTACCATCCATTGTTGTAACAAAAATCCGGACAACGGACTACCTTCCATAATGACAAGGCTACCATCCATTGGAGTAACAAAAATTTTGAAAATAGACTACCTTCCATAATAAAGGATACCATCCATTGGAGTAACAAAAATCTCGACAAAAGACTACCTTTCATAATGACAAGTCTACAATCTATTATAGTAACAAAAATCTCGACAATAGACTACCTTTCATAATGACAAGTCTACCATCCATTGGAGTAACAAAAATTACGACAACAGACTACATTTCATAATAACAAGCCTACCATCCATTGAAATAACAAAAATCTTGACAATAGACTACCTTCCAAAATTACAAGGCTACCATCCAGTGGAGTAACAAAGATATCCAGAACATACTACCTTCCATAATGAAAAGGATACAATCCAGTGTAGTAACAAAAATCTCGACAACATACCACCTTCCATAATGACAAGGCTACCATCCGTTGTAGTAACAAAAATCTCGACAATAAACTACCTTCCATAATGACAAGGCTATCATCCATTGGTGTAACAAAAATCTCAACAACAGACTACCTTCCATAATGACAAGGCTACCATCCATGGGAATAACAAATATATCGACAACACACTAACTTCCATAATGACAAGGCTACCATCCCTGAGAGTAACGAAAATCTTGACAACATACTACCCCCCATAATGACAAGGCTACCATCCATTGGAGTAACAAAGATATCGACAACATACTACCTTCCATAATGAGAAGGCTACCATCCATTGGAGTAAAAAAAATAACAACAACAAACTACCTTCCATAATGACAAGGCTACCATCCATTGGAATAACAAAAATCTCGACAACAGACTACTTTCCATAATGACTAGGTTACCGTATATTGGAGTAACAAAGATATCGAGAACATACTACCTTCCATAATGAAAAGGATACCATCCATTGGAATAACAAAAATCACGACAACAGACTACCTTCCATAACTACAAGGCTACCATCCATTGGAATAACAAAAATCTCGACAACAGACTACCTTTCATAATAACTAGGCTACCATCCATTGGAGTAAGAAAGATATCCATAACATACCACCTTCCATAATGAAAAGGATACAATCCATTGTAGTAACAAAAATCTCGAAAATAGACTACCTTCCATAATGACAAGGCTACCATCCATTGCAGTAACAAAAATCTCGACAACAGACTACCTAACATAATGACAAGGCTACCATCCATTGTTGTAACAAAAATCCGGACAACAGACTACCTTCCATAATGACAAGGCTACCATCCATTGGAGTAACAAAAATTTCGAAAATAGACTACCTTCCATAATAAAGGATACCATCCATTGGAGTAACAAAAATCTCGACAAAAGACTACCTTTCATAATGACAAGTCTACAATCTATTATAGTAACAAAAATCTCGACAATAGACTACCTTTCATAATGACAAGTCTACCATCCAGTGGAGTAACAAAAATTACGACAACAGACTACCTTCCATAATAACAAGGCTACCATCCATTGAAATAACAAAAATCTCAACAATAGACTACCTTCTAAAATGACAAGGCTACCATCCAGTGGAGTAACAAAGATATCCAGATCATACTACCTTCCATAATGAAAAGGATACAATCCAGTGTAGTAACAAAAATCTCGACAACAGACCACCTTCCATAATGACAAGGCTACCATCCGTTGTAGTAACAAAAATCTCGACAATAAACTACCTTCCATAATGACAAGGCTATCATCCATTGGTGTAACAAAAATCTCAACAACAGACTACCTTCCATAATGACAAGGCTACTATCCATGGGAATAACAAATATATCGACAACACACTAACTTCCATAATGACAAGGCTACCATCCCTGAGAGTAACGAAAATCTTGACAACATACTACCCCCCATAATGACAAGGCTACCATCCATTGGAGTAACAAAGATATCGACAACATACTACCTTCCATAATGAGAAGGCTACCATCCATTGGAGTAAAAAAAATAACAACAACAGACTACCTTCCATAATGACAAGGCTACCATCCATTGGAATAACAAAAATCTCGACAACAGACTACTTTCCATAATGACTAGGTTACCGTATATTGGAGTAACAAAGATATCGAGAACATACTACCTTCCATAATGAAAAGGATACCATCCATTGGAATAACAAAAATCACGACAACAGACTACCTTCCATAACTACAAGGCTACCATCCATTGGAATAACAAAAATCTCGATAACAGACTACCTTCCATAATAACTAGGCTACCATCCATTGGAGTAAGAAAGATATCCATAACATACCACCTTCCATAATGAAAAGGATACAATCCATTGTAGTAACAAAAATCTCGAAAATAGACTACCTTCCATAATGACAAGGCTACCATCCATTGCAGTAACAAAAATCTCGACAACAGACTACCTAACATAATGACAAGGTTACCATCCATTGTTGTAACAAAAATCCGGACAACAGACTACCTTCCATAATGACAAGGCTACCATCCATTGGAGTAACAAAAATTTCGAAAATAGACTACCTTCCATAATAAAGGATACCATCCATTGGAGTAACAAAAATCTCGACAAAAGACTACCTTTCATAATGACAAGTCTACAATCTATTATAGTAACAAAAATCTCGACAATAGACTAGCTTTCATAATGACAAGTCTACCATCCAGTGGAGTAACAAAAATTACGACAACAGACTACCTTCCATAATAACAAGGCTACCATCCATTGAAATAACAAAAATCTCAACAATAGACTACCTTCTAAAATGACAAGGCTACCATCCAGTGGAGTAACAATGATATCCAGAACATACTACCTTCCATAATGAAAAGGATACAATCCAGTGTAGTAACAAAAATCTCGACAACAGACTACCTTCCATAATGACAAGGCTACCATCCGTTGTAGTAACAAAAATCTCGACAATAAACTACCTTCCATAATGACAAGGCTATCATCCATTGGTGTAAAAAAAATCTCAACAACAGACTACCTTCCATAATGACAAGGCTACCATCCATGGGAATAACAAATATATCGACAACACACTAACTTCCATAATGACAAGGCTACCATCCCTGAGAGTAACGAAAATCTTGACAACATACTACCCCCCATAATGACAAGGCTACCATCCATTGGAGTAACAAAGATATCGACAACATACTACCTTCCATAATGAGAAGGCTACCATCCATTGGAGTAAAAAAAATAACAACAACATACCACCTTCCATAATGACAAGGCTACCATCCATTGGAATAACAAAAATCTCGACAACAGACTACTTTCCAATATGACTAGGTTACCGTATATTGGAGTAACAAAGATATCGAGAACATACTACCTTCCATAATTAAAAGGATACCATCCATTGGAATAACAAAAATCACGACAACAGACTACCTTCCATAACTACAAGGCTACCATCCATTGGAATAACAAAAATCTCGACAACAGACTACCTTCCATAATAACTAGGCTACCATCCATTGGAGTAAGAAAGATATCGATAACATACCACCTTCCATAATGAAAAGGATACAATCCATTGTAGTAACAAAAATCTCGAATACTGACTACCTTCCATAATGACAAGGCTACCATCCATTGCAGTAACAAAAATCTCGACAACAGACTACCTAACATAATGACAAGGCTACCATCCATTGTTGTAACAAAAATCCGGACAACGGACTACCTTCCATAATGACAAGGCTACCATCCATTGGAGTAACAAAAATCTCGACAAAAGACTACCTTTCATAATGACAAGTCTACAATCTATTATAGTAACAAAAATCTCGACAATAGACTACCTTTCATAATGACAAGTCTACCATCCATTGGAGTAACAAAAATTACGACAACAGACTACATTTCATAATAACAAGCCTACCATCCATTGAAATAACAAAAATCTTGACAATAGACTACCTTCCAAAATGACAAGGCTACCATCCAGTGGAGTAACAAAGATATCCAGAACATACTACCTTCCATAATGAAAAGGATACAATCCAGTGTAGTAACAAAAATCTCGACAACAGACCACCTTCCATAATGACAAGGCTACCATCCGTTGTAGTAACAAAAATCTCGACAATAAACTACCTTCCATAATGACAAGGCTATCATCCATTGGTGTAACAAAAATCTCAACAACATACTACCTTCCATAATGACAAGGCTACCATCCATGGGAATAACAAATATATCGACAACACACTAACTTCCATAATGACAAGGCTACCATCCCTGAGAGTAACGAAAATCTTGACAACATACTACCCCCCATAATGACAAGGCTACCATCCATTGGAGTAACAAAGATATCGACAACATACTACCTTCCATAATGAGAAGGCTACCATCCATTGGAGTAAAAAAAATAACAACAACAGACTACCTTCCATAATGACAAGGCTACCATCCATTGGAATAACAAAAATCTTGACAACAGACTACTTTCCATAATGACTAGGTTACCGTATATTGGAGTAACAAAGATATCGAGAACATACTACCTTCCATAATGAAAAGGATACCATCCATTGGAATAACAAAAATCACGACAACAGACTACCTTCCATAACTACAAGGCTACCATCCATTGGAATAACAAAAATCTCGACAACAGACTACCTTCCATAATAACTAGGCTACCATCCATTGGAGTAAGAAAGATATCCATAACATACCACCTTCCATAATGAAAAGGATACAATCCATTGTAGTAACAAAAATCTCGAAAATAGACTACCTTCCATAATGACAAGGCTACCATCCATTGCAGTAACAAAAATCTCGACAACAGACTACCTAACATAATGACAAGGCTACCATCCATTGTTGTAACAAAAATCCGGACAACAGACTACCTTCCATAATGACAAGGCTACCATCCATTGGAGTAACAAAAATTTCGAAAATAGACTACCTTCCATAATAAAGGATACCATCCATTGGAGTAACAAAAATCTCGACAAAAGACTACCTTTCATAATGACAAGTCTACAATCTATTATAGTAACAAAAATCTCGACAATAGACTACCTTTCATAATGACAAGTCTACCATCCAGTGGAGTAACAAAAATTACGACAACAGACTACCTTCCATAATAACAAGGCTACCATCCATTGAAATAACAAAACTCTCAACAATAGACTACCTTCTAAAATGACAAGGCTACCATCCAGTGGAGTAACAAAGATATCCAGAACATACTACCTTCCATAATGAAAAGGATACAATCCAGTGTAGTAACAAAAATCTCGACAACAGACTACCTTCCATAATGACAAGGCTACCATCCGTTGTAGTAACAAAAATCTCGACAATAAACTACCTTCCATAATGACAAGGCTATCATCCATTGGTGTAAAAAAAATCTCAACAACAGACTACCTTCCATAATGACAAGGCTACCATCCACGGGAATAACAAATATATCGACAACACACTAACTTCCATAATGACAAGGCTACCATCCCTGAGAGTAACGAAAATCTTGACAACAGACTACCCCCCATAATGACAAGGCTACCATCCATTGGAGTAACAAAGATATCGACAACATACTACCTTCCATAATGAGAAGGCTACCATCCATTGGAGTAAAAAAAATAACAACAACAGACCACCTTCCATAATGACAAGGCTACCATCCATTGGAATAACAAAAATCTCGACAACGGACTACTTTCCATAATGACTAGGTTACCGTATATTGGAGTAACAAAGATATCGAGAACATACTACCTTCCATAATTAAAAGGATACCATCCATTGGAATAACAAAAATCACGACAACAGACTACCTTCCATAACTACAAGGCTACCGTCCATTGGAATAACAAAAATCTCGACAACAGACTACCTTCCATAATAACTAGGCTACCATCCATTGGAGTAAGAAAGATATCGATAACATACCACCTTCCATAATGAAAAGGATACAATCCATTGTAGTAACAAAAATCTCGAAAACAGACTATCTTCCATAATGACAAGGCTACCATCCATTGCAGTAACAAAAATCTCGACAACAGACTACCTAACATAATGACAAGGCTACCATCCATTGTTGTAACAAAAATCCGGACAACGGATTACCTTCCATAATGACAAGGCTACCATCCATTGGAGTAACAAAAATTTTGAAAATAGACTACCTTCCATAATAAAGGATACCATCCATTGGAGTAACAAAAATCTCGACAAAAGACTACCTTTCATAATGACAAGTCTACAATCTATTATAGTAACAAAAATCTCGACAATAGACTACCTTTCATAATGACAAGTCTACCATCCATTGGAGTAACAAAAATTACGACAACAGACTACATTTCATAATAACAAGCCTACCATCCATTGAAATAACAAAAATCTTGACAATAGACTACCTTCCAAAATGACAAGGCTACCATCCAGTGGAGTAACAAAGATATCCAGAACATACTACCTTCCATAATGAAAAGGATACAATCCAGTGTAGTAACAAAAATCTCGACAACAGTCCACCTTCCATAATGACAAGGCTACCATCCGTTGTAGTAACAAAAATCTCGACAATAAACTACCTTCCATAATGACAAGGCTATCATCCATTGGTGTAACAAAAATCTCAACAACAGACTACCTTCCATAATGACAAGGCTACCATCCATGGGAATAACAAATATATCAACAACACACTAACTTCCATAATGACAAGGCTTCCATCCCTGAGAGTAACGAAAATCTTGACAACAGACTACCCCCCATAATGACAATGCTACCATCCATTGGAGTAACAAAGATATCAACAACATACTACCTTCCATAATGAGAAGGCTACCATCCATTGGAGTAAAAAAAATAACAACAACAGACTACCTTCCATAATGACAAGGCTACCATCCATTGGAATAATAAAAATCTCGACAACAGACTACTTTCCATAATGACTAGGTTACCGTATATTGGAGTAACAAAGATATCGAGAACATACTACCTTCCATAATGAAAAGAATACCATCCATTGGAATAACAAAAATCACGACAACAGACTACCTTCCATAACTACAAGGCTACCATCCATTGGAATAACAAAAATCTCGACAACAGACTACCTTCCATAATAACTAGGCTACCATCCATTGGAGTAAGAAAGATATCGATAACATACCACCTTCCATAATGAAAAGGGTACAATCCATCGTAGTAACAAAAATCTCGAAAACAGACTACCTTCCATAATGACAAGGCTACCATCCATTGCAGTAACAAAAATCTCGACAACAGACTACCTAACATAATGACAAGGCTACCATCCATTGTTGTAACAAAAATCCGGACAACGGACTACCTTCCATAATGACAAGGCTACCATCCATTGGAGTAACAAAAATTTCGAAAATAGACTACCTTCCATAATAAAAAATACCATCCATTGGAGTAACAAAAATCTTGACAAAAGACTACCTTTCATAATGAGAAGTCTACAATCTATTATAGTAACAAAAATATCGACAATGGACTACCTTTCATAATGACAAGTCTACCATCCATTGGAGTAACAAAAATTACGACAACAGACTACCTTCCATAATAACAAGGCTACCATCCATTGAAATAACAAAAATCTCGACAATAGACTACCTTCCAAAATGACAAGGCTACTATCCAGTGGAGTAACAAAGATATCCAGAACATACTACCTTCCATAATGAAAAGGATACAATCCAGTGTAGTAACAAAAATCTCGACAACAGACTACCTTCCATACTGACAAGGCTACCATCCGTTGTAGTAACAAAAATCTCGACAATAAACTACCTTCCATAATGACAAGGCTATCATCGATTGGTGTAACAAAAATCTCAACAACAGACTACCTTCCATAATGACAAGGCTACCATCCATTGGAATAACAAAAATATCGACAAAACACTAACTTCCATAATGACAAGGCTACCATCCCTGAGAGTAACAAAAATCTTGACAACAGACTACCCTCCATAATGACAAGGCTACCATCCATTGGAGTAACAAAGATATCGACAACATACTACCTTCCATAATGACCAGGCTACCATCCATTGGAGTCATAAAAATCATGACAACAGACTACCTTCCATAATGACAAGGCTACCATCCATTGGAATAACAAAAATCTCGACAACGGACTACTTTCCATAATGACAAGGTTACCGTCTATTGGAGTAACAAAGATATCGAGAACATACTACCTTCCATAATGACAAGGATACCATCCATTGGAATAAAAAAATCACGACAACAGACTACCTTCCATAACTACAAGGCTACCATCCATTGGAATAACAAAAATCTCGACAACAGACTACCTTCCATAATGACTAGGCTACCATCCATTGGAGTAAGAAAGATATCGATAACATACCACCTTCCATAATGAAAAGGATACAATCCATTGTAGTAACAAAAATCTCGAAAACAGACTACCTTCCATAAGGACAAGGCTACCATCCATTGTAGTAACAAAAATCTCGACAATAAACAACCTTCCATAATGACAAGGCTATCATCCATTGGTGTAACAAAAATCTCGACAACAGACTACCTTCCATAATGACAAGGCTACCATCCATTGGAATAACAAAAATATCGACAACACACTAACTTCCATAATGACAAGGCTACATCCCTGAGAGTAACGAAAATCTTGACAACAGACTACCCTCCATAATGACAAGGCTACCATCCATTGGAGTAACAAAGATATTGACAACATACTACCTTCCATAATGACAAGGCTACCATCCATTGGAGTAAAAAAAATCACGACAACAGACTACCTTCCATAATGACAAGGCTACCATCCATTGGAATAACAAAAATCTCGACAACGGACTACTTTCCATAATGACAAGGTTACCGTCTATTGGAGTAACAAAGATATCGAGAACATACTACCTTCCATAATGACAAGGATTCCATCCATTGGAATAACAAAAATCACGACAACAGACTACCTTCCATAACCACAAGGCTACCATCCATTGGAATAACAAAAATCTCGACAATAGACTACCTTCCATAATGACTAGGCTACCATCCATTGGAGTAAGAAAGATATCGATAACATACCACCTTCCATAATGAAAAGGATACAATCCATTGTAGTAAAAAAAATCTCGAAAACAGACTACCTTCCAAAATAACAAAGCTACCATCCATTGTAGTAACAAAAATCTTGACAATAAACTACCTTCCATAATAACAAGGCTATCATCCATTGGTGTAACAAAAATCTCGACAACAGACTACCTTCCATAATGACAAGGCTACCATCCATTGGAATAACAAAAATATCGACAACACACTAACTTCCATAATGACAAGGCTACCATCCCTGAGAGTAACGAAAATCTTGACAACAGACTACCCTCCATAATGACAAGGCTACCATCCATTGGAGTAACAAAGATATCGACAACATACTACCTTCCATAATGACAAAGCTACCATCCATTGGAGTAAAAAAAATCACGACAACAGACTACCTTAAATAATGACAAGGATTCCATCCATTGGAATAACAAAAATCTCGACAATGGACTACTTTCCATAATGACAAGGTTACCGTCTATTGGAGTAACAAAGATATCGAGAACATACTACCTTCCATAATGACAAGGATTCCATCCATTGGAATAACAAAAATCACGACAACAGACTACCTTCCATAACCACAAGGCTACCATCCATTGGAATAACAAAAATCTCGACAACAGACAACCTTCCATAATGACTAGGCTACCATCCATTGGTGTAAGAAAGATATCGATAACATACCACCTTCCATGATGAAAAGGATACAATCCATTGTAGTAACAAAAATCTCGAAAATAGACTACCTTCCATAATGACAAGGCTACCATCCATTGTATTAACAAAAATCTCGACAATAAACTACCTTCCATAATGACAAGGCTATCATCCATTGGTGTAACAAAAATCTCGACAACGGACTACCTTCCATAATGACAAGGGTACCATCCATTGGAATAACAAAAATATCGACAACACACTCACTTCCATAATGACAAGGCTACCATCCCTGAGAGTAACGAAAATCTTGACAACAGACTACCCTCCATAATGACAAGGCTACCATCCATTGGAGTAATAAAGATATCGACAACATACTACCTTCCATAATGACAAGGATACCATCCATTGGAATAACAAAAATCACGACAACAGATTACCTTCCATAACTACAAGGCTACCATCCATTGGAATAAAAAAAATATCGACAATAGACTACCTTCCATAATGAAGAGGCTACCATCCATTGGAGTAAGAAAGACATCGATAACATACCACCTTCCATAATGAAAAGGATACAATCCATTGTAGTAACAAAAATCTCAAAAACAGACTACCTTCCATAATGACAAGGCTACCATCCATTGTAGTAACAAAAATCTCGACAATAAACTACCTTCCATAATGACAAGGCTATCATCCATTTTTGTAACAAAAATCTCGACAACAGACTACCTTCCATACCGACAAGGCTACCATCCATTGGGATAAGAAAAATATCGACCACACACTAACTTCCATAATGACAAGGCTACCATCCCTGAGAGTAACGAAAATCTTGACAACAGACTACCCTCCATAATGACAAGGCTACCATCCACTGGAGTAATAAAGATATCGACAACATACTACCTTCCATAATGACAAGGATACCATTCATTGGAATAACAAAAATCACGACAACAGACTACCTTCCATAACTACAAGGCTACCATCCATTGGAATAACAAAAATCTCGACAACAAACTACTTTCCATAATGACAAGGCTACCGTCTATTGGAGTAAGAAAGATATCGATAACATACCACCTTCCATAATGACAAGGCTACCATCCATTGGAATAAAAAAAATCTCGACAATGGACTACTTTCCATAATGACAAGGTCACCGTCCACTGGAGTAATAAAGATATCGACAACATACTACCTTCCCTAATGACAAGGATACCATCCATTGGAATAACAAAAATCACGACAACAGACTACCTTCCATAACTACAAGGCTACCATCCATTGGAATAACAAAAATCTCGACAACAGACTACCTTCCATAATGACTAGGCTACCATCCATTGGAGTAAGAAAGATATCGATAACATACCACCTTCCATGATGAAAAGGATATAATCCATTGTAGTAACAAAAATCTCGAAAATAGACTACCTTCCATAATGACAAGGCTACCATCCATTGTAGTAACAAAAATCTCGACAATAAACTACCTTCCATAATGACAATGCTATCATCCATTGGTGTAACAAAAATATCGACAACATACTACCTTCCATAATGACAAGGCTACCATCCATTGGAATAACAAAAATATCGACAACACACTAACTTCCATAATGACAAGGCTACCATCCCTGAGAGTAACTAAAATCTTGACAACAGACTACCCTCCATAATGAAAAGGCTACCATCCATTGGAGTAACAAAGATATCGACAACATACTACCTTCCATAATGACAAGGATACCATCCATTGGAGTAAAAATAATCACGACAACAGACTACCTTCCATAATGACAAGGCTACCATCCATTGGAATAACAAAAATCTCGACAACAGACTACTTTCCATAATGACAAGGCTACCGTCTATTGGAGTAACAAAGATATCGAGAACATACTAAATTCCATAATGACAAGGATACCATCCATTGGAATAAAAAAAATCACAACAACAGACAACCTTCCATAACTACAAGGCTACCATCCATTGGAATAACAAAAATCTCAACAACAGACTACCTTCCATAATAACTAGGCTACCATCCATTGGAGTAAGAAAGATATCGATAACATACCACCTTCCATAATGACAAGGCTACCATCCATTGCAGTAACAAAAATCTCGAAAACAGACTACCTAACATAATGACAAGGCTACCATCCATTGTAGTAACAAAAATCTCGACAACAGACTACCTTCCATAATGACAAGGCTGTCATCCATTGGAGTAACAAAAATCTCGACAACGGACTACCTTCCATAATGACAAGGGTACCATCCATTGGAATAACAAAAATATCGACAACACACTCACTTCCATAATGACAAGGCTACCATCCCTGAGAGTAACGAAAATCTTGACAACAGACTACCCTCCATAATGACAAGGCTACCATCCATTGGAGTAATAAAGATATCGACAACATACTACCTTCCATAATGACAAGGATACCATCCATTGGAATAACAAAAATCACGACAACAGATTACCTTCCATAACTACAAGGCTACCATCCATTGGAATAACAAAAATATCGACAATAGACTACCTTCCATAATGAAGAGGCTACCATCCATTGGAGTAAGAAAGACATCGATAACATACCACCTTCCATAATGAAAAGGATACAATCCATTGTGGTAACAAAAATCTCAAAAACAGACTACCTTCCATAATGACAAGGCTACCATCCATTGTAGTAACAAAAATCTCGACAATAAACTACCTTCCATAATGACTAGGCTATCATCCATTGGTGTAACAAAAATCTCGACAACAGACTACCTTCCATACCGACAAGGCTACCATCCATTGGAATAACAAAAATATCGACCACACACTAACTTCCATAATGACAAGGCTACCATCCCTGAGAGTAACGAAAATCTTGACATTAGACTACCCTCCATAATGACAATGCTATCATCCATTGGAGTAACAAAGATATTGACAACATACTATCTTCCATAATGACAAGGCTACCATCCATTGTAGTAAAAAAAATCACGACAACAGACTACCTTACATAATGACAAGGCTACCATCCATTGGAATAACAAAAATCTCGACAACAAACTACTTTCCATAATGACCAGGCTACCGTCTATTGGAGTAACAAAGATATCGAGAACATACTACCTTCCATAATGCCAAGGATACCATCCATTGGAATAACAAAAATCACGACAACAGACTACCTTCCATAACTACAAGGCTACCATCCATTGGAATAACAAAAATCTCGACAACATACTACTTTCCATAATGACTAGGCTACCATCCATTGGAGTTAGAAAGATATCGATAACATACCACCTTCCATAATGAAAAGGATACAATCCATTGTAGTAAGAAAAATCTCGAAAGCAGACTACCATCCATAATGACAAGGCTACCATCCATTGTAGTAACAAAAATCACGACAATAAACTACCTTCCATAATGACAAGGCTATCATCCATTGGTGTAACAAAAATCTCGACAACAGACTACCCTCCATAATGACAAGGCTACCATCCATTGGAATAACAAAAATATCGACAACACACTAACTTCCATAATTAAAAGGCTACCATCCCTGAGAGTAACGAAAATCTTGACAACCGACTACCCTCCATAATGACAAGGCTACCATCCATTGGAGTAACAAAGATATCGACAACAGACTACCTTCCATAATGACAAGGCTTCCATCCATTGGAGTAAGAAAAATCACGACAACACACTACCTTCCTTAATGACAAGGCTACCATCCATTGGAATAACAAAAATCACGTCAACAGACTACCTTCCATAACTACAAGGCTACCATCCATTGGAATAACAAAAATCTCGACAACATACTACCTTCCATAATGACTAGGCTACCATCCATTGGAGTAAGAAAGATATCGATAACATACCACCTTCCATAATGAAAAGGATACAATCCATTGTAGTAACAAAAATCTCGAAAGCAGACTACCATCCATAATGACAAGGCTACCATCCATTGTAGTAACAAAAATCACGACAATAAACTACCTTCCATAATGACAAGGCTATCATCCATTGATGTAACAAAAATCTTGACAACAGGCTACCCTCCATAATGACAAGGCTACCATCCATTGGAATAACAAAAATATCGACAACACACTAACTTCTATAATGACAAGGCTACCATCCCTGAGAGTAACGAAAATCTTGACATTAGACTACCCTCCATAATGACAATGCTATCATCCATTGGAGTAACAAAGATATCGACAACATACTATCTTCCATAATGACAAGGCTACAATCCATTGTAGTAAAAAAAATCACGACAACAAACTACCTTACATAATGACAAGGCTACCATCCATTGGAATAACAAAAATCTCGACAACAAACTACTTTCCATAATGACCAGGCTACCGTCTATTGGAGTAACAAAGTTATCGAGAACATACTACCTTCCATAATGACAAGGATACCATCCATTGGAATAACAAAAATCACAACAACAGACTACCTTCCATAACTACAAGGCTACCATCCATTGGAATAACAAAAATCTCGACAACATACTACCTTCCATAATGACTAGGCTACCATCCATTGGAGTAAGAAAGATATCGATAACATACCACCTTCCATAATGAAAAGGATACAATCCATTGTAGTAAGAAAAATCTCGAAAGCAGACTACCATCCATAGGGACAAGGCTACCATCCATTGTAGTAACAAAAATCACGACAATAAACTACCTTCCATAATGACAAGGCTATCATCCATTGGTGTAACCAAAATCTCGACAACAGACTACCCTCCATAATGACAAGGCTACCATCCATTGGAATAACAAAAATATCGACAACACACAAACTTCCATAATGACAAGGCTACCATCCCTGAGAGAAACGAAAATCTTGACAACCGACTACCCTCCATAATGACAAGGCTACCATCCATTGGAGTAATAAAGATATCGACAACATACTACCTTCCATAATGACAAGGATACCATCCATTGGAATAACAAAAATCACGACAACAAAATACCTTCCATAACTACAAGGCTACCATCCATTGGAATAACAAAAATCTCGACAATAGACTACCTTCCATAATAACAAGGTTACCATCCATTGCAGTAACAAAAATCTCGACAACATACCACCTTCTATAATGAAAAGGATACAATCCATTGTAGTAAAAAAAATCTCAAAAACAGACTACCTTCCATAATGACAAGGCTACCATCCATTGTAGTAACAAAAATCTCGACAATAAACTACCTTTCATAATGACAAGGCTATCATCCATTGGTGTAACAAAAATATCGACAACATACTACCTTCCATACCAACAAGGCTACCATCCATTGGAATAACAAAAATATCGACAACACACTAACTTCCATAATGACAAGGCTACCATCCCTGAGAGTAACGAAAATCTTGACATTAGACTACCCTCCATAATGACAATGCTATCATCCATTGGAGTAACAAAGATATCGACAACATACTATCTTCCATAATGACAAGGCTACCATCCATTGGAGTAAGAAAAATCACGACAACAGACTACCTTACATAATGATAAGGCTACCATCCATTGGAATAACAAAAATCTCGACAACAAACTACTTTCCATAATGACCAGGCTACCGTCTATTGGAGTAACAAAGATATCGAGAACACACTACCTTCCATAATGACAAGGATACCATCCATTGGAATAACAAAAATCACGACAACAGACTACCTTCCATAACTACAAGGCTACCATCCAATGGAATAACAAAAATCTCGACAACATACTACCTTCCATAATGACTAGGCTACCATCCATTGGAGTAAGAAAGATATCGATAACATACCACCTTCCATAATGAAAAGGATACCATCCATTGTAGTAACAAAAATCACGACAATAAACTACTTTCAATAATGACAAGGCTATCATCCATTGGTGTAACAAAAATCTCGACAACAGACTACCCTCCATAATGACAAGGCTACCATCCATTGGAATAACAAAAATATCGACAACACACTAACTTCCATAATGACAAGGTTACTATCCCTGAGAGTAACGAAAATCTTGACAACCGACTACCCTCCATAATGACAAGGCTACCATCCATTGGAGTAACAAAGATATCGACAACAGACTACCTTCCATAATGACAAGGCTTCCATCCATTGGAGTAAGAAAAATCACGACAACACACTACCTTCCTTAATGACAAGGCTACCATCCATTGGAATAACAAAAATATCGACAACATACTACCTTCCATAATGACAAGGTTACCATCCATTGCAGTAACAAAAATCTCGACAACAGACTACCTAACATAATGACAAGGCTACCATCCATTGTTGTAACAAAAATCTAGACAACAGACTACCTTCCATAATGACAAGGCTACCATCCATTGGAGTAACAAAAATTTCGAAAATAGACTACCTTCCATAATAAAGGATACCATCCATTGGAGTAAGAAAAATCTCGACAAAAGACTACCTTTCATAATGACAAGGCTACAATCTATTATAGTAACAAAAGTCTAGACAATAGACTACCTTTCATAATGACAAGTCTACCATCCATTGGAGTAACAAAAATTACGACAACAGACTACCTTCCATAATAACAAGGCTACCATCCATTGAAATAACAAAAATCTCGACAATAGACTACCTTCTAAAATGACAAGGCTACCATCCATTGGAGTAACAAAGATATCGAGAACATACTACCTTCCATAATGAAAAGGATACAATCCATTGTAGTAAAAAAAATCTCGACAACAGACTACCTTCCATAATGACAAGGCTACCATCCATTGTAGTAACAAAAATCTCAACAATAAACTACCTTCCATAATGACAAGGCTATCATCCATTGGTGTAACAAAAATCTCGACAACAGACAACCTTCCATAATGACAAGGATACCATCCATTGGAATAACAAAAATATCTACAACACACTAACTTCCATAATTACAAGGCTACCATCCCTGAGAGTAACGAAAATCTTGACAACAGACTACCCTCCATAATGACAAGGCTACCATCCATTGGAGTAACAAAGATATCGAGAACATACTACCTTCCATAATGACAAGGATACCATCCATTGGAATAACAAAAATCACGACAACAGACTACCTTCCATAACTACAAGGCTACCATCCATTGGAATAACAAAAATCTCGACAATAGACTACCTTCCATAATGACTAGGCTACCATCCATTGGAGTAAGAAAGATATCGATAACATACCACCTTCCATAATGAAAAGGATACAATCCATTGTAGTAACAAAAATCTCAAAAACAAACTACCTTCCATAATGACAAGGCTACCATCCATTGTAGTAACAAAAATCTCGACAATAAACTACCTTCCATAATGACAAGGCTATCATCCATTGGTGTAACAAAAATCTCGACAACAGACTACCTTCCATAATGACAAGGCTACCATCCATTGGAATAACAAAAATATCGACAACACACTAACTTCCATAATGACAAGGCTACCATCCCTGAGAGTAATGAAAATCTTGACAACAGACTACCCTCCATAATGACAAGGCTACCATCCATTGGAGTAATAAAGATATCGACAATATACTTCCTTCCATAATGACAAGGATACCATCCATTGGAATAACAAAAATCACGACAACAGACTACCTTCCATAACTACAAGGCTACCATCCTCTGGAATAACAAAAATCTCGACAATAGATTACCTTCCATAATGACTAGGCTACCATCCATTGGATTAAGAAAGATATCGATAACATACCACCTTCCATAATGAAAAGGATACAATCCATTATAGTAAAAAAAATCTCAAAAACAGACTACCTTCCATAATGACAAGGCTACCATCCATTGTAGTAACAAAAATCTCGACAATAAACTACCTTCCATAATGACAAGGCTATCATCCATTGGCGTAACAAAAATATCGACAACATACTACCTTCCATACCGACAAGGCTACCATCCATTGGAATAACAAAAATATCGACAACACACTAACTTCCATAATGACAAGGCTACCATCCCTGAGAGTAACAAAAATCTTGACATCAGACTACCCTCCATAATGACAACGCTATCATCCATTGGAGTAAAAAAATCACGAAAACAGACTACCTACCATAATGACAAGGCTACCATCAATTGGAATAACAAAAATCTCGACAACAAACTACTTTCCATAATGACAAGGCTACCGTCTATTGGAGTAACAAAGATATCAGGAACATACAACCTTCCATAATGACAAGGATACCATCCATTGGAATAACAAAAATCACAACAACAGACTACCATCCATAACTACAAGGCTATCATCCATTGGAATATAAAAAATCTCGATAACATACTACCTTCCATAATGACTAGGCTACCATCCATTGGAGTAAGAAAGATATCGATAACATACCACCTTCCATAATGAAAAGGATACAATCCATTGTAATAAAAAAAATCTCGAAAGCAGACTACCATCCATAATGACAAGGCTACCATCCATTGTAGTAAAAAAAATCACGACAATAAACTAACTTCCATAATGACAAGGCTATCATCCATTGGTGTAACAAAAATCTTGACAACAGACTACCCTCCTTAATGACAAGGCTACCATCCATTGGAATAACAAAAATATCGATAACACACTAACTTCCATAATGACAAGGCTACCATTCCTGAGAGTAACGAAAATCTTGACAACCGACTACCCTCCATAATGACAAGGCTACCATCCATTGGAGTAACAAAGATATCGACAACAGACTACCTTCCATAATGACAAGGCTACCATCCATTGGAGTAAGAAAAATCACGACAACACACTACCTTCCATAATCACAAGGCTACCATCCATTGGAATAACAAAAATATCGACAACATACTACATTCCATAATGACAAGGTTACCATCCATTGCGGTAACAAAAATCTCGACAACAGACTACCTTCCATAATGACAAGGCTACCATCCATTGTTGTAACAAAAATCTAGACAACAGACTACCTTCCATAATGACAAGGCTACCATCCATTGGAGTAACAAAAATTTCGAAAATAGACTACCTTCCATAATAAGGGATACCATCCATTGGAGTAAGAAAAGTATCGACAAAAGACAACCTTTCATAATGACAAGGCTACAATCTATTATAGTAACAAAATCTCGACAATAGACTACCTTTCATAATGACAAGTCTACCATCCATTGAAGTAACAAAAATTACGACAACAGACTACCTTCCATAATAACAAGGCTACCATCCATTGAAATAACAAAAATCTTGACAACAAACTACCTTCCAAAATGACAAGGCTACCATCCATTGGAGTAACAAAGATATCGAGAACATACTACCTTCCATAATGAAAAGGATACAATCCATTGTAGTAACAAAAATCTCGACAACAGACTACCTTTCATAATGACAAGGCTACCATCCATTGTAGTAACAAAAATCTCAACAATAAACTACCTTCCATAATGACAAGGCTATCATCCATTGGTGTAAAAAAAATCTCGACAACAGACTACCTTCCATAATGACAAGGCTACCATCCATTGTAGTAACAAAAATTTCAACAATAAACTACCTTCCATAATGACAAGGCTATCATCCATTGGTGTAACAAAAATCTCGACAACAGACAACCTTCCATAATGACAAGGATACCATCCATTGGAATAACAAAAATATCTACAACACACTAACTTCCATAATTACAAGGCTACCATCCCTGAGAGTAACGAAAATCTTGACAACAGACTACCCTCCATAATGACAAGGCTACCATCCATTGGAGTAACAAAGATATCGACAACATAATACCTTCCATAATGACAAGGCTACCATCCATTGGAGTCAAAAAAATCACGACAACAAACTACCTTCCATAATGACAAGGCTACCATCCATTGGAATAACAAAAATCTCGACAACGGACTACTTTCTATAATGACAAGGTTACCGTCTATGGGAGTAACAAAGATATCGAGAACATACTACCTTCCATAATGACAAGGATACCATCCATTGGAATAACAAAAATCACGACAACAGACTACCTTCCATAACTACAAGGCTACCATCCATTGGAATAACAAAAATCTCGACAATAGACTACCTTCCATAATGACTAGGCTACCATCCATTGGAGTAAGAAAGATATCGATAACATACCACCTTCCATAATGAAAAGGATACAATCCATTGTAGTAACAAAAATCTCAAAAACAAACTACCTTCCATAATGACAAGGCTACCATCCATTGTAGTAACAAAAATCTCGACAATAAACTATCTTCCATAATGACAAGGCTATCATCCATTGGTGTAACAAAAATCTCGACAACAGACTACCTTCCATAATGACAAGGCTACCATCCATTGGAATAACAAAAATATCGACAACACACTAACTTCCATAATGACAAGGCTACCATCCCTGAGAGTAATGAAAATCTTGACAACAGACTACCCTCCATAATGACAAGGCTACCATCCATTGGAGTAATAAAGATATCGACAACATACTTCCTTCCATAATGACAAGGATACCATCCATTGGAATAACAAAAATCACGACAACAGACTACCTTCCATAACTACAAGGCTACCATCCTCTGGAATAACAAAAATCTCGACAATAGATTACCTTCCATAATGACTAGGCTACCATCCATTGGATTAAGAAAGATATCGATAACATACCACCTTCCATAATGAAAAGGATACAATCCATTATAGTAAAAAAAATCTCAAAAACAGACTACCTTCCATAATGACAAGGCTACCATCCATTGTAGTAACAAAAATCTCGACAATAAACTACCTTCCATAATGACAAGGCTATCATCCATTGGTGTAACAAAAATATCGACAACATACTACCTTCCATACCGACAAGGCTACCATCCATTGGAATAACAAAAATATCGACAACACACTAACTTCCATAATGACAAGGCTACCATCCCTGAGAGTAACAAAAATCTTGACATCAGACTACCCTCCATAATGACAACGCTATCATCCATTGGAGTAACAAAGATATCGACAACATACTATCTTCCATAATATCAAGGCTACCATCCATTAGAGTTAAAAAAATCACGAAAATAGACTACCTACCATAATGACAAGGCTACCATCAATTGGAATAACAAAAATCTCGACAACAAACTACTTTCCATAATGACAAGGCTACCGTCTATTGGAGTAACAAAGATATCGGGAACATACAACCTTCCATAATGACAAGGATACCATCCATTGGAATAACAAAAATCACAACAACAGACTACCATCCATAACTACAAGGCTATCATCCATTGGAATATAAAAAATCTCGATAACATACTACCTTCCATAATGACTAGGCTACCATCCATTGGAGTAAGAAAGATATCGATAACATACCACCTTCCATAATGAAAAGGATACAATCCATTGTAGTAAAAAAAATCTCGAAAGCAGACTACCATCCATAATGACAAGGCTACCATCCATTGTAGTAAAAAAAATCACGACAATAAACTAACTTCCATAATGACAAGGCTATCATCCATTGGTGTAACAAAAATCTTGACAACAGACTACCCTCCTTAATGACAAGGCTACCATCCATTGGAATAACAAAAATATCGATAACACACTAACTTCCATAATGACAAGGCTACCATTCCTGAGAGTAACGAAAATCTTGACAACCGACTACCCTCCATAATGACAAGGCTACCATCCATTGGAGTAACAAAGATATCGACAACAGACTACCTTCCATAATGACAAGGCTACCATCCATTGGAGTAAGAAAAATCACGACAACACACTACCTTCCATAATCACAAGGCTACCATCCATTGGAATAACAAAAATATCGACAACATACTACATTCCATAATGACAAGGTTACCATCCATTGCGGTAACAAAAATCTCGACAACAGACTACCTTCCATAATGACAAGGCTACCATCCATTGTTGTAACAAAAATCTAGACAACAGACTACCTTCCATAATGACAAGGCTACCATCCATTGGAGTAACAAAAATTTCGAAAATAGACTACCTTCCATAATAAGGGATACCATCTATTGGAGTAAGAAAAATATCGACAAAAGACAACCTTTCATAATGACAAGGCTACAATCTATTATAGTAACAAAATCTCGACAATAGACTACCTTTCATAATGACAAGTCTACCATCCATTGAAGTAACAAAAATTACGACAACAGACTACCTTCCATAATAACAAGGCTACCATCCATTGAAATAACAAAAATCTTGACAACAAACTACCTTCCAAAATGACAAGGCTACCATCCATTGGAGTAACAAAGATATCGAGAACATACTACCTTCCATAATGAAAAGGATACAATCCATTGTAGTAACAAAAATCTCGACAACAGACTACCTTTCATAATGACAAGGCTACCATCCATTGTAGTAACAAAAATCTCAACAATAAACTACCTTCCATAATGACAAGGCTATCATCCATTGGTGTAAAAAAAATCTCGACAACAGACTACCTTCCATAATGACAAGGCTACCATCCATTGGAATAACAAAAATATCGACAACACACTAACTTCCATAATGAAAAGGCTACCATCCCTGAGAGTAACGAAAATCTTGACAACAGACTACCCTCCATAATGACAAGGCTACCATCCATTGGAGTAACAAAAATTTCGAAAATAGACTACCTTCCATAATAAAGGATACCATCCATTGGAGTAAGAAAAATATCGACAAAAGACAACCTTTCATAATGACAAGGCTACAATCTATTATAGTAACAAAAATCTCGACAATAGACTACCTTTCATAATGACAAGTCTACCATCCATTGAAGTAACAAAAATTACGACAACAGACTACCTTCCATAATAACAAGGCTACCATCCATTGAAATAACAAAAATCTTGACAACAGACTACCTTCCAAAATGACAAGGCTACCATCCATTGGAGTAACAAAGATATCGAGAACATACTACCTTCCATAATGACAAGGCTATCATCCATTAGTGTAACAAAAGTCTCGACAACAGACTACCTTCCATAATGACAAGGCTACCATCCATTGTAGTAACAAAAATCTCAACAATAAACTACCTTCCATAATGACAAGGCTATCATCCATTGGTGTAACAAAAATCTCGACAACAGACTACCTTCCATAATGACAAGGCTACCATCCATTGGAATAACAAAAATATCGACAACACACTAACTTCCATAATGACAAGGCTACCATCCCTGAGAGTAACGAAAATCTTGACAACAGACTACCCTCCATAATGACAAGGCTACCATCCATTGGAGTAACAAAGATATCAACAACATACTACCTTCCATAATGACAAGGCTACCATCCATTGGAGTAAAATAAATCACGACAACAAACTACCTTCCATAATGACAAGGCTACCATCCATTGGAATAACAAAAATATCGACAACGGACTACTTTCCATAATGACAAGGTTACCGTCTATTGGAGTAACAAAGATATCGAGAACATACTACCTTCCATAATGACAAGGATACCATGCATTGGAATAACAAAAATCACGACAACAGACTACCTTCCATAACTACAAGGCTACCATCCATTAGAATAACAAAAATCTCGACAACAGACTACCTTCCATAATGACTAGGCTACCATCCATTGGAGTAAGAAAGATATCGGTAACATACCACCTTCCATAATGAAAAGGATACAATCCATTGTAGTAACAAAAATCTCAAAAACAGACTACCTTCCATAATGACAAGGCTACCATCCATTGTAGTAACAAAAATTTCGACAATAAACTACCTTCCATAATGACAAGGCTATCATCCATTGGTATAACAAATATCTCGACAACAGACTACCTTCCATAATGACAAGGCTACCATCCATTGGAATAACCAAAATATCGACAACACACTAACTTCCATAATGACAAGGCTACCATCCCTGAGAGTAATGAAAATCTCGACAACAGATTACCTTCCATAATGACTAGGCTACGATCCATTGGAGTAAGAAAGATATCGATAACATACCACCTTCCATAATGAAAAGGATACATTCCATTATAGTAACAAAAATCTCAAAAATAGACTACCTTCCATAATCACAAGGCTACCATCCATTGTAGTAACAAAAATCATGAAAATAAACTACCTTCCATAATGACAAGGCTATCATCCATTAGTGTAACAAAAGTCTCGACAACAGACTACCTTCCATAATGACAAGGCTACCATCCATTGGAATAAAAAAAATATCGACAACACACTACCTTCCATAATGACAAGGCTACCATCCTTGAGAGTAACGAAAATCTTGACAACAGACTACCCTCTATAATGACAAGGCTACCATCCATTGGAGTAACAAAGATATCGACAACATAATACCTTCCATAATGACAAGGCTACCATCCATTGGAGTAAAAAAATCACGACAACAGACTACCTTCCATAATGACAAGGCTACCATCCATTGGAGTAAGAAAAATCACGACAACACACTACCTTCCATAATAACAAGGCTACCATCCATTGGAATAACAAAAATCTCGACAACAGACTACTTTCCATAATGACAAGGCTACCGTCCATTGGAGTAACAAAGATATCGAGAACATACTACCTTCCATAATGAAAAGGATACCATCCATTGGAATAACAAAAATCACGACATCAAACTACCTTCCATAACTTCAAGGCTACCATCCATTGGAATAACAAAAATCTCGACAACAGACTACCTTCCGTAATGACTAGGCTACCATCCATTGGAGTAAGAAAGATATCGATAAAATACCATCTTCCATAATGAAAAAGATACAATCCATTGTAGTAACAAAAATATCGACAACAAAATAGCATCCATTGTAGTGACAAAAATCTCAACAGTAAACTACCTTCCATAATGACAAAGCTATCATCCATTGGAGTAACAAAAATATCGACAACAGACTACCTTCCATAATGACAAGGCTACCATCCATTGGAATAACAAAAATATCGACAACACACTAATTTCCATAATGACAAGGCTACCATCCCTGATAGTAACGAAAATCTGTACAACAGACTACCCTCCATAATGACAAGGCTACCATCCATTGGAGTAACAAAGATATCGACAATATACTACCTTCCATAATGACAAGGCTGCCATCCGTTGGAGTAACAAAAATCACGACAACACACTACCTTCCTTAATGACAAGGCTACCATCCATTGGAATAACAAAAATATCGAAAACAGACTACCTTCCATAATTACAAGGCTACAATCTATTATAGTAACAAAAATCTCGACAATAGACTACCTTTCATAATGACAAGGGTACCGTCCATTGGAATAACAAAAATATCGACAACAGAATACCTTCCATAATGACTAGGCTACCATCCATTTGAGTAAGTAAGATATCGATAACATACTACCTTCCATATTGAAAAGGATACAATCCATTGTAGTAACAAAAATCTCGACAACAGACTACCTTCCATAATGACAAGGCTACCATCCATTGTAGTAACAAAAATATCGACAATAAACTACCTACCATAATGACAAGGCTATCATCCATTGGTGTTACAAAAATCTCGATAACAGACTACCTTCCGTAATTACGAGGCTACCATCCATTAGAATAACAAAAATATCGACAACACACTAACTTCCATAATGACAAGGCTACCATCCCTAAGAGTAACGAAAATCTCAACAACAGACTACCCTCCATAATGACAAGACTACCATCCATTGGAGTAACAAAGATATCGACAACATACTACCTTCCATAATGACAAGGCTACCATCCATTGGAGTAAAAAAAATCACGACAACAGACTACCTCCCATAATGACAAGGCTACCATCCATTGGAATAACAAAAATCTCGACAACAGACTACATTCCATAATGACAAGGCTACCGTCCATTGGAGTAACAAAGATATCGAGAACATAATACCTTCCATAAAGACAAGGATACCATCCATTGGAATAACAAAAATCACGACAACAGACTACCTTCCAACACTACAAGGCTACCACCCATTGGAATAACAAAAATCTCGACAACAGACTACCTTCCATAATGACTAGGCTACCATCCATTGGAGTAAGAAAGATATTGATAACATACCACCTTCCATAATGAAAAGGATACAATCCATTGTAGTAACAAAAATCTCGACAACAGACTACCTTCCATAATGACAAGGCTACCATCCATTGTAGTAACAAAAATCTCGACAATAAACTACCTTCCATAATGACAAGGCTATCATCCGTTGGTGTGACAAAAATCTCGACAATAGACTACCTTCCATAATGACAAGGCTACTATCCATTGGAATAACAAAAATATTGACAACACACTAACTTCCATAATTACAAGGCTACCATCCCTGAATGTAACGAAAATCTCGACAACAGACTACCCTCCATAATGACAAGGCTACCATCCATTGGAGTAACTAAGATATCGACAACATACTACCTTCTATAATCGCAAGGCTACCATCCATTGGAGTAAAAAAAAATCACGACAACAGACTTCCTTCCATAATGACAAGGCTACCATCCATTGGAATAACAAAAATCTCGACAACAGACTACTTTCCATAATGACAAGGCTACCGTCCATTGGAGTAACAAAGATATCTAGAACATACTACCTTCCATAATGACAAGGATACCATCCATTGGAATAACAAAAATCAAGACAACAGACTACCTTCCATAACTACAAGGCTACCATCCATTGGAATAACAAAAATCTCGACAACAGACTACCTTCCATAATGACTAGGCTACCATCCATTGGAGTAAGAAAGATATCGATAACATACCACCTTCCATAATGAAAAGGATACAATCCATTGTAGTAAAAAAAATCTCGACAACAGACTACCATCCATTGTAGTGACAAAAATCTCAACAATAAACTACCTTCCATAATGACAAAGCTATCATCCATTAGAGTAACAAAAATCTCGACAACAGACTACCTTCCATAATGACAAGGCTACCATCCATTTGAATAACAAAGATATCGACAACACACTAATTTCCATAATGACAAGGCTACCATCCCTGATAGTAACGAAAATCTCTACAACAGACTACCCTCCATAATGACAAGGCTACCATCCATTGGAGTAACAAAGATATCGACAATATACTACCTTCCATAATGAAAAGGCTACCATCCATTGGAGTAATAAAAATCACGACAACAGACTACCTTCCATAATGACAAGGCTACCATCCATTGGAATAACAAAAATCTCGACAACAGACTACCTTCCGTAATGACTAGGCTACCATCCATTGGAGTAAGAAAGATATCGATAAAAGACCACCTTCCATAATGAAAAAGATACAATCCATTGTAGTAACAAAAATCTCGACAACAGACTACCATCCATTGTAGTGACAAAAATCTCAACAATAAACTACCTTCCATAATGACAAAGTTATCATCCATTGGAGTAACAAAAATCAAGACAACAGACTACCTTCCATAATGACAAGGCTACCATCCATTGGAATAACAAAAATATCGACAATACACTAATTTCCATAATGACAAGGTTACCATCCCTGATAGTATAGAAAATCTGTACAACAGACTACCCTCCATAATGACAAGGCTACCATCCATTGGAGTAACAAAGATATCGACAATAAACTAACTTCCATAATGACAATGCTGCCATCCATTGGAGTAACAAAAATCACGACAACACACTACCTTCCATAATGACAAGGCTACCATCCATTGGAATAACAAAAATATCGAAAACAGACTACCTTCCATAATTACAAGGCTACAATCTATTATAGTAACAAAAATCTCGACAATAGACTACCTTTCATAATGACAAGGGTACCGTCCATTGGAATAACAAAAATATCGACAACAAAATACCTTCCATAATGACTAGGCTACCATCCATTGGAATAGAAAAGATATCGATAACATACTACCTTCCATATTGAAAAGGATACAATCCATTGTAGTAACAAAAATCTCGACAACAGACTACCTTCCATAATGACAAGGGTACCATCCATTGTAGTAACAAAAATCTCGACAATAAACTACCTTCCATAATGACAAGGCTATCATCCATTGGTGTTATAAAAATCTCGACAACAGACTACCTTCCATAATGACAAGGCTACCATCCATTGGAATAACAAAATTATCGACAACACACTAACTTCCATAATGACAAGGCTACCATCCCTGAGAGTAACGAAAATATCGACAACAGACTACCCTCCATAATGACAAGGCTACCATCCATTGGAGTAATAAAGATATCGACAACATACTAACTTCCATAATGACAAGGCTACCATCCATTGGAGTAAAAAAAATCACGACAACAGACTACCTTCCATAATGAGAAGGCTACCATCCATTGGAATAACAAAAATATCAACAACGGACTACTTTCCATAATGACAAGGCTACCATCCATTGGAGTAACAAAGATATCGAGAACATACTACCTTCCATAATGACAAGGATACCATCCATTGGAATAACAAAAATCACGACAACAGATTACCTTCCAACACTACAAGGCTACCATCCATTGGAATAACAAAAATCTCGACAACAGACTACCTTCCATAATGACTAGGCTATCATCCATTGGAGTAAGAAAGATATCGATAACATACCACCTTCCATAATGAAAAGGATACAATCCATTGTAGTAACAAAATTCTCGACAACAGACTACCTTCCATAATGACAAGGCTACCATCCATTGTAGTAACAAAAATCTCGACAATAAACTACCTTCCATAATGACAAGGCTATCATCCGTTGGTGTAACAAAAATCTCGACAATAGACTACCTTCCATAATGACAAGACTACCATCCATTGCAATAACAAAAATATTGACAACACACTAACTTCCATAATGACAAGGCTACCATCCCTGAGAGTAACGAAAATCTTGACAACAGACTACCCTCCATAATGACAAGGCTACCATCCATTGGAGTAACTATGATATCAACAACATACTACCTTCTACAATGACAAGGCTACCATCCATTGGAGTAAAATAAATCACGACAACAGACTTCCTTCCATAATGACAAGGCTACCATCCATTGGAATAACAAAAATCTCGACAACACACTACTTTCCATAATGACAAGGCTAACGTCCATTGGAGTAACAAAGATATCTACAACATACTACCTTCCATAATGACAAGGATACCATCCATTGGAATAACAAAAATCACGACAACAGACTACCTTCCATAACTACAAGGCTACCATCCATTGGAATAACAAAAATATCGATAACAGACTACCTTCCATAATGACTAGGCTACCATCCATTGGAGTAAGAAAGATATCGATAACATACCACCTTCCATAATGAAAAGGATACAATCCATTGTAGTAACAAAAATCTCGACAACAGACTACCATCCATTGTAGTGACAAAAATCTCATCAATAAACTACCTTCCATAATGACAAAGCTATCATCCATTAGAGTAAGAAAAATCTCGACAACAGACTACATTCCATAATGACAAGGCTACCATCCATTGGAATAACAAAAATATTGACAACACACTAATTTCCATAATGACAAGGCTACCGTCCCTGATAGGAACGAAAATCTCTACAACAGACTACCCTCCATAATGACAAGGCTACCATCCATTGGAGTAACAAAGATATCGACAATATACTACCTTCCATAATGACAAGGCTACCATCCATTGGAGTAATAAAAATCACGACAATAGACTACCTTCCATAATGACAAGGCTACCATCCATTGGAATAACAAAAATCTCGACACCAGACTACCTTCCATAATGACAAGGCTACAATCTATTATAGTAACAAAATTCTCAACAATAGACTACCTTTCATAATGACAAGGGTACCGTCCATTAGAATAACAAAAATCTCGACAACAGAATACCTTCCATAATGACTAGGCTACCATCCATTGGAGTAAGAAAGATATCGATAACATACTACCTTCCATATTGAAAAGGATACAATCCATTGTAGTAACAAAAATCTCGACAACAGACTACCTTCCATAATGACAAGGCTACCATCCATTGTAGTAACAAAAATCTCGACAATAAACGACCTTCGATAATGACAAGGCTATCATCCATTGGTGTAACAAAAATCTCTACAACAGATTACCTTCCATAATGACAAGGCTACCATCCATTGGAATAAAAAAATATCTACAACACACTACCTTCCATAATGACAAGGCTACCATCCATTGGAGTAACAAAAATCACGATAACAGACTACCTTCCATAATGACAAGGCTACCATCCATTGGAATAACAAAAATCTCGACAATAGACTACCTTCCATAATTACTAGGCTACCATCCATTGGAGTAAGAAAGATATCGATAACATACCACCTTCCATAATGAAAAAGATACAATCCATTGTAGTAACAAAAATCTCGAAAACAGACTACCTTCCATAATGACAAGGCTACCATCCATTGTAGTAACAAAAATCACGAAAATAAACTACCTTCCATAATGACAAGGCTATCATCCATTGTAGTGACAAAAATCTCGACAACAGACTACCTAACATAATGACAAGGCTACCATCCATTGTTGTAACAAAAATCTAGACAACAGACTACCTTCCATAATGACAAGGCTACCATCCATTGGAGTAACAAAAATTTCGAAAATAGACTACCTTCCATAAAAAAGGATACCATCCATTGGAGTAAGAAAAATCTCGACAAAAGACTACCTTTCATAATGACAAGGCTACAATCTATTATAGTAACAAAAGTCTAGACAATAGACTACCTTTCATAATGACAAGTCTACCATCCATTGGAGTAACAAAAATTACGACAACAGACTACCTTCCATAATAACAAGGCTACCATCCATTGAAATAACAAAAATCTCGACAATAGACTACCTTCTAAAATGACAAGGCTACCATCCATTGGAGTAACAAAGATATCGAGAACATACTACCTTCCATAATGAAAAGGATACAATCCATTGTAGTAACAAAAATCTTGACAACAGACTACCTTCCATAAAGACAAGGCTACCATCCATTGTAGTAACAAAAATCTCAACAATAAACTACCTTCCATAATGACAAGGCTATCATCCATTGGTGTAACAAAAATCTCGACAACAGACTACCTTCCATAATGACAAGGATACCATCCATTGGAATAACAAAAATATCTACAACACACTAACTTCCATAATTACAAAGCTACCATCCCTGAGAGTAACGAAAATCTTGACAACAGACTACCCTCCATAATGACAAGGCTACCATCCATTGGAGTAACAAAGATATCGACAACATAATACCTTCCATAATGACAAGGCTACCATCCATTGGAGTCAAAAAAATCACGACAACAAACTACCTTCCATAATTACAAGGCTACCATCCATTGGAATAACAAAAATCTCGACAACGGACTACTTTCCATAATGACAAGGTTACCGTCTATGGGAGTAACAAAGATATCGAGAACATACTACCTTCCATAATGACAAGGATACCATCCATTGGAATAACAAAAATCACGACAACAGACTACCTTCCATAACTACAAGGCTACCATCCATTGGAATAACAAAAATCTCGACAATAGACTACCTTCCATAATGACTAGGCTACCATCCATTGGAGTAATAAAGATATCGATAACATACCACCTTCCATAATGAAAAGGATACAATCCATTGTAGTAACAAAAATCTCAAAAACAGACTACCTTCCATAATGACAAGGCTACCATCCATTGTAGTAACAAAAATCTCGACAATAAACTATCTTCCATAATGACAAGGCTATCATCCATTGGTGTAACAAAAATCTCGACAACAGACTACCTTCCATAATGACAAGGCTACCATCCATTGGAATAACAAAAATATCGACAACACACTAACTTCCATAATGACAAGGCTACCATCCCTTAGAGTAATGAAAATCTTGACAACATACTACCCTCCATAATGACAAGGCTACCATCCATTGGAGTAATAAAGATATCGACAACATACTTCCTTCCATAATGACAAGGATACCATCCATTGGAATAACAAAAATCACGACAACAGACTACCTTCCATAACTACAAGGCTACCATCCTCTGGAATAACAAAAATCTCGACAATAGATTACCTTCCATAATGACTAGGCTACCATCCATTGGATTAAGAAAGATATCGATAACATACCACCTTCCATAATGAAAAGGATACAATCCATTATAGTAAAAAAAATCTCAAAAACAGACTACCTTCCATAATGACAAGGCTACCATCCATTGTAGTAACAAAAATCTCGACAATAAACTACCTTCCATAATGACAAGGCTATCATCCATTGGTGTAACAAAAATATCGACAACATACTACCTTCCATACCGACAAGGCTACCATCCATTGGAATAACAAAAATATCGACAACACACTAACTTCCATAATGACAAGGCTACCATCCCTGAGAGTAACAAAAATCTTGACATCAGACTACCCTCCATAATGACAACGCTATCATCCATTGGAGTAACAAAGATATCAACAACATACTATCTTCCATAATATCAAGGCTACCATCCATTAGAGTTAAAAAAATCATGAAAACAGACTACCTACCATAATGACAAGGCTACCATCAATTGGAATAACAAAAATCTCGACAACAAACTACTTTCCATAATGACAAGGCTACCGTCTATTGGAGTAACAAATATATCGGGAACATACAACCTTCCATAATGACAAGGATACCATCCATTGGAATAACAAAAATCACGACAACAGACTACCATCCATAACTACAAGGCTATCATCCATTGGAATAACAAAAATCTCGATAACATACTACCTTCCATAATGACTAGGCTACCATCCATTGGAGTAAGACAGATATCGATAACATACCACCTTCCATAATGAAAAGGATACAATCCATTGTAGTAAAAAAAATCTCGAAAGCAGACTACCATCCATAATGACAAGGCTACCATCCATTGTAGTAAAAAAAATCACGACAATAAACTAACTTCCATAATGACAAGGCTATCATCCATTGGTGTAACAAAAATCTTGACAACAGACTACCCTCCTTAATGACAAGGCTACCATCCATTGGAATAACAAAAATATCGACAACACACTAACTTCCATAATGACAAGGCTACCATTCCTGAGAGTAACGAAAATCTTGACAACCGACTACCCTCCATAATGACAAGGCTACCATCCATTGGAGTAACAAAGATATCGACAACAGACTACCTTCCATAATGACAAGGCTACCATCCATTGGAGTAAGAAAAATCACGACAACACACTACCTTCCATAATCACAAGGCTACCATCCATTGGAATAACAAAAATATCGACAACATACTACATTCCATAATGACAAGGTTACCATCCATTGCGGTAACAAAAATCTCGACAACAGACTACCTAACATAATGACAAGGCTACCATCCATTGTTGTAACAAAAATCTAGACAACAGACTACCTTCCATAATGACAAGGCTACCATCCATTGGAGTAACAAAAATTTCGAAAATAGACTACCTTCCATAATAAGGGATACCATCCATTGGAGTAAGAAAAATATCGACAAAAGACAACCTTTCATAATGACAAGGCTACAATCTATTATAGTAACAAAATCTCGACAATAGACTACCTTTCATAATGACAAGTCTACCATCCATTGAAGTAACAAAAATTACGACAACAGACTACCTTCCATAATAACAAGGCTACCATCCATTGAAATAACAAAAATCTTGACAACAGACTACCTTCCAAAATGACAAGGCTACCATCCATTGGAGTAACAAAGATATCGAGAACATACTACCTTCCATAATGAAAAGGATACAATCCATTGTAGTAACAAAAATCTCGACAACAGACAACCTTTCATAATGACAAGGCTACCATCCATTGTAGTAACAAAAATCTCAACAATAAACTACCTTCCATAATGACAAGGCTATCATCCATTGGTGTAAAAAAAATCTCGACAACAGACTACCTTCCATAATGACAAGGCTACCATCCATTGGAATAACAAAAATATCGACAACACACTAACTTCCATAATGACAAGGCTACCATCCCTAAGAGTAACGAAAATCTTGACAACAAACTACCCTCCATAATGACAAGGCTACCAACCATTGGAGTAACAAAAATTTCGAAAATAGACTACCTTCCATAATAAAGGATACCATCCATTGGAGTAAGAAAAATATCGACAAAAGACAACCTTTCATAATGACAAGGCTACAATCTATTATAGTAACAAAAATCTCGACAATAGACTACCTTTCATAATGACAAGTCTACCATCCATTGAAGTAACAAAAATTACGACAACAGACTACCTTCCATAATAACAAGGCTACCATCCATTGAAATAACAAAAATCTTGACAACAGACTACCTTCCAAAATGACAAGGCTACCATCCATTGGAGTAACAAAGATATCGAGAACATACTACCTTCCATAATGAAAAGGATACAATCCATTGTAGTAACAAAAATCTCGACAACAGACTACCTTTCATAATGACAAGGCTACCATCCATTGTAGTAACAAAAATCTCAACAATAAACTACCTTCCATAATGACAAGGCTATCATCCATTGGTGTAACAAAAATCTCGACAACAGACTACCTTCCATAATGACAAGGCTACCATCCATTGGAATAACAAAAATATCGACAACACACTAACTTCCATAATGACAAGGCTACCATCCCTGAGAGTAACGAAAATCTTGACAACAGACTACCCTCCATAATGACAAGGCTACCATCCATTGGAGTAACAAAGATATCAACAACATACTACCTTCCATAATGACAAGGCTACCATCCATTGGAGTAAAATAAATCACGACAACAAACTACCTTCCATAATGACAAGGCTACCATCCATTGGAATAACAAAAATCTCGACAACGGACTACTTTCCATAATGACAAGGTTACCGTCTATTGGAGTAACAAAGATATCGAGAACATACTACCTTCCATAATGACAAGGATACCATGCATTGGAATAACAAAAATCACGACAACAGACTACCTTCCATAACTACAAGGCTACCATCCATTAGAATAACAAAAATCTCGACAACAGACTACCTTCCATAATGACTAGGCTACCATCCATTGGAGTAAGAAAGATATCGGTAACATACCACCTTCCATAATGAAAAGGATACAATCCATTGTAGTAACAAAAATCTCAAAAACAGACTACCTTCCATAATGACAAGGCTACCATCCATTGTAGTAACAAAAATTTCGACAATAAACTACCTTCCATAATGACAAGGCTATCATCCATTGGTATAACAAATATCTCAACAACAGACTACCTTCCATAATGACAAGGCTACCATCCATTGGAATAACCAAAATATCGACAACACACTAACTTCCATAATGACAAGGCTACCATCCCTGAGAGTAATGAAAATCTTGACAACAGACTACCCTCCATAATGACAAGACTACCATCCATTGGAGTAATAAAGATATCGACAACATACTTCCTTCCATAATGACAAGGATACCATCCATTAGAATAACAAAAATCACGACAACAGACTACCTTCCATAACTACAAGGCTACCATCCATTGGAATAACAAAAATCTTGACAACAGACTACCTTCCAAAATGACAAGGCTACCATCCATTGGAGTAACAAAGATATCGAGAACATACTACCTTCCATAATGAAAAGGATACAATCCATTGTAGTAACAAAAATCTCGACAACAGACTACCTTTCATAATGACAAGGCTACCATCCATTGTAGTAACAAAAATCTCAACAATAAACTACCTTCCATAATGACAAGGCTATCATCCATTGGTGTAACAAAAATCTCGACAACAGACTACCTTCCATAATGACAAGGCTACCATCCATTGGAATAACAAAAATATCGACAACACACTAACTTCCATAATGACAAGGCTACCATCCCTGAGAGTAACGAAAATCTTGACAACAGACTACCCTCCATAATGACAAGGCTACCATCCATTGGAGTAACAAAGATATCAACAACATACTACCTTCCATAATGACAAGGCTACCATCCATTGGAGTAAAATAAATCACGACAACAAACTACCTTCCATAATGACAAGGCTACCATCCATTGGAATAACAAAAATCTCGACAACGGACTACTTTCCATAATGACAAGGTTACCGTCTATTGGAGTAACAAAGATATCGAGAACATACTACCTTCCATAATGACAAGGATACCATGCATTGGAATAACAAAAATCACGACAACAGACTACCTTCCATAACTACAAGGCTACCATCCATTAGAATAACAAAAATCTCGACAACAGACTACCTTCCATAATGACTAGGCTACCATCCATTGGAGTAAGAAAGATATCGGTAACATACCACCTTCCATAATGAAAAGGATACAATCCATTGTAGTAACAAAAATCTCAAAAACAGACTACCTTCCATAATGACAAGGCTACCATCCATTGTAGTAACAAAAATTTCGACAATAAACTACCTTCCATAATGACAAGGCTATCATCCATTGGTATAACAAATATCTCGACAACAGACTACCTTCCATAATGACAAGGCTACTATCCATTGGAATAACCAAAATATCGACAACACACTAACTTCCATAATGACAAGGCTACCATCCCTGAGAGTAATGAAAATCTTGACAACAGACTACCCTCCATAATGACAAGACTACCATCCATTGGAGTAATAAAGATATCGACAACATACTTCCTTCCATAATGACAAGGATACCATCCATTAGAATAACAAAAATCACGACAACAGACTACCTTCCATAACTACAAGGCTACCATCCATTGGAATAACAAAAATCTCGACAACAGATTACCTTCCATAATGACTAGGCTACCATCCATTGGAGTAAGAAAGATATCGATAACATACCACCTTCCATAATGAAAAGGATACATTCCATTATAGTAACAAAAATCTCAAAAATAGACTACCTTCCATAATCACAAGGCTACCATCCATTGTAGTAACAAAAATCATGAAAATAAACTACCTTCCATAATGACAAGGCTATCATCCATTAGTGTAACAAAAGTCTCGACAACAGACTACCTTCCATAATGACAAGGCTACCATCCATTGGAATAAAAAAAATATCGACAACACACTACCTTCCATAATGACAAGGCTACCATCCTTGAGAGTAACGAAAATCTTGACAACAGACTACCCTCTATAATGACAAGGCTACCATCCATTGGAGTAACAAAGATATCGACAACATAATACCTTCCATAATGACAAGGCTACCATCCATTGGAGTAAAAAAATCACGACAACAGACTACCTTCCATAATGACAAGGCTACCATCCATTGGAGTAAGAAAAATCACGACAACACACTACCTTCCATAATAACAAGGCTACCATCCATTGGAATAACAAAAATCTCGACAACGGACTACTTTCCATAATGACAAGGCTACCGTCCATTGGAGTAACAAAGATATCGAGAACATACTACCTTCCATAATGAAAAGGATACCATCCATTGGAATAACAAAAATCACGACATCAAACTACCTTCCATAACTTCAAGGCTACCATCCATTGGAATAACAAAAATCTCGACAACAGACTACCTTCCGTAATGACTAGGCTACCATCCATTGGAGTAAGAAAGATATCGATAAAATACCATCTTCCATAATGAAAAAGATACAATCCATTGTAGTAACAAAAATATCGACAACAGAATAGCATCCATTGTAGTAACAAAAATATCGACAATAAACTACCTACCATAATGACAAGGCTATCATCCATTGGTGTTACAAAAATCTCGATAACAGACTACCTTCCGTAATTACGAGGCTACCATCCATTAGAATAACAAAAATATCGACAACACACTAGCTTCCATAATGACAAGGCTACCATCCCTAAGAGTAACGAAAATCTCAACAACAGACTACCCTCCATAATGACAAGACTACCATCCATTGGAGTAACAAAGATATCGACAACATACTACCTTCCATAATGACAAGGCTACCATCCATTGGAGTAAAATAAATCACGACAACAGACTACCTCCCATAATGACAAGGCTACCATCCATTGGAATAACAAAAATCTCGACAACGGACTACATTCCATAATGACAAGGCTACCGTCCATTGGAGTAACAAAGATATCGAGAACATAATACCTTCCATAAAGACAAGGATACCATCCATTGGAATAACAAAAATCACGACAACAGACTACCTTCCAACACTACAAGGCTACCATCCATTGGAATAACAAAAATCTCGACAACAGACTACCTTCCATAATGACTAGGCTACCATCCATTGGAGTAAGAAAGATATTTATAACATACCACCTTCCATAATGAAAAGGATACAATCCATTGTAGTAACAAAAATCTCGACAACAGACTACCTTCCATAATGACAAGGCTACCATCCATTGTAGTAACAAAAATCTCGACAATAAACTACCTTCCATAATGACAAGGCTATCATCCGTTGGTGTGACAAAAATCTCGACAATAAACTACCTTCCATAATGACAAGGCTACTATCCATTGGAATAACAAAAATATTGACAACACACTAACTTCCATAATTACAAGGCTACCATAATGAAAAGGATACAATCCATTGTAGTAAAAAAAATCTCGACAACAGACTACCATCCATTGTAGTGACAAAAATCTCAACAATAAACTACCTTCCATAATGACAAAGCTATCATCCATTAGAGTAACAAAAATCTCGACAACAGACTACCTTCCATAATGACAAGGCTACCATCCATTTGAATAACAAAGATATCGACAACACACTAATTTCCATAATGACAAGGCTACCATCCCTGATAGTAACGAAAATCTCTACAACAGACTACCCTCCATAATGACAAGGCTACCATCCATTGGAGTAACAAAGATATCGACAATATACTACCTTCCATAATGAAAAGGCTACCATCCATTGGAGTAATAAAAATCACGACAACAGACTACCTTCCATAATGACAAGGCTACCATCCATTGGAATAACAAAAATCTCGACAACATACTACCTTCCGTAATGACTAGGCTACCATCCATTGGAGTAAGAAAGATATCGATAAAAGACCACCTTCCATAATGAAAAAGATACAATCCATTGTAGTAACAAAAATCTCGACAACAGACTACCATCCATTGTAGTGACAAAAATCTCAACAATAAACTACCTTCCATAATGACAAAGTTATCATCCATTGGAGTAACAAAAATCAAGACAACAGACTACCTTCCATAATGACAAGGCTACCATCCATTGGAATAACAAAAATATCGACAATACACTAATTTCCATAATGACAAGGTTACCATCCCTGATAGTATAGAAAATCTATACAACAGACTACCCTCCATAATGACAAGGCTACCATCCATTGGAGTAACAAAGATATCGACAATACACTAACTTCCATAATGACAATGCTGCCATCCATTGGAGTAACAAAAATCACGACAACACACTACCTTCCATAATGACAAGGCTACCATCCATTGGAATAACAAAAATATCGAAAACAGACTACCTTCCATAATTACAAGGCTACAATCTATTATAGTAACAAAAATCTCGACAATAGACTACCTTTCATAATGACAAGGGTATCGTCCATTGGAATAACAAAAATATCGACAACAGAATACCTTCCATAATGACTAGGCTACCATCCATTGGAATAAGAAAGATATCGATAACATACTACCTTCCATATTGAAAAGGATACAATCCATTGTAGTATCAAAAATCTCGACAACAGACTACCTTCCATAATGACAAGGGTACCATCCATTGTAGTAACAAAAATCTCGACAATAAACTACCTTCCATAATGACAAGGCTATCATCCATTGGTGTTATAAAAATCTCGACAACAGACTACCTTCCATAATGACAAGGCTACCATCCATTGGAATAACAAAATTATCGACAACACACTAACTTCCATAATGACAAGGCTACCATCCCTGAGAGTAACGAAAATATCGACAACAGACTACCCTCCATAATGACAAGGCTACCATCCATTGGAGTAATAAAGATATCGACAACATACTAACTTCCATAATGACAAGGCTACCATCCATTGGAGTAAAAAAAATCACGACAACAGACTACCTTCCATAATGAGAAGGCTACCATCCATTGGAATAACAAAAATATCAACAACGGACTACTTTCCATAATGACAAGGCTACCATCCATTGGAGTAACAAAGATATCGAGAACATACTACCTTCCATAATGACAAGGATACCATCCATTGGAATAACAAAAATCACGACAACAGATTACCTTCCAACACTACAAGGCTACCATCCATTGGAATAACAAAAATCTCGACAACAGACTACCTTCCATAATGACTAGGCTATCATCCATTGGAGTAAGAAAGATATCGATAACATACCACCTTCCATAATGAAAAGGATACAATCCATTGTAGTAACAAAATTCTCGAAAACAGACTACCTTCCATAATGACAAGGCTACCATCCATTGTAGTAACAAAAATCTCGACAATAAACTACCTTCCATAATGACAAGGCTATCATCCGTTGGTGTAACAAAAATCTCGACAATAGACTACCTTCCATAATGACAAGGCTACCATCCATTGCAATAACAAAAATATTGACAACACACTAACTTCCATAATGACAAGGCTACCATCCCTGAGAGTAACGAAAATCTTGACAACAGACTACCCTCCATAATGACAAGGCTACCATCCATTGGAGTAACTATGATATCAACAACATACTACCTTCTACAATGACAAGGCTACCATCCATTGGAGTAAAATAAATCAAGACAACAGACTTCCTTCCATAATGACAAGGCTACCATCCATTGGAATAACAAAAATCTCGACAACACACTACTTTCCATAATGACAAGGCTACCGTCCATTGGAGTAACAAAGATATCTACAACATACTACCTTCCATAATGACAAGGATACCATCCATTGGAATAACAAAAATCACGACAACAGACTACCTTCCATAACTACAAGGCTACCATCCATTGGAATAACAAAAATATCGATAACAGACTACCTTCCATAATGACTAGGCTACCATCCATTGGAGTAAGAAAGATATCGATAACATACCACCTTCCATAATGAAAAGGATACAATCCATTGTAGTAACAAAAATCTTGACAACAGACTACCATCCATTGTAGTGACAAAAATCTCATCAATAAACTACCTTCCATAATGACAAAGCTATCATCCATTAGAGTAACAAAAATATCGACAACAGACTACTTTCCATAATGACAAGGCTACCATCCATTGGAATAAAAAAAATATTGACAACACACTAATTTCCATAATGACAAGGCTACCATCCCTGATAGGAACGAAAATCTCTACAACAGACTACCCTCCATAATGACAAGGCTACCATCCATTGGAGTTACAAAGATATCGACAATATACTACCTTCCATAATGACAAGGCTACCATCCATTGGAGTAATAAAAATCACGACAATAGACTACCTTCCACAATGACAAGGCTACCATCCATTGGAATAACAAAAATCTCGACACCAGACTACCTTCCATAATGACAAGGCTACAATCTATTATAGTAACAAAATTCTCAACAATAGACTACCTTTCATAATGACAAGGGTACCGTCCATTAGAATAACAAAAATCTCGACAACAGAATACCTTCCATAATGACTAGGCTACCATCCATTGGAGTAAGAAAGATATCGATAACATACTACCTTCCATATTGAAAAGGATACAATCCAATATAGTAACAAAAATCTCGACAACAGACTACCTTCCATAATGACAAGGCTACCATCCCTGAGAGTAACGAAAATATCGACAACAGACTACCCTCCATAATGACAAGGCTACCATCCATTGGAGTAACAAAAATCTCTACAACAGACTACCTTCCATAATGACAAGGCTACCATCCATTGGAATAAAAAAATATCTACAACACACTAACTTCTATAATGACAAGGCTACCATCCCTGAGAGTAACGAAAATCTCGACAACAAACTACCCTCAATAATGACAAGGCTACCATCCATTGGAGTAACAAAGATATCGACAACATACTACCTTCCATAATAACAAGGCTACCATCCATTGGAGTAACAAAAATCACGACAACAGACTACCTTCCATAATGACAAGGCTACCATCCATTGGAATAACAAAAATCTCGACAATAGACTACCTTCCATAATGACTAGGCTACCATCCATTGGAGTAAGAAAGATATCGATAACATACCACCTTCCATAATGAAAAGGATACAATCCATTGTAGTAACAAAAATCTCGAAAACAGACTACCTTCCATAATGACAAGGCTACCATCCATTGTAGTAACAAAAATCACGAAAATAAACTACCTTCCATAATGACAAGGCTATCATCCATTGTAGTGACAAAAATCTCGACAATAAACTACCTTCCGTAATGACAAAGATATAATCCATTGGAGTAACAAAAATCTCGAAAACAGACTACCTTCCATAATGACAGGGCTACCATCCATTGGAATAACAAAAATATCGACAACACACTAAATTCCATAATGACAAGGCTACCATCCCTGATAGTAACGAAAATATCTACAACAGACTACCCTCCATAATGACAAGGCTACCATCCATGGGAGTAACAAAGATATCTACAATATACTACATTCCATAATGACAAGGCTACCATCCATTAGAATAAAAAAAATCTCGACACCAGACTACCTTCCATAATGACAAGGCTACAATCTATTATAGTAACAAAAATCTCGACAATAGACTACCTTTCATAATGACAAGGATACTGTCCATTGGAATAACAAAAATCTCGACAACAGAATACCTTCCATAATGACTAGGCTACCATTCGTTGGAGTAAGAAAGATATCGATAACATAATACCTTCCATATTGAAAAGGATACAATCCATTGTAGTAACAAAAATCTCGACAACAGACTACCTTCCATAATTACAAGGCTACCATCCATTGTAGTAACAAAAATCTCGACAATAAACTACCTTCCATAATGACAAGGCTATCATCCATTGGTGTTACAAAAATCTCGACAACAGAATACCTTCCATAATGACAAGGCTACCATCCATTGGAATAACAAAATTATCGATAACACACTAACTTCCATAATGACAAGGCTACCATCCTTGAGAGTAACGAAAATATCGACAACAGACTACCCTCCATAATGAAAAGGCTACCATCCATTGGAGTAATAAAGATATCGACAACATACTACCTTCCATAATGACAAGGCTACCATCCATTGGAGTAATAAAATTCACGACAACAGACTACCTTCCATAATGACAAGGCTACCATCCATTGGAATAACAAAAATCTCGACAACGGACTACTTTCCATAATGACAAGGCTACCATCCATTGGAGTAAGAAAGATATCGAGAACATACTACCTTCCATAATGACAAGGATACCATCCATTGGAATAACAAAAATCACAACAACAGACTACCTTCCAACACTACAAGGCTACCATCCATTGGAATAACAAAAATCTCGACAACAGACTACCTTCCATAATGACTAGGCTACCATCCATTGGAGTAAGAAAGATATCGATAACATACCACCTTCCATAATGAAAAGGATACAATCCATTGTAGTAACAAAAATCTCGACAACAGACTACCTTCCATAATGACAAGGCTACCATCCATTGTAGTAACAAAAATCTCAACAATAAACTACCTTCCATAATGACAAGGCTATCATCCGTTGGTGTAACAAAAATCTCGACAATAGACTACCTTCCATAATGACAAGGCTACCATCCATTGCAATAACAAAAATATTGACAACACACTAACTTCCATAATGACAAGGCTATCATCCCTGAGAGTAACGAAAATCTCGACAACAGACTACCCTCCATAATTACAAGGCTACCATCCATTGGAGTAACTAAGATATCGACAACATACTACATTTTATAATGACAAGGCTACCATCCATAGGAGTAAAAAAAATCACGACAACAGACTTCCTTCCATAATGACAAGGCTACCATCCATTGGAATAACAAAAATCTCGACAACAGACTACTTTCCATAATGACAAGGCTACCGTCCATTGGAGTAACAAAGATATCTGGAACATACTACCTTCCATAATGACAAGGATACCATCCATTGGAATAACAAAAATCACGACAACAGACTACCTTCCATAACTACAAGGCTACCATCCATTAGAGTAACAAAAATCTCGACAACAGACTACATTCCATAATGACAAGGCTACCATCCATTGGAATAACAAAAATATCGACAACACACTAATTTCCATAATGACAAGGCTACCATCCCTGATAGGAATGAAAATCTCTACAACAGACTACCCTCCATAATGACAAGGCTACCATCCATTGGAGTAACAAAGATATCGATAATACACTACCTTCCATAATGACAAGGCTACCATCCATTGGAGTAATAAAAATCACGACAATAGACTACCTTCCACAATGACAAGGCTACCATCCATTGGAATAACAAAAATCTCGACACCAGACTACCTTCCATAATGACAAGGCTACAATCTATTATAGTAACAAAATTCTCAACAATAGGCTACCTTTCATAATGACAAGGGTACCGTCCATTAGAATAACAAAAATCTCGACAACATAATACCTTCCATAATGACTAGGCTACCATCCATTGGAGTAAGAAAGATATCGATAACATACTACCTTCCATATTGAAAAGGATACAATCCATTGGAGTAACAAAAATCTCGACAACTGACTACCTTCCATAATGAAAAGGCTACCATCCATTGGAATAACAAAAATATCGACAACACACTAACTTCCATAATGATAAGGCTACCATCCCTGAGAGTAACGAAAATCTCGATAACAGACTACCCTCCATATTGACAAGGCTACCATCCATTGGAGTAACAAAGATATCGACAGCATACTACCTTCCATAATGACAAGGCTACCATCCATTGGAGTAACAAAAATCACGACAACAGACTACCTTCCATAATGACAAGGCTACCATCCATTGGAATAACAAAAATCTCGACAACAGACTACCTTCCATAATGGCAAGGCTACCATCCATTGGAGTAAAAAAGATATCGACAACATACTACCTTCCATAATGACAAGGCTACCATTCATTGGAGAAACAATAATCTCGACAATAGACTACCTTCCATAATGAATAGGCTACCATCCTTTGGAGTAACGAAGATATCGATAACAGACTACCTTCCATAACGACAAGGCTACAATCCATTGTAGTAATAAAAATTTCGACAACAGACTACCTTCCATAATGACAAGGCTACCATCCATTGTAGTGACAAAAATCTCGACAACAAACTACCATCCATAATGACAAGGCTACCATAAATTGGAATAACAAAAATATCGACAACACACTAACTTCCATAATGACAAGGCTACCATCCTTGAGAGTAACGAAAATCTCGACAACAGACTACCCTGCATAATGACAAGGCTACCATCCATTGGAGTGACAAAGATATCGACAGCATACTACCTCCCATAATGACAAGGCTACCATCCATTGGAGTAACAAAAATCACGACAACAGACTACCTTCCATAATGACAAGGCTACCATCCATTGGAATAACAAAAATCTCGACAACAGACTACCTTCCATAATGGCAAGGCTACCATCCATTGGAGTGAAAAAGATATCGACAACATACTACCTTCATTAATGACAGGGCTACCATCCATTGGAGTAACAATAATCTCGACAATAGACTACCTTCCATAATGGCTAGGCTACCATCCTTTGGAGTAACAAAGATATCGATAACAGACTACCTTCCATAACGATAAGGCTACAATCCATTATAGTAACAAAAATTTCGACAACAGACTACCTTCCATAATGACAAGGCTACCATCCATTATAGTGACAAAAATCTCGACAATAAACTACCTTCCATAATGAAAAGGCTACAACCCATTGGAAAAACAAAAATATCGACAACACACTACCTTCCATAATGACAAGGCTACCATCCCTGAGATTAACGAAAATCTCGACAACAGACTACCCTCCATAATTACAAGGTTGCCATCCATTGGAGTAACAAAGATATCGACAACATACTACCTTCCATAATGACAAGGCTACCATCCATTGGAGTACCAAAAATCACGACAACAGACTACCTTCCATAATGATAAGGCTACCATCCATTGGAATAACAAAAATCTCGACAACAGACTACCTTCCATAATTGCAAGGCTACCATCCATTGGAGTAAAAAAGATATCGACAACATACTACCTTCCGTAATGACAAGGCTACCATCCATTGGAGTAACAATAATCTCGACAACAGACTACCTTCCATAATGTCTAGGCTACCATCCTTTGGAGTAACAAAGATATCGATAACAGACTACCTTCCATAACGACAAGGCTACAATCCATTGTAGTAACAAAAATTTCGACAACAGACTACCTTCCATAATCACAAGGCTACCATCCATTATAGTGACAAATATCTCGAAAATAAACTACCTTCCATAATGACAAGGTTACCATCCATTGGAAAAACAAAAATATCGACAACACACTACCTTCCATAATGACAAGGCTACCGTCCAATGGAGTAACAAAAATATCGACAACAGACTACCTTCCATAATGACAATGCTACCATCCATTGTAGTAACAAATATATCGACAATAGACTACCTTCCATAATGACAAGGCTACCATCCATTGGAGTAACAAAAATCTCGACAATAGACTACCTTCCATAATGACAAGGCTACCATCCCTGAGAGTAACGAAAATCTCGACAACAGACTACCCTCCATAATGACAAGGCTACCATCCATTGGAGTAACAAAGATATCGACAACATACTACCTTCCATAATGACAAGGCTACCATCCATTGGAAGACCAAAAATCACGACAACAGACTACCTTCCATAATGACAACGCTACCATCCATTGGAATAACAAAAATCTCGATAACAGATTACCTTTCATAATGACAAGGCTACCATCCAGTGGAGTAAAAAAGATATCGACAACATACTACCTTCCATAATGACAAGGCTACCATCCATTGGAGTAACAAAAATCTCGACAACAAACTACTTTCCATAATGACTAGGCTACCATCCTTTGGAGTAACAAAGATATCGATATCAAACTACCTTCCATAACGACAAGGCTACAATCCATTGTAATAACAAAAATCTCGACAACAGACTACCTTCCATAATGACAAGGCTACCATCCATTGGAATAAAAAATATGGACAACACACTAACTTCCATAATGACAAGGCTACCATCCCTGAGAGTAACGAAAATCACGACAACAGACTACCTTCCAGAATGGCAAGGCTACCATCCATTGGAGTAAAAAAGATATCGACAACATACTACCTTCCATAATGACAAGGCTACCATCCATTGGAGTAACAATAATCTCGACAATAGACTACCTTCCATAATGACTAGGCTACCATCCTTTGGAGTAACAAAGATATAGATAACAGACTACCTTCCATAACGACAAGGCTACAATCCATTGTAGTAATAAAAATTTCGACAACAGGCTACCTTCCATAATGACAAGGCTACCATCCATTGTAGTGACAAAAATCTCGACAACAGACTACCATCCATAATGACAAGGCTACCATCCATTGGAATAACAAAAATATCGACAACACACTAACTTCCATAATGACAAGGCTACCATCCCTGAGAGTAATGAAAATCTCGACAAAAGACTACCCTCTGTAATGACAAGGCTAACATCCATTGGAGTAACAAAGATATCAATAGCATACTACGTTCCATAATGACAAGGCTACCATCCATTGGAGTAACAAAAATCACGACAACAGACTACCTTCCATAATGACAAGGCTACCATCCATTGGAATAACAAAAATCTCAACAACAGACTACCTTCCATAATTGCAAGGCTACCATCCATTGGAGTAAAAAAGATATCGACAACATACTACCTTCCATAATGACAAGGCTACCATCCATTAGAGTAACAATAATCTCGACAATAGACTACCTTCCATAATGACTAGGCTACCATCCTTTGGAGTAACAAAGATATCGATAACAGACTACCTTCCATAACGACAAGGCTACAATCCATTGTAGTTATAAAAATTTCGACAATAGACTACCTTCCATAATGACAAGGCTACCATCCATTGTAGTGACAAAAATGTCGACAACAGACTACCTTCCATAATGACAAGGCTACCATCCATTGGAATAACAAAAATATCGACAACACACTAACTTCCATAATGACAAGGCTACCATCCCTGAGAGTAATGAAAATCTCGACAACAGACTACCCTCCATAATGACAAGGCTACCATCCATTGGAGTAACAAAGATCTCGATAGCATACTACCTTCCATAATGACTAGGCTACCATACTTTGGAGTAACAAAGATATCGATAACAAACTACCTTCCATAACGACAAGGCTACAATCCATTGTATTAACAAAAATCTCGACAACAGACTACCTTCCATAATGACAAGGCTACCATCCATTGTAATAAAAAAATATGGACAACACACTAACTTCCATAATGATAAGGCTACGATCCCTGAGAGTAACCAAAATCTCGACAACAGACTACCCTCCATAATGACAAGGCAACCATCCATTGGAGTAACAAAGATATCGACAACATAATACCTTCCATAATGACAAGGCTACCATCCATTGGAGTAATAAGAATCTCGACGACAGAATACCTTCCATAATGACAAGGCTACCATCCATTGGAATAACAAAAATCTCGACAACAGACTATCTTCCATAATGACTAGGCTACCCTCCATTGGAGTAAGAAAGATATCGATAACATACCACCTTCCATAATGAAAAGGATACAATCCATTGTAGTAACAAAACTCTCGACAACAGACTACCATCCATAATGACAAGGCTACCATCCATTGTATTGACAAAAATTTCGACAACAGACTACCTTCCATAATGAAAAGGCTACCATCCAATGGAATAACAAAAATATCGACAACACACTAACTTCCATAATGACAAAGCTATCATCCATTGGAATAACAAAAATATCGACAACACACTAATTTCCATAATGACAAGGCTACCATCCCTGATAATAACGAAAATCTCTACAATAGACTACCCTCTATAATGACAAGGCAACCATCCATTGGAATAACAAAGATATCGACAATATACTACCTTCCATAATGACAAGGCTACAATCCATTGGAGCAACAAAAATCACGACAACAAACTACCTTCCATAATGACAAGGCTACCATCCATTGGAATAACAAAAATCTCGACAATAGACTACCTTCCATAATGACAAGGCTACAATCTATTATAGTAACAAAAATCTCAACAATAGACTACCTTTCATAAAGACAAGGGTATCGTCCCTTGGAATAACGAAAATCTCAACAACAAACTACCTTCCATAATGACTAGGCTACTATCCATTGGAGTAAGAAAGATATCGACAACATACTACCTTCCATAATGACAAGGCTACCATCCATTGGAGTACAAAAAATCACGACAACGGACTACCTTTCATAATGACAAGGCTACCATCCATTGGAATAACAAAAATCACGACAACAGACTACCTTCCATAATGACAAGGCTACCATCCATTGGAATAACAAAAATCTCGATAACAGATTACCTTTCATAATGACAAGGCTACCATCCAGTGGAGTAAAAAAGATATCGACAACATACTACCTTCCATAATGACAAAGCTACCATCCATTGGAGTAACAAAAATCTCGACAACAAACTACCTTCCATAATGACTAGGCTACCATCCTTTGGAGTAACAAAGATATTGATAACAAACTACCTTCCATAACGACAAGGCTACAATCCATTGTAGTAACACAAATCTCGACAACAGACTACCTTCCATAATGACAAGGCTACCATCCATTGGAATAAAAAAATATGGACAACACACTAACTTCCATAATGACAAGGCTACCATCCCTGAGAGTAACGAAAATCTCGACAACAGACTACCCTCCATAATGACAAGGCTACCATCCATTGGAGTAACAAAGATATCGACAACATAATACCTTCCATAATGACAAGGCTACCATCCATTGGAGTAATAAAAATCACGACAACAGACTACCTTCCATAATGAGAAGGCTACCATCCATTGGAATAACAAAAATCACGACAACAGACTACCTTCCATAATGACAAGGCTACCATCCATTGGAATAACAAAAATCTCGACAACAGACTTCCTTCCATAATGACTAGGCTACCCTCCATTGGAGTAAGAAAGATATCGATAACATACCACCTTCCATAATGAAAAGGATACAATCCATTGTAGTAACAAAACTCTCGACAACAGACTACCTTCCATAATGACAAGGCTACCATCCATTGGAATAACAAAAATATCGACAACACACTAACTTCCATAATGACAAGGCTATCATCCATTAGAATTACAAAAATATCGACAACACACTAATTTCCATAATGACAAGGCTACCATCCTTGTCAATAACGAAAATCTCTACAATAGACTACCCTCTATAATGACAAGGCAACCATCCATTGGAATAACAAAGATATCGACAATATACTACCTTCCATAATGACAAGGCTACCATCCATTGGAGCAATAAAAATCACGACAACAAACTACCTTCCATAATGACAAGGCTACCATCCATTGGAATAACAAAAATCTCGACAACAGACTACCTTCCATAATGACAAGGCTACAATCTATTATAGTAACAAAAATCTCGACAATAGACTACCTTTCATAAAGACAAGGGTATCGTCCCTTGGAATAACGAAAATCTCGACAACAGACTACCTTCCATAATGACTAGGCTACTATCCATTGGAGTAAGAAAGATATCGACAACATACTACGTTCCATAATGACAAGGCTACCATCCATTGGAGTACAAAAAATCACGACAACGGACTACCTTCCATAATGACAAGGCTACCATCCATTGGAGTAACAAAAATCACGACAACAGACTACCTTCCATAATCACAAGGCTACCATCCATTGGAATAACAAAAATCTCAACAACAGACTACCTTCCAGAATGGCAAGGCTACCATCCATTGGAGTAAAAAAGATATCGACAACATACTACCTTCCATAATGACAAGGCTACCATCCATTGGAGTAACAATAATCTCGACAATAGACTACCTTCCATAATGACTAGGCTACCATCCTTTGGAGTAACAAAGATATAGATAACAGACTACCTTCCATAACGACAAGGCTACAATCCATTGTAGTAATAAAAATTTCGACAACAGGCTACCTTCCATAATGACAAGGCTACCATCCATTGTAGTGACAAAAATCTCGACAACAGACTACCTTCCATAATGACAAGGCTACCATCCATTGGAATAACAAAAATATCGACAACACACTAACTTCCATAATGACAAGGCTACCATCCCTGAGAGTAATGAAAATCTCGACAACAGACTACCCTCCATAATGACAAGGCTACCATCCATTGGAGTAACAAAGATATCGATAGCATACTACCTTCCATAATGACAAGGCTACCATCCATTGGAATAACAAAAATCTCAACAACAGACTACCTTCCATAATTGCAAGGCTACCATCCATTGGAGTAAAAAAGATATCGACAACATACTACCTTCCATAATGACAAGGCTACCATCCATTAGAGTAACAATAATCTCGACAATAGACTACCTTCCATAATGACTAGGCTACCATCCTTTGGAGTAACAAAGATATCGATAACAGACTACCTTCCATAACGACAAGGCTACAATCCATTGTAGTAATAAAAATTTCGACAACAGACTACCTTCCATAATGACAAGGCTACCATCCATTGTAGTGACAAAAATGTCGACAAAAGACTACCTTCCATAATGACAAGGCTACCATCCATTGGAATAACAAAAATATCGACAACACACTAACTTCCATAATGACAAGGCTACCATCCCTGAGAGTAATGAAAATATCGACAACAGACTACCCTCCATAATGACAAGGCTACCATCCATTGGAGTAACAAAGATATCGACAACATACTACCTTCCATAATGACAAGGCTACCATCCATTAGAGTAACAAAAATCACGACAACAGACTACCTTCCATAATGATAAGGCTACCATCCATTGGAATAACAAAAATCTCAACAACAGACTAGCTTCCATAATTGCAAGGCTACCATCCATTGGAGTAAAAAAGATATCGACAACATACTAACTTCCGTAATGACAAGGCTACCATCCATTGGAGTAACAATAATCTCGACAATAGACTACCTTCCATAATGTCTATGCTACCATCCTTTGGAGTAACAAAGATATCGATAACAGACTACCTTCCATAACGACAAGGCTACAATCCATTGTAGTAACAAAAATTTCGACAACAAACTACCTTCCATAATCACAAGGCTACCATCCATTATAGTGACAAATATCTCGAAAATAAACTACCTTCCATAATGACAAGGTTACCATCCATTGGAAAAACAAAAATATCGACAACACACTACCTTCCATAATGACAAGGCTACCATCCAATGGAGTAACAAAAATTTCGACAACAAACTACCTTCCATAATCACAAGGCTACCATCCATTATAGTGACAAATATCTCGAAAATAAACTACCTTCCATAATGACAAGGTTACCATCCATTGGAAAAACAAAAATATCGACAACACACTACCTTCCATAATGACAAGGCTACCATCCAATGGAGTAACAAAAATATTGACAACAGACTACCTTCCATAATGACAAGGCTACCATCCATTGTAGTAACAAAAATATCGACAATAGACTACCTTCCATAATGACAAGGCTACCATCCATTGGAGTAACAAAAATCTTGACAATAGACTACCTTCCATAATGACAAGGCTACCATCCCTGAGAGTAACGAAAATCTCGACAACAGACTACCCTCCATAATGACAAGGCTACCATCCATTGGAGTAACAAAGATATCGACAACATACTACCTTCCATAATGACAAGGCTACCATCCATTGGAAGACCAAAAATCACGACAACAGACTACCTTCCATAATGACAAGGCTACCATCCATTGGAATAACAAAAATCTCGATAACAGATTACCTTTCATAATGACAAGGCTACCATCCAGTGGAGTAAAAAAGATATTGACAACATACTACCTTCCATAATGACAAGGCTACCATCCATTGGAGTAACAAAAATCTCGACAACAAACTACCTTCCATAATGACTAGGCTACCATCCTTTGGAGTAACAAAGATATCGATAACAAACTACCTTCCATAACGACAAGGCTACAATCCATTGTAGTAACAAAAATCTCGACAACAGACTACCTTCCATAATGACAAGGCTACCATCCATTGGAATAAAAAAATATGGACAACACACTAACTTCCATAATGACAAGGCTACCATCCCTAAGAGTAACGAAAATCTCGACAACAGACTACCCTCCATAATGACAAGGCTACCATCCATTGGAGTAACAAAGATATCGACAACATAATACCTTCCATAATGACAAGGCTACCATCCATTGGAGTAATAAAAATCACGACAACAGACTACCTTCCATAATGACAAGGCTACCATCCATTGGAATAACAAAAATCACGACAACAGACTACCTTCCATAATGACAAGGCTACCATCCATTGGAGTAACAAAAATCTCGACAACAGACTTCCTTCCATAATGACTAGGCTACCCTCCATTGGAGTAAGAAAGATATCGATAACATACCACCTTCCATAATGAAAAGGATACAATCCATTGTAGTAACAAAACTCTCGACAACAGACTACCATCCATAATGACAAGGCTACCATCCATTGTAGTGACAAAAATCTCGACAACAGACTACCTTCCATAATGACAAGGCTACCATCCATTGGAATAACAAAAATATCGACAACACACTAATTCCATAATGACAAGGCTATCATCCATTGGAATAACAAAAATATCGACAACACACTAATTTCCATAATGACAAGGCTACCATCCCTGATAATAACGAAAATCTCTACAATAGACTAACCTCTATCATGACAAGGCAACCATCCATTGGAGCAACAAAAATCACGACAACAAACTACTTTCCATAATGACAATGCTACCATCCATTGGAATAACAAAAATCTCGACAACAGACTACCTTCCATAATGACAAGGCTACCATACATTGTAGTGACAAAAATCTCGACAATAAACTACCTTCCATAATGATAAGTCTACCATCCAATGGAGTAACAATAATCTCGACAATAGACTACCTTCCATAATGAAAAGGCTACCATCCATTGTAGTAACAAAAATCTCGACAATAGACTACCTTCCATAATGACAAGGCTACCATCCATTGGAGTAACAAAAATCTCGACAATAGACTACCTTCAATAATGACAACGCTACCATCCATTGGAGTAACAAAGATATCGACAACATACTAACTTCCATAATGACAAGGCTACTATCCATTGGAATACAAAAAATCACGACAACAGACTACCTTCCATAATGACAAGGCTGCCATCCATTAGAGTAAAAAAGATATCGACAACACACTACCTTCCATAATGAAAAGGTTACCATCCAATGGAGTAACAATAATCTCGACAACAGACTACCTTCCATAATGACAAGGCTACCATCCATTGTAGTAACAAAAATCTCGATAATAGACTACCTTCCTTAATGACAAGGCTACCATCCATTGGAGTAACAAAAATCTCGACAATAGACTACCTTCCATATTGACAAGGCTACCATCCATTAGAGTATCAAAAATCTCGACAACATTCTACCTTCCATAATGACAAGGCTACCATGCATTTGAAGAAAAAAATATCGAAAACACACTACCTTCCATAATGAGAAGGCTACAATCTATTATAGTAACAAAAATCTCGACAATAGACTACCTTTCATAATGACAAGGCTACCATTCATTGGAATAACAAAAATCTCGACAACAGACTACGGTCCATAATGACAATGCTATCATCCATTAGAGTAACAAAAATCTAGAAAATAAACTACCTTCCATAATGACAAGGTAACCATCCATTGGAAAAACAAAAATATCGACAACACACTACCTTCCATAATGACAAGGCTACCATCCAATGGAGTAACAAAAATATCGACAACAGGCTACCTTCCATAATGACAAGGCTACCATCCATTGTAGTAACAAAAATATCGACAATAGACTACCTTCCATAATGACAAGGCTACCATCCATTGGAGTAACAAAAATCTCGACAATAGACTACCTTCCATAATGACAAGGCTACCATCCCAGAGAGTAACGAAAATCTCAACAACAGACTACCCTCCATAATGACAAGGCTCCCATCCATTGGAGTAACAAAGATATCGACAACATACTACCTTCCATAATTACAAGGCTACCATCCATTGGAGGACCAAAAATCACGACAACAGACTACCTTCCATAATGACAAAGCTACCATCCATTGGAATAACAAAAATCTCGACAACAGACTACCTTTCATAATGACAAGGCTACCATCCATTGGAGTAAAAAAGATATCGACAACATACTACCTTCCATAATGACAAAGCTACCATCCATTGGAGTAACCAAAATCTCGACAACAGACTACCTTCCATAATGACTAGGCTACCATCCTTTGGAGTAACAAAGATATCGATAACAAACTACCTTCCATAACGACAAGGATACAATCCATTGTAGTAACAAAAATCTCGACAACAGACTACCTTCCATAATGACAAGGCTACCATCCATTGGAATAAAAAAATATCGACAACGCACTAACTTCCATAATGACAAGGCTACCATCCCTGAGAGTACTGTAAATCTCGACAACAAAATACCCTCCATAATGACAAGGCTACCATCCATTAGAGTAACAAAGATATCGACAACATAATACCTTCCATAATGACAAGGCTACCATCCATTGGAGTAATAAAAATCACGACAACATACTACCTTCCATAATGACAAGGCTACCATCCATTGGAATAACAAAAATCACGACAACAGACTACCTTCCATAATGACAAGGCTACCATCCATTGGAATAACAAAAATCTCGACAACAGACTACCTACCATAATGACAAGGCTACCCTCCATTGGAGTAAGAAAGATATCGATAACATACCACCTTCCATAATGAAAAGGATACAATCCATTGTAGTAACAAAAATCTCGACAACAGACTACCATCCATAATGACAAGGCTACCATCCATTGTAGTGACAAAAATCTCGACAATAAACTACCTTCCATAATGACAAAGCTATCATCCATTAGAGTAACAAAAATCTCAACAACAAACTACCTTCCATAATGACAAGGCTACCATCCATTGGAATAACAAAAATATCGACAACACACTAATTTCCATAATGACAAGGCTACCATCCCTGATAGTAACGAAAATCTCTACAATAGACTACCCTCTATAATGACAAGGCTAACATCCATTGGAATAACAAAGATATCGACAATATACTACCTTCCATAATGACAAGGCTACAATCCATTGGAGCAACAAAAATCACGACAACAAACTACCTTCCATAATTACAAGGCTACCATCCATTGGAATAACAAAAATCTCGACAACAGACTACCTTCCATAATGACAAGGGTATCGTCCCTTGGAATAACAAAAATCTCAACAACAGAATACCTTCCATAATGACTAGGCTACCATCCATTGGAGTAAGAAAGATATCGATAACATACTACCTTACATATTGAAAAGGATACAATCCGTTGTAGTAACAAAAATCTCGACAACAGACTACCTTCCATAATGACAAGGCTACCATCCATTGTAGTAACAAAAATATGGACAATAAACTACCTTCCATAATGACAAGGCTATCATCCATTGGTGTAACAAAAATCTCGACAACAGACTACCTTCCATAATGACAAGGCTACCATCCATTGGAATAAAAAAAAATTCGACAACACACTAACTTCCATAATGACAAGGCTACCATCCCTGAGATTAACAAAAATCTCAACAATAGACTACCCTCCATAATTACAAGGCCACCATCCATTGGAGTAACAAAGATATCGACAACATACTACCTTCCATAATGACAAGGCTTCCATCCATTGGAGTAACAAAAATCACGACAACAAACTACCTTCCATAATGACAAGGCTACCATCCATTGGAATAACAAAAATCTCGACAACAGACTACCTTCCATAATGACTAGGCTACCAACTATTGGAGTAAGAAAGATATCGATAACATACCACCTTCCATAATGAAAAGGATACAATCCATTGTAGTAACAAAAATCTCGACAACAGACTACCTTCCATAATGACAAGGCTACCATCCTTTGGAGTAACAAAGATATTGATAACAGACTACCTTCCATAACGACAAGGCTACAATCCATTGTAGTAACAAAAATTTCGACAACAGGCTACCTTCCATAATGACAAGTCTACCATCCATTGTAGTGACAAAAATCTCGACAATAAACTACCTTCCATAATGACAAGGCTACTATCCATTGGAAAAACAAAAATATCGACAATAGACTACCTTCCATAATGACAAGGCTACCATCCGTTGTAGTAACAAAAATCTCGACAATAGACTACCTTCCATAATGACAAGGCTACCATCCATTGGAGTAACAAAAATCTCGACAATAGACTACCTTCCATAATGACAAGGCTACCATCCTTGAGAGTAACGAAAATCTCGACAACAGACTACCCTCCATAATGACAAGGCTACCATCCATTGGAGTAACAAAGATATCGACAACATACTACCTTCCATAATGACAAGGCTACCATCCATTGGAGTACAAAAAATCACGACAACGGACTACCTTCCATAATGATAAGGCTACCATCCATTGGAGTAAAAAAGATATCGACAACATACTACCTTCCATAATGACAAGGCTATCATCCATTGGAGTAACAAAAATCTCGACAATAGACTACCTTCCATATTGACTAGGCTACCATCCTTTGGAGTAATAAAGATATCGATAACAAACTACCTTCCATAACGACAAGGCTACAATCCTTTGTAGTAACAAAAATTTCGACAACAGACTACCTTCCATAATGACAAGGCTACCATACATTGTAGTGACAAAAATCTCGACAATAAACTACCTTCCATAATGACAAGGCTATCATCCATTGGAAAAAGAAAAATATCGACAACACACTACCTTCCATAATGACAAGGGTACCATCCAATGGAGTAACAATAATCTCGACAACAGACTACCTTCCATAATGACAAGGCTACCATCCATTGTAGTAACAAAAATCTCGACAATAGACTACCTTCCTTAATGACAAGGCTACCATCCATTGGAGTAACAAAAATCTCGACAACATTCTACCTTCCATAATGACAAGGCTACCATGCATTTGAAGAACAAAAATATCGACAACACACTACCTTCCATAATGAAAAGGCTACAATCTATTATAGTATCAAAAATCTCGACAATAGACTCCCTTTCATAATGACAAGGCTACCATCCATTGGAATAACAAAAATTTCGACCACAGACTACGGTCCCTAATGACAATGCTATCATCCCTTAGAGTAACAAAAATATCGACAATAGACTACCTTCTATAATGACAAGGCTACCATCCATTGGAGTAACAAAGATATCGAGAACATAATACCTTCCATAATGACAAGGCTATCATCCCTGAGAGTAACGAAAATATCGTCAACAGACTACCCTCCATAATGACAAGGCTACCATCCATTGGAGTAACAAAGATATCGACAACATACTACCTTCCATAATGACAAGGCTACCATCCATTGGAGTAACAAAAATCACGACAACGGACTACCTTCCATAATGACAAGGCTACCATTCATTGAAGTAAGAAAGATATTGATAACATACCACCTTCCATAATTAAAAGGATACAATCCATTGTAGTAAGAAAAATCACGACAACAGACTACCTTCCATAATGACAAGGCTACAATCCATTGTAGTAACAAAAATCTCGACAATAAACTACCTTCCATAATGACACGGCTATCATCCGTTGGAGTAACAAAAATCTCGACAACATAATACCTTCCATAATGACAAGGCTTCCATCCATTGGAATAAAAAAAAAATAGACAACACACTAACTTCCATAATGACAAGGCTACCATCCCTGAGAATAACGAAAATCTCGACAACAGACTACCCTCCATAATGAAAAGGCTACCGTCCATTGGAGTAACAAAGATATCGACAACATACTACCTTCCATAATGACAAGGCTACCATCCATTGGAGTAACAAAAATAACGACAACAGACTAGCTTCCATAATGACAAGGCTACCATCCATTGGAATAAAAAAAATCTCAACAACAGACTACCTTCCATAATGACAAGGCTACCACCCATTGGAGTAAAAAAGATATCGACAACATACTACCTTCCATAATGACAAGGCTACCATCCATTGGAGTAACAAAAATCTCGTCAACAGATTACCTTCCATAATTACTAGGCTACCATCCATTGGATTAAGAAAGATATCGATAACATACTACCTTCCATATTGAAAAGGATACAATCCATTGTAGTAACAAAAATCACGACAACAGAATACCTTCCATAATGACAAGGCTACAATCCATTGTAGTAACAAAAATCTCGACAATAAACTACCTTCCATAATGACAAGGCTATCATTCATTGAAGTAACAAAAATCTCGACAACAGAATACCATCCATAATAATAAGGCTACGATCCATTGGAATAAAAAAAAATAGACAACACACTAACTTCCATAATGACAAGGCTACCATCTTTGAGAATAACGAAAATCTCGACAACAGACTACCCTCCATAATGACAAGGCTACCATCCATTGGAGTAACAAAGATATCGACAACATACTAACTTCCATAATGACAAGGCTACCATCCATTGGAGTAACAAAAATAACGACAACAGACTAGCTTCCATAATGACAAGGCTACCATCCATTGGAATAAAAAAAATCTCAACAACAGACTACCTTCCATAATGACAAGGCTACCATCCATTGGAGTAAAAAAGATATCGACAACATACTACCTTCCATAATGACAAGGCTACCATCCATTGGAGTAACAAAAATCTCGACAACAGATTACCTTCCATAATGACTAGGCTACCATCCTTTGGAGTAACAAAGATATCGATAACAGACTACCTTCCATAATGACAAGGCTACAATCTATTGTAGTAACAAAAATTTCGACAACAGACTACCTTCCATAATGACAAGGCTACCATCCATTGTAGTGACAAAAATATTGACAATAAACTAACTTCCATAATGACAAGGCTACCATCCATTGGAATAAAAAAAATAGACAACACACTAACTTCCATAATGACAAGGCTACCATCCCTGAGAATAACGAAAATCTCGACAACAGACTACCCTCCATAATGACAAGGCTACCATCCATTGGAGTAACAAAGATATCGACAACATACTACCTTCCATAATGACAAGGCTACCATGCATTGGAGTAACAAAAATAATGACAACAGACTAGCTTCCATAATGACAAGGCTACCATCCATTGGAATAAAAAAAATCTCAACAACAGACTACCTTCCATAATGACAAGGCTACCATCCATTGGAGTAAAAAAGATATCGACAACATACTACCTTCCATAATGACAAGGCTACCATCGATTGGAGTAACAAAAATCACGACAACAGACTACCTTCCATAATGACAAGGCTACAATCCATTGTAGTAACAAAAATCTCGACAATAAACTACCTTCCATAATGACAAGGCTATCATCCATTGGAGGAACAAAAATCTCGACAACACAATACCTTCCATAATGACAAGGCTACCATCCATTGGAATAAAAAAAAATAGACAACACACTAACTTCCATAATGACAAGGCTACCATCCCTGAGAATAACGAAAATCTCGACAACAGACTACCCTCCATAATGACAAGGCTACCATCCATTGGAGTAACAAAGATATCGACAACATACTACCTTCCATAATGACAAGGCTACCATCCATTGGAGTAACAAAAATAACGACAACAGACTAGCTTCCATAATGACAAGGCTACCATCCATTGGAATAAAAAAAATCTCAACAACAGACTACCTTCCATAATGACAAGGCTACCACCCATTGGAGTAAAAAAGATATCGACAACATACTACCTTCCATAATGACAAGGCTACCATCCATTGGAGTAACAAAAATCTCGACAACAGATTACCTTCCATAATTACTAGGCTACCATCCTTTGGAATAACAAAGATATCGATAACAGACTACCTTCCATAATGACAAGGCTACAATCCATTGTAGTAACAAAAATTTCGACAACAGACTACCTTCCATAATGACAAGGCTACCATCCATTGTAGTGACAAAAATATTGACAATAAACTAACTTCCATAATGACAAGGCTACCATCCATTGGAAAAATAAAAATATCGACAACACACTACCTTCCATAATGACAAGGCTACCATCCATTGGAGTAAGAAAGATATCGATAACATACTACCTTCCATATTGAAAAGGATACAATCCATTGTAGTAACAAAAATCACGACACCAGACTACCTTCCATAATGACAAGGCTACAATCCATTGTAGTAACAAAAATCTCGACAATAAACTACCTTCCATAATGACAAGGCTATCATCCATTGGAGTAACAAAAATCTCGACAACAGAATACCATCCATAATAACAAGGCTACGATCCATTGGAATAAAAAAAAATAGACAACACACTAACTTCCATAATGAAAAGGCTATCATCCTTGAGAATAACGAAAATCTCGACAACAGACTACCCTCCATAATGACAAGGCTACCATCCATTGGAGTAACAAAGATATCACCAACATACTACCTTCCATAATGACAAGGCTACCATCCATTGGAGTAACAAAAATAACGACAACAGACTAGCTTCCATAATGACAAGGATACCATCCATTGGAATAAAAAAAATCTCAACAACAGACTACCTTCCATAATGACAAGGCTACCGTCCATTGGAGTAAAAAAGATATGGACAACATACTACCTTCCAAAATGACAAGGCTACCATCCATTGGAGTAACAAAAATCTCGACAACATATTACCCTCCATAATGACTAGGCTTCCATCCTTTGGAGTAACAAAGATATCGATAACAGACTACCTTCCATAATGACAAGGCTATAATCCATTGTAGTAACAAAAATTTCGACAACAGACTACCTTCCATAATGACAAGGCTACCATCCATTGTAGTGATAAAAATATTGACAATAAACTAACTTCCATAATGACAAGGCTACCATCCATTGGAAAAAAAAAATAGACAACACACTAACTTCCATAATGACAAGGCTACCATCCCTGAGAATAACGAAAATCTCAATAACAGACTACCCTCCATAATGACAAGGCTACCATCCATTGGAGTAACAAAGATATCGACAACATACTACCTTCCATAATGACAAGGCTACCATCCATTGGAGTAACAAAAATAACGACAATAAACTAGCTTCCATAATAACAAGGCTACCATCCATTGGAATAAAAAAAATCTCAACAAGAGACTACCTTCCATAATGACAAGGCTACCATCCATTGGAGTAAAAAATATATCGACAACATACTACCTTCCATAATGACAAGGCTACCATCCATTGGAGTAACAAAAATCTCGACAACAGATTACCTTCCATAATTACTAGGCTACCATCCTTTAGAATAACAAAGATATCGATAACAGACTACCTTCAATAACGACAAGGCTACAATCCATTGTAGTAACAAAAATTTCGACAACAGACTACCTTCCATAATGACAAGGCTACCATCCATTGTAGTGACAAAAATATTGACAATAAACTAACTTCCATAATGACAAGGCTACCATCCATTGGAAAAATAAAAATATCGACAACACACTACCTTCCATAATGACAAGGCTACCATCCATTGGAGTAAGAAAGATATCGATAACATACTACCTTCCATATTGAAAAGGATACAATCCATTGTAGTAACAAAAATCACGACACCAGACTACCCTCCATAATGACAAGGCTACAATCCATTGTAGTAACAAAAATCTCGACAATAAACTACCTTCCATAATGACAAGGCTATCATCCATTGGAGTAACAAAAATCTCGACAACAGAATACCATCCATAATAACAAGGCTACGATCCATTGGAATAAAAAAAAATAGACAACACACTAACTTCCATAATGACAAGGCTACCATCCTTGAGAATAACGAAAATCTCGACAACAGACTACCCTCCATAATGACAAGGCTACCATCCATTGGAGTAACAAAGATATCGACAACATACTACCTTCCATATTGACAAGGCTACCATCCATTGGAGTAACAAAAATAACGACAACAGACTAGCTTCCATAATGACAAGGATACCATCCATTGGAATAAAAAAAATCTCAACAACAGACTACCTTCCATAATGACAAGGCTACCATCCATTGGAGTAAAAAAGATATCGACAACATACTACCTTCCATAATGACAAGGCTACCATCCATTGGAGTAACAAAAATCTCGACAACATATTACCCTCCATAATGACTAGGCTTCCATCCTTTGGAGTAACAAAGATATCGATAACAGACTACCTTCCATAATGACAAGGCTACAATCCATTGTAGTAACAAAAATTTCGACAACAGACTACCTTCCATAATGACAAGGCTACCATCAGTTGTAGTGACCAAAATATTGACAATAAACTAACTTCCATAATGACAAGGCTACCATCCATTCGAAGAAAAAAAATAGACAACACACTAAATTCCATAATGACAAGGCTACCATCCCTGAGAATAACGAAAATCTCGACAACAGACTACCCTCCATAATGACAAGGCTACCATCCATTGGAGTAACAAAAATAACGACAACAAACTAGCTTCCATAATAACAAGGCTACCATCCATTGGAATAAAAAAAATCTCAACAACAGACTACCTTCCATAATGACAAGGCTACCATCCATTGGAGTAAAAAATATATCGACAACATACTACCTTCCATAATGACAAGGCTACCATCCATTGGAGTAACAAAAATCTCGACAACAAATTACCTTCCATAATTACTAGGCTACCATCCTTTGGAGTAACAAAGATATCGATAACAGACTACCTTCAATAACGACAAGGCTACAATCCATTGTAGTAACAAAAATTTCGACAAAAGAGTACCTTCCATAATGACAAGGCTACAATCCATTGTAGTGACAAAAATATTGACAATAAACTAACTTTCATAATGACAAGGCTTCCATCCATTGGAAAAACAAAAATCACGACAACAGACTACCTTCCATAATGACAAGGCTACAATCCATTGTAGTAACAAAAATCTCGACAATAAACTACCTTCCATAATGACAAGGCTATCATCCATTGGAGTAACAAAAATCTCGACAACAGAATACCTTCCATAATAACAAGGCTACGATCCATTGGAATAAAAAAAAATAGACAACACACTAACTTCCATAATGACAAGGCTACCATCCCTGAGATTAACGAAAATCTCGACAATAGACTACCCTCCATAATGACAAGGCTACCATCCATTGGAGTAACAAAGATATCGACAACAGACTACCTTCCATAATGACAAGGCTACCATCCATTGGATTAACAAAAATAACGACAACAGACTAGCTTCCATAATGACAAGGCTACCATCCATTGGAATAAAAAAAATCTCAACAACAGACTACCTTCCATAATGACAAGGCTACCATCCATTGGAGTAAAAAAGATATCGACAACATACTACCTTCCATAATGACAAGGCTACCATCCATTGGAGTAACAAAAATCTCGACAACAGATTACCTTCCATAATGACTAGGCTACCATCCTTTGGAGTAACAAAGATATCGATAAAAGACTACCTTCCATAATGACAAGGCTACAATCCATTGTAGTAACAAAAATTTCGACAACAGACTACCTTCCATAATGACAAGGCTACCATCCATTGTAGTGACAAAAATATTGACAATAAACTAACTTCCATAATGACAAGGCTACCATCCATTGGAATAAAAAAAAATAGACAACACACTAACTTCCATAATGACAAGGCTACCATCCCTGAGATTAACGAAAATCTCGACAATAGACTACCCTCCATAATGACAAGGCTACCATCCATTGGAGTAACAAAGATATCGACAACATACTACCTTCCATAATGACAAGGCTACCATCCATTGGATTAACAAAAATAACGACAACAGACTAGCTTCCATAATGACAAGGCTACCATCCATTGGAATAAAAAAAATCTCAACAACAGACTACCTTCCATAATGACAAGGCTACCATCCATTGGAGTAAAAAAGATATCGACAACATACTACCTTCCATAATGACAAGGCTACCATCCATTGGAGTAACAAAAATCTCGACAACAGATTACCTTCCATAATGACTAGGCTACCATCCTTTGAGTAACAAAGATATCGATAAAAGACTACCTTCCATAATGACAAGGCTACAATCCATTGTAGTAACAAAAATTTCGACAACAGACTACCTTCCATAATGACAAGGCTACCATCCATTGTAGTGACAAAAATATTGTCAATAAACTAACTTCCATAATGACAAGGCTACCATCCATTAGAATAAAAAAAAAATAGACAACACACTAACTTCCATAATGACAAGGCTACCATCTCTGAGAATAATGAAAATCTCGACAACAGACTACCCTCCATAATGACAAGGCTACCATCCATTGGAGTAACAAAGATATCGACAACATACTACCTTCCATAATGACAAGGCTACCATCCATTGGAGTAACAAAAATAACGACAACAGACTAGCTTCCATAATGACAAGGCTACCATCCATTGGAATAAAAAAAATCTCAACAACAGACTACCTTCCATAATGACAAGGCTACCATCCATTGGAGTAAAAAAGATATCGACAACATACAACCTTCCATAATGACAAGGCTACCATCCATTGGAGTAACAAAACTCTCGACAACAGATTACCTTCCATAATTACTAGGCTACCATCCTTTGGAGTAACAAAGATATTGATAACAGACTACCTTCAATAACGACAAGGCTACAATCCATTGTAGTAACAAAAATTTCGACAACAGACTACCTTCCATAATGACAAGGCTACCATCCATTGTAGTGACAAAAATATTGACAATAAACTAACTTTCATAATGACAAGGCTTCCATCCATTGGAAAAACAAAAATCACGACAACAGACTACCTTCCATAATGACAAGGCTATAATCCATTGTAGTAACAAAAATCACGACAATAAACTACCTTCCATAATGACAAGGCTATCATCCATTGGAGTAACAAAAATCTCGACAATAGAATACCTTCCATAATAACAAGGCTACGATCCATTGGAATAAAAAAAAATAGACAACACACTAACTTCCATAATGACAAGGCTACCATCCCTGAGAATAACGAAAATCTCGACAATAGACTACCCTCCATAATGACAAGGCTACCATCCATTCGAGTAACAAAGATATCGACAACATACTACCTTCCATAATGACAAGGCTACCATCCATTGGATTAACAAAAATAACGACAACAGACTAGCTTCCATAATGACAAGGCTACCATCCATTGGAATAAAAAAAATCTCAACAACAGACTACCTTCCATAATGACAAGGCTACCATCCATTGGAGTAAAAAAGATATCGACAACATACTACCTTCCATAATGACAAGGCTACCATCCATTGGAGTAACAAAAATCTCGACAACAGATTACCTTCCATAATGACTAGGCTACCATCCTTTGGAGTAACAAGGATATCGATAACAGACTACCTTCCATAATGACAAGGCTACAATCCATTGTAGTAACAAAAATTTCGACAACAGACTACATTCCATAATGACAAGGCTACCATCCATTGTAGTGACAAAAATATTGACAATAAACTAACTTCCATAATGACAAGGCTACCATCCATTGGAAAAACAAAAATATCGACAACACACTATCTTCCATAATGACAAGGCTACCATCCATTGGAGTAAGAAAGATATCGATAACATACTACCTTCCATATTGAAAAGGATACAATCCATTGTAGTAACAAAAATCACGACAACATACTACCTTCCATAATGACAAGGCTACAATCCATTGTAGTAACAGAAATCTCGACAATAAACTACCTTCCATAATGACAAGGCTATCATCCATTGGAGTAACAAAAATCTCGACAACAGAATACCTTCCATAATAACATAGCTACGATCCATTGGAATAAAAAAAAATAGACAACACACTAACTTCCATAATGACAAGGCTACCATCCCTGAGAATAACGAAAATCTCGACAACAGACTACCCTCCATAATCACAAGGCTACCATCCATTGGAGTAACAAAGATATCGACAAGATACTACCTTCCATAATGACCAGGCTACCATCCATTGGAGTAACAAAAATAACGACAACAGACTAGCTTCCATAATGACAAGGCTACCATCCATTGGAATAAAAAAAATCTCAACAACAGACTACCTTCCATAATGACAAGGCTACCATCCATTGGAGTAAAAAAGATATCGACAACATACTACCTTCCATAATGACAAGGCTACCATCCATTGGAGTAACAAAAATCTCGACAACAGATTACCTTCCATAATGACTAGGCTATCATCCTTTGGAGTAACAAAGATATCGATAACAGACTACCTTCCATAATGACAAGGCTACAATCCATTGTAATAACAAAAATTTCGACAACAGACTACCTTCCATAATGACAAGGCTACCATCCATTGTAGTGACAAAAATATTGACAATAAACTAACTTCCATAATGACAAGGCTACCATCCATTGGAATAAAAAAAATAGACAACACACTAACTTCCATAATGACAAGGCTACCATCCCTGAGAATAACGAAAATCTCGACAACAGACTACCCTCCATAATGACAAGGCTACCATCCATTGGAGTAACAAAGATATCGACAACATACTACCTTCCATAATGACAAGGCTACCATCCATTGGAGTAACAAAAATAACAACAACAGTCTAGCTTCCATAATGACAAGGCTACCATCCATTGGAATAAAAAAAATCTCAACAACAGACTACCTTCCATAATGACAAGGCTACCATCCATTGGAGTAAAAAAGATATCGACAACATACAACCTTCCATAATGACAAGGCTACCATCCATTGGAATAAAAAAAATAGACAACACACTAACTTCCATAATGACAAGGCTACCATCCCTGAGAATAACGAAAATCTCGACAACAGACTACCCTCCATAATGACAAGGCTACCATCCATTGGAGTAACAAAGATATCGACAACATACTACCTTCCATAATGACAAGGCTACCATCCATTGGAGTAACAAAAATAACAACAACAGTCTAGCTTCCATAATGACAAGGCTACCATCCATTGGAATAAAAAAAATCTCAACAACAGACTACCTTCCATAATGATAAGGCTACCATCCATTGGAGTAAAAAAGATATCGACAACATACAACCTTCCATAATGACAAGGCTACTATCCATTGGAGTAACAAAAATCTCGACAACAGATTACCTTCCATAATTACTAGGCTACCATCCTTTGGAGTAACAAAGATATCGATAACAGACTACCTTCAATAATGACAAGGCTACAATCCATTGTAGTAACAAAAATTTCGACAACAAACTACCTTCCATAATGACAAGGCTACCATCCATTGTAGTGACAAAAATATTGACAATAAACTACCTTCCATAATGACAAGGCTACCATCCATTGGAATAACAAAAATCTCTACAACAGACTGCCTTCCATAATGACTAGGCTACCATCCATTGGAGTAAGAAAGAATTCGATAGCATACCACATTTCATAATGAAAAGGATACAATCCATTGTAGTAACAAAAATCTCGACAACAGACTACCTTCCATAATGACAAGGCTACCATCCATTGTAGTGACAAAAATCTCGACAATAAACTACCTTCCATAACGACAAGGCTACAATCCATTGGAGTAACAAAAATCTCGACAACAGACTACCTTCCATAATGACAAGGCTACCATACATTGTAGTGATAAAAATCTCGACAATAAACTACCTTCCATAATGATAAGGCTACCATCCATTGGAAAAAGAAAAATATCGAAAACAGACTACCTTCCATAATGACAAGGCTACCATCCATTGTAGTAACAAAAATCTCGACAATAGACTACCTTCCATAATGAAAAGGATACCGTCCATTGGAGTAACAAAAATCTCGACAATAGACTACCTTCCATAATGACAAGGCTACCATACATTGGAGTAACAAAAATCTCGACAACATTCTACCTTCCATAATGACAAGGCTACCATGCATTGGAAGAACAAAAGTATCGACAACACACTACCTTCCATAATGACAAGGCTACAATCTATTATAGTAACAAAAATCTCGACAATAGACTACCTTTCATAATGACAAGGATACCGTCCATTGGAATAACAAAAATCTCGACAACAGACTACGTTCCATAATGACAAGGCTATCATCCCTTAGAATAACAAAAATATCGACAACAGACTACCTTCCATAATCACAAGGCTACCATCCATTGGAGTAACAAAGATATCGAGAACATACTACCTTCCATAATGACAAGGCTACCATCCCTGAGAGTAACGAAAATCTCGACAAGAGACTACCCTCCATAATGACAAGGCTACCATCCATTGGAGTAACAAAGATATCGACAACATACTACCTTCCATAATGACAAGGCTACCATCCATTGGAGTAACAAAAAACACGACAACAGACTACCTTCCATAATGACAAGGCTACCATCCATTGGAATAACAAAAATCTCGACAACAAACTACCTTCCATAATGACTAGGCTACCATCCATTGGAGTAAGAAAGATATCGATAACATACCACCTTCCATAATTAAAAGGATACAATCCATTGTAGTAACAAAAATCTCGACAACAGACTACCTTCCATAATGACAAGGCTAGCATCCATTGTAGTAACAAAAATATCGACAATAAACTACCTTCCAGAATGATAAGGCTATCATCCATTGGAGTAACAAAAATCTCGACAACTGAATACCTTCCATAATGACAAAGGCTACCATCCATTGGAGTAACAAAAATCACGACAACAGACTACCTTCCATAATGACAAGGCTACCATCCATTGGAATAACAAAAATCTCGACAACAGACTACCTTCCATAATGACAAGGCTACCATCCATTGGAGTAAAAAAGATTTCGACAACATACTACCTTCCATAATGACAAGGCTACCATCCATTGGAGTAACAAAAATCTCGACAACAAACTACCTTCCATAATGACAAGGCTACCATCCATTAGAGTAACAAAAATCTCGACAACATTCTACCTTCCATAATGACAAGGCTACCATGCATTTGAAGAACAAAAATATCGACAACACACTACCTTCCATAATGAAAAGGCTACAATCTATTATAGTAACAAAAATCTCGACAATAGACTACCTTTCATAATGACAAGGCTACCATACATTGTAGTGACAAAAATCTCGACAATACACTACCTTCTATAATGACAAGGCTACCATCCATTGGAAAAAGAAAAATATCGACAACACACTACCTTCCATAATGACAAGGCTACCATCCAATGGAGTAACAAAAATCTCGACAACAGACTACCTTCCATAATGACAAGGCTACCATCCATTGTAGAAAACAAAAATCTCGACAATAGACTACCTTCCATAATGACAAGGCTACCGTCCATTGGAGTAACAAAAATCTCGACAATAGACTACCTTCCATAATGACAAGGCTACCATACATTGGAGTAACAAAAATCTCGACAATATTCTACCTTCCATAATGACAAGGCTACCTTGCATTGGAAGAACAAAAGTATCGACAACACACTACCTTCCATAATGACAAGGCTACAATCTATTATAGTAACAAAAATCTCGACAATAGACTACCTTTCATAATGACAAGGATACCGTCCATTGGAATAACAAAAATCTCGACAACAGACTACGTTCCATAATGACAAGGCTATCATCCCTTAGAATAACAAAAATATCGACAACAAACTACCTTCCAGAATCACAAGGCTACCATCCATTGGAGTAACAAAGATATCGAGAACATACTACCTTCCATAATGACAAGGCTACCATCCCTGAGAGTAACGAAAATCTCGACAAGAGACTACCCTCCATAATGACAAGGCTACCATCCATTGGAGTAACAAAGATATCGACAAAATACTACCTTCCATAATGACAAGGCTACCATCCATTGGAGTAATAAAAAACACGACAACAGACTACCTTCCATAATGACAAGGCTACCATCCATTGGAATAACAAAAATCTCGACAACAAACTACCTTCCATAATGACTAGGCTACCATCCATTGGAGTAAGAAAGATATCGATAACATACCACCTTCCATAATTAAAAGGATACAATCCATTGTAGTAACAAAAATCTCGACAACAGACTACCTTCCATAATGACAAGGCTACCATCCATTGTAGTAACAAAAATATCGACAATAAACTACCTTCCAGAATGATAAGGCTATCATCCATTGGAGTAACAAAAATCTCGACAACAGAATACCTTCCATAATGACAAAGGCTACCATCCATTGGAGTAACAAAAATCACGACAACAAACTACCTTCCATAATGACAAGGCTACCATCCATTGGAATAACAAAAATCTCGACAACAGACTACCTTCCATAATGACAAGGCTACCATCCATTGGAGTAAAAAAGATATCGACAACATACTACCTTCCATAATGACAAGGCTACCATCCATTGGAGTAACAAAAAACACGACAACAGACTACCTTCCATAATGACAAGGCTACCATCCATTGGAATAACAAAAATCTCGATAACAAACTACCTTCCATAATGACTAGGCTACCATCCATTGGAGTAAGAAAGATATCGATAACATACCACCTTCCATAATTAAAAGGATACAATCCATTGTAGTAACAAAAATCTCGACAACAGACTACCTTCCATAATGACAAGGCTACCATCCATTGTAGTAACAAAAATATCGACAATAAACTACCTTCCAGAATGATAAGGCTATCATCCATTAGAGTAACAAATATCTCGACAACAGAATACCTTCCATAATGTCAAAGGCTACCATCCATTAGAGTAACAAAAATCACGACAAAAGACTACCTTCCATAATGACAAGGCTACCATCCATTGGAATAACAAAAATCTCGACAACAGACTACCTTCCATAATGACAAGGCTACCATCCATTGGAGTAAAAAAGATATCGACAACATACTACCTTCCATAATGACAAGGCTACCATCCATTGGAGTAATAAATATCTCGACAACAGACTACCTTCCATAATGACTAGGCTACCATCCTTTGGAGTAACAACGATATCAATAACATACCACCTTCCATAATGAAAAGGATACAATCCATTGTAGTAACAAAAATCTCGACAATAGACTACCTTCCATAATGACAAGGCTACCATCCATTGTAGTGACAAAAATCTCGACAATAAAATACCTTCCATAATGACAAAGCAATCATCCATTGGAGTAACAAAAATCTCGACAACGGACTACCTTTCATAATGACATGGATACTGTCCATTGGAATAAAAAAAAATTGACAACAGACTACGTTCCATAATGACAAGGCTATCATCCCTTAGAGTAACAAAAATATCGACAACAGACTACCTTCCATAATGACAAGGCTACCATCCATTGGAGTAACAAAGATATCGAGAACATACTACCTTCCATAATGACAAGGCTACCATCGCTGAGAGTAACGAAAATCTTGACAACAGACTACCCTCCATAATTACAAGGCTACTATCCAATGGAGTAACAAAGATATCGACAACATACTACCTTCCATAATGACAAGGCTACAATCTATTATATTAACAAAAATCTCGACAATAGACCACCTTTCTTAATGACAAGGGTATCTTTCCTTGGAATAATAAAAATCTCGACAACAGACTACCTTCCATAATGACTAGGCTACCATACATTGGAGTAAGAAAGATATCGATAACATACCACCTTCCATAATGAAAAGGATACAATCCATTGTAGTAACAAAAATCTCGACAACAGACTACCTTCCATAATGACAAGGCTACCATCCAATGGAATAACAAAAATCTCGACAGTAAACTACCTTCAATAATGACAAGGCTATCATCCATTGGTGTAACAAAAATCTCGACAACAGACTACCTTCCGTAATCACAAGGCTACCATCCATTGTAGTGACAAAAATGTCGACAATAAACTACCTTCCATAATGACAAAGCAATCATCCATTGGAGTAACAAAAATCTCGACAACAGATTACCTTCCATAATGACTAGGCTACCATCCTTTGGAGTAACAAGGATATCGATAACAGACTACCTTCCATAATGACAAGGCTACAATCCATTGTAGTAACAAAAATTTCGACAACAGACTACATTCCATAATGACAAGGCTACCATCCATTGGATTAACAAAAATAACGACAACAGACTAGCTTCCATAATGACAAGGCTACCATCCATTGGAATAAAAAAAATCTCAACAACAGACTACCTTCCATAATGACAAGGCTACCATCCATTGGAGTAAAAAAGATATCGACAACATACTACCTTCCATAATGACAAGGCTACCATCCATTGGAGTAACAAAAATCTCGACAACAGATTACCTTCCATAATGACTAGGCTACCATCCTTTGGAGTAACAAGGATATCGATAACAGACTACCTTCCATAATGACAAGGCTACAATCCATTGTAGTAACAAAAATTTCGACAACAGACTACATTCCATAATGACAAGGCTACCATCCATTGTAGTGACAAAAATATTGACAATAAACTAACTTCCATAATGACAAGGCTACCATCCATTGGAAAAACAAAAATATCGACAACACACTATCTTCCATAATGACAAGGCTACCATCCATTGGAGTAAGAAAGATATCGATAACATACTACCTTCCATATTGAAAAGGATACAATCCATTGTAGTAACAAAAATCACGACAACATACTACCTTCCATAATGACAAGGCTACAATCCATTGTAGTAACAGAAATCTCGACAATAAACTACCTTCCATAATGACAAGGCTATCATCCATTGGAGTAACAAAAATCTCGACAACAGAATACCTTCCATAATAACATAGCTACGATCCATTGGAATAAAAAAAAATAGACAACACACTAACTTCCATAATGACAAGGCTACCATCCCTGAGAATAACGAAAATCTCGACAACAGACTACCCTCCATAATCACAAGGCTACCATCCATTGGAGTAACAAAGATATCGACAAGATACTACCTTCCATAATGACCAGGCTACCATCCATTGGAGTAACAAAAATAACGACAACAGACTAGCTTCCATAATGACAAGGCTACCATCCATTGGAATAAAAAAAATCTCAACAACAGACTACCTTCCATAATGACAAGGCTACCATCCATTGGAGTAAAAAAGATATCGACAACATACTACCTTCCATAATGACAAGGCTACCATCCATTGGAGTAACAAAAATCTCGACAACAGATTACCTTCCATAATGACTAGGCTATCATCCTTTGGAGTAACAAAGATATCGATAACAGACTACCTTCCATAATGACAAGGCTACAATCCATTGTAATAACAAAAATTTCGACAACAGACTACCTTCCATAATGACAAGGCTACCATCCATTGTAGTGACAAAAATATTGACAATAAACTAACTTCCATAATGACAAGGCTACCATCCATTGGAATAAAAAAAATAGACAACACACTAACTTCCATAATGACAAGGCTACCATCCCTGAGAATAACGAAAATCTCGACAACAGACTACCCTCCATAATGACAAGGCTACCATCCATTGGAGTAACAAAGATATCGACAACATACTACCTTCCATAATGACAAGGCTACCATCCATTGGAGTAACAAAAATAACAACAACAGTCTAGCTTCCATAATGACAAGGCTACCATCCATTGGAATAAAAAAAATCTCAACAACAGACTACCTTCCATAATGACAAGGCTACCATCCATTGGAGTAAAAAAGATATCGACAACATACAACCTTCCATAATGACAAGGCTACCATCCATTGGAATAAAAAAAATAGACAACACACTAACTTCCATAATGACAAGGCTACCATCCCTGAGAATAACGAAAATCTCGACAACAGACTACCCTCCATAATGACAAGGCTACCATCCATTGGAGTAACAAAGATATCGACAACATACTACCTTCCATAATGACAAGGCTACCATCCATTGGAGTAACAAAAATAACAACAACAGTCTAGCTTCCATAATGACAAGGCTACCATCCATTGGAATAAAAAAAATCTCAACAACAGACTACCTTCCATAATGATAAGGCTACCATCCATTGGAGTAAAAAAGATATCGACAACATACAACCTTCCATAATGACAAGGCTACTATCCATTGGAGTAACAAAAATCTCGACAACAGATTACCTTCCATAATTACTAGGCTACCATCCTTTGGAGTAACAAAGATATCGATAACAGACTACCTTCAATAATGACAAGGCTACAATCCATTGTAGTAACAAAAATTTCGACAACAAACTACCTTCCATAATGACAAGGCTACCATCCATTGTAGTGACAAAAATATTGACAATAAACTACCTTCCATAATGACAAGGCTACCATCCATTGGAATAACAAAAATCTCTACAACAGACTGCCTTCCATAATGACTAGGCTACCATCCATTGGAGTAAGAAAGAATTCGATAGCATACCACATTTCATAATGAAAAGGATACAATCCATTGTAGTAACAAAAATCTCGACAACAGACTACCTTCCATAATGACAAGGCTACCATCCATTGTAGTGACAAAAATCTCGACAATAAACTACCTTCCATAACGACAAGGCTACAATCCATTGGAGTAACAAAAATCTCGACAACAGACTACCTTCCATAATGACAAGGCTACCATACATTGTAGTGATAAAAATCTCGACAATAAACTACCTTCCATAATGATAAGGCTACCATCCATTGGAAAAAGAAAAATATCGAAAACAGACTACCTTCCATAATGACAAGGCTACCATCCATTGTAGTAACAAAAATCTCGACAATAGACTACCTTCCATAATGAAAAGGATACCGTCCATTGGAGTAACAAAAATCTCGACAATAGACTACCTTCCATAATGACAAGGCTACCATACATTGGAGTAACAAAAATCTCGACAACATTCTACCTTCCATAATGACAAGGCTACCATGCATTGGAAGAACAAAAGTATCGACAACACACTACCTTCCATAATGACAAGGCTACAATCTATTATAGTAACAAAAATCTCGACAATAGACTACCTTTCATAATGACAAGGATACCGTCCATTGGAATAACAAAAATCTCGACAACAGACTACGTTCCATAATGACAAGGCTATCATCCCTTAGAATAACAAAAATATCGACAACAGACTACCTTCCATAATCACAAGGCTACCATCCATTGGAGTAACAAAGATATCGAGAACATACTACCTTCCATAATGACAAGGCTACCATCCCTGAGAGTAACGAAAATCTCGACAAGAGACTACCCTCCATAATGACAAGGCTACCATCCATTGGAGTAACAAAGATATCGACAACATACTACCTTCCATAATGACAAGGCTACCATCCATTGGAGTAACAAAAAACACGACAACAGACTACCTTCCATAATGACAAGGCTACCATCCATTGGAATAACAAAAATCTCGACAACAAACTACCTTCCATAATGACTAGGCTACCATCCATTGGAGTAAGAAAGATATCGATAACATACCACCTTCCATAATTAAAAGGATACAATCCATTGTAGTAACAAAAATCTCGACAACAGACTACCTTCCATAATGACAAGGCTAGCATCCATTGTAGTAACAAAAATATCGACAATAAACTACCTTCCAGAATGATAAGGCTATCATCCATTGGAGTAACAAAAATCTCGACAACTGAATACCTTCCATAATGACAAAGGCTACCATCCATTGGAGTAACAAAAATCACGACAACAGACTACCTTCCATAATGACAAGGCTACCATCCATTGGAATAACAAAAATCTCGACAACAGACTACCTTCCATAATGACAAGGCTACCATCCATTGGAGTAAAAAAGATTTCGACAACATACTACCTTCCATAATGACAAGGCTACCATCCATTGGAGTAACAAAAATCTCGACAACAAACTACCTTCCATAATGACAAGGCTACCATCCATTAGAGTAACAAAAATCTCGACAACATTCTACCTTCCATAATGACAAGGCTACCATGCATTTGAAGAACAAAAATATCGACAACACACTACCTTCCATAATGAAAAGGCTACAATCTATTATAGTAACAAAAATCTCGACAATAGACTACCTTTCATAATGACAAGGCTACCATACATTGTAGTGACAAAAATCTCGACAATACACTACCTTCTATAATGACAAGGCTACCATCCATTGGAAAAAGAAAAATATCGACAACACACTACCTTCCATAATGACAAGGCTACCATCCAATGGAGTAACAAAAATCTCGACAACAGACTACCTTCCATAATGACAAGGCTACCATCCATTGTAGAAAACAAAAATCTCGACAATAGACTACCTTCCATAATGACAAGGCTACCGTCCATTGGAGTAACAAAAATCTCGACAATAGACTACCTTCCATAATGACAAGGCTACCATACATTGGAGTAACAAAAATCTCGACAATATTCTACCTTCCATAATGACAAGGCTACCTTGCATTGGAAGAACAAAAGTATCGACAACACACTACCTTCCATAATGACAAGGCTACAATCTATTATAGTAACAAAAATCTCGACAATAGACTACCTTTCATAATGACAAGGATACCGTCCATTGGAATAACAAAAATCTCGACAACAGACTACGTTCCATAATGACAAGGCTATCATCCCTTAGAATAACAAAAATATCGACAACAAACTACCTTCCAGAATCACAAGGCTACCATCCATTGGAGTAACAAAGATATCGAGAACATACTACCTTCCATAATGACAAGGCTACCATCCCTGAGAGTAACGAAAATCTCGACAAGAGACTACCCTCCATAATGACAAGGCTACCATCCATTGGAGTAACAAAGATATCGACAAAATACTACCTTCCATAATGACAAGGCTACCATCCATTGGAGTAATAAAAAACACGACAACAGACTACCTTCCATAATGACAAGGCTACCATCCATTGGAATAACAAAAATCTCGACAACAAACTACCTTCCATAATGACTAGGCTACCATCCATTGGAGTAAGAAAGATATCGATAACATACCACCTTCCATAATTAAAAGGATACAATCCATTGTAGTAACAAAAATCTCGACAACAGACTACCTTCCATAATGACAAGGCTACCATCCATTGTAGTAACAAAAATATCGACAATAAACTACCTTCCAGAATGATAAGGCTATCATCCATTGGAGTAACAAAAATCTCGACAACAGAATACCTTCCATAATGACAAAGGCTACCATCCATTGGAGTAACAAAAATCACGACAACAAACTACCTTCCATAATGACAAGGCTACCATCCATTGGAATAACAAAAATCTCGACAACAGACTACCTTCCATAATGACAAGGCTACCATCCATTGGAGTAAAAAAGATATCGACAACATACTACCTTCCATAATGACAAGGCTACCATCCATTGGAGTAACAAAAAACACGACAACAGACTACCTTCCATAATGACAAGGCTACCATCCATTGGAATAACAAAAATCTCGATAACAAACTACCTTCCATAATGACTAGGCTACCATCCATTGGAGTAAGAAAGATATCGATAACATACCACCTTCCATAATTAAAAGGATACAATCCATTGTAGTAACAAAAATCTCGACAACAGACTACCTTCCATAATGACAAGGCTACCATCCATTGTAGTAACAAAAATATCGACAATAAACTACCTTCCAGAATGATAAGGCTATCATCCATTAGAGTAACAAATATCTCGACAACAGAATACCTTCCATAATGTCAAAGGCTACCATCCATTAGAGTAACAAAAATCACGACAAAAGACTACCTTCCATAATGACAAGGCTACCATCCATTGGAATAACAAAAATCTCGACAACAGACTACCTTCCATAATGACAAGGCTACCATCCATTGGAGTAAAAAAGATATCGACAACATACTACCTTCCATAATGACAAGGCTACCATCCATTGGAGTAATAAATATCTCGACAACAGACTACCTTCCATAATGACTAGGCTACCATCCTTTGGAGTAACAACGATATCAATAACATACCACCTTCCATAATGAAAAGGATACAATCCATTGTAGTAACAAAAATCTCGACAATAGACTACCTTCCATAATGACAAGGCTACCATCCATTGTAGTGACAAAAATCTCGACAATAAAATACCTTCCATAATGACAAAGCAATCATCCATTGGAGTAACAAAAATCTCGACAACGGACTACCTTTCATAATGACATGGATACTGTCCATTGGAATAAAAAAAAATTGACAACAGACTACGTTCCATAATGACAAGGCTATCATCCCTTAGAGTAACAAAAATATCGACAACAGACTACCTTCCATAATGACAAGGCTACCATCCATTGGAGTAACAAAGATATCGAGAACATACTACCTTCCATAATGACAAGGCTACCATCGCTGAGAGTAACGAAAATCTTGACAACAGACTACCCTCCATAATTACAAGGCTACTATCCAATGGAGTAACAAAGATATCGACAACATACTACCTTCCATAATGACAAGGCTACAATCTATTATATTAACAAAAATCTCGACAATAGACCACCTTTCTTAATGACAAGGGTATCTTTCCTTGGAATAATAAAAATCTCGACAACAGACTACCTTCCATAATGACTAGGCTACCATACATTGGAGTAAGAAAGATATCGATAACATACCACCTTCCATAATGAAAAGGATACAATCCATTGTAGTAACAAAAATCTCGACAACAGACTACCTTCCATAATGACAAGGCTACCATCCAATGGAATAACAAAAATCTCGACAGTAAACTACCTTCAATAATGACAAGGCTATCATCCATTGGTGTAACAAAAATCTCGACAACAGACTACCTTCCGTAATCACAAGGCTACCATCCATTGTAGTGACAAAAATGTCGACAATAAACTACCTTCCATAATGACAAAGCAATCATCCATTGGAGTAACAAAAATCTCGACAATAGACTACCTTTCATAATGACAAGGATACCGTCCATTGGAATAACAAAAATCTCGACAACAGACTATGTTCCATAATGACAAGGCTATCATCCCTTAGAGTAACAAAAATATCGACAACAGACTACCTTCCATAATGACAAGGCTACTATCCATTGGAGTAACAAAGTTAGCGAGAACATACTACCTTCCATAATGACAAGGCTACCATTGCTGAGAGTAACGAAAATCTCATAACAGACTACCCTCCATAATGAAAAGGCTACCATCCAATGGAGTTACAAAGAGATCGACAACATACTACCTTCCATAATGACAAGGCTACAATCTATTATAGTAAAAAAAGACTCGACAATAGACCACCTTTCATAATGACAAGGGTACCGTCCCTTGGAATAATAAAAATCTCGACAACAGACTACCTTCCATAATGACTAGGCTACCATACATTCGAGTAAGAAAGATATCGATAACATACCACCTTCCATAATGAAAAGGATACAATCCATGTAGTAACAAAAATCTCGACAATAGACTACCTTCAATAATGACAAGGCTACCATCCAATGGAATAACAAAAATCTCGACAATAAACTACCTTCCATAATGACAAGGCTATCATCCATTGGTGTAACAAAAATCTCGACAACAGACTACCTTCCGTAATCACAAGGCTACCATCCATTGTAGTGACAAAAATCTCGACAATACACTACCTTCCATAATGACAAAGCTATCATCCATTGGAGTAAGAAAAATCTCGACAGTAGACTACCTTTCATAATGACAAGGATACCGTGCATTGGAATAACAAAAATCTCGACAACAGACTATGTTCGATAATGACAAGGCTATCATCCCTTAGAGTAACAAAAATATCGACAACAAACTACCTTCCATAATGACAAGGCTACCATCCATTAGAGAAACAAAGTTATCGAGAACATACTACCTTCCATAATGACAAGGCTACCATCCCTGAGAGTAACGAAAATCTAGACAACATACTACCCTCCATAATGACAAGGCTACCATCCATTGGAGTAACAAAGATATCAACGACATAATACCTTCCATAATGACAAGGCTACAATTTATTATAGTAACAAAAATATCGACAATAGACCACCTTTCATAATGACAAGGGTACCGTCCCTTGGAATAATAAAAATCTCAACAACAGACTACTTTCCATAATGACTAGGTTACCATCCATTGGAGTAAGAAAGATATCGATAACATACCACCTTCCATAATGAAAAGGATACAATCCATTGTAGTAACAAAAATCTCGACAACAGACTACCTTCCATAATGACAAGGCTACCATCCATTGTAGTAACAAAAATCTCGACAATAAACTACCTTCCATAATGACAAGGCTATCATCCATTGGGGTAACAAAAATCTCGACAATAGAATACCTTCCATAGTGACTAGGCTACCATCCATTGGAGTAAGAAAGATATCGATAACATACTACCTTCCATATTGAAAAGGATGCAATCCATTGTAGTAACAAAAATCTCGATCACAGACTACCTTCCATAATGACAAGGCTACCATCCATTATAGTAACAAAATCTCGACAATAAACTACCTTCCATAATGACAAGGCTATCATCCATTGGTGTAACAAAAATCTCGACAACAGACTACCTTTCATAATGACAAGGCTACCATCCATTGGAATACAAAAATATCGACAACACACTAACTTCCATAATGACAAGTCTACCATCCCTGAGAGTAACGAAAATTTCGACAACAGACTACCCTCCATAATGAAACGGCTACCATCCATTGGAGTAACAAAGATATCGAAAACATACTACCTTCCATAATGACAAGGCTACCATCCATTGGAGTAACAAAAATCACGACAACAGACTACCTTCCATAATGAAAAGGATACCATCCATTGGAATAACAAAAATCACGACAACATACTACCTTCCATAATGACAAGGCTACCATCCATTGGAATAACAAAAATCTCGACAACAGACTACCGTCCATAATGACAAGGCTACCATCCATTGGAATAACAAAAATCTTAACAACAGACTACCTTCCATAATGACTAGGCTACCATCCATTGGAGTAAGAAAGATATCGATAACATACCGCCTTCCATAATGAAAAGGACACAATCCATTGTAGTAACAAAAATCTCGACAACAGACTACCTTCCATAATGACAAGGCTACCATCCATTGGAGTAAGAAAGATATCGATAACATACTACCTTCCATATTGAAAAGGATTCAATCCATGGTAGTAACAAAAATCTCGACAACAAACTACCTTCCATAATGACAAGGCTACCATCCATTGTAGTAACAAAAATCTGGACAATAAACTACCTTCCATAATGACAAGGCTACCATCCCTGAGAGTAACGAAAATCTCGACAAGAGACTACCCTCCATAATGACAAGGCTACCATCCATTGGAGTAACAAAAATCTCGATCACAGACTACCTTCCATAATGGCAAGGCTACCATCCATTGGAGTAACAAAATCTCGACAATAAACTACCTTCCATAATGACAAGGCTATCATCCATTGGTGTAACAAAAATCTCGACAACATACTACCTTTCATAATGACAAGGCTACCATCCATTGGAATACAAAAATATCGACAACACACAAACTTCCATAATGACAAGTCTACCATCCCTGAGAGTAACGAAAATTTCGACAACAGACTACCCTCTATAATGAAACGGCTACCATCCATTGGAGTAACAAAGATATCGAAAACATACTACCTTCCATAATGACAAGGCTACCATCCATTGGAGTAACAAAAATCACGACAACAGACTACCTTCAATAATGAAAAGGCTACCATCCATTGGAATAACAAAAATCACGACAACATACTACCTTCCATAATGACAAGGCTACCATCCATTGGAATAACAAAAATCTCAACAATAGACTACCTTCCATAATGACAAGGCTACCATCCATTGGAATAACAAAAATCTCGACAACAGACTACCTTCCATAATGACTAGGCTACCATCCATTGGAGTAAGAAAGATATCGATAACATACCGCCTTCCATAATGAAAAGGATACAATCCATTGTAGTAACAAAAATCTCGACAACAGACTACCTTCCATAATGACAAAGCTATCATCCATTGGAATAATAAAAATATCGACAACACACTAATTTCCTTAATGACAAGGCTACCATCGCTGATAGTAACGAAAATCTCTACAACCAACTACCCTCCATAATGACAAGGCTACCATCCATTGGAATAACAAAGATATCGACAATATACTACCTTCCATAATGACAAGGCTACCATCCATTGGTGTAACAAAAATCACGACAACAGACTACCTTCCATAATGACAAGGCTACCATCCATTGGAATAACAAAAATCTTGACAACAGACTACCTTACATAATAACAAGGCTAAAATCTATTATAGTAACAAAAATCTCGACAATAGATTACCTTTCATAATGACAAGGGTACCGTCCCTTGGAATATCAAAAATCTCGACAACAGAATACCTTCCATAATGACTAGGCTACCATCCATTGGAGTAAGAAAGATATGGATAACATACTACCTTCCATATTGAAAAGGATTCAATCCATGGTAGTAACAAAAATCTCGACAACAGACTACCTTCCATAATGACAAGGCTACCATCCATTGTAGTAACAAAAATCTGGACAATAAACTACCTTCCATAATGACAAGGCTATCATCCATTGGTGTAACAAAAATCTCGACAACAGACTACCTTTCATAATGACAAGGCTAACATCCATTGGAATAAAAAAATATCGAAAACACACTAATTTCCATAATGACAAGGCTACCATCCCTTAGAGTAACGAAAATCTCGACAATAAACTACCCTCCATAATGACAAGGCTACCATCCATTGGAGTAACAAAGATATCGACAACATACTACCTTCCATAATGACAAGGCTACCATCCATTGGATTAACAAAAATCACGACAACATTCTACCTTCCATAATGACAAGGCTACCATCCATTAGAATAACAAAAATCACGACAACAGACTACCTTCCAAAATGACAAGGCTACCATCCATTGGAATAACAAAAATCTCGACAACAGACTACCTTCCATAATGACTAGGCTACCATCCATTGGAGTAAGAAAGATATCGATAACGTACCACCTTCCATAATGAAAAGGATACAATCCATTGTAGTAACAAAAATCTCGACAACAGACTACCTTCCATAATGACAAGGCTACCATCCATTGTAGTGACAAAAATCTCGACAATAAACTAGCTTCCATAATGACAAACTATCATCCATTGGAGTAACAAAAATCACGACAACAAACTACCTTCCATAATGACAAGGCTACCATCCATCGGAATAACAAAAATATCGAAAACACACTAATTTCCATAATGACAAGGCTACCATCCCTGATGGTAACGAAAATCTCTACAACACACTACCCTCCATAATGACAAGGCTACTATCCATTGGAATAACAAAGATATCGACAATATACTACCTTTCATAATGACAAGGCTACCATCCATTGGAGTAACAAAAATCACGACAACAGACTACCTTCCATAATGACAAGGCTACCATCCATTGGAATAACAAAAATTCCGACAACAGACTACCTTCCATAATGACAAGGCTACAATCTATTATAGTAACAAAATTCTCGACAATAGACTACCTTTCATAATGACAAGGGTACCGTCCCTTGGAATAACAAAAATCTCGACAACAGAATACCTTCCATAATGACTAGGCTACCATCCATTGGAGTAAGAAAGATATCGATAACATACTACCTTCCATATTGAAAAGGATTCAATCTATTGTAGTAACAAAAATCTCGACAACAGACTAGCTACAATAATGACAAGGCTACCATCCATTGTAGTAACAAAAATCTGGACAATAAACTACCTTCCATAATGACAAGGCTATCATCCATTGGTGTAACAAAAATCTCGACAACAGACTACCTTCCATAATGACAAGGCTACCATCCATTGGAATAAAAAAAATATCGACAACACACTAACTTCCATAATGACAAGTCTACCATCCCTGAGAGTGACGAAAATTTCGACAACAGACTACCCTCCATAATGAAACGGCTACCATCCATTGGAGTAACAAAGATATCGAAAACATACTACCTTCCATAATGACAAGGCTACCATCCATTGGAGTAACAAAAATCACGACAACAGACTACCTTCAATAATGAAAAGGCTACCATCCATTGGAATAACAAAAATCACGACAACATACTACCTTCCATAATGACAAGGCTACCATCCATTGGAATAACAAAAATCTCGACAATAGACTACCTTCCATAATGACAAGGCTACCATCCATTGGAATAACAAAAATCTCGACAACAGACTACCTTCCATAATGACTAGGCTACCATCCATTGGAGTAAGAAAGATATCGATAACATACCGCCTTCCAAAATGAAAAGGATATAATCCATTGTAGTAACAAAAATCTCGACAACAGACTACCTTACATAATGACAAAGCTATCATCCATTGGAATAATAAAAATATCGACAACACACTAATTTCCTTAATGACAAGGCTACCATCGCTGATAGTAACGAAAATCTCTATAACCAACTACCCTCCATAATGACAAGGCTACCATCCATTGGAATAACAAAGATATCGACAATATACTACCTTCCATAATGACAAGGCTACCATCCATTGGTGTAACAAAAATCACGACAACAGACTACCTTCCATAATGACAAGGCTACCATCCATTGGAATAACAAAAATCTTGACAACAGACTACCTTACATAATAACAAGGCTAAAATCTATTATAGTAACAAAAATCTCGACAATAGACTACCTTTCATAATGACAAGGGTACCGTCCCTTGGAATAACAAAAATCTCGACAACAGAATACCTTCCATAATGACTAGGCTACCATCCATTGGAGTAAGAAAGATATCGATAACATACTACCTTCCATATTGAAAAGGATTCAATCCATGGTAGTAACAAAAATCTCGACAACAGACTACCTTCCATAATGACAAGGCTACCATCCATTGTAGTAACAAAAATCTAGACAATAAACTACCTTCCATAATGACAAGGCTATCATCCATTGGTGTAACAAAAATCTCGACAACAGACTACCTTTCATAATGACAAGGCTAACATCCATTGGAATAAAAAAATATCGAAAACACACTAATTTCCATAATGACAAGGCTACCATCCCTTAGAGTAACGAAAATCTCGACAATAAACTACCCTCCATAATGACAAGGCTACCATCCATTGGAGTAACAAAGATATCGACAACATACTACCTTCCATAATGACAAGGCTACCATCCATTGGATTAACAAAAATCACGACAACATTCTACCTTCCATAATGACAAGGCTACCATCCATTGGAATAACAAAAATTCCGACAACAGACTACCTTCCATAATGACAAGGCTACAATCTATTATAGTAACAAAAATCTCGACAATAGACTACCTTTCATAATGACAAGGGTACCGTCCCTTGGAATAACAAAAATCTCGACAACAGAATACCTTCCATAATGACTAGGCTACCATCCATTGGAGTAAGAAAGATATCGATAACATACTACCTTCCATATTGAAAAGGATTCAATATAATGTAGTAACAAAAATCTCGACAACAGACTAGCTACCATAATGACAAGGCTACCATCCATTGTAGTAACAAAAATCTGGACAATAAACTACCTTCCATAATGACAAGGCTATCATCCATTGGTGTAACAAAAATCTCGACAACAGACTACCTTCCATAATGACAAGGCTACCATCCATTGGAATAAAAAAAATATCGACAACACACTAACTTCCATAATGACAAGTCTACCATCCCTGAGAGTGACGAAAATTTCGACAACAGACTACCCTCCATAATGAAACGGCTACCATCCATTGGAGTAACAAAGATATCGAAAACATACTACCTTCCATAATGACAAGGCTACCATCCATTGGAGTAACAAAAATCACGACAACAGACTACCTTCCATAATGAAAAGGCTACCATCCATTGGAATAACAAAAATCACGACAACATACTACCTTCCATAATGACAAGGCTACCATCCATTGGAATAACAAAAATCTCGACAACAGACTACCTTCCATAATGACTAGGCTACCATCCATTGGAGTAAGAAAGATATCGATAACATACCACCTTCCATAATGAAAAGGATATAATCCATTGTAGTAACAAAAATCTCGACAACAGACTACCTTCCATAATAACAAGGCTACCATCCATTGTAGTGACAAAAATCTCGACAATAAACTAGCTTCCATAATGACAAACTATCATCCATTGGAGTAACAAAAATCACGACAACAGACTACCTTCCATAATGAAAAGGCTACCATCCATTGGAATAACAAAAATCTCGACAACAGACTACCTTCCATAATGACTAGGCTACCATCCATTGGAGTAAGAAAGATATTGATAACATACCGCCTTCCATAATGAAAAGGATACAATCCATTATAGTAACAAAAATCTCGACAACAGACTACCTTCCATAATGACAAGGCTACCATCCATTTTAGTGACAAAAATCTCGACAATAAACTAACTTTCATAATGACAAAGCTATCATCCATTGGAATAATAAAAATATCGACAACACACTAATTTCCTTAATGACAAGGCTACCATCGCTGATAGTAAGGGAAATCTCTACAACCAACTACCCTCCATAATGACAAGGCTACCATTCATTGGAATAACAAAGATATCGACAATATACTACCTTCCATAATGACAAGTCTACCATCCATTGGTGTAACAAAAATCACGACAATAGACTACCTTCCATAATGATAAGGCTACCATCCATTGGAATAACAAAAATCTTGACAACAAACTACCTTCCATAATAACAAGGCTAAAATCTATTATAGTAACAAAAATCTCGACAATAGACTACCTTTCATAATGACAAGGGTACCGTCCCTTGGAATAACAAAAATCTCGACAACAGAATACCTTCCATAATGACTAGGCTACCATCCATTGGAGTAAGAAAGATATCGATAACATACTACCTTCCATATTGAAAAGGATTCAATCCATGGTAGTAACAAAAATCTCGACAACAGACTACCTTCCATAATGACAAGGCTATCATCCATTGGTGTAACAAAAATCTCGACAACAGACTACCTTTCATAATGACAAGGCTAACATCCATTGGAATAAAAAAATCTCGACAACAGACTAATTTCCATAATGACAAGGCTAACATCCCTTAGAGTAACGAAAATCTCGACAATAAACTACCCTCCATAATGATAAGGCTACCATCCATTGGAGTAACAAAGATATCGACAACATACTACCTTCCATAATGACAAGGCTACCATCCATTGGAGTAACAAAAATCACGACAACATTCTACCTTCCATAATGACAAGGCTACCATCCATTGGAATAAATAAAATCACGACAACAGACTACCTTCCAAAATGACAAGGCTACCATCCATTGGAATAACAAAAATCTCGACAACAGACTACCTTCCATAATGACTAGGCTACCATCCATTGGAGTAAGAAAAATATCGATAACATACCACCTTCCATAATGAAAAGGATACAATCCATTGTAGTAACAAAAATCTCGACAACAGACTACTTTCCATAATGACAAGGCTACCATCCATTGTAGTGACAAAAATCTCGACAATAAACTAGCTTCCATAATGACAAACTATCATCCATTGGAGTAACAAAAATCACGACAACAAACTACCTTCCATAATGACAAGGCTACCATCCATCGGAATAACAAAAATATCGACAACACACTAATTTCCATAATGACAAGGCTACCACCCCTGATGGTAACGAAAATCTCTACAACAGACTACCCTCCATAATGACAAGGCTACTATCCATTGGAATAACAAAGATATCGACAATATAGTACCTTTCATAATGACAAGGCTACCATCCATTGGAGTAACAAAAATCACGACAACAGACTACCTTCCATAATGACAAGGCTACCATCCATTGGAATAACAAAAATTCCGTCAACAGACTACCTTCCATAATGACAAGGCTACAATCTATTATAGTAACAAAAATCTCGACAATAGACTACCTTTCATAATGACAAGGGTACCGTCCCTTGGAATAACAAAAATCTCGACAACAGAATACCTTCCATAATGACTAGGCTACCATCCATTGGAGTAAGAAAGATATCGATAACATACTACCTTCCATATTGAAAAGGATTCAATCTATTGTAGTAACAAAAATCTCGACAACAGACTACCTACCATAATGACAAGGCTACCGTCCATTGTAGTAACAAAAATCTGGACAATAAACTACCTTCCATAATGACAAGGCTATCATCCATTGGTGTAACAAAAATCTCGACAACAGACTACCTTCCATAATGACAAGGCTACCATCCATTGGAATAAAAAAAATATCGACAACACACTAACTTCCATAATGACAAGACTACCATCCCTGAGAGTAACGAAAATCTCGACAACAAACTACCCTCCATAATGACAAGGCTACCATCCATTGGAGTAACAAAGATATCGACAACATACTACCTTCCATAATGACAAGGCTACCATCCATTGGAGTAACAAAAATCATGACAACAGACTACCTTCCATAATTACAAGGCTACCATCCATTGGAATAACAAAAAACTCGACAACAAACTACCTTCCATAACGATAAGGCTACAATCCATTATAGTAACAATAATTTCGACAACAGACTACCTTCCATAATGACAAGGCTACCATCCATTGTAGTGACAAAAATCTCGACAATAAACTACCTTCCATAATGACAAGGCTAGCATCCATTGGATAAATAAAAATATCGGCAATACACTACCTTCCATAATGACAAGGCTACCATCCAATAGAGTAACAAAAATCTCGACAATAGACTACCTTCCATAATGACAAGGCTACCATCCATTGGAGTAACAAAAATCTCGACAATAGACTACCTTCCATAATGACATGGCTACCATCCCTGAGAGTAACGAAAATCTCGACAACAGACTACCCTCCATAATGACAAGGCTATCATCTATTGGAGTAACAAAGATATCGACAACATACTACCTTCCATAATGACAAGGCCACCATCCATTGGAGTATCAAAAATCATGACAACAGACTACCTTCCATAATGACAAGGCTACCATCCATTGGAATAACAAAAATGTCGACAACAGACTACCTTCCATATTGACAAGGCTACCATCAGTTGGAGTAAAAAAGATAACGACAACATACTACCTTCCATTATGACAAGGCTACCATCCATTGGAGTAACAAAAATCTCGACAATAGACTACCTTCCATAATGACAAGGCTACCATCCATTGTAGTGGTAAAAATCTCGACAATGAACTACCTTCCATAATGACAAGGCTACCATCCATTGGAAAAACAAAAATATCGACAACACACTACCTTCCATAATGACAAGGCTACCATCCAATAGAGTAACAAAAATCTCGACAACAAACTACCTTCCATAATGACAAGGCTACCATCCATTGGAATATCAAAAATCTCAACAACAAACTACCTTCCATAATGACAAGGCTACCATCCATTGGAGTAAAAAAGATAACGACAACATACTACTTTCCATAATGACAAGGCTACCATCCATTGGAGTAACAAAAATCTCGACAATAGACTACCTTCCATAATGACTAGGCTACCTTCCTTTGGAGTAACAAAGATATCGTTAACAGACTACCTTCCCTAACGACAAGGATACAATCCATTATAGTAACAATAATTTCGACAACTGACTACGTTCCATAATGACAAGGCTACCATCCATTGTAGTGGAAAAAATCTCGACAATGAACTACCTTCCATAATGACAAGGCTACCATCCATTGGAGAACAAAAAATATCGACAACACACTACCTTCCATAATGACAAGGCTACCATCCAATGGAGTAACAAAAATCTCGACAATAGACTACCTTCCATAATGACAAGGCTACCATCCATTGTAGTAAAAAAATGTCGACAATAGACTACCTTGCATAATGACAAGGCTACCATCCATCGGAGTAACAAAAATCTCGACAATAGACTACCTTCCATAATGACAAGGCTACCATCCCTGAGAGTAACGAAAATCTCGACAACAGACTACCCTCCATAATTACAAGGCTACCATTCATTGGAGTAACAAAGATATCGACAACATACTACTTTCAATAATGACAAGGCTACCATCCATTGTAGTGGAAAAAATCTCGACAATGAACTACCTTCCATAATGACAAGGTTACCTACCATCCTTTGGAGAATCAAAAATATCGACAACACACTACCTTCCATAATGACAAGGCTACCATCCAATGGAGTAACAAAAATCTCGACAACAGACTACCTTCCATAATGACAAGGCTACCATCCATTGGAATATCAAAAATCTCAACAACAAAACTACCTTCCATAATGACAAGGCTACCATCCATTGGAGTAAAAAAGATAACGACAACATACTACTTTCCATAATGACAAGGCTACCATCCATTGGAGTAACAAAAATCTCGACAATAGACTACCTTCCATAATAAAAAGGCTACCATGCATTGAAAGAACAAAACTATCGACAACACACTACCTTCCATAATGACAAGGCTACAATCTATTATAGTAACAAAAATCTCGACATTAGACTACCTTTCATAATGATAAGGCTACCGTCCATTGGAGTAACAAAGATATGGACAACATACTACCTTCCATAATAACAAGGCTACCATCCCTGAGAGTAACGAAAATCTCGACAACAGACTACCTTCCATAATGACAAGGCTACCATCCATTGTAGTAAAAAAACTCTCGACAATAGACGATCTTGCATAACGACAAGGCTACCATCCATTGCAGTAATAAAAATCTCGACAACATACTACCTTCCATAATGACAAGGCTACCATCCATTGGAGTACCAATAATCACAACAATAGACTACCTTCCATAATTACAAGGCTACCATCTATTGGAATAACAAAAATCTCGACAACAGACTACCTTCCATAATAACAAGGCTACCATCCATTGGAATAAAAAATATATCGACAACATTCTACCTTCCATAATGACAAGGCTACAATGCATTGGAAGAATAAAAATATCGACAACACACTACCTTCCATAATGATAAGGCTACAATCTATTATAGTAACAAAAATCTCGACAATAGACTACCTTTCATAATGACAAGGCTACCGTCCATTGGAATAACAAAAATCTCGACAACAAACTATGTTCCATAATGACCAGGCTATCATCCCTTAGAGTAACAAAAATCTCGACAACAGACTACCTTCCATAATGACAAGGCTACCATCCCTGAGAGTAACGAAAATCTCGACAACAGACCACCTTCCATAATGACTAGGCTACCATCCTTTGGAGTAACAAAGATATCGATTACAAACTACCTTCCATAACGACAAGGCTACAATCCATTATAGTAACAAAAATTTTGACAACAGACTACCTTCCATAATGACAAGGCTACCATCCATTGTAGTAAAAAAAATCTCGACAATAGACTACCATCCATAATGACAAGGCTACAATCCATTTGAGTAACAAAAATCTCTACAATAGACTACCTTCCATAATGACAAGGCTACCATCCCTGAGAGTAACAAAAATCTCGACAACAGACTACCATCCTTAATGACAAGGCTACCATCCATTGGAGTAACAAAGATATCGACAACATACTACCTTCCATAATGACAAGGCCACCATCCATTGGAGTACCAAAAATCATGACAACAGACTACCTTCCATAATGACAAGGCTACCATCCATTGGAGTAAAAAAGATAACGACAACATACTACCTTCCATAATGACAAGGCTACCATCCATTGGAGTAACAAAAATCTCGACAACAGACTACCTTCCATAATGACTAGGCTACTAACCTTTGGAGTAACAAAGATATCGATAATAGACTACCTTCCATAACAAGAAGGATACAATTCATTGTAGTAACAAAAATTTCGACAACAAACTACCTTCCATAATGACAAGGCTACCATCCATTGTAGTGACAAAAATCTCGACAGTGAACTACCTTCCATAATGACAAGGCTACCATCCATTGGAAAAACAAAAATATCGAAAACACACTACCTTCCATAATGACAAGGCTTCCATCCATTGGAGTAAAAAAGATATCGACAACATACTACCTTTCATAATGACAAGGCTACCATCCATTTGATTAACAAAAATCTAGACAACAGACTACCTTACATAATGATTAGGCTACCATCCTTTGGAGTAACAAAGATATCAATAACAGACTACCTTCCATAACGACCAGGCTACAATCCATTGTAGTAACAAAAATTTCGACAACACACTACCTTCCATAATGACAAGGCTACCATCCATTGTAGTAAAAAAAATATCGACAATAGACTACCTTCCATAATGACAAGGCTACCATCCATTGGAGTAATAAAAATCTCGACAATAGACTACCTTCCATAATGACAAGGCTACCATCCCTGAGAGTAACGAAAATCTCGACAACAAACTACCCTCCATAATGACAAGGCTACCATCCATTGGAGTAACAAAGATATCGACAACATACTACCTTCCATAATGACAAGGCCACCATCCATTGGAGTACCAAAAATCATGACAACAGACTACCTTCCATAATGACAAGGCTACCATCCATTGGAGTAAAAAAGATAACGACAACATACTACCTTCCATAATGAAAAGGCTACCATCCATTGGAAAAACAAAAATATCGACAACACACTACCTTCAATAATGACAAGGCTACCATCCAATGGAGTAACAAAAATCTCGACAACAGACTACCTTCCATAATGACAAGGCTATCATCCATTGTAGTAACAAAAATCTTGACAATAGACTACCTTCCATAATGACAAGGCTACCATCCATTGGAGTAACAAAAATCTCGACAATAGACTACCTTCCATAATGACAAGGCTACCATCCATTGGAGTAAAAAAAATCTCGACAACATTCTACCTTCCATAATGACAAGGCTACCATGCATTGGAAGAACAAAAATATCGACAACACACTACCTTCCATAATGATAAGGCTACAATCTATTATAGTAACAAAAATCACGACAATAGACTACCTTTCATAATGACAAGGCTACCGTCCATTGGAATAACAAAAATCTCGACAACAAACTATGTTCCATAATGACCAGGCTATCATCCCTTAGAGTAACAAAAATCTCGACAACAGACTACCCTCCATAATGACAAGGCTACCATCCATTGGAGTAACAAAGATATCGACAACATACTACCTTCCATAATGACAAGGCTACCATCCTTGAGAGTAACGAAAATCTCGACAACAGACCACCTTCCATAATGACTAGGCTACCATCCTTTGGAGTAACAAAGATATCGATTACAGACTACCTTCCATAACGACAAGGCTATAATCCATTGTAGTAACAAAAATTTCGACAACAGACTACCTTCCATAATGACAAGGCTACCATCCATTGTAGTAAAAAAAATCTCGACAATAGACTACCATCCATAATGACAAGGCTACCATTCATTTGAGTAACAAAAATCTCTACAATAGACTACCTTCCATAATGACAAGGCTACCATCCCTGAGAGTAACAAAAATCTCGACAACAGACTACCATCCTTAATGACAAGGCTACCATCCATTGGAGTAACAAAGATATCGACAACATACTACCTTCCATAATGACAAGGCCACCATCCATTGGAGTAAAAAAGATAACGACAACATACTACCTTCCATAATGACAAGGCTACCATCCATTGGAGTAACAAAAATCTCGACAACAGACTACCTTCCATAATGACTAGGCTACCAACCTTTGGAGTAACAAAGATATCGATAATAGGCTACCTTCCATAACAAGAAGGATACAATCCATTGTAGTAACAAAAATTTCGACAACTGACTACCTTCCATAATGACAAGGCTACCATCCATTGTAGTGACAAAAATCTCGACAATGAACTACCTTCCATAATGACAAGGCTACCATCCATTGGAAAAACAAAAATATCGACAACACACTACCTTCCATAATGACAAGGCTACCATCCAATGGAGTAACAAAAATCTCGACAACAGACTACCTTCCATAATGACAAGGCTACCATCCATTGTAGTAACAAAAATCTTGACAATAGACTACCTTCCATAATGACAAGGCTACCATCCGTTGGAGTAACAAAAATCTCGACAATAGACAACCTTCCATAATGACAAGGCTACCATCCATTGGAGTAACAAAAATCTCGACAACATGCTACCTTCCATAATGAGAAGGCTACCATGCATTGGAAGAACAAAAATATCGACAACACACTACCTTCCATAATGACAAGGCTACCGTCCATTGGAAGAACAAAAATCTCGACAATAGACTACCTTTCATAATGACAAGGCTACCGTCCATTGGAATAACAAAAATCTCGACAAGAGACTACGTTCCATAATGACCAGGCTACCATCCCTGAGAGTAACGAAAATCTCGACAACAGACCACCTTCCATAATGACTAGGCTACCATCCTTTGGAGTAACAAATATATCGATTACAGACTACCTTCCATAACGACAAGGCTACAATTCATTGTAGTAACAAAAATTTCAACAACAGACTACCTTCCATAATGACAAGGCTACCATCCATTGGAAAAACAAAAATATCGAAAACACACTACCTGCCATAATGACAAGGCTACCATCCATTGGAGTAAAAAAGATATCGACAACATACTACCTTTCATAATGACAAGGCTACCATCCATTTGATTAACAAAAATCTAGACAACAGACTACCTTCCATAATGATTAGGCTACCATCCTTTGGAGTAACAAAGATATCGATAACAGACTTCCTTCCATAACGACCATGCTACAATCCATTGTAGTAACAAAAATTTCGACAACACAGTACCTTCCATAATGACAAGGCTACCATCCAATAGAGTAACAAAAATCTCGACAACAGACTACCTTCCATAATGACAAGGCTACCATCCATTATAGTAAAAAAAATCTCGACAATAGACTACCTTCCATAATGACAAGGATACCATCCATTGGACTAACAAAAATCTCGACAATAGACTACCTTCATTAATGATAAGGCTACCATCCCTGAGAGTAACGAAAATCTCGACAACAGACTACCCTCCATAATGACAAGGCTACCTTCCATTGGAGTAACAAAGATATCGACAACATACTACCTTCCATAATGACAAGGCCACCATCCATTGGAGTACCAAAAATCATGACAACAGACTACTCTCCACAATGACAAGGCTACCATCCATTGGAGTAAAAAAGATAACGACAACATACTACCTTCCGTATTGACAAGGCTACCATCCATTGGAGTAACAAAAATCTCGACAACAGACTACCTTCCATAATGACTAGGCTACCATCCTTTGGAGTAACAAAGATATCGATAACAGACTACCTTCCATAACGACAAGGATACAATCCATTGTAGTAACAAAGATATCGACAACATACTACCATCCATAATGACAAGGCTACCATCAAATGGAGTACCAAAAATCTCGACAACAGACTACCTTCCATAATGACAAGGCTACCATGAATTGTAGTAACAAAAATCTCGACAATAGACTACCTTCCATAATGACAAGGCTACCATCCATTGGAGTAACAAAAATATCGACAATAGACTACCTTCCATAATGACAAGGCTACCATCCATTAGAGTAACAAAAATCTCGACAACATTCTACCTTCCAAAATGACAAGGCTACCATGCATTGGAAGAACAAAAATATCGACAACACACTACCTTCCATAATGACAAGGCTACAATCTATTATAGTAACAAAAATCTCGACAATAGACTACCTTTCATAATTACAAGGCTATGGTCCATTGGAATAAAAAAAATCTCGACAACAGACTACGTTCCATAATGACAAGGCTATCATCCCTTAGAGTAACAAAAATCTCAACAACAGACTACCTTCCATAATGACAAGGCTACCATCCATTGGAGTAACAAAGATATCGACAACAAACTACCTTCCATAATTACAAGGCTACCATCCCTGAGAGTATCGAAAATCTCGACAACAGACCACCTTCCTTAATGACAAGGCCACCATCCATTGTAGTAAAAAAACTCTCGACAAAAGACAACCTTCAATAATGACAAGGCTACCATCCCTGAGAGTAACGAAAATCTCGACAACAGACTACCCTCCATAATGACAAGGTTACCATCCATTGGAGTAACAAAGATATCGACAACATACTACCTTCCAGAATGACAAGGCTACCATCCATTGGAGTACCAAAAATAACGACAACAGACTACTTTCCATAATGACAAGGCTACCATCCATTGGAATAACAAAAATCTCGACAACAGACTACCTTCCATAATGACAAGGCTACCATCCATTGGAGTAAAAAAGATATCAACAACATACTACCTTCCATAATTACAAGGCTATCATCCATTGGAGTTACAAAGATATCGACAACATACTACCTTCCATAATGACTAGGCTACCATCCTTTGGAGTAACAAAGATATCGATAACAGACTACCTTGCATAACGACAAGGCTACAATCCATTGTAGTAAAAAAATTTCAACAACAGACTACCTTCCATAATAACAAGGCTACCATCCATTGTAGTGACAAAAATCTCAACAATGAACTACCTTACATAATGACAAGGCTACCATCCATTGGAAAAACAAAAATATCGAATATACACTATCTTCCATAATGACAAGGCTACCATCCCTGAGAGTAACGAAAATCTCGACAACAGACTACCCTCCATAATGACAAGGCTACCATCCATTGGAGTAACAAAGATATCGACAACATACTACCTTCCAGAATGACAAGGCTACCATCCATGGGAGTAACAAAGTTATCGATAACAGACTACCTTCTATAATGACCAGGCTACAATCCATTGTAGTAACAAAAATTTCGACAACAAACTACCTTCCATAATGACAAGGCTACCATCCATTGTAGTGGCAAAAATCTTGACAATAAACTACCTTCCATAATGAAAAGGCTACCATCCATTAGAAAAACAAAAATATCAACAACACACTACCTTCCATAATGACAAGGCTACCATCCAATGGAGTAACAAATACAACGACAACAGACTACCTTCCATAATGATAAGGTTATCATCCATTGGAGTACCACAAATCATGACAACAGACTACCTTCCATAATGACAAGGCTACCATCCATTGGAATAACAAAAATCTCGACAATAGACTACCTTCCATAATGACAAGGCTACCATCCGTTGGAGTAAAAAAGATAACGACAACATACTACCTTCCATAATGACAAGGCTACCATCCATTGGAGTAACAAAAATCTCGACAACAGACTACCTTCCATAATGACTAGGCTACCATCCTTTGGAGTAACAAAGATATCGATAACAGACTACCTTCCATAACGACAAGGCTACAATCCATTCTAGTAACAAAAATTTCGATAACAGACTACTTTCCATAATGACAAGGCTACCATCCATTGTAGTGACAAAAATCTCGACAATAAACTACCTTCCATAATGAAAAGGCTACCATCCATTGGAAAAACAAAAATATCGAAAACACACTACCTTCCATAATGACAAGGCTACCATCCATTGGAGTAAAAAAGATATCGACAACATACTACCTTTCATAATGACAAGGCTACCATCCATTTGAGTAACAAAAATCTAGACAACAGACTACCTTCCATAATGATTAGGCTACCATCCTTTGGAGTAACAATGATATCGATAACAGACTTCCTTCCATAACGACCATGCTACAATCCATTGTAGTAACAAAAATTTCGACAACACAGTACCTTCCATAATGACAAGGCTACCATCCAATAGAGTAACAAAAATCTCGACAACAGACTACCTTCCATAATGACAAGGCTACCATCCATTATAGTAAAAAAAATCTCGACAATAGACTACCTTCCATAATGACAAGGCTACCATCCATTGGACTAACAAAAATCTCGACAATAGACTACCTTCATTAATGACAAGGCTACCATCCCTGAGAGTAACGAAAATCTCGACAACAGACTACCCTCCATAATGACAAGGCTACCATCCATTGGAGTAACAAAGATATCGACAACATACTACCTTCCATAATGACAAGGCCACCATCCATTGGAGTACCAAAAATCATGACAACAGACTACCTTCCATAATGACAAGGCTACCATCCATTTGAGTAAAAAAGATAACGACAACATACTACCTTCCGTAATGACAAGGCTACCATCCATTGGAGTAACAAAAATCTCGACAACAGACTACCTTCCATAATGACTAGGCTACCATCCTTTGGAGTAACAAAGATATCGATAACAGACTACCTTCCATAACGACAAGGATACAATCCATTGTAGTAACAAAAATTTCAACAACTGACTACCTTCTATAATGACAAGACTACCATCCATTGTAGTGACAAAAATCTCGACAATGAACTACCTTCCATAATGACAAGGCTACCATCCATTGGAAAAACAAAAATATCGACAACACACTACCTTCCATAATGACAAGGCTACCATCAAATGGAGTAACAAAAATATCGACAACAGACTACCTTCCATAATGACAAGGCTACCATGCATTGTAGTAACAAAAATCTCGACAATAGACTACCTTCCATAATGACAAGGCTACCATCCATTGGAGTAACAAAAATATCGACAATAGACTACCTTCCATAATGACAAGGCTACCATCCATTGGAGTAACAAAAATCTCGACAACATTCTACCTTCCATAATGACAAGGCTACCATGCATTGGAAGAATAAAAATATCGACAACACACTGCCTTCCATAATGACAAGGCTACAATCTATTATAGTAACAAAAATCTCAACAATAGACTACCTTTCATAATGACAAGGCTATCGTCCATTGGAATAAAAAAAATCTCAACAACAGACTACGTTCCATAATGACAAGGCTATCATCCCTTAGAGTAACAAAAATCTCGACAACAGACTACCTTCCATAATGACAAGGCTACCATCCATTGGAGTAACAAAGATATCGACAACATACTACCTTCCATAATTACAAGGCTACCATCCCTGAGAGTAACAAAAATCTCGACAACAGACCACCTTCCATAATGACAAGGCTACCATCCATTGTAGTAAAAAAACTCTGACCAATAGACAACCTTCCATAATGACAAGGCTACCATCCCTGAGAGTAACGAAAATCTCGACAACAGACTACCGTCCATAATGACAAGGCTACCATCCATTGGAGTACCAAAAATAATGACAACAGACTACCTTCCATAATGACAAGGCTACCATCCATTGGAATAACAAAAATCTCGACAACAGACTACCTTCCATAATGACAAGGCTACCATCCATTGGAGTAAAAAAGATATCGACAACATACTACCTTCCATAATTACAAGGCTATCATCCATTGGAGTAACAAAGATATCGACAACATACTACCTTCCATAATGACTAGGCTACCATCCTTTGGAGTAACAAAGATATCGATAACAGACTACCTTGCATAACAACAAGGCTACAATCCATTGTAGTAACAAAAATTTCGACAACAGACTACCTTCCATAATGACAAGGCTACCATCCATTGTAGTGACAAAAATATCAACAATGAACTACCTTCCATAATGACAAGGCTACCATCCATTGGAAAAACAAAAATATCGAATATACACTATCTTCCATAATGACAAGGCTACCATCCATTGGATTAAAAAAGATATCGACAACATACTACCTTCCATAATGACAAGGATACCATCCATTTGAGTAACAAAAATCTAGACAACAGACTACCTTCCATAATGACTAGGCTACCATCCTTTAGAGTAACAAAGTTATCGATAACAGACTACCTTCAATAATGACCAGGCTACCATCCCTGAGAGTAACGAAAATCTCGACAACAGACTACCCTCCATAATGACAAGGCTACCATCCATTGGAGTAACAAAGATATCGACAACAGACTACCTTCCATAATGACAAGGCTACCATCCATTGTAGTGACAAAAATCTCGACAATAAACTACCTTCCATAATGAAAAGGCTACCATCCATTAGAAAAACAAAAATATCAACAACACACTACCTTCCATAATGACAAGGCTACCATCCAATGGAGTAACAAAAACCTCGACAACAGACTACCTTCCATAATGATAAGGTTACCATCCATTGGAGTACCGAAAATCATGACAACAGACTACCTTCCATAATGACAAGGCTACCATCCATTGGAATAACAAAAATCACGACAATAGACTACCTTCCATAATGACAAGGCTACCATCCATTGGAGTAAAAAAGATAACGACAACATACTACCTTCCATAATTACAAGGCTACCATCCATTGGAGTAACAAAAATCTCGACAACAGACTACCTTCCATAATGACTAGGCTACCATCCTTTGGAGTAACAAAGATATCGATAACAGACTACCTTCCATAACGACAAGGCTACAATCCATTCTAGTAACAAAAATTTCGACAACAGACTACTTTCCATAATGACAAGGCTACCATCCATTGTAGTGACAAAAATCTCGACAATGAACTACCTTCCATAATGACAAGGCTACCATCCAATGGAGTAACAAAAATCTTGACAACATTCTACCTTCCATAATGACAAGGCTACCATGCATTGGAAAAACAAAAATATCGACAACACACTACATTCCATAATGACAAGGCTACCATCCAATGGAGTAACAAAAATCTCGACAATAGACTACCTTCCATAATGACAAGGCTACCATCCATTGTAGTAACAAAAATCTCGACAATAGACTACCTTCCATAATGACAAGGCTTCCATCCATTGGAGTAACAAAGATATCGACAACATACTACCTTCCATAATGACAAGGCTACCATCCCTGAGAGTAACGAAAATCTTGACAACAGACTACCCTCCATAATGACAAGGCTACTATCCATTGTAGTAAAAAAACTCTCGACAATTGACTACCTTCCATAATGACAAGGCTACCATCCATTGGAGTAACAAAAATCTCGACAATAGACTACCTTCCATAAAGACAAGGCTACCATCCCTGAGAGTAACGAAAATCTCGACAACAGTCTACCTTCCATAATGACAAGGCTACCATCCATTGGAGTAACAAAGTTATTGACAACATACTACCTTCCATAATGACAAGGCTTCCATCCATTGGAGTACCAAAAATCATGACAACAGACTACCTTCCATAATGACAAGGCTACCATCCATTGGAATAACAAAAATCTCGACAAAAGACTACCATCCATAATGACAAGGCTACCATCCATTGGAGTAAAAAAGATATCGACAACATACTACCTTCCATAACGACAAGGCTACAATTCATTGTAGTAACAAAAATTTCGACAACAGACTACCTTCCATAATGACAAGGCTACCATCCATTGTAGTGACAAAAATCTCGACAATGAACTACCTTCCATAATGACAAGGCTACCATCCATTGGAAAAAAAATATCGAAAACACACTACCTTCCATAATGACAAGGATACCATCCATTGGAGTAAAAAATATATCGACAACATACTACCTTCCATAATGATAAGGCTACCATCCATTTGAGTAACAAAAATCTAGACAACAGACTACCTTCCATAATGATTAGGCTACCATCCTTTGGAGTAACAAAGATATCGATAACAGACTACCTTCCATAACGACGACGCTACAATCCACTGTAGTAACAAAAATTTCGACAACACACTACCTTCCATAATGACAAGGCTACAATCCAATAGAGTAACAAAAATCTCGACAACTGACTACCTTCCATAATGACAAGGCTACCATCCATTGTAGTAAAAAAAATCTCGACAATAGACTACCTTCTATAATGACAAGGCTACCAAACATTGGAGTAACAAAAATCTCGACAATAGACTACCTTCCATAATGACAAGGCTACCATCCCTGAGAGTAACGAAAATCTCGACAACAAACTACCCTCCATAATGACAAGGCTACCATCCATTGGAGTAACAAAGATATCGACAACATAATACCTTCCATAATGACAACGCCACCATCCATTGGAGTACCAAAAATCATGACAATAGACTACCTTCCATAATGACAAGGCTACCATCCATTGGAGTAACAAAAATCTCGACAACAGACTACCTTCAATAATGACTAGGCTACCATCCTTTGGAGTAACAAATATATCGATAACAGACTACCTTCCATAACGTCAAGGATACAATCCATTGTAGTAACAAAAATTTCGACAACTGACTACCTTCCATAATGACAAGGCTACCATCCATTGTAGTGACAAAAATCTCGACAATGAACTACCTTCCATAATGACAAGGCTACCATCCATTGGAAAAACAAAAAGATTGACAACACACTACCTTCCATAATGACAAGGCTACCATCCAATGGAGTAACAAAAGTCTCGACAACAAACTACCTTCCATAATGATAAGGCTACCATCCATTGTAGTAACAAAAATCTCGACAATAGACTACCTTCCATAATGACAAGGCTACCATCCATTGTAGTAACAAAAATTTCGACAACAGACTACCTTCCATAATGACAAGGCTACCATCCATTGTAGTGACAAAAATCTCGACAATGAACTACCTTCCATAATGACAAGGCTACCATCCATTGGAGAAAAAAAATCGAAAACACACTACCTTCCATAATGACAAGGATACCATCCATTGGAGTAAAAAATATATCGACAACATACTATCTTCCATAATGATAAGGCTACCATCCATTTGAGTAACAAAAATCTAGACAACAGACTACCTTCCATAATGACTAGGCTACCATCCTTTGGAGTAACAAAGATATCGATAACAGACTACCTTCCATAACGACAAGGCTACAATCCATTGTAGTAACAAAAATTTCGACAACAGACTACCTTCCATAATGACAAGGCTACCATCCATTGTAGTAACAAAAATCTCGACAATAGACTACCTTCCATAATGACAAGGCTACCATCCATTGTAGTAACAAAAATTTCGACAACAGACTACCTTCCATAATGACAAGGCTACCATCCATTGTAGTGACAAAAATCTCGACAATGAACTACCTTCCATAATGACAAGGCTACCATCCATTGGAAAAAAAAAATTGAAAACACACTACCTTCCATAATGACAAGGATACCATCCATTGGAGTAAAAAATATATCGACAACATATTATCTTCCATAATGATAAGGCTACCATCCATTTGAGTAACAAAAATCTAGACAACAGACTACCTTCCATAATGACTAGGCTACCATCCTTTGGAGTAACAAAGATATCGATAACAGACTACCTTCCATAACGACAAGGCTACAATCCATTGTAGTAACAAAAATTTCGATAACAGACTACCTTCCATAATGACAAGGCTACCATCCATTGTAGTGACAAAAATCTCGACAATAGACTACCTTCCATAATAAAAAGGCTACCATCTATTGGAGTAACAAAGATATCGACAACATACTACCTTCCATAATGACAAGGCTACCATCCATTGGAGTACCAAAAATCACGACCACAGACTATCTTCCATAATGACAAGGCTACCATCCATTGGAATAAGAAAAATCTCGACAACAGACTACCTTCCATAATGACAAGGCTACCATCCATTGGAGTAAAAAAGTTATCGACAACATACTACCTTCCATAATGACAAGGCTACCATCCATTGGAGTAACAAAGATATCGACAACATACTACCTTCCATAATGACAAGGCTACCATCCATTGGAGTACCAAAAATCATGACAACAGACTACCTTCCATAAAGACAAGGCTACCATCCATTGGAATAACAAAAATCTAGACAACAGACTACCTTCCATAATGACAAGGCTACCATCCTTTGGAGTAAAAAATATATCGACAACATACTACCTTCCATAATGACAAGGCTACCATCCATTGGAGTAACAAAAATATCTACAACAGACTACCTTCCATAATGACTAGGCTACCATCCTTTGGTGTAACAAAGATATCAATAACAGACTACCGTCCATAACGACAAGGCTACAATCCATTGTAGTAACAAAAATTTCAACAACAGACTACCTTCCTTTATGACAAGGCTACCATCCACAGTAGTGACAAAAATCTCGACAATGAACTACCTTCCATAATGACAAGGCTACCATCCATTAGAAAAACAAAAATATCGAAAACACACTACCTTCCATAATGATAAGGCTACCATCCATTGGAGTAAAAAAGATATCGACAACATGCTACCTTCCATAACGACAAGGCTACCATCCATTGGAGTAACAAAGATATCGATAACAGACTACCTTCCATAACGACCACGCTACAATCCATTGTAGTAACAAAAATTTCGACAACACACTACCTTCCATAATGACAAGGTAACCATCCAATAGAGTAACAAAAATCTCGACAACAGACTACCTTCCATAATGACAAGGCTACCATCCATTGTAGTAAAAAAAATCTCGACAATAGACTACCTTCCATAATGACAAGGCAACCATCCATTGGAGTAACAAAAATCTCGACAATAGACTACCTTCCATAATGACAAGGCTACCATCCCTGAGAGTAACGAAAATCTCGACAACAGACTACTCTCCATAATGACAAGGCTACCACCCATTGGAGTAACAAAGATATCGACAACATAATACCTTCCATAATGACAAGGCCACCATCCATCGGAGTACCAAAAATCATGACAACAGACTACCTTCCATAATGACAAGGCTACCATCCATTGGAGTAAAAAAGATAACGACAAAATACTACCTTCCATAATTACAAGGCTACCATCCATTAGAGTAACAAAAATCTCGACAACAGACTACCTTCAATAATGACTAGGCTACCATCCTTTGGAGTAACAAAGATATCGATAATAGACTACCTTCCATAACGACAAGGATACAATCCATTGTAGTAACAAAAATTTCGACAACTGACTACCTTCCATAATGACAAGGCTACCATCCATTGTAGTGACAAAAATCTCGACAATGAACTACCTTCCATAATGACAAGGCTACCATCCATTGGAGAAAAAAAATCGAAAACACACTACCTTCCATAATGACAAGGATACCATCCATTGGAGTAAAAAATATATCGACAACATACTATCTTCCATAATGATAAGGCTACCATCCATTTGAGTAACAAAAATCTAGACAACAGACTACCTTCCATAATGACTAGGCTACCATCCTTTGGAGTAACAAAGATATCGATAACAGACTACCTTCCATAACGACAAGGCTACAATCCATTGTAGTAACAAAAATTTCGACAACAGACTACCTTCCATAATGACAAGGCTACCATCCATTGTAGTAACAAAAATCTCGACAATAGACTACCTTCCATAATGACAAGGCTACCATCCATTGTAGTAACAAAAATTTCGACAACAGACTACCTTCCATAATGACAAGGCTACCATCCATTGTAGTGACAAAAATCTCGACAATGAACTACCTTCCATAATGACAAGGCTACCATCCATTGGAAAAAAAAAATTGAAAACACACTACCTTCCATAATGACAAGGATACCATCCATTGGAGTAAAAAATATATCGACAACATATTATCTTCCATAATGATAAGGCTACCATCCATTTGAGTAACAAAAATCTAGACAACAGACTACCTTCCATAATGACTAGGCTACCATCCTTTGGAGTAACAAAGATATCGATAACAGACTACCTTCCATAACGACAAGGCTACAATCCATTGTAGTAACAAAAATTTCGATAACAGACTACCTTCCATAATGACAAGGCTACCATCCATTGTAGTGACAAAAATCTCGACAATAGACTACCTTCCATAATAAAAAGGCTACCATCTATTGGAGTAACAAAGATATCGACAACATACTACCTTCCATAATGACAAGGCTACCATCCATTGGAGTACCAAAAATCACGACCACAGACTATCTTCCATAATGACAAGGCTACCATCCATTGGAATAAGAAAAATCTCGACAACAGACTACCTTCCATAATGACAAGGCTACCATCCATTGGAGTAAAAAAGTTATCGACAACATACTACCTTCCATAATGACAAGGCTACCATCCATTGGAGTAACAAAGATATCGACAACATACTACCTTCCATAATGACAAGGCTACCATCCATTGGAGTACCAAAAATCATGACAACAGACTACCTTCCATAAAGACAAGGCTACCATCCATTGGAATAACAAAAATCTAGACAACAGACTACCTTCCATAATGACAAGGCTACCATCCTTTGGAGTAAAAAATATATCGACAACATACTACCTTCCATAATGACAAGGCTACCATCCATTGGAGTAACAAAAATATCTACAACAGACTACCTTCCATAATGACTAGGCTACCATCCTTTGGTGTAACAAAGATATCAATAACAGACTACCGTCCATAACGACAAGGCTACAATCCATTGTAGTAACAAAAATTTCAACAACAGACTACCTTCCTTTATGACAAGGCTACCATCCACAGTAGTGACAAAAATCTCGACAATGAACTACCTTCCATAATGACAAGGCTACCATCCATTAGAAAAACAAAAATATCGAAAACACACTACCTTCCATAATGATAAGGCTACCATCCATTGGAGTAAAAAAGATATCGACAACATGCTACCTTCCATAACGACAAGGCTACCATCCATTGGAGTAACAAAGATATCGATAACAGACTACCTTCCATAACGACCACGCTACAATCCATTGTAGTAACAAAAATTTCGACAACACACTACCTTCCATAATGACAAGGTAACCATCCAATAGAGTAACAAAAATCTCGACAACAGACTACCTTCCATAATGACAAGGCTACCATCCATTGTAGTAAAAAAAATCTCGACAATAGACTACCTTCCATAATGACAAGGCAACCATCCATTGGAGTAACAAAAATCTCGACAATAGACTACCTTCCATAATGACAAGGCTACCATCCCTGAGAGTAACGAAAATCTCGACAACAGACTACTCTCCATAATGACAAGGCTACCACCCATTGGAGTAACAAAGATATCGACAACATAATACCTTCCATAATGACAAGGCCACCATCCATCGGAGTACCAAAAATCATGACAACAGACTACCTTCCATAATGACAAGGCTACCATCCATTGGAGTAAAAAAGATAACGACAAAATACTACCTTCCATAATTACAAGGCTACCATCCATTAGAGTAACAAAAATCTCGACAACAGACTACCTTCAATAATGACTAGGCTACCATCCTTTGGAGTAACAAAGATATCGATAATAGACTACCTTCCATAACGACAAGGATACAATCCATTGTAGTAACAAAAATTTCGACAACTGACTACCTTCCATAATGACAAGGCTACCATCCATTGTAGTGACAAAAATCTCGACAATGAACTACCTTCCATAATGACAAGGCTACCATCCATTGGAAAAACAAAAAGATTGACAACACACTACCTTCCATAATGACAAGGCTACCATCCAATGGAGTAACAAAAATCTCGACAACAAACTACCTTCCATAATGATAAGGCTACCATCCATTGTAGTAACAAAAATCTCGACAATAGACTACCTTCCATAATGACAAGGCTACCATCCATTGTAGTAACAAAAATTTCGACAACAGACTACCTTCCATAAAGACAAGGCTACCATCCATTGTAGTGACAAAAATCTCGACAATGAACTACCTTCCATAATGACAAGGCTACCATCCATTGGAAAAAAAATATCGAAAACACACTACCTTCCATAATGACAAGGATACCATCCATTGGAGTAAAAAATATATCGACAACATACTATCTTCCATAATGATAAGGCTACCATCCATTTGAGTAACAAAAATCTAGACAACAGACTACCTTCCATAATGACTAGGCTACCATCCTTTGGAGTAACAAAGATATCGATAACAGACTACCTTCCATAACGACAAGGCTACAATCCATTGTAGTAACAAAAATTTCGATAACAGACTACCTTCCATAATGACAAGGCTACCATCCATTGTAGTGACAAAAATCTCGACAATAGACTACCTTCCATAATGAAAAGGCTACCATCCATTGGAGTAACAAAGATATCGACAACATACTACCTTCCATAATGACAAGGCTACCATCCATTGGAGTAACAAAGATATCGACAACATACTACCTTCCATAATGACAAGGCTACCATCCATTGGAGTACCAAAAATCATGACAACAGACTACCTTCCATAAAGACAAGGCTACCATCCATTGGAATAACAAAAATCTAGACAACAGACTACCTTCCATAATGACAAGGCTACCATCCTTTGGAGTAAAAAATATATCGACAACATACTACCTTCCATAATGACAAGGCTACCATCCATTGGAGTAACAAAAATATCTACAACAGACTACCTTCCATAATGACTAGGCTACCATCCTTTGGTGTAACAAAGATATCAATAACAGACTACCGTCCATAACGACAAGGCTACAATCCATTGTAGTAACAAAAATTTCTACAACAGACTACCTTCCTTTATGACAAGGCTACCATCCACAGTAGTGACAAAAATCTCGACAATGAACTACCTTCCATAATGACAAGGCTACCATCCATTAGAAAAACAAAAATATCGAAAACACACTACCTTCCATAATGATAAGGCTACCATCCATTGGAGTAAAAAAGATATCGACAACATGCTACCTTCAATAACGACAAGGCTACCATCCATTGGAGTAACAAAGATATCGATAACAGACTACCTTCCATAACGACCACGCTACAATCCATTGTAGTAACAAAAATTTCGACAACACACTACCTTCCATAATGACAAGGTAACCATCCAATAGAGTAACAAAAATCTCGACAACAGACTACCTTCCATAATGACAAGGCTACCATCCATTGTAGTAAAAAAAATCTCGACAATAGACTACCTTCCATAATGACAAGGCTACCATCCATTGGAGTAACAAAAATATCTACAATAGACTACCTTCCATAATGACAAGGCTACCATCCCTGAGAGTAACGAAAATCTCGACAACAGACTACTCTCCATAATGACAAGGCTACCATCCATTGGAGTAACAAAGATATCGACAACATAATACCTTCCATAATCACAAGGCCACCATCCATCGGAGTACCAAAAATCATGACAACAGACTACCTTCCATAATGACAAGGCTACCATCCATTGGAGTAAAAAAGATAACGACAAAATACTACCTTCCATAATTACAAGGCTACCATCCATTAGAGTAACAAAAATCTCGACAACAGACTACCTTCAATAATGACTAGGCTACCATCCTTTGGAGTAACAAAGATATCGATAATAGACTACCTTCCATAACGACAAGGATACAATCCATTGTAGTAACAAAAATTTCGACAACTGACTACCCTCCATAATGACAAGGCTACCATCCATTGTAGTGACAAAAATCTCGACAATGAACTACCTTCCATAATGACAAGGCTACCATCCATTGGAAAAACAAAAAGATTGACAACACACTACCTTCCATAATGACAAGGCTACCATCCAATGGAGTAACAAAAATCTCGACAACAAACTACCTTCCATAATGATAAGGCTACCATCCATTGTAGTAACAAAAATCTCGACAATAGACTACCTTCCATAATGACAAGGCTACCATCCATTGTAGTAACAAAAATTTCGACAACAGACTACCTTCCATAAAGACAAGGCTACCATCCATTGTAGTGACAAAAATCTCGACAATGAACTACCTTCCATAATGACAAGGCTACCATCCATTGGAAAAAAAATATCGAAAACACACTACCTTCCATAATGACAAGGATACCATCCATTGGAGTAAAAAATATATCGACAACATACTATCTTCCATAATGATAAGGCTACCATCCATTTGAGTAACAAAAATCTAGACAACAGACTACCTTCCATAATGACTAGGCTACCATCCTTTGGAGTAACAAAGATATCGATAACAGACTACCTTCCATAACGACAAGGCTACAATCCATTGTAGTAACAAAAATTTCGATAACAGACTACCTTCCATAATGACAAGGCTACCATCCATTGTAGTGACAAAAATCTCGACAATAGACTACCTTCCATAATGAAAAGGCTACCATCCATTGGAGTAACAAAGATATCGACAACATACTACCTTCCATAATGACAAGGCTACCATCCATTGGAGTAACAAAGATATCGACAACATACTACCTTCCATAATGACAAGGCTACCATCCATTGGAGTACCAAAAATCATGACAACAGACTACCTTCCATAAAGACAAGGCTACCATCCATTGGAATAACAAAAATCTAGACAACAGACTACCTTCCATAATGACAAGGCTACCATCCTTTGGAGTAAAAAATATATCGACAACATACTACCTTCCATAATGACAAGGCTACCATCCATTGGAGTAACAAAAATATCTACAACAGACTACCTTCCATAATGACAAGGCTACCATCCCTGAGAGTAACGAAAATCTCGACAACAGACTACTCTCCATAATGACAAGGCTACCATCCATTGGAGTAACAAAGATATCGACAACATAATACCTTCCATAATGACAAGGCCACCATCCATCGGAGTACCAAAAATCATGACAACAGACTACCTTCCATAATGACAAGGCTACCATCCATTGGAGTAAAAAAGATAACGACAAAATACTACCTTCCATAATTACAAGGCTACCATCCATTAGAGTAACAAAAATCTCGACAACAGACTACCTTCAATAATGACTAGGCTACCATCCTTTGGAGTAACAAAGATATCGATAATAGACTACCTTCCATAACGACAAGGATACAATCCATTGTAGTAACAAAAATTTCGACAACTGACTACCTTCCATAATGACAAGGCTACCATCCATTGTAGTGACAAAAATCTCGACAATGAACTACCTTCCATAATGACAAGGCTACCATCCATTGGAAAAACAAAAAGATTGACAACACACTACCTTCCATAATGACAAGGCTACCATCCAATGGAGTAACAAAAATCTCGACAACAAACTACCTTCCATAATGATAAGGCTACCATCCATTGTAGTAACAAAAATCTCGACAATAGACTACCTTCCATAATGACAAGGCTACCATCCATTGTAGTAACAAAAATTTCGACAACAGACTACCTTCCATAAAGACAAGGCTACCATCCATTGTAGTGACAAAAATCTCGACAATGAACTACCTTCCATAATGACAAGGCTACCATCCATTGGAAAAAAAATATCGAAAACACACTACCTTCCATAATGACAAGGATACCATCCATTGGAGTAAAAAATATATCGACAACATACTATCTTCCATAATGATAAGGCTACCATCCATTTGAGTAACAAAAATCTAGACAACAGACTACCTTCCATAATGACTAGGCTACCATCCTTTGGAGTAACAAAGATATCGATAACAGACTACCTTCCATAACGACAAGGCTACAATCCATTGTAGTAACAAAAATTTCGATAACAGACTACCTTCCATAATGACAAGGCTACCATCCATTGTAGTGACAAAAATCTCGACAATAGACTACCTTCCATAATGAAAAGGCTACCATCCATTGGAGTAACAAAGATATCGACAACATACTACCTTCCATAATGACAAGGCTACCATCCATTGGAGTAACAAAGATATCGACAACATACTACCTTCCATAATGACAAGGCTACCATCCATTGGAGTACCAAAAATCATGACAACAGACTACCTTCCATAAAGACAAGGCTACCATCCATTGGAATAACAAAAATCTAGACAACAGACTACCTTCCATAATGACAAGGCTACCATCCTTTGGAGTAAAAAATATATCGACAACATACTACCTTCCATAATGACAAGGCTACCATCCATTGGAGTAACAAAAATATCTACAACAGACTACCTTCCATAATGACAAGGCTACCATCCCTGAGAGTAACGAAAATCTCGACAACAGACTACTCTCCATAATGACAAGGCTACCATCCATTGGAGTAACAAAGATATCGACAACATAATACCTTCCATAATGACAAGGCCACCATCCATCGGAGTACCAAAAATCATGACAACAGACTACCTTCCATAATGACAAGGCTACCATCCATTGGAGTAAAAAAGATAACGACAAAATACTACCTTCCATAATTACAAGGCTACCATCCATTAGAGTAACAAAAATCTCGACAACAGACTACCTTCAATAATGACTAGGCTACCATCCTTTGGAGTAACAAAGATATCGATAATAGACTACCTTCCATAACGACAAGGATACAATCCATTGTAGTAACAAAAATTTCGACAACTGACTACCCTCCATAATGACAAGGCTACCATCCATTGTAGTGACAAAAATCTCGACAATGAACTACCTTCCATAATGACAAGGCTACCATCCATTGGAAAAACAAAAAGATTGACAACACACTACCTTCCATAATGACAAGGCTACCATCCAATGGAGTAACAAAAATCTCGACAACAAACTACCTTCCATAATGATAAGGCTACCATCCATTGTAGTAACAAAAATCTCGACAATAGACTACCTTCCATAATGACAAGGCTACCATCCATTGTAGTAACAAAAATTTCGACAACAGACTACCTTCCATAAAGACAAGGCTACCATCCATTGTAGTGACAAAAATCTCGACAATGAACTACCTTCCATAATGACAAGGCTACCATCCATTGGAAAAAAAATATCGAAAACACACTACCTTCCATAATGACAAGGATACCATCCATTGGAGTAAAAAATATATCGACAACATACTATCTTCCATAATGATAAGGCTACCATCCATTTGAGTAACAAAAATCTAGACAACAGACTACCTTCCATAATGACTAGGCTACCATCCTTTGGAGTAACAAAGATATCGATAACAGACTACCTTCCATAACGACAAGGCTACAATCCATTGTAGTAACAAAAATTTCGATAACAGACTACCTTCCATAATGACAAGGCTACCATCCATTGTAGTGACAAAAATCTCGACAATAGACTACCTTCCATAATGAAAAGGCTACCATCCATTGGAGTAACAAAGATATCGACAACATACTACCTTCCATAATGACAAGGCTACCATCCATTGGAGTAACAAAGATATCGACAACATACTACCTTCCATAATGACAAGGCTACCATCCATTGGAGTACCAAAAATCATGACAACAGACTACCTTCCATAAAGACAAGGCTACCATCCATTGGAATAACAAAAATCTAGACAACAGACTACCTTCCATAATGACAAGGCTACCATCCTTTGGAGTAAAAAATATATCGACAACATACTACCTTCCATAATGACAAGGCTACCATCCATTGGAGTAACAAAAATATCTACAACAGACTACCTTCCATAATGACAAGGCTACCATCCCTGAGAGTAACGAAAATCTCGACAACAGACTACTCTCCATAATGACAAGGCTACCATCCATTGGAGTAACAAAGATATCGACAACATAATACCTTCCATAATGACAAGGCCACCATCCATCGGAGTACCAAAAATCATGACAACAGACTACCTTCCATAATGACAAGGCTACCATCCATTGGAGTAAAAAAGATAACGACAAAATACTACCTTCCATAATTACAAGGCTACCATCCATTAGAGTAACAAAAATCTCGACAACAGACTACCTTCAATAATGACTAGGCTACCATCCTTTGGAGTAACAAAGATATCGATAATAGACTACCTTCCATAACGACAAGGATACAATCCATTGTAGTAACAAAAATTTCGACAACTGACTACCCTCCATAATGACAAGGCTACCATCCATTGTAGTGACAAAAATCTCGACAATGAACTACCTTCCATAATGACAAGGCTACCATCCATTGGAAAAACAAAAAGATTGACAACACACTACCTTCCATAATGACAAGGCTACCATCCAATGGAGTAACAAAAATCTCGACAACAAACTACCTTCCATAATGATAAGGCTACCATCCATTGTAGTAACAAAAATCTCGACAATAGACTACCTTCCATAATGACAAGGCTACCATCCATTGTAGTAACAAAAATTTCGACAACAGACTACCTTCCATAAAGACAAGGCTACCATCCATTGTAGTGACAAAAATCTCGACAATGAACTACCTTCCATAATGACAAGGCTACCATCCATTGGAAAAAAAATATCGAAAACACACTACCTTCCATAATGACAAGGATACCATCCATTGGAGTAAAAAATATATCGACAACATACTATCTTCCATAATGATAAGGCTACCATCCATTTGAGTAACAAAAATCTAGACAACAGACTACCTTCCATAATGACTAGGCTACCATCCTTTGGAGTAACAAAGATATCGATAACAGACTACCTTCCATAACGACAAGGCTACAATCCATTGTAGTAACAAAAATTTCGATAACAGACTACCTTCCATAATGACAAGGCTACCATCCATTGTAGTGACAAAAATCTCGACAATAGACTACCTTCCATAATGAAAAGGCTACCATCCATTGGAGTAACAAAGATATCGACAACATACTACCTTCCATAATGACAAGGCTACCATCCATTGGAGTAACAAAGATATCGACAACATACTACCTTCCATAATGACAAGGCTACCATCCATTGGAGTACCAAAAATCATGACAACAGACTACCTTCCATAAAGACAAGGCTACCATCCATTGGAATAACAAAAATCTAGACAACAGACTACCTTCCATAATGACAAGGCTACCATCCTTTGGAGTAAAAAATATATCGACAACATACTACCTTCCATAATGACAAGGCTACCATCCATTGGAGTAACAAAAATATCTACAACAGACTACCTTCCATAATGACTAGGCTACCATCCTTTGGTGTAACAAAGATATCGATAACAGACTACCGTCCATAACGACAAGGCTACAATCCATTGTAGTAACAAAAATTTCAACAACAGACTACCTTCCTTTATGACAAGGCTACCATCCACAGTAGTGACAAAAATCTCGACAATGAACTACCTTCCATAATGACAAGGCTACCATCCATTAGAAAAACAAAAATATCAAAAACACACTACCTTCCATAATGATAAGGCTACCATCCATTGGAGTAAAAATGATATCGACAACATGCTACCTTCCATAACGACAAGGCTACCATCTATTTGAGTAACAAAAATCTAGACAACAAACTACCTTCCATAATGATTAGGCTACCATCCTTTGGAGTAACAAAGATATCGATAACAGACTACCTTCCATAACGACCACGCTACAATCCATTGTAGTAACAAAAATTTCGACAACACACTACCTTCCATAATGACAAGGTAACCATCCAATAGAGTAACAAAAATCTCGACAACAGACTACCTTCCATAATGACAAGGCTACCATCCATTGTAGTAAAAAAAATCTCGACAATAGACTACCTTCCATAATGACAAGGCAACCATCCATTGGAGTAACAAAAATCTCGACAATAGACTACCTTCCATAATGACAAGGCTACCATCCCTGAGAGTAACGAAAATCTCGACAACAGACTACCCTCCATAATGACAAGGCTACCATCCATTGGAGTAACAAAGATATCGACAACATAATACCTTCCATAATGACAAGGCCACCATCCATTGGAGTACCAAAAATCATGACAACAGACTACCTTCCATAATGACAAGGCTACCATCCATTGGAGTAAAAAAGATAACGACAACATACTACCTTCCATAATTACAAGGCTACCATCCATTGGAGTAACAAAAATCTCGACAACAGACTACCTTCAATAATGACTAGGCTACCATCCTTTGGAGTAACAAAGATATCGATAAGAAACTACCTTCCATAATGACAAGGCTACCATCCATTGGAAAAACAAAAAGATTGACAACACACTACCTTCCATAATGACAAGGCTACCATCCAATGGAGTAACAAAAATCTCGACAACAAACTACCTTCCATAATGATAAGGCTACCATCCATTGTAGTAACAAAAATCTCGACAATAGACTACCTTCCATAATGAAAAGGCTACCATCCATTGGAGTAACAAAGATATCGACAACATACTACCTTCCATAATGACAAGGCTACCATCCATTGGAGTAACAAAGATATCGACAACATACTACCTTCCATAATGACAAGGCTACCATCCATTGGAGTACCAAAAATCATGACAACAGACTACCTTCCATAAAGACAAGGCTACCATCAATTGGAATAACAAAAATCTAGACAACAGACTACCTTCCATAATGACAAGGCTACCATCCTTTGGAGTAAAAAATATATCGACAACATACTACCTTCCATAATGACAAGGCTACCATCCATTGGAGTAACAAAAATATCTACAACAGACTACCTTCCATAATGACAAGGCTACCATCCCTGAGAGTAACGAAAATCTCGACAACAGACTACTCTCCATAATGACAAGGCTACCATCCATTGGAGTAACAAAGATATCGACAACATAATACCTTCCATAATGACAAGGCCACCATCCATCGGAGTACCAAAAATCATGACAACAGACTACCTTCCATAATGACAAGGCTACCATCCATTGGAGTAAAAAAGATAACGACAAAATACTACCTTCCATAATTACAAGGCTACCATCCATTAGAGTAACAAAAATCTCGACAACAGACTACCTTCAATAATGACTAGGCTACCATCCTTTGGAGTAACAAAGATATCGATAATAGACTACCTTCCATAACGACAAGGATACAATCCATTGTAGTAACAAAAATTTCGACAACTGACTACCTTCCATAATGACAAGGCTACCATCCATTGTAGTGACAAAAATCTCGACAATGAACTACCTTCCATAATGACAAGGCTACCATCCATTGGAAAAACAAAAAGATTGACAACACACTACCTTCCATAATGACAAGGCTACCATCCAATGGAGTAACAAAAATCTCGACAACAAACTACCTTCCATAATGATAAGGCTACCATCCATTGTAGTAACAAAAATCTCGACAATAGACTACCTTCCATAATGACAAGGCTACCATCCATTGTAGTAACAAAAATTTCGACAACAGACTACCTTCCATAAAGACAAGGCTACCATCCATTGTAGTGACAAAAATCTCGACAATGAACTACCTTCCATAATGACAAGGCTACCATCCATTGGAAAAAAAATATCGAAAACACACTACCTTCCATAATGACAAGGATACCATCCATTGGAGTAAAAAATATATCGACAACATACTATCTTCCATAATGATAAGGCTACCATCCATTTGAGTAACAAAAATCTAGACAACAGACTACCTTCCATAATGACTAGGCTACCATCCTTTGGAGTAACAAAGATATCGATAACAGACTACCTTCCATAACGACAAGGCTACAATCCATTGTAGTAACAAAAATTTCGATAACAGACTACCTTCCATAATGACAAGGCTACCATCCATTGTAGTGACAAAAATCTCGACAATAGACTACCTTCCATAATGAAAAGGCTACCATCCATTGGAGTAACAAAGATATCGACAACATACTACCTTCCATAATGACAAGGCTACCATCCATTGGAGTAACAAAGATATCGACAACATACTACCTTCCATAATGACAAGGCTACCATCCATTGGAGTACCAAAAATCATGACAACAGACTACCTTCCATAAAGACAAGGCTACCATCCATTGGAATAACAAAAATCTAGACAACAGACTACCTTCCATAATGACAAGGCTACCATCCTTTGGAGTAAAAAATATATCGACAACATACTACCTTCCATAATGACAAGGCTACCATCCATTGGAGTAACAAAAATATCTACAACAGACTACCTTCCATAATGACTAGGCTACCATCCTTTGGTGTAACAAAGATATCGATAACAGACTACCGTCCATAACGACAAGGCTACAATCCATTGTAGTAACAAAAATTTCAACAACAGACTACCTTCCTTTATGACAAGGCTACCATCCACAGTAGTGACAAAAATCTCGACAATGAACTACCTTCCATAATGACAAGGCTACCATCCATTAGAAAAACAAAAATATCAAAAACACACTACCTTCCATAATGATAAGGCTACCATCCATTGGAGTAAAAATGATATCGACAACATGCTACCTTCCATAACGACAAGGCTACCATCTATTTGAGTAACAAAAATCTAGACAACAAACTACCTTCCATAATGATTAGGCTACCATCCTTTGGAGTAACAAAGATATCGATAACAGACTACCTTCCATAACGACCACGCTACAATCCATTGTAGTAACAAAAATTTCGACAACACACTACCTTCCATAATGACAAGGTAACCATCCAATAGAGTAACAAAAATCTCGACAACAGACTACCTTCCATAATGACAAGGCTACCATCCATTGTAGTAAAAAAAATCTCGACAATAGACTACCTTCCATAATGACAAGGCAACCATCCATTGGAGTAACAAAAATCTCGACAATAGACTACCTTCCATAATGACAAGGCTACCATCCCTGAGAGTAACGAAAATCTCGACAACAGACTACCCTCCATAATGACAAGGCTACCATCCATTGGAGTAACAAAGATATCGACAACATAATACCTTCCATAATGACAAGGCCACCATCCATTGGAGTACCAAAAATCATGACAACAGACTACCTTCCATAATGACAAGGCTACCATCCATTGGAGTAAAAAAGATAACGACAACATACTACCTTCCATAATTACAAGGCTACCATCCATTGGAGTAACAAAAATCTCGACAACAGACTACCTTCAATAATGACTAGGCTACCATCCTTTGGAGTAACAAAGATATCGATAAGAAACTACCTTCCATAATGACAAGGCTACCATCCATTGGAAAAACAAAAAGATTGACAACACACTACCTTCCATAATGACAAGGCTACCATCCAATGGAGTAACAAAAATCTCGACAACAAACTACCTTCCATAATGATAAGGCTACCATCCATTGTAGTAACAAAAATCTCGACAATAGACTACCTTCCATAATGACAAGGCTACCATCCATTGTAGTAACAAAAATTTCGACAACAGACTACCTTCCATAATGACAAGGCTACCATCCATTGTAGTGACAAAAATCTCGACAATGAACTACCTTCCATAATGACAAGGCTACCATCCATTGGAAAAAAAAAATCGAAAACACACTACCTTCCATAATGACAAGGATACCATCCATTGGAGTAAAAAATATATCGACAACATACTATCTTCCATAATGATAAGGCTACCATCCATTTGAGTAACAAAAATCTAGACAACAGACTACCTTCCATAATGACTAGGCTACCATCCTTTGGAGTAACAAAGATATCGATAACAGACTACCTTCCATAACGACAAGGCTACAATCCATTGTAGTAACAAAAATTTCGACAACAGACTACCTTCCATAATGACAAGGCTACCATCCATTGTAGTAACAAAAATCTCGACAATAGACTACCTTCCATAATGAAAAGGCTACCATCCATTGGAGTAACAAAGATATCGACAACATACTACCTTCCATAATGACAAGGCTACCATCCATTGGAGTACCAAAAATCACGACAACAGACTACCTTCCATAATGACAAGGCTACCATCCATTGGAATAAGAAAAATCTCGACAATAGACTACCTTCCATAATGACAAGGCAACCATCCATTGGAGTAACAAAAATCTCGACAATAGACTACCTTCCATAATGACAAGGCTACCATCCCTGAGAGTAACGAAAATCTCGACAACAGACTACCCTCCATAATGACAAGGCTACCATCCATTGGAGTAACAAAGATATCGACAACATAATACCTTCCATAATGACAAGGCCACCATCCATCGGAGTACCAAAAATCATGACAACAGACTACCTTCCATAATGACAAGGCTACCATCCATTGGAGTAAAAAAGATAACGACAACATACTACCTTCCATAATTACAAGGCTACCATCCATTGGAGTAACAAAAATCTCGACAACAGACTACCTTCAATAATGACTAGGCTACCATCCTTTGGAGTAACAAAGATATCGATAATAGACTACCTTCCATAACGACAAGGATACAATCCATTGTAGTAACAAAAATTTCGACAACTGACTACCTTCCATAATGACAAGGCTACCATCCATTGTAGTGACAAAAATCTCGACAATGAACTAACTTCCATAATGACAAGGCTACCATCCATTGGAAAAACAAAAAGATTGACAACACACTACCTTCCATAATGACAAGGCTACCATCCAATGGAGTAACAAAAATCTCGACAACAAACTACCTTCCATAATGATAAGGCTACCATCCATTGTAGTAACAAAAATCTCGACAATAGACTACCTTCCATAATGACAAGGCTACCATCCATTGTAGTAACAAAAATTTCGACAACAGACTACCTTCCATAAAGACAAGGCTACCATCCATTGTAGTGACAAAAATCTCGACAATGAACTACCTTCCATAATGACAAGGCTACCATCCATTGGAAAAAAAATATCGAAAACACACTACCTTCCATAATGACAAGGATACCATCCATTGGAGTAAAAAATATATCGACAACATACTATCTTCCATAATGATAAGGCTACCATCCATTTGAGTAACAAAAATCTAGACAACAGACTACCTTCCATAATGACTAGGCTACCATCCTTTGGAGTAACAAAGATATCGATAACAGACTACCTTCCATAACGACAAGGCTACAATCCATTGTAGTAACAAAAATTTCGATAACAGACTACCTTCCATAATGACAAGGCTACCATCCATTGTAGTGACAAAAATCTCGACAATAGACTACCTTCCGTAATGAAAAGGCTACCATCCATTGGAGTAACAAAGATATCGACAACATACTACCTTCCATAATGACAAGGCTACCATCCATTGGAGTAACAAAGATATCGACAACATACTACCTTCCATAATGACAAGGCTACCATCCATTGGAGTACCAAAAATCATGACAACAGACTACCTTCCATAAAGACAAGGCTACCATCCATTGGAATAACAAAAATCTAGACAACAGACTACCTTCCATAATGACAAGGCTACCATCCTTTGGAGTAAAAAATATATCGACAACATACTACCTTCCATAATGACAAGGCTACCATCCATTGGAGTAACAAAAATATCTACAACAGACTACCTTCCATAATGACTAGGCTACCATCCTTTGGTGTAACAAAGATATCGATAACAGACTACCGTCCATAACGACAAGGCTACAATCCATTGTAGTAACAAAAATTTCAACAACAGACTACCTTCCTTTATGACAAGGCTACCATCCACAGTAGTGACAAAAATCTCGACAATGAACTACCTTCCATAATGACAAGGCTACCATCCATTAGAAAAACAAAAATATCAAAAACACACTACCTTCCATAATGATAAGGCTACCATCCATTGGAGTAAAAATGATATCGACAACATGCTACCTTCCATAACGACAAGGCTACCATCTATTTGAGTAACAAAAATCTAGACAACAAACTACCTTCCATAATGATTAGGCTACCATCCTTTGGAGTAACAAAGATATCGATAACAGACTACCTTCCATAACGACCACGCTACAATCCATTGTAGTAACAAAAATTTCGACAACACACTACCTTCCATAATGACAAGGTAACCATCCAATAGAGTAACAAAAATCTCGACAACAGACTACCTTCCATAATGACAAGGCTACCATCCATTGTAGTAAAAAAAATCTCGACAATAGACTACCTTCCATAATGACAAGGCAACCATCCATTGGAGTAACAAAAATCTCGACAATAGACTACCTTCCATAATGACAAGGCTACCATCCCTGAGAGTAACGAAAATCTCGACAACAGACTACCCTCCATAATGAAAAGGCTACCATCCATTGGAGTAACAAAGATATCGACAACATACTACCTTCCATAATGACAAGGCTACCATCCATTGGAGTAACAAAGATATCGACAACATACTACCTTCCATAATGACAAGGCTACCATCCATTGGAGTACCAAAAATCATGACAACAGACTACCTTTCATAAAGACAAGGCTACCATCCATTGGAATAACAAAAATCTAGACAACAGACTACCTTCCATAATGACAAGGCTACCATCCTTTGGAGTAAAAAATATATCGACAACATACTACCTTCCATAATGACAAGGCTACCATCCATTGGAGTAACAAAAATATCTACAACAGACTACCTTCCATAATGACTAGGCTACCATCCTTTGGTGTAACAAAGATATCGATAACAGACTACCGTCCATAACGACAAGGCTACAATCCATTGTAGTAACAAAAATTTCAACAACAGACTACCTTCCTTTATGACAAGGCTACCATCCACAGTAGTGACAAAAATCTCGACAATGAACTACCTTCCATAATGACAAGGCTACCATCCATTAGAAAAACAAAAATATCAAAAACACACTACCTTCCATAATGATAAGGCTACCATCCATTGGAGTAAAAATGATATCGACAACATGCTACCTTCCATAACGACAAGGCTACCATCTATTTGAGTAACAAAAATCTAGACAACAAACTACCTTCCATAATGATTAGGCTACCATCCTTTGGAGTAACAAAGATATCGATAACAGACTACCTTCCATAACGACCACGCTACAATCCATTGTAGTAACAAAAATTTCGACAACACACTACCTTCCATAATGACAAGGTAACCATCCAATAGAGTAACAAAAATCTCGACAACAGACTACCTTCCATAATGACAAGGCTACCATCCATTGTAGTAAAAAAAATCTCGACAATAGACTACCTTCCATAATGACAAGGCAACCATCCATTGGAGTAACAAAAATCTCGACAATAGACTACCTTCCATAATGACAAGGCTACCATCCCTGAGAGTAACGAAAATCTCGACAACAGACTACCCTCCATAATGACAAGGCTACCATCCATTGGAGTAACAAAGATATCGACAACATAATACCTTCCATAATGACAAGGCCACCATCCATTGGAGTACCAAAAATCATGACAACAGACTACCTTCCATAATGACAAGGCTACCATCCATTGGAGTAAAAAAGATAACGACAACATACTACCTTCCATAATTACAAGGCTACCATCCATTGGAGTAACAAAAATCTCGACAACAGACTACCTTCAATAATGACTAGGCTACCATCCTTTGGAGTAACAAAGATATCGATAAGAAACTACCTTCCATAATGACAAGGCTACCATCCATTGGAAAAACAAAAAGATTGACAACACACTACCTTCCATAATGACAAGGCTACCATCCAATGGAGTAACAAAAATCTCGACAACAAACTACCTTCCATAATGATAAGGCTACCATCCATTGTAGTAACAAAAATCTCGACAATAGACTACCTTCCATAATGACAAGGCTACCATCCATTGTAGTAACAAAAATTTCGACAACAGACTACCTTCCATAATGACAAGGCTACCATCCATTGTAGTGACAAAAATCTCGACAATGAACTACCTTCCATAATGACAAGGCTACCATCCATTGGAAAAAAAAAATCGAAAACACACTACCTTCCATAATGACAAGGATACCATCCATTGGAGTAAAAAATATATCGACAACATACTATCTTCCATAATGATAAGGCTACCATCCATTTGAGTAACAAAAATCTAGACAACAGACTACCTTCCATAATGACTAGGCTACCATCCTTTGGAGTAACAAAGATATCGATAACAGACTACCTTCCATAACGACAAGGCTACAATCCATTGTAGTAACAAAAATTTCGACAACAGACTACCTTCCATAATGACAAGGCTACCATCCATTGTAGTAACAAAAATCTCGACAATAGACTACCTTCCATAATGAAAAGGCTACCATCCATTGGAGTAACAAAGATATCGACAACATACTACCTTCCATAATGACAAGGCTACCATCCATTGGAGTACCAAAAATCACGACAACAGACTACCTTCCATAATGACAAGGCTACCATCCATTGGAATAAGAAAAATCTCGACAATAGACTACCTTCCATAATGACAAGGCAACCATCCATTGGAGTAACAAAAATCTCGACAATAGACTACCTTCCATAATGACAAGGCTACCATCCCTGAGAGTAACGAAAATCTCGACAACAGACTACCCTCCATAATGACAAGGCTACCATCCATTGGAGTAACAAAGATATCGACAACATAATACCTTCCATAATGACAAGGCCACCATCCATCGGAGTACCAAAAATCATGACAACAGACTACCTTCCATAATGACAAGGCTACCATCCATTGGAGTAAAAAAGATAACGACAACATACTACCTTCCATAATTACAAGGCTACCATCCATTGGAGTAACAAAAATCTCGACAACAGACTACCTTCAATAATGACTAGGCTACCATCCTTTGGAGTAACAAAGATATCGATAATAGACTACCTTCCATAACGACAAGGATACAATCCATTGTAGTAACAAAAATTTCGACAACTGACTACCTTCCATAATGACAAGGCTACCATCCATTGTAGTGACAAAAATCTCGACAATGAACTAACTTCCATAATGACAAGGCTACCATCCATTGGAAAAACAAAAAGATTGACAACACACTACCTTCCATAATGACAAGGCTACCATCCAATGGAGTAACAAAAATCTCGACAACAAACTACCTTCCATAATGATAAGGCTACCATCCATTGTAGTAACAAAAATCTCGACAATAGACTACCTTCAATAATGACAAGGCTACCATCCATTGTAGTAACAAAAATTTCGACAACAGACTACCTTCCATAAAGACAAGGCTACCATCCATTGTAGTGACAAAAATCTCGACAATGAACTACCTTCCATAATGACAAGGCTACCATCCATTGGAAAAAAAATATCGAAAACACACTACCTTCCATAATGACAAGGATACCATCCATTGGAGTAAAAAATATATCGACAACATACTATCTTCCATAATGATAAGGCTACCATCCATTTGAGTAACAAAAATCTAGACAACAGACTACCTTCCATAATGACTAGGCTACCATCCTTTGGAGTAACAAAGATATCGATAACAGACTACCTTCCATAACGACAAGGCTACAATCCATTGTAGTAACAAAAATTTCGATAACAGACTACCTTCCATAATGACAAGGCTACCATCCATTGTAGTGACAAAAATCTCGACAATAGACTACCTTCCATAATGAAAAGGCTACCATCCATTGGAGTAACAAAGATATCGACAACATACTACCTTCCATAATGACAAGGCTACCATCCATTGGAGTAACAAAGATATCGACAACATACTACCTTCCATAATGACAAGGCTACCATCCATTGGAGTACCAAAAATCATGACAACAGACTACCTTCCATAAAGACAAGGCTACCATCCATTGGAATAACAAAAATCTAGACAACAGACTACCTTCCATAATGACAAGGCTACCATCCTTTGGAGTAAAAAATATATCGACAACATACTACCTTCCATAATGACAAGGCTACCATCCATTGGAGTAACAAAAATATCTACAACAGACTACCTTCCATAATGACTAGGCTACCATCCTTTGGTGTAACAAAGATATCGATAACAGACTACCGTCCATAACGACAAGGCTACAATCCATTGTAGTAACAAAAATTTCAACAACAGACTACCTTCCTTTATGACAAGGCTACCATCCACAGTAGTGACAAAAATCTCGACAATGAACTACCTTCCATAATGACAAGGCTACCATCCATTAGAAAAACAAAAATATCAAAAACACACTACCTTCCATAATGATAAGGCTACCATCCATTGGAGTAAAAATGATATCGACAACATGCTACCTTCCATAACGACAAGGCTACCATCTATTTGAGTAACAAAAATCTAGACAACAAACTACCTTCCATAATGATTAGGCTACCATCCTTTGGAGTAACAAAGATATCGATAACAGACTACCTTCCATAACGACCACGCTACAATCCATTGTAGTAACAAAAATTTCGACAACACACTACCTTCCATAATGACAAGGTAACCATCCAATAGAGTAACAAAAATCTCGACAACAGACTACCTTCCATAATGACAAGGCTACCATCCATTGTAGTAAAAAAAATCTCGACAATAGACTACCTTCCATAATGACAAGGCAACCATCCATTGGAGTAACAAAAATCTCGACAATAGACTACCTTCCATAATGACAAGGCTACCATCCCTGAGAGTAACGAAAATCTCGACAACAGACTACCCTCCATAATGAAAAGGCTACCATCCATTGGAGTAACAAAGATATCGACAACATACTACCTTCCATAATGACAAGGCTACCATCCATTGGAGTAACAAAGATATCGACAACATACTACCTTCCATAATGACAAGGCTACCATCCATTGGAGTACCAAAAATCATGACAACAGACTACCTTTCATAAAGACAAGGCTACCATCCATTGGAATAACAAAAATCTAGACAACAGACTACCTTCCATAATGACAAGGCTACCATCCTTTGGAGTAAAAAATATATCGACAACATACTACCTTCCATAATGACAAGGCTACCATCCATTGGAGTAACAAAAATATCTACAACAGACTACCTTCCATAATGACTAGGCTACCATCCTTTGGTGTAACAAAGATATCGATAACAGACTACCGTCCATAACGACAAGGCTACAATCCATTGTAGTAACAAAAATTTCAACAACAGACTACCTTCCTTTATGACAAGGCTACCATCCACAGTAGTGACAAAAATCTCGACAATGAACTACCTTCCATAATGACAAGGCTACCATCCATTAGAAAAACAAAAATATCAAAAACACACTACCTTCCATAATGATAAGGCTACCATCCATTGGAGTAAAAATGATATCGACAACATGCTACCTTCCATAACGACAAGGCTACCATCTATTTGAGTAACAAAAATCTAGACAACAAACTACCTTCCATAATGATTAGGCTACCATCCTTTGGAGTAACAAAGATATCGATAACAGACTACCTTCCATAACGACCACGCTACAATCCATTGTAGTAACAAAAATTTCGACAACACACTACCTTCCATAATGACAAGGTAACCATCCAATAGAGTAACAAAAATCTCGACAACAGACTACCTTCCATAATGACAAGGCTACCATCCATTGTAGTAAAAAAAATCTCGACAATAGACTACCTTCCATAATGACAAGGCAACCATCCATTGGAGTAACAAAAATCTCGACAATAGACTACCTTCCATAATGACAAGGCTACCATCCCTGAGAGTAACGAAAATCTCGACAACAGACTACCCTCCATAATGACAAGGCTACCATCCATTGGAGTAACAAAGATATCGACAACATAATACCTTCCATAATGACAAGGCCACCATCCATTGGAGTACCAAAAATCATGACAACAGACTACCTTCCATAATGACAAGGCTACCATCCATTGGAGTAAAAAAGATAACGACAACATACTACCTTCCATAATTACAAGGCTACCATCCATTGGAGTAACAAAAATCTCGACAACAGACTACCTTCAATAATGACTAGGCTACCATCCTTTGGAGTAACAAAGATATCGATAAGAAACTACCTTCCATAATGACAAGGCTACCATCCATTGGAAAAACAAAAAGATTGACAACACACTACCTTCCATAATGACAAGGCTACCATCCAATGGAGTAACAAAAATCTCGACAACAAACTACCTTCCATAATGATAAGGCTACCATCCATTGTAGTAACAAAAATCTCGACAATAGACTACCTTCCATAATGACAAGGCTACCATCCATTGTAGTAACAAAAATTTCGACAACAGACTACCTTCCATAATGACAAGGCTACCATCCATTGTAGTGACAAAAATCTCGACAATGAACTACCTTCCATAATGACAAGGCTACCATCCATTGGAAAAAAAAAATCGAAAACACACTACCTTCCATAATGACAAGGATACCATCCATTGGAGTAAAAAATATATCGACAACATACTATCTTCCATAATGATAAGGCTACCATCCATTTGAGTAACAAAAATCTAGACAACAGACTACCTTCCATAATGACTAGGCTACCATCCTTTGGAGTAACAAAGATATCGATAACAGACTACCTTCCATAACGACAAGGCTACAATCCATTGTAGTAACAAAAATTTCGACAACAGACTACCTTCCATAATGACAAGGCTACCATCCATTGTAGTAACAAAAATCTCGACAATAGACTACCTTCCATAATGAAAAGGCTACCATCCATTGGAGTAACAAAGATATCGACAACATACTACCTTCCATAATGACAAGGCTACCATCCATTGGAGTACCAAAAATCACGACAACAGACTACCTTCCATAATGACAAGGCTACCATCCATTGGAATAAGAAAAATCTCGACAATAGACTACCTTCCATAATGACAAGGCAACCATCCATTGGAGTAACAAAAATCTCGACAATAGACTACCTTCCATAATGACAAGGCTACCATCCCTGAGAGTAACGAAAATCTCGACAACAGACTACCCTCCATAATGACAAGGCTACCATCCATTGGAGTAACAAAGATATCGACAACATAATACCTTCCATAATGACAAGGCCACCATCCATCGGAGTACCAAAAATCATGACAACAGACTACCTTCCATAATGACAAGGCTACCATCCATTGGAGTAAAAAAGATAACGACAACATACTACCTTCCATAATTACAAGGCTACCATCCATTGGAGTAACAAAAATCTCGACAACAGACTACCTTCAATAATGACTAGGCTACCATCCTTTGGAGTAACAAAGATATCGATAATAGACTACCTTCCATAACGACAAGGATACAATCCATTGTAGTAACAAAAATTTCGACAACTGACTACCTTCCATAATGACAAGGCTACCATCCATTGTAGTGACAAAAATCTCGACAATGAACTAACTTCCATAATGACAAGGCTACCATCCATTGGAAAAACAAAAAGATTGACAACACACTACCTTCCATAATGACAAGGCTACCATCCAATGGAGTAACAAAAATCTCGACAACAAACTACCTTCCATAATGATAAGGCTACCATCCATTGTAGTAACAAAAATCTCGACAATAGACTACCTTCAATAATGACAAGGCTACCATCCATTGTAGTAACAAAAATTTCGACAACAGACTACCTTCCATAAAGACAAGGCTACCATCCATTGTAGTGACAAAAATCTCGACAATGAACTACCTTCCATAATGACAAGGCTACCATCCATTGGAAAAAAAATATCGAAAACACACTACCTTCCATAATGACAAGGATACCATCCATTGGAGTAAAAAATATATCGACAACATACTATCTTCCATAATGATAAGGCTACCATCCATTTGAGTAACAAAAATCTAGACAACAGACTACCTTCCATAATGACTAGGCTACCATCCTTTGGAGTAACAAAGATATCGATAACAGACTACCTTCCATAACGACAAGGCTACAATCCATTGTAGTAACAAAAATTTCGATAACAGACTACCTTCCATAATGACAAGGCTACCATCCATTGTAGTGACAAAAATCTCGACAATAGACTACCTTCCATAATGAAAAGGCTACCATCCATTGGAGTAACAAAGATATCGACAACATACTACCTTCCATAATGACAAGGCTACCATCCATTGGAGTAACAAAGATATCGACAACATACTACCTTCCATAATGACAAGGCTACCATCCATTGGAGTACCAAAAATCATGACAACAGACTACCTTCCATAAAGACAAGGCTACCATCCATTGGAATAACAAAAATCTAGACAACAGACTACCTTCCATAATGACAAGGCTACCATCCTTTGGAGTAAAAAATATATCGACAACATACTACCTTCCATAATGACAAGGCTACCATCCATTGGAGTAACAAAAATATCTACAACAGACTACCTTCCATAATGACTAGGCTACCATCCTTTGGTGTAACAAAGATATCGATAACAGACTACCGTCCATAACGACAAGGCTACAATCCATTGTAGTAACAAAAATTTCAACAACAGACTACCTTCCTTTATGACAAGGCTACCATCCACAGTAGTGACAAAAATCTCGACAATGAACTACCTTCCATAATGACAAGGCTACCATCCATTAGAAAAACAAAAATATCAAAAACACACTACCTTCCATAATGATAAGGCTACCATCCATTGGAGTAAAAATGATATCGACAACATGCTACCTTCCATAACGACAAGGCTACCATCTATTTGAGTAACAAAAATCTAGACAACAAACTACCTTCCATAATGATTAGGCTACCATCCTTTGGAGTAACAAAGATATCGATAACAGACTACCTTCCATAACGACCACGCTACAATCCATTGTAGTAACAAAAATTTCGACAACACACTACCTTCCATAATGACAAGGTAACCATCCAATAGAGTAACAAAAATCTCGACAACAGACTACCTTCCATAATGACAAGGCTACCATCCATTGTAGTAAAAAAAATCTCGACAATAGACTACCTTCCATAATGACAAGGCAACCATCCATTGGAGTAACAAAAATCTCGACAATAGACTACCTTCCATAATGACAAGGCTACCATCCCTGAGAGTAACGAAAATCTCGACAACAGACTACCCTCCATAATGAAAAGGCTACCATCCATTGGAGTAACAAAGATATCGACAACATACTACCTTCCATAATGACAAGGCTACCATCCATTGGAGTAACAAAGATATCGACAACATACTACCTTCCATAATGACAAGGCTACCATCCATTGGAGTACCAAAAATCATGACAACAGACTACCTTCCATAAAGACAAGGCTACCATCCATTGGAATAACAAAAATCTAGACAACAGACTACCTTCCATAATGACAAGGCTACCATCCTTTGGAGTAAAAAATATATCGACAACATACTACCTTCCATAATGACAAGGCTACCATCCATTGGAGTAACAAAAATATCTACAACAGACTACCTTCCATAATGACTAGGCTACCATCCTTTGGTGTAACAAAGATATCGATAACAGACTACCGTCCATAACGACAAGGCTACAATCCATTGTAGTAACAAAAATTTCAACAACAGACTACCTTCCTTTATGACAAGGCTACCATCCACAGTAGTGACAAAAATCTCGACAATGAACTACCTTCCATAATGACAAGGCTACCATCCATTAGAAAAACAAAAATATCAAAAACACACTACCTTCCATAATGATAAGGCTACCATCCATTGGAGTAAAAATGATATCGACAACATGCTACCTTCCATAACGACAAGGCTACCATCTATTTGAGTAACAAAAATCTAGACAACAAACTACCTTCCATAATGATTAGGCTACCATCCTTTGGAGTAACAAAGATATCGATAACAGACTACCTTCCATAACGACCACGCTACAATCCATTGTAGTAACAAAAATTTCGACAACACACTACCTTCCATAATGACAAGGTAACCATCCAATAGAGTAACAAAAATCTCGACAACAGACTACCTTCCATAATGACAAGGCTACCATCCATTGTAGTAAAAAAAATCTCGACAATAGACTACCTTCCATAATGACAAGGCAACCATCCATTGGAGTAACAAAAATCTCGACAATAGACTACCTTCCATAATGACAAGGCTACCATCCCTGAGAGTAACGAAAATCTCAACAACAGACTACCCTCCATAATGACAAGGCTACCATCCATTGGAGTAACAAAGATATCGACAACATAATACCTTCCATAATGACAAGGCCACCATCCATTGGAGTACCAAAAATCATGACAACAGACTACCTTCCATAATGACAAGGCTACCATCCATTGGAGTAAAAAAGATAACGACAACATACTACCTTCCATAATGACAAGGCTACCATCCATTGTAGTGACAAAAATCTCGACAATAGACTACCTTCCATAATGAAAAGGCTACCATCCATTGGAGTAACAAAGATATCGACAACATACTACCTTCCATAATGACAAGGCTACCATCCATTGGAGTAACAAAGATATCGACAACATACTACCTTCCATAATGACAAGGCTACCATCCATTGGAGTACCAAAAATCATGACAACAGACTACCTTCCATAAAGACAAGGCTACCATCCATTGGAATAACAAAAATCTAGACAACAGACTACCTTCCATAATGACAAGGCTACCATCCTTTGGAGTAAAAAATATATCGACAACATACTACCTTCCATAATGACAAGGCTACCATCCATTGGAGTAACAAAAATATCTACAACAGACTACCTTCCATAATGACTAGGCTACCATCCTTTGGTGTAACAAAGATATCGATAACAGACTACCGTCCATAACGACAAGGCTACAATCCATTGTAGTAACAAAAATTTCAACAACAGACTACCTTCCTTTATGACAAGGCTACCATCCACAGTAGTGACAAAAATCTCGACAATGAACTACCTTCCATAATGACAAGGCTACCATCCATTAGAAAAACAAAAATATCAAAAACACACTACCTTCCATAATGATAAGGCTACCATCCATTGGAGTAAAAATGATATCGACAACATGCTACCTTCCATAACGACAAGGCTACCATCTATTTGAGTAACAAAAATCTAGACAACAAACTACCTTCCATAATGATTAGGCTACCATCCTTTGGAGTAACAAAGATATCGATAACAGACTACCTTCCATAACGACCACGCTACAATCCATTGTAGTAACAAAAATTTCGACAACACACTACCTTCCATAATGACAAGGTAACCATCCAATAGAGTAACAAAAATCTCGACAACAGACTACCTTCCATAATGACAAGGCTACCATCCATTGTAGTAAAAAAAATCTCGACAATAGACTACCTTCCATAATGACAAGGCAACCATCCATTGGAGTAACAAAAATCTCGACAATAGACTACCTTCCATAATGACAAGGCTACCATCCCTGAGAGTAACGAAAATCTCGACAACAGACTACCCTCCATAATGAAAAGGCTACCATCCATTGGAGTAACAAAGATATCGACAACATACTACCTTCCATAATGACAAGGCTACCATCCATTGGAGTAACAAAGATATCGACAACATACTACCTTCCATAATGACAAGGCTACCATCCATTGGAGTGCCAAAAATCATGACAACAGACTACCTTCCATAAAGACAAGGCTACCATCCATTGGAATAACAAAAATCTAGACAACAGACTACCTTCCATAATGACAAGGCTACCATCCTTTGGAGTAAAAAATATATCGACAACATACTACCTTCCATAATGACAAGGCTACCATCCATTGGAGTAACAAAAATATCTACAACAGACTACCTTCCATAATGACTAGGCTACCATCCTTTGGTGTAACAAAGATATCGATAACAGACTACCGTCCATAACGACAAGGCTACAATCCATTGTAGTAACAAAAATTTCAACAACAGACTACCTTCCTTTATGACAAGGCTACCATCCACAGTAGTGACAAAAATCTCGACAATGAACTACCTTCCATAATGACAAGGCTACCATCCATTAGAAAAACAAAAATATCAAAAACACACTACCTTCCATAATGATAAGGCTACCATCCATTGGAGTAAAAATGATATCGACAACATGCTACCTTCCATAACGACAAGGCTACCATCTATTTGAGTAACAAAAATCTAGACAACAAACTACCTTCCATAATGATTAGGCTACCATCCTTTGGAGTAACAAAGATATCGATAACAGACTACCTTCCATAACGACCACGCTACAATCCATTGTAGTAACAAAAATTTCGACAACACACTACCTTCCATAATGACAAGGTAACCATCCAATAGAGTAACAAAAATCTCGACAACAGACTACCTTCCATAATGACAAGGCTACCATCCATTGTAGTAAAAAAAATCTCGACAATAGACTACCTTCCATAATGACAAGGCAACCATCCATTGGAGTAACAAAAATCTCGACAATAGACTACCTTCCATAATGACAAGGCTACCATCCCTGAGAGTAACGAAAATCTCGACAACAGACTACCCTCCATAATGACAAGGCTACCATCCATTGGAGTAACAAAGATATCGACAACATAATACCTTCCATAATGACAAGGCCACCATCCATTGGAGTACCAAAAATCATGACAACAGACTACCTTCCATAATGACAAGGCTACCATCCATTGGAGTAAAAAAGATAACGACAACATACTACCTTCCATAATTACAAGGCTACCATCCATTGGAGTAACAAAAATCTCGACAACAGACTACCTTCAATAATGACTAGGCTACCATCCTTTGGAGTAACAAAGATATCGATAAGAAACTACCTTCCATAATGACAAGGCTACCATCCATTGGAAAAACAAAAAGATTGACAACACACTACCTTCCATAATGACAAGGCTACCATCCAATGGAGTAACAAAAATCTCGACAACAAACTACCTTCCATAATGATAAGGCTACCATCCATTGTAGTAACAAAAATCTCGACAATAGACTACCTTCCATAATGACAAGGCTACCATCCATTGTAGTAACAAAAATTTCGACAACAGACTACCTTCCATAATGACAAGGCTACCATCCATTGTAGTGACAAAAATCTCGACAATGAACTACCTTCCATAATGACAAGGCTACCATCCATTGGAAAAAAAAAATCGAAAACACACTACCTTCCATAATGACAAGGATACCATCCATTGGAGTAAAAAATATATCGACAACATACTATCTTCCATAATGATAAGGCTACCATCCATTTGAGTAACAAAAATCTAGACAACAGACTACCTTCCATAATGACTAGGCTACCATCCTTTGGAGTAACAAAGATATCGATAACAGACTACCTTCCATAACGACAAGGCTACAATCCATTGTAGTAACAAAAATTTCGACAACAGACTACCTTCCATAATGACAAGGCTACCATCCATTGTAGTAACAAAAATCTCGACAATAGACTACCTTCCATAATGAAAAGGCTACCATCCATTGGAGTAACAAAGATATCGACAACATACTACCTTCCATAATGACAAGGCTACCATCCATTGGAGTACCAAAAATCACGACAACAGACTACCTTCCATAATGACAAGGCTACCATCCATTGGAATAAGAAAAATCTCGACAATAGACTACCTTCCATAATGACAAGGCAACCATCCATTGGAGTAACAAAAATCTCGACAATAGACTACCTTCCATAATGACAAGGCTACCATCCCTGAGAGTAACGAAAATCTCGACAACAGACTACCCTCCATAATGACAAGGCTACCATCCATTGGAGTAACAAAGATATCGACAACATAATACCTTCCATAATGACAAGGCCACCATCCATCGGAGTACCAAAAATCATGACAACAGACTACCTTCCATAATGACAAGGCTACCATCCATTGGAGTAAAAAAGATAACGACAACATACTACCTTCCATAATTACAAGGCTACCATCCATTGGAGTAACAAAAATCTCGACAACAGACTACCTTCAATAATGACTAGGCTACCATCCTTTGGAGTAACAAAGATATCGATAATAGACTACCTTCCATAACGACAAGGATACAATCCATTGTAGTAACAAAAATTTCGACAACTGACTACCTTCCATAATGACAAGGCTACCATCCATTGTAGTGACAAAAATCTCGACAATGAACTAACTTCCATAATGACAAGGCTACCATCCATTGGAAAAACAAAAAGATTGACAACACACTACCTTCCATAATGACAAGGCTACCATCCAATGGAGTAACAAAAATCTCGACAACAAACTACCTTCCATAATGATAAGGCTACCATCCATTGTAGTAACAAAAATCTCGACAATAGACTACCTTCCATAATGACAAGGCTACCATCCATTGTAGTAACAAAAATTTCGACAACAGACTACCTTCCATAAAGACAAGGCTACCATCCATTGTAGTGACAAAAATCTCGACAATGAACTACCTTCCATAATGACAAGGCTACCATCCATTGGAAAAAAAATATCGAAAACACACTACCTTCCATAATGACAAGGATACCATCCATTGGAGTAAAAAATATATCGACAACATACTATCTTCCATAATGATAAGGCTACCATCCATTTGAGTAACAAAAATCTAGACAACAGACTACCTTCCATAATGACTAGGCTACCATCCTTTGGAGTAACAAAGATATCGATAACAGACTACCTTCCATAACGACAAGGCTACAATCCATTGTAGTAACAAAAATTTCGATAACAGACTACCTTCCATAATGACAAGGCTACCATCCATTGTAGTGACAAAAATCTCGACAATAGACTACCTTCCATAATGAAAAGGCTACCATCCATTGGAGTAACAAAGATATCGACAACATACTACCTTCCATAATGACAAGGCTACCATCCATTGGAGTACCAAAAATCACGACAACAGACTACCTTCCATAATGACAAGGATACCATCCATTGGAATAAGAAAAATCTCGACAACAGACTACCTTCCATAATGACAAGGCTACCATCCATTGGAGTAAAAAAGTTATCGACAACATACTACCTTCCATAATGACAAGGCTACCATCCATTGGAGTAACAAAGATATCGACAACATACTACCTTCCATAATGACAAGGCTACCATCCATTGGAGTACCAAAAATCATGACAACAGACTACCTTCCATAAAGACAAGGCTACCATCCATTGGAATAACAAAAATCTAGACAACAGACTACCTTCCATAATGACAAGGCTACCATCCTTTGGAGTAAAAAATATATCGACAACATACTACCTTCCATAATGACAAGGCTACCATCCATTGGAGTAACAAAAATATCTACAACAGACTACCTTCCATAATGACTAGGCTACCATCCTTTGGTGTAACAAAGATATCGATAACAGACTACCGTCCATAACGACAAGGCTACAATCCATTGTAGTAACAAAAATTTCAACAACAGACTACCTTCCTTTATGACAAGGCTACCATCCACAGTAGTGACAAAAATCTCGACAATGAACTACCTTCCATAATGACAAGGCTACCATCCATTAGAAAAACAAAAATATCGAAAACACACTACCTTCCATAATGATAAGGCTACCATCCATTGGAGTAAAAAAGATATCGACAACATGCTACCTTCCATAACGACAAGGCTACCATCCATTTGAGTAACAAAAATCTAGACAACAAACTACCTTCCATAATGATTAGGCTACCATCCTTTGGAGTAACAAAGATATCGATAACAGACTACCTTCCATAACGACCACGCTACAATCCATTGTAGTAACAAAAATTTCGATAACACACTACCTTCCATAATGACAAGGTAACCATCCAATAGAGTAACAAAAATCTCGACAACAGACTACCTTCCATAATGACAAGGCTACCATCCATTGTAGTAAAAAAAATCTCGACAATAGACTACCTTCCATAATGACAAGGCAACCATCCATTGGAGTAACAAAAATCTCGACAATAGACTACCTTCCATAATGACAAGGCTACCATCCCTGAGAGTAACGAAAATCTCGACAACAGACTACCCTCCATAATGACAAGGCTACCATCCATTGGAGTAACAAAGATATCGACAACATAATACCTTCCATAATGACAAGGCCACCATCCATTGGAGTACCAAAAATCATGACAACAGACTACCTTCCATAATGACAAGGCTACCATCCATTGGAGTAAAAAAGATAACGACAACATACTACCTTCCATAATTACAAGGCTACCATCCATTGGAGTAACAAAAATCTCGACAACAGACTACCTTCAATAATGACTAGGCTACCATCCTTTGGAGTAACAAAGATATCGATAACAAACTACCTTCCATAATGACAAGGCTACCATCCATTGGAAAAACAAAAAGATTGACAACACACTACCTTCCATAATGACAAGGCTACCATCCAATGGAGTAACAAAAATCTCGACAACAAACTACCTTCCATAATGATAAGGCTACCATCCATTGTAGTAACAAAAATCTCGACAATAGACTACCTTCCATAATGACAAGGCTACCATCCATTGTAGTAACAAAAATTTCGACAACAGACTACCTTCCATAATGACAAGGCTACCATCCATTGTAGTGACAAAAATCTCGACAATGAACTACCTTCCATAATGACAAGGCTACCATCCATTGGAAAAAAAAAATCGAAAACACACTACCTTCCATAATGACAAGGATACCATCCATTGGAGTAAAAAATATATCGACAACATACTATCTTCCATAATGATAAGGCTACCATCCATTTGAGTAACAAAAATCTAGACAACAGACTACCTTCCATAATGACTAGGCTACCATCCTTTGGAGTAACAAAGATATCGATAACAGACTACCTTCCATAACGACAAGGCTACAATCCATTGTAGTAACAAAAATTTCGACAACAGAGTACCTTCCATAATGACAAGGCTACCATCCATTGTAGTAACAAAAATCTCGACAATAGACTACCTTCCATAATGACAAGGCTACCATCCATTGTAGTAACAAAAATTTCGACAACAGACTACCTTCCATAATGACAAGGCTACCATCCATTGTAGTGACAAAAATCACGACAATGAACTACCTTCCATAATGACAAGGCTACCATCCATTGGAAAAAAAAAATCGAAAACACACTACCTTCCATAATGACAAGGATACCATCCATTGGAGTAAAAAATATATCGACAACATACTATCTTCCATAATGATAAGGCTACCATCCATTTGAGTAACAAAAATCTAGACAACAGACTACCTTCCATAATGACTAGGCTACCATCCTTTGGAGTAACAAAGATATCGATAACAGACTACCTTCCATAACGACAAGGCTACAATCCATTGTAGTAACAAAAATTTCGATAACAGACTACCTTCCATAATGACAAGGCTACCATCCATTGTAGTGACAAAAATCTCGACAATAGACTACCTTCCATAATAAAAAGGCTACCATCTATTGGAGTAACAAAGATATCGACAACATACTACCTTCCATAATGACAATGCTACCATCCATTGGAGTACCAAAAATCACGACCACAGACTATCTTCCATAATGACAAGGCTACCATCCATTGGAATAAGAAAAATCTCGACAACAGACTACCTTCCATAATGACAAGGCTACCATCCATTGGAGTAAAAAAGTTATCGACAACATACTACCTTCCATAATGACAAGGCTACCATCCCTTGGAGTAACAAAGATATCGACAACATACTATCTTCCATAATGACAAGGCTACCATCCATTGGAGTACCAAAAATCATGACAACAGACTACCTTCCATAAAGACAAGGCTACCATCCATTGGAATAACAAAAATCTAGACAATAGACTACCTTCCATAATGACAAGGCTACCATCCTTTGGAGTAAAAAATATATCGACAACATACTACCTTCCATAATGACAAGGCTACCATCCATTGGAGTAACAAAAATATCTACAACAGACTACCTTCCATAATGACTAGGCTACCATCCTTTGGTGTAACAAAGATATCGATAACAGACTACCGTCCATAACGACAAGGCTACAATCCATTGTAGTAACAAAAATTTCAACAACAGACTACCTTCCTTTATGACAAGGCTACCATCCACAGTAGTGACAAAAATCTCGACAATAAACTACCTTCCATAATGACAAGGCTACCATCCATTAGAAAAACAAAAATATCGAAAACACACTACCTTCCATAATGATAAGGCTACCATCCATTGGAGTAAAAAAGATATCGACAACATGCTACCTTCCATAACGACAAGGCTACCATCCATTGGAGTAACAAAAATCTAGACAACAAACTACCTTCCATAATGATTAGGCTACCATCCTTTGGAGTAACAAAGATATCGATAACAGACTACCTTCCATAACGACCACGCTACAATTCATTGTAGTAACAAAAATTTCGACAACACACTACCTTCCATAATGACAAGGTAACCATCCAATAGAGTAACAAAAATCTCGACAACAGACTACCTTCCATAATGACAAGGCTACCATCCATTGTAGTAAAAAAAATCTCGACAATAGACTACCTTCCATAATGACAAGGCAACCATCCATTGGAGTAACAAAAATCTCGACAATAGACTACCTTCCATAATGACAAGGCTACCATCCCTGAGAGTAACGAAAATCTCGACAACAGACTACCCTCCATAATGACAAGGCTACCATCCATTGGAGTAACAAAGATATCGACAACATAATACCTTCCATAATGACAAGGCCACCATCCATTGGAGTACCAAAAATCATGACAACAGACTACCTTCCATAATGACAAGGCTACCATCCATTGGAGTAAAAAAGATAACGACAACATACTACCTTCCATAATTACAAGGCTACCATCCATTGGAGTAACAAAAATCTCGACAACAGACTACCTTCAATAATGACTAGGCTACCATCCTTTGGAGTAACAAAGATATCGATAACAAACTACCTTCCATAATGACAAGGCTACCATCCATTGGAAAAACAAAAAGATTGACAACACACTACCTTCCATAATGACAAGGCTACCATCCAATGGAGTAACAAAAATCTCGACAACAAACTACCTTCCATAATGATAAGGCTACCATCCATTGTAGTAACAAAAATCTCGACAATAGACTACCTTCCATAATGACAAGGCTACCATCCATTGTAGTAACAAAAATTTCGACAACAGACTACCTTCCATAATGACAAGGCTACCATCCATTGTAGTGACAAAAATCTCGACAATGAACTACCTTCCATAATGACAAGGCTACCATCCATTGGAAAAAAAAAATCGAAAACACACTACCTTCCATAATGACAAGGATACCATCCATTGGAGTAAAAAATATATCGACAACATACTATCTTCCATAATGATAAGGCTACCATCCATTTGAGTAACAAAAATCTAGACAACAGACTACCTTCCATAATGACTAGGCTACCATCCTTTGGAGTAACAAAGATAGCGATAACAGACTACCTTCCATAACGACAAGGCTACAATCCATTGTAGTAACAAAAATTTCGACAACAGACTACCTTCCATAATGACAAGGCTACCATCCATTGTAGTAACAAAAATCTCGACAATAGACTACCTTCCATAATGACAAGGCTACCATCCATTGTAGTAACAAAAATTTCGACAACAGACTACCTTCCATAATGACAAGGCTACCATCCATTGTAGTGACAAAAATCACGACAATGAACTACCTTCCATAATGACAAGGCTACCATCCATTGGAAAAAAAAATCAAAAACACACTACCTTCCATAATGACAAGGATACCATCCATTGGAGTAAAAAATATATCGACAACATACTATCTTCCATAATGATAAGGCTACCATCCATTTGAGTAACAAAAATCTAGACAACAGACTACCTTCCATAATGACTAGGCTACCATCCTTTGGAGTAACAAAGATATCGATAACAGACTACCTTCCATAACGACAAGGCTACAATCCATTGTAGTAACAAAAATTTCGATAACAGACTACCTTCCATAATGACAAGGCTACCATCCATTGTAGTGACAAAAATCTCGACAATAGACTACCTTCCATAATAAAAAGGCTACCATCTATTGGAGTAACAAAGATATCGACAACATACTACCTTCCATAATGACAAGGCTACCATCCATTGGAGTACCAAAAATCACGACCACAGACTATCTTCCATAATGACAAGGCTACCATCCATTGGAATAAGAAAAATCTCGACAACAGACTACCTTCCATAATGACAAGGCTACCATCCATTGGAGTAAAAAAGTTATCGACAACATACTACCTTCCATAATGACAAGGCTACCATCCATTGGAGTAACAAAGATATCGACAACATACTATCTTCCATAATGACAAGGCTACCATCCATTGGAGTACCAAAAATCATGACAACAGACTACCTTCCATAAAGACAAGGCTACCATCCATTGGAATAACAAAAATCTAGACAACAGACTACCTTCCATAATGACAAGGCTACCATCCTTTGGAGTAAAAAATATATCGACAACATACTACCTTCCATAATGACAAGGCTACCATCCATTGGAGTAACAAAAATATCTACAACAGACTACCTTCCATAATGACTAGGCTACCATCCTTTGGTGTAACAAAGATATCGATAACAGACTACCGTCCATAACGACAAGGCTACAATCCATTGTAGTAACAAAAATTTCAACAACAGACTACCTTCCTTTATGACAAGGCTACCATCCACAGTAGTGACAAAAATCTCGACAATAAACTACCTTCCATAATGACAAGGCTACCATCCATTAGAAAAAAAAAATATCGAAAACACACTACCTTCCATAATGATAAGGCTACCATCCATTGGAGTAAAAAAGATATCGACAACATGCTACCTTCCATAACGACAAGGCTACCATCCATTTGAGTAACAAAAATCTAGACAACAAACTACCTTCCATAATGATTAGGCTACCATCCTTTGGAGTAACAAAGATATCGATAACAGACTACCTTCCATAACGACCACGCTATAATCCATTGTAGTAACAAAAATTTCGACAACACACTACCTTCCATAATGACAAGGTAACCATCCAATAGAGTAACAAAAATCTCGACAACAGACTAACTTCTATAATGACAAGGCTACCATCCATTGTAGTAAAAAAAATCTCGACAATAGACTACTTTCCATAATGACAAGGCAACCATCCATTGGAGTAACAAAAATCTCGACAATAGACTACCTTCCATAATGACAAGGCTACCATCCCTGAGAGTAACGAAAATCTCGACAACAGACTACCCTCCATAATGACAAGGCTACCATCCATTGGAGTAACAAAGATATCGACAACATAATACCTTCCATAATGACAAGGCCACCATCCATTGGAGTACCAAAAATCATGACAACAGACTACCTTCCATAATGACAAGGCTACCATCCATTGTAGTAACAAAAATTTCGACAACAGACTACCTTCCATAAAGACAAGGCTACCATCCATTGTAGTGACAAAAATCTCGACAATGAACTACCTTCCATAATGACAAGGCTACCATCCATTGGAAAAAAAAATCGAAAACACACTACCTTCCATAATGACAAGGATACCATCCATTGGAGTAAAAAATATATCGACAACATACTATCTTCCATAATGATAAGACTACCATCCATTTGAGTAACAAAAATCTAGACAACAGACTACCTTCCATAATGACTAGGCTACCATCCTTTGGAGTAACAAAGATATCGATAACAGACTACCTTCCATAACGACAAGGCTACAATCCATTGTAGTAACAAAAATTTCGATAACAGACTACCTTCCATAATGACAAGGCTACCATCCATTGTAGTAACAAAAATCTCGACAATAGACTACCTTCCATAATGACAAGGCTACCATCCATTGTAGTAACAAAAATTTCGACAACAGACTACCTTCCATAATGACAAGGCTACCATCCATTGTAGTGACAAAAATCTCGACAATGAACTACCTTCCATAATGACAAGGCTACCATCCATTGGAAAAAAAATCGAAAACACACTACCTTCCATAATGACAAGGATACCATCCATTGGAGTAAAAAATATATCGACAACATACTATCTTCCATAATGATAAGGCTACCATCCATTTGAGTAACAAAAATCTAGACAACAGACTACCTTCCATAATGACTAGGCTACCATCCTTTGGAGTAACAAAGATATCGATAACAGACTACCTTCCATAACGCAAGGCTACAATCCATTGTAGTAACAAAAATTTCGATAACAGACTACCTTCCATAATGACAAGGCTACCATCCATTGTAGTGACAAAAATCTCGACAATAGACTACCTTCCATAATGAAAAGGCTACAATCCATTGGAGTAACAAAGATATCGACAACATACTACCTTCCATAATGACAAGGCTACCATCCATTGGAGTACCAAAAATCACGACAACAGACTACCTTCCATAATGACAAGGCTACCATCCATTGGAATAAGAAAAATCTCGACAACAGACTACCTTCCATAATGACAAGGCTACCATCCATTGGAGTAAAAAAGTTATCGACAACATACTACCTTCCATAATGACAAGGCTACCATCCATTGGAGTAACAAAGATATCGACAACATACTACCTTCCATAATGACAAGGCTACCATCCATTGGAGTACCAAAAATCACGACAAGAGACTACCTTCCATAATGACAAGGCTACCATCCATTGGAATAAGAAAATTCTCGACAACAGACTACCTTCCATAATGACAAGGCTACCATCCTTTGGAGTAAAAAAGTTATCGACAACATACTACCTTCCATAATGACAAGGCTACCATCCATTGGAGTAACAAAAATATCTACAACAGACTACCTTCCATAATGACTAGGCTACCATCCTTTGGTGTAACAAAGATATCGATAACAGACTACCGTCCATAACGACAAGGCTACAATCCATTGTAGTAACAAAAATTTCAACAACAGACTACCTTCCTTTATGACAAGGCTACCATCCACAGTAGTGACAAAAATCTCGACAATGAACTACCTTCCATAATGACAAGGCTACCATCCATTAGAAAAACAAAAATATTGAAAACACACTACCTTCCATAATGATAAGGCTACCATCCATTGGAGTAAAAAAGATATCGACAACATGCTACCTTCCATAACGACAAGGCTACCATCCATTTGAGTAACAAAAATCTAGACAACAAACTACCTTCCATAATGATTAGGCTACCATCCTTTGGAGTAACAAAGATATCGATAACAGACTACCTTCCATAACGACCACGCTACAATCCATTGTAGTAACAAAAATTTCGACAACACACTACCTTCCATAATGACAAGGTAACCATCCAATAGAGTAACAAAAATCTCGACAACAAACTACCTTCCATAATGACAAGGCTACCATCCATTGTAGTAAAAAAAATCTCGACAATAGACTACCTTCCATAATGACAAGGCAACCATCCATTGGAGTAACAAAAATCTCGACAATAGACTACCTTCCATAATGACAAGGCTACCATCCCTGAGAGTAACGAAAATCTCGACAACAGACTACCCTCCATAATGACAAGGCTACCATCCATTGGAGTAACAAAGATATCGACAACATAATACCTTCCATAATGACAAGGCCACCATCCATTGGAGTACCAAAAATCATGACAACAGACTACCTTCCATAATGACAAGGCTACCATCCATTGGAGTAAAAAAGATAACGACAACATACTACCTTCCATAATTACAAGGCTACCATCCATTGGAGTAACAAAAATCTCGACAACAGACTACCTTCAATAATGACTAGGCTACCATCCTTTAGAGTAACAAAGATATCGATAATAGACTACCTTCCATAACGACAAGGATACAATCCATTGTAGTAACAAAAATTTCGACAACTAACTACCTTCCATAATGACAAGGCTACCATCCATTGTAGTGACAAAAATCTCGACAATGAACTACCTTCCATAATGACAAGGCTACCATCCATTGGAAAAACAAAAAGATTGACAACACACTACCTTCCATAATGACAAGGCTACCATCCAATGGAGTAACAAAAATCTCGACAACAAACTACCTTCCATAATGATAAGGCTACCATCCATTGTAGTAAAAAAAATCTCGACAATAGACTACCTTCCATAATGACAAGGCTACCATCCATTGTAGTAACAAAAATTTCGACAACAGACTACCTTCCATAATGACAAGGCTACCATCCATTGTAGTGACAAAAATCTCGACAATGAACTACCTTCCATAATGACAAGGCTACCATCCATTGGAAAAAAAAATCGAAAACACACTACCTTCCATAATGACAAGGATACCATCCATTGGAGTAAAAAATATATCGACAACATACTATCTTCCATAATGATAAGGCTACCATCCATTTGAGTAACAAAAATCTAGACAACAGACTACCTTCCATAATGACTAGGCTACCATCCTTTGGAGTAACAAAGATATCGATAACAGACTACCTTCCATAACGACAAGGCTACAATCCATTGTAGTAACAAAAATTTCGATAACAGACTACCTTCCATAATGACAAGGCTACCATCCATTGTAGTAACAAAAATCTCGACAATAGACTACCTTCCATAATGACAAGGCTACCATCCATTGTAGTAACAAAAATTTCGACAACAGACTACCTTCCTTTATGACAAGGCTACCATCCACAGTAGTGACAAAAATCTCGACAATGAACTACCTTCCATAATGACAAGGCTACCATCCATTAGAAAAACAAAAATATCGAAAACACACTACCTTCCATAATGATAAGGCTACCATCCATTGGAGTAAAAAAGATATCGACAACATGCTACCTTCCATAACGACAAGGCTACCATCCATTTGAGTAACAAAAATCTAGACAACAAACTACCTTCCATAATGATTAGGCTACCATCCTTTGGAGTAACAAAGATATCGATAACAGACTACCTTCCATAACGACCACGCTACAATCCATTGTAGTAACAAAAATTTCGACAACACACTACCTTCCATAATGACAAGGTAACCATCCAATAGAGTAACAAAAATCTCGACAACAAACTACCTTCCATAATGACAAGGCTACCATCCATTGTAGTAAAAAAAATCTCGACAATAGACTACCTTCCATAATGACAAGGCAACCATCCATTGGAGTAACAAAAATCTCGACAATAGACTACCTTCCATAATGACAAGGCTACCATCCCTGAGTGTAACGAAAATCTCGACAACAGACTACCCTCCATAATGACAAGGCTACCATCCATTGGAGTAACAAAGATATCGACAACATAATACCTTCCATAATGACAAGGCCACCATCCATTGGAGTACCAAAAATCATGAAAACAGACTACCTTCCATAATGACAAGGCTACCATCCATTGGAGTAAAAAAGATAACGACAACATACTACCTTCCATAATTACAAGGCTACCATCCATTGGAGTAACAAAAATCTCGACAACAGACTACCTTCAATAATGACTAGGCTACCATCCTTTGGAGTAACAAAGATATCGATAATAGACTACCTTCCATAACGACAAGGATACAATCCATTGTAGTAACAAAAATTTCGACAACTAACTACCTTCCATAATGACAAGGCTACCAACCATTGTAGTGACAAAAATCTCGACAATGAACTACCTTCCATAATGACAAGGCTACCATCCATTGGAAAAACAAAAAGATTGACAACACACTACCTTCCATAATGACAAGGCTACCATCCAATGGAGTAACAAAAATCTCGACAACAAACTACCTTCCATAATGATAAGGCTACCATCCATTGTAGTAACAAAAATCTCGACAATAGACTACCTTCCATAATGACAAGGCTACCATCCATTGTAGTAACAAAAATTTCGACAACAGACTACCTTCCATAATGACAAGGCTACCATCCATTGTAGTGACAAAAATCTCGACAATGAACTACCTTCCATAATGACAAGGCTACCATCCATTGGAGTAAAAAAAATCTCGACAACATTCTACCTTCCATAATGACAAGGCTACCATGCATTGGAAGAACAAAAATATCGACAACACACTACCTTCCATAATGACAAGGCTACAATCTATTATAGTAACAAAAATATCGACAATAGACTACCTTTCATAATGACAAGGCTATCGTCCATTGGAATAACAAAAATGTCGACAACAGACTACGTTCCATAGTGACAAGGCTTTCATCCCTTAGAGTAACAAAAATCTCGACAACAGACTACCCTCCATAATGACAAGGCTACCACCCATTGGAGTAACAAAGATATCGACAACATACTACCTTCCATAATGACAAGGCTACCATCCATTGGAGTACCAAAAATAACGACAACAGTCTACCTTCCATAATGACAAGGCTACCATCCATTGGAATAACAAAAATCTCGAAAACAGACTACCTTCCATAATGACAAGGCTACCATCCATTGGAGTAAAAAAGATATCAACAACATACTACCTTCCATAATTACAAGGCTACCATCCATTGGAGTATCAAAGATATCGACAACATACTACCTTCCATAATGACTAGGCTAGCATCCTTTGGAGTAACAAAGATATCGATAACAGACTACCTTCCATAACGACAAGGCTACAATCCATTGTAGTAACAAAAATTTCGACAACATACTACCTTCCATAATGACAAGGCTACCTTCCATTGTAGTGACAAAAATCTAGACAATGAACTACCTTCCATAATGACAAGGCTACCATCCATTGGAAAAACAAAAATATCGAAAATACACTATCTTCCATAATGACAAGGCTACCATCCATTGGATTAAAAAAGATATCGACAACATACTACCTCCCATAATGACAAGGCTACCATCCATTTGAGTAACAAAAATCTAGACAACAGACTACCTTCCATAATGACTAGGCTACCATCCTTTGGAGTAACAAAGATATCGATAACAGACTACCTTCCATAATGACCAGGCTACAATCAATTGTAGTAACAAAATTTTGTAAACCAGACTACCTTCCATAATGACAAGGCTACCATCCATTGTAGTGAAAAAAATCTCGACAATAAACTACCTTCCATAATGAAAAGGCGAACATCCATTAGAAAAATAAAAATATCAACAACACACTACCTTCCATAATGACAAGGCTACCATCCAATGGAGTAACAAAAACCTCGACAACAGACTACCTTCCATAATGATAAGGTTACCATCCATTGGAGTACCAAAAATCAAGACAACAGACTACCTTCCATAATGACAAGGCTACCATCCATTGGAATAACAAAAATCTCGACAATAGACTACCTTCCATAATGACAAGGCTACCATCCATCGGAGTAAAAAAGATAACGACAACATACTACCTTCCATAATGACAAGGCTACCATCCATTGGAGTAACAAAAATCTCGACAACAAACTACCTTCCATAATGACTAGGCTACCATCCTTTGGAGTAACAAAGATATCGATAACAGACTACCTTCCATAACGACAAGGCTACAATCCATTCTAGTAACAAAAATTTCGACAACAGACTACTTTCCATAATGACAAGGCTACCATCCATTGTAGTGACAAAAATATCGACAATGAACTACCTTCCATAATGACAAGGCTACCATCCATTGGAAAAACAAAAATATCGACAACACACTACCTTCCATAATGACAAGGCTACCATCCAATGGAGTAACAAAAATCTCGACAATAGACTACCTTCGCTAATGACAAGGCTACAATCCATTGTAGTAACAAAAATATCGACAATAGACTACCTTCCATAATGACAAGGCTACCATCCATTGGAGTAACAAAAATATCGACAATAAACTACCTTCCATAATGACAAGGCTACCATCCATTGGAGTAACAAAAATCTCGACAACATTCTACCTTCCATAATGACAAGGCTACCATGCATTGGAAGAACAAAAATATCGACAACACACTACCTTCCATAATGACAAGGCTACAATCTATTATATTAACAAAAATCGCGACAATAGACTACCTTTCATAATGACAAGGCTATCGTCCATTGGAATAACAAAAATGTCGACAACAGACTACGTTCCATAATGACAAGGCTATCATCCCTTAGAGTAACAAAAATCTCGACAACTGACTACCTTCCATAATGACAAGGCTACCATCCATTGGAGTAACAAAGATATCGACAACATACTACCTTCCATAATGACAAGGCTACCATCCCTGAGAGTAACGAAAATCTCGTCAACATACCACCTTCCATAACGACAAGGCTACCATCCATTGTAGTAAAAAAACCCTCGACAATAGACAACCTTCCATAATGACAAGGCTACCATCCCTGAGAGTAACGAAAATCTCGACAACAGACTACCCTCCATAATGACAAGGCTACCATCCATTGGAGTAACAAAGATATCGACAACATACTACCTTCCAGAATGACAAGGCTACCATCCATTAGAGTACCAAAAATAATGACAACATACTACCTTCCATAATGACAAGGCTACCATCCATTGGAATAACAAAAATCTCGAAAACAGACTACCTTCCATAATGACAAGGCTACCATCCATTGGAGTAAAAAAGATATCAACAACATACTACCTTCCATAATTACAAGGCTACCATCCATTGGAGTAACAAAGATATCGACAACATACTACCTTCCATAATGACTAGGCTACCATCCTTTGGAGTAACAAAGATATCGATAACAGACTACCTTCCATAACGACAAGGCCACAATCCATTGTAGTTACAAAAATTTCGACAACAGACTACCTTCCATAATGACAAGGCTACCATCCATTGGAAAAACAAAAATATCGAAAATACACTATCTTCCATAATGACAAGGCTACCATCCATTGGATTATAAAAGATATCGACAACATACTACCTTCCATAATGACAAGGCTACCATCCATTTGAGTAACAAAAATCTAGACAACAGACTACCTTCCATAATGACTAGGCTACCATCCTTTGGAGTAACAAAGATATCGATAACAGACTACCTTCCATAATGACCAGGCTACAATCCATTATAGTAACAAAAATTTTTACAACAGACTACCTTCCATAATAACAAGGCTACCATCCATTGTAGTGACAAAAATCTCGACAATAAACTACCTTCCATAATGAAAAGGCGACCATCCATTAGAAAAACAAAAATATCAACAACACACTACCTTCCATAATGACAAGGCTACCATCCATTGGAGTAACAAAAACCTCGACAACAGACTACCTTCCATAATGATAAGGTTACCATCCATTGGAGTACCAAAAATCACGACAACAACCTACCTTCCATAATGACAAGGCTACCATCCATTGGAATAACAAAAATCTCGACAATAAACTACCTTCCATAATGACAAGGTTACCATCCATTGGAGTAAAAAAGATAACGACAACATACTACCTTCCATAATGACAAGGCTACCATCCATTGGAGTAACAAAAATCTCGACAACAGACTACCTTCCATAACGACAAGGCTACAATCCATTCTAGTAACAAAAATTTCGACAACAGACTACTTTCCATAATGACAAGGCTACCATCCATTGTAGTGACAAAAATCTCGACAATGAACTACCTTCCATAATGACAAGGCTACCATCCATTGGAAGAACAAAAATATCTGCAACACACTACCTTCCATAATGACAAGGCTACAATCTATTATATTAACAAAAATCGCGACAATAGACTACCTTTCATAATGACAAGGCTATCGTCCATTGGAATAACAAAAATGTTGACAACAGACTACGTTCCATAATGACAAGGCTATCATCCCTTAGAGTAACAAAAATCTCGACAACAGACTACCTTCCATAATGATAAGGCTACCATCCATTGGAGTAACAAAGATATCGACAACATACTACCTTCCATAATGACAAGGCTACAATCTATTATAGTAACAAAAATCGCGACAATAGACTACCTTTCATAATGACAAGGCTATCGTCCATTGGAATTACAAAAATGTCGACAACAGACTACGTTCCATAATGACAAGGCTATCATCCCTTAGAGTAACAAAAATCTCGACAACAGACTACCTTCCATAATGACAAGGCTACCATCCCTGAGAGTAACGAAAATCTCGACAACAGACCACCTTCCATAATGACAAGGCTACCATCCATTGTAGTAAAAAAACTCTCGACAATAGACAACCTTCAATAATGACAAGGCTACCATCCCTGAGAGTAACGAAAATCACGACAACAGACTACCCTCCATAATGACAAGGCTACCATCCATTGGAGTAACAAAGATATCGACAACATACTACCTTCCAGAATGACAAGGCTACCATCATTTGGAGTACCAAAAATAACGACAACAGACTACCTTCCATAACGACAAGGCTACAATCCATTGTAGTAACAAAAATTTCGACAACACACTACCTTCCATAATGACAAGGCTACCTTCCATTGTAGTGACAAAAATCTCGACAATGAGCTACCTTCCATAATGACAAGGCTACCATCCTTTGGAGTAACAAAGATATCGATAACAGACTACCTTCCATAATGACAAGGCTACCATCCATTGGATTAAAAAAGATATCGACAACATACTACCTTCCATAATGACAAGGCTACCATCCATTTGAGTAACAAAAATCTAGACAACAGACTACCTTCCATAATGATTAGGCTACCATCCTTTGGAGTAACAAAGATATCGATAACAAACTACCTTCCATAACGACCACACTACAATCCATTGTAGTAAAAAAAATCTCGACAATAGACTACCTTCCATAATGACAAGGCAACCATCCATTGGAGTAACAAAAATCTCGACAATAGACTACCTTCCATAATGACAAGGCTACCATCCCTGAGAGTAAAGAAAATCTCAAAAACAGACTACCCTCCATAATGACAAGGCTACCATCCATCGGAGTAACAAAGATAACGACAACATACTACCTTCCATAATGACAAGGCTACCATCCATTGGAGTAACAAAAATCTCGACAACAAACTACCTTCCATAATGACTAGGCTACCATCCTTTGGAGTAACAAAGATATCGATAACAGACTACCTTCCATAACGACAAGGCTACAATCCATTCTAGTAACAAAAATTTCGACAACAGACTACTTTCCATAATGACAAGGCTACCATCCATTGTAGTGACAAAAATATCGACAATGAACTACCTTCCATAATGACAAGGCTACCATCCATTGGAAAAACAAAAATATCGACAACACACTACCTTCCATAATGACAAGGCTACCATCCAATGGAGTAACAAAAATCTCGACAATAGACTACCTTCGCTAATGACAAGGCTACAATCCATTGTAGTAACAAAAATATCGACAATAGACTACCTTCCATAATGACAAGGCTACCATCCATTGGAGTAACAAAAATATCGACAATAAACTACCTTCCATAATGACAAGGCTACCATCCATTGGAGTAACAAAAATCTCGACAACATTCTACCTTCCATAATGACAAGGCTACCATGCATTGGAAGAACAAAAATATCGACAACACACTACCTTCCATAATGACAAGGCTACAATCTATTATATTAACAAAAATCGCGACAATAGACTACCTTTCATAATGACAAGGCTATCGTCCATTGGAATAACAAAAATGTCGACAACAGACTACGTTCCATAATGACAAGGCTATCATCCCTTAGAGTAACAAAAATCTCGACAACTGACTACCTTCCATAATGACAAGGCTACCATCCATTGGAGTAACAAAGATATCGACAACATACTACCTTCCATAATGACAAGGCTACCATCCCTGAGAGTAACGAAAATCTCGACAACAGACCACCTTCCATAACGACAAGACTACCATCCATTGTAGTAAAAAAACTCTCGACAATAGACAACCTTCCATAATGACAAGGCTACCATCCCTGAGAGTAACGAAAATCTCGACAACAGACTACCCTCCATAATGACAAGGCTACCATCCATTGGAGTAACAAAGATATCGACAACATACTACCTTCCAGAATGACAAGGCTACCATCCATTAGAGTACCAAAAATAATGACAACAGACTACCTTCCATAATGACAAGGCTACCATCCATTGGAATAACAAAAATCTCGAAAACAGACTAACCTTCCATAATGACAAGGCTACCAACCATTGGAGTAAAAAAGATATCAACAACATACTACCTTCCATAATTACAAGGCTACCATCCATTGGAGTAACAAAGATATCGACAACATACTACCTTCCATAATGACTAGGCTACCATCCTTTGGAGTAACAAAGATATCGATAACAGACTACCTTCCATAACGACAAGGCTACAATCCATTGTAGTAACAAAAATTTCGATAACAGACTACCTTCCATAATGACAAGGCTACCTTCCATTGTAGTGACAAAAATCTCGACAATGAGCTACCTTCCATAATGACAAGGCTACCATCCATTGGAAAAACCAAAATATCGAAAATACACTATCTTCCATAATGACAAGGCTACCATCCATTGGATTAAAAAAGATATCGACAACATACTACCTTCCATAATGACAAGGCTACCATCCATTTGAGTAACAAAAATCTAGACAACAGACTACCTTCCATAATGACTAGGCTAACATCCTTTGGAGTAACAAAGATATCGATAACAAACTACCTTCCATAATGACCAGGCTACAATCCATTATAGTAACAAAATTTTTTACAACAGACTACCTTCCATAATAACAAGGCTACCATCCATTGTAGTGACAAAAATCTCGACAATAAACTACCTTCCATAATGAAAAGGCGACCATCCATTAGAAAAACAAAAATATCAACAACACACTACCTTCCATAATGACAAGGCTACCATCCATTGGAGTAACAAAAACCTCGACAACAGACTACCTTCCATAATGATAAGGTTACCATCCATTGGAGTACCAAAAATCACGACAACAGCCTACCTTCCATAATGACAAGGCTACCATCTATTGGAATAACAAAAATCTCGACAATAAACTACCTTCCATAATGACAAGGTTACCATCCATTGGAGTAAAAAAGATAACGACAACATACTACCTTCCATAATGACAAGGCTACCATCCATTGGAGTAACAAAAATCTCGACAACAGATTACCTTCCATAACGACAAGGCTACAATCCATTCTAGTAACAAAAATTTCGACAACAGACTACTTTCCATAATGACAAGGCTACCATCCATTGTAGTGACAAAAATCTCGACAATGAACTACCTTCCATAATGACAAGGCTACCATCCATTGGAAGAACAAAAATATCTGCAACACACTACCTTCCATAATGACAAGGCTACAATCTATTATATTAACAAAAATCGCGACAATAGACTACCTTTCATAATGACAAGGCTATCGTCCACTGGAATAACAAAAATGTTGACAACAGACTACGTTCCATAATGACAAGGCTATCATCCCTTAGAGTAACAAAAATCTCGACAACAGACTACCTTCCATAATGATAAGGCTACCATCCATTGGAGTAACAAAGATATCGACAACATACTACCTTCCATAATGACAAGGCTACAATCTATTATAGTAACAAAAATCGCGACAATAGACTACCTTTCATAATGACAAGGCTATCGTCCATTGGAATAACAAAAATGTCGACAACAGACTACGTTCCATAATGACAAGGCTATCATCCCTTAGAGTAACAAAAATCTCGACAACAGACTACCTTCCATAATGACAAGGCTACCTTCCATTGTAGTGACAAAAATCTCGACAATGAGCTACCTTCCATAATGACAAGGCTACCATCAATTGGAAAAACAAAAATATCAAAAATACACTATCTTCCATAATGACAAGGCTACCATCCATTGGATTAAAAAAGATATCGACAACATACTACCTTCCATAATGACAAGGCTACCATCCATTTGAGTAACAAAAATCTAGACAACAGACTACCTTCCATAATGATTAGGCTACCATCCTTTGGAGTAACAAAGATATCGATAACAAAATACCTTCCATAACGACCACACTACAATCCATTGTAGTAAAAAAAATCTCGACAATAGACTACCTTCCATAATGACAAGGCAACCATCCATTGGAGTAACAAAAATCTCGACAACATTCTACCTTCCATAATGACAAGGTTACCATGCATTGGAAGAACAAAAATCTCGACAATAAACTACCTTCCATAATGACAAGGTTACCATCCATTGGAGTAAAAAAGATAACGACAACATACTACCTTCCATAATGACAAGGCAACCATCCATTGGAGTAACAAAAATCTCGACAACAGACTACCTTCCATAACGACAAGGCTACAATCCATTCTAGTAACAAAAATTTCGACAACAGACTACTTTCCATAATGACAAGGCTACCATCCATTGTAGTGACAAAAATCTCGACAATGAACTACCTTCCATAATGACAAGGCTACCATCCATTGGAAGAACAAAAATATCTGCAACACACTACCTTCCATAATGACAAGGCTACAATCTATTATATTAACAAAAATCGCGACAATAGACTACCTTTCATAATGACAAGGCTATCGTCCATTGGAAAAACAAAAATGTCGACAACAGACTACGTTCCATAATGACAAGGCTATCATCCCTTAGAGTAACAAAAATCTCGACAACTGACTACCTTCCATAATGACAAGGCTACCATCCATTGGAGTAACAAAGATATCGACAACATACTACCTTCCATAATGACAAGGCTACCATCCTTGAGAGTAACGAAAATCTCGACAACAGACCACCTTCCATAACGACAAGGCTACCATCCATTGTAGTAAAAAAACCCTCGACAATAGACAACCTTCCATAATGACAAGGCTACCATCCCTGAGAGTAACGAAAATCTCGACAACAGACTACCCTCCATAATGACAAGGCTACCATCCATTGGAGTAACAAAGATATCGACAACATACTACCTTCCAGAATGACAAGGCTACCATCCATTAGAGTACCAAAAATAATGACAATAGACTACCTTCCATAATGACAAGGCTACCATCCATTGGAATAACAAAAATCTCGAAAACAGACTACCTTCCATAATGACAAGGCTACCATCCATTGGAGTAAAAAAGATATCAACAACATACTACCTTCCATAATTACAAGGCTACCATCCATTGGAGTAACAAAGATATCGACAACATACTACCTTCCATAATGACTAGGCTACCATCCTTTGGAGTAACAAAGATATCGATAACAGACTACCTTCCATAACGACAAGGCTACAATCCATTGTAGTTACAAAAATTTCGACAACAGACTACCTTCGATAATGACAAGGCTACCTTCCATTGTAGTGACAAAAATCTCGACAATGAGCTACCTTCCATAATGACAAGGCTACCATCCATTGGAAAAACAAAAATATCGAAAATACACTATCTTCCATAATGACAAGGCTACCATCCATTGGATTATAAAAGATATCGACAACATACTACCTTCCATAATGACAAGGCTACCATCCATTTGAGTAACAAAAATCTAGACAACAGACTACCTTCCATAATGACTAGGCTACCATCCTTTGGAGTAACAAAGATATCGATAACAGACTACCTTCCATAATGACCAGGCTACAATCCATTATAGTAACAAAATTTTTTACAACAGACTACCTTCCATAATAACAAGGCTACCATCCATTGTAGTGACAAAAATCTCGACAATAAACTACCTTCCATAATGAAAAGGCGACCATCCATTAGAAAAACAAAAATTTCAACAACACACTACCTTCCATAATGACAAGGCTACCATCCATTGGAGTAACAAAAACCTCGACAACAGACTACCTTCCATAATGATAAGGTTACCATCCATTGGAGTACCAAAAATCACGACAACAGCCTACCTTCCATAATGACAAGGCTACCATCCATTGGAATAACAAAAATCTCGACAATAGACTACCTTCCATAATGACAAGGTTACCATCCATTGGAGTAAAAAAGATAACGACAACATACTACCTTCCATAATGACAAGGCTACCATCCATTGGAGTAACAAAAATCTCGACAACAGACTACCTTCCATAACGACAAGGCTACAATCCATTCTAGTAACAAAAATTTCGACAACAGACTACTTTCCATAATGACAAGGCTACCATCCATTGTAGTGACAAAAATCTAGACAATGAACTACCTTCCATAATGACAAGGCTACCATCCAGTGGAAGAACAAAAATATCTGCAACACACTACCTTCCATAATGACAAGGCTACAATCTATTTTATTAACAAAAATCGCGACAATAGACTACCTTTCATAATGACAAGGCTATCGTCCATTGGAATAACAAAAATGTCGACAACAGACTACGTTCCATAATGACAAGGCTATCATCCCTTAGAGTAACAAAAATCTCGACAACAGACTACCTTCCATAATGATAAGGCTACCATCCATTGGAGTAACAAAGATATCGACAACATACTACCTTCCATAATGACAAGGCTACAATCTATTATAGTAACAAAAATCGCGACAATAGACTACCTTTCATAATGACAAGGATATCGTCCAGTGGAATAACAAAAATGTCGACAACAGACTACGTTCCATAATGACAAGGCTATCATCCCTTAGAGTAACAAAAATCTCGACAACAGACTACCTTCCATAATGACAAGGCTACCATCCCTGAGAGTAACGAAAATCTCGACAACAGACCACCTTCCATAATGACAAGGCTACCATCCATTGTAGTAAAAAAACTCTCGACAATAGACAACCTTCCATAATGACAAGGCTACCATCCCTGAGAGTAACGAAAATATCGACAACAGACTACCCTCCATAATGACAAGGCTACCATCCATTGGAGTAACAAAGATATCGACAACATACTACCTTCCAGAATGACAAGGCTACCATCATTTGGAGTACCAAAAATAACGACAACAGACTACCTTCCATAACGACAAGGCTACAATCCATTGTAGTAACAAAAATTTCGACAACACACTACCTTCCATAATGACAAGGCTACCTTCCATTGTAGTGACAAAAATCTCGACAATGAGCTACCTTCCATAATGACAAGGCTACCATCAATTGGAAAAACAAAAATATCAAAAATACACTATCTTCCATAATGACAAGGCTACCATCCATTGGATTAAAAAAGATATCGACAACATACTACCTTCCATAATGACAAGGCTACCATCCATTTGAGTAACAAAAATCTAGACAACAGACTACCTTCCATAATGATTAGGCTACCATCCTTTGGAGTAACAAAGATATCGATAACAAACTACCTTCCATAACGACCACACTACAATCCATTGTAGTAAAAAAAATCTCGACAATAGACTACCTTCCATAATGACAAGGCAACCATCCATTGGAGTAACAAAAATCTCGACAATAGACTACCTTCCATAATAACAAGGCTACCATCCCTGAGAGTAACGAAAATCTCGAAAACAGACTACCCTCCATAATGACAAGGCTACCATCCATTGGAGTAACAAAGATATCGACCACATAATACCTTCCATAATGACAAGGCCACCATCCATTGGAGTACCAAAAATCATGACCACAGACTACCTTCCATAATGACAAGGCTACCATCCATTGGAGTAAAAAAGATAACGACAACATACTACCTTCCATAATGACAAGGCTACCATCATTTGGAGTAACAAAAATCTCGACAATAGACTACCTTCAATAATGACTAGGCTACCATCCTTTGGAGTAACAAAGATATCGATAACAGACTACCTTCCATAACGACAAGGATACAATCCATTGTAGTAACAAAAATTTCGACAACTGACTACCTTCCATAATGACAAGGCTACCATCCATTGTAGTGACAAAAATCTCGACAATGAACTATCTTCCATAATGACAAGGCTACCATCCATTGGAAAAACAAAAATATTGACAACACACTACCTTCCATAATGACAAGGCTACCATCCAATGGAGTAACAAAAATCTCGACAATAGACTACCTTCCATAATGACAAGGCTACCATCCATTGTAGTAACAAAAATCTCGACAATAGACTACCTTCCATAATGACAACGCTACCATCCATTGGAGTAACAAAAATCTCGACAATAGACTACCTTCTATAATGACAAGGCTACCATCCATTAGAGTAACAAAAATCTCGACAACATTCTACCTTCCATAATGACAAGGCTACCATGCATTGGAAGAACAAAAATATCGACAACACACTACCTTCCATAATGACAAGGCTACAATCTATTATAGTAACAAAAATCTCGACAATAGACTACCTTTCATAATGACAAGGCTATCGTCCATTGGAATAACAAAAATGTCGACAACAGACTGCGTTCCATAATGACAAGACTTTCATCCCTTAGAGTAACAAAAATCTCGACAACAGACCACCTTCCATAATGACAAGGCTACCATCCATTGTAGTAAAAAAAATCTCGACAATAGACAACCTTCCATAATGACAAGGCTACCATCCCTGAGAGTAACGAAAATCTCGACAACAGACTACCCTCCATAATGACAAGGCTACCATCCATTGTAGTAAAAAAACTCTCGACAATAGACAACCTTCCATAATGACAAGGCTACCATCCCTGAGAGTAACGAAAATCTCGACAACAGACTACCCTCCATAATGACAAGGCTACCATCCATTGGAGTAACAAAGATATCGACAACATACTACCTTCCAGAATGACAAGGCTACCATCCATTGGAGTACCAAAAATAACGACAATAGACTACCTTCCATAATGACAAGGCTACCATCCATTGGAGTACCAAAAATAACGACAACAGACTTCCTTCCATAATGACAAGGCTACCATCCATTGGAATAACAAAAATCTCGAAAATAGACTACCTTCCATAATGACAAGGCTACCATCCATTGGAGTAAAAAAGATATCAACAACATACTACCTTCCATAATTACAAGGCTACCATCCATTGGAGTAACAAAAATATCTACAACAGACTACCTTCCATAATGACTAGGCTACCATCCTTTGGAGTAACAAAGATATCGATAACAGACTACCTTCCATAACGACAAGGCTACAATCCATTGTAGTAACAAAAATTTCAACAACAGACTACCTTCCATAATGACAAGGCTACCATCCACTGTAGTGACAAAAATCTCGACAATGAACTACCTTCCATAATGACAAGGCTACCATCCATTTGAAAAACAAAAATATCGAAAACACACTACCTTCCATAATGACAAGGCTACCATCCATTGGATTAAAAAAGATATCGACAACATACTACCTTCCATAATGACAAGGCTACCATCCATTTGAGTAACATAAATCTAGACAACAGACTACCTTCCATAATGACTAGGCTACCATCCTTTGGAGTAACAAAGATATCGATAACAGACTACCTTCCATAACGACAAGGCTACAATCAATTGTAGTAACAAAACTTTCGACAACAGACTACCTTTCATAATGACAAGGGTACCATCCATTGTAATGACAAAATTCTCGACAATAAACTACCTTCCATAATGAAAAGGCTACCATCCATTAGAAAAACAAAAATATCGACAACACACTACCTTCCATAATGACAAGGCTACCATCCAATGGATTAACAAAAATCTCGAGAACAGACTACCTTCCATAATGACAAGGCAACCATCCATTGTAGTAACAAAAATCTCGACAATAGACTACCTTCCATAATGACAAGGCTACCATCCATTGGAGTAACAAAAATCTCGAAAACATTCTACCTTCCATAATGACAAGGTTACCATCCATTAGAATAACAAAAATATCGACAACACACTAATTTCCATAATGACAAGGCTACCATCCCTGATAGTAACGAAAATCTCTACAACAGACTACCCTCCATAATGACAAAGCTACCATCCATTGGAATAACAAAGATATCAACAATATACTACCTTCCATAATGACAAGGCTACCATCCATTGGAGTAATAAAAATCACGACAACTGACTACCTTCCATAATGACAAGGCTACCATCCATTGAAATAACAAAAATCTCGACAACAGACTACCTTCCATAATGACAAGGCTACAATCTATTATAGTAACAAAAATCTCGACAATAGACTACCTTTCATAATGACAAAGGTACGGTCCCTTGGAATAACAAAACTCTCGACAACATAATACCTTCCATAATGACTAGGCTACCATCCATTGGAGTAAGAAAGATATCGATAACATACTACCTTTCATATTGAAAAGGATACAATCGATTGTAGTAACAAAAATCTAGACAACAAACTACCTTCCATAATGACAAGGCTACCATCCATTGTAGTAACAAAAATCTCGACAATAAACTACCTTCAAAAATGAAAAGGCTATCATCCATTGGTGTAACAAAAATCTCGACAACCGACTACCTTCCATAATGACAAGGCTAGCATCCATTGGAATAAAAAAAATATCGACAACACACTAACTTCCATAATGACAAGGCTACCATCCATTGGAGTACCAAAAATAACGACAATAGACTACCTTCCATTATGACAAGGCTACCATACATTGGAGTACCAAAAATAACGACAACAGACTTCCTTCCATAATGACAAGGCTACCATCCATTGGAATAACAAAAATCTCGAAAACAGACTACCTTCCATAATGACAAGGCTACCATCCATTGGAGTAAAAAAGATATCAACAACATACTACCTTCCATAATTACAAGGCTACCATCCATTGGAGTAACAAAAATATCTACAACAGACTACCTTCCATAATGACTAGGCTACCATCCTTTGGAGTAACAAAGATATCGATAACAGACTACCTTCCATAACGACAAGGCTACAATCCATTGTAGTAACAAAAATTTCAACAACAGACTACCTTCCATAATGACAAGGCTACCATCCACTGTAGTGACAAAAATCTCGACAATGAACTACCTTCCATAATGACAAGGCTACCATCCATTGGAAAAACAAAAATATCGAAAACACACTACCTTCCATAATGACAAGGCTACCATCCATTGGATTAAAAAAGATATCGACAACATACTACCTTCCATAATGACAAGGCTACCATCCATTTGAGTAACATAAATCTAGACAACAGACTACCTTCCATAATGACTAGGCTACCATCCTTTGGAGTAACAAAGATATCGATAACAGACTACCTTCCATAACGACAAGGCTACAATCAATTGTAGTAACAAAAATTTCGACAACAGACTACCTTTCATAATGACAAGGGAACCATCCATTGTAGTGACAAAAATCTCGACAATAAACTACCTTCCATAATGAAAAGGCTACCATTCATTAGAAAAACAAAAATATCGACAACACACTACCTTCCATAATGACAAGGCTTCCATCCAATGGATTAACAAAAATCTCGACAACAGACTACCTTCCATAATGACAAGGCAACCATCCATTGTAGTAACAAAAATCTCGACAATAGACTACCTTCCATAATGACAAGGCTACCATCCATTGGAGTAACAAAAATCTCGACAACATTCTACCTTCCATAATGACAAGGCTACCATCCATTGGAATAACAAAAATATCGACAACACACTAATTTCCATAATGACAAGGCTACCATCCCTGATAGTAACGAAAATCTCTACAACAGACTACCCTCCATAATGACAAAGCTACCATCCATTGGAATAACAAAGATATCAACAATATACTACCTTCCATAATGACAAGGCTACCATCCATTGGAGTAATAAAAATCACGACAACAGACTACCTTCCATAATGACAAGGCTACCATCCATTGAAATAACAAAAATCTCGACAACAGACTACCTTCCATAATGACAAGGCTACAATCTATTATAGTAACAAAAATCTCGACAATAGACTACCTCTCATAATGACAAAGGTACGGTCCCTTGGAATAACAAAACTCTCGACAACATAATACCTTCCATAATGACTAGGCTACCATCCATTGGAGTAAGAAAGATATCGATAACATACTACCTTTCATATTGAAAAGGATACAATCGATTGTAGTAACAAAAATCTAGACAACAAACTACCTTCCATAATGACAAGGCTACCATCCATTGTAGTAACAAAAATCTCGACAATAAACTACCTTCAAAAATGAAAAGGCTATCATCCATTGGTGTAACAAAAATCTCGACAACCGACTACCTTCCATAATGACAAGGCTAGCATCCATTGGAATAAAAAAAATATCGACAACACACTAACTTCCATAATGACAAGGCTACCATCCATTGGAGTACCAAAAATAACGACAATAGACTACCTTCCATTATGACAAGGCTACCATACATTGGAGTACCAAAAATAACGACAACAGACTTCCTTCCATAATGACAAGGCTACCATCCATTGGAATAACAAAAATCTCGAAAACAGACTACCTTCCATAATGACAAGGCTACCATCCATTGGAGTAAAAAAGATATCAACAACATACTACCTTCCATAATTACAAGGCTACCATCCATTGGAGTAACAAAAATATCTACAACAGACTACCTTCCATAATGACTAGGCTACCATCCTTTGGAGTAACAAAGATATCGATAACAGACTACCTTCCATAACGACAAGGCTACAATCCATTGTAGTAACAAAAATTTCAACAACAGACTACCTTCCATAATGACAAGGCTACCATCCACTGTAGTGACAAAAATCTCGACAATGAACTACCTTCCATAATGACAAGGCTACCATCCATTGGAAAAACAAAAATATCGAAAACACACTACCTTCCATAATGACAAGGCTACCATCCATTGGATTAAAAAAGATATCGACAACATACTACCTTCCATAATGACAAGGCTACCATCCATTTGAGTAACATAAATCTAGACAACAGACTACCTTCCATAATGACTAGGCTACCATCCTTTGGAGTAACAAAGATATCGATAACAGACTACCTTCCATAACGACAAGGCTACAATCAATTGTAGTAACAAAAATTTCGACAACAGACTACCTTTCATAATGACAAGGGAACCATCCATTGTAGTGACAAAAATCTCGACAATAAACTACCTTCCATAATGAAAAGGCTACCATTCATTAGAAAAACAAAAATATCGACAACACACTACCTTCCATAATGACAAGGCTTCCATCCAATGGATTAACAAAAATCTCGACAACAGACTACCTTCCATAATGACAAGGCAACCATCCATTGTAGTAACAAAAATCTCGACAATAGACTACCTTCCATAATGACAAGGCTACCATCCATTGGAGTAACAAAAATCTCGACAACATTCTACCTTCCATAATGACAAGGCTACCATCCATTGGAATAACAAAAATATCGACAACACACTAATTTCCATAATGACAAGGCTACCATCCCTGATAGTAACGAAAATCTCTACAACAGACTACCCTCCATAATGACAAAGCTACCATCCATTGGAATAACAAAGATATCAACAATATACTACCTTCCATAATGACAAGGCTACCATCCATTGGAGTAATAAAAATCACGACAACAGACTACCTTCCATAATGACAAGGCTACCATCCATTGAAATAACAAAAATCTCGACAACAGACTACCTTCCATAATGACAAGGCTACAATCTATTATAGTAACAAAAATCTCGACAATAGACTACCTCTCATAATGACAAAGGTACGGTCCCTTGGAATAACAAAAATCTCGACAAAAAAATACCTTCCATAATGACTAGGCTACCATCCATTGGAGTAAGAAAGATATCGATAACATACTACCTTGCATATTGAAAAGGATACAATCCATTGTAGTAACAAAAATCTAGAAAACAAACTACCTTCCATAATGACAAGGCTACCATCCATTGTAGTAACAAAAATCTCGACAATAAACTACCTTCCAAAATGACAAGGCTATCATCCATTGGTGTAACAAAAATCTCGACAACCGACTACCTTCCATAATGACAAGGCTAGCATCCATTGGAATAAAAAAAATATCGACAACACACTAACTTCCATAATGACAAGGCTACCATCCCTGAGAGTAACGAAAATATCAATAACAGACTACCATCCATAATGACAAGGCTACCATCCATTGGAGTAACAATGATATCGACAACATACTACCTTCCATAATGACAAGGCTACCATCCATTGGAGTAACAAAAATCACGACAACAGACTACCTTCCATAATGACAAGGCTACCATCCATTGGAATAACAAAAATCACGACAACAGACTACCTTCCATAATGACAAGGCTACCATCCATTGGAATAACAAAAATCTCGACAATAGACTACCTTCCATAATGAATAGGCTACCGTCCATTGGAGTATGAAAGATATCCATAACATACCACCTTCCATAATGAAAAGGATACAATCCATTTTAGTAACAAAAATATAGACAATAGACTACCTTCCATAATGACAAGGCTACCATCCATTGTAGTGACAAAAATCTCGACAATAAACTACCTTCCATAATGACAAAGCTATCATCCATTGGAGTAATAAAAATCTCGACAATAGACTACCTTCCATAATGACAAGGCTATTATCCATTGGAGTAAAAAAGATATCGACAACACACTACCTTTTATAATGACAAGGCTACCATCCATTGGAGTAACAAAAATCTCGACAACAGACTACCTTCCATAATGACTAAGCTACCATCCTTTGGAGTAACAAAGATATCGATAACAGACTACCTTCCATAACGACAAGGCTACAATCCATTGTAGTAACAAAATTTTTGACAACAAACTACCTTCCATAATGACAAGGCTACCATCCATTGTAGTGTTAAAAATCTCGACAGTAAACTACCTTCCATAATGACAAGGCTACCATCCATTGGAAAAACAAAAATATCGACAACACACTACCTTCCATAATGACAAGGCTACCATCCAATGGAGTAACAAAAATCTCAACAATAGACTACCTTCCATAATGACAAGGCTACCATCCATTGTAGTAACAAAAATCTCGACAATAGACTACCTCCCATAATGACAAGGCTACCATCCATTGGAGTAACAAAAATCTCGACAATAGACTACATTCCATAATGACAAGTCTACCATGCATTGGAGTAACAAAAATCTCAACAACATTATACCTTCCATAATGACAAGGCTACCAAGCATTGGAAGAACAAAAACATCGACAACACACTACCTTCCATAATGACAAGGCTACCAAGCATTGGAAGAACAAAAACATCGACAACACACTACCTTCCATAATGACAAGGCTACAATCTATTATAGTAACAAAAATTCCGACAATAGACTACCTTTCATAATGACAAGGGTACCGTCCATTGGAATAACAAAAATCTCGACAACAGACTATGTTCCATAATAACAAGGCTATCATCCCTTAGAGTAACAAAAAACTCGACAACAGACTACCTTCCATAATGACAAGGCTACCATCCATTGGAGTAACAAAGATATCGACAACATACTACCTTCCATAATGACAAGGCTACCATCCCTGAGAGTAACGAAAATCTCGACAACAAACTACCTTCCATAATGACAAGGCTACCATCCATTGTAGTAAAAAAAAATTTCGACAATAGACTACATTCCATAATGACAAGGCTACCATCCATTGGAGTAACAAAAATCTCGACAATAGACTACCTTCAATAATGACAAGGCTACCATCCCTGAGAGTAACGAAAATCTCAACAACAGACTACCCTCCATAATGACAAGGCTACCATCCATTGGAGTAACAAAGATATCGACAACATACTACCTTCCATAATGACAAGGCTACCATCCATTGGAGTACCAAAAATCACGATAACACAATACCTTCCATAATGACAAGGCTACCATCCATTGGAGTAAAAAATATATCAACAACATACTACCTTCCATAATGACAAGGCTACCTTCCATTGGAGTAACAAAAATCTCTACAACAGACTACCTTCCATAATGACTAGGCTACCATCCTTTGGAGTAACAAAGATATCGATAACAAACTACCTTCTATAACGACAAGGCTACAATCCATTGTAGTAACCAAAATTTCGACAACAGACTACCTTCCATAATGACAAGGCTACCATCCCTTGTAGTGACAAAAATCTCGACAATGAACTACCTTCCATAATGACAAGGCTACCATCCATTGGAAAAAAAAATATCGAAAATACACTACCTTCCATAATGATAAGGCTACTATCCATTGGAGTAAAAAAGATATCGACAACATACTACGTTCCATAATGACAAGGCTACCATCCATTTGAGTAACAAAAATCTAGACAACAGACTACCTTCCATTATGACTAGGCAACCATCCTATGGAGTTACAAAGATATCGATAACAGACTACCTTCCATAACGACAAGGCTACAATCCATTGTAGTAACAAAAATTTCGACAACAGACTACCTTCCATAATGATAAGGCTACCATCCATTGTAGTTACAAAAATCTCAACAATAAACTACCTTCCATAATGAAAATGCTACCATCCTTTAGAAAAACAAAAATATCGACAACACACTACCTTCCATAATGACAAGGCTACCATCCAATGGAGTAACAAAAATCTCGACAACAGACTACCTTCCATAATGACAAGGCTACCATCCATTGGAGTAACAAAAATCTCGACCATAGACTACCTTCCATAATGACAAGGCTACCATCCATTGGAGTAACAAAAATCTTGACAATAGACTACCTTCCATAATGACAAGGCTACCATCCATTGGAGTAACAAAAATCTCGACAACATTCTACCTTCCATAATGACAAGGCTACCATGCATTGGAAGAACAAAAATATCGACAACACACTACCTTCCATAATGACAAGGCTACATTCTATTATAGTAACAAAAATCTCGACAATAGACTACCTTTCATAATGACAAGGCTACCGTCCATTGGAATAACAAAAATCTCGACAATAGACTATGTTCCATAATGACAAGGTTATTATCCCTTAGAGTAACAAAAATCTCGACAACACACTACCTTCCATAATGACAAGGCTACCATCCATTGGAGTAAAAAAGATATCGACAACATACTTCCTTCCATAATGACAAGTCTACCATCCATTGGAGTACCAAAAATCACGACAACACACTACCTTCCATAATGACAAGGCTACCATCCATTGGAGTAAAAAAGATATCGATAACATACTACCTTCCATAATGACAAGGCTACCATCCATTGGAGTAACAAAAATCTCGACAACAGACTACCTTCCATAATGACAAGGCTACCATCCATTGGAGTAACAAAAATCTCGACAATAGACTACCTTCCATAATGACAAGGCTACCATCCATTGTAGTGACAAAAATCTCGAGAATGAACTACCTTCCATAATGACAAGGCTACCATCCATTGGAAAAACAAAAATATCGAAAACACACTACCTTCCATAATAACAAGGCTACCATCCATTGGAGTAAAAAAGATATCGACAACATACTACCTTCCATAATGACAAGGCTACCATCCATTTGAGTAACAAAAATCTAGACAACAGACTACCTTCCATAATGACTTGGCTACCATCCTTTGGAGTAACAAAGATATCCATAATAGACTACCTTCCATAACGACAAGGCTACAATCCATTGTAGTAACAAAAATTTCGACAACATACTACCTTCCATAATGACAAAGCTACCATCCATTGTAGTGACAAAAATCTCGACAATAAACTACCTTCCATAATGAAAATGCTACCATCCATTAGAAAAACAAAAATATCGATAACACACTACCTTCCATAATGACAAGGCTACCATCCAATGGAATAACAAAAATCTCGACAACAGACTACCTTCAATAATGACAAGGCTACGATCCATTGGAGTAACAAAAATCTCGACAATAGACTACCTTCCATAATGACAAGGCTACCATCCATTGGAGTAACAAAAATATTGACAATAGACTACCTTCCATAATGACAAGGCTACCATACATTGTAGTATAAAAAATATCAACAATAGACTACCTTCCATAATGACAAGGCTACCATCCATTGGAGTAACAAAAATCTCGACAATAGAGTACCTTCCATAATGACATGGCTATCATCCCTGATAGTAACAAAAATCCCGAAAACAGACTACCCTCCATAATGACAAGGCTACCATCCATTGGAGTAACAAAGATATCGACAACATACTTCCTTCCATAATGACAAGTCTACCATCCATTGGAGTACCAAAAATCACGACAACACACTACCTTCCATCATGACAAGGCTACCATCCATTGGAGTAAAAAAGATATCGACAACATACTACCTTCCATAATGACAAGGCTACCATCCATTGGAGTAACAAAAATCTCTACAACAGACTACCTTCCATAATGACTAGGCTACCATCCTTTGGAGTAACAAAGATATCGATAACAGACTACCTTCCATAACGACAAGGCTACAATCCATTGTAGTAACAAAAATTTCGACAACAAACTACTTTCCATAATGACAAGGCTACCATCCATTGTAGTGACAAAAATCTCGACAATGAACTACCTTCCATAATGACAAGGCTACCATCCATTGGAAAAACAAAAATATCAAAAACACACAACCTTCCGTAATGACAAGGCTACCATCCATTTGAGTAAAAAAGATATCGACAACATACTACCTTCCATAATGACAAGGCTAATATCCATTTGAGTAACAAAAATCTAGACAACAGACTACCTTCCATAATGACTAGGCTACCATCCTTTGGAGTAACAAAGATATTGATAACAAACTACCTTCCATAACGACAAGGCTATAATCCATTGTAGTAACAAAAATTTCGACAACAGACTACCTTCCATAGTGACAAGGCCACCATCCGTTGTAGTAACAAAAATCTCGACAATAGACTACCTTCCATAATGACAAGGCTACCATCCATTGGAGTAACAAAAATCTCGACAATAGACTACCTTCCATAATGACAAGGCTACCATGCATTGGAAGAACAAAAATATCGACAACACACTACCTTCCATAATGACAAGGCTACAATCTATTATAGTAACAAAAATCTCGACAATAGACTACCTTTCATAATGAAAAGGCTACCGTCCATTGGAATAACAAAAATCTCGACAAAAGACTACGTTCCATAATGACAAGGCTATGATCCCTTCGAGTAACAAAAATCTCGACAACAGACTACCTTCCATAATGACAAGGCTACCATCCATTGGAGTAACAAAGATATCGAGAACATACTACTTTCCATAATGACAAGGCTACCATCCCTTATAGTATCAAAAATCATGACAACAGACTACCTTCCATAATGACAAGGCTACCATCCATTGGAATAACAAAAATATCGACAACACACTAACTTCCATAATGACAAGGCTACCATCCCTGAGAGTAACGTAAATCTCGACAACAGACTACCCTCCATAATGACAAGGATACCATCCATTGGAGTAACAAAGATATCGACAACATACCACCTACCATAATGACAAGTCTATAATCCATTGGAATAACAAAAATATCGACAACACACTACCTTCCATAATGACAAGGCTACCATCCAATGGAGTACCAAAAATCACGACAATAGACTACCTTCCATAATGACAAGGATACCATCCATTGTAGTAACAAAAATCTCGATAATAGACTACCTTCCATAATGACAAGTCTACCATCCATTGGAGTAACAAAAATATCGACAACAAACTACCTTCCATAATGACAAGTCTACCATCCATTGGAATAACATAAATATCGGCAACACACTAACTTTCATAATGACAAGGCTACCATCCATTGGAATAACAAAAATATCGACAACACACTAATATCCATAATGACAAGGATACCATCCCTGAGAGTAACGAAAATCACGACAACAGACTACCCTCCATAATGACAAGGCTACCATCCATTGGAGTAACAAAGATATCGAAAACATACTACCTTCCATAATGACAATGCTACTATCCATTGGAGTAACAAAAATCACGACAACACACTAACTTCCATAATGACAAGGCTACCATCCATTGAAATAACAAAAATATCGAGAACAGACTACCTTCCATAATGACAAGGCTACCATCCATTGGAGTAAAAAAGATATCGACAATATACTACCTTCCATAATGACAAGGCTATAATCCATTTGAGTAACAAAAATCTCGACAACAGACTATCTTCCATAATGACTACACTACCACACAATAGAGCAACAAAGATATCGATAACAGAATACCTTCCATAATGACAAGGCTACCATCTATTAGAGTAACAAAAATCTCGACAACATACTACCTTCCATAATGACAAGGTACAATCTATTATAGTAACAAAAATCTCGACAATAGACTACCTTTCATAATGACAAGGCTACCGTCCATTGGAATAACAAAAATCTCGACAACAGACTACGTTCCATAATGACAAGGCTATCATCCTTTAGAATAACAAAAATCTCGAAAACAGACTACCTTCTATAATGACAAGGCTACCATCCATTGGAGTAACAAAAATCACAATAACATACTACCTTCCATAATGACAAGGCTACCATCCATTGGAATAACAAAAATCTCGACAATAGACTACCTTTCATAATGACAAGGCTACCATCCATTGGAGTAAAAAAGATATCGACAACTAACTACCTTCCATAATTACAAGGCTACAATCCATTTGAGTAACAAAAATCTCGATAACAGACTACCTTCCATAATGACTAGGCTACCATCCTTTGGAGTAATAAAGATATCGATAACAGACTACCTTCCATAACGACAAGGCTACAATCTATTGTAGTAACAAAAATCTCGACAACAGTCTACCTTCCATAATGACAAGGCTACCATCCATTGTAGTGACAAAAATTTCGACAATAAACCACCTTCCATACTCACAATGCTACCATCAATTAGAGTAAAAAAAATCTCGACAACATACTACCTTCCATAATGACAAGGCTACAATCTATTATAGTAACAAAAATCTCGATAATAGACTACCTTTCATAATGACTAGTCTACCGTCCATTGGAATAACAAAAATCTCGACAATAAACTACGTTCCATAATGACAAAGATATAATCCCTTAGAGTAACAAAAATCTCGACAACAGACTACCTACCTTAATGACAAGGCTACCATCCATTGGAGTAACAAAGATATCGAGAACATATTACCTTCCATAATGACAAGGCTACCATCCCTTAAAGTATCAAAAATCATGACAACAGACTACCTTCCTTAATGACAAGGCTACCATCCATTGGAATAACAAAAATATCGATAACACACTACCTTCCATAATGACAAGGCTACCATCCAATGGAGTACCAAAAATCTCGACAACAGACTACCCTCCATAATGACAAGGATACCATCCGTTGTAGTAACAAAAATCTCAATAATAGACTACCTTCCATAATGACAAATCTACCATCCATTGGAGTATCAAAAATCTCGACAACAGACTACCTTCCATAATGACAAGGATACCATCCATTGGAATAACATAAATATCGACAACACACTAACTTCCATAATGACAAGGCTACCATCCATTGGAATAACAAAAATATCGAAAACACACTAACTTCCATAATGACAAGGCTACCATCCCTGAGAGTAACGAAAATCTCGACAACATACTACCCTCCATAATGACAAGGCTACCATCCATTGGAGTAACAAAGATATCGAATACATACTACCTTACATAATGACAAGGCTACCATCCATTGGAGTAACTAAAATCACGACAACAGACTACCTTCCATAATGACTAGGCTACCATCCATTGGAGTAAGATATATATCGATAACATACCACCTTCCATAATGAAAAGGATACAATCCATTGTAGTAACAAAAATCTCGACAACAGACTACCTTCCAAAATGACAAGGCTACCATCCATTGTAGTAACAAAAATCTCGACAATAAACTACCTTCCATAATGAAAAGGCTATCATCCATTGGAGTAACAAATATCTTGACAACAGACTACCTTTCATAATGACAAGGCTACATTCCATTGGAATAACAAAAATCTCGACAACACACTAACTTGCATAATGACAAGGCTAACATCCCTGAGAGTAACAAAAATCTCGACAATAGACTACCCTCCATAATGACAAGGCTACCATCCATTGTAGTAACAAAGATATCGAAAACATACTACCTTACATAATGACAAATCTCCCATCCATTGGAGTAACAAAAATAACGACAACAGACTACCTTCCATAATGACTAGGCTACCATCCATTGGAGTAAGAAAGATATTGATAACATACCACCTTCCATAATGAAAAGGAAACAATCCATTGTAGTAACAAAAATCTCGACAACAGACTACCTTCCATAATGACAAGGCTACCATCCATTGGAGTAACAAAAATCACGATAACAAACTACCTTCCATAATGACAAGGCTACCATCCATTGGAGTAAAAAAGATATCGACAATATACTACCTTCCATAATGACAAGGCTATAATCCATTTGAGTAACAAAAATCTCGACAACAGACTACCTTCCATAATGACTAGGCTACCACACAATGGAGTAACAAAGATATCGATAACAGACTACCTTCCATAACCACAAGGCGACAATCTATTGTAGTAACAAAAATCTCGACAACAGAGTACCTTCCATAATGACAAGGCTACCATCCATTGTAGTGACAAAAATATCGACAATAAACTACCTTCCATACTGACAAGGCTACCATCAATTAGAGTAACAAAAATCTCGACAACATACTACCTTCCATAATGAAAAGGCTACAATCTATTATAGTAACAAAAATCTCGACAATAGACTCCCTTTCATAATGACTAGGCTACCGTCCATTGGAATAACAAAAATCTCGACAATAGACTACATTCCATAATGACTAAGCTATCATCCCTTAGAGTAACAAAAATCTCGACAACAAACTACTTTCCATAATGACAAGGCTACCATCCATTGGAGTAACAAAGATATCGAGAACATACTACCTTCCATAATGACAAGGCTACCATCCCTTAGAGTATCAAAAATCACAACAACAGACTACCTTCCTTAATGACAAGTCTACCATCCATTGGAATAACAAAAATATCGACAACACACTACCTTCCATAATGACAAGGCTACCATCCAATGGAGTACCAAAAATCTCGACAACAGACTACCTTCCATAATGACAAGGCTACCATCCATTGTAGTAACAAAAATCTCGACAATAAACTACATTCCATAATGACAAGGCTATCATCCATTGGAGTAACAAAAATCTCGACAACAGACTACCTTTCATAATGACAAGGCTACATTCCATTGGAATAACAAAAATATCGACAACACACTAACTTCCATAATGACAAGGCTACCATCCCTGAGAGTAACGAAAATCTCGACAACAGACTACCCTCCATAATGACAAGGCTACCATCCATTGGAATAACAAAGATATTGAAAACATACTACCTTACATAATGACAAGGCTACCATCCATTCGAGTAACAAAAATCACAACAACAGACTACCTTCCATAATGACTAGGCTACCATCCATTGGAGTAAGAAAGATATCGATAACATACCACCTTCCATAACGAAAAGGATACAATCAATTGTAGTAACAAAAATCTCGACAATAGACTACCTTCCATAATGACAAGGCTACCATCCATTGTAGTAACAAAAATATCGATAATAGACTACCTTCCATAATGACAAGGCTATCATCCTTTGGAGTAACAAAAATCTCGACAACAGACTACCTTTCATAATGACATGGCTAAATTCCAATGGAATAACAAAAATATCGATAGCACACTAACTTCTATAATGACAAGGCTACCATCCACGAGAGTAACGAAAATCTCGACAACAGACTACCCTCCATAATGACAAGGCTACCATCCATTGGAATAACAAAAATCTTGACAACAGACTACCTTCCATAATGACAAGGCTATAATCCATTTGAGTAACAAAAATCTCGACAACAGACTACCTTCCATAATGACTAGGCTACCACACAATGGAGTAACAAAGATATCGATAACAGACTACCTTCCATAATGACAAAGCTACAATCTATTGTAGTAACAAAAATTTAGACAACAGACTACCTTCCATAATGACAAGGCTACCATCAATTGTAGTGAAAAAAATCTCGACAATAAACTACCTTCCATAATGACAAGGCTACCATCTATTAGAGTAACAAAAATCTCGACAACATACTACCTTCCATAATGACAAGGTACAATCTATTATAGTAACAAAAATCTCGACAATAGACTACCTTTCATAATGACAAGGCTACCGTCCATTAGAATAACAAAAATCTCGACAACAGACTACGTTCCATAATGACAAGGCTATCATCCTTTAGAATAACAAAAATCTCGACAACAAACTACCTTGCATAATGATAAGGCTACCATCCATTGGAGTAACAAAAATCATGATAATAGACTACCTTCCATAATGACAAGGCTACCATCCAATGGAATAACAAAAATCTCGACAACAGACTACCTTCCATAATGACAAGGCTACCATCCATTGGAGTAAAAAAGATATCGACAACTAACTACCTTCCATAATGACAAGGCTACAATCAATTTGATTAACAAAAATCTCGACAACAGACTACCTTCATTAATGACTAGGCATACCATCCTTTGGAGTAACAAAGATATCGATAACAGACTACCTTCCATAACGACACGGCTACAATCTATTGTAGTAACAAAAATCTCGACAACAGACTACCTTCCATAATGACAAGGCTACGATCCATTGTAGTGACAAAAATCTCGACAATAAACTACCTTCCATACTCACAAGGCTACCATCTATTAGAGTAACAAAAATCTCGACAACATACTACCTTCCATAATGACAAGGCTACAATCTATTATAGTAACAAAAATCTGGACAATAGACTACCTTTCATAATGATTAGGCTACCATCCATTGGAATAAAAAAAATCTCGACAACAGACTACGTTCCATAATAACAAAGCTATCATCCCTTAGAGTAACAAAAATCTCGACAACAGACTACCTTCCATAATGACAAGGCTACCATCCATTGGAGTAAAAAAGATATCGACAATATACTACCTTCCATAATGACAAGGCTATAATCCATTTGAGTAACAAAAATCTCGACAACAGACTACCTTCCATAATGACTAGGCTACCACACAATGGAGTAACAAAGATATCGATAACAGACTACCTTCCATAATGACAAAGCTACAATCTATTGTAGTAACAAAAATTTAGACAACAGACTACCTTCCATAATGACAAGGCTACCATCAATTGTAGTGACAAAAATCTCGACAATAAACTACCTTCCATAATGACAAGGCTACCATCTATTAGAGTAACAAAAATCTCGACAACATACTACCTTCCATAATGACAAGGTACAATCTATTATAGTAACAAAAATCTCGACAATAGACTACCTTTCATAATGACAAGGCTACCGTCCATTAGAATAACAAAAATCTCGACAACAGACTACGTTCCATAATGACAAGGCTATCATCCTTTAGAATAACAAAAATCTCGACAACAGACTACCTTGCATAATGACAAGGCTACCATCCATTGGAGTAACAAAAATCACGATAATAGACTACCTTCCATAATGACAAGGCTACCATCCATTGGAATAACAAAAATCTCGACAACAGACTACCTTCCATAATGACAAGGCTACCATCCATTGGAGTAAAAAAGATATCGACAACTAACTACCTTCCATAATGACAAGGCTACAATCCATTTGATTAACAAAAATCTCGACAACAGACTACCTTCCATAAAGACTAGGCTCCCATCCTTTGGAGTAACAAAGATATCGATAACAGACTACCTTCCATAACGACACACTACAATCTATTGTAGTAACAAAAATCTCGACAACAGACTACCTTCCATAATGACAAGGCTACGATCCATTGTAGTGACAAAAATCTCGACAATAAACTACCTTCCATACTCACAAGGCTACCATCTATTAGAGTAACAAAAATCTCGACAACATACTACCTTCCATAATGACAAGGCTACAATCTATTATAGTAACAAAAATCTCGACAACAGACTACCTTCCATAATGACAAGGCTACGATCCATTGTAGTGACAAAAATCTCGACAATAAACTACCTTCCATAATGACAAGGCTACCATCTATTAGAGTAACAAAAATCTCGACAACATACTACCTTCCATAATGACAAGGTACAATCTATTATAGTAACAAAAATCTCGACAATAGACTACCTTTCATAATGACAAGGCTACCGTCCATTAGAATAACAAAAATCTCGACAACAGACTACGTTCCATAATGACAAGGCTATCATCCTTTAGAATAACAAAAATCTCGACAACAGACTACCTTGCATAATGACAAGGCTACCATCCATTGGAGTAACAAAAATCACGATAATAGACTACCTTCCATAATGACAAGGCTACCATCCAATGGAATAACAAAAATCTCGACAACAGACTACCTTCCATAATGACAAGGCTACCATCCATTGGAGTAAAAAAGATATCGACAACTAACTACCTTCCATAATGACAAGGCTACAATCAATTTGATTAACAAAAATCTCGACAACAGACTACCTTCATTAATGACTAGGCATACCATCCTTTGGAGTAACAAAGATATCGATAACAGACTACCTTCCATAACGACACGGCTACAATCTATTATAGTAACAAAAATCTCGACAACAGTCTACCTTCCATAATGACAAGGCTACGATCCATTGTAGTGACAAAAATCTCGACAATAAACTACCTTCCATACTCACAAGGCTACCATCTATTAGAGTAACAAAAATCTCGACAACATACTACCTTCCATAATGACAAGGCTACAATCTATTATAGTAACAAAAATCTGGACAATAGACTACCTTTCATAATGATTAGGCTACCATCCATTGGAATAAAAAAAATCTCGACAACAGACTACGTTCCATAATAACAAAGCTATCATCCCTTAGAGTAACAAAAATCTCGACAACAGACTACCTTCCATAATGACAAGGCTACCATCCATTGGAGTAAAAAAGATATCGACAATATACTACCTTCCATAATGACAAGGCTATAATCCATTTGAGTAACAAAAATCTCGACAACAGACTACCTTCCATAATGACTAGGCTACCACACAATGGAGTAACAAAGATATCGATAACAGACTACCTTCCATAATGACAAAGCTACAATCTATTGTAGTAACAAAAATTTAGACAACAGACTACCTTCCATAATGACAAGGCTACCATCAATTGTAGTGACAAAAATCTCGACAATAAACTACCTTCCATAATGACAAGGCTACCATCTATTAGAGTAACAAAAATCTCGACAACATACTACCTTCCATAATGACAAGGTACAATCTATTATAGTAACAAAAATCTCGACAATAGACTACCTTTCATAATGACAAGGCTACCGTCCATTAGAATAACAAAAATCTCGACAACAGACTACGTTCCATAATGACAAGGCTATCATCCTTTAGAATAACAAAAATCTCGACAACAGACTACCTTGCATAATGACAAGGCTACCATCCATTGGAGTAACAAAAATCACGATAATAGACTACCTTCCATAATGACAAGGCTACCATCCATTGGAATAACAAAAATCTCGACAACAGACTACCTTCCATAATGACAAGGCTACCATCCATTGGAGTAAAAAAGATATCGACAACTAACTACCTTCCATAATGACAAGGCTACAATCCATTTGATTAACAAAAATCTCGACAACAGACTACCTTCCATAAAGACTAGGCTCCCATCCTTTGGAGTAACAAAGATATCGATAACAGACTACCTTCCATAACGACACACTACAATCTATTGTAGTAACAAAAATCTCGACAACAGACTACCTTCCATAATGACAAGGCTACGATCCATTGTAGTGACAAAAATCTCGACAATAAACTACCTTCCATACTCACAAGGCTACCATCTATTAGAGTAACAAAAATCTCGACAACATACTACCTTCCATAATGACAAGGCTACAATCTATTATAGTAACAAAAATCTCGACAACAGACTACCTTCCATAATGACAAGGCTACGATCCATTGTAGTGACAAAAATCTCGACAATAAACTACCTTCCATAATAACAAAGCTATCATCCCTTAGAGTAATAAAAATCTCGATAACAGACTACCTTCCATAATGACAAGGCTACCATCCATTGGAGTAACAAAGATATCGAGAACATACTACCTTCCATAATGACAAGGATACCATCCATTGTAGTATCAAAAATCTCAACAATAGAGTACCTTCCATAATGACAAGTCTACAATCCATTGGAGTATCAAAAATCTCGACAACAAACTACCTTCCATAATGACAAGGCTACCATCCATTGGAATAACATAAATATCGACAACACACTAATTTCCATAATGACAAGGATACCATCCATTGGAATAACAAAAATATCGACAACACACTACCTTCCATAATGACAAGGCTACATTCCATTGGAATAACAAAAATATCGACAACACACTAACTTCCATAATGACAAGGCTACCATCCCTGAGAGTAACGAAAATCTCGACAACAGACTACCCTCCATAATGACAATGCTACCATCCATTTGAGTAACAAAGATATCGACAACATACTACCTTCCATAATGACAAGGCTACTATCCATTGGAGTAACAAAAATCACGACAACAGACTACCTTCCATAATGACAAGGCTACCATCCATTGGAATAACAGAAATCTCGACAACAAACAACCTTCCATAATGACAAGGCTACCATCCATTGGAGTAAAAAAGATATCGACAATATACCACCTTCCATAATGACAAGGCAATAATCCATTTGAGTAACAAAAATCTCGACAACAGACTACCTTCCATAATGACTAGGCTACCATACAATGGAGTAACAAAGTTATCGATAACAGACTACCTTCCATAACGACAAGGCTACAATCTATTGTAGGAACAAAAATCTGGACAACAGACTACCTTCCATAATGACAAGGCTACCATCCATTGTAGTGAAAAAAATCTCGACAATAAACTACTTTCCATAATGACAAGGCTACCATCCATTCGAGTAACAAAAATCTCGATAACATACTACCTTCCATAATGACAAGGCTACAATCTATTATTGTAACAAAAATCTCGACAATAGACTACCTTTCATAATGACAAGGCTACCGTCCATTGGAATAACAAAAATCTCGACAACAAACTACGTTCCATAATGACAAGGCTATCATCCCTTAGAATAACAAAAATCTCGACAACAGACTACCTTCCATAATGACAAGGCTACCATCCATTGGAGTAACAAAGATATTGAAAACATACTACCTTCCATAATGACAAGGCTACCATCCCTTAGAGTATCAAATATCATGATAATAGACTACCTTCCATAATGACAAGGCTATCATCCAATGGAGTACCAAAAATCTCGACAACAGACTACCATCCATAATGACAAGGCTATCATCCATTGTTGTAACAAAAATCTCGACAATAGACTACCTTCCATAATTACAAGGCTACCATTCATTGGAGTAATAAAAATCTCGCAAACAGAGTACCTTCCATAATGACAAGGCTACCATCCATTGGAATGACATTAATATCGACAACACACTAACTTCCATAATGACAAGGCTACCATCCCTTAGAGTAACAAAAATCTTGACAACAGACTACCTTCCATATTGAGAAGGATACAATCCATTGTAGTAACAAAAATCTCGAGAGCAGACTAACTTACATAATGACAAGGCTACCATCCATTATAGTAAAAAAATCTCGACAATAGACTACCTTCTATAATGATAAGGCTACCATCCATTGTTGTAACAAAAATCTGGACGACAAACTACCATCCATAATGACAAGGCTACCATCCATTGGAGTAACCAAAATCTCGACAATAGACTACTTTCCATAATGACAAGGCTACCATCCATTGTAGTAACAAAAATATCGATAATAGACTACCTTCCATAATAAAAAGGCTACCATCCATTGGATTAACGAAAGTCTCGACCACAGAGTACCATCCATAAGGACAAAGCTACCATCCATTGTAGTGTCAAAAATCTCGACAATAGACTACATTTCATAATCACAGGGCTACCATCCATTGGAGTAACAAGAATCTCGACATCAAACTACCTTCCATATTGACAAGGCTACAATTTATTATAGTAACAAAAATCTCGACAATAGACTACCTTCCATAATGACAAGGCTACAATCCATTATAGTAACAAAAATATCGACAACAGACTACCTTCCATAATGACAAGGCTAGAATCTATTATAGTAACAAAAATCTCGACAATAGACTACCTTTCATAATGACAAGGCTACCGTCCATTGGAATAACAAAAATCTCGACAACAGACTACGTTCCATAATGACAAGGCTATCATCCCTTAGAATAACAAAAATCTCGACAACAGACTACCTTCCATAATGACAAGGCTACCATCCATTGGAGTAACAAAGATATTGAAAACATACTACCTTCCATAATGACAAGGCTACCATCCCTTAGAGTATCAAATATCATGATAATAGACTACCTTCCATAATGACAAGGCTATCATCCAATGGAGTACCAAAAATCTCGACAACAGACTACCATCCATAATGACAAGGCTATCATCCATTGTTGTAAAAAAAATCTCGACAATAGACTACCTTCCATAATGACAAGGCTACCATTCATTGGAGTAATAAAAATCTCGCAAACAGACTACCTTCCATAATGACAAGGCTACCATCCATTGGAATAACATAAATATCGACAACACACTAACTTCCATAATGACAAGGCTACCATCCCTTAGAGTAACAAAAATCTTGACAACAGACTACCTTCCATATTGAGAAGGATACAATCCATTGTAGTAACAAAAATCTCGAGAGCAGACTAACTTCCATAATGACAAGGCTACCATCCATTATAGTAAAAAAAATCTCGACAATAGACTACCTTCTATAATGATAAGGCTACCATCCATTGTTGTAAAAAAAATCTGGACGATAAACTACCATCCATAATGACAAGGCTACCATCCATTGGAGTAACCAAAATCTCGACAATAGACTACTTTCCATAATGACAAGGCTACCATCCATTGTAGTAACAAAAATATCGATAATAGACTACCTTCCATAATGAAAAGGCTACCATCCATTGGATTAACAAAAGTCTCGACCACAGAGTACCATCCATAAGGACAAAGCTACCATCCATTGTAGTGTCAAAAATCTCGACAATAGACTACATTTAATAATCACAGGGCTACCATCCATTGGAGTAACAAGAATCTCGACATCAAACTACCTTCCATATAGACAAGGCTACAATTTATTATAGTAACAAAAATATCGACAATAGACTACCTTCCATAATGACAAGGCTACAATCCATTATAGTAACAAAAATATCGACAACAGACTACCTTCCATAATGACAAGGCTACAATCTATTATAGTAACAAAAATCTCGACAATAGACTACGTTTCATAATGACAAGGCTACCGTCCATTTGAATAACAAAAATCTCGACAACAGACTACGTTCCATAATGACAAGGCTATCATCCCTTAGAATAACAAAAATCTCGACAACAGACTACCTTCCATAATGACAAGGCTACCATCCATTGGAGTAACAAAGATATTGAAAACATACTACCTTCCATAATGACAAGGCTACCATCCCTTAGAGTATCAAATATCATGATAATAGACTACCTTCCATAATGACAAGGCTATCATCCAATGGATTACCAAAAATCTCGACAACAGACTACCATCCATAATGACAAGGCTATCATCCATTGTTGTAACAAAAATCTTGACAATAGACTACCTTCCATAATGACAAGGCTACCATTCATTGGAGTAATAAAAATCTCGCAAAAAGACTACCTTCCATAATGACAAGGCTACCATCCATTGGAATAACAAAAATCTCGACCACGGAGTACCTTCCAAAAGGACAAGGCTACCATCCATTGTAGTGACAAAAATCTCGACAATAGACTACCTTTCATAATAATAAGGCTACCATCCATTGTAGTAACAAAAATCTCGACAACAAACTACCTTCCATAATGACAAGGATACAATCTATTATAGTAACAAAAATTTCGACAACAGACTACCTTCCATAATGACAAGGCTACCATCCATTGGAGTAACAAAAATATCGACCACATAGTACCTTCCATAAGGACAAGGCTACCATCCATTGTAGTGACAAATATCTCGACAAGAGACTACCTTTCATAATGACAAGGCTACCATCCATTGGATTAACAACAAATTCTTGACAACAAACTACCATCCATAATGACAAGGCTACAAACCCTTAGAGTAATAAAAATCTCGACAACAGACTACCTTCCATAATGACAAGGCTACCTTCCATTGGAATAACAAAGATATCGACAACATACAACCTTCCATAATGACAAGGCTACCATCCCTTAGAGTAACAAAATCACGACAATAGACTACCTTCCATAATGACAAGGCTACAATCCATTGGAGTATACAAAATCTAGACAACAGACTACCTTCCATAATGACAAGGCTACCATCCATTGGAGTAACAAAAATCTCGACAACAGACTACCTTTTATAATGACTAGGCTACCATCCATTGGATTAACAAAGATATCTACAACATACTACCTTACATAACGACAAGGCTACAATCCATTTTAGTATCAAAAATCTCGACAACAGACTACCTTCCATAATGACAAGGCTACCCTCCATTGTAGTACCAAAAATATCAATAATAGACTGCCTTCCATAATGACAAGGCTACCATCCATCGGAGTAACAAAAATCTCGACCACGGAGTACCTTCCATAAGGACAAGGTTACCATCCATTGTAGTGACAAAAATATCGACAATAGACTAACTTTCATATTTATAAGGCTACCATCCATTGCAGTAACAAAAATCTCGTAACAAACTACCTTCCATAATGACAAGGCTATAATCTATTATAGTAACATCAATATCTACAATAGACTACCTTCCATAACGACAAGGCTTCCATCCATTGCAGTAACAAAAATCTCGACAACAGACTACCTTCCATAATGACAAGGCTACCATCCATTGTTGTAACAAAAATTTGGACAACAGACTACCTTCCATAATGAAAAGGATATCATCCATTGGAGTAACAAAAATCCAAAAAATAGACTACCTTCCATAATAAAGACTACCATCCATTGAAATAACATAAATCTCGACAAAAGACTACCTACCATAATGACAAGGCTACCATCATTGGAGTAAAAAAAATATCCACAAGAGACCCACTTCCATAATGACAAGGCTACAATCCATTGGAGTATAAAAAATCTGGACAACATACTACCTTCCATAATGACAAGGCTACCATCCATTGGAGTAACAAAAATCTCGACAAAAAACTACCTTCCATAATGACTAGGTTACCATCTATTGGACTAACAAAGATATCGACAAGGATACAATCCATTAGAGTAAAAAAAAATTTGACAACAGACTACCTTTCGTAATGACAAGGCTACCATCCATTGTAGTAACAAAAATATCGACAACAAACTACCTTCCATAATGACAAGGCTACCATCCATTGGAGTAACAAAAATCTCGACCATAGAGTACCTTCCATAATGCCAAGGCTACCATCCATTGTAGTGACAAAAATCTCGACAATAGACTAACTTTCATAATGACAAGGCTACCATCCATTAGAGTAACAAAAATCTCGACAACAAATTACCTTCCATAATGACAAGGCTCGATCTATTATAGTAACAAAAATCTCGACAATAGACTACCTTTCATAATGACAAGGCTACCGTCCATTGGAATAAAAAAAAAATCGAAAACATACTACGTTCCATAATGACAAGGCTACCATTCCTTAGAGTAACAAAAATATCGACAACAGACTACCTTCCATAATGACAAGGCTACCATCCATTGTAGTAACAAAGATATCGAAAACATACTACCTTCCATATTGATAAGGCTACCATCCCTTAGAGTAACAAAAATCATGACAACAGACTACCTTCCATAATGACAAGGCTTCCATCCATTGAAATAACAAAAATATCGACAACACACTACCTTCCATAATGACAAGTCTACCATCCATTGGAGTCCCAAAAAATCAGAACAACGGACTACCGTCTTTAATGACAAGGCTACCATCCATTTGAGTAACAGAAATCACAACGACAGACTACCTTCCACAATGATAAGGCTACCATCCATTGCAGTAACAAAAATCTCGACAACAGACTACATTCCATAATTACAAGGCTACCATCCATTGGAGTAACAATAATCCCGAAAACAGACTACCTCCCATAATAAAGGCTACCATCCATTGGAGTAACAAAAATCTCAACAAAAGACTTCCTTCCATAATGACAAGGCTACCATCCATTGGAGTAACAAAAATCTCGACAACAGACTACCTTCCATAATGACAAGGCTACCAACCATTGGAGTAACAAAAATCTCGACAACAGACTACCTTCCATAATGAATAGGTTACCATCCATTGGAGTAAAAATGATATCGACAACAGACTACCTTCTATAACGACAAGGCTACAATCCATTGTAGTAACAAAAATATCGACAATAGACTACCTTTCACAATGACAATAGACTACCTTCCAAAATGACAAGGCTACCATCCATTGGAGTCACAAAAATCTCGACCACAATGTAGCTTCCATAATGACAAGGCTTTCATCCTTTGTAGTGACAAAAATCTCGACAATAGACTATCTTTCATAATGATTAGGCTACCATCCATTGAAGTAACAAAAATCTAGACAACAAACAACCTTCCATAATGACAAGGCTACCATCCCTTAGAGTAACAAAAATTTCGACAACAGACTACCTTCCATTATGACAAGGCTACCATCCATTAGAGTAACAAAAATCTTGAAAATAAACTACCTTCCATAATGACTAGGCTACCATCCATTTGAGTAACAAAGATATCGACAACAGACTACCTTTCGTAATGACAAGGCTACCATCCATTGTAGTAACAAAAATATCGACAACAGACTACCTTCCATAATGACACGGCTACCATCCATTGGAGTAACAAAAATATCGACCATAGAGTACCTTCCATAATGCCAAGGCTACCATCCATTGTAGTGACAAAAATCTCGACAATAGACTACCTTTCACAATGACAAGGATATCGTCCATTTGAGTAACAAAAATCTCGACAACATACTACCTTCCATAATGACAAGTCTAATATCTATTATAGTAACAGAAATCTCGACAATAGACTACCTTTCATAATGACAAGGCTACCGTCGATTATAGTAAAAAAAATCTCGACAATAGACTACCTTCTATAATGATAAGGCTACCATCCATTGTTGTAAAATAAATCTGGACAACAAACTACCATCCATAATGACAAGGCTACCATCCATTGGAGTAACTAAAATCTCGACAACAGACTACATTCCATAATGACAAGGCTACCATCCATTGTAGTAACAAAAATATCGATAATAGACTATCTTCCATAATGAAAAGGCTACCATCCATTGGAGTAACAAAACTCTCGACCACAGAGTACCATCCATAACGACAAAGCTACCATCCATTGTAGTGTCAAAAATCTCGACAATAGACTACATTTCATAATCACAGGGCTACCATCCATTGGAGTAAGAAAAATCTCGACATCAAACTACCTTCCATATTGACAAGGCTACAATCTATTATAGTAACAAAAATATCGACAATAGACTACTTTCCATTATGACATAGCTACAATCCATTGTAGTAACAAAAATATCGACAACAGACTACCTTCCATAATGACAAGGCTACCATCCATTGGAGTAACAAAAATCCGGAAAATAGACTACCTTCCATAATAAAGGCTACCATCCATTGAATTAACATAAATCTCGAAAAAATACTACCTTCCATAATGACAATGCTACCATCCATTGGAGTAACAAAAATCTTGAGAGCATACTACCTTCCATAATGACAAGGGTACCATCATTGGAGTAACAAAAATATCCACAAGAGACTACATTCCATAATGACAAGGCTACAATCCATTGGAGTATAAAAAATATGGACCACATACTACCTTCCATAATGACAAGGGTACCATCCATTGGAGTTACAAAAATCTCGACAACAGACTACCTTCCATAATGACTAGGTTACCATCCATTGGAGTAACAAAGATATCGAGAACAGGCTACCTTCTATAACGACAAGGCTAAAATCCATTGTAGTAACAAAAATTTCAACAACAGACTACCTTCCATAATGACAAGGCTACCATCCATTGGAGTAACAAAAATATTGACCACAAAGTACCTTCCATAAGGACAAGGCTACCATCCATTGTAGTGACAAAAATCTCCACAATAGACTACCTTTCATAAAGACAACGCTACCATCCATTGGAGTAACAAAATTCTCGACAACAAACTACCTTCCATAATGACAAGGCTACAATCCCTTAGAGTAACAAAAATCTCGACAACAGACTACCTTCCATAATGACAAGGATACCATCCATTGCAGTAACAAAGATATCAAGAACATAGTACCTTTCATATTGACAAGTCTACCATCCCTTAGAATAACAAAATCACGACAATAGACTACCTTCCATAATGATAAGGCCACCATTCATTGGATTAACAAAAATATCGACAACACACTACCATCCATAATGACAAGTCTTCCATCCATTGGAGTAACAAAAATCTCAACAATTGACTACCTTCCATAATGACAGGGGTACCATCATTAGAGTAACCAAAATATCCACAAGAGTCTACCTTCCATAATGACAAGGCTACAATCCATTGGAGTATACAAAATCTCGACAACAGACTACCTTCCATAATAACAAGGTTACCTTCCATTGGAGTAACAAAACTCTCGACCACAGAGTACCATCCATAACGACAAAGCTACCATCCATTGTAGTGTCAAAAATCTCGACAATAGACTACATTTCATAATCACAGGGCTACCATCCATTGGAGTAACAAAAATCTCGACATCAAACTACCTTCCATATTGACAAGGCTACAATCTATTATAGTAACAAAAATATCGACAATAGACTACCTTCCATTATGACATAGCTACAATCCATTGTAGTAACAAAAATATCGACAACAGACTACCTTCCATAATGACAAGGCTACCATCCATTGGAGTAACAAAAATCCGGAAAATAGACTACCTTCCATAATAAAGGCTACCATCCATTGAAGTAACATAAATCTCGAAAAAAGACTACCTTCCATAATGACAAGGCTACCATCCATTGGAGTAACAAAAATCTTGAGAGCAGACTACCTTCCATAATGACAAGGGTACCATCATTGGAGTAACAAAAATATCCACAAGAGACTACATTCCATAATGACAAGGCTACAATCCATTGGAGTATAAAAAATCTGGACCACATACTACCTTCCATAATGACAAGGGTACCATCCATTGGAGTTACAAAAATCTCGACAACAGACTACCTTCCATAATGACTAGGTTACCATCCATTGGAGTAACAAAGATATCGACAACAGGCTACCTTCTATAACGACAAGGCTAAAATCCATTGTAGTAACAAAAATTTCAACAACAGACTACCTTCCATAATGACAAGGCTACCATCCATTGGAGTAACAAAAATATTGACCACAAAGTACCTTCCATAAGGACAAGGCTACCATCCATTGTAGTGACAAAAATCTCCACAATAGACTACCTTTCATAATGACAAGGCTACCATCCATTGGAGTAACAAAATTCTCGACAACAAACTACCTTCCATAATGACAAGGATACAATCTATTATAGTAACAAAAATCTCGACAATAGACTACCTTCCATAATGACAAGGCTACCATTCATTTGAGTAACAAAAATCTCGACAACATACTACCTTCCATAATGACAAGTCTACAATCTATTATAGTAACAAAAATCTCGACAATAGACTACCTTTCATAATGACAAGGCTACCGTCCATTATAGTAAAAAAAATCTCGACAATAGACTACCTTCTATAATGATAAGGCTACCATCCATTGTTGTAAAATAAATCTGGACAACAAACTACCATCCATAATGACAAGGCTACCATCCATTGGAGTAACTAAAATCTCGACAACAGACTACATTCCATAATGACAAGGCTACCATCCATTGTAGTAACAACAATATCGATAATAGACTATCTTCCATAATGAAAAGGCTACCATCCATTGGAGTAAAAAAACTCTCGACCACAGAGTACCATCCATAACGACAAAGCTACCATCCATTGTAGTGTCAAAAATCTCGACAATAGACTACATTTCATAATCACAGGGCTACCATCCATTGGAGTAACAAAAATCTCGACATCAAACTACCTTCCATATTGACAAGGCTACAATCTATTATAGTAACAAAAATATCGACAATAGACTACCTTCCATTATGACATAGCTACAATCCATTGTAGTAACAAAAATATCGACAACAGATTACCTTCCATAATGACAAGGCTATCATCCATTGGAGTAACAAAAATCCGGAAAATAGACTACCTTCCATAATAAAGGCTACCATCCATTGAAGTAACATAAATCTCGAAAAAAGACTACCTTCCATAATGACAAGGCTACCATCCATTGGAGTAACAAAAATCTTGAGAGCAGACTACCTTCCATAATGACAAGGGTACCATCATTGGAGTAACAAAAATATCCACAAGAGACTACATTCCATAATGACAAGGCTACAATCCATTGGAGTATAAAAAATTTGGACCACATACTACCTTCCATAATGACAAGGGTACCATCCATTGGAGTTACAAAAATCTCGACAACAGACTACCTTCCATAATGACTAGGTTACCATCCATTGGAGTAACAAAGATATCGACAACAGACTACCTTCTATAACGACAAGGCTAAAATCCATTGTAGTAACAAAAATTTCAACAACAGACTACCTTCCATAATGACAAGGCTACCATCCATTGGAGTAACAAAAATATTGACCACAAAGTACCTTCCATAAGGACAAGGCTACCATCCATTGTAGTGACAAAAATCTCCACAATAGACTACCTTTGATAATGACAAGGTTACCATCCATTGGAGTAACAAAATTCTCGACAACAAACTACCTTCCATAATGACAAGGCTACAATCCCTTAGAGTAACAAAAATCTCGATAACAGACTACCTTCCATAATGACAAGGATACCATCCATTGCAGTAACAAAGATATCGAGAACATACTACCTTTCATATTGACAAGGCTACCATCCCTTAGAATAACAAAATCACGACAATAGACTACCTTCCATAATGATAAGGCCACCATTCATTGGATTAACAAAAATATCGACAACACACTACCTTCCATAATGACAAGTCTTCCATCCATTGGAGTAACAAAAATCTCAACAATTGACTACCTTCCATAATGACAGGGGTACCATCATTAGAGTAACCAAAATATCCACAAGAGTCTACCTTCCATAATGACAAGGCTACAATCCATTGGAGTATACAAAATCTCGACAACAGACTACCTTCCATAATAACAAGGTTACCTTCCATTGGAGTAACAAAAATCTCGACAACAGACTACCTTCCATAATAACTAGGATACCATCCATTGGAGTAACAAAGATATCGACAACATACTACCTTTCATAATGACAAGGCTACAATCCATTTTAGTAACAAAAATCTCGACAACAGACTACCTTCCATAATGAAAAGGCTACCCTCCATTGTAGTACCAAAAATATCGATAATAGACTACCTTCCATAATGACAAGGCTACCATCCATTGGAGTAACAAAAATCTCGACCATAGAGTACCATCCATAACGACAAAGCTACCATCCATTGTAGTGTCAAAAATCTCGACAATAGACTACATTTCATAATCACAGGGCTACCATCCATTGGAGTAACAAAAATCTCGACATCAAACTACCTTCCATATTAACAAGGATACAATCTATTATAGTAACAAAAATATCGACAAAAGACTACCTTCCATTATGACATAGCTACAATCCATTGTAGTAATAAAAATATCGACAACAGACTACCTTCCATAATGACAAGGCTACCATCCATTGGAGTAACAAAAATCCCGAAAATAGACTACTTTCCATAATAAAGGCTACCATCCATTGAAGTAACATAAATCTCGAAAAAAGACTACCTTCCATAATGACAAGGCTACCATCCATTGGAGTAACAAAAATCTTGAGAGCAGACTACCTTCCATAATGACAAGGGTACCATCATTGGAGTAACAAAAATATCCACAAGAGACTACATTCCATAATGACAAGGCTACAATCCATTGGAGTATAAAAAATCTGGACCACATACTACCTTCCATAATGACAAGGGTACCATCCATTGGAGTTACAAAAATCTTGACTACAGACTACCTTCCATAATGACTAGGTTACCATCCATTGGAGTAACAAAGATATCGACAACATGCTACCTTCTATAACGACAAGGCTAAAATCCATTGTAGTAACAAAAATTTCGACAACAGACTACCTTCCATAATGACAAGGCTACCATCCATCGGAGTAACAAAAATATTGACCACAAAGTACCTTCCATAAGGACAACGCTACCATCCATTATAGTGACAAAAATCTCCACAATAGACTACCTTTCATAATGACAAGGCTACCATCCATTGGAGTAACAAAATTCTCGACAATAAACTACCTTCCATAATGACAAGGTTACAATCCCTTAGAGTAACAAAAATCTCGACAACAGACTACCTTCCATAATGACAAGGATACCATCCATTGCAGTAACAAAGATATCGAGAACATACTACCTTCCATAATGAAAAGGCTACCCTCCATTGTAGTACCAAAAATATCGATAATAGACTACCTTCCATAATGACAAGGCTACCATCCATTGGAGTAACAAAAATCTCGACCACAGAGTACCTACCAAAAGGACAAGGCTACCATCCATTGTAGTGACAAAAATCTCGACAATAGACTACCTTTCATAATAATAAGGCTACCATCCATTGTAGTAACAAAAATCTCGACAACAAACTACCTTCCATAATGACAAGGCTACAATCTATTATAGTAACAAAAATTTCAACAACAGACTAACTTCCATAATGACAAGGCTACCATCCATTGGAGTAACAAAAATATCGACCACAGAGTACCTTCCATAAGGACAAGGCTACCATCCATTGTAGTGACAAATATCTCGACAGTAGACTACCTTTCATAATGACAAGGATACCATCCATTGGATTAACAAAAAATTCTTGACAACAAACTACCATTCATAATGACAAGGTTACCATCCCTTAGAGTAACAAAAATCTCGACAATAGACTACCTTCCATAATGACAAGGCTACCATCCATTGGAATAACAAAGATATCGACAACATACTACCTTCCATAATTACAAGGCTACTATCCCTTAGAGTAACAAAATCACGACAATAGACTACCTTCCATAATGACAAGGCTACCATCCATTGGAATAACAAAAAACTCGACAACAGACTACCTTCCATAATTAAAAGGATACCATCCATTGGAGTAACAAAAATCCAAAAAATAGACTACCTTCCATAATAAAGACTACCATCCATTGAAGTAACATATATCTCGACAAAAGACTACCTTCCATAATGACAAGGCTACCATCTAGTGGAGTAACAAAAATCTCGACAACAGACTACCTTCCATAATGACAAGGGTACCATCATTGGAGTAAAAAAAAATCCACAAGAGACCACCTTCCATAATGACAAGGCTACAATCCATTGGAGTATAAAAATCTGGACAACATACTACCTTCCATAATGACAAGGCTACCATCCATTGGAGTAACAAAAATCTCGACAAAAAACTACCTTCCATAATGACTAGGTTACCATCTATTGGACTAACAAAGATATCGACAAGGATACAATCCATTAGAGTAAAAAAAAAATTGACAACAGACTACCTTTCGTAATGACAAGGCTACCATCCATTGTAGTAACAAAAATCTCAACAATAGACTACCTTCCATAATGACAAGGCTACCATCCATTGGAGTAACAAAAATCCCGACAACAGACTACCTTCCATAATGACAAGGCTACCAACCATTGGAGTAACAAAAATCTCGACAACAGACTACCTTCCATAATGAATAGGTTACCATCCATTGGAGTAAAAATGATATCGACAACAGACTACCTTCTATAACGACAAGGCTACAATCCATTGTAGTAACAAAAATTTCGTCAACAGACTACCTTCAATAATGACAAGGCTACCATCCATTGTAGTAACAAAAATATCGATAATAGACTACCTTCCATAATGACAAGGCTACCATCCATTGGAGTCACAAAAATCTCGACCACAATGTAGCTTCCATAATGACAAGGCTTTCATCCTTTGTAGTGACAAAAATCTCGTCAATAGACTATCTTTTATAAAGATCAGTCTACCATCCATTGAAGTAACAAAAATCTAGACAACAAACAACCTTCCATAATGACAAGGCTACCATCCCTTAGAGTAACAAAAATATCGACAACACACTACCTTCCATAATGGCAAGTCTACCAGCCATTGGAGTAACAAAAATATCAACAATAGACTACCTTCCATAATGAAAGGGGTACCATCATTGGAGTAACCAAAATATCCACAAGAGTCTACCTTCCATAATGACAAGGCTACAATCCATTGGAGTATACAAAATCTCGACAACAGACTACCTTCCATAATGAAAAGGCTACCATCCATTGGAGTAACAAAAATCTCGACAACAGACTACCTTCTATAATGACTAGGCTACCATCCATTGGAGTAACAAAGTTATCTACAACATACTACCTTACATAACGACAAGGCTACAATCCATTTTAGTAACAAAAATCTCGACAACAGACTACCTTCCATAATGACAAGGCTACCCTCCATTGTAGTACCAAAAATATCGATAATAGACTACCTTCTATAATGACAAGGCTACCATCCATTGGAGTAACAAAAATCTCGACCACGGAGTACCTTCCATAAGGACAAGGTTACCATCCATTGTAGTGACAAAAATCTTTACAATAGACTAACTTTCATAATTATAAGGCTACCATCCATTGGAATAACAAAAATCTCGTAACAAACTACCTTCCATAATGACAAGGCTATAATCTATTATAGTAACATCAATATCGACAATAGACTACCTTCCATAAGGACAAGGTTACCATCCATTGCAGTAACAAAAAACTCGACAACAGACTACCTTCCATAATGACAAGGCTACCATCCATTGTTGTAACAAAAATCTGGACAACAGACTACCTTCCATAATGAAAAGGATACCATCCATTGGAGTAACAAAAATCCAAAAAATAGACTACCTTCCATAATAAAGACTACCATCCATTGAAGTAACATAAATCTCGACAAAAGACTACCTTCCATAATGACAAGGCTACCATCTAGTGGAGTAACAAAAATCTCGACAACAGACTACCTTCCATAATGACAAGGGTACCATCATTGGAGTAAAAAAAATATCCACAAGAGACCACCTTCCATAATGACAAGGCTACAATCCATTGGAGTATAAAAAATCTGGACAACATACTACCTTCCATAATGACAAGGCTACCATCCATTGGAGTAACAAAAATCTCGACAAAAAACTACCTTCCATAATGACTAGGTTACCATCTATTGGACTAAAAAAGATATCGACAAGGATACAATCCATTAGAGTAAAAACAAATTTGACAACAGACTACCTTTCGTAATGACAAGGCTACCATCCATTGTAGTAACAAAAATATCGACAACAGACTACCTTCCATAATGACAAGGCTACCATCCATTGGAGTAACAAAAATCTCGACCATAGAGTACCTTCCATAATGCCAAGGCTACCATCCATTGTAGTGACAAAAATCTCGACAATAGACTGCCTTTCATAATGACAAGGCTACCATCCATTAGAGTAACAAAAATCTCGACAACAAACTACCTTCCATAATGACAAGGCTACAATCTATTATAGTAACAAAAATCTCGACAATAGACTACCTTCCATAATGACAAGGCTACCATCCATTTGAGTAACAAAAATCTCGACAACATACTACCTTCCATAATGACAAGTCTACAATCTATTATAGTAACAAAAATCTCGACAATAGACTACCTTTCATAATGACAAGGCTACCGTCCATTGGAATAAAAAAAATATCGACAACATACTACGTTCCATAATGACAAGGCTACCATTCCTTAGAGTAACAAAAATATCGACAACAAACTACCTTCCATAATGACAAGGCTACCATCCATTGCAGTAACAAAGATATCGAAAACATACTACCTTCCATATTGATAAGGCTACCATCCCTTAGAGTAACAAAAATCATGACAACAGACTACCTTCCATAATGACAAGGCTACCATCCATTGAAATAACAAAAATATCGATAACACACTACCTTCCATAATGACAAGTCTACCATCCATTGGAGTCCCAAAAAATCAGAACAACAGACTACCGTCCTTAATGACAAGGCTACGATCCATTTGAGTAACAGAAATCACAATGATAGACTACCTTCCACAATGACAAGGCTACCATCCATTGTAGTAACAAAAATCTCGACAACAGACTACCTTCCATAATGACAAGGCTACCATCCATTGGAGTAACAATAATCCTGAAAACAGACTGCCTCCCATAATAAAGGCTACCATCCATTGGAGTAACAAAAATCTCAACAAAAGACTACATTCCATAATGACAAGGCTACCATCCGTTGTAGTAACAAAAATATTGACAATAGACTACCTTCCATAATGACAAGGCTACCATCCATTGGAGTCACAAAAATCTCGACCACAATGTAGCTTCCATAATGACAAGGCTTTCATCCTTTGTAGTGACAAAAATCTCGACAATAGACTATCTTTCATAATGATCAGGCTACCATCCATTGAAGTAACAAAAGTCTAGACAACAAACAACCTTCCATAATGACAAGGCTACCATCCCTTAGAGTAACAAAAATTTCGACAACAGACTACCTTCCATTATGACAAGGCTACCATCCATTAGAGTAACAAAAATCTTGAAAATAGAATACCTTCCATAATGACTAGGCTACCATCCATTTGAGTAACAAAGATATCGACAACAGACTACCTTTCGTAATGACAAGGCTACCATCCACTGTAGTAACAAAAGTATCGACAACAGACTACCTTCCATAATGACAAGGCTACCATCCATTGGAGTAACAAAAATCTCGACCATAGAGTACCTTCCATAATGCCAAGGCTACCATCCATTGTAGTGACAAAAATCTCGACAATAGACTGCCTTTCATAATGACAAGGCTACCATCCATTAGAGTAACAAAAATCTCGACAACAAACTACCTTCCATAATGACAAGGCTACAATCTATTATAGTAACAAAAATCTCGACAATAGACTACCTTCCATAATGACAAGGCTACCATCCATTTGAGTAACAAAAATCTCGACAACATACTACCTTCCATAACGACAAGTCTACAATCTATTATAGTAACAAAAATCTCGACAATAGACTACCTTTCATAATGACAAGGCTACCGTCCATTGGAATAAAAAAAATATCGACAACATACTACGTTCCATAATGACAAGGCTACCATTCCTTAGAGTAACAAAAATATCGACAACAGACTACCTTCCATAATGACAAGGCTACCATCCATTGCAGTAACAAAGATATCGAAAACATACTACCTTCCATATTGATAAGGCTACCATCCCTTAGAGTAACAAAAATCATGACAACAGACTACCTTCCATAATGACAAGGCTACCATCCATTGAAATAACAAAAATATTGATAACACACTACCTTCCATAATGACAAGTCTACCATCCATTGGAGTCCCAAAAAATCAGAACAACAGACTACTGTCCTTAATGACAAGGCTACCATCCATTTGAGTAACAGAAATCACAACGATAGACTACCTTCCACAATGACAAGGCTACCATCCATTGTAGTAACAAAAATCTCGACAACAGACTACCTTCCATAATGACAAGGCTACCATCCATTGGAGTAACAATAATCCTGAAAACAGACTGCCTCCCATAATAAAGGCTACCATCCATTGGAGTAACAAAAATCTCAACAAAAGACTACATTCCATAATGACAAGGCTACCATCCGTTGTAGTAACAAAAATATTGACAATAGACTACCTTCCATAATGACAAGGCTACCATCCATTGGAGTCACAAAAATCTCGACCACAATGTAGCTTCCATAATGACAAGGCTTTCATCCTTTGTAGTGACAAAAATCTCGACAATAGACTATCTTTCATAATGATCAGGCTACCATCCATTGAAGTAACAAAAGTCTAGACAACAAACAACCTTCCATAATGACAAGGCTACCATCCCTTAGAGTAACAAAAATTTCGACAACAGACTACCTTCCATTATGACAAGGCTACCATCCATTAGAGTAACAAAAATCTTGAAAATAGACTACCTTCCATAATGACTAGGCTACCATCCATTTGAGTAACAAAGATATCGACAACAGACTACCTTTCGTAATGACAAGGCTACCATCCACTGTAGTAACAAAAGTATCGACAACAGACTACCTTCCATAATGACAAGGCTACCATCCATTGGAGTAACAAAAATCTCGACCATAGAGTACCTTCCATAATGCCAAGGCTACCATCCATTGTAGTGACAAAAATCTCGACAATAGACTACCTTTCATAATGACAAGGCTACCATCCATTAGAGTAACAAAAATCTCGACAACAAACTACCTTCCATAATGACAAGGCTACAATCTATTATAGTAACAAAAATCTCGACAATAGATTACCTTCCATAATGACAAGGCTACCATCCATTTGAGTAACAAAAATCTCGACAACATACTACCTTCCATAATGACAAGTCTACAATCTATTATAGTAACAAAAATCTCGACAATAGACTACCTTTCATAATGACAAGGCTACCGTCCATTGGAATAAAAATAATATCGACAACATACTACGTTCCATAATGACAAGGCTACCATTCCTTAGAGTAACAAAAATATCGACAACAGACTACCTTCCATAATGACAAGGCTTCCATCCATTGCAGTAACAAAGATATCGAAAACATACAACTTCCATAATGATAAGGCTACCATCCCTTAGAGTAACAAAAATCATGACAACAGACTACCTTCCATAATGACAAGGCTACCATCCATTGAAATAACAAAAATATCGACAACACACTACCTTCCATAATGACAAGTCTACCATCCATTGGAGTCCCAAAAAATCAGAACAACAGACTACCATCCTTAATGACAAGGCTACCATCCATTTGAGTAACAGGAATCACAACGACAGACTACCTTCCACAATGACAAGGCTACCATCCATATTGCAGTAACAAAATTCTCGACAATAGACTACCTTCCATAATGACAAGGCTACCATCCATTGGAGTAACAATAATCCCGAAAACAGACTACCTCCCATAATAAAGGCTACCATCCATTGGAGTAACAAAAATCTCAACAAAAGACTACCTTCCATAATGACAAGGCTACCATCCATTGGAGTAACAAAAATCTCGACAACAGACTACCTTCCATAATGACAAGGCTACCAACCATTGGAGTAACAAAAATCTCGACAACAGACTACCTTCCATAATGAATAGGTTACCATCCATTGGAGTAAAAATGATATCGACAACAGACTACCTTCTATAACGACAAGGCTACAATCCATTGTAGTAACAAAAATTTCGTCAACAGACTACCTTCCATAATGACAAGGCTACCATCCATTGTAGTAACAAAAATATCGACAATAGACTACCTTCCATAATGACAAGGCTACCATCCATTGGAGTCACAAAAATCTCGACCACAATGTAGCTTCCATAATAACAAGGCTTTCATCCTTTGTATTGACAAAAATATCGACAATAGACTATCTTTCATAATGATCAGGCTACCATCCATTGAAGTAACAAAAATCTAGACAACAAACAACCATCCATAATGACAAGGCTACCATCCCTTAGAGTAAAAAAAATTTCGACAACAGACTATTTTCCATTATGACAAGGCTACCATCCATTAGAGTAACAAAAATCATGAAAATAGACTACCTTCCATAATGACTAGGCTACCATCCATTTGAGTAACAAAGATATCGACAACAGACTACCTTTCATAATGACAAGGATACCATCAATTTGAATAACAAAAATCTCGACAACAAACTACCTTCCATAAAGACAAGGCTACCATCCATTGGAATAACAAAAATCTCGACAACAAACTAATTTCCATAATGAAAAGGCTACCATCCCTTAGAGTAACAAAAATCACGACAACAGACTACCTTCCATAATGACAAAGCTACCATCCATTGGAGTAACAAAAATCTCGATAACAGACTACCTTCCATAACGACAAGTCTAAATCCATTGTAGTAACAAAAATCTCGACAACAGACAACCTTCTATAATGACAAGGCTACCATCCATTGTAGTGACAAAAATCTCGACAATAGACTACCTTCCATAATGACAAGGCTACCATCTATTGGAATAACAAAAATATCGACAACACACTACCTTCCATAATGACAAGGCTACCATCCCTTAGACTTACAAAAAACACGACAACAAACTACCTTCCATAATGACTAGGCTACCATCCATTGGAGTAACAAAGATATCGACAACAAACTACCTTCCATAACGACAACCCTATAATCCAATATGGTAACAAAAATCTCGACAACAGACTACCTTCCATAATGACAAGGCTACAATCAATTGTAGTAACAAAAATCTCGAAAATGGACTACCTTCCATAATGACAAGGCTATCATCCATTGGAGTAACAAAAATCTCGATAACAGACTACCTTCCATAATGACAAGGCTACCATCCATTGGAGTAACAAAAATCATGACAACAGACTACCTTCCATAATGACTAGGCTACCATCCATTGGAATAACAAAAATATTCGACAACATACTACCTTCTATAATGACAAGGCTACCATCCATTGGAGTACAAAGATATTGACAACATACTACCTTCCATAATGACAAGGATACCATCCCTTAGAGTAACAAAATCACGACAACAGACTACCTTCTATAATGACAAGGCTACCATCCATTGCCGTAACAGAAATCTCGACATCAGACTACCTTCCATAATGACAAGGCTACCATCCATTGTTGCAACACAAATCTGGACAACATACTACCTTCCATAATAAAGGCTACCATCCATTGGAGTAACATAAATCTCGACAAAAGACTACCTTTCATAATGACAAGGTAACCATCCATTTGAGTAACAAAAATCTCGACAGCAGACTACCTTCCATAATGACAAAGCTACAATCCATTGGAGTTTTAAAATTCTCGACAACAGGCTACCTTCCATAATGACAAGGCTACCATCCATTGTAATAACAAAAATATCGATAATAGACTACCTTCCAAATGACAAGGCTACCTTCCATTGGAGTAACAAAAATCTCGACCACAAATTACCTTTCATAAGGACAAGGCTACCATCCATTGTAGTGTCAAAAATCTCGACAATAGACGACCCTTCATAATCATAAGGTTACCATCCATTGGAGTAACAAAAATCTTGAAACAAACTACCTTCCAAAATGACAAGGCTATAATCTATTATAGTAACATCAATATTGACAATAGACTACCTTCCATAACGATAAGGCTACCATCCATTGCAGTAACAAAAATCTCGACAATAGACTACCTTCCATAATGACAAGGCTACCATCCATTGCTGTAACAAAAATCTGGACAACAGACTACCTTCCATAATGACAAGGATACCATCCATTGGAGTAACAAAAATCCCGAAAATAGACTACCTTCTATAATAAAGGCTACCATCCATTGCAATAACATAAATCTCGACAAAAGACTACCTTCCATAATGACAAGGCTACCATCTAGTGGAGTAACAAGAATCTCGACAACAGACTACCTTCCATAATGACAAGGGTACCATCATTGGAGTAAAAAAAATATCCACAAGAGACTACCTTCCATAATGACAAGGCTACAATCCATTGGAGTATAAAAAATCTGGACAACATACTACCTTCCATAATGACAAGGCTACCATCCATTGGAGTAACAAAAATCTCGACAAAAGACTACCTTCCATAATGACAAGGCTATAATCTATTATAGTAACATCAATATCGACAATAGACTACCTTCCATAACGACAAGGCTACCATCCATTGCAGTAACAAAAATCTCGACAACAAACTACCTTCCATAATGACTAGGCTACCATCCATTGGAGTAACAAAGATATCGACAATAGACTACCTTCCATAACAACAAGGCTACAATCATTTGCAGTAACAAAAATCTCAACAACAGACTATCTTCCATAATGACTAGGCTTCCATCCATTGGAGTAACAAAGATATCGACAACATACTACCTTCCATAATGACAAGGCTACCATCCATTGGTGAAACAAAAATCACGACAACAGACTACCTTCCGTAGTGACAAGGCTACCATCCATTGGAATAAAAAAATATCGACAACACACTACTTCCATAATGAAAAGGCTACCATCCAATGGAGTAACAAGAATCACGACAACAAACTACCTTCCATAATGACTAGGCTACCATCCATTGGAGTAACAAAGATATCGACAACAAACTACCTTCCATAGCAACAAGGCTACAATCATTTGCAGTAACAAAAATCTCGACAACAGACTACCTTCCATAATGACAAGGCTACCATCCATTGTAGTAACAAAAATCTCGACAATAGAGTACCTTCCATAATGACAAGGCTACCATCCATTGGAGTAACAAAAATCTCGATAACAGACTACCTTTCATAAATATAAGGCTACCATCCATTAGAATAACAAAAATATCGACAACACACTAACTTCCATAATGACAAGTCTACAATCCCTTAGAGTACAAAAATTTCGAAAACAGACTACCTTCCATAATGATTAGGCTTCCATCCATTAGAGTAACAAAGATATCGACAACATAATACCTTCCATAACGACAAGGCTAAAATGAATTGTAGTAACCAAAATCTCGACAACAGACTACCTTCCATAATGACAAAGCTACCATCCATTGTTGTTACAAAAATCCCGACAATAGACTACCTTTCATAATGACAAGGTTACCATCCATTGGAGTAACAAAAATCTCGACTACAGACTACCTTCCATAATGACAAGGCTACCATCCATTTAAAAAAAAACAAAAATATTGAAAACACACTACCTTCCATAATGACAAGGCTACCATCCCTTAGAGTAATAAAAATCTCGACAACATACTAACTTCCATAATGACAAGGCTACCATCCATTGGAGTAACAAAGATATCGATAACATACTACCATCCATAATGACAAGGATACCATCCATTGAAGTAACAAAAATCTCGACAACAGACTACCTTCCATAATGACTAGGCTAGCGTCCTTTGTAGTAACAAAGATATCAATAACAGACTACCTTCCTTAACGACAAGGGTACAATCCATTGTAGTAACAAAAATCTCAACAATAGAGTACCTTCCATAATGACAAGGCTACCATCCATTGAAGGAACAAAGATATCGATAATAGACTACCTTCTATAACGACAAGGCTACAATCCATTGTAGTAACAAAAATCTCGACAACAAACTACCTTTCATAATGACAAGGCTACCATCCATTAGAGTAAAAAAATATCGACAATAGACTACCTTCCATAATGACAAGGCTTCCATCCATTGGAGTAACAAAGATATCGATAACATGCTACCTTCCATAATGACAAGGATACCATTCATTGGAGTAACAAAAATCTCGACAATAGAGTACCTTCCATAATGATAAGGCTACCATCCATTGGAGTAACAAAAATCTCGACAATAAACTATGTTCCATAATGACAAGGCTACCATCCATTGGAGTAACAAAAATCTCGACAACATACTACCTTCCATAATGACAAGGCTACAATTTATTATAGTAACAAAAATCTCGACAATAGACTAACTTTCATAATGACAAGGCTACCGTCCATTGGAATAACAAAAATCTCGACAACAGACTACCTTCCATAATGACAAGGCTACCATCCTTTGGAGTAACAAAGATATCGATAACAGACTACCTTCCATAACGACAAGGCTATAATCCATTATAGTAACAAAAATCTCGACAATAGACTACCTTCCATAATGACAAGGCTACCATCCATTGTAGTGACAAAAATCTCGACAATATACTACCTTCCATAATTACAAGTCTACCATCCACTTGAGTAACAAAAATCTCGACAACATACTACCTTCCATAATGACAAGGTTACAATCTATTATAGAAACCAAAATCTCGACATCAGACTACCTTTCATATTGACAAGGCTACCGTCCATTGGAATAACAAAAATCTCGACAACAGACTATGTTCCGTAGTGACAAGGCTACCATCCTTTAGAGTAACAAAAATCTCGACAATAGACTACCTTCCATAATGACCTTGGCTACCATCCAATGGAGTAACAAAGATCTCGACAACATACTACCTTCCATAATGAAAAGGCTACCATCCATTGTAGTAATGAAAATATCGACAATAGACTACTTTCCATAATGACAAGGCTACCATCCATTGTAGTAACAAAAATCTCAACAATAGACTACTTTCCATAATGACAAGGCTACCACCCATTGGAGTAACAAAAATCTAGACAACAGACTACCATCCATAATGACTAGGTTACCATCCATTGGAGTAACAAAGATATCGACAACAGACTACCTTCTATAACGACAAGGCTACAATCCATTATAGTAACAAAAATCTCGACAATAGACTACCTTCCATAATGACAAGGCTACCATCCATTGTAAGAACAAAAATATCGACAATATACTACCTCCCATAATGACAAGGCTACCACCCAATGGAGTAACAAAGATAACGACAACATACTACCTTCCATAATGACAAGGCTACCATCCATTGAAGAAACAAAAATCACGACAACAGACTACCTTCCATAATGACAAGGCTACCATCCATTGGAGTAACAAAAATCATGACAACAGACTACCTTCCATAATGACTAGGCTACCATCCATTGGAATAACAAAAATATTCGACAACATACTACCTTCTATAATGACAAGGCTACCATCCAATGGAGTAACAAAAATCTCGACTACACACTACCTTACATAGTGACTAGGATACCATCCATTGGAGTACAAAGATATTGACAACATACTACCTTCCATAATGACAAGGATACCATCCCTTAGAGTAACAAAATCACGACAACAGACTACCTTCTATAATGACAAGGCTACCATCCATTGCCGTAACAGAAATCTCGACATCAGACTACCTTCCATAATGACAAGGCTACCATCCATTGTTGCAACAAAAATCTGGACAACATACTACCTTCCATAATAAAGGCTACCATCCATTGGAGTAACATAAATCTCGACAAAAGACTACCTTTCATAATGACAAGGTAACCATCCATTTGAGTAACAAAAATCTCGACAGCAGACTACCTTCCATAATGACAAAGCTACAATCCATTGGAGTTTTAAAATTCTCGACAACAGGCTACCTTCCATAATGACAAGGCTACCATCCATTGTAATAACAAAAATATCGATAATAGACTACCTTCCAAATGACAAGGCTACCTTCCATTGGAGTAACAAAAATCTCGACCACAAATTACCTTTCATAAGGACAAGGCTACCATCCATTGTAGTGTCAAAAATCTCGACAATAGACGACCCTTCATAATCATAAGGTTACCATCCATTGGAGTAACAAAAATCTTGAAACAAACTACCTTCCAAAATGACAAGGCTATAATCTATTATAGTAACATCAATATCGACAATAGACTACCTTCCATAACGATAAGGCTACCATCCATTGCAGTAACAAAAATCTCGACAATAGACTACCTTCCATAATGACAAGGCTACCATCCATTGCTGTAACAAAAATCTGGACAACAGACTACCTTCCATAATGACAAGGATACCATCCATTGGAGTAACAAAAATCCCGAAAATAGACTACCTTCTATAATAAAGGCTACCATCCATTGCAATAACATAAATCTCGACAAAAGACTACCTTCCATAATGACAAGGCTACCATCTAGTGGAGTAACAAAAATCTCGACAACAGACTACCTTCCATAATGACAAGGGTACCATCATTGGAGTAAAAAAAATATCCACAAGAGACTACCTTCCATAATGACAAGGCTACAATCCATTGGAGTATAAAAAATCTGGACAACATACTACCTTCCATAATGACAAGGCTACCATCCATTGGAGTAACAAAAATCTCGACAAAAGACTACCTTCCATAATGACAAGGCTATAATCTATTATAGTAACATCAATATCGACAATAGACTACCTTCCATAACGACAAGGCTACCATCCATTGCAGTAACAAAAATCTCGACAACAAACTACCTTCCATAATGACTAGGCTACCATCCATTGGAGTAACAAAGATATCGACAATAGACTACCTTCCATAACAACAAGGCTACAATCATTTGCAGTAACAAAAATCTCAACAACAGACTACCTTCCATAATGACTAGGCTTCCATCCATAGGAGTAACAAAGATATCGACAACATACTACCTTCCATAATGACAAGGCTACCATCCATTGGTGAAACAAAAATCACGACAACAGACTACCTTCCGTAGTGATAAGGCTACCATCCATTGGAATAAAAAAATATCGACAACACACTACTTCCATAATGAAAAGGCTACCATCCAATGGAGTAACAAGAATCACGACAACAAACTACCTTCCATAATGACTAGGCTACCATCCATTGGAGTAACAAAGATATCGACAACAAACTACCTTCCATAGCAACAAGGCTACAATCATTTGCAGTAACAAAAATCTCGACAACAGACTACCTTCCATAATGACAAGGCTACCATCCATTGTAGTAACAAAAATCTCGACAATAGAGTACCTTCCATAATGACAAGGCTACCATCCATTGGAGTAACAAAAATCTCGATAACAGACTACCTTTCATAAATATAAGGCTACCATCCATTAGAATAACAAAAATATCGACAACACACTAACTTCCATAATGACAAGTCTACAATCCCTTAGAGTACAAAAATTTCGAAAACAGACTACCTTCCATAATGATTAGGCTTCCATCCATTAGAGTAACAAAGATATCGACAACATAATACCTTCCATAACGACAAGGCTAAAATGAATTGTAGTAACCAAAATCTCGACAACAGACTACCTTCCATAATGACAAAGCTACCATCCATTGTTGTTACAAAAATCCCGACAATAGACTACCTTTCATAATGACAAGGTTACCATCCATTGGAGTAACAAAAATCTCGACTACAGACTACCTTCCATAATGACAAGGCTACCATCCATTTAAAAAAAAACAAAAATATTGAAAACACACTACCTTCCATAATGACAAGGCTACCATCCCTTAGAGTAATAAAAATCTCGACAACATACTAACTTCCATAATGACAAGGCTACCATCCATTGGAGTAACAAAGATATCGATAACATACTACCATCCATAATGACAAGGATACCATCCATTGAAGTAACAAAAATCTCGACAACAGACTACCTTCCATAATGACTAGGCTAGCGTCCTTTGTAGTAACAAAGATATCAATAACAGACTACCTTCCTTAACGACAAGGGTACAATCCATTGTAGTAACAAAAATCTCAACAATAGAGTACCTTCCATAATGACAAGGCTACCATCCATTGAAGGAACAAAGATATCGATAATAGACTACCTTCTATAACGACAAGGCTACAATCCATTGTAGTAACAAAAATCTCGACAACAAACTACCTTTCATAATGACAAGGCTACCATCCGTTAGAGTAAAAAAATATCGACAATAGACTACCTTCCATAATGACAAGGCTTCCATCCATTGGAGTAACAAAGATATCGATAACATGCTACCTTCCATAATGACAAGGATACCATTCATTGGAGTAACAAAAATCTCGACAATAGAGTACCTTCCATAATGATAAGGCTACCATCCATTGGAGTAACAAAAATCTCGACAATAAACTATGTTCCATAATGACAAGGCTACCATCCATTGGAGTAACAAAAATCTCGACAACATACTACCTTCCATAATGACAAGGCTACAATTTATTATAGTAACAAAAATCTCGACAATAGACTAACTTTCATAATGACAAGGCTACCGTCCATTGGAATAACAAAAATCTCGACAACAGACTACCTTCCATAATGACAAGGCTACCATCCTTTGGAGTAACAAAGATATCGATAACAGACTACCTTCCATAACGACAAGGCTATAATCCATTATAGTAACAAAAATCTCGACAATAGACTACCTTCCATAATGACAAGGCTACCATCCATTGTAGTGACAAAAATCTCGACAATATACTACCTTCCATAATTACAAGTCTACCATCCACTTGAGTAACAAAAATCTCGACAACATACTACCTTCCATAATGACAAGGTTACAATCTATTATAGAAACCAAAATCTCGACATCAGACTACCTTTCATATTGACAAGGCTACCGTCCATTGGAATAACAAAAATCTCGACAACAGACTATGTTCCGTAGTGACAAGGCTACCATCCTTTAGAGTAACAAAAATCTCGACAATAGACTACCTTCCATAATGACAAGGCTACCATCCAATGGAGTAACAAAGATCTCGACAACATACTACCTTCCATAATGAAAAGGCTACCATCCATTGTAGTAATGAAAATATCGACAATAGACTACTTTCCATAATGACAAGGCTACCATCCATTGTAGTAACAAAAATCTCAACAATAGACTACTTTCCATAATGACAAGGCTACCACCCATTGGAGTAACAAAAATCTAGACAACAGACTACCATCCATAATGACTAGGTTACCATCCATTGGAGTAACAAAGATATCGACAACAGACTACCTTCTATAACGACAAGGCTACAATCCATTATAGTAACAAAAATCTCGACAATAGACTACCTTCCATAATGACAAGGCTACCATCCATTGTAAGAACAAAAATATCGACAATATACTACCTCCCATAATGACAAGGCTACCACCCAATGGAGTAACAAAGATAACGACAACATACTACCTTCCATAATGACAAGGCTACCATCCATTGAAGAAACAAAAATCACGACAACAGACTACCTTCCATAATGACAAGGCTACCATCCATTGGAATAAAAAAAATATCGACAACACACTACTTCCATAATGACAAGGCTACCATCCAATAGAGTAACAAGAATCACGACAACAAACTACCTTCCATAATGACTAGGCTACCAACCATTGGAGTAACAAAGATATCGACAACAAACTACCTTCCATAACAACAAGGCTACAATCATTTGCAGTAACAAAAATCTCGACAACAGACTACCTTCCATAATGACAAGGCTACCATCCATTGTAGTAACAAAAATCTCGACAATAGAGTACCTTCCATAATGACAAGGCTACCATCCATTGGAGTAACAAAAATCTCGATAACAGACTACCTTCCATAATGATAAGGCTACCATCCATTAGAATAACAAAAATATCGACAACACACTAACTTCCATAATGACAAGTCTACAATCCCTTAGAGTACAAAAATTTCGAAAGCAGACTACCTTCCATAATGATTAGGCTTCCATCCATTAGAGTAACAATGATATCGACAACATAATACCTTCCATAACGACAAGCCTATAATGAATTCTAGTAACCAAAATATCAACAACAGACTACCTTCCATAATGACACAGCTACCATCCATTGTTGTTACAAAAATCCCGACAATAGACTACTTTCCATAATGACAAGGGTACCATCCATTGGAGTAACAAAAATCTCGACTACATACTACCTTCCATAATGACAAGGCTACCATCCATTGGATTAACAAAGATATCGATAACATACTACCATCCATAATGACAAGGATACCATCCATTGGAGTAACAAAAATCTCGACAACAGACTACCTTCCATAATGACTAGGCTAGCGTCCTTTGTAGTAACAAAGATATCAATAACAGACTACCTTCCTTAACGACAAGGCTACAATCCATTGTAGTAATAAAAATCTCAACAATAGAGTACCTTCCATAATGACAAGGCTACCATCCATTGGAGGAAAAAAGATATCGACAACAGACTACCTTCTATAACGACAAGGCTACAATCCATTGTAGTAACAAAAATCTCGACAACAAAGTACCTTTCATAATGACAAGTCTACCATCCATTAGAGTAACAAAAATATCGACAATAGACTACCTTCCATAATGACAAAGCTACCATCCATTGGAGTAACAAAGATATCGATAACATACTACCTTCCATAATGACAAGGATACCATCCATTGGAGTAACAAAAATCTCGACAATAGAGTACCTTCCATAATAATAAGGCTACCATCCATTGGAATAACAAAAATCTCGACAATAAACTATGTTCCATAATGACAAGGCTACCATCCATTGGAGTAACAAAAATCTCGACAACATACTACCTTCCATAATGACAAGGCTACAATTTATTATAGTAACAAAAATCTCGACAATAGACTACCTTTCATAATGACAAGGCTACCGTCCATTGGAATAACAAAAATCTCGACAACAGACTACGTTTCATAATGATAAGGCTACCATCCATTAGAATAACAAAAATATCGACAACACACTAACTTCCATAATGACAAGTCTACAATCCCTTAGAGTACAAAAATTTCGAAAACAGACTACCTTCCATAATGATTAGGCTTCCATCCATTAGAGTAACAATGATATCGACAACATAATACCTTCCATAACGACAAGGCTAAAATGAATTCTAGTAACCAAAATATCGACAACAGACTACCTTCCATAATGACAAAGCTACCATCCATTGTTGTTACAAAAATCTCGACAATAGACTACTTTCCATAATGACAAGGGTACCATCCATTGGAATAACAAAAATCTCGACTACAGACTACCTTCCATAATGACAAGGCTACCATCCATTTAAAAAAAACAAAAATATTGAAAACACACTACCTTCCATAATGACAAGGCTACCATCCCTTAGAGTAACAAAAATCTCGACAACATACTAACTTCCATAATAACAAGGCTACCATCCATTGGAGTAACAAAGATATCGATAATAGACTACCTTCCAAATGACAAGGCTACCTTCCATTGGAGTAACAAAAATCTCGACCACAAATTACCTTTCATAAGGACAAGGCTACCATCCATTGTAGTGTCAAAAATCTCGACAATAGACGACCCTTCATAATCATAAGGTTACCATCCATTGGAGTAACAAAAATCTTGAAACAAACTACCTTCCAAAATGACAAGGCTATAATCTATTATAGTAACATCAATATCGACAATAGACTACCTTCCATAACGATAAGGCTACCATCCATTGCAGTAACAAAAATCTCGACAATAGACTACCTTCCATAATGACAAGGATACCATCCATTGTTGTAACAAAAATCTGGACAACAGACTACCTTCCAAAATGACAAGGATACCATCCATTGGAGTAACAAAAATCCCGAAAATAGACTACCTTCTATAATAAAGGCTACCATCCATTGCAATAACATAAATCTCGACAAAAGACTACCTTCCATAATGACAAGGCTACCATCTAGTGGAGTAACAAAAATCTCGACAACAGACTACCTTCCATAATGACAAGGGTACCATCATTGGAGTAAAAAAAATATCCACAAGAGACTACCTTCCATAATGACAAGGCTACAATCCATTGGAGTATAAAAAATCTGGACAACATACTACCTTCCATAATGACAAGGCTACCATCCATTGGAGTAACAAAAATCTCGACAAAAGACTACCTTCCATAATGACAAGGCTATAATCTATTATAGTAACATCAATATCGACAATAGACTACCTTCCATAACGACAAGGCTACCATCCATTGCAGTAACAAAAATCTCGACAACAAACTACCTTCCATAATGACTAGGCTACCATCCATTGGAGTAACAAAGATATCGACAACAGACTACCTTCCATAACAACAAGGCTACAATCATTTGCAGTAACAAAAATCTCAACAACAGACTACCTTCCATAATGACTAGGCTTCCATCCATTGGAGTAACAAAGATATCGATAACATACTACCTTCCATAATGACAAGGCTACCATCCATTGGTGAAACAAAAATCACGACAACAGACTACCTTCCGTAGTGACAAGGCTACCATCCATTGGAATAAAAAAATATCGACAACACACTACTTCCATAATGACAAGGCTGCCATTCAATGGAGTAACAAGAATCACGACAACAAACTACCTTCCATAATGACTAGGCTACCATCCAGTGGAGTAACAAAGATATCGACAACAAACTACCTTCCATAGCAACAAGGCTACAATCATTTGCAGTAACAAAAATCTCGACAACATACTACCTTCCATAATGACAAGGCTACCATCCATTGTAGTAACAAAAATCTCGACAATAGAGTACCTTCCATAATGACAAGGCTACCATCCATTGGAGTAACAAAAATCTCGATAATAGACTACGTTCCATAATGATAAGGCTACCATCCATTAGAATAACAAAAATATCGACAACACACTAACTTCCATAATGACAAGTCTACAATCCCTTAGAGTACAAAAATTTCGAAAACAGACTACCTTCCATAATGATTAGGCTTCCATCCATTAGAGTAACAATGATATCGACAACATAATACCTTCCATAACGACAAGGCTAAAATGAATTCTAGTAACCAAAATATCGACAACAGACTACCTTCCATAATGACAAAGCTACCATCCATTGTTGTTACAAAAATCCCGACAATAGACTACTTTCCATAATGACAAGGGTACCATCCATTGGAGTAACAAAAATCTCGACTACAGACAACCTTCCATAATGACAAGGCTACCATCCATTTAAAAAAAACAAAAATATTGAAAACACACTACCTTCCATAATGACAAGGCTACCATCCCTTAGAGTAACAAAAATCTCGACAACATACTAACTTCCATAATAACAAGGCTACCATCCATTGGAGTAACAAAGATATCGATAACATACTACCATCCATAATGACAAGGATACCATCCATTGGAGTAACAAAAATCTCGACAACAGACTACCTTCCATAATGACTAGGCTAGCGTCCTTTGTAGTAACAAAGATATCAATAACAGACTACCTTCCTTAACGACAAGGCTACAATCCATTGTAGTAATAAAAATCTCAACAATAGAGTACCTTCCATAATGACAAGGCTACCATCCATTGGAGGAAAAAAGATATCGACAACAGACTACCTTCTATAACGACAAGGCTACAATCCATTGTAGTAACAAAAATCTCGACAACAAAGTACCTTTCATAATGACAAGTCTACCATCCATTAGAGTAACAAAAATATCGACAATAGACTACCTTCCATAATGACAAAGCTACCATCCATTGGAGTAACAAAGATATCGATAACATACTACCTTCCATAATGACAAGGATACCATCCATTGGAGTAACAAAAATCTCGACAATAGAGTACCTTCCATAATAATAAGGCTACCATCCATTGGAATAACAAAAATCTCGACAATAAACTATGTTCCATAATGACAAGGCTACCATCCATTGGAGTAACAAAAATCTCGACAACATACTACCTTCCATAATGACAAGGCTACAATTTATTATAGTAACAAAAATCTCGACAATAGACTACCTTTCATAATGACAAGGCTACCGTCCATTGGAATAACAAAAATCTCGACAACAGACTACGTTCCATAATGATAAGGCTACCATCCATTAGAATAACAAAAATATCGACAACACACTAACTTCCATAATGACAAGTCTACAATCCCTTAGAGTACAAAAATTTCGAAAACAGACTACCTTCCATAATGATTAGGCTTCCATCCATTAGAGTAACAATGATATCGACAACATAATACCTTCCATAACGACAAGGCTAAAATGAATTCTAGTAACCAAAATATCGACAACAGACTACCTTCCATAATGACAAAGCTACCATCCATTGTTGTTACAAAAATCCCGACAATAGACTACTTTCCATAATGACAAGGGTACCATCCATTGGAGTAACAAAAATCTCGACTACAGACTACCTTCCATAATGACAAGGCTACCATCCATTTAAAAAAAACAAAAATATTGAAAACACACTACCTTCCATAATGACAAGGCTACCATCCCTTAGAGTAACAAAAATCTCGACAACATACTAACTTCCATAATGACAAGGCTACCATCCATTGGAGTAACAAAGATATCGATAATAGACTACCTTCCAAATGACAAGGCTACCTTCCATTGGAGTAACAAAAATCTCGACCACAAATTACCTTTCATAAGGACAAGGCTACCATCCATTGTAGTGTCAAAAATCTCGACAATAGACGACCCTTCATAATCATAAGGTTACCATCCATTGGAGTAACAAAAATCTTGAAACAAACTACCTTCCAAAATGACAAGGCTATAATCTATTATAGTAACATCAATATCGACAATAGACTACCTTCCATAACGATAAGGCTACCATCCATTGCAGTAACAAAAATCTCGACAATAGACTACCTTCCATAATGACAAGGCTACCATCCATTGTTGTAACAAAAATCTGGACAACAGACTACCTTCCAAAATGACAAGGATACCATCCATTGGAGTAACAAAAATCCCGAAAATAGACTACCTTCTATAATAAAGGCTACCATCCATTGCAATAACATAAATCTCGACAAAAGACTACCTTCCATAATGACAAGGCTACCATCTAGTGGAGTAACAAAAATCTCGACAACAGACTACCTTCCATAATGACAAGGGTACCATCATTGGAGTAAAAAAAATATCCACAAGAGACTACCTTCCATAATGACAAGGCTACAATCCATTGGAGTATAAAAAATATGGACAACATACTACCTTCCATAATGACAAGGCTACCATCCATTGGAGTAACAAAAATCTCGACAAAAGACTACCTTCCATAATGACAAGGCTATAATCTATTATAGTAACATCAATATCGACAATAGACTACCTTCCATAACGACAAGGCTACCATCCATTGCAGTAACAAAAATCTCGACAACAAACTACCTTCCATAATGACTAGGCTACCATCCATTGGAGTAACAAAGATATCGACAACAGACTACCTTCCATAACAACAAGGCTACAATCATTTGCAGTAACAAAAATCTCAACAACAGACTACCTTCCATAATGACTAGGCTTCCATCCATTGGAGTAACAAAGATATCGACAACATACTACCTTCCATAATGACAAGGCTACCATCCATTGGTGAAACAAAAATCACGACAACAGACTACCTTCCGTAGTGACAAGGCTACCATCCATTGGAATAAAAAAATATCGACAACACACTACTTCCATAATGACAAGGCTGCCATCCAATGGAGTAACAAGAATCACGACAACAAACTACCTTCCATAATGACTAGGCTACCATCCATTGGAGTAACAAAGATATCGACAACAAACTACCTTCCATAGCAACAAGGCTACAATCATTTGCAGTAACAAAAATCTCGACAACATACTACCTTCCATAATGACAAGGCTACCATCCATTGTAGTAACAAAAATCTCGACAATAGAGTACCTTCCATAATGACAAGGCTACCATCCATTGGAGTAACAAAAATCTCGATAACAGACTACGTTCCATAATGATAAGGCTACCATCCATTAGAATAACAAAAATATCGACAACACACTAACTTCCATAATGACAAGTCTACAATCCCTTAGAGTACAAAAATTTCGAAAACAGACTACCTTCCATAATGATTAGGCTTCCATCCATTAGAGTAACAATGATATCGACAACATAATACCTTCCATAACGACAAGGCTAAAATGAATTCTAGTAACCAAAATATCGACAACAAACTACCTTCCATAATGACAAAGCTACCATCCATTGTTGTTACAAAAATCCCGACAATAGACTACTTTCCATAATGACAAGGGTACCATCCATTGGAGTAACAAAAATCTCGACTACAGACAACCTTCCATAATGACAAGGCTACCATCCATTTAAAAAAAACAAAAATATTGAAAACACACTACCTTCCATAATGACAAGGCTACCATCCCTTAGAGTAACAAAAATCTCGACAACATACTAACTTCCATAATAACAAGGCTACCATCCATTGGAGTAACAAAGATATCGATAACATACTACCATCCATAATGACAAGGATACCATCCATTGGAGTAACAAAAATCTCGACAACAGACTACCTTCCATAATGACTAGGCTAGCGTCCTTTGTAGTAACAAAGATATCAATAACAGACTACCTTCCTTAACGACAAGGCTACAATCCATTGTAGTAATAAAAATCTCAACAATAAAGTACCTTCCATAATGACAAGGCTACCATCCATTGGAGGAAAAAAGATATCGACAACAGACTACCTTCTATAACGACAAGGCTACAATCCATTGTAGTAACAAAAATCTCGACAACAAAGTACCTTTCATAATGACAAGTCTACCATCCATTAGAGTAACAAAAATATCGACAATAGACTACCTTCCATAATGACAATGCTACCATCCATTGGAGTAACAAAGATATCGATAACATACTACCTTCCATAATGACAAGGATACCATCCATTGGAGTAACAAAAATCTCGACAATAGAGTACCTTCCATAATAATAAGGCTACCATCCATTGGAATAACAAAAATCTCGACAATAAACTATGTTCCATAATGACAAGGCTACCATCCATTGGAGTAACAAAAATCTCGACAACATATTACCTTCCATAATGACAAGGCTACAATTTATTATAGTAACAAAAATCTCGACAATAGACTACCTTTCATAATGACAAGGCTACCGTCCACTGGAATAACAAAAATCTCGACAACAGACTACGTTCCATAATGATAAGGCTACCATCCATTAGAATAACAAAAATATCGACAACACACTAACTTCCATAATGACAAGTCTACAATCCCTTAGAGTACAAAAATTTCGAAAACAGACTACCTTCCATAATGATTAGGCTTCCATCCATTAGAGTAACAATGATATCGACAACATAATACCTTCCATAACGACAAGGCTAAAATGAATTCTAGTAACCAAAATATCGACAACAGACTACCTTCCATAATGACAAAGCTACCATCCATTGTTGTTACAAAAATCCCGACAATAGACTACTTTCCATAATGACAAGGGTACCATCCATTGGAGTAACAAAAATCTCGACTACAGACTACCTTCCATAATGACAAGGCTACCATCCATTTAAAAAAAACAAAAATATTGAAAACACACTACCTTCCATAATGACAAGGCTACCATCCCTTAGAGTAACAAAAATCTCGACAACATACTAACTTCCATAATGACAAGGCTACCATCCATTGGAGTAACAAAGATATCGATAATAGACTACCTTCCAAATGACAAGGCTACCTTCCATTGGAGTAACAAAAATCTCGACCACAAATTACCTTTCATAAGGACAAGGCTACCATCCATTGTAGTGTCAAAAATCTCGACAATAGACGACCCTTCATAATCATAAGGTTACCATCCATTGGAGTAACAAAAATCTTGAAACAAACTACCTTCCAAAATGACAAGGCTATAATCTATTATAGTAACATCAATATCGACAATAGACTACCTTCCATAACGACAAGGCTACCATCCATTGCAGTAACAAAAATCTCGACAATAGACTACCTTCCATAATGACTAGGCTACCATCCATTGGAGTAACAAAGATATCGACAACAGACTACCTTCCATAACAACAAGGCTACAATCATTTGCAGTAACAAAAATCTCAACAACAGACTACCTTCCATAATGACTAGGCTTCCATCCATTGGAGTAACAAAGATATCGACAACATACTACCTTCCATAATGACAAGGCTACCATCCATTGGTGAAACAAAAATCACGACAACAGACTACCTTCCGTAGTGACAAGGCTACCATCCATTGGAATAAAAAAATATCGACAACACACTACTTCCATAATGACAAGGCTGCCATCCAATGGAGTAACAAGAATCACGACAACAAACTACCTTCCATAATGACTAGGCTACCATCCATTGGAGTAACAAAGATATCGACAACAAACTACCTTCCATAGCAACAAGGCTACAATCATTTGCAGTAACAAAAATCTCGACAACATACTACCTTCCATAATGACAAGGCTACCATCCATTGTAGTAACAAAAATCTCGACAATAGAGTACCTTCCATAATGACAAGGCTACCATCCATTGGAGTAACAAAAATCTCGATAACAGACTACGTTCCATAATGATAAGGCTACCATCCATTAGAATAACAAAAATATCGACAACACACTAACTTCCATAATGACAAGTCTACAATCCCTTAGAGTACAAAAATTTCGAAAACAGACTACCTTCCATAATGATTAGGCTTCCATCCATTAGAGTAACAATGATATCGACAACATAATACCTTCCATAACGACAAGGCTAAAATGAATTCTAGTAACCAAAATATCGACAACAAACTACCTTCCATAATGACAAAGCTACCATCCATTGTTGTTACAAAAATCCCGACAATAGACTACTTTCCATAATGACAAGGGTACCATCCATTGGAGTAACAAAAATCTCGACTACAGACAACCTTCCATAATGACAAGGCTACCATCCATTTAAAAAAAACAAAAATATTGAAAACACACTACCTTCCATAATGACAAGGCTACCATCCCTTAGAGTAACAAAAATCTCGACAACATACTAACTTCCATAATAACAAGGCTACCATCCATTGGAGTAACAAAGATATCGATAACATACTACCATCCATAATGACAAGGATACCATCCATTGGAGTAACAAAAATCTCGACAACAGACTACCTTCCATAATGACTAGGCTAGCGTCCTTTGTAGTAACAAAGATATCAATAACAGACTACCTTCCTTAACGACAAGGCTACAATCCATTGTAGTAATAAAAATCTCAACAATAAAGTACCTTCCATAATGACAAGGCTACCATCCATTGGAGGAAAAAAGATATCGACAACAGACTACCTTCTATAACGACAAGGCTACAATCCATTGTAGTAACAAAAATCTCGACAACAAAGTACCTTTCATAATGACAAGTCTACCATCCATTAGAGTAACAAAAATATCGACAATAGACTACCTTCCATAATGACAATGCTACCATCCATTGGAGTAACAAAGATATCGATAACATACTACCTTCCATAATGACAAGGATACCATCCATTGGAGTAACAAAAATCTCGACAATAGAGTACCTTCCATAATAATAAGGCTACCATCCATTGGAATAACAAAAATCTCGACAATAAACTATGTTCCATAATGACAAGGCTACCATCCATTGGAGTAACAAAAATCTCGACAACATATTACCTTCCATAATGACAAGGCTACAATTTATTATAGTAACAAAAATCTCGACAATAGACTACCTTTCATAATGACAAGGCTACCGTCCACTGGAATAACAAAAATCTCGACAACAGACTACGTTCCATAATGATAAGGCTACCATCCATTAGAATAACAAAAATATCGACAACACACTAACTTCCATAATGACAAGTCTACAATCCCTTAGAGTACAAAAATTTCGAAAACAGACTACCTTCCATAATGATTAGGCTTCCATCCATTAGAGTAACAATGATATCGACAACATAATACCTTCCATAACGACAAGGCTAAAATGAATTCTAGTAACCAAAATATCGACAACAGACTACCTTCCATAATGACAAAGCTACCATCCATTGTTGTTACAAAAATCCCGACAATAGACTACTTTCCATAATGACAAGGGTACCATCCATTGGAGTAACAAAAATCTCGACTACAGACTACCTTCCATAATGACAAGGCTACCATCCATTTAAAAAAAACAAAAATATTGAAAACACACTACCTTCCATAATGACAAGGCTACCATCCCTTAGAGTAACAAAAATCTCGACAACATACTAACTTCCATAATGACAAGGCTACCATCCATTGGAGTAACAAAGATATCGATAATAGACTACCTTCCAAATGACAAGGCTACCTTCCATTGGAGTAACAAAAATCTCGACCACAAATTACCTTTCATAAGGACAAGGCTACCATCCATTGTAGTGTCAAAAATCTCGACAATAGACGACCCTTCATAATCATAAGGTTACCATCCATTGGAGTAACAAAAATCTTGAAACAAACTACCTTCCAAAATGACAAGGCTATAATCTATTATAGTAACATCAATATCGACAATAGACTACCTTCCATAACGATAAGGCTACCATCCATTGCAGTAACAAAAATCTCGACAATAGACTACCTTCCATAATGACAAGGCTACCATCCATTGTTGTAACAAAAATCTGGACAACAGACTACCTTCCAAAATGACAAGGATACCATCCATTGGAGTAACAAAAATCCCGAAAATAGACTACCTTCTATAATAAAGGCTACCATCCATTGCAATAACATAAATCTCGACAAAAGACTACCTTCCATAATGACAAGGCTACCATCTAGTGGAGTAACAAAAATCTCGACAACAGACTACCTTCCATAATGACAAGGGTACCATCATTGGAGTAAAAAAAATATCCACAAGAGACTACCTTCCATAATGACAAGGCTACAATCCATTGGAGTATAAAAAATATGGACAACATACTACCTTCCATAATGACAAGGCTACCATCCATTGGAGTAACAAAAATCTCGACAAAAGACTACCTTCCATAATGACAAGGCTATAATCTATTATAGTAACATCAATATCGACAATAGACTACCTTCCATAACGACAAGGCTACCATCCATTGCAGTAACAAAAATCTCGACAACAAACTACCTTCCATAATGACTAGGCTACCATCCATTGGAGTAACAAAGATATCGACAACAGACTACCTTCCATAACAACAAGGCTACAATCATTTGCAGTAACAAAAATCTCAACAACAGACTACCTTCCATAATGACTAGGCTTCCATCCATTGGAGTAACAAAGATATCGACAACATACTACCTTCCATAATGACAAGGCTACCATCCATTGGTGAAACAAAAATCACGACAACAGACTACCTTCCGTAGTGACAAGGCTACCATCCATTGGAATAAAAAAATATCGACAACACACTACTTCCATAATGACAAGGCTGCCATCCAATGGAGTAACAAGAATCACGACAACAAACTACCTTCCATAATGACTAGGCTACCATCCATTGGAGTAACAAAGATATCGACAACAAACTACCTTCCATAGCAACAAGGCTACAATCATTTGCAGTAACAAAAATCTCGACAACATACTACCTTCCATAATGACAAGGCTACCATCCATTGTAGTAACAAAAATCTCGACAATAGAGTACCTTCCATAATGACAAGGCTACCATCCATTGGAGTAACAAAAATCTCGATAACAGACTACGTTCCATAATGATAAGGCTACCATCCATTAGAATAACAAAAATATCGACAACACACTAACTTCCATAATGACAAGTCTACAATCCCTTAGAGTACAAAAATTTCGAAAACAGACTACCTTCCATAATGATTAGGCTTCCATCCATTAGAGTAACAATGATATCGACAACATAATACCTTCCATAACGACAAGGCTAAAATGAATTCTAGTAACCAAAATATCGACAACAAACTACCTTCCATAATGACAAAGCTACCATCCATTGTTGTTACAAAAATCCCGACAATAGACTACTTTCCATAATGACAAGGGTACCATCCATTGGAGTAACAAAAATCTCGACTACAGACAACCTTCCATAATGACAAGGCTACCATCCATTTAAAAAAAACAAAAATATTGAAAACACACTACCTTCCATAATGACAAGCCTACCATCCCTTAGAGTAACAAAAATCTCGACAACATACTAACTTCCATAATAACAAGGCTACCATCCATTGGAGTAACAAAGATATCGATAACATACTACCATCCATAATGACAAGGATACCATCCATTGGAGTAACAAAAATCTCGACAACAGACTACCTTCCATAATGACTAGGCTAGCGTCCTTTGTAGTAACAAAGATATCAATAACAGACTACCTTCCTTAACGACAAGGCTACAATCCATTGTAGTAATAAAAATCTCAACAATAAAGTACCTTCCATAATGACAAGGCTACCATCCATTGGAGGAAAAAAGATATCGACAACAGACTACCTTCTATAACGACAAGGCTACAATCCATTGTAGTAACAAAAATCTCGACAACAAAGTACCTTTCATAATGACAAGTCTACCATCCATTAGAGTAACAAAAATATCGACAATAGACTACCTTCCATAATGACAACGCTACCATCCATTGGAGTAACAAAGATATCGATAACATACTACCTTCCATAATGACAAGGATACCATCCATTGGAGTAACAAAAATCTCGACAATAGAGTACCTTCCATAATAATAAGGCTACCATCCATTGGAATAACAAAAATCTCGACAATAAACTATGTTCCATAATGACAAGGCTACCATCCATTGGAGTAACAAAAATCTCGACAACATATTACCTTCCAAAATGACAAGGCTACAATTTATTATAGTAACAAAAATCTCGACAATAGACTACCTTTCATAATGACAAGGCTACCGTCCATTGGAATAACAAAAATCTCGACAACAGACTACGTTCCATAATGATAAGGCTACCATCCATTAGAATAACAAAAATATCGACAGCACACTAACTTCCATAATGACAAGTCTACAATCCCTTAGAGTACAAAAATTTCGAAAACAGACTACCTTCCATAATGATTAGGCTTCCATCCATTAGAGGAACAAAGATATCGACAACAGAATACCTTCCATAACGACAAGGCTAAAATTAATTGTAGTAACCAAAATCTCGACAACAGACTACCTTCCATAATGACAAAGCTACCATCCATTGTTGTTACAAAAATCTCGACAATAGACTACCTTCCATAATGACAAGGGTACTATCCATTGGAGTAACAAAAATCTCGACTACAGACTACCTTCAATGATGACAAGGCTACCATCCATTTAAAAATAACAAAAATATCGAAAACACACTCCCTTCCATAATGACAAGGCTACCATCCCTTAGAGTAACAAAAATCTCGACAACATATTAACTTCCATAATGACAAGGCTACCATCCATTGGAGTAACAAAGATATCGGTAACATACTACCATCCATAATGACAAGGATACCATCCATTCGAGTAACAAAAATCTCGATAACAGACTACCTTCCATAATGACTAGGCTAGCGTCCTTTGTAGTAACAAAGATATCAATAACAGACTACCTTCCTTAACGACAAGGCTACAATCCATTGTAGTAACAAAAATCTCAACAATAGAGTACCTTCCATAATGACAAGGCTACAATCCATTGTAGTAACAAAAATCTCGACAACAAACTACCTTTAATAATGACAAGTCTACCATCCATTAGAGTAACAAAAATATCGACAATAGACTACCTTCCATAATGACAAAGCTACCATCCATTGGAGTAACAAAGATATCGATAACATACTACCTTCCATAATGACAAGGATACTATCCATTGGAGTAACAAAAATCTCGACAATAGAGTACCTTCCATAATAATAAGGCTACCATCCATTGGAGTAACAAAAATCTCGACAATAAACTATGTTCCATAATGACAAGGCTACCATCCATTGGAGTAACAAAAATCTCGACAACATACTACCTTCCATAATGACAAGGCTACAATTAATTATAGTAACAAAAATATCGACAACAGACTACGTTCAATAATGACAAGGCTACCATCCCTTAGAGTAATCAAAATCTCGACAACAGACTACCTTCCATAATGACAAGACTACCATCCATTGGAGTAACAAAGATATCGAAAACATACTACCTTCCATAATGACAAGGCTACCATTTCTTAGAGTAACAAAAATCATGACAACTGACTACCTTCCATAATGACAAGGCTAGCGTTCATTGGAGTAACAAAGATATCGATAACATACTACCTTCCATAATGACAAGGATACCATCCATTCGACTAACAAAAATATAAACAACAGACTACCTTCCATAATGACTAGGCTACCATCCTTTGGAGTAACAAAGATATCGGTAATAGACTACCTTCGATAACGACATGGCTATAATCCATTATAGTAACAAAAATCTCGACAATAGACTACCTTCCATAATGACAAGGCTACCATCCATTGTAGTGACATAAATCTCGACAATATACTACCTTCCATAATTACCAGTCTACCATCCACTTGAGTAACAGAAATCTCGACAACATACTACCTTCCATAATGACAAGGCTACAATCTATTATAGAAACCAAAATCTCGACAACAGACTACCTTTCATAATGACAAGGCTACCGTCCATTGGAATAACAAAAATCTCGACAAGAGACTATGTTCCAAAATGACAAGGCTACCATCCCTTAGAGTAACAAAAATCTCGACAACAGACTACCTTCCATAATGACAAGGCTACCATCCATTGGAAAAACAAAAATATCGACAACGCACTACCTTCCATAATGACAAGGCTACCATCCAATGGAGTAACAAAGATCTCGACAACAGACTACCTTCCATAATGAAAAGGCTATAATCCATTGTAGTAACGAAAATCTCGACAATAGACTACTTTCCATAATGAAAAGGCTACCATCCATTGTAGTAACAAAAATCTCGACAATAGACTACCTTCCATAATAACAAGGCTACCATCCATTGGAGTAACAAAAATCTCGACAACAAACTACCATCCATAATGACTAAATTACAATCCATTAGAGTACCAAAGATATCGACAACAGACTACCTTCCATAATGACAAGGCTACCATCCACTGTAGTAACAAAAATATGGACAATATACTACCTCCCATAATGACAAGGCTACCATCCATTGGAGTAACAAAGATATCGACAACATACTACCTTCCATAATGACAAGACTACCATCCATTCGAGTAACAAAAATCACAACAACAGACTACCTCCCGTAATGACAAGGCTACCATCCATTGAAATAAAAAAAATATCGACAACACACTACCTTCCATAATGACAAGGCTACCATCCAATGGAGTAACAAGAATCACGACAACAAACAACCTTCCATAATGACTAGGCTACCATCCATTGGAGTAACAAAGATATTGATAACAGACTACCTTCCATAACAACAAGGCTACAATCATTTGCAGTAACAAAAATCTCGACAACAGACTACCTTCCATAATGACAAGGCTACCATCCATTGTAGTAACAAAAATCTCGACAATAGAGTACCTTCCATAATGACAAGGCTACCATCCATTGGAGTAACAAAAATCTCGACAATAGACTACTTTCCATAATGATAAGGCTACCATCCATTAGAATAACAAAAATATCAACAACACACTAACTTCCATATTGACAAGGCTACAATCCCTTAGAGTACAAATATATCGAAAATAGACTATCTTCCATAATGATTAGGCTTCCATCCATTGGAATAACAAAGATATCGACAACAGAATACCTTCCATAACGACAAGGCTACAATGAATTGTAGTAACCAAAATCTCGACAACAGACTACCTTCCATAATGACAAAGCTACCATCCATTATTGTTAAAAAAATCCCGACAATAGACTACCTTCCATAATGAAAAGGCTACCATCCATTGGAGTAACAAAAATCTCGACTACAGACTACCTTCCATAATGACAAGGCTACCATCCATTTAAAAATAACAAAAATATCGAAAACACACTACCTTCCATAATGACAAGGCTACCATCCCTTAGAGTAACAAAAATCTCGACAACATACTAACTTCCATAATGACAAGGCTACCATCCATTGGAGTGACAAAGATATCGATAACATTCTACAATCCATAATGATAAGGATACCATCCATTGGAGTAACAAAAATCTCGACAATAAACTACCTTCCATAATGACTAGGCTAGCGTCCTTTGTAGTAACAAAGATATCAATAACAGACTACCTTCCTTAACGACAAGGCTACAATCCATTGTAGTAACAAAAATTTCAACAATAGAGTACCTTCCATAATGACAAGGCTACCATCCATTGGAGTAAAAAAGATATCGAAAACAGACTACCTTCTATAACGACAAGGCTAATCCATTGTAGTAACAAAAATCTCGACAACAAACTACCTTTCATAATAACAAGGCTACCATCCATTAGAGTAACAAAAATATCGACAATGGACTACCTTCCATAATGACAAGACTACCATTCATTGGAGTAACAAAGATATCAATAACATACTACCTTCCATAATGACAAGGATACCTTCCATTGGAGTAACAAAAATCTCGACAATAGAGTACCTTCCATAATGATAAGGCTACCATCCATTGGAGTAACAAAAATCTCGACAATAAACTATGTTCCATAATGACAAGGCTAACATCCATTGGAGTAACAAAAATCTTGACAACATACTACCTTCCATAATGACAAGGCTACAATCTATTATGGTAACAAAAATCTCGACAATAGACTACCTTTCATAATGACAAGGCTACCGTCCATTGGAGTAACAAAGATATCGACAACATACTACCTTCCATAATGACAAGGCTACCATTCCTTAGAGTAACAAAAATCATGACAACATACTACCTTCCATAATGACAAGGCTACCATCCATTGGAAAAACAAAAATATCGACAACACACTAGCTTTTATAATGACAAGGCTACCTTCCAAATGAGTAACAAAAATCTCGACAACAGACTACCTTTTATAATGACAAGGCTACCATCCATTGTAGTAAAAAATATCGACAATAGACTACCTTCCATAATGACAAGGCTACCAGCCATTGGAGTAACAAAAATATCGACAACAGACTACCTTCCATAATGACAAGGCTACCATCCATTGGAGTAACAAAAATCTCGAAAACATTTTACCTTCCATAAAGACAAGGCTACCATGCATTGGAAGAAAAAAATATATCGACAACACACTACCTTCCATAATGACAAGGCTACCATCCCTTAGAGTAACAAAAATCTCGACAACAGACTACCTTCCATAATGACAAGGCTACAGTCCATTGGAGTAACAAAGATATCGATAGCATACTACCTTCCATAATGACAAGGATACCATCCATTGGACTAAAAAAAATCTAGACAACTGACTACCTTCCATAATGACTAGGCTACCATCCTTTGGAGTAACAAAGATATCGATAACAGACTACCTTCCATAACGACAAGGCTATAATCCATTATAGTAACCAAAATCTCGACAATAGACTACCTTCAATAATGACAAGGCTACCATCCATTATAGTGACAAAAATATCGATAATATACTACCTTTTATAATTACAAGGCTACCATCCACTTGAGTAACAAAATTCTCGACAACATACTACCTTCCATAATGACATGGCTACAATCTATTATAGAAACCAAAATCTCGACAACAGACTATCTTTAATAATGACAAGGCTACCATCCCTTAGAGTAACAAAAATCTCAACAACAGACTACCTTCCATAATGACAAGGCTACCATCTATTGGAAAAACAAAAGTATCGACAACGCACTACCTTCCATAATGACAAGGCTACCATCCAATGGAGTAACAAAGATCTCGACAACAGACTACCTTCCATAATGAAAAGGCTACCATCCATTGTAGTAACGAAAATATCGACAATAGACTACTTTCCATAATGACAAGGCTACCATCCATTGTAGTAACAAAAATCTCGACAATAGACTACCTTCCATAATGACAAGGCTACCATCCATTGGAGTAACAAAAATCTCGACAACAGACTACCATCCATAATGACTAGGTTACCATCCATTGGAGTAACAAAGATATCGACAACAGACTACCTTCTATAATGATAAGGCTACAATCCATTATAGTAACAAAAATCTCGACAATAGACTACCTTCCATAATGACAAGGCTACCATCCATTGGAGTAACAAAAATCACGACAACAGACTACCTTCCGTAATGACAAGGCTACAATCCATTGGAATAAAAAAAATATCGAAAACGCACTACCTTCCATTATGACAAGGCTACCATCCAATGGTGTAACAAGAATCACAACAACAAACTACCTTCCATAATGACTAGGCTACCATACATTGGAGTAACAAAGATATCGACAATAGACTACCTTCCATAACGACATGGCTACAATCATTTGCAGTAACAAAAATCTCGACAATAGAGTACCTTCCATAATGACAAGGCTACCATCCATTGGAGGAACAAAAATCTCGACAATAGACTACCTTCCATAATGACAAGGCTACCATCCATTAGAATAACAAAAATATCGACAACACACTAACTTCCATAATGACAAGGCTACAATCCCTTAGAGTACAAAAATATCGAAAACATACTACCTTCCATAATGACTAGGCATCCATCCATTGGAGTAACAAATATATCGACAACATAATACCTTCCATAACGACAAGGCTACAATGAATTGTAGTAAGGAAAATCTCGACAACAGACTACCTTCCATAATGACAAAGCTACCATCCATTGTTGTTACAAAAATCCCGACAATAGACTACCTTCCATAATGACAAGGTTACCATCCATTTGAGTAACAAAAATCTCGACTACAGACTACCTTCCATAATGACAAGGCTACCATCCATTAGAATAACAAAAATATCGAAAACACACTACCTTTCATAATGACAAGGCTACCATCCCTTAGAGTAACAAAAATCTCGACAACATACTAACTTCCATAATGACAAGGCTACCATCCATTGGAGTAACAAAGATATCGATAACATACTACCATCCATAATGACAAGGATACCATCCATTGGAGTAACAAAAATCTCTACAACAGACTACCTTCCATAATGACTAGGCTAGCATCCTTTGTAGTAACAAAGATATCAATAACAGACTACCTTCCTTAACGACAAGGCTACAATCCATTGTAGTAACAAAAATCTCAACAATAGAGTACCTTCCATAATGACAAGGCTACCATGCATTGGAGTAACAAAGATATCGACAATAGACTACCTTCTATAACGACAAGGCTACAATCCATTGTAGTAACAAAAATCTCGACAACAAACTACCTTTCATAATGACAAGGCTACCATCCATTGTAGTAACAAAAATCTCGACAATAGACTACCTTTCATAATGAGAAGGCTATCATACATTAGAGTAACAATAATATCGACAACAGACTACCTTCTATAATGACAAGGATACAATCCATTGTAGTAACAAAAATCTCGACAACAGACTACCTTTCATAATGACAAGCCTACCATCCATTGTAGTAACAAAGATATGGACAATAGACTACCTTCCATAACGACAAGGCTACCATCATTTGCAGTAACAAAAATCTCGACAATAGACAACCTTCCATAATGACAAGGCTACCATCCATTATAGTAACAAAAATCTCGACAATAGACTACCTTCCATAATGACAAGGCTACCATCCATTGTAGTGACAAAAATCTCGACAATAGACTACCTTCCATAATTAAAAGGCTACCATCCACTGGAGTAACAAAGATATCGACAACATACTACCTTCCATAATGACAAGTCTATAATCTATTATAGAAACCAAAATCTTGACAACAGACTACCTTTCATAATGACAAGGCTACCGTCCATTAGAATAACAAAATTCTCGACAACAGACTATGTTCCATAATGACAAGGCTACCATCCCTTAGAGTAACAAAAATCTCGACAACACACTACCTTCCATAATGACAAGGCTACCAACCATTGGAAAAACAAAAATATCGATAACACACTACCTTCAATTATGACAAGGCTACCATCCAATGGAGTAACAAAGATCTCTACAATAGACTACCTTCTATATTGACAAGGCTTCCATCCATTGTAGTAACGAAAATCTCGACAATAGACCACTTTCCATAATGACAACGCTACCATCTATTGGAGTAACAAAAATCTCGACAATAGACTACCTTCCATAATGACAAGGCTACAATCCATTGGAGTAACAAAAATCTCGACAGCAAAATACCTTCCATAATTACTAGGTTACCATCCATTGGAGTAATAAAGATATTGACAACAAACTACCTTCTATAACGACAAGGCTACAATCCATTATAGTAACAAAAATCTCGACAACAGACTACCTTCCATGATGACAAGGCTACCATCCATTGGAGTAACAAAGATATCGACAACATACTACCTTCCATAATGACAAGGCTACCATCCATTGGAGTAACAAAAATCATGACAACAGACTACCTTCCATAATGACAAGGCTACCATCCATTGGAATAAAAAAAATATCGACAACACACTACCTTCCATAATGACAAGGCTACCATCCAATGGAGTAACAAGAATCACGACAACAAACTACCTTCCATAATGACAAGGCTACCATCCATTGGAGTAACAAAGATATCGACTACAGACTACCTTCTATAACGAAAAGGCTAAAATCATTTGTAGTAACAAAAATCTCGACAACAGACTACCTTCCATAATGACAAGGCTACCATCCATTGTAGTAACAAAAATCTCAACAATAGAGTACCTTCCATAATGACAAGTCTACCATCCATTGGAGTAACAAAGATATCGACAATAGACTACCTTCTATAATGACAAGGCTACAATCCATTGTAGTAACAAAAATCTCGACAATAGACTACCTTTCATAATGACAAGGCTACCATCCATTGTAGTAACAAAAATATCGACAATAGACTACCTTCCATAATGACAAGGCTATAATTATTTGTAGTAACAAAAATCTCGACAATAGACTACCTTCCATAATGACAAGGCTACCATCCATTGTAGTAACAAAAATCTAAACAATAGAGTACCTTCCATAATGATAAGTCTACCATCCATTGGAGTAACAAAGATATTGATAATAGACTACCTTCTATAACGACAAGGCTACAATCCATTGTAGTAACAAAAATCTCAACAATAGACTACCTTTCATAATAACAAGGCTACCATCCATTATAGTTAAAAAAATATCGACAATAGACTACCTTCCATAATGAAAAGCCTACCATCCATTGGAGTAACAAAGAAATCGACATAATACTACCTTCCATAATGACAAGGCTACCATTAGTTGGAGTAACAAAAATCACGACAACAGACTACCTTCCATAATGACAAGGATACCATCCATTGGAATAAGAAAAATATAGACAACACACTACCTTCCATAATGACAAGGCTACCATCCAATGCAGTAACAAAAATATCGATAATAGACTACCTTCAATTATGACAAGGCTACAATCCATTGGAGTAACAAAAATCTCGACAACAGACTACCTTTAAAAATGAATAGGTTACCATCCATTGGAGTAATAAAGATATCGACAACAGACTACCTTCTATAACGACAAGGCTACAATCCATTATAGTAACAAAAATCTCGACAACAGACTACCTTCCGTAATGACAAGGCTACCATCCATTGGAATAAAAGAAATATCGACAACACACTACCTTCCATAATGACAAGGCTACCATCCAATGGAGTAACAAGAATCACGACAACAAACTACCTGCCATAATGACTAGGCTACCATACATTGGAGTAACAAAGATATCGACAACATACTACCTTCCATAACGACAAGGCTACAATCATTTGCAGTAACAAAAATCTCGACAACAGACTACCTTCCATAATGACAAGGCTACCACCCATTGTAGTAACAAAAATCTCGACAATAGAGTACCTTCCATAATGACAAGGCTACCATCTATTGGAGTAACAAAAATCTCGACAATAGACTACCTTCCATAATGACAAGGCTACCATCCATTGGAGTAACAAAAATCACAACAACAGACTACCTTCCATAATGACAAGGCTACCATCCATTGGAATATAAAAAAAATCGACAACACACTACCTTCCATAATGACAAGGCAACCATCCAAAAGAGTAACAAGAATCATGACAACATATTACCTTCCATAATGACTAGGCTACCATCCATTGGAGTAACAAAGATATCGACAATAGACTATCTTTCATTACGACAAGGCTATAATCATTTGTAGTAAGAAAAATATCGACAACAGACTACCTTCCATAATGACAAGGCTACCATCCATTGTAGTAACAAAGATATCGACAACAGACTACCTTCTATAACGACAAGGCTACAATCCATTGTAGTAACAAAAATCTCGACAACAAACTACCATCCATAATGACAAGGCTACCATCCATTGGAGTAACAAAAATCTCGACAACATACTACCATCCATAATGACTAGGTTACCATCCATTGGAGTAACAAAGATATCGACAACAAACTACCTTCTATAACCACAAGGCTACAATCCATTATAGTAACAAAAATCTCGAGAATATACTACCTTCCATAATGACAAGGCTACCATCCATTGTAGTAACAAAAATATCGACAATAGACTACCTCCCATAATGACACGGCTACCATCCATTGGAGTAACAAAGATATCGACAACATACTACCTTCCATAATGACAAGGCTACCATCCATTGGAGTAACAAAAATCACGACAACAGACTAGCTTCCGTAATGACAAGGCTACCATCCATTGGAATAAAAGAAATATCGACAACACACTACCTTCCATAATGACAAGGCTACCATCCAATGGAGTAACAAGAATCACGACAACAAACTATCTTCAATAATGACTAGGCTACCATACATTTGAGTAACAAAGATATCGACAACAGACTACCTTCCATAACGACAAGGCTACAATCATTTGCAGTAACAAAAATCTCGACAATAGACTACCTTCCATAATTACAAGGCTACCATTCATTGTAGTAACAAAAATCTCGACAATAGAGTACCTTCCATAATGACAAGGCTACCATCTATTGGAGTAACAAAAATCTCGACAATAAACTACCTTCCATAATGACAAGGCTACCATCCATTGGAGTAACAAAAATCATGACAACAAACTACATTCCATAATGACAAGGCTACCATCCATTGGAATATAAAAAAAATCGACAACACACTACCTTCCATAATGACAAGGCTACCATCCAAAAGAGTAACAAGAATCACGACAACATACTACCTTCCATAATGACTAGGCTACCATCCATTGGAGTAACAAAGATATTGACAATAGACTACCTTTCATTACGACAAGGCTATAATCATTTGTAGTAACAAAAATATCGACAACAGACTACCTTCCATAATGACAAGGCTACCATCCATTGTAGTAACAAGAATCTCAACAATAGAGTACCTTCCATAATGACAAGGCTACCATCCATTGTAGTAACAAAGATATCGACAACAGACTACCTTCTATAAGGACAAGGTTACAATCCATTGTAGTAACAAAAATCTCGACAACAAACTACCTTCCATAATGACAAGGCTACCATCCATTGGAGTAACAAAAATCTCGACAACAGACTACCATCCATAATTACTAGGTTACCATCCATTTGTGTAACAAAGATATCGACAACAGACTACCTTCTATAACCACAAGGCTACAATTCATTATAGTAACAAAAATCTCGAGAATAGACTACCTTCCATACTGACAAGGCTACCATCCATTGTAGTAACAAAAATATCGATAATAGACTACCTCCCATAATGACAAGGCTACCATCCATTGGAGTAACAAAGATATCGACAACATACTACCTTCCATAATGACAAGGCTACCATCCATTGGAGTAACAAAAATCACGACAACAGACTACCTTCCGTAATGACAAGGCTACCATCCATTGGAATAAAAGAAATATCGACAACACACTACCTTCCATAATGACAAGGCTACCATCCAATGGAGTAACAAGAATCACGACAACAAACTACCTTCAATAATGACTAGGCTACCATACATTGGAGTAACAAAGATATCGACAACAGACTACCTTCCATAACGACAAGGCTACAATCATTTGCAGTAACAAAAATCTCGACAATAGACTACCTTCCATAATGACAAGGCTACCATCCATTGTAGTAACAAAAATCTCGACAATAGAGTACCTTCCATAATGACAAGGCTACCATCTATTGGAGTAACAAAAATCTCGACAATAAACTACCTTCCATAATGACAAGGCTACCATCCATTGGAGTAACAAAAATCACGACAACAAACTACATTCCATAATGACAAGGCTACCATCCATTGGAATATAAAAAAAATCGACAACACACTACCTTCCATAATGACAAGGCTACCATCCAAAAGAGTAACAAGAATCACGACAACATACTACCTTCCATAATGACTAGGCTACCATCCATTGGAGTAACAAAGATATTGACAATAGACTACCTTTCATTACGACAAGGCTATAATCATTTGTAGTAACAAAAATATCGACAACAGACTACCTTCCATAATGACAAGGCTACCATCCATTGTAGTAACAAGAATCTCAACAATAGAGTACCTTCCATAATGACAAGGCTACCATCCATTGTAGTAACAAAGATATCGACAACAGACTACCTTCTATAAGGACAAGGCTACAATCCATTGTAGTAACAAAAATCTCGACAACAAACTACCTTCCATAATGACAAGGCTACCATCCATTGGAGTAACAAAAATCTCGACAACAGACTACCATCCATAATGACTAGGTTACCATCCATTTGTGTAACAAAGATATCGACAACAGACTACCTTCTATAACCACAAGGCTACAATTCATTATAGTAACAAAAATCTCGAGAATAGACTTCCTTCCATACTGACAAGGCTACCATCCATTGTAGTAACAAAAATATCGACAATAGACTACCTCCCATAATGACAAGGCTACCATCCATTGGAGTAACAAAGATATCGACAACATACTACCTTCCATAATGACAAGGCTACCATCCATTGGAGTAACAAAAATCACGACAACAGACTACCTTCCGTAATGACAAGGCTACCATCTATTGGAATAAAAGAAATATCGACAACACACTACCTTCCATAATGACAAGGCTACCATCCAATGGAGTAACAAGAATCACGACAACAAACTACCTTCAATAATGACTAGGCTACCATACATTGGAGTAACAAAGATATCGACAACAGACTACCTTCCATAACGACAAGGCTACAATCATTTGCAGTAATAAAAATCTCGACAATAGACTACCTTCCATAATGACAAGGCTACCATCCATTGTAGTAACAAAAATCTCGACAATAGAGTACCTTCAATAATGACAAGGCTACCATCTATTGGAGTAACAAAAATCTCGACAATAAACTACCTTCCATAATGACAAGGCTACCATCCATTGGAGTAACAAAAATCACGACAACAGACTACCTTCCATAATGACAAGGCTACCATCCATTGGAATATAAAAAAATCGACAACACACTACCTTCCATAATGACAAGGCTACCATCCAAAAGAGTAACAAGAATCACGACAACATACTACCTTCCATAATGACTAGGCTACCATTCATTGGAGTAACAAAGATATCGACAATAGACTACCTTTCATTACGACAAGGCTATAATCATTTGTAGTAACAAAAATATCGACAACAGACTACCTTCCATAATGACAAGGCTACAATCCATTGTAGTAACAAAAATCTCGACAACAAACTACCTTCCATAATGACAAGGCTACCATCCATTGGAGTAACAAAAATCTCGACAACAAACTACCATCCATAATGACTAGGTTACCATCCATTGGAGTAACAAAGATATCGATAACAAACTACCTTCTATAACCATAAGGCTACAATCCATTATAGTAACAAAAATCTCGAGAATAGACTACCTTCCATAATGACAAGGCTACCATCCATTGTAGTAACAAAAATATCGACAATTGACTACCTCCCATAATGACACGGCTACCATCCATTGGAGTAACAAAGATATCGACAACATACTACCTTCCATAATGACAAGGCTACCATCCATTGGAGTAACAAAAATCACGACAACAGACTAGCTTCCGTAATGACAAGGCTACCATCCATTGGAATAAAAGAAATATCGACAACACACTACCTTCCATAATGACAAGGCTACCATCCAATGGAGTAACAAGAATCACGACAACAAACTATCTTCAATAATGACTAGGCTACCATACATTGGAGTAACAAAGATATCGACAACAGACTACCTTCCATAACGACAAGGCTACAATCATTTGCAGTAACAAAAATCTCGACAATAGACTACCTTCCATAATGACAAGGCTGCCATTCATTGTAGTAACAAAAATCTCGACAATAGAGTACCTTCCATAATGACAAGGCTACCATCTATTGGAGTAACAAAAATCTCGACAATAAACTACCTTCCATAATGACAAGGCTACCATCCATTGGAGTAACAAAAATCACGACAACAAACTACATTTCATAATGACAAGGCTACCATCCATTGGAATATAAAAAAAATCGACAACACACTACCTTCCATAATGACAAGGCTACCATCCAAAAGAGTAACAAGAATCACGACAACATACTACCTTCCATAATGACTAGGCTACCATCCATTGGAGTAACAAAGATATTGACAATAGAATACCTTTCATTACGACAAGGCTATAATCATTTGTAGTAACAAAAATATCGACAACAGACTACCTTCCATAATGACAAGGCTACCATCCATTGTAGTAACAAGAATCTCAACAATAGAGTACCTTCCATAATGACAAGGCTACCATCCATTGTAGTAACAAAGATATCGACAACAGACTACCTTCTATAAGGACAAGGCTACAATCCATTGTAGTAACAAAAATCTCGACAACAAACTACCTTCCATAATGACAAGGCTACCATCCATTGGAGTAACAAAAATCTCGACAACAGACTACCATCCATAATGACTAGGTTACCATCCATTTGTGTAACAAAGATATCGACAACAGACTACCTTCTATAACCACAAGGCTACAATTCATTATAGTAACAAAAATCTCGAGAATAGACTACCTTCCATACTGACAAGGCTACCATCCATTGTAGTAACAAAAATATCGACAATAGACTACCTCCCATAATGACAAGGCTACCATCCATTGGAGTAACAAAGATATCGACAACATACTACCTTCCATAATGACAAGGCTACCATCCATTGGAGTAACAAAAATCACGACAACAGACTAACTTCCGTAATGACAAGGCTACCATCCATTGGAATAAAAGAAATATCGACAACACACTACCTTCCATAATGACAAGGCTACCATCCAATGGAGTAACAAGAATCACGACAACAAACTACCTTCAATAATGACTAGGCTACCATACATTGGAGTAACAAAGATATCGACAACAGACTACCTTCCATAACGACAAGGCTACAATCATTTGCCGTAACAAAAATCTCGACAAAAGACTACCTTCCATAATGACAAGGCTACCATCCATTAGAATAACAAAAATATCGACAACACACTAACTTCCATAATGACAAGGCTACAATCCCTTAGAGTACAAAAATATCGAAAACAGACTACCTTCCATAAAGACTAGGCTTCCATCCTTTGGAGTAACAAAGATATCGAAAACATAATACCTTCCATAACGACAAGGCTACAATGAATTGTAGTAACCAAAATCTCGACAACAGACTACCTTCCATAATGACAAAGCTACCATCCATTGTTGTTACAAAAATCCCGACAATAGACTACCTTCCATAATGACAATTCTACCATCCATTGGAGTCACAAAAATCTCGACTACAAACTACCTTCCATAATGACAAGGCTACCATCCATTAGAATAACAAAAATATCGAAAACACACTACCTTCCATAATGACAAGGCTACCATCCCTTAGAGTAACAAAAATCTCGATAACATACTAACTTCAATAATGACAAGGCTACCATCCATTGGAGTAACAAAGATATCGATAACATACTACCTTCCATAATGACAAGGATACCATCCATTGGAGTAACAAAAATCTCGACAATAGACTACCTTCCATAATGACTAGGCTAGCGTCCTTTGTAGTAACAAAGATATCAATAACAGACTACCTTCCTTAACCTCAAGGCTACAATCCATTGTAGTAACAAAAATCTCAATAATAGAGTACCTTCCATAATAACAAGGCTACCATCCATTGGAGTAACAAAAATCTCGACAATAGACTACTTTCTATAATGACAAGGCTACAATCAATTGTAGTAACAAAAATCTCGACAACAAACTACATTTCATAATGACAAGGCTACCATCCATTGTAGTAACAAAAATCTCGACGATAGACTACCTTTCATAATGAGAAGGCTACCATCCATTAGAGTAAAAAAAATATCGACAACAGACTACCTTCTATAATGACAAGGCTACAATCCATTGTAGTAAGAAAAATCTCGACAACAGACTACCTTTCATAATGACAAGGCTACCATCCATTGTAGTAACAAAGATATCAACAACAGACTACCTTCCATAACGACAAAGCTACAATCATTTGCAGTAACAAAAATCTCGACAACAGACTACCTTCCATAATGACAAGGCTACCATCCATTGTAGTAACAAAAATCTCGACAACAGACTACCTTCCATAATGACAAGGCTACCATCCATTGTAGTGACAAAAATCTCGACAATAGACTACCTTCCAAAATTAAAAGGCTACCATCCACTGGAGTAACAAAGATATCGACAACATACTACCTTCCATAATGACAAGGCTACAATCTATTATAGAAACCAAAATCTTGACAACAGAATACCTTTCATAATGATAAGGCTACCGTCCATTGGAATAACAAAAATCTTGACAACAGACTATGTTCCATAATGACTAGGCTACCAACCCTTAGAGTAACAAAAATCTCGACAACAGACTACCTCCCATAATGACAAGGCTACCATCCATTGGAAAAACAAAGATATCGACAACACACTACCTTCAATTATGACAAGGCTACCATCCAATGGAGTTACAAAGATCTCGACAACAGACTACCTTCTATAATGACAAGGCTGTCATTCATTGTAGTAACAAAAATCTCGACAATAGACTACTTTCCATAATGACAACGCTAACATCCATTGGAGTAACAAAAATCTCGACATTAGACTACCTTCCATAATGACAAGGCTACAATCCATTGGAGTAACAAAAATCTTGACAACAGACAACCTTCCATAATGACTAGGTTACCATCCATTGGAGTAATAAAGATATTGACAACAAACTACCTTCTATAACGACAAGGCTACAATCCATTAGAGTAACAAAAAAATCGATAACAAACTACCTTCCATAATGACAAGGCTACCATCCATTGGAGTAACAAAGATATCGACAACATACTAGCTTCCATAATGACAAGGCTACCATCCATTGGAGTAACAAAAATCATGACAACAGACTACCTTCCATAATGACAAGGCTACCAACCATTGGAATAAAAAAATATCAACAACACACTACCTTCCATAATGGCAAGGCTACCATCCAATGGAGTAACAAAAATCACGACAACAAAGTACCTTCCATAATGGCTAGGCTACCATCCATTGGAGTAACAAAGACATCGACAACATAATACCTTCCATAACGACAAGGCTACAATGAATTGTAGTAAACAAAATCTCGACAACAGACTACCTTCCATAATGACAAAGTTACCATCCATTATTGTTACAAAAATCCCGACAATAGACTACCTTCCATAATGACAAGGCTACCATCCATTGGAGTAACAAAAATCACGACAACAGACTACCTTCCGTAATGACAAGGCTACCATCCATTGGAATAAAAGAAATATCAACAACACACTACCTTCCATAATGACAAGGCTACCATCCAATGGAGTAACAAGAATCACGACAACAAACTACCTTCAATAATGACTAGGCTACCATACATTGGAGTAACAAAGATATCGACAACAGACTACCTTCCATAACGACAAGGCTACAATCATTTGCAGTAACAAAAATCTCGACAATAGACTACCTTCCATAATGACAAGGCTACCATCCATTGTAGTAACAAAAATCTCGACAATAGACTACCTTCCATAATGACAAGGCTACCATCTATTGGAGTAACAAAAATCTCGACAATAAACTACCTTCCATAATGACAAGGCTACCATCTATTGGAGTAACAAAAATCACGACAACAGACTACCTTCCATAATGACAAGGCTACCATCCATTGGAATATAAAAAAATCGACAACACACTACCTTCCATAATGACAAGGCTACCATCCAAAAGAGTAACAAGAATCACGACAACATACTACCTTCCATAATGACTAGGCTACCATCCATTGGAGTAACAAAGATATCGACAATAGACTACCTTTCATTACGACAAGGCTATAATCATTTGTAGTAACAAAAATATCGACAACAGACTACCTTCCATAATGACAAGGCTACCATCCATTGTAGTAACAAAAATCTCAACAATAGAGTACCTTCCATAATGACAAGGCTACCATCCATTGTAGTAACAAAGATATCGACAACAGACTACCTTCTATAACGACAAGGCTACAATCCATTGTAGTAACAAAAATCTCGACAACAAACTACCTTCCATAATGACAAGGCTACCATCCATTGGAGTAACAAAAATCTCGACAACAGACTACCATCCATAATGACTAGGTTACCATCCATTGGAGTAACAAAGATATCGACAACAGACTACCTTCTATAACCACAAGGCTACAATCCATTATAGTAACAAAAATCTCGAGAATAGACTACCTTCCATACTGACAAGGCTACCATCCATTGTAGTAACAAAAATATCGACAATAGACTACCTCCCATAATGACAAGGCTACCATCCATTGGAGTAACAAAAATCACGACAACAGACTACCTTCCGTAATGACAAGGCTACCATCCATTGGAATAAAAGAAATATCGACAACACACTACCTTCCATAATGACAAGGCTACCATCCAATGGAGTAATAAGAATCACGACAACAAACTACCTTCCATAATGACTAGGCTACCATACATTGGAGTAACAAAGATATCGACAACAGACTACCTTCCATAATGACAAGGCTACCATCCAATGGAGTAACAAGAATCACGACAACAAACTACCTTCCATAATGACTAGGCTACCATACATTGGAGTAACAAAGATATCGACAACAGACTACCTTCCATAATGACAAGGCTACCATCCATTGTAGTAACAAAAATCTCGACAATAGAGTACCTTCCATAATGACAAGGCTACCATCTATTGGAGTAACAAAAATCTCGATAATAGACTGCCTTCCATAATGACAAGGCTACCATCCATTAGAATAAAAAAAATATCGACAACACACTAACTTCCATAATGACAAGGCTACAATCCCTTAGAGTACAAAAATATCGAAAACAGACTACCTTCCATAATGACTAGGCTTCCATCCTTTGGAGTAACAAAGATATCGACAACATAATACCTTCCATAACGACAAGGCTACAATGAATTATAATAAACAAAATCTCGACAACAGACTACCTTCCATAATGACAAAGATACCATCCATTGTTGTTACAAAAATCCCGACAATAGACTACCTTCCATAATGACAAGGCTACCATCCATTGCAGTAACAAAAATCTCGACTACAAACTACCTTCCATAATGACAAGGCTACCATCCATTAGAATAACAAAAATATCGAAAACACACTACCTTCCATAATGACAAGGCTACCATCCCTTAGAGTAACAAAAATCTCGATAACATACTAACTTCCATAATGACAAGGCTACCATCCATTGGAGTAACAAAGATATCGATAACATACTACCGTCCATAATGACAAGGATACCATCCATTGGAGTAACAAAAATCTCGACAACAGACTACCTTCCATAATGACTAGGCTAGCGTCCTTTGTAGTAACAAAGATATCAATAACAGACTACCTTCCTTAACGACAAGGCTATAATCATTTGTAGTAACAAAAATCTCAACAATAGAGTACCTTCCATAATGACAAGGCTACCATCCATTGGAGTAACAAAGATATCGATAATAGACTACCTTCTATAACGACAAGGCTATAATGCATTGTAGTAACATAAATCTCGACAACAAACTACCTTTCATAATGACAAGGCTACCATCCATTGTAGTAACAAAAATCTCGAAAATAGACTACCTTTCATAATGAGAAGGCTACCATCCATTAGAGTAACAAAAATATCGACAACAGACTAACTTCTATAATGACAAGGCTACAATCCATTGTAGTAACAAAAATCTCGACAACAGACTACCTTTCATAATGACAAGGCTACCATCCATTGTAGTAATAAAGATATCGACAACAGACTACCTTCAAAAATGAATAGGTTACCATCCATTGGAGTAATAAAGATATCGACAACAGACTACCTTCTATAACGACAAGGCTACAATCCATTATAGTAACAAAAATCTCGACAACAGACTACCTTCCATAATGACAAGGCTACCATCCATTTGAGTAACAAAGATATCGACAACATACTACCTTCCATAATGACAAGGCTACCATCCATTGGAGTAACAAAAATCACGACAACAGACTACCTTCCGTAATGACAAGGCTACCATCCATTGGAATAAAAGAAATATCGACAACACACTACCTTCCATAATGACAAGGCTACCATCCAATGGAGTAACAAGAATCACGACAACAAACTACCTTCCATAATGACTAGGCTACCATACATTGGAGTAACAAAGATATCGACAACAGACTACCTTCCATAACGACAAGGCTACAATCATTTGCAGTAACAAAAATCTCGACAACAGACTACCTTCCATAATGACAAGGCTACCATCCATTGTAGTAACAAAAATCTCGACAATAGAGTACCTTCCATAATGACAAGGCTACCATCTATTGGAGTAACAAAAATATCGACAAAAGACTACCTTCCATAATGACAAGGCTACCATCCATTAGAATAACAAAAATATCGACACCACACTAACTTCCATAATGACAAGGCTACAATCCCTTAGAGTACAAAAATATCGAAAACAGACTACCTTCCATAATGACTAGGCTTCCATCCATTGTAGTAACAAAGATATCGACAACAGACTACCTTCTATAACGACAAGGCTATAATCCATTGTAGTAACAAAAATCTCGACAACAAACTACCTTCCATAATGACAAGGCTACCATCCATTGGAGTAACAAAAATCTCGACAACAAACTACCATCCATAATGACTAGGTTACCATCCATTGGAGTAACAAAGATATCGACAACAGACTACCATCTATAACCACAAGGCTACTATCCATTATAGTAACAAAAATCTCGAGAATAGACTACCTTCCATACTGACAAGGCTACCATCCATTGTAGTAACAAAAATATCGACAATAGACTACCTCCCATAATGACAAGGCTACCATCCATTGGAGTAACAAAAATCACGACAACAGACTACCTTCCGTAATGACAAGGCTACCATCCATTGGAATAAAAGAAATATCGACAACACACTACCTTCCATAATGACAAGGCTACCATCCAATGGAGTAATAAGAATCACGACAACAAACTACCTTCCATAATGACTAGGCTACCATACATTGGAGTAACAAAGATATCGACAACAGACTACCTTCCATAATGACAAGGCTACCATCCATTGTAGTAACAAAAATCTCGACAATAGAGTACCTTCCATAATGACAAGGCTACCATCTATTGGAGTAACAAAAATCTCGACAATAGACTGCCTTCCATAATGACAAGGCTACCATCCATTAGAATAAAAAAAATATCGACAACACACTAACTTCCATAATGACAAGGCTACAATCCCTTAGAGTACAAAAATATCGAAAACAGACTACCTTCCATAATGACTAGGCTTCCATCCTTTGGAGTAACAAAGATATCGACAACATAATACCTTCCATAACGACAAGGCTACAATGAATTGTAGTAAACAAAATCTCGACAACAGACTACCTTCCATAATGACAAAGTTACCATCCATTGTTGTTACAAAAATCCCGACAATAGACTACCTTCCATAATGACAAGGCTACCATCCATTGCAGTAACAAAAATCTCAACTACAAACTACCTTCCATAATGACAAGGCTACCATCCATTAGAATAACAAAAATATCGAAAACACACTACCTTCCATAATGACAAGGCTACCATCCCTTAGAGTAACAAAAATCTCGATAACATACTAACTTCCATAATGACAAGGCTACCATCCATTGGAGTAACAAAGATATCGATAACATACTACCGTCCATAATGACAAGGATACCATCCATTGGAGTAAAAAAAATCTCGACAACAGACTACCTTCCATAATGACTAGGCTAGCGTCCTTTGTAGTAACAAAGATATCAATAACAGACTACCTTCCTTAACGACAAGGCTATAATCATTTGTAGTAACAAAAATCTCAACAATAGAGTACCTTCAATAATGACAAGGCTACCATCCATTGGAGTAACAAAGATATCGACAATAGACTACCTTCTATAACGACAAGGCTACAATCAATTGTAGTAACAAAAATCTCGACAACAAACTACCTTTTATAATGACAAGGCTACCATCCATTGTAGTAACAAAAATCTCGACAATAGACTACCTTTCATAATGAGAAGGCTACCATCCATTAGAGTAACAAAAATATCGACAACAGACTACCTTCTATAATGACAAGGCTACAATCCATTGTAGTAACAAAAATCTCGACAACAGACTACCTTTCATAATGACAAGGCTACCATCCATTGTAGTAATAAAGATATCGACAACAGACTACCTTCAAAAATGAATAGGTTACCATCCATTGGAGTAATAAAGATAACGACAACAGACTACCTTCTATAACGACAAGGCTACAATCCATTATAGTAACAAAAATCTCGACATCAGACTACCTTCCATAATGACAAGGCTACCATCCATTTGACTAACAAAGATATCGACAACATACTACCTTCCATAATGACAAGGCTACCATCCATTGGAGTAACAAAAATCACGACAACAGACTACCTTCCGTAATGACAAGGCTACCATCCATTGGAATAAAAGAAATATCGACAACACACTACCTTCCATAATGACAAGGCTACCATCCAATGGAGTAACAAGAATCACGACAACAAACTACCTTCCATAATGACTAGGCTACCATACATTGGAGTAACAAAGATATCGACAACAGACTACCTTCCATAACGACAAGGTTACAATTATTTGCAGTAACAAAAATCTCGACAACAGACTACCTTCCATAATGACAAGGCTACCATCCATTGTAGTAACAAAAATCTCGACAATAGAGTACCTTCCATAATGACAAGGCTACCATCTATTGGAGTAACAAAAATCTCGACAAAAGACTACCTTCCATAATGACAAGGCTACCATCCATTAGAATAACAAAAATATCGACACCACACTAACTTCCATAATGACAAGGCTACAATCCCTTAGAGTACAAAAATATCGAAAACAGACTACCTTCCATAATGACTAGGCTTCCATCCTTTGGAGTAACAAAGATATCGAAAACATAATACCTTCCATAACGACAAGGCTATAATGAATTGTAGTAACCAAAATCTCGACAACAGACTACCTTCCATAATGACAAAGCTACCATCCATTGTTGTTACAAAAATCCCGACAATAGACTACCTTCCATAATGACAATTCTACCATCCATTGGAGTAACAAAAATCTCGACTACAAACTACCTTCCATAATGACAAGGCTACCATCCATTAGAATAACAAAAATATCGAAAACACACTACCTTCCATAATGACAAGGCTACCTTCCCTTAGAGTAACAAAAATCTAGATAACATACTAACTTCAATAATGACAAGGCTACCATCCATTGGAGTAACAAAGATATCGGTAACATACTACCTTCCATAATGACAAGGATACCATCCATTGGAGTAACAAAAATCTCGACAATAGACTACCTTCCATAATGACTAGGCTAGCGTCCTTTGTAGTAACAAAGATATCAATAACAGACTACCTTCCTTAACCTCAAGGCTACAATCCATTGTAGTAACAAAAATCTCAATAATAGAGTACCTTCCATAATAACAAGGCTACCATCCATTGGAGTAACAAAGATATCGACAATAGACTACCTTCTATAATGACAAGGCTACAATCAATTGTAGTAACAAAAATCTCGACAACAAACTACCTTTTATAATGACAAGGCTACCATCCATTGTAGTAACAAAAATCTCGACAATAGACTACCTTTCATAATGAGAAGGCTACCATCCATTAGAGTAACAAAAATATCGACAACAGACTACCTTCTATAATGACAAGGCTACAATCCATTGTAGTAACAAAAATCTCGACAACAGACTACCTTTCATAATGACAAGGCTACCATCCATTGTACTAACAAAGATATCAACAACAGACTACCTTCCATAATGACAAGGCTACCATCCATTGTAGTGACAAAAATCTCGACAATAGACTACCTTCCAAAATTAAAAGGCTACCTTCCACTGGAGTAACAAAGATATCAACAACATACTACCTTCCATAATGACAAGGCTACAATCTATTATAGAAACCAAAATCTTGACAACAGACTACCTTTCATAATGATAAGGCTACCGTCCATTGGAATAACAAAAATCTCGACAACAGACTATGTTCCATAATGACAAGGCTACCAACCCTTAGAGTAACAAAAATCTCGACAACAGACTACCTCCCATGATGACAAGGCTACCATCCATTGGAAAAACAAAGATATCAACAACACACTACCTTCAATTATGACAAGGCTACCATCCAATGGAGTAACAAAGATCTCGACAACAGACTACCTTCTATAATGACAAGGCTGTCATCCATTGTAGTAACGAAAATCTCGGCAATAGACTACTTTCCATAGTGACAAGGCTACCATCCATTGGAGTAACAAAAATCTCGACATTAGACTACCTTCCATAATGACAAGGCTACAATCCATTGGAGTAACAAAAATCTCGACAATAGACTACCTTCCATAATGAATAGGTTACCATCCATTGGAGTAATAAAGATATCAACAACAGACTACCTTCTATAACGACAAGGCTACAATCAATTATCGTAACAAAAATCTCGACAATAGACTACCTTCCATAATGACAAGGCTACCATCCATTGGAGTAACAAAGATATCGACAACATACTACCTTCCATAATGACAAGGCTACCATCCATTGGAGTAACAAAAATCACGACAACATACTACCTTCCATAATGACAAGGCTACCATCCATTGGAATAAAAAAAAATCGACAACACACTACCTTCCATAATGACAAGGCTACCATCTAATGGAGTAACAAGAATCACGACAACAGACTACCTTCCATAATGAGTAGGCTACCATCCATTGGAGTAACAAAGATATCAATAATAGACTACCTTCCATTACGACAAGGCTATAATCATTTGTAGTAACAAAAATCTCGACAACAGACTACCTTCCATAATGACAAGGCTACGATCCATTATAGTAACAAAGATATCGACAACAGACTACCTTCTATAACGACAAGGCTACAATCCATTGTAGTAACAAAAATCTCGACAACAAAATACCTTTCATAATGACAAGGCTACCATCCATTAGAGTAACAAAAATATCTACAATAGACTACCTTCCATAATGACAAGGCTACAATCCATTGGAGTAACAAAGATATCGATAACAAACTACCTTCCATAATGACAAGGATACCATCCATTGGAGTAACAAAAATCTGGACAACAGACTACCTTCCATAATGACGAGGCTACCATCCTTTGGAGTAACAAAGATATCGACAACATACTACCTTCCATAACGACAAGGCTACAATCATTTGCAGTAAAACAAATCTCGACAACAGACTACCTTCCATAATGACAAGGCTATCATCCATTGTAGTAACAAAAGTCTCGACAATAGAGTACCTTCCATAATGACAAGGCTACCATCATTTGTAGTGACAAAAATCTCGACAATAGACTACCTTCCATAATTAAAAGGCTACCATCCACGGGAGTAACAAAAATCTCGACAACATACTACCTTCCATAATGACAAGGCTACAATGTATTATAGAATCCAAAATCTTCACAACAGACTACCTTTCATAATGACAAGGCTACCGTACATTGGAATAACTAAAATCTCTACAACAAACTATGTTCCATAATGACAAGGCAACCATCCCTTAGAGTAACAAAAATCTCGACAACAGACTACCTTCCATAATGACAAGGCTACCATCCAATAGAAAAACAAAAATATCGACAACACACTACCTTCAATTATGACAAGGCTACCATCCAATGGAGTAACAAAGATCGCGACAACAGACTACCTTCTATAATGACAAGGCTGCCATCCGTTATAGGAACGAAAATCTCGACAATAAACTACTTTCCATAATGACAATGCTACCATCCATTGCAGTAACAAAAATCTCAACAATAGAGTACCTTCCATAATGACAAGGCTACGATCCATTATAGTAACAAAGATATCGACAACAGACTACCTTCTATAATGACAAGGCTACAATCCATTGTAGTAACAAAAATCTCGACAACAAACTACCTTTCATAATGACAAGGCTACCATCCATTAGAGTAACAAAAATATCGATAATAGACTACCTTCCATAATGACAAGGCTAAAATCCATTGGAGTAACAAAGATATCGATAACATACTACCTTCCATAATAACAAGGATACCATCCATTGTAGTAACAAAAATCTGGACAACAGACTACCTTCCATAATGACGAGGCTACCATCCTTTGGAGTAACAAAGATATCGACAACATACTACCTTCCATAACCACAAGGCTACAATCATTTGTAGTAAAAAAAATCTCGACAACAAACTACCTTCCATAATGACAAGGCTACCATCCATTGTAGTAACAAAAGTCTCGACAATAGAGTACCTTCCATAATGACAAGGCTACAATCCATTGGAGTAACAAAGATATCAATAACATACTACCTTCCATAATGACAAGGATACCATCCATTGGAGTAACAAAAATCTGGACAACAGACTACCTTCCATAATGACGAGGCTACCATCCTTTGGAGTAACAATGATATCGACAACATACTACCTTCCATAACGACAAGGCTACAAAGATTTGCAGTAAAAAAATCTCGACAACAGACTACATTCCATAATGACAAGGCTACCATCCATTATAGTAACAAAAGTCTCGACAATAGAGTACCTTCCATAATGACAAGGCTACCATCCATTGTAGTGACAAAAATCTCGATAACATACTACCTTCCATAATGACAAGGCTACAATCTATTATAGAATCCAAAATCTTGACAACAAACTACCTTTCATAATGACAAGGCTACCGTACATTGGAATAACTAAAATCTCTACAACAAACTATGTTCCATAATGACAAGGCTACCTTCCCTTAGAGTAACAAAAAGCTCGACAACAGACTACCTTCTATAATTACAAGGCTACCATCCAATGGAAAAACAAAAATATCGACAACACACTACCTTAAATTATGACAAGGCTACCATCCAATGGAGTAACAAAGATCGCGACAGCAGACTACCTTCTATAATGACAAGGCTGCCATCCATTGTAGTAACGAAAATCTCGACAATAGACTACTTTCCATAATGACAACGCTACCATCAATTGTAGTAACAAAAATCTCAACAATAGAGTACCTTCCATAATGACAAGGCTACGATCCATTATAGTAACAAAGATATCGACAACAGACTACCTTCTATAACGACAAGTCTACAATCCATTGTAGTTACAAAAATCTCGACAACAAACTACCTTTCATAATGACAAGGCTACCATCCAATAGAGTAACAAAAATATCGACAATAGACTACCTTCCATAATGACAAGGCTATAATCCATTGGAGTAACAAAGATATCGATAACATACTACCTTCCATAATGACAAGAATACCATCCATTGGAGTAACAAAAATCTGGACAACAGACTACCTTCCATAATTACGAGGCTACCATCCTTTGGAGTAACAAAGATATCGACAACATACTACCTTCCATAACGACAAGGCTACAATCATTTGCAGTAAAAAAAATCTCGACAACAGACTACCTTCCATAATGACAAGGCTACCATCCATTGTAGTAACAAAAGTCTCGACAATAGAGTACCTTCCATAATGACAAGGCTATTATCCATTGTAGTGAAAAAAATCTCGACAATAGACTACGTTCCATAATTAAAAGGCTACCATCCACTAGAGTAACAAAAATCTCGACAACATACTACCTTCCTTAATGACAAGGCTACAATCTATTATAGAATCCAATATCTTGACAACAGACTACCTTTCATAATGATAAGGCTACCGTACATTGGAATAACTAAAATCTCGACAACAAACTATGTTCCATAATGACAAGGCTACCATCCCTTAGAGTAACAAAAATCTCGACAATAGACTACCTTCCATAATGACAAGGCTACCATCCAATGGAAAAACAAAATTATCGACAACACACTACCTTTAATTATGACAAGGCTACCATCCAATGGAGTACTAAAGATCGCGACAACATACTACCTTCTATAATGACAAGGCTGCCATCCATTGTAGTAACGAAAATCTCGACAATAGACTACTTTCCATAATGACAATGCTACCATCCATTGGAGTAACAAAAATCTCGACAATAGACTACCTTTTATAATGACAAGGCTACAATCCATTGGAGTAACAAAAATCTCGGCAACAGACTACCTTCCATAATGACTAGGTTACCATCCATTGGAGTAATAATGATATCGACAATAGACTACCTTCTATAACGACAAGGCTACAATCCATTATAGTAACAAAAATCTCGACAACAGACTACCTTCCATAATGACAAGGCTACAATCCATTGGAGTAACAAAAATCTCGACAACATACTACCTTCCATAATGACTAGGTTACCATCCATTGGAGTAATAAAGATATCGAAAACAGACTACCTTCTATAACGACGAGGCTACAATCCATTATAGTAAGAAAAATCTCGACAATAGACTACCTTCCATAATGACAAGGCTACCATCCATTGGAGTAACAAAGATATCGACAACATACTACCTTCCATAATGACAAGGCTACCATCCATTGGAGTAACAAAAATCACGACAACAGACTACCTTCCATAATGACAAGGCTACCATCCATTATAGTAAAAAAAATCTCAACAATAGAGTACCTTCCATAATGACAAGGCTACCATCCATTGGAGTAACAAAGATATCGACAATAGACTACCTTCTATAATGAGTAGGCAACAATCCATTGTAGTAACAAAAACCTCGAAAATAGACTACCTTTCATAATGACAAGGCTACCATCCATTGTAGTAACAAAAATATCGACAATAGACTACCTTCCATAATGACAAGGCTACCATCCATTGGAGTAACAAAGATATCGAAAACATACTACCTTCCATAATGACAAGGCTACCATCAGTTGGAGTAACAAAAATCACGACAACAGACTACCTTCCATAATGACAAGGATACCATCCATTGGAATAAGAAAAATATCGGCAACACACTACCTTCCATAATGACAAGGATAACATCCAATGGAGTAAAAAAAATCTCGACAATAGACTACTTTCCATAATGACAAGGCTACCATCGATTGGAGTAACAAAAATCTTGACAATAGACTACCTTCCATAATGACAAGGCTATAATCCATTGGAGTAACAAAAATCTCGACAATGGACTACCTTCCATAATGAATAGGTTACCATCCATTGGAGTAATAAAGATATCGACAACAGACTACCTTCTATAACGACAAGGCTACAATCCATTATAGTAAGAAAAATCTAGAAAACAGACTACCTTCCATAATGACAAGGCTACCATCCATTGGAGTAACAAAGATATCGACAACATACTACCTTCCATAATGACAAGTCTACCATCCATTGGTGTAACAAAAATCACGACAACAGACTACCTTCCATAATGACAAGGCTACCATCCATTGGAATAAAAAAAAATCGACTACACACTACCTTCCATAATGATAAGGCTACCATCCAATGGAGTAACAAGAATCACGACAACATACTACCTTCCATAATGACTAGGCTACCATCCATGGGAGTAACAAAGGTATCGACAACAGACTACCTTCCATTACGACAATGCTATATTCATTTTTAGTAACAAAAATCTCGACAACAGACTGCCTTCCATAATGACAAGGCTACCATCCATTGTAGTAACAAAAATCTCAACAATAGAGTACCTTCCATAATGACAAGGCTACTATCCATTGGAGTAACAAAGATATCGATAACAGACTACCTTCTATAACGACAAGGCTACATTCCATTGTAGTAACAAAAATCTTGACAACAAACTACCTTTAATAATGACAAGGCTACCATCCATTAGAGTAACAAAAATATCGACAATATACTACCTTCCATAATGATAAGGCTACCATCCATTGGAGAAACAAAGATATCGACAACATAATACCTTCCATAATGACAAGTCTACCTTCCATTTGAGTAACAAAAATCATGACAACAGACTACCTTCCATAATGACAAGGCTACCATCCATTGGAATAAGAAAAATATCGACAACACACTACCTTCTATAATGACAAGGCTACCATCCAATGGAGTAACAAAAATCTCGACAACAGACTACCTTCCATAATGACTAGACTACCATCCATTGGAGTAACAAAGATATCGACAACAGACTACCTTCCATAACGACAAGGCTACAATCATTTGCAGTAAAAAAAATATCGACAACAGACTACCTTCCATAATGACAAGGCTACCATCCATTGTAGTAACAAAAGTCTCGACAATAGAGTACCTTACATAATGACAAGGCTACCATCCATTGTAGTGACAAAAATCTCGACAATAGACTACCTTCCATAATTAAAAGACTACCATCCACTATAGTAACAAAAATCTCGACAACATACTACCTCCAATAATGACAAGGCTACAATCTATTATAGAATCCAAAATCTTGACAACATACTACCTTTCATAATGACAAGGCTACCGTCCATTGGAATAACAAAAATCTCGACAACAAACTATGTTCCATAATGACAAGGCTACCATCCGTTAGAGTAACAAAAATCTCGACAACAGACTACCTTCCATAATGACAAGGCTACCATCCATTGAAGTAACGAAAATCTCGAAAATAGACTACTTTCCATAATGACAACGCTACCATCCATTGGAGTAACAAAAATCTCGACAATAGACTACCTTTTATAATGACAAGGCTACAATCCATTGGAGTAACAAAAATCTCGACAACAGACTACCTTCCATAATGACAAGGCTACCATCCATTGGAGTAACAAAGATATCGACAACATACTACCTTACATAATGACAAGGCTACCATGTATTGGAGTAACAAAAATCACGACAACAGACTACCTTACATAATGACAAGGCTACCATCCATTGGAATAAAAAAAATATCGACATCACACTACCTTCCATAATGACAAGGCTACCATCCAATGGAGTAACAAGAATCACGACAACAAACTACCTTCCATAATGACTAGGCTACCATCCACTGGAGTAAAAAAGATATCGACAACAGACTACCTTCCATAACGACAAGGCTATAATCATTTGTAGTAATTAAAATCTCGACAACAGACTACCTTCCATAATGACAAGGCTACCATCCATTATAGTAAAAAAATCTCAACAATAGAGTACCTTCTATAATGACAAGGCTACCATCCATTAGAGTAACACAGATATCGACAACACACTACCTTCTATAATGACAAGGCTACAATCCATTGTAGTAACAAAAATCTCGACAACAGACTACCTTTCATAATGACAAGGATACCATCGATTGTAGTAACAAAAATATCGACAATAGACTACCTTCCATAATGACAAAGCTACAATTATTTGCAGTAACAAAAATCTCGACAACAGACTACCTTCCATAATGACAAGGCTACCATCCATTGTAGTAACAAAATTCTCGACAACAAACTACCTTCCATAATTACAAGGCTACCATCCATTGGAGTAACAATGATATCGAAAACAAACTACCTTCCATAATGACAAGGCTACAATCTGTTATAGAAACCAAAATCTTGACAACAGACTACCTTTCATAATGACAAGGCTACCGTCCATTGGAATAACAAAAATCAAGACAACAGACTATGTTCCATAATGACAAGGCTATCATCCCTTAGAGTAACAAAAATATCGACAACAGACTACCTTACATAATGACAAGGCTACCATCCATTGGAAAAACAAAAATATCGAAAACACACTACCTTCAATTATGACAAGGCTACCATCTAATGGAGTAACAAAGATCTCGACAATAGACTACCTTCTATAATGAGAAGGCTACCATCCATTGTAGTAACGAAAATCTCGACAATAGACTACTTTCCATAATGAAAATGCTACCATCCATTGGAGTAACAAAAATCTCGACAATAGACTACTTTCCATAATGACTAGGTTACCATCCATTGGAGTAATAAAGATATCGACAACAGACTACCTTCTATAACGACAAGGCTACAATCCATTATAGTAACAAAAATCTCGACAACAGACTACCTTCCATATTGACAAGGCTACCATCCATTGGACTAACAAAGATATCGACAACATACTACCTTCCATAATGACAAGGCTACCATCCATTGGAGTAACAAAAATCAAGACAACAGACTACCTTCCATAATGACTAGGCTACCATCCATTGGAGTAACAAAGATATCGACAACAGACTACCTTCCATTACGAAAAGGCTATAATCATTTGTAGTAACAAAAATCTCGACAACAGACTACCTTCCATAATGACAAGGCTACCATCCATTGGAGTAACAAAGATATCGACAACATACTACCTTCCATAATGACAAGGCTACCATCCATTGGAGTAACAAAAATCACGACAACAGACTTCCTTCCATAATGACTAGGCTACCATCCATTAGAGTAACAAAGATATCGACAACAAACTACCTTCAATAATGACTAGGCTACCATCCTTTGGAGTAACACAGATATCGATAACAGACTACCTTCCATAACGACAAGGCTACAATCCATTGTAGTAACAAAAATATCGACAATAAACTACCTTCCATAATGGCAAGGCTACCATCCATTGTAGTGACAAAAATCTCCATAATAGACTACCTTCCATAATTAAAAGGCTACCATCCACTGGAGTAACAAAAATCTCGACAACATACTACCTTTCATAATGACAAGGCTACCGTCCATTGGAATAACACAAATCTCGACAACATACTACCTTTCATAATGACAAGGCTACCATCAATTGGAATAAAAAAAATATTGACAACACACTACCTTCCATAATGACAAGGCTACCATCCAATGGAGTAACAAGAATCACGACAAGAAACTACCTTCCATAATGACTAGGCTACCATCCATTGGAGTAACAAAGATATCGACAACAGACTACCTTTCATAACGACAAGGCTATAATCATTTGTAGTAACAAAAATCTCGACAATAGACTACCTTCCATAATGACAAGGCTACCATCCATTGTTGTAACAAAAATCTCAACAATAGATTAACTTCCATAATGACAAGTCCACCATCCATTGGAGTAACAAAGATATCGACAACAAACTACCTTCTATAATGACAAGGCTACAATCCATTATAGTAACAAAAATCTCGACAACAGATTACCTTTCATAATGACAAGGCGACCATCCATTGTAGTAACAAAGATATCGAAAACAGACTACCTTCCATAACGACAAGGCTACAATCATTTGCAGTAACAAAAATCTCGACAACAGACTACCTTCCATAATGACAAGGCTACCATCCATTGTAGTAACAAAAATCTCGACAACAAACTACCTTCCATAATGACAAGGCTAAAATCCATTTTAGTGACAAAAATCTCGACAATAGACTACCTTCCATAATTAAAAGGCTACCATCCACTGGAGTAACAAAAATCTCGACAACATACTACCTTCAATAATGACAAGGTTACAATCTATTATAGAAACCAAAGTGATAACAACAGACTACCTTTCATAATGACAAGTCTACCGTCCATTGGAATAACAAAAATCTCGACAACAGACTATGTTCCATAATGACAAGGCTACCATCCCTTAGAGTAACAAAAATCTCGACAACAGACTACCTTCCATAATGACAAGGCTACCATCCATTGGAAAAACAAAAATATCGACAACACACTACCTTCAATTATGACAAGGCTACCATCCAATGGAGTAACAAAGATCTCGACAACAGACTACCTTCTATAATGACAAGGCTACCATACATTGTAGTAACGAAAATCTCGACAATAGACTACTTTCCATAATGACAACGTAACCATCCCTTGGAGTAACAAAAATCTTGACAATAGACTACCTTCCATAATGACAAGGCTACAATCCATTGGAGTAACAAAAATCTTGACAACAGACTACCTTCCATAATGACTAGCTTACCATCCATTGGAGTAATAAAGATATCGACAATAGACTACCTTCCATAATGACAAGGCTACTATCCATTGGAGTAACAAAGATATCGACAACATACTACCTTCCATAATGACAAGGCTACCATCCCTTGGAGTAATAAAAATCACGACAACAAACAACCTTCCATAATGACAAGGCTACCATCCATTGGAATAAAAAAAATATCGACAACACACTACCTTCCATAATGACAAGGCTACCATCCAATGGAGTAACAAGAATCACGACAACAAACAACCTTCCATAATGACTAGGCTACCATCCATTGGAGTAACAAAGATATCGACAACATACTACCTTCCATAACGACAAGGCTATAATCATTTGTAGTAACAAAAATCTCGACAATAGACTAACTTCCATAATGACAAGGCTACCATCCATTGTAGTAACAAAAATCTCAACAATAGAGTACCTTCCATAATGACAAGGCTACCATCCATTGGAGTAACAAAGATATCGACAATAGACTACCTTCTATAATGACAAGGCTACAATCCATTGTAGTAACAAAAATCTCGACAACAGACTACCTTTCATAATGACAAGGCTACCATCCATTAGAGTAAGAAAAATATCGACAATAGACTACCTTCCATAATGACAAGGCTACCATCCATTGGAGAAACAAAGATATCGACAACATACTACCTTCCATAATGACAAGGCAACCATCAGTTGGAGTAACAAAAATCACGACAATAGACTACCTTCCATAATGACAAGGATACCATCCATTGGAATAAGAAAAATATCGACAACACACTACCTTCCATAATGACAAGGCTACCATCCAATGGAGTAACAAAAATCTCGACAATAGACTACTTTCCATAATGACAAGGCTACAATCCATTGGAGTAACAAAAATATCAACAACAGACTACCTTTCATAATGAATAGGTTACCATTCATTGGAGTAATAAAGATATCGACAACAGACTACCTTCTATAACGACAAGGCTACAGTGCATTATAGTAACAAAAATCTCGACAACAGACTACCTTCCATAATGACAAGGCTACCATCCATTGGAGTAACAAAAATCTCGACAATAGACTACCTTCCATAATGACAAGGCTACCATCCATTGTTGTAACAAAAATCTCAACAATAGATTAACTTCCATAATGACAAGTCCACCATCCATTGGAGTAACAAAGATATCGACAACAAACTACCTTCTATAATGACAAGGCTACAATCCATTATAGTAACAAAAATCTCGACAACAGATTACCTTTCATAATGACAAGGCTACCATCCATTGTAGTAACAAAGATATCAAAAATAGACTACCTTCCATAACGACAAGGCTACAATCATTTGCAGTAACAAAAATCTCGACAACACACTACCTTCCATAATGACAAGGCTACCATCCATTGTAGTAAAAAAAATCTCGACAACAAACTACCTTCCATAATGACAAGGCTACCATCCATTTTAGTGACAAAAGTCTCGACAATAGACTACCTTCCATAGTTAAAAGGCTACCATCCACTGGAGTAACAAAAATCTCGACAACATACTACCTTCGATAATGACAAGGCTACAATCTATTATAGAAACCAAAATCACGACAACAGACTACCTTTCATAATGACAAGGCTACCGTCCATTGGAATAACAAAAATCTCGACAACAGACTATGTTCCATAATGACAAGGCTACAATCCATTGGAGTAACAAAAATATCAACAACAGACTACCTTTCATAATGAATAGGTTACCATTCATTGGAGTAATAAAGATATCGACAACAGACTACCTTCTATAACGACAAGGCTACAGTGCATTATAGTATCAAAAATCTCGACAACAGACTACCTTCCATAGTGACAAGGCTATCATCCATTGGAGTAACAAAGATATCGACAACATACTACCTTCCATAATGACAAGGCTACCATCCATTGGAGTAACAAAAATATCGACAATAGACTACCTTCCATAATGACAAGGCTACCATCCATTGTTGTAACAAAAATCTCAACAATAGATTAACTTCCATAATAACAAGTCCACCATCCATTGGAGTAATAAAGATATCGACAACAAACTACCTTCTATAATGACAAGGCTACAATCCATTATAGTAACAAAAATCTCGACAACAGATTACCTTTCATAATGACAAGGCTACCATCCATTGTAGTAACAAAGATATCGAAAACAGACTACCTTCCATAACGACAAGGCTACAATCATTTGCAGTAACAAAAATCTCGACAACAGACTACCTTCCATAATGACAAGGCTACCATCCATTGTAGTAACAAAAATCTCGACAACAAACTACCTTCCATAATGACAAGGCTACCATCCATTTTAGTGACAAAAATCTCGACAATAGACTACCTTCCATAATTAAAAGGCTACCATCCACTGGAGTAACAAAAATCTCGACAACATACTACCTTCAATAATGACAAGGTTACAATCTATTATAGAAACCAAAGTGATGACAACAGACTACCTTTCATAATGACAAGTCTACCGTCCATTGGAATAACAAAAATCTCGACAACAGACTATGTTCCATAATGACAAGGCTACCATCCCTTAGAGTAACAAAAATCTCGACAACAGACTACCTTCCATAATGACAAGGCTACCATCCATTGGAAAAACAAAAATATCGACAACACACTACCTTCAATTATGACAAGGCTACCATCCAATGGAGTAACAAAGATCTCGACAACAGACTACCTTCTATAATGACAAGGCTACCATACATTGTAGTAACGAAAATCTCGACAATAGACTACTTTCCATAATGACAACGTAACCATCCCTTGGAGTAACAAAAATCTTGACAATAGACTACCTTCCATAATGACAAGGCTACAATCCATTGGAGTAACAAAAATCTCGACAACAGACTACCTTCCATAATGACTAGCTTACCATCCATTGGAGTAATAAAGATATCGACAATAGACTACCTTCCATAATGACAAGGCTACTATCCATTGGAGTAACAAAGATATCGACAACATACTACCTTCCATAATGACAAGGCTACCATCCCTTGGAGTAATAAAAATCACGACAACAAACAACCTTCCATAATGACAAGGCTACCATCCATTGGAATAAAAAAAATATCGACAACACACTACCTTCCATAATGACAAGGCTACCATCCAATGGAGTAACAAGAATCACGACAACAAACAACCTTCCATAATGACTAGGCTACCATCCATTGGAGTAACAAAGATATCGACAACATACTACCTTCCATAACGACAAGGCTATAATCATTTGTAGTAACAAAAATCTCGACAACAGACTAACTTCCATAATGACAAGGCTACCATCCATTGTAGTAACAAAAATCTCAACAATAGAGTACCTTCCATAATGACAAGGCTACCATCCATTGGAGTAACAAAGATATCGACAATAGACTACCTTCTATAATGACAAGGCTACAATCCATTGTAGTAACAAAAATCTCGACAACAGACTACCTTTCATAATGACAAGGCTACCATCCATTAGAGTAAGCAAAATATCGACAATAGACTACCTTCCATAATGACAAGGCTACCATCCATTGGAGAAACAAAGATATCGACAACATACTACCTTCCATAATGACAAGGCAACCATCAGTTGGAGTAACAAAAATCACGACAATAGACTACCTTCCATAATGACAAGGATACCATCCATTGGAATAAGAAAAATATCGACAACACACTACCTTCCATAATGACAAGGCTACCATCCAATGGAGTAACAAAAATCTCGACAATAGACTACTTTCCATAATGACAAGGCTACAATCCATTGGAGTAACAAAAATATCAACAACAGACTACCTTTCATAATGAATAGGTTACCATTCATTGGAGTAATAAAGATATCGACAACAGACTACCTTCTATAACGACAAGGCTACAGTGCATTGTAGTAACAAAAATCTCGACAACAGACTACCTTCCATAATGACAAGGCTACCATCCATTGGAGTAACAAAAATCTCGACAATAGACTACCTTCCATAATGACAAGGCTACCATCCATTGTTGTAACAAAAATCTCAACAATAGATTAACTTCCATAATGACAAGTCCACCATCCATTGGAGTAACAAAGATATCGACAACAAACTACCTTCTATAATGACAAGGCTACAATCCATTATAGTAACAAAAATCTCGACAACAGATTACCTTTCATAATGACAAGGCTACCATCCATTGTAGTAACAAAGATATCGAAAATAGACTACCTTCCATAACGACAAGGCTACAATCATTTGCAGTAACAAAAATCTCGACAACAGACTACCTTCCATAATGACAAGGCTACCATCCATTGTAGTAAAAAAAATCTCGACAACAAACTACCTTCCATAATGACAAGGCTACCATCCATTTTAGTGACAAAAGTCTCGACAATAGACTACCTTCTATAATTAAAAGGCTACCATCCACTGGAGTAACAAAAATCTCGACAACATACTACCTTCGATAATGACAAGGCTACAATCTATTATAGAAACCAAAATCACGACAACAGACTACCTTTTATAATGACAAGGCTACCGTCCATTGGAATAACAAAAATCTCGACAACAGACTATGTTCCATAATGACAAGGCTACAATCCATTGGAGTAACAAAAATATCAACAACAGACTACCTTTCATAATGAATAGGTTACCATTCATTGGAGTAATAAAGATATCGACAACAGACAACCTTCTATAACGACAAGGCTACAATGCATTATAGTAACAAAAATCTCGACAATAGACTACCTTCCATAGTGACAAGGCTACCATCCATTGGAGTAACAAAGATATCGACAACATACTACCTTCCATAATGACAAGGCTACCATCCATTGGAGTAACAAAAATATCGACAATAGACTACCTTCCATAATGACAAGGCTACCATCCATTGTTGTAACAAAAATCTCAACAATAGATTAACTTCCATAATGACAAGTCCACCATCCATTGGAGTAATAAAGATATCGACAACAAACTACCTTCTATAATGACAAGGCTACAATCCATTATAGTAACAAAAATCTCGACAACAGATTACCTTTCATAATGACAAGGCTACCATCCATTGTAGTAACAAAGATATCGAAAACAGACTACCTTCCATAACGACAAGGCTACAATCATTTGCAGTAACAAAAATCTCGACAACAGACTACCTTCCATAATGACAAGGCTACCATCCATTGTAGTAACAAAAATCTCGACAACAAACTACCTTCCATAATGACAAGGCTACCATCCATTTTAGTGACAAAAATCTCGACAATAGACTACCTTCCATAATTAAAAGGCTACCATCCACTGGAGTAACAAAAATCTCGACAACATACTACCTTAGATAATGACAAGGCTACAATCTATTATAGAAACCAAAATCATGACAACAGACTACCTTTCATAATGACAAGGCTACCGTCCATTGGAATAACAAAAATATAGACAACACACTACCTTCAATTATGACAAGGCTACCATCCAATGGAGAAAGAAAGATCTCGACAACAAACTACCTTCTATAATGACAAGGCTATCATACATTGTAGTAACGAAAATCTCGACAATAGACTACTTTCCATAATGACAACGTAACCATCCCTTGGAGTAACAAAAATCTTGACAATAGACTACCTTCCATAATGACAAGGCTACAATCCATTGGAGTAACAAAAATCTCGACAGCAGACTACCTTCCATAATGACTAGATTACCATCCATTGGAGTAATAAAGATATCGACAACAGACTACCTTCTATAATGACAAGGCTATAATCCATTATAGTAACAAAAATCTCGACAACAGACTACCTTCCATAATGACAAGGCTACTATCCATTGGAGTAACAAAGATATCGACAACATACTACCTTCCATAATGACAAGGCTACCATCCCTTGGAGTAATAAAAATCACGACAACAAACTACCTTCCATAATGACAAGGCTACCATCCATTGGAATAAAAAAAATATCGACAACACACTACCTTCCATAATGACAAGGCTACCATCCAATGGAGTAACAAGAATCACGACAACAAACTACCTTTCATAATGACTAGGCTACCATCCATTGGAGTAACAAAGTTATCGACAACAGACTACCTTCCATAACGACAAGACTATAATCATTTGTAGTAACAAAAATCTCGACAACAGACTAACTTCCATAATGACAAGGCTACCATCCATTGTAGTAACAAAAATCTCAACAATAGAGTACCTTCCATAATGACAAGGCTACCATCCATTGGAGTAACAAAGATATCGACAATAGACTACCTTCTATAATGACAAGGCTACAATCCATTGTAGTAACAAAAATCTCGACAACAGACTACCTTTCATAATGACAAGGCTACCATCCATTAGAGTAACAAAAATATCGACAATAGACTACCTTCCATAATGACAAGGTTACCATCCATTGGAGTAACAAAAATCTCGACAATAGACTACCTTCCATAATGACAAGGCTACAATCCATTGGAGTAACAAAAATATCAACAACAGACTACCTTTCATAATGAATAGGTTACCATCCATTGGAGTAATAAAGATATCGACAACAGACTACCTTCTATAACGACAAGGCTACAGTGCATTATAGTAACAAAAATCTCGACAACAGACTACCTTCCATAGTGACAAGGCTACCATCCATTGGAGTAACAAAGATATCGACAACATACTACCTTCCATAATGACAAGGCTGACATCCATTGGAGTAACAAAAATCACGACAACAGACTACCTTCCATAATGACAAGGCTACCATCCATTGGAATAAAAAAAAATCGACAACACACTACCTTCCATAATGACAAGGCTACCATCCAATGGAGTAACAAAGATATCGACAACAGACTACCTTCCATGACGACAACGCTATAATCATTTGTAGTAACAAAAATCTCGACAACAGACTACCTTTCATAATGACAAGGCTACCATCCATTGAAGTATCAAAAATATCAACAATAGAGTACCTTCCATAATGACAAGTCTACCATCCATTGGAGTAACAAAGATATCGACAACAGACTACCTTCTATAACGACAAGGCTACAATCCATTGTAGTAACAAAAATCTCGACAACAAACTACCTTTCATAAAGACAAGGCTACCATCCATTAGAGTAACAAAAATGTCGACAATAGACTACCATCCATAATGACATGTCTACCATCCATTTGAGAAACAAAGATATCGAAAACATACTACCTTCCATAATGACAAGGCTACCATCCATTGGAGTAACAAAAATCACGACAACAGACTACCTTCCATAATGACAAGGCTACCATCCATTGGAATAAAAAAAATCGACAACACACTACCTTCCATAATGACAAGGCTACCATCCAATGGAGTAACAAAGATATCGACAACAGACTACCTTCCATGACGACAACGCTATAATCATTTGTAGTAACAAAAATCTCGACAACAGACTACCCTCCATAATGACAAGGCTACCATCCATTGTAGTAACAAAAATATCAACAATAGAGTACCTTCCATAATGACAAGTCTACCATCCATTGGAGTAACAAAGATATCGACAACATACTACCTTCTATAACGACAAGGCTACAATCCAGTGTAGTAACAAAAATCTCGACAACAAACTACCTTTCATAAAGACAAGGCTACCATCCATTAGAGTAACAAAAATATCGACAATAGACTACCATCGATAATGACAAGGCTACCATCCATTGGAGAAACAAAGATATCGACAACATACTACCTTCCATAATGACAAGGCTACCATCCATTGAAGTAACAAAAATCACGACAACAGACTACCTTCCATAATGACAAGGCTACCATCCATTGGAATAAAAAAAATATCGACAACACACTACCTTCCATAATGACAAGGCTACCATCCAATGGAGTAACAAAGATATCGACAACAGACTACCTTCCATGACGACAACGCTATAATCATTTGTAGTAACAAAAATCTCGACAACTGACTACCTTCCATAATGACAAGGCTACCATCCATTGTAGTAACAAAAACATCAACAATAGAGTACCTTCCATAATGACAAGTCTACCATCCATTGGAGTAACAAAGATATCGACAACAGACTACCCTTCTATAACGACAAGGCTACAATCCATTGTAGTAACAAAAATCTCGACAACAAACTACCTTTCATAAAGACAAGGCTACCATCCATTAGAGTAACAAAAATATCGACAATAGACTACCATCCATAATGACAAGGCTACCATCCGTTGGAGAAACAAAGATATCGACAACATACTACCTTCCATAATGACAAGGCTACCATCCATTGGAGTAACAAAAATCACGACAACAGACTACCTTCCATAATGACAAGGCTACCATCCATTGGAATAAAAACAATATCGACAACACACTACCTTCCATAATGACAAGGCTACCATCCAATGGAGTAACAAGAATCACGACAACAAACTACCTTCCATAATGACTAGGCTACCATCCATTGGAGTAATAAAGATGTCGACAACAGACTACCTTCCATAACGACAAGGCTATAATCATTTGTAGTAACAAAAATCTCGACAACAGACTAACTTTTATAATGACAAGGCTACCATCCTTTGGAGTAATAAAGATATCGACAACAGACTACCTTCTATAAAGACAAGGCTACAATCCATTATAGTAACAAAAATCTCGACAACAGACTACCTTCCATAATGATAAGGCTACCATCCATTGAAGTAACAAAGATATCGACAACATACTACCTTCCATAATGACAAGGCTACCATCCATTGGAGTAACAAAAATCACGACAACAGACTACCTTCCATAATGACAAGGCTACCATCCATTGGAATAAAAAAAAAAACGACAACACACTACCTTCCATAATGACAAGGCTACAATCCAATGGAGTAACAAGAATCACGACAACAGACTACCTTCCATAATGAATAGGCTACCATCCATTGGAGTAACAAAGATATCGACAACAGACTACCTTCCATTACGACAATGCTATAATCATTTGTAGTAACAAAAATCTCGACAACAAACTACCTTCCATAATGACAAGGCTACCATCCATTGTAGTAACAAAAATATCAACAATAGAGTACCTTCCATAATGACAAGTCTACCATTCATTGGATTAACAAAGATATCGACAACAGACTACCTTCTATAACGACAAGGCTACAATCCATTGTAGTAACAAAAATCTCGACAACAAACTACCTTTCATAAAGACAAGGCTACCATCCATTAGAGTAACAAAAATATCGACAATAGACTACCTTCCATAATGACAAGGCTACCATCCATTGGAGAAACAAAGATATCGACAACATACTACCTTCCATAATGACAAGGCTACCATCCATTGGAGTAACAAAAATCACGACAACAGACTACCTTCCATAATGACAAGGCTACCATCCATTGGAATAAAAAAAATATCGACAACACACTACCTTCCATAATGACAAGGCTACCATCCGATGGAGTAACAAGAATCACGACAACAAACTACCTTCCATAATGACAAGGCTACCATCCATTTGAGTAATAAAGATATCGACAACAGACTACCTTCCATAACGATAAGGCTATAATCATTTGTAGTAACAAAAATCTCGACAACAGACTAACTTCCATAATGACAAGGCTACCATCCATTGTAGTAACAAAAATCTCAACAACAGACTACCTTCCATAATGACAAGGCTACCATCCATTGGATTAACAAAGATATCGACAACAGACTACCTTCTATAATGACAAGGCTATAATCCATTATAGTAACAAAAATCTCGACAACAGACTACCTTCCATAATGACAAGGCTACTATCCATTGGAGTAACAAAGATATCGACAACATACTACCTTCCATAATGACAAGGCTACCATCCCTTGGAGTAATAAAAATCACGACAACAAACTACCTTCCATAATGACAAGGCTACCATCCATTGGAATAAAAAAAATATCGACAACACACTACCTTCCATAATGACAAGGCTACCATCCAATGGAGTAACAAGAATCACGACAACAAACTACCTTTCATAATGACTAGGCTACCATCCATTGGAGTAACAAAGTTATCGACAACAGACTACCTTCCATAACGACAAGACTATAATCATTTGTAGTAACAAAAATCTCGACAACAGACTAACTTCCATAATGACAAGGCTACCATCCATTGTAGTAACAAAAATCTCAACAATAGAGTACCTTCCATAATGACAAGGCTACCATCCATTGGAGTAACAAAGATATCGACAATAGACTACCTTCTATAATGACAAGGCTACAATCCATTGTAGTAACAAAAATCTCGACAACAGACTACCTTTCATAATGACAAGGCTACCATCCATTAGAGTAACAAAAATATCGACAATAGACTACCTTCCATAATGACAAGGTTACCATCCATTGGAGTAACAAAAATCTCGACAATAGACTACCTTCCATAATGACAAGGCTACAATCCATTGGAGTAACAAAAATATCAACAACAGACTACCTTTCATAATGAATAGGTTACCATCCATTGGAGTAATAAAGATATCGACAACAGACTACCTTCTATAACGACAAGGCTACAGTGCATTATAGTAACAAAAATCTCGACAACAGACTACCTTCCATAGTGACAAGGCTACCATCCATTGGAGTAACAAAGATATCGACAACATACTACCTTCCATAATGACAAGGATGACATCCATTGGAGTAACAAAAATCACGACAACAGACTACCTTCCATAATGACAAGGCTACCATCCATTGGAATAAAAAAAAATCGACAACACACTACCTTCCATAATGACAAGGCTACCATCCAATGGAGTAACAAAGATATCGACAACAGACTACCTTCCATGACGACAACGCTATAATCATTTGTAGTAACAAAAATCTCGACAACAGACTACCTTCCATAATGACAAGGCTACCATCCATTGAAGTATCAAAAATATCAACAATAGAGTACCTTCCATAATGACAAGTCTACCATCCATTGGAGTAACAAAGATATCGACAACAGACTACCTTCTATAACGACAAGGCTACAATCCATTGTAGTAACAAAAATCTCGACAACAAACTACCTTTCATAAAGACAAGGCTACCATCCATTAGAGTAACAAAAATGTCGACAATAGACTACCATCCATAATGACATGTCTACCATCCATTTGAGAAACAAAGATATCGAAAACATACTACCTTCCATAATGACAAGGCTACCATCCATTGGAGTAACAAAAATCACGACAACAGACTACCTTCCATAATGACAAGGCTCCCATCCATTGGAATAAAAAAAATCGACAACACACTACCTTCCATAATGACAAGGCTACCATCCAATGGAGTAACAAAGATATCGACAACAGACTACCTTCCATGACGACAACGCTATAATCATTTGTAGTAACAAAAATCTCGACAACAGACTACCTTCCATAATGACAAGGCTACCATCCATTGTAGTAACAAAAATATCAACAATAGAGTACCTTCCATAATGACAAGTCTACCATCCATTGGAGTAACAAAGATATCGACAACATACTACCTTCTATAACGACAAGGCTACAATCCAGTGTAGTAACAAAAATCTCGACAACAAACTACCTTTCATAAAGACAAGGCTACCATCCATTAGAGTAACAAAAATATCGACAATAGACTACCATCGATAATGACAAGGCTACCATCCATTGGAGAAACAAAGATATCGACAACATACTACCTTCCATAATGACAAGGCTACCATCCATTGAAGTAACAAAAATCACGACAACAGACTACCTTCCATAATGACAAGGCTACCATCCATTGGAATAAAAAAAATATCGACAACACACTACCTTCCATAATGACAAGGCTACCATCCAATGGAGTAACAAAGATATCGACAACAGACTACCTTCCATGACGACAACGCTATAATCATTTGTAGTAACAAAAATCTCGACAACTGACTACCTTCCATAATGACAAGGCTACCATCCATTGTAGTAACAAAAACATCAACAATAGAGTACCTTCCATAATGACAAGTCTACCATCCATTGGAGTAACAAAGATATCGACAACAGACTACCCTTCTATAACGACAAGGCTACAATCCATTGTAGTAACAAAAATCTCGACAACAAACTACCTTTCATAAAGACAAGGCTACCATCCATTAGAGTAACAAAAATATCGACAATAGACTACCATCCATAATGACAAGGCTACCATCCGTTGGAGAAACAAAGATATCGACAACATACTACCTTCCATAATGACAAGGCTACCATCCATTGGAGTAACAAAAATCACGACAACAGACTACCTTCCATAATGACAAGGCTACCATCCATTGGAATAAAAACAATATCGACAACACACTACCTTCCATAATGACAAGGCTACCATCCAATGGAGTAACAAGAATCACGACAACAAACTACCTTCCATAATGACTAGGCTACCATCCATTGGAGTAATAAAGATGTCGACAACAGACTACCTTCCATAACGACAAGGCTATAATCATTTGTAGTAACAAAAATCTCGACAACAGACTAACTTTTATAATGACAAGGCTACCATCCTTTGGAGTAATAAAGATATCGACAACAGACTACCTTCTATAAAGACAAGGCTACAATCCATTATAGTAACAAAAATCTCGACAACAGACTACCTTCCATAATGATAAGGCTACCATCCATTGAAGTAACAAAGATATCGACAACATACTACCTTCCATAATGACAAGGCTACCATCCATTGGAGTAACAAAAATCACGACAACAGACTACCTTCCATAATGACAAGGCTACCATCCATTGGAATAAAAAAAAAACGACAACACACTACCTTCCATAATGACAAGGCTACAATCCAATGGAGTAACAAGAATCACGACAACAGACTACCTTCCATAATGAATAGGCTACCATCCATTGGAGTAACAAAGATATCGACAACAGACTACCTTCCATTACGACAATGCTATAATCATTTGTAGTAACAAAAATCTCGACAACAAACTACCTTCCATAATGACAAGGCTACCATCCATTGTAGTAACAAAAATATCAACAATAGAGTACCTTCCATAATGACAAGTCTACCATTCATTGGATTAACAAAGATATCGACAACAGACTACCTTCTATAACGACAAGGCTACAATCCATTGTAGTAACAAAAATCTCGACAACAAACTACCTTTCATAAAGACAAGGCTACCATCCATTAGAGTAACAAAAATATCGACAATAGACTACCTTCCATAATGACAAGGCTACCATCCATTGGAGAAACAAAGATATCGACAACATACTACCTTCCATAATGACAAGGCTACCATCCATTGGAGTAACAAAAATCACGACAACAGACTACCTTCCATAATGACAAGGCTACCATCCATTGGAATAAAAAAAATATCGACAACACACTACCTTCCATAATGACAAGGCTACCATCCGATGGAGTAACAAGAATCACGACAACAAACTACCTTCCATAATGACAAGGCTACCATCCATTTGAGTAATAAAGATATCGACAACAGACTACCTTCCATAACGATAAGGCTATAATCATTTGTAGTAACAAAAATCTCGACAACAGACTAACTTCCATAATGACAAGGCTACCATCCATTGTAGTAACAAAAATCTCAACAACAGACTACCTTCCATAATGACAAGGCTACCATCCATTGGATTAACAAAGATATCGACAACAGACTACCTTCTATAATGACAAGGCTATAATCCATTATAGTAACAAAAATCTCGACAACAGACTACCTTCCATAATGACAAGGCTACTATCCATTGGAGTAACAAAGATATCGACAACATACTACCTTCCATAATGACAAGGCTACCATCCCTTGGAGTAATAAAAATCACGACAACAAACTACCTTCCATAATGACAAGGCTACCATCCATTGGAATAAAAAAAATATCGACAACACACTACCTTCCATAATGACAAGGCTACCATCCAATGGAGTAACAAGAATCACGACAACAAACTACCTTTCATAATGACTAGGCTACCATCCATTGGAGTAACAAAGTTATCGACAACAGACTACCTTCCATAACGACAAGACTATAATCATTTGTAGTAACAAAAATCTCGACAACAGACTAACTTCCATAATGACAAGGCTACCATCCATTGTAGTAACAAAAATCTCAACAATAGAGTACCTTCCATAATGACAAGGCTACCATCCATTGGAGTAACAAAGATATCGACAATAGACTACCTTCTATAATGACAAGGCTACAATCCATTGTAGTAACAAAAATCTCGACAACAGACTACCTTTCATAATGACAAGGCTACCATCCATTAGAGTAACAAAAATATCGACAATAGACTACCTTCCATAATGACAAGGTTACCATCCATTGGAGTAACAAAAATCTCGACAATAGACTACCTTCCATAATGACAAGGCTACAATCCATTGGAGTAACAAAAATATCAACAACAGACTACCTTTCATAATGAATAGGTTACCATCCATTGGAGTAATAAAGATATCGACAACAGACTACCTTCTATAACGACAAGGCTACAGTGCATTATAGTAACAAAAATCTCGACAACAGACTACCTTCCATAGTGACAAGGCTACCATCCATTGGAGTAACAAAGATATCGACAACATACTACCTTCCATAATGACAAGGCTGACATCCATTGGAGTAACAAAAATCACGACAACAGACTACCTTCCATAATGACAAGGCTACCATCCATTGGAATAAAAAAAAATCGACAACACACTACCTTCCATAATGACAAGGCTACCATCCAATGGAGTAACAAAGATATCGACAACAGACTACCTTCCATGACGACAACGCTATAATCATTTGTAGTAACAAAAATCTCGACAACAGACTACCTTCCATAATGACAAGGCTACCATCCATTGAAGTATCAAAAATATCAACAATAGAGTACCTTCCATAATGACAAGTCTACCATCCATTGGAGTAACAAAGATATCGACAACAGACTACCTTCTATAACGACAAGGCTACAATCCATTGTAGTAACAAAAATCTCGACAACAAACTACCTTTCATAAAGACAAGGCTACCATCCATTAGAGTAACAAAAATGTCGACAATAGACTACCATCCATAATGACATGGCTACCATCCATTTGAGAAACAAAGATATCGAAAACATACTACCTTCCATAATGACAAGGCTACCATCCATTGGAGTAACAAAAATCACGACAACAGACTACCTTCCATAATGACAAGGCTACCATCCATTGGAATAAAAAAAATCGACAACACACTACCTTCCATAATGACAAGGCTACCATCCAATGGAGTAACAAAGATATCGACAACAGACTACCTTCCATGACGACAACACTATAATCATTTGTAGTAACAAAAATCTCGACAACAGACTACCTTCCATAATGACAAGGCTACCATCCATTGTAGTAACAAAAATATCAACAATAGAGTACCTTCCATAATGACAAGTCTACCATCCATTGGAGTAACAAAGATATCGACAACAGACTACCTTCTATAACGACAAGGCTACAATCCAGTGTAGTAACAAAAATCTCGACAACAAACTACCTTTCATAAAGACAAGGCTACCATCCATTAGAGTAACAAAAATATCGACAATAGACTACCATCGATAATGACAAGGCTACCATCCATTGGAGAAACAAAGATATCGACAACATACTACCTTCCATAATGACAAGGCTACCATCCATTGAAGTAACAAAAATCACGACAACAGACTACCTTCCATAATGACAAGGCTACCATCCATTGGAATAAAAAAAATATCGACAACACACTACCTTCCATAATGACAAGGCTACCATCCAATGGAGTAACAAAGATATCGACAACAGACTACCTTCCATGACGACAACGCTATAATCATTTGTAGTAACAAAAATCTCGACAACTGACTACCTTCCATAATGACAAGGCTACCATCCATTGTAGTAACAAAAACATCAACAATAGAGTACCTTCCATAATGACAAGTCTACCATCCATTGGAGTAACAAAGATATCGACAACAGACTACCCTTCTATAACGACAAGGCTACAATCCATTGTAGTAACAAAAATCTCGACAACAAACTACCTTTCATAAAGACAAGGCTACGATCCATTAGAGTAACAAAAATATCGACAATAGACTACCATCCATAATGACAAGGCTACCATCCGTTGGAGAAACAAAGATATCGACAACATACTACCTTCCATAATGACAAGGCTACCATCCATTGGAGTAACAAAAATCACGACAACAGACTACCTTCCATAATGACAAGGCTACCATCCATTGGAATAAAAACAATATCGACAACACACTACCTTCCATAATGACAAGGCTACCATCCAATGGAGTAACAAGAATCACGACAACAAACTACCTTCCATAATGACTAGGCTACCATCCATTGGAGTAATAAAGATGTCGACAACAGACTACCTTCCATAACGACAAGGCTATAATCATTTGTAGTAACAAAAATCTCGACAACAGACTAACTTTTATAATGACAAGGCTACCATCCTTTGGAGTAATAAAGATATCGACAACAGACTACCTTCTATAAAGACAAGGCTACAATCCATTATAGTAACAAAAATCTCGACAACAGACTACCTTCCATAATGATAAGGCTACCATCCATTGAAGTAACAAAGATATCGACAACATACTACCTTCCATAATGACAAGGCTACCATCCATTGGAGTAACAAAAATCACGACAACAGACTACCTTCCATAATGACAAGGCTACCATCCATTGGAATAAAAAAAAAACGACAACACACTACCTTCCATAATGACAAGGCTACAATCCAATGGAGTAACAAGAATCACGACAACAGACTACCTTCCATAATGAATAGGCTACCATCCATTGGAGTAACAAAGATATCGACAACAGACTACCTTCCATTACGACAATGCTATAATCATTTGTAGTAACAAAAATCTCGACAACAAACTACCTTCCATAATGACAAGGCTACCATCCATTGTGGTAACAAAAATATCAACAATAGAGTACCTTCCATAATGACAAGTCTACCATTCATTGGATTAACAAAGATATCGACAACAGACTACCTTCTATAACGACAAGGCTACAATCCATTGTAGTAACAAAAATCTCGACAACAAACTACCTTTCATAAAGACAAGGCTACCATCCATTAGAGTAACAAAAATATCGACAATAGACTACCTTCCATAATGACAAGGCTACCATCCATTGGAGAAACAAAGATATCGACAACATACTACCTTCCATAATGACAAGGCTACCATCCATTGGAGTAACAAAAATCACGACAACAGACTACCTTCCATAATGACAAGGCTACCATCCATTGGAATAAAAAAAATATCGACAACACACTACCTTCCATAATGACAAGGCTACCATCCGATGGAGTAACAAGAATCACGACAACAAACTACCTTCCATAATGACAAGGCTACCATCCATTTGAGTAATAAAGATATCGACAACAGACTACCTTCCATAACGATAAGGCTATAATCATTTGTAGTAACAAAAATCTCGACAACAGACTAACTTCCATAATGACAAGGCTACCATCCATTGTAGTAACAAAAATCTCAACAATAGAGTACCTTCCATAATGACAAGGCTACCATCCATTGGATTAACAAAGATATTGACAATAGACTACCTTCTATAATGACAAGGCTACAATGCACTGTAGTAACAAAAATCTCGACAACAGACTACCTTTCATAATGACAAGGCTATCATCCATTAGAGTAACAAAAATATCGATAATAGACTATCTTCCATAATGACAAGGCTACCATCCATTGGAGAAACAATGATATCGACAACATACTACCTTCCATAATGACACGGCAACCATCAGTTGGAATAAAAAAAATCACGACAACAGACTACCTTCCATAATGACAAGGATACCATCCATTGGAATAAGAAAAATATTGACAACACACTACCTTCCATAATGACAAGGCTACCATCCAATGGAGTAACAAAAATCTCGACAATAGACTACTTTCCATAATGACAAGGCTACCATCCATTGGAGTAACAAAAATCTCGACAATAGACTACCTTCCATAATGACAAGGCTACAATCAATTGGAGTAACAAAAATATCAACAACAGACTACCTTCCATAATGAATAGGGTATAATCCATTGGAGTAATAAAGATATCGACAACAGACTACCTTCTATAACGACAAGGCTATAATCCATTATAGTAACAAAAATCTCGACAATAGACTACCTTCCATAATGACAAGGCTACCATCCATTGGAGTAACAAAGATATCGACAACATACTACCTTCCATAATGACAAGGCTACAATCCATTGGAGTAACAAAAATCACGACAACAGACTACCTTCCATATTGACAAGGCTACCATCCATTGGAATAAAAAAAAATCGAAAACACATTACCTTCCATAATGACAAGGCTACCATGCAATGGAGTAACAAGAATCACGACAACAGACTACCTTCCATAATGAATAGGCTACCATCCATTGGAGTAACAAAGATATCGACAACAAACTACCTTCCATTACGACAAGGCTATAATCATTTGTAGTAACAAAAATCTTGACAACAGACTACCTTCCATAATGACAAGGCTACCATCCATTGAAGTAACAAAAATCTTAATTATAGAGTACCTTCCATAATGACAAGGCTACCATCCATTTGAGTAACAAAGATATCGACAATAGACTACCTTCTATAATGACAAGGCTATAATCCATTGTAGTAACAAAAATCTCGACAACAGACTACCTTTCATAATGACAAGGCTACCATTCATTCTAGTAACAAAAATATCGACAATATACTACCTTCCATAATGACAAGGCTACCATCCATGGAGTAACAAAGATATCGACAACATACTACCTTCCATAATGACAAGGCTACCATCAATTGGAGTAACAAAAATCACGACAACAAACTACCTTCCATAATCACAAGGATAACATCCATTGGAATAAGAAAAATATCGACAACACACTACCTTCCATAATGACAAGGCTACCATCCAATGGAGTAACAAAAATCTAGACAATAGACTACTTTCCATAATGACAAGGCTACCATCCATTGGAGTAACAAAAATCTCGACAATAGACTACCTTCCATAATGACAAGGCTACAATCCATTGGAGTAACAAAAATATCGACAACAGAATACCTTCCATAATGAATAGGTTACTATCCATTGGAGTAATAAAGATATCGACAACATACTACCTTCTATAACGACAAGGCTACCATCCATTAGAGTAACAAAAATATCTACAATAGACTACCTTCCATAATGACAAGGCTACCATCCATCGGAGAAACAAAGATATCGACAACATACTACCTTCCATAATGACAAGGCTACCATCCATTGGAGTAACAAAAATCACGACAACAGACTACCTTCCATAATGACAAGGCTACCATCCATTGGAATAAAAAAAAAACGACAACACACTACCTTCCATAATGACAAGGCTACAATCCAATGGAGTAACAAGAATCACGACAACAGACTACCTTCCATAATGAATAGGCTACCATCCATTGGAGTAACAAAGATATCGACAACAGACTACCTTCCATTACGACAATGCTATAATCATTTGTAGTAACAAAAATCTCGACAACAAACTACCTTCCATAATGACAAGGCTACCATCCATTGTGGTAACAAAAATATCAACAATAGAGTACCTTCCATAATGACAAGTCTACCATTCATTGGATTAACAAAGATATCGACAACAGACTACCTTCTATAACGACAAGGCTACAATCCATTGTAGTAACAAAAATCTCGACAACAAACAACCTTTCATAAAGACAAGGCTACCATCCATTAGAGTAACAAAAATATCGACAATAGACTACCTTCCATAATGACAAGGCTACCATCCATTGGAGAAACAAAGATATCGACAACATACTACCTTCCATAATGACAAGGCTACCATCCATTGGAGTAACAAAAATCACGACAACAGACTACCTTCCATAATGACAAGGCTACCATCCATTGGAATAAAAAAAATATCGACAACACACTACCTTCCATAATGACAAGGCTACCATCCGATGGAGTAACAAGAATCACGACAACAAACTACCTTCCATAATGACAAGGCTACCATCCATTTGAGTAATAAAGATATCGACAACAGACTACCTTCCATAACGATAAGGCTATAATCATTTGTAGTAACAAAAATCTCGACAACAGACTAACTTCCATAATGACAAGGCTACCATCCATTGTAGTAACAAAAATCTCAACAATAGAGTACCTTCCATAATGACAAGGCTACCATCCATTGGATTAACAAAGATATTGACAATAGACTACCTTCTATAATGACAAGGCTACAATGCACTGTAGTAACAAAAATCTCGACAACAGACTACCTTTCATAATGACAAGGCTATCATCCATTAGAGTAACAAAAATATCGATAATAGACTATCTTCCATAATGACAAGGCTACCATCCATTGGAGAAACAAAGATATCGACAACATACTACCTTCCATAATGACACGGCAACCATCAGTTGGAATAAAAAAAATCACGACAACAGACTACCTTCCAAATGACAAGGATACCATCCATTGGAATAAGAAAAATATTGACAACACACTACCTTCCATAATGACAAGGCTACCATCCAATGGAGTAACAAAAATCTCGACAATAGACTACTTTCCATAATGACAAGGCTACCATCCATTGGAGTAACAAAAATCTCGACAATAGACTACCTTCCATAATGACAAGGCTACAATCAATTGGAGTAACAAAAATATCAACAACAGACTACCTTCCATAATGAATAGGGTATAATCCATTGGAGTAATAAAGATATCGACAACAGACTACCTTCTATAACGACAAGGCTATAATCCATTATAGTAACAAAAATCTCGACAATAGACTACCTTCCATAATGACAAGGCTACCATCCATTGGAGTAACAAAGATATCGACAACATACTACCTTCCATAATGACAAGGCTACAATCCATTGGAGTAACAAAAATCACGACAACAGACTACCTTCCATAATGACAAGGCTACCATCCATTGGAATAAAAAAAAATCGAAAACACACTACCTTCCATAATGACAAGGCTACCATGCAATGGAGTAACAAGAATCACGACAACAGACTACCTTCCATAATGAATAGGCTACCATCCATTGGAGTAACAAAGATATCGACAACAAACTACCTTCCATTACGACAAGGCTATAATCATTTGTAGTAACAAAAATCTTGACAACAGACTACCTTCCATAATGACAAGGCTACCATCCATTGAAGTAACAAAAATCTTAATTATAGAGTACCTTCCATAATGACAAGGCTACCATCCATTTGAGTAACAAAGATATCGACAATAGACTACCTTCTATAATGACAAGGCTATAATCCATTGTAGTAACAAAAATCTCGACAACAGACTACCTTTCATAATGACAAGGCTACCATTCATTCTAGTAACAAAAATATCGACAATATACTACCTTCCATAATGACAAGGCTACCATCCATGGAGTAACAAAGATATCGACAACATACTACCTTCCATAATGACAAGGCTACCATCAATTGGAGTAACAAAAATCACGACAACAAACTACCTTCCATAATCACAAGGATAACATCCATTGGAATAAGAAAAATATCGACAACACACTACCTTCCATAATGACAAGGCTACCATCCAATGGAGTAACAAAAATCTAGACAATAGACTACTTTCCATAATGACAAGGCTACCATCCATTGGAGTAACAAAAATCTCGACAATAGACTACCTTCCATAATGACAAGGCTACAATCCATTGGAGTAACAAAAATATCGACAACAGAATACCTTCCATAATGAATAGGTTACTATCCATTGGAGTAATAAAGATATCGACAACATACTACCTTCTATAACGACAAGGCTACCATCCATTAGAGTAACAAAAATATCTACAATAGACTACCTTCCATAATGACAAGGCTACCATCCATCGGAGAAACAAAGATATCGACAACATACTACCTTCCATAATGACAAGGCTACCATCCATTGGAGTAACAAAAATCACGACAACAGACTACCTTCCATAATGACAAGGCTACCATCCATTGGAATAAAAAAAATATCGACAACACACTACCTTCCATAATAACAAGGCTACCATCCAATGGAGTAACAAGAATCACGACAACAAACTACCATCCATAATGACTAGGCTACCATCCATTGGAGTAATAAAGATATCGACAACAGACTACCTTCCATAACGATAAGGCTATAATCATTTGTAGTAACAAAAATCTCGACAACAGACTAACTTCCATAATGACAAGGCTACCATCCATTGTAGTAACAAAAATCTCAACAATAGAGTACCTTCCATAATGACAAGGCTACCATCCATTGGATTAACAAAGATATTGACAATAGACTACCTTCTATAATGACAAGGCTACAATGCATTGTAGTAACAAAAATCTCGACAACAGACTACCTTTCATACTGACAAGGCTATCATCCATTAGAGTAACAAAAATATCGACAATAGACTACCTTCCATAATGACAAGGCTACCATCCATTGGAGAAACAAAGATATCGACAACATACTACCTTCCATAATGACAAGGCAACCATCAGTTGGAGTAACAAAAATCACGACAACAAACTACCTTCCATAATGACAAGGATACCATCCATTGGAATAAGAAAAATATTGACAACACACTACCTTCCATAATGACAAGGCTACCATCAAATGGAGTAACAAAAATCTCGACAATAGACTACTTTCCATAATGACAAGGCTACCATCCATTGGAGTAACAAAAATCTTGACAATAGACTACCTTCCATAATGACAAGGCTACAATCCATTGGAGTAACAAAAATGTCAACAACAGACTACCTTCCATAATGAATAGGGTATAATCCATTGGAGTAATAAAGATATCGACAACAGACTACCTTCTATAGCGACAAGGCTACAATCCATTATAGTAACAAAAATCTCGACAATAGACTACCTTCCATAATGACAAGGCTACCATCCATTGGAGTAACAAAGATATCGACAACATACTACCTTCAATAATGACAAGGCTACAATCCATTGGAGTAACAAAAATCACGACAACAGACTACCTTCCATAATGACAAGGCTACCATCCATTGGAATAAAAAAAAATCGACAACACACTACCTTCCATAATGACAAGGCTACCATGCAATGGAGTAACAAGAATCACGACAACAGACTACCTTCCATAATGAATAGGCTACCATACATTGGAGTAACAAAGATATCGACAACAAACTACCTTCCATTACGACAAGGCTATAATCATTTGTAGTAACAAAAATCTTGACAATAGACTACCTTCCATAATGACAAGGCTACCATCCATTGAAGTAACAAAAATCTCAATAATAGAGTACCTTCCATAATGACAAGGCTACCAACCATTTGAGTAACAAAGATATCAACAATAGACTACCTTCTATAATGACAAGGCTACAATCCATTGTAGTAACAAAAATCTCGACAACAGACTACCTTTCATAATGACAAGGCTACCATTCATTGTAGTAACAAAAATATCGACAATAGACTACCTTCCATAATGACAAGGCTACCATCCATGGAGTAACAAAGATATCGACAACATACTACCTTCCATAATGACAAGGCTACCATCAATTGGAGTAACAAAAATCACGACAACAAACTACCTTCCATAATCACAAGGATAACATCCATTGGAATAAGAAAAATATCGACAACACACTACCTTCCATAATGACAAGGCTACCATCCAATGGAGTAACAAAAATCTCGACAATAGACTACTTTCCATAATGACAAGGCTACCATCCATTGGAGTAACAAAAATCTCGACAATAGACTACCTTCCATAATGACAAGGCTACAATCCATTGGAGTAACAAAAATATCGACAACAGACTACCTTCCATAATGAATAGGTTACTATCCATTGGAGTAATAAACATATCGACAACATACTACCTTCTATAACGACAAGGCTACAATCCATTATAGTAACAAAAATCTCGACAACAGACTACCTTCCATAATGACAAGGCTACCATCCATTGGAGTAACAAAGATATGGACAACATACTACCTTCCATAATGACAAGGCTACCATCCATTGGAGTAACAAAAATCACGACAACAGACTACCTTCCATAATGACAAGGCTACCATCCATTGGAATAAAAAAAATCGACAACACACTACCTTCCATAATGACAAGGCTACAATCCATTGGAGTAACAAAAATCACGACAACAGACTACCTTCCATAATGACAAGGCTACCATCCATTGGAATAAAAAAAAATCGACAACACACTACCTTCCATAATGACAAGGCTACCATGCAATGGAGTAACAAGAATCACGACAACAGACTACCTTCCATAATGAATAGGCTACCATCCATTGGAGTAACAAAGATATCGACAACAAACTACCTTCCATTACGACAAGGCTATAATCATTTGTAGTAACAAAAATCTTGACAACAGACTACCTTCCATAATGACAAGGCTACCATCCATTGAAGTAACAAAAATCTCAATTATAGAGTACCTTCCATAATGACAAGGCTACCATCCATTTGAGTAACAAAGATATCGACAATAGACTACCTTCTATAATGACAAGGCTACAATCCATTGTAGTAACAAAAATCTCGACAACAGACTACCTTTCATAATGACAAGGCTACCATTCATTGTAGTAACAAAAATATCGACAATAGACTACCTTCCATAATGACAAGGCTACCATCCATGGAGTAACAAAGATATCGACAACATACTACCTTCCATAATGACAAGGCTGCCATCAATTGGAGTAACAAAAATCACGACAACAAACTACCTTCCATAATCACAAGGATAACATCCATTGGAATAAGAAAAATATCGACAACACACTACCTTCCATAATGACAAGGCTACCATCCAATGGAGTAACAAAAATCTAGACAATAGACTACTTTCCATAATGACAAGGCTACCATCCATTGGAGTAACAAAAATCTCGACAATAGACTACCTTCCATAATGACAAGGCTACAATCCATTGGAGTAACAAAAATATCGACAACAGACTACCTTCCATAATGAATAGGTTACTATCCATTGGAGTAATAAACATATCGACAACATACTACCTTCTATAACGACAAGGCTACAATCCATTATAGTAACAAAAATCTCGACAACAGACTACCTTCCATAATGACAAGGCTACCATCCATTGGAGTAACAAAGATATGGACAACATACTACCTTCCATAATGACAAGGCTACCATCCATTGGAGTAACAAAAATCACGACAACAGACTACCTTCCATAATGACAAGGCTACCATCCATTGGAATAAAAAAAATCGACAACACACTACCTTCCATAATGACAAGGCTACAATCCATTGGAGTAACAAAAATCACGACAACAGACTACCTTCCATAATGACAAGGCTACCATCCATTGGAATAAAAAAAAATCGACAACACACTTCCTTCCATAATGACAAGGCTACCATGCAATGGAGTAACAAGAATCACGACAACAGACTACCTTCCATAATGAATAGGCTACCATCCATTGGAGTAACAAAGATATCGACAACAAACTACCTTCCATTACGACAAGGCTATAATCATTTGTAGTAACAAAAATCTTGACAACAGACTACCTTCCATAATGACAAGGCTACCATCCATTGAAGTAACAAAAATCTCAATTATAGAGTACCTTCCATAATGACAAGGCTACCATCCATTTGAGTAACAAAGATATCGACAATAGACTACCTTCTATAATGACAAGGCTACAATCCATTGTAGTAACAAAAATCTCGACAACAGACTACCTTTCATAATGACAAGGCTACCATTCATTGTAGTAACAAAAATATCGACAATAGACTACCTTCCATAATGACAAGGCTACCATCCATGGAGTAACAAAGATATCGACAACATACTACCTTCCATAATGACAAGGCTACCATCAATTGGAGTAACAAAAATCACGACAACAAACTACCTTCCATAATCACAAGGATAACATCCATTGGAATAAGAAAAATATCGACAACACACTACCTTCCATAATGACAAGGCTACCATCCAATGGAGTAACAAAAATCTAGACAATAGACTACTTTCCATAATGACAAGGCTACCATCCATTGGAGTAACAAAAATCTCGACAATAGACTACCTTCCATAATGACAAGGCTACAATCCATTGGAGTAACAAAAATATCGACAACAGAATACCTTCCATAATGAATAGGTTACTATCCATTGGAGTAATAAAGATATTGACAACATACTACCTTCTATAAAGACAAGGCTACCATCCATTAGAGTAACAAAAATATCTACAATAGACTACCTTCCATAATGACAAGGCTACCATCCATCGGAGAAACAAAGATATCGACAACATACTACCTTCCATAATGACAAGGCTACCATCCATTGGAGTAACAAAATTCACGACAACAGACTACCTTCCATAATGACAAGGCTACCATCCATTGGAATAAAAAAAATATCGACAACACACTACCTTCCCTAATGACAAGGCTACCATCCAATGGAGTAACAAGAATCACGACAACAAACTACCATCCATAATGACTAGGCTACCATCCATTGGAGTAATAAAGATATCGACAACAGACTACCTTCCATAACGATAAGGCTATAATCATTTGTAGTAACAAAAATCTTGACAACAGACTAACTTCCATAATGACAAGGCTACCATCCATTGTAGTAACAAAAATCTCAACAATAGAGTACCTTCCATAATGACAAGGCTACCATCCATTGGATTAACAAAGATATCGACAATAGACTACCTTCTATAATGACAAGGCTACAATCCATTGTAGTAACAAAAATCTCGACAACAGACTACCTTTCATAATGACAAGGCTACCATTCATTGTAGTAACAAAAATATCGACAATAGACTACCTTCCATAATGACAAGGCTACCATCCATGGAGTAACAAAGATATCGACAACATACTACCTTCCATAATGACAAGGCTACCATCAATTGGAGTAATAAAAATCACGACAACAAACTACCTTCCATAATCACAAGGATAACATCCATTGGAATAAGAAAAATATCAACAACACACTACCTTCCATAATGACAAGGCTACCATCCAATGGAGTAACAAAAATCTAGACAATAGACTACTTTCCTTAATGACAAGGCTACCATCCATTGGAGTAACAAAAATCTCGACAATAGACTACCTTCCATAATGACAAGGCTACAATCCATTGGAGTAACAAAAATATCGACAACAGACTACCTTCCATAATGAATAGGTTACTATCCATTGGAGTAATAAAGATATCGACAACATACTACCTTCTATAACGACAAGGCTACAATCCATTATAGTAACAAAAATCTCGACAACAGACTACCTTCCATAATGACAAGGCTACCATCCATTGGAGTAACAAAGATATGGACAACATACTACCTTCCATAATGACAAGGCTACCATCCATTGGAGTAACAAAAATCACGACAACAGACTACCTTCCATAATGACAAGGCTACCATCCATTGGAATAAAAAAAATCGACAACACACTACCTTCCATAATGACAAGGCTACAATCCAATGGAGTAACAAGAATCACGACAACAGACTACCTTCCATAATGAATAGGCTACCATCCATTGGAGTAACAAAGATATCGGCAACAGACTACCTTCCATTACGACAACGCTATAATCATTTGTAGTAACAAAAATCTCGACAACAGACTACCTTCCATAATGACAAGGCTACCATCCATTGTAGTAACAAAAATATCAACAATAGAGTACCTTCCATAATGACAACTCTACCATCCATTGGAGTAACAAAGATATCGACAACAGACTACCTTCTATAACGACAAGGCTACAATCCATTGTAGTAACAAAAATCTCGACAACAAACTACCTTTCATAAAGACAAGGCTACCATCCATTAGAGTAACAAAAATATCAACAATAGACTACCTTCCATTATGACAAGGCTGCCATCCATTGGAGAAACAAAGATATTGACAACATACTACCTTCCATAATGACAAGGCTACCATCCATTGGAGTAACAAAAATCACGACAACAGACTACCTTCCATAATGACAAGGCTACCATCCATTGGAATAAAAAAAATCAACAACAAATTACCTTCCATAATGACAAGGCTACCATCAAATCGAGTAACAAGAATCACGACAACAAACTACCTTCCATAATGACTAGGCTACCATCCATTAGAGTAACAAAGATGTCGAAAACAGACTACCTTCCAATACGACTAGGATATAATAATTTGTAGTAACAAAAATCTCGACAACAGACAACCTTCCATAATGACAAGGCTACCATCCATTGTAGTAACAAAAATCTCAACAATAGAGTACCTTCCATAATGACAAGGCTACCATCCATTGGAGTAACAAAGATATCGACAACAGACTACCTTCTATAACGACAAGGCTACAATCCATTGTAGTAACAAAAATCTCGACAACAAACTACCTTTCATAATGACAAGGCTACCATCCATTAGAGTAACAAAAATATCGACAATAGACTACCTTCCATAATGACAAGGCTACTGTAAGTGCCCTGGCTGGAGAGTTGGCTTCATTTGTAAAACAAATAAGAAAGCAAGTTTACCCATATTCCCTCTGTTGTTTTAATATGTGGGGTTGAAGAAGTTCAACATCTGGACCAACATGTTATGTAAGATGTCACAACATCAGCATATGACATCGCGCCTGAAATTAAGTACTGATTAAGTAACTATGTTATATGTTGAATGTTTGTAACAGCTGTGACTTGTAACCTAACTATTCTAAGTGATCTAAATTATGAAAGAGGTTATTTGTTGTGTTGAAGAAGTTCAACATCTAGGAAAACATGTTAGATGTAATGTCATGATATCTGACTTGACATCGTCAACAGAATTGATAATTCAGTTACAGTTCTGGTACTTAAATACTCTGAGAATATATGTGGCGTTTCTTATGGAGAATCTGAAGATCAATCAAGAATCAATCATAATATTTGAAGAAAATACTGTTTCTAAATATGGAGATATTTTAGGAACTAAAAGATTGAAGACCTTGATTATAGGAGAAGTTTGCTGCTGAGTTGTAACAGCAAGAAGAAAAGCTTGCTGAGATTTTTGAAGGCCCAAATCCAGTTGGGTAATAGGTTATAAATAGCAGATTGTAACCTAGGGTTTGCATCTCTCAAATAATGTAACATTGGGGGTGTTTTGTTAGGTAAACCTGTCGGTCTGTGGCAAGGTTACCATGTATGTAACTCGAAACCTGTAGGTAAGAGTTTGAGTGTTCTTGGATGAAGCTGTGAAGCAAGTCTAAGTATTTCTGCATTACTTCATATTCATTGTAATGTAGGAAACCAAGTGGGAGGGCACTGCTTCTTGAGTAGGAGTAAGACTTCTGTTGTTGCGACAATAGGAATGGAAACTGGTAGGTTTCTATCTAGGAGTTCCTAGGTATAGGTTGCACTGGGTAGATGATTAAGTGAAGGATGGGAACTTGTGAAGTTTAGTCCTGAATTAATATTGCTGATAGTGGATCTTCTTCCTGGCTTGGTATGCCCCCAGAGTAGGTGTGTTTCACCGAACTGGGTCAACAACTGATTTGTGTTTTTACCTTCAACATTTTATAATTCTGTTTGTTATATATCAAGGTAAAACTGTAATGTTGTAACAGATGATGTCTCAGAACATGTTAAGACATCATGCTGATATCTGTGCAGAAGAAACAGAACTGCAAAGGTTGTTCGCTCTCTGCTGATCATGTGCAACAGAAGAACAGAACTAGGTTCATCGTTGTTCTATCCTCTGCACCTTCAAAGTATATCTGGCACAGCTTGGTTAAAACTGTGCTTCTGTCACTCTTCAGTACTGAATCATGAAAAATTGGGTATCTACCTTGCAGTGTATTTATTATGTCATATCAGATGTTTAGACATTGAGTATAACATCTGAAGACTGGCATACACCAGAATTTCAATTGGTATCAGAGCAGGCATCTTGTTCTGTTTCTGGATGAGATCCATGGGTGATACTTTCTGGTATCTGCAAGGTTAATTTTAGTACTGAAGATTGTAACCTGGAATGGTTTGTTATTTCCCTGAATGGTCCCTTGAAGTGGGAGGATGGACTGTTCTTGACAGGAACTGTGTGTACCTGTCTTTCGTGATTGGCATTTGGCCTGGTTGTGTGATAGCTGCTCTAGGTTTGATTTATTTTCAAACCTAGGATGTGTGTACGCCTGAAGCTGTGTGTAGTAGTCATGCTAGGTTTGTACCATAGTAAAACTTAATCTATCTTTGAAGATTAGTCTGGTGGAGTGTGTGTGCAAAGATTGAGTTGTATTATGTTCTTCCGCTGCATAATACTTGGTAAAACTCAAGCTCTGATGTGTTTCCCCTCTTATGGATTGAAGACTACTGTATTCAAGATTTCAACATAATCTATTGAAGATGTCACAGATACTTGAGTCCCCTCAAGTCCACTCATGAAGACGTTCTACGATGCTACTAGTTGAAGAGCATATGTTTTGGGTGTCAAACAAAGGGATACTTTTGTTTGGAATCTACTCCTGACCTGGAAGAGGAGACATCTGTATGTGCAAAATTGAAAATGGTAGAGTCAACTATGTCTGTATGCTCCCGATGGTTACTTTTAGAAGTCAGAACTCTAGAAGTGGAGCTGGTTGAGATGTGACATTGTGCAATCCCTATTGGTGGGCTTATTCCTGAAGATTGATGAGGGTTGAGCAGTTGTTCCCTGAAGTACTATGGTGTGAAGAAAGACAAGCACATTGGTTAGTAAAAGTCAATGATGGTGCAGCATTATTGCTCCTTCATAGAAGTAGATTGGGATCATGAGTCATGTCATTTAAACATCATCATTAGAAGTGGAAGATCTTTCAAGAATATGAAGACTCAGAGTTTGGTTAAGGTAGTATGTTCTGGCAATACATATTTGCTGATGATTGGTGTTGCTGTCTTCACTGAAGTACTTAAGGTCAGCTGAAGTCTGATTGGTGTAATTGGAGTATGAACAGGTATAGCTCTTGGAGTTACTTAAATCTGGTAGGGATGTCATATGTCATGTCGAGACATTTGTGCACAGTGCATGGATATTTTATGTGGAACTTCCATGACTGGTAGTTTGAGGGGGAGATTTGGTTAATCTCCTCACATTAGTTCAGTCTGGTGTTTAGCTGGCTGTTGACCTATGTCACATGGGTTCGGGGTGTTGTGTGACATATTAGCAAGGAAGGATTCATCTCTCTCATTCCTAAGGATGAATCTGATCTGGTAGGAGTCTCAAATCTGTTGAATTAAGTAGAGTTTGTTCAGAGAAAATTCTATTTACTTGAGACAAGGGTGGCAACCTAGATATCTCAACTCCTTGGTCTCTCAAAGAAAGAGCTTGCAAGAAGAAGATATTAACACACGAAGAGTATGTAAAAGTATTCAAATGATGAAAGTATCTTACTGGATAATGGGAAGGATTTATGATCAATTGCTATTTGTGACAAGTACAAGTATTTAATTGATTATCCTTGGAATTCAAGATAACTGATGTTCTTAAAGATGTGGGAACATTCCTTCTTCTAGACCCTGTGAAGAATCACAGAAAGAGTGATGCTTTAGAGCTATCCCTTTGGTGACAGCAAAATCATTTGATCCTTGAAAAGGTTTCCTGGAAACATGTTCAGACTTAAAGCTACAAGAAGAAGAAGACATCATAATCTTGATGATGGTCACTTGGATCAGTCTGGAGCTGAATTCAACAACTAGATGTTATAACATAATGCTGTGACATTTGGTTCAACATCAGATTCTTGGTTGGTGAAGTGGCACATCAACTTAAGATAGGATGATCTACTAAGTTGAAGATTAGATCCTTCAAAAAGATCGTCTCTTTGCAGCCCTTTGGAGTTGTTGGGTGGAGAAGATGTTACATGTTTCTGTCTTAGTATATCTAAGCCTTTTGTGATAACTTGTAGCTTGAAGTTCAAATTTCAATTGGAAGGTCAGAATATCTTTGGGAGAAGTCTGATAAACATGGAGATAATCAAACAGTGGCATTTGGTCTATCTCAGCAGTGGATTCAGAGAATCAAGATAATCAACATGTGGCAGCTGATTATTATCGAGAAAGTTTGATTCACAGTATGAATACGTTCAACCAATATTGTTGAACAGAGGGTGCGCTCTTGAAGACATAAAGATGCGTCTTATGTTTTCCATTCATCAAGGTGTCTTATTTACCTTGAATCAAAAGTTGTCTTGAAGGTCCAACTAAGTATTGAATGTGACCTACTTGTTTCCATGAAGAGAAGTGATTGTCCCTAACAGGGGGAGTATTGGTTTGTACGAAAGGTCTTCATCAAACTCGTAGGATATAAAGTGTGGCACCTTATTAACTATTGGGATGATATGTTCGAGACTGAAGAGCACTATGTCTGACCGAATGTCATCACATTGGTAATGACATTGTTCCTAATTCCCCCTAAAACTACAGACAGGAGGAAAATTGGATGAAGTGTGGATTGTTATTAATAAACCCATGTGTGTACAGCTGTATGACTCAGAGGGAGTAACCATCCTCTTTGTGAAAAATGGAATGGTTTCAAACATAGGATTTGAGCGTGTTTTCATCTGCTAAGAAAACAGGGCGGTTGTGTCTCATTATGGAGCTGTTTAGTGAGCTGGAATGTTTAGATGATAACTTGTCATCTAATAAAGGTATTATATAACTGAGGCAGAGACAACGATGGTTCTTGGATAGGGGACAAATACTTAAAAGGAGTAGTCGGTTCTAAAAGACAAATGTCTGACAATGGTCAAAGGGTCAAACCCAAGGGTAGATACCTGCATTAAAACCAGTCCTAGGGTACTGAAACTGTCAGAGTAAAGTACCAAGATCGTTACTATCTATGCCAAAATTGCATTATTTATGAAGACTCTCTCTATTCTTTCTCTTCATCAGAGGGTTTCAGCAATATGAAGTTTGTTAGCATCTGGGAAAATTGTGCATGGGTATGGATCTGTATGGGAAGTCTTTGTCAAATTCTGGCCAAAAAGGGGGAGAAAGATAGGGACCCAGTCTCAGGCGAGACTCAGGTGAAAGCAACACACGGCAATGTCCAGCGAGACTCAGGTGAAAGCAACATGATCCCTAAGTAAGTGACTTTGTTTGTGTCTTGTGTTCTGAGTTAAGAGGATAGTTGTGACTTGTGATCTGAGTTACATGATCACAAGTAATAAGTATCAAGATTATCAACAATAATCTTGAGAAAAGAAATCCTCTTGGGGCATCGATGGTTTGGAGTTGCTCACAGTTGAGGGATAGCGGTTTGTTGTTTGCTCAAAGGACATCAGCCTCTACAAAGAAAATGTTGGACAAAATGTTGTAACATCTCAACTGTGTTGTGGCCTGGTCCCAAAATACAACTTGCACTTATTTGTTTTAGCCAAAATTTGCCAAAGGGGGAGATTGTAAGTGCCCTGGCTGGAGAGTTGGCTTCATTTGTAAAACAAATAAGAAAGCAAGTTTACCCATATTCCCTCTGTTGTTTTAATATGTGGGGTTGAAGAAGTTCAACATCTGGACCAACATGTTATGTAAGATGTCACAACATCAGCATATGACATCGCGCCTGAAATTAAGTACTGATTAAGTAACTATGTTATATGTTGAATGTTTGTAACAGCTGTGACTTGTAACCTAACTATTCTAAATGATCTAAATTATGAAAGAGGTTATTTGTTGTGTTGAAGAAGTTCAACATATAGGAAAACATGTTAGATGTAATGTCATGACATCTGACTTGACATCGTCAACAGAATTGATAATTCAGTTACAGTTCTGGTACTTAAATACTCTGAGAATATATGTGGCGTTTCTTATGGAGAATCTGAAGATCAATCAAGAATCTATCAGAATATTTGAAGAAAATACTGTTTCTAAATATGGAGATATTTTAGGAACTAAAAGATTGAAGACCTTAATTATAGGAGAAGTTTGCTGCTGAGTTGTAACAGCAAGGAGAAAAGCTTGCTGAGATTTTTGAAGGCCCAAATCCAGTTGGGTAATAGGTTATAAATAGCAGATTGTAACCTAGGGTTTGCATCTCTCAAATAATGTAACATTGGGGGTGTTTTGTTAGGTAAACATGTCGGTCTGTGGCAAGGTTACCATGTATGTAACTCGAAACCTGTAGGTAAGAGTTTGAGTGTTCTTGGATGAAGCTGTGAAGCAAGTCTAAGTATTTCTGCATTACTTCATATTCATTGTAATGTAGGAAACCAAGTGGGAGGGCACTGCTTCTTGAGTAGGAGTAAGACTTCTGTTGTTGCGACAATAGGAATGGAAACTGGTAGGTTTCTATCTAGGAGTTCCTAGGTATAGGTTGCACTGGGTAGATGATTAAGTGAAGGATGGGAACTTGTGAAGTTTAGTCCTGAATTAATATTGCTGATAGTGGATCTTCTTCCTGGCTTGGTATGCCCCCAGAGTAGGTGTGTTTCACCGAACTGGGTCAACAACTGATTTGTGTTTTTACCTTCAACACTTTATAATTCTGTCTGTTATATATCAAGGTAAAACTGTAATGTTGTAACAGATGATGTCTCAGAACATGTTAAGACATCCTGCTGATATCTGTGCAGAAGAAACAGAACGGCAAAGGTTGTTCGCTCTCTACTGATCATGTGCAACAGATGAACAGAACTAGGATCATCGTTGTTCTATCCTCTGCACCTTCAAAGTATATCTGGCACAACTTGGTTAAAACTGTGCTTCTGTCACTCTTCAGTACTGAATCATGAAAAATTGGGTATCTACCTTGCAGTGTATTTATTATGTCATATCAGATATTTAGACATTGAGTATAACATCTGAAGACTGGCATACACTAGAATTTCAGCTACCATCCATTGGAGAAACAAAGATATCGACAACATACTACATTCCATAATGACAAGGCAACCATCCATTGGAGTAACAAAAATCACGACAACAGGCTACCTTCCATAATGACAAGGCTACAATCCATTGGAATAAGAAAAATATGGACAACACACTACCTTCCATAATGGCAAGGCTACCATCCAATGGAGTAACAAAAATCTCGACAACAGACTACCTTCCATAATGACTAGGCTACCATCCATTGGAGTAACAAAGATATCGACAATAGACTACCTTCCATAACGACAAGGCTACAACCATTTGCAGTAACAAAAATCTCGACAACAGACTACCTTCCCTAATGACAAGGCTACCATCCATTGTATTTAAAAAAATCCCGACAATAGACTACCTTCCATAATGACAAGGCTACCATCCACTGGAGTAACAAAAATCTCGACTGCAGACTACCTTCCATAATAACAAGGCTACCATCCATTGGAGAAACAAAGATATCAACAACATACTACCTTCCATAATGACAAGGCTACCATCCATTGGAGTAACAAAAATCACGACAACAGACTACCTTCCATAATTACAAGGCTACCATCCATTGGAATAAGAAAAATATCGACAACACACTACCTTCCATAATGACAAGGCTACCATCCAATGGAGTAACAAAAATCTCGACAACAGACTACCTTCAATAATGACTAGGCTACCATCCATTGGAGTAACAAAGATATCAACAATAGACTACATTCCATAACGACAAGGCTACAATCATTTGCAGTAACAAAAATCTCGACAATAGACTACCTTCCCTAATGACAAGGCTACCATCCATTGTATTTAAAAAATCCCGACAATAGGCTACCTTCCATAATGACAAGGCTACCATCCATTGGAGTAACAAAAATCTCGACTGCAGACTACCTTCCATAATGACAAGGCTACCATCCATTAGAATAACAAAAATATCGAAAACACACTACATTCCATAATGACAAGGCTACCATCCCTTAGAGTAACAAAAATCTCGACAACAAACTAACTTCCATAATGACAAGGGTACCGTCCATTGGAGTAACATAGATATCGACAACATACTACCTTCCATAATGACAAGGGTACCATCCATTGGAGTAACAAAAATCACGAGAACAGATTACCTTCCATAATGACAAGGCTACCATCCCTTGTAGTGACAAAAATCTCGACAATAGACTATCTTCCATAATGACAAGGCTACCATCCATTGGAGTAACAAAAATCTCGACAACATACTACCTTCCATAATGTCAAGGCTACAATCTATTATATTAACAAAAATCTCGACAACAGACTACCTTCCATAATAACAAGGCTACCATCCATTGGATTAACAAAGATATCGATAACATACTACCTTCCATAATGACAAGGGTACCATTCATTGGAGTAACAAAAATCTCGACACCAAACTAACTTCCATAATGACAAGGCTACCATCCATAGGAGTAACAAAGATATCGACAACAGACTTCCTTCTATAACGACAAGGCTACAATCCATTGTAGTAACAAAAATCTCGACAACAAACTACCTTTCATAAAGACAAGGCTACCATCCATTAGAGTAACAAAAATATCGACAATAGACTACCTTCCATAAGGACAAGGCTACCATCCATTGGAGTAACAAAGATATCGATAACATACTACCTTCCATAATGACAAGGATACCATCCATTGGAGTAACAAAAATCTCGACAATAGACTACCTTCCATAATGATTAGGCTACCATCCTTTGGAGTAACAAAGATATCGATAACAAACTACCTTCCATAATAACAAGGCTACAATCTATTATAGAAACCAAAATCTCGACAACAGACTACCTTTTATAATGACAAGACTACTGTCCATTGGAATAACAAAAATCTCAACAACATACTATGTTCCATAATGACAAGGCTACCATCCCTTAGAGTAACAAAAATCTCGACAATAGACTGCCTTCCATAATGACAAGATTACCATCCATTGGAGTAACAAAGATATCGGCAACATACTACCTTCCATAATGACAAGGCTACCATCCATTGGAGTAACAAAAATCCGAACAACATACTACTGTCCTTAATGACAAGGCTACCATCCATTTCAGTAACAGAAATGACAACGACAGACTACCTTCCATAATGACAAGGCTACGATCCATTGCAGTAACAAAAATCTCGACAAAAGACTACCTTCCATAATGACAAGGCTACCATCCATTGTTGTAACAAAAAACTAGACAACAAACTACCTTCCATAATGACAAGGCTATCATCCATTACAGTAACAAAAATCCCGACAATAGACTACCTTCCATAATTACAAGGCTACCATCCATTGGAGTAACAGAAATCTCGATGAAACACTACCTTCCATAATGACAAGGCTACAATCCAATGGAGTAACAAGAATCACGACAACAGACTACCTTCCATAATGAATAGGCTACCATCCATTGGAGTAACAAAGATATCGACAATAGACTAACTTCCATTACGACAAGGCTATAATCATTTGTAGTAACAAAAATCTCGACAACAGACTACCTTCCATAATGACAAGGCTACCATCCATTGTAGTAACAAAAATGTCAACAATAGAGTACCTTCCCTAATGACAAGGCTACCATCCATTGGAGTAACAAAGATATCGACAACAGACTACCTTCTATAACGACAAGGCTACAATCCCTTGTAGTAACAAAAATCTCGACAACAAACTACCTTTCATAAAGACAAGGCTACCATCCATTAGAGTAACAAAAATATCGACAATAGACTACCTTCCATAAGGACAAGGCTACCATCCATTGGAGAAACAAAGATATCGATAACATACTATCTTACATAATGACAAGGCTACCATCCATTGGAGTAACAAAAATCACGACAACAGACTACTTTCCATAATGACAAGGCTACCATCCATTGGAATAAAAAAAATCGACAACAAATTACCTTCCATAATGACAAGGCTACCATCCAATGGAGTAACAATAATCACGACAATAAACTACCTTCCATAATGACTAGGCTACCATCCATTGGAGTAACAAAGATATCGACAACAGACTACTTTCCAATACGACAAGGCTATAATAATTTGTAGTAACAAAAATCTCGACAACAGACAACCTTCCATAATGACAAGGCTACCATCCATTGTAGTAACAAAAATCTCAACAATAGAGTACCTTCCATAATGACAAGGCTACCATCCATTGGAGTAACAAAGATATCAACAACAGACTACCTTCTATAATGACAAGGCTACAATCCATTGTAGTAACAAAAATCTCGACAACAAACTACCTTTCATAATGACAAGGCTACCATCCATTAGAGTAACAAAAATATCGACAATAGACTACCTTCCATAATGACAAGGCTACCATCCATTGGAGAAACAAAGATATCGACAATATACTACCTTCCATAATGACAAGGCTACCATCCAATGGAGTAACAAAAATCACGACAACAGACTACCTTCCATAATGACAAGGCTACCATCCATTGGAATAAGAAAAATATCGACAACACACTACCTTCCATAATGACAAGGCTACCATCCAATGGAGTAACCAAAATCTCGACAACAGACTACCTTCCATAATGACTAGGCTACCATCCATTGGAGTAACAAAGATATCGCCAATAGACTACCTTCCATAACGACAAGGCTACAATCATTTGCAGTAACAAAAATCTCGACAACAGACTACCTTCCCTAATGACAAGGCAACCATCCATTGTATTTAAAAAAATCCCGATAATAGACTACCTTTCATAATGACAAGGCTACCATCCATTGGAGTAACAAAAATCTCGATTGCAGACTACCTTCCATAATGACAAGGCTACCATCCATTGGAGAAACAAAGATATCGACAGCATACTACCTTCCATAATGACAAGGCTACCATCCATTGGAGTAACAAAAATCACGACAACAGACTACCTTCCATAATGACAAGGCTACCATCTATTGGAATAAGAAAAATATCGACAACACACTACCTTCCATAATGACAAGGCTACCATCCAATGGAGTAACAAAAATCTCGACAACAGACTACCTTCCATAATGACTAGGCTACCATCCATTGGAGTAACAAAGATATCGACAATAGACTACCTTCCATAACGACAAGGCTACAATCATTTGCAGTAACAAAATTCTCGACAACAGACTACCTTCCCTAATGACAAGGCTACCATCCATTGTATTTAAAAAAGTCCCGACAATAGACTACCTTCCATAATGACAAGGCTACCATCCATTGGAGTAACAAAAATCTCGACTGTAGACTACCTTCCATAATGACAAGGCTACCATCCATTAGAATAACAAAAAAATCGAAAACACACTACATTCCATAATGACAAGGCTACCATCCCTTAGAGTAACAAAAATCTCGACAACAAACTAACTTCTATAATGACAAGGCTACCATCCATTGGAGTAACAAAGATATCGACAACATACTACCTTCCATAATGACAAGGGTACCATCCATTGGTGTAACAAAAATATCGACAATAGACTACCTTCCATAATGACAAGGCTACCATCCCTTGTAGTGACAAAAATCTCGATAATAGACTATCTTCCATAATGACAAGGCCACCATCCATTGGAGTAACAAAAATCTCGACAACATACTACCTTCCATAATGTCAAGGCTACAATATATTATATTAACAAAAATCTCGACAACAAACTACCTTCCATAATAACAAGGCTACCATCCATTGGAGTAACAAAGATATCGATAACATACTACCTTCCATAATGACAAGGGTACCATCCATTGGAGTAACAAAAATCTCGACACCAAACTAACTTCCATAATGACAAGGTTACCATCCATTGGAGTAACAAAAATCTCAACAATAGACTACCTTCCATAATGACAAGGCTACCATCCATTAGAGTAACAAAAATCTCGACAACATTCTACCTTCCATAATGACAATACTACCATGCATTGGAAGAACAAAAATATCGACAACACACTACCTTCCATAATGACAAGGATACCATCTATTGGAGTGACAAAAATCTCGACAATAGACTACCTTCCATAATGATTAGGCTACCATCCTTTGGAGTAACAAAGATATCGATAACAGACTACCTTCCATAACGACAAGGCTACAATCCATTGTAGTAACAAAAATCTCGACAACAGACTACCTTCCATAATGACAAGGCTACCATCCGTTGTAGTGACAAAAATCTCGATAATAGACTACCTTCCATAATTACGAGGCTACCATCCACTGGAGTAACAAAAATCTAGACAACATACTGCCTTCCATAATAACAAGGCTACAATCTATTATAGAAACCAATATCTTGACAACAGACTACCTTTTATAATGACAAGACTACCGTCCATTGGAATAACAAAAATCTCGACAACAGACTATGTTCCATAATGACAAGGCTACCATCCCTTAGAGTAACAAAAAACTCGACAACAGACTGCCTTCCATAATGACAAGACTACCATCCATTGGAGTAACAAAGATATCGGCAACATACTACCTTCCAAAATGACAAGGCTACCATCCAATGGAGTAACAAAAATATCGATAATACACTACTTTTCATAATGACAAGTCTACCATCCATTGGAGTAACAAAAATCTGAACAACAAACTACCGTCCTTAATGACAAGGCTACCATCCATTTCAGTAACAGAAATCACAACGACTGACTACCTTCCATAATGACAAGGCTACGATCCATTGCAGTAACAAAAATCTCGACAAAAGACTACCTTCCATAATGACAAGGCTACCATCCATTGTTGTAACAAAAAACTAGACAACAGACTACCTTCCATAATGACAAGGCTATCATCCATTGCAGTAACAAAAATCCCGACAATAGACTACCTTCCATAATGACAAGGCTACCATCCATTGGAGTAACAGAAATCTCGACAAAACACTACCTTCCATAATGACATGGCTACTATCCATTGGAGTAACAAGAATCACGACAACAGACTACCTTCAAATAATGACTAGGCTACCATCCATTGGAGTAACAAAGATATCGACAACAGACTACCTTCCAATACGACAAGGCTATAATCATTTGTAGTAACAAAAATCTTGACAACAGACAACCTTTCATAATGACAAGGCTACCATCCATTGTAGTAACAAAAATCTCAACAATAGAGTACCTTCCATAATGACAAGGCTACCATCCATTAGAGTAACAAAGATATCGATAAAAGACTACCTTCTATAACGACAAGGCTACAATCCATTGTAGTAACAAAAATATCGACAACAAACTACCTTCCATAATGATTAGGCTACCATCCTTTGGAGTAACAAAGATATCGATAACAGACTACCTTCCATAACGACAAGGCTACAATCCATTGTAGTAACAAAAATCTCGACAACAGACTACCTTCCATAATGACAAGGCTACCATCCATTGTAGTGATAAAAATCTCGACAATAGACTACCTTCCATAATTACAAGGCTACCATCCACTGGAGTAACAAAAATCTCGACAACATACTACCTTCCATAATAACAAGGCTACAATCTATTATAGAAACCAAAATCTCGACAACAGACTACCTTTTATAATGACAAGACTACCGTCCATTGGAATAACAAAAATCTCGACAACAGACTATGTTCCATAATGACAAGGCTACCATCCCTTAGAGTAACAAAAATCTCGACAACAGACTGCCTTCCATAATGACAAGACTACCATCCATTGGAGTAACAAAGATATCGGCAACATAATACCTTCCATAATGACAAGGCTACCATCCCTTAGAGTAACAAAAATCATGACAAGGCTACCATCCATTGGAATAAGAAAAATATCGATAACACACTTCCTAACATAATGACAAGGCTACCATCCAATGGAGTAACAAAAATTTCGACAATACACTACTTTCCATAATGACAAGTCTACCATCCATTGGAGTAACAAAAATCTGAACAACAGACTACCGTCCTTAATGACAAGGCTACCATCCATTTCAGTAAGAAAAATCACAACGACAGACTACCTTCCATAATGACAAGGTTACGATCCATTGCAGTAACAAAAATCTTTACAAAAGACTACCTTCCATAATGACAAGGCTACCATCCATTTTTGTAACAAAAAACTAGACAACAAACTACCTTCCATAATGACAAGGCTATCATCCATTGCAGTAACAAAAATCCCGACAATAGACTACCTTCCATAATGACAAGGTTACCATCCATTGGAGTAACAGAAATCTCGACAAAACACTACCTTCCATAATGACAAGGCTACTATCCATTGGAGTAACAAGAATCACGACAACAGACTACCTTTCATAATGACTAGGCTACCATCCATTGGAGTAACAAAGATATCGACAACAGACTACCTTCCAATACGACAAGGCTATAATCATTTGTAGTAACAAAAATCTTGACAACAGACAACCTTCCATAATCACAAGGCTACCATCCATTGTAGTAACAAAAATCTCAACACTAGAGTACCTTCCATAATGACAAGTCTACCATCCATTGGAGTAACAAAGATATCGACAACAGACTACCTTCTATAATGACAAGGCTACAATCCATTGTAGTAACAAAAATCTCGACAACAAACTACCTTCCATAATGATTAGGCTACAATCCTTTGGAGTAACAAAGATATCGATAACAGACTACCTTCCATAACGACAAGGCTACAGTCCATTGTAGTAACAAAAATCTCCACAACAGACTACCTTCCATAATAACAAGGCTACCATCCATTGTAGTGACAAAAATCACGACAATACTCTACCTTCCATAATTACAAGGCTACCATCCACTGGAGTAACAAAAATCTCGACAACATACTACCTTCCATAATAACAAGGCTTCAATCTATTATAGAAACCAAAATCTCGACAACAGACTACCTTTTATAATGAGAAGACTACCGTCCATTGGAATAACAAAAATCTCGACAATAGACTATGTTCCATAATGACAAGGCTACCATCCCTTAGAGTAACAAAAATCTCGACAACAGACTGCCTTCCATAATGACCAGACTACCATCCATTGGAGTAACAAAGATATCGGCAACATAATACCTTCCATAATGACAAGGCTACCATCCCTTAGAGTAACAAAAATCATGACAAGGCTACCATCCATTGGAATAAGAAAAATATCGATAACACACTTCCTAACATAATGACAAGGCTACCATCCAATGGAGTAACAAAAATATCGACAATACACTACTTTCCATAATGACAAGTCTACCATCCATTGGAGTAACAAAAATCTGAACAACAGACTACCGTCCTTAATGACAAGGCTACCATCCATTTCAGTAAGAAAAATCACAACGACAGACTACCTTCCATAATGACAAGGTTACGATCCATTGCAGTAACAAAAATCTTTACAAAAGACTACCTTCCATAATGACAAGGCTACCATCCATTTTTGTAACAAAAAACTAGACAACAAACTACCTTCCATAATGACAAGGCTATCATCCATTGCAGTAACAAAAATCCCGACAATAGACTACCTTCCATAATGACAAGGTTACCATCCATTGGAGTAACAGAAATCTCGACAAAACACTACCTTCCATAATGACAAGGCTACTATCCATTGGAGTAACAAGAATCACGACAACAGACTACCTTTCATAATGACTAGGCTACCATCCATTGGAGTAACAAAGATATCGACAACAGACTACCTTCCAATACGACAAGGCTATAATCATTTGTAGTAACAAAAATCTTGACAACAGACAACCTTCCATAATCACAAGGCTACCATCCATTGTAGTAACAAAAATCTCAACACTAGAGTACCTTCCATAATGACAAGTCTACCATCCATTGGAGTAACAAAGATATCGACAACAGACTACCTTCTATAATGACAAGGCTACAATCCATTGTAGTAACAAAAATCTCGACAACAAACTACCTTCCATAATGATTAGGCTACAATCCTTTGGAGTAACAAAGATATCGATAACAGACTACCTTCCATAACGACAAGGCTACAGTCCATTGTAGTAACAAAAATCTCCACAACAGACTACCTTCCATAATAACAAGGCTACCATCCATTGTAGTGACAAAAATCACGACAATACTCTACCTTCCATAATTACAAGGCTACCATCCACTGGAGTAACAAAAATCTCGACAACATACTACCTTCCATAATAACAAGGCTTCAATCTATTATAGAAACCAAAATCTCGACAACAGACTACCTTTTATAATGAGAAGACTACCGTCCATTGGAATAACAAAAATCTCGACAATAGACTATGTTCCATAATGACAAGGCTACCATCCCTTAGAGTAACAAAAATCTCGACAACAGACTGCCTTCCATAATGACCAGACTACCATCCATTGGAGTAACAAAGATATCGGCAACATAATACCTTCCATAATGACAAGGCTACCATCCCTTAGAGTAACAAAAATCATGACAAGGCTACCATCCATTGGAATAAGAAAAATATCGACAACACACTTCCTAACATAATGACAAGGCTACCATCGAATGGAGTAACAAAAATATCGACAATACACTACTTTCCATAATGACAAGTCTACCATCCATTGGAGTAACAAAAATCTGAACAACAGACTACCGTCCTTAATGACAAGGCTAGCATCCATTTCAGTAAGAAAAATCACAACGACAGACTACCTTCCATAATGACAAGGTTACGATCCATTGCAGTAACAAAAATCTCGACAAAAGACTACCTTCCATAATGACAAGGCTACCATCCATTGTTGTAACAAAAAACTAGACAACAAACTACCTTCCATAATGACAAGGCTATCATCCATTGCAGTAACAAAAATCCCGACAATAGACTACCTTCCATAATGACAAGGTCACCATCCATTGGAGTAACAGAAATCTCGACAAAACACTACCTTCCATAATGACAAGGCTACTATCCATTGGAGTAACAAAAATCACGACAACAGACTACCTTCCATAATGACTAGGCTACCATCCATTGGAGTAACAAAGATATCGACAACAGACTACCTTCCAATACGACAAGGCTATAATCATTTGTAGTAACAAAAATCTTGACAACAGACAACCTTCTATAATCACATGGCTACCATCCATTGTAGTAACAAAAATCTCAACACTAGAGTACCTTCCATAATGACAAGGCTACCATCCATTGGAGTAACAAAGATATCGACAACAGACTACCTTCTATAATGACAAGGCTACAATCCATTGTAGTAACAAAAATCTCGACAACAAACTACCTTCCATAATGATTAGGCTACCATCCTTTGGAGTAACAAAGATATCGATAACAGACTACCTTCCATAACGACAAGGCTACAGTCCATTGTAGTAACAAAAATCTCGACAACAGACTACCTTCCATAATAACAAGGCTACCATCCATTGTAGTGACAAAAATCACGACAATACTCTACCTTCCATAATTACAAGGCTACCATCCACTGGAGTAACAAAAATCTCGACAACATACTACCTTCCATAATAACAAGGCTTCAATCTATTATAGAAACCAAAATCTCAGCAACAGACTACCTTTTATAATGACAAGACTACCGTCCATTGGAATAACAAAAATCTCGACAAGAGACTATGTTCCATAATGACAAGGCTACCATCCCTTAAAGTAACAAAAATCTCGACAACAGACTGCCTTCCATAATGACCAGACTACCATCCATTGGAGTAACAAAGATATCGGCAACATAATACCTTCCATAATGACAAGGCTACCATCCCTTAGAGTAACAAAAATCATGACAAGGCTACCATCCATTGGAATAAGAAAAATATCGACAACGCACTTCCTAACATAATGACAAGGCTACCATCGAATGGAGTAACAAAAATATCGACAATACACTACTTTCCATAATGACAAGTCTACCATCCATTGGAGTAACAAAAATCTGAACAACAGACTACCGTCCTTAATGACAAGGCTACCATCCATTTCAGTAAGAAAAATCACAACGACAGACTACCTTCCATAATGACAAGGTTACGATCCATTGCAGTAACAAAAATCTCGACAAAAGACTACCTTCCATAATGACAAGGCTACCATCCATTGTTGTAACAAAAAACTAGACAACAAACTACCTTCCATAATGACAAGGCTATCATCCATTGAAGTAACAAAAATCCCGACAATAGACTACCTTCCATAATGACAAGGTCACCATCCATTGGAGTAACAGAAATCTCGACAACAGACTATGTTCCATAATGACAAGGCTACCATCCCTTAGAGTAACAAAAATCTCGACAACAGACTGCCTTCCATAATGACAAGACTACCATCCATTGGAGTAACAAAGATATCGACAACATAATACCTTCCATAATGACAAGGCTACCATCCCTTAGAGTAACAAAAATCATGACAAGGCTACCATCCATTGGAATAAGAAAAATATCGACAACACACTTCCTAACATAATGACAAGGCTACCATCCAATGGAGTAACAAAAATATCGACAATACACTACTTTCCATAATGACAAGTCTACCATCCATTGGAGTAACAAAAATCTGAACAACAGACTACCGTCCTTAATGACAAGGCTACCATCCATTTCAGTAAGAAAAATCACAACGACAGACTACCTTCCATAATGAAAAGGTTACGATCCATTGCAGTAACAAAAATCTCGTCAAAAGACTACCTTCCATAATGACAAGGCTACCATCCATTTTTGTAACAAAAAACTAGACAACAAACTACCTTCCATAATGACAAGGCTATCATCCATTGCAGTAACAAAAATCCCGACAATAGACTACCTTCCATAATGACAAGGTTACCATCCATTGGAGTAACAGAAACCTCGACAAAACACTACCTTCCATAATGACAAGGCTACTATCCATTGGAGTAACAAGAATCACGACAACAGACTACCTTCCATAATGACTAGGCTACCATCCATTGGAGTAACAAAGATATCGACAACAGACTACCTTCCAATACGAAAAGGCTATAATCATTTGTAGTAACAAAAATCTTGACAACAGACAACCTTCCATAATCACAAGGCTACCATCCATTGTAGTAACAAAAATCTCAACACTAGAGTACCTTCCATAATGACAAGGCTACCATCCATTGGAGTAACAAAGATATCGACAACAGACTACCTTCTATAATGACAAGGCTACAATCCATTGTAGTAACAAAAATCTCGACAACAAACTACCTTCCATAATGATTAGGCTACCATCCTTTGGAGTAACAAAGATATCGATAACAGACTACCTTCCATACCGACAAGGCTACAGTCCATTGTAGTAAAAAAAATCTCGACAATAGACTACCTTCCATAATAACAAGGCTACCATCCATTGTAGTGACAAAAATCACGACAATACTCTACCTTCCATAATTACAAGGCTACCATCCACTGGAGTAACAAAAATCTCGACAACATACTACCTTCCATAATAACAAGGCTTCAATCTATTATAGAAACCAAAATCTTGACAACAGACTACCTTTTATAATGACAAGATTACCGTCCATTGGAATAACAAAAATCTCGACAACAGACTATGTTCCATAATGACAAGGCTACCATCCCTTAGAGTAACAAAAATCTCGACAACAGACTGCCTTCCATAATGACAAGACTACCATCCATTGGAGTAACAAAGATATCGGCAACATAATACCTTCCATAATGACAAGGCTACCATCCCTTAGAGTAACAAAAATCATGACAAGGCTACCATCCATTGGAATAAGAAAAATATCGACAACACACTTCCTACCATAATGACAAGACTACAATCCAATGGAGTAACAAAAATATCGACAATACACTACTTTCCATAATGACAAGTCTACCATCCATTGGAGTAACAAAAATCTGAACAACAGACTACCGTCCTTAATGACAAGGCTACCATCCATTTCAGTAAGAAAAATCACAACGACAGACTACCTTCCATAATGACAAGGTTATGATCCATTGCAGTAACAAAAATCTCGACAAAAGACTACCTTCCATAATGACAAGGCTACCATCTATTGTTGTAACAAAAAACTAGACAACAAACTACCTTCCATAATGACAAGGCTATCATCCATTGCAGTAACAAAAATCCCGACAATAGACTACCTTCCATAATGACAAGGTTACCATCCATTGGAGTAACAGAAATCTCGACAAAACACTACCTTCCATAATGACAAGGCTATTATCCATTGGAGTAACAAGAATCACGACAACAGACTACCTTCCATAATGACTAGGCTACCATCCATTGGAGTAACAAAGATATCGACAACAGAGTACCTTCCAATACGACAAGGCTATAATCATTTGTAGTAATAAAAATCTTGACAACAGACAACCGTCCATAATCACAAGGCTACCATCCATTGTAGTAACAAAAATCTCAACACTAGAGTACCTTCCATAATGACAAGGCTACCATCCATTGGAGTAACAAAGATATCGACAACAGACTACCTTCTATAATGACAAGGCTACAATCCATTGTAGTAACAACAATCTCGACAACAAACTACCTTCCATTATGATTAGGCTACCATCCTTTGGAGTAACAAAGATATCGATAACAGACTACCTTCCATAACGACAAGGCTACAGTCCACTGTAGTAACAAAAATCTCGACAACAGACTACCTTCCATAATAACAAGGCTACCATCCATTGTAGTGACAAAAATCACGACAATACTCTACCTTCCATAATTACAAGGCTACCATCCACTGGAGTAACAAAAATCTCGACAACATACTACCTTCCATAATAACAAGGCTTCAATCTATTATAGAAACCTAAATCTCGACAACAGACTACCTTTTATAATGACAAGACTACCGTCCATTGGAATAAAAAAAATCTCGACAACAGACTATGTTCCATAATGACAAGGCTACCATCACTTAGAGTAACAAAAATCTCGACAACAGACTGCCTTCCATAATGACTAGGCTACCATCCATTGGAATAAGAAAAATATCGACAACACACTACCTACCATAATGACAAGGCTACCATCCAATGGATTAACAAAAATATCGACAATACACTACTTTCCATAATGACAAATCTATAATCCGTTGGAGTAACAAAAATCTGAACAACAGACTACCGTCCTTAATGACAAGGCTACCATCCATTTCAGTAACAGAAATCACAACGACAGACTACCTTCCATAATGACAAGGCTACGATCCATTGCAGTAACAAAAATCTCGACAAAAGACTACCTTCCATAATGACAAGGCTACCATCAATTGTTGTAACAAAAAACTAGACAACAGACTACCTTTCATAATGACAAGGCTATCATCCATTGCAGTAACAAAAATCCCGACAATAGACTACCTTCCATAATGACAAGGCTACCATCCATTGGAGTAACAGAAATCTCGACAAAACACTACCTTCCATAATGACATGGCTACTATCCATTGGAGTAACAAGAATCATGACAACAGACTACCTTCCATAATGACTAGGCTACCATCCATTGGAGTAACAAAGATATCGACAACAGACTACCTTCCAATACGACAAGGCTATAATCATTTGTAGTAACAAAAATCTTGACAACAGACAACCTTTCATAATGACAAGGCTACCATCCATTGTAGTAACAAAAATCTCAACAATAGAGTACCTTCCATAATGACAAGGCTACCATCCATTAGAGTAACAAAGATATCGATAAAAGACTACCTTCTATAACGACAAGGCTACAATCAATTGTAGTAACAAAAATATCGACAACAAACTACTTTCCATAATGATTAGGCTACCATCCTTTGGAGTAACAAAGATATCGATAACAGACTACCTTCCATAACGACAAGGCTACAATCCATTGTAGTAACAAAAATCTCGACAACAGACTACCTTCCATAATGACAAGGCTACCATCCATTGTAGTGACAAAAATCTCGACAATAGACTACCTTCCATAATTACAAGGCTAGCATCCACTAGAGTACCAAAAATCTTGACAACATACTACCTTCCATAATAACAAGGCAACAATCTATTATAGAAACGAAAATCTCGACAACAGACTACCTTTTATAATGACAAGACTACCGTCCATTGGAATAACAAAAATCTCGACAACAGACTATGTTCCATAATGACAAGGCTACCATCCCTTAGAGTAACAAAAATCTCGACAACAGACTGCCTTCCATAATGACAAGACTACCATCCATTAGAGTAACAAAGATATCGACAACATACTACCTTCCATAATGACAAGGCTACCATCCCTTAGAGTAACAAAAATCATGACAAGGCTACCATCCATTGGAATAAGAAAAATATCGACAACACACTTCCTACCATAATGACAAGGCTACCATCCAATGGAGTAACAAAAATATCGACAATACACTACTTTCCATAATGACAAGTCTACCATCCGTTGGAGTAACAAAAATCTGAACAACAGACTACCGTCCTTAATGACAAGGCTACCATCCATTTCAGTAAGAAAAATCACAACGACAGACTACCTTCCATAATGACAAGGTTATGATCCATTGCAGTAACAAAAATCTCGACAAAAGACTACCTTCCATAATGACAAGGCTACCATCCATTGTTGGAACAAAAAACTAGACAACAAACTACCTTCCATAATGACAAGGCTATCATCCATTGCAGTAACAAAAATCCCGACAATAGACTACCTTCCATAATGACAAGGTTACCATCCATTGGAGTAACAGAAATCTCGATAAAACACTACCTTCCATAATGACAAGGCTACTATCCATTGGAGTAACAAGAATCACGACAACAGACTACCTTCCATAATGACTAGGCTACCATCCATTGGAGTAACAAAGATATCGACAACAGACTACCTTCCAATACGACAAGGCTATAATCATTTGTAGTAACAAAAATCTTGACAACAGACAACCTTCCATAATCACAAGGCTACCATCCATTGTAGTAACAAAAATCTCAACACTAGAGTACCTTCCATAATGACAAGGCTACCATCCATTGGAGTAACAAAGATATCGACAACAGACTACCTTCTATAATGACAAGGCTACAATCCATTGTAGTAACAACAATCTCGACAACAAACTACCTTCCATTATGATTAGGCTACCATCCTTTTGAGTAACAAAGATATCGATAACAGACTACCTTCCATAACGACAAGGCTACAGTCCATTGTAGTAACAAAAATCTCGACAACAGACTACCTTCCATAATAACAAGGCTACCATCCATTGTAGTGACAAAAATCACGACAACACTCTACCTTCCATAATTACAAGGCTACCATCCACTGGAGTAACAAAAATCTCGACAGCATACTACCTTCCATTATAACAAGGCTTCAATCTATTATAAAAACCAAAATCTCGACAACAGACTACCTTTTATAATGACAAGACTACCGTCCATTGGAATAACAAAAATCTCGACAACAGACTATGTTCCATAATGACAAGGCTACCATCCCTTAGAGTAACAAAAATCTCGACAACAGACTGCCTTCCATAATGACAAGGCTACCATCCATTGGAATAAGAAAAATATCGACAACACACTACCTACCATAATGACAAGGCTACCATCCAATGGATTAACAAAAATATCGACAATACACTACTTTCCATAATGACAAATCTACAATCCATTGGAGTAACAAAAATCTGAACAACAGACTACCGTCCTTAATGACAAGGCTACCATCCATTTCAGTAACAGAAATCACAACGACAGACTACCTTCCATAATGACAAGGCTACGATCCATTGCAGTAACAAAAATCTCAACAAATAACTACCTCCCATATTGACAAGGCTACCATCCATTGTTGTAACAAAAAACTAGACAACAGACTACCTTCTATAATGACAAGGCTATCATCCATTGCAGTAACAAAAATCCCGACAATAGACTACCTTCCATAATGACAAGGCTACCATCCATTGGAGTAACAGAAATCTCGACAAAACACTACCCTCCATAATGACATGGCTACTATCCATTGGAGTAACAAGAATCACGAAAACAGACTACCTTCCATAATGACTAGGCTACCATCCATTGGAGTAACAAAGATATCGACAATAGACTACCTTCCAATACGACAAGGCTATAATCATTTGTAGTAACAAAAATCTTGACAACAGACAACCTTTCATAATGACAAGGCTACCATCCATTGTAGTAACAAAAATCTCAACAATAGAGTACCTTCGATAATGACAAGGCTACCATCCATTAGAGTAACAAAGATATCGATAAAAGACTACCTTCTATAACGATAAGGCTACAATCCATTGTAGTAACAAAAATATCGACAACAAACTACTTTCCATAATGATTAGGCTACCATCCTTTGGAGTAACAAAGATATCGATAACAGACTACCTTCCATAACGACAAGGCTACAATCCATTGTAGTAACAAAAATCTCGACAATAGACTACCTTCCATAATGACAAAGCTACCATCCATTGTAGTGACAAAAATCTCGACAATAGACTACCTTCCATAATTACAAGGCTACCATCCACTGGAGTAACAAAAATCTCGACAACATACTACCTTCCATAATAACAAGGCTACAATCTATTATAGAAACGAAAATCTCGACAACAGACTACCTTTTATAATGACAAGACTACCGTCCATTGGAATAACAAAAATCTCGACAACAGACTATGTTCCGTAATGACAAGGCTACCATCCCTTAGAGTAACAAAAATCTCGACAACAGACTGCCTTCCATAATGACAAGACTACCATCCATTAGAGTAACAAAGATATCGACAACATAATACCTTCCATAATGACAAGGCTACCATCCCTTAGAGTAACAAAAATCATGACAAGGCTACCATCCATTGGAATAAGAAAAATATCGACAACACACTTCCTACCATAATGACAAGGCTACCATCCAATGGAGTAACAAAAATATCGACAATACACTACTTTCCATAATGACAAGTCTACCATCCATTGGAGTAACAAAAATCTGAACAACAGACTACCGTCCTTAATGACAAGGCTACCATCCATTTCAGTAAGAAAAATCACAACGGCAGACTACCTTCCATAATGACAAGGTTATGATCCATTGCAGTAACAAAAATTTCGACAAAAGACTACCTTCCATAATGACAAGGCTACCATCCATTGTTGTAACAAAAAACTAGACAACAAACTACCTTCCATAATGACAAGGCTATCATCCATTGTAGTAACAAAAATCCCGATAATAGACTACCTTCCATAATGACAAGGTTACCATCCATTGGAGTAACAGAAATCTCGACAAAACACTACCTTCCATAATGACAAGGCTACTATCCATTGGAGTAACAAGAATCACGACAACAGACTACCTTCCATAATGACTAGGCTACCATCGATTGGAGTAACAAAGATATCAACAACAGACTACCTTCCAATACGACAAGGCTATAATCATTTGTAGTAACAAAAATCTTGACAACAGACAACCTTCCATAATCACAAGGCTACCATCCATTGTAGTAACAAATATCTCAACACTAGAGTACCTTCCATAATGACAAGGCTACCATCCATTGGAGTAACAAAAATATCGACAACAGACTACCTTCTATAATGACAAGGCTACAATCCATTGTAGTAACAAAAATCTCGACAACAAACTACCTTCCATAATGATTAGGCTACCATCCTTTGGAGTAACAAAGATATCGATAACAGACTACCTTCCATAACGACAAGGCTACAGTCCATTGTAGTAACAAAAATCTCGACAATAGACTACCTTCCATAATAACAAGGCTACCATCCATTGTAGTGACAAAAATCACGACAATACTCTACCTTTCATAATTACAAGGCTACCATCCACTGGAGTAACAAAAATCTCGACAACATACTACTTTCCATAATAACAAGGCTTCAATCTATTATAAAAACCAAAATCTCGACAACAGACTACCTTTTATAATGACAAGACTACCGTCCATTGGAATAACAAAAATCTCGACAACAGACTATGTTCCATAATGACAAGGCTACCATCCCTTAGAGTAACAAAAATCTCGACAACAGACTGCCTTCCATAATGACAAGGCTACCATCCATTGGAATAAGAAAAATATCGACAACACACTACCTACAATAATGACAAGGCTACCATCCAATGGATTAACAAAAATATCGACAATACACTACTTTCCATAATGACAAATCTACAATCCATTTGAGTAACAAAAATCTGAACAACAGACTACCGTCCTTAATGACAAGGCTACCATCCATTTCAGTATTAGAAATCACAACGACAGACTACCTTCCATAATGACAAGGCTACGATCCATTGCAGTAACAAAAATCTCGACAAAAGACTACCTTCCATAATGACAAGGCTACCATCCATTGTTGTAACAAAAAACTAGACAACAGACTACCTTCCATAATGACAAGGCTATCATCCATTGCAGTAACAAAAATCCCGACAATAGACTACCTTCCATAATGACAAGGTTGTCATCCATTGGAGTAACAGAAATCTCGACAAAACACTACCTTCCATAATGAGAAGGCTACTATCCATTGGAGTAACAAGAATCACGACAACAGACTACCTTCCATAATGTCTAGGCTACCATCCATTGGAGTAACAAAGATATCGACAACAGACTACCTTCCAATACGACAAGGCTATAATCATTTGTAGTAATAAAAATCTTGACAACAGACAACCTTCCATAATGACAAGGCCACCATCCATTGTAGTAACAAAGATATCGACAACAGACTACCTTCTATAACGACAAGGCTACAATCCATTGTAGTAACAAAAATCTCGACAACAAACTACCTTCCATAATGATTAGGCTACCATCCTTTGGAGTAACAAAGATATCGATAACAGACTACCTTCCATAACGACAAGGCTACAGTCGATTGTAGTAACAAAAATCTCGATAACAGACTACCTTCTATAATAACAAGGCTACCATCCATTGTAGTTACAAAAATCACGACAATAGACTACCTTCCATAATTACAAGGCTACCATCCACTGGAGTAACAAAAATCTCGACAACATACTACCTTCCATAATAACAAGGCTTCAATCTATTATAGAAACCAAAAATCTCGACAACAGACTATGTTCCATAATGACAAGGCTACCATCCCTTAGAGTAACAAAAATCTCGACAACAGACTGCCTTCCATAATGACAAGGCTACCATCCAATGGAGTAACAAAAATATCGACAATACACTACTTTCCATAATGACAAGTCTACCATCCATTGGAGTAACAAAAATCTGAACAACAGACTACTGTCCTTAATGACAAGGCTACCATCCATTTTAGTAACAGAAATCACAACGACAAACTACCGTCCATAATGACAAGGCTACAATCCATTGTAGTAACAAAAATCTCGAAAAAAGGCTACCTTCCATAATGACAAGGCTACCATCCATTGTTGTAACAAAAAACTAGACAATAGACTACCTTCCATAATGACAAGGCTATCATCCATTGCAGTAACAAAAATCCCGACAATAGACTACCTTCCATAATGACAAGGCTACAATCCATTGGAGTAATAGAAATCTCGACAAAACACTACCTTCCATAATGACAAGGGTACTATCCATTGGAGTAACAAGAATCACGACAACAGACTACCTTCCATAATGACTAGGCTACAATCCATTGGAGTAACAAAGATATAGACAACATACTACCTTCCAATACGACAAAGCTATAATCATTTGTAGTAACAAAAATCTTGACAACAGACAACCTTCCATAATGACAAGGCTACCATCCATTGTAGTAACAAAAATCTCAACAATAGAGTACCTTCCATAATGACAAGGCTACCATCCATTGGAGTAACAAAGACATCGACAACAGACTACCTTCTATAACGACAAGGCTATAATCCATTGTAGTAACAAAAATCTCGACAACAAACTACCTTCCATAATGACAAGGCTACCATCCATTGGTATAACAAAAATATCGATAACATACTACCTTACATAACGACAAGGCTACAATCCATTGTAGTAAAAAAAATCTCGACAACAGACTACCTTCCATAATGACAAGTCTACCATCCATTGTAGTGACAAAAATCTCGACAAGAGACTACCGTCCTTAATGACAAGGCTACAATCCATTTGAGTAACAGAAATCACGACAACAAATTACCTTCCATAATGACAAGGCTACCATCCATTGCAGTAACAAAAATCTCGACATCATACTACTTTCCATAATGACAAGGCTACCATCCAATGGAGTAACAAAAATCTCGACAACAGACTACTCTCCATACTGACAAGGCTACCATCCGTTGGAGTAACAAAAACACGACAACATACTAACTTCCATAATGACTAGGCTACCATCCATTGTAGTAACAAAAATATCGACAATAGACTACCTTCCATAATGACAAGGCTACCATCCATTTGAGTAACAAAAATCTAGACAACAGACTACCTTCCATAATGACAAGGCTACCATCCATTGGAATAACAAAAATATCGACAACACACTACCTTCCATAATGACAAGGCTACAATCCCTTAGAGTAACAAAATTCTCAACAACAGACTACCTTCCATAATGACAAGGCTACGATCCATTGGAGTAACAAAGACATCGAAAACATACTACCTTCCATAGTGACAAGGCTACCATCCATTGGAGTAAAAAAAATCACGACAACAGACTACCTTCCATAATGACAAGGCTACCATCCATTGGAATAACAAAAATATCGACAACACACTACCTTCCATAATGACAAGGTTACCACCCATTGGAATAACAAAAATATCTACAACACACTACCTTCCATAATGACAAGGCTACCATCCATTGGAGTAAACAAAAATCTGGACAATAGACTACCTTTCATAATGACAAGGCTACCATCCATTGGAGTAACAAAAATATTAACAAGAGACTAGCTTCTATAATGACAAGGCTTCCATCCATTGGAGTAACAAAAATCTTGACAATAGACTACCTTCGATAATGACAAGGCTACCATCCATTGGAATAACAAAAATATCGAAAACACACTACCTTCCATAATAACAAGGCTACCACCCCTTAGAGTAACAAAAATGTCGACAATGGACTACCTTCCATAATGACAATCTACCATCCATTGGAGTAACAAAAATAACGAAAACACACTACCTTTCATAATGACAAGGCTACCATCCATTAGAATAACAAAAATAACGAAAACACACTACCTTTCATAATGACAAGGCTACCATCCAATGGAGTAACAAAAATTTCGACAATAGACTACCTTTCGTAATGACAAGTCTACCATCCATTGGAGTAACAAAAATCTGAACAACAGACTACCGTCCTTAATGACAAGGCTACCATCCATTGGAGTAACAGAAATCATAATGACAAACTACCTTCCATAATGACAAGGCTACCATGCATTGCAGTAGCAAAAATCTCGACAACAGACTACATTCTATAATGTCAAGGCTACCATCCATTAGAGTAACAAAAATATGGACAACAGACTACCATCCATAATGACAAGACTACCTTCCATTGGAGTAACAAAAATCACGACAACAAACTACCTTCCATAATAACAAGGCTACCATCCATTGGAATAAGAAAAATATCGACAACACACTACCTTCCATAATGACAAGGATACCATCCATTGTAGTAACAAAAATCTCGAAAACAGACTACCTTCCATAATGACAAGGCTAACATCCATTGTAGTGACAAAAATCTCGACAATAGAGTACCTTCCATAATTACAAGGCTACCATCCACTGGAGTAACAAAAATCTCGACAACATACTACCTTCCATAATAACAAGGCCACAATCTATTATAGATACCAAAATCTCGACAACAGACTACCTTTTATAATGACAAGACTACCGTCCATTGGAATAACAAAAATCTCGACAACAAACTATGTTCCATAATGACAAGGCTACCATCCCTTAGAGTAACAAAAATATCGACAACAAACTGCCTTCCATAATGATAAGACTACCATGCATTGGAGTAACAAAGATATCAGCAACATACTACCTTCCATAATGACAAGGTTACCATCCCTTAGAGTAACAAAAATCATGACAAGGCTACCATCCATTGGAATAAGAAAAATATCGACAACACACTACCTACCATAATGACAAGGCTACCATCAAATGGAGTAACAAAAATATCGATAAAACACTACTTTCCATAATAACAAGTCTACCATCCATTGGAGTAACAAAAATCTGAACAACAAACTACCGTCCTTAATGACAAGGCTACCATCCATTTCAGTAACAGAAATCACAACGACAGACTACCTTCCATAATGACAAGGCTACGATCTATTGCAATAACAAAAATCTCGACAAAAGACTACCTTCCATAATGACAAGGCTACCATCCATTATTCTAACAAAAAACTAGACAACAGACTACCTTCCATAATGACAAGGCTATCATCCATTGCAGTAACAAAAATCCCGACAATAGACTTCCTTCCATAATGACAAGGCTACCATCCATTGGAGTAACAAGAATCATGACAACAGACTACCTTCCATAATGACTAGGCTACCATCCATTGGAGTAACAAAGATATCGACAACAGACTACCTTCCAATACGACAAGGCTATAATCATTTGTAGTAACAAAAATCTTGACAACAGACAACCTTCCATAATGACAAGGCTACCATCCATTAGAGTAAGAAAAATCTCAATAACATACTACCTTTCATAATGACAAGGCTACCATCCATTGGAGTAACAAAGATATCGACAACAGACTACCTTCTATAACGACAAGGCTACAATCCATTGAAGTAAAAAAAATCTCGACAACAAACTACCTTTGATAATGACAAGGCTACCATCCATTAGAATAAAAAAAATATCGACAATAGACTACCTTCCATAATGACAAGGCTACCATCCATTGGAGAAACAAAGATATCGGCAACATACTGCCTTCCATAATGACAAGGCTACCTTCCATTGGAGTAACAAAAATCACGACAATAGACTACCTTCCATAATGACAAGGCTACCATCCATTGGAATAAGAAAAATATCGACAACACACTACCTACCATAATGACAAGGCTACCATCAAATGGAGTAACAAAAATATCGATAATACACTACTTTCCATAATAACAAGTCTACCATCCACTGGAGTAACAAAAATCTGAACAACAGACTACCGTCCTTAATGACAAGGCTACCATCCATTTCAGTAACAGAAATCACAACGACAGACTACCTTCCATAATGACAAGGCTACGATCCATTGCAGTAACAAAAATCTCGACAAAAGACTACCTTCCATAATGACAAGGCTACCATCCATTATTGTAACAAAAAACTAGACAACAGACTACCTTCCATAATGACAAGGCTATCATCCATTGCAGTAACAAAAATCCCGACAATAGACTTCCTTCCATAATGACAAGCCTACCATCCATTAGAGTAACAAGAATCACGACAACAGACTACCTTCCATAATGACTAGGCTACCATCCATTGGAGTAACAAAGATATCGACAACAGACTACCTTCCAATACGACAAGGCTATAATCATTTGTAGTAACAAAAATCTTGACAACAGACAACCTTCCATAATGACAAGGCTACCATCCATTGTAGTAAGAAAAATCTCAATAATAGAGTACCTTCCATAATGACAAGGTTACCATCCATTGGAGTAACAAAGATATCCACAACAGACTACCTTCTATAAAGACAAGGCTACAATCCATTGAAGTAAAAAAAATCTCGACAACAAACTAACTTTGATAATGACAAGGCTACCATCCATTAGAGTAAAAAAAATATCGACAATAGACTACCTTCCATAATGACAAGGCTACCATCCATTGGAGAAACAATGATATCGACAACATACTGCCTTCCATAATGACAAGGCTACCTTCCATTGGAGTAACAAAAATCACGACAACAGACTACCTTCCATAATGACAAGGCTACCATCCATTGGAATAAGAAAAATATCGACAACACACTACCTTCCATAATGACAAGGCTACCATCCAATGGAGTAACAAAAATCTCGACAAAAGACTACCTTCGATAATGACTAGGCTACCATCCATTGGAGTAACAAAGATATCGACAATAGACTAACTTCCATAACGACAAGGCTACAATCATTTGCAGTAACAAAAATCTCGACAATAGACTAACTTCCATTATGACAAGGCTACCATCCATTGTATTTAAAAAAATGCCGACAATAGACTACCTTCCATAATGACAAGGCTACCATCCATTGGAGTAACAAAAATCTCGAATACAGACTACCTTCCTTAATGACAAGGCTACCATGCATTGGAAGAACAAAAATATCGAAAACACACTACCTTCCATAATGACAAGGCTACCATCCCTTAGAGTAACAAAAATCTCGACAACAAACTAACTTCCATAATGACAAGGCTACCATCCCTTAGAGTAACAAAAATCTCGACAATAAACTAACTTCCATAATGACAAGGCTACCATCCATTGGAGTAACAAAAATCTAGACAACATTCTACCTTCCATAATGACAACGCTACCATGCATTGGAAGAACAAAAATATCGACAACACACTACCTTCCATAATGCCAAGGCTACCATCCCTTAGAGTAACAAAAATCTCGAAAACAGACTACCTTCCATAATGACAAGGCTACCATCCATTGGAGTAACAAAGATATCGATAACATACTACCTTCCATAATGACAAGGATACCATCCATTGGAATAACAAAAATCTGGACTACAGACTACCTTCCATAATGACTAGGCTACCATCCTTTGGAGTAACAAAGATATCAGTAACAGACTACCTTCCATAACGGCAAGGCTACAATCCATTATAGTAACAAAAATCTCGACAACAGACTACCTTCCATAATGAAAGGCTACCATCCATTGTAGTGACAAAAATCTCGACAATAGACTACCTTCCATAACGAAAAGGCTACAATCCATTGTAGTAACAAAAATCTCGACAACAGACTACCTTCCATAATGACAAGGCTACCATCCATTGTAGTGACAAAAATCTCGACAATAGACTACCTTCCATAATTACAAGGCTACCATCTACTGGAGTAACAAAAATCTCGACAATATACTACCTTCCATAATGATAAGCCTTCAATCCATTATAGAAACCAAAATCTCGACAACAGACTACCTTTCATAATGACAAGGCTACCGTCCATTGGAATAACAAAAATCTCGACAACAGACTATGTTCCATAATGACAAGGCTACCATCCCTTAGAGTAACAAAAATCTCAACAACAGACTGCTTTCCATAATGACAAGACTACCATCCATTGGAGTAACAAAGATATTGACAACATACTACCTTCCATAATGACAAGGCTACCATCCCTTAGAGTAACAAAAATCATGACAACAGACTACCATCCATAATGACAAGGCTACCATCAATTGTAGTAAAAGAAATATCGGTAATAGACTACCTTCCATAATGACAAGGCTACCATCCATTGGAGTAACTGGAAATCTGGACAACAAACTACCTTCCATAATGACAAGGCTACCGTCCATTGGAGTATCAAAAATCTCGACTGCAGACTACCTTCCATAATGACAAGGGTACCATCATTTGAGTAACAAAAATATCCACAAGAGACTACCTTCCATAATGACAAGGCTACAATCCATTGGAGTATTAAAAATCTCGACAACAGACTACCTTCCATAATGACAAGGCTACCATCCATTGGAGTAACAAAAATCTCGACAACAGACTACCTTCCATAATGACAAGGCTACCATCCATTGTAGTGACAAAAATCTCGACAATAGACTATGTTCAATAATGACAAGGCTACAATCCACTGGAGTAACAAAAATCTCGACAAAATACTACCTTCCATAATGACAAGGCTACCGTCCATTGGAATAAAAAAAATCTCGACAATAGACTACCTTCCATAATGACAACGCTACCATCTATTGGAGTAACAAAGATATAGATAACATACTACCTTCCATAATGACAAGGATACCATCCATTGGAGTAACAAAAATTTCGACAACAGACTAACTTCCATAATGACAAGGCTACCATCCATTGGAGTAACAAAAATCTAGACAACATTCTACCTTCCATAATGACAAGGCTACCATGCATTGGAAGAACAAAAATATCGACAACACACTACCTTCCATAATGACAAGGCTACCATCCCTTAGAGTAACAAAAATCTCGACAACAGACTACCTTCCATAATTACAAGGATACCATCCATTGTAGTAACAAAAATCTCGACAACAGACTACCTTCCATAATGGCTAGGCTACCATCATTTGGAGTAACAAAGATATCGATAACAGACTACCTTCCAAAACGGCAAGGCAACAATCCATTATAGTAACAAAAATCTCGACAACAAACTACCTTCCATAATGACAAGGCTACCATCCATTATAGTGACAAAAATCTCGACAATAGACTAGCTTCCATAATTACAAGGCTACCATCTACTGGAGTAACAAAAATCTCGACAACATACTACCTTCCATAATGACAAGCCTACAATCCATTATAGAAACCAAAATCTCGACAACAGACTACCTTTCATAATAATAAGGCTATCGTCCATTGGAATAACAAAAATCTCGACAACAGACTATGTTCCATAATGACAAGGCTACCATCCCTTAGAGTAACAAAAATCTCGACAACAGACTGCCTTCCATAATGACAAGACTACCATCCATTGGAGTAACAAAGATATTGACAACATACTACCTTCCATAATGACAAGGCTACCATCCCTTAGAGTAACAAAAATCATGACAACAGACTACCATCCATAATGACAAGGCTACCATCCATTGTAGTAAAAGAAATATCGACAATAGACTACCTTCCATAATGACAAGGCTACCATCCATTGGAGTAACTGGAAATCTGGACAACAAACTACCTTCCGTAATGACAAGGCTACCGTCCATTGGAGTAACAAAAATATCGACTGCAGACTACCTTCCATAATGATAAGGGTACCATCATTTGAGTAACAAAAATATCCACAAGAGACTACCTTCCATAAGGACAAGGCTACAATCCATTGGAGTATTAAAAATCTCGAAAACAGACTACCTTCCATAATGACAAGGCTACCGTCCATTGGAATAAAAAAAATCTCGATAATAGACTACCTTCCATAATGACAACGCTACCATCCATTGGAGTAACAAAGATATAGATAACATACTACCTTCCATAATGACAAGGATACCATCCATTGGAGTAACAAAAATCTAGACAACATTCTACCTTCCATAATGACAAGGCTACCATGCATTGGAAGAACAAAAATATCGACAACATTCTACCTTCCATAATGACAAGGCTACCATGCATTGGAAGAACAAAAATCTTGACTACAGACTACCTTCCATAATGGCTAGGCTACCATCCTTTGGAGTAACAAAGATATCGATAATAGACTACCTTCCATAACGGTAAGGCTACAATCCATTATAGTAACAAAAATCTCGACAACAGACTACCTTCCATAATGAAAGGCTACCATCCATTGTAGTGACAAAAATCTCGACAATAGACTACCTTCCATAATTACAAGGCTACCATCCACTGGAGTAACAAAAATCTCAAAAACATACTACCTTCCATAATGACAAGCCTACAATCTAATATAGAAACCAAAATCTCGACAACAGACTACCTTTCATAATGACAAGGCTACCGTCCATTAGAATAACAAAAATCTCGACAACAGACTATGTTCCATAATGACAAGGCTACCATCCCTTAGAGTAACAAAAATCTCAACAACAGACTGCCATCCATAATGACAAGACTACCATCCATTGGAGTAACAAAGATATCGACAACATACTACCTTCCATAATGACAAGGCTACCATCCCTTAGAGCAACAAAAATCATGACAATAGACTACCTTCCATAATGACAAGGCTACCATCCAATGGAGTAACAAAAATCTCGACAATACACTACTTTCCATATTGACAAGTCTACCATCCATTGGAGTAACAAAAATGTGAACAACAGACTACCGTCCTTAATGACAAGGCTACCATCCATTGGAGTAACAGAAAACACAACGACATACTACCTTCCATAATGACAAGGCTACCATCCATTGTTATAACAAAAATCTCGACAATAGACTACCTTCCATAATGACAATGCTACCATCCCTTGTAGTGACAAAAATCTCGACAATAGACTATCTTCCATAATGACAAGGCTACCATCCATTGGAGTAACAAAAATCTCGACAACATATTACCTTCCATAATGACAAGGCTACAATCTATTATATTAACAAAAATCTCGCAAACAGACTACCTTCCATAACAACAAGGCTACCATCCATTGGAGTAACAAAGATATCAATAACATACTACCTTCCATAATGACAAGGGTACCATCCATTGGAGTAACAAAAATCTCGACAACAAACTAACTTCCATAATGACAAGGCTACCATCCATTGGAGTAACAATAATCTCGACAATAGACTACCTTCCATAATGATAAGGCTACCATCCATTGGAGTTACAAAAATCTCGACAACATTCTACCTTCCATAATAACAAGGCTACCATGCATTGGAAGAACAAAAATATCTACAACACACTACCTTCCATAATGACAAGGCTACCATCCCTTAGAGTAACAAAAATCTCGACAACAGACTACCTTCCATAATGACAAGGATACCATCCATTGGAGTAACAAAGATATCGATAACATACTACCTTCCATAATTACAAGGATACCATCCATTAGAGTAAAAAAAATCTCGACAACTCACTACCTTCCATAATGATTAGGCTACCATCCTTTGGAGTAACAAAGATATCAATAACAGACTACCTTTCATAACGACAAGGCTACAATCCATTGTAGTAACAAAAATCTCGACAACAGACTACCTTCCATAATGACAAGGCTACCATCCATTGTAGTGACAAAAATCTCGACAATAGACTACCTTCCATAATTACAAGGCTACCATCCACTGGAGTAACAAAAATCTCAACAACATACTACCTTCCATAATGACAAGCCTACCGTCCATTGGAATAAAAAAAATCTCGACAATAGACTACCTTCCATAATGACAACGCTACCATCCATTGGAGTAACAAAGATATAGATAACATACTACCTTCCATAACGACAAGGATACCATCCGTTGGAGTAACAAAAATCTCGACAACAGACTAACTTCCATAATGACAAGGCTACCATCCATTGGAGTAACAAAAATCTCGACAACATTCTACCTTCCATAATGACAAGGCTACCATGCATTGGAAGAACAAAAATATCGACAACATACTACCTTCCATAATGACAAGGCTACCATCCCTTAGAGTAACAAAAATCTCGACAACAGACTACATTCCATAATGACAAGGCTACCATCCATTGGAGTAACAAAGATATCGATAACATACTACCTTCCATAATGACAAGGATACCATCCATTGGAATAACAAAAATCTCGACTACAGACTACCTTCCATAATGACTAGGCTACCATCCTTTGGAGTAACAAAGAAATCGATAACACACTACCTTCCATAACGGCAAGGCTACAATCCATTATAGTAACAAAAATCTCGACAACAGACTACCTTCCATAATGAAAGGCTACCATCCATTGTAGTGACAAAAATCTCGACAATAGACTACCTTCCATAATTACAAGGCTACCATCCACTGGAGTAACAAAAATCTCAACAACACACTACCTTCCATAATGACAAGCCTAGAATCTATTATAGAAACCAAAATCTCGACAACGGACTACCTTTCATAATGACAAGGCTACCGTCCATTGGAGTAACAAAAATCTCGACAACAGACTACCTTCCATAATGACTAGGCTACAATCTATTATATTAACAAAAATCTCGACAACAGACTACCTTCGATAATAACAAGGCTACCATCCATTGGAGTAATAAAGATATCGATAACATACTACTTTCCGTAATGACAAGGGTACCATCCATTGGAGTAACAAAAATCTCGACAACAAACTAACTTCCATAATGAAAAGGCTACCATCCATTGGAGTAACAAAAATCTCGACAATAGACTACCTTACATAATGATAAGGCTACCATCCATTGGAGTAACAAAAATCACGACAACATTCTACCTTCCATAATAACAAGGCTACCATGCATTGGAAGAACAAAAATATCGACAACACACTACCTTCCATAATGACAAGGCTACCATCCCTTAGAGTAACAAAAATCTCGACAACAGACTACCTTCCATAATGACAAGGCTACCATCCCTTAGAGTAACAAAAATCTCGACAATAAACTAACTTCCATAATGACAAGGCTACCATCCATTGGGGTAACAAAAATCTAGACAACATTCTACCTTCCATAATGACAAGGCTACCATGCATTGGAAGAACAAAAATATCGACAACACACTACCTTCCATAATGCCAAGGCTACCATCCCTTAGAGTAACAAAAATCTAGACAACAGACTACCTTCCATAATGACAAGGCTACCATCCATTGGAGTAACAAAGATATCGATAACATACTACCTTCCATAATGACAAGGATACCATCCATTGGAATAACAAAAATCTGGACTACAGACTACCTTCCATAATGACTAGGCTACCATCCTTTGGAGTAACAAAGATATCAGTAACAGACTACCTTCCATAACGGCAAGGCTACAATCCATTATAGTAACAAAAATCTCGACAACAGACTACCTTCCATAATGACAAGGCTACCATCCCTTAGAGTAACAAAAATCTCGACAATAAACTAACTTCCATAATGACAAGGCTACCATCCATTGGGGTAACAAAAATCTAGACAACATTCTACCTTCCATAATGACAAGGCTACCATGCATTGGAAGAACAAAAATATCGACAACACACTACCTTCCATAATGCCAAGGCTACCATCCCTTAGAGTAACAAAAATCTAGACAACAGACTACCTTCCATAATGACAAGGCTACCATCCATTGGAGTAACAAAGATATCGATAACATACTACCTTCCATAATGACAAGGATACCATCCATTGGAATAACAAAAATCTGGACTACAGACTACCTTCCATAATGACTAGGCTACCATCCTTTGGAGTAACAAAGATATCAGTAACAGACTACCTTCCATAACGGCAAGGCTACAATCCATTATAGTAACAAAAATCTCGACAACAGACTACCTTCCATAATGAAAGGCTACCATCCATTGTAGTGACAAAAATCTCGACAATAGACTACCTTCCATAACGAAAAGGCTACAATCCATTGTAGTAACAAAAATCTCGTCAACAGACTACCTTCCATAATGACAAGGCTACCATCCATTGTAGTGACAAAAATCTCGACAATAGACTACCTTCCATAATTACAAGGCTACCATCTACTGGAGTAACAAAAATCTCGACAACATACTACCTTCCATAATGACAAGCCTTCAATCCATTATAGAAACCAAAATCTCGACAACAGACTACCTTTCATAATGACAAGGCTACCGTCCATTGGAATAACAAAAATCTCGACAACAGACTATGTTCCATAATGACAAGGCTACCATCCCTTAGAGTAACAAAAATCTCAACAACAGACTGCTTTCCATAATGACAAGACTACCATCCATTGGAGTAACAAAGATATTGACAACATACTACCTTCCATAATGACAAGGCTACCATCCCTTAGAGTAACAAAAATTATGACAACAGACTACCATCCATAATGACAAGGCTACCATCAATTGTAGTAAAAGAAATATCGGTAATAGACTACCTTCCATAATGACAAGGCTACCATCCATTGGAGTAACTGGAAATCTGGACAACAAACTACCTTCCGTAATGACAAGGCTACCGTCCATTGGAGTAACAAAAATCTCGACTGCAGACTACCTTCCATAATGACAAGGGTACCATCATTTGAGTAACAAAAATATCCACAAGAGACTACCTTCCATAATGACAAGGCTACAATCCATTGGAGTATTAAAAATCTCGACAACAGACTACCTTCCATAATGACAAGGCTACCATCCATTGGAGTAACAAAAATCTCGACAACAGACTACCTTCCATAATGACAAGGCTACCATCCATTGGAGTAACAAAGATATAGATAACATACTACCTTCCATAATGACAAGGATACCATCCATTGGAGTAACAAAAATCTCGACAACAGACTAACTTCCATAATGACAAGGCTACCATCCATTGGAGTAACAAAAATCTAGACAACATTCTACCTTCCATAATGACAAGGCTACCATGCATTGGAAGAACAAAAATATCGACAACACACTACCTTCCATAATGACAAGGCTACCATCCCTTAGAGTAACAAAAATCTCGACAACAGACTACCTTCCATAATGACAAGGCTACCATCCATTGGAGTAACAAAGATATCGATAACATACTACCTTCCATAATGACAAGGATACCATCCATTGGAATAACAAAAATCTTGACTACAGACTACCTTCCATAATGGCTAGGCTACCATCCTTTGGAGTAACAAAGATATCGATAATAGACTACCTTCCATAACGGTAAGGCTACAATCCATTATAGTAACAAAAATCTCGACAACAGACTACCTTCCATAATGAAAGGCTACCATCCATTGTAGTGACAAAAATCTCGACAATAGACTACCTTCCATAATTACAAGGCTACCATCCACTGGAGTAACAAAAATCTCAAAAACATACTACCTTCCATAATGACAAGCCTACAATCTAATATAGAAACCAAAATCTCGACAACAGACTACCTTTCATAATGATAAGGCTATCATCCATTGGAATAACAAAAATCTCGACAACAGACTATGTTCCATAATGACAAGGCTACCATCCCTTAGAGTAACAAAAATCTCGACAACAGACTGCCATCCATAATGACAAGACTACCATCCATTGGAGTAACAAAGATATCGACAACATACTACCTTCCATAATGACAAGGCTACCATCCCTTAGAGCAACAAAAATCATGACAACAGACTACCATCCATAATGACAAGGCTACCATCCAATGGAGTAACAAAAATCTCGACAATACACTACTTTCCATATTGACAAGTCTACCATCCATTGGAGTAACAAAAATGTGAACAACAGAGTACCGTCCTTAATGACAAGGCTACCATCCATTGGAGTAACAGAAAACACAACGACATACTACCTTCCATAATGACAAGGCTACCATCCATTGTTATAACAAAAATCTCGACAATAGACTACCTTCCATAATGACAATGCTACCATCCCTTGTAGTGACAAAAATCTCGACAATAGACTATCTTCCATAATGACAAGGCTACCATCCATTGGAGTAACAAAAATCTCGACAACATATTACCTTCCATAATGACAAGGCTACAATCTATTATATTAACAAAAATCTCGCAAACAGACTACCTTCCATAATAACAAGGCTACCATCCATTGGAGTAACAAAGATATCAATAACATACTACCTTCCATAATGACAAGGGTACCATCCATTGGAGTAACAAAAATCTCGACAACAAACTAACTTCCATAATGACAAGGCTACCATCCATTGGAGTAACAAAAATCTCGACAATAGTCTACCTTCCATAATGATAAGGCTACCATCCATTGGAATAACAAAAATATCGACAACATTCTACCTTCCATAATAACAAGGCTACCATGCATTGGAAGAACAAAAATATCTACAACACACTACCTTCCATAATGACAAGGCTACCATCCCTTAGAGTAACAAAAATCTCGACAACAGACTACCTTCCATAATGACAAGGATACCATCCATTGGAGTAACAAAGATATCGATAACATACTACCTTCCATAATTACAAGGATACCATCCATTGGAGTAACAAAAATCTCGACAACTGACTACCTTCCATAATGATTAGGCTACCATCCTTTGGAGTAACAAAGATATCAATAACAGACTACCTTCCATAATGACAAGGCTACCATCCATTGTAGTGACAAAAATCTCGACAATAGACTACCTTCCATAATTACAAGGCTACCATCCACTGGAGTAACAAAAATCTCAACAACATACTACCTTCCATAATGACAAGCCTACCGTCCATTGGAATAAAAAAAATCTCAACAATAGACTACCTTCCATAATGACAACGCTACCATCCATTGGAGTAACAAAGATATAGATAACATACTACCTTCCATAACGACAAGGATACCATCCGTTGGAGTAACAAAAATCTCGACAACAGATTAACTTCCATAATGACAAGGCTACCATCCATTGGAGTAACAAAAATCTCGACAACATTCTACCTTCCATAATGAGAAGGCTACCATGCATTGGAAGAACAAAAATATCGACAACACACTACCTTCCATAATGACAAGGCTACCATCCCTTAGAGTAACAAAAATCTCGACAACAGACTACATTCCATAATGACAAGGCTACCATCCATTGGAGTAACAAAGATATCGATAACATACTACCTTCCATAATGACAAGGATACCATCCATTGGAATAACAAAAATCTCGACTACAGACTACCTTCCATAATGACTAGGCTACCATCCTTTGGAGTAACAAAGAAATCGATAACACACTACCTTCCATAACGGCAAGGCTACAATCCATTATAGTAACAAAAATCTCGACAACAGACTACCTTCCATAATGAAAGGCTACCATCCATTGTAGTGACAAAAATCTCGACAATAGACTACCTTCCATAATTACAAGGCTACCATCCACTGGAGTAACAAAAATCTCAACAACACACTACCTTCCATAATGACAAGCCTAGAATCTATTATAGAAACCAAAATCTCGACAACGGACTACCTTTCATAATGACAAGGCTACCGTCCATTGGAATAACAAAAATCTCGACAACAGACTATGTTCCATAATGACAAGGCTACCATCCCTTAGAGTAACAAAAATCTCAACAACTGACTGCCTTCAATAATGACAAGACTACCATCCATTGGAGTAACAAAGATATCGACAACATACTACCTTCCATAATGACAAGCCTAGAATCTATTATAGAAACCAAAATCTCGACAACGGACTACCTTTCATAATGACAAGGCTACCGTCCATTGGAATAACAAAAATCTCGACAACAGACTATGTTCCATAATGACAAGGCTACCATCCCTTAGAGTAACAAAAATCTCAACAACTGACTGCCTTCCATAATGACAAGACTACCATCCATTGGAGTAACAAAGATATCGACAACATACTACCTTCCATAATGACAAGCCTAGAATCTATTATAGAAACCAAAATCTCGACAACGGACTACCTTTCATAATGACAAGGCTACCGTCCATTGGAATAACAAAAATCTCGACAACAGACTATGTTCCATAATGACAAGGCTACCATCCCTTAGAGTAACAAAAATCTCAACAACTGACTGCCTTCCATAATGACAAGACTACCATCCATTGGAGTAACAAAGATATCGACAACATACTACCTTCCATAATGACAAGTCTACCATCCCTTAGAGTAACAAAAATCATGAAAATAGACTACCTTCCATAATGAAAAGGCTACCATCCAATGGAGTAACAAAAATCTCGACAATACACTACTTACCATATTGACAAGTCTACCATCCATTGGAGTAACAAAAATCTGAACAACAGACTACCGTCCTTAATGACAAGGCTACCATCCATTGGATTAACATAAATCACAACGACAGACTACCTTCCATAATGACAAGGCTACCATCCAATGTTGTAACAAAAATCTCGACAACACACTACCTTCCATAATGACAAGGCTACCATCCCTTGTAGTGACAAAAATCTCGACAATAGTCTATCTTCCATTATGACAAGGCTACCATCCATTGGAGTAACAAAAATCTCGACAACATACTACCTTCCATAATGACAAGGCTACAATCTATTATATTAACAAAAATCTCGACAACAGACTACCTTCCATAATAACAAGGGTACCATCCATTGGAGTAACAAAGATATCGATAAAGTACTACCTTCCATAATGACAAGGGTACCATCCATTGGAGTAACAAAAATCTCGACAACAAACTAACTTCCATAATGACAAGGCTACCATCCATTGGATTAACAAAAATCTCGACAATAGACTACCTTCCATAATGATAAGGCTACCATCCATTGGAGTAACAAAAATCAGGACAACATTCTACCTTCCATAATAACAAGGCTACCATGCATTGGAAGAACAAAAATATCGACAACACACTACCTTCCATAATGACAAGGCTACCATCCCTTAGAGTAACAAAAATTTCGACAACAAACTACCTTCCATAATGACAAGGCTACCATCCATTGGAGTAACAAAGATATCGATAACATACTACCTTCCATAATGACAAGGATACCATCCATTGGAGTAACAAAAATCTCGACAACAGACTACCTTCCATAATGATTAGGCTACCATCCTTTGGAGTAACAAAGATATCGATAACAGACTACCTTCCATAACGACAAGGCTACAATCCATTATAGTAACAAAAATCTCGACAACAGACTACCTTCAATAATGAAAGGCTACCATCCATTGTAGTGACAAAAATCTCAACAATAGACTACCTTCCATAATCACAAGGCTACCATCCACTGGAGTAACAAAAATCTCGACAACATACTACCTTCCATAATGACAAGCCTACAATCTATTATAGAAACCAAAATCTCGACAACAGACTACCTTTCATAATGATAAGGCTACCGTCCATTGGAATAACAAAAATCTCGACAATAGACTATGTTCCATAATGACAAGGCTACCATCCCTTAGAGTAACAAAAATCTCGACAACAGACTGCCTTCCATAATGACAAGACTACCATCCATTGGAGTAACAAAGATATCGACAACATACTACCTTCCATAATGATAAGGCTACCATTCCTTAGAGTAACAAAAATCATGACAACAGACTACCTTCTATAATGACAAGTCTACCATCCATTGTAGTAAAAGAAATATCGACAATAGACTACCTTCCATAATGACAAGGCTACCATCCATTGGAGTAACTGGAAATCTGGACAACAAACTACCTTCCGTAATGACAAGGCTACCATCCATTGGAGTAACAAAAATCTCGACTGCAGACTACCTTCCATAATGACAAGGGTACCATCATTTGAGTAACAAAAATATCCGCAAGAGACTACCTTCCAGAATGACAAGGCTACAATCCATTGGAGTAACAAAAATCTCGACAACAGACTAACTTCCATAATGACAAGGCTACAATCCATTGGAGTAACAAAAATCTCGACAGCATTTCTACCTTCCATAATGACAAGGCTACCATGCATTGGAAGAACGAAAATATCGACAACACACTACCTTCCATAATGACAAGGCTACCATCCCTTAGAGTAACAAAAATCTCGACAACAGACTACCTTCCATAATGACAAGGCTACCATCCATTGGAGTAACAAAGATATCGATAACATACTACCTTCCATAATGACAAGGATAACATCCATTGGAGTAACAAAAATCTCGACAACAGACTACCTTCCATAATGACAAGGCTACCATCCTTTGGAGTAACAAAGATATCGATAACAGACTACCTTCCATAACGGCAAGGCTACAATCCATTATAGTAACAAAAATCTCGACAACAGACTACCTTCCATAATGACAAGGCTACCATCCATTGTAAAGACAAAAATCTCGACAATAGACTACCTTCCATATTTACAAGGCTACCATCCACTGGAGTAACAAAAATCTCGACAACATACTACCTTCCATAATGACAAGCCTGCAATCTATTATAGAAACCAAAATCTCGACAACAGACTACCTTTCATAATGACAAGGCTACCGTCCATTGGAATAACAAAAATCTCGACAATAGACTATGTTCCATATTGACAAGGCTACCATCCATTGTAGTAAAAGAAATATCGACAATAGACTACCTTCCATAATGACAAGGCTACCATCCATTGGAGTAACTGGAAATCTGGACAACAAACTACCTTTCGTAATGACAAGGCTACCGTCCATTGGAGTAACAAAAATCTCGACTGCAGACTACCTTCCATAATGACAAGGGTACCATCATTTGAGTAACAAAAATATCCGCAAGAGACTACCTTCCATAATGACAAGGCTACAATCCATTGGAGTAACAAAAATCTCGACAACAGACTAACTTCCATAATGACAAGGCTACAATCCATTGGAGTAACAAAAATCTCGACAACATTCTACCTTCCATAATGACAAGGCTACCATGCATTGGAAGAACGAAAATATCGACAACACACTACCTTCCATAATGACAAGGCTACCATCCCTTAGAGTAACAAAAATCTCGACAGCAGACTACCTTCTATAATGACAAGGCTACCATCCATTGGAGTAACAAAGATATCGATAACATACTACCTTCCATAATGACAAGGATACCATCCATTGGAGTAACAAAAATCTCGACAACAGACTACCTTCCATAATGACAAGGCTACCATCCTTTGGAGTAACAAAGATATCGATAACAGACTACCTTCCATAACGGCAAGGCTACAATCCATTATAGTAACAAAAATCTCGACAACAGACTACCTTCCATAATGACAAGGCTACCATCCATTGTAATGACAAAAATCTCGACAATAGACTACCTTCCATAATTACAAGGCTACCATCCACTGGAGTAACAAAAATCTCGACAACATACCACCTTCCATAATGACAAGCCTACAATCTATTATAGAAACCAAAATCTCGACAATAGACTACCTTTCATAATGACAAGGCTACCGTCCATTGGAATAACAAAAATCTCGACAATAGACTATGTTCCATAATGACAAGGCTACCATCCCTTAGAGTAACCAAAATCTCGATAACAGACTGCCTTCCATAATGACAAGACTACCATCCATTGGAGTAACAAAGATATCGACAACATACTACCTTCCATAATGATAAGGCTACCATCCCTTAGAGTAACAAAAATCATGACAACAGACTACCTTCCATAATGACAAGGCTACCATCCATTGTAGTAAAAGAAATATCGACAATAGACTACCTTCTATAATGACAAGGCTACCATCCATTGGAGTAACTGGAAATCTGGACAACAAACTACCTTCCGTAATTACAAGGCTACCGTCCATTGGAGTATTAAAAATCTCGACAACAGACTACCTTCCATAATGACAAGGCTACCATCCATTGGAGTAACAAAAATCTCGACAACAGACTACCTTCCATAATGACAAGGCTAACATCCATTATAGTGACAAAAATCTCGACAATAGACTACGTTCCATAATGACAAGGCTACAATCCACTGGAGTAATAAAAATCTAGACAACATACTACCTTCCATAATGACAAGTTTACAATCTATTATAGTAACCAAAATCTCGACAACTGACTACCTTTCATAATGACAAGGCTATCGTCCATTGGAATAAAAAAAATCTTGACAACAGACTATGTTCCTTAACGACAAGGCTACAATCCATTGTAGTAAAAAAATCTCGACAATAGACTACCTTCCATAATGACAACGCTATCATCCATTGGAGTAACAAAGATATCAATAACATACTACCTTCCATAATGACAAGGATACCATCCATTGGAGTAACAGAAATCTCGACAACAGACTAACTTCCATAATGACAAGGCTACAATCCATTGGAGTAACAAAAATCTCGACAACATTATACCTTCCATAATGACAAGGCTACCATGCATTGGAAGAACAAAAATATCGACAACACACTACCTTCCATAATGACAAGGCTACCATCCTTTGGAGTAACAAAGATATGGATAACATACTACCTTCCATAATGACAAGGCTACCATCCAATGTTGTAACAAAAATCTCGACAACACACTACCTTCCATAATGACAAGGCTACCATCCCTTGTAGTGACAAAAATCTCGACAATAGTCTATCTTCCATTATGACAAGGCTACCATCCATTGGAGTAACAAAAATCTCGACAACATACTACCTTCCATAATGACAAGGCTACAATCTATTATATTAACAAAAATCTCGACAACAGACTACCTTCCATAATAACAAGGGTACCATCCATTGGAGTAACAAAGATATCGATAAAGTACTACCTTCCATAATGACAAGGGTACCATCCATTGGAGTAACAAAAATCTCGACAACAAACTAACTTCCATAATGACAAGGCTACCATCCATTGGATTAACAAAAATCTCGACAATAGACTACCTTCCATAATGATAAGGCTACCATCCATTGGAGTAACAAAAATCAGGACAACATTCTACCTTCCATAATAACAAGGCTACCATGCATTGGAAGAACAAAAATATCGACAACACACTACCTTCCATAATGACAAGGCTACCATCCCTTAGAGTAACAAAAATTTCGACAACAAACTACCTTCCATAATGACAAGGCTACCATCCATTGGAGTAACAAAGATATCGATAACATACTACCTTCCATAATGACAAGGATACCATCCATTGGAGTAACAAAAATCTCGACAACAGACTACCTTCCATAATGATTAGGCTACCATCCTTTGGAGTAACAAAGATATCGATAACAGACTACCTTCCATAACGACAAGGCTACAATCCATTATAGTAACAAAAATCTCGACAACAGACTACCTTCAATAATGAAAGGCTACCATCCATTGTAGTGACAAAAATCTCGACAATAGACTACCTTCCATAATCACAAGGCTACCATCCACTGGAGTAACAAAAATCTCGACAACATACTACCTTCCATAATGACAAGCCTACAATCTATTATAGAAACCAAAATCTCGACAACAGACTACCTTTCATAATGATAAGGCTACCGTCCATTGGAATAACAAAAATCTCGACAATAGACTATGTTCCATAATGACAAGGCTACCATCCCTTAGAGTAACAAAAATCTCGACAACAGACTGCCTTCCATAATGACAAGACTACCATCCATTGGAGTAACAAAGATATCGACAACATACTACCTTTCATAATGATAAGGCTACCATTCCTTAGAGTAACAAAAATCATGACAACAGACTACCTTCTATAATGACAAGTCTACCATCCATTGTAGTAAAAGAAATATCGACAATAGACTACCTTCCATAATGACAAGGCTACCATCCATTGGAGTAACTGGAAACCTGGACAACAAACTACCTTCCGTAATGACAAGGCTACCGTCCATTGGAGTAACAAAAATCTCGACTGCAGACTACCTTCCATAATGACAAGGGTACCATCATTTGAGTAACAAAAATATCCGCAAGAGACTACCTTCCAGAATGACAAGGCTACAATCCATTGGAGTAACAAAAATCTCGACAACAGACTAACTTCCATAATGACAAGGCTACAATCCATTGGAGTAACAAAAATCTCGACAACATTCTACCTTCCATAATGACAAGGCTACCATGCATTGGAAGAACGAAAATATCGACAACACACTACCTTCCATAATGACAAGGCTACCATCCCTTAGAGTAACAAAAATCTCGACAACAGACTACCTTCCATAATGACAAGGCTACCATCCATTGGAGTAACAAAGATATCGATAACATACTACCTTCCATAATGACAAGGATAACATCCATTGGAGTAACAAAAATCTCGACAACAGACTACCTTCCATAATGACAAGGCTACCATCCTTTGGAGTAACAAAGATATCGATAACAGACTACCTTCCATAACGGCAAGGCTACAATCCATTATAGTAACAAAAATCTCGACAACAGACTACCTTCCATAATGACAAGGCTACCATCCATTGTAAAGAAAAAAATCTCGACAATAGACTACCTTCCATATTTACAAGGCTACCATCCACTGGAGTAACAAAAATCTCGACAACATACTACCTTCCATAATGACAAGCCTACAATCTATTATAGAAACCAAAATCTCGACAACAGACTACCTTTCATAATGACAAGGCTACCGTTCATTGGAATAACAAAAATCTCGACAATAGACTATGTTCCATAATGACAAGGCTACCATCCATTGTAGTAAAAGAAATATCGATAATAGACTACCTTCCATAATGACAAGGCTACCATCCATTGGAGTAACTGGAAATCTGGACAACAAACTACCTTTCGTAATGACAAGGCTACCGTCCATTGGAGTAACAAAAATCTCGACTGCAGACTACCTTCCATAATGACAAGGGTACCATCATTTGAGTAACAAAAATATCCGCAAGAGACTACCTTCCATAATGACAAGGCTACAATCCATTGGAGTAACAAAAATCTCGACAACAGACTAACTTCCATAATGACAAGGCTACAATCCATTGGAGTAACAAAAATCTCGACAACATTCTACCTTCCATAATGACAAGGCTACCATGCATTGGAAGAACGAAAATATCGACAACACACTAACTTCCATAATGACAAGGCTACCATCCCTTAGAGTAACAAAAATCTCGACAGCAGACTACCTTCCATAATGACAAGGCTACCATCCATTGGAGTAACAAAGATATCGATAAAATACTACCTTCCATAATGACAAGGATACCATCCATTGGAGTAACAAAAATCTCGACAACAGACTACCTTCCATAATGACAAGGCTACCATCCTTTGGAGTAACAAAGATATCGATAACAGACTACCTTCCATAACGGCAAGGCTACAATCCATTATAGTAACAAAAATCTCGACAACAGACTACCTTCCATAATGACAAGGCTACCATCCATTGTAATGACAAAAATCTCGACAATAGACTACCTTCCATAATTACAAGGCTACCATCCACTGGAGTAACAAAAATCTCGACAACATACCACCTTCCATAATGACAAGCCTACAATCTATTATAGAAACCAAAATCTCGACAATAGACTACCTTTCATAATGACAAGGCTACCGTCCATTGGAATAACAAAAATCTCGACAATAGACTATGTTCCATAATGACAAGGTTACCATCCCTTAGAGTAACCAAAATCTCGATAACAGACTGCCTTCCATAATGACAAGACTACCATCCATTGGAGTAACAAAGATATCGACAACATACTACCTTCCATAATGATAAGGCTACCATCCCTTAGAGTAACAAAAATCATGACAACAGACTACCTTCCATAATGACAAGGCTACCATCCATTGTAGTAAAAGAAATATCGACAATAGACTACCTTCTATAATGACAAGGCTACCATCCATTGGAGTAACTGGAAATCTGGACAACAAACTACCTTCCGTAATTACAAGGCTACCGTCCATTGGAGTATTAAAAATCTCGACAACAGACTACCTTCCATAATGACAAGGCTACCATCCATTGGAGTAACAAAAATCTCGACAACAGACTACCTTCCATAATGACAAGGCTAACATCCATTATAGTGACAAAAATATCGACAATAGACTACGTTCCATAATGACAAGGCTACAATCCACTGGAGTAATAAAAATCTAGACAACATACTACCTTCCATAATGACAAGTTTACAATCTATTATAGTAACCAAAATCTCGACAACTGACTACCTTTCATAATGACAAGGCTATCGTCCATTGGAATAAAAAAAATCTTGACAACAGACTATGTTCCTTAACGACAAGGCTACAATCCATTGTAGTAAAAAAATCTCGACAATAGACTACCTTCCATAATGACAACGCTATCATCCATTGGAGTAACAAAGATATCAATAACATACTACCTTCCATAATGACAAGGATACCATCCATTGGAGTAACAGAAATCTCGACAACAGACTAACTTCCATAATGACAAGGCTACAATCCATTGGAGTAACAAAAATCTCGACAACATTATACCTTCCATAATGACAAGGCTACCATGCATTGGAAGAACAAAAATATCGACAACACACTACCTTCCATAATGACAAGGCTACCATCCTTTGGAGTAACAAAGATATGGATAACATACTACCTTCCATAATGACAAGGATACCATCCATTGGAGTAACAAAAATCTCGACAACAGACTACCTTCCATAATGACTAGGCTACCATCCTTTGGAGTAACAAAAATCTCGACAATAGTCTATCTTCCATTATGACAAGGCTACCATCCATTGGAGTAACAAAAATCTCGACAACATACTACCTTCCATAATGACAAGGCTACAATCTATTATATTAACAAAAATCTCGACAACAGACTACCTTCCATAATAACAAGGGTACCATCCATTGGAGTAACAAAGATATCGATAAAGTACTACCTTCCATAATGACAAGGGTACCATCCATTGGAGTAACAAAAATCTCGACAACAAACTAACTTCCATAATGACAAGGCTACCATCCATTGGATTAACAAAAATCTCGACAATAGACTACCTTCCATAATGATAAGGCTACCATCCATTGGAGTAACAAAAATCAGGACAACATTCTACCTTCCATAATAACAAGGCTACCATGCATTGGAAGAACAAAAATATCGACAACACACTACCTTCCATAATGACAAGGCTACCATCCCTTAGAGTAACAAAAATTTCGACAACAAACTACCTTCCATAATGACAAGGCTACCATCCATTGGAGTAACAAAGATATCGATAACATACTACCTTCCATAATGACAAGGATACCATCCATTGGAGTAACAAAAATCTCGACAACAGACTACCTTCCATAATGATTAGGCTACCATCCTTTGGAGTAACAAAGATATCGATAACAGACTACCTTCCATAACGACAAGGCTACAATCCATTATAGTAACAAAAATCTCGACAACAGACTACCTTCAATAATGAAAGGCTACCATCCATTGTAGTGACAAAAATCTCGACAATAGACTACCTTCCATAATCACAAGGCTACCATCCACTGGAGTAACAAAAATCTCGACAACATACTACCTTCCATAATGACAAGCCTACAATCTATTATAGAAACCAAAATCTCGACAACAGACTACCTTTCATAATGATAAGGCTACCGTCCATTGGAATAACAAAAATCTCGACAATAGACTATGTTCCATAATGACAAGGCTACCATCCCTTAGAGTAACAAAAATCTCGACAACAGACTGCCTTCCATAATGACAAGACTACCATCCATTGGAGTAACAAAGATATCGACAACATACTACCTTCCATAATGATAAGGCTACCATTCCTTAGAGTAACAAAAATCATGACAACAGACTACCTTCTATAATGACAAGTCTACCATCCATTGTAGTAAAAGAAATATCGACAATAGACTACCTTCCATAATGACAAGGCTACCATCCATTGGAGTAACTGGAAATCTGGACAACAAACTACCTTCCGTAATGACAAGGCTACCGTCCATTGGAGTAACAAAAATCTCGACTGCAGACTACCTTCCATAATGACAAGGGTACCATCATTTGAGTAACAAAAATATCCGCAAGAGACTACCTTCCAGAATGACAAGGCTACAATCCATTGGAGTAACAAAAATCTCGACAACAGACTAACTTCCATAATGACAAGGCTACAATCCATTGGAGTAACAAAAATCTCGACAACATTCTACCTTCCATAATGACAAGGCTACCATGCATTGGAAGAACGAAAATATCGACAACACACTACCTTCCATAATGACAAGGCTACCATCCCTTAGAGTAACAAAAATCTCGACAACAGACTACCTTCCATAATGACAAGGCTACCATCCATTGGAGTAACAAAGATATCGATAACATACTACCTTCCATAATGACAAGGATAACATCCATTGGAGTAACAAAAATCTCGACAACAGACTACCTTCCATAATGACAAGGCTACCATCCTTTGGAGTAACAAAGATATCGATAACAGACTACCTTCCATAACGGCAAGGCTACAATCCATTATAGTAACAAAAATCTCGACAACAGACTACCTTCCATAATGACAAGGCTACCATCCATTGTAAAGACAAAAATCTCGACAATAGACTACCTTCCATATTTACAAGGCTACCATCCACTGGAGTAACAAAAATCTCGACAACATACTACCTTCCATAATGACAAGCCTACAATCTATTATAGAAACCAAAATCTCGACAACAGACTACCTTTCATAATGACAAGGCTACCGTTCATTGGAATAACAAAAATCTCGACAATAGACTATGTTCCATAATGACAAGGCTACCATCCATTGTAGTAAAAGAAATATCGACAATAGACTACCTTCCATAATGACAAGGCTACCATCCATTGGAGTAACTGGAAATCTGGACAACAAACTACCTTTCGTAATGACAAGGCTACCGTCCATTGGAGTAACAAAAATCTCGACTGCAGACTACCTTCCATAATGACAAGGGTACCATCATTTGAGTAACAAAAATATCCGCAAGAGACTACCTTCCATAATGACAAGGCTACAATCCATTGGAGTAACAAAAATCTCGACAACAGACTAACTTCCATAATGACAAGGCTACAATCCATTGGAGTAACAAAAATCTCAACAACATTCTACCTTCCATAATGACAAGGCTACCATGCATTGGAAGAACGAAAATATCGACAACACACTACCTTCCATAATGACAAGGCTACCATCCCTTAGAGTAACAAAAATCTCGACAGCAGACTACCTTCCATAATGACAAGGCTACCATCCATTGGAGTAACAAAGATATCGATAACATACTACCTTCCATAATGACAAGGATACCATCCATTGGAGTAACAAAAATCTCGACAACAGACTACCTTCCATAATGACAAGGCTACCATCCTTTGGAGTAACAAAGATATCGATAACAGACTACCTTCCATAACGGCAAGGCTACAATCCATTATAGTAACAAAAATCTCGACAACAGACTACCTTCCATAATGACAAGGCTACCATCCATTGTAATGACAAAAATCTCGACAATAGACTACCTTCCATAATTACAAGGCTACCATCCACTGGAGTAACAAAAATCTCGACAACATACCACCTTCCATAATGACAAGCCTACAATCTATTATAGAAACCAAAATCTCGACAATAGACTACCTTTCATAATGACAAGGCTACCGTCCATTGGAATAACAAAAATCTCGACAATAGACTATGTTCCATAATGACAAGGCTACCATCCCTTAGAGTAACCAAAATCTCGATAACAGACTGCCTTCCATAATGACAAGACTACCATCCATTGGAGTAACAAAGATATCGACAACATACTACCTTCCATAATGATAAGGCTACCATCCCTTAGAGTAACAAAAATCATGACAACAGACTACCTTCCATAATGACAAGGCTACCATCCATTGTAGTAAAAGAAATATCGACAATAGACTACCTTCTATAATGACAAGGCTACCATCCATTGGAGTAACTGGAAATCTGGACAACAAACTACCTTCCGTAATTACAAGGCTACCGTCCATTGGAGTATTAAAAATCTCGACAACAGACTACCTTCCATAATGACAAGGCTACCATCCATTGGAGTAACAAAAATCTCGACAACAGACTACCTTCCATAATGACAAGGCTAACATCCATTATAGTGACAAAAATCTCGACAATAGACTACGTTCCATAATGACAAGGCTACAATCCACTGGAGTAATAAAAATCTAGACAACATACTACCTTCCATAATGACAAGTTTACAATCTATTATAGTAACCAAAATCTCGACAACTGACTACCTTTCATAATGACAAGGCTATCGTCCATTGGAATAAAAAAAATCTTGACAACAGACTATGTTCCTTAACGACAAGGCTACAATCCATTGTAGTAAAAAAATCTCGACAATAGACTACCTTCCATAATGACAACGCTATCATCCATTGGAGTAACAAAGATATCAATAACATACTACCTTCCATAATGACAAGGATACCATCCATTGGAGTAACAGAAATCTCGACAACAGACTAACTTCCATAATGACAAGGCTACAATCCATTGGAGTAACAAAAATCTCGACAACATTATACCTTCCATAATGACAAGGCTACCATGCATTGGATGAACAAAAATATCGACAACACACTACCTTCCATAATGACAAGGCTACCATCCTTTGGAGTAACAAAGATATGGATAACATACTACCTTCCATAATGACAAGGATACCATCCATTGGAGTAACAAAAATCTCGACAACAGACTACCTTCCATAATGACTAGGCTACCATCCTTTGGAGTAACAAAGATATCGATAACAGACTACCTTCCATAACGGCAAGGCTACAATCCATTATAGTAACAAAAATCTCGACAACAGACTACCTTCCATAATGACAAGGCTACCATCCATTGTAATGAAAAAACTCTCGACAATAGACTACCTTCCATAATTACAAGGCTACCATCCACTGGAGTAACAAAAATCTCGACAACATACTACCTTCCATAATGACAAGCCTACAATCTATTATAGAAACCAAAATCTCGACAACAGACTACCTTTCATAATGACAAGGCTACCGTCCATTGGAATAACAAAAATCTCGACAATAGACTATGTTCCATAATAACAAGGCTACCATCCCTTAGAGTAACAAAAATCTCGACAACAGACTGCCTTCCATAATGACAAGACTACCATCCATTGGAGTAACAAAGATATCGACAACATACTACCTTCCATAATGACAAGGCTACCATCCCTTAGAGTAACAAAAATCATGACAATAGACTACCTTCCATAATGACAAAGCTACCATCCAATGGAGTAACAAAAATCTCGACAATACACTACTTTCCATATTGACAAGTCTACCATCCATTGGAGTAACAAAAATCTAAATAACAGACTACCGTCCTTAATGACAAGGCTACCATCCATTGGAGTAACAGAAATCACAACGACAGACTACCTTCCATAATGACAAGGCTACCATCCATTGTTGTAACAAAAAACTAGACAACAGACTTCCTTCCATAATGACAAGGCTACAATCCATTGCAGTAACAAAAATCTCGACAATAGACTACCTTCCATAATGACAAGGCTACCATCCATTGGAGTAACAGAGATATCGACAAAACACTACCTTCCATAATGACAAGGCTACCATCCATTGGAGTAACAAAAATCTCGACAACTGACTACCTTTCATAATGACAAGGCTACCGTCCATTGGAATAACAAAAATCTCGACAACAGACTATGTTCCATAATGACGAGGCTACAATCCATTGGAGTATAAAAAATCGCGACAACAGACTACCTTCGAGAATGACATGGCTACCATCCATTGGAGTAACAAAAATCTCGACAACAGACTACTTTCCATAATGACAAGGCTACCATCCATTAGAGTAACAAAGATATAGACAACATAATACCTTCCATAATGACAAGGCTACCATCCATTGGAGTAAAAAAAATCACGACACCAGACTACCTTTCATAATGACAAGTCTACCATTCATTGAAAAACAAAAATATTGACAACACACTACCTTCCATAATGACAAGGATACCATCCAATGGAGTAACAAAAATCTCGACAATAGACTACCTTCCATAATGACAAGTCTACCATCCATTGGAGTAAAAAAATATGAACAACAGACTACCGTCCTTAATGACAAGGCTACCATCCATTGGAGTAATAGAAATCACAACGACAAACTACCTTCCGTAATGACAAGGCTACAATCCATTGGAGTATAAAAAATATCGACAATAGACTACCTTCCATAATGACAAGGCTACCATCCATTGGAGTGACAAAAATCTCGACAACAGACTACCTTCTATAATGACAAGGCTACCATCCAGTGTAGTGACAAAAATCTCGACAATAGACTACCTTCCATAATGACAAGGTTACAATCTATTATAGTAACAAAAATCTCGACAACTAACTTCCTTTCATAATGACAAGGCTACCGTCCATTGGAGTAACAAAAATCTCGATAGCTGACTACCTTCCATAATGAAAAGGGTACCATCCATTGGAGTAACAGAGATATCGACAAGAGACTACATTCCGTAATGACAAGGATACAATCCATTGGAGTATTAAAAATCTTGACAACAGACTACCTTCCATAACGGCAAGGCTACAATCCATTATTGTAATAAAACTCTCGACAACAGACTACCTTCCATAATGACAAGGCTACCATCCATTGTAATGACAAAAATCTCGACAATAGACTACCTTCCATAATTACAAGGCTACCATCCACTGGAGTAACAAAAATCTCGACAACATACTACCTTCCATAATGACAAGCCTATAATCTATTATAGAAACCAAAATCTCGACAACAGACTACCTTTCATAATGACAAGGCTACCGTCCATTGGAATAACAAAAATCTAGACAATAGACTATGTTCCATAATAACAAGGCTACCATTCCTTAGAGTAACAAAAATCTCGACAACAGACTGCCTTCCATAATGACAAGACTACCATCCATTGGAGTAACAAAGATATCGACAACATACTACCTTCCATAATGACAACGTTACCATCCCTTAGAGTAACAAAATTCATGACAATAGACTACCTTCCATAATGACAAAGCTACCATCCAATGGAGTAACAAAAATCTCGACAATACACTACTTTCCATATTGACAAGTCTACCATCCATTGGAGTAACAAAAATCTAAATAACAGACTACCGTCCTTAATGACAAGGCTACCATCCATTGGAGTAACAAAAATCACAACGACAGACTACCTTCCATAATGACAAGGCTACCATCCATTGTTGTAACAAAAAACTAGACAACAGACTTCCTTCCATAATGACAAGGCTACCATCCATTGCAGTAACAAAAATCCCGACAATAGACTACCTTCCATAATGACAAGGCTACCATCCATTGGAGTAACAAAAATCTCGACAAAACACTACCTTCCATAATGACAAGGCTACCGTCCATTGGAATAACAAAAATCTCGACAACATACTATGTTCCATAATGACGAGGCTACAATCCATTGGAGTATAAAAAATCTCGACAACAGACTACCTTCGAGAATGACAAGGCTACCATCCATTGGAGTAACAAAAATCTCAACAGAAGACTACCTTCCATAATGACTAGGTTACCATAAATTGGAGTAACAAAGATATCGACAACAGACTACCTTCTATAACGACAAGGCTACAATCCATTGTAGTAACAAAAATCTCGACAACAGACTACCTTCCATAATGACAAGGCTACCATCCATTGTAGTAAAAAAAATATCCACAATAGACTACCTTCCATAACGACAAGGCTACCATCCATTGGAGTAACAAAAATCTCGACAACAGACTACTTTCCATAATGACAAGGCTACCATCCATTAGAGTAACAAAGATATCGACAACATAATACCTTCCATAATGACAAGGCTACCATCCATTGGAGTAAAAAAAATCACGACACCAGACTACCTTTCATAATGACAAGTCTACCATTCATTGAAAAACAAAAATATTGACAACACACTACCTTCCATAATGACGAGGCTACCATCCAATGGAGTAACAAAAATCTCGACAATAGACTACCTTCCATAATGACTAGTTTACCATCCATTGGAGTAACAAAGATATCGACAATAGACTACCTTCTATAATGACAAGGCTACAATCCATTGTAGTAACAAAAATCTCGACAACAAACTGCCTTCCATAATGACAAGGCTACCTTCCATTGTAGTAAAAGAAATATCGACAATAGACTACCTTCCATAATGACAAGGCTACCATCTATTGGAGTAACAAAAATCTCGATAACAGAGTACCTTCCATAATGACAAGGCTACCATCCATTGGAGTAACAGAAATCTCGACAACAGACTACTTTCCATAATGACAAGGCTACCATCCATTGGAGTAACAGAGATATCGACAACATACTACCTTCCATAATGACAAGGCTACCATCCATTGGAGTAACAAAAATCTCGACAACTGACTACCTTTCATAATGACAAGGCTACCGTCCATTGGAATAACAAAAATCTCGACAACAGACTATGTTCCATAATGACGAGGCTACAATCCATTGGAGTATAAAAAATCGCGACAACAGACTACCTTCGAGAATGACATGGCTACCATCCATTGGAGTAACAAAAATCTCGACAACAGACTACTTTCCATAATGACAAGGCTACCATCCATTAGAGTAACAAAGATATCGACAACATAATACCTTCCATAATGACAAGGCTACCATCCATTGGAGTAAAAAAAATCACGACACCAGACTACCTTTCATAATGACAAGTCTACCATTCATTGAAAAACAAAAATATTGACAACACACTACCTTCCATAATGACAAGGATACCATCCAATGGAGTAACAAAAATCTCGACAATAGACTACCTTCCATAATGACAAGTCTACCATCCATTGGAGTAAAAAAATATGAACAACAGACTACCGTCCTTAATGACAAGGCTACCATCCATTGGAGTAATAGAAATCACAACGACAAACTACCTTCCGTAATGACAAGGCTACAATCCATTGGAGTATAAAAAATATCGACAATAGACTACCTTCCATAATGACAAGGATACCATCCATTGGAGTGACAAAAATCTCGACAACAGACTACCTTCTATAATGACAAGGCTACCATCCAGTGTAGTGACAAAAATCTCGACAATAGACTACCTTCCATAATGACAAGGTTACAATCTATTATAGTAACAAAAATCTCGACAACTAACTTCCTTTCATAATGACAAGGCTACCGTCCATTGGAGTAACAAAAATCTCGATAGCTGACTACCTTCCATAATGAAAAGGGTACCATCCATTGGAGTAACAGAGATATCGACAAGAGACTACATTCCGTAATGACAAGGATACAATCCATTGGAGTATTAAAAATCTTGACAACAGACTACCTTCCATAACGGCAAGGCTACAATCCATTATTGTAACAAAACTCTCGACAACAGACTACCTTCCATAATGACAAGGCTACCATCCATTGTAATGACAAAAATCTCGACAATAGACTACCTTCCATAATTACAAGGCTACCATCCACTGGAGTAACAAAAATCTCGACAACATACTACCTTCCATAATGACAAGCCTATAATCTATTATAGAAACCAAAATCTCGACAACAGACTACCTTTCATAATGACAAGGCTACCGTCCATTGGAATAACAAAAATCTCGACAATAGACTATGTTCCATAATAACAAGGCTACCATTCCTTAGAGTAACAAAAATCTCGACAACAGACTGCCTTCCATAATGACAAGACTACCATCCATTGGAGTAACAAAGATATCGACAACATACTACCTTCCATAATGACAACGTTACCATCCCTTAGAGGAACAAAATTCATGACAATAGACTACCTTCCATAATGACAAAGCTACCATCCAATGGAGTAACAAAAATCTCGACAATAAACTACTTTCCATATTGACAAGTCTACCATCCATTGGAGTAACAAAAATCTAAATAACAGACTACCGTCCTTAATGACAAGGCTACCATCCATTGGAGTAACAAAAATTACAACGACAGACTACCTTCCATAATGACAAGGCTACCATCCATTGGAGTAACAAAAATCTCGACAAAACACTACCTTCCATAATGACAAGGCTACCGTCCATTGGAATAACAAAAATCTCGACAACATACTATGTTCCATAATGACGAGGCTACAATCCATTGGAGTATAAAAAATCTCGACAACAGACTACCTTCGAGAATGACAAGGCTACCATCCATTGGAGTAACAAAAATCTCAACAGAAGACTACCTTCCATAATGACTAGGTTACCATAAATTGGAGTAACAAAGATATCGACAACAGACTACCTTCTATAACGACAAGGCTACAATCCATTGTAGTAACAAAAATCTCGACAACAGACTACCTTCCATAATGACAAGGCTACCATCCATTGTAGTAAAAAAAATATCCATAATAGACTACCTTCCATAACGACAAGGCTACCATCCATTGGAGTAACAAAAATCTCGACAACAGACTACTTTCCATAATGACAAGGCTACCATCCATTAGAGTAAGAAAGATATCGACAACATAATACCTTCCATAATGACAAGGCTACCATCCATTGGAGTAAAAAAAATCACAACACCAGACTACCTTTCATAATGACAAGTCTACCATTCATTGAAAAACAAAAATATTGACAACACACTACCTTCCATAATGACGAGGCTACCATCCAATGGAGTAACAAAAATCTCGACAATAGACTACCTTCCATAATGACAAGTCTACCATCCATTGGAGTAAAAAAATATGAACAACAGACTACCGTCCTTAATGATAAGGCTACCATCCATTGGAGTAATAGAAATCACAATGACAGACTACCTTCCGTAATGAGAAGGCTACAATCCATTGGAGTATAAAAAATATCGACAACAGACTACCTTCCATAATGACAAGGCTACCATCCATTGGAGTAACAAAAATCTCGACAACAGACAAACTTCTATAATGACAAGGCTACCATCCAGTGTAGTGACAAAAATCTCGACAATAGACTACCTTCCATAATTACAAGGCTACAATCCACTGGAGTAACAAAGATCTCGACAACATACTACCTTTCATAATGACAAGGTTACAATCTATTATAGTAACAAAAATCTCGACAACTAACTACCTTTCATAATGACAAGGCTACCGTCCATTGGAGTAACAAAAATCTCGATAGCTGACTACCTTCCATAATGAAAAGGGTACCATCCATTGGAGTAACAGAGATATCGACAAGAGACTACATTCTGTAATGACAAGGATACAATCCATTGGAGTATTAAAAATCTTGTCAACAGACTACCTTCCATAATGGCAAGGCTACTATCCATTAGAGTAACAAATATCTCGACAACAAACTACCTTCTATAATGACAATACTACCATCCATTGTAGTGACAAAAATCTCGACAATAGACTACCTTCCATAATGAGAATGCTACAATCCGCTGGAGTAACAAAAATCTTGGCAACATACTACATTTCATAATGACAAGGTTACAATCTATTATAGTAACAAAAATCTCGACAACTGACTACCTTTTATAATGACAAGGCTACCGTTCATCGGAATAACATAAATCTCGACAACAGACTATGTTCCAGAATGACTAGGCTACCATCCCTTAGAGTAACAAAAATCTCGACAACTGACTTCCTTCCACAATGACAAGGCTACCATCCATTGGAGTAACAAAGATATCAACAACATACTACCTTCCATAATGACAAGGCTACCATCCCTTAGAGTAACAAAAATCATGACAACAGAATACCTTCCATAATGACAAGGCTACCATCCATTGGAGTAACAAAAATCTGAACAACAGACTACCGTCCTAAAATACAAGGCTATCATCCATTGGAGTAACAGAAAACACAACGGAAAACTACCTTCCATAATGACAAGGCTACAATCCATTGTAGTAAAAAAAATCTCGACAACAGACTACCTTCCATAATGACAAGGCTACCATCCATTGTTGTAACAAAAATCTAGACAACAGACTACCTTCCATAATGACAAGGCTACCATCCATTGGAGTAACAAAAATCCCGACAATAGACTACCTTCAATAATGAGAAGGCTACCATCCATTGGAGTAACAGAAATCTGGATAGCAGACTACCATCCATAATGATAAGGGTACCATCATTGGAGTAACTAAAATATCCACAAGAGACTACCTTCCATAATGACAAGGCTACAATCCATTGGATTATAAAAAATGTCGACAACATACTACCTTCCATAATGACAAGGCTACCATCCATTGGAGTAACAAAAATCTCGACCACACAATACCTACCATAATGACAAGGCTACCATCCATTGGAATAACAAAAATATCGACAACAGACTACCCACCATAATGACAAGGCTACCATCCACTGGAGTAACAAAAATTTCGACAATAGACTACCTTCCATAATGACAAGTCTACCATCCATTGGAGTAACAAAAATCTGAACAACAGACTACCGTCGTTAATGACAAGGCTACCATCCATTGGAGTAACAGAAATCACAATGACAAACTACCTTCCATAATGACAAGATTACGATCCATTGCAGTAACAAAAATCTCGACAACAAACTACCTTCTATAATGATAAGGCTACCATCCATTGGTGTAACAAAAATCCCAACAATAGACTACCTTCCATAATGACAAGGCTACCATCCATTGGAGTAACAGAAATCACGACAAAACACTACCTTCAATAATGACAAGGCTACCATACATTGGAGTAACAAAAATCTCGATAGCAGACTACCTTCCATAATGACAAGGGTACCATCATTAGAGCAACAAAAATATCCACAAGAGACTACCTTCCATAATGACAACACTATAATCCATTGGAGTATAAAAAATCTCGACAACAAACTGCCTTCCATAATGACAAGGATACCATCCATTGGAGTAACAAAAATCTCGACAATAGACTACCTTCCATAATGACTAGTTTACCATCCATTGGAGTAACAAAGATATCGACAATAGACTACCTTCTATAATGACAAGGCTACAATCCATTGTAGTAACAAAAATCTCGACAACAAACTGCCTTCCATAATGACAAGGCTACCTTCCATTGTAGTAAAAGAAATATCGACAATAGACTACCTTCCATAATGACAAGGCTACCATCTATTGGAGTAACAAAAATCTCGATAACAGAGTACCTTCCATAATGACAAGGCTACCATCCATTGGAGTAACAGAAATCTCGACAACAGACTACTTTCCATAATGACAAGGCTACCATCCATTGGAGTAACAGAGATATCGACAACATACTACCTTCCATAATGACAAGGCTACCATCCATTGGAGTAACATAAATCTCGACAACAGACTACCTTTCATAATGACAAGGCTACCATTCATTGAAAAAACAAAAATATCGACAACACACTACCTTCCATAATGACATGGCTACCATCCAATGGAGTAACAAAAATCTCGACAAGGCTACCATCCATTGGAGTAAAAAAAATCTGAACAACAGACTAACGTCCTTAATGACAAGGCTACCATCCATTGGAGTAACAGAAATCACAATGACAGACTACCTTCCATAATGACAAGGCAAAGATCCATTGCAGTAACAAAAATCTCAACAACAGACTACCTTCCATAATGACAAGGCTACGATCCATTGGAGTAACAGAAATATGGACAACAGACTACCTTCCAAAATGACAAGGCTACCGTCCATTGGAGTAACAAAAATCTCGATAGCTGACTACCTTCAATAATGAAAAGGGTACCATCCATTAGAGTAACAGAGATATCGACAAGAGACTACATTCTGTAATGACAAGGATACAATCCATTGGAGTATTAAAAATCTTGACAACAGACTACCTTCCATAATGACAAGGCTACTATCCATTGGAGTAACAAATATCTCGACAACAAACTACCTTCTATAATGACAATGGTACCATCCATTGTAGTGACAAAAATCTCGACAATAGACTACCTTCCATAATGACAATGCTACAATCCGCTGGAGTAACAAAAATCTCGGCAACATACTACATTTCATAATGACAAGGTTATAATCTATTATAGTAACAAAAATCTCGACAACTGACTACCTTTCATAATGACAAGGCTACCGTTCATCGGAATAACAAAAATCTCGACAACAGACTATGTTCCAGAATGACAAGGCTACCATCCCTTAGAGTAACAAAAATCTCGACAACTGACTTCCTTCCATTATGACAAGGCTACCATCCATTGGAGTAACAAAGATATCAACAACATACTACCTTCCATAATGACAAGGCTACCATCCCTTATAGTAACAAAAATCATGACAATAGACTACCTTCCATAATGACAAGGCTACCATCCATTGGAGTAACAAAAATCTGAACAACAGACTACCGTCCTAAAATACAAGGCTATCATCCATTGGAGTAACAGAAAACACAACGGCAAACTACCTTCCATAATGACAAGGCTACAATCCATTGTAGTAACAAAAATCTCGACAACAGACTACCTTCCATAATGACAAGGCTACCATCCATTGGAGTAACAAAAATCCCGACAATAGACTACCTTCAATAATGAGAAGGCTACCATCCATTGGAGTAACAGAAACCTGGATAGCAGACTACCTTCCATAATGATAAGGGTACCATCATTGGAGTAACAAAAATATCCACAAGAGAATACCTTCCATAATGACAAGGCTACAATCCATTGGATTATAAAAAATGTCGATAACAGACTACCTTCCATAATGACAAGGCTACCATCCATTGGAGTAACAAAAATCTCGACCACACAATACCTACCATAATGACAAGGCTACAATCCATTGGATTAACAAAAATATCGACAACAGACTACCCACCATAATGACAAGGCTACCATCCAATGGAGTAACAAAAATCTCGACAATAGACTACCTTCCATAATGACAAGTCTACCATCCATTGGAGTAACAAAAATCTGAACAACAGACTACCGTCGTTAATGACAAGGCTACCATCCATTGGAGTAACAGAAATCACAACGACAAACTACCTTCCATAATGACAAGGCTACGATCCATTTCAGTAACAAAAATCTCGACAACAGACTACTTTCTATAATGATAAGGCTACCATCCATTGGAGTAACAAAAATCCCAACAATAGACTACCTTCCATAACGACAAGGCTACCATCCATTGGAGTAACAGAAATCACGACAAAACACTACCTTCCATAATGACAAGGCTACCATCCATTGGAGTAACAAAAATCTCGATAGCAGACTACCTTCCATAATGACAAGGGTACCATCATTAGAGCAACAAAAATATCCACAAGAGACTACCTTCCATAATGACAACACTACAATCCATTGGAGTATAAAAAATCTCGACAACAAACTGCCTTCCATAATGACAAGGCTACCATCCATTGGAGTAACAAAAATCTCGACAATAGACTACCTTCCATAATGACTAGGTTACCATCCATTGGAGTAACAAAGATATCGACAATAGACTACCTTCTATAATGACAAGGCTACAATCCATTGTAGTAACAAAAATCTCGACAACAGACTGCCTTCCATAATGACAAGGCTACCATCCATTGTAGTAAAAGAAATATCGACAATAGACTACCTTCCATAATGACAAGGCTACCATCCATTGGAGTAACAAAAATCTCGATAACAGAGTACCTTCCATAATGACAAGGCTACCATCCATTGGAGTAACATAAATCACGACAATAGACTACCTTTCATAATGACAAGGCTACCATTCATTGAAAAAACAAAAATATCGACAACACACTACCTTCCATAATGACATGGCTACCATCCAATGGAGTAACAAAAATCTCGACAAGGCTACCATCCATTGGAGTAAAAAAAAATCTGAACAACAGACTATCGTCCTTAATGACAAGGCTACTATCCATTGGAGTAACATAAATCACAACGACAGACTACCTTCCATAATGACAAGGCAAAGATCCATTGCAGTAACAAAAATCTCAACAACAGACTACCTTCCATAATGACAAGGCTACGATCCATTGGAGTAACAGAAATATGGACAACAGACTACCTTCCAAAATGACAAGGCTACCGTCCATTGGAGTAACAAAAATCTCGATAGCTGACTACCTTCCATAATGAAAAGGGTACCATCCTTTGGAGTAACAGAGATATCGACAAGAGACTACATTCCGTAATGACAAGGATACAATCCATTGGAGTATTAAAAATCTTGACAACAGACTACCTTCCATAATGACAAGGCTACTATCCATTGGAGTAACAAATATCTCGACAACAAACTACCTTCTATAATGACAATGCTACCATCCATTGTAGTGACAAAAATCTCGACAATAGACTACCTTCCATAATGACAATGCTACAATCCGCTGGAGTAACAAAAATCTCGGCAACATACTACATTTCATAATGACAAGGTTATAATCTATTATAGTAACAAAAATCTCGACAACTGACTACCTTTCATAATGACAAGGCTACCGTTCATCGGAATAACAAAAATCTCGACAACAGACTATGTTCCAGAATGACAAGGCTACCATCCCTTAGAGTAACAAAAATCTCGACAACTGACTTCCTTCCACAATGACAAGGCTACCATCCATTGGAGTAACAAAGATATCAACAACATACTACCTTCCATAATGACAAGGCTACCATCCCTTATAGTAACAAAAATCATGACAATAGACTACCTTCCATAATGACAAGGCTACCATCCATTGGAGTAACAAAAATCTGAACAACAGACTACCGTCCTAAAATACAAGGCTATCATCCATTGGAGTAACAGAAAACACAACGGCAAACTACCTTCCATAATGACAAGGCTACAATCCATTGTAGTAACAAAAATCTCGACAACAGACTACCTTCCATAATGACAAGGCTACCATCCATTGGAGTAACAAAAATCCCGACAATAGACTACCTTCAATAATGAGAAGGCTACCATCCATTGGAGTAACAGAAACCTGGATAGCAGACTACCTTCCATAATGATAAGGGTACCATCATTGGAGTAACAAAAATATCCACAAGAGAATACCTTCCATAATGACAAGGCTACAATCCATTGGATTATAAAAAATGTCGATAACAGACTACCTTCCATAATGACAAGGCTACCATCCATTGGAGTAACAAAAATCTCGACCATACAATACCTACCATAATGACAAGGCTACAATCCATTGGATTAACAAAAATATCGACAACAGACTACCCACCATAATGACAAGGCTACCATCCAATGGAGTAACAAAAATCTCGACAATAGACTACCTTCCATAATGACAAGTCTACCATCCATTGGAGTAACAAAAATCTGAACAACAGACTACCGTCGTTAATGACAAGGCTACCATCCATTGGAGTAACAGAAATCACAACGACAAACTACCTTCCATAATGACAAGGCTACGATCCATTTCAGTAACAAAAATCTCGACAACAGACTACTTTCTATAATGATAAGGCTACCATCCATTGGAGTAACAAAAATCCCAACAATAGACTACCTTCCATAACGACAAGGCTACCATCCATTGGAGTAACAAAAATCACGACAAAACACTACCTTCCATAATGACAAGGCTACCATCCATTGGAGTAACAAAAATCTCGATAGCAGACTACCTTCCATAATGACAAGGGTACCATCATTAGAGCAACAAAAATATCCACAAGAGACTACCTTCCATAATGACAACACTACAATCCATTGGAGTATAAAAAATCTCGACAACAAACTGCCTTCCATAATGACAAGGCTACCATCCATTGGAGTAACAAAAATCTCGACAATAGACTACCTTCCATAATGACTAGGTTACCATCCATTGGAGTAACAAAGATATCGACAATAGACTACCTTCTATAATGACAAGGCTACAATCCATTGTAGTAACAAAAATCTCGACAACAGACTGCCTTCCATAATGACAAGGCTACCATCCATTGTAGTAAAAGAAATATCGACAATAGACTACCTTCCATAATGACAAGGCTACCATCCATTGGAGTAACAAAAATCTCGATAACAGAGTACCTTCCATAATGACAAGGCTACCATCCATTGGAGTAACATAAATCACGACAATAGACTACCTTTCATAATGACAAGGCTACCATTCATTGAAAAAACAAAAATATCGACAACACACTACCTTCCATAATGACATGGCTACCATCCAATGGAGTAACAAAAATCTCGACAAGGCTACCATCCATTGGAGTAAAAAAAAATCTGAACAACAGACTATCGTCCTTAATGACAAGGCTACTATCCATTGGAGTAACAGAAATCACAACGACAGACTACCTTCCATAATGACAAGGCAAAGATCCATTGCAGTAACAAAAATCTCAACAACAGACTACCTTCCATAATGACAAGGCTACGATCCATTGGAGTAACAGAAATATGGACAACAGACTACCTTCCAAAATGACAAGGCTACCGTCCATTGGAGTAACAAAAATCTCGATAGCTGACTACCTTCCATAATGAAAAGGGTACCATCCTTTGGAGTAACAGAGATATCGACAAGAGACTACATTCTGTAATGACAAGGATACAATCCATTGGAGTATTAAAAATCTTGACAACAGACTACCTTCCATAATGACAAGGCTACTATCCATTGGAGTAACAAATATCTCGACAACAAACTACCTTCTATAATGACAATGCTACCATCCATTGTAGTGACAAAAATCTCGACAATAGACTACCTTCCATAATGACAATGCTACAATCCACTGGAGTAACAAAAATCTCGGCAACATACTACCTTTCATAATGACAAGGTTACAATATATTATAGTAACAAAAATCTCGACAACTGACTACCTTTCATAATGACAAGGCTACCGTTCATCGGAATAACAAAAATCTCGACAACAGACTATGTTCCAGAATGACAAGGCTACCATCCCTTAGAGTAACAAAAATCTCGACAACAGACTTCCTTCCATAATGACAAGGCTACCATCCATTGGAGTAACAAAGATATCAACAACATACTACCTTCCATAATGACAAGGCTACCATCCCTTAGAGTAACAAAAATCATGTCAACAAACTACCTTCCATAATGACAAGGCTACCATCCATTGGAGTAACAAAAATCTGAACAACAGACTACCGTCCTAAATGACAAGGCTACCATCCATTGGAGTAACAGAAATCACAACAGCAAACTACCTTCCATAATAACAAGTCTACAATCCATTGTAGTAACAAAAATCTCGACAACAGACTACCTTCCATAATGACAAGGCTACCATCTATTGTTGTAACAAAAATCTAGACAACAAACTACCTTCCATAATGACAAGGCTACCATCCATTGGAGTAACAAAAATCTCGACAATAGACTACCTTCAATAATGACAAGGCTACCATCCATTGGAGTAAGAGAAATCTCGATAGAAAACTACCTTCCATAATGATAAGGCTACCATCATTTGAGTAACAAAAATATCCACAAGAGACTACCTTCCCTAATAACAAGGCTACAATCCATTGGATTATAAAAAATATCGACAACAGACTACCTTCCATAATGACAAGGCTACCATCCATTGGAGTAACAAAAATCTCGACAACACACTACCTACCATAATGACAAGGCTACCATCCATTGGAGTAACAAAAATCTCGATAATATACTACCTTCCATAATGACAGGTCTACCATCCATTGTAGTAACAAAAATCTGAACAACAGACTACCGTCCTTAAAGACAAGGCTAACATCCATTGGAGTAACAGAAATCACAACGACTAACTACCTTCCGTAATGACAAGGCTACGATTCATTGCAGTAACAAAAATCTCGACTACAGACTACCTTCCATAATGATAAGGCTTCCATCCATTGGAGTAACAAAAATCCCAACAATAGACTACCTTCCATAATGACAAGTCTACCATCCATTGGAGTAACAGAAATCTCGACAAAACACTACCTTCCATAATGACAAGGCTACCATCCATTGGAGTAACAAAAATCTCGATAGCAGACTACCTTCCATAATAAGAAGGGTACCATCATTAGAGCAACAAAAATATCCACAAGAGACTACCTTCCATAATGACAACGCTACAATCAATTGGAGTATAAAAAATCTCGACAACAGACTACCTTCCATAATGACAAGGCTACCATCCATTGGAGTATCAAAAATCTCGACAATAGACTACCTTCCATAATGACTAGGTTACCATCCATTGTAGTGACAAAAATATCGACAACAGACTACCTTCCATAATGACAAGGCTACAATCCATTGTAGGAAAATAAATATCGTCAATAGACTACCTTCCATAATGACAAGGCTACCATCCATTGGAGTAACAAAAATCTAGACAACAGAGTACCTTCCATAATGACAAGGCTACCATCCATTGGAGTAACAAAAATCTGGACAACAAACTACCTTCTGTAATGACAAGGCTACCGTCCATTATAGTAACAAAAATCTAGACAACAGACTACCTTCCATAATGACAAGGGTACCATCATTTGAGTAACAAAAATATCCACAAGAGACTACCTTCCATAATGACAAGGATACAATCCATTGGAGTATTAAAAATCTTAACAACATACTACCTTCCATAATGACAAGGCTACCATCCATTGGAGTAACAAAAATCTCGACAACAGAATACCTTCCATAATGACAAGGCTACCATCAATTGTATTGAGCAAAATCTCGACAATAGACTACCTTCCATAATGACAAGGCTACAATCCACTGGAATAACAAAAATCTCGACAACATACTACCTTCCATAATGACAAGTTTACAATCCATTATAGTAACAAAAATCTCGACAACTGACTACCTTTCATAATGACAAGGCTACTGTCCATTGGAGTAACAGAAATCTCGACAAAACACTACCTTCCATAATGACAAGGCTACCATCCATTGGAGTAACAAAAATCTTGATAGCAGACTACCTTCCATAATGATAAGGGTACCATCATTAGAGCAACAAAAATATCCACAAGAGACTACCTTCCATACTGACAACGCTACAATGCATTGGAGTATAAAAAATCTCGACAACAGACTACCTTCCATATTGACAAGGCTACCATCCATTGAAATAACAAAAATATCGACAATAGACTACCTTCCATAATGACTAGGTTACCATCCATTGGAGTAACAAAGATATCGACAATAGACTACCTTCTATAACGACAAGGCTACAGTCCATTGTAGTAACAAAAATCTCGACAACAGACTACCTTCCATAATGACAAGGCTACCATCCATTGTAGTAAAAGAAATATTAACAATAGACTACCTTCCATAATCACAAGGCTACCATCCATTAGAGTAACATAAATCTGGACAACAAACACCCTTCCGTAATGACAAGGCTAGCGTCCATTGGAGTAACAAAAATCTCGATTGAAGACTACCTTCCATAATGACAAGGGTACCATCATTTGAGTAACAAAAATATCCCAAAGATACTACCTTCCATAATGACAAGGCTACTTTCCATTGGAGTATTAAAAATCTCGACAGCAGACTACCTTCCATAATGACAAGGGTACCATCCATTGGAGTAACAAAAATCTCGACAACAGACTACCTTCCATAATGACAAGGCTACCATCCATTGTAGTGACAAAAATCTCGACAATAGACTACCTTCCTTAATGACAAGGCTACAATCCACTGGAGTAACAAAAATCTCGACAACATACTACATTCCATAATGACAAGTTTATAATCTATTATAGTAAAAAAAATCTCGACAACTGACTACCTTTCATAATGAAAAGGCTAACGTCCATTGGAATGAAAAAAATCTTGACAACAGACTATGTTCCTTAACGACAAGGCTACAATCCATTGTAGTAAAAAAATCTCGACAACAGACTACCTTCCATAATGACAACGCTACCATCCATTGGAGTAACAAAGATATCGATAACATACTACCTTCCATAATGACAAGGATACCATCCATTGGAGTAACAAAAATCTCGACAACAGACTAACTTCAATAATGACAAGGCTACAATCCATTAGAGTAACAAAAATCTTGACAACATTCTACCTTCCATAATTACAAGGCTACCATGCATTGGAAGAACAAAAATATCGACAACACACTACCTTCTATAATGACAAGGCTACCATCCTTTAGAGTAACAAAAATCTCGACAACAGACTACTCTCCATAATGACAAGGCTACCATCCATTGGAGTAACAAAGATATCGATAACATACTACCTTCCAAAATGACAAGGATACCATCCATTGGAGTAACAAAAATCTCGACAACAGACTTCCTTCCATAATGACTAGGCTTCCATCCTTTGGAGTAACAAAGATATCGATAACAGATAACCTTCCATAACGGCAAGGCTATAATCCATTGTAGTAACAAAAAGCTCGACAACAGACTACCATCCATTGTAGTGACAAAAATCTCTACAATAGACTACCTTCCATAATTACAAGGCTACCATCCACTGGAGTAAGAAAAATCTCGACAACATACTACCTTCCATAATGACAAGCCTACAATCTATTATAGAAACCAAAATCTCGACAACCGACTACCTTTCATAATGACAAGGCTACCGTCCATTGGAATATAACAAAAAATCTCGACAACAGACTATGTTCCATAATGACAAGGCTACCATCCATTATAGTGAGAAAAATCTCGACAATAGACTACCTTCCATAATGACAAGGCTACAATCCACTAGAATAACAAAAATCTCGACAACATACTACCTTCCATAATGACAAGTTTACAATCTATTATAGTAACAAAAATCCCGACAACTGACTACCTTTCATAATGACAAGGCTACCGTCCATTGGAGTAACATAAATCTCGACAAAACACTACCTTCCATAATGACAAGGCTACCATCCAATGGAGTAACAAAAATATCGATAGCAGACTACCTTCCATAATGACAAGGGTACCACCATTAGGGCAACAAAAATATCCACAAGAGACTACCTTCCATAATGACAACGCTACAATGCATTGGAGTATAAAAAATCTCGACAACAGACTACCTTCCATATTGACAAGGCTACCATCCATTGAAGTAACAAAAATATAGACAATAAACTACCGTCCATAATGACTAGGTTACCATCCATTGGAGTAACAAAGATATCGGCAATAGACTACCTTCTATAACGACAAGGCTACAATCCATTGTAGTAACAAAAATCTCGACAACTGACTACCTTTCATAATGACAAGGCTACCGTTCATCGGAATAACAAAAATCTCGACAACAGACTATGTTCCAGAATGACAAGGCTACCATCCCTTAGAGTAATAAAAATCTCGACAACAGACTTCCTTCCATAATGACAAGGCTACCATCCATTGGAGTAACAAAGATATCAACAACATACTACCTTCCATAATGACAAGGCTACCATCCCTTAGAGTAACAAAAATCATGACAACAGACTACCTTCCATAATGTCAAGGCTACCATCCATTGGAGTAACAAAAATCTGAACAACAGACTACCGTCCTAAATGAAAAGGCTACCATCCATTGGAGTAACAGAAATCACAACGGCAAACTACCTTCCATAATGACAAGTCTACAATCCATTGTAGTAACAAAAATCTCGACAACAGACTATCTTCCATAATGACAAGGCTACCATCTATTGTTGTAACAAAAATCTAGACAACAGACTACCTTCCATAATGACAAGGCTACCATAAATTGGAGTAACAAAAATCTCGACAATAGACTACCTTCAATAATGACAAGGCTACCATCCATTGGAGTAACAGAAATCTCGATAGAAAACTACCTTCCATAATGATAAGGCTACCATCATTTGAGTAACAAAAATATCCACAAGAGACTACCTTCCCTAATAACAAGGCTACAATCCATTGGATTATAAAAAATCTCGACAACAGACTACCTTCCATAATGATAAGGCTACCATCCATTGGAGTAACAAAAATCTCGACAACACACTACCTACCATAATGACAAGGCTACCATCCATTGGAATAACAAAAATATTAACAACAAACTACCCACCATAATGACAAGGCTACAATCCAATGGAGTAACAAAAATCTCGATAATATACTACCTTCCATAATGACAGGTCTACCATCCATTGTAGTAACAAAAATCTGAACAACAGACTACCGTCCTTAAAGACAAGGCTAACATCCATTGGAGTAACAGAAATCACAACGACTAACTACCTTCCGTAATGACAAGGCTACGATTCATTGCAGTAACAAAAATCTCGACTACAGACTACCTTCCATAATGATAAGGCTTCCATCCATTGGAGTTACAAAAATCCCAACAATAGACTACCTTCCATAATGACAAGTCTACCATCCATTGGAGTAACAGAAATCACGACAAAACACTACCTTCCATAATGACAAGGCTACCATCCATTGGAGTAAGAAAAATCTCGATAGCAAACTACCTTCCATAATAAGAAGGGTACCATCATTAGAGCAACAAAAATATCCACAAGAGACTACCTTCCATAATGACAATGCTACAATCAATTGGAGTATAAAAAAATCTCGACAACAGACTACCTTCCATAATGACAAGGCTACCATCCATTGGAGTATCAAAAATCTCGACAATAGACTACCTTCCATAATGACTAGGTTACCATCCATTGGAGTTACAAAGATATCGATAATAGACTACCTTCTATAATGACCAGGCTACAATCTATTGTAGTAACAAAAATATCGACAACAAACTACCTTCCATAATGACAAGGCTACAATCCATTGTAGGAAAAGAAATATCGTCAATAGACTACCTTCCATAATGACAAGGCTACCATCCATTGGAGTAACAAAAATCTCGACAACAGAGTACCTTCCATAATGAGAAGGCTACCATCCATTGGAGTAACAGAAATCTGGACAACAAACTACCTTCCGTAATGACAAGGCTACCGTCCATTATAGTAACAAAAATCTCGACAACAGACTACCTTCCATAATGACAAGGGTACCATCATTTGAGTAACAAAAATATCCACAAGAGACTACCTTCCATAATGACAAGGATACAATCCATTGGAGTATTAAAAATCTTAACAACATACTACCTTCCATAATGACAAGGCTTCCATCCATTGGAGTAACAAAAATCTCGACAACAGACTACCTTCCATAATGACAAGGCTACCATCAATTGTATTGAGAAAAATCTCGACAATAGACTACCTTCCATAATGACAAGGCTACAATCCACTGGAATAACAAAAATATCGACAACATACTACCTTCCATAATGCCAAGTTTACAATCCATTATAGTAACAAAAATCTCGACAACTGACTACCTTTCCTAATGACAAGGCTACTGTCCATTGGAGTAACAGAAATCTCGACAAAACACTACCTTCCATAATGACAAGGCTACCATCCATTGGAGTAACAAAAATCTCGATAGCAGACTACCTTCCATAATGATAAGGGTACCATCATTAGAGCAACAAAAATATCCACAAGAGACTACCTTCCATACTGACAACGCTACAATGCATTGGAGTATAAAAAATCTCGACAACAGACTACCTTCCATATTGACAAGGCTACCATCCATTGAAATAACAAAAATCTCGACAATAGACTACCTTCCATAATGACTAGGTTACCATCCATTAGAGTAACAAAGATATCGACAATAGACTACCTTCTATAACGATAAGGCTACAATCCATTGTAGTAACAAAAATCTCGACAACAGACTACCTTCCATAATGACAAGGCTACCATCCATTGTAGTAAAAGAAATATCAACAATAGACTACCTTCCATAATCACAAGGCTACCATCCATTAGAGTAACATAAATCTGGACAACAAACACCCTTCCGTAATGACAAGGCTAGCATCCATTGGAGTAACAAAAATCTCGATTGAAGACTACCTTCCATAATGACAAGGGTACCATCATTTGAGTAACAAAAATATCCAAAAGATACTACCTTCCATAATGACAAGGCTACAATCCATTGGAGTATTAAAAATCTCGACAGCAGACTTCCTTCCATAATGACAAGGCTACCATCCATTGGAGTAACAAAAATCTCGACAACAGACTACCTTCCATAATGACAAGGCTACCATCTATTGTAGTGACAAAAATCTCGACAATAGACTACCTTCCTTAATGACAAGGCTACAATCCACTGGAGTAACAAAAATCTCGACAACATACTACATTCCATAATGACAAGTTTATAATCTATTATAGTAACAAAAATCTCGACAACTGACTACCTTTCATAATGAAAAGGCTAACGTCCATTGGAATGAAAAAAATCTTGACAACAGACTATGTTCCTTAACGACAAGGCTACAATCCATTGTAGTAAAAAAATCTCGACAACAGACTACCTTCCATAATGACAACGCTACCATCCATTGGAGTAACAAAGAGATCGATAACATACTACCTTCCATAATGACAAGGATACCATCCATTGGAGTAATAAAAATCTCGACAACAGACTAACTTCAATAATGACAAGGCTACAATCCATTGGAGTAACAAAAATCTTGACAACATTCTACCTTCCATAATTACAAGGCTACCATACATTGGAAGAAAAAAAACATCGACAACACACTACCTTCCATAATGACAAGGCTACCATCCCTTAGAGTAACAAAAATCTCGACAACAGACTACCTTCCATAATGACAAGGCTACCATCCATTGGAGTAACAAAGATATCGATAACATACTACCTTCCAAAATGACAAGGATACCATCCATTGGAGTAACAAAAATCTCGACAACAGACTACCTTCCATAATGACTAGGCTTCCATCCTTTGGAGTAACAAAGATATCGATAACAGATAACCTTCCATAACGGCAAGGCTATAATCCATTATAGTAACAAAAAGCTCGACAACAGACTACCTTCCATAATGACAAGGCTACCATCCATTGTAGTGACAAAAATCTCTACAATAGACTACCTTCCATAATTACAAGGCTACCATCCACTGGAGTAAGAAAAATCTCGACAACATACTACCTTCCATAATGACAAGCCTATAATCTATTATAGAAACCAAAATCTCGACAACCGACTACCTTTAATAATGACAAGGCTACCGTCCTTTGGAATATAACAAAAAATCTCGACAACAGACTATGTTCCATAATGACAAGGCTACCATCCATTATAGTGAGAAAAATCTCGACAATAGACTACCTTCCATAATGACAAGGCTATAATCCACTAGAATAACAAAAATCTCGACAACATACTACCTTCCATAATGACAAGTTTACAATATATTATAGTAACAAAAATCCCGACAACTGACTACCTTTCATAATGAGAAGGCTACCGTCCATTGGAGTAACATAAATCTCGACAAAACACTACCTTCCATAATGACAAGGCTACCATCCATTGGAGTAACAAAAATATCGATAGCAGACTACCTTCCATAATGACAAGGGTACCATCATTAGAGCAACAAAAATATCCACAAGAGACTACCTTCCATAATGACAACGCTACAATGCATTGGAGTATAAAAAATCTCGACAACAGACTACCTTCCATATTGACAAGGCTACCATCCATTGAAGTAACAAAAATATAGACAATAAACTACCTTCCATAATGACTAGGTTACCATCCATTGGAGTAACAAAGATATCGGCAATAGACTACCTTCTATAACGACAAGGCTACAATCCATTGTAGTAACAAAAATATCGACAACAGACTACCTTCAATAATGACAAGGCTACCATCCATTGTAGTAAAAGAAATATCAACAATAGACTACCTTCCATAATCACAAGGCTACCATCCATTAGAGTAACAGAAATCTGGACAACAAACACCCTTCCGTAATGACAAGGCTACCGTCCATTGGAGTAACAAAAATCTCGACTGCAGACTACCTTCCATAATTACAAGGGTACCATCATTTGAGTAACAAAAATATCCACAAGATACTACCTTCCATAATGACAAGGCTACCTTCCATTGGAGTATTAAAAATCTCGACAACAGACTACCTTCCATAATGACAAGGCTACCATCCATTGGAGTAACAAAAATCTCGACAACAGACTACCTTCCATAATGACAAGGCTACCATCCATTGTAGTGACAAAAATCTCGACAATAGACTACCTTCCTTAATGACAAGGCTACAATCCACTGGAGTAACAAAAATCTCGACAACATACTACATTCCATAATGACAAGTATATAATCTATTATAGTAACAAAAATCTCGACAACTGACTACCTTTCATAATGAAAAGGCTACCGTCCATTGGAATGAAAAAAATCTTGACAACAGACATTGTTCCTTAACGACAAGGCTATAATCCATTGTAGTAAAAAAATCTCGACAACAGACTACGTTCCATAATGACAACGCTACCATCCATTGGACTAACAAAGATATCGATAACATACTACATTCCATAATGACAAGGATACCATCCATTGGAGTAACAAAAATCTCGACAACAGACTAACTACCATAATGACAAGGCTACAATCCATTGGAGTAACAAAAATCGTGACAACATTCTACCTTCCATAATTACAAGGCTACCATGCATTGGAAGAACAAAAATATCGACAACACACTACCTTCCAAAATGACAAGGCTACCATCCCTTAGAGTAACAAAAATCTCGACAACAGACTACCTTCCATAATGACAAGGCTACAATCCATTGTAGTAACAAAGATATCGATAACATACTACCTTCCATAATGACAAGGCTACCATCCATTGGAGTATCAAAAATCTCGACAATAGACTACCTTCCATAATGACTAGGTTACCATCAATTGGAGTTACAAAGATATCGACAATAGACTACCTTCTATAACGACCAGGCTACAATCTATTGTAGTAACAAAAATATCGACAACAGACTACCTTCCATAATGACAAGGCTACAATCCATTGTAGGAAAAGAAATATCGTCAATAAACTACCTTCCATAATGACAAGGCTACCATCCATTGGAGTAACAAAAATCTCGACAACAGAGTACCTTCCATAATGACAAGGCTACCATCCATTGGAGTAACAAAAATCTCGACAACAGACTACCTTCCATAATGACAAGGCTACCATCAATTGTATTGAGAAAAATCTCGACAATAGACTACCTTCCATAATGACAAGGCTACAATCCACTGGAATAACAAAAATCTCGACAACATACTACCTTCCATAATGCCAAGTTTAAAATCCATTATAGTAACAAAAATCTCGACAACTGACTACCTTTCATAATGACAAGGCTACTGTCCATTGGAGTAACAGAAATCTCGACAAAACACTACCTTCCATAATGACAAGGCTACCATCCATTGGAGTAACAAAAATCTCGATAGCAGACTACCTTCCATAATGATAAGGGTACCATCATTAGAGCAACATAAATATCCACAAGAGACTACCTTCCATACTGACAACGCTACAATGCATTGGAGTATAAAAAATCTCGACAACAAACTACCTTCCATATTGACAAGGCTACCATCCATTGAAATAACAAAAATCTCGACAATAAACTACCTTCCATATTGACTAGGTTACCATCCATTGGAGTAACAAAGATATCGACAATAGACTACCTTCTATAACGACAAGGCTACAATCCATTGTAGTAACAAAAATCTCGACAACAGACTACCTTCCATAATGACAAGTCTACCATCCATTGTAGTAAAAGAAATATCAACAATAAACTACCTTCCATAATCACAAGGCTACCATCCATTAGAGTAACATAAACCTGGACAACAAACACCCTTCCGTAATGACAAGGCTAGCGTCCATTGGAGTAACAAAAATCTCGATTGAAGACTACCTTCCATAATGACAAGGGTACCATCATTTGAGTAACAAAAATATCCAAAAGATACTACCTTCCATAATGACAAGGCTACAATCCATTGGAGTATTAAAAATCTCGACAGCAGACTACCTTCCATAATGACAAGGCTACCATCCATTGGAGTAACAAAAATCTCGACAACAGACTACCTTCCATAATGACAAGGCTACCATCTATTGTAGTGACAAAAATCTCGACAATAGACTACCTTCCTTAATGACAAGGCTACAATCCACTGGAGTAACAAAAAACTCGACAACATACTACATTCCATAATGACAAGTTTATAATCTATTATAGTAACAAAAATCTCGAAAACTGACTACCTTTCATAATGAAAAGGCTAACGTCCATTGGAATGAAAAAAATCTTGACAACAGACTATGTTCCTTAACGACAAGGCTACAATCCATTGTAGTAAAAAAATCTCGACAATAGACTACCTTCCATAATGACAACGCTACCATCCATTGGAGTAACAAAGATATCGATAACATACTACCTTCCATAATGACAAGGATACCATCCATTGGAGTAACAAAAATCTCGACAACAGACTAACTTCAATAATGACAAGGCTACAATCCATTGGAGTAACAAAAATCTTGACAACATTCTACCTTCCATAATTACAAGGCTACCATGCATTGGAAGAACAAAAATATCGACAACACACTACCTTCCATAATGACAAGGCTACCATCCCTTAGAGTAACAAAAATCTCGACAACAGACTACCTTCCATAATGACAAGGCTACCATCCATTGGAGTAACAAAGATATCGATAACATACTACCTTCCAAAATGTCAAGGATACCATCCATTGGAGTAACAAAAATCTCGACAACAGACTACCTTCCATAATGACTAGGCTTCCATCCTTTGGAGTAACAAAGATATCGATAACAGATAACCTTCCAAAACGGCAAGGCTATAATCCATTGTAGTAACAAAAAGCTCGACAACAGACTACCTTCCATAATGACAAGGCTACCATCCATTGTAGTGACAAAAATCTCGACAATAGACTACCTTCCATAATGACAAGGCTACAATCCACTAGAATAACAAAAATCTCGACAACATACTACCTTCCATAATGACAAGTTTACAATCTATTATAGTAACAAAAATCCCGACAACTGACTACCTTTCATAATGACAAGACTACCGTCCATTGGAGTAACATAAATCTCGACAAAACACTACCTTCCATAATGACAAGGCTACCATCCATTGGAGTAACAAAAATATCGATAGCAGACTACCTTCCATAATGACAAGGGTACCATCATTAGAGCAACAAAAATATCCACAAGAGACTACCTTCCATAATGACAACGTTACAATGCATTGGAGTATAAAAAATCTCGACAACAGACTACCTTCCATATTGACAAGGCTACCATCCATTGAAGTAACAAAAATATAGACAATAAACTACCTTCCATAATGACTAGGTTACCATCCATTGGAGTAACAAAGATATCGGCAATAGACTACCTTCTATAACGACAAGGCTACAATCCATTGTAGTAACAAAAATCTCGACAACAGACTACCTTCAATAATGACAAGGCTACCATCCATTGTAGTAAAAGAAATATCAACAATAGACTACCTTCCATAATCACAAGGCTACCATCCATTAGAGTAACAGAAATTTGGACAACAAACACCCTTCCGTAATGACAAGGCTACCGTCCATTGGAGTAACAAAAATCTCGACTACAGACTACCTTCCATAATTACAAGGGTACCATCATTTGAGTAACAAAAATATCCACAAGATACTACCTTCCATAATGACAAGGCTACCTTCCATTGGAGTATTAAAAATCTCGACAACAGACTACCTTCCATAATGACAAGGCTACCATCCATTGGAGTAACAAAAATCTCGACAACAGACTACCTTCCATAATGACAAGGCTACCATCCATTGTAGTGACAAAAATCTCGACAATAGACTACCTTCCTTAATGACAAGGCTACAATCCACTGGAGTAACAAAAATCTCGACAACATACTACATTCCATAATGACAAGTTTATAATCTATTATAGTAACAAAAATCTCGACAACTGACTACCTTTCATAATGAAAAGGCTACCGTCCATTGGAATGAAAAAAATCTTGACAACAGACTATGTTCCTTAACGACAAGGCTACAATCCATTGTAGTAAAAAAATCTCGACAACAGACTACCTTCCATAATGACAACGCTACCATCCATTGGAGTAACAAAGATATCGATAACATACTACATTCCATAATGACAAGGATACCATCCATTGGAGTAACAAAAATCTCGAAAATAGACTAACTTCCATAATGATAAGGCTACAATCCATTGGAGTAACAAAAATCGTGACAACATTCTACCTTCCATAATTACAAGGCTACCATGCATTGGAAGAACAAAAATATCGACAACACACTACCTTCCAAAATGACAAGGCTACCATCCCTTAGAGTAACAAAAATCTCGACAACAGACTACCTTCCATAATGACAAGGCTACAATCCATTGGAGTAACAAAGATATCGATAACATACTACCTTCCACAATGACAAGGATACCATCCATTGGAGTAACAAAAATCTCGACAACAGACTACCTTCCATAATGACTAGGCTTCCATCCTTTGGAGTAACAAAGATATCGATAACAGATAACCTTCCATAACGGCAAGGTTATAATCCATTGTAGTAACAAAAAGCTCGACAACAGACTACCTTCCATAATGAAAAGGCTACTATCCATTGTAGTGACAAAAATCTCTACAATAGACTACCTTCCATAATTACAAGGCTACCATCCACTAGAGTAAGAAAAATCTCGACAACATACTACCTTCCATAATGACAAGCCTACAATCTATTATAGAAACCAAAATCTCGATAACAGACTACCTTTCATAATGACAAGGCTACCGTCCATTGGAATAACAAAAAATCTCGACAACAGACTATGTTCCATAATGACAAGGCTACCATCCATTATAGTGAGAAAAATCTTGACAATAGACTACCTTCCATAATGACAAGGCTACAATCCACTAGAATAACAAAAATCTCGACAACATACTACCTTCCATAATGACAAGTTTACAATCTATTATAGTAACAAAAATCTCGACAACTGACTACCTTTCATAATGACAAGGCTACCGGCCATTGGAGTAACATAAATCTCGACAAAACACTACCTTCCATAATGACAAGGCTACCATCCATTGGAGTAGCAAAAATATCGATAGCAGACTACCTTCCATAATGACAAGGGTACCATCATTAGAGCAACAAAAATATCCACAAGAGACTACCTTCCATAATGACAACGCTACAATGCATTGGAGTATAAAAAATCTCGACAACAGACTACCTTCCATATTGACAAGGCTACCATCCATTGAAGTAACAAAAATATAGACAATAAACTACCTTCCATAATCACTAGGTTACCATCCATTGGAGTAACAAAGATATCGGCAATAGACTACCTTCTATAATGACAAGGCTACAATCCATTGTTGTAACAAAAATCTCGACAACAGACTACCTTCAATAATGACAAGGCTACCATCCATTGTAGTAAAAGAAATATCGACAATAGACTACCTTCCATAATGACAAGGCTACCATCCATTAGAGTAATAGAAATCTGGACAACAAACACCCTTCCGTAATGACAAGGCTACCGTCCATTGGAGTAACAAAAATCTCGACTGCAGACTACCTTCCATAATTACAAGGGTACCATCATTTGAGTAACAAAAAGATCCACAAGAGAATACCTTCCATAATGATAAGGCTACCTTCCATTGGAGTAATAGAAATCTAGACAATAGACTACCTTCCGTAATGACAAGGCTACCATCCATTGGAGTAAAAAAAATCTCGATAATAGACTACCTTCCATAATGACAATTTTACAATCTATTATAGTAACAAAAATCTCGACTACTGACTACCTTTCATAATGACAAGGCTACCTTCCATTGGAATAAAAAAAATCTTGACAACAGACTATGTTCCTTAATGACAAGGCTACAATCCATTGTAGTAAAAAAATCACGACAATAGACTACCTTCCATAATGACATGGCTACCATCCATTGGAGTAACAAAGATATCGATAACATACTACCTTCCATAATGACAAGGATACCATCCATTGGAGTAACAAAAATCTCGATAACAGACTAACTTCCATAATGACAAGGCTACCATGCATTGGAAGAACACAAATATCGACAACACACTACCTTCCATAATAACAAGGCTACCATCCCTTAGTGTAACAAAAATCTCGACAACAGGCTACCTTCCATAATGACAATGCTACCATCCATTGGAGTAACAAAGATATCGACAACATACAACCTTCCACAATGACAAGGATACCATCCATTAGAGTAACAAAAATCTCGACAACAGACTACCTTCCATAATGACTAGGCTACCATCCTTCGGAGTAACAAAGATATCAATAACAGATAACCTTCCATAACGGCAAGGCTACAATCCATTGTAGTAACAAAAATCTCGCTAACAGACTACCTTCCATAATGACAAGGCTACCATCCATTGTAGTGACAAAAATCTCTACAATAGACTACCTTCCATAATTACAAGGCTACCATCCACTGGAGTAACAAAAATCTCGACAACGTACTACCTTCCATAATGACAAGCCTACAATCTATTATAGAAACAAAAATCTCGACAAAAGACTACCTTTCATAATGAAAAGGCTACCGTCCATTGGAATAACAAAAATCTCGACAACAGACTATGTTCCATAATGACAAGGCTACCATCCCTTAGAGTAACAAAAATCTCGACAACAAACTGCCTTCCATAATGACAAGACTACCATTAATTGGAGTAACAAAGATATCGACAACATACTACCTTCCATAATGACAAGGCTACCATCCCTTAGAGTAACAAAAATTATGACAATAGACTACCTTCCATAATGACAAGGCTACCATCCAATGGAGTAACAAAAATCTCGACAATACACTACTTTCCATATTGACAAGTCTACCATCCATTGGAGTAACAAAAATCTGAACAACAGACTATCGTCCTTAAAGACAAGGCTACCATCCATTGGAGTAACAGAAATCACAACGACCGACTACCTTCCATAATGACAAGGTTACGATCCATTGTAGTAACAAAAATATCGACAATAGACTACCTTCCATAATGATAAGGCTACCATCCATTGTTTTAACAAAAAACTAGACAAAAAACTACCTTCCATAATAACAAGGCTACCATCCATTGCAGAAACAAAAATCCTGACAATAGACTACCTTCCATAATGACAAGGCTACCATCCATTGGAGTAACAGAAATCACGAAAAAACACTACCTTCCATAATGACAAGGCTACCATCCATTGGAGTAACAAAAATCTCGATAGCAGACTACCTTCCATAATGATAAGGGTACCATCATTAGAGCAACAAAAATATCCACAAGAGACTACCTTCCATACCGAAAACGCTACAATGCATTGGAGTATAAAAAATCTCGACAACAGACTACCTTCCATATTGACAAGGCTACCATCCATTGAAATAACAAAAATCTCGACAATAGACTACCTTCCATAATGACTAGGTTACCATCCATTGGAGTAACAAAGATATCGACAATAGACTACCTTCTATAACGACAAGGCTACAATCCATTGTAGTAAAAAAAATCTCGACAACAAACTACCTTCCATAATGACAAGGCTACCATCCATTGTAGTAAAAGAAATATCAACAATAAACTACCTTCCATAATCACAAGGCTACCATCCATTAGTATAACAGAAATCTGGAAAACAAACACCCTTCCGTAATGACAAGGCTAGCTTCCATTGGAGTAACAAAAATCTCGATTGCAGACTACCTTCCATAATTACAAGGGTACCATCATTTGAGTAACAAAAATATTCACAAGATACTACCTTCCATAATGACAAGGCTACAATCCATTGGAGTATGAAAAATCTCGTCAACAGACTACCTTCCATAATGACAAGGCTACCATCCATTGGAGTAACAAAAATCTCGACAACAGACTACCTTCCATAATGACAAGGCTACCATCCATTGTAGTGAAAAAAATCTCGACAATAGACTACCTTCCTTAATGACAAGGCTACAATCCACTAGAGTAACAAAAATCTCGACAACATACTACATTCCATAATGAAAAGTTTATAATCTATTATAGTAACAAAAATCTCGACAACTGACTACCTTTCATAATGAAAAGGCTACTGTCCATTGGAATGAAAAAAATCATGACAACAGACTATGTTCCTTAACGACAAGGCTACAATCCATTGTAGTAAAAAAATCTCGACAATAGACTACCTTCCATAATGACAATGCTACCATCCATTGGAGTAACAAAGATATCGATAACATACTACCTTCCATAATGACAAGGATACCATCCATTGGAGTAACAAAAATCTCGACAACAGACTAACTTCCATGATGACAAGGCTACAATCCATTGGAGTAACAAAAATCTTGACAACATTCTACCTTGCATAATTACAAGGCTACCATGCATTGGAAGAACAAAAATATCGACAACACACTACCTTCCATAATGACAAGGCTACCATCCCTTAGAGTAACAAAAATCTCGACAACAGACTACCTTCCATAATGACAAGGCTACCATCCATTGGAGTAACAAAGATATCGATAACATACTACCTTCCACAATGACAAGGATTCCATCCATTGGAGTAACAAAAATCTCGACAACAGACTACCTTCCATAATGACTAGGCTTCCATCCTTCGGAGTAACAAAGATATCGATAACAGATAACCTTCCATAACGGCAAGGCTATAATCCATTGTAGTAACAAAAATCTCGCTAACAGACTACCTTCCATAATGACAAGGCTACCATCCATTGTAGTGACAAAAATCTCTACAATAGACTACCTTCCATAATTACAAGGCTACCATCCACTGGAGTAACAAAAATCTGGACAACATACTACCTTCCATAATGACAAGCCTACAATCTATTATAGAAACCAAAATCTCGACAACAGACTAACTTTCATAATGACAAGGCTACCGTCCATTGGAATAACAAAAAATCTCGACAATAGACTACCTACCATAATGACAAGGCTACAATCCATTGGAGTAACAAAAATCTGAACAACAGACTATCGTCCTTAAAGACAAGGCTACCATCCATTGGAGTAACAGAAATCACAACGACCGACTACCTTCCATAATGACAAGGCTACGATCCATTGTAGTAACAAAAATCTCGACAATAGACTACCTTCCATAATGATAACGCTACCATCCATTGTTTTAACCAAAAACTAGACAAAAAACTACCTTCCATAATAACAAGGCTACCATCCATTGCAGTAACAAAAATCCTGACAATAGACTACCTTCCATATTGACAAGGCTACCATCCATTGGAGTAACAGAAATCACGAAAAAACACTACCTTCCATAATGACAAGGATACCATCCATTGGAGTAACAAAAATCTCGACAACTGACTACCTTTCATAATGACAAGGCTACCATCCATTGGATTAACAAAAATTTCGACAACAGACTATGTTCCATAATGACGAGGATACCATCCTTGGAGTATAAAAAATCTTGACAATAGACTACCTTCAAGAATGACAAGGCAACCATCCATTGGAGTAACAAAAATCTCGACAGCAGACTACCTTCCATAATGACTAGGTTACCATCCATTAGAGTAACAAAGATATTGACAGCATACTACCTTCTATAACGACAAGGCTACAATCCATTGTAGTAACAAAAATCTCGACAACAAACTACCTTCCATAATGACAAGGCTACCATCCATTATAGTTAAAAAAATATCCACCATAGACTACCTTCCATAATGACAAGGCAACCATCCATTGGAGTAACAAAAATCTCGACAGCAGACTACTTTCCATAATGACAAGGCTACCATCCATTGGAGTAACAAAGATATCGACAACATAATACATTCCGTAATGACAAGGCTACCATCCATTGGAGTAACAAAAATCACGACACCAGACTACCTTTCATAATGACAACTCTACCATTCATTGGAAAAAAAAAATATCGACAAAACACTACCTTCCATAATGACAAGGCTACCATCCGTTGGAGTAACAAAAATCTCGACAACTGACTACCTTTCATAATGACAAGGCTACCGTCCATTGGAATGACAAAAATCTCGACAACAGACTATGTTCCATAATGACAAGGCTACAATCCAATGGAGTATAAAAAATCTTGACAACAGACTACCTTCAAGAATGACAGGGCTACCATCCATTGGAGTAACAAAAATCTCGACAGCAGACTACCTTCCATAATGACTAGGTTACCATCCATTAGAGTAACAAAGATATCGACAACATACTACCTTCTATAACGACAAGGCTACAATCCATTGGAGTAACAGAAATCTGGACAACAGACTACCTTCCGTAATGACAAGGCTACCATCCATTGGAGTAACAAAAAATCTCGACAGCAGACTACCTTCCATAATGACAAGGCTACAATCCATTGGAGTATAAAAAATCTCGACAACATACTACCTTCCATAATGACAAGGCTACCAGCCATTGGAGTAACAAAAATCTCGACAACAGACTACCTTCTATAATGACAAGGCTACCATCCATTATAGTGACAAAAATCTCGACACTAGACTACCTTCCATAATGACAAGGCTACAATCCACTGGAGTAACAAAAATATCGATAACATACTACCTTTCATAATGACAAGGTTAAAATCTATTATAGTAACAAAAATCTCGACAACTTACTACCTTTCATAATGACAAGGCTAACGTCCATCAGAATAACAAAAATCTAGACAACAGACTATGTTCCATAATGACAAGGCTACCATCCCTTAGAGTAACAAAAATCTCGACAACAGACTACCTTCCATAATGACAAGGCTACCATCGATTGGAGTAACAAAGATATCAACAACATACTACCTTCCATAATGACAAGGATACCATCCCTTAGAGAAACAAAAATCATGACAACAGACTACCTTCTATAATGACAAGGCTACCATCCAATGGAGTAATAAAAATCTGAAAAACAGACTACCGTCCTAAATGACAAGGCTACCATCCATTGGAGTAACAAAAATCACAACGGCAAACTACCTTCCATAAAGACAAGGCTACAATCCATTGTAATAACAAAAATCTCGACAACAGACTACCTTCCATAATGACAAGGCAGCCATCCATTGTTGTATCAAAAATCTAGACAACATACTACCTTCCATAATGACAAGGCTACCATCCATTGGAGTAACAAAAATCCCAACAATTGATTACCTTCAATAATGACAAGGCTACCATCCATTGGAGTAACAGAAATCTGGATAGCACACTACCTTCCATAATGATAAGGATACCATCATTAGAGTAACAAAATTATCCATAAGAGACTACCTTCTATAATGACAAGGCTACAATCCATTGGATTATAAAAAATCTCGACAACACACTACCTTCCATAATGACAAGGCTACCATCCATTGGAGTAACAAAAATCTCGACAACACAACCTACCATAATGACAAGGCTACCATCCATTGGAATAACAAAAATATCGACAACAAACTACCCACCATAATGACAAGGCTAACATCCAATGGAGTAATAAAAATCTCGACAATAGACTACCTTCCATAATGACAAGTCTACCATCCATTGGAGTAACAAAAATCTGAACAACAGACTACCGTCGTTAATGACAAGGCTACCATCCATTGGAGTAACAGAAGTCACAACGACATACTACCTTCCATAATGACAAGGCTACGATCCATTGTAGTAACAAAAATCTCGACAATAGACTACCTTCCATAATGACAAGGCTACCATCCATTGTTGTAACAAAAAACTAGACAACAGACTACCTTCCATAATGACAAGGCTACCATCCATTGCAGTAACAAAAATCCCAACAATAGACTACCTTCCATAATGACAAGGCTACCATCCATTTGAGTAACAGAAATCTCGACAAAACACTACCTTCCATAATGACAAGGCTACCATCCATTGGAGTAACAATAATCTCGATAGCAGACTACCTTCCATAATGAGAAGGGTACCATCATTAGAGCAACAAAAATATCCACAAGAGACTACCTTCCATAATGACAAAGCTACAATCAATTGGAGTATAAAAAATCTCGACAACAGACTACCTTCCATAATGACAAGGCTACCATCCATTGGAGTAACAAAAATCTCGACAATAGACTACCTTCCATAATGACTAGGTTACCATCCATCGGAGTAACAAAGATATCGACAATAGACTACCTTCTATAACGACAAGGCTACAATCTATTGTAGTAACAAAAATCTTAACAACAGACTACCTCCCATAATGACAAGGCTACCATCCATTGTAGTAAAAGAAATATCGACAATAGACTACCTTCCATAATGACAAGGCCACCATCCATTGGAGTAACAAAAATCTCGACAACAGAGTACCTTCCATAATGACAAGGCTACCATCCATTGGAGTAACAGAAATCTGGACAACAAACTACCTTCCATAATGACAAGGCTACCGTCCATTATAGTAACAAAAATCTCGACAGCAGACTACCTTCCATAATGACAAGGGTACCATCATTTGAGTAACAAAAATATCCACAAGAGACTACCTTCCATAATGATAAGGATACAATCCATTGGAGTATTAAAAATATCGACAACAGACTACCTTCCATAATGACATGGCTACCATCCATTGGAGTAACAAAAATCTCGACAACAGACTACCTTCCATAATGACAAGGCTACCATCCATTATAGTGAGAAAAATCTCGACAATAGACTACCTTCCATAATGACAAGGCTACAATCCACTGGAATAACAAAAATCTCGACAACATACTACCTTCCATAATGACAAGTTTACAATCTATTATAGTAACAAAAATCTCGACAACTGACTACCTTTCATAATGACAAGGCTATCGTCCATTGGAGTAACAGAAATCTCGACGAAAAACTACCTTCCATAGTGACAAGGATACCATCCATTAGAGTAACAAAAATCTCGACAACAGACTAACTTCCATAATGACAAGGCTACAATCCATTGGAGTAACAAAAATATCGACAACATTCTACCTTCCATAGTGACAAGGCTACCATGCATTGGAAGAAAAAAAATCTCGACAACAGACTACCTTTTATAATGACATGGCTACCATCCATTGGAGTAACAAAAATCTCGACAATAGACTACCTTCCATAATGACAAGGCTACCATCCATTGTAGTGAGAAAAATCTCGACAATAGACTACCTTCCATAATGACAAGGCTACAATCCACTGGAATAAGAAAAATCTTGACAACATACTACCTTCCATAATGACAAGTTTACAATCTATTATAGTAACAAAAATCTCGACAACTGACTACCTTTCATAATGACAAGGCTACCGTCCATTGGAGTAACAAAAATCTCGACGAAACACTACCTTCCATAATGACAAGGCTACCATCCATTGGAGTAACAAAAATCTCGATAGCAGACTACCTTCCATAATGACAAGGGTACCATCATTAGAGCAACAAAAATATTCACAACAGACTACCATCCATAATGACAATGCTACAATGCATTGGAGTATAAAAAATCTCGACAACAGACTACCTTCCATATTGACAAGGCTACCATCCATTGGAGTAACAAAAATCTCGACAATAGACTACCTTCCATAATGACTAGGTTACCATCCATTAGAGTAACAAAGATATCGACAATAGACTACCTTCTATAACGACAAGGTTACAATCCATTGTAGTAACAAAAATCTTGACAACAGACTACCTTCCATAATGACAAGGCTACCATCCATTGTAGTAACAAAAATCTCAACAACAGACTACCTTACATAATGATAAGGCTACCACCTATTGGAGTAACAGAAATCTGGACAATAGACTACCTTCCGTAATGACAAGGCTACCATCCATTGGAGTAACAAAAATCTCGACAGCAGAATACCTTCCATAATGACAAGGGTACCATCATTTGAGTAACAAAAATATCCACAAGAGACTACCTTCCATAATGACAAGGCTACAATCCATTGGAGTATAAAAAATCTCGACAACATACTACCTTCCATAATGACAAGGCTACAATCCCTTGTAGTAACAAAAATCTCGACAATAGACTACCTTCCATAATGACAAGGCTACCATCCATTATAGTGACAAAAATCTCGACAATAGACTACCTTTCATAATGACAAGGCTACAATCCATTGGAGTAATAGAAATATCGATAAAACACTACCTTCCATAATGACAAGGTTACAATCTATTGGAGTAACAAAAATCTCGACAACTGACTACCTTTTATAATGACAAGGCTACCGTCCATCGGAATAACAAAAATCTCGACAACAGACTATGTTCCATAATGACGAGGCTACAATCCATTAGAGTATAAAAAATCTCGACAACAGAATACCTTCAAGAATGACAAGGCTACCATCCATTGGAGTAACAAAAATCTCGACAACAGACTACCTTCCATAATGACTAGGTTACCATCCATTGGAGTAACAAAGATATCGACAACAGACTATGTTCTAAACGACAAGGCTACAATCCATTGTAGTAACAAAAATCTCGACAACAGACTACCTTCCATAATGACAAGGCTACCATCCATTGTAGTTAAAAAAATATCCACAATAGACTACCTTCCATAATGATAAGGAAACCATCCATTGGAGTAACAAAAATCTCGACAGCTTACTACTTTCCATAATGACAAGGCTACCATTTGTTGGAGTAACAAAGATATCGACAACATAATACCTTCCATAATGACAAGGCTACCATCCATTGGAGTAAAAAAAATCACGACACCAGACTGCCTTCCATAATGACAAGACTACCATCCATTGGAAAACCAAAAATATCCACAAGAGACTACCTTCCATAATGACAACGCTATAATCAATTGGAGTATAAAAAATCTCGACAACAGACTACCTTCCATAATGACAAGGCTACCATCCATTGGAGTAACAAAAATCTCGACAAAAGACTACCTTCCATAATTACTAGGTTACCATCCGTTGGAGTAACAAAGATATCGACAATAGACTACCTTCTATAACGACAAGGCTACAATCTATTGTAGTAAAAAAATCTCGACAACAGACTACCTTCCATAATGACAAGGCTACCATCCATTGTAGTAAAAGAAATATCGACAATAGACTACCTTCCATAATGACAAGGCTACCGTCCATTGGAGTAACAAAAATCTCGACAACAGAGTACCTTCCATAATGACAAGGCTACCATCCATTGGAGTAACAGAAATTTGGACAACAAACTACCTCTTGTAATGACAAGGCTACCGTCCATTATAGTAACAAAAATCTCGACAGCAGAATACCTTCCATAATGACAAGGGTACCATCATTTGAGTAACAAAAATATCCACAAGAGACTACCTTCCATAATGACAAGGCTACAATCCATTGGAGTATAAAAAATCTCGACAACATACTACCATCCATAATGACAAGGCTACGATCCATGGTAGTAACAAAAATCTCGACAACAGACTACTTTCCATAATGACAAGGCTACCATCCATTATAGTGACAAAAATCTCGATAATAGACTACCTTCCATAATGACAAGGCTACCATCCATTGTAGTAAAAAAAATATCCACAATAGACTACCTTCCATAATGACATGGAAACCATCCATTGGAGTAACAAAAATCTCGACAGCTGACTACTTTCCATAATGACAAGGCTACCATCCATTGGAGTAACAAAGATATCGACAACATAATACCTTCCATAATGACAAGGCTACCATCCATTGGAGTAACAAAAATCACGACACCAGACTTCCTTCCATAATGACAAGACTACCATCCATTGGAAAACCAAAAATATCCACAAGAGACTACCTTCCATAATGACAACGCTACAATCAATTGGAGTATAAAAAATCTCGACAACAGAGTACCTTCCATAATGACAAGGCTACAATCCATTGAAGTAACAAAAATCTCGACAAAAAGACTACCTTACATAATTACTAGGTTACCATCCATTGGAGTAACAAAGATATCGACAATAGACTACCTTCTATAACGACAAGGCTACAATCTATTGTAGTAAAAAAAATCTCGACAACAGACTACCTTCCATAATGACAAGGCTACCATCCATTGTAGTAAAAGAAATATCGACAATAGACTACCTTCCATAATGACAAGGCTACCATCCATTGGAGTAAAAAAAATCTCGACAACAGAGTACCTTCCATAATGACAAGGCTACCATCCATTGGAGTAACAGAAATCTGTACAACAAACTACTTTCCGTAATGACAAGGCTACCGTCCATTATAGTAACAAAAATCTCGACAACAGACTACCTTCCATAATGACAAGGGTACCATCATTTGAGTAACAAAAATATCCACAAGAGACTACCTTCCATAATGATAAGGATACAATCCATTGTAGTATTAAAAATCTCGACAGCAGACTACCTTCCATAATGACATGGCTACCATCCATTGGAGTAACAAAAATCACGACACCAGACTACCTTTCATAATGACAAGTCTACCATTCATAGGGAAAACAAAAATATCGACAACACACTACCTTCCATAATGACAAGGTTACCATCAAATGCAGTAACAAAAATCTCGACAATAGACTACCTTCCCTAATGACAAGTCTAACATCCTTTGCAGTTAAAAAAATATGAACAACAGACTACCGTCCTTAATGACAAGGCTACCATCCATTGGAGTAACAGAAATCACAACGACAGACTACCTTACATAATGACAAGGGCAACATCCATTGTAGTAACAAAAATCTCAACAACAGACTACCTACATAATGATAAGGCTACCATCCATTGGAGTAACAGAAATTTGGACAACAGACTACCTTCCGTAATGAAAAGGCTACCGTCCATTGGAATAAGAAAAATCTCGACCGCAGACTACCTTCAATAATGACAAGGGTACCATCATTTGAGTAACAAAAATATCCACAAGCGACTACCTTCCATAATGACAAGGCTACAATCCATTGGAGTATAAAAAATCTCCACAACACAATACCTTCTATAATGACAAGGCTACCATCTATTGTAGTGACAAAAATCTCGACAATAGACTACCTTCCATAATGACAAGACTACAATCCACTAGAGTAACAAAAATCTCGACAACATACTACCTTTCATAATGACAAGGCTACAATCCATTGTAGTAACAAAAATCTCGACAACAGACTACCTTGCATAATGACTAGGCTACCATCCATTGTTGTAACAAAAATCTAGACAACAGACTACCTTCCATAATGTCAAGGCTACCATCCATTGGAGTAACAAAAATCCCGACAATAGACTTCCTTCAATAATGACAAGGCTACCATCCATTGGAGTAACAGAAATCTCGTCAAAACACTACCTTCCATAATGACAAGGCTACCATCCATTGGAGTAACAAAAATCTCGATAGCAAACTACCTTCCAAATTGAGAAGGGTACCATAATTAGAGCAACAAAAATATCCACAAGAGACTACCTTCCATAATGACAACGCTACAATCAATTGGAGTATAAAAAATCTCGACAACAGACTACCTTCCATAATGACAAGGCTACCATCCATTGGAGTAACAAAAATCTCGACAAAAGACTACCTTCCATAATTACTAGGTTACCATCCATTGGAGTAACAAATATATCGATAATAGACTACCTTCTATAACGACAAGGCTACAATCTATTGTAGTAACAAAAATCTCGACAACAGACTACCTTCAATAATGACAAGGCTACCATCCATTGTAGTAAAAGAAATATCGACAATAGACTACCTTCCATAATGACAAGGCTACCATCCATTGGAGTAACAAAAATCTCGACAACAGAGTACCTTCCATAATGACAAGGCTACCATCCATTGGAGTAACAGAAATCTGGACAACAAACTACCTTCCGTAATGACAAGGCTACCGTCCATTATAGTAACAAAAATCTCGACAGCAGACTACCTTCCATAATGACAAGGGTACCATCATTTGAGTAACAAAAATATCCACAAGAGACTACCTTCCATAATGATAAGGATACAATCCATTGGAGTATTAAAAACCTCGACAATAGACTACCTTCCATAATGACATGGCTACCATCCATTGGAGTAACAAAAATCTCGACAACAGACTACCTTCCATAATGACAAGGCTACCATCCATTGTAGTGAGAAAAATCTCGACAATAGACTACCATCCATAATGACAAGGCTACAATCCACTGGAATAACAAAAATCTCGACAACATACTACCTTCCATAATGACAAGTTTACAATCTATTATAGTAACAAAAATCTTGACAACTGACTACCTTTCATAATGACAAGGCTACCGTCCATTGGAGTAACAAAAATCTCGACAAAACACTACCTTCCATAATGACAAGGCTACCATCCATTGGAGTAACAAAAATCTCGATAGCAGACTACCTTCCATAAAGACAAGGGTACCATCATTAGAGCAACAAAAATATTCACAAGAGACTACCATCCATAATGACAACGCTACAATGCATTGGAGTATAAAAAATCTCGACAACAGACTACCTTCCATATTGACAAGGCTACCATCCATTGGAGTAACAAAAATCTCGACAATAGACTACCTTCCATAATGACTAGGTTACCATCCATTAGAGTAACAAAGATATCGACAATAGACTACCTTCTATAACGACAAGGCTACAATCCATTGTAGTAACAAAAATCTTGACAACAGACTACCTTCCATAATGACAAGGCTACCATCCATTGTAGTAACAAAAATCTCAACAACAGACTACCTTACATAATGATAAGGCTACCATCCATTGGAGTAACAGAAATCTGGACAACAAACTACCTTCCGTAATGACAAGGCTACCGTCCATTATAGTAACAAAAATCTCGACAGCAGACTACCTTCCATAATGACAAGGGTACCATCATTTGAGTAACAAAAATATCCACAAGAGACTACCTTCCATAATGATAAGGATACAATCCATTGGAGTATTAAAAACCTCGACAATAGACTACCTTCCATAATGACATGGCTACCATCCATTGGAGTAACAAAAATCTCGACAACAGACTACCTTCCATAATGACAAGGCTACCATCCATTGTAGTGAGAAAAATCTCGACAATAGACTACCTTCCATAATGACAAGGCTACAATCCACTGGAATAACAAAAATCTCGACAACATACTACCTTCCATAATGACAAGTTTACAATCTATTATAGTAACAAAAATCTTGACAACTGACTACCTTTCATAATGACAAGGCTACCGTCCATTGGAGTAACAAAAATCTCGACAAAACACTACCTTCCATAATGACAAGGCTACCATCCATTGGAGTAACAAAAATCTCGATAGCAGACTACCTTCCATAAAGACAAGGGTACCATCATTAGAGCAACAAAAATATTCACAAGAGACTACCATCCATAATGACAACGCTACAATGCATTGGAGTATAAAAAATCTCGACAACAGACTACCTTCCATATTGACAAGGCTACCATCCATTGGAGTAACAAAAATCTCGACAATAGACTACCTTCCATAATGACTAGGTTACCATCCATTAGAGTAACAAAGATATCGACAATAGACTACCTTCTATAACGACAAGGCTACAATCCATTGTAGTAACAAAAATCTTGACAACAGACTACCTTCCATAATGACAAGGCTACCATCCATTGTAGTAACAAAAATCTCAACAACAGACTACCTTACATAATGATAAGGCTACCATCCATTGGAGTAACAGAAATCTGGACAACAAACTACCTTCCGTAAAGACAAGGCTACCATCCATTGGAGTAACAAAAATCTCGACAGCAGAATACCTTCCATAATGACAAGGGTACCATCATTTGAGTAACAAAAATATCCACAAGAGACTACCTTCCATAATGACAAGGCTACAATCCATTGGAGTATAAAAAATCTCGACAACATACTACCTTCCATAATGACAAGGCTACGATCCATTGTAGTAACAAAAATCTCGACAACAGACTACCTTCCATAATGACAAGGCTACCATCCATTATAGTGACAAAAATCTCGACAATAGACTACCTTTCATAATGACAAGGCTACATTCCATTGGAGTAACAGAAATATCGATAAAACACTACCTTCTATAATGACAAGGTTACAATCTATTGGAGTAACAAAAATCTCGACAACTGACTACCTTTTATAATGACAAGGCTACCGTCCATCGGAATAACAAAAATCTCGACAACAGACTATGTTCCATAATGAAGAGGCTACAATCCATTAGAGTATAAAAAATCTCGACAACAGAATACCTTCAAGAATGACAAGGCTACCATCCATTGGAGTAACAAAAATCTCGACAACAGACTACCTTCCATAATGACTAGGTTACCATCCATTGGAGTAACAAAGATATCGACAACAGACTATGTTCTATAACGACAAGGCTACAATCCATTGTAGTAACAAAAATCTCGACAACAGACTACCTTCCATAATGACAAGACTACCATCCATTGTAGTAAAAAAATATCCACAATAGACTACCTTCCATAATGACAAGGAAACCATCCATTGGAGTAACAAAAATCTCGACAGCTTACTACTTTCCATAATGACAAGGCTACCATCCGTTGGAGTAACAAAGATATCGACAACATAATACCTTCCATAATGACAAGGCTACCATCCATTGGAGTAACAAAAATCATGACACCAGACTTCCTTCCATAATGACAAGACTACCATCCATTGGAAAACCAAAAATATCCACAAGAGACTACCTTCCATAATGACAACGCTATAATCAATTGGAGTATAAAAAATCTCGACAACAGACTACCTTCCATAATGACAAGGCTACCATCCATTGGAGTAACAAAAATCTCGACAAAAGACTACCTTCCATAATTACTAGGTTACCATCCATTGGAGTAACAAAGATATCGACAATAGACTACCTTCTATAACGACAAGGCTACAATCTATTGTAGTAAAAAAATCTCGACAACAGACTACCTTCCATAATGACAAGGCTACCATCCATTGTAGTAAAAGAAATATCGACATTAGACTACCTTCCATAATGACAAGGCTACCATCCATTGGAGTAACAGAAATTTGGACAACAAACTACCTCCCGTAATGACAAGGCTACCGTCCATTATAGTAACAAAAATCTCGATAGCAGAATACCTTCCATAATGACAAGGGTACCATCATTTGAGTAACAAAAATATCCACAAGAGACTACCTTCCATAATGACAAGGCTACAATCCATTGGAGTATAAAAAATCTCGACAACATACTACCATCCATAATGACAAGGCTACCATCCATTATAGTGACAAAAATCTCGACAATAGACTACCTTCCATAATGACAAGGCTACCATCCATTGTAGTAAAAAAAATATCCACAATAGACTACCTTCCATAATGACATGGAAACCATCCATTGGAGTAACAAAAATCTCGACAGCTGACTACTTTCCATAATGACAAGGCTACCATCCATTGGAGTAACAAAGATATCGACAACATAATACCTTCCATAATGACAAGGCTACCGTCCATTATAGTAACAAAAATCTCGACAGCGGAATACCTTCCATAATGACAAGGGTACCATCATTTGAGTAACAAAAATATCCACAAGAGACTACCTTCCATAATGACAAGGCTACAATCCATTGGAGTATAAAAAATCTCGACAACATACTACCATCCATAATGACAAGGCTACGATCCATTGTAGTAACAAAAATCTCGACAACAGACTACCTTCCATAATGACAAGGCTACCATCCATTATAGTGACAAAAATCTCGACAATAGACTACCTTCCATAATGACAACGCTACCATCCATTGTAGTAAAAAAAATATCCACAATAGACTACCTTCCATAATGACTAGGAAACCATCCATTGGAGTAACAAAAATCTCGACAGCTGACTACTTTCCATAATGACAAGGCTACCATCCGTTGGAGTAACAAAGATATCGACAACATAATACCTTCCCTAATGACAAGGCTACCATCTATTGGAGTAACAAAAATCACGACACCAGACTGCCTTCCATAATGACAAGACTACCATCCATTGGAAAACCAAAAATATCCACAAGAGACTACCTTACATAACGACAATGCTACAATCAATTGGAGTATAAAAAATCTTGACAACAGACTACCTTCCATAATGACAAGGCTACCATCCATTGGAGTAACAAAAATCACGACAAAAGACTACCTTCCATAATTACTAGGTTACCATCCATTGGAGTAACAAAGATATCGACAATAGACTACCTTCTATAACGACAAGGCTACAATCTATTGTAGTAAAAAAAATCTCGACAACAGACTACCTTCCATAATGACAAGGCTACCATTCATTGTAGTAAAAGAAATATCGACAATAGACTACCTTCCATAATGACAAGGCTACCATCCATTGGAGTAACAAAAATCTCGACAACAGACTACCTTCCATAATGACAAGGCTACCATCCATTGGAGTAACAGAAATCTGGACAACAAACTACCTTCCGTAATGACAAGGCTACTGTCCATTATAGTAACAAAAATCTCGACAGCAGAATACCTTCCATAATGACAAGGGTTCCATCATTTGAGTAACAAAAATATCCACAAGAGACTACCTTCCATAATGACAAGGCTACAATCCATTGGAGTAACAGAAATATCGACAAAACACTACCTTCCATAATGATAAGGTTACAATCTATTGGAGTAAAAAAAATATCGACAACTGACTACCTTTTATAATGACAACGCTACCGTCCATCGGAATAACAAAAATCTCGACAACAGACTATGTTCCATAATGACGAGGCTACAATCCATTGGAGTATAAAAAATCTCGACAACAGAATACCTTCAAGAATGACAAGGCTACCATCCATTGGAGTAACAAAAATCTCGACAGCAGACTACCTTCCATAATGACTAGGTTACCATCCATTGGAGTAACAAAGATATCGACAACAGACTACGTTCTATAACGACAAGGCTACAATCCATTGTAGTAACAAAAATCTCGACAACAGACTACCTTCCATAATGACAAGGCTACCATCCATTGTAGTAAAAAAAATATCCATAATAGACTACCTTCCATAATGACAAGGAAACCATCCATTGGAGTAACAAAAATCTCGACAGCTGACTACTTTCCATAATGACAAGGCTACCATCCATTGGAGTAACAAAGATATCTACAACATAATACCTTCCATAATGACAAGGCTACCATCCATTGGAGTAACAAAAATCACGACACCAGACTGCCTTCCATAATGACAAGACTACCATCCATTGGAAAACCAAAAATATCCACAAGAGACTACCTTCCATAATGACAACGCTACAATCAATTGGAGTATAAAAAATCTCGACAACAGACTACCTTCCATAATGACAAGGCTACCATCCATTGGAGTAACAAAAATCTCGACAAAAGACTACCTTCCATAATTACTAGGTTACCATCCATTGGAGTAACAAAGATATCGACAATAGACTACCTTCTATAACGACAAGGCTACAATCTATTGTAGTAAAAAAAATCTCGACAACAGACTATCGTCCATAATGACAAGGCTACCATCCATTGTAGTAAAAGAAATATCGACAATAGACTACCTTCCATAATGACAAGGCTACCATCCTTTGGAGTAACAAAAATCTCGACAACAGAGTACCTTCCATAATGACAAGGCTACCATCCATTGGAGTAACAGAAATCTGGACAACAAACTACCTTCCGTAATGACAAGGCTACCGTCCATTATAGTAACAAAAATCTCGACAGCAGAATACCTTCCATAATGACAAGGGTACCATCATTTGAGTAACAAAAATATCCACAAGAGACTACCTTCCATAATGACAAGGCTACAATCCATTGGAGTATAAAAAATCTCGACAACATACTACCATCCATAATGACAAGGCTACGATCCATTGTAGTAACAAAAATCTCGACAACAGACTACCTTCCATAATAACAAGGCTACCATCCATTATAGTGACAAAAATCTCGACAATAGACTACCTTCCATAATGACAAGGCTACCATCCATTGTAGTAAAAAAAATATCCACAATAGACTACCTTCCATAATGACTAGGAAACCATCCATTGGAGTAACAAAAATCTCGACAGCTGACTACTTTCCATAATGACAAGGCTACCATCCGTTGGAGTAACAAAGATATCGACAACATAATACCTTCCCTAATGACAAGGCTACCATCTATTGGAGTAACAAAAATCACGACACCAGACTGCCTTCCATAATGACAAGACTACCATCCATTGGAAAACCAAAAATATCCACAAGAGACTATCTTCCATAATGACAACGCTACAATCAATTGGAGTATAAAAAATCTTGACAACAGACTACCTTCCATAATGACAAGGCTACCATCCATTGGAGTAACAAAAATCTCGACAAAAGACTACCTTCCATAATTACTAGGTTACCATCCATTGGAGTAACAAAGATATCGACAATAGACTACCTTCTATAACGACAAGGCTACAATCTATTGTAGTAAAAAAAATCTCGACAACAGACTACCTTCCATAACGACAAGGCTACCATCCATTGTAGTAAAAGAAATATCGACAATAGACTACCTTCCATAATGACAAGGCTACCATCCATTGGAGTAACAAAAATCTCGACAACAGAGTACCTTCCATAATGACAAGGCTACCATCCATTGGAGTAACAGAAATCTGTACAACAGACTACCTTCTGTAATGACAAGGCTACCGTCCATTATAGTAACAAAAATCTCGACAACAGACTACCTTCCATAATGACAAGGGTACCATCATTTGAGTAACAAAAATATCCACAAGAGACTACCTTCCATAATGATAAGGATACAATCCATTGGAGTATTAAAAACCTCGACAACAGACTACCTTCCATAATGACATGGCTACCATCCATTGGAGTAACAAAAATCACGACACCAGACTACCTTTCATAATGGCAAGTCTACCATTCATTGGAAAAACAAAAGTATCAACAACACACTACCTTCCATAATGACAAGGCTACCATCCAATGGAGTAACAAAAATCTCGACAATAGACTACCTTCCCTAATGACAAGTCTATCATCCTTTGCAGTAAAAAAAATATGAACAACAGACTACCGTCATTAATGACAAGGCTACCATCCATTGGAGTAACAGAAATCACAACGACAGACTACCTTACATAATGACAAGGCCAACATCCATTGTAGTAACAAAAATCTAAACAACAGACTACCTTACATAATGATAAGGCTACCATCCATTGGAGTAACAGAAATTTGGACAACAGACTACCTTCCCTAATGAAAAGGCTACCGTCCATTAGAGTAAGAAAAATCTCGACATCAGACTACCTTACATAATGACAAGGGTACCATCATTTGAGTAACAAAAATATCCACAAGAGACTACCTTCTATAATGACAAGGCTACCATCTATTGTAGTGACAAAAATCTCGACAATAGACTACCTTCCATAATGACAAGACTACAATCCACTGGAGTAACAAAAATCTCGACAACATACTACCTTTCATAATGACAAGGCTACAATCCATTGTAGTAACAAAAATCTCGACAACAGACTACCTTCCATAATGACTAGGCTACCATCCATTGTTGTAACAAAAATCTAGACAACAGACTACCTTCCATAATGTCAAGGCTACCATCCATTAGAGTCACAAAAATCCCTACAATAGACTTCCTTCAATAATGACAAGGCTACCATCCATTGGAGTAACAGAAATCTCGACAAAACACTACCTTCCATAATGACAAGGCTACCATCCATTGGAGTAACAAAAATCTCGATAGCAGACTACCTTCCAAAATGAGAAGGGTACCATAATTAGAGAAACAAAAATATCCACAAGAGACTACCTTCCATAATGACAACGCTATAATCAATTGGAGTATAAAAAATCTCGACAATAGACTACCTTCTATAACGACAAGGCTACAATCTATTGTAGTAACAAAAATCTCGACAACAGACTACCTTCCATAATGACAAGGCTACCATCCATTGTAGTAACAGAAATCTGGACAACAAACTACCTTCCGTAATGACAAGGTTACTGTCCATTATAGTATCAAAAATCTCGACAACAAACTACCTTCCATAATGACAAGTGTACCATCATTTGAGTAAAAAAAATATCCACAAAAGACTACCTTTTATAATGATAAGGATACAATCCATTGGAGTATTAAAAATCTCGACAACAGACTACCTTCCATAATGACATGGCTACCATCCATTGGAGTAACAAAAATCTCGACAACAGACTACCTTCCATAATGACAAGGCTACCATCCATTGTAGTGAGAAAAATCTCGACAATAGACTACCTTCCATAATGACAAGGCTACAATCCATTGGAATAACAAAAATCTCGACAACATACTACCTTCCATAATGCCAAGTTTACAATCTATTATAGTAACAAAAATCTCGACAACTGACTACCTTTCATAATGACAAGGCTATCGTCCATTGGAGTAAAAAAAATCTCGACAAAACACTACCTTCCAAAATGACAAGGCTACCATCCATTAGAGTAACAAAAATCTCGATAGCAGACTACCTTCCATAATGACAAGGGTACCATCATTAGAGCAACAAAAATATCCACAAGAGACTACCTTCCATAATGACAACGCTACAACGCATTGGAGTATAAAAAATCTCGACAACAGACTACCTTCCATATTGACAAGGCTACCATCCATTGGAGTAACAAAAATCTCGACAATAGACTACCTTCCATAATGACTAGGTTACCATCCATTGGAGTAACAAAGATATCGACAATAGACTACCTTCTATAACGACAAGGCTACAATCCATTGTAGTAACAAAAATCTCGACAACAGACTACCTTCCATAATGACAAGGCTACCATCCATTGTAGTAAAAGAAATATCAACAATAGACTACCTTCCATAATGACAAGGCTACCATCCATTAGAGTAACAGAAATATGGACAACAAACACCCTTCCGTAATGACAAGGCTATCGTCCATTGGAGTAACAAAAATCTTTACTGCAGACTACCTTCAATAATGACAAGGGTACCATCATTTGAGTAACAAAAATATCCAAAAGAGACTACCTTCCATAATGACAAGGCTACAATCCATTGGAGTATTAAAAATCTCGACAACAGACTACCTTCCATAATGACAAGGCTACCATCCATTGGAGTAACAAAAATCTCGACAACAGACTACCTTCCATAATGACAAGGCTACCATCCATTGTAGTTACAAAAATCTCGACAATAGACTACCTTCCAAAATGAAAAGGCAACAATCCATTGGAGTATCAAAAATCTCGACAACATACTACCTTCCATAATGACAAGTTTATAATCTATTATAGTAACAAAAATCTCGAAAACTGACTACCTTTCATAATGAAAAGGCTAACGTCCATTGGAATGAAAAAAAACCTTGACAACAGACTATGTTCCTTAACGACAAGGCTACAATCCATTGTAGTAAAAAAATCTCGACAACAGACTACCTTCCATAATGACAACGCTACCATCCATTGGAGTAACAAAGATATCGATAACATACTACCTTCCATAATGACAAGGATACCATCCATTGGAGTAACAAAAATCTCGACAACAGACTAACTTCAATAATGACAAGGCTACAATCCATTGGAGTAACAAAAATCTTGACAACATTCTACCTTCCATAATTACAAGGCTACCATGCATTGGAAGAACAAAAATATCGACAACACACTACCTTCCATAATGACAAGGCTACCATCCCTTAGAGTAACAAAAATCTCGACAACAGACTACCTTCCATAAAGACAAGGCTACCATCCATTGGAGTAACAAAGATATCGATAACATACTACCTTCCAAAATGTCAAGGATACCATCCATTGGAGTAACAAAAATCTCGACAACAGACTACCTTCCATAATGACTAGGCTTCCATCCTTTGGAGTAACAAAGATATCCATAACAGATAACCTTCCATAACGGCAAGGCTATAATCCATTGTAGTAACAAAAAGCTCGACAACAGACTACCTTCCATAATGACAAGGCTACCATCCATTGTAGTGACAAAAATCTCTACAATAGACTACCTTCCATAATTACAAGGCTACCATCCACTGGAGTAAGAAAAATCTCGACAACATACTACCTTCCATAATGACAAGCCTACAATCTATTATAGAAACCAAAATCTCGACAACCGACTACCTTTCATAATGACATGGCTACCGTCCATTGGAATATAACAAAAAATCTCGACAACAGACTATGTTCCATAATGACAAGGCTACCATCCATTATAGTGAGAAAAATCTCGACAATAGACTACCTTCCATAATGACAAGGCTACAATCCACTAGAATAACAAAAATCTCGACAACATACTACCTTCCATAATGACAAGTTTACAATCTATTATAGTAACAAAAATCCCGACAACTGACTACCTTTCATAATGACAAGGCTACCGTCCATTGGAGTAACATAAATCTCGACAAAACACTACCTTCCATAATGACAAGGCTACCATCCATTGGAGTAACAAAAATATCGATAGCAGACTACCTTCCATAATGACAAGGGTACCATCATTAGAGCAACAAAAATATCCACAAGAGACTACCTTCCATAATGACAACGTTACAATGCATTGGAGTATAAAAAATCTCGACAACAGACTACCTTCCATATTGACAAGGCTACCATCCATTGAAGTAACAAAAATATAGACAATAAACTACCTTCCATAATGACTAGGTTACCATCCATAGGAGTAACAAAGATATCGGCAATAGACTACCTTCTATAACGACAAGGCTACAATCCATTGTAGTAACAAAAATCTCGACAACAGACTACCTTCAATAATGACAAGGCTACCATCCATTGTAGTAAAAGAAATATCAACAATAGACTACCTTCCATAATCACAAGGCTACCATCCATTAGAGTAACAGAAATCTGGACAACAAACACCCTTCCGTAATGACAAGGCTACCGTCCATTGGAGTAACAAAAATCTCGACTACAGACTACCTTCCATAATTACAAGGGTACCATCATTTGAGTAACAAAAATATCCACAAGATACTACCTTCCATAATGACAAGGCTACCTTCCATTGGAGTATTAAAAATCTCGACAACAGACTACCTTCCATAATGACAAGGCTACCATCCATTGGAGTAACAAAAATCTCGACAACAGACTACCTTCCATAATGACAAGGCTACCATCCATTGTAGTGACAAAAATCTCGACAATAGACTACCTTCCTTAATGACAAGGCTACAATCCACTGGAGTAACAAAAATCTCGACAACATACTACATTCCATAATGACAAGTTTATAATCTATTATAGTAACAAAAATCTCGACAACTGACTACCTTTCATAATGAAAAGGCTACCGTCCATTGGAATGAAAAAAATCTTGACAACAGACTATGTTCCTTAACGACAAGGCTACAATCCATTGTAGTAAAAAAATCTCGACAACAGACTACCTTCCATAATGACAACGCTACCATCCATTGGAGTAACAAAGATATCGATAACATACTACATTCCATAATGACAAGGATACCATCCATTGGAGTAACAAAAATCTCGAAAATAGACTAACTTCCATAATGACAAGGCTACAATCCATTGGAGTAACAAAAATCGTGACAACATTCTACCTTCCATAATTACAAGGCTACCATGCATTGGAAGAACAAAAATATCGACAACACACTACCTTCCAAAATGACAAGGCTACCATCCCTTAGAGTAACAAAAATCTCGACAACAGACTACCTTCCATAATGACAAGGCTACAATCCATTGGAGTAACAAAGATATCGATAACATACTACCTTCCACAATGACAAGGATACCATCCATTGGAGTAACAAAAATCTCGACAACATACTACCTTCCATAATGACTAGGCTTCCATCCTTTGGAGTAACAAAGATATCGATAACAGATAACCTTCCATAACGGCAAGGTTATAATCCATTGTAGTAACAAAAAGCTCGACAACAGACTACCTTCCATAATGAAAAGGCTACCATCCATTGTAGTGACAAAAATCTCTACAATAGACTACCTTCCATAATTACAAGGCTACCATCCACTGGAGTAAGAAAAATCTCGACAACATACTACCTTCCATAATGACAAGCCTACAATCTATTATAGAAACCAAAATCTCGATAACAGACTACCTTTCATAATGACAAGGCTACCGTCCATTGGAATAACAAAAAATCTCGACAACAGACTATGTTCCATAATGACAAGGCTACCATCCATTATAGTGAGAAAAATCTTGACAATAGACTACCTTCCATAATGACAAGGCTACAATCCACTAGAATAACAAAAATCTCGACAACATACTACCTTCCATAATGACAAGTTTACAATCTATTATAGTAACAAAAATCTCGACAACTGACTACCTTTCATAATGACAAGGCTACCGGCCATTGGAGTAACATAAATCTCGACAAAACACTACCTTCCATAATGACAAGGCTACCATCCATTGGAGTAACAAAAATATCGATAGCAGACTACCTTCCATAATGACAAGGGTACCATCATTAGAGCAACAAAAATATCCACAAGAGACTACCTTCCATAATGACAACGCTACAATGCATTGGAGTATAAAAAATCTCGACAACAGACTACCTTCCATATTGACAAGGCTACCATCCATTGAAGTAACAAAAATATAGACAATAAACTACCTTCCATAATCACTAGGTTACCATCCATTGGAGTAACAAAGATATCGGCAATAGACTACCTTCTATAATGACAAGGCTACAATCCATTGTAGTAACAAAAATCTCGACAACAGACTACCTTCAATAATGACAAGGCTACCATCCATTGTAGTAAAAGAAATATTGACAATAGACTACCTTCCATAATGACAAGGCTACCATCCATTAGAGTAATAGAAATCTGGACAACAAACACCCTTCCGTAATGACAAGGCTACCGTCCATTGGAGTAACAAAAATCTCGACTGCAGACTACCTTCCATAATTACAAGGGTACCACAATTTGAGTAACAAAAAGATCCACAAGAGAATACCTTCCATAATGACAAGGCTACCTTCCATTGGAGTAATAGAAATCTGGACAATAGACTACCTTCCGTAATGACAAGGCTACCATCCATTGGAGTAACAAAAATCTCGATAATAGACTACCTTCCATAATGACAATTTTACAATCTATTATAGTAACAAAAATCTCAACAACTGACTACCTTTCATAATGACAAGGCTACCTTCCATTGGAATAAAAAAAATCTTGACAACAGACTATGTTCCTTAATGACAAGGCTACAATCCATTGTAGTAAAAAAATCACGACAATAGACTACCTTCCATAATGACATGGCTACCATCCATTGGAGTAACAAAGATATCGATAACATACTACCTTCCATAATGACAAGGATACCATCCATTGGAGTAACAAAAATCTCGATAACAGACTAACTTCCATAATGACAAGGCTACCATGCATTGGAAGAACACAAATATCGACAACACACTACCTTCCATAATAACAAGGCTACCATCCCTTAGTGTAACAAAAATCTCGACAACAGGCTACCTTCCATAATGACAATGCTACCATCCATTGGAGTAACAAAGATATCGACAACATACAACCTTCCACAATGACAAGGATACCATCCATTAGAGTAACAAAAATCTCGACAACAGACTACCTTCCATAATGACTAGGCTACCATCCTTCGTAGTAACAAAGATATCAATAACAGATAACCTTCCATAACGGCAAGGCTACAATCCATTGTAGTAACAAAAATCTCGCTAACAGACTACCTTCTATAATGACAAGGCTACCATCCATTGTAGTGACAAAAATCTCTACAATAGACTACCTTCCATAATTACAAGGCTACCATCCACTGGAGTAACAAAAATCTCGACAACGTACTACCTTCCATAATGACAAGCCTACAATCTATTATAGAAACAAAAATCTCGACAAAAGACTACCTTTCATAATGAAAAGGCTACCGTCCATTGGAATAACAAAAATCTCGACAACAGACTATGTTCCATAATGACAAGGCTACCATCCCTTAGAGTAACAAAAATCTCGACAACAAACTGCCTTCCATAATGACAAGACTACCATCCATTGGAGTAACAAAGATATCGACAACATACTACCTTCCATAATGACAAGGCTACCATCCCTTAGAGTAACAAAAATTATGACAATAGACTACCTTCCATAATGACAAGGCTACCATCCAATGGAGTAACAAAAATCTCGACAATACACTACTTTCCATATTGACAAGTCTACCATCCATTGGAGTAACAAAAATCTGAACAACAGACTATCGTCCTTAAAGACAAGGCTACCATCCATTGGAGTAACAGAAATCACAACGACCGACTACCTTCCATAATGACAAGGTTACGATCCATTGTAGTAACAAAAATATCGACAATAGACTACCTTCCATAATGATAAGGCTACCATCCATTGTTTTAACAAAAAACTAGACAAAAAACTACCTTCCATAATAACAAGGCTACCATCCATTGCAGAAACAAAAATCCTGACAATAGACTACCTTCCATAATGACAAGGCTACCATCCATTGGAGTAACAGAAATCACGAAAAAACACTACCTTCCATAATGACAAGGCTACCATCCATTGGAGTAACAAAAATCTCGATAGCAGACTAACTTCCATAATGATAAGGGTACCATCATTAGAGCAACAAAAATATCCACAAGAGACTACCTTCCATACCGAAAACGCTACAATGCATTGGAGTATAAAAAATCTCGACAACAGACTACCTTCCATATTGACAAGGCTACCATCCATTGAAATAACAAAAATCTCGACAATAGACTACCTTCCATAATGACTAGGTTACCATCCATTGGAGTAACAAAGATATCGACAATAGACTACCTTCTATAACGACAAGGCTACAATCCATTGTAGTAAAAAAAATCTCGACAACAGACTACCTTGCATAATGACAAGGCTACCATCCATTGTAGTAAAAGAAATATCAACAATAAACTACCTTCCATAATCACAAGGCTACCATCCATTAGTATAACAGAAATCTGGAAAACAAACACCCTTCCGTAATGACAAGGCTAGCTTCCATTGGAGTAACAAAAATCTCGATTGCAGACTACCTTCCATAATTACAAGGGTACCATCATTTGAGTAACAAAAATATCCACAAGATACTACCTTCCATAATGACAAGGCTACAATCCATTGGAGTATGAAAAATCTCGTCAACAGACTACCTTCCATAATGACAAGGCTACCATCCATTGGAGTAACAAAAATCTCGACAACAGACTACCTTCCATAATGACAAGGCTACCATCCATTGTAGTGACAAAAATCTCGACAATAGACTACCTTCCTTAATGACAAGGCTACAATCCACTAGAGTAACAAAAATCTCGACAACATACTACATTCCATAATGAAAAGTTTATAATCTATTATAGTAACAAAAATCTCGACAACTGACTACCTTTCATAATGAAAAGGCTACTGTCCATTGGAATGAAAAAAATCATGACAACAGACTATGTTCCTTAACGACAAGGCTACAATCCATTGTAGTAAAAAAATCTCGACAATAGACTACCTTCCATAATGACAATGCTACCATCCATTGGAGTAACAAAGATATCGATAACATACTACCTTCCATAATGACAAGGATACCATCCATTGGAGTAACAAAAATCTCGACAACAGACTAACTTCCATGATGACAAGGCTACAATCCATTGGAGTAACAAAAATCTTGACAACATTCTACCTTGCATAATTACAAGGCTACCATGCATTGGAAGAACAAAAATATCGACAACACACTACCTTCCATAATGACAAGGCTACCATCCCTTAGAGTAACAAAAATCTCGACAACAGACTATCTTCCATAATGACAAGGCTACCATCCATTGGAGTAACAAAGATATCGATAACATACTACCTTCCACAATGACAAGGATTCCATCCATTGGAGTAACAAAAATCTCGACAACAGACTACCTTCCATAATGACTAGGCTTCCATCCTTCGGAGTAACAAAGATATTGATAACAGATAACCTTCCATAACGGCAAGGCTATAATCCATTGTAGTAACAAAAATCTCGCTAACAGACTACCTTCCATAATGACAAGGCTACCATCCATTGTAGTGACAAAAATCTCTACAATAGACTACCTTCCATAATTACAAGGCTACCATCCACTGGAGTAACAAAAATCTGGACAACATACTACCTTCCATAATGACAAGCCTACAATCTATTATAGAAACCAAAATCTCGACAACAGAGTAACTTTCATAATGACAAGGCTACCGTCCATTGGAATAACAAAAAATCTCGACAATAGACTACCTTCCATAATGACAAGGCTACAATCCATTGGAGTAACAAAAATCTGAACAACAGACTATCGTCCTTAAAGACAAGGCTACCATCCATTGGAGTAACAGAAATCACAACGACCGACTACCTTCCATAATGACAAGGCTACGATCCATTGTAGTAACAAAAATCTCGACAATAGACTACCTTCCATAATGATAAGGCTACCATCCATTGTTTTAACCAAAAACTAGACAAAAAACTACCTTCCATAATAACAAGGCTACCATCCATTGCAGTAACAAAAATCCTGACAATAGACTACCTTCCATATTGACAAGGCTACCATCCATTGGAGTAACAGAAATCACGAAAAAACACTACCTTCCATAATGACAAGGCTACCATCCATTGGAGTAACAAAAATCTCGATAACTGACTACCTTTCATAATGACAAGGCTACCGTCCATTGGATTAACAAAAATTTCGACAACAAACTATGTTCCATAATGACGAGGATACCATCCTTGGAGTATAAAAAATCTTGACAACAGACTACCTTCAAGAATGACAAGGCAACCATCCATTGGAGTAACAAAAATCTCGACAGCAGACTACCTTCCATAATGACTAGGTTACCATCCATTAGAGTAACAAAGATATTGACAGCATACTACCTTCTATAACGACAAGGCTACAATCCATTGTAGTAACAAAAATCTCGACAATAGACTACCTTCCATAATGACAAGGCTACCATCCATTATAGTTAAAAAAATATCCACCATAGACTACCTTCCATAATGACAAGGCAACCATCCATTGGAGTAACAAAAATCTCGACAGCAGACTACTTTCCATAATGACAAGGCTACCATCCATTGGAGTAACAAAGATATCGACAACATAATACATTCCGTAATGACAAGGCTACCATCCATTGGAGTAACAAAAATCATGACACCAGACTACCTTTCATAATGACAACTCTACCATTCATTGGAAAAAAAAAATATCGACAAAACACTACCTTCCATAATGACAAGGCTACCATCCTTTGTAGTAACAAAAATCTCGACAACTGACTACCTTTCATAATGACAAGGCTACCGTCCATTGGAATGACAAAAATCTCGACAACAGACTATGTTCCATAATGACAAGGCTACAATCCAATGGAGTATAAAAAATCTTGACAACAGACTACCTTCAAGAATGACAGGGCTACCATCCATTGGAGTAACAAAAATCTCGACAGCAGACTACCTTCCATAATGACAAGGGTACCATCATTTGAGTAACAAAATTATCCACAAGAGACTACCTTCCATAATGACAAGGCTACAATCCATTGGAGTATAAAAAATCTCGACAACATACTACCTTCCATAATGACAAGGCTACCAGCCATTAGAGTAACAAAAATCTCGACAACAGACTACCTTCTATAATGACAAGGCTACCATCCATTATAGTGACAAAAATCTCGACACTAGACTACCTTCCATAATGACAAGGCTACAATCCACTGGAGTAACAAAAATATCGACAACATACTACCTTTCATAATGACAAGGTTAAAATCTATTATAGTAACAAAAATCTCGACAACTTACTACCTTTCATAATGACAAGGCTAACGTCCATCAGAATAACAAAAATCTAGACAACAGACTATGTTCCATAATGACAAGGCTACCATCCCTTAGAGTAACAAAAATCTCGACAACAGACTACCTTCCATAATGACAAGGCTACCATCCATTGGAGTAACAAAGATATCAACAACATACTACCTTCCATAATGACAAGGATACCATCCCTTAGAGAAACAAAAATCATGACAACAGACTACCTTCTATAATGACAAGGCTACCATCCAATGGAGTAACAAAAATCTGAAAAACAGACTACCGTCCTAAATGACATGGCTACCATCCATTGGAGTAACAAAAATCACAACGGCAAACTACCTTCCATAAAGACAAGGCTACAATCCATTGTAATAACAAAAATCTCGACAACAGACTACCTTCCATAATGACAAGGCAGCCATCCATTGTTGTATCAAAAATCTAGACAACATACTACCTTCCATAATGACAAGGCTACCATCCATTGGAGTAACAAAAATCCCAACAATTGATTACCTTCAATAATGACAAGGCTACCATCCATTGGAGTAACAGAAATCTGGATAGCACACTACCTTCCATAATGATAAGGATACCATCATTAGAGTAACAAAATTATCCATAAGAGACTACCTTCCATAATGACAAGGCTACAATCCATTGGATTATAAAAAATCTCGACAACACACTACCTTCCATAATGACAAGGCTACCATCCATTGGAGTAACAAAAATCTCGACAACACAACCTACCATAATGACAAGGCTACCATCCATTGGAGTAACAAAAATCTCGACAACAGACTAACTTCCATAATGACAAGGCTAACATCCATTGGAGTAACAAAAATATCGACAACATTCTACCTTCCATAGTGACAAGGCTACCATCCATTGGAGTAACAAAAATCTGAACAACAGACTACCTTTTATAATGACATGGCTACCATCCATTGGAGTAACAAAAATCTCGACAATAGACTACCTTCCATAATGACAAGGCTACCATCCATTGTAGTGAGAAAAATCTCGACAATAGACTACCTTCCATAATGACAAGGCTACAATCCACTGGAATAAGAAAAGTCTTGACAACATACTACCTTCCATAATGACAAGTTTACAATCTATTATAGTAACAAAAATCTCGACAACTGACTACCTTTCATAATGACAAGGCTACCGTCCATTGGAGTAACAAAAATCTCGATGAAACACTACCTTCCATAATGACAAGGCTACCATCCATTTGTTCTAACAAAAATCTCGATAGCAGACTACCTTCCATAATGACAAGGGTACCATCATTAGAGCAACAAAAATATTCACAAGAGACTACCATCCATAATGACAATGCTACAATGCATTGGAGTATAAAAAATCTCGACAACAGACTACCTTCCATATTGACAAGGCTACCATCCATTGGAGTAAAAAAAATCTCGACAATAGACTACCTTCCATAATGACTAGGTTACCATCCATTAGAGTAACAAAGATATCGACAATAGACTACCTTCTATAACGACAAGGCTACAATCCATTGTAGTAACAAAAATCTTGACAACAGACTACCTTCCATAATGACAAGGCTACCATCCATTGTAGTAACAAAAATCTCAACAACAGACTACCTTACATAATGATAAGGCTACCATCCATTGGAGTAACAGAAATCTGGACAACAGACTACCTTCCGTAATGACAAGGCTACCATCCATTGGAGTAACAAAAATCTCGACAGCAGAATACCTTCCATAATGACAAGGGTACCATCATTTGAGTAACAAAAATATCCACAAGAGACTACCTTCCATAATGACAAGGCTACAATCCATTGGAGTATAAAAAATCTCGACAACATACTACCTTCCATAATGACAAGGCTACAATCCCTTGTAGTAACAAAAATCTCGACAACAGACTACCTTCCATAATGACAAGGCTACCATCCATTATAGTGACAAAAATCTCGACAGTAGACTACCTTTCATAATGACAAGGCTACAATCCATTGGAGTAACAGAAATATCGATAAAACAGTACCTTCCATAATGACAAGGTTACAATCTATTGGAGTAACAAAAATCTCGACAACTGACTACCTTTTATAATGACAAGGCTACCGTCCATCGGAATAACAAAAATCTCGACAACAGACTATGTTCCATAATGACGAGGCTACAATCCATTAGAGTATAAAAAATCTCGACAACAGAATACCTTCAAGAATGACAAGGCTACCATCCATTGGAGTAACAAAAATCTCGACAACAGACTACCTTCCATAATGACTAGGTTACCATCCATTGGAGTAACAAAGATATCGACAACAGACTATGTTCTATAACGACAAGGCTACAATCCATTGTAGTAACAAAAATCTCGACAACAGACTACCTTCCATAATGACAAGGCTACCATCCATTGTAGTTAAAAAAATATCCACAATAGACTACCTTCCATAATGACAAGGAAACCATCCATTGGAGTAACAAAAATCTCGACAGCTTACTACTTTCCATAATGACAAGGCTACCATCTGTTGGAGTAACAAAGATATCGACAACATAATACCTTCCATAATGACAAGGCTACCATCCATTGGAGTAACAAAAATCATGACACCAGACTTCCTTCCATAATGACAAGACTACCATCCATTGGAAAACAAAAAATATCCACAAGAGACTACCTTCCATAATGACAACGCTATAATCAATTGGAGTATAAAAAAAATCGACAACAGACTACCTTCCATAATGACAAGGCTACCATCCATTGGAGTAACAAAAATCTCGACAAAAGACTACCTTCCATAATTACTAGGTTACCATCCATTGGAGTAACAAAGATATCGACAATAGACTACCTTCTATAACGACAAGGCTATAATCTATTGTAGTAAAAAAATCTCGACAACAGACTACCTTCCATAATGACAAGGCTACCATCCATTGTAGTAAAAGAAATATCGACAATACACTACCTTCCATAATGACAAGGCTACCATCCATTGGAGTAACAAAAATCTCGACAGCAGAGTACCTTCCATAATGACAAGGCTACCATCCATTGGAGTAACAGAAATTTGGACAACAAACTACCTCCCGTAATGACAAGGCTACCGTCCATTATAGTAACAAAAATCTCGACAGCAGAATACCTTCCATAATGACAAGGGTACCATCATTTGAGTAACAAAAATATCCACAAGAGACTACCTTCCATAATGACAAGGCTACAATCCATTGGAGTATAAAAAATCTCGACAACATACTACCATCCATAATGACAAGGCTACCATCCATTATAGTGACAAAAATCTCGACAATAGACTACCTTCCATAATGACAAGGCTACCATCCATTGTAGTAAAAAAAATATCCACAATAGACTACCTTCCATAATGACATGGAAACCATCCATTGGAGTAACAAAAATCTCGACAGCTGACTACTTTCCATAATGACAAGGCTACCATCCATTGGAGTAACAAAGATATCGACAACATAATACCTTCCATAATGACAAGGCTACCGTCCATTATAGTAACAAAAATCTCGACAGCAGAATACCTTCCATAATGACAAGGGTACCATCATTTGAGTAACAAAAATATCCACAAGAGACTACCTTCCATAATGACAAGGCTACAATCCATTGGAGTATAAAAAATCTCGACAACATACTACCATCCAAAATGACAAGGCTACGATCCATTGTAGTAACAAAAATCTCGACAACAGACTACCTTCCATAATGACAAGGCTACCATCCATTATAGTGACAAAAATCTCGACAATAGACTACCTTCCATAATGACAAGGCTACCATCCATTGTAGTAAAAAAAATATCCACAATAGACTACCTTCCATAATGACTAGGAAACCATCCATTGGAGTAACAAAAATCTCGACAGCTGACTACTTTCCATAATGACAAGGCTACCATCCGTTGGAGTAACAAAGATATCGACAACATAATACCTTCCCTAATGACAAGGCTACCATCTATTGGAGTAACAAAAATCACGACACCAGACTGCCTTCCATAATGACAAGACTACCATCCATTGGAAAACCAAAAATATCCACAAGAGACTACCTTACATAATGACAACGCTACAATCAATTGGAGTATAAAAAATCTCGACAACAGACTACCTTCCATAATGACAAGGCTACCATCCATTGGAGTAACAAAAATCACGACAAAAGACTACCTTCCATAATTACTAGGTTACCATCCATTGGAGTAACAAAGATATCGACAATAGACTACCTTCTATAACGACAAGGCTACAATCTATTGTAGTAAAAAAAATCTCGACAACAGACTACCTTCCATAATGACAAGGCTACCATTCATTGTAGTAAAAGAAATATCGACAATAGACTACCTTCCATAATGACAAGGCTACCATCCATTGGAGTAACAAAAATCTCGACAACAGACTACCTTCCATAATGACAAGGCTACCATCCATTGGAGTAACAGAAATCTGGACAACAAACTACCTTCCGTAATGACAAGGCTACTGTCCATTATAGTAACAAAAATCTCGACAGCAGAATACCTTCCATAATGACAAGGGTACCATCATTTGAGTAACAAAAATATCCACAAGAGACTACCTTCCATAATGATAAGGATACAATCCATTGGAGTAACAGAAATATCGACAAAACACTACCTTCCATAATGATAAGGTTACAATCTATTGGAGTAAAAAAAATATCGACAACTGACTACCTTTTATAATGACAAGGCTACCGTCCATCGGAATAACAAAAATCTCGACAATAGACTACCTTCCATAATGACAAGGCTACAATCCATTGGAGTAACAGAAATATCGATAAAACAGTACCTTCCATAATGACAAGGTTACAATCTATTGGAGTAACAAAAATCTCGACAACTGACTACCTTTTATAATGACAAGGCTACCGTCCATCGGAATAACAAAAATCTCGACAACAGACTATGTTCCATAATGACGAGGCTACAATCCATTGTAGTAACAAAAATCTCGACAACAGACTACCTTCCATAATGACAAGGCTACCATCCATTGTAGTAAAAAAAATATCCATAATAGACTACCTTCCATAATGACAAGGAAACCATCCATTGGAGTAACAAAAATCTCGACAGCTGACTACTTTCCATAATGACAAGGCTACCATCCATTGGAGTAACAAAGATATCTACAACATAATACCTTCCATAATGACAAGGCTACCATCCATTGGAGTAACAAAAATCACGACACCAGACTGCCTTCCATAATGACAAGACTACCATCCATTGGAAAACCAAAAATATCCACAAGAGACTACCTTCCATAATGACAACGCTACAATCAATTGGAGTATAAAAAATCTCGACAACAGACTACCTTCCATAATGACAAGGCTACCATCCATTGGAGTAACAAAAATCTCGACAAAAGACTACCTTCCATAATTACTAGGTTACCATCCATTGGAGTAACAAAGATATCGAAAATAGACTACCTTCTATAACGACAAGGCTACAATCTATTGTAGTAAAAAAAATCTCGACAACAGACTATCGTCCATAATGACAAGGCTACCATCCATTGTAGTAAAAGAAATATCGACAATAGACTACCTTCCATAATGACAAGGCTACCATCCTTTGGAGTAACAAAAATCTCGACAACAGAGTACCTTCCATAATGACAAGGCTACCATCCATTGGAGTAACAGAAATCTGGACAACAAACTACCTTCCGTAATGACAAGGCTACCGTCCATTATAGTAACAAAAATCTCGACAGCAGAATACCTTCCATAATGACAAGGGTACCATCATTTGAGTAACAAAAATATCCACAAGAGACTACCTTCCATAATGACAAGGCTACAATCCATTGGAGTATAAAAAATCTCGACAACATACTACCATCCATAATGACAAGGCTACGATCCATTGTAGTAACAAAAATCTCGACAACAGACTACCTTCCATAATAACAAGGCTACCATCCATTATAGTGACAAAAATCTCGACAATAGACTACCTTCCATAATGACAAGGCTACCATCCATTGTAGTAAAAAAAATATCCACAATAGACTACCTTCCATAATGACTAGGAAACCATCCATTGGAGTAACAAAAATCTCGACAGCTGACTACTTTCCATAATGACAAGGCTACCATCCGTTGGAGTAACAAAGATATCGACAACATAATACCTTCCCTAATGACAAGGCTACCATCTATTGGAGTAACAAAAATCACGACACCAGACTGCCTTCCATAATGACAAGACTACCATCCATTGGAAAACCAAAAATATCCACAAGAGACTACCTTCCATAATGACAACGCTACAATCAATTGGAGTATAAAAAATCTTGACAACAGACTACCTTCCATAATGACAAGGCTACCATCCATTGGAGTAACAAAAATCTCGACAAAAGACTACCTTCCATAATTACTAGGTTACCATCCATTGGAGTAACAAAGATATCGACAATAGACTACCTTCTATAACGACAAGGCTACAATCTATTGTAGTAAAAAAAATCTCGACAACAGACTACCTTCCATAACGACAAGGCTACCATCCATTGTAGTAAAAGAAATATCGACAATAGACTACCTTCCATAATGACAAGGCTACCATCCATTGGAGTAACAAAAATCTCGACAACAGAGTACCTTCCATAATGACAAGGCTACCATCCATTGGAGTAACAGAAATCTGTACAACAGACTACCTTCTGTAATGACAAGGCTACCGTCCATTATAGTAACAAAAATCTCGACAACAGACTACCTTCTATAATGACAAGGGTACCATCATTTGAGTAACAAAAATATCCTCAAGAGACTACCTTCCATAATGATAAGGATACAATCCATTGGAGTATTAAAAACCTCGACAACAGACTACCTTCCATAATGACATGGCTACCATCCATTGGAGTAACAAAAATCACGACACCAGACTACCTTTCATAATGGCAAGTCTACCATTCATTGGAAAAACAAAAGTATCAACAACACACTACCTTCCATAATGACAAGGCTACCATCCAATGGAGTAACAAAAATCTCGACAATAGACTACCTTCCCTAATGACAAGTCTATCATCCTTTGCAGTAAAAAAAATATGAACAACAGACTACCGTCATTAATGACAAGGCTACCATCCATTGGAGTAACAGAAATCACAACGACAGACTACCTTACATAATGACAAGGCCAACATCCATTGTAGTAACAAAAATCTAAACAACAGACTACCTTACATAATGATAAGGCTACCATCCATTGGAGTAACAGAAATTTGGACAACAGACTACCTTCCCTAATGAAAAGGCTACCGTCCATTAGAGTAAGAAAAATCTCGACAGCAGACTACCTTACATAATGACAAGGGTACCATCATTTGAGTAACAAATATATCCACAAGAGACTACCTTCTATAATGACAAGGCTACCATCTATTGTAGTGACAAAAATCTCGACAATAGACTACCTTCCATAATGACAAGACTACAATCCACTGGAGTAACAAAAATCTCGACAACATACTACCTTTCATAATGACAAGGCTACAATCCATTGTAGTAACAAAAATCTCGACAACAGACTACCTTCCATAATGACTAGGCTACCATCCATTGTTGTAACAAAAATCTAGACAACAGACTACCTTCCATAATGTCAAGGCTACCATCCATTAGAGTCACAAAAATCCCTACAATAGACTTCCTTCAATAATGACAAGGCTACCATCCATTGGAGTAACAGAAATCTCGACAAAACACTACCTTCCATAATGACAAGGCTACCATCCATTGGAGTAACAAAAATCTCGATAGCAGACTACCTTCCAAAATGAGAAGGGTACCATAATTAGAGAAACAAAAATATCCACAAGAGACTACCTTCCATAATGACAACGCTATAATCAATTGGAGTATAAAAAATCTCGACAATAGACTACCTTCTATAACGACAAGGCTACAATCTATTGTAGTAACAAAAATCTCGACAACAGACTACCTTCCATAATGACAAGGCTACCATCCATTGTAGTAAAAGAAATATCGACAATAGACTACCTTCCATAATGACAAGGCTACCATCCATTGGAGTAACAAAAATCTCGACTACAGATTACCTTCCATAATGACAAGGCTACCATCCATTGGAGTAACAGAAATCTGGACAACAAACTACCTTCCGTAATGACAAGGTTACTGTCCATTATAGTATCAAAAATCTCGACAACAAACTACCTTCCATAATGACAAGTGTACCATCATTTGAATAAAAAAAATATCCACAAAAGACTACCTTTTATAAAGATAAGGATACAATCCATTGGAGTATTAAAAATCTCGACAACAGACTACCTTCCATAATGACATGGCTACCATCCATTGGAGTAACAAAAATCTCGACAACAGACTACCTTCCATAATGACAAGGCTACCATCCATTGTAGTGAGAAAAATCTCGACAATAGACTACCTTCCATAATGACAAGGCTACAATCCATTGGAATAACAAAAATCTCGACAACATACTACCTTCCATAATGACAAGTTTACAATCTATTATAGTAACAAAAATCTCGACAACTGACTACCTTTCATAATGACAAGGCTACCGTCCATTGGAGTAAAAAAAATCTCGACAAAACACTACCTTCCATAATGACAAGGCTACCATCCATTAGAGTAACAAAAATCTCGATAGCAGACTACCTTCCATAATGACAAGGGTACCATCATTAGAGCAACAAAAATATCCACAAGAGACTACCTTCCATAATGACAACGCTACAACGCATTGGAGTATAAAAAATCTCGACAACAGACTACCTTCCATATTGACAAGGCTACCATCCATTGGAGTAACAAAAATCTCGACAATAGACTACCTTCCATAATGACTAGGTTACCATCCATTGGAGTAACAAAGATATCGACAATAGACTACCTTCTATAACGACAAGGCTACAATCCATTGTAGTAACAAAAATCTTGACAACAAACTACCTTCCATAATGACAAGGCTACCATCCATTGTAGTAAAAGAAATATCAACAATAGACTACCTTCCATAATGACAAGGCTACCATCCATTAGAGTAACAGAAATATGGACAACAAACACCCTTCCGTAATGACAAGGCTATCGTCCATTGGAGTAACAAAAATCTCTACTGCAGACTACCTTCAATAATGACAAGGGTACCATCATTTGAGTAACAAAAATATCCACAAGAGACTACCTTCCATAATGACAAGGCTACAATCCATTGGAGTATTAAAAATCTCGACAACAGACTACCTTCCATAATGACAAGGCTACCATCCATTGGAGTAACAAAAATCTCGACAACAGACTACCTTCTATAATGACAAGGCTACCATCCATTGTAGTTACAAAAATCTCGACAATAGACTACCTTCCAAAATGAAAAGGCAACAATCCATTGGAGTATCAAAAATCTCGACAACATACTACCTTCCATAATGACAAGGCTACCGTCCATTGGAATAAAAAAAATCGTGACAACAGACTATGTTCCTTAATGACAAGGCTACAATCCATTGTAGTAAACAAATCTCGACAATAGACTATCTTCCATTATGACAAGGCTACCATCCATTGGAGTAACAAAGATATCGATAACATACTACCTTCCACAATGACAAGGATACCATCCATTGGAGTAACAAAAATCTCGACAACAAACTAACTTCCATAATGACAAGGCTACAATCCATTGGAGTAACAAAAATCTCGACAACATTCTACCTTCCATAATGACAAGGCTACCATGGATTGGAAGAACAAAAATATCGACAACACACTACCTTCCATTATGACAAGGCTACCATCCCTTAGAGTAACAAAAATCTCGACAACAGACTACCTTCCATAATGACAAGGCTACCATCCATTGGAGTAACAAAGATATCGATAACATACTACCTTCCACAATGACAAGGATACCATTCATTGGAGTAAGAAAAATCTCGACAACAGACTACCTTCCATAATGACAAGGCTACCATCCATTGTAGTGACAAAAATCTCTACAATAGACTACCTTCCATAATTACAAGGCTACCATCCACTAGAGTAACAAAAATCTCGACAACATACTACCTTCCATAATGACAAGCCTACAATCTATTATAGAAACCAAAATCTCGACAACAGACTACCTTTCATGATGACAAGGCTACCGTCCATTGGAATAACAAAAATCTCGACAACAGACTATGTTCCATAATGACAAGGCTACCATCCCTTAGAGTAACAAAAATCTCGACAAGAGACTGCCTTCCATAATGACAAGACTACCATCCATTGGAGTAACAAAGATATCGATAACATACTACCTTCTACAATGACAAGGCTACCATCCCTTAGAGTAACAAAAATCATGACAATAGACTACCTTCCATAATGACAAGGCTACCATCTAATGGAGTAACAAAAATCTCGACAATACACTACTTTCCATGTTGACAAGTCTACCATCCATTGGAGTAACAAAAATCTCGACAATAGACTACCTTTCATAATGACAAGGCTACCGTCCATTGGAATAAAAAAAATCTCGACAATAGACTATGTTCCATAATGACGAGGCTACAATCCATTGGAGTATAAAAAATCTCGACAACAGACTACCTTCTATAACGACAAGGCTACAATCCATTGTAGTAACAAAAATCTCGACAATAGACTACCTTCCATAATGACAAGGCTACCATCCATTGTAGTAAAAAAAATATCCATAATAGACTACCTTCCATAATGACAAGGCAACCATCCATTGGAGTAACAACAATCTCGACAGCTGACTACTTTCCATAATTACAAGGCTACCATCCACTAGAGTAACAAAAATCTCGACAACATACTACCTTCCATAATGACAAGCCTACAATCTATTATAGAAACCAAAATCTCGACAACAGACTATCTTTCATGATGACAAGGCTACCGTGCATTGGAATAACAAAAATCTCGACAACAGACTATGTTCCATAATGACAAGGCTACCATCCCTTAGAGGAACAAAAATCTCGACAAGAGACTGCCTTCCATAATGACAAGACTACCATCCATTGGAGTAACAAAGATATCGACAACATACTACCTTCTACAATGACAAGGCTACAATCCCTTAGAGTAACAAAAATCATGACAATAGACTACCTTCCATAATGACAAGGCTACCATCAAATGGAGTAACAAAAATCTCGACAATACACTACTTTCCATATTGACAAGTCTACCATCCATTGGAGTAACAAAAATCTCGACAATAGACTACCTTTCATAATGATAAGGCTACCGTCCATTGGAATAAAAAAAATCTCGACAACAGACTATGTTCCATAATGACGAGGCTACAATCCATTGGAGTATAAAAAATCTCGACAACAGACTACCTTCTATAACGACAAGGCTACAATCCATTGTAGTAACAAAAATCTCGACAATAGACTACCTTCCATAATGACAAGGCTACCATCCATTGTAGTAAAAAAAATATCCATAATAGACTACCTTCAATAATGACAAGGCAACCATCCATTGGAGTAACAACAATCTCGACAGCTGACTACTTTCCATAATGACAAGGCTAACATGCATTGGAGTAACAAAGATATCGACAACATAATACCTTCCAAAATGACAAGGCTACCATCCATTGGAGTAACAAAAATCACGACACTAGACTAACTTTCATAATGACAAGTCTACCATTCATTGGAAAAACAAAAATATCGACAACCCACTACCTTCCATAATGACAAGGCTACCATCCAATGGAGTAACAAAAATCTCGACAATAGACTACCTTCCCTAATGACAAGTCTACCATCCATTGGAGTAAAAAAAATATGAACAATAGACTACCGTCCTTAATGACAAGGCTACCATCCATTGGAGTAACAGAAATCACAACGACAGACTACCTTACATAATGACAAGGCTAACATCCATTGTAGTAACAAAAATCTCAACAACAGACTACCTTACATAATGATAAGGCTACCATCCACTGGAGTAACAGAAATCTGAACAACAGACTACCTTCCGTAATGAAAAGGCTACCGTCCATTGGAGTAACAAAAATCTCGACAGCAGACTACCTTCCATAATGACAAGGCTACCATCCATTGGAGTAACAAATGTCTCGACAATAGACTACCTTCCATAATGACAAGGCTACGATCCACTGGAGTAACAAAAATCTCGACCACATACTACCTTCCATAATGACAAGGCTACCGTCCATTGGAATAAAAAAAATCGTGACAACAGACTATGTTCCTTAATGACAAGGCTACAATCCATTGTAGTAATAAAATCTCGACAATAGACTACCTACCATAATGACAAGGCTACCATCCATTGAAGTAACAAAGATATCGATAACATACTACCTTCCATAATGACAAGGATACCATCCATTGGAGTAACAAAAATCTCGACAACAGACTAACTTCCATAATGACAAGGCTACAATCCATTGGAGTAACAAAAATCTCGACAATATTCTACCTTCCATAATGACAAGGCTACCATGCATTGGAAGAACAAAAATATCAACAACACACTACCTTCCATAATGACAAGGCTACCATCCATTGGAGTAACAAAGATATCGATAACATACTACCTTCCACAATGACAAGGATATCATCCATTGGAGTAACAAAAATCTCGACAACAGACTACCTTCCATAATGACTAGGCTACCATCCTTTGGAGTAACAAAGATATCAATATTAGATAACCTTCCATAACGGAAAGGCTACAATCCATTATAGTAACAAAAATCTCGACAACACACTACCTTCCATAATGACATGGCTACCATCCATTGTAGTGACAAAAATCTCTACAATAGACTACCTTCCATAATTACAAGGCTACCATCCACTGGAGTAACAAAAATCTCGACAACATACTACCTTACATAATGACAAGCCTACAATCTATTATAGAAACAAAAATCTCGACAACAGACTACCTTTCATGATGACAAGGCTACCGTCCATTGGAATAACAAAAATCTCGACAACAAACTATGTTCCATAATGACAAGGCTACCATCCCTTAGAGTAACAAAAATCTCGACAACAGACTGCCTTCCATAATGACAAGACTACCATCCATTGGAGTAACAAAGATATCGACAACATACTACCTTCTACAATGACAAGGCTACCATCCCTTAGAGTAACAGAAATCATGACAATAGACTATCTTCCATAATGACAAGGCTACCATCCAATGGAGTAACAAAAATCTCGACAAATACACTACTTTCCATATTGACAAGTCTACCATCCATTGGAGTAACAAAAATCTGAACAACAGACTATCGTCCTTAATGACAAGGCTACCATCCATTGGAGTAACAGAAATAACAACGACAAACTACCTTCCATAATGACAAGGCTACGATCCATTGGAGTAACAGAAATCTCGACAAAACACTACCTTCCATAATGACAAGGCTACCATCCATTGGAGTAACAAAAATCTCGACAACTGACTACCTTTCATAATGACAAGGCTACCGTCCATTGGAATAACAAAAATCTCGACAACAGACTGTGTTCCATAATGACGAGGCTACAATCCATTGGAGTATAAAAAATATCGACAGCAGACTACCTTCCATAATGACTAGGTTACCATCCATTGGAGTAACAAAGATATCGACAACAGACTACCTTCTATAACGACAAGGCTACAATCCATTGTAGTAACAAAAATCTCGACAACAAACTACCTTCCATAATGACAAGGCTACCATCCATTGTAATAAAAAAATATCCACAATAGACTACCTTCCATAATGACAAGGCAACCATCCATTGGAGTAACAAAAATCTCGACAGCTGACTACTTTCCATAATGACAAAGCTACCATGCATTGGAGTAACAAAGATATCGACAACATAATACCTTCCAAAATGACAAGGCTACCATCCATTGGAGTAACAAAAATCACGAAACCCGACTACCTTTCATAATGACAAGTCTACCATTCATTGGAAAAACAAAAATATGGACAACCCACTACCTTCCATAATGACAAGGCTACCATCCATTGGAGTATTAAAAATATCGACAACAGACTACCTTCCATAATGACAAGGCTACCATCCATTGGAGTAACAAAAATCTCGACAACAGACTACCTTCTATAATGACAAGGCTACCATCCATTGTAGTTACAAAAATATCGACTATAGACTACCTTCCATAATGACAAGGCTAACATCCATTGTCGTAAAAAAAATCTCAACAACAGACTACCTTGCATAATGATAAGGCTACCATCCATTGGAGTAATAGAAATCTGGACAACAGACTACCTTCCGTAATGAAAAGGCTACCGTCAATTGGAGTAACAAAAATCTCGACAGCAGACTACCTTTTATAATGACAAGGCTACCATCCATTGGAGTAACAAAAATCTCGACAACAGACTACCTTCTATAATGACAAGGCTACCATCCATTGTAGTGACAAAAATCTCGACAATAGACTACCTTCCATAATGACAAGGCTACAATCCACTGGAGTAACAAAAATCTCGACAACATACTACCTTCCATAATGACAAGGCTACCATCCATTGTAGTGACAAAAATCACGACAATAGACTACCTTCCATAATGACAAGGCTACAATCCACTGGAGTAACAAAAATCTTAACAACATACTACCTTTCATAATGACAAGGCTACCATCCATCGTTGTAACAAAAATCTAGACAATAGACTACCTTCCATAATGACAAGGATACAATCCATTGGAGTAACAGAAATCTCGACAACAGAGTACCTTCCATATTGACAAGGCTACCATCCATTGGAGTAATAGAAATCTGGACAACAAACTACCTTCCGTAATGACAAGGGTACCATCATTTGAGTAACAAAAATATCCACAAGAGACTACCTTCCATAATGACAAGGATACAATCCATTGGAGTATTTAAAATATCGACAACTGACTACCTTCCATAATGACATGGCTACCATCCATTGGAGTAACAAAAATCTCGACAACAGACTACCTTCCATAATGACAAGGCTACCATCCATTGTAGTGAGAAAAATCTCGACAATAGACTAGCTTCCATATTGACAAGGCTACAATCCACTGGAATAACAAAAATCTCGACAACATACTACCTTCCATAATGACAAGTTTACAATCTATTATAGTAACAAAAATCTCGACAACTGACTACCTTTCATAATGACAAGGCTACCATGCATTGGAGTAAAAGAAATCTCGACAAAACACTACCTTCCATAATGTCAAGACTACCATCCATTGGAGTAAGAAAAATCTCGATAGCAGACTACGTTCCATAATGACAAGGGTACGATCATTAGAGCAACAAAAATATCCACAAGAGACTACCTTCCATAATGACAACGCTACAATGCATTGGAGTATAAAAAATCTCGACAATAGACTACCTTCCATATTGACAAGGCTACCATCCATTGGAGTAAAAAAAATCTCGACAATAGACTACCTTCCATAATGACTAGGTTACCATCCATTGGAATAACAAAGATATCGACAATCGACTACCTTCTATAACGACAATGCTACAATCCATTGTAGTAACAAAAATTTCGACAACAGACTACCTTCCATAATGACAAGGCTACCATCCATTATTGTAAAAGAAATATCGACAATAGACTACCTTCCATAATGACAAGGCTACCATTCATTAGAGTAATAGAAATCTAGACAACAAACTACCTTCCGTAATGACAAGGCTACCGTCATTTGATTAACAAAAATATCCACAAGAGACTACCTTCCATAATGACAAGGCTACAATCCATTCGAGTATTAAAAATCTCGACAACAGACTACCTTCCATAATGACAAGGCTAACATCCATTAGAGTAACAAAAATCTCGACAACAAACTACCTTCCATAATGACAAGGCTACCATCCATTGTAGTGACAAAAATCTCGACAATAGACTACCTTCCATAATGACAAGGCTAAAATCCACTGGAGTAACAAAAATTTCGACAACTGACTACCTTTCATAATGACAAGGCTACCGTCCATTGGAATAAAAAAAATCTTGAAAACAGACTATGTTCCTTAACGACAAGGCTACAATCCATTGTAGTAACAAAATCTCGACAATAGACTACCTTCCATAATGACAAGGCTACCATCCATTGGAGTAACAAAGATATCGATAAGATACTACCTTCCATAATGACAAGGATACCATCCATTGGAGTAACAAAAATCTCGACAACACACTAACTTCCATAATGACAAGGCTCCAATCCATTGGAGTAACAAAAATCTCGACAACATTCTACCTCCTATAATGACAAGGCTACCATGCATTGAAAGAACAAAAATATCGATAACACACTACCTTCCATAATGACAAGGCTACCATCCCTTAGAGTAACAAAAATCTCGACAACAGACTACCTTCCATAATGACAAGGCAACTATCCATTGGAGTAACAAAGATATCGATAACATACAACCTTCCATAATGACAAGGATACCATCCATTGGAGTAACAAAAATCTCGACAACAGACTATCTTCCATAATGACTAGGATACCATCCTTTGGAGTAACAAAGATATCGATAACAGATATCCTTCCATGAAGGCAAGGCTACAATCCATTGTAATAACAAAAATCTCGACAAACAACTACCTTCCATAATGACAAGGCTACCATCCATTGTAGTGACAAAAATCTCGACAATAGACTACCTTCCTTAATTAAAAGGCTACCATCCACAGGTGTAACAAAAATCTCGACAACATACTACCTTCCATAATGACAAGCCTACAATCTATTATAAAAAACCAAAATCTCGACAACAGACTACCTTTCAAAATGACAAGCTACCATCCATTGGAATAACAAAAATCTCGACAACAGACTATGTTCCATAATGACAAGGCTACCATCCCTTAGAGTAACAAAAATCTCGACAATAAACTGCCTTCCATAATGACAAGACTACAATCCATTGGAGTAACAAAGATATCGACAACATACTACCTTCCACAATGACAAGGCAACCATCCCTTAGAGTAAAAAAAATCATGACAATACACTACTTTCCATATTGACAAGTCTACCATCCATTGGAGTAACAAAAATCTGAACAATAGACTATCGTCCTTTATGACAAGGCTACCATCCATTGGAGTAACAGAAATCACAACGACAGACTACCTTCCATAATGACAAGGCTACGATCCATTGTAGTAAGAAAAATCTTGACAACAGACTACCTTCCATAATGACAAGGCTACTATCCATTGTTGTAACAAAAAACTAGAAAACAGACTATCTTCCATAATGACAAGGCTACCATCCATTGCAGTAACACAAATCCCGACAATAGACTGCCTTCCATAAAGACAAGGCTACGATCCATTGGAGTAACAGAAATCTAGAAAAAACAGTGACTTCCATAATGACAAGGCTACCATCCATTGTAGTTAAAAAAATATCCACAATAGACTACCTTCCATAATGACAAGGCTACCATCCATTGGAGTAACAAAAATCTCGACAACCGACTACTTTCCATCATTACAAGGGTACCATCATTTGAGTAACAAAAATATCCACAAGAGACTACCTTCCATAATGACAAGGCTACAATCCATTGGAGTATAAAAAATCTCGACAACCGACTACCTTCCATAATGACAAGGCTACCATCCATTGGAGTAACAAAGATATCGACAACATAATACCTTCCATAATGACAAGGCTACCATCCATTGGAGTAACAAAAATCACGACACCAGACTACCTTTCATAATGACAAGTCTACCATTCATTGGAAAAACAACAATATCGATAACACACTACCTTCCATAATGACAAGGCTACCATCCAATGGAGTAACCAAAATCTCGACAATAGACTACCTTCCCTAATGACAAGTCTACCATCCATTGGAGTAAAAAAATATGAACAACAGACTACCGTCCTTAATGACAAGGCTACCATCCATTGGATTTACAGAAATAACAACGATAGACTACCTTACATAATAACAAGGCTAACATCCATTGTAGTAACAAAAATCTCAAAAACAGACTACCTTACATAATGATAAGGCTACCATCCATTGGAGTAACAGAAATCTGGACAACAGACTACCTTCCGTAATGACAAGGCTACCGTCCATTGGAGTAACAAAAATCTCGACAGCAGACTACCTTCCATAATTACAAGGGTACCATCATTTGAGTAACAAAAATATCCACAAGAGACTACCTTCCATAATGACAAGGCTACAATCCATGGGAGTATAAAAAAACTCGACAACAGACTACCTTCCATAATGACAAGGCTACCATCCATTGGAGTAACAAAAATCTCGACAACACTCTACCTTCTATAATGACAAGGCTACCATCCATATTAGTGACAAAAATCTTGGCAATAGACTACCTTCCATAATGACAAGGCTACAATCCACTAGAGTAACAAAAATCTCGACCACATACTACCCTTCATAATGACAAGGTTACAATCTATTATAGTAACAAAAATCTCGACAACTGACTACCTTTCATAATGACAAGGCTACCGTCCATCGGAATAACAAAAATCTCGACAACAGACTATGTTCCATAATGACAAGGCTACCATCCCTTATAGTAATAAAAATCTCAACAACAGACTACCTTCCATAATGACAAGGCTACAATCCACTGGAGTAACAAAAATCTCAACAACATACTACCTTCCATAATGACAAGTTTACAATCTATTATGGTAACAAAAATCTTGACAACTGACTACCTTTCATAATGACAAGGCTACCGTCCATTGGAATAAAAAAAATCTTGACAACAGACTATGTTCCTTAATGACAAGGCTACAATCCATTGTAGTAAAAAAATCTCGACAATAGACTACCTTCCATAATGACAAGGCTACCATCCATTGGAGTAACAAAGATATCGATAACATACTACCTTCCATAATGAAAAGGATACCATCCATTGGAGTAACAAAAATCACGACAACAGACTAACTTCCATAATGACAAGGCTACAATACATTGGAGTAACAAAAATCTCGACAACATTCGACCTTCCATAATGACAAGGCTACCATGCATTGGAAGAACAAAAATATCGACAACACACTACCTTCCATAATGACAAGGCTACCATCCCTTAGAGTAACAAAAATATCGACAACAGACTACCTTCCATAATGACAAGGCTACCATCCATTGGAGTAACAAAGATATCGATAACATACTACCTTCCACAATGACAAGGATACCATCCATTGGAGTAACAAAAATCTCGACAACAGACTACCTTCCATAATGACTAGGCTACCATCCTTTGGAGTAACAAAGATATCGATAACAGATAACCTTCCATAACGGCAAGGCTACAATCCATTGTAGTAACAAAAATCTCGATAACAGAGTACCTTGCATAATGACAAGGCAACCCTCCATTGTAGTAAAAAAAATATCCACAATAGACTACCTTCCATAATGACAAGGCTACCATCCATTGGAGTAACAAAAATCTCGACAACCGACAATTTCCATAATTACAAGGGTACCATCATTTGAGTAACAAAAATATCCACAAGAGACTACCTTCCATAATGACAAGGCTACAATCCATTGGAGTGTAAAAAATCTCGACAACCGACTACCTTCCATAATGACAAGGCTACCATCCATTGGAGTAACAAAGATATCGACAACATAATACCTTCCATAATGACAAGGCTACCATCCATTGGAGTAACAAAAATCACGACACCAGACTACCTTTCATAATGACAAGTCTACCATTCATTGGAAAAACAAAAATATCGATAACACACTACCTTCCATAATGACAAGGCTACCATCCAATGGAGTAACCAAAATCTCGACAATAGACTACCTTCCCTAATGACAAGTCTACCATCCATTGGAGTAAAAAAATATGAACAACAGACTACCGTCCTTAATGACAAGGCTACCATCCATTGGAGTAACAGAAATAACAACGATAGACTACCTTACATAATAACAAGGATAACATCCATTGTAGTAACAAAAATCTCAACAACAGACTACCTTACATAATGATAAGGCTACCATCCATTGGAGTAACAGAAATCTGGACAACAGACTACCTTCCGTAATGACAAGGCTACCGTCCATTGGAGTAACAAAAATCTCGACAGCAGACTACCTTCCATAATTACAAGGGTACCATCATTTGAGTAACAAAAATATCCACAAGAGACTACCTTCCATAATGACAAGGCTACAATCCAATGGAGTATAAAAAATCTCGACAACAGACTACCTTCCATAATGACAAAGATACCATCCATTGGAGTAACAAAAATATCGACAACAGACTACCTTCTATAATGACAAGGCTACCATCCATTGTAGTGACAAAAATCTTGGCAATAGACTACCTTCCATAATGACAAGGCTACAATCCACTAGAGTAACAAAAATTTCGACAACATACTACCTTTCATAATGACAAGGTTACAATCTATTATAGTAACAAAAATCTCGACAACTGACTACCTTTCATAATGACAAGGCTACCGTCCATCAGAATAACAAAAATCTCGACAACAGACTATGTTCCATAATGACAAGGCTACCATCCCTTATAGTAATAAAAACTCAACAACAGACTACCTTCCATAATGACAAGGCTACAATCCACTGGAGTAACAAAAATCTCGACAACATACTACCTTCCATAATGACAAGTTTATAATCTATTATGGTAAAAAAAATCTCGACAACTGACTACCTTTCATAATGACAAGGCTACCGTCCATCGGAATAACAAAAATCTTGACAACAGACTATGTTCCTTAATGACAAGGCTACAATCCATTGTAGTAAAAAAATCTCCACAATAGACTACCTTCCATAATGACAAGGCTACCATCCATTGGAGTAACAAAGATATTGATAACATACTACCTTCCATAATGACAAGGATACCATCCATTGGAGTAACAAAAATCTCGACAACAGACTAACTTCCATAATGACAAGGCTACAATACATTGGAGTAACAAAAATCTCGACAACATTCGACCTTCCATAATGACAAGGCTACCATGCATTGGAAGAACTAAAAATATCGACAACACACTACCTTCAATAATGACAAGGCTACCATCCCTTAGAGTAACAAAAATATCGACAACAGACTACCTTCCATAATGACAAGGCTACCATCCATTGGAGTAACAAAGATATCGATAACATACTACCTTCCACAATGACAAGGATACCATCCATTGGAGTAACAAAAATCTCGACAACAGACTACCTTCCATAATGACTAGGCTACCATCCTTTGGAGTAACAAAGATATCGATAACAGATAACCTTCCATAACGGCAAGGCTACAATCCATTGTAGTAACAAAAATCTCGATAACAGAGTACCTTCCATAATGACAAGGCAACCCTCCATTGTAGTAAAAAAAATATCCACAATAGACTACCTTCCATAATGACAAGGCTACCATCCATTGGAGTAACAAAAATCTCGACAACCGACAATTTCCATAATTACAAGGGTACCATCATTTGAGTAACAAAAATATCCACAAGAGACTACCTTCCATAATGACAAGGCTACAATCCATTGGAGTAACAAAAATCTCGACAGCAGACTACCTTCCATAATGAGAAGGCTACCATCCATTGGAGTAACAAAGATATCGACAACATAATACCTTCCATAATGACAAGGCTACCATCCATTGGAGTAACAAAAATCACGACACCAGACTACCTTTCATAATGACAAGTCTACCATTCATTGGAAAAACCAAAATATCGATAACACACTACCTTCCATAATGACAAGGCTACCATCCAATGGAGTAACCAAAATCTCGACAATAGACTACCTTCCCTAATGACAAGTCTACCATCCATTGGAGTAAAAAAATATGAACAACAGACTACCGTCCTTAATGACAAGGCTACCATCCATTGGAGTAACAGAAATAACAACGATAGACTACCTTACATAATAACAAGGCTAACATCCGTTGTAGTAACAAAAATCTCAACAACAGACTACCTTAAATAATGATAAGGCTACCATCCATTGGAGTAACAGAAATCTGGACAATAGACTACCTTCCGTAATGACAAGGCTACCGTCCATTGGAGTAACAAAAATCTCGACAGCAGACTACCTTCCATAATTACAAGGGTACCATCATTTGAGTAACAAAAATATCCACAAGAGACTACCTTCCATAATGACAAGGCTAGAATCCATTGGAGTATAAAAAATCTCGACAACAGACTACCTTCCATAATGACAAGGATACCATCCATTGGAGTAACAAAAATCTCGACAACAGACTACCTTCTATAATGACAAGGCTACCATCCATTGTAGTGACAAAAATCTTGGCAATAGACTACCTTCCATAATGACAAGGCTACAATCCACTAGAGTAACAAAAATCTCGACAACATACTACCTTTCATAATGACAAGGTTACAATCTATTATAGTAACAAAAATCTCGACAACTGACTACCTTTCATAATGACAAGGCTACCGTCCATCGGAATAAGAAAAATCTCGACAACAGACTATGTTCCATAATGACAAGGCTACCATCCCTTATAGTAATAAAAATCTCAACAACAGACTACCTTCCATAATGACAAGGCTACAATCCACTGGAGTAACAAAAATCTCGACAACATACTACCTTCCATAATGACAAGTTTATAATCTATTATGGTAAAAAAAATCTCGACAACTGACTACCTTTCATAATGACAAGGCTACCGTCCATCGGAATAACAAAAATCTTGACAACAGACTATGTTCCTTAATGACAAGGCTACAATCCATTGTAGTAAAAAAATCTCCACAATAGACTACCTTCCATAATGACAAGGCTACCATCCATTGGAGTAACAAAGATATCGATAACATACTACCTTCCATAATGACAAGGATACCATCCATTGGAGTAACAAAAATCTCGACAACAGACTAACTTCCATAATGACAAGGCTACAATACATTGGAGTAACAAAAATCTCGACAACATTCGACCTTCCATAATGACAAGGCTACCATGCATTGGAAGAAAAAAAATATCGACAACACACTACCTTCAATAATGACAAGGCTACCATCCCTTAGAGTAACAAAAATATCGACAACAGACTACCTTCCATAATGACAAGGCTACCATCCATTGGAGTAACAAAGATATCGATAACATACTACCTTCCACAATGACAAGGATACCATCCATTGGAGTAACAAAAATATCGACAACAGACTACCTTCCATAATGACTAGGCTACAATCCTTTGGAGTAACAAAGATATCGATAACAGATAACCTTCCATAACGGCAAGGCTACAATCCATTGTAGTAACAAAAATCTCGACAACAGACTACCTTCCATAATGACAAGGCTACCATACATTGTAGTGACAAAAATCTCCACAATAGACTACCTTCCATAATTACAAGGCTACCATCCACTGGAGTAACAAAAATCTCGACAACATACTACCTTCCATAATGACAAGCCTACAATCTATTATAGAAACCAAAATCTCGACAACAGACTACCTTTCATAATGACAAGGCTACCGTCGATTGGAATAACAAAAATCTCGACAACAGACTATGTTCCATAATGACAAGGCTACCATCCCTTAGAGTAACAAAAATTTCAACAATAAACTGCCTTCCATAATGACAAGACTACCATCCATTGGAGTAACAAAGATATCAACAACATACTACCTTCCACAATGACAAGGCTACCATCCCTTAGAGTATAAAAAATCATGACAATAGACTACCTTCCATAATGAAAAGGCTATTATCCAATGGAGTAACAAAAATCTCGACAATACACTACTTTCCGTATTGACAAGTCTACCATCCATTGGAGTAACAAAAATCTGAAAAACAGACTACCGTCCTTAATGACAAGTCTACCATCCATTGGAGTAACAAAAATCTAGAAAACTGACTACCTTTCATAATGATAAGGCTACCGTCCATTGGAATAACAAAAATCTCGACAACAGACTATGTTCCATAATGACGAGGCTACAATCCATTGGAGTATAAAAAATCTCGACAACAGACTACCTTCGAGAATGACAAGGCTACCATCCATTGGAGTAACAAAAATCTCGACAGCAGACTACCTTCCATAATGACTAGGTTAGCATCCATTGGAGTAACAAAGATATCGACAACAGACTACCTTCTATAACGGCAAGGCTACAATCCATTGTAGTAACAAAAATCTCGACAACAAACTACCTTGCATAATGACAAGGCTACCATCCATTGTAGTAAAAAAAATATCCACAATAGACTACCTTCCTTAATGACAAGGCTACCATCCATTGGAGTAACAAAAATCTCGACAACAGACTACTTTCCATAATGACAAGGCTACCATCCATTGGAGTAACAAAGATATCGACAACATAATACCTTCCATAATGACAAGGCTACCATCCATTGGAGTAACAAAAATCACGACACCAGACTACCTTTCATAATGACAAGTCTACCATTCATTGGAAAAACAAAAATATCGAGAACACACTACCTTCCATAATGACAAGGCTACCATCCAATGGAGTAACAAAAATCTCGACAATAGACTACCTTCCCTAATGACAAGTGTTGTACCCCAAAATTTTCCCTCGCATTTTTCCTCAAAAAAATCACAACTTCAGGCGTTTCCTGATTTTTCAAACTGGCTCAAGAATCGGTCAAATAGACTTTTCTCGTCAGTCAGACACAATTAGGGTTTTACTGATTTTTAGGGCTCTAGAATGTTTCAAACAGTTGGTTTAGGGTTTTGGTTGATTTTGGCTCAACTTTGATCAGGCGAATGTTCTTTGGCATTTAATCAGGAATTAGGGTTTTTGTGCGCGCGTTCTCAGAAAGATTTAAATTCTACTGCTCTTTTCAAGTTATGCTGAGATATGGATTGAAACATTTGGATTGAGTTCGCATTGTGTGATTAAATCAGTGAAAGGATACATTCAGTTTGAATTTGCAGTGTTTGGTAAAAATCAGTAAAAAGGGGAATGCGTCTGATCAGTTGTTGTGATTAACTGTTGTTTTGCTTTGGATGTTTGAAACGCCAGGTTTAACTGATCAAATGCTAAAGCATTGTTTATTTAAATTATTTATTATTCTAAGATTAAATGATTGGAATTTATTTTCAATTATTTTAATTAAAGAATTATAAATAATAAATAAACAATTGGAGAAAAAAAGAATTAATTGGATAATAAAACTTTTTATTTATGTTTAAATTATTCGTACAATTATTGTTTACAATTTATTTACAGCAATGATTTTACAAGTAATTTAAACCTAAATAAAATTATCCTAAACATTTTTCTAATCTTCAATTCTTCATCTGCTATCCCTTGCTCCAGTGCTCCATTTTAATTATTCATCTGCAAAGAAAAGAAGGAAAGTCAATGACAGATAAATAAATAAAAGAGACAGATAAAATTACAGTTCATCATTAAGGGCAACTGATTGGGATCAGTTAACCCTCTCTGCAAATCACGGGATTTCTCCCGGTTCACAAAGAGGGAGGAATATTTATTTGCTAAACTTTGAATGCACAAATATAAAGAATGCACAAATCAAAATTATCAAACCACTTCACAGTTCAAATCAAACTACAAAGTCCAAACTAAAAGTCCAAATTCAAACTTTCTGTCAAATATGTCAAACTGTACAAGGCTATCCAAAAAAACTGCCAAAAGAAGATATCAAAGTATCAAAAGGTACAAAGTGCAGCACAAAATCTGGAGGAAAAGGGACAAATATGCAGAGGAAGATTAATATGCAAGCAAGCTAATTCTTATCATCATTTCCAAATGCTGCCCTTTCAGAAAAAAAAGTACACATAAAAACATTGTTTATATTGAAGTGTACTGGAGAGAGAAAGAAGAGAGAAAAAACAGGTTTTGCAGGCCTAGGCTTTAGGCATGAAGAAAATATAAAAAGAACCTGTCAATAGAACAGTAGGAGGAGGCAGCCAAACAACTAAAACAAAAAGAAGCATCAGGTTTTAAACAAGAAAAGACAATAGCATAAACCCTCATACCCTGTCAAGCCTTGGCATTAAAAAACAAAAACCATTGTCAAACTAAAGCAAGTAACATCAAAACCTGCATCAGACCTGCATAAACCTCACCACAAACCAGATAACCTGCAAGCAAGGCCAAGCCTTAAACTCAAAGCCTTGGTTCAAAAACCTCTACAAGACCTTCCTGCCTTAAACCAACAAAGATAAAACCTACTGGCCTCCATCAAACACACACCCTGCCTGAAGCCTAACAAAAACCAGAAAAGCCTTAAGCCCTGAACCAGGCATGAAACCTTAGCCTAACAAGAAACCAGTAAAGCCTTAAGCTCAACAAACCTGCTGAAGCCTGCATTAAGCCTAAAACCTGTAATAACCAAGATATTCACAATAAACCAGAAAACCTATAACCTATAACAAACATCCAAAGCCTTGAACCTGTAACACCAATCTGAGCCAAAAGCCTTTTAACCTACAAAACTCACCAAAAGGCCAAGTTTTGCAAGCCTGATCCTCAAAGCCATTAACCTGCTGTCCAAACCTCAGGCCAGAACATAACTTAAAACAAAATATCCAACACACAACCAACCAAGCATATTAACCTTGAAATATCCAAACACGCCCTCAGAACATTCATCATTGGGCAAGCGTCCAGGCAACAGAAGAAAGAGATAAAAAAGCATACAAAGGCATCATACAACAGTCAAGCATACTCAAGCATTCAAAGCCACCCATCAAAACCCTCAGAACCCTAGGTTCATCATTGGACAAAGAAGCATATTAAGCAACGATCATACAGTAAAAGAGAAGAAGAAAGAAGTGAAATCAGAAAAGGTTTTCAGGCCATAATCATCATCAAACCCTAATACAAGCAAAGAGTAACACAAACCAGGGTTCCAAGTCCATCATCATCGAACCTCCGCCCTCCGGCCATCCTCAGCGCCTCCGGTCCGCCTCGTCTCCATCTCCCAAAAGCCTAAGGTATAAACCCCTTCCCTTCTTTTTTCGCTCACAGAAACGACAATAAAACACAAAATCAGATTCAATAATCAAAGAATCATGACATGCAAAGACAGAAATTAAAAAGAACCTTAAAGTGTCCAAAAACTCGTTACCTCTCTTGCCATCTTTAATTGAACAACTGTGAGGAGATGAGGACGGAAGCGGTGCCCGGTAGTCGAAGGTTGGAGGGGATCAATGGCCCTGGATTTAAGAGATGAAGGAAACGAACGAAGAAGATGAAGATGAATTCAAAACAGCGCCTCTGTCTCAATAAACCCTAAGCAATTCTCTAATGGAAACAAATTCTCATAACCCTAAAGCGTTCGTTTCAACAGTTGGGCCTCGTCCCATTCTCAGCGCCCAAGCCTTTTCTGTTTTCCATCATACACCCCCCCCCCGTATTTCTCTTCTGTTTGGGCCATAACCTCCCAAAGGCCCATTCAAAAAACTTTAACTTTTTTTATATAAAACAAACTTTATCTTCTTTTTGTTAATAAATTAACTTAACCTTTTTACATCAAATTTTTTCTTTTTTAGTTGTGAACATAATTTTCATTTGTATAAATATAGATATTAATACTAATATATAAGAAACAAAACTAAACAAATATTTTTATACATTAAAATACGTTTTTATACATAATTTAATTAAAATTTAAAACATTTAATTAAAATATTCTTTTTGTACATAATCAATAAAATACATTTTTTTAACATACATAATTTAATTAAAATTCTTAACATTTAATTAAAACATTCTCTTTTGTACATATTAAAGAAATATACAAGATTACAAATTAAATAAATAAACATTTAATTCTTTTCATTTAAGTTAAACAATGCTTAATTATACATTTAGATTCACATTTTCTGAACTTGTAAATAAATTACATACACATATACAAATATACGTACACGTACACTTACACAATACATTTCGCATTATACACTTGATACACATACATTCGCTATTCTTATACGTTACATTACATTATTTACATTTGATCAATTCGATTTGGTTGTAATCTATTGGACACTATATTCCTAAAGTCTCATCCCCATTTGTGAATTTGTACCCCCACTCCCGGATACTTATTTTGTAATAGCGTAGACTTTACATTTCTGTAATTTACCGCTTTCAAATTATACCATGTTTAGACCTAGGGTTTGCATGTACATAAAAACCAAACGCTAGATAACCTAATACAAGATAAATACATGAAATCAATACACAATCACACTTGCACCCTCTAGGGTAATACCACATGTTGCCTTCCAAAATGGGCCATGCTTGCACGTCGAGTATCTTTGGCAAAACAAATTCAAATGATCATAAGTCCCTCGATGACGCTTTCGAAAGTTGCCTAAATGGAATGATCATAGTCCCTTCAAAGAAAATTGCCAAAGACACTTGGCATCATTGCATTCATGGTCCATACGATGACCCGCGCCCGTCCCGTTAAACATCCTAAACGCATGATTTTCCATCAAATTCAATGTTGGAACAAAATTGTTAAAAGGGGTTGAAAACATAGAGAAAACCTTTGAGTACAATAGGGGTAGACAAAAAACTCATAGTTACTTGAGATCAACTTGCAAAAACACTTGCCTTCTTTTCAAAACCACACTCCACGAACACTTTCAAATCAAACTCTCAAAAACACTTTGAAACATCTTTTCGAAAAGATACACACTTTTGTAAAACACTCAAACACGAGTCGAATACATTGGTTGCCTAAAACAAGGAATCTCTTCAAAAACATTTTCAAAAACACACACACACACCATTTTCAAGCAATCGAAAATCAAGGCAAGTGATCTAAAAACCAAGTAACTAAGAGCCCATGGATAACCATGGATGAAAAGGGTGCTAATACCTTCCCTTTTCATAATCTACCCCACGAACCCACGAAATATCTCAAAAGGTTTTTGCTGTGCTTTTTTAACCTTTCCTTTAGGATAAAATAAAAAGTCGGTGGCGACTCTTGCTCAACCGAACAAGTGCGAATACAAACGCAAAACTCATAGTCAGTTCTCCCACCGTACCACAACAAGTCTACCATCCATTGGAGTAAAAAAATATGAACAACAGACTACCGTCCTTAATGACAAGGCTACCATCCATTGGAGTAACAGAAATCACAATGAAAGAATACCTTCCATAATGACAAGGCTACCGTCCATTGGAGTAACAAAAATTAGGACACTAGACTACCTTTCATAATGACAAGTCTACCATTCATTGGAAAAACAAAAATATCGACAACACACTACCTTCCATATGGACAATGCTACCATCCAATGGAGTAACAAAAATATCGACAATATACTACCTTCCCTAATGACAAGTCTACCATCCATTGGAGTAAAAAAAATATGAACAACAGACTACCGTCCTTAATGACAAGGCTACCATCCATTGGATTAACAGAAATCACAACGACAGACTACCTTACATAATGACAAGGCTAACATCCATTGTAGTAACAAAAATCTCAACAACAGACTACCTTACATAATGATAAGGCTACCATCCATTGGAGTAACAGAAATCTGAACAATAGACTACTTTCCGTAATGACAAGGCTACCGTCCATTGGAGTAACAAAAATCTCGACAGCAGACTACCTTCCATAATGACAAGGGTACCATCATTTGAGTAACAAAAATATCCACAAGAGACTACCTTCCTTAATGACAAGGCTACAATCCATTGGTGTATAAAAAATCTCGACAACGGCCTACCTTCCATAATGACAAGGCTACCATCCATTGGAGTAACAAAAATCTCGACAACAGACTACCTCCTATAATGACAAGGCTACCATCCATTGTAGTGACAAAAATTTCGACAATAGACTACCTTCCATAATGACAAGGCTACAATCCACTGGAGTAACAAAAATCTCGACAACATACTACCTTTCATAATGATAAGGTTATAATATATTATAGTAACAAAAATCTCGACAACTGACTACCTTTCATAATGATAAGGCTACCGTCCATCGGATTAACAAAAATCTAGACAACAAACTATGTTCCATAATGACAAGGCTTCCATCCCTTATAGTAACAAAAATCTCGACAACAGACTACCTTCCATAATGACAAGGCTACAATCCACTGGAGTAACAAAAATCTCGACAACATACTACCTTCCATAATGACAAGTTTACAATCTATTATAGTAACAAAAATCTCGACAATAGACTACCTTCCATAATGACAAGGCTACCATCCGTTGGAGTAACAAAGATATCGATAACATACTACCTTCCATAATGACAAGGATACCATCCATTGGAGTAACAAATATCTCGACAACAGACTAACTTCCAGAATGACAAGGCTACAATACATTGGAGTAACAAAAATCTCGACAACATTCTACATTCCATAATGACAAGGCTACCATGCATTGGAAGAACAAAAATATCGACAACACACTACCTTCCATAATGACAAGGCTACCATCCCTTAGAGTAACAAAAATCTCGACAACAGACTCCCTTCCATAATGACAAGGCTACCATCCATGGGAGTAACAAAGATATCGATAACATACTACCTTCCACAATGACAAGGATACCATCCATTGGAGTAACAAAAATCTCAACAACAGACTACCTTCCATAATGACTAGGCTACCATCCTATGGAGTAACAAATATATCGATAACAGATAACCTTCCATAACGGCAAGGCTACAATCCATTGTAGTAACAAAAATCTCGACAACAGACTACCTTCCATAATGACAAGGCTACCATCCATTGTAGTGACCAAAATCTCTACAATAGACTACTTTCCATAATTACAAGGCTACCATCCATTGGAGTAACAAAAATCTCGACAACATACTACCTTCCATAATGACAAGCCTACAATCTATTATAGAAACCAAAATCTCGACAACAGACTACCTTTCATAATGACAAGGCTACCGTCCATTGGAATAACAAAAATCTCGACAACAGACTATGTTCCATAATGACAAGGCTACCATCCCTTAGTGTAACAAAAATCTCGACAACAGACTGCCTTCCATAATGACAAAACTACCATCCATTGGAGTAACAAAGATATCGACAACATACTACCTTCCATAATGACAAGGCTACCATCCCTTAGAGTAACAAAAATCATGACAATAGACTACCTTCCATAATGACAAGGCTACCATCCAATGGAGTAAAAAAAATTTGAACAACAGACTATCGTCCTTAATGACAAGGCTACCATCCATTGGAGAAACAAAAACCACAACGACAGACTACCTTCCATAATGACAAGGCTACCATCCATTGTTGTAACAAAAAACTAGACAACAGACTACCTTCCATAATGACAAGGCTACCATCCATTGGAGTAACAGAAATCTAGACAAAACACTACCTTCCATAATGACAAGGCTACCATCCATTGGAGTAACAAAAATCATGACAACTGACTACCTTTCATAATGACAAGGCTACTGTCCATTGGAATAACAAAAAATCTCGACAACAGACTATGTTCCATAATGACGAGGCTACAATTCATTGGAGTATAAAAAATCTCGACAATAGACTACCTTCAAGAATGACAAGGCTACCATCCATTGGAGTAACAAAAATCTCGACAGCAGACTACCTTCCATAATGACTAGGTTACCATCCATTGGAGTAACAAAGATATCGACAACAGACTACCTTCTATAACGACAAGGCTACAATCCATTGTAGTAACAAAAATATCGACAACAGACTACCTTCCATAATGACAAGGCTACCATCCATTGTAGTAAAAAAAATATCCACAATAGACTACCTTCTATAACGACAAGGCTACAATCTATTGTAGTAACAAAAATCTCGACAATAGACTACCTTCCATAATGACAAGGCTACCATCCATTGTAGTAATAGAAATATTGACAATAGACTACCTTCCATAATGACAAGGCTACCATCCATTGGAGTAACAAAAATCTCGACAATAGAGTACCTTCCATAATGACATGGCTAGCATCCATTGGAGTAACAGAAATCTGGACAACAAACTACCTTCTGTAATGACAAGGCTACCGTCCATTATAGTAACAAAAATCTCGACAGCAGACTACCTTCCATAATGACAAGGGTACCATCATTTGAGTAACAAAAATATCCACAAGAGACTACCTTCCATAATGACAAGGATACAATCCATCGGAGTATTAAAAGTCACGACAACTGACTACCTTCCATAATGACAAGGCTACCATCCATTGGAGTAACAAAAATTTCGATAGCAGACTACCTTCCATAATGAGAAGGGTACCATCATTAGAGCAACAGAAATATCCACAAGAGACTACCTTCCATAATGACAACGCTACAATCAATTGGAGTATAAAAAATCTCGACAACAGACTACCTTCCATAATGACAAGGCTACCATCCATTGGAGTAACAAAAATCTCGACAATAAACTACCTTCCATAATGACTAGGTTACCATCCATTGGAGTAACAGAAATCTCGACAAAACACTACCTTCCATAATGACAAGGCTACCATCCCTTAGAGAAACAAAAATCATGACAACAGACTACCCTCTAGAATGACAAGGCTACCATCCAATGGAGTAACAAAAATCTGAACAACAGACTACCGTCCTAAATGACAAGGCTACCATCCATTGGAGTACCAAAAATCACAACGGAAAACTACCTTCCATAATGACAAGGCTACAATCCATTGTAGTAACAAAAATCTCGACAACAGACTACCTTCCATAATGACAAGGCTACCATCCATTGTTGTAACAAAAATCTAGACAACAGACTACCTTCTATAATAACAAGGCTACCATCCATTGGAGTAACAAAAATCCCGACAATAGACTACCTTCAATAATGAGAAGGCTACCATCCATTGGAGTAACAGAAATTTGGATAGCCGACTACCTTCCATAATGATAAGGGTACCATCATTGGAGTAACAAAAATATCCACAAGAGACTACCTTCCATAATTACAAGGCTACAATCCTTTGGATTATAAAAAATCTCGACAACAGACTACCTTCCATAATGACAAAGCTACCATCCATTGGAGTTACAAAAATCTCGACAACACAATACCTACCATAATGACAAGGCTACCATCCACTAGAATAACAAAAATATCGACAACAGACTACCCACCATAATGACAAGGCTACCATCCATTGGGGTAACAGAAATCACAACAACAGACTACCTTCCATAATGACAAGGCTACGATCCATTGTAGTAACAAAAATCTCGACAATAGACTACCTTCCATAATGACAAGGCTACCATCCATTGTTGTAACATAAAACTAGACAACAGACTACCTTCCATAATGACAAGGCTACCATCCATTACAGTAACAAAAATCCCGAAAATAGACTACCTTCCATAATGACAAGGCTACCATCCATAGGAGTAACCGAAATCTCGATAAAACACTACCTTCCATAATGACAAGGATACCATCCATTGCAGTAACAAAAATCTCGACCACAGACTACCTTCCATAATGATAAGGCTACCATCCATTGGAGTAACAAAAATCCCAACAATAGACTACCTTCCATAATGACAAGGCTACCATCCATTTGAGTAACAGAAATCTCGACAAAACACTACCTTCCATAATGACAAGGCTACCATCCATTGGAGTAAGAAAAATCTCGATAGCAGACTACCTTCCATAATGAGAAGGGTACCATCATTAGAGCAACAAAAATATCCACAAGAGACTACCTTCCATAATGACAACGCTACAATCAATTGGAGTATAAAAAATCTCGACAAGAGACTACCATCCATAATGACAAGGATACCATCCATTGGAGTAACAAAAATCTCGACAATAGACTACCTTCCATAATGACTAGGTTACCATCCATTGGAGTAACAAAGATATCGACAATAGACTACCTTCTATAACGACAAGGCTACAATCTATTGTAGTAACAAAAATCTCGACAACAGACTACCTTCCATAATGACAAGGCTACCATCCATTGTAGTAATAGAAATATTGACAATAGACTACCTTCCATAATAACAAGGCTACCATCCATTGGAGTAACAAAAATCTCGACAATAGAGTACCTTCCATATTGACAAGGCTAGCATCCATTGGAGTAACAGAAATCTGGACAACAAACTACCTTCTGTAATGACAAGGCTACCGTCCATTATAGTAACAAAAATCTCGACAGCAGACTACCTTCCATAATGACAAGGGTACCATCATTTGAGTAACAAAAATATCCACAAGATACTACCTTCCATAATGACAAGGATACAATCCATCGGAGTATTAAAAGTCACGACAACTGACTACCTTCCATAATGACAAGGCTACCATCCATTGGAGTAACAAAAATTTCGATAGCAGACTACCTTCCATAATGAGAAGGGTACCATCATTAGAGCAACAAAAATATCCACAAGAGACTACCTTCCATAATGACAACGCTACAATCAATTGGAGTATAAAAAATCTCGACAACAGACTACCTTCCATAATGACAAGGCTACCATCCATTGGAGTAACAAAAATCTCGACAATAAACTACCTTCCATAATGACTAGGTTACCATCCATTGGAGTAACAGAAATCTCGACAAAACACTACCTTCCATAATGACAAGGCTACCATCCCTTAGAGAAACAAAAATCATGACAACAGACTACCCTCTAGAATGACAAGGCTACCATCCAATGGAGTAACAAAAATCTGAACAACAGACTACCGTCCTAAATGACAAGGCTACCATCCATTGGAGTAACAAAAATCACAATGGAAAACTACCTTCCCTAATGACAAGGCTACAATCCATTGTAGTAACAAAAATCTCGACAACAGACTACCTTCCATAATGACAAGGCTACCATCCATTGTTGTAACAAAAATCTAGACAACAGACTACCTTCCATAATAACAAGGCTACCATCCATTGGAGTAACAAAAATCCCGACAATAGACTACCTTCAATAATGAGAAGGCTACCATCCATTGGAGTAACAGAAATTTGGATAGCCGACTACCTTCCATAATGATAAGGGTACCATCATTGGAGTAACAAAAATATCCTCAAGAGACTACCTTCCATAATTACAAGGCTACAATCCTTTGGATTATAAAAAATCTCGACAACAGACTACCTTCCATAATGACAAAGCTACCATCCATTGGAGTTACAAAAATCTCGACAACACAATACCTACCATAATGACAAGGCTACCATCCACTAGAATAACAAAAATATCGACAACAGACTACCCACCATAATGACAAGGCTACCATCCATTGGGGTAACAGAAATCACAACAACAGACTACCTTCCATAATGACAAGGCTACGATCCATTGTAGTAACAAAAATCTCGAAAATAGACTACCTTCCATAATGACAAGGCTACCATCCATTGTTGTAACAAAAAACTAGACAACAGACTACCTTCCATAATGACAAGGCTACCATCCATTAGAGTAACAAAAATCCCGAAAATAGACTACCTTCCATAATGACAAGTCTACCATCCATAGGAGTAACCGAAATCTCGACAAAACACTACCTTCCATAATGACAAGGATACCATCCATTGCAGTAACAAAAATCTCGACCACAGACTACCTTCCATAATGATAAGGCTACCATCCATTGGAGTAACAAAAATCCCAACAATAGACTACCTTCCATAATGACAAGGCTACCATCCATTTGAGTAACAGAAATCTCGACAAAACACTACCTTCCATAATGACAAGGCTACCATCCATTGGAGTAAGAAAAATCTCGATAGCAGACTACCTTCCATAATGAGAAGGGTACCATCATTAGAGCAACAAAAATATCCACAAGAGACTACCTTCCATAATGACAACGCTACAATCAATTGGAGTATAAAAAATCTCGACAACAGACTACCATCCATAATGACAAGGATACCATCCATTGGAGTAACAAAAATCTCGACAATAGACTACCTTCCATAATGACTAGGTTACCATCCATTGGAGTAAAAAAGATATCGACAATAGACTACCTTCTATAACGACAAGGCTACAATCTATGGTAGTAACAAAAATCTCGACAACAGACTACCTTCCATAATGACAAGGCTACCATCCATTGTAGTAATAGAAATATTGACAATAGACTACCTTCCATAATGACAAGGCTACCATCCATTGGAGTAACAAAAAACTCGACAATAGAGTACCTTCCATAATGACAAGGCTAGCATCCATTGGAGTAACAGAAATCTGGATAACAAACTACCTTCTGTAATGACAAGGCTACCGTCCATTATAGTAACCAAAATCTCGACAGCAGACTACCTTCCATAATGACAAGGGTACCATCATTTGAGTAACAAAAATATCCACAAGAGACTACCTTCCATAATGACAAGGATACAATCCATCGGAGTATTAAAAGTCACGACAACTGACTACCTTCCATAATGACAAGGCTACCATCCATTGGAGTTACAAAAATATCAACAAGACTACCTTCCATAATGACAAGGCTACCATCCATTGTAGTGAGAAAAATCTCGACAATAGACTACCTTCCATAATGACAAGGCTACAATCCACTAGAATAACAAAAATCTCGACAACATACTACCTTCCATAATGACAAGTTTACAATCTATTATAGTAACAAAAATCTCGACAACTTACTACCTTTCATAATGACAAGGCTATCGTCCATTAGAGTAACAGAAATCTTGATAAAACACTACCTTCCATAATGACAAGGCTACCATCCATTGGAGTAACAAAAATCTCGATAGCAGACTACCTTCCATAATGACAAGGGTACCATCCATTGCAGTAACAAAAATCCCGACAATAGACTACCTTCCATAATGACAAGGCTACCATCCATTGGAGTAACAAAAATCTCGACAACTGACTACCTTTCATAATGACAAGGCTACCGTCCATTGGAATAACAAAAATCTCGACAACAGACTATGTTCCATAATGACGAGGCTACCATCCATTGGACTAACAAAAATCTCGACAATAGACTACCTTCCATAATGACTAGGTTACCATCCATTGTAGTAACAAAAATCACGACAACAGACTACCTTCCATAATGACAAGGCTACCATCCATTGTAGTAAAAGAAATATCGACAATAGACTACCTTCCATAATGACAAGGCTACAATACATTAGAGTAACAGAAATCTAGACAACAAACTACCTTCCGTAATGACAAGGCTACCGTCCATTGGAGTAACAAAAATCTCGACTGCAGAGTACCTTCCATAATGTTAAGGGTACCATCATTTGAGTAACAAAAATATCCACAAGAGACTACCTTCCATAATGACAAGGCTACAATCCATTGGAGTATTAAAAATCTCGACAACAGACTACCTTCCATAATGACAAGGCTACCATCCATTGGCGTAACAAAAATCACGACAACAGACTACCTTCCATAATGACAAGGCTACCATCCATTGTAGTGACAAAAATCTCAACAATAGACTACCTTCCATAATGACAAGGCTACAATCCACTGGAGTAACAAAAATCTCGACAACATACTACTTTCCATAATGACAAGTTTACAATCTATTATAGTAACAAAAATCTCGACAACTGACTACCTTTCATAATGACAAGGCTACCGTCCATTGGAGTAACAAAGATATCGATAACATACTACCTTCCATAATTACAAGGCTACCATCCACTAGAGTAACAAAAATCTCAACAACATACTACCTTCCATAATGAAAAGCCTACAATCTATTATAGAAACCAAAATCTCGACAACAGACTACCTTTCATAATGACAAGGCTACCGTCCATTGGAATAACAAAAATCTCGACAACAGACTATGTTCCATAATGACAAGGCTACCATCCCTTAGAGTAACAAAAATCTCGACAATAGACTGCCTTCCATAATGACAAGACTATCATCCATTGGAGTAACAAAGATATCGACAACATACTACCTTCCACAATGACAAGGCTACCATCCATTGGAGTAACAAAAATCTGAACAACAGACTACCGTCCTTAATGACAAGGCTACCATCCATTGGAGTAACATAAATCACAACGACAAACTACCTTCCAAAATGACAAGGCTACGATCCATTGTAGTAACAAAAATCTCGACAATAGACTACCTTCCATAATGACAAGGCTACCATCCATTATTGCAACAAAAAACTAGACAATAGACTACCTTCCATAATGACAAGGCTACCATCCATTGCAGTAACAAAAATCCCGACAATAGACTACCTTCCATAATGACAAGGCTACCATCCATTGGAGTAACAAAAATCTCGACAACTGACTACCTTTCATAATGACAAGGCTATCGTCCATTGGAATAACAAAAATCTCGACAACAGACTATGTTCCATAATGACGAGGTTACCATCCATTGGACTAACAAAAATCTCGACAATAGACTACCTTCCATAATGACTAGGTTACCATCCATTGGAGTAATAAAAATCTCGACAACAAAGTACCTTCCATAATGACTAGGCTACCATCCATTGTAGTAAAAAAAATATCCACAATAGACTACCTTCTATAACGACAAGGCTACAATCTATTGTAGTAACAAAAATCTCGACAATAGACTACCTTCCATAATGACAAGGCTACCATCCATTGTAGTAATAGAAATATTGACAATAGACTACCTTCCATAATGACAAGGCTACCATCCATTGGAGTAACAAAAATCTCGACAATAGAGTACCTTCCATAATGACAAGGCTAGCATCCATTGGAGTAACAGAAATCTGGACAACAAACTACCTTCTGTAATGACAAGGCTACCGTCCATTATAGTAACAAAAATCTCGACAGCAGACTACCTTCCATAATGACAAGGGTACCATCATTTGAGTAACAAAAATATCCACAAGAGACTACCTTCCATAATGACAAGGATACAATCCATCGGAGTATTAAAAGTCACGACAACTGACTACCTTCCATAATGACAAGGCTACCATCCATTGGAGTAACAAAAATTTCGATAGCAGACTACCTTCCATAATGAGAAGGGTACCATCATTAGAGCAACAAAAATATCCACAAGAGACTACCTTCCATAATGACAACGCTACAATCAATTGGAGTATAAAAAATCTCGACAACAGACTACCTTCCATAATGACAAGGCTACCATCCATTGGAGTAACAAAAATCTCGACAATAAACTACCTTCCATAATGACTAGGTTACCATCCATTGGAGTAACAGAAATCTCGACAAAACACTACCTTCCATAATGACAAGGCTACCATCCCTTAGAGAAACAAAAATCATGACAACAGACTACCCTCTAGAATGACAAGGCTACCATCCAATGGAGTAACAAAAATCTGAACAACAGACTACCGTCCTAAATGACAAGGCTACCATCCATTGGAGTACCAAAAATCACAACGGAAAACTACCTTCCATAATGACAAGGCTACAATCCATTGTAGTAACAAAAATCTCGACAACAGACTACCTTCCATAATGACAAGGCTACCATCCATTGTTGTAACAAAAATCTAGACAACAGACTACCTTCTATAATAACAAGGCTACCATCCATTGGAGTAACAAAAATCCCGACAATAGACTACCTTCAATAATGAGAAGGCTACCATCCATTGGAGTAACAGAAATTTGGATAGCCGACTACCTTCCATAATGATAAGGGTACCATCATTGGAGTAACAAAAATATCCACAAGAGACTACCTTCCATAATTACAAGGCTACAATCCTTTGGATTATAAAAAATCTCGACAACAGACTACCTTCCATAATGACAAAGCTACCATCCATTGGAGTTACAAAAATCTCGACAACACAATACCTACCATAATGACAAGGCTACCATCCACTAGAATAACAAAAATATCGACAACAGACTACCCACCATAATGACAAGGCTACCATCCATTGGGGTAACAGAAATCACAACAACAGACTACCTTCCATAATGACAAGGCTACGATCCATTGTAGTAACAAAAATCTCGACAATAGACTACCTTCCATAATGACAAGGCTACCATCCATTGTTGTAACAAAAAACTAGACAACAGACTACCTTCCATAATGACAAGGCTACCATCCATTACAGTAACAAAAATCCCGAAAATAGACTACCTTCCATAATGACAAGGCTACCATCCATAGGAGTAACCGAAATCTCGATAAAACACTACCTTCCATAATGACAAGGATACCATCCATTGCAGTAACAAAAATCTCGACCACAGACTACCTTCCATAATGATAAGGCTACCATCCATTGGAGTAACAAAAATCCCAACAATAGACTACCTTCCATAATGACAAGGCTACCATCCATTTGAGTAACAGAAATCTCGACAAAACACTACCTTCCATAATGACAAGGCTACCATCCATTGGAGTAAGAAAAATCTCGATAGCAGACTACCTTCCATAATGAGAAGGGTACCATCATTAGAGCAACAAAAATATCCACAAGAGACTACCTTCCATAATGACAACGCTACAATCAATTGGAGTATAAAAAATCTCGACAAGAGACTACCATCCATAATGACAAGGATACCATCCATTGGAGTAACAAAAATCTCGACAATAGACTACCTTCCATAATGACTAGGTTACCATCCATTGGAGTAACAAAGATATCGACAATAGACTACCTTCTATAACGACAAGGCTACAATCTATTGTAGTAACAAAAATCTCGACAACAGACTACCTTCCATAATGACAAGGCTACCATCCATTGTAGTAATAGAAATATTGACAATAGACTACCTTCCATAATAACAAGGCTACCATCCATTGGAGTAACAAAAATCTCGACAATAGAGTACCTTCCATAATGACAAGGCTAGCATCCATTGGAGTAACAGAAATCTGGACAACAAACTACCTTCTGTAATGACAAGGCTACCGTCCATTATAGTAACAAAAATCTCGACAGCAGACTACCTTCCATAATGACAAGGGTACCATCATTTGAGTAACAAAAATATCCACAAGATACTACCTTCCATAATGACAAGGATACAATCCATCGGAGTATTAAAAGTCACGACAACTGACTACCTTCCATAATGACAAGGCTACCATCCATTGGAGTAACAAAAATTTCGATAGCAGACTACCTTCCATAATGAGAAGGGTACCATCATTAGAGCAACAAAAATATCCACAAGAGACTACCTTCCATAATGACAACGCTACAATCAATTGGAGTATAAAAAATCTCGACAACAGACTACCTTCCATAATGACAAGGCTACCATCCATTGGAGTAACAAAAATCTCGACAATAAACTACCTTCCATAATGACTAGGTTACCATCCATTGGAGTAACAGAAATCTCGACAAAACACTACCTTCCATAATGACAAGGCTACCATCCCTTAGAGAAACAAAAATCATGACAACAGACTACCCTCTAGAATGACAAGGCTACCATCCAATGGAGTAACAAAAATCTGAACAACAGACTACCGTCCTAAATGACAAGGCTACCATCCATTGGAGTAACAAAAATCACAATGGAAAACTACCTTCCCTAATGACAAGGCTACAATCCATTGTAGTAACAAAAATCTCGACAACAGACTACCTTCCATAATGACAAGGCTACCATCCATTGTTGTAACAAAAATCTAGACAACAGACTACCTTCCATAATAACAAGGCTACCATCCATTGGAGTAACAAAAATCCCGACAATAGACTACCTTCAATAATGAGAAGGCTACCATCCATTGGAGTAACAGAAATTTGGATAGCCGACTACCTTCCATAATGATAAGGGTACCATCATTGGAGTAACAAAAATATCCTCAAGAGACTACCTTCCATAATTACAAGGCTACAATCCTTTGGATTATAAAAAATCTCGACAACAGACTACCTTCCATAATGACAAAGCTACCATCCATTGGAGTTACAAAAATCTCGACAACACAATACCTACCATAATGACAAGGCTACCATCCACTAGAATAACAAAAATATCGACAACAGACTACCCACCATAATGACAAGGCTACCATCCATTGGGGTAACAGAAATCACAACAACAGACTACCTTCCATAATGACAAGGCTACGATCCATTGTAGTAACAAAAATCTCGACAATAGACTACCTTCCATAATGACAAGGCTACCATCCATTGTTGTAACAAAAAACTAGACAACAGACTACCTTCCATAATGACAAGGCTACCATCCATTAGAGTAACAAAAATCCCGAAAATAGACTACCTTCCATAATGACAAGTCTACCATCCATAGGAGTAACCGAAATCTCGACAAAACACTACCTTCCATAATGACAAGGATACCATCCATTGCAGTAACAAAAATCTCGACCACAGACTACCTTCCATAATGATAAGGCTACCATCCATTGGAGTAACAAAAATCCCAACAATAGACTACCTTCCATAATGACAAGGCTACCATCCATTTGAGTAACAGAAATCTCGACAAAACACTACCTTCCATAATGACAAGGCTACCATCCATTGGAGTAAGAAAAATCTCGATAGCAGACTACCTTCCATAATGAGAAGGGTACCATCATTAGAGCAACAAAAATATCCACAAGAGACTACCTTCCATAATGACAACGCTACAATCAATTGGAGTATAAAAAATCTCGACAACAGACTACCATCCATAATGACAAGGATACCATCCATTGGAGTAACAAAAATCTCGACAATAGACTACCTTCCATAATGACTAGGTTACCATCCATTGGAGTAAAAAAGATATCGACAATAGACTACCTTCTATAACGACAAGGCTACAATCTATGGTAGTAACAAAAATCTCGACAACAGACTACCTTCCATAATGACAAGGCTACCATCCATTGTAGTAATAGAAATATTGACAATAGACTACCTTCCATAATGACAAGGCTACCATCCATTGGAGTAACAAAAAACTCGACAATAGAGTACCTTCCATAATGACAAGGCTAGCATCCATTGGAGTAACAGAAATCTGGATAACAAACTACCTTCTGTAATGACAAGGCTACCGTCCATTATAGTAACCAAAATCTCGACAGCAGACTACCTTCCATAATGACAAGGGTACCATCATTTGAGTAACAAAAATATCCACAAGAGACTACCTTCCATAATGACAAGGATACAATCCATCGGAGTATTAAAAGTCACGACAACTGACTACCTTCCATAATGACAAGGCTACCATCCATTGGAGTTACAAAAATATCAACAAGACTACCTTCCATAATGACAAGGCTACCATCCATTGTAGTGAGAAAAATCTCGACAATAGACTACCTTCCATAATGACAAGGCTACAATCCACTAGAATAACAAAAATCTCGACAACATACTACCTTCCATAATGACAAGTTTACAATCTATTATAGTAACAAAAATCTCGACAACTTACTACCTTTCATAATGACAAGGCTATCGTCCATTAGAGTAACAGAAATCTTGATAAAACACTACCTTCCATAATGACAAGGCTACCATCCATTGGAGTAACAAAAATCTCGATAGCAGACTACCTTCCATAATGACAAGGGTACCATCCATTGCAGTAACAAAAATCCCGACAATAGACTACCTTCCATAATGACAAGGCTACCATCCATTGGAGTAACAAAAATCTCGACAACTGACTACCTTTCATAATGACAAGGCTACCGTCCATTGGAATAACAAAAATCTCGACAACAGACTATGTTCCATAATGACGAGGCTACCATCCATTGGACTAACAAAAATCTCGACAATAGACTACCTTCCATAATGACTAGGTTACCATCCATTGTAGTAACAAAAATCACGACAACAGACTACCTTCCATAATGACAAGGCTACCATCCATTGTAGTAAAAGAAATATCGACAATAGACTACCTTCCATAATGACAAGGCTACAATACATTAGAGTAACAGAAATCTAGACAACAAACTACCTTCCGTAATGACAAGGCTACCGTCCATTGGAGTAACAAAAATCTCGACTGCAGAGTACCTTCCATAATGTTAAGGGTACCATCATTTGAGTAACAAAAATATCCACAAGAGACTACCTTCCATAATGACAAGGCTACAATCCATTGGAGTATTAAAAATCTCGACAACAGACTACCTTCCATAATGACAAGGCTACCATCCATTGGCGTAACAAAAATCACGACAACAGACTACCTTCCATAATGACAAGGCTACCATCCATTGTAGTGACAAAAATCTCAACAATAGACTACCTTCCATAATGACAAGGCTACAATCCACTGGAGTAACAAAAATCTCGACAACATACTACTTTCCATAATGACAAGTTTACAATCTATTATAGTAACAAAAATCTCGACAACTGACTACCTTTCATAATGACAAGGCTACCGTCCATTGGAGTAACAAAGATATCGATAACATACTACCTTCCATAATTACAAGGCTACCATCCACTAGAGTAACAAAAATCTCAACAACATACTACCTTCCATAATGAAAAGCCTACAATCTATTATAGAAACCAAAATCTCGACAACAGACTACCTTTCATAATGACAAGGCTACCGTCCATTGGAATAACAAAAATCTCGACAACAGACTATGTTCCATAATGACAAGGCTACCATCCCTTAGAGTAACAAAAATCTCGACAATAGACTGCCTTCCATAATGACAAGACTATCATCCATTGGAGTAACAAAGATATCGACAACATACTACCTTCCACAATGACAAGGCTACCATCCATTGGAGTAACAAAAATCTGAACAACAGACTACCGTCCTTAATGACAAGGCTACCATCCATTGGAGTAACATAAATCACAACGACAAACTACCTTCCAAAATGACAAGGCTACGATCCATTGTAGTAACAAAAATCTCGACAATAGACTACCTTCCATAATGACAAGGCTACCATCCATTATTGCAACAAAAAACTAGACAATAGACTACCTTCCATAATGACAAGGCTACCATCCATTGCAGTAACAAAAATCCCGACAATAGACTACCTTCCATAATGACAAGGCTACCATCCATTGGAGTAACAAAAATCTCGACAACTGACTACCTTTCATAATGACAAGGCTATCGTCCATTGGAATAACAAAAATCTCGACAACAGACTATGTTCCATAATGACGAGGTTACCATCCATTGGACTAACAAAAATCTCGACAATAGACTACCTTCCATAATGACTAGGTTACCATCCATTGGAGTAATAAAAATCTCGACAACAAAGTACCTTCCATAATGACAAGGCTACCATCCATTGGAGTAACAGAAATCTCGACAACAGACTACTTTCCATAATGACAAGGCTACCATCCATTGGAGTAACAAAGATATCGACAACATAATACCTTCCATAATGACAAGGCTACCATCCATTGGAGTAACAAAGATATCGACAACATAATACCTTCCATAATGACAAGGCTACCATCCATTGGAGTAACAAAAATCTCGACAACAGCCTACCTTCTATAATGACAAGGCTACAATCCACTGGAGTAACAAAAATCTCGACAACATACTACCTTTCATAATGACAAGGTTACAATCTATTATAGTATCAAAAATCTCGACAACTGACTACCTTTCATAATGACAAGGCTACCATCCATCGGAATAACAAAAATCTCGACAACAGACTACCTTCCATAATGACAAGGCTACAATCCATTTGAGTAACAAAGACATCAACAACATACTACCTTCCATAATGACAAGGCTACCATCCCTTAGAGAAACAAAAATCATGACAACAGACTACCTTCCATAATGACAAGGCAACCATCCATTGGAGTAACAAAAATCTCGACAATAGACTACCTTCCATAATGACAAGGCTACCATCCATTGTTGTAACAAAAAACTACACAATAGACTACCTTCCATAATGACAAGGCTACCATCCATTGCAGTAACAAAAATCCCGACAATAGACTACCTTCCATAATGACAAGGCTTACATCCATTGGAGTAACAAAAATCTCGACAACTGACTACCTTTCATAATGACAAGGCTACCGTCCATTGGAATAACAAAAATCTCGACAACAGACTATGTTCCATAATGACGAGGCTACCATCCATTGGACTAACAAAAATCTCGACAATAGACTACCTTCCATAATGACTAGGTTACCATCCATTGGAGTAACAAAAATCTCGACAATAGACTACCTTCTATAATGACAAGGGTACAATCCATTATAGTGACAAAAATCTCGACAACAGACTGCCTTCCATAATGACAAGGCTACCATCCATTGTAGTAAAAGAAATATCGACAATAGACTACCTTCCATAATGACAAGGCTACCATCCATTGGAGTAACAAAAATCTCGACAACAAAGTACCTTCCATAATGACAAGGCTACCATCCATTGGAGTAACAAAAATCTCGACAACAGACTACTTTCCATAATGACAAGGCTACCATCCATTGGAGTAACAAAGATATCGACAACATAATACCTTCCATAATGACAAGGCTAGCATCCATTGGAGTAACAAAGATATCGACAACATAATACTTTCCATAATGACAAGGCTACCATCCATTGGAGTAACAAAAATATCGACAATAGAATACCTTCCATAATGACAAGGCTACAATCCACTAGAGTAACAAAAATCTCGACAACATACTACCTTTCATAATGACAAGGTTACAATCTATTATAGTATCAAAAATCTCGACAACTGACTACCTTTCATAATGACAAGGCTACCATCCATCGGAATAACAAAAATCTCGACAACAGACTACCTTCCATAATGACAAGGCTACCATCCATTTGAGTAACAAAGATATCAACAACATACTACCTTCCATAATGACAAGGCTACCGTCCCTTAGAGAAACAAAAATCATGACAACAGACTACCTTCCATAATGACAAGGCTACCATCCATTGGAGTAACAAAAATCTGAACAACAGACTATCGTCCTAAATGACAAGGCTACCATCCATTGGAGTAACAGAAATCACAACGGCAAACTACCTTCCATAATGACAAGGCTACAATCCTTTGTAGTAACAAAAATCTCGACAACAGACTACCTTCCATAATGACAAGGCTACCATCCATTGTTGTAACAAAAATATAGACAACATACTACCTTCCATAATGACAAGGCTTCCATCCATTTGAGTAACAAAAATCCAGACAATAGACTACCTTCAATAATTACAAGGCTACCATCCATTGGAGTAACAGAAATCTGGATAGCATACTACCTTCCATAATGATAAGGGTACCATCATTGGAGTAACAAAAATATCCAAAAGAGACTACCTTCCATAATGACAAGGCTACAATCCATTGGATTATAAAAAATATCGACAATAGATTTCCTTCCATAATGACAAGGCTACCATCCATTGGAGTAACAAATATCTCGACAACATAATACCTACAATAATGACAAGGCTACCATCCATTGGAATAATAAAAATATCGACAACAGACTATCCACCATAATGACAAGGCTACCATCCAATGGAGTAACAAAAATCTCGACAATAGACTACCTTCCATAATGACAAGTCTACCATCCATTGGAGTAACAAAAATCTGAACAACAGACTACCGTCGTTAATGACAAGGATACCATCCATTGGAGTAACAGAAATCACAACGATAAACTACCTTCCATAATGACAAGGCTACGATCCATTGCAGTAACAAAAATATCGACAACAGACTACCTTCCATAATGATAAGGCTACCATCCATTGGAGTAACAAAAATCCCAACAATAGACTACCTTCCATAATGACAAGGCTACCATCCATTGGAGTAACAGAAATCTCGAAAAAACACTACCTTCCATAATGACAAGGCTACCATCCATTGGAGTAACAAAAATCTAGATAGAAGACTACCTTCCATAATGAGAAGGGTACCATCATTAGAGCAACAAAAATATCCACAAGAGACTACCTTCCATAATGACAACGCTACCATCCATTGGAGTAACAAAAATCTCGACAATAGACTACCTTCCATAATGACTAGGTTACCATCCATTGGAGTAACAAAGATATCGACAATAGACTACCTTCCATAATGACAAGGCTACCATCCATTGGAGTAACAGAAATCTGGACAACAAACTACCTTCCGTAATGACAAGGCTACCGTCCATTATAGTAACAAAAATCTCGACAGCAGACTACTTTCCATAATGACAAGGGTACCATCATTTGAGTAACAAAAATATCCACAAGAGACTACCTTCCATAATTACAAGGCTACAATCCATTGGAGTATTAAAAATCTCGACAACAGACTACCTTCCATAATGACAAGGCTATCATCCATTGGAGTAACAAAAATATCGACAACAGACTACCTTCCATAATGAAAAGGCTACCATCCATTGTAGTGAGAAAAATCTCGACAATAGACTACCTTCTATAATGACAAGGCTACAATCCACTGGAATAACAAAAATCTCGACAACATACTACCTTCCATAATGACAAGTTTACAATCTATTATAGTAACAAAAATCTCGACAACTGACTACCTTTCATAATGACAAGGCTACCGTCCATTGGAGTAATAAAAATCTCGACAATAGACTATGTTCCATAATGACAAGGCTACGATCCCTTAGAGTAACAAAGATATCGACAACATAATACATTCCATAATGACAAGGCTACCATCCCTTAGAGTATCAAAAATCATGACAACATACTACCTTCCATAATGACAAGGCTACCATCCATTGGAGTAACAAAAATCTGAACAGCAGACTACCGTCCTTAATGACTAGGCTACCATCCATTGGAGTAACATAAATCACAATGAAAAACTACCTTCCATAATGAAGAGGCTATGATCCATTGCAGTAACAAAAATCTCGACAACAGACTACCTTGCATAATGACAAGGCCACCATCCATTGTTGTAACAAAAATCTAGACAACAGACTACCTTCCATAATGACAAGGCTACCATCCATTGGAGTAACAAAAATCCCAACAATAGACTACCTTCCATAAGACAAGGCTACCATCCATTGGAGTAACAGAAATCTCGACAACAGACTACCTTCCATGATAACAAGGCTACCATCCATTTGAGTAACAAAAATCTCGACAATAGACTACCATCTATAATGAAAAGGCTACCATCCATTGGAGTAACAAAAATCTCGACAACAGACTACCTTCCAAAATGACAATGCTACCATGCAATGGAGTAACAAAAATCTCGACAACAGACTACCTTCCATAATGACAAGTCTACCATCCATTAAAGTAATAAAATTCTCGACAAAAGACTACCTTCCTTAATGACAAGGATACCATCCATTGGAGTAACAAAAATCTCGACAACAAACTACCTTCCATAGTGACAAGGCTACCATCCATTGTAGTAACAAAAATCTCGACAATAGACTACCTTCCATAATGACTAGGCTACAATCCAATGGAGTAACAAAGATATCGACAACAGACTACCTTTCATAATGACAAGGCTACCATCCATTGGAATAAAAACAATTTCGACAACAGACTACCTTCCATAATGAGAAGGCTACCATCCATTGGAGTAACAAAAATCTCGACAACAAACTACCTTCCATAATGACAAGTCTAAGATCCATTGGAGTAACATAGATATCCACAACATACTACCTTCCACATTGTCAAGGCTACCATCCAATGGAGTAGCAAAAATCTGGACAACAGACTACCTTCTTTAATGACAAGGCTACCATCCATTGAAGTAACAAAAATATCTACAACATACTACCTTCCATAATGAATAGGGTACCATCCATCTGAGTAACAAAAATATCCACAAGAGACTACCTTCCATAATAACAAGGCTACAATCCATTGGAGTATTAAAAATCTCGACAACAGACTACCTTCCATAATGACAAGGCTACCATCCATTGGAGTAACAAAAATCTCGACAACACACTACCTTCCATAATGACAAGGCTACCATTCATTGTAGTAAAAAAAATCTCGACAATAGACTACCTTCCATAATGAATAGGCTACCATCCATTGGAGTAACAAAGATATCGACAACAGACTACCTTTCATAATGACAAGGCTACCATCCATTAGAATAACAAAAATCTCGACAAACTACCTTCCATAATGACAAGGCTACCTTCCATTGGAGTAACAGAGATCTCGACAAAACACTACCTTCCATAATGACAAGGCTACCATCCGTTGGAGTAACAAAAATCTCGACAGTAGACTACCTTCCATAATGACAAGGGTACCATCATTGGAGCAACAAAAATATCCACAAGAGACTACCTTCCATAAGGACAAGGCTACAATCCATTGGAGTATAAAAAATCTCAACAACAGACTACCTTCCATAATGACAAGGCTACCATCCATTGGAGTAACGAAAATCTCGACAGCAGACTACCTTCCATAATGACTAGGTTACCATCCATTGGAGTAACAAAGATATCAAAAATAGACTACCCTCTATAACGACAAGGCTACAATCCATTGTAGTAACAAAAATCTCGACAACAAACTAGCTTGCATAATGACAAGGCTACAATCCATTGTAGTAAAAACAATATCGATAATAGACTACCTTCCGCAATGACAAGGCTACCGTCCATTGGAGTAACAAAAATCTCGATAGCAGACTACCTTCCGTAATGACAAGGGTACCATCATTTGAGTAACAAAAATATCCACAAGAGACTATGTTCCATAATGACAAGGCTACAATCCATTGGAGTAACAAAAATCTCGACAACAGACTACCTTCCATAATGACAAGGCTACCATCCGTTGTAGTGACAAAAATCTCGACAACATACTACCTTACATAATGACATGGTTAAAATCTATTATAGTAACCAAAATCTCGACAATTGCCTACCTTTCATAATGACAAGGCTACCGTCCATTGATATAACAAAAATCTCGACAACAGTTTATGTTCCATAATGACAAGGCTACAATCCCTTAGAGTAAAAAAAATATGGACAACAGACTGCCTTCCATAATGACAAGGCTACCATCCATTGGAGTAACAAAGATATTGAAAACATACTACCTTCCATAATGACAAGGCTACCATCCCTTAGAGTAACAAAAATCATGACAACAGACTACCTTCCATAATGACAAGGCTACCATCCATTGGAGTAACAAAAATCTGAACAACAGACTACCGTCCTTAATGACAAGGCTACCATCTGTTAGAGTAACAAAAATTAGGACAATAGACTTCCTTTCATAATGACAAGGCTACCATCCATTGGAATAAAAAAAATATCATACACAAACTACCTTCTATAATGACTAGACTACCATACATTGAAGTAACAAAGATATAGACAACATACTACCTTCCATAACGACAAGGCTACAATCCATTCTAGTAACAAAAATCTCGACAAAAGACTACCTTACATAATGACAAGGCTACCATCCATTGTAGTGACAAAAATCTAGACAATATACTAACTTCTATAATGACAACGCTACCATCTATTGGAATAACAAAAATCTCTACAACAGACTACCTTCCATATGGACAAGGCTACCAACCTTTAGAGTAACAAAAATATCAACAATAGACTACCTTCCATAATGACAAGGCTACCATCCATTGGAGTAACAAAGATATCGACAACATACTACCTTCCATAATGACAAGGCTACCATCCATTGGAGTGACAAAAATCACGACAACAAACTACCTTGAATAATGACAAGGCTACCATCCACTGGAATAACAAAAATATCAACAACACACTACCTTGCATAATGACAAGGCTACCATGCAATGGAGTAACAAAAATCTCGGCAATAGACTACCTTCCATAATGACAAGGGTACCATCATTGGAGTAACCAAAATATCAACAAGAGACTACCTTCCATATTTACAAGGCTATAATTTATTGGAGTATAAAAAATCTAGACAACAGACTACCTTCCATAATGACAAGGCTACCATCCATTAAAGTAACTAAAATCTCGTACACAAACTACCTTCCATAATGACTAGGCTACCATCCATTGGACTAACAAAGATATCGACAACAAACTACATTCCATAACGACAAGGCTACAATCCATTTTAGTAACAAAAATCTTTACAACAGACTACCTTCAATAATGAGAAGGCTACCATCCATTGTAGTGACAAAAACCTTGATAATATACTACCTTCTATAATGACAACGCTACCATCCATTGGAATAACAAAAATCTCGACAACAGACTACGTTCCATAATGAAAAGGATACCATCCCTTAGAATAACAAAAATTTGGACAACAAACTACCTTCTTTAATGACAAGGCTACCATCCATTGGAGTAACAAAGATATCGACAACATACTACCTTCCATAATGACAAGGCTACCATCCCTTAGAGTAACAAAAATCAGGACAATAAACTTCCTTTCATAATGACAAGGCTACCATCCATTGGAATAAAAAAATATCGTACACAAACTACCTTCCATAACGACAAGGCTACAACCCATTCTAGTAACAAAAATCTCGACAAAAGACTACCTTCCATAATGACTAGGCTACCATCCATTGGAATAACAAAAATCTCGACAACAGACTACCTTAAATAATGACAACGCTACCATCCATTGGAATAACAAAAATCTCGACAATAGACTACCTTCCATATGGACAAGGTTACCATCCCTTAGAGTAACAAAAATATCGACAATAGACTACCTTCCATAATGACAAGGCTACCATCCATTGGAGTAACAAAGATATCGACAACATACTACCTTCCATAATGACAAGGCTACCATCCATTGGAGCAACAAAAATCACGAAAATAGACTACCTTCCATAATGACTAGGCTACCATCCATTGGAATAACAAAAATATCGACAACACACTACCTTCCATAATGACAAGGCTACCATGCAACGGAGTAACAAAAATCTCGACAATAGATTACCTTCCATAATGACAAGGGTACCATCATTGGAGTAACCAAAATATCAACAAGAGACTACCTTCCATAATTACAAGGCTACAATTTATTGGAGTTTAAAAAATCTCGACAACAGACTACCTTCCATAATGACAAGGCTACCATCCATTAAAGTAACTAAAATCTCGTACACAAACTACCTTCCATAATGACTAGGCTACCATCCATTGGACTAACAAAGATATCGACAACAGACTACATTCCATAACGACAAGGCTAAAATCCATTTTAGTAACGAAAATCTTTACAACAGACTACCTTCAATAATGACAAGGCTACCATCCATTGTAGTGACAAAAATCTAGACAATATACTACCTTCTATAATGACAACGCTACCATCTATTGGAATAACAAAAATCTCGACAACAGACTACGTTCCATAATGAAAAGGATACCATCCCTTAGAATAACAAAAATCTGGACAACAAACTACCTTCTTTAATGACAAGGCTACCATCCATTGGAGTAACAAAGATATCGACAACATACTACCTTCCATAATGACAAGGCTACCATCCCTTAGAGTAACAAAAATCAGGACAATAAACTTCCTTTCATAATGACAAGGCTACCATCCATTGGAATAAAAAAATATCGTACACAAACTACCTTCCATAACGACAAGGCTACAACCCATTCTAGTAACAAAAATCTCGACAAAAGACTACCTTCCATAATGACTAGGCTACCATCCATTGGAATAACAAAAATCTCGACAACAGACTACCTTAAATAATGACAACGCTACCATCCATTGGAATAACAAAAATGTCGACAATAGACTACCTTCCATATGGACAAGGCTACCATCCCTTAGAGTAACAAAAATATCGACAATAGACTACCTTCCATAATGACAAGGCTACCATCCATTGGAGTAACAAAGATATCGACAACATACTACCTTCCATAATGACAAGGCTACCATCCATTGGAGCAACAAAAATCACGAAAACAGACTACCTTCCATAATGACTAGGCTACCATCCATTGGAATAACAAAAATATCGACAACACACTACCTTCCATAATGACAAGGCTACCATGCAACGGAGTAACAAAAATCTCGACAATAGATTACCTTCCATAATGACAAGGGTACCATCATTGGAGTAACCAAAATATCAACAAGAGACTACCTTCCATAATTACAAGGCTACAATTTATTGGAGTTTAAAAAATCTCGACAACAGACTACCTTACATAATGACAAGGCTACCATCCATTAAAGTAACTAAAATCTCGTACACAAACTACCTTCCATAATGACTAGGCTACCATCCATTGGAGTAACAAAGATATAGACAATAGACTACCTTCCATAACGACAAGGCTACGATCCATTCTAGTAACGAAAATCTCGACAATAGACTACCTTACATAATGACAAGGCTACCATCCATTGTAGTGACAAAAATCTAGACAATATACTACCTTCTATAATGACAACTCTACCATCCATTGGAATAAAAAAAATCTCGACAACAGACTACCTTCCATATAGACAGGGCTACCATCCCTTAGAGTAACAAAAATATCGACAATAGACTACCTTCCATAATGACAAGGCTACTATCCATTGGAGTAACAAAGATATCGACAACATACTACTTTCCATAATGACAAGGCTACCATCCATTGGAGCAACAAAAATCACGAAAACAGACTACCTTCCATAATGACTAGGCTACCATCCATTGGAATAACAAAAATATCGACAACACACTACCTTCCATAATGACAAGGCTACCATGCAACGGAGTAACAAAAATCTCGGCAATAGATTACCTTCTATAATGACAAGGGTACCATCATTGGAGTAACCAAAATATCAACAAGAGACTACCTTCCATAATTACAAGGCTACAATTTATTGGAGTTTAGAAAATCTCGACAACAGACTACCTTCCATAATGACAAGGCTACCATCCATTAAAGTAACTAAAATCTCGTACACAAACTACCTTCCATAATGACTAGGCTACCATCCATTGGACTAACAAAGATATCGACAACAAACTACATTCCATAACGACAAGGCTACAATCCATTTTAGTAACAACAATCTTTACAACAGACTACCTTCAATAATGACAAGGCTACCATCCATTGTAGTGACAAAAACCTTGATAATATACTACCTTCTATAATGACAATGCTACCATCCATTGGAATAACAAAAATCTCGACAACAGACTACGTTCCATAATGAAAAGGATACCATCCCTTAGAATAACAAAAATATGGACAACAAACTACCTTCTTTAATGACAAGGCTACCATCCATTGGAGTAACAAAAATCTCGACAGTAGACTACCTTCCATAATGACAAGGGTACCATCATTGGAGCAAAAAAAATATCCACAGGAGACTACCTTCCATAGGGACAAGGCTACAATCCATTGGAGTATAAAAAATCTCGACAACAGACTACCTTCCATAATGACAAGGCTACCATCCATTGGAGTAACGAAAATCTCGACAGCAGACTACCTTCCATAATGACTAGGTTACCATCCATTGGAGTAACAAAGATATCAAAAATAGACTACCCTCTATAACGACAAGGCTACAATCCATTGTAGTAACAAAAATCTCGACAACAAACTAGCTTGCATAATGACAAGGTTACAATCCATTGTAGTAAAAACAATATCGACAATAGACTACCTTCCGCAATGACAAGGCTACCGTCCATTGGAGTAACAAAAATCTCGACAGCAAACTACCTTCCATAATGACAAGGGTACCATCATTTGAGTAACAAAAATATCCACAAGAGACTACGTTCCATAATGACAAGGCTACAATCCATTGGAGTATTAAAAATCTCGACAATAGACTACCTTCCATAATGACAAGGCTACCATCCATTGGAGTAACAAAAATCTCGACAACAAACTACCTTCCATAATGACAAGTCTAAGATCCATTGGAGTAACATAGATATCCACAACATACTACCTTCCACAATGTCAAGGCTACCATCCAATGGAGTAACAAAAATCTCGACAACAGACTACCTTCTTTAATGACAAGGCTACCATCCATTGAAGTAACAAAAATATCTACAACATACTACCTTCCATAATGAATAGGGTACCATCCATCTGAGTAACAAAAATATCCACAAGAGACAACCTTCCATAATGACAAGGCTACAATCCATTGGAGTTTTAACAATCTCGACAACAGACTACCTTCCATAATGACAAGGCTACCATCCATTGGAGTAACAAAAATCTCGACAACACACTACCTTCCATAATGACAAGGCTACCATTCATTGTAGTAAAAAAAATCTCGACAATAGACTACCTTCCATAATGAATACGCTACCATCCATTGGAGTAACAAAGATATCGACAACAGACTACCTTTCATAATGACAAGGCTACCATCCATTGGAATAACAAAAATCTCGACAAACTACCTTCCATAATGACAAGGCTACCTTCCATTGGAGTAACAGAGATCTCGACAAAACACTACCTTCCATAATGACAAGGCTACCATCCGTTGGAGTAACGAAAATCTCGACAGTAGACTACCTTCCATAATGACTAGGTTACCATCCATTGGAGTAACAAAGATATCAAAAATAGACTACCCTCTATAACGACAAGGCTACAATCCATTGTAGTAACAAAAATCTCGACAACAAACTAGCTTGCATAATGACAAGGCTACAATCCATTGTAGTAAAAACAATATCGATAATAGACTACCTTTCGCAATGACAAGGCTACCGTCCATTGGAGTAACAAAAATCTCGATAGCAGACTACCTTCCGTAATGACAAGGGTACCATAATTTGAGTAACAAAAATATCCACAAGAGACTATGTTCCATAATGACAAGGCTACAATCCATTGGAGTAACAAAAATCTCGACAACAGACTACCTTCCATAATGACAAGGCTACCATCCGTTGTAGTGACAAAAATCTCGACAACATACTACCTTACATAATGACATGGTTAAAATCTATTATAGTAACCAAAATCTCGACAATTGCCTACCTTTCATAATGACAAGGCTACCGTCCATTGATATAACAAAAATCTCGACAACAGTTTATGTTCCATAATGACAAGGCTACAATCCCTTAAAGTAAAAAAAATATGGACAACAGACTGCCTTCCATAATGACAAGGCTACCATCCATTGGAGTAACAAAGATATTGAAAACATACTACCTTCCATAATGACAAGGCTACCATCCCTTAGAGTAACAAAAATCATGACAACAGACTACCTTCCATAATGACAAGGCTACCATCCATTGGAGTAACAAAAATCTGAACAACAGACTACCGTCCTTAATGACAAGGCTACCATCCATTGGAGTAACAGAAATCACAACGACAAACTACCTTCCATAATGACAAGGTACGATCCGTTGCAGTAACAAAAATCTCGACAACAGACTACCTTCCATAATGACAAGGCTACCATCCATTGTTGTAACAAAAATCTAGAAAATAAACTACCTTCCATAATGACAAGACTACCATCCATTGGAGTAACAAAAATCCCGACAATAGACTACCTTCCATAATGACAAGGCTACCATCCATTGGAGTAACCGATATCTCGATAGCATACTACCTTCCATAATGACATGGGTACCATCATTGGAGTAACAAAAATATCGACAACACACTACCTACCATAATGACAAGGCTACCATCCAATGGAGTAAGAAAAATCTCTACAATAGGCTACCTTCCATAATGATAAGTCTACCATCCATTGGAGTAACATAAATCACAACGACAAACTACCTTCCATTATGATAAGGCTACGATCCATTGTAGTAAGAAAAGTCTCGACAACAGACTACCTTCCATAATGACAAGGCCACCATCCGTTGTTGTAACAAAAATCTAGACAACAAAGTATCTTCTATAATGACAAGGCTACCATCCATTGGAGTAACAAAAATCCCAACAATAGACTACCTTCCATAATGACAAGGCTACCATCCATTGGATTAACAGAAATCTTGACAAAACACTACCTTCTATAATGACAAGGCTACCATCCATTGGAGTAACAAAAATATCGATAGCAGACTACCTTCTATAATGACTAGGTTACCATCCATTGGAGTAACAAAGATATCGACAATAGACTACCTTCTATAATGACAAGGCTAAAATCCATTGTAGTAACAAAAATGTCGACAACAGACTACCTTCCATAATGACAAGGCTCCCATCCATTGTATTAAAAAAATATCGACAATATAGTACCTTCCATAATGACAAGGCTACCATCCATTGCAGTAACAAAAATCTCGACAATAGAGTACCTTCCATAATGACAAGGTTTCCATCCATTGGAATAACTAAAATATCGACAACACACTACCTTCCATAATGACAAGGCTACCATCCCTTATAGTAACAAATATCTCGAAAACAGACTACTTTCCATAATGAGGAGGCTACCATCCATTGGAGTAACAAAAATCACGAAAATAAACTACCTTCCATAATGACAAAGCTACCATCCATTGTAGTGACAAAAATCTCGATAATAGACTACCTTCCATAATGACAAGGCTTAAATCCACTGGAGTAACAAAAATCTCGACAACGTACTACCTTCCATAATGACAAGGTTACAATCTATTATAGTAACAAAAATCTCGACAACTGACTAACTCTTATAATGACAAGGTTACCATCCATTGGAATAACAAAACACTCGACAATAGACTATGTTCCATAATGACAAGGCTACGATCCCTTAGAGTAACAAAAATATCGACAACAAACCGCCTTCCACAATGACAAGGCTACCATCCATTGGAGTAACAAAGATATCGAAAACATACTACCTTCCATAATGACAAGGCTACCATCCCTTAGAGTAAATAAAATAATGACAACAAACTACCTTCCATAATGACAAGGCTACCATCCATTGGAGTAACAAAAATCTGAACAACAGACTATTGTCCTTAATGACAAGGCTACCATCCATTGGAGTAACAAAAATCACAACGACAAACCACCTTCCATAATGACAAGGCTACGATCCATTGCAGTAACAAAAATCACGACAACAGACTACCTTTCATAATGACAAGGCTACCATCCATTCTTGTAACAAAAATCTAGACAACATACTACCTTCCATAATGAAAAGGCTACCATCCATTGGAGTAACAAAAATCCCAACAATAGACTACCTTCCATAATGACAACGCTACCATCCCAATGGAGTAACAAAAATCTCGATAGTAGGCTACCTTCGATAATGACATGGGTACCATCATTGGAGTAACAAAAATATCCACAAGAGACTACCTTCCATAATGATAAGGCTACAATCGATTGGAGAATTAAAAATCTCGACAACAGACTACCTTCCATAATAACAAGGCTAACATCCATTGGAGTAACAAAAATCACGACAACACACTACCTACAATAATGACAAGGCTACCATCCATTGGAATAACAAAAATATCGACAACACACTACCTACCATAATGACAAGGCTACCATCCAATGGAGTAACAAAAATCTCGACAATAGACTTCCTTCCATAATGACAAGTCTACCATCCATTGGAGTAAAAAAAATCTGAACAACAGACTACCGTCATTAATGACAAGGCTACCATCCATTGGACTAACAGAAATCACAACGACAAACTACCTTCCATAATGATAAGGCTACGATCCATTGCAGTAACAAAAATCTCGACAACAGACTACCTTCGATAATGACAAGGCCACCATCCATTATTGTAACAAAAATCTAGACAACTGACTACCTTCTATAATGACAAGGCTACCATCCATTGGAGTAACAAAAATCCCAACAATAGACTACCTTCCATAATGATAAGGCTACCAACCATTGGATTAACAGAAATCTCAGCAAAACACTACCTTCCATAATGACAAGGCTACCATCCATTGGAGTAACAAAGATATCGATAATACACTACCTTCTATAACGACAACGCTAAAATCCATTATAGTAACAAAAATTTCGACAACAGACTACCTTCCATAATGACAAGGCTACCATCCATTGTAGTAAAAAAATATCGACAATATAGTACCTTCCATAATGACAAGGCTACCATCCATTGCAGTAAAAAAAATCTCGACAACAGAGTACCTTCCATAATGACAAGGCTACCATGCATTGGAATAAAAAAAATATCGATAACACACTACCTTCCATAATGACAAAGCTACCATCCCTTAAAGTAACAAAAATCTCGACAATAGACTACTTTCCATAATGACGAGGCTATCATCCATTGGAGTAACAAAGATATAGAGAACATACTTCCTTCCATAATGACAAGGCTACCATCCATTGGAGTAACAAAAATCACGACAACAAAGTACCTTCCATAATGACATGGCTACCATCCATTGTAGTGACAAAAATCTCGACAATAGACTACCTTCCATAATGACAAGGCTTAAATCCACTGGGGTAACAAAAATCTCGACAACATACTACCTTCCATAATGACAAGGTTACAATCTATTATAGTAACAAAAATCTCGACAACTGATAACCTTTCATAATGACAAGGCTACCGTCCATAGGAATACCAAACTCTCGACAACAGACTATGTTCAATAATGACAAGGCTACGATCCCTTAGAGTAACAAAAATATCGACAACAGACTTCCTTCCACAAAGACAAGGCTACCATCCATTGGATTAACAAAGATATCAAAAACATACTACCTTCCATAATGACATGGCTACCATCCCTTAGAGTAACAAAAATCATGACAACAGACTACCTTCCATAATGACAAGGCTATCATCCATTGGAGTAACAAAAATATGAACAACAGACTATTGTTCTTAATGACAAGGCTACCATCCATTGGAGTAACAGAAATCACAACGACAAACTACCTTCCATAATGACAAGGCTACGATCCATTGCAGTAACAAAAATCTTGACAACAGACTACCTTCCATAATGACAAGGCTACCATCCATTATTGTAACAAAAATCTAGACAATAGACTACCTTCCATAATGACAAGGCTACCATCCATTGGAGTAACAAAAATCCCACCAATAGACTACCTTCCATAATGACAACGCTACCATCCATTGGAGTAACAGAAATCTCGATAGTAGACTACCTTCGATAATGATATGGGTACCATCATTGGAGTAACAAAAATATCCACAAGAGACTACCTTCCATAATGATAAGGCTACAATCCATTGGAGTATAAAAAATCTCGACAACAGACTACCTCCATAATAACAAGGCTACCATCCATTAGAGTAAGAAAAATTTTTACAACACACTACCTACCATAATGACAAGGCTACCATCCATTGGAGTTACAAAAATATCGACAACAAACTACCTACCATAATGACAAGGCTACCATCCATTGTAGTGACAAAATTCTCGACAATAGACTACCTTCCATAATGACAAGGCTTAAATCCACTAGAGTAACAAAAATCTCGACAACATACTACCTTTCATAATGACAAGGTTACAATCTATTATAGTAACAAAAATCTCGACAACTCACTACCTTTCATAATGACAAGGCTATCGTCCATTGGAATAACAAAACTCTCGACAACAGACTATGTTCATTAATGACAAGGCTACAATCCCTTAGAGTAACAAAAATATCAACAACAGACTTCCTTCCACAAAGACAAGGCTACCATCCATTGGATTAACAAAGATATCAAAAACATACTACCTTCCATAATGACATGGCTACCATCCCTTAGAGTAACAAAAATCATGACAACAGACTACCTTCCATAATGACAAGGCTACCATCCATTGGAGTCACAAAAATATGAACAACAGACTATTGTTCTTAATGACAAGGCTACCATCCATTTGAGTAACAGAAATCACAAAGACAAACTACCTTCCATAATGACAAGGCTACGATCCATTGCAGTAACAAAAATCTTGACAACAGACTACCTTCCATAATGACAAGGCTACCATCCATTGTTGTAACAAAAATCTAGACAATATACTACCTTCCATAATGACAAGGCTACCATCCATTGGAGTAACAAAAATCCCACCAATAGACTACCTTCCATAATGACAACGCTACCATCCATTGGAGTAACAGAAATCTCGATAGTAGACTACCTTCGATAATGATATGGGTACCATCATTGGAGTAACAAAAATATCCACAAGAGACTACCTTCCATAATGATAAGGCTACAATCCATTGGAGTATAAAAAATCTCGACAACAGACTACCTCCATAATAACAAGGCTACCATCCATTAGAGTAAGAAAAATCTCGACAACACACTACCTACCATAATGACAAGGCTACCATCCATTGGAGTTACAAAAATATCGACAACAAACTACCTACCATAATGGCAAGGCTACCATCCATTGTAGTGACAAAATTCTCGACAATAGACTACCTTCCATAATGACAAGGCTTAAATCCACTAGAGTAACAAAAATCTCGACAACATACTACCTTTCATAATGACAAGGTTACAATCTATTATAGTAACAAAAATCTCAACAACTGACTACCTTTCATAATGAAAAGGCTACCGTCCATTGGAATAACAAAACTCTCGACAACAAACTATGTTCAATAATGACAAGGCTACAATCCCTTAGAGTAACAAAAATATCGACAACAGACTGCCTTCAACAATGACAAGGCTACCATCCATTGGATTAACAAAGATATCGAAAACATAGTACCTTCCATAATTACATAGCTACCATCCCTTAGAGTAACAAAAATCATGAAAACAGACTACCTTCCATAATGACAAGGCTACCATCCATTGGAGTAACAAAAATATGAACAACAGACAATTGTCCATAATGACAAGTCTACCATCCATTGGAGTAACAGAAATCACAACGACAAAGTACCTTCCATTATGATAAGGCTACGATCCATTGTAGTAACAAAAATCTCGACAAAAGACTACCTTCCATAATGACAAGGCCACCATCCGTTGTTGTAACAAAAATCTAGACAACAAAGTATCTTATATAATGACAAGGCTACCATCCATTGGAGTAACAAAAATCCCAACAATAGACTACCTTCCATAATGACAAGGCTACCATCCATTGGAGTAACAAAAATCTCGACAAAACACTACCTTCCATAATGACAAGGCTACCATCCATTGGAGTAACAAAAATATCGTTAGCAGACTACCTTCTATAATGACTAGGTTACCATCCATTGGAGTAACAAAGATATCGACAATAGACTACCTTCTATAATGACAAGGCTAAAATCCATTGTAGTAACAAAAATGTCGACAACAGACTACCTTCCATAATGACAAGGCTACCATCCATTGTAGTAAAAAAATATCGACAATATAGTACCTTCCATAATGACAAGGCTACCATCCATTGTAGTAACAAAAATCTCGACAACAGAGTACCTTCCATAATGACAAGGTTTCCATCCATTGGAATAACAAAAATATCGACAACACACTACCTTCCATAATGACAAGGCTACCACCCCTTAGAGTAACAAATATCTCGACAACAGACTACTTTCCATAATGACAAGGCTACCATCCATTGGTGTAACAAAAATCACGAAAATAAACTACCTTCCATAATGACAAAGCTACCATCCATTGTAGTGACAAAAATATCGATAATAGACTACCTTCCATAATGACAAGGCTTAAATCCACTGGAGTAACAAAAATCTCGACAACGTACTACCTTCCATAATGACAAGGTTACAATCTATTATAGTAACAAAAATCTCGACAACTGACTAACTCTCATAATGACAAGGTTACCATCCATTGGAATAACAAAACACTCGACAACAGACTATGTTCCATAATGACAAGGCTACGATCCCTTAGAGTAACAAAAATATCGACAACAAACCGCCTTCCACAATGACAAGGCTACCATCCATTGGAGTAACAAAGATATCGAAAACATGCTACCTTCCATAATGACAAGGCTACCATCCCTTAGAGTAACAAAAATCATGACAACAAACTACCTTCCATAATGACAAGGCTACCATCCATTGGAGTAACAAAAATCTGAACAACAGACTATTGTCCTTAATGACAAGGCTACCATCCATTGGAGTAACAAAAATCACAACGACAAACCACCTTCCATAATGACAAGGCTACGATCCATTGCAGTAACAAAAATCACGACAACAGACTACCTTTCATAATGACAAGGCTACCATCCATTGTTGTAACAAAAATCTAGACAACATACTACATTCCATAATGAAAAAGCTACCATCCATTGGAGTAACAAAAATCCCAATAATAGATTACCTTCCATAATGACAACGCTACCATCCCAATGGAGTAACAAAAATCTCGATAGTAGACTACCTTCGATAATGACATGGGTACCATCATTGGAGTAACAAAAATATCCACAAGAGACTACCTTCTATAATGATAAGGCTACAATCCATTGGAGTATTAAAAACTCGACAACAGATTACCTTCCATAATAACAAGGCAAACATCCATTGGAGTAACAAAAATCACGACAACACACTACCTGCCATAATGACAAGGCTACCATCCATTGGAATAACAAAAATATCGACAACACACTACCTACCATAATGACAAGGCTACCATCCAATGGAGTAACAAAAATCTCGACAATAGACTACCTTCCATAATGACAAGTCTACCATCCATTGGAGTAAAAAAAATCTGAACAACAGACTACCGTCCTTAATGACAAGGCTACCATCCATTGGACTACCAGAAATCACAACGACAAACTACCTTCCATAATGATAAGGCTATGATCCATTGCAGTAACAAAAATCTCGACAACAGACTACCTTCCATAATGACAAGGCCACCATCCATTATTGTAACAAAAATCTAGACAACTGACTACTTTCTATAATGACAAGGCTACCATCCATTGGAGTAACAAAAATCCCAACAATAGACTACCTTCCATAATGACAAGGCTACCAACCATTGGATTAATAGAAATCTCAGCAAAACACTACCTTCCATAATGACAAGGCTACCATCCCTTGGAGTAACAAAAATCTCGATAGCAGACTACCTTCCATAATGTCTAGGTTACCATCCATTGGAGTAACAAAGATATCGACAATACACTACCTTCTATAACGACAAGGCTACCATCCATTGGAGTAACAAAAATCCCAACAATAGACTACCTTCCATAATGACAACGCTACCATCCATTGGAGTAACAGAAATCTCGATAGTAGACTACCTTCGATAATGATATGGGTACCACCATTGGAGTAACAAAAATATCCACAAGAGACTACCTTCCATAATGATAAGGCTACAATCTATTGGAGTATAAAAAATCTCGACAACAGACTACCTCCATAATAACAAGGCTACCATCCATTAGAGTAACAAAAATCTCGACAACACACTACCTACCATAATAACAAGGCTACCATCCATTGGAATAACAAAAATATCGACAACAAACTACCTACCATAATGACAAGACTACCATCCATTGGAGTTACAAAAATCACGACAACAAACTACCTTCCATAATGACAAGGCTACCATCCATTGTAGTGACAAAATTCTCGACAATAGACTACCTTCCATAATGACAAGGCCTAAATCCACTAGAGTAACAAAAATCTCGACAACATACTACCTTTCATAATGACAAGGTTACAATCTATTATAGTAACAAAAATCTCGACAACTGACTACCTTTCATAAGGATAAGACTACCGTCCATTGGAATAACAAAACTCTCGACAACAGACTATGTTCAATAATGACAAGGCTACAATCCCTTAGAGTAACAAAAATATCGACAACAGACTGCCTTCCACAATGACAAGGCTACCATCCATTGGATTAACAAAGATATCGAAAACATACTACCTTCCATAATTACATGGCTACCATCCCTTAGAGTAACAAAAATCATGAAAACATACTACCTTCCATAATGACAAGGCTACCATCCATTGGAGTAACAAAAATATGAACAACAGACAATTGTCCTTAATGACAAGTCTACCATCCATTGGAGTAAAAAAATCTGAACAACAGACTACCGTCCTTAATGACAAGGCTACCATCCATTGGAGTAACAAAAATCACAACGACAAACCACCTTCCATAATGACAAGGCTACGATCCATTGCAGTAATAAAAATCACGACAAAAGACTACCTTCCATAATGACAAGGCTACAATCCATTGTTGTAACAAAAATCTAGACAACATACTACCTTCCATAATGAAAAGGCTTCCATCCATTGGAGTAACAAAAATCCCAACAATAGACTACCTTCCATAATGACAATGCTACCATCCCAATGGAGTAACAAAAATCTCGATAGTAGACTACCTTCGATAATGACATGGGTACCATCATTGGAGTAACAAAAATATCCACAAGAGACTACCTTCCATAATGATAAGGCTACAATCCATTAGAGTATTAAAAATCTCGGCAACAGACTACCTTCCATAATAACAAGGCTAACATACATTGGAGTAACAAAAATCACGACAACAAACTACCTACCATAATGACAAGGCTACCATCCATTGGAATAACAAAAATATCGACAACACACTACCTACCATAATGACAAGGCTACCATCCAATGGAGTAACAAAAATCTCGACAATAGACTACCTTCCATAATGACAAGTCTACCATCCATTGGAGTAAAAAAAATCTGAACAACAGACTACCGTCCTTAATGACAAGGCTACCATCCATTGGACTAACAGAAATCACAACGACAAACTACCTTCCATAATGATAAGGCTAAGATCCATTGCAGTAACAAAAAACTCGACAACAGACTACCTTCCATAATGACAAGGCCACCATCCATTATTGTAACAAAAATCTAGACAACTGACTACCTTCTAAAATGACAAGGCTACCATTCATTGGAGTAACAAAAATCCCAACAATAGACTACCTTCCATAAGACAAGGCTACCATCCATTGGAGTAACAGAAATCTCGACAACAGACTACCTTCCATGATGACAAGGCTACCATCCATTTGAGTAACAAAAATCTCGACAATAGACTACCATCTATAATGAAAAGGCTACCATCCATTGGAGTAACTAAAATCTCGTCAACAGACTACCTTCCATAATGACAATGCTACCACGCAATGGAGTAACAAAAATCTCGACAACAGACTACCTTCCATAATGACAAGTCTACCATCCATTAAAGTAATAAAATACTCAACAAAAGACTACCTTCCTTAATGACAAGGCTACCATCCATTGTAGTAACAAAAATCTCGACAATAGACTACCTTCCATAATGACTACGCTACAATCCAATGGAGTAACAAAGATATCGACAACAGACTACCTTCCATAATGAGAAGGCTACCATCCATTGGAGTAACAAAAATCTCGACAACAGACTACCTTCCATAATGACAAGGCTACCATCCATTGTAGTGACAAAAATCTCGACAACATACTACCTTACATAATGACAAGGTTACAATCTATTATAGTAACCAAAATCTCGACAATTTCCTACCTTTCATAATGACAAGGCTACCGTCCATTGGAATAACAAAAATCTCGACAACACACTATGTTCCATAATGACAAGGCTACAATCCCTTAGAGTAAAAAAAATATCGACAACAGACTGCCTTCCATAATGACAGGGCTACCATCTATTGGAGTAACAAAGATATTGAAAACATACTACCTTCCATTATGACAAGGCTACCATCCCTTAGAGTAACAAAAATCATGACAATAGACTACCTTCCATAATGACAAGGCGACACTCCATTGGAGTAACAAAAATCTGAACAACAGACTACCGTCCTTAATGACAAGGCTACCATCCATTGGAGTAACAGAAATCACAACGACAAACTACCTTCCATAATGACAAGGCTACGATCCATTGTAGTAACAAAAATCTTGACAACAGACTACCTTCCATAATGACAAGGCTACCATCCATTGTTGTAACAAAAATCTAGAAAATAGACTACCTTCCATAATGACAAGGCTACCATCCATTGGAGTAACAAAAATCCCGATAATAGACTACCTTCCATAATGACAAGGCTACCATCCATTGGAGTAACCGATATCTCGTTAGCATACTACCTTCCATAATGACATGGGTACCATCATTGGAGTAACAAAAATATCCACAAGAGACTACCTTCCATAATTACAAGGCTACAATCCATTGGAGTATAAAAAATTTCGACAACAGACTACCTTCCATAATAACAAGGCTACCATCCATTGGAGTAACAAAAATCTCGACAACACACTACCTAGCATAATGACAAAGGCTACTATCCATTGGAATAACAAAAATATCGACAACACACTACCTGCTATAATGACAAGGCTACCATCCAATGGAGTAAGAAAAATCTCTACAATAGGCTACCTTCCATAATGACAAGTCTACCATCCATTGGAGTAACAGAAATCACAACGACAAACTACCTTCCATTATGATAAAGCTACGATCCATTGTAGTAACAAAAATCTAGACAACAGATTACCTTCCATAATGACAAGGCCACCATTCGTTGTTGTAACAAAAATCTAGACAACAAAGTATCTTCTATAATGACATGGCTACCATCCATTGGAGTAACAAAAATCCCAACAATAGACTACCTTCCATAATGACAACGCTACCATCCATTGGAGTAACAGAAATCTCGATAGTAGACTACCTTCGATAATGATATGGGTACCACCATTGGAGTAACAAAAATATCCACAAGAGACTACCTTCCATAATGATAAGGCTACAATCTATTGGAGTATAAAAAATCTCGACAACAGACTACCTCCATAATAACAAGGCTACCATCCATTAGAGTAACAAAAATCTCGACAACACACTACCTACCATAATAACAAGGCTACCATCCATTGGAATAACAAAAATATCGACAACAAACTACCTACCATAATGACAAGACTACCATCCATTGGAGTTACAAAAATCACGACAACAAACTACCTTCCATAATGACAAGGCTACGATCCATTGTAGTGACAAAATTCTCGACAATAGACTACCTTCCATAATGACAAGGCCTAAATCCACTAGAGTAACAAAAATCTCGACAACATACTACCTTTCATAATGACAAGGTTACAATCTATTATAGTAACAAAAATCTCGACAACTGACTACCTTTCATAAGGATAAGACTACCGTCCATTGGAATAACAAAACTCTCGACAACAGACTATGTTCAATAATGACAAGGCTACAATCCCTTAGAGTAACAAAAATATCGACAACAGACTGCCTTCCATAATGACAAGGCTACCATCCATTGGATTAACAAAGATATCGAAAACATACTACCTTCCATAATTACATGGCTACCATCCCTTAGAGTAACAAAAATCATGAAAACATACTACCTTCCATAATGACAAGGCTACCATCCATTGGAGTAACAAAAATATGAACAACAGACAATTGTCCTTAATGACAAGTCTACCATCCATTGGAGTAAAAAAATCTGAACAACAGACTACCGTCCTTAATGACAAGGCTACCATCCATTGGAGTAACAAAAATCACAACGACAAACCACCTTCCATAATGACAAGGCTACGATCCATTGCAGTAATAAAAATCACGACAAAAGACTACCTTCCATAATGACAAGGCTACAATCCATTGTTGTAACAAAAATCTAGACAACATACTACCTTCCATAATGAAAAGGCTTCCATCCATTGGAGTAACAAAAATCCCAACAATAGACTACCTTCCATAATGACAATGCTACCATCCCAATGGAGTAACAAAAATCTCGATAGTAGACTACCTTCGATAATGACATGGGTACCATCATTGGAGTAACAAAAATATCCACAAGAGACTACCTTCCATAATGATAAGGCTACAATCCATTAGAGTATTAAAAATCTCGGCAACAGACTACCTTCCATAATAACAAGGCTAACATACATTGGAGTAACAAAAATCACGACAACAAACTACCTACCATAATGACAAGGCTACCATCCATTGGAATAACAAAAATATCGACAACACACTACCTACCATAATGACAAGGCTACCATCCAATGGAGTAACAAAAATCTCGACAATAGACTACCTTCCATAATGACAAGTCTACCATCCATTGGAGTAAAAAAAATCTGAACAACAGACTACCGTCCTTAATGACAAGGCTACCATCCATTGGACTAACAGAAATCACAACGACAAACTACCTTCCATAATGATAAGGCTAAGATCCATTGCAGTAACAAAAAACTCGACAACAGACTACCTTCCATAATGACAAGGCCACCATCCATTATTGTAACAAAAATCTAGACAATTGACTACCTTCTATAATGACAAGGCTACCATTCATTGGAGTAACAAAAATCCCAACAATAGACTACCTTCCATAAGACAAGGCTACCATCCATTGGAGTAACAGAAATCTCGACAACAGACTACCTTCCATGATGACAAGGCTACCATCCATTTGAGTAACAAAAATCTCGACAATAGACTACCATCTATAATGAAAAGGCTACCATCCATTGGAGTAACTAAAATCTCGTCAACAGACTACCTTCCATAATGACAATGCTACCACGCAATGGAGTAACAAAAATCTCGACAACAGACTACCTTCCATAATGACAAGTCTACCATCCATTAAAGTAATAAAATTCTCAACAAAAGACTACCTTCCTTAATGACAAGGCTACCATCCATTGTAGTAACAAAAATCTCGACAATAGACTACCTTCCATAATGACTACGCTACAATCCAATGGAGTAACAAAGATATCGACAACAGACTACCTTCCATAATGAGAAGGCTACCATCCATTGGAGTAACAAAAATCTCGACAACAGACTACCTTCCATAATGACAAGGCTACCATCCATTGTAGTGACAAAAATCTCGACAACATACTACCTTACATAATGACAAGGTTACAATCTATTATAGTAACCAAAATCTCGACAATTTCCTACCTTTCATAATGACAAGGCTACCGTCCATTGGAATAACAAAAATCTCGACAACACACTATGTTCCATAATGACAAGGCTACAATCCCTTAGAGTAAAAAAAATATCGACAACAGACTGCCTTCCATAATGACAGGGCTACCATCTATTGGAGTAACAAAGATATTGAAAACATACTACCTTCCATTATGACAAGGCTACCATCCCTTAGAGTAACAAAAATCATGACAATAGACTACCTTCCATAATGACAAGGCTACACTCCATTGGAGTAACAAAAATCTGAACAACAGACTACCGTCCTTAATGACAAGGCTACCATCCATTGGAGTAACAGAAATCACAACGACAAACTACCTTCCATAATGACAAGGCTACGATCCATTGTAGTAACAAAAATCTTGACAACAGACTACCTTCCATAATGACAAGGCTACCATCCATTGTTGTAACAAAAATCTAGAAAATAGACTACCTTCCATAATGACAAGGCTACCATCCATTGGAGTAACAAAAATCCCGATAATAGACTACCTTCCATAATGACAAGGCTACCATCCATTGGAGTAACCGATATCTCGTTAGCATACTACCTTCCATAATGACATGGGTACCATCATTGGAGTAACAAAAATATCCACAAGAGACTACCTTCCATAATTACAAGGCTACAATCCATTGGAGTATAAAAAATTTCGACAACAGACTACCTTCCATAATAACAAGGCTACCATCCATTGGAGTAACAAAAATCTCGACAACACACTACCTAGCATAATGACAAAGGCTACTATCCATTGGAATAACAAAAATATCGACAACACACTACCTGCTATAATGACAAGGCTACCATCCAATGGAGTAAGAAAAATCTCTACAATAGGCTACCTTCCATAATGACAAGTCTACCATCCATTGGAGTAACAGAAATCACAACGACAAACTACCTTCCATTATGATAAAGCTACGATCCATTGTAGTAACAAAAATCTAGACAACAGATTACCTTCCATAATGACAAGGCCACCATTCGTTGTTGTAACAAAAATCTAGACAACAAAGTATCTTCTATAATGACATGGCTACCATCCATTGGAGTAACAAAAATCCCAACAATAGACTACCTTCCATAATGACAAGGCTACCATCCATTGGATTAACAGAAATGTCGACAAAACACTACCTTCCATAATGACAAGGCTACCATCCATTGGAGTAACAAAAATATCGATAGCAGACTACCTTCTATAATGACTAGGTTACCATCCATTGGAGTAACAAAGATATCGACAATAGACTACCTTCTATAATGACAAGGCTAAAATCCATTGCAGTAACAAAAATCTCAACAACAGACTACCTTCCATAATGACAAGGTTTCCATCCATTGGAATAACAAAAATATCGACAATACACTACCTTCCATAATGACAAGGCTACCATCCCTTAGAGTAACAAATATCTCGACAACAGACTACTTTCCATAATGACGAGGCTACCATCCATTGGAGTAACAAAAATCACGAAAATAAACTACCTTCCATAATGACAAAGCTACCATCCATTGTAGTGACAAAAATCTCGATAATAGGCTACCTTCCATAATGACAAGGCTTCAATCCACTGTAGTAACAAAAATCTCGACAACGTACTACCTTCCATAATGACAAGGTTACAATCTATTATAGTAACAAAAATCTCGACAACTGACTAACTCTCATAATGACAAGGTTACCATCCATTGGAATAACAAAACACTCGACAACAGACTATGTTCCATAATGACAAGGCTACGATCCCTTAGAGTAACAAAAATATCGACAACAAACCGCCTTCCACAATGACAAGGCTACCATCCATTGGAGTACCAAAGAAATCGAAAACATACTACCTTCCATAATGACAAGGCTACCATCCCTTAGAGTAACAAAAATCATGACAACAAACTACCTTCCATAATGACAAGGCTACCATCCATTGGAGTAACAAAAATCTGAACAACAGACTATTGTCCTTAATGACAAGGCTACCATCCATTGGAGTAACAAAAATCACAACGACAAACCACCTTCCATAATGACAAGGCTACGATCCATTGCAGTAACAAAAATCACGACAACAGACTACCTATCATAATGACAAGGCTACCATCCATTGTTGTAACAAAAATCTAGACAACATACTACCTTCCATAATGAAAAGGCTACCATCCATTGGAGTAACAAAAATCCCAACAATAGACTACCTTCCATAATGACAACGCTATCATCCCAATGGATTAACAAAAATCTCGATAGTACATTACCTTCGATAATGACATGGGTACCATCATTGGAGTAACAAAAATATCCACAAGAGACTACCTTCCATAATGATAAGGCTACAATCCATTGGAGTATTAAAAATCTCGACAACAGACTACCTTCCATAATAACAAGGCTAACATCCATTGGAGTAACAAAAATCACAACGACAAACTACCTTCCATAATGATAAGGCTACGATACATTGCAGTAACAAAAATCTCGACAACAGACTACCTTCCATAATGACAAGGCCACCATCCATTATTGTAACAAAAATCTAGACAACTGACTACCTTCTATAATTACAAGGCTACAATCCATTGGAGTAACAAAAATCCCAAAAATAGACTACCTTCCATAATGACAAGGCTACCAACCATTGGATTAACAGAAATCTCAGCAAAACACTACCTTCCATAATGACAAGGCTACCGTCCCTTGGAGTATCAAAAATCTCGATAGCAGACTATCTTCCATAATGACTAGGTTACCATCCATTGGAGTAACAAAGATATCGACAATACACTACCTTCTATAACGACAAGGCTAAAATCCATTATAGTAACAAAAATTTCGACAACAGACTACCTTCCATAATGACAAGGCTACCATCCATTGTAGTAAAAAAATATCGACAATATAGTACCTTCCATAATGACAAGGCTACCATCCATTGCAGTAACAAAAATCTCGACAACAGAGTACCTTCCATAATGACAAGGCTACCATCCATTGGAAAAAAAAAATATCGACAACACACTACCTTCCATAATGACAAAGCTACCATCCCTTAAAGTAACAAAAATCTCGACAATAGACTACTTTCCATAATGACGAGGCTATCATCCATTGGAGTAACAAAGATATAGAGAACATACTTCCTTCAATAATGACAAGGCTACCATCCATTGGAGTAACAAAAATCACGACAACAAACTACCTTCCATAATGACAAGGCTACCATCCATTGTAGTGACAAAAATCTCGACAATAGACTACCTTCCATAATGACAAGGCTTAAATCCACTGGAGTAACAAAAATCTCGACAACATACTACCTTCCATAATGACAAGGTTACAATCTATTATAGTAACAAAAATCTCGACAACTGATTACCTTTCATAATGACAAGGCTACCGTCCATAGGAATAACAAAACTCTCGACAACAGACTATGTTCAATAATGACAAGGCTACGATCCCTTAGAGTAACAAAAATATCGACAACAGACTTCCTTCCACAAAGACAAGGCTACCATCCATTGGAATAACAAAGATATCAAAAACATACTACCTTCCATAATGACAAGGCTACCATCCCTTAGAGTAACAAAAATCATGACAACAGACTACCTTCCATAATGACAAGGCTACCATCCATTGGAGTAACAAAAATATGAACAATAGACTATTGTTCTTAATGACAAGGCTACCATCCATTGGAGTAACAGAAATCACAACGACAAACTACCTTCCAAAATGACAAGGCTACGATCCATTGCAGTAACAAAAATCTTGACAACAGACTACCTTCCATAATGACAAGGCTACCATCCATTGTTGTAACAAAAATCTAGACAATACACTACCTTCCACAATGACAAGGCTACCATCCATTGGAGTAACAAAAATCCCAACAATAGACTACTTTCCATAATGACAATGCTACCATCCATTGGAGTAACAGAAATCTCGATAGTAGACTACCTTCGATAATGATATGGGTACCATCATTGGAGTAACAAAAATATCCACAAGAGACTACCTTCCATAATGATAAGGCTACAATCCATTGGAGTATAAAAAATCTCGACAACAGACTACCTCCATAATAACAAGGCTACCATCCATTAGAGTAACAAAAATCTCGACAACACACTACCTACCATAATGACAAGGCTACCATCCATTGGAATAACAAAAATATCGACAACAAACTACCTACCATAATGACAAGGCTACCATCCATTAGAGTTACAAAAATCACGACAACAAACTACCTTCCATAATGACAAGGCTACCATCCATTGTAGTGACAAAATTCTCGACAATAGACTACCTTCCATAATGACAAGGCTTAAATCCACTAGAGTAACAAAAATCTCGACAACATACTACCTTTCATAATGACAAGGTTACAATCTATTATAGTAACAAAAATCTCGACAACTGACTACCTTTCATAATGACAAGGCTACCGTCCATTGGAATAACAAAACTCTCGACAACAGACTATGTTCAATAATGACAAGGCTACAATCCCTTAGAGTAACAAAAATATCGACAACAGACTTCCTTCCACAATGACAAGGCTACCATCCATTGGATTAACAAAGATATCGAAAACATACTACATTCCATAATTACGTGGCTACCATCCCTTAGAGTAACAAAAATCATGAAAACAGACTACCTTCCATAATGACAAGGCTACCATCCATTGTAGTAACAAAAATATGAACAACAGACAATTGTCCTTAATGACAAGGCTACCATCCATTGGAGTAACATAAATCACAACGACAAACTACCTTCCATAATGACAAGGCTACGATCCATTGCAGTAACAAAAATCTATACAATAGACTACCTTCCATAATGACAAGGTTACCATCCATTGGAGTAACAAAAATCCCAACAATAGACTACCTTCCATAATGACAACGCTACCATCCATTGGAGTAACAGAAATCTCGATAGTAGACTACCTTCGATAATGACATGGGTACCATAATTGGAGTAACAAAAATATCCATAAGAGACTACCTTCCATAACGACAAGGCTACAATCCATTGGAGTATAAAAAATCTCGACAACAGACTACCTCCATAATAACAAAGCTACCATCCATTGGAGTAACAAAAATCTAGACAACACACTACCTACCATAATGACAAGGCTACCATCCATTGGAATAACTAAAATATCGAGAAGAAACTACCTACCATAATGACAAGGCTACCATCCAATGATGTAACGAAAATCTCGACAATAGACTACCTTCCATAATGACAAGTCTACCATCTATTGGAGTAACAAAAATCTGAACAACAGACTAGCGTCCTTAATGACAAGGCTACCATCCATTGGACTAACAGAAATCACAACGACAAACTACCTTCCATAATGATAAGGCTACGATCCATTGCAGTAACAAAAATCTCGACAACAGACTTTCTTCCATAATGACAAGGCCACCATCCATTGTTGTAACAAAAATCTAGACAACAGACTGAAGAAGTGAAAAACACAAGAAGGGGGGTTGAATTGTAAAACTGAAAATCAATTGCAATGAACACGATATTTTTATCCTGGTTCGTTTGATCTCAAACTACTCCAGTCCACCCGTCAAGGTAATTTCGCCTCTCTCCAACGAGGTCTTAATCCACTATATTCAACTGAATATTACAATCTGCTTTAACAACTGCTAAGCCTTCTTGATGCAAACCACAACCCGGTTTGTCAAGGAATCACTTTCTTACACATAATGGAAATCTAAGTGTGTGAGTGTTTTCTACAAAAACAATTTATCACAACTCTGATATTACACAACTTAAGCTTATGAAACTAGATTGCTAAAATACTGAGTAAGGAGATATGAAGCGTTTAGAAAACTGAGAGAAGGTAGATGATGATTAGCTTTTTAGGCGTGTAATATGATGTAGAGCATTATCCAATTCAATCTTCATTGTCTTGTTTATATAGCACTGAATTTGTTGAACGTTGGAGCAATATTCTTGATTCAATGCCAATAACAAACTTTCCTTATTGAGCAGATCTTGTCTGGAATGATTCCGTTGGTAATAATTAGCTTTGAATGCACAGTACCGTTGCTACTTAAAGCGTGTTCTGGCTTGGCCTCATTCTGACTCTACTTAAGTGCTGATGAACTGTTGTTGTCTTTTAATCAGAGTGTTGAGCGCAGTTCTGTTCATCAAGCTTCAGCATACGCGTGAGTTGTTCTTCTGATTCTGGTATTCTGATTATAGCATCTTCTGATGCTGATGTTTATAACCAATATTCTGATGCTGATTAAGATGTACTTTTGCTGATACCTATCAGAGTTTCTGCAAAACAGAACGTAATAATTTAGGTAGCAAATATTTCTTATATGAATCACATAATTAATATATCCTTTCATTTTGTTATCATCAAAACTTAAACTTAGGGTAGTAGATTCAAACTTTGTTCTAACAATCTCCCCCTTTTTGATGATGACAAAAACTAGATATTTTTAATTGAGAATAATGTGAAAAGTATCAGAGATAACTAAATGATAAGATGTATCAGAGTAAGAAGTTATCAAGAATAAGGGATAAAGAGATATGAGAGTTGAGAGATACTCCCCCTGAATTTATTACTTCCCTTTTTAATTCCAAGAGTTATTCAGGATCAGATCTTTAATGTCTTTCTTTGATCATCAGAATATCAGAGCTTTGACTATAAGAGGCTTTAGATCAGAATATCAGAGCAGAGCTTCAGATCAGAATATCAGAGCTTTATCAGAGCTTTGCTTTGGATCAAAGTATCAGAGCTTTAGTCTTCAGTGAGTTAGAAAGCATTCTTGTACCTGTAGACTTAAGCAAAAACAGAAGAAAAAATTCAAGTATATCAGAGTTAGAATGTTTGATATTTTCTGTCTCAGTAATCCGTTATTGAAAAATATCATTCTTGTTCTCCCCCTTTTTGTCAGCAATCAAAAAGTGTAAGTGATGTGCTAAAACATTTAGAGCAGAAAACAAACAAAACAGTACAGAAGATATGCAAAGAAAACATGAAAATGACATGAATGAAAATCTAAGGTTGGGAAGGAAGGCGTGTGAACAGAGTCTCCAACATTGCTTTGATCTGATCAGCAGTCTCAGTCTGCTTGTGCACCATGCTGACTACTGTGTCTATCTTGCTATCCTGCACATCCATCCTTTCTTTCATCTTCTAGTCATTTTCATACATCCTTTGCTGCAGACGAATATCATTCAGCTTTAGCTCTTCCAGAGTCTGCCTGTCCAAGGCAGCTTGAGAAACATCAGAAGCAGGGAGCTTCTGAGAGCTTTCTGCAACATCTTCAGCTTGACTGGCTTCAGCTTGAATAGTCTGATCTTCTTCTGGCTGCACCTTTGAAGCTGGACGCTTCTCAGACCATGGCTCACTATCAAGAAGGAGCACGTCTTCTTTCAGCAGCTGACTTCCAACTTCATTCAGAAACTTGCTGAAATTCTGCTGTGCTTGCTCATAATTGATGTCTTGCAAGTTTAGAGCTTCAGCACGTACCCAAATTCTGAATTGTGACCAGAGCTGGTCAGAGGCAGCTGGATCAATCATTCCAGGACAGACTTGCTTCAGAGAAGCAATCCACTGCTGTAAACCTGTTTCAAAAATCATAATGCCAGAGCCAACATCCGGCTGTTTTGGTTTTGGAATGGCTATTTTATTTTTCAGATCAGCAAGACGGTCAAGGATTGTTAAATCTATGAAGGTCCTGCTGGCGTTTTCTGTGGTTTGTTTGGGAGCTGTTTGATTTGGAGAAGGAGTGGGAGAATCAGAGATAATGATTGGACTGGGGGGAGTTTTGGGAGTATTTTGTGGTGTGGTTTCAGGCGAGGATGGCAGCTGAGCCATTGTTACTGTTGTTCCACATGGCAGCTGGATTGCCAGAGGTTGTGGTTCAGATGATTGAGGAGAGTGAGGTTCAGAAGGAGGAGGAGATGGAGTTTTAGAATGATGAAACTCAAGTTGAGGTGATGGTGGATGAATTTCTGGTTGAGGAGAGGGAGAAGGAATTGCTGGTTGTGGAGAAGGAGGAGGAATTTCTGGTTGTTCAGGAATATGTGGTTCTTCTGGAATGGGTGAGAGAGGTTGTTCTGGTTGAGGAGAGTGGACAATTTGTGGTTCAGAGTTTGGATTATTGGAGGGATGATCAGAGGCATGTTGATCAATGTCAGACAACACTTTGTCAATTGCTGATGTTGTTGAAATTGTTGGTTTGGGATGTTTGGTGCGGGGTCTTCTGAGTTGTAGTGCCTCAGAGGGGTCATCTTCTGGTTCGGTTTCATCTATTGTTGGGATGGGGATTGGGATTTTGTGAGAAGTTGGAGTTGGGATTGATGTTGGAATAGCAGAAGAATTTAAAACAGAAGCAGCAGATAAATTACCTCTTTTCTTGGGTGTCTGCTGGGATGTTCCTTCTAAAGGGGCCTTCCTTTTCTTCGTCTTATTCAGTGTAACTTCTGGTTGAGGTTGGTGCAGATCTTTGATATTCAGATTGGGATCTGTACCATCAGCCTTGCACGCGTCCAAATATCTGAGAACCACCACCGGTTTAGATTCTATCTTAGAAAATAAAGGAAAGTCACTCAGTGGGACTCTTCTGCTGGTGATGTCAGCAGTGGGAGTAACGCTAGGTTCCTTTCTGATATTCTCTATTAACTTAATTTTCTTCAGATTCTTCGTGTTCAGAGGCTTCCCAACCGTTGGTTCAATGGTGCTTAACTCTTGAGCTTCTATCAGGTGCTCTATCAGCCTATTCTCAGTCAGAATATCTGATATTAACCTTCCAAAGGGTATCCAATCCCTCTTTGTTCTTTCTTCTTCCCTGGTCTCCTTCACGCTTGTTCTGAGGTGATTGAACAGAAGATGAGCCAAGTTGATTTTTACCTTCTGATTGATAAAATAAATCAGAAACTGCTGATCTATATTTATGTAATCAAGGGAACTAGTTGGCTTCCTATGATTAAAGCACCCCAGAATTATCTTCGCCCAAACTCTGTGGTGATTCTTCAGATCTCTGATCTTGCTGCTGGGCACCCCATGGGTGAAAATCCTTTCTGCTATGACACCCACGTCAGAGCATCTTTCAGCCATATCAATACAACGGATGCCACCGCCACTGTAACCAATCAACTTTGCTATGTGATCCTCAGTGATCACAATCTTCTTCCCCATTATGTAGGAGGTGACTTGATGCGTTGAAGCATTTGCATGAATCCAGAACTCCTTGACTAACATTGGGAATGTTGGTCCAACCAACCTGTCAAAATACCTTTCCCATTTTTGTGCCCTAACTTCTTCTGTTAAATTAAAACCATTCTCTTTCAGACTGCAAAAATCAATGATCAGTTTAGACAACACTTCAAGATTCTTCACTGGAGTAAGGAGTATTCTGAATGGAACTTGGTACTGTTCAGAGGATGCTTTCTTCTGAGAACCTGCAGAAGCACTGCTGGAGGTTGCCATGTTCACACTTAGGGATTTTGGGAAACACTGAGAAAATGGGTTTGAAAGAGATGAACACAGAGAAAATGCATAAATTTTTTGAGAGATAATGAGAAACTGTAAAAGATTAAAGTGAGAGGTTAACGTGCTTAAATAGGCTTCAGAATATTTTGAAAGTGTAAACGTTTTCAAGAAAGAGAAATAAAATCATGATTACGTTTTAAAAATATGATTACTTTCATTTAATGCTTGCTGATTTTGGGGGATTTGAGAAAGATACTTAAAACGGTTACCAGACATGTGTCTCAATGCACCCAATCAGCGTTTTGCCTTCTCAGAAGCATGCACGCGTTCTGCTTCAGATATTTGCTGATGATTGGATGACACTTGTTTGATTTAGTGATCAGCACGTCTATCCTTGAGCTGAAACGCTCAGACCTTTAAGACTAGCATCTGATACAATCTGCATGTTCTATCTTTCTGAAAAAGAGATTGATCAGAAGTTCACAGTAAAATAAATACATTCTGAAGATAAATATATGGAACTAAAACATTTTCACTCTGGGCAGATTTTCATGCTGAGATGTTTCAGAATGAAATTGAACCTATCTTCAGAAAGGGGTTTAGTGAAGATATCAGCCCATTGATGGTCTGTATCTATAAATTTTAAGTTCAAAATTCCTTTCTTAATATAGTCCCTAATGAAATGATGTTTTATTTCTATATGCTTAGCTCTAGAATGTAAAATAGGATTCTTACTTAAGCAAATAACAGAAGTATTATCACAGAGTATAGGGATGTTACTCTTAAAAATCTGGAAGTCTTCAAGCTGAGTTTTCATCCAGAGCATTTGTGTGCTACATCCTGCTGCTGCTATGTACTCAGCTTCTGTTGTTGATAGCGCAATTGTGGATTGCCTTTTGCTGGACCAAGAGATCAGATTTTCTCCCAGAAACTGGCAGCTTCCAGAAGTACTTTTACGCTCTACTCTGTCTCCAGCAAAGTCAGCATCGCAGTAGCCTACTAAACTGTAATCACTATATTTAATGTAAAACAAACCCAGATTAGTAGTACCTTTCAGATACTTGAAAATTCACTTAACAGCTGTTAAGTGATATTCTCTAGGATCTGATTGGAATCTAGCACAAATACATACGCTGAATAATATATCAGGTCTTGAAGCTGTCAGATAAAGGAGAGAACCAATCATACCTCTGTAGACTTTCTATTCTACATTTTTGCTTACCTCTTCTCTTTCCAGAATGCATGTGGGATGCATTGGAATCTTTGATGGCTTACATTCTGAGAGGTCAAATTTCTTCAGAAGATCTCTGATGTATTTTCTCTGATGAATGTAAGTTCCCTCTGGAGTTTGATTGATCTGAATTCCTAGGAAGAATTTCAGTTCCCCCATGAGGCTCATCTCAAATTCTGCCTGCGTACACTTAGCAAATTTTCTTCCAAGAGAAGGATTAGTAGAACCAAAAATAATATCATCAACATAAATTTGACATACTAAGATGTCATTCTTATATGACTTACAGAATAAGGTAGTGTCCACCTTCCCTCTGGTGAATTCATTTTCTAACAGAAAGTTACTTAGCCTTTCATACCATGCTCTTGGAGCTTGTTTTAGACCATATAGTGACTTCTTTAGTTTGAAAACATGTTCTGGATGTTTTGTATTTTCAAAACCAGGGGGTTGGTGCACATAAACCTCTTCTTCTATATAACCATTTAAGAATGCACTCTTGACATCCATCTGATACAGAGTGATGCCTCTATTAACAGCAAATGAAATTAAAAGTCTGATAGATTCTAACCTGGCGACTGGGGAAAAGGTTTATGTATAGTCTATCCCCTCTTGCTGACTATAACCTTGTGCAACCAGTCGTGCTTTGTTTCTGATGACTTCACCTTGTTCATTTAGCTTGTTTCTGAACACCCATCTTGTTCCAATGACGTTGAATCCTTTTGGTCTGGGAACAAGATCCCATACGTCATTTCTGGTGAATTGATTCAGCTCTTCTTGCATTGCCAGAATCCAGTCATTATCCAGAAGTGCTTCATCAATAGAAGAAGGTTCAATCAGAGACACAAGTCCCATGAGGGTTTCTTCAGAGTTTCTGAAGCTTGCTCTTGTTCTGATTGGATCTTCCTTTCTTCCTAAGATAGTTTCTTCTGGGTGATCCAAGCTGCTTCTGGGTAATCTCTTCTGAGGTTAATCAGCAGCTGTTGTAGGATTGTTAGCATTGCTTCTTTCAAACGTTGAAGGAGTGTCTGTGTTGAGAGCTTCTGATGACTTGTCTTCAGAACCTGTAAGTTCAATTTCCATACCTGCAAAAACTTCATTCTGCTTTGACTTTTCAGAGTCAAGCTTATCATCAAAACGAACATTGATTGATTCTTCCACAATCTGTGTTTCTGTATTGTATACTCTGTACCCTCTTGAGCGTTCAGAGTATCCTAACATAATACACTTCTGTGCTTTAGAGTCAAACTTGTTCAAATAATTCTTTGTATTTAACATAAAACAGGTACATCCAAATGGATGAAAATATGAAATGTTGGGTTTTCTGTTCTTCCACAATTCATATGGTGTCTTTTCCAGAATAGGTATTATTGAGATTCTATTCTGAATGTAGCACGCTGTGTTTATTGCCTCTGCCCAGAAGATCTTAGCAACGTTTGTCTCATTGATCATGGTTCTGGCCATTTCTTGCAATGTTTTGTTCTTTCGTTCTACAACTCCATTTTGTTGGGGTGTTCTAGGACAAGAGAAATCATGCAGAATGCCTCTGTCATTAAAGAATGACTCAAAATCTTTGTTTTTAAATTCTCCACCATGATCACTTCTGACTTTAACGATTCTAAGATCCTTTTCATTCTGAACTTGGTTACAGAAGGTAACAAACACAGAGTGTGACTCGTCTCTGTGTCTTAGGAACTTTACCCATGTCCATCTGCTATAGTCATCTATAATTACTAACCCATACTTCTTGCCACTGACTGATGCAGTTTTAACTGGTCCAAATAAGTCAATATGTAGAAGTTCTAATGGCTTAAAGGTAGAAACAACATTTTTTGATTTAAAAGAAGGTTTTGCAAACTTGCCTTTCTGACATGCTTCACACAGAGCATCTGAGTTGAACTTCAAATTAGGAAGTCCTCTGACCAGATTGAGTTTGTTAATCTGAGATATTCTTCTCATACTAACATGCCCCAATCTTCTGTGCCAGATCCACTGCTCGTTCGTAACAGACAGAAGGCACTTTACATTCTGACTTTTCAGTTTAGAAAGTTTGATTTTGTAAATGTTGTTTTTCCTCTTTCCATTAAACAGGATAGTCCCATCTTTCTGACTAACAGCTTTACATGATTTTTGATTAAAGATTATATCATAACCGTTATCACTTAATTGACTTATGGATAACAGATTATGCATTAATCCATCTACTAGAAGAACATTATTAATAGAGGGAAGATTTCCATTACCTACAGTTCCAGAGCCAATTATCTTTCCCCTCGAATTGCCTCCAAAGCCAACGTGGCCTCCAGGCTTAAGTTCCAGGCTTTGGAACATATGCCTTCTTCCCGTCATGTGTTGCGAGCAGCCAGAGTCCAGGTACCATGACTGGTGTTTCTGATTTCCTGCTAAAGATATCTGCAACATGTATTATTTTATCCTTAGGTACCCAGATTTTCTTGGGTCCTGATTTGTTAGATTTACCAAAACTCTGGTTGAATTTTGGTTTCACAGAGTACTTACTGCTAGTGTATTTAATATCATGTGTGTGACCATACACAAAATGTGAATTCAGAGGAGTGTGTTTAATTGTTAAATCCATGACATTCATTGGTGTAGGAACCTTACCTTGGTATCCTATTCCCTTCCTGCCGTTTCTGCTAACTCCATAGATCATTGAAGCCATTTTGCTTCTATCTATGCTTTTAGAAAGGAACTTCTGGAAACTGTGATCATACTCCTTGATGATCTCATCAGCGTTGCTGGGAGTTTCAGAAATTGGTTCCTTCTGAGAGTTTTGTAAAGTATTTTCTAATTTTGAAATTTTAATTCTTAGCTCAGAATTCTCCAATTTAAGACTCTCAGTCTTATTAGAGTCAGATTCAAGATTCCTTTTCAGGTCTCTGAATTTAACTCTAATCTGTTGATACCTTTCCAGGATTTCATTAAGGCTTTCAGCAAGTTCAGCCTTGGTAAAATTAACAGCAAAGTCAGGAAATACCTCTTCAGTATCTGATTCTGAGTTTGATTCAGAAGCTTCACTATCTTCTGAAATGTTAGCCATGAGAGCTATGTTTGCTCTCTCATCATCTGATTCTGAGTCAGCTTCAGACGAGTCAGAGTCATCCCATGTAGCCATGAGACTTTTCTTCTTTTCTCTTCCAAACTTCTTTTTGGGCTTTTCCCTCTGAATCTTTGGGCAGTCACTCTTGTAGTGTCCTTGCTCATTGCACTCATAGCAGATGATGTCCTTGGCATTTGGCTTTCTGCTACCTAAGGAGCCTTCAGATCTTCTGTATCCAGAGGAAGAATATGTCCTTCGGTATCTAGAAGAAGACTCGTTCTGATCAGATCTTCTGGGATTCCTGAACTTACTTTGCCTCTGCTTCCACAGTTGATTCACTCTTCTAGAGAGGAGGGAGAGTTCGTCTTCTTCTGATGAGGATCCATCAGATGTTTCTTCAACTGCCTGCAAAACTTTAGACTAAGATTTTTTGTTAGATTTTAATGCTAAAGGCTTACCTTGCTTCTGGGGTTCATCAACTTCTAGCTCTATCTCATGACTTCTGAGGGAGCTGATGAGTTCCTCCAGAGAAATTTTGTTGAGATCTTTTGCTAGCTTCAGAGCTGTAACCATTGGCCTCCACTGCTTGAGTAAGCTTCTGATGATTTTCTTGACGTGATCAGCAGTAGAGTAACCTTTGTCCAGAACCTTGAGACCAGCTACCAGAATCTGGAATCTTGAGAACATTGTTTCAATGGATTCACTTTCTTCCATTTTGAATGCCTCATACTTCTGAATGAGCGCCAGAGCTTTAGTTTCTTTGACCTGAACGTTGCCCTCATGCGTCATTCTGAGTGAGTCAAACATGTTCTTTGTTGTGTCTCTGTTGGAGATCTTTTCATATTCAGCATACGAGATGGCGCTGAGAAGGATGGTTCTGGCCTTGTGGTGATTCTTGAAGTCACGCTTTTGTTGGTCAGACATTGTTTTCCTATCAATCTTCTGACCGCTTGCATTCACAGGGTGCGTGTATCCATTTGTCACCATATCCCACAGATCAGCATCATGTGCCAGAAAGAAGCTTTCAATTCTGTCTTTCCAGTAATCAGAGTTTTCTCCATCATAGACTGGAGGTTTCCCGCTGAATCTGTCTCTGTCCTCATGGTTGTCATTGCTGGTGTGAGAATAATTTCCTGCCATTGTGTTTTTCTGACGCTGGATCTTGTACTGACACGGTTAAGTGTTTTAGCTCAAAACCAGGCGCTCTGATACAAATTGAAGAAGTGAAAAACACAAGAAGGGGGGTTGAATTGTAAAACTGAAAATCAATTGCAATGAACACGATATTTTTCTCCTGGTTTGTTTGATCTCAAACTACTCCAGTCGACCCGTCAAGGTGATTTCGCCTCTCTCCAACGAGGTCTTAATCCACTATATTCAACTGAATATTACAATCTGCTTTAACAACTGCTAAAGCCTTCTTGATGCAAACCACAACCCGGTTTGTCAAGGAATCACTTTCTTACACATAATGGAAATCTAAGTGTGTGAGTGTTTTCTACAAAAACAGTTTATCACAACTGTGATATTACACAACTTAAGCTTATGAAACTAGATTGCTAAAATACTGAGTAAGGAGATATGAAGCATTTAGCAAACTGAGAGAAGGTAGATGATGATTAGCTTTTTAGGCGTGTAATATGATATAGAGCATTAGCCAATTCAATCTTCATTGTCTTGTTTATATAACACTGAATTTGTTGAAGGTTGGAGCAATATTCTTGATTCAATGCCAATAACAAACTTTCCTTATTGAGCAGATCTTGTCTGGAATGATTCCGTTGGTAATAATTAGCTTTGAATGCACAGTACCGTTGCTACTTAAAGCGTGTTCTGGCTTGGCCTCATTCTGACTCTGCTTAAGTGCTGATGAACTGTTGTTGTCTTTTAATCAGAGTGTTGAGCGCAGTTCTGTTCATCAAGCTTCAGCATACGCGTGAGTTGTTCTTCTGATTATGGTATTCTGATTATAGCATCTTCTGATGCTGATGTTTATAACCAATATTCTGATGCTGATTAAGATGTACTTTTGCTGATACCTATCAGAGTTTCTGCAAAACAGAACGTAATAATTTAGGTATCAAATATTTCTTATATGAATCACATAATTAATATATCCTTTCATTTTGTTATCATCAAAACTTAAACTTAGGGTAGTAGATTTAAACTCTGTTCTAACACAGACTACCTTCTATAATGACAAGGCTACCATCCATTGGAGTAACAAAAATCCCAACAATAGACTACCTTCCATAATGACAAGGCTACCATCCATTGGAGTAACATAAATCTCGATAGCAAACTACCTTCCATAATGACATGGGTACCATCATTGGAGTAACCAAAATATCCACAAGAGACTACCTTTCATAATGATAAGGCTACAATCCATTGGAGTATAAAAAATCTCGACAACAGACTACCTTCCATAATAACAAGGCTACCATCCATTGGAGTAACATAAATCTCGACAACACACTACCTACCATAATGACAAGGCAACCACCCAATGGAATAACAAAAATATCAACAACACACTACCTACCATAATGAAAAGGCTACCATCCAGTGGAGTAACAAAAATCTCGAAAATAGACTACCTTCCATAATGACAAGTCTACCATCCATTGGAGTAACAAAAATATGAACATCAGACTACCGTCCTTAATAAAAAGGCTACCATCCATTGGACTAACAGAAATCACAACGACAAACTACCTTCCATAATGATAAGGCTACGATCCATTGCAGTAACAAAAATCTCGACAACAGACTACCTTCCATAATGACAAGGCCACCATCCATTGTTGTAACAAAAATCTAGACAACAGACTACCTTCTATAATGACAAGGCTACCATCCATTGGAGTAACAAAAATCCCAACAATAGACTACCTTCCATAATGACAAGGCTACTATCCATTGGAGTAACAAAAATCCCAACAATAGACTACCTTCCATAATGACAAAGCTACCATCTATTGGAGTAACAGAAATCTCGATAGCAGACTACCTTCCATAATGACATGGGTACCATCATTGGCGTAACCAAAATATCCACAAGAGACTACCTTCCATAATGACAACGCTACAATCCATTGGAGTATAAAAAATCTCGACAATAGACTACCTTCCATAATAACAAGGCTACCATCCATTGGAGTAACAAAAATCTCGACAACACACTACCTACCATAATGACAAGGCAACCACCCAATGGAATAATAAAAATATCGAAAACACACTACCTACCATAATGAAAAGGCTACCATCCAGTGGAGTAACAAAAATCTTGACAATAGACTACCTTCCATAATGACAAGTCTACCATCCATTGGAGTAACAAAAATCTGAACAACAGACTACCGTCCTTAATAAAAAGGCTACCATCCATTGGACTACCAGAAATCACAACGACAAACTACCTTCCATAATGATAAGGCTACGATCCATTGTAGTAACCAAAATCTCGACAACAGACTACCTTCCATAATGACAAGGCCACCATCCATTATTATAACAAAAATCTAGACAATAGACTACCTTCTATAATGACAAGGCTACCATCCATTGGAGTAACAAAAATCCCAACAATAGACTACCTTCCATAATGACAAGGCTACCATCCATTCGATTAACAGAAATCTTGACAAAACACTATCTTCCATAATGACAAGGCTACCATCCATTGGAGTAACAAAAATATCGATAGCAGACTACCTTCCATAATGACTTGGTTACCATCCATTGGAGTAAAAAAAATATCGACAATATAGTACCTTCCATAATGACAAGGCTACCATCCATTGCAGTAACAAAAATCTCGACAATAGACTACCTTCCATAATGACAACGCTACCATCCATTGTAGTAAAAAAAATATGGAAAATATAGTACCTTCCCCAATGATAAGGCTACCATCCATTCCAGTACCAAAAATCTCGACAACAGAGTACCTTCCATAATGACAAGGCTACCATCCATTGGAATAACAAAAATATCGACAACACAATACGTTACATAATGACAAGGCTACCATCCATTGTAGTAACAAAAATATCGACAACAAATTGCCTTCCATAATGACAAGGCTATCATCCATTGGACTAACAAAGATATCGACAACATACTACCTTCCATAATGACAAGGCTACCATCCATTGGAGTAAAAAAAAATCACGACAACAAACTACCTTCCATAATGACAAGGCTACCATCCATTGGAATAACAAAAATATCGACAACACACTACCTTCAATAATGACAAGTCTACCATCCAATGGAGTAACAAAAATTTGAACAACAAACTACTGTCCTTAATGACAGGGCTACCATCCATTGGAGTAACAGAAATCTCGACAACAGACTACGTTCCATAATGACAAGGTTACCATCCATTGCAGTAACAAAAATCTCGACAACAGACTACCTTCCATAATGACAAGGCTACCAACCATTGTTGTAACAAAAATTTGTACAACTGACTACCTTGCATAATGACAAGGCTGCCATCAATTGAAGTAACAAAAATCCCGATAACAGACTACCTTCCTTAATGACAAGGCTACCATCCGTTGGAGTAACAAAAATCTCGACAACATACTACCTTCAATAATGACAAGGGTACCACCAATGGAATAACAAAAATATCCAGAAGAGACTACCTTCTACAATGACAAGGCTACAATCCATTGGAGTATAAAAAATCTCGACAATAGACTACCTTCCATAATGACAAGGCTACCATCCATTGGAGTAACCAAAATCTCGAAATACAGACTACCTTCCATAATGACTAGGCAACAACCATTGGAGTAACAAAGATATCGACAACATACTACCTTCCATAACGACAAGGCTACAATCCATTGTAGTAACAAAAATCTCGACAATAGACTACCTAACATAATGACAAGGCTACCATCCATTGTAGTAACAAAAATCTCGACGATAGACTTACTTTCATAATGATAAGGCTACCATCCATTGGAGTAACAAAAATATCGACAACGGACTACCTTCCATAATGACAAGGCTACCATCCATTGGAATAACAATAATTTCGACAACACAATACATTCCATAATGACAAGGCTACCATCCCTTAGAGTAACAAAAATCTCGACAATAGACTACTTTCCATAATGACAAGGTTACCATCCATTGGAGTAACAAAGATATCGACAACATAATACCTTCCATAATGACAAGGCTACCATCCATTGGAGTATCAAAAATCTCGACAACATACTACCTTCCATAATTACAAGGCTACCATCCAATGGAGTAACAAAAATCTCGACAATAGATTGCCTTCCATAATGAAAAGGCTACCATTTATTGGAGTAACAAAAATCTCGACAACATACTACCTTCCATAATGACAAGGGAACCATCATTGGAGTAAATAAAATATCCACAAGAGACTACCTTCCATAATGACAAGGCTACAATCCATTAGAGTATAAAAAATATCGACAACAGACTGCCTTCCATAATGACAAGGCTAGAATCCATTGGAGTAACAAAAATCTCGACAACAGACTACATTCCATAATGACTAGGCTACCATCCATTGGAGTAACAAAGATATCGACAACATACTACCTTCCATAACGACAAGGCTAAAATCCATTGTAGTAACAAAAATCTCGACAATATAATACCTTCCATAATGACAAGGCTACCATCCATTGTAGTAACAAAAATCTTGACGATAGACTACCTTCCATAATGACAAGGCTACCATCCATTGGAGTAACAAATATCTCGACGACAGACTACCTTCCATAATTACAAGGCTACCATCCATTGCAATAACAAAAATATCGAAAACACACTACCTTCCATAATGAGAAGGCTACCATCCCTTAGAGTAACAAAAATCTCGACAACGGACTACCTTCCATAATGACAAGGCTACCATCCATTGGAGTAACAAAAATCACGACAATAGACTACCTTCCATAGTGACATGGCTACGATCCATTGGAAAAACAAAAATATTGACAACATACATCCTTCCATAATGACAAGGCTACCATCCAATAGAGTAACAAAAATCTCGACAACAGACTACCTTTCATAATGATAAGTCTACAATCCATTTGAATAACAAAAATATAGACAACATACTACCTTCCTTAATGACAAGTTTACCATCCATTGGAGTATCAGAAATCACAACGACAGACTACCTTCCATAATGACAAGGCTACCATCCATTGCAGTAACAAAAATCTCGACAACAGACTACCTTCCATAATGGCAAGGCTACCATCCATTAGAGTAACAAAAATCTGGACAATAGACTACCTTCCATAATGACAAGGCTACCATCCATTTGAGTAACAAAAATATCAACAAGAGACTAGTTTCCATAATGACAAGTCTACCATCCATTGGAGTAACAAAAATCTCGACAACAGACTACATTCTATAATGAATAGGCTACCATCCATTGGAGTAACAAAGATATCGACAACATACTACCTTTCGTAATGATAAGTCTATAATCCATTGGAATAACAAAAATATAGACAACATACTACCTTCCTTAATGACAAGGCTACCATCGATTGGAGTATCAGAAATCACTATGACAGACTACCTTCCATAATGACAAGGCTACCATCCATTGCAGTAACAAAAATCTCGACAACAGACTACCTTCCATAATGGCAAGGCTACCATCCATTAGAGTAACAAAAATCTGGACAATAGACTACCTTCCATAATGACAAGGCTACCATCCATTTGAGTAACAAAAATATCAACAAGAGACTAGTTTCCATAATGACAAGTCTACCATCCATTGGAGTAACAAAAATCTCGACAATAGACTACCTTAGATAATGACAAGGCTACCATCCATTGGAATAACCAAAATATCGAAAACACACTACCTTCCATAATCACAAGGCTACCATCCCTTAGAGTAAAAAAAATCTCGACAAAAGACTACCTTCCATAATGACAAGGCTACAATCCATTGGAGTAACAAAAATCTCGACGATAGACTACCTTTTATAATGATAAGGCTACCATCCATTGGAGTAACAAAAATATCGACAACGGACTACCTTCCATAATGACAAGGCTACCATCCATTGTAGTAACAAAAATATTGACAACAGCCTTCCTTCCATAATGATAAGGCTAGAATCCATTGGATTAACAAATATCTCGAAAACAAATTACATTCCATAATGACTAGGGTCCATCCATTGGAGTAACAAAGATATCTACAACAGACTACCTTCCATAACGACAAGGATACCATCAATTGTAGTAACAAAAATCTCGACGATAGACTACCTTCCACAATGACAAGGCTACCATCCATTGGAGTAACAAAAATATGAACAACAGACTACCGTCCTTAATGACAAGGCTACCATCCATTGGAGTAACAGAAATCACAAAGACATGCTACCTTCCATAATGACAAGGCTACCATCCATTGCAGTAACAAAAATCTCGTCAATAGACTACCTTCCATAATGGCAAGGCTACCATCTGTTAGAGTAACAAAAATATGGATAGCAGAGTAACTTCCATAATGACAAGGCTACCATCCATTGGAGTAACAAAAATATCAACAAGAGACTAGCTTCCATAATGACAAGGCTACCATCCATTGGAGTAACAAAAATATCGACAATAGACTACCTTCGATAATAACAGGCTACCATCATTTGGATAACAAAAATTTTGAAACAAACTACCTTCCATAATGACATGGCTACGATCCATTGGAATAACAAAAGTCTCGACAACATACTACCTTCCATAATAACAAGGCTACCATCCAATGGAGTAACAAAAATCTCGACAACAGACTACCTTCCATAATGACAAGTCTTCCATCCATTATAGTTACAAAAATCACCACAACAAACTACCTTCCATAAGGACAAGGCTACCATCCGTTGGAGTAACAAAAATCTCGACAATAGACTACCTTCCATAATGACAAGGCTACCATCCATTGGAGTAACAAAAATCTAGACAACATACTACCTTCCATAATGACAAGGGTACCATCATTAGGGTAACAAAATTATCCACAAGAGAGAACCTTCCATAATGACAAGGCTACAATCCATTTGAGTATAAAACATCTCGACAACATACTACCTTCCATAATGACAAGGCTACCATCCATTGGAGTAACAAAAATCTCGACAACACATTACCTTCCATAATGACTAGGCTACCATCCATCGGAGTAACAAAGATATCGACAACAGACAACCTTCCATAATTACAAGGCTACAATCCATTGCAGTAACACAAATTTCGACAATAGACTACCTTCCATAATGGCAAGGCTAGCATCCATTAGAGTAACAAAAATATGGATAGCAGACTACCTTCCATAATGACAAGGCTACCATCCATTGGAGTAACAAAAATCTCGACAATAGACTAACTTCGATAATAACAGGCTACCATCCATTGGAGTAACAAAATTTTTGAAACAAATTACCTTCCATAATGACATGGCTACGATCCATTGGAATAACAAAAGTCTCGACAACATACTACCTTCCATAATGACAAGGCTACCATCCAATGGAGTAACAAAAATCTCGACAACAGACTACCTTCCATAATGACAAGGTTACCATCCATTGGAGTAACAAAGATATCGACAACATAATACCTTACATAATGACAAGGCTACCATCCATTGGAGTAACAAAAATATACACAAGAGACTAGCTTCCATAATGACAAGGCTTCCATCCATTGGAGTAACAAAAATCTCGAAAATAGACTACCTTCGATAATGACAGGCTACCATCCATTGGAGTATCAAAAATCTCGACAACATACTACCTTCCATAATGACAAGGTTACCATCCAATGGAGTAACAAAAATCTCGACAACAGACTGCCTTCCATAATGACAAGGCTACCATCTATTGGAGTAACAAAAATCTCGACAACATACTACCTTCCATAATGACAAGGGTACCATCATTGGAGTAAATAAAATATCATCAAGAGACTACCTTCCATAATGACAAGGCTACAATCCATTGGAGTATAAAAAATATCGACAACAGACTGCCTTCCATAATGACAAGGCTAGAATCCATTGGAGTAACAAAAATCTCGACAACAGACTACATTCCATAATGACTAGGCTACAATCCATTGGAGTAAAAAAGATATCGACAAAATACTACCTTCCATAAAGATAAGGTTAAAATCCATTGTATTAACAAAAATCTCGACATTATAATACCTTCCATAATGACAAGGGTACCATCCATTGTAGTAACAAAAATCTCGACGATGGACTACCTTCCATAATGACAAGGCTACCATCCATTGGAGTAACAAATATCTCGACGATAGACTACCTTCCATAATGACAAGGCTACCATCCCTTAGAGTAACAAAAATCTCGACAACAAACTACCTTCCATAATGACAAGGCTACCATCCATTGGAGTAACAAAAATCACGACAATAGACTACCTTCCATAATGACATGGCTACGATCCATTGGAATAATAAAAATATCGACAACATACTACCTTCCATATTGACAAGGCTACCATCATATGGAGTAACAAAAATCTCGACAACAGACTACCTTCCATAATGACAAGGCTACCATCCATTGCAGAAACAAAAATCTCGACAATAGACTACCTTTCATAATGGCAAGGTTACCATCCATTTGAGTAACAAAAATATCAACAAGAGACTAGTTTCCGTAATGACAAGTCTACCATCCATTGGAGTAACAAAAATTTCGACAATAGACTACCTTCCATAATGACAAGGCTACCATCCATTGGAGTAACAAAAATCCTGATAACAGACTACCTTCCTCAATGACAAAGCTACCATCCATTGAAGAAACAGAAATATCGACAACAGACTACCTTCCATAATGACAAGGCTACCATCCATTGGAGTAACAAAAATCTAGACAACATACTACCTTCCATAATGACAAGGGTACCATCATTAGGGTAACAAAATTATCCACAAGAGACAACCTTCCATAATGACAAGGATACAATCCATTGGAGTATAAAACATCTCGACAACAGACTACCTTCCATAATGACAAGGCTAACATCCATTGCAGTAACAAAAATCTCGACAACACATTACCTTCCATAATGACTAGGCTACAATCCATTGTAGTAACAAAAATCTCAACGACGGGGTACCTTCCATAATGACAAGGCTACCATCCATTGCAGAAATACAAATCTCGACAATAGACTACCTTCCATAATGGCAAGGCTACCATCCATTAGAGTAACAAAAATATGGGTAGCAGACTACCTTCCATAATGACAAGGCTACCATCCATTGGAGTAACAAAAATATCAACAAGAGACTAGCTTCCATAATGACAAGGCTACCGTCCATTGGAGTAACAAAAATCTCGACAATAGACTACCTTCGATAATAACAGGCTTCCATCCATTGGAGTATCAAATTTTTTGAAACAAACTACCTTCCATAATGACATGGCTACGATCAATTGGAATAACAAAAGTCTCGACAACATACTACCTTCCATAATGAAAGGCTACCATCCAATGGAGTAACAAAAATCTCGACAATAGACTACCTTCCATAATGACAAGGTTACCATCCATTGGAGTAACAAAGATATCAAAAACATAATAGCTTCCATAATGACAAGGCTACAATCCATTGGAGTAACAAAAATATCAACAAGAGACTAGCTTCCATAATGACAAGGCTTCTATCCATTGGAGTAACAAAAATCTCGACAATAGACTACCTTCGATAATGACAGGCTACCATCCATTGGAGTATCAAAAATCTCGACAACATACTATCTTCCATAATGACAAGGTTACCTTCCAATGGAGTAACAAAAATCTCGACAATAGACTGCCTTCCCTAATGACAAGGCTACCATCTATTATAGTAACAGAAATCTCCACAACAGACTACCTTCCTTAATGACAAGGCTACCATCCGTTGGAGTAACAAAAATATCGACAACATACTACCTTCAATAATGACAAGGGTTCCATCATTGGAGTAACAAAAATATCCATAAGAGACTACCTTCCATAATGACAAGGCTACAATCCATTGGAGTATAAAAAATCTCGACAACAGACTACCTTTCATAATGACAAGGCTACCATCCATTGGAGTAACCAAAATCTCGAAATACAGACTACCTTCCATAATGACTAGGCTACCACCATTGGAGTAACAAAGATATCGACAACAGACTACCTTCCATAATGACAAGGCTACCATCCATTGTAGTAACAAAAATCTCGACGATAGACTACCTTTCATAATGATAAGGCTACCATTCATTGGAGTAACAAAAATATCGACAAAGGACTACCTTCCATAATGAAAAGGCTACCATCCATTGGAATAACAATAATTTTGACAACACAATACCTTCCATAATGACAAGGCTACCATCCCTTAGAGTAACAAAAATCTCGACAATAGACTACCTTCCATAATGACAAGGTTACCATCCATTGGAGTAACAAAGATATCGACAACATAATACTTTCCATAATGAAAAGGCTACCATCCATTGGAGTAACAAAAATCTCGACAACAGAATACATTCCATAATGAATATGCTACCATCCTTAATGACAAGGCTACCATCCATTGGAGTATCAGAAATCACAACGACCGACTACCTTCCATAATGACAAGGCTACCATCCATTGCAGTAACAAAAATCACGACAACAGACTACCTTCCATAATGGCAAGGCTACCATCCATTAGAGTAACAAAAATATGGACAATACACTACCTTCCATAATGACAAGGCTACCATCCATTTGAGTAACAAAAATATCAACAAGAGACTAGTTTCCATAATGACAAGTCTACCATCCATTGGAGTAACAAAAATCTCGACAATAGACTACCTTCGATAATGACAAGGCTACCATCCATTGTTGTAACAAAAATATGGATAATAGACTACCTTTCATAATGACAAGGCTACCATCCATTGGAGTAATAAAAATCCTGACAACAGACTACCTGCCTCAATGACAAAGCTACCATCCATTGAAGAAACAGAAATCTCGACAACAGAATACCTTCCATAATTACAAGGCTACCATCCATTGGAGTAACAAAAATCTAGACAACATACTACCTTCCATAATGACAAGGGTACCATCATTAGGGTAACAAAATTATCCACAAGAGACAACCTTCCATAATGACAAGGCTACAATCCATTGGAGTATAAAACATCTCGACAACAGACTACCTTCCATAATAACAAGGCTACCATCCATTGGAGTAACAAAAATATTGACAACACACTACCTTCCATAATGACAAGGCTACCATCCAATGGAGTAACAAAAATATCGACAATAGACTTCCTTCCATAATGACAAGTCTACCATCCATTGGAGTAACAAAAATCTGAACAACAAACTAGTGTCCTTAATGACAGGGTTACCATCCATTGGAGTAACAAAAATCTGAACAACAAACTACTGTCCTTAATGACAGGGTTACCATCCATTGGAGTAACAGAAATCTCGACAACAGACTACCTTCCATAATGACAAGATTACCATCCATTGAAGTAACAAAAATCTCGACAACAGACTACCTTCCATAATGACAAGGCTACCAACCATTGTTGTAACAAAAATCTGGACAATAGACTACCTTGCATAATGACAAGGCTGCCATTAATTGGAGTAACAAAAATCCCGATAACAGACTACCTTCCTTAATGACAAGGCTACCATCCGTTGGATTAACAAAAATATCGACAACATACTACCTTCAATAATGACAAGGGTACCATCATTGGAGTAACAAAAATATCCACAAGAGACTACCTTCCATAATGACAAGGCTACCATCCCTTAGAGTAACAAAAATCTCGACAACAGACTACCTTCCATAATGACAAGGCTACCATCCATTGGAGTAACCAAAATCTCGAAATACAGACTACCTTCCATAATGACTAGGCTACCACCATTGGAGTAACAAAGATATCGACAACAGACTACCTTCCAAAATGACAAGGCTACCATCCATTGTAGTAACAAAAATCTCGACGATAGACTACCTTTCATAATGATATAGGCTACCATCCATTGGAGTAACAAAAATATCGACAATGGACTACCTTCCATAATGACAAGGCTACCATCAATTGGAATAACAATAATTTCGACAACACAATACCTTCCATAATGACAAGGCTACCATCCCTTAGAGTAACAAAAATCTCGACAACAGACTACCTTCCATAATGACAAGGTTACCATCCATTGGAGTAACAAAGATATCGACACCATAATACCTTCCATAATGACAAGGCTACCATCCATTGGAGTAACAAAAATCTCGACAACAGAATACATTCCATAATGAATAGGCTACCATCCATTGGAGTAACAAAGATATCGACAACATACTACCTTTCGTAATGATAAGTCTACAATCCATTGGAATAACAAAAATATAGACAACATACTACCTTCCTTAATGACAAGGCTACCATCCATTGGAGTATCAGAAATCACAACGACCGACTACCTTCCATAATGACAAGGCTACCATCCATTGCAGTAACAAAAATCTCGACAACAGACTACCTTCCATAATGGCAAGGCTACCATCCATTAGAGTAACAAAAATATGGACAATAGACTAGCTTCCATAATGACAAGGCTACCATCCATTTGAGTAACAAAAATATCACCAAGAGACTAGTTTCCATAATGACAAGTCTACCATCCATTGGAGTAACAAAAATCTCGACAATAGACTACCTTCGATAATGACAAGGCTACCATCCATTGTTGTAACAAAAATCTTGACAATAGACTACCTTGCATAATGACAAGGCTACCATCCATTGGAGTAACAAAAATCCTGATAACAGACTACCTGCCTCAATGACAAAGCTACCATCCATTGAAGAAACAGAAATCTCGACAACAGACTACCTTCCATAATGACAAGGCTTCCATCCATTGGAGTAACAAAAATCTAGACAACATACTACCTTCCATAATGACAAGGGTACCATCATTAGGGTAACAAAATTATCCACAAGAGACAACCTTCCATAATGACAAGGCTACAATCCATTGGAGTATAAAACATCTCGACAACAGACTACCTTCCATAATAACAAGGCTACCATCCATTGGAGTAACAAAAATATCGACAACACACTACCTTCCATAATGACAAGGCTACCATCCAATGGAGTAACAAAAATATCGACAATAGACTTCCTTCCATAATGACAAGTCTACCATCCATTGGAGTAACAAAAATCTGAACCACAAACTACTGTCCTTAATGACAGGGTTACCATCCATTGGAGTAACAGAAATCTCGACAACAGACTACCTTCCATAATGACAAGATTACCATCCATTGCAGTAACAAAAATCTCGACAACAGACTACCTTCCATAATGACAAGGCTACCAACCATTGTTGTAACAAAAATCTGGACAACAGACTACCTTGCATAATGACAAGGCTGCCATTAATTGGAGTAACAAAAATCCCGATAACAGACTACCTTCCTTAATGACAAGGCTACCATCCGTTGGAGTAATAAAAATATCGACAACATACTACCTTCAATAATGACAAGGGTACCATCATTGGAGTAACAAAAATATCCACAAGAGACTACCTTCCATAATGACAAGGCTACCATCCATTGGAGTAACCAAAATCTCGAAATACATACTACCTTCCATAATGACTAGGCTACCACCATTGGAGTAACAAAGATATCGACAACAGACTACCTTCCATAATGACAAGGTTACCATCCATTGTAGTAACAAAAATCTCGACGATAGACTACCTTTCATAATGATAAGGCTACCATCCATTGGAGTAACAAAAATATCGACAACGGACTACCTTCCATAATGACAAGGCTACCATCCATTGGAATAACAATAATTTCGACAACACAATACCTTCCATAATGACAAGGCTACCATCCCTTAGAGTAACAAAAATCTCGACAACAGACTACCTTCCATAATGACAAGGTTACCATCCATTGGAGTAACAAAGATATCGACAACATAATACCTTCCATAATGACAAGGCTACCATCCATTGGAGTAACAAAAATATCAACAAGAGACTAGTTTCCATAATGACAAGGCTTCCATCCATTGGAGTAACAAAAATCTCAACAATAGACTACCTTCGATAATGACAGGCTACCATCCATTGGAGTATCAAAAATCTCGACAACATACTACCTTCCATAATGACAAGGTTACCATCCAATGGAGTAACAAAAATCTCGACAACAGACTGCCTTCCATAATGACAAGGCTACCATCCATTATAGTAACAAAAATCTCCACAACAGACTACCTTCCATATTGACAAGGCTACCATCTATTGGAGTAACAAAAATCTCGACAACATACTACCTTCCATAATGACAAGGGTACCATCATTGGAGTAAATAAAATATCCACAAGAGACTACTTTCCATAATGACAAGGCTACAATCCATTGGAGTATAAAAAATATCAACAGCAGACTGCCTTCCATAATGACAAGGCTAGAATCCATTGGAGTAACAAAAATCTCGACAACAGACTACATTCCATAATGACTAGGCTACCATCCATTGGAGTAACAAAGATATCGACAACATACTACCTTCCATAACGACAAGGCTAAAATCCATTGTAGTAACAAAAATCTCGACAATATAATACCTTCCATAATGACAAGGCTACCATCCATTGTAGTAACAAAAATCTCGACGATAGACTACCTTCCATAATGACAAGGCTACCATCCATTGGAGTAACAAATATCTCAACGACAGACTACCTTCCATAATGACAAGGCTACCATCCATTGCAATAACAAAAATATCGAAAACACACTACCTTCCATAATGACAAGGCTACCATCCCTTAGAGTAACAAAAATCTGGACAACGGACTACCTTCCATAATGACAAGGCTACCTTCTATTGGAGTAACAAAAATCACGACAATACACTACCTTCCATAATGAAATGGCTACGATCCATTGGAATAACAAAAATATCGACAACATACTACCTTCCATAATGACAAGGCTACCATCCAATGGAGTAACAAAAATCTCGACAACGGACTACCTTTCGTAATGATAAGTCTACAATCCATTGGAATAACAAAAATATAGACAACATACTACCTTCCTTAATGAAAAGGCTACCATCCATTGGAGTATCAAAAATCACAACGACAGACTACCTTCCATAATGACAAGGCTACCATCCATTGCAATAACAAAAATCTCGACAACAGACTGCCTTCCATAATGACAAGGCTACCATCCATTATAGTAACAAAAATCTCCACAACAGACTACCTTCCAAAATGACAAGGCTACCATCCATTTGAGTAACAAAAATATCAACAAGAGACTAGTTTCCATAATGACCAGTCTACCATCCATTGGAGTAACAAAAATCTCGACAATAGACTACCTTCGATAATGACAAAGCTACAATCCATTGGAATAACAAAAATATCGAAAACACACTACCTTCCATAATCACAAGGCTACCATCCCTTAGAGTAAAAAAAATCTCGACAAAAGACTACCTTCCATAATTACAAGGCTACAATCCATTGGAGTAACAAAAATTCCTACAATAGCCTACCTTCCATAATGACAAGGCTACCATCCATTGTAGTAACAAAAATATCGACAACAGACTGCCTTCCATAATGACAAGGCTAGAATCCATTGGAGTAACAAATATCTCGACAACAGATTACATTCAATAATGACTAGGCTACCATCCATTGGAGTAACAAAGATATCGACAACAGACTACCTTCCATAACGACAAGGATACCATCCATTGTAGTAACAAAAATCTCGACGATAGACTACCTTCCATAATGACAAGGCTACCATCCATTGCAGTAACAAAAATATCGACAATAGACTACCTTCCATAATGGCAAGGCTACCATCCATTAGAGTAACAAAAATATGGATAGCAGACTACCTTCCATAATGACAAGGCTACCATCCATTGGAGTAACAAAAATATCAACAAGAGGCTAGCTTCCATAATGACAAGGCTACCATCCATTGGAGTAACAAAAATCTCGACAATAGACTACCTTCGATAATGACAGGCTACCATCCGTTGGAGTAACAAAAATTTCGAAACAAACTACCTTCCATAATGACATGGCTACAATCCATTTGAATAACAAAAATCTCGACAACATACTACCTTCCATAATGACAAGGCTACCATCAATGGAGTAACAAAAATCTCGACAACAGACTACCTTCCATAATGACAAGGCTTCCATCCATTATAGTAACAAAATTATCCACAATAGACAACCTTCCATAAGGACAAGGCTACCATCCATTGGAGTAACAAAAATCTCGACAATAGACTACCTTCCATAATGAAAAGTCTACCATCCATTGGAGTAACAAAAATCTGAACAACAAACTGCCATCCTAATGACAAGGCTACCATCCATTGGAGTAACAGAAATCACAACGATAGACTACCTTCCATAATGACAAGGCTACCATCCATTATAGTAAAAAAAATCTCCACAACAGACTACCTTCCATTATTACAAGGCTACAATCCGTTGGAGTAACAAAAACTCGACAACATACTAACTTCCATAATGACAAGGCTACCATCCATTGTAGTAACAAAAATATCGACAATAGACTACCTTCCATAATGACAAGGCTACCATCCATTGGAGTAACAAAAATTACGACAACAAACTAGCCTCCATAATGACAAGGCTACAATCCATTGGAGTAACAAAAATTCCTATAATAGCCTACCTTCCATAATGACAAGGCTACCATCCATTGTAGTAACAGAAATATCGACAACAGACTGCCTTCCATAATGACAAGGCTAGAATCCATTGGAGTAACAAATATCTCGACAACAGACTACATTCCATCATGACTAGGCTACCATCCATTGGAGTAACAAAGATATCGACAACATACTGCCTTCCATAACGACAAGGCTACAATCCATTGTAGAAACAAAAATCTCGACAACAGAATACCTTCCATAATGACAAGGCTACCATCCATTGTAGTTACAAAAATCTCGACGATAGACTACCTTCCATAATGACAAGGCTACCATCCATTGGAGTAACAAAAATCTCGACGACAGACTACCTTCAATAATGACAAGGATACCATCCATTGGAATAACAAAAATATCGAAAACACACTACCTTCCTTAATGACAAGGCTACCATCCCTTAGAGTAACAAAAATATCGATAACACACTACCTTCCATAATGACAAGGCTACCATCCATTGGAGTAACAAAAATTTGAACAACAGACTACCATCCTTAATGACAAGGCTACCATCCATTGGGGTAACAAAAATGACAACGACATACTACCTTCCATAATGACAAGTCTACCATCCATTGCAGAAACAAAAATCTCGACAATAGACTACCTTCCATAATGGCAAGGCTACAATCCATTAGAGTAACAAAAATATGGATAGCAGACTACCTTCCATAATGACAAGGCTACCATCCATTGGAGTAACAAAAATATCAACAAGAGGCTAGCTTCCATAATGACAAGGCTACCATCCATTGGAGTAACAAAAATCTCGACAATAGACTACCTTCGATAATGACAGGCTACCATCCGTTGGAGTAACAAAAATTTTGAAACAGACTACCTTCCATAATGACATGGCTACGATCCATTGGAATAACAAAAATCTCGACAACATACTACTTTCCATAATGACAAGGCTACCATCCAATGGAGTAATAAAAATCTCGACAACAGACTACCTTCCATAATGACAAGGCTTCCATCCATTATAGTAACAAAATTATCCACAATAGACTACCTTCCATAAGGACAAGGCTACCATCCGTTGGAGTAACAAAAATCTCGACAATAGACTACCTTCCATAATGAAAAGTCTACCATCCATTGGAGTAACAAAAATCTGAACAACAAACTACCGTCCTTAATGACAAGGCTACCATCCATTGGAGTAACAAAAATATCAGCAAGAGGCTAGCTTCCATAATGACAAGGCTACCATCCATTGGAGTAACAAAAATCTCGACAATAGACTACCTTCGATAATGACAGGCTACCATCCGTTGGAGTAACAAAAATTTCGAAACAGACTACCTTCCATAATGACATGGCTACAATCCATTTGAATAACAAAAATCTCGACAACATACTACCTTCCATAATGACAAGGCTACCATCAATGGAGTAACAAAAATCTCGACAACAGACTACCTTCCATAATGACAAGGCTTCCATCCATTATAGTAACAAAATTATCCACAACAGACTACCTTCCATAAGGACAAGGCTACCATCCGTTGGAGTAACAAAAATCTCGACAATAGACTACCTTCCATAATGAAAAGTCTACCATCCATTGGAGTAACAAAAATCTGAACAACAAACTGCCATCCTAATGACAAGGCTACCATCCATTGGAGTAACAGAAATCACAACGATAGACTACCTTCCATAATGACAAGGCTACAATCCATTATAGTAAAAAAAATCTCCACAATAGACTACCTTCCATTATTACAAGGCTACAATCCGTTGGAGTAACAAAAACTCGACAACATACTAACTTCCATAATGACAAGGCTACCATCCATTGTAGTAACAAAAATATCGACAATAGACTACCTTCCATAATGACAAGGCTACAATCCATTGGAGTAACAAAAATTACGACAACAAACTAGCCTCCATAATGACAAGGCTACAATCCATTGGAGTAACAAAAATTCCTATAATAGCCTACCTTCCATAATGACAAGGCTACCATCCATTGTAGTAACAGAAATATCGACAACAGACTGCCTTCCATAATGACAAGGCTAGAATCCATTGGAGTAACAAATATCTCGACAACAGACTACATTCCATCATGACTAGGCTACCATCCATTGGAGTAACAAAGATATCGACAACATACTGCCTTCCATAACGACAAGGCTACAATCCATTGTAGAAACAAAAATCTCGACAACAAAATACCTTCCATAATGACAAGGCTACCATCCAATGTAGTTACAAAAATCTCGACGATAGACTACCTTCCATAATGACAAGGCTACCATCCATTGGAGTAACAAAAATCTCGACGACAGACTACCTTCAATAATGACAAGGATACCATCCATTGGAATAACAAAAATATCGAAAACACACTACCTTCCTTAATGACAAGGCTACCATCCCTTAGAGTAACAAAAATATCGATAACACACTACCTTCCATAATGACAAGGCTACCATCCATTGGAGTAACAAAAATTTGAACAACAGACTACCATCCTTAATGACAAGGCTACCATCCATTGGGGTAACAAAAATGACAACGACATACTACCTTCCATAATGACAAGTCTACCATCCATTGCAGAAACAAAAATCTCGACAATAGACTACCTTCCATAATGGCAAGGCTACCATCCATTAGAGTAACAAAAATATGGATAGCAGACTACCTTCCATAATGACAAGCCTACCATCCATTGGAGTAACAAAAATATCAACAAGAGGCTAGCTTCCATAATGACAAGGCTACCATCCATTGGAGTAACAAAAATCTCGACAATAGACTACCTTCGATAATGACAGGCTACCATCCGTTGGAGTAACAAAAATTTCGAAACAGACTACCTTCCATAATGACATGGCTACAATCCATTTGAATAACAAAAATCTCGACAACATACTACCTTCCATAATGACAAGGCTACCATCAATGGAGTAACAAAAATCTCGACAACAGACTACCTTCCATAATGACAAGGCTTCCATCCATTATAGTAACAAAATTATCCACAGAAGACTACCTTCCATAAGGACAAGGCTACCATCCGTTGGAGTAACAAAAATCTCGACAATAGACTACCTTCCATAATGAAAAGTCTACCATCCATTGGAGTAACAAAAATCTGAACAACAAACTGCCATCCTAATGACAAGGCTACCATCCATTGGAGTAACAGAAATCACAACGATAGACTACCTTCCATAATGACAAGGCTACAATCCATTATAGTAAAAAAAATCTCCACAATAGACTACCTTCCATTATTACAAGGCTACAATCCGTTGGAGTAACAAAAACTCGACAACATACTAACTTCCATAATGACAAGGCTACCATCCATTGTAGTAACAAAAATATCGACAATAGACTACCTTCCATAATGACAAGGCTACAATCCATTGGAGTAACAAAAATTACGACAACAAACTAGCCTCCATAATGACAAGGCTACAATCCATTGGAGTAACAAAAATTCCTATAATAGCCTACCTTCCATAATGACAAGGCTACCATCCATTGTAGTAACAGAAATATCGACAACAGACTGCCTTCCATAATGACAAGGCTAGAATCCATTGGAGTAACAAATATCTCGACAACAGACTACATTCCATCATGACTAGGCTACCATCCATTGGAGTAACAAAGATATCGACAACATACTGCCTTCCATAACGACAAGGCTACAATCCATTGTAGAAACAAAAATCTCGACAACAAAATACCTTCCATAATGACAAGGCTACCATCCAATGTAGTTACAAAAATCTCGACGATAGACTACCTTCCATAATGACAAGGCTACCATCCATTGGAGTAACAAAAATCTCGACGACAGACTACCTTCAATAATGACAAGGATACCATCCATTGGAATAACAAAAATATCGAAAACACACTACCTTCCTTAATGACAAGGCTACCATCCCTTAGAGTAACAAAAATATCGATAACACACTACCTTCCATAATGACAAGGCTACCATCCATTGGAGTAACAAAAATTTGAACAACAGACTACCATCCTTAATGACAAGGCTACCATCCATTGGGGTAACAAAAATGACAACGACATACTACCTTCCATAATGACAAGTCTACCATCCATTGCAGAAACAAAAATCTCGACAATAGACTACCTTCCATAATGGCAAGGCTACCATCCATTAGAGTAACAAAAATATGGATAGCAGACTACCTTCCATAATGACAAGCCTACCATCCATTGGAGTAACAAAAATATCAACAAGAGGCTAGCTTCCATAATGACAAGGCTACCATCCATTGGAGTAACAAAAATCTCGACAATAGACTACCTTCGATAATGACAGGCTACCATCCGTTGGAGTAACAAAAATTTTGAAACACACTACCTTCCATAATGACATGGCTACGATCCATTGGAATAACAAAAATCTCGACAACATACTACTTTCCATAATGACAAGGCTACCATCCAATGGAGTAATAAAAATCTCGACAACAGACTACCTTCCATAATGACAAGGCTTCCATCCATTATAGTAACAAAATTATCCACAACAGACTACCTTCCATAAGGACAAGGCTACCATCCGTTGGAGTAACAAAAATCTCGACAATAGACTACCTTCCATAATGAAAAGTCTACCATCCATTGGAGTAACAAAAATCTGAACAACAAACTACCGTCCTTAATGACAAGGCTACCATCCATTGGAGTAACAAAAATCACAACGATAGACTACCTTCCATAATGACAAGGCTACCATCCATTATAGTAACAAAAATCTCCACAACAGACTACCTTCCATTATTACAAGGCTACAATCCGTTGGAGTAACAAAAACTCGACAACATACTAACTTCCATAATGACAAGGCTACCATCCATTGTAGTAACAAAAATATCGACAATAGACTACCTTCCATAATGACAAGGCTACCATCCATTGGAGTAACAAAAATTACGACAACAAACTAGCCTCCATAATGACAAGGCTACAATCCATTGGAGTAACAAAAATTCCTATAATAGCCTACCTTCCATAATGACAAGGCTACCATCCATTGTAGTAACAAAAATATCGACAACAGACTGCCTTCCATAATGACAAGGCTAGAATCCATTGGAGTAACAAATATCTCGACAATAGACTACATTCCATCAAGACTAGGCTACCATCCATTAGAGTAACAAAGATATCGACGACATACTACCTTCCATAACAACAAGGCTACAATCCATTGTAGTAACAAAAATCTCGACAACAGAATACCTTCCATAATGACAAGGCTACCATCCATTGTAGTAACAAAAATCTCAACAATAGACTAGCTTCCATAATGACAAGGCTACCATCCATTGGAGTAACAAAAATCTCGACAATAGACTACCTTCGATAATGACAGGCTACCATCCGTTGGAGTAACAAAAATTTCGAAACAGACTACCTTCCATAATGACATGGCTATGATCCATTTGAATAACAAAAATCTCGACAACATACTACCTTCCATAATGACAAGGCTACCATCAATGGAGTAACAAAAATCTCGACAACAGACTACCTTCCATAATGACAAGGCTTCCATCCATTATAGTAACAAAATTATCCACAACAGACTACCTTCCATAAGGACAAGGCTACCATCCGTTGGAGTAACAAAAATCTCGACAATAGACTACCTTCCATAATGAAAAGTCTACCATCCATTGGAGTAACAAAAATCTGAACAACAAACTGCCATCCTAATGACAAGGCTACCATCCATTGGAGTAACAGAAATCACAACGATAGACTACCTTCCATAATGACAAGGCTACCATCCATTATAGTAAAAAAAATCTCCACAACAGACTACCTTCCATTATTACAAGGCTACAATCCGTTGGAGTAACAAAAACTCGACAACATACTAACTTCCATAATGACAAGGCTACCATCCATTGTAGTAACAAAAATATCGACAATAGACTACCTTCCATAATGACAAGGCTACCATCCATTGGAGTAACAAAAATTACGACAACAAACTAGCCTCCATAATGACAAGGCTACAATCCATTGGAGTAACAAAAATTCCTATAATAGCCTACCTTCCATAATAACAAGGCTACCATCCATTGTAGTAACAGAAATATCGACAACAGACTGCCTTCCATAATGACAAGGCTAGAATCCATTGGAGTAACAAATATCTCGACAACAGACTACATTCCATCATGACTAGGCTACCATCCATTGGAGTAACAAAGATATCGACAACATACTGCCTTCCATAACGACAAGGCTACAATCCATTGTAGAAACAAAAATCTCGACAACAGAATACCTTCCATAATGACAAGGCTACCATCCATTGTAGTTACAAAAATCTCGACGATAGACTACCTTCCATAATGACAAGGCTACCATCCATTGGAGTAACAAAAATCTCGACGACAGACTACCTTCAATAATGACAAGGATACCATCCATTGGAATAAAAAAAATATCGAAAACACACTACCTTCCTTAATGACAAGGCTACCATCCCTTAGAGTAACAAAAATATCGATAACACACTACCTTCCATAATGACAAGGCTACCATCCATTGGAGTAACAAAAATTTGAACAACAGACTACCATCCTTAATGACAAGGCTACCATCCATTGGGGTAACAAAAATGACAACGACATACTACCTTCCATAATGACAAGGCTACCATCCATTGCAGAAACAAAAATCTCGACAATAGACTACCTTCCATAATGGCAAGGCTACCATCCATTAGAGTAACAAAAATTTGGATAGCAGACTACCTTCCATAATGACAAGGCTACCATCCATTGGAGTAACAAAAATATCAACAAGAGGCTAGCTTCCATAATGACAAGGCTACCATCCATTGGAGTAACAAAAATCTCGACAATAGACTACCTTCGATAATGACAGGCTACCATCCGTTGGAGTAACAAAAATTTTGAAACAGACTACCTTCCATAATGACATGGCTACGATCCATTGGAATAACAAAAATCTCGACAACATACTACTTTCCATAATGACAAGGCTACCATCCAATGGAGTAATAAAAATCTCGACAACAGACTACCTTCCATAATGACTAGGCTTCCATCCATTATAGTAACAAAATTATCCACAATAGACTACCTTCCATAAGGACAAGGCTACCATCCGTTGGAGTAACAAAAATCTCGACAATAGACTACCTTCCATAATGAAAAGTCTACCATCCATTGGAGTAACAAAAATCTGATCAACAAACTACGGTCCTTAATGACAAGGCTACCATCCATTGGAGTAACAAAAATCACAACGATAGACTACCTTCCATAATGACAAGGCTACCATCCATTATAGTAACAAAAATCTCCACAACAGACTGCCTTCCATTATTACAAGGCTACAATCCGTTGGAGTAACAAAAACTCGACAACATACTAACTTCCATAATGACAAGGCTACCATCCATTGTAGTAACAAAAATATCGACAATAGACTACCTTCCATAATGACAAGGCTACCATCCATTGGAGTAACAAAAATTACGACAACAAACTAGCCTCCATAATGACAAGGCTACAATCCATTGGAGTAACAAAAATTCCTATAATAGCCTACCTTCCATAATGACAAGGCTACCATCCATTGTAGTAACAAAAATATCGACAACAGACTGCCTTCAATAATGACAAGGCTAGAATCCATTGGAGTAACAAATATCTCGACAATAGACTACATTCCATCAAGACTAGGCTACCATCCATTGGAGTAACAAAGATATCGACGACATACTACCTTCCATAACAACAAGGCTACAATCCATTGTAGTAACAAAAATCTCGACAACAGAATACCTTCCATAATGACAAGGCTACCATCCATTGTAGTAACAAAAATCTCAACAATAGACTACCTTCCATAATGACAAGGCTACCATCCATTGCAGAAACAAAAATCTCGACAATAGACTACCTTCCATAATGGCAAGGCTACCATCCATTAGAGTAACAAAAATATGGATATCAGACTACCTTCCATAATGACAAGGCTACCATCCATTGGAGTAACAAAAATATCAACAAGAGGCTAGCTTCCATAATGAAAAGGCTACCATCCATTGGAGTAACAAAAATCTCGACAATAGACTACCTTCGATAATGACAGGCTACCATCCATTGGAGTTACAAAAATTTCGAAATAGACTACCTTCGATAATGACATGGCTACGATCCATTGGAATAACAAAAATCTCGACAACATACTACCTTCCATAATGACAAGGATACCACCCACTCGAATAACAAAAATCTCGACAACAGACTACCTTCCATAATGACAAGGCTACCATCCGTTGGAGTAACAAAAATCTCGACAACAGAATACCTTCGATAATGATAAGGCTACCATCCATTGTAGTAACAAAAATCTCGATGATAAACTACCTTCTATAATGATAAGGCTACCATCCATTGGAGTAACAAAAATCTCGAAGACAGACTACCTTCCATAATGACAAGGCTACCATTCATTGTAGTAACAGAAATATCGACAACAGACTGCCTTCCATAATGACAAGGCTACCATCCCTTAGAGTAAAAAAAATATCGATAACACACTACCTTCCATAATGACAAGGCTACCATCCATTGGAGTAACAAAAATCACGACAATAGACTACCTTGCATAATGACATGGCTATGATCCATTGGAATACCAAAAATATCGACAACACACTACCTTCCGTAATGACAAGTCTACCATCCATTGGAGTAACAAAAATCTAAACAACAGACTACCATCCTTAATTACAATGCTACCATCCATTGGAGTAACAGAAATCACAACGACAAACTACCTTCCATAATGACAATTCTCCCATCCATTGTAGTAATAAAAATCTCAACAACAAACTACCTTCCATAATGGCAAGGCTACCATCCATTAGAGTAACAAAAATCTGGACAACAGACTACCTTCCATAATGGCAAGGCTACCATCCATTGGAGTAACAAAAATATCAATAAGAGACTAGCTTCCATAATGACAAGCCTACCATCCATTGGAGTAATACAAATCTCGACAATAGACTACCTTTGATAATGGCAAGGCTACCATCCATTGGAATTACAAAAATATCGAAAACACACTACCTTCCATAATCACAAAGCTACCATCCCTTAGAGTAACAAAATTATCGACAACGGACTACCTTCCATAATGAGAAGGCTACTATCCATTGGAGTAACAAAAATTACGACAATAGACTTCCTTCCTGAATGACATGGCTACGATCCATTGGAATAACAAAAATATCGACTACAGACTACCTTTCGTAATGCCAAGTCAACCATCCATTGGAGTAACAAAAATCTGACCAATAGACTACTGTCCTTAATGACAAGGCTACCATCCATTGGAGTAACAGAAATCACAACGACAGACTTCCTTCCATAATGACAAGGCTACCATCCATTGTAGTAACAAAAATCTCGATAATAGACTACCTTCCATAATGGCAAGGCTACAAACCATTAGAGTAACACAAATCGGGACAATAGACTACCTTCCATAATGAATGGGCTACCATCCATTGGAGTAACAAAAATATCAACAAGGGACTAGCTTCCATAATGACAAGTCTACCATCCATTGGAGTAATAAAAATCTCGACAATAGGCTACCTTTGATAATGGCAAGGATACCATCCATTGGAATAACAAAAATATCGAAAACACACTACCTTTCATAATGACAAGGCTACCATCCCTTAGAGTAACAAAAATATCGACAACACACTACCTTCCATAATGACAAGGCTACCATCTAATGGAGTAACAAAAATCTAGACAACAGACTACCTTTCGTAATGACAAGTCTACCATCCATTGGAGTAACAAAAATATGAACAATAGACTACCGTCCTTAATGACAAGGCTACCATCTATTGGAGTAACAGAAATCACAACGACATACTACCTTCCATAATGACAAGGCTACCATCCATTGCAGTGACAAAAATATCGACAATAGACTACCTTCCATAATGGCAAGGCTACCATCCATTAGAGTAACAAAAATATGGATAGCAGACTACCTTCCATAATGACAAGGCTACCATCCCTTGGAGTAACAAAAATAGCAACAAGAGACTAGCTTCCATAATGACAAGGCTACCATCCATTGGAGTATAAAAAATATCGACAACGGGCTACCTTCCATAATGACAAGGCTACCATCCATTGGAGTAACAAAAATCACGACAATAGACTACCTTTCATAATGACATGGCTATGATCCATTGGAATAACAAAAATCTCGACAACATACTACCTTCCATAATGACAAGGTTACCATCCAATGGAGTAACAAAAATCTCGACAACAGACTACCTTCCATAATGACAAGGCTACCATCCATTATAGTAACAAAATTATCCACAACAGACTACCTTCCATAAGGACAAGGCTACCATCCGTTGGAGTAACAAAAATCTCGACAATAGACTACGTTCCATAATGAAAAGTCTACCATCCATTGGAGTAACAAAAATCTGAACAACAAACTTCCGTCCTAATGACAAGGCTACCATCCATTGGAGTAACAGAAATCACAACGATAGACTACCTTCCATAATGACAAGGCTACCATCCATTATAGTAACAAAAATCTCCACAACAGACTACCTTCCATTATTACAAGGCTACAATCCATTGGAGTAACAAAAACTCGACAACATACTAACTTCCATAATGACAAGGCTACCATCCATTGTAGTAACAAAAATATCGACAATAGACTACATTCAATAATGACAAGGCTACCATCCATTGGAGTAACAAAAATTACGACAACAAACTAGCCTCCGTAATGACAAGGCTACAATCCATTGGAGTAACAAAAATTCCTATAATAGCCTACCTTCCATAATGACAAGGCTACCATCCATTGTAGTAACAGAAATATCGACAACAGACTGCCTTCCATAATGACAAGGCTAGAATCCATTGGAGTAACAAATATCTCGACAACAGACTATATTCCATCATGACTGGGCTACCATCCATTGGAGTAACAAAGATATCGACAACATACTACCTTCCATAACGACAAGGCTACAATCCATTGTAGAAACAAAAATCTCGACAACAGAATACCTTCCATAATGACAAGGCTACCATCCATTGTAGTTACAAAAATCTCGACGATAGACTACCTTCCATAATGACAAAGCTACCATCCATTGGAGTAACAAAAATCTCGACGACAGACTACCTTCCATAATGACAAGGATACTATCCATTGGAATAACAAAAATATCGAAAACACACTACCTTCCTTAATGACAAGGCTACCATCCCTTAGAGTAACAAAAATATCGATAACACACTACCTTCCATAATGACAAGGCTACCATCCTTTGGAGTAACAAAAATCTGAACAACAGACTATCGTCCTTAATGACAAGGCTACCATCCATTGGGGTAACAAAAATGACAACGACATACTACCTTCCATAATGACAAGTCTACCATCCATTGCAGAAACAAAAATCTCGACAATAGACTACCTTCCATAATGGCAAGGCTACCATCCATTAGAGTAACAAAAATATGGATAGCAGACTACCTTCCATAATGACAAGGCTACCATCCATTGGAGTAACAAAAATATCAACAAGAGGCTAGCTTCCATAATGACAAGGCTACCATCCATTGGAGTAACAAAAATCTTGACAATAGACTACCTTCGATAATGACAGGCTACCATCCGTTGGAGTAACAAAAATTTTGAAACAGACTACCTTCCATAATGACATGGCTACGATCCATTGGAATAACAAAAATCTCGACAACAGACTACCTTCCATATTGACAAGGCTTCCATCCATTATAGTAACAAAATTATCCACAACAGACTACCTTGCATAAGGACAAGGCTACCATCCGTTGGAGTAACAAAAATCTCGACAATAGACTACCTTCCATAATGAAAAGTCTACCATCCATTGGAGTAACAAAAATCTGAACAACAAACTACCGTCCTTAATGACAAGGCTACCATCCATTGGAGTAACAAAAATGACAACGATGGACTACCTTCCATAATGACAAGGCTACCATCCATTAGAGTAACAAAAATCTCCACAACAGACTACCTTCCATTATTACAAGGCTACAATCCGTTGGAGTAACAAAAACTCGACAACATACTAACTTCCATAATGACAAGGCTACCATCCATTGTAGTAACAAAAATATCGACAATAGACTACCTTCCATAATGAGAAGGCTACCATCCATTGGAGTAACAAAAATTACGACAACAAACTAACCTCCATAATGACAAGGCTACAATCCATTGGAGTAACAAAAATTCCTATAATAGCCTACCTTCCATAATGACAAGGCTACCATCCATTGTAGTAACAGAAATATCGACAACAGACTGCCTTCCATAATGACAAGGCTATAATCCATTGGAGTAACAAATATCTCGACAACAGACTACATTCCATCAAGACTAGGCTACCATCCATTGGAGTAACAAAGATATCGACAACATACTACCTTCCATAACAACAAGGCTACAATCCATTGTAGTAACAAAAATCTCGACAACAGAATACCTTCCATAATGACAAGGCTACCATCCATTGTAGTAACAAAAATCTCAACAATAGACTACCTTCCATAATGACAAGGCTACAATCCATTGTAGTAACAAAAATCTCGACGACAGACTACCTTCCATAATGACAAGGATACCATCCATTGGAATAACAAAAATATCGAAAACACACTACCTTCCTTAATGACAAGGCTACCATCCCTTAGAGTAACAAAAATATCGATAACACACTACCTTCCATATTGACAAGGCTACCATCCATTGGAGTAACAAAAATCTGATCAATAGACTACCGTCCTTAATGACAAGGCTACCATCCATTGGAGTAACAAAAATCACAACGACATACTACCTTTCATAATGACAAGTCTACCATCCATTGCAGAAACAAAAATCTCGACAATAGACTACCTTCCATAATGGCAAGGCTACCATCCATTAGAGTAACAAAAATATGGATAGCAGACTACCTTCCATAATGACAAGGCTACCATCCATTGGAGTAACAAAAATATCAACAAGAGGCTAGCTTCCATAATGACAAGGCTACCATCCATTGGAGTAACAAAAATCTCGACAATAGACTACCTTCGATAATGACAGGCTACCATCCGTTGGAGTTACAAAAATTTCGAAACAGACTACCTTCGATAATGACATGGCTACGATCCATTGCAATAACAAAAATCTCGACAACATACTACCTTCCATAATGACAAGGATACCACCCACTGGAATAACAAAAATCTCGACAACAGACTACCTTCCATAATGACAAGGCTACCATCCGTTGGAGTAACAAAAATCTCGACAACAGAATACCTTCCATAATGATAAGGCTACCATCCATTGTAGTAACAAAAATCTCGATGATAGACTACCTTCTATAATGATAAGGCTAGCATCCATTGGAGTAACAAAAATCTCGAAGACAGACTATCTTCCATAATGACAAGGCTACCATTCATTGTAGTAACAGAAATATCGACAACAGACTGCCTTCCATAATGACAAGGCTACCATCCCTTAGAGTAACAAAAATATCGATAACACACTACCTTCCATAATGACAAGGCTACCATCCATTGGAGTAACAAAAATCACGAAAATTGACTACCTTGCATAATGACATGGCTACGATCCATTGGAATACCAAAAATATCGATAACACACTACCTTCCGTAATGACAAGTCTACCATCCATTGGAGTAACACAAATCTAAACAACAGACTACCATCCTTAATTACAATGCTACCATCCATTGGAGTAACATAAATCACAACGACAAACTACCTTCCATAATGACAAGTCTCCCATCCATTGTAGTAATAAAAATCTCAACAACAAACTACCTTCCATAATGGCAAGGCTACCATCCATTAGAGTAACAAAAATCTGGACAACAGACTACCTTCCATAATGACAAGGCTACCATCCATTGGAGTAACAAAAATATCAACAAGAGACTAGCTTCCATAGTGACAAGCCTACCATCCATTGGAGTAATAAAAATCTCGACCATAGACTACCTTTGATAATGGCAAGGCTACCATCCATTGGAATTACAAAAATATCGAAAACACACTACCTTCCATAATCACAAAGCTACCATCCCTTAGAGTAACAAAATTATCGACAACGGACTACCTTCCATAATGACAAGGCTACTATCCATTCGAGTAACAAAAATTACGACAATAGACTTCCTTCCTTAATGACATGGCTAGGATCCATTGGAATAACAAAAATATCGACAACACACTACCTTCCATAATGACAAGGCAACCATCCAATGGAGTAACAAAAATTTCGACAACAGACTACCTTTCGTAATGCCAAGTCAACCATCTATTGGAGTAACAAAATTCTGAACAATAGACTAATGTCCTTAATGACAAGGCTACCATCCATTGGAGTAACAGAAATCACAACGACAGACTACCTTCCATAATGACAAGGCTACCATCCATTGTAGTAACAAAAATTTCGATAATAGACTACCTTCCATAATGGCAAGGCTACAAACCATTAGAGTAACACAAATCGGGACAATAGACTACCTTCCATAATGAATGGGCTACCATCCATTGGAGTAACAAAAATATCAACAAGAGACTAGCTTCCATAATGACAAGTCTACCATCCATTGGAGTAATAAAAATCTCGACAATAGACTACCTTCGATAATGGCAAGGATACCATCCATTGGAATAACAAAAATATCGAAAACACACTACCTTTCATAATGACAAGTCTACCATCCCTTAGAGTAACAAAAATATCGACAACACACTACCTTCCATAATGGCAAGGCTACCATCTAATGGAGTAACAAAAATCTAGACAACAGACTACCTTTCGTAATGACAAGTCTACCATCCATTGGAGTAACAAAAATATGAACAATAGACTACCGTCCTTAATGACAACGCTACCATCCATTGGAGTAACAAAAATCACAACGACATACTACCTTCCATAACGACAAGGCTACCATCCATTGCAGTGACAAAAATATCGACAATAGACTACCTTCCATAATGGCAAGGCTACCATCCATTAGAGTAACAAAAATATGGATAGCAGACTACCTTCCATAATGACAAGGCTACCATCCATTGGAGTATAAAAAATATCGACAACGGGCTACCTTCCATAATGACAAGGCTACCATCCATTGGAGTAACAAAAATCACGACAATAGACTACCTTGCATAATGACATGGCTATGATCCATTGGAATAACAAAAATCTCGACAACATACTACCTTCCATAATGACAAGGTTACCATCCAATGGAGTAACAAAAATCTCGACAACAGACTACCTTCTGTAATGACAAGGCTACCATCCGTTGGAGTAACAAAAATCTCGACAACATACTACCTTTCATAATGACAAGGGTGCCATCATTGGAGTAACAAAAATATCCACCAGAGACTTCCTTCCATAATGACTAGGCTACCATTCATTGGAGTAACAAAGATATCGACAACATACTACCTTCCATAACGACGAGGCTACAATCAATTGTAGTAACAAAAATCTCGACAACAGAATACCTTCCATAATGACAAGGCTACCATCCATTGTAGTAATAAAAATCTTGATGATAGACTACCTTCTATAATGATAAGGCTACCATCCATTGGAGTTACAAAAATCTCGACGACAGACTACCTTCCATAATGACAAGGATACCATCCGTTGGAATAACAAAAATATCAAAAACACACTACGTTCCATAATAACAAGGCTACCATCCCTTAGAGTAACAAAAATCTCGACAACAGACTACCTTCCATAATGACAAGGCTACCATCCATTAGAGTAACAAAAATCACGACAATAGACTACCTTGCATAATGAGATGGCTACGATCCATTGGAATAACAAAAATATCGACAACACACTACCTTCCATAATGACAAGTCTACCATCCAATGGAGTAACAAAAATCTGAACGACAAACTACCATCCTTAATGACAATGCTACCATCCATTGGAGTAACAGAAATCACAACGACAGACTACCTTCCATAATGACAAGGCTCCCATCCATTTCAGTAATAAAAATCTCGACAACAAACTACCTTCCATTATGGCAAGGCTACCATCCATTAGAGTAACAAAAATCTGGACAACAGACTACCTTCCATAATGACAAGGCTACCATCCATTGGAGTAACAAAAATATCAACAAGAGACTAGCTTCCATAATGACACATCTACCATCCATTGGAGTAATAAAAATCTCGACAATAGACTACCTTCGATAATAGCAAGGCTACCATCCATTGGAATTACAAAAATATCGAAAACACACTACCTTCCATAATCATAAGGCTACCATCCCTTAGAGTAATAAAATTATCGACAACGGACTACCTTCCATAATGACAAGGCTACTATCCATTGGAGTAACAAAAATTACGACAACAGACTTCCTTCCATAATGGCATGGCTACCATCCATTGGAATAACAAAAATATCGAAAACACACTACCTTCCATAATCACAAGGCTATCATCCCTTAGAGTAACAAAATTATCGACAATGGACTACCATCCATAATGACAAGGCCACTGTCCATTGGAGTAACAAAAATTGCAACAACAGACATCCTTCCATAATGAGATGGCTACCATCCATTGGAATAACAAAAATATCAACAACACACTACCTTCCATAATGACAAGGCTACCATCGAATGGAGTAACAAAAATTTCGACAACAAACTTCCTTTCGTAATGCCAAGTCTACCATCCATTGGAGTAACAAAAATATGAACAACAGACTACCGTCCTTAATGACAAGGCTACCATCCATTGGAGTAACAGAAATCACAACGGCAGACTACCTTCCATAATGAAAAGGCTACCATCCATTGCAGTAACAAAAATCTCGACAATAAACTACCTTCCATAATGGCAAGGCAACAATCCATTATAGTAACAAAAATATGGACAATAGACTACCTTCCATAATGACAAGGCTACCATCCATTGGAGTAACAAAAATATCAACAAGAGACTAGCTTCCATAATGACAAGTCTACCATCCATTGGAGTAATAAAAATATCGACAATAGACTACCTTCGATAATGGCAAGGCTACCATCCATTGGAATAACAAAAATATCGAAAAGACACTACCTTCCATAATCACAAGGCTACCATCCCTTAGAGTAACAAAATTATCGACAACGGACTACCTTCCATAATGACAAGGGTACTGTCCATTGGAGTAACAAAAATTACGATAACAGACTTCCTTCCATAATGACATGGCTACCATCCATTGGAATAACAAAAATATCGACAACACACTACCTTCCATAATGACAAGTCTATCATCCAATGAAGTAACAAAATTTTCGACAACATACTTCCTTTCGTAATGCTAAGTCTACCATCCATTAGAGTAACAAAAATCTGAACAACAGACTATCGTCCTTAATGACAAGGCTACCATCCATTGGAGTAACAGAAATCACAATGACAAACTACCTTCCATAATGACAAGGCTACCATCCATTGGAAAAACAAAAATATCGAAAACACACTACCTTCCATAATCACAAGGCTATCATCCCTTAGAGTAACAAAATTGTCGACAATGGACTACCATCCATAATGACAAGGCCACTGTCCATTGGAGTAACAAAAATTGCGACAACAGACATCCTTCCATAATGACATGGCTACCATCCATTGGAATAACAAAAATATCAACAACACACTACCTTCCATAATGACAAGGCTACCATCCAATGGAGTAACAGAAATCACAACGACAGACTACCTTCCATAATGACAAGGGTACCATCCATTGCAAGTAACAAAAATCCCGACAACAGACTACCTTCTATAATGGCAAGGCTACAATCCATTAGAGTAACAAAAATCTCCACAACAGACTACCTTCCATAATGACAAGGCTACAATCTGTTAGAGATACAAAAACTCGACAACATACTACCTTCCATAATGACAAGGCTACCATCCGTTGGAGTAACAAAAATCACGACAATAGACTACCTTGCATAATGACATGGCTATGATCCATTGGAATAACAAAAATCTCGACAACATACTACCTTCCATAATGACAAGGCTACCATCCAATGGAGTAACAATAATCACGACAACATACTACCTTCCATAATGACAAGGCTACCATCCGTTGGAGTAACAAAAATCTCGACAACATACTACTATCCATAATGACAAGGGTACCATCATTGGAGTAACAAAAATATCCACAAGAAAATACCTTCCATAATGACAAGGCTACAATCCATTGGAGTATAAAAAATATCGACAACAGACTTCCTTCCATAATGACAAGGCTAGAATTCATTGGAGTAACAAAAATCTCGACAAGAGACTACATTCCATAATGACTAGGCTAACATCCATTGGAGTAACAAAGATATCGAAAACATACTACCTTCCATAATGACAAGGCTACAATCCATTGTAGTAACAAAAATCTCGACAATAGAATACCTTCCATAATGACAAGGCTACCATCCATTGTAGTAACAAAAATCTTGACGATAGACTACCTTCTATGATGATAAGGCTACCATCCATTGGAGTAACAAAAATCTTGACGACAGACTACACTCCATAATGACAAGACTACCATCCGTTGGAATAACAAAAATAACAAAAACACACTACGTTCCATAATAACAAGGCTACCATCCCTTATAGTAACAAAAATCTCGACAACGGACTACCTTCCATAATGACAAGGCTACCATCCATTGGAGTAACAAAAATCACGACAATAGACTACCTTGCATAATGACATGGCTACGATCCATTGGAATAACAAAAATATCAACAACACACTACCTTCCATAATGACAAGGCTATCATCCAATGGAGTAACAAAAATCTCGACAACAGACTACCTTTCGTAATGATAAGTCTACCATCCATTGGAGTATCAAAAATCTGAACAACAGACTACCATCCTTAATGACAATGCTACCATCCATTGGAGTAACAGAAATCACAACGACAAAATACCTTCCATAATGACAAGGCTCCCATCCATTGCAGTAATAAAAATCTCGACAACAAACTACCTTCCATAATGGCAAGGCTATCATCCATTAGAGTAACAAAAATCTGGACAACAGACTACCTTCCATAATAACAAGGCTACCAGCCATTGGAGTAACAAAAATATCAACAAGAGACTAGCTTCCATAATGACATGTCTACCATCCATTGGAGTAATAAAAATCTCGACAATAGACTACCTTCGATAATGGCAAGGCTACCATACATTGGAATTACAAAAATATCGAAAACACACTACCTTCCATAATCACAAGGCTACCATCCCTTAGAGTAACAAAATTATCGACAACGGACTACCTTCCATAATGACAAGGCTACTATCCATTGGAGTAACAAAATTTATGACAACAAACTTCCTTCCGTAATGACATGGCTACCATCCATTGGAATAACAAAAATATCGATAACACACAACCTTCCATAATGACAAGGCTACCATCCAATGGAGTAACAAAAATTTCGACAACAGACTACCTTTCGTAATGCCAAGTCTACCATCCATTGGAGTAACAAAAATCTGAACAACAGACTACTGTCCTTAATGACAAGGCTACCATCCATCAGAGTAACAGAAATCACAACGACAGACTACCTTCCATAATGACAAGGCTACCATCCATTGCAGTAACAAAAATCTCGACAATAGACTACCTTCCATAATGGCAAGGCAACAGTCCATTAGAGTAACAAAAATATGGACAATAGACTACCTTCCATAATGACAAGGCTACCATCCATTGGAGTAACAAAAATATCAACAAGAGACTATCTTCCATCATGACAAGTCTACCATCCATTGGAGTAATAAAAATATCGACAATAGACTACCTTCGATAATGGCAAGGCTACCATCCATTGGAATAACAAAAATATCGAAAAGACACTACCTTCCATAATCACAAGGCTACCATCCCTTAGAGTAACAAAATTATCGACAACGGACTACCTTCCATAATGACAAGGGTACTGTCCATTGGAGTAACAAAAATTACGATAACAGACTTCCTTCCATCATGATATGGCTACCATCCATTGGAATAACAAAAATATCGACAACACACTACCTTCCATAATGACAAGGCTACCATCCAATGAAGTAACAAAAATTTCGACAACATACTTCCTTTCGTAATGCTAAGTCTACCATCCATTGGAGTAAAAAAAATCTGAACAACAGACTACCGTCCTTAATGACAAGGCTACCATGCATTGAAGTAACAGAAATCACAACGACAGACTACCTTCCATAATGACAAGGCTACCATCCATTGCAGTAACAAAAATCTAGACAACAGACTACCTTCCATAATGGCAAGGCTACAATCCATTAGAGTAACAAAAATATGGACAGTAGAGTACCTTCCATAATGACAAGGCTACCATCCATTATAGTAACAAAAATCTCCACAACAGACTACCTTCCATAATGACAAGGCTACAATCTGTTAGAGTTACAAAAACTCGACAACATACTACCTTCCAAAATGACAAGTCTACCATCCATTGTAGTAACAAAAATTTCGACAACAGACTGCCTTCCATAATGACAAGGCTACCATCCATTGTTGTAACAAAAATCTGGACAGCAGACTACCTTGCATAATGACAAGGCTACCATCCATTGGAGTAACAAAAATCCTGATAACAGACTACCTTCCTCAATGACAAAGCTACCATCCATTGAAGAAACATAAATCTCGACAATAGACTACCTTCCATAATGACAAGGCTACCATCCATTGGAGTAGCAAAAATCTAGAAAGCATACTACCTTCCATAATGAAAAGGGTACCATCATTGGAGTAACAAAATTATCCACAAGAGACTACCTTCCATAATTACAAGGCTACAATCCATCGGAGTATAAAAAATCTTGACAACAGACTACCTTCCATAATGACAAGGCTACCATCCATTGGAGTAACAAAAATATCGAAAACACACTACCTTCCATAATGACTAGGCTACCATCCATTGGAGTAATAAAGATATCGACAACAGACTACCTTCCATAACGACAAGGCTACAATCCATTGTAGTAACAAAAATCTCGACGACGCACTACCTTCCATAATGACAAGGCTACTATCCATTGGAATAACAAAAATTTCGACAACACAGTACCTTCCATAATTACAAGGCTACCATCCCTTAGAGTAACAAAAATCTCGACAACAGACTACCTTCCATAATGATAAGGTTACCATCCATTGGTGTAATAAAGATATCGACAACATACTACCTTCCATAATGACAAGGCTACCATCCATTGGAGTAAAAAAATCACGACAACAGACTACCTTCCACAATGACAAGGCTACCATCCATGGGAATAACAAAAATATCGACAACACACTACCTTCCATAATGACAAGGCTACCATCCAATGGAGTAACAAAAATATCGATAATAGACTTCCTTCCATAATGACAAGGCTACCATCCATTAGAGTAACAGAAATCACAACGACAGACTACCTTCCATAATGACAAGGCTACCATCCATTGCAGTAACAAAAATCTCGACAACAAACTACCTTCCATAATGACAAGGCTACCATCCATTGTTGTAACAAAAATCTGGACAACAGACTACCTTGTATAATGACAAGGCTGCCATCAATTGGAGTAACAAAAATCCCGATAACAGACTACCTTCCTAAATGACAAGGCTACCATCCGTTGGAGTAATAAAAATCTCGACAACATACAACCTTCAATAATGACAAGGGTACCATCATTGGAGTAACAAAAATATCAACAAGAGACTACCTTCCATAATGACAAGGCTACAATCCATTGGAGTATAAAAAATCTCGACAACAGACTATCTTCCATAATGACAAGGCTACCATCCATTGAAGTATCCAAAATCTCGTAAACAGACTACCTTCCATAGTGACAAGGCTACCATCCATTGGAGTAAAAGAAATCACAACGATATGCTACCTTCCATAATGACAAGGCTACCATCCATTGCAGTAACAAAAATCTCGACAACATACTACGTTTCATAATGACAAGGCCTCCATCCAATGGAGTAACAAAAATCTCGACAACAGACTACCTTCCATAATGACAAGGCCTCCATCCATTGGAGTAACAAAAATCTCGATAACAGAATACCTTCGATAATTACAAGGCTACCATCCGTTGGAGTAACAAAATTTTTGAAACAAACTACCTTCCATAATGACTAGGCTACCATCCATTGGAATAACAAAAATCTCGACAACATACTACCTTCCATAATGACAAGGCTACCATCCAATGGAGTAACAAAAATCTCTACAACAGACTACCTTCCATAATGACAAGGCTACAATCCATTATAGTAACAAAAATCTCCGCAACAGACTACCTTCCATAATGACAAGGCTACCATCCATTGGAGAAATAGAAAACTCGACAACAAACTACCTTCCATAATGACAAGGCTATCATCCATTGGAGTAACAAAAATCTCGACAATAGACTACCTTCCATAATGACAAGGCTACCATCCCTTAGAGTAACAAAAATCTCGACAACGGACTACCTTCCATAATGACAAGGCTACCATCCATTGGAGTAACAAAAATCACGGCAACAGACTACCTTCCATAATGACATGGCTACGATCCATTGGAATAACAAAAATATCGACAACACACTACCTTCCATAATGACAATGCTACGATCCAATGGAGTAACAAAAATCTCGATAGCAGACTACCTTTCATAATGACAAGTCTACCATCCATTGGAGTAACAAAAATCTGAACAGCAGACTACCATCCTTAATGACAAGGCTACAATCCATTGGATTAACAGAAATCATAACAACAGACTACCTTCCATAATGACAAGTCTACCATCCATTGCAGTAACAAAAATCTCGACAACAAACTACCTTCCATAATGACAAGGCTACCATCCTTTGGAGTAACAAAAATCTTGACAAAATACTACCTTCCATAATGACAAGGCTATCATCCATTGGAGTAACAAAAATCTCGACAATAGACTACCTTCCATAATGACAAGGCTACCATCCCTTAGAGTAACAAAAATCTCGACAACGGACTACCTTCCATAATGACAAGGCTACCATCCATTGGAGTAACAAAAATCACGGCAACAGACTACCTTCCATAATGACATGGCTACGATCCATTGGAATAACAAAAATATCGGTAACACACTACCTTCCATAATGACAAGGCTACCATCCAATGGAGTAACAAAAATCTCGATAACAGTCTACCTTTCGTAATGACAAGTCTACCATCCATTGGAGTAACAAAAATCTGAACAGCAGACTACCGTCCTTAATAACAAGGCTACCATCCATTGGATTAACCGAAATCACAACAACAGACTACCATCCATAACGACAAGGCTACCATCCATTGCAGTAACAAAAATCTCGACAACAGACTACCTTCCATAATGACAAGGCTACCATCCTTTGGAGTAACAAAAATCTCGACAACATACTACCTTCCATAATGACAAGGCTACCATCCAATGGAGTAACAAAAATCTCGACAACATACTACCTTCCATAATGACAAGGCTACCATCCAATGGAGTAACAAAAATCTCGACAACAGGCTACCTTCCATAATGACAAGGCTACCATCCATTGGAGTAACAAAAATCTCGACAACAGACTACCTTCGATAATGACAAGGCAACCATCCCTTGGAGTAACAAAAATTTCAAAACAAACTACCTTCCTTAATTACTAGGCAACCATCCATTAGAATAACAAATATCTCGACAACATACTACCTTCCATAATGACAAGGCTACCATCAATTGGAGTAACAAAAATCTCGACAACAGACTACCTTCCATAATGACAAGGCTACCATCCATTGGATTAACAAAAATCTCCGTAACATACTACCTTCCATAATGACAAGGCTACCATCCAATGGAGTAACAAAAATCTCAACAACAGACTACCTTCCATAATGACAATGCTACCATCTTTTGGAGTAACAAAAATCTCGACAACAGACTACCTCCGATAATGACAAGGCTACCATCCATTGGTGTAACAAAAATTTCGAAACATACTACCTTCCATAATGACAAGGCTACGATCCAATGGAGTAACAAAAATCTCGATAACACACTACCTTTCGTAATGACAAGTCTACCATCAATTGGAGTAACAAAAATCTGAACAACAGACTACGGTCCTTAATGACATGGCTACCATCCATTAGATTAACAAAAATCACAACAACAGACTACCTTCCATAATGATAAGGCTACCATCCATTGCAGTAACAAAAATCTCGACAACAGACTACCTTCTATAATGACAAGGCTACCATCCTTTGGAGTAACAAAAATCTCGACAACATACTACCTTCCATAATGACAAGGCTACCATCTAATGGAGTAACAAAAATCTCGACAACAGACTACCTTCCATAATGACAAGGCTACCATCCATTGGAGTAACAAAAATCTCGACAACAGACTACCTTCGATAATGACAAGGCAACCATCCCTTGGAGTAACAAAGATTTCGAAACAAACTACCTTCCATATTGACTAGGCTACCATCCATTGGAATAACAAAAATCTCGACAACATACTACCTTCCATAATGACAAGGCTACCATCCAATGGAGTAACAAAAATCTCGACAACAGACTACCTTCCATAATGACAAGGCTACCATCCATTGGAGTAACAAAAATCTCGACATCAGACTACCTTCGATAATGACAAGGCTACCATCCAACGGAGTAACAAAAATCTCAACAACAGACTACCTTCCATAATTACAAGGCTACCATCCAATGGAGTAACAAAAATCTCGACAACATACTACCTTCCATAATGACAAGACTACCATCTAATGGAGTAACAAAAATCTCGACAACAGACTACCTTCCATAATGACAAGGCTACCATCCATTGGAGTAACAAAAATCTCGACAACAAACTACCTTTGATAATGACAAGGCAACCATCTGTTGGAGTAACAAAAATTTCGAAACAAACTACCTGCCATAATGTCTAGGCTACCATCTATTGGAATAACAAATATCTCGACAACATACTACCTTCCATAATGACAAGGCTACCATCCAATGGAGTAACAAAAATCTCGACAACATACTACCTTCCATAATTACAAGGCTACCATCCAATGGAGTAACAAAAATCTCGACAACATACTACCTTCCATAATGACAAGGCTACCATCTAATGGAGTAACAAAAATCTCGACAACAGACTACCTTCCATAATGACAAGGCTACCATCCATTGGAGTAACAAAAATCTCGACAACAGACTACCTTCGATAATGACAAGGCAACCATCCCTTGGAGTAACAAAAATTTTGAAACAAACTACCTTCCATAATGACTAGGCTACCATCCATTGGAATAACAAAAATCTCGACAACATACTACCTTCCATAATGACAAGGCTACCATCAATTGGAGTAATAAAAATCTCAACAACAGACTACCTTCCATAATGACATGGCTAACATCCATTATAGTAACAAAAATCTCCGCAATAGACTAGCTTCCATAATGACAAGGCTACCATCCATTGGAGTAATGGAAATCTCGACAACAAACTACTTTCCAAATCACAATGCTACCATCCATTGGAGTAACAAAAATCTAGACAATAGACTACAGTCCTTAATGACAAGGCTACCATCCAATGGATTAACAAAAATCACAACAACAGACTACCTTCCATAATGATAAGGCTACCATCCATTGCAGTAACAAAAATCTCGACAACAGACTACCTTCCATAATGACAAGGCTACCATCCTTTGGAGTAACCAAAATCTCGACAACATACTACCTCCCATAATGACAAGGCTACCAACCAATGGAGTAACAAAAATCTCGACAACAGACTACCTTGCATAATGACAAGGCTACCATCCATTGGAGTAACAAAAATCTCGACAACAAACTACCTTTGATAATGACAAGGCAACCATTTGTTGGAGTAACAAAAATTTCGAAACAAACTACCTGCCATAATGACTAGGCTACCATCCATTGGAATAACAAATATCTCGACAACATACTACCTTCCATAATGACAAGGCTACCATCCAATGGAGTAACAAAAATCTCGACAACATACTACCTTCCATAATGACAAGGCTACCATCCAATGGAGTAACAAAAATCTCGACAACATACTACCTTCCATAATGACAAGGCTACCATCTAATGGAGTAACAAAAATCTCGACAACAGACTACCTTCCATAATGACAAGGCTACCATCCATTGGAGTAACAAAAATCTCGACAACATACTACCTTCGATAATGACAAGGCAACCATCCCTTGGAGTAACAAAAATTTCGAAACAAACTACCTTCCATAATGACTAGGCTACCATCCATTGGAATAACAAAAATCTCGACAACATACTACCTTCTATAATGACAAGGCTACCATCAATTGGAGTAACAAAAATCTCGACAACAGACTACCTTCCATAATGACAAGGCTACCATCCATTATAATAACAAAAGTCTCCGCAACATACTATCTTCCATAATGACAAGGCTACCATCCAATGGAGTAATAAAAATCTCAACAACAGACTACCTTCCATAATGACAAGGCTACCATCCATTATAGTAACAAAAATCTCCGCAACAGACTAGCTTCCATAATGACAAGGCTACCATCCATTGGAGTAATGGAAATCTCGACAACAAACTACCTTCCAAATGACAATGCTACCATCCATTGGAGTAACAAAAATCTAGACAATAGACTACCTTCCATAATGACAAGGCTACCATCCCTTAGAGTAACAAAAATCTCGACAACAGACTACCTTCCATAATGACAAGGCTACCATCCATTGGTGTAACAAAAATCACGGCAACAGACTACCTTCCATAATGACATGGCTACGATCCATTGGAATAACAAAAATAATGACAACACACTACCTTCCATAATGACAAGGCTACCATCCAATGGAGTAACAAAAATCTCGATAACAGACAACCTTTCATAATGACAAGTCTACCATCCATTGGATTAACAAAAATCTGAACAGCAGACTACCGTCCTTAATGACAAGGCTACCATCCATTGGATAAACAGAAATCACAACAACAGACTACCTTCCAAATGACAAGGCTACCATCCATTGGAGTAACAAAAATCTCGACAATAGAATACCTTCCATAATGACAAGGCTACCATCCCTTAGAGTAAAAAAAATCTCGATAACAGACTACCTTCCATAATGACAAGGCTACCATCCATTAGTGTAACAAAAATCACGGCAACAGACTACCTTCCATAATGACATGGCTACGATCCATTGGAATAACAAAAATATCGACAACACACTACCTTCCATAATGACAAGGCTACCATCCAATGGAGTAACAAAAATCTCGATAACATACTACCTTTCATAATGACAAGTCTACCATCCATAGGAGTAATAAAAATCTGAACAGCAGACTACCGTCCTTAATGGCTAGGCTACCATCCATTTGATTAACAGAAATCACAACAACAGACTACCTTCCATAATGACAAGGCTACCATCCATTGCAGTAACAAAAATCTCGACAACAGACTACCTTCCATAATGACAAGGCTAACATCCTTTGGAGTAACAAAAATCACTACAACATACTACCTTCCATAATGACAAGGATACCATCCAATGGAGTAACAAAAATCTCGACAACAGACTACCTTCCATAATGACAAGGCTACCATCCATTGGAGTGACAAAAATCTCGACAACATACTACCTTCGATAATGACAAGGCTACCATCCGTTGGAGTAACAAAAATTTCAAAACAAATTACCTTCCATAAAGACTAGGCTACCATCCATTGGAATAACAAAAATCTCGACAACATACTACCTTCCATAATGACAAGGCTACAATCCAAATGAGTAACAAAAATCTCGATAACAGACTACCTTTCGTAATGACAAGTCTACCATCCATTGGAGTAACAAAAATCTGAACAGAAGACTACCGTCCTTAATGACAAGGCTACCATCCATTGGATTAAAAGAAATCACATCAACAGACTACCTTCCATAATGACAAGGCTACCATCCATTGTAGTAAAAAAAATCTCGATAACAGACTACCTTCCATAATGACAAGGCTACCATCCGTTGGAGTAACAAAAATCTCGATAACATACTACCTTCCATAATGACAAGGCTACCATCCAATGGAGTAAAAAAATCCCGACAATAGACTACCTTCCATAATGACAAGTCTACCATCCATTGTAGTAAAAAAAATCTCGACAACAGACTACCTTCGATAATGACAAGTCTAGCATCCGTTGGAGTAACAAAAATTTCGAAACAAACTAACTTCCATAATCACTAGGCTACCATACATTGGAATAACAAAAATCTCGACAACATACTACCTTCCATAATGACAAGGCTACCATCAATTGGAGTAACAAAAATCTCGACAACAGACTACCTTCCATAATGACAATGCTACCATCCATTATAGTAACAAAAATCTCCGCAACATACTACCTTCCATAATGACAAGGCTACCATCCAATGGAGTAACAAAAATCTCAACAACAGACTACCTTCCATAATGACAAGGCTACCATCCATTATAGTAACAAAAATCTCCGTAACAGAATACCTTCCATAATGACAAGGCTACCATCCAATAGAGTAACAAAAATCTCGATAACAGACTACCTTTCGTAATGACAAGTCTACCATCCATTGGAGTACCAAAAATCTGAGCAGCAGACTACCGTCCTTAATGACAAGGCTACCATTCATTGGATTAACAGAAATCACAACAACAGACTACCTTCCATAATGACAAGGCTACCATCCATTGCAGTAACAAAAATCTCGACAACAGACTACCTTCTATAATGACAAGGCTACCATCCTTTGGAGTAACAAAAATCTCTACAACATACTACCTTCCATAATGACAAGGATACCATCCAATGGTGTAACAAAAATCTCGACAACAAACTACCTTCCATAATGACAAGGCTACCATCCATTGGAGTAACAAAAATCTCGACAACAAACTACCTTTGATAATGACAAGGCTACCATCCGTTGGAGTATCAAAAATTTCGAAACAAACTACCTTCCAAAATGACTAGGCTACCATCCATTGGAATAACAAAAATCTCCACAACATACTACCTTCCATAATGACAAGGCTACCATCAATTGGAGTAACGTAAATCTCGACAACAGACTACCTTCCATAACGACAAGGCTACCATCCATTATAGTGACAAAAATCTCCGCAACATACTACCTTCCATAATGACAAGGCTACCATCCAATGGAGTAACAATAATCTCAACAACAGACTACCTTCCATAATGACAAGGCTACCATCCATTATAGTAACAAAAATCTCAGCAACAGACTACCTTCCATAATGACAAGGCTACCATCCATTGGAGTAATGGAAATCTCGACAACAAACTATCTTCCAAATGACAAGGCTACCATCCATTGGAGTAAAAAAATTCTCGACAATAGACTACCTTCCATAATGACAAGGCTACCATCCCTTAGAGTAACAAAAATCTCGACAACGGATTACCTTCCATAATGACAAGTCTATTATCCCTTAGAGTAACAAAAATCTCAACAACAGACTACCTTCCATAATGACCAGGCTACCATCCATTGGAGTAACAAAAATCACGGCAACAGACTACCTTCCATAATGACAAGGCTACCATCCATTGTAGTAACAAAAATCTCGAGAACAGACTACCTTCCATAATGACAAGGCTACCATCCTTTGGAGTAACATAAATCTCGACAACATACTACCTTCCATAATGACAAGGCTACCATCCAATGTTGTAACAAAAATCTCGACAACAGACTACCTTCCATAATGACAATGCTACCATCCATTATAGTAACAAAAATCTCCGCAACATACTACCTTCCATAATGACAAGGCTACCATCCAATGGAGTAACAAAAATCTCAACAACAGACTACCTTCCATAATGACAAGGCTACCATCCATTATAGTAACAAAAATCTCCGCAACAGAATACCTTCCATAATGACAAGGCTACCATCCATTAGAGTAATGGAAATCTCGACAACAAACTACCTTCCAAATGACAAGGCTACCATCCATTGGAGTAACAAAAATCTCGACAATAGACTACCTTCCATAATGACAAGGCTACCATCCCTTAGAGTAACAAAAATCTCGACAACGGACTACCTTCCATAATTACAAGGCTACCATCAATTGGAGTAACAAAAATCTCGACAATAGACTACCTTCCATAATGACAAGGCTACCATCCATTGGGGTAACAAAAATCTCCGCAACATACTACCTTCCATAATTACAAGGCTACCATCCAATGGAGTAACAAAAATCTCAACAACAGACTACCTTCCATAATGACAAGGCTACCATCCATTATGGTAACAAAAATCTTCGCAACAGACTACCTTCCATAATGACAAGGCTGCCATCCATTAGAGTAATGGAAATCTCGACAACAAACTACCTTCCAAATGACAAGGCTATCATCCATTGGAGTAACAAAAATCTCGACAATAGACTACCTTCCATAATGACAAGGCTACCATCCCTTAGAGTAACAAAAATCTCGACAACGGACTACCTTCCATAATGACAAGGCTACCATCCATTGGTGTAACAAAAATCACAGCAACAGACTACCTTCCATAATGACATGGCTACGATCCATTGGAATAACAAAAATATCGACAACACACTACCTTCCATAATGACAAGGCTACCATCCAATGGAGTAACAAAAATCTCGATAACAGACTACCTTTCGTAATGACAAGTCTACCATCCATTGGAGTAACAAAAATCTGAACAGCAGACTACCGTCCTTAATGACACGGCTACCATCCATTGGATTAACAGAAATCACAACAACAGACTACCTTCCATAATGACAAGGCTACCATCCATTGAAGTAACAAAAATCTAGACAACAGACTAACTTCCATAATGACAAGGCTACCATCCTTTGGAGTAACAAAAATCTCTACAACATACTACCTTCCATAATGACAAGGATACCATCCAATGGAGTAACAAAAATCTCGACAACAGACTACCTTCCATAATGACAAGGCTACCATCCATTGGAGTAACAAAAATCTCGACAACAGACTACCTTCGATAATGACAAGGCTATCATCCGTTGGAGGAACAAAAATTTCGAAACAAACTACCTTCCATAATGACTAGTCAAACATCCATTGGAATAACAAAAATCTCGACAACATACTACCTTCCATAATTACAAGGCTACCATCAATTGGAGTAACAAAAATCTCGACAACAGACTACCTTCCATAATGACAAGGCTACCATCCATTATAGTAACAAAAATCTCTGAAACATACTACCTTCCATAATGACAAGGCTACCATCCAATGGAGTAACAATAATCTCAACAACAGACTACCTTCCATAATGACAAGGCTACAATCCATTATAGTAACAAAAATCTCCGCAATAGACTACCTTCCATAATGACAAGGCTACCATCCATTGGAGTAATGGAAATCTCGACAACAAACTACCTTCCAAATGACAAGGCTACCATCCATTAGAGTAACAAAAATCTCGACAATAGACTACCTTCCATAATGACAAGGCTACCATCCCTTAGAATAACAAAAATCACGACAACGGACTACCTTCCATAATGACAAGAATACCATCCATTGCTGTAACAAAAATCACGGCAACAGACTACCTTCCATAATGACATGGCTACGATCCATTGGAATAACAAAATACCGACAACACACTACCTTCCATAATGACAAGGTTACCATCCAATGGAGTAACAAAAATCTCGATAACAGACTACCTTTCGTAATGACAAGTCTACCATCCATTGGAGTAACAAAAATCTGAACAGCAGACTACCGTCCTTAATGACAAGGCTACCATCCATTGGATTAAAAGAAATCACAACAATAGACTACCTTCCATAATGACAAGGCTACCATCCATTGCAGTAACAAAAATCTCGACAACAGACTACATTCCATAATGACAAGGCTACCATCAATTGGAGTAACAAAAATCTCGACAATAGACTACCTTCCATAATGACAATGCTACCATCCATTATAGTAACAAAAATCTCCGCAACATACGACCTTCCATAATGACAAGGCTATCATCCAATGGAGTAACAAAAATCTCAACAACAGACTACCTTCCATAATGACAAGGCTACCATCCATTATAGTAACAAAAATCTCCGCAACAGAATACCTTCCATAATGACAAGGCTACCATCCATTACAGTAATGGAAATCTCGACAACAAACTACCTTCCAAATGACAAGGCTACCATCCATTGGAGTAACAAAAATCTCGACAATAGACTACCTTCCATAATGACAAGGCTACCATCAATTGGAGTAACAAAAATCTCGACAATAGACTACCTTCCATAATGACAAGGCTACCATCCATTGGTGTAACGAAAATCTCCGCAACATACTACCTTCCATAATGACAAGGCTACCATCCAATGGAGTAACAAAAATCTCAATAACGGACTACCTTCCATAATGACAAGGCTACCATCCATTATAGTAACAAAAATCTTCGCAACAGACTACCTTCCATAATGACAAGGCTGCCATCCATTAGAATAATGGAAATCTCGACAACAAACTACCTTCCAAATGACAAGGCTATCATCCATTGGAGTAACAAAAATCTCAACAATAGACTACCTTGCATAATGACAAGGCAACCATCCCTTAGAGTAACAAAAATCACGGCAACAAACTACCTTCCATAATGACATGGCTACGATCCATTGGAATAACAAAAATATCGAGAACACACTACCTTCCATAATGACAAGGCTACCATCCAATGGAGTAACAAAAATCTCGATAACAGACTACCTTTCGTAATGACAAGTCTAGCATCCATTGGAGTAACAAAAATCTGAACAGCAGACTACCGTCCTTAATGACAAGGCTACCATCCATTGGATTAAAAGAAATCACAACAACAGACTACCTTCAAAAATGACAAGGCTACCATCAATTGCAGTAACAAAAATCTCGACAACAGACTACCTTCCATAATGACAAGGCTACCATCAATTGGAGTAACAAAAATCTCGACAATAGACTACCTTCCATAATGACAATGCTACCATCCATTATAGTAACAAAAATCTCCGCAACATACGACCTTCCATAATGACAAGGCTATCATCCAATGGAGTAACAAAAATCTCAACAACAGACTACCTTCCATAATGACAAGGCTACCATCCATTATAGTAACAAAAATCTCCGCAACAGAATACCTTCCATAATGACAAGGCTACCATCCATTACAGTAATGGAAATCTCGACAACAAACTACCTTCCAAATGACAAGGCTACCATCCATTGGAGTAACAAAAATCTCGACAATAGACTACCTTCCATAATGAAAAGGCTACCATCCCTTAGAGTAACAAAAATCTCGACAACGGACTGCCTTCCATAATGACAAGGCTACCATCAATTGGAGTAACAAAAATCTCGACAATAGACTACCTTCCATAATGACAAGGCTACCATCCATTGGTGTAACAAAAATCTCCGCAACATACTACCTTCCATAATGACAAGGCTACCATCCAATGGAGTAACAAAAATCTCAATAAGGGACTACCTTCCATAATGACAAGGCTACCATCCATTGGATTAATAGAAACCACAACAACAAACTACCTTCCATAATGACAAGGCTACCATCCATTGCAGTAACAAAAATCTCGACAACAGACTACCTTCAACAATGACAAGGCTACCATCCTTTGGAATAACAAAAATCTCTACAACATACTACCTTCCATAATGACAAGGATACGATCCAATGGAGTAACAAAAATCTCGACAACAGACTACCTTCCATAATGACAAGGGTACCATCCATTAGAGTAACAAAAATCTCGACAACAGACTACCTTCGATAATGACAAGGCTACCATCCGTTGGAGTAACAAAATTTTCGAAACAAACTACCTTCCATAATGACTAGGCTACCATCCATTGGAATAACAAAAATCTCGACAACATACTACATTCCATAATGACAAGGCTACCATCAATTGGAGTAACAAAAATCTCGACAACAGACTACCTTCCATAATGACAAGGCTACCATCCATTATAGTAACAAAAATCTCCGCAACATACTACCTTCCATAATGACAAGGCTACCATCCAATGGAGTAACAAAAATCTAAACAACAGACTACCTTCCATAATGACAAGGCTACCATCCATTATAGTAACAAAAATCTCAACAACAGACTACCTTTCATAATGACAAGGCTACCATCCATTAGAGTAATGGAAATCTCGACAACAAACTATCTTCCAAATGACAAGGCTACCATCCATTGGAGTAACAAAAATCTCGACAATAGACTACCTTCCATAATGACAAGGCTACCATCCCTTAGAGTAACAAAAATCTCGACAACGGATTACCTTCCATAATGACAAGTCTATTATCCCTTAGAGTAACAAAAATCTCAACAACAGACTACCTTCCATAATGACCAGGCTACCATCCATTGGAGTAACAAAAATCACGGCAACACACTACCTTCCATAATGACAAGGCTACCATCCAATAGAGTAACAAAAATCTCGATAACAGACTACCTTTCGTAATGACAAGTCTACCATCCATTGGAGTACCAAAAATCTGAGCAGCAGACTACCGTCCTTAATGACAAGGCTACCATTCATTGGATTAACAGAAATCTCGACAACAGACTACCTTCCATAATGACAAGGCTACCATCCATTGGAGTAACAAAATACTCGACAACAGACTACCTTCGATAATGACAAGGCTACCATCCTTTGGAGTAACAAAAATTTCGAAACAAACTACCTTCAATAATCACTAGGCTACCATCCATTGGAATAACAAAAATATCGACAACATACTACCTTCCATAATGACAAGGCTACCATCAATTGGAGTAACAAAAATCTCGACAATAGACTACCTTCCATAATGCTAAGGATACCATCCATTATAGTAACAAAAATCTCCGCAACATACTACCTTCCATAATGACAAGGCTACCATCCAATGGAGTAAGAAAAATCTCAACAACAGACTACCTTCCGTAATGACAAGGCTACCATCCATTATAGTAACAAAAATCTTCGCAACAGACTACCTTCCATAATGACAAGGCTGCCATCCATTAGAGTAATGGAAATATCGACAACAAACTACCTTCCAAATGACAAGTTCTACCATCCATTGGAGTAACAAAAATCTCGACAATAGACTAACTTCCATAATGACAAGGCTACCATTCCTTAGAGTAACAAAAATCTCGACAACGGGCTACCTTCCATAATGACAAGGCTACCATCCATTGGTGTAACAAAAATCACGGCAACAGACTACCTTCCATAATGACATGGCTACGATCCATTGGAATAACAAAAATATCGACTACACACTACTTTCCATAATGACAAGGCTACCATCCAATGGAGTAACAAAAATCTCGATAACAGACTACCTTTCGTAATGACAAGTCTACCATCCATTGGAGTAACAAAAATCTGAGCAGCAGACTACCGTCCTTAATGATAAGGCTACCATCCATTGGATTAACAGAAATCACAACAACAGACTACCTTCCATAATGACAAGGCTACCATCCATTGTAGTAACAAAAATCTCGACAACAGACTACCTTCCATAATGACAAGGCTACCATCATTTGGAGTAACAAAAATCTCGGCAACATACTACCTTCCATAATGACAAGGATACCATCCAATGGAGTAACAAAAATCTCGACAACAGACTACCTTCCATAATGACAAGGCTACCATCCATTGGAGTAACAAAAATCTCGACAACAGACTACCTTCGATAATGACAAAGCTACCATCCGTTGGAGTAACAAAAATTTCGAAACAAACTACCTTCCATAATGACTAGGCTACCATCCATTGGAATAACAAAAATATCGACAACATACTACCTTCCATATTGACAAGGCTACCATCAATTGGAGTAACAAAAATATCGAAAACAGACTACCTTCCATAATGACAAGGCTACCATCCATTATAGTAACAAAATTCTCCGCAACATACTACCTTCCATAATGACAAGGCTACCATCCAATGGAGTAACAATAATCTCAACAACAGACTACCTTCCATAATGACAAGGCTACAATCCATTATAGTAACAAAAATCTCCGCAACAGACTACCTTCCATAACGACAAGGCTACCATCCATTGGAGTAATGGAAATCTCGACAACAAACTACCTTCCAAATGAAAAGGCTACCATCCATTGGAGTAGAAAAAATCTCGACAATAGATTACCTTCCATAATGACAAGGCTACCATCCCTTAGAGTAACAAAAATCTCGACAACGGAATACCTTCCATAATGACAAGGCTACTATCCATTGGTGTAACAAAAATCACGGCAACAGACTACCTTCCATAATGACATCGCTACGATCCATTGAAATAACAAAAATATCGACAACATACTACCTTCCATAATGACAAAGCTATCATCCAATGGAGTAACAAAAATCTCGATAACAGACTACCTTTCGTAATGACAAGTCTACCATCCATTGGAGTAACAAAAATCTGAACAGCAGACTACCGTCCTTAATGACAAGGCTACCATCCATTGGAATAACAGAAATCATAAGAATAGACTACCTTCCATAATGACAAGGATACCATCCATTACAGTAACAAAAATCTCGACAACAGACTACCTTCCATAATGACTAGGCTACCATCCTTTGGAGTAACAAAAATCTCGACAACATACTACCTTCCATAATGACAAGGCTACCAACCAATGGAGTAACAAAAATCTCGACAACAAACTACCTTCCATAATGACAAGGCTACCATCCATTGGAGTAACAAAAATCTCGACAACAGACTACCTTCGATAATGACAAGGATACCATCCGTTGGAGTAATAAAAATTTCGAAACAAACTACCTTCCATAATCACTAGGCTACCATCCATTGGAATAACAAAAATATCGACAACATACTACCTTCCATAATGACAAGGCTACCATCAATTGGAGTAACAAAAATCTCGACAATAGACTACCTTCCATAATGACAAGGCTACCATCCATTATAGTAACAAAAATATCCGCAACATACTACCTTCCATAATTACAAGGCTACCATCCAATGGAGTAACAAAAATCTCCGCAACAGACTACCTTCCATAATGACAAGGCTACCATCCATTAGAGTAATGGAAATCTCGACAACAAACTACCTTCCAAATGACAAGGCTACCATCCATTGGAGTAGAAAAAATCTCGACAATAGATTACCTTCCATAATGACAAGGCTACCATCCCTTAGAGTAACAAAAATCTCGACAACGGAATACCTTCCATAATGACAAGGCTACTATCCATTGGTGTAACAAAAATCACGGCAACAGACTACCTTCCATAATGACATCGCTACGATCCATTGAAATAACAAAAATATCGACAACATACTACCTTCCATAATGACAAAGCTATCATCCAATGGAGTAACAAAAATCTCGATAACAGACTACCTTTCGTAATGACAAGTCTACCATCCATTGGAGTAACAAAAATCTGAACAGCAGACTACCGTCCTTAATGACAAGGCTACCATCCATTGGAATAACAGAAATCATAAGAACAGACTACCTTCCATAATGACAAGGATACCATCCATTACAGTAACAAAAATCTCGACAACAGACTACCTTCCATAATGACTAGGCTACCATCCTTTGGAGTAACAAAAATCTCGACAACATACTACCTTCCATAATGACAAGGCTACCAACCAATGGAGTAACAAAAATCTCGACAACAAACTACCTTCCATAATGACAAGGCTACCATCCATTGGAGTAACAAAAATCTCGACAACAGACTACCTTCGATAATGACAAGGATACCATCCGTTGGAGTAATAAAAATTTCGAAACAAACTACCTTCCATATTCACTAGGCTACCATCCATTGGAATAACAAAAATATCGACAACATACTACCTTCTATAATGACAAGGCTACCATCAATTGGAGTAACAAAAATCTCGACAATAGACTACCTTCCATAATGACAAGGCTACCATCCATTATAGTAACAAAAATATCCGCAACATACTACCTTCCATAATTACAAGGCTACCATCCAATGGAGTAACAAAAATCTCAACAACAGACTACCTTCCATAATGACAAGGCTACCATCCATTATAGTAACAAAAATCTCCGCAACAGACTACCTTCCATAATGACAAGGCTACCATCCATTAGAGTAATGGAAATCTCGACAACAAATTACCTTCCAAATGACAAGGCTACCATCCATTGGAGTAACAAAAATCTCGACAATAGACTACTTTCCATAATGACAAGGCTACCATCCCATAGAGTAACAAAAATATCGACAACAGACTACCTTCCATAATGACAAGGCTACCATCCATTGGTGTAACAAAAATCACGGCAACAGACTACCTTCCATAATGACATGGCTACGATCCATTGGAATAACAAAAATATCGACAACACACTACCTTCCATAATGACAAGGCTTCCATCCAATGGAGTAACAAAAATCACGATAATAGACTACCTTTCATAATGACAAGTCTACCATCCATTGGAGTAACAAAAATCTGAACAGCAGACTATCGTCCTTAATGATAAGGCTACCATCCATTGGATTAACAAAAATCACAACAACAGACTACCTTCCATAATGACAAGGCTACCATCCATTACAGTAACAAAAATCTCGACAACAGACTACCTTCCATAATGACTAGGCTACCATCCTTTGGAGTAACAAAAATCTCGACAACATACTACCTTCCATAATGACAAGGCTACCAACCAATGGAGTAACAAAAATCTCGACAACAAACTACCTTCCATAATGACAAGGCTACCATCCATTGGAGTAACAAAAATCTCGACAACAGACTACCTTCGATAATGACAAGGATACCATCCGTTGGAGTAATAAAAATTTCGAAACAAACTACCTTCCATAATCACTAGGCTACCATCCATTGGAATAACAAAAATATCGACAACATACTACCTTCCATAATGACAAGGCTACCATCAATTGGAGTAACAAAAATCTCGACAATAGACTACCTTCCATAATGACAAGGCTACCATCCATTATAGTAACAAAAATATCCGCAACATACTACCTTCCATAATTACAAGGCTACCATCCAATGGAGTAACAAAAATCTCAACAACAGACTACCTTCCACAATGACAAGGCTACCATCCATTATAGTAACAAAAATCTCCGCAACAGACTACCTTCCATAATGACAAGGCTACCATCCATTAGAGTAATGGAAATCTCGACAACAAATTACCTTCCAAATGACAAGGCTACCATCCATTGGAGTAACAAAAATCTTGACAATAGACTACTTTCCATAATGACAAGGCTACCATCCCTTAGAGTAACAAAAATCTCGACAACAGACTACCTTCCATAATGACAAGGCTACCATCCATTGGTGTAACAAAAATCACGGCAACAGACTACCTTCCATAATGACATGGCTACGATCCATTGGAATAACAAAAATATCGACAACACAATACCTTCCATAATGACAAGGCTACCATCCAATGGAGTAACAAAAATCTCGATAATAGACTACCTTTCATAATGACAAGTCTACCATCCATTGGAGTAACAAAAATCTGAACAGCAGACTATCGTCCTTAATGATAAGGCTACCATCCATTGGATTAACAAAAATCACAACAACAGACTACCTTCCATAATGACAAGGCTACCATCCATTGCAGTAACAAAAATCTGGACAACAGACTACCTTCCATAATGACAAGGCTACCATCCTTTGGAGTAACAAAAATCTCGACAACATAATACCTTCCACAATGACAAGGATACCATCCAATGGAGTAAGAAAAATCTCGACAACAGACTACCTTCCATAATGACAAGGCTACCATCCATTGGAGTACCAAAAATCTCGACAATAGACTACCTTCGATAATGACAAGGCTACCATCCGTTGGAGTAACAAAAATATCGACAACAGACTACCTTCCATAATGACAAGGCTACCATCCATTGGAGTAACAAAAATCTCGACAACAGACTACCTTCGATAATGACAAGGCTACCATCCGTTGGAGTAACAAAAATTTCGAAACAAACTACCTTCCATAATCACTAGGCTACTATCCATTGGAATAACAAAAATCTCGACAACATACTACCTTCCATAATGACAAGGCTACCATCCAATGGAGTAACAAAAATCTCGACAACAGACTACCTTCCATAATGACAAGGCTACCATCCATTATAGTAACAAAAATCTCCACAACAGACTACCTTCCATAATGACAAGGGTACCATCATTGGAGTACCAAAAATATCCAAAAGAGACTACCTTCCATAATGACAAGGCTACAATCCATTAGAGTATAAAAAATATCGTCAACAGACTACCTTCCATAATGACAAGTCTACCATCCATTGGAGTAACAAAAATCTCGACAATAGACTACCTTCCATAATGACAAGGCTACCATCCATTGGAGTATAAAAAATCTCGACAACACACTACCTTCGATAATGACAAGGCTACCATCCGTTGGAGTAACAAAAATATGAACAGCAAACTACCTTCCATAATAACAAGGCTACCATCCAATGGAGTAACAAAAATCTTGATAACAGACTACCTTTCGTAATGACAAGTCTACCATCCATTGGAGTAACAAAAATGTGAACGGAAGACTAGCGTCCTTAATGACAAGGCTACTATCCATTGGATTAACAAAAATCACAACAAGAAACTACCTTCCATAATGACAAGGCTACCATCCATTGCAGTAACAAAAATCTCGACAACAAACTACCTACAATAATGACAAGGCTACCATCCTTTGGAGTAACAAAAATCTCGACAACCTACTACCTTCCATAATGACAAGGCTACCATCCATTGGAGTACCAAAAATCTCGACAACAGACTACCTTCCATAATGACAAGGCTACCATCCATTGGAGTAACAAAAATCTCATCAACACACTACCTTCGATAATGACAAGGCTACCATCCGTTGGAGTAACAAAATTTTTGAAACTAACTACCTTCCATAATGACTAGGCGCCCATCCATGGGAATAACAAAAATCTCGACAACATACAACCTTCAATAATGACAAGCCTACCATCCAATGGAGTAACAAAAATCTCGACAACAGACTACCTTCCATAATGACAAGGCTACCATCCATTATAGTAACAAAAATCTCTACAACAGACTACCTTCCATAATGACAAGGCTACCATCCATTATAGTAACAAAAATCTCCGCAACTGACTACCTTCCATAATAAAAAGGCTACCATCCATTAGAGTAATGGAAATCTCGACAACAAACTACCTTCCAAATGACAAGGCTACCATCCATTTGAGTAACAAAAATCTCGACAATAGACTACCTTCCATAATGACAAGGCTACCATCCCTTAGAGTAACAAAAATCTCGACAACGGACTACCTTCCATAATGACAAGGCTACCATCCATTGGTGTAACAAAAATCACGGCAACAGACTACCTTCCATAATGACATGGCTACGATCCATTGGAATAACAAAAATATCGACAGCACACTACCTTCCATAATGACAAGGCTACCATCCAATGGAGTAACAAAAATCTCGATAACAGACTACCTTTCGTAATGACAAGTCTACCATCCATTGGAGTAACAAAAATCTGAACAGCAAACTACCGTCCTTAATGACAAGGCTACCATCCATTGGATTAACAAAAATCACAACAACAGACTACCTTCCATAATGACAAGGCTACCATCCATTGCAGTAACAAAAATCTCGACAACAGACTACCTTCAATAATGACAAGGCTACCATCCTTTGGAGTAACAAAAATCTCTACAACATACTACCTTCCACAATGACAAGGATACCATCCAATGGAGTAACAAAAATCTCGACAACAGACTACCTTCCATAATGACAAGGCTACCATCCATTGGAGTACCAAAAATCTTGACAACAGACTACCTTCGATAATGACAAGGCTACCATCCGTCGGAGTAACAAAAATTTTGAAACAAACTACTTTCCATAATGACTAGGCTACCATCCATTGGAATAACAAAAATCTCGACAACATACTACCTTCCATAATGACAAGGCTACCATCAATTGGAGTAACAAAAATCTCGACAACATACTACCTTCCATAATGACAAGGCTACTATCCAATGGAGTAACAAAATTATCGACAACAGACTACCTTCCATAATGACAAGGCTACCATCCATTGGAGTAACAAAAATCTCGACAACAGACTACCTTCGATAATGGCAAGGCTACCATCCGTTGGAGTAACAAAAATTTCGAAACAAACTACCTTCCATAATCACTAGGCTATTATCCATTGGAATAACAAAAATCTCGACAACATACTACCTTCCATAATGACAAGGCTACCATCCAATGGAGTAACAAAAATCTCGACAACAGACTACCTTCCATAATGACAAGGCTACCATCCATTATAGTAACAAAAATCTCCACAACAGACTACCTTCCATAATGACAAGGGTACCATCATTGGAGTACCAAAAATATACCTAAGAAACTACCTTCCATAATGACAAGGCTACAATCCATTAGAGTATAAAAAATCTCGTCAACAGACTACCTTTCATAATGACAAGTCTACCATCCATTGGAGTAACAAAAATCTCGACAATAGACTACCTTCCATAATGACAAGTCTACCATCCATTGGAGTATAAATAATCTCGACAACACACTACCTTCGATAATGACAAGGCTACCATCCGTTGGAGTAACAAAAATATGAACAGCAGACTACCTTCCATAATAACAAGGCTACCATCCAATGGAGTAACAAAAATCTCGATAACAGACGACCTTTCGTAATGACAAGTCTACCATCCATTGGAGTAACAAAAATGTGAATAGCAGACTAGCGTCCTTAATGACAAGGCTACTATCCATTGGATTAACAAAAATCACAACAACAAACTACCTTCCATAATGACAAGGCTACCATCCATTGCAGTAACAAAAATCTCGACAACAAACTACCTTCCATAATGACAAGGCTACCATCCTTTGGAGTAACAAAAATCTCGACAACATACTACCTTCCATAATGACAAGGCTACCATCCAATGGAGTAACAAAAATCTCGACAACAGACTACCTTCCATAATGACAAGGCTACCATCTATTGGAGTAACAAAAATCTCATCAACACACTACCTTCGATAATGACAAGGCTACCATCCGTTGGAGTAACAAAATATTTGAAACTAACTACCTTCCATAATGACTAGGCTACCATCCATGGGAATAACAAAAATCTCGACAACATACTACCTTCCATAATGACAAGGCTACCATCCAATGGTGTAACAAAAATCTCGACAACAGACTACCTTCCATAATGACAAGGCTACAATCCATTATAGTAACAAAAATCTCTACAACAGACTACCTTCCATAATGACAAGGCTACCATCCATTATAGTAACAAAAATCTCCGCAACAGACTACCTTCCATAATGACAAGGCTACCATCCATTAGAGTAATGGAAATCTCGACAACAAACTACCTTCCAAATGACAAGGCTACCATCCATTGGAGTAACAAAAATCTCGACAATAGACTACCTTCCATAATGACAAGGCTACCATCCCTTAGAGTAACAAAAATCTCGACAACGGACTACCTTCCATAATGACAAGGCTACCATCCATTGGTGTAACAAAAATCACGGCAACAGACTACCTTCCATAATGACATGGCTACGATCCATTGGAATAACAAAAATATCGACAACACACTACCTTCCATAATGACAAGGCTACCATCCAATGGAGTAACAAAAATCTCGATAACAGACTACCTTTCGTAATGACAAGTCTACCATCCATTGGAGTAACAAAAATCTGAACAGCAGACTACCGTCCTTAATGACAAGGCTACCATCCCTTGGATTAACAGAAATCACAACAACAGACTACCTTCCATAATGACAAGGCTACCATCCATTGTAGTAACAAAAATCTCAACAACAGACTACCTTCCATGATGACAAGGCTACCATCCTTTGGAGTAAAAAAAATCTCGATAACATACTACCTTCCATAATGACAAGGATACCATCCAATGGAGTAACAAAAATCTCGACAACAGACTACCTTCCATAATGACAAAGCTACCATACATTGGAGTAACAAAAATCTCGATAACAGACTACCTTCGATAATGACAAGGCTACCATCCAATGGAGTAACAAAAATATCGATAATAGACTACCTTTCGTAATGACAAGTCTACCATCCATTAGAGTAACAAAAATATGAACAACAGACTACCGTCCTTAATGACAAGGATACCATCCATTGGATTAACAGAAATCACAACAATAGACTACTTTCCATAATGACAAGGCTACCATCCATAGCAGTAACAAAAATCTCGACAACAGACTACCTTCCATAATGACAAGGCTACCATCCTTTGGAGTAACAAAAATCTCGACGACATACTACCTTCCATAATGACAAGGCTACCATCCAATGGAGTAACAAAAATCTCGACAACATACTACCTTCCATAATGACAAGGCTACCATCCGTTGGAGTAAAAAAAATTTCGAAACAAACTACCTTTCATAATGACTAGGCTACCATCCATTGGAATAACAAAAATCTCGACAACATACTACCTTCCATAATGACAAGGCTACCATCCAATGGAGTAACAAAAAATCTGGACAACAGACTACCTTCCATAATGACAAGGCTACCATCCATTATAGTAACAAAAATCTCCGCAACAGACTACCTTCCATAATGACAAGGGTACCATCATTGGAGTAACAAAAATATCCACAAGAGACTACCTTCCATAATGACAAGTCTACCATCCATTGGAGTAACAAAAATCTCGACAATAGACTACCTTCCATAATGACAAGTCTATTATCCCTTAGATTAACAAAAATCTCAACAACAGACTACCTTCCATAATGACCAGGCTACCATCCATTGGAGTAACAAAAATCACGGCAACAGACTACCTTCCATAATGGCATAGCTACGATCCATTGGAATAACAAAAATATCGACAACACACTACCTTCCATAATGACAAGGCTACCATCCAATGGAGTAACAAAAATCTCGATAACAGATAACCTTCCATAATGACAAGGCTACCATCCAATGGAGTAACAAAAATCTCGACAACAGACTACCTTCCATAATGACAAGGCTACCATCCATTGGAGTAACAAAAATCTCATCAACACTCTACCTTCGATAATGAGAAGGCTACTATCCATTGCAGTAACAAAAATCTCAACAACAGACTACCTTCCATAATGTCAAGGCTACCATCCTTTGGAGTAAAAAAAATCTCGATAACATACTACCTTCCATAATGACAAGGATACCATCCAATGGAGTAACAAAAATCTCGACAACAGACTACCTTCTATAATGACAAGGCTACCATACATTGGAGTAACAAAAATCTCGATAACAGACTACCTTCAATATTGACAAGGCTACCATCCAATGGAGTAACAAAAATCTCGATAACAAACTACCTTTCGTAATGACAAGTCTACCATCCATTGGAGTAACAAAAATCTGAACAGCAGACTAGCGTCCTTAATGACAAGGCTACCATCCATTGGATTAACAGAAATAACAACAACAGACTACCTTCCATAATGACAAGGCTACCATCCATTGCAGTAAAAAAAATCTCGACAACAAACTACCTTCCATAATGACAAGGCTACCATCCTTTAGAGTAACAAAAATCTCGACATCATACTACCTTCCATAATGACAAGGCTACCATCCAATTGAGTAACAAAAATCTCGACAACAGACTACCTTCCATAATGACAAGGCTACCATCCATTGGAGTAACAAAAATCTCGACAACACACTACCTTCAATAATGACAAGGCTACCATCCGTTGGAGTAACAGAAATTTCGAAACTAACTACCTTCCATAATGACTAGGCTACCATCCATGGGAATAACAAAAATCTCGACAACATACTACCTTCCATAATGACAAGGCTACCATCCAATGGAGTAACAAAAATCTCGACAATAGACTACCTTCCATAATGACAAGGCTACCATCGATTATAGTAACAAAAATCTTCGCAACAGACTACCTTTCATAATGACAAGGCTACCATCCATTGGAATAATAGAAATCTCAACAACAAACTAAATTCCATAATGACATGGCTACCATCCATTAGAGTAAAAAAAATCTTGACAATAGACTACCTTCCATAATGACAAGGCTACCATCCCTTAGAGTAACAAAAATCTCGACAACAGACTACCTTCAATAATGACAAGGCTGCCATCCATTGGAGTAACAAAAATCTGGACAACAGACTTCCTTCCATAATGACAAGTCTACCATCCCTTAGAGTAACAAAAATTTCGAAACAAACTACCTTCCATAATGACTAGGCTACCATCCATTGGAATTAAAAAAATCTCGACAACATACTACCTTCCATAATGACAAGGCTACCAACCAATGGAGTAACAAAAATCTCGACAACAGACTACCTTCCATAATGACAAGGCTACCATCCATTATAGTAACAAAAATCTTCGCAACAGACTACCTTCCATAATGAGAAGGCTACCATCCAATGGAGTAATAGAAATCTCGACAATAAACTACCTTCCATAATGACAAGGCTACCATCCGTTGGAGTAACAAAAACTCGAAAACATACTACCTTCCATAATGGCAAGGCTACCATCCATTGTAGTAACAAAAATATCGAAAATAGACTACCTTCCATAATGACAAGGCTACCATCCAATGGAGTAACAAAAATATCAACAACAGAACACCTTCCATAATAACAAGGCTACCATCCATTGGAATAACAAAAATATCGACAACACACTACCTTCCATAATGACAAGGCTACCATCCCTTAGATTATCAAAAATATCAACAATAAACTACCTTCCATAATGACAAGGCTACCAACCATTGGAGTAAAAAAGATATCGACAACATACTACCTTCCATAGTGACAAGGCTACCATCCATTGGAATTACAAAAATCTCGACAACACACTACCTTCCATAATGACAAGGCTACCATCCATTGGAGTAACATAAATCTCGACAACATACTACCTTCCATAATGACAAGGCTAACATCCATTGGAATTACAAAAATATCGACAACACACTACCTTCCATAATGACAAGGCTACCATCCAATGGAGTAACAAAAATCTCGACAACATACTACCTTTCGGAATGACAAGTCTACCATCCACTGGAGTAAGAAAAATCTGAACAACAGACTATCGTCCTTTATGACAAGGCTACCATCCATTGTAGTAACAGAAATCACAACAACAAACTACCTTCCATAATGACAAGACTACCATCCATTGCAGTAACAAAAATCTCGACAAAATACTACCTTCCATAATGTCAAGGCTACCATCCATTGGAGTAACAAAAATCTCGACAACAAACTACCTTCCATAATGACAAGGCTACCATCCGTTAGAGTAACAAAAATTTCGAAACAAACTACCTTCCATAATGACTAGGCTACCATCCATTGGAAGAACAAAAATCTCGACAACATACTATCTTCTATAATGACAAGGCTACCATCCAATGGAGTAACAAAAATCTTTACAATAGACTACCTTCCATAATGACAAGGCTAAAATCCATTATACTAACAAAAATCTCCTCAACAGACTACCTTCCATAATGACAAGGCTACCATCCATTGGAGTAACAGAAATCTCGACAACAGACTACTCTCCTTAATGACAAGGCTACCATTCGTTGGAGTAACAAAAACTTGTCAACATACTACCTTCCATAATGACTATGCTACCATCCATTGTAGTAACAAAAATATCTAAAATAGACTGCCTTTCATGATGACAAGGCTACCATTCATTGGAGTAACAAAAATCTCGACAACAGACTACATTCCATAATGACAAGGCTACCATCCATTGGAGTAACAAAGATATCGACAACATACTACCTTCCATAACGACAAGGCTACAATCCATTGTAGTAACAAAAATCTCGACACCAAACTACCTTCCATAATGACAAGGCTACCATCCATTGGAATAACAAAAATATCGAAAACACATTACCTTCCATAATGACAAGGCTACCATCCCTTATAGTAACAAAAATCTCGACAACGAACTACCTTCCATAATAACAAGGCTACCATCCATTGGAGTAACAAAAATCACGACAACTGACTACCTTTCATAATGACATGGCTACAATCCATTGGAATAACAAAAATATCAACAACATACTACCTTTCATAATGACAAGGCTACCATCCAATGGAGGAACAAAAATTTTGACAAAAGACTACCTTTCGTAATGACAAGTCTACCATCCATTGGAGTAACAAAAATTTGAACAACAGACTACCATCCTTAATGACAAGGCTACCATCCATTAGAGAAACAAAAATCACAACGACATACTACCTTCCATAATGACAAGGCTACCATCCATTGTAGTAACAAATATCTCGACAACAGAGTACCTTCCATAATGGCAAGGCTACCATCCATTAGAGTAATAAAAATATGGACAGCAGACTACCATCCAAAATGACAAGGCTACCATCCATTGGAGTAACAAAAATCTCGACAATAGACTACCTTCGATAATGACAGGCTACCATCCATTGGAGAACAAATTTCGAAACAAACTACCTTCCATAATGACTAGGCTACCATCCATTGGAATAAAAAAAATCTAGACAACATACTACCTTCCATAATGACAAGGCTACCATCCAATGGAGCAACAAAAATCTCGACAACAGACTACCTTCCATAATGACAAGGCTATCATCCATTAAAGTAACAAAAATCACCACAACAGACTACCTTCCATAATGACAAGGCTACCATCCGTTGGAGTAACATAAATCTCGACAACATACTACCTTCCATAATGACAAGGGTACCATCATTGGAGTAACAAAAACAACCACAAGAGACTACCTTCCATAATGACAAGGCTATAATCCATTGGACTATAAAAAATCTCGATAACAGACTACCTTCCATAATGACAAGGCTACCATCCATTAGAGTGACAAAAATCTCGACAATAGACTACCTTCCATAATGACTACCATCCATTGGAGTAACAAAGATATCGACAAGAGACTACCTTCCATAACGACAAGACTACAATCCATTGTAGTAACAAAAATCTCGACAACAGACTACCTTCCATAATGACAAGGTTACGATCCATTGTAGTAACAAAAATCTCGACGACAGACTACCTTCCATAATGACAAGGCTACCATCCATTGGAGTAACAAAAATCTCGACAACAGACTACCTTCCATAATGACAAGGCTACCATCCAATGGAGTAAAAAAAATCTCGACAACAGACTACCTTCCATAATGGCAAGGCTACCATCCATTAGAGTAACAAAAATATGGGAAGCAGAATACCTTCCATAATGACAAGGCTACCATCCATTGGAGTAAAAAAAATATCAACAAGAGACTAGCTTCCATAATAAAAGGCTAAAATCCATTGCAGTAACAAAAATCTCGACAATAGACTACCTTCGATAATGACATGCTACCATCCATTGGATTAACAAAAATCTAGACAACATACTACCTACCATAATGACAAGGCTACCATCCAATGGAGTAACAAAAATTTTGACAATAGACAACCTTCCATAATGACAAAGCTACCATCTTTATAGTAACAAAACTCTCCACAACAGACTACCTTCCATAATGACAAGGCTACCATCTGTTGGAGTAACAAAAATCTCGACAACATACTACCTTCCATAATGACAAGGGTACCATCATTGGATTAAATAAAATATCCACAAGAGACTACCTTCCATAATGACAAGGCTACAATCCATTGGAGTATAAAAAATCTCAACAACAAACTACCTTCCATAATGACAAGGCTACCATCCATTGGAGTAACCAAAATCTCGACAATAGACTACCTTCCATAATGACAAGGCTACCATCCCTTAGAGTAACAAAAATCTCGGCAACGGACTACATTCCATAATGACAAGGCTACCATCCATTGGAGTAACAAAAAAATCACGGCAACATACTACCTTCCATAATGACACGGCTACGATCCATTGGAATAACAAAAATATCGACAACACACTACCTTCCATAATGACAAGGCTACAATCCAATGGAGTAAAAAAAATCTCGGTAAAAGACTACCTTTCATAATGACAAGTCTACCATCCATTGGAGTAACAAAAATCTGAAAAGCAGACTACCGTCCATAATGACAAGGCTACCATTCATTGGATTAACATAAATCACAACAACAAACTACCTTCCATAATGACAAGGCTACCATCCATTGTAGTAACAAAAATCTCGACAACAGACTACCTTCCATAATGACAAGGCTACCATCCAATGGAGTAATAGAAATCTCGACAATAAACTACCTTCCATAATGACAAGGCTACCATCCGTTGGAGTAACAAAAACTCGAAAACATACTACCTTCCATAATGGCAAGGCTACCATTCATTGTAGTAACAAAAATATCGAAAATAGACTACCTTCCATAATGACAAGGCTACCATTCATTGGAGTAACAAAAATATCAACAACAGAACACCTTCCATAATAACAAGGCTACCATCCATTGGAATAACAAAAATATCGACAACACACTACCTTCCATAATGACAAGGCTACCATCCCTTAGATTATCAAAAATATCAACAATAAACTACCTTCCATAATGACAAGGCTACCAACCATTGGAGTAACAAAGATATCGACAACATACTACCTTCCATAGTGACAAGGCTACCATCCATTGAAGTAAAAAAAATCACGACATTAGACTACCTTCCATAATGACAAGGCTACCATCCATTGGAATTACAAAAATCTCGACAACACACTACCTTCCATAATGACAAGGCTACCATCCATTGGAGTAACATAAATCTCGACAACATACTACCTTCCATAATGACAAGGCTACCATCCATTGGAATTACAAAAATATCGACAACACACTACCTTCCATAATGACAAGGCTACCATCCAATGGAGTAACAAAAATCTCGACAACATACTACCTTTCGTAATGACAAGTCTACCATCCATTGGAGTAAGAAAAATCTGAACAACAGACTATCGTCCTTAATGACAAGGCTACCATCCATTGTAGTAACAGAAATCACAACAACAAACTACCTTCCATAATGACAAGACTACCATCCATTGCAGTAACAAAAATCTCGACAAAATACTACCTTCCATAATGTCAAGGCTACCATCCATTGGAGTAACAAAAATCTCGACAACAAACTACCTTCCATAATGACAAGGCTACCATCCGTTAGAGTAACAAAAATTTTGAAACAAACTACCTTCCATAATGACTAGGCTACCATCCATTGGAAGAACAAAAATCTCGACAACATACTATCTTCTATAATGACAAGGCTACCATCCAATGGAGTAACAAAAATCTTTACAATAGACTACCTTCCATAATGACAAGGCTAAAATCCATTATACTAACAAAAATCTCCTCAACAGACTACCTTCCATAATGACAAGGCTACCATCCATTGGAGTAACAGAAATCTCGACAACAGACTACTCTCCTTAATGACAAGGCTACCATTCGTTGGAGTAACAAAAACTTGTCAACATACTACCTTCCATAATGACTATGCTACCATCCATTGTAGTAACAAAAATATCTAAAATAGACTGCCTTTCATGATGACAAGGCTACCATTCATTGGAGTAACAAAAATCTCGACAACAGACTACATTCCATAATGACAAGGCTACCATCCATTGGAGTAACAAAGATATCGACAACATACTACCTTCCATAACGACAAGGCTACAATCCATTGTAGTAACAAAAATCTCGACACCAAACTACCTTCCATAATGACAAGGCTACCATCCATTGGAATAACAAAAATATCGAAAACACATTACCTTCCATAATGACAAGGCTACCATCCCTTATAGTAACAAAAATCTCGACAACGAACTACCTTCCATAATAACAAGGCTACCATCCATTGGAGTAACAAAAATCACGACAACTGACTACCTTTCATAATGACATGGCTACAATCCATTGGAATAACAAAAATATAAACAACATACTACCTTTCATAATGACAAGGCTACCATCCAATGGAGGAACAAAATTTTTGACAAAAGACTACCTTTCGTAATGACAAGTCTACCATCCATTGGAGTAACAAAAATTTGAACAACAGACTACCATCCTTAATGACAAGGCTACCATCCATTAGAGAAACAAAAATCACAACGACATACTACCTTCCATAATGACAAGGCTACCATCCATTGTAGTAACAAATATCTCGACAACAGAGTACCTTCCATAATGGCAAGGCTACCATCCATTAGAGTAATAAAAATATGGACAGCAGACTACCATCCAAAATGACAAGGCTACCATCCATTGGAGTAACAAAAATCTCGACAATAGACTACCTTCGATAATGACAGGCTACCATCCATTGGAGAACAAATTTCGAAACAAACTACCTTCCATAATGACTAGGCTACCATCCATTGGAATAAAAAAAATCTAGACAACATACTACCTTCCATAATGACAAGGCTACCATCCAATGGAGCAACAAAAATCTCGACAACAGACTACCTTCCATAATGACAAGGCTATCATCCATTAAAGTAACAAAAATCACCACAACAGACTACCTTCCATAATGACAAGGCTACCATCCGTTGGAGTAACATAAATCTCGACAACATACTACCTTCCATAATGACAAGGGTACCATCATTGGAGTAACAAAAACAACCACAAGAGACTACCTTCCATAATGACAAGGCTATAATCCATTGGACTATAAAAAATCTCGATAACAGACTACCTTCCATAATGACAAGGCTACCATCCATTAGAGTGACAAAAATCTCGACAATAGACTACCTTCCATAATGACTACCATCCATTGGAGTAACAAAGATATCGACAAGAGACTACCTTCCATAACGACAAGACTACAATCCATTGTAGTAACAAAAATCTCGACAATAGACTACCTTCCATAATGACAAGGTTACGATCCATTGTAGTAACAAAAATCTCGACGACAGACTACCTTCCATAATGACAAGGCTACCATCCATTGGAGTAACAAAAATCTCGACAACAGACTACCTTCCATAATGACAAGGCTACCATCCAATGGAGTAAAAAAAATCTCGACAACAGACTACCTTCCATAATGGCAAGGCTACCATCCATTAGAGTAACAAAAATATGGGAAGCAGAATACCTTCCATAATGACAAGGCTACCATCCATTGGAGTAAAAAAAATATCAACAAGAGACTAGCTTCCATAATAAAAGGCTAAAATCCATTGCAGTAACAAAAATCTCGACAATAGACTACCTTCGATAATGACATGCTACCATCCATTGGATTAACAAAAATCTAGACAACATACTACCTACCATAATGACAAGGCTACCATCCAATGGAGTAACAAAAATTTTGACAATAGACAACCTTCCATAATGACAAAGCTACCATCTTTATAGTAACAAAACTCTCCACAACAGACTACCTTCCATAATGACAAGGCTACCATCTGTTGGAGTAACAAAAATCTCGACAACATACTACCTTCCATAATGACAAGGGTACCATCATTGGATTAAATAAAATATCCACAAGAGACTACCTTCCATAATGACAAGGCTACAATCCATTGGAGTATAAAAAATCTCAACAACAAACTACCTTCCATAATGACAAGGCTACCATCCATTGGAGTAACCAAAATCTCGACAATAGACTACCTTCCATAATGACAAGGCTACCATCCCTTAGAGTAACAAAAATCTCGGCAACGGACTACATTCCATAATGACAAGGCTACCATCCATTGGAGTAACAAAAAAATCACGGCAACATACTACCTTCCATAATGACACGGCTACGATCCATTGGAATAACAAAAATATCGACAACACACTACCTTCCATAATGACAAGGCTACAATCCAATGGAGTAAAAAAAATCTCGGTAAAAGACTACCTTTCATAATGACAAGTCTACCATCCATTGGAGTAACAAAAATCTGAAAAGCAGACTACCGTCCATAATGACAAGGCTACCATTCATTGGATTAACATAAATCACAACAACAAACTACCTTCCATAATGACAAGGCTACCATCCATTGTAGTAACAAAAATCTCGACAACAGACTACCTTCCATAATGACAAGGCTACCATCCAATGGAGTAATAGAAATCTCGACAATAAACTACCTTCCATAATGACAAGGCTACCATCCGTTGGAGTAACAAAAACTCGAAAACATACTACCTTCCATAATGGCAAGGCTACCATTCATTGTAGTAACAAAAATATCGAAAATAGACTACCTTCCATAATGACAAGGCTACCATTCATTGGAGTAACAAAAATATCAACAACAGAACACCTTCCATAATAACAAGGCTACCATCCATTGGAATAACAAAAATATCGACAACACACTACCTTCCATAATGACAAGGCTACCATCCCTTAGATTATCAAAAATATCAACAATAAACTACCTTCCATAATGACAAGGCTACCAACCATTGGAGTAACAAAGATATCGACAACATACTACCTTCCATAGTGACAAGGCTACCATCCATTGAAGTAAAAAAAATCACGACATTAGACTACCTTCCATAATGACAAGGCTACCATCCATTGGAATTACAAAAATCTCGACAACACACTACCTTCCATAATGACAAGGCTACCATCCATTGGAGTAACATAAATCTCGACAACATACTACCTTCCATAATGACAAGGCTACCATCCATTGGAATTACGAAAATATCGACAACACACTACCTTCCATAATGACAAGGCTACCATCCAATGGAGTAACAAAAATCTCGACAACATACTACCTTTCGTAATGACAAGTCTACCATCCATTGGAGTAAGAAAAATCTGAACAACAGACTATCGTCCTTAATGACAAGGCTACCATCCATTGTAGTAACAGAAATCACAACAACAAACTACCTTCCATAATGACAAGACTACCATCCATTGCAGTAACAAAAATCTCGACAAAATACTACCTTCCATAATGTCAAGGCTACCATCCATTGGAGTAACAAAAATCTCGACAACAAACTACCTTCCATAATGACAAGGCTACCATCCGTTAGAGTAACAAAAATTTTGAAACAAACTACCTTCCATAATGACTAGGCTACCATCCATTGGAAGAACAAAAATCTCGACAACATACTATCTTCTATAATGACAAGGCTACCATCCAATGGAGTAACAAAAATCTTTACAATAGACTACCTTCCATAATGACAAGGCTAAAATCCATTATACTAACAAAAATCTCCTCAACAGACTACCTTCCATAATGACAAGGCTACCATCCATTGGAGTAACAGAAATCTCGACAACAGACTACTCTCCTTAATGACAAGGCTACCATTCGTTGGAGTAACAAAAACTTGACAACATACTACCTTCCATAATGACTATGCTACCATCCATTGTAGTAACAAAAATATCGAAAATATACTGCCTTTCATGATGACAAGGCTACCATCCATTGGAGTAACAAAAATCTCGACAACAGACTACATTCCATAATGACAAGGCTACCATCCATTGGAGTAACAAAGATATCGACAACATACTACCTTCCATAACGACAAGGCTACAATCCATTGTAGTAACAAAAATCTCGACACCAAACTACCTTCCATAATGACAAGGCTGCCATCCATTGGAATAACAAAAATATCGAAAACACATTACCTTCCATAATGACAAGGCTACCATCCCTTATAGTAACAAAAATCTCGACAACGAACTACCTTCCATAATAACAAGGCTACCATCCATTGGAGTAACAAAAATCATGACAACTGACTACCTTTGATAATGACATGGCTACAATCCATTGGAATAACAAAAATATCAACAACATACTACCTTTCATAATGACAAGGCTACCATCCAATGGAGGAACAAAAATTTTGACAAAAGACTACCTTTCGTAATGACAAGTCTACCATCCATTGGAGTAACAAAAATTTGAACAACAGACTACCATCCTTAATGACAAGGCTACCATCCATTAGAGAAACAAAAATCACAACGACATACTACCTTCCATAATGACAAGGCTACCATCCATTGTAGTAACAAAAATCTCGACAACAGAGTACCTTCCATAATGGCAAGGCTACCATCCATTAGAGTAATAAAAATATGGACAGCAGACTACCATCCATAATGACAAGGCTACCATCCATTGGAGTAACAAAAATCTCGACAATAGACTACCTTCGATAATGACAGGCTACCATCCATTGGAGTAACAAATTTCGAAACAAACTACCTTCCATAATGACTAGGCTACCATCCATTGGAATAACAAAAATCTAGACAACATACTACCTTCCATAATGACAAGGCTACCATCCAATGGAGCAACAAAAATCTCGACAACAGACTACCTTCCATAATGACAAGGCTATCATCCATTAAAGTAACAAAAATCACCACAACAGACTACCTTCCTTAATGACAAGGCTACCATCCGTTGGAGTAACATAAATCTCGACAACATACTACCTTCCATAATGACAAGGGTACCATCATTGGAGTAACAAAAACATCCACAAGAGACTACCTTTCATAATGACAAGGCTACAATCCATTGGACTATAAAAAATCTCGATAACAGACTACCTTCCATAATGACAAGGCTACCATCCATTAGAGTAACAAAAATCTCGACCATAGACTACCTTCCATAATGACTACCATCCATTGGAGTAACAAAGATATCGACAAGAGACTACCTTCCATAACGACAAGACTACAATCCATTGTAGTAACAAAAATCTCGACAACAGACTACCTTCCATAATGACAAGGCTACGATCCATTGTAGTAACAAAAATCTCGACGACAGACTACCTTCCATAATGACAAGGCTACCATCCATTGGAGTAACAAAAATCTCGACAACAGACTACCTTCCATAATGACAAGGCTACCATCCAATGGAGTAAAAAAAATCTCGACAACAGACTACCTTCCATAATGGCAAGGCTACCATCCATTAGAGTAACAAAAATATGGGAAGCAGACTACCTTCCATAATGACAAGGCTACCATCCATTGGAGTAAAAAAAATATCAACAAGAGACTAGCTTCCATAATGAAAGGCTACAATCCATTGCAGTAACAAAAATCTCGACAATAGACTACCTTCGATAATGACATGCTACCATCCATTGGATTAACAAAAATCTAGACAACATACTACCTACCATAATGACAAGGCTACCATCCAATGGAGTAACAAAAATCTTGACAATAGACAACCTTCCATAATGACAAAGCTACCATCTTTATAGTAACAAAACTCTCCACAACAGACTACCTTCCATAATGACAAGGCTACCATCTGTTGGAGTAACAAAAATCTCGACAACATACTACCTTCCATAATGACAAGGGTACCATCATTGGATTAAATAAAATATCCAAAAGAGACTACCTTCCATAATGACAAGGCTACCATCCCTTAGAGTAACAAAAATATCAACAACAGACTACCTTCCATAATGACAAGGCTACCATCCATTGGAGTAACAAAGATATCAATAACATACTAACTTCCATAGTGACAAGGCTATCATACATTGGAGTAAAAAAAATCACGACAATAGACTACCTTCCATAATGACAAGGCTACCATCCAATGGAGTAACAAAAATCTCGACAACAGACTACCTTGGATAATGACAAGGCTGCCATCCGTTGGAGTAACAAAAATTTCGAAACAAAATACCTTCCATAATGAATAGGCTACCATCCATTGGAATAATAAAAATCTCGACAACATACTATCTTCCATAATTACAAGGCTACAATCCATTATAGTAACAAAAATCTCCGCAACAGACTACCTTCCATAATGACAAGGCTACCATCCATTATAGTAACAAAAATCTCCGCAACAGACTACCTTCCATAGTGACAAGGCTACCATCCATTGGAGTAATAGAAATATCGACAACAAACTACCTTCCATAATGACAAGGCTACCATCCGTTGGAGTAATAAAAACTCGACAACATACTACCTTCCGTAATGACAAGGCTACCATCCATTGTAGTAACAAAAATATTGACAATAGACTACCTTCCATAATGACAAGGCTACCATCCATTGGAATAAAAAAAAATATCGACAACACACTACCTTCCATAATGACAAGGCTACAATCCCTTAGAGTAAAAAAAATATCAACAACAGACTACCTTCCATAATGACCAGGCTACCATCCATTGGAGTAACAAAGATATCGACAACATACTAACTTCCATAGTGACAAGGCTACCATCCATAGGAGTAAAAAAAATCACGACAACAAACTACCTTCCATAATGACAAGGATACCATCCATTGGAATTACAAAAATATCGACAACATACTATCTTCCATAATGACAAGGCTACCATCCAATGGAGTAACAAAAATCTCGACAACAGACTACCTTCCATAATGACAAGGCTACAATCCATTATAGTAACAAAAATCTCCATAACAGACTACCTTCCATAATGACAAGGCTACCATCCATTGGAGTAACAAAAATCTTGACAACAGACTACTCTCCATATTGACAAGGCTACCATTTGTTGGAGTAACAAAAACTCGACAACATACTACCTTCCATAATGACTAGGCTACCATTCATTGCAGTAACAAAAATATCCACAATAGTCTACCTTCCATAATGACAAGGCTACCATCCATTGGATTAACAAAAATCTCGACAACAGACTACCTTCCATAATGACAATGCTACCATCCATTGGAATAACAAAAATATCGACAACACACTACCTTCCATAATGACAAGGCTACCATCCCTTAGAGTAACAAAAATCTCAACAATAGACTACCTTCCATAATGACAAGGCTACCATCCCTTGGAGTAACAAAGATATCGACAACATACTACCTTCCATAGTGACAAGGATACCATCCATTGGAGTAAATAAAATCACGACAACAGACTACCTTCCATAATGACAAGGCTACCATCCACTGGAATAACAAAAATATCGACAACACACTACCTTCCATAATGACAAGGCTACCATCCAATGGAGTAACAAAAATCTCGACAACAAACTACCTTCGATAATGACAAGGCTGCCATCTGTTGGAGTAACAAAAATTTCGAAACAAAATACCTTCCATAATGAATAGGCTACCATCCATTGGAATAATAAAAATCTCGACAACATACTATCTTCCATAATGACAAGGCTACCATCCAATGGAGTAACAAAAATCTCGACGACAGACTACCTTCCATAATGACAAGGCTACAATCCATTATAGTAACAAAAATCTCCGCAACAGACTACCTTCCATAATGACAAGTCTACCATCCATTATAGTAACAAAAATCTCCGCAACAGACTACCTTCCATAGTGACAAGGCTACCATCCATTGGAGTAATAGAAATATCGACAACAAACTACCTTCCATAATGACAAGGCTACCATCCGTTGGAGTAATAAAAACTCGACAACATACTACCTTCCGTAATGACAAGGCTACCATCCATTGTAGTAACAAAAATATTGACAATAGACTACCTTCCATAATGACAAGGCTACCATCCATTGGAATAAAAAAAAATATCGACAACACACTACCTTCCATAATGACAAGGCTACCATCCCTTAGAGTAACAAAAATATCAACAACAGACTACCTTCCATAATGACAAGGCTACCATCCATTGGAGTAACAAAGATATCGACAACATACTAACTTCCATAGTGATAAGGCTACCATCCATAATGACAAGGCTACCATCCATTGGAATTAAAAAAATATCGACAACACACTACCTTCCATAATGACAAGGCTACCATCCAATGGAGTAACAAAAATCTCGACAACAGACTACCTTCGATAATGACAAGGCTGCCATCCGTTGGAGTAATAAAAATTTCGAAACAAACTACCTTTCATAATGACTAGGCTACCATCTCGACAACATACTATCTTCCATAATGACAAGGCTACCATCCAATGGAGTAACAAAAATCTCGACAACAAACTACCTTCCATAATGACAAGGCTACAATCCATTATAGTAACAAAAATCTCCTTAACAGACTACCTTACATAATGACAAGGCTACCATCCATTGGAGTAACAAAAATCTCGACAACAGACTACTCTCCATATTGACAAGGCTACCATATGTTGGAGTAACAAAAACTCGACAACATACTACCTTCCATAATGACTAGGCTACCATTCATTGTAGTTACAAAAATATCGACAATAGACTACCTTCCATAATGACAAGGCTACCATCCATTGGAGTAACAAAATTCTCGACAACATACTATCTTCCATAATGACAAGGCTACCATCCAATGGAGTAACAAAAATCTCGACGACAGACTACCTTCCATAATGACAAGGCTACAATCCATTATAGTAACAAAAATCTCCGCAACAGACTACCTTCCATAATGACAAGTCTACCATCCATTATAGTAACAAAAATCTCCACAATAGACTACCTTCCATAGTGACAAGGCTACCATCCATTGGAGTAATAGAAATATCGACAACAAACTACCTTCCATAATGACAAGGCTACCATCCGTTGGAGTAATAAAAACTCGACAACATACTACCTTCCGTAATGACAAGGCTACCATCCATTGTAGTAACAAAAATATTGACAATAGACTACCTTCCATAATGACAAGGCTACCATCCATTGGAATAAAAAAAAATATCGACAACACACTACCTTCCATAATGACAAGGCTACCATCCCTTAGAGTAACAAAAATATCAACAACAGACTACCTTCCATAATGACAAGGCTACCATCCATTGGAGTAACAAAGATATCGACAACATACTAACTTCCATAGTGACAAGGCTACCATCCATAGGAGTAAAAAAAATCACGACAACAAATTACCTTCCATAATGACAAGGCTACCATCCATTGGAATTACAAAAATATCGACAACACACTACCTTCCATAATGACAAGGCTACCATCCAATGGAGTAACAAAAATCTCGACAACAGACTACCTTCGATAATGACAAGGCTGCCATCCGTTGGAGTAACAAAAATTTCGAAACAAACTACCTTCCATAATGACTAGGCTACCATCTCGACAACATACTATCTTCCATAATGACAAGGCTACCATCCAATGGAGTAACAAAAATCTCGACAACAGACTACCTTCCATAATGACAAGGGTACCATCCATTATAGTAACAAAAATCTCCATAACAGACTACCTTCCATAATGACAAGGCTACCGTCCATTGGAGTAAAAAAAATCTCGACAACAGACTACTCTCCATATTGACAAGGCTACCATATGTTGGAGTAACAAAAACTCGACAACATACTACCTTCCATAATGACTAGGCTACCATTCATTGTAGTAACAAAAATATCGACAATAGACTACCTTCCATAATGTCAAGGCTACCATCCATTGGAGTAACAAAAATCTGGACAACAGACTACCTTCCATAATGACAATGCTACCATCCATTGGAATAACAAAAATATCGACAACACACTACCTTCCATAATGACAAGGCTACCATCCCTTAGAGTAACAAAAATCTCAACAACAGACTACCTTCCATAATGACAAGGCTACCATCCATTGGAGTAACAAAGATATCGACAACATACTACCTTCCATAGTGACAAGGCTACCATCCATTGGAGTAAATAAAATCACGACAACATACTACCTTCCATAATGACAAGGCTACCATCCATTGGAATAACAAAAATATCGACAAAACACTTCCTTCCATAATGACAAGGCTACCATCCAATGGAGTAACAAAAATCTCGACAACAGACTACCTTCGATAATGACAAGGCTGCCATCCGTTGGAGTAACAAAAATTTCGAAACAAACTACCTTCCATAATGACTAGGCTACCATCTCGACAACATACTATCTTCCATAATGACAAGGCTACCATCCAATGGAGTAACAAAAATCTCGACAACAGACTACCTTCCATAATGACAAGGGTACCATCCATTATAGTAACAAAAATCTCCATAACAGACTACCTTCCATAATGACAAGGCTACCGTCCATTGGAGTAAAAAAAATCTCGACAACAGACTACTCTCCATATTGACAAGGCTACCATATGTTGGAGTAACAAAAAGTCGACAACATACTACCTTCCATAATGACTAGGCTACCATTCATTGTAGTAACAAAAATATCGACAATAGACTACCTTCCATAATGACAAGGCTACCATCCATTGGAGTAACAAAAATCTCGACAACAGACTACCTTCCATCATGACAATGCTACCATCCATTGGAATAACAAAAATATCGACAACACACTACCTTTCATAATGACAAGGCTTCCATCCCTTAGAGTAACAAAAATCTCAACAACAGACTACCTTCCATAAGGACAAGGCTACCATCCATTAGAGTAACAAAGATATCGACAACATACTACCTTCCATAGTGACAAGGCTACCATCCATTGGAGTAAATAAAATCACGACAACAGACTACCTTCCATAATGACAAGGCTACCATCCATTGGAATATCAAAAATATCGACAACACACTACCTTCCATAATGACAAGGCTACCATCCAATGGAGTAACAAAAATCTCGACAACAAACTACCTTCGATAATGACAAGGCTGCCATCTGTTGGAGTAACAAAAATTTCGAAACAAAATACCTTCCATAATGAATAGGCTACCATCCATTGGAATAATAAAAATATCGACAACATACTATCTTCCATAATGACAAGGCTACCATCCAATGGAGTAACAAAAATCTCGACAACAGACTACCTTCCATAATGACAAGGCTACAATCCATTATAGTAACAAAAATCTCTGCAACAGACTACCTTCCATAATGACAAGTCTACCATCCATTATAGTAACAAAAATCTCCGCAACAGACTACCTTCCATAGTGACAAGGCTACCATCCATTGGAGTAATAGAAATATCGACAACAAACTACCTTCCATAATGACAAGGCTACCATCCGTTGGAGTTATAAAAACTCGACAACATACTACCTTCCGTAATGACAAGGCTACCATCCATTGTAGTAACAAAAATATTGACAATAGACTACCTTCCATAATGACAAGGCTACCATCCATTGGAGTAACAAAAATCTCGACAACAGACTACCTTCCATAATGACAATGCTACCATCCATTGGAATAACAAAAATATCGACAACACACTACCTTCCATAATGACAAGGCTTCCATCCCTTAGAGTAACAAAAATCTCAACAACAGACTACCTTCCATAAGGACAAGGCTACCATCCATTAGAGTAACAAAGATATCGACAACATACTACCTTCCATAGTGACAAGGCTACCATCCATTGGAGTAAATAAAATCACGACAACAGACTACCTTCCATAATGACAAGGCTACCATCCATTGGAATATCAAAAATATCGACAACACACTACCTTCCATAATGACAAGGCTACCATCCAATGGAGTAACAAAAATCTCGACAACAAACTACCTTCGATAATGACAAGGCTGCCATCTGTTGGTTTAACAAAAATTTCGAAACAAAATACCTTCCATAATGAATAGGCTACCATCCATTGGAATAATAAAAATATCGACAACATACTATCTTCCATAATGACAAGGCTACCATCTAATGGAGTAACAAAAATCTCGACAACAGACTACCCTCCATAATGACAAGGCTATAATCCATTATAGTAACAAAAATCTCTGCAACAGACTACCTTCCATAATGACAAGTCTACCATCCATTATAGTAACAAAAATCTCCGCAACAGACTACCTTCCATAGTGACAAGGCTACCATCCATTGGAGTAATAGAAATATCGACAACAAACTACCTTCCATAATGACAAGGCTACCATCCGTTGGAGTTATAAAAACTCGACAACATACTACCTTCCGTAATGACAAGGCTACCATCCATTGTAGTAACAAAAATATTGACAATAAACTACCTTCCATAATGACAAGGTTACCATCCCTTAGAGTAACAAAAATATCAACAACAGACTACCTTCCCTAATGACAAGGCTACCATCCATTGGAGTAACAAAGATATCGACAACATACTAACTTCCATAGTGACAAGGCTACCATCCATAGGAGTAAAAAAAATCACGACAACAAACTACCTTCCATAATGACAAGGCTACCATCCATTGGAATTACAAAAATATCGACAACACACTACCTTCCATAATGACAAGGCTACCATCCAATGGAGTAACAAAAATCTCGACAATAGACTACCTTCGATAATGACAAGGCTGCCATCCGTTGGAGTAACAAAAATTTCGAAACAAACTACCTTTCATAATGACTAGGCTACCATCTCGACAACATACTATCTTCCATAATGACAAGGCTACCATCCAATGGAGTAACAAAAATCTCGACAACAGACTACCTTCCATAATGACAAGGCTACAATCCATTATAGTAACAAAAATCTCCATAACAGACTACCTTACATAATGACAAGGCTACCATCCATTGGAGTAACAAAAATCTCGACAACAGACTACTCTCCATATTGACAAGGCTACCATATGTTGGAGTAACAAAAACTCGACAACATACTACCTTCTATAATGACTAGGCTACCGTTCATTGTAGTAACAAAAATATCGACAATAGACTACCTTCCATAATGACAAGGCTACCATCCATTGGAGTAACAAAAATCTCGACAACAGACTACCTTCCATAATGACAATGTTACCATCCATTGGAATAACAAAAATATCGACAACACACTACCTTCCATAATGACAAGGCTACCATCCCTTAGAGTAACAAAAATCTCAACAACAGACTACCTTCCATAATGACAAGGCTACCATCCATTAGAATAACAAAGATATCGACAACATACTACCTTCCATAGTGACAAGGCTACCATCCATTGGAGTAAATAAAATCACGACAACAGACTACCTTCCATAATGACAAGGCTACCATCCATTGGAATATCAAAAATATCGACAACACACTACCTTCCATAATGACAAGGCTACCATCCCTTAGAGTAACAAAAATCTCAACAACAGACTACCTTCCATAATGACAAGGCTACCATCCATTAGAATAACAAAGATATCGACAACATACTACCTTCCATAGTGACAAGGCTACCATCCATTGGAGTAAATAAAATCACGACAACAGACTACCTTCCATAATGACAAGGCTACCATCCATTGGAATATCAAAAATATCGACAACACACTACCTTCCATAATGACAAGGCTACCATCCAATGGAGTAACAAAAATCTCGACAACAAACTACCTTCGATAATGACAAGGCTGCCATCTGTTGGAGTAACAAAAATTTCGAAACAAAATACCTTCCATAATGAATAGGCTACCATCCATTGGAATAATAAAAATATAGAAAACATACTATCTTCCATAATGACAAGGCTACCATCCAATGGAGTAACAAAAATCTCGACAACAGACTACCTTCCATAATGACAAGGCTACAATCCATTATAGTAACAAAAATCTCTGCAACAGACTACCTTCCATAATGACAAGTCTACCATCCATTATAGTAACAAAAATTTCCGCAACAGACTACCTTCCATAGTGACATGGCTACCATCCATTGGAGTAATAGAAATATCGACAACAAACTACCTTCCATAATGACAAGTCTACCATCCGTTGGAGTTATAAAAACTCGACAACATACTACCTTCCGTAATGACAAGGCTACCATCCATTGTAGTAACAAAAATATTGACAATAGACTACCTTCCATAATGACAAGGCTACCATCCCTTAGAGTAACAAAAATATCAACAACAGACTACCTTCCATAATGACAAGGCTACCATCCATTGGAGTAACAAAGATATCGACAACATACTAACTTCCATAGTGACAATGCTACCATCCATAGGAGTAAAAAAAATCACGACAACAAACTACCTTCCATAATGGCAAGGCTACCATCCATTGGAATTACAAAAATATCGACAACACACTACCTTCCATAATGACAAGGCTACCATCCAATGGAGTAACAAAAATGTCGACAATAGATTACCTTCGATAATGACAAGGCTGCCATCCGTTGGAGTAACAAAAATTTCGAAACAAACTACCTTTCATAATGACTAGGCTACCATCTCGACAACATACTATCTTCCATAATGACAAGGCTACATCCAATGGAGTAACAAAAATCTCGACAACATACTACCTTCCATAATGACAAGGCTACAATCCATTATAGTAACAAAAATCTCCATAACAGACTACCTTACATAATGACAAGGCTACCATCCATTGGAGTAACAAAAATCTCGACAAAAGACTACTCTTCATATTGACAAGGCTACCATATGTTGGAGTAACAAAAACTCGACAACATACTACCTTCCATAAAGACTAGGCTACCGTTCATTGTAGTAACAAAAATATCGACAATAGACTACCTTCCATAATGACAAGGCTACCATCCCTTAGAGTAACAAAAATCTCAACAACAGACTACCTTCCATAATGACAAGGCTACCATCCATTAGAATAACAAAGATATCGACAACATACTACCTTCCATAGTGACAAGGCTACCATCCATTGGAGTAAATAAAATCACGACAACAGACTACCTTCCATAATGACAAGGCTACCATCCATTGGAATATCAAAAATATCGACAACACACTACCTTCCATAATGACAAGGCTACCATCCAATGGAGTAACAAAAATCTCGACAACAAACTACCTTCGATAATGACAAGGCTGCCATCTGTTGGAGTAACAAAAATTTCGAAACAAAATACCTTCCATAATGAATAGGCTACCATCCATTGGAATAATAAAAATATCGACAACATACTATCTTCCATAATGACAAGGCTACCATCCAATGGAGTAACAAAAATCTCGACAACAGACTACCTTCCATAATGACAAGGCTACAATCCATTATAGTAACAAAAATCTCTGCAACAGACTACCTTCCATAATGACAAGTCTACCATCCATTATAGTAACAAAAATCTCCGCAATAGACTACCTTCCATAGTGACAAGGCTACCATCCATTGGAGTAATAGAAATATCGACAACAA